>CM020216.1:83775671-86426782 GCA_009819775.1 Phoenicopterus ruber ruber | reverse complement strand
AAGTCTCGCGCGAAGCCCCCTCTCCGCAAAGCCGCGCTTAGCGCGCCTGCAGCTCAAAAGTGCCGCGCGAAGCCGCCCCTCTCTCTCCGAGAGAGAGGGGCGGCTTCGCGCGGCACTTTTCGCCCGCTTTTCGCCGCCCGGCAACGCCTCCCGAGGGCAGAAACAAGTCTCGCGCCGAAGCCCCCTCTCCGCAAAGCCGCGCTTAGCGCGCCTGCAGCTCAAAAGTGCCGCGCGAAGCCGCCCCTCTCTCTCTCGAGAGAGAGGGGCGGCTTCGCGCGGCACTTTTCGCCCGCTTTTCGCCGCCCGGCAACGCCTCCCGAGGGCAGAAACAAGTCTCGCGCCGAAGCCCCCTCTCCGCAAAGCCGCGCTTAGCGCGCCTGCAGCTCAAAAGTGCCGCGCGAAGCCGCCCCTCTCTCTCCGAGAGAGAGGGGCGGCTTCGCGCGGCACTTTTCGCCCGCTTTTCGCCGCCCGGCAACGCCTCCCGAGGGCAGAAACAAGTCTCGCGCGAAGCCCCCTCTCCGCAAAGCCGCGCTTAGCGCGCTGCAGCTCAAAAGTGCCGCGCGAAGCCGCCCCTCTCTCTCCGAGAGAGAGGGGCGGCTTCGCGCGGCACTTTTCGCCCGCTTTTCGCCGCCCGGCAACGCCTCCCGAGGGCAGAAACAAGTCTCGCGCGAAGCCCCCTCTCCGCAAAGCCGCGCTTAGCGCGCCTGCAGCTCAAAAGTGCCGCGCGAAGCCGCCCCTCTCTCTCTCGAGAGAGAGGGGCGGCTTCGCGCGGCACTTTTCGCCCGCTTTTCGCCGCCCGGCAACGCCTCCCGAGGGCAGAAACAAGTCTCGCGCGAAGCCCCCTCTCCGCAAAGCCGCGCTTAGCGCGCCTGCAGCTCAAAAGTGCCGCGCGAAGCCGCCCCTCTCTCTCTCGAGAGAGAGGGGCGGCTTCGCGCGGCACTTTTCGCCCGCTTTTCGCCGCCCGGCAACGCCTCCCGAGGGCAGAAACAAGTCTCGCGCGAAGCCCCCTCTCCGCAAAGCCGCGCTTAGCGCGCCTGCAGCTCAAAAGTGCCGCGCGAAGCCGCCCCTCTCTCTCTCGAGAGAGAGGGGCGGCTTCGCGCGGCACTTTTCGCCCGCTTTTCGCCGCCCGGCAACGCCTCCCGAGGGCAGAAACAAGTCTCGCGCCAAGCCCCCTCTCCGCAAAGCCGCGCTTAGCGCGCCTGGCAGCTCAAAAGTGCCGCGCGAAGCCGCCCCTCTCTCTCGAGAGAGAGGGGCGGCTTCGCGCGGCACTTTTCGCCCGCTTTTCGCCGCCCGGCAACGCCTCCCGAGGGCAGAAACAAGTCTCGCGCGAAGCCCCCTCTCCGCAAAGCCGCGCTTAGCGCGCCTGCAGCTCAAAAGTGCCGCGCGAAGCCGCCCCTCTCTCTCTCGAGAGAGAGGGGCGGCTTCGCGCGGCACTTTTCGCCCGCTTTTCGCCGCCCGGCAACGCCTCCCGAGGGCAGAAACAAGTCTCGCGCGAAGCCCCCTCTCCGCAAAGCCGCGCTTAGCGCGCCTGCAGCTCAAAAGTGCCGCGCGAAGCCGCCCCTCTCTCTCTCGAGAGAGAGGGGCGGCTTCGCGCGGCACTTTTCGCCCGCTTTTCGCCGCCCGGCAACGCCTCCCGAGGGCAGAAACAAGTCTCGCGCGAAGCCCCCTCTCCGCAAAGCCGCGCTTAGCGCGCCTGCAGCTCAAAAGTGCCGCGCGAAGCCGCCCCTCTCTCTCTCGAGAGAGAGGGGCGGCTTCGCGCGGCACTTTTCGCCCGCTTTTCGCCGCCCGGCAACGCCTCCCGAGGGCAGAAACAAGTCTCGCGCGAAGCCCCCTCTCCGCAAAGCCGCGCTTAGCGCGCCTGCAGCTCAAAAGTGCCGCGCGAAGCCGCCCCTCTCTCTCTCGAGAGAGAGGGGCGGCTTCGCGCGGCACTTTTCGCCCGCTTTTCGCCGCCCGGCAACGCCTCCCGAGGGCAGAAACAAGTCTCGCGCGAAGCCCCCTCTCCGCAAAGCCGCGCTTAGCGCGCCTGCAGCTCAAAAGTGCCGCGCGAAGCCGCCCCTCTCTCTCTCGAGAGAGAGGGGCGGCTTCGCGCGGCACTTTTCGCCCGCTTTTCGCCGCCCGGCAACGCCTCCCGAGGGCAGAAACAAGTCTCGCGCGAAGCCCCCTCTCCGCAAAGCCGCGCTTAGCGCGCCTGCAGCTCAAAAGTGCCGCGCGAAGCCGCCCCTCTCTCTCTCGAGAGAGAGGGGCGGCTTCGCGCGGCACTTTTCGCCCGCTTTTCGCCGCCCGGCAACGCCTCCCGAGGGCAGAAACAAGTCTCGCGCGAAGCCCCCTCTCCGCAAAGCCGCGCTTAGCGCGCCTGGAGCTCAAAAGTGCCGCGCGAAGCCGCCCCTCTCTCTCCGAGAGAGAGGGGCGGCTTCGCGCGGCACTTTTCGCCCGCTTTTCGCCGCCCGGCAACGCCTCCCGAGGGCAGAAACAAGTCTCGCGCCAAGCCCCCTCTCCGCAAAGCCGCGCTTAGCGCGCCTGGAGCTCAAAAGTGCCGGCTTCGCGCGGCACTTTTCGCCCGCTTTTCGCCGCCCGGCAACGCCTCCCGAGGGCAGAAACAAGTCTCGCGCGAAGCCCCCTCTCCGCAAAGCCGCGCTTAGCGCGCCTGGAGCTCAAAAGTGCCGCGCGAAGCCGCCCCTCTCTCTCTCGAGAGAGAGAGGGGCGGCTTCGCGCGGCACTTTTCGCCCGCTTTTCGCCGCCCGGCAACGCCTCCCGAGGGCAGAAACAAGTCTCGCCCCAAGTCGCCTCGCCACAAAGCCGCGCTTAGCGCGCCTGGAGCTCAAAAGTGCCGCGCGAAGCCGCCCCTCTCTCTCGAGAGAGAGGGGCGGCTTCGCGCGGCACTTTTCGCCCGCTTTTCGCCGCCCGGCAACGCCTCCCGAGGGCAGAAACAAGTCTCGCGCGAAGCCCCCTCTCCGCAAAGCCGCGCTTAGCGCGCCTGCAGCTCAAAAGTGCCGCGCGAAGCCGCCCCTCTCTCTCGAGAGAGAGAGGGGCGGCTTCGCGCGGCACTTTTCGCCCGCTTTTCGCCGCCCGGCAACGCCTCCCGAGGGCAGAAACAAGTCTCGCGCCGAAGCCCCCTCTCCGCAAAGCCGCGCTTAGCGCGCCTGGCAGCTCAAAAGTGCCGCGCGAAGCCGCCCCTCTCTCTCTCGAGAGAGAGAGGGGCGGCTTCGCGCGGCACTTTTCGCCCGCTTTTCGCCGCCCGGCAACGCCTCCCGAGGGCAGAAACAAGTCTCGCGCGAAGCCCCCTCTCCGCAAAGCCGCGCTTAGCGCGCTGGAGCTCAAAAGTGCCGCGCGAAGCCGCCCCTCTCTCTCGAGAGAGAGAGGGGCGGCTTCGCGCGGCACTTTTCGCCCGCTTTTCGCCGCCCGGCAACGCCTCCCGAGGGCAGAAACAAGTCTCGCGCGAAGCCCCCTCTCCGCAAAGCCGCGCTTAGCGCGCCTGGAGCTCAAAAGTGCCGCGCGAAGCCGCCCCTCTCTCTCTCGAGAGAGAGAGGGGCGGCTTCGCGCGGCACTTTTCGCCCGCTTTTCGCCGCCCGGCAACGCCTCCCGAGGGCAGAAACAAGTCTCGCGCGAAGCCCCCTCTCCGCAAAGCCGCGCTTAGCGCGCCTGGAGCTCAAAAGTGCCGCGCGAAGCCGCCCCTCTCTCTCTCGAGAGAGAGAGGGGCGGCTTCGCGCGGCACTTTTCGCCCGCTTTTCGCCGCCCGGCAACGCCTCCCGAGGGCAGAAACAAGTCTCGCGCGAAGCCCCCTCTCCGCAAAGCCGCGCTTAGCGCGCTGGAGCTCAAAAGTGCCGCGCGAAGCCGCCCCTCTCTCTCTCGAGAGAGAGGGGCGGCTTCGCGCGGCACTTTTCGCCCGCTTTTCGCCGCCCGGCAACGCCTCCCGAGGGCAGAAACAAGTCTCGCGCGAAGCCCCCTCTCCGCAAAGCCGCGCTTAGCGCGCCTGCAGCTCAAAAGTGCCGCGCGAAGCCGCCCCTCTCTCTCTCGAGAGAGAGGGGCGGCTTCGCGCGGCACTTTTCGCCCGCTTTTCGCCGCCCGGCAACGCCTCCCGAGGGCAGAAACAAGTCTCGCGCCAAGCCCCCTCTCCGCAAAGCCGCGCTTAGCGCGCCTGGAGCTCAAAAGTGCCGCGCGAAGCCGCCCCTCTCTCTCGAGAGAGAGGGGCGGCTTCGCGCGGCACTTTTCGCCCGCTTTTCGCCGCCCGGCAACGCCTCCCGAGGGCAGAAACAAGTCTCGCGCGAAGCCCCCTCTCCGCAAAGCCGCGCTTAGCGCGCCTGCAGCTCAAAAGTGCCGCGCGAAGCCGCCCCTCTCTCTCTCGAGAGAGAGGGGCGGCTTCGCGCGGCACTTTTCGCCTGCTTTTCGCCGCCCGGCAACGCCTCCCGAGGGCAGAAACAAGTCTCGCACGAAGCCCCCTCTCCGCAAAGCCGCGCTTAGCGCGCCTGCAGCTCAAAAGTGCCGCGCGAAGCCGCCCCTCTCTCTCCAGAGAGAGAGGGGCGGCTTCGCGCGGCACTTTTCGCCCGCTTTTCGCCGCCCGGCAACGCCTCCCGAGGGCAGAAACAAGTCTCGCGCCGAAGCCCCCTCTCCGCAAAGCCGCGCTTAGCGCGCCTGCAGCTCAAAAGTGCCGCGCGAAGCCGCCCCTCTCTCTCTCGAGAGAGAGAGGGGCGGCTTCGCGCGGCACTTTTCGCCCGCTTTTCGCCGCCCGGCAACGCCTCCCGAGGGCAGAAACAAGTCTCGCGCCAAGCCCCCTCTCCGCAAAGCCGCGCTTAGCGCGCCTGCAGCTCAAAAGTGCCGCGCGAAGCCGCCCCTCTCTCTCTCGAGAGAGAGGGGCGGCTTCGCGCGGCACTTTTCGCCCGCTTTTCGCCGCCCGGCAACGCCTCCCGAGGGCAGAAACAAGTCTCGCGCGAAGCCCCCTCTCCGCAAAGCCGCGCTTAGCGCGCCTGGCAGCTCAAAAGTGCCGCGCGAAGCCGCCCCTCTCTCTCTCGAGAGAGAGAGGGGCGGCTTCGCGCGGCACTTTTCGCCCGCTTTTCGCCGCCCGGCAACGCCTCCCGAGGGCAGAAACAAGTCTCGCGCCGAAGCCCCCTCTCCGCAAAGCCGCGCTTAGCGCGCCTGCAGCTCAAAAGTGCCGCGCGAAGCCGCCCCTCTCTCTCTCGAGAGAGAGGGGCGGCTTCGCGCGGCACTTTTCGCCCGCTTTTCGCCGCCCGGCAACGCCTCCCGAGGGCAGAAACAAGTCTCGCGCGAAGCCCCCTCTCCGCAAAGCCGCGCTTAGCGCGCTGGAGCTCAAAAGTGCCGCGCGAAGCCGCCCCTCTCTCTCGAGAGAGAGAGGGGCGGCTTCGCGCGGCACTTTTCGCCCGCTTTTCGCCGCCCGGCAACGCCTCCCGAGGGCAGAAACAAGTCTCGCGCGAAGCCCCCTCTCCGCAAAGCCGCGCTTAGCGCGCTGGAGCTCAAAAGTGCCGCGCGAAGCCGCCCCTCTCTCTCTCGAGAGAGAGGGGCGGCTTCGCGCGGCACTTTTCGCCCGCTTTTCGCCGCCCGGCAACGCCTCCCGAGGGCAGAAACAAGTCTCGCGCGAAGCCCCCTCTCCGCAAAGCCGCGCTTAGCGCGCTGGAGCTCAAAAGTGCCGCGCGAAGCCGCCCCTCTCTCTCTCGAGAGAGAGAGGGGCGGCTTCGCGCGGCACTTTTCGCCCGCTTTTCGCCGCCCGGCAACGCCTCCCGAGGGCAGAAACAAGTCTCGCGCGAAGCCCCCTCTCCGCAAAGCCGCGCTTAGCGCGCTGGAGCTCAAAAGTGCCGCGCGAAGCCGCCCCTCTCTCTCTCGAGAGAGAGGGGCGGCTTCGCGCGGCACTTTTCGCCCGCTTTTCGCCGCCCGGCAACGCCTCCCGAGGGCAGAAACAAGTCTCGCGCGAAGCCCCCTCTCCGCAAAGCCGCGCTTAGCGCGCTGGAGCTCAAAAGTGCCGCGCGAAGCCGCCCCTCTCTCTCGAGAGAGAGAGGGGCGGCTTCGCGCGGCACTTTTCGCCCGCTTTTCGCCGCCCGGCAACGCCTCCCGAGGGCAGAAACAAGTCTCGCGCGAAGCCCCCTCTCCGCAAAGCCGCGCTTAGCGCGCTGGAGCTCAAAAGTGCCGCGCGAAGCCGCCCCTCTCTCTCTCGAGAGAGAGGGGCGGCTTCGCGCGGCACTTTTCGCCCGCTTTTCGCCGCCCGGCAACGCCTCCCGAGGGCAGAAACAAGTCTCGCGCGAAGCCCCCTCTCCGCAAAGCCGCGCTTAGCGCGCTGGAGCTCAAAAGTGCCGCGCGAAGCCGCCCCTCTCTCTCTCGAGAGAGAGGGGCGGCTTCGCGCGGCACTTTTCGCCCGCTTTTCGCCGCCCGGCAACGCCTCCCGAGGGCAGAAACAAGTCTCGCGCGAAGCCCCCTCTCCGCAAAGCCGCGCTTAGCGCGCTGGAGCTCAAAAGTGCCGCGCGAAGCCGCCCCTCTCTCTCTCGAGAGAGAGGGGCGGCTTCGCGCGGCACTTTTCGCCCGCTTTTCGCCGCCCGGCAACGCCTCCCGAGGGCAGAAACAAGTCTCGCGCGAAGCCCCCTCTCCGCAAAGCCGCGCTTAGCGCGCTGGAGCTCAAAAGTGCCGCGCGAAGCCGCCCCTCTCTCTCTCGAGAGAGAGAGGGGCGGCTTCGCGCGGCACTTTTCGCCCGCTTTTCGCCGCCCGGCAACGCCTCCCGAGGGCAGAAACAAGTCTCCCGCGAAGCCCCCTCTCCGCAAAGCCGCGCTTAGCGCGCCTGCAGCTCAAAAGTGCCGCGCGAAGCCGCCCCTCTCTCTCTCGAGAGAGAGAGGGGCGGCTTCGCGCGGCACTTTTCGCCCGCTTTTCGCCGCCCGGCAACGCCTCCCGAGGGCAGAAACAAGTCTCGCGCGAAGCCCCCTCTCCGCAAAGCCGCGCTTAGCGCGCTGGAGCTCAAAAGTGCCGCGCGAAGCCGCCCCTCTCTCTCTCGAGAGAGAGGGGCGGCTTCGCGCGGCACTTTTCGCCCGCTTTTCGCCGCCCGGCAACGCCTCCCGAGGGCAGAAACAAGTCTCGCGCGAAGCCCGCTCTCCGCAAAGCCGCGCTTAGCGCGCTGGAGCTCAAAAGTGCCGCGCGAAGCCGCCCCTCTCTCTCGAGAGAGAGGGGCGGCTTCGCGCGGCACTTTTCGCCCGCTTTTCGCCGCCCGGCAACGCCTCCCGAGGGCAGAAACAAGTCTCGCGCGAAGCCCGCTCTCCGCAAAGCCGCGCTTAGCGCGCTGGAGCTCAAAAGTGCCGCGCGAAGCCGCCCCTCTCTCTCTCGAGAGAGAGAGGGGCGGCTTCGCGCGGCACTTTTCGCCCGCTTTTCGCCGCCCGGCAACGCCTCCCGAGGGCAGAAACAAGTCTCGCGCGAAGCCCCCTCTCCGCAAAGCCGCGCTTAGCGCGCTGGAGCTCAAAAGTGCCGCGCGAAGCCGCCCCTCTCTCTCTCGAGAGAGAGGGGCGGCTTCGCGCGGCACTTTTCGCCCGCTTTTCGCCGCCCGGCAACGCCTCCCGAGGGCAGAAACAAGTCTCGCGCGAAGCCCCCTCTCCGCAAAGCCGCGCTTAGCGCGCTGGAGCTCAAAAGTGCCGCGCGAAGCCGCCCCTCTCTCTCTCGAGAGAGAGAGGGGCGGCTTCGCGCGGCACTTTTCGCCCGCTTTTCGCCGCCCGGCAACGCCTCCCGAGGGCAGAAACAAGTCTCGCGCGAAGCCCCCTCTCCGCAAAGCCGCGCTTAGCGCGCTGGAGCTCAAAAGTGCCGCGCGAAGCCGCCCCTCTCTCTCGAGAGAGAGAGGGGCGGCTTCGCGCGGCACTTTTCGCCCGCTTTTCGCCGCCCGGCAACGCCTCCCGAGGGCAGAAACAAGTCTCGCGCGAAGCCCCCTCTCCGCAAAGCCGCGCTTAGCGCGCTGGAGCTCAAAAGTGCCGCGCGAAGCCGCCCCTCTCTCTCGAGAGAGAGAGGGGCGGCTTCGCGCGGCACTTTTCGCCCGCTTTTCGCCGCCCGGCAACGCCTCCCGAGGGCAGAAACAAGTCTCGCGCGAAGCCCCCTCTCCGCAAAGCCGCGCTTAGCGCGCTGGAGCTCAAAAGTGCCGCGCGAAGCCGCCCCTCTCTCTCTCGAGAGAGAGGGGCGGCTTCGCGCGGCACTTTTCGCCCGCTTTTCGCCGCCCGGCAACGCCTCCCGAGGGCAGAAACAAGTCTCGCGCGAAGCCCCCTCTCCGCAAAGCCGCGCTTAGCGCGCTGGAGCTCAAAAGTGCCGCGCGAAGCCGCCCCTCTCTCTCTCGAGAGAGAGGGGCGGCTTCGCGCGGCACTTTTCGCCCGCTTTTCGCCGCCCGGCAACGCCTCCCGAGGGCAGAAACAAGTCTCGCGCGAAGCCCCCTCTCCGCAAAGCCGCGCTTAGCGCGCTGGAGCTCAAAAGTGCCGCGCGAAGCCGCCCCTCTCTCTCGAGAGAGAGGGGCGGCTTCGCGCGGCACTTTTCGCCCGCTTTTCGCCGCCCGGCAACGCCTCCCGAGGGCAGAAACAAGTCTCGCGCGAAGCCCCCTCTCCGCAAAGCCGCGCTTAGCGCGCTGGAGCTCAAAAGTGCCGCGCGAAGCCGCCCCTCTCTCTCTCGAGAGAGAGGGGCGGCTTCGCGCGGCACTTTTCGCCCGCTTTTCGCCGCCCGGCAACGCCTCCCGAGGGCAGAAACAAGTCTCGCGCCAAGCCCCCTCTCCGCAAAGCCGCGCTTAGCGCGCTGGAGCTCAAAAGTGCCGCGCGAAGCCGCCCCTCTCTCTCGAGAGAGAGAGGGGCGGCTTCGCGCGGCACTTTTCGCCCGCTTTTCGCCGCCCGGCAACGCCTCCCGAGGGCAGAAACAAGTCTCGCGCGAAGCCCCCTCTCCGCAAAGCCGCGCTTAGCGCGCTGGAGCTCAAAAGTGCCGCGCGAAGCCGCCCCTCTCTCTCGAGAGAGAGAGGGGCGGCTTCGCGCGGCACTTTTCGCCCGCTTTTCGCCGCCCGGCAACGCCTCCCGAGGGCAGAAACAAGTCTCGCGCCAAGCCCCCTCTCCGCAAAGCCGCGCTTAGCGCGCCTGCAGCTCAAAAGTGCCGCGCGAAGCCGCCCCTCTCTCTCTCCAGAGAGAGAGGGGCGGCTTCGCGCGGCACTTTTCGCCCGCTTTTCGCCGCCCGGCAACGCCTCCCGAGGGCAGAAACAAGTCTCGCGCGAAGCCCCCTCTCCGCAAAGCCGCGCTTAGCGCGCTGGAGCTCAAAAGTGCCGCGCGAAGCCGCCCCTCTCTCTCTCTCGAGAGAGAGGGGCGGCTTCGCGCGGCACTTTTCGCCCGCTTTTCGCCGCCCGGCAACGCCTCCCGAGGGCAGAAACAAGTCTCGCGCGAAGCCCCCTCTCCGCAAAGCCGCGCTTAGCGCGCTGGAGCTCAAAAGTGCCGCGCGAAGCCGCCCCTCTCTCTCTCTCGTGAGCAAAGCATAAGGAGCTAATTGTGATCAAAATGTTTTGATGTCTCAATGCATATTTAGTCCACTTATTTTAATGTTTCTCCACATTCTAAACATGACATACCTTGAGTAAATTCTCGAAGCAAAAATGATTCTTGAAGGGTTGGCACAGTCAGTGACATTCTTGGAGGATCTCTGAAGGAGAGTTGCTGTATGTTGGTTAGCTGTCTTTGCCAAAGGATTGGGAGTAAAATAAGTTGCACCAAGAATACATGCAATTATATGTATACACACAGACACACAGAGACACACACACACAGACCCTTCTCATGCCTAGTAAGCCTGTTTTAAAAAGTAGCACCCTTGGGAGCTTAGTAACATCAGTTTTAGTGATATCAAAGAGAATAAAGAACAAGTATCCAACATATGTAAAGCACATCACAGAAAGTAAATCTGTATGTAACATGGCCTTACAGACCAGTGAAGAAAAAGCAAGCTGTAAAATGTGTGCAAACGTGCAAAAATGACCACATGCATCCTACCATATGGAGGATGAAACCATCAGTCTCAACCTCTTACTCTGCCAGGTCAAGGACTCAGGATGCCAATGACTAGCCGCAAACACTGGTATGCTGGATTGAGTGAAGCTGGCAACCTTAACTGGATAAACTTAGCACTAGAAAAACTGGCAGTAACTTAAAGTTTATGTGTATCTCATTTTACATGTATATAACAAGAAATGCTGGTATTTCTACCACTAAGATAATAATAATTCTTCAATACGATGATTAAGGTCTTAATTAGACTAACAATGACTTCTTGGCTGTGCATATATGGCATAATCCTTTTGTCCATAACCAAATTTTAAGTATAACAAACAGGTAGAAATCCAAATAACCTTTTCTATAACTTGGATGTAAGAAATTAACATACAGTGAAAACTTGTCTTTTATATGTTAGATTTAAATGTACATATACTAGTTAATGAGATTTCTTGGACAGCTGAATTTGCTGGTATTTACCTTATGCAGTAATAAGGTCTTTATGGATGGGTGGTCAAACACTCAGACTGCCCAGAGTGGTCAAGTCTCCATTTTTGTATGATACTCAAAACTCAACTGGACACAGACCTCAGCAACCTGATCTATGTAGCCCTGCCCTAAGCAGGGGTTTGGACTAGATAATATCCAGGGATGCCTTCCAACCGTAACGATTCTCTGGTTCTGTGAAAAGCAAATGTCTTCATTTAAAATAGTTCCTTAAAGTTAATGAACAGATTTATTTGTAAATTATCTAAGAGGTCTGGGGGAGTTTCTTAACAAAATACTATGCTATATTTGTAAATACTAATGAAGGTCTGATAAAGTAAGAAACTCTATTCAAATAACACTCTTATATGGTAATTAATATTCCAAGAACGTATTGACTATGACAAGAAACCTGAAGCTCATGAACTTGTATTAGAGAGAAATCTTCAAGAGTAGAAAGTGGTGACAGTTTTCATGATCACTTGTTAATGTATAGATAAAGTCCAAAAGTCCTCGGGGATGCACATATGTGGAACTGAAAAATGTGAAAGGTAAGTAGGATTTGCCAGAGCGTATTTTGTTCTATACTTAAGAAACCATAATCCCAAAATTTAGCAACAAGGTCCGTAGGGTAAATAAACAACACTCCAGGTTGCAGAAAAATTAAAGCAACTATTTCAGCTATTTTATAAAAGCTGATATATAATAAAAGAGAAAGGCTGACAAAAGTGAGTATATATCCAAGCAAGAAATTGCTCAACATTCATAAATCAAGCAAAGGCACACCACAACCTGAGAAGATAAGGCCAAGGAAGTGCTTTCAATTAAATTACAAAGGAAACCTTAGCTTTTATACTGGTTTCCAGAATAGTTCTACTATTACTGTTTTACTAAGGAAACTGCTAAAAGGGAGTGAAACCTGGAATACATGTAGAGGTAAAGGGCTTGTATGTAAATGTTAAGTGCAATGAGTCTTACAGGTGGCTCTGACTCAAGGTTAACCCATAATGCACCACTGAATTTTTAGACAGGCTGAAGAACACAGATTTTAATAAGTAACTCTAAAAAGGTAAAGGATGACTTGAGATACTAACCAGTCACTTTTTAACCTTAAAATTTGTCTATAATAATAATATTAATAATAATAATAATTTTTGTATCGTAATACTGTAAATAAGCTACATAAGCAGTGAAATTTTGAAAACTAGGATGCAAATCATCCCCTTGGGGGTTTAATTATCTAATCAGTGTTGTGAAATATCTGACAAGAGAGATGAAATGACTTTAAATGTGGCATTTGCTAAACTGTCAGATGTTGTTGAAAGAACTAGTTCAACTTCATTAACTGTTTTTTCACTAGGAGATTACTTTTTAATATTCTTATATAACCAGAGGTAGCCCTTTACCCCTTTAAATGTCTTAAAACCACATTTCCAGTTACATATGCAATTTAGTATTGATTCAAAACAGTTCAAATTCAGTGTACTTCTCATACTTATTTCATTCAAAGATATACAGAAAGTCACTTCTGCAAAAAGCAACAATATTAAATCCAATTATTATGTTTTATTTAGAAGCTTAAAATTATTTTAATGTCACTGTTGGATTATATTGTATAGCAAGTCGTCATTAAGTATTGCAGGAACAAGCAACTATAATCTGTTGTGTGTATGGACTTGAGATCATCAAATAATAATAAAATCCTATAATTTTCAGTGACAATTTTCAGGGTTGTGACTTTGTCAAGACCATTTTAATAGTTACAATAGAAGTACAGAAAGAATAATAAAACATAATAGATCTTACATACATTATATTGTAGAGCATAGATAAATGTACCCTCATCACCAATTCAGACCTGGAAGACTGGATAGATGAAGTGCTCAGGTATAGTGAGTGATTATGGACTATATATAATACAGAAAAAAAAAAAAAAAGAAAACTTAATGGTTTGTTCTCAACAACAAGATTTTTTTTTTAAATGAAGAATTTTTGAACATTAATGTTATTTAGTAGACTCCATTGCAACTCACTGCTAATGAATTATACTTTCAGATGCTTTGTTACTCTCCTTTATCCACATCTATCTCTAGCAGCTAGCAGTGAATGTAGTTTCTTGGCTTGGTTTCATGACAGACTATATGATTTAACTCTTGATGTGATCTCCTGTGTTCCTAAAGGATCCCTTTCTACGTTTTTGCATGACTATGTACACTGCATCATTAGATAGCAGAGTGAATTAATTTTCTCAGATTGGGAATTGCTGTCCGCTTTTTTTTGCACAATGTAAACATGTAGAATGGGTATGGATTTTGCATACCTGCTTCCATTTCTTTATTTTCTCTTGAATCTAGTGTTCTCATTTTTATCTGTTTAATGGTCCTATGAATTCAGCTCTATGAATTTGGAAATAATTTTGAATTCTTTCAGGAGCAAATACATAGCATTGCTTCTTTAAGACAATGGTTTCCCTTTTTAGGTTACCCAATCTTAGGGAAACCTAAATTGTTCAAATGAATTATTGAGTATCTCAGATGAAGTTCTTGTTAATGTTTTTCCACTTTTATTCTGTGGTCTTCCTTTCATAGATTTGCAGCATTGGCAGCCCTCCTGGTGATGTTCTCAAATTTACTATAGTCAGTGTTATATTAATAAATATTTAATTTCTTTTCCTTGTTTATTTTGTATTAAAACAGTAGTACCTCACTTAAGATCTGGTACAAATACTAAGCAGAATCTTGAACTGTCATATTTAATTTTAACAAATAAAATCAAGCACATATGTTTTAGGATAATCACAGCTTGGACATACACATGTCCAATCTAAATCAGACAAGCTGAAAAATATACCTTGAAATGGAGTATTAAGCTCTTCTTTATTCTCCATTAATTTGAAAGCTTTCTTCAAAGATTAACACTAGATTAAAAAGCATGGAGGATTTCCCTACAAATTTCTGTTTACTTCAAACTGAAGTTTATTGAAGTGAAGGCAGGGTTTTTTTATTTTGTTTACATCTTATTTTTATTACATTTATGAATTTTTGAATAAATTGTCATGTATTGTTGTGTCCTGGCTGCTTATTCAAAAATTCACTAGTCTTCTCTGAGGTGCTTATGTATCTTTAAAAAAATGTAATGATCAAATAAAACAACAACAAAAAAAGCTCTTTCAGCTTCTGTATGTATTTACTTGGGTTGTTTACTTGTGTGGGTATCATTCTGACTTTGAAAGTGGATTACTTGCTGAATGAACAACGGGCAACACAGTTTGCTGCACAAGGTTCCAATCCTGAGCAGCTTGATCTGATAGCAGCTAAAACCCTAGACTGCCTCATTTAAAAGATCAATGTTAACGAGAAAATATTGAGTTGTTCAAATAGTGTCGTGGACCAAGTGGTGCACTTCACTCGGAGTTCAGGGAGACCCTCCCATTGAGTCATGAGGTTCAGAAAGGACCCCCTTGCTTTCTAAACTGCTTTTCAGAGAAGAGTCTAGGTGCGGCTGGATCCAATCCTAGTCCCAGACTTGGTCAACGGTTTATGTCTAAAGGAGTGTATCATGTCCTGAGAGGGCCGTCCTGAACGACTCACTTTGAGACAACCGTTGTTTGGGATACCCTTGGGCTAAATTAAGGTGACTTAACACCAAACGATCAATAGAAAAGTTTTATTTATGGCAGAAGCTATGTAAACCTTGAATCATATAAAGAGATAAGCTATTTAAACATTGAATCATATAGAAGGCTGTAACAGTTTGTAACATACGGAAAAGAGAGAGAAAGATAGAAAGAGGTAAAGTAAAGATAGAGATAAAGGAAAGATAGAGGTAAAGGAAAGATCACCACCCTGGGTTCCAGCAATGTCTCTGGTCCGGTTCCTTTGGATGGTGGGCGCGCGCACCCAGCCCCTCTGAGTTGGGCTTTTTATAGCTCCGGTCCCACCGCATATGCTAATTACTTCACATGCGTAGTCTGTTGTTCTTGAACCTTCTCAAAAGGAGTTGGGCGGTTTGAGGGGTTTGGGGGGTTGGGGGGGTTTGAGGCTAGTGATTTCAATGCCTCCCCCCCTCCTCCTGTCAGGGATGCAGGGGCGATGCCGTCTCAAGCTTGTTTGTTTTTTGAAACAATTACCCAAGATAAAGCCCAGAAAAGCACTGTCCTGCCTCCGTAAGATCTTCCTTTCCAGTTGCACCTTATCTTGTTGGTGTGCTAACATTCCTTCCTCCTTTGCCAAGTGTTTGACACAATAACTCATTCAACTTCGCAGTTTCTTACACCACCCGCAAGGTCCTCCTTTGCCGAGTGTTTGAGACATTAACTCTTTCAGCTTTTCAGTCTCTTGCAAATACCCACTGTCCCCTGACTCAAGTGGTACTTATTTTTCAGAGGCTGTCAATGGTTATATCAACTCCATTGCTGGCTTTCCATGGATTGCTCATATTTTATTCTCTCATATGTGACCAAGGATGACTGTATCACATAGTATCAGAAGATAATTTGCAGAGAAATGAATTTGATTTTGTAGTTCTGTTCATCTTCTAAAGGAGAAAACGATCAAGTTTTATTTTCATTTGAGTTCATCTCAAGACCCACTTCAGGTCTTCAGATAACTGAATTCTAGAAAGATCCTGTTTTGTCTTGTGTAGCCTAGAAAAATGTTCCTCTGTATGCTGTACCCAGGTATGAGAGTAACAAACATATTCCAGATTTTAGTTCTGCAGTTGAATAACAAGTATCTTGATATATGCCTCATCATACATACATACCAGATGGAAAAGAGTAGTACTAGAAGAGGGACTATCTTGTCACCTTCTAAAATGAAAAATGTAATTGAAGAAACTTGAGAGCTTTCTGCTGGGTATATGTTCTTCCAGCTTGATTTACTTCTGGAGATGAAAACATCCAAAGGTTTTATTTCCAAAGTTGTACTATCTTCCTGAAACTCCCCTTAGACAAATTAGGGTTAAGGATAAATAAGATGGACTGCTGTGGATTTATAGCTCAATCATTACTTTTTTAATAGTCTTACGTGTAGTACGTATTTCACATAATATACAGAACAGTAAATGACAATTGTTTTGAGACTACAATAAGACTGTAGGAAGTAAATGAGCATATAGCATAATTTATAAATATTACAGACAGTTTAAATCCATTTCTAGCATTAGTTTGATCAAGTGAAAACTAGATGATGAAGAATTATCCCAAGTGTGAGTAAGAGATGAGTTTGAGCTTTTCAGATGCAAAAAGTTAGAGGAAAATGTTCAATGCCAATTTACCAGCAAATACAATATTTACTTAATTTAGATTAAGACAAGATTATTACCTGAGGTAATAGAATAGGGATCTGACATCCTGAGAAAGCATTTTTCTTTCCTGGTTTGTTCATTCAGAGTTCCATCTGCACACAGCCAAGCCCTTCTTTAAATTTAGTTGTTGAAATTGGGTAAGTTATGAGAGATTTTGTGTCCTGACAGGTGATTTTTGTATTAATGTTTCTTTGAATCAAATTTTACTCTTGATTTAAAATTTGTATTCAATTCTGATTTTTCATATTTTTTAATTTTTTATTTTTTAGGCATATAATTTATCATTTGCATACATTTCATTTTGCTGTAGTGCGTTTGCCATGTCATATCTATATTAAACTATTATTCATCTATTCTTTGTATTGTATAATTAAATTGTTAAATATATACTTTGATTCTCTTACCAGGAAAGCCTCAATGCAGGTTCCTTACACTGTTGCTATTTCTAAAGTAATATCTAGGGCTCAAGATAGGCCTTCATTTTTACCTACTTCATGAAAGGCTCTTCTCTGCATTTTAAATGAGAAAATATCAGAGGACTTAGTGAGAAACCAATCATTTCAGCTCAACATTGAATGTATATCAAGCAACTGCACAGTTATCCAAAACTTATCTGAGTAATCCAAACACCTGCAAAATTGAAAATATCAAGAGAAGTTTAAACTTCTGTACCTTTTCCTGTACTTCAGTCCTATGTCTCCCTAGGACCATGCTTGCATTCTTGTATTTCTGCACTTATGTCACTGCTTCTTTGCCAGAGAAAAAGAAGGATGTTTTATGGGAAAAAAACCTAACTGCAACAGGTAGCTGTTAAAGATCCTTTGAATTATCTGATACTCCCTGTATCTGACACCACTACACTAGGTCTGACTCAGCGTGGCAATTCTAAGTTCTATCTGATAGATAGCTTTACATCATAAATACCAAAACCTTCTCACCATTTTGAAAATTTGTCCTTTTGAGTTTTGGATTGCAGTTATTAAATTTCAGGGTTTGTTGATTTGAGAAAAAAAAAAAAGAAAAGGCAAAAATGGTTCAGAGATGCAGTTTTGCTAATGCCTAAAGCTAATTCATGACCATTTTCTGAACTGTTTTAACAAATGTGTCAGTAGTATGGGAAGAGAGGTCTAGGAAAATGGTGACACATTCGTGGATAGGCAGCCATAAGTTTGATGTATATGTTTACTGAGTTGTTTGAGTACAAAGTAGTTTGTATCTGAAAGCCCCAAACACAGTGGAAGGACAACATGGTGTCCATGCTTAATATTTGGTAAATAAGTTGATATAATGGAGCTTTATACCTTCCAGGCTGTGGTGCGTTAAACTTGGCTGGCTACCAGGTGCCCACCCAGCTGCTCCTCAGCAAGATGGGGAGAAAATAAGGTGAAAAAGATTGTGAGTGGAGACAAGGACAGGGAGATCACTCACAATTACCACCACGGGCAAAACAGACTGAACTTGGGGAAGAATATTTTAATTTATTTCCAATTAAAAATAGAATAAGATAGTGAGAAAGAAAAGCAAAACTAAAAAGCATCTTCCCCCCACCTTAACTTCTCAGCCTCAACTTCACTCCTTCTTCTACCTTCTCTCCCCTGGGTGGCACAGGGGGATGGGGAATGAAGGTGGCAGTCAGTCCATAAGGCTTCATCTCTGCTGCTCCTTCCTTCTCACACTCTTTCCCCGCTCCGACGCAGAGTCCCTCCCACGGGATACAGTCCTGCACGAACTGCTCCAACATGGGTCCTTGCCACGGACTGCAGTTCTTCAAAAACTACTCCAGTATGGGTCTTTTCCATATGGTACAATCCTTCAGGAACAGACTGCTCCAGTGTGGGTCCCCAATGGGACACAGTTCCTGCCAGAAAACCTGCTCCTGCATGGGGTCTCCATGGGATGCAATTTCCTTCAGGGCACATCCACCTGCTGCGGCATGGGGTCCTCCATGGTCTGCAGAGTGGGTATTTGCTCCAGTGTGGTCCTCCATAGTCTGCAAGGGGGCAACTGACTTCATCATGGTCTTCTTCATGGGCTTCAGGAGTATCTTGGGTCTGGCACCTGGAGCCCCTCCTTCCTCTCCTTCTTCACTGACTTTGGTGTCTGCATAGTTGTTTCTCTCACATTTTTCTCACTCTTCTCTCACAGCTGCTGTGCACTGTTTTTCACCCTTTCTTAAATATGTTATCAGAGAGTTGCCACCAGCACCACTGACAGGCTCAGCTTTGGACAGTGGTGGGTCCATTTCAGAGCCAACTGAAAATGGCTCTGTCCAACGTGGGCACAGCTCCTGGTCTCTTCTCACAGAGGCCACCTCTGCTACCAAAATGTTGCCATGTATACCCAATACACAGGTTACTGTTATAGATATGGATATGGATATGGGTATGGATATGGGTGTAGATATAGATTATACAGATGAGATAGATGATGTAGATGTAGATGTTGTAGGGATAGGGATAGACATAGATGATGCAGATATAGATGATCCAGATATAGATAGATGATCTAGATATAGATAGATGATGGAGATGGAGATGGAGGTGGAGATCTTCAGCTCTTATGAGAATGTCCATAGGTTTCTTGTTAGCTTCCTGCGGGCAAAACCCTCAGCTCACTCAATGCAAGGACACAAGAGGCAATGCAGAACAGAAACTAAACTGCTTGTTTGGATCACCTCTGTTTTACACAATGCCACAGATTGTAAAGGAAGTCTGGGAAAGTTGTCCTCATTGTTGTCTTTGTAAGAATCTTGACTTGTAATTTTTATATATCTCACATACCAGTTCAAACATACTGTTCAGCTTGACAATGCTGACATGCATTACAACTTCTACAGGTGCAGGATAAATTTTCAGTACTCAGTGTTATGCTATCTTCATTGCAAAGCATTGATATAATTGTCTTCTTTGCTTATTAGCAAACCCAAACTGCATTCTCTTATTTAATTTATATTAACAGATTAAGTCACTAAATGTTTTTTCCAGGATTTGAGTGTCAGTTATGATTTACTTCACTTCAGAGGCTGTTTTACATAAACTAGGGAATTTAAGTCTATATATTAGATGCCAAACAAACATGTAGTTACTTTTTATTTTAATTTTTATTCAACAAATACAACATGTAAAAATATTTTACATAATTGCTTAGATAATTTGCAGATTAATTGGGAGTAAGCATGTTCATAACTTTGCAGCAGGCAGCCAGTCATTTTATTTAAATTACTTTAGAACAGACCAGAAATACTATTGCTTAGCAACACTTATCACAAGGTTATTGTGATGCTGAATTCTTGTTATTGAAAGAATAATGGGGGAAAATGTCTGGATACTGAAGTCTGGGTTCTCAAACAGGGATTTTAAGTCTTGCAATTACATCTTTGTATGATGCGTTCAAAGAACTAAAAACTTTTTAAGTACTTGAAAATGAAGATAGTATTTTGACAGATATTTGCAAAATGTCACTGTTTAAGTGCTTATTAAAAACAGAATTTTAAATTCACCTATTTGTTATATACCAATATTTATTTAATTTTCTTATTAAAACAAAGGTGAGTAAAATACTAGGATGGTCTTTCAAAGATATTAAATAAATCAGCATATATTCAAGCCAAATAATCTAGAGAATTATAGTATGGAAACATATACTCCACTGATTTTAGAATATTTTCTGTTGCAAGCACAAAATACTAAACCTCTCATGCTTATGGAAATGCTTTCTTAACTGCCTTCTTAACTGCTGGCTTTGTTAAGGTCATGTCCCTCCCTCTCCCTTCTTAGGCTCTTTCTTTGCTTCATGTTCACCATATAATCATACATAATCATATTATCCTTGCCTTTGAGTCCTTAATGTTTTGGCCCATGCCCTGCCTGTCAGACCATCCTGCATCATTAACCACTTCCTTTTTTTTCAACAGTTGATCCCAGCTTTCACCATCCTCTCTCTAATCCATTTTCCCCCCAAACATTCTTGCTTTTCATATGCAGGAAAAGCCCGCTCTCTCAATAGCTGCAAACCTGTAACCTCCTCTAAATCTCTACAGTTTTGTTCTTACTGTGCTAATAACAATATACAGTCCTTAAAGTTGTAATTTATTTGCCTTAGTTTTTCTTCCTTCAAGCTACCCATGTTTTTCTGTCATTTGTTTGGCATGTGTTCTCCATCTTCCTACGTGTTCTATATTAAATGATATGATCTATGCTGCATGCCACTCTATCCACAGTTTGGACTTGAGATCTGGTTATGGTTATTTACTTTGTCATTGGCCTGTAGTGAGTTGTTTGATTTCCTGTTTGCTTAATTTCTCACTTTGCTTCCTTTTTTTTTTCAGCAATAAAACAGCAGTAATTGTCTTTCCCAGATCTTTTTCTGTCTTTTGTCGTTAGCCTGTAAGCCAAAGTGAAAGAAACAGCCTTTCTCCAACTGCTTTTGTATGCTGTTTGGCAAAATGGATCTTGAGTCTTAACTAGTTCTTATTAAGTGATATCATTCAGCAAATACTCAACACTTAGGTCATTTTGTAAAGAAATCCTGTAGACTTCTTGAGAAAAGGAGCTTTTACCTTACTACAAAATTTAGCAATGTCTAAAGGAAACAGACTGCAATAGGGACCTGTAGCTCTTCACCCTTTCTAAACATGAAGAGTACAGTATCATTTTTTGTCCTAAGTACTTCTTAGAATAATATCTCTTTTATATTGTAATCTTACAGGAGAGATAATCTGTTATAGAGTTGTTTATTCCATAAGCAAAGAAGGAGAAGCATCATTTGCAGGACAGTGCTTAGGCAGCCTCATTCAAAATCCGTTGAAATTAATGGTAATATTCCATTAACTTCAATTTTAGATCAAAATAATGGAGAAAGAGAGAGAGAGAAAGGATCTTAAATCCTCTGGAAAGAAAACAGAAATCCAGAGCTTATTTAGCTTTATTCATCATGGTAAAAATGGTTTAATTGTAGCAAAAAGTTAGAAAGCCAAACATAATTTCTGAGCTATATAAGTATTGTTAATCATAGTTATGTTAATGCCTAGGGACTAGCCAGGTGTATGACCTCATTGTGCTAGGCACTGTAAAAACACAGCCCAACAACTTGTGTTTCTGGAGTAATTTTGAGTGGCCTTAGCTGTCACCTGCAGCCCCTTTAAGGCTACTATGAAGCTTTTGAACCTTTTGTTCCCTACAATGGGGAACCGAGATATAAAACGGTAATGATTTCTTTGCTTTATTCTAATTTTTAACTCACTTTTTTGCTTTAAAGCTTTTTTTTTTCAAGAGTTTTATTTTGGAGTGGTTTGTTTCAAGTGTTCTATCTTCTTCTTGAGATAGATTTTTCGGCTAAAAGCAGTGCTTTTATGTGCCCATTATCTTTTGGGAGTGTCAGCTTCATTAAGAAAGCTAGATTTCTGTGCACGGGAGGGAGCTTGTGAGTCCAGCTTCTAATAATGGAAGTAAGTTTCTAGCAAACTGATCACTGATGTGGCTCTTCTGCAGCCCCTGACTGACAGCTCCTGCTGATTTCTGAGCTTAGTGGGTGGCTGGCAGCTCTGTGATTCAGAGACATAAGGTCTCACCTTCCCAGCATGCGGTATCAGCCAACTCTCTATGGCTCTGTTGTATTTTAAACAAAGGGAGATTACTAGACCAAATAAGTGAAGGTTGTCTCTTACCTCGGCACTGTGCAGCCAGTGCTATGCAATGGAACAGACCTGAAATCTGTGGCACTCGTTGTGACAGGATCTGGGACACCTGGCCACCCTGGTAGGCAATATCTCATTACTCTACGTGACTGTAACCGCTGGATCACGCGAGTCGTCAGCAGTTTCTGAGACAGACAACAGATGCTGTGACCCAGTAGTCATTGCCACTCACTGGGGGCTGCTGAGCTCCAGTAGCCTATGACAGCTACCAGATAATCACTCATCAATTGTTTGTCATCTTTCTCGTGGAAAACGGCTTTTTCTGTCTGCCTCTTTTAGTTCTTTTCTCCCCAAGCTACAAGGCTGCCAAGCTCCCACAGAATCAGTCACAGGAGCAAAAAGACAGTTTCAATCAGTAGTATCTTGCAGTTGAGAAGCAGTGGCTGCTGAATCATAAAAGCTGCTCCCACCCAGGAAACTAAAATTTTCCTTCCCTAAGAATCAAAGTTTCTTTTCTCCTGCTCAGCTCAGAATTAAGAGCCCTTGATTTTCAATAAACAGAAAATCTTGCCTGGTCAGCTTCAGCTGAAAGGCAAGCAGTATTTTTTTTGAGGTTTCTGCTTTTAGCTCCTACCTCCCATAAAGCAGTTGCTAATTCACTGGGAATCAGGAATTCTCAAGTTACTACTCAGCTGAGTTCTGGTTGACCGCTGCAGATCAGCAATATCTTACTTTGGTGGGACGTACTTATTTTAGATTCCCTACACCTTCTGAGTTCAGGGGGAACCACCTGTTGACTCTGTTTTCTCCTGAGCTGGATTCATAAGCCACTTTTTCACTGCCTACTTCAGTACATATCATAATTTAAATTTTTGCATGTCAATAGTCTATTGCACTGTAGCCTCCGATTTGCTTCAGAGTGCTTGTTTTGTATCAGAACATGAAAGGTACTCAATAATCTGCTGAAGAAAGTCATGACTCACACAAATGTCTAGTAGAGAAGCCATTACATAACCAGCTAAGAATAAATCCTCAAAATAATGATGCGTCCATAGTGAACTGTGGGTTTTATTCAGAATTCAGTCTAGGTTAAGAGGTATTGTCATGTAAAAGAAAGCACTGGGTGGAGGAGAAATTCTGGCCATTCTGAAAAGTAGATCTTGATCTTGTTCTATAGATGGGGGAATTCACGTGCCAGGGCACTGTTGATGGCGGTAGTTAGAAAAGATCTGATATTTTTATTTTAAGAATACACCTACACATTGAAAAACAAAACCAAAAACACCCCCCCCCCCCCCCCCAAAACCCCAAGACCTTTAAGTCTGTGCTCCTTGCTTTCCTGTTATTTGACCTCAAAAAGATTAAATTTCTAGATAGAGAACTAGGGAATTCAACAGAGAAACAAATAATAAGTTACTGAAGGCTCGACAGGTTTGCCTAGAATGGCTAGTTCTTGTCCAAGAAGGGCATATACAATATGTACAATATGCATGTACAATACTAAAGGTGCAAACGTGAACTTTTACCCTGTAGAAAGAAAAGATAACACATAATAAAAGATCAAGATTAAGCTACAGCTTTCCATTGATTGCAAACATACAAAAGGAGCATACTGCAAGTGGAAACTATATCAGATGACTAAGGGTGAACAGAAAAACCCATCATGAGCATGTAGAAACAAAAAAGACCAAGGCACAAATTAACGTGCAGCTAATTAACATGCCGGCCATTGATAAGATATCAAAACATAGATATAAGATAGCTACTGTTCAATAGAGAGATAAACAATATTGATAAACAATAAGCAGATGACACCAAGAAGGGCAAACTGATTAATGCTTTTTTTGCACAAGGAACTGGTATACTTAATACTAGTATCATACAGGTAAGAATCTCATTCTGCAATAGGTTAGAAAGATTATTTAGGCAGAAATAATCCACTCCAAAAAAGTACAAAATGGAAAACAGAATGGGCAAGTAGTAGTTCTGCAAAACGGGATTTAAGAGCTTTAAATTCACAAGCCAGATATGCAAGGAGGCTTTACAATAGCTTTTAGATGCATTAAAGATAACTACAACAAAGGAATCTAAGATCAAAAAAACCAAACAAACAAAAAAAGAAAATCAATGTGTTTCAACTCCAGTAAGAAAAAACCAGGTAAGATTTTAGGACAAAATATTATATAATAAGGATGAATGAGTAGAATAGTTTAGGAAATTGTGGCATCACCAATAGTGATGTCAGAAGGCTTTAAGAACAACCAAGAAAATCCTCTGCAATTAATGATAAAAATACACTGGATGCTAGCCCAGGATAGAGTATTGTAGGCCTGTAATTCTATGGTTTTAACTTCTTGCAATGCAAAAGATGTGAGGAATTCTTCACTCATACTCAATAACTACTTAAGATGCTGTGGTCAGGCTATGTGATTAATTGTTCCTCTGGTCTTGCAGTTCTTGTACAGTTGACTACGTATAGGCATTAATAGCTTGAATATGATGAAATAAGATCATTTTCCCTAATACTTTTATTTCCACAGTTACCTAGTTCATACCTAATGTAGAGTTTAAGTGCTGCATAACAAAACCCAAGTGATATATCATTCATCTTTGCTACATCTACTGTTTCCAAAAAGTGATTTGCGCAATGTGTATAAAACACCATGTGTGTGGTCGCTTGTTCCTACATGTGTCACAAGAATGAAAGAAAAAGCATTTGTATGTTACAAGAAAAAAACCAATGATAACCAAACAAACAAAACCCCAAACTTCCCCCCCCACCTCGCTATTTTAGCTAGTGAGAGTGAAAAACCTTTTTGAATGTCACCGAGGAATGAAAAGAGTGAAGATCCTTTACTGCAGAGGGAATGCTAGGAATGGCATAAGGCTTTGTGTCATTATAGTGCATGGGGAAGAATAAAATAGTGCTGCATCAAGGTGCTTTTTAATGTACTGACATTTAAAGTTTTTGATCTTAATATTAACTGTTAAGAAATGTTTTTTTTCCTAAGATTTTGCTCAGTGAAAGTCCCAAGAGCAAAGTTTTCCTTTCCTCTTGCCTCCTTCAAAACGACGACACTTGGCTTGTGCTGTTTTAAAGTACGTAACAGAACTACACAGCCTAACCAAAACTATTTTAGAAAAGATTCTACCATTGGGGATCAACTTCAACAGTGCTTTTCTCTTAGTAATTCATACATTTTACAACAGGCAATTGTTTGTGGAGTCTATTTGTGCACCAGAAAGACTAACATTCCTTAAAGCTATTCCATTTCCATTGCCTATCATTTTTGTATTGCTACTATTGCACCTTAGGTGTAACTGCTATTCTGTCACAATTATAATCACTAGGTAAAATATGACTATACCAAGTATTTTTGATGAAGCCAAGGGGTTAGAATGAAGACATGCATCCAAAGGAATGCAAATTAATAACTTAAAATTAACCAACTTGGAAAGTTTATTTTTTACAGTCTGAAAAGAGTAAGCCCAAGGCACACATTTTTAATTTATAAAATTCGCTGTGGCAGAAAGACATTCAACATGGTTTCTCTCCTGACACCAAGTAATCTCCAGGTACTCAACTCCCTTCAAACTACAACTGCAAGGTTGCCTGTGTATGCCGTGTGCCCCAGGCTTGGAAATATCTGAGTAAATTCGGCATCCTCTAGAGGTAAGCTGGCACATCAAGTTAACTGTAAGGTTTCGTTATTTAATTGTGCCTGACTTGTCTTTGCTCAATTGCTTCCCGTGCCTGCAGCCTTCTCTTCATTTCTCCAAAGCTGACGTGTTTATCTATGCCTTTTTTTTTAATCTATATTTTAACTGGGGAAAAAAAAGTCATTTAGGAATCAGTTCCTGGTTTTGAATATTCTTGAAAGGCAAGGATGAGAAATGTTAGAGATGTTATAGTGTGTTTTCTGCCTGCATATAGGGAGAATGGCAAGAACAGCTTCCCATCCCACAGAGTTCTCTCTTATGTATTTGATGTACATTGATGCACAACAAAGATTTGATCTGTTGCCCTTTGTCAGTGGATGTGGCCATGGGAAGGGCTTCTGCAGAACTGCACAGAAGGTTTAGCGGTTCAGTGGTTAAGGTATCAAATAAAGATGCTCTGGATGAACACAGCAGAAATACAGGTTCAGACTGAAGCTCTGTTAAGTGCCAAATCATGTGAAAATAAAATCACATGCATGCTCCTTCCCAGTAAAATAACTGTGTATTCATCTGTAGTTTAATGATTCAGCTTAGTGAGGTGCTGAGAACCCTCAAATACAACTACCTTTGCCTGGGCAGCTCATCAGATTCGCGTGACTAAAGCATGCCAGCATCTGTAACCAGCAGCGTACCATCGATATTTTCAGTATCATGTATCATCTGCTGCATTTGGTTTTGAACTGATGAGGTATCACTCACATCAGCAGCTGACTGCTAACCAGGACTGCAGGATTAGGTCAAGAAGGAACCAGCCCATTTGGCCATGCAAATGCTCACTTAACAAGTGGCCACAGACAGCACCAATGAGAAAGACCACACAAGACTAATCTGTGGTTGGATAGTGACTCTGAGATTAGGGAAAAAACTTATAAAAGTTGCTTAAATCTTGGGTGAATTCCTCACTTCACTTTCTGTCCTCTTTTCTAGTAACTATTTTTTTTTTTAAGTTAAAAAATAGTTAAAGGTACAATAATTACAAAGCAAGCTTTTCACTTTTACCATGCTTAAATACAGAGAAGACTATCTGGTAGATTAGTATTTACATGCTCCAGATTTGGCATAACTGTCTGCAATAGACTTAAACCAGTGTGTGATTGAAGGTAACTTGGACAGCTTCACTGTGCTCCAACTACAGACCTGGAGAAGAGTGGACTGCAGTGGGCAACGTTTGGTTGAGTTCCCAAGGGGATGTTGACATCAGCACTTAGATTGAGGCTTGGACATGCTCCAAAGTTTATACTTGGCAAATTTACTGACCAAACATACCCTAATTCTTAAGCCCAAATGCCAGCTGCATTTCAGCCCTAGGCAGGGAATTTAGTTGAAGTGGAAAAGGTGAAATGTAACTTTCAAAAATTCCATAAGCAGCAATTTCTTTTCTCTCCCTCCTATGCTTGCTTTCTCCACCACCCAGAAGATGGCTGTTATTGAATCCCTTGTTTCTTCTTTATCCCCTTATTCTTGTCAAATTCCAACTACGAGCATTGATAACAGAAGTTACTGTCATCCTAGCAAATATGACTTTCTGATCCTCTGCTACTTGACCCAGTACAGCAATCTGTTAAAAACTTTTTTTTTTTTCATAAAAAGAGTGTTATTGTTGTGTTTCCACTGCAAACACCCCTCCACCCAGTCTGAAGCACCAGGCTTGTAAAATTTATTGTTCCAGCTCGATCATAAGAAAATGGTAGCACTAATTATCAACAACCAGCAGGTGAGCTGATAACAAATGGGACACCTGGCTGACAGATGAAGAAATTCGCAAAAGTACGCAAGGATGAATGTGAGCAGCAGTAGAGTAAGCAAAAGTGGGATTCCCTACATTATTATCTTACTTGATGTTTACTCAGAGTAAACAAGGAATGCCTTCCTATCTTGACCTTTTATGTCACATCACAAACACCCACAGGAAGGAGATAGGGAAGGAAAGAAAGGGATGGGAAAGGACTCAGTAGACATTACTGTCTTACATCTTAGGAGATAAGCCTAAAATGCTGTTCACAGTACACCTTGTTCATATCGCCAGATCTACACTTTACATTTACTTTGCAATTGGTATGAAGTGGGAAGATTGCTCTTTCCACATAGCTACTTTATTTTGATTCCCTTACATATAGTTAATTGATTAGCAAATATCTTAATTTTCTTTGGCTTTGGAGGAACAACTCCTTAAAATTTTTTCTAATTCAAAATTTTATTTTTTTATTTTTTGAAGTTTCATCAGTTCTATAATATTTTTTAGCTGGTTAGGAATTTTTCTCTTTATCATCTGTGCTTTATTTATCAATGTCTCCAATTTAATAATTGATCTCTTAGAAGTATATATTTACTGCGCAGTTCTGATAAGAAAAGAAAATGTGGCCATGCTAAGAGGACTTACTAAAGAACTATGAAAATAAAATAGCACACACAGTCTGTGGATTAATGACATATTAGCACAAACTAACTATTACAGAATTTCATACAATTAAAAAAATTGAAATGACTCAAATGCATTCAAAAACACAGAGTTGAAAAATTTAATCTTTTCTTCTCTGACTGCTGTGAACCTTCTCTTGTGGTTGCCCAGGCCCTGCTAAATCAGGGAATATTGTGCCTGGAGGGTAGCATGTCTGCTCTTTGTTTAGGAGTGTGGACTGTACGCTACCCAAGATTCTACCACAGAGAACGGAACCAGGAGCTGTCTGCTCCTTCAAACACATCTCAGATTTTAAAAGCTCATAGCTTAGCAGACAAATCTCGGTCAGTATGGCAACACAAATCTCCAGTAGCGCTATCGCAATAGTTGGCTTGCCAGTAGCAAACTGGTCAGCTATGGTCTAGTAGCAGTCTGAGCTTTTGACTCTCCACCCTGTGATGGCTACCCATTCCTTTATCATTGATGTTGCCTGACCCTGACATTGGAACATTCATGCAAACTTTTTGGTTAGATGGGTTTGCTTCGTCACACAGAAATTCTGTGTGATCATCGTGTGCTTGCAGAAATAACATATTCCACGACCTCATGCCAGTTTTTCTAGTCAAGAAATGCCTTTTTGCAGATGCAGCTAGAAATGGAGAGCAATGGGAATCCACATCACTGGAAACTTACCGTACATGTTTTTGCTTCCATGGCAGGAAGTCTGGCAGTTTGTGGCTGTGACCATGCTGGATGTATTAACAAGCACCTTGACTTCCATCCCAGAGGCCCTGCAGCAACCGAAACCGCTCATGCTGCATTCCCAGTTCCTTCACGCTGCTACGACCACTCCAAACTGAGCAGCACAGCTTTGAAGGGACTCATGACTTGCGATGGGGATTTCGGAGGACAGAGAAGTATCAAGTACGAACTCATTCCTAGAAGAAAGCTTCCACCTTGGTAGTGTGCATAGCCGCACCTGGGAAATAGGACTCCAAACTGGACACATGTGACAAGGGCTACAGGATGCAATAGAAATAGAGAAAGAGGGAGACATCTGAGTTTGGGCTTCTTTCAAATGAGGTTGTGTTCATACTATACTGTTGGGATAGACAAGGGTTTTTTTTAAGGCGACTAATAATCCCTATCTTGTAATGAGTTGTGCTTGAAGTAGAGTTTGAATTAAGATGTATTTATTCCTGGCCCTCCCACCACGTCTCTGACCCTTAAAGAGACTGAGTCCTGGCAAGAATTTTGTGAAAGTATCTTTTCTTGCTAGAGCATCCTAAACTTAAAGTGGAGGGGAGGTAGTATTATGTAATGGCAACTTTATGAGAGCAAAGTTATTTTTGCATTATAAAAACTAAGTATGCTTCTATCCTTTCTGCAGTGCCAGCATTAGTCAAAGGAATGAAAGACTTCAGAAGTGCAAAATTTCCCCAAGAAAAACATGCACACATATAACAAAAGCAAAAACCAGGAAGATTTATATAAACTAATTAGTTTTTAAAAAATCATTACTGAGCATAACTAAATTTCCTCCTCTATACACACTCTGTTTTTAAATCTCAGCTGGTTTACAAATAATTTAGAAGTAGGTGTATGTAGGAGTAAAATAAAATTGTATTTGACTGTATATGCCTACCAGCAGCAGGAAATTATTTAGTTTAACTGACCTGCTAATTATCTGCAAAATTTTAATGCCTGCATTTGAAATACAAATTCCCCAAAGTAATCTTCTGGGGTTTAGGCCAATTATAGACTCATTAGCATTTGTCCTCAGTCTTCATAAAATGAAGGCGATAGTTAAGAAGAAGAAAAAAGTAAGAGAAAAAGAAAGTAGTAAAAATAGACAAGTTTCTCAGCCATGTGTTGGACTTTCTCTGTCAAATTATTAATAATTCTCTGCCTTCTCCTTCCCTTCCTCCCTGTCTCTCTTTTCAGTAAATCTGAAAACTGGCGATTATTTCTGTGGGAAGTCTAGTGATGACAGAAATTAGTTACAAAATCACCTAGACCTCATGCATTAGCAGCAAAATGAATACTATGTAATTACCATTATTTCCAATAGAATTGCTGAAAAATTTTGTAAAGTTTCTGCTAAAAAATTGAAAACTTTCCAGTATATATACAACTGCGAGGAGAAGCTGATAAAGGAAGCATTTGATAAAAAAAAGAGACTATAAAGAGCTACAACAAGTTTAGCGCAATAATATTGAGTTTAGCTTAATAGTAGTACTTTAGATCAGTTTTTACTTTACTTTAGTTGTTTTGTAAATTTGCAGTAATCATGTGCCTGTTCAGAAGTACCTGTCTTATTTGCTTAAGCCAACAGCCTAGCTGTCTGTAGACAGTGTTTGGCAGGAACGATGTTTCAGTTCTGACACTGTAGCAAGTGAGATTTCTATTTGTATCTAAGTAGTAGTTGTACACCTTGGTTGTTTTAAATTTAAAAATTCAAATTATTGTAAACTAGTACTTTGCAAATACCTAAATTTGAGTTACTTGAAAACTGCAGACATTTGCGCTGGCTTCAGCATTTTCATTAAACAAGAATACTACATAGTGTGCTACACACAGAGATTAACATTATGAAATGGTATGACACCTAGAATCTATAAGAAAGAAATTAAATATCTATATAATTTATTTTCTAAAGTAGCTTGGTCTACCAAGCCAATTTTTATGTGCTTTCTTTTTTCCCCTCTCACTTCTGTTTTTTCCTGGCTTTATCCGTGAATAAAGACACACTAATGTAATACTGGATTCAATCACTACATATCATTTAAGCCTGTATTTGTGAAAGACTGTGAATAAGGGGCTGCAAACATGGGGGAGAGGGAGTGTTAGTAAAGTGTAACAACTTCTAGATTTTGTTAGCCTATTCCATATTTCCTAAATTGTTTCAGTTTTAGCCAGCATTAAGTGGCTTTTCAAACTTTCTGTCTAGGCTAGTTATGCAAGCAACTACACTAATGCGGGCAGACCTGCACTAGCTTTTAACTGGCAATAGTAGAAATGCATTCACAAAACCTGCCACAGATTAGTGATGAAATATCTACTCAGTTACTCCAGTAATTTTTAACATCTGTGTTGATCTCCATGCTGCTACAGCCTGAGAGATTATCATCATAGAATCATAGAATGGTTTGGGTTGGAAGGGACCTTTAAAGGCCATCTAGTCCAATCCCCCTTGCAATGAGCAGGGACATCGTCAACTAGATCAGGTTGCTCAAAGGCCCGTCCAACCTGACCTTGAATGTTTCTAGGGATGGGGCATCTACCACCTCTCTGGGCAACCTGTGCCAGTGCTTCACCACCCTCATTGTGAAAAACTTCTTCCTTATGTCTAGTCTGAATTTACCCTCTTTTAGTTTAAAACCATTACCACTTGTCCTATTACAACAGGCCCTACTGAAAAGTCTGTCCCCATTTTTCTTATAGGCCTCCTTTAAGTATTGAAAGGCTGCAATAAGGTCTCCTCGGAGCCTTCTCTTCTCCAGGCTGAACAAGCCCAACTTTCTCAACCTTTCCTCATAGGAGAGATGTTCCATCCCTCTGATCATTTTTGTGGCCCTCCTCTGGACCTGCTCCGGCAGGTCCATGTCTTTCCTGTGCTGAGGGCTCCAGAGCTGGACGCAGGACTCCAGGTGGGGTCTCACCAGAGCAGAGTAGAGGGGCAAAATTACTTCCCTCGACCTGCTGGCCATGCTTCTTTTGATGCAGCCCAGGATATGGTTGGCTTTCTGGGCTGCGAGCGCACATCATATATTATGAATGTAGCACAGACATACAAATTCAATCAATCACACAGATTTCTGCAGAGTGTTGCCTGACAATCTTGCAGATGAGTACGTGGTATGGACATTCTGGCCAGTGCAATGACACAAGAATTGTTTCCTGTGATTCTCAGTCCCTCTTACAAATGGGCCGAACAATCTCAACTTTGGTATAATTGCATTGAGTCAACACCTCTTAAAGGATGCTTATATCTTATTAAAATTAAAAAAAAATAATAATAATTAAAAAACATCCAGTGAATCAAACACTTATTTCCAAAGGTGACATATAGCTCAGATGGACATAAGACAGTCCCAACTGAACTTATTTTCACACAGTTTGATTTCAGTCTCTCAATCCAATGTAACACATTATTTTCCTTTGCAAGTAAAATACATTTAAAATTTAAGCCTACTCAAAGAACAGTTAACTTTAAGGGATTTTTGGGCTCCAAAAATTTTTATTTGCATGTCAGTTGTCTCTATACTTCCATGGTACAAAATCTCATGTTTCTAAGGAGATAATCCCCAGCTGATTTCCAAAACCAAAACCTGTAGCAGAACCTTATCTTTGCCTCAACCTGGTGTATGAAAAAAAAAAAAAGTAGGACAGAAACACAGTTATAAAAATTGAAAATAAAATTCAGCATGTGTCACAGAATACTTCAGGTGGCAGCTCAGTAGCTGACAACACAGTGTGCAAATAAGTGATCTGCCTTACAAAGGTCTGCAAAAAAGAGATATACCTCAGCTGAAGTTTGAAAGCTCCCTCCATTTTTATCTTTAAAAACACAATAAGATTCATATTTTGCTTATGTGCTGGAAGTAAATACCATTAAAAACACGATTTTATACCTTCCTCCATTTGGAATCAAAGGTAGAAGATTTTGTAACATAACCTTTTCAGTAACCCTTAAAAAGAAGCAAAAGTTAGCTGCTAATGAGCTTCTGCAGGCAGAGTGACTTTACTTCCTGAGACAGGATCTTTTTTAGAGTGAGATCAGTATATGGTTTTCAGTTGTGTTTCCTCAGATACTGTATTGACTGAATGATTCACTCTTGAATTGCTCTGCCTGAAAAGTGAGAATGATTCTGCTCTTGTTGGTCGTTTTAAGCCTACTGAATTCAAGTCATGACTGACAGAGCCCGTAGGGATGGTATGTGCTCGTGAACAGATAGACAAGAATGAAATAATGCATGGGCAAATTGCTGCGGACAGAATAAGATCTCCCTTAATCTGAGGCCATTCTTAACTGAAATCAAATTCAGTTATTTAAAGGAAACAAATGTTCACATGTGTTTCACATCTTGTGCTTTCCAGACCCACAACAATCGAAATACTGTAAAAGAGCAGCTCCTGCTTGTAGGGTTTCTGTAAGTGAGCACTTCTCTTTACTGAACATTTAGGAAAGTTAATCAGAATGGCAAACCTGGTTAGTTTAATGTCATTAACCCCTTATTTGAAAACTTAAGGAGTTAATAAAGATAAGTTAAAACAACTTTAATCTTAAATCAGTGTCCACACAAAGATTTAGTGCAGATAACCAATTTTAAATTCACACCCCAACTTAATCTGGATCAATTTTACTGAGTGTCCCTGAAGATAGGAGAGTTGTTATAAATCCTAGTAAAGAACCTGATCTTCTGATATTTTCAGCTTATAGTGACCTAAGAGGCTCAGGCAAAAATCTTGACGAATGTTACTTGGACTGAGATCTAAGTGCTAAGCTTTTGAGGGTCAATCCTTCCTATCCTATTTGAAAACAAAACAAAACAAAACAAAAACTTTCTAATGCTCCAAGAGATAAATTGAAACCATCTGAACATATAATGTTTGTGGTGTTGTTTTTTTTTTTTTTTTTAAATCAGGATCTGCTTTGTTTTAACCCCATAGAAAATCAATAGTGTTCTTTTTAAGAAACATCCTGAATGCTTACCACTCACTCGAGCTCTATGGGCTACACACCAGTGGAAAAGAGAACTTGAGTGTTAGGAAGATGTACACTCAAGAGATCAACATTTGCAGAAATATTCCTTTGCATATGGCAGTTATTTCAATTAGAAGTAACTGTCTTCATTACGATTTCTTATGTGCATTTTCCCTCCTTCTGAAAGATGGATATTTTGATCAGATACTTTCAGATAACAACAATAAATATTAAATCCTGTTTTCAGATGGGACACAATCTTTTACTTACTAGCTTGGGAGCTTGGCAATGTGTAAAGGTAAGCTGGCAACTAACCTGCAGTTGTAATTAAAATGGAGGTTTCTTTCCTAGTTTGGTAAGTATGCTATAATTCAATTATTTAAATATGTGAATGGGAGACTGAGGTATATGTATATCAAGCTCAGAGTGCGATGCAGAACTCATAATACTAAATTCAGCCATTTTATATGCTGTAATTTTCACTTTACATCTTCTGTAATGTATGACTAGTTTTCCATTTAGTTAAAGAGAGCAAAAGAGTGACTGTGTCCAAATATCAGAGGTGATGCTAGAAGACACATGGATCAGCAAGAAGATGGAAGGAGAGTAAGGACGCTGTTCTATCAGGAAGTAGTTTTATATCAGGAAAAAAATATGGGATGTGCCCTTACAAATTATGCCTCAGAAATATGAGCTTTAACTGTAAGTGCATAAATAAGTATATGATATTTTCATTGAATTCAAGGAGCTTCAGGTATGTGGAAGGGTTAGAAAAGTGCAAGAGAGGCAAGAGACATAAGACTCATCAAGTGTAGCCTTGCAGCATATCTGGTTTTATATATCTCTAAACTTGCATCAAGTTAACAACAGAAAACATAAACCAAGATACTATCTCTACGTTATTATTGAAAATTAATACATTTAATCATTTGATCTTCTTTGGTCAAAAAGAGAAAGCGTGGAAGTCTTTAAAGAAAACTTGGTCTGATCTTTACAAACTGTGTTAAGGTAAAGAAAAAAAGAAGTGGTTAATTTGGCAAAATATTCTCTCTTAAGGAATATATTTTGGTTTTAATAAAAACCAACATAATCATTTACAATTATTAAACAAAAACACTAATTTATGCAAGTTCAAATTTATATCATTGCTGCTGAAGATGTTTGTGAAGAATCAGAGAAAACTCGATAATGAAACACTTTGAACCCAGTGAAAAATTCCTAATGAAATAATGAAAAATTCCTAATGAAATAATTCTTGAAAATAGAAATATTTCACCTGAATCTAAGATGGATTTGAGTCATCATTGTTCCAACAGTAGGAGGATGTAAGAATCAGGAATTATTAAGGCTTGAATAAATGGTGTTTGCTGATCTTTTTTGGTTCTGCTGTTTATGAACATTTCAGGAGAAAACACTTCAGTTTAAAAAGAGTTTGTATTACTTTAGTTTTACTTTACTAGAAGGGCGAAGGTCTCCAAACATTACAGTAGCAGATAATAAAAAAGTGCTTTCTGCAACCACAGTAGTGCTCAGTAGTAGTAGTAATCATTATGAATTCATAGTCCCTGTGTTCCAAGTGTATGAAATATGAATTTTACGTAGCAGAAGTGTATTCATCTGAGTGGTATATAATCAGCTTTACCATCTGCCATAAACTTTGTATGAAATCACAATGCTTTTTAAAAAAGTAAAAGAATATATGAGCACTCTGCAAGTTTTCCAAAACTACTTTTACATAAAGCTCAGAAAGCTTAGAGGACTCTCCTAGCCTTGACCACAGAAAGTGTATCAAATAAAAGGTGGATTTGGAGATTAAAAGGAAAAGAAAGCTTTTACTTGCTCCTTCGTCTTCCCCTAGATTCACTAAGGTCGTATGCATCGGTACATAACCAGACAGAAGAAACCTGAACCAGTTAATGGTATTTAAACATATTTACACAATATTTATTGAATTTATTCCAGCACCTGAGGCACTGATTATGCTGAGTGCTTCCATAAATGGCCCAGCATGTAGTCTAGGTTGCATCGCTGACTGTTCTCCACTGGTCCTCTCCCATTGTCTTGTAGAAAGCCAGTCCTATTGCACTGTAAGATGTCCATGGGGAGCTCCTTCAGGGGATCAGCCTTCGGCTTCTGAGGCTAAACCTTTGCCCTGGAAAGCAGACCCGCTATTCGATTCCCCTGCACCATACTACCACCACTACTACAACAAATGAAAATACATGTTGCAAAGGCACGTGGATTCAGCCCAGACCACTGATTGTTTGCATTGTCATTTCCCAGAAGAACATGGTGATAAAACTGAAATTTCCCCACACTGGAAACAGAATTTCATATCCTTGAGATCTGCGTATGAGAAGACACACTGAGAATATTTGAGCTACGGTTAGGGACTGGTAAAACCTCAGAACTTTTAGTGAATGATGATGGATGAGCGGAAGATGTAGCACATGATCTGAATGTGTGAGCAGAGTAATGACTGATGGGAAACGGCTCATACTTTGTGCCAAAAGCAGCAATAGAGAGAGAACTAATCTCAGCCATGGACTGTAATGGGCAGTCCACTGCTATCAAACCCATGCCGTCTGGGCTGTGCATGAAGTCCTTGGTTTCTAGAATGGCTTGCTCCACCTCCTGTGATGACAAAGATTTATGACTCAATGCTTATTCTTTGGGAGATGAAGGGAATGATTATACCAGCACTCACGGATGCACAAGCACTAAGCCTTGATACTTGAATTCCCAAAGGTTTTCATGAGCCATCTCACATTGCAAGGTCATTCTGTTTTATGAAAAACTGCCAAAAAAAATGCAGCTGTAATTTTCAAAATTGTTGTTGTGAAAGGAATATAATTTTGTTATACTTCTGAGATCTGACCTCTGCTTTCTGCAGAATTGTCTCAACATGACCACTGCCCTGCCTAGGGCCCGCTAACACTTCTTTCTTTTGTAGCCTAAGCAAATACGCTTCGGTTGCCTCCTCTCTGCCAACAGTGTGTTTTGGATTTCGTACGGGATTTGGTATGTGAAGAATGTTGATAAAGCACTGGTGTTATCCGTTGCTGTTAAGCAATCAAGGACGTCTTCCAGCTTCCCAGGTTTTGCTAATGTGCAGGTGCAAAAAGCTGGGAGGGGTATAGCCAGTACAGTTGACCCAAACTGGCCAAAGAGAGTATTCCATACCATAGACATGATGCCCAGTATATAGTGGGGGTTGGCCGGTGGACCAAGCCCCTTCCTTTTTGTTCATTCGGGCCTTTTTGTTTGTTCGTTCAACTGTTTGTTCCCTCACCTGTTTGTTCCCTCACTTGCTCTCTGGAACTTGCTGTTCCAAGATCGCTGCTGGGGAATATTATTGTTCTGTGATCGCTGCTTAGGATGGGCTGTATCCGTCATCAGGTCGTCAGGTGGTAAGAAATTGTGCATTGTTCGTTTTATATGTTCTATTATGATTATTTTATTTTATTTTTTAATTTTATTTTTATTTTATTTTTATTATCATTATCATTATTAATATAGAATACAATAATTATTATCTTTTTCTTTGCTGTCCTGGTGAACTGTTTTTGTCTCAACCCATGAATTTTCCTCTCTTTCCGATTCTCCTCCCCACCCCACTGAGGAGGGGGGGAATCAGCAGGCGGCTGAGTGGTACTGGTTTACCGGCCGGGGTTAAACCACAACAGCATAACAACTAGCATCTGATGGGACTTAGGCTCATACAGTGATGTACCTACAAAAGTAACTTGGAAGTAAGTGGTACGAATAGCGAACTTTCTGGTTTCTGTGTGCAGATAGCAGAGAAAAAAGCAGCTGCTAATTCAGTACAAAGCTCCGTTTTGGCTTTGTATCCCCATGTCTCAATTTTTTTTAATTTTATTTTATTTTATTTTTGTTTGTTTGTTTTATTTTTATTTGCCATTGCGGAGCTGCTGAGTTGCACCAAATTCCTGTCCAGTTCATAAGCTAGATTCCCGGGAGAGGACTCCTGCATGTCTAGGAACCTACATGTCAATCCATTAACAGACTTTACCTTGCAGTACCCTCAAAGAGTATTTCAGTCCTTTTTGGTCCCTTGATGCAATGTAGTTATGCTATGGTCTTACACGTGAAGATGGAACATTTCAGTGTTTGGGGGATTAGTCTGTGATTTGGGAAATACGCGTTCAGTTTCTTCCTTCATCCTGTTAACATCTGAAGCAAAGCAGCTGGTCTTCCTGTAACCCAGGGGATTAAAATGATCAGCTGGAGACTACACTCCAATCTTTCTGTATGTAAGTGCCTCAAAGAATGCAGTTGTTATAGTGTGAGGATAATTCAGCATCAAATAGTAAGCATCTGATATTTCAGAAGAATCTGCTGATGGCCTGCAAAATTTTTCCTTCTATAAGAGAGGATGCAGACTTCCCTTGCAACCCTCACCTTCTCCTATCCTTCTTCCTTTAGCGATAATATTAAGGGAAGTGGTTGGGTGAATCCAAATGTGAAGAGAGAAGACAAAATGGTGAGCAGAAAACTTAATTTAGAAAAACGGCAAGTGTTTTTGTTGCTTACTGAAAGCTTAATACAGAAAGACAGACAGTTATGAGAAAACATACTTTGCAATAGACTTCCTATGTACATTTTGGGGCAACCTAATGATTCAAAAATATATGCATTACCCACTTTATTTCAGATTTTCTTAAATGATGCTCTTTGGGTAGAAGTCACACACACAAATTTTCAGGTACAAGAAAGAAAGCTTTTCTGAGAAAACAAGGTGGAAATCATATTCCAGGCTGACTTCTCTCTACAAATGAATTTATTTCTTTGTCTTTAACAGACAAGAACAAGACACAAAATGCCACTTGTGTTTCTGTTCCTGTTGAATCACTTTATTTTATGATTGAGAAACTTAACATAGCATATAACTCCTGTATAATATTTTTGCTCTCTATGCTTCAGATACTATTCAGGTAGTGACACTTCATTATTTTTATTTAAAACTGTATTACTAGAATTTATGGCAGATTAGATCCTAGTCACAAAAAATAAATACCCAGGCACCATCACCAAATAAGACTGCTGCATTATTCCCACTGTCAGATTAAGGTGTTCAGCACTCTAATAAAACTGAAAAGAATGAGAAGTGACCTGACAGAACACAAGAACTGTGCAATATAGCTACGCATTTTGTGTGTTGCTAAAAGTCGTAAAACTTGGATTCTATCAGCAGTCTAGCAGCCTGTTAGCTATTATCACTATTCTTGTGTGAGTTCATTTTTTCTAAGTATTGCCTAATTCAACGGACTGAAAATGAAATCCACAAAACAATATTTCTTATTTTTATTCCCTATGACAGTTCAGTGCTTGTATCATTGGCATTTTCTGTACAGAAAGCTGAGCAATGACTCAAAGTGGCATGCGAAATGGAGCACAATCTGGGACTACAGATAGCTGTGTTTTTGCCAAGTAGGTATTTCTGCACCTCATATTAAGTTAACATATTTCACGTAGGCCTTTATCAAGTGTTCAATTCGCATATTAAAAATTTACACATCTAATATCTATTTCTAGATAAGCCTGAATATTAAAAAATAAAAAGCCTTTTCCTACATGTATTTTTGAAAGCTCTAAATTTCCTTAGAAGATAAAATACAGTAATGACAAAACTGATGTTATCCCAGCAAGTTTTCTCACTGGGAAAGAGACTTAATATTTCAGATCCCTTTCCTCTGCCTGCAGATGATGTATTTGGGTCTGTAGAGACTCATCCCCTCGGCATGTGATCATCAGATCCGATTTAAATTTACCAACCTCTGCTGCTCACTTAAGGCCACTCTTAATGAACATTAGCTAGAGCCATGTGCTTCTGCTACAAGCAGTGGAAAATCCCAAGCATATTGTTTCATGAAATCCATCAGAAGCACCAGTTGTATCTGATTAATTCACTCCTGTACTGGCAATGCACAGGTTTAGGAGAACGCCACATAGAAACTTTTCCAGAGGTTACAAAAGTCTAGCTACTTACTTCCACCATCATCTGGGTTCTGATAGCTTTGACGAGATAATGCCTGTTAAACAAAGTTAGAGGGTCGTACCATGTTTCAAGTTTTCTAATCTATTCTTTTATTATGGTAACCCAGGACATCATAGACTAAATTTGTGGTCAGCCTTGACAGAGAACATGTTGATGTTCTGACATATATATAATCATTGCCCAGCTTTTCATCAGGAGGTGAGCAGCACTTTCCTAAGTTACAGGACTTCTATCCTAAAGTCATTTCACTACAGGTCTACCACATACACAAACTGTAGAAGTTCCCATCATGCGACAGTAGCTTCATTGTATGTTGAGCCATTTTAAAGGCGGGGGGGGAAGAAGGGAAGAAGCCTAAGCTTTAAAAGCAATTCACCCTGTTTGGTCAAGGTCAAAATTCTGACCACTGTATTGTGTACATCTTGGTCACTGCAACTGTACACAGTACACTGGACAGTATTGTGGAGGGTAAATCTACCCTGCAGTCAAAGCATGGTTATGCCTTTTGTTGTCAAAATGCAAACTACCTTTCAATAATCTAGTATAGGTGACAGTAGTAAAGTAGCTGAAAGTTCAAAGAACTCAACACAAGCTGAAAAACCATCCTTAGGATCCTGAGCAGTGCTCGAGTAACTTGTCCACACCAAATTCTGTTCTCTCATGTCCATACTGCTCTTGGTACCTAGGCCAGCATGTTTAAAACTGGCTTGAGTATGTCTCTACATTTTCCACATTGAAATCATCAGTCTGCTTATTCGGAAAAAAAAATTATAGATTATGGATCCTATGAAAATAAAGTTGACTTTGTTCCATGTCTCTGTTCTCTTAACACCAATAAATAACTAGCACTGCTAATAAGCAAAAATAATGTGTAATCAATACGTCATCTCTGTAGCACCTATGAAGAAAATTTTTCAAATCACTGTGCCCTCTCAGCCTGCTGAAGTATAAAAATAATGAATGATTTGCAAAATAGCTGTTGTAAGTTAGAGAATAAAACAAAATCTCTTTTGAGATTACTGGATTTTCTGGCTTGAGTTTACCAGATTTTCTTTAAAAAATTGTCATTCAATATATTTCACTTTCAAATAAACAGAATCCATGTTTTATATGTGGAGGTAGATCCAGAGAACAAAATAAGGTTTAAGTGATCACATGTTCTTTTAATTTATGCTGTTTGTTTTATTATCTGCTAGCTCTCTCTAATATTTTTAAAATATGCTGGCTAATTACAACCAAACCACACAAAGATAAGAGGAAGAAAGCCATTAATTTTGTATTGTGTTTATGTGAATTGACAAGGGAAAAAGAAAAGTCGCACACTGCAGAAAAGTCTGCTTCCAGAATTTAACCCTGATTATATATCAGGCAATCCACACAGAGTTCATCCTTGAAACACAAATCCAGAGGGGAAAAAAAGTTCACATGGGTGCAACTGCTCACTTAACCATTTATTTAAATGTTTACTTTGCAGCCTTTTGCAGACCACATATATTTGCTGTGCAATATGCGGACACTGAGAATTATATCCTTTTAAAGATTACTCTTTAGAATAGCATGACTCTGATTTAACTTTCATAATTGCAGTTCTCTGTAGCATTTCATGTTTAACTGACTTTTTTGTAATAGCACCATGTTCAGTAACAGATTGCAATGTGCATTGCACTGCTGCTCTACAGCCAGTTAAACATTGATTAGCTCACAACTAAAAGTTTTTAATAACACATGCCCATTTCTTTATGGTGTCAAGCTTTAATTGCAAGAATAAATAAACTGTGTGTTCTCGGCCTAATTATTTGCTTTATTGCAAAATAGCTTAATTGATTTAGAGAGATTAATTAAAATATTAATTTTGGTTAATTTAGATATTACTTCATATTAATAATTCTATCAAATGACTAAGAATAGAATCATAGAATCATAGAATCGTTCTGGTTGGAAGAGACCTCCAAGATCATCGAGTCCAACCGTTAACCTATCACTGCCAAGTCCACCACTAGATCATATCCCTTAGCACCACATCTAAATGTCTTTTGAATCCCTCCAGGGATGGTGACTCCACCACCTCCCTGGGCAGCCTGTTCCAATGCCCGACAACCCTTTTGGTAAAGAAATGTTTCCGAATATCCAATCTAAACCTCCCCTGGCACAATTTGAGGCTATTTCCTCTTGTCCTGTCGTCTGTTACTTGGGAGAAGAGACCGACCCCCACCTCGCTACAACCTCCTTTCAGGTAGTTGTAGAGAGCGAGAAGGTCTCCCCTCAGCCTCCTTTTCTCCAGGCTAAACAACCCCAGTTCCCTCAGCCATTCCTCATAGGACTTGTGCTCTAGACCCTTCACCAGCTTTGTTGCCCTTCTCTGGACACGCTCCAGCACCTCAATGTCTTTCTTGTAGTGAGGGGCCGAAAACTGAACACAGTACTTGAAGAAGGCACTAATACTTCAGAAAAAAAGCCTTGGCTGCCAGGCCCAGGTCCCCTGATGGACGTGGGGAGGCGGTGGCAGGGCCCCAGGGAGCCCTGCAGTGCTGTGGAGCCGCCAGCCCTCACAGCACTATGATGGCACCACAATGTCCCTCCAGCTACTCGGTGGGTACGGTATGAACTCAGTTTTGTCCAAGAAATTGAATGCATACAAAACTAATACAAAAATATGGATTTCAAAGGTCTTACAAACAAAGAAATTGTTCAGAAAATTAGATGCTTATCATAGTATTTTTTTAACTATTTTACATAATAGGATGACAAGAATCTCTCTTTCTTTTTTTTCTCTAAGTTGTTGTGGTGGGTTGACCTTGGCTGGATGCCAGGTGCCCGCCAAGCTGTTCTATCACTCCCCTCCTCTGCAGGATGGGGCCAAGGGGGGGAGGAACAAGATGGAAAAAAAGCTCGTGGGTCAAGATAAAGGCAGTTTAATAAAGCAAAAGCAAAGATTGCGTGTGGAAGCAAAGGAAAACCAAAGATTTATTCTCTACTTCCCATCAGCAGGCGATGTCCAGCCACTTCCTGGGAAGCAGGGCTTCAGTATGCGTAGCAGTTGCTCTGGAAGACAAACGTCATAAAAACAAATGCCCCCCTTCCCTCCTCCTTTCTCTTAGCTTTTATAGCTGAGCAGACGTCATACGGTATGGAATATCCCTTTGGGCAGTTTGGGTCAGCTGTCCTGGCTGTGCCCCCTCCCAAGGTCCTGCCCACCCCCAGCCTGCTGGTGAGGGGCCAATGCTGGAGAGACAGCCTTGACGCTGTGCGAGCACCGCTCAGCAGTGGCCAAAACACGGGTGTGTTACCGACGCCTTTCTACCGACACAAAGCACAGCACCATGAGGGCTGCTATGGGGAAAATTAACTGCATCTCAGCCAGACCCAGTACAGTTGTTTAGAAGTCTACAAAAGTTTGTCAAAATCCATTATATTTCATAGAATTTCTCTGTAAGAATCACCTTCATGGACTCTCTTCCTTCCTCAAAGTTTTTTGAAGGAAGTCAGATGCATTTATTTGCATGTTCTCTTTCAGTTAAAGTAGTGCACTTAAGATGATGATTATTTTCTTTTTTTATGAGTCAGTGAATTCAGTGCTGGCTAAACCACGTTTTGTCAGCTGTCAACATTTCTGTTTTCTTTCTGGACTATGAAGTGAGCTAAATCACTGTAGGAAGAAAGTTGCTGATACCCCAAAGGCCACATTTATGACCTTCCCAATATTTCTTCTGCTTGACAAAAATAGAATTACTGGCAAGTTTTCCTATGTAGGCTTTTCTTATTGAAAAGTTGAAAGATAATTCCTAAGTATAAGAACAAAGATAGCTCAGAAAGGATGAATGTATAGCCAAACACATTACTTTTTGAGCAAATATTAATCTAAATTCTCCTTTCATTGTTAGAGTTATTGACTACAGAACATCACAGAATCAAATCCTAATTTTTTTTTTAGTTATCTGAAAGAATAATTTCTAAATTTATGTTTATTGGCACTTGTCAGAAGCATTAACTGAGTTTCTTAGTAGTAGCATCACAGAAAAGAAACTTGTTGCATTTGAAAGTTCATAAGTAACACAGTTATTGACATTAACATGTCCTGCAACAATCATGGATAAAATAAGACCTGAATTTCCAAGAAATATCAAAAGAAAGCCGGACAACCAAGAGTGCATAATTATCCAATTTGTAGAAGCTATGACTGCTTTTCTAATCACATAGTACTGTTTGATACCATGTGCAATATGAAGAAAACTGCCATGGTTTTTTATCATCTCCCATTAGCAAAGTACCAAGACTATTTATTTAGTCATATCTTATAGATCTGGAGGATTGGAGGGCAACCTGTGTTACAGAATTTTGTGCCTATAGGTCCTCAGGATGATCTGTCAGGGTATTAACAGGAGATGAAATGACATATATTCTTCACAAAGACCCTTGTCTTGCAGACGTTCACCTATCTGATTAACTTTACTGATCTGATTCACTTCTTGGTTTCAACGCAAACATTGATAGTAGGAAGATGTCGTGTATACCTAACACTGTTAGTTACACTGTTCCCAGAGTGTAACTAACTGCTGCATGTGAAGACATATCTCCAATAGCTTTAATCCAACTAATTGCAGTTACTGCGTGTAGTGGAAGGGCAGAAGCCTGGACATCCTCTGCCAGCATCCTAGCCAGTGTCCTGTATTTGGAGTCACAGAATGTGGTGGCTCGCTTTCACTCCAGTAGTTAGGAGTTAGGACAGTTACTCAGCACAGAGGAAACCTGAATTCAGCTCACAGAAACATCTTATCCCTACAGAACACGAACCCATAGGCCTTTCCCAGACAGTGAAAACAAGTTTAACAGTTCATTGAAATCAGACTAAAACTCCTTATATAGATCAAAACCACCATGGTCCTGCATCACAAGGGGCTGACTCACTATAAACTCAATTCAGCAGTTCGTATTAACAGAGTTTATCTTTTGGTCAGTTGGCTTACCTGGCTGGCAGGTAAGCCCCAACCCAGTTGCTCACTCACTTTTCCCCAGTGAGATGGAGGAGAGAATCGGAAGGTCAAAAATGAGAAGAAAAAACAAAACAAAACAACCCCCCCCAAAACCAAGGCAAAGACAGTTTAATAAGTGAAGAAAAAAAAAAAAAAGAAAAAGAAAGAAGTGATGCAAAAGCAATCACTTACCACCAGCAGACCGATGCCCAGTCAGTCTCTGAGCAACTGCTACTTTGGAGAAACTCCCACCCAAGTTTTATTGTTCAGCATGACATCATATGGTATGGAATATCCCTTTGGTCACTTGGGGTCACCTGTCCTGGCTGTGTCCCCTCCCAACGTCTTGCACATCCCCAGCCCACTCACTGACAGGCAGTGTGGGAAACAGAGAAGTTCTTGATGCTGTGCAAGCACTGTTCATCTATAGCCAAAACACTGGTGTTTTATCGACACTATTTGAAAATTAACTCCACCCCAACCAGACCCAGTACAACCGGTAGACTTCATGCCAGTCCATACTATTCCACAAACCTTTATACCAGTCATTACTTGATTTCTGCTCTTTATCTGTAGGAAACCATCCCTGAATGTTGCTGCCTGAAACTGACTGTTTTATTTTGTACCCATTCCAGAGAAAGTGGGCTTTTCTTACCTTTAGATCTCATCTTGCACTAAGCCTCTTCACTGACTATTTGGCTTAGCTGCCCTGCATCACACTAAGCATCTTCCTTTGAACTTTTACTCCAATTATGTCATTGTTTCTGACCAGGATGGTTGAAATCTGTGTGCTAATACGTTTTTAAAGGACTGTATTTTGAGGTTTACATACTCTATTTGCTCACATTTTCAGTGCTACCAGTATCTAAACAATGAGTGCAATTGTAATATTAGTCAAAACAGGAAATTATTTCAAAAGAGATTTTCAAGTTTTAAAGTTCCCTTTAACAGGGGAAATATCTTTATAATACTGACTGCAATTCGATTTCTAAATAATATCAGCAATCTATTCAAAAAGAACAGATAAAATGGGCTAGTATCCATGAATCAGAATTTGGGAACCATCAGTTTAAAATGAACAGTTCTTCACTTTCTCCCTTCAGGGAGTATTATTAAGAAGAAAAAGGAAGCGCATGAAAGTACCTTGACCTGAGTGACTATGATCTTGTATTCTCATCGTGATCATCCCCTCCCTTTTCTCAACTCCTGAGAGAACGTGTCAGCTGTGCCGTAGTCTGTATTGTAAGCTCTTGGGTGAGAGACCTTCCGCATTGTTCATGCAGCACAGGAGAGCCCCACTCCTGGCTGGGCTGGGCTGGGCTGGGCACTCCATCGACACAAATAATTTGCAAGTAAAACTATTTGAGAAGACACCTCTGGGAGAACATCATCAGAAGCCAAAACCTTGTCCTTAGCAGATGGAAGTTACTCCCCTGTCATGAACATTGCTACAGACTCCTGGGAAAACTAAATACTGCCTGGCCGATAAGCAGGCAAAATTTGTGTCAGCTATTAGGTTAATAACATCTGATATGATCAAAAACTAAGGGTGAACTCCTTCATGCTGTATAATTAACACTATAATTTCCGTTGAACTTCAAATATTCAGCAATATAAAAAGGAGATGATCAGATATTATTTCTCTAATGTGGTTATACCATTTGGAGTTCCACAAGTACTTTCAGCCTTGAAATATTTATATGTATCAATGGGGGGGGGGGGGGGGGGGGGGGGGGGGGGAGCAGAAATACAGTCACTAAGTCTATATGAAGAAGCAAACAACATAAAAATGAGAGAAACTGCTGTTCATGGTATGTGTGATGAGTATTTATGACTATGCAAAAAATTAATAAATATCTTACAATCAACAAAATCATTGTCTGAGGAGAACATATGGAAGAAGCAATAGGAAGTCATAACTGGATAAAATAGAAAGGAGAAGCTGAGATACAGAAAGAGATACAAACATTTAAACAATTGCCAAACAATGAGCTCGGTTTCCACAGTAATTTGCAAATACTGGCTTAGGTAACTGTTACATAACTCAGTAACTACTTAAATTACAGAAACAGAATGAGAAAGGATCAGGAAGCAATTAGTAAAAATAAAGTCATATAAATGATACATATCAGACAATTATGCATCAATCCAATTATCATGACAAAAGAAATCTTGTGAACTGACGAGCATAAGAAGATAAAAGATGGAAATAGCTCTCATTGCCCTCCACATTTCATCAAGAAGATAAAGCACACAACTGATTTCTGTTATTAAATTAAAACTGTATAGTTGCTAATTCAGCAACTATATATTTATATAGTTTCAGTATATATTTATAAAAAATATGTGCTGAAAGATATTTCAGTATATATTTAGAAATCTTAAGTGGATATATAGATAATATTAAAATAATATTTTAAAACAAAAAGGATTAAGAAGTCAGGGTAATTTGCATTTAATATTTCTGTACATATCCCTATTAAAGGACCCCCCCCCATCTTTCTTAGCAGCACTTACACTAACATCACAGTGAGGTGCAGAGGCAGAAGGTCCAGAATCTTAAAACCAGTCAGATTTCTACAACAGGATTAAAGGTGTCCTTATTTAGATATGGCCAATTTCTCAATGCAAAGGTCTCTATCCAAGTTAATCACCTCAGGCTTCGTTATTGCCAGTGGAAAGAGACAGGCACTTCTAGGGCAAGTTCATCTCATCCTAAAGGAAATGTCTAAAATAGGTCAGATGACTTATACCTTAACAATTTTTTTTCTCTGTTGACTGTAATTTTTCCACATAAGTAAGTCATAATCACTTGTTTTATTCCCTTGTTTATAGAATTGCCAAAGTCACGGTGCTCTGTTTCATGCTCCCTTAGATATATACGCTTGGTCTCAGACTAGTAGCTACAACCATTAGCCCAGTTGTTAGGAATACAGAGGGGTACTGAACATATTATCTTCCTCAGAAATCTTTTTTCCAGAAATGAAAAAAAAAAAAAGACAGAAGGAAAAGTTTGTTTACAGCTACGTGAGGTTCACATTTATCCAAATGGAAAGAAAAGAGAACAAACTGAACTCCAGCCTAACTGACAACATGAAATTCCTAGAAGCAAAAGTATTCTGCAGAATAAAAAAAAAATATCCTTAGGCATTCTAATATCATATTTGTAGTACATTTACTATCATCCTACTGTTATTATTTTATTTAAAATGTTGTTTGTTTTAATTTTATATTTTTATAATAACATTAATTTTGTTGTTAAAACCTAAGATCTTTTATAAACACTATTACTTGCTACTGAGTAGACTTATTGAAAGTTTAAATAAACATTAAACATATGTAATATGTGGATGCCTGTGTGCAAAACTAAAGATGAAAGAAGTGGAATGACAAGTTGCAATGGTTTGCACCTAATACAATCAGTTCTACCTAAAATAGGAGGAAAAAAAAAAAAAGAAAAAGAAAGTTAGTTTAGAATCTAGAATATATCTATACAATGTACAGGGGACAAATACAAACTCATCCCTTTTGTGCTCCACATATTTTTAAAAACTTCGCTTTCCCAGGTTCTTTCAGACGGCATGGCTGGACACTACTGATAGCTTTCAAACCATCTTTCATAGTCCAAAACTGATGAAACCATGTTAGCACAGTGTCAAAGCTATAGCCATGTACATAATGTAGTATGCCCAAGCTTATGCAATGTTTCTTAGTTCCTAGCACAAGATCGTATTAAACACAGCTGGCTTCTTGGTTGGTCTAGAGCACAGGCAGGACAAGATCTTATCTGCCTTTAATTTTCCTTTAGTCATGATACTGATGGAATTTGATCCTGATGGGTCCCTTCCAACTTGAGATAGTCTATGATTCTATGAATGAATTTCATACATTCATTAGTTATGAAAGAAGCCTGACCACATCAAATTATATAGGAAACTTTCAAAAATAGCTGTTGGGTTTTTTATCATTCGTCCTCAAAAGTTCATTCCTTTTGAATCCAGCTTTTCAAGCTTTTCCTATGACCATGAAGGCTAGAGATGCTTCTTTTTGTTAGAATGCAAGCTATTATCACAGAAGGGAAAGCACGAAATATTTCTGGTATTGAAAACCCTGTGATACCTGCTGCCACTGTAACAGAAAACAGGTGGAGAAGGGGGACCCGCTAACCGTGTTGGACTCCTCTCTTATCAAGGCACAAGTGTTATCTTGCAAGGAGCTTGCTCAAGAAGTGTCTGGGCACTGTTTGCACATTGTCAGTGGCTGAGAATATGGTGTATCCCAGGACTTATTCTCCACTGAGACATCTCATGACATCTTGCACACTGTTGATCCTAGGCATGAGTTGGGAATCAAAAGATCAAAATAACAGTCCCAGAAATGCAGAGTATTTCATTCAAAAAGAATATTTTGTTGTTACAGAACATAGTAAGCGAATAAAAAAAAATAGAAGTATTTCATGAAAGAAAGCACTGTCTGCTTATTTAGTTGTTTTACTTTTTGTAATGACTTAGACAGACATGAAAGTAACAACAATTAAATTCTTAATGAATTTTAAACTTAGATGAATGAATTAATGAATTTTGAACTCTTAATGAATTTTAAACTTTTAAACTACCAGCCTGGTAGAGATCAATCTTGCTTAAGTTCTAAATGTTAAGTTGCAAGGAAGTGAAAGCCTTCTTACATGTCCAGGTGGGAATCACAAAATTAGCTGAAGTTTATTATTGGAGGAACTAATCTCAGGACAGGACCCTTCATTTATTTTTTAATCATATCAATTACTAACATGATGAAGTCTCAGTGCAAGACTTGAACTCCTAGGCATTAATAAAAGATCTACAATTAAGTCTTCAAAAATGCTTCCAGGACGCTCATGAATAATCTGGCACAATGTATGTGGCAGCGTCCTAACTGCCTGGCCGTGACTGAGCCGGTGGGTGTGCTCAGACAGCTGGTACTCCCTTTGCGACAGAGGGCAACCCGGTTGCACTTGGACTGCTCTCCTCACTGTGCTGTTTGCACGGAGAACAAATCTCTGCTCTTGAGTTGACTCTCAAGACACAGTATAGACAAGTCTTGCAAGTTCTGCTTACCAGAGCGTTGGCTTTTACACATGTAAATGTAAAGATTGTGGTAGAATAATAGCACTGGAAGCCAACTAAGCAATCTGGAAATGAGATATTCAAGTTGTCTAGAAAAAACAGATTAAAAAACCCCACAGCAACAAGGCAAGAAGCGGAGTACAAAGAATAATATCAATGATTAACAAACGTCTTCCAATGGCACAGGCAGCAGAATAAGAATCAAGTTGTTTCTCCTGTTAGTGTCATAGAAACATAGAATCATAGAATAGTTTGGGTTGGAAGGGACCTTTAAAGGCCATCTAGTCCAACCCCCCTGCAATGAGCAGGGACAACCTCACTAGATCAGGTTGCTCAGAGCCCCGTCCAGCCTGACCTTGAATGTTTCCAGGGATGGGGCATCTACCACCTCTCTGGGCAACCTGTTCCAGTGCTTCAGAACCCTCATTGTGAAAAACTTCTTTCTGATTTCCAGCCTATATCTCCCCTCCTTTAGTTTAAAGCCATTACCCCTTGTCCTATCACATCAGGCCCTGCTAAAAAGGTTCTCCCCATTTTTCCTATAGGCCCCCTTCAAGTACTGAAAGGCTGCAATAAGGTCTCCCCGGAGCCTTCTCTTCTCCAGGCTGAACAGGCCCAACTCCCTCAGCCTGTCTTCGTAGGAGAGGTGCTCCATTCCTCTGATCATCCTTGTGGCCCTCCTCTGGACCCGCTCCAGCAGGTCCACGTCCTTCTTATGTTGAGGGCCCCAGAGCTGGACACAGTACTCCAGGTGGGGCCTCACCAGGGCAGAGTAGAGGGGCAGAATCACCTCCCTTGACCTGCTGGCCACGCTTCTTTTGATGCAGCCCAGGATATGGTTGGCTTTCTGGGCTGCCAGTGCACATTGTTGGCTCATGTCCAGCCTTTCATCCACCAGCACGCCCAAGTCCTTCTCGGCAGGGCTGCTCTCCATCCCTGCATCCCCCAGCCTGTACTGATACCAGGGGTTGCTCCGACCCAGGTGCAGGACTCTGCATTTGTCCTTGTTGAACCTCATAAGGTTCGCCCGGGCCCACCTCTCAAGCCTGTCCAGGTCCCTCTGGATGGCATCCCGACCCTCAAGCGTATCCACCGCACCACTCAGCTTGGTGTCATCCGCGTGTCAATTTATTCTTTTCAATGGATCCCTAAGTTTTGCATTGTTTCTGGCCCTGCATCAAAACTTGCAATGTATACCAAAATTTACCAACTGCTAGCCCCTTTAAGACCACTGTTAAAAACGTGTCCTTGCTCTAGGTGTCATGTATCCCAATGTGATAAATGTATCTCTATTTTTAGCACTTATGAAAAGATATTTCTAAGCATATTACTCTCATCAAGATTATGTCTGGGAGCTATTTGTGCAAAAGACATGCAAACTGACTCTTCTCATCTTCCTTCACGAGGTAAGAAGAACATTGCTCAATGCTGGTGAAGTGAACAATTGAGCAAAAGTGCAAATACTGTAAAATATTTGCTCACATCCACCTGAACCGACAGCAGAGCCTTCAGTGGTGAAAGCATATGTCTGTTGTCACTGATGCCAACAGGAATGCTCTGTGATTTGGTTGCACTTGTGAAATAAAATTTAAAGGCTCAGGATAAGAAGTGAATTCTATTGTTATTTTAAGACAAGATCCCAGTTATGAATTATTTATAGGTGCCCTGACATCTGAACTCCACAAGGCATAATTCTGCTCAGCCTCTTTTTAGTGCTGATATGCAGCCTGTAAGAAGAAGTGTAAATTATAACACGCACAGCACACAAACCTAAACCTCTATCTACACTTCTTAGAGCACATGTGCCCTTTCTCAGCTGAAGGATATGGTGCCAGTGGTTCTGAAACAGATGGTAAACCGCATCCTGGGGTGCATCAAACACAGTATAACTAGCCGGTCAAAAGAAGTGATTATCCCATTGTATTTAGCGATGGCGCCGCCTCGCCTTGAATACTGTGTGCAGTTCTGGGCCCCACAATTTAAGAAGGATGTGAAGGTCCTTGAATGTGTCCAGAGGAGGGCAACAAAGCTGGTGAAAGGGCTGGAAGGAATGTCCTGTGAGGAGCAGCTGAGGACTTTGGGCTTGTCTAGTTTGGAGAAAAGGAGGCTGAGGGGCGACCTCATGGCTGTGTGTAGCTCCCTGAGGAGGGGAAGCAGAGAGGGAGGTGCTGATCTCCTCTCCCTGGTATCCAGTGATAGGACGCGTGGGAATGGTTCAAAGCTGCACCAGGTGAGGTTCAGACTGGACATTAGGAAGCATTTATTTACCGAGAGGGTGGTCAAACACTGGAACAGGCTTCCTAGAGAGGTGGTCAATGCCCCAAGTCTGCCAGTGTTTAAGAGGCATTTGGACAATGTCCTTAACAAGTTTTAACTTTTGGTCAGCCCTGAGTTGGTCAGGCAGTTGGACTAGATGGTTGTTACGGGTCCCTTCCAACTGAAATATTCTATTCTGTTCTAGATGGTATCAAGGAATATGATCAAATCATCCATAGTCACTTATGCTCTGGCATCTTTGACGAGTATTAGTCTTCATCAATTCATTTGCTTTAAATTACATGATGTACGTGTAAATGTTATACAAGATTATAGTTAATACTTACGTAGGAAAACACTAAATCTTCATTTTAGGTACAAATAATCTCACATTTTCACTACATTTATAACATTAAAAATAAATTTATTAAGGTAATCAAAGATTCTAAGTCTATACACAGTGTCAGGTGTTCATGCTTTGAAATGGTCTCAATATCTGATGTTTCAGAGTGCTAAAGGAATTTTACTGTAATTAGCAGATAGTAAAAGAGACTCATTGGTTACAGGGAAGAAGACATACATTGGAAGATGTGTTGCATAATTAGAAAGAAGTCTGATATCAGTGTTCTGAAGTCACTGGAAGTAACAGGTCTTTGGTTTCATGAGGGCACTGGTTCAGGGCTTTTCTCTGAAAGACCATTCAAGAATTTTTGTATAAATTAGACAAAATCATCACGCTTAAGACCCAGTGTTCTCTCAGATTTGTCCAACTAGATAACAGATTCAAAAAGCATTTGAAGCAAATGGGCAGACGGATACACAAAAAAGTTGCATTACCTTTGGTTCTATAGAAAATCAGGATAAATAAATTTATTATATGAAAACTGAAAAGTTAACACACATTATATGATAAACTTTTATTATTTTTGCTGTACTACTCAGTATAGCAGTGTGAAGACATGTAAGATGAATAGTTGATGTCTTGATGACTGCAATGGGATGCGTCAATTCCAGAAAATCTGCTCTGAAAGACACAAAGGAAATGTTCTTAGCCGCCCTTAGTATCCATTTGTCACCATATTGAAAAGTTTCAGCAACGCTGTATTTTGACAATTTCTGTTCCTCTTTACCTATTGCACCCCTATTGCCTTCACTAGGATTATATGACCAATACAGATTTGAGTTTACTTCATTATTTATTTCTTAGGATCTCCTGCAGGCAGACATGTACAAAATCCTTAAAGACCTCTGAGGCCATTTTTTTTAACTATTATTTTTTCTGAAGGATATTTTAAGAATGCTTAAAAATTTATAACAAAATTAAAATTAAGTATTTTGATGATTATTTAGAGAATATATATATCTTACAGTGTATTTGTATTTCCTGAAGTAAATACATGTCATTTTTCTTACAGGACTAAATTATATATTTTATTGTGTCGCTGCAAGTAATTTGTTTGCTTGTTGCAATCGGAGAGGAAATAAAAGAGCAAAATAGGTACCCTATAGTAGAACCATTCTTTATCAGCATATTCCTGTAGGCCTACCCTGTGTAGATGATGAAATCTAATCTTATTATACAAAATGACAAATTAAAAACCTGAAAAGCTAACTCTAGAAGAGATTTTTCTATATTGTGGGAGAGGGCATGGTGAGGGGAGGAGAAAACAGAGAAAAAAGCATGGGAAAAAATGTTGTAGGAGGGAAAGATAATTATAGTGTGCAGATGGCCAAGGAAATGTCATAAGGCATACTATCAGCACAAGATACAAACTGTAGTTTTTTAAAAAAAGAAACATCCATCTCTTTCCCTTTGGCTTGTCACTACTAGCTATCATGAGTCCTGATTATGTTCTTAATCTGGAAAGAAAAAAAAATCAGTTTTTTATTCCTAATCTGCAAAGAAAAGGAAAAAAAAAGACTTCTAAATGAGAGGCTAGGCAATGCTGGAAAGCAAAAATACAGCAATCATGTTAGTACAGGAGATATAGGTTTACTCTGTTAAAAAATCTGCTTAGAGAAACATTCGGGGAAAATTTAGAAAACTTGTTTCAAATTGGTTTTACTGAATACTGTTTAATTTGTATCCAGACAGTGATCCAACTCTCAAGTTTCATTCAAGATATTACAATTATATTACAAAACCAGTAGAATCTATTGCTTTGACTTAAATGTGCGAGGTTCAGCTGGCCTTGAAAACAAACTATAATATATTTTGCTTCAGCATAAAAAAAAGAGATGATTCACATCTACATAAATGGATGAGGTAAGTCACTAAACTACATCCATGAGCCCAGTTTGTCTAATCAAGAGACAACAGGTCCATCAATATATGAATGTAGCCTTCTTTTTGCAAATAAATCACAATTTTATTTATTTGACTTACTTGATATGGACATAATTGTGAAGTTGATAACGTGAACTCTGATTATGGACACTGAGGGCATTTAACATTCTAATTATGTAGGAAAGATAGCATGTGAACAGTGTTGGCTAATGATGTCTGTTCATTCACGTATAGCTTTTGTTCCTTGACTGGATGCAGTGTGGAAATTTAGGAGGAAGTCAGAGGGTCTCTGAAGAGCTTGAGATTATTAACTGCAAAGGAGAAGGTAACCCAAGAGTAGCGGCAGGACATTCAGGAAACGCTCCTTTTCTTTTCTGGATCACAAATCAGAAAGATCTACTTCCTCTTTAGACACACTGAGCTGTTGTGGTCTTACCTGAGTAGTTTCATTTCAGATCTCACCTACATTTGCAATGACCAAAGTGTCTGAGAACACAGGTGAGATCTGCTCCTTAAGTTCCTTTCTGAGCTCTTAGAAACCCTTCTGATAGACCTTACCCTAATTTTAGTCAAATGTGGCTTCATCCTACTTCAAAGGATGAAAACATTTACATTTTACGAAAACATTTACATCTTTGCTTTCAAAATTCATTTTCCAAGTGTGTTTGTATTTGACTGCATAACGGGCTTGGGAGTCTTTGATCATATAAAATATAGTAAACATATATGCACGCAATTCATTCTGCAAACGTGAGGGTGTGGATTGTGTACCTCCTACATTTAGTGGACAGGCATCCAAAACCAGCTCATTGCTTCTTAAAAGAGGCGATTATTAAACAGTCCCATGTTTGCAGGAAAAACCTTGTGCTTCCTGAGCTATCTTCCTCTATATATACTCATACAGATACTATGCACCCTGTATTATGTAAAATATATTGGACTACTATGTACTATGTGCTGACCAAGATTATGTACTGAATTATGGCCCCATACTTCCAGCATTTGCCGTGTCTCTGAGTCACTCGAGCTGCGGTATTATCCACAAGATGTGACTTTGTTCAGTGCAGCAAGCCCGACTAACTGCAGTGAAGCGTCTCACCACTGATTTTACAAACTGGTCCAACCTCAACAGCAGGGAGGGATGAGTCTCAATTCTGGACTCCCCTCTCCTGCCTGAGAGGAGAGCCAGTACTTGACTCTGTGCTGGGTCGTGCAGGCACAGGAGGAACTGTGTCTTTAGACCTGTGATGCCCCTTCCTGTTACACCTGCAACTTTCAGCTCGTTGCCAAGCCATTCACAAGGAAAGAGATTTGGCTTTTAGGGTAAAATCGTTTTTCCAAACACCTGGTCCAATTTTACCCAGAAAACCAACAGCCAGGTGAATGCCTATATCTTGTGGATGGGCTACAGCCTTTGAGTCATCTGCTGTGTCCCACTGAAAAAAAGCAGTCAGCATTTATTTTCTCTGATGTTTAGTAAAATATTCTGGATTTTTCAGAAATTAAGAAACAGTGGCATTCCCCCTAAATCTAGTACTCCTTTATTATCATGTGTTGAGTGCAAAAAAATGAAATAATAGCCTAATTATGGAGCCGTAGGAAGAAAATTGCTACTGGTATCAGAAGAAATTCTGATTCCAGCCTGTGAGTACTGTGGTCAGAAGGATGATGATCTATAGGGGAAAGGAGAAGGGAAGGGAAGGGAAGGGAAGGGAAAGTACTTTAAAGTCCTGTTTTCGACTGGGATAGAGTTAATTTTGTTCCTAGTAGCTGGTGTTTTGGATTTAGTATGAGAATAATGTTGGTAACACACTGGTTTTAGTTGTTGCTAAGCAGTGCTTATACTAAGTTGAGAACTTTCCAGCTTCCCGTGCTCTGCCAGTGAGGAGGTGCACAAGAAGCTGGGAGGGGGCACAGCCAGGACAGCTGACCCAGACTGGCCAAAGGGATATTCCATACCGTATGACGTCATGCTCAGTATATAAACTGAGGGGAAGCTAGCTGGGAGGCTGTCGCTGCTCGGGGATAGGCTGGGCATCAGTCAGCGTGTGGTGAGCAATTGCATTGTACATCACTTATTTTGTATAGTCTTTTACCATTATTATTATTATTATTATTGTTATTATTCTCTCTTCCTTCGCTATCCTGTTAAACTGTCTTTATCTCAACCCACGAGGGGTTTTTTTGATTCTCTCCCTCATCCCACTGGGAGTGGGAGGAGCGAGCAAGTGGCAGTGTGGTCCTTGGTTGCCGACTGGGGTTAAGAGACAACAACATAAAAATAAAAATCTTACCACATTCATGATCTCTGTAGCGTTTATTACAAACAACTGCTCATGAACAGTCTTGCATACATAGCCTGTGAGAGAGAAAAGGAAAAAAATTATTGCCATTTCAATCAGATTTCAGTTTGTCTATAATTATTTTGAAACCCACCCAACTACATTGAACTGTCTACTTGGTCAGCTTCTCTGGAAACTGCCCTCTCTGCCCTCCCATAGTGCTCTGTGTGTACACAGGATTTATTTTCACACCAAGAAATATTTAAAAAGCTGATTTGCAATGCTGGAATCACAGTTTTGATTACCAGTGTAATTCATGCTTGCCTAAGCTGATCTCACAGACACTTCATCAGCCCTTGTGCTGTCCTTCACATCTGTGTCGAGGCAGTGAAACCCCCGCCACAGGAATGCTTTGCACAGCCATACCTGGCAGCGCAGCAGTGGTTTCCTTCAATTGCCTAACAGGAGCAACTCCCAGCATGGCTAAAAGGAACTGATCTGATACTACTTTCATTTCCCTCTTTGAGCTATACTGAACTCAGGTCTCCTGCCTTGTGTTTTCAGGTTGCAGCGTGGATGCATTCCCTGTGGGCAGGTGAGGCATGTATGCAAGGCAGAAGGCAAGCGTGATAACTCCTCTATACAAGCACAGGCAGCTCTTTCTGTATACATGTCAGTAAGTACCCAAACTGACAACTGACCCGTGACAAGGCTATGTCTTTCTACCCATTGCTTGTAATCTAGTCTGTATATTAGAAGTTTAAGGACACAGTTAATGTTTGCTGATCTAAACAGACTTCATACAAACCCTTTACCGCTCTATGAGGATGAGTGCTTTAGATTAAGATCCCTAATTGAAACCCCATGGTTATTTGGAAAGAGAAAATGTCATTTCAGCAGCTGGTGCATGACAAACTTTGTTCCGATATATTTTGCAGCCCCAGAGTAGAAGATGGCAAAAGTAGCAGAACGGAACTCAGTCCAGCATAAATGGCCTTTGTTTAAAGGTTTATTTCTTAACTCCAACTCTTTGTTATTTGAATAAAAATAACAGCACACAACAGGCTAGCCAAACATCCATTGCTAAGTCTAAATGGATCACAATGGGCATAGCATTTCCACAAATTAAATTTTGACATATACTGGTCCAATACTCAAAAGAAAACCGCAGAAAAAATAGCTCAATCCCACACGCGCCCTTCAAATGCTGGCACTGAGGCCAAAAACATTCCAGTATCCACATTGCATGACAGCCTCCTATTTCCTGTTTCATAATATTTGCAAAGGCTCTGTGTTTTTTAAATATATTTTTGGCCTGTATTTGTAGGGCTGCTGACTGCTAACAATGTGAGGAGTCACATCCAACTGTTCTCTTGCTTAGCAGCAGAATGTGTGTTGCTCAGAGTGCAGTGCATTTGGGCAACCTTCACAGCACACTGTTCGCATGCCTGAAAATACTTCAGCTGGCAGAAAGATGTATTCTTGTCCCCTTTCTGTGCTGGTGGTTTGTGACACTATTTAGAAACCTAAACTTGGAAGCTTGCTTTTTAATTTTTTCCATATTTGCTGTATTATTTCAGGATCGTTATCTACTGTAGTATGCCAAGGAGTCCTTTTCTTGTTGTTATTCTGTATTTCTTTAACCTGATTTTGTTCCTGCCTCTATCTGGAACAGAGCTTGCTTTCAGAAATTCCTCAGGAGACTTTGTTGCTGTAGCCTTTTCTTGCTCATACAGATAGGCTGCAGGTGCCTGTACTGTCAGTTCACTGTCACTAACCTGCCAGTAGACACATCCAGCCCATTTTGATATTTCTTTGACAGGCAGGAGTAAAATCCCACAAAACATAAGCAGCTTGTTTTCCTGTCTGCAGCAAATTGATTATTTCTTTAAAAAATAGCGGGTTTTTTTTCCTTAAAAAATATATCCTCAGTGACACCACCAAAATGAAGAGAGTACAGAAAGCCACCTCACTAATACTGAGGTTACAAATGCTGTCTGATTTTTTTTTCCTATTTTTCTTTTTTTTTTCCCCCCAGTAAATGCATTGGCAGTACATACAAGCTATGATACTTGTAGCTTGCTGGCAATAATCCATCCGTGCTTTGCTTGGCTGAACCAACCTATTTCTAGGACTTTCTGTCCTCAAATACTCCTAGTATTCATCCCCTGGGAATTCTGTGCTTAAAAAAACTGTTCCATGTAACTTCATGAACACATTTTTCTCCATAGATCTCACCTTAGGCATTTGTTAATAGATAAATAGAAAAACAACATTTCTATACATCCTTGAATATTTCCCTATACCCCATTTACCTTCTTCTGCAGCTACATTTTGGGATAAATTGTACCTTTGAATTCCTAAATTCAATATTCTGAGAATTAACCTGGCCATTCATGATCCCTTTGAATACATCTGAGAAAAGACTTTTGTGCTCTGTCTCTCCATGGGGTCCTAAAGAACTTAAACGGCATTTTTCACTACCTCTAAATGCAAGCTGGATGTATAAGTTAGACTTCTCTGAAATCCCAAGCCTTCATAAGCTTTCAGGAATAGAACATTACAGGCAAAAAAACCCCCAGAAAACAGAGCTAGCTGTGAAAATATAGTCATATATACATTCTAATAAAAATCGTGCTTCATTTGATACTTTTTAAATGTTACACAGACATCAATGCATTTCATCTTGTTAGCTGGCATATTAGTAGGGAAAGGAAAAGACAGAATCATTCTTGGTGAAAAAGTTTTCTGACTGGAGGAAATGGGAATAAAGACTACTACTAAGAGTTAAAGTAGCCCTTTATTTTGCCTGAAGGCTGATCTTATTCTTGCTGTATTGTGGTAGTCCCCAGAGCAGGTAAAATACTTTAATATAGATTGAAAATCTCTGTGCATGCCAGGTTGCAGATGATCTCCTGTGTCCCAGATATAGGTGCTGCACAGAATCACATCATGACATCTAAGTGCCTGTGCCTAAGCCTATGGCAATTGTGTGGAATCGGATAAAGCACAATCAGAAAAGCAACTTGAACCTGAGCAGTCATTCAATTATCTACTCCCACAGCACATTGTGATCTTTTCATAGTGCTGTTAAGTCCTGAAAATACAATGGTATTTTTAAGCACATGGTTATTATCCTTGCAATGGAATGATACAACAAAGCAGTGTGGGAGGGAAGGCTTCTAAGAAACGAGGTTCCTTTCATCTAATAAGTAGCCAGTCAGGCAAAAGGATGTTATACGTGCCAAAATTGTATGAAGGTTCAAAAGGTGAATCAACCAACCAACCAATCAACCAAACAAGGTAAACCAAACAAACAAAAACAAAACACCAAAAAAACCCCAGGGAATGTGGGGCAAAACAATTATTAAACCACTAAGATGTGGATAGGATTCAGGTAGTCTCAGGCACAAATCACTAGGGACCAGCAAAGTATACTGGAGAAATATCACCAGATGTTTGCCCTGTTTCTCCTTCTTCCATAAGGTCCTCGTTCTTCACAAGTGTCATAAATAAGGTAACAGGCTGGACAGACCTCTTCTCTAACCTACTTAGTTGCTAGAGAATTAAGAAAAAAAAGGTATAGGTCACAAACAGGAGTTTGAATGGCAAACTGCGATTGTTGTTTAATGAATGAAATCAGTGATAAATTAATGAATGGAATTAGGGATATGTAGTCACACTTTCTCTCTCTGACGTGCTACAAGTCTCAGCCTTGTTTAATTCAGTTCTGGTTCGTGGTTTCCAGGTGAAGCTTTAGTGTAAGCACTGCCATTTAGCTTTGAAACTACAATCCAAACTATAGATTTTTTCCTTTTTTTTTTTCCCTTACAGATTCAAAGAGGACAAATGAAGGGCCACACTGCTTTAAGGTGTCTTGCATACCATAATATAAGAAAATTAAAACACAACTTTGTTTTGATGGTAGACATATCTGCAACAAAAATATCAGGTTATTTGCAAAGAGAATCGAGAATGTTTTGTAACTTTATTTTATTTTCCAAACTTGAATGCATCAGTATTCATGGGCATTTTTGCCTCTGGTATCTGTAAGACTTCTGTTTGCCCTGAGTCAAAGTGATATAATAAGACAGAATTTGGAAAGACCATCCAGAGCATAGCATTTTCCCCAGTTTTACATTCACTGAAAGACACTACTTAATAGTTTAAACATATTTTTCTCTTTGAAATACTGCTTTTTTTCAACTGAAGCGATTTGCTACAAGAGAAAATGTGGATTTAGAACTTCAGAAAACCTTGACTAACCAACTAGCTACTAAAACCACACAGTAATGCTCCCAAGAATCGAGATGATACTATTCCCATCAGGTGTGATTGCAGTCATCTCCCCTTTAGTATTGCCCTGTGCTACCTGCATATTCCATTCACACAGTGCAATAACAGTTTCCCCAATCACATAGGATGGTATGGGAATCTGAAAATATGTTAATAGTTCAGACCATCCTTGCGATTTGGTACAAATGCTAACTCTGCACATAATTGTTGCCTGGAGAGAGTATTCCCAGGAGCGCTATCTTAAAAATAGTTCCAATAATTTGTATCATTACAATGGCTCCTTAAAGCTGCTGGTTAGTTGGACATTCAGCCAAAAGGTTTCCAATGGTAAGAGCAGATCCAATTCTCTTAAGAACCTCATTCATGAGGCCAGCGTATTAGATAAATATCCACCAATACGTCCTTTATTTGCCCTTGCTATGAGGAAGTTAACAGAGCACTTGACTGGGCCAGAACGCCATTTTCCAGCTGGTAATAATAAAGATAATAATAATAAAAAAATATAAGGGTAAAGGAATATATAAAACAAACAATGCATCATTTCTCACCACCCGACGACCGATACAGCCCACCCCGAGCAGCAGTCAGGGAACAGGAATGTTACCCTGCAGCTATCCCAGAACAGCAAGTTCCAGAGAGAGCAAGCGAGGGAATGAACAGCCAAATGAATGAATTAAAAGGCCTGAATGAACGAAAAGAGGGGAAGAAGAAGGGAAGTGGCCCACCGGCCAACCCCCACTTATACCAGGCATGACGTCTATGGTATGGAATACTCTCTTTGGCCAGTTTGGATCAACTATACTGGCTCTACCCCTCCCAGGTTTTTGCACCTGCACATTAGCAACACCTGGGAAACTGGGAGACGTCCTTGATCGCTCAGCAGCAACCAACAACATCAGTGTATTATCAACATTCCTCGCATACTAAATCCAAAACACAGTAGCTCCTGGAAAGAAAATAAGCTCCGTCCCGGCCGAAACCAGGACACTGCTTTAAAAAGGTGGTGTTTTTAAAAGGAGAATTGAGTGCTCTTACCAGATGGTGAGTAGCTTTCCTCTGCCTACATTTGCACCTCTACCTTCTGCTTATCAAATCTCACATATGACAAATAGAGTCATATAAAAATGATAACAACTGAAAGCTCTGCCCTGAGTTGAGGTATATTGCATTTTTTTTTTCCTTAAAAACAGACCTCCCTCTTTCATAATGTTATAAGCAATTTTTAGCTCAGAAAAACTAAAAGTCCTGCACAGAAGGGTTAGCGTGTGGGAAGTTAGCTGTGAGGGGAATGAAGGAGAGATGCAGATGACTGAGCTGCAGAGATACAACAGAAGAAGAGTAGTACAAAAAGATCCAGCAAGCATGGGAGATACTGCAATAAAAAGAAATGCAAAGGTTTAATCAAATGGGTAAAAAAAAAGGGGGCTAATGAAGAACCCCTCTTCAAATACATCTTTTTATAACTAAAACTTCCTAGTGTACTTACTTATTTAGATTTATCTCTCAACATCTTTGGGAGTGGCTTATTTCACTGATCAATCATCAGTGTATATAAATTTATATTCCCATATTCAATATGGTCAAAAGGATCAAATATCTAAATCATTGGTGTAAAACTTTCCCGATTTTTAGCAAACCAGACTCATTGTAAGCTCCAGCATATTAAAGGGAAACCGGCAAAAGGCTTTTTTTTTTTTTTCTCCATTGAGAAAAGAAAAAAATACATGCATTCATATGTGCCAAGGGCAAATTATTCTTGACTGATAAGTCTTTTTGGCTATAATTTCACATTTGATGCCAAAGCTGCCCAGCTCTGCTCAGGATCCCCTGCTTGTATCTGCTCATTCCTCCTCCCATGTCTCCCACTTTTCTCAAAACTCTTTCATAGGAACATTTGTGCAGTCATGCACTGAGTGATACGGGAGAAACAGAAACTAGACTAGCTGCAAAATAACACCTTCTATTTGCAGCAATATTTTTCAACTGTATGAATTCCTTGAATTATTCCATCGTATCAGTAGTTGTGCTAACACAGGATAGGGGTTGTTTAAGCGAACACTATAGGAGAAATGTACATGGAACCACAGTTTTAGACCTTAATTCCTTCCTATTTATAGCTCTGGTATGACTTTATGGAGTCAACATACCTATTCCTGTGCAATCAATAAGAGTGTCACTACAGACAATTTATGATGCTAACAGTGAAGCTGCCTGCAAGATTCTGTTAAGTCTTGTTGAGTTATTTTATTCCTTTTGCACCATATTGTATTTGTCCTATGCTTATTCCTGTCACATTTCATTGCACTACACTTTAAAAAGTTCAGTTTGGATTGTAACTGGTCTGTCTGTAAAATGTTCTTTTTTTATCCCTTGAGATACCTATTTGGTTTTTTTTAAAAAAAAAAAAAATCCTGCCTATCCAGGATTTGCAAAGAAATAAATAGATATTTTTATTTCTAAGGAATTTATCAATGTGGCAGAAAAATCACTTGGAAACCTAAATTGCATAGAAACCCCTGAATCACAACTGAACAACACACAGATTTGGGATAACATTTATTAGAAAAGGCAAACCACTAGACAGAAAAAAATTGCAATAAAAGTAAAAATTCATGAAGTACAATTTATCCTCAATGATTACAGCAGGCTCTTCTCTACTGTACAAACAGTAGTTCATAGGTCAGGGATCATTAGGGAGCATTTTAGCCAGCTCAGTTGCCTAAACATAGTGCCACTGAAGATATTCATGGGTATTGTCTGCACAAGTATTGTACAAACAGCTCGTGCTCCCACGTGGGTCTTCTCCTGGCTGTATCTGCCAGCCCTCTGAGGATTTTTCAGGTAACCTAGAGCACCTAAGATGGCACTAGATGTCTGTGTTTGGGCAAGAGAATTGCTGCCCTCATGTTCATGAAGCATATCGCAGATATACTTTTCCAGCAGATGACAACATCTAGTCACATAGAATCACAGGATCACAGGATGGTAGGGGTTGGAAGGGACCTCTGGAGATCATCTAGTCCAACCCCCCTGCCAGAGCAGGGTCACCTAGAGCAGGCTGCACAGGACTGCGTCCAGGCGGGTTTTGAATATCTCCAGAGAAGGAGACTCCACACCCTCCCTGGGCAGCCTGTGCCAGGGCTCTGTCACCCTCACAGTGAAGAAGTTTTTCCTCATGTTCAGACGGAACTTCCTGTGTTCCAGTTTGTGCCCGTTGCCCCTTGTCCTGTCCCTGGGCACCACTGAAAAGAGTCTGGCCCCATCCTCTTGACACCTGCCCTTGAGGTATTTATAAGCATTGATGAGGTCCCCTTTCAGTCTTCTCTTCCTCAGGCTGAACAGCCCCAGCTCCCTCAGCCTTTCCCCATAGGAGAGATGCTCCAGTCCCCTCATCATCTTTGTAGCCCTCCGCTGGACTCTCTCCAGTAGTTCCTTGTCTTTCTTGAACTGGGGAGCCCAGAACTGGACGCAGTACTCCAGATGGGGCCTCACCAGGGCAGAGTAGAGGGGGAGGATAACCTCCCTCGACCTGCTGGCCACACTCTTCTTAATGCACCCCAGCATGCTGTTGGCCTTCCTGGCCGCAAGGGCACATTGCTGGCTCATGGTGAACTTGTCTACCAGGACTCCCAGGTCCTTCTCTGCAGAGCTGCTTTCCAGGTCATCCCCTAACCTGCACTTGCCCGCGTTGAACCTCATGACTTGACTCAACTCACATTGACCGGATTTTCATTCTTCAGGAGCAGCAACATACACAGCAGCTGTGTTTACAGCAAATGCAGCCCTCATCACGTCTGCCTTAACTATGCTATACATTCTCAGAAACCTCTCATGTTTTAGCTCAGGGGCTATTTTTCAGAGCCTCACTAGGGTCTCCTCAGGAAGCTCTACAGCCCCAGCTACAGAAGGAATGGTCAGAAGCAGGGCACTACCAGATGGCTCTTCCTTTTCTGTCTGTGTCCTCCCTTCCTGCCCTCACAGAAGTCAGCCCTAGTAGTCACCACAAGGTTTAAGGAAATAACCTTTAACCAGTAGGAGCAAGGAAGAGTAGACTGTGGGATGGGGGAGGAAGAAGCAAGTGTCTGATGAGACAAATGGGAAAAGACACCTGAAAGGACATACGTAAAGGAGAGTTAGGAGAGCTAGTAGGTGTTTAGTAAGGGAAAATCCGAGAACAGGAGTAGGATCTAGGGCTGAGAGGAGTCTGGAGGTTTGGAGGGAAATTAAATGGCTTGAGAGTCCAGTCTGAAGAGCTGAGTGCAAGATGCAGTGGGGAGATGTTCAGAGCAACTATGCTAATGCTTAGCATAGTAACATGGTCGTTCTACCTACCTACTGCATATATTAGTGAATAAATAATTATTCTATGCTTTAAATTGTGTACATCCTGCTGACAGAATCTCTTTCACAGTATAAAAGACACCTGAACAAAAGTGACCCAGTGAGGGAGGGCCATTCTTCTCCCTCTGTTTCCACCATCAATATTACTTTCTTTCTTACAGGTTCCCATGCAGGCCAGCAGTCTTTTGGAGACTTTCTGGTTTGCAGGAGATGTGGACATTTCTGCATCCCCAGGGAGTCTTTTTCATTGTGTTACCTCTGATGCCTTGCTTGAATGCCTTACTCTTCTGAGCCTTTTCCTGTTCTCTAAGTCAGTGCTGCCTGTGTTTCTCACACACTTAATCTCCTCTTTTCATGGATGTCCTACTCTTATGCTCTAGAAACTTCTCTGCATGAACATTTGTCAGTTTTTCTCAGAATCAAGTTCTCCCTCCTTCATATATTTACACCTGACTCTCTGTGCAGCTACCAGGACAGCACAAAGCAGCAAACTTTTTAACAGAACAGAAGATAGTACATATCATAAACCACAAAGAAAGCAAGCAAATGTTTTCCAGTACATTGGTTAAGGGTTGGATGAATCCTTAGCTTTCTGTTGTGGCAACTCTAACCTGAAGTAATTTCTTTCCACACCTGTTTATTTGCATATATGTGTCCATGTTTGTGTTATTGATCCAATACAGCCTATTGCAAAAGGCTTGTATAAACTTCTCTGCACCATTAAGCTTTCTGTATCAAGGGATGGCTAACAGCTAATGGCATCAAAAATGAATATTTGCTTCCATAAAGAACCGCTGGTACCTTATTAAATTTTTTATTTTAGAGATCATTATATTTTGAAACAGCTGTTCATTCAATATAACATTTTCTGTATGTTTCATTGTTCATGGTCATTGCAAAGTATGTGTGCATAAAAAGAGTTTATTTTTCTTGTGTTCATTTGCTTCTACTACCCCATAATCATAACAGAGCATAATCATAACAGAGGCAATACAATATATAAACAGCATAGTTAGTAGGTAAAATAAATTTTAAAATCTCCCATACGATTTCAGTTGCTTCTTAGCATAAAATCATGAAACACAGATGAAGATGTTTTTGTTGCCCATAGAAAAAGTATGGGAATGTTCACACCCATTTTGATGTGCAGCCTTTGGTGTTCTGCATTTCTGAATCTCACACTGCAAAGCCCAACTCCTCTAGGGGATTAATTTCCACAACAGACAACACTGTGGTGCGTGCAAGACCCCGCCACTTGTGGGAACCTTCCTTAGCAGTACTGTGGACATGCATCATGTCAGCTGTGCTTTCCCTGACTTCCTGAGCAGACATCTCCATCCATTTTGTAACATTCCTCATAGCCTAAGGAGATTCCTAAAAAGAAAAGAAGATGCTTCAGTGACACAGAATCAGGTCTCAGCATGATGAGATGGTTGTTAGTAGAAGAGGTTTGTTAGCTCACTGCTGCTAGATCTGAAGGAATCATGGCAAACTGATGCCTCAAATGTGAGGAGATGAACAAGAAAAAGTCTGGAGCAGCTTATCGAATATTTTTGCATCTACAAATCTGGACCAAGATTTTTACTGGAAGAAAGCCATGATATCACTGGTAATCTGTGACCATCTGGGTCTCAGAGCTGGCCTGGATGTGAACCACAAAAGGATGGATCTTCAAAAGCCAAAATTCTGGGTTCTGGGCCGGCTTTGTCATCAGGAGTCAAGGACAAAAATGAGCTGAAGAGACCCTCCTGCAAGATTGCTACATTGCTACTGAATTATTTTCCACAGCCAACATCTCTTGTCAATACCAGGCAAATCCTTGCTGCTGGACAGAGGACTGCTCTGCGAATGAATGGGTGGCTGTAATTCCGGTTTTCCAAACCCGAGAGCTGGAGTAGAAGTGAGGGTGGAGATATGGGCCATGGTGTGTGGACATAGGTTGGGTGCTGTTCTATGCTAAGAGAAGCATCACAAGTAACTTTGGGAACCATTCCAGAACATGTTGTCTTTTGCTATGTATGAGTAAGGATATTCCCCACTTTTAATTTTATTCTAACACTGAAATGGTAGAAGTGCAGCAGTTAGTGGTTAAAATCCTCCTGTCTCCAATCCTTAGAAAGTTTTACTTCTGGCATCAATTACATACTCTGGTAGAGGACTGAAGATTTACCTTATACCATGAGTATAAATAAGAAGCTCGGAGAGTTGTGCAGTTCTTTATCTGCCTACTTCTGCAACACTAGTTGGAGTAATCGACCACTAAATCTGCAGCTGCTGGTATAGATCAGCACAAGCACACAGTCTCTTCTTGAGAGTGAGTTTTATCCATCCTAAAGCAAGAGTTTGAAGGTCTCATTAAGTGCAGGAAGAGTTCAATTCCCCTTTCCAGTTAGCCCTTCACTCCAGCCTTTCCATAAAAATATAAAGGTACCAGTAGCTGTACATGTAGTTCAATCTTCCTTAGAAAGAATAATCAAAGACTTCTCAGGGAGCCTACTTTAAGTATTTATTGCATGTCATCCACGGGGCTTTTGCTTTTTGCAATAAAACCTTCATTGGCATTAGTTGCAGACTTGGTAGTTACATAGATACAACACCAGAGACTGAAAAGTTCACAGCATTTTCCTCTTACGTGATTTATGCTTGTTGATGGTTTCAATTTGCAGAGGCTGTTCATCTTGAAAATGATAAGGACAGAAAATGCCAGTCATTTTAATCAAGCAAACTGCCAAAAAGAGAAAAGAAAATTAACCTCTGTTTTTCTTGTCTGATCACATGAGATAACCATAGAACATCACATTTCAAGTTATCCTATCACATTATTATCATCTTCTTGCATCAGATTGTTTGGGGACACTTCTGAGTAACAGAAGTCAGTGACAGTACTGTAATTTAACTTGTTTTTCATTCAGGGAGTAGCTCGTGCTTGCCTTTAGTATATAGTATTGTCCATTGTTTTTCAGCCTATATAAAATGCAATAAACAGCATGCTCTTTGTGAAAAAAAAATCAAAGATTGTTTACTAAAAGTTTCAATAAACATTTTCATTGTCAGACTAATTGGATTTCTCTCTAAAATTTTATTTTTATTTGCATATATTTTTCATGTTAGAATCATAGAATGGTTTGGGTTGGGAGGGACCTTAAAGATCATCTAGTTCCAACCCCCCTGCCATGGGCAGGGACACCTTCCACTAGACCAGGTTGCTTAAAGCTCCGTCTAACGTGGCCTTGAACACTTCCAGGGAGGGGGCATCAGGAATGTATGTATGAAGGGGAATGAGGACTGGGGATTTTTGTGGTTTGGGTTTTTTTTGCTTGTTTATTTCTTTGTTTTTCTTGGGGTAGTTTTATCAACCTGTTCATACTGATTTATAGACCATCAAAAGACGATAAACTATAAGAAATGAAACTCTGGTGTAATGTAAATCTGATTTGCGTATTTGTTATAATTATGTTGAATTGTGATAATTATAATGAATATTAGGCTAATTTTCCTTCTTGTTCTTTGTTTCCTAATCGTATTTTCCTTTTGTGACTGTCATTATCAGTAAAGGCACAGCCAGTTTGTCTGTTGAGTTTCCACTTCAGTAACAACACATAACATGATAAATTATATAGGACCAAAATATTTTTAGGTATGATTTACAGCCCATAATTTAAAACGTACATAGAAATATGAAATAATTTGTGATGATTAAATAGCTACAATCTAGATTAAAGTAAGGGGCTAGATGATCACATTTGTCCTCAGAGCCTAAATCCTCCTCACTATCCTTCTGAGCCTGGAAATGTGGGTTAAAAATCTCCCAAACAACAGACTTCTCTTCAGACAGGGACAAAGGAAGCGTGGGAGAGAGGGGAAAGTTATAGGCAACTCTCCTGGGTTGGTTAAGAGCAGCGAGTAAAGAAAAATTTCCTCACATTTCAGTGCTTCCACTTACGCTCTTTGTCAGAAAGAGGCACATCAGGGTGAGCAAACCAGTACCAGCCAGTCTTCTGGGTTCAGCTTGGTGGGTCTGCTTGTGTGTTTCACTCAGAAAAAATCTGTTATACAAGCTCTGCCAATGCACAACTTCCAACATCAGGTATATTGACAAATAACTGATTTTGAGAACGCAGGATTGTACTGGGTGCAGGTGCCCGGGCGCCAGCAGCGGCAGCAGCGGGGGCTGCAGGGCGGCCCCTGTGAGGAGGGGCCGGGGCCGCCCCGGGCCGGACACAGCCGGTTCCAGCCGGCTCCAGCGGCCCCAGTGCAGGGCCCAGCTGAGCCTGTCAAGAAAATATTAATCGAAACTCATTCATCAAGTTTAGAAATAACATATTTGACGTGTACTAGTAATCACAGGGAAGATGATAGCTTTTCTTGTAGTTAGGATGTTATTTGATTGCTGCTGGAAGCACATTACAAACTTCTACTAGACAATTTTTACAGAAGTTCCTATCAAATTTATCTAGCCGTTGAGTGGTGGTTTTTTTCCCATTCTTTAGGATTTAATAAGGTTTTATGCAAAGCTTGCTGCTTAAGTAGATCTAAGAAGCCCACTTAGTGGCAGAAAAGTCTGTATTTTGGCGATAAGGTAAGTGGAAGCCCCATCACAAGAGGTGAGCAACAGTTAGCAAAGACTGAGTTTATATCTTCTTTGATATTATTGTATTTCTTGATGAATAAAACATTTTAGAACAACTAGGCAAGTGTTTAAAACCTCTCCTTCTATCCTGAAGGTTAAGATTGTAAGGTGAGAAGTTTATTCAGTTTTGCCCAAAATGCAAGCGGTGAGTGACAGGATGGCCAGAATCAGGAGGTGGCCATTGTAGACTGTGCCAAGCTGTCACATTTGGGGCACAACCTCACATAGCTCCTCTGGGTTTACTGTTGGTAGGAGACTGTGGAGCGTGAGTGAGACCACAGGGCTTCTTTGCTTTCATAGGAAGAGTCATGGGGAGCATTTAGTAATGGCTTTCCCTGGTCCACTTAGAACGCTAAAACAGAGTGCTGTGCTGATACGTGTTAGTTCTTCCATTTAATAAGTCTTCCAAGTTAAGGAGTGGTAACAGTAGACAAGTTAGGCATTTAAATTGCTGCTATTGAGTAGCTGAATTAACCCATTGCTTTCGTGAAACAAACTGCTTATACAGCTGTTCAGGTGTATTGCAGACTGCTGCATCTCTTACATCTCTTTTCAAGTGCTTTCTTTGTAACTGTAAGAGCTTATGGTGCTCTGTTCTTTTTTTGAGGAAACTTGAGATGAGAATCGTAAGAGTGCTTGTGAAGCACAAGCTGGTACACAAGCACCAGCTGTTTTTGAACCTGCTTCTGTTGCAGAACAGTTCTGCTTTACTTTGACAGATGAATTTTTGTTTTGCTATTGTGGTTTAACCCCAACCGGTAATCCAATACCATGCGGCTGCTCGCTCACTCCTCGCCCTCCACAGCGGGGTGGGGAGGAGAATCGGAAAAAAAGGAAAACTCGTGGGTTGAGATAAAAGCAGTTCACCAGGACAGCAAAGAAAAATAGAAAGATAATTATATTATATATTAATAATTATAATAATAATAAAATATTATATTAATAGAATATATAAAATGAATTACGCACAATTGCTCACCACCCAGTGACTCAATGACCGATACAGCCCATCCCGAGCAGCCATCACAGAACAGGAATATTCCCCAGGAGCTACCTCGGAACTGCAAGTTCCAGAGAGAGAGAGAGAGGGAACGAACACCTGAATGGATGAATGAAAGCACAGATTATGGTTAGGTTATATTGGAAATCCTTTTAAAGCTGTAGAAATAGCAGTACGGCACTGTCATGGTTCAGTTCTGTCCAGCAGCTAAACCCCACTCAGCCACTCTCCCCCCTGCTCCCCCGCAGTGAGACGAGAGAGAGAATGGGAAGGGTAACAGCTGGAAAACTCATGGGTTGAGATAAAGGCAGTTTAATAGATAAAGCAAAAGCTGCATGTGCAAGCAAAGCAAAACAAGGAATTCATTCACTACTTCCCATCAGCAGGCAGATGTTCAGCCATCTCCAGGAAAGTAACACTTCATCATACATAACGGTTACTTGCGAAGACAAATGCTGTAACTATGAACACCCTCCCTTCATCCTTCCTCCTCCAGTGTTTATTGCTGAGAATGACATCATATGCTGTGGGATGTCCCTTTGCTCAGTTGGGGTCAGCTGTCCCAGCTGTGTCCCCTCCCAACTTCTTGCGCACCCCCAGCCTACTCGCTGGTGGGGTGGTGTGAGAAGCAGAAAAGGCCTTGACTCTGTGTAAGCACTGCTCAGCAGTAACCAAACCATCCCTGTGTTATCAACACTGTTTCCAGCACAAATCCAAAACACAGCACCATATAAACCACTGTGAAGAAAGTTAACTCTAGCCCAGCCAAAATGTGTACAGCCACAAAATTTCTACCTGAATGTACTATAGTCAGGTATGTGAAAGATTTTTTGATTTTAAAAGAAAATGCAAAGCTTGATCATATTTAACAGGCAGGACACATTTTGACATTTTAACAGTTTCAAAACTTAATTCCAGCAGTTCTAGGTGCCTAACTTTGAGGGGTCTATTTTTGTCAGCGTATCCCAATTTATACTGAGAAATCATGCACTTTGCAGAATGCTTAATGGACACATATAAACACCACTTGTCATCAATGAAAATCATCTTGCAAGTAGGATCACAAAAATGTTGACCAAATAGAAACCCAACTTCAATTATTAAAAATAAAAATGAGACTTGAGTTCTGGTTTTTGTTGGGTTTTTTTGGTATTGGGAGTTGGTTTGTTTGTTTATGGGGTTTTTTTCCCCCAACAAAATCTACCTTTCAAGTCTTTCAGTGGAAAAACAAAAAGAAGGAAGATTAAGAAATAAAAAACAATATGCATGTGTCATTCTGCCTTCCAAGATCAGCTTTGATGTTCCAAGATTAGCTTTGGTAAGGCACATTCCCTAGTCAGAGTAATGCTTTTCTTATTCTTTGTTCATACATGATCTCATTTATTTCAGTAAGTTTCCCTTTGTAAAGTAAGAGACAAAAATAATTACAGTGCGAATGAGGACTAGTTGGTTTCATTTGTTGTGAATTTAATTATGATCCATATCAGGACCTGTGGCATAACATTTATTAATTGTTTATAATTTGTAGTTCGTTTATTCACACAGACTCTGCAGTGGCATTGCAAACAGGGTCCCCTGTCCATACCAAAATGGAAAAAATGGACTTGACTGTATGGAAAAAAAGCATCTTGACAGTGTTTCCCTTGAGAAAACATTTTGACTATTTGTCAAAAAGACACAGAAATAGATTATTTTTTCATTGTAAAATAAATATGCCATCTTAAATTTGAGACCATAAATGTACATTCTCACTGTTCAAAATGTTGAGATACTAAGATGTACTTTAGGTCCACTTTTCATTAATTCTTTTTAATGCTTCCTGGATTTTTGAAACTATTTAACAAAGTGGATCTATATCTGAAGATCCTTAGTAAAATAATAATCCTTATTGTAAGGAAAAATAATTACTGTATATATTAAACCAGGGATTTATTTCTGTCTATGAAAAACACAAAGCAGTATTCTGTACTGAAAGGGTTATATTTCTTATGAAATAGAAAGTAGCAGTTTCTTGTGTGTGCCTGTGCTTGCAAATGGGAAATCATCTGAAGAAAAAACATTTTATGGACCTATAAATAATTAGAAAAAGAAATCAATCACACCTTAGTCACAGCAAGTGTAAACCATTCTTCCCAAAATGAAATTCACATATGTCAGGTTGCATCCAAATTGCATTTCAACGCCTGAGATAGAAAACCTTAAAACAAGGTTTTATTATGGGAATACCGGACACAGTTCTACTCTCTGCTGCATTAACATGATCGATGTTTAAAGCTATAACTAATTTGCAAACTGAATAAAAGAGATACATCGCTTGTAAATGTGACAAAGTTCCAGCCCATGCTCTCCCATTTAAAGAGCAGTATCCTTCCTGGGCTGATGAACAGGGTGGGTCGGGGGAAGCCAGCTTGTGGTCTACTGGCGTTTCATGAGCTCTAAGAGTGGCTACTTTCCCAGGGCTATGGCATGTGCTCACAACCACAGACTGTGCTGCGTTGTGAACACTTCCTTATTCAAATCCTAAGTAAGAGGAAAAAAATGAAATTAATATTACAGAGAAGCCTTTGAATCAGGCTGCTGGACTTATTCCTCAGTAAGCACTGTAGCCCCTGGGTTTCTATCCCTTGCCTCTAAACATTCCCCAGAGATATGTTTTCCCAGGTCCTTCTCTAGGATATAGATTATGTTTTTCTTAAGTTATTTGTTTTGTTTTGCTTGCAGTAAATGGCTAAGTAAGCTTTTGCTATGTGAGGCTGTCAGGCTCCAGAACAAAAGAAAACATCTAGGAAGGGACATTTTAGGAAGTTAAATATATCTATGTGGAATTCAGAGCAAACACGAAAACAAAAAGAAAAATGTACACAGAGCAAAATACAAGCGTTGCTTGGGTCTAACCTGATCTAAACCCAATCTTTTCTTTGCAGCTATCACTTCAGACTCCACTTCACTGAACTTCTGATGAAACAGCACGGTGCAGGAGGAAGGCTGTTGTCAAGGGACTGGTTCCAGTTCCCCAGTTTTCAGGATGGATCTCCTGCTCCCTGAGCCCTGGTAAAGATTAAGGCTGATTAAAGTGAAGTATGTCAGATTGCATCAGCAGAATCAGTATGATTAATAGAAATAATAATTCATAAAAATAATAACAATAATTAAGAAAACCACAGAGATTTTGGTTTTAAAACCCCTACCACGTTAGCGCAACATTGCAAAATCAAGTCTTGTATGAAATTTGATGAAGTCTGTAGGAGTTAAAACATTCCAATCCCCATATTCGAGGTGCTGAGCTAAACAGCAATTTTGACTGCTTAAAGAAAAACATCAGAACTTTTTACTATTGCATTGATTAAATTACAGTTTAGATTAGCCAATTTATTAAAAAAAAAAAAAAAAGAAACCTGGCATCTCATAAAGGGCTGAGAAATAAAATGTTTTGGAATTCATCTTTAAATGTAGGCTTTTCTCACAGCTGAAATGGTTCTTGAACTACCTCTTGTTGTGGCTTAATGCCTTCCTGTGTAGGAATTGAAGAGTAAATAGTGATTAAAGGTGACTGAGAGATTTTTCAGTTCATTGTTTTCCTTGGCAAAAAGTTATCACAGATAACAGGTTCAGCCCCATGATGACAGTCATGCCCAAGATGGAACATCATTTCTAAAAATCAATAAAAGTAGAAATGTGGGCATTGACTAGAGTAATATTGCAGGCTTGGCTTGCATTTCCTTTGCTATTTCCAGTCAATTTATTATCAGGTAATGACAGTGTATTCTCTGAAGTTCTCCTGAGCAATTTGACCATATCTCATCAATCAATTTGTCAATGCATTTTAGAAATTCTACATATTTTTCATATGTTTGTCCTTCACAACATAGTTGCTAGAACATTCATTGTCTTCCATTAAAGTCTAAGGATGTCGTTAGGATCACTTCTGAAATCCTTCAAGATATTTGCTTTCTGATAATGAGTATTAAATGCCAGCAGACATTCAACACATAAAAATTCTGGGCTGTGGAAAGAATGAAGAGAGGATAATGCATTTGAGAGAACGATTCCTGTGAGCACCATTCATTTTGTTAGCTTCTAATGAAAGAACACAGAGATAGATGAAACTGTTTTGTGTGGACTTACATAGTTTGATTAAAGTCATATTTTAAATATATTGACTCTACTTGAGTCAAAATAGTGGTTCTCTTTAAAACACAGTAGGAAATGATGTATTTTATTTTTTCTGATCTAGTATTTGTAATTAAAGTTGGAGCCAACTTTTGACTGCATGCTCTATTTGTTTATGTCTCTTTCTTTGAGAGGACAACTATGTTAGTTTAGGCACCGTGCCAGACAAAGTTAATGGCTTCTTGGCTGCGACTGATTCGCATTCAAACAAGCAGGAAGCTCACACCTGCCCCTAACCAGTCTGCATCGCTGAGTCAATACTGCCCAGAAATAAGCTGTATGTAAGACATCCTTTTCATGAATTATGAAGTCTGGCTTGCTGCCCTCATGGATGCAGCCACAGTAGAATTGACATGCTTCTGTTACCTCTCACACAGGTGTGGAAACTATACTTTCCCTTCAAAAATGGTGTCATAGCAATGATGAGAAACACACAGCAAAAGAATGTTTTTGTAAACATGTATTTCAGATTAAAAGGGCACAGAAAATTAACGATGTAAGAAAACAATGAACAATTAAGAACATTTTAACCTGAAATTGATCTCATGTTATTTTATGAGCCCAGGGATCTAATTAAATTCCATCTATTTATCACCTCCATCTGTATCTTCTGATTCTGGAAGTGAAATGGTAACTATATCTTTTTTCTCAAAATTGTCTTTGTTGTCATTAAGCAGCTATGCCTAGATACTGTAGGGGTTTTTACTAATTTATTTAAGCTGCCAGCTTACCAGCCTTCTTCTCTGTTAGTTTAGAAAAAGATACATTCAGGTAGCCCAGAGGTCAAACTAGCCCAGAAAGACTTTTTTGCCAACTAATAAATAGGTGTCTCTGCATTTACTCGCTGGGATATGACCAAACCCCTGAAAACAGAACACATTTTCTAGGGGAGGTTGTCCTTACTAGGAACTGATTGGCTACTATAAATCTTAAAGATTTCGGATAGGGAAAGTGAGTCTGTGGTACAAAAAGAAGAGTAAAATCCAAATGACACCAACAATTCAGATTAGAATTTAGTGGGAGCTTCCAGGAAGATCCTCAGGTGAAACAAGTAATCAAGTAAACCTCTGAGATCCAAAGAAGGACCCAGATGAATAAAATCCTAATGTGAAACTTGGTACGTTTAAGTGCTTTAGTTCATATCAGAAGTGCAACTTCTATATGAATCTTCCATTTGTTCCCACTTGCTGCACTTTGTCTCATGTCGCAGAGTTATGACAGAGTGTGTAACTGGATGAAACCACTGAAAGGTGTGCTGCAGAGTCACATTTAACATGCTTTCAATGGCAATGGGCATGCAGTCCACAAGAGGAAACTCCGGTTAGTCTGAAGTAAAGCTTCCCAGAATGGGCACAGTGTGGACACTGGACACTTAGCATCAACTGCTTCATTTATGAAAAACCCAAAATGTTTCCTATGGTACTGTATGGTTTAAAACAGATGTAGTTTTGTTTTATGCTCTCAGAAATGTCTATTAAATCTATTAAGCAATCAACAATAAATTCAGCACCATTAGTAAAAAGGAGTAAAAAAAGTAAAAAATTACTTTATTAATTCTACTCTCTGCTTCTCAGTTATATAGGAGGTGAATGTACATCTCACATATAGAGAATTGAATGGTTCTATGTTCCTGTTTATGAGACGGAGAATTACTGCTGAAGTTCCTGCTATTACTCTCATGACAGTGAACCTTTGGGTCTTACAATTTTATCTTTGTTGGCTTCTGACATCTGGCCAAATCTATTTTCTTCTATTGCCTCAGTTGCATACTTTTTCTTTTCTTTTACTGTCACATTTACTAAACCAAATGATCAAAGCCATTGAGGCCAGCATTGGTGTATCAAATATGGATGACGTCATATCAATTTATGTAACTCTTGAACTAAAAGCTATCCATAAACTGTCTATCGTTGCATTTGCAAAGTAATCTTCTGTTTGCATTTCCCATCTTAATGTGCTAATCCTGTTGGTAACTTGGTAAATATTAAATTTCCTGGGAGGGGAGGGAAGGTAGGGCAGTGGGGGTGCTTTTTAATGACTGAAATATGGCTAAATACAGACTCAGTGGTGAAAAGGCTGTGGTATATTACAAAACAATGAGGGCAAATCAGTTTTCATTTCACCTTGAAGTCCTGTTTATTCTGTTATCATACCTCCAATAGTCAATATTTTAGAGGAGCTGCACATTTTATGCAGTGTCTGGGTGTATCTCTTTGATAATTATCATTCTCTTTTTACTGAAGCAGTCTTGGGAGCTTTGAGGGAGAAGAACGTGCTAAAAAGCTCCATGAAACTTTACTGTCTTCAGTAATGGCACTAGTCTGGCATGCCTTGAGAGCTAACTATTTTTTTCTTGGATGAAAACTACAAAGACCATAGAATTACACTGAGAATAAACGTATTCTTGCAAACTCAAATATTGTCTTTAACAGGTCTGCTAAATGCAATCTGAGTTTGGGGCTATCTTTTTTTTTTTTTTTTCTGTTTAACTCAACTGAACAAGTTCGTTGGTTGAACTGAAGTATTTGGGTACATCTTTTACTGGATAGGATCATCATCAATGATCTGAATGAGGGGATTGAGTGCACCCTCAGTAAGTTTGCAGATGACACCAAGTTGGAAGGGAGTGTTGATCTGCTTGAGGGTAGAAAGACTCTAGAGGGATCAAGACAGGGTGGATGGATGGGCCAAGGCCAACAGTATGAGATTCAACAAGGCCAAGTGCTGGGTCCTGCACTTGGGTCACAACAACCCCAGGCAATGCTACAGGCTTGGGGGGGAGTGGCTGGAAAGCTGCCTGGCGGAAAAGGACCTGGGGGTGTTGGTTGACAGCCGGCTGAACGTAAGCTGGCAGTATGCGCAGGTGGCCAAGAAGGCCAACGGCATCCTGGCCTGTATCAGAAACTGTGTCACCAGCAGGACTAGAGAAGTGATCGTCCCCCTGTACTTGGCCCTGGTGAGGCTGCACCTCGAGTATTGTGTCCAATTTTGGGCCCCTCACTACAAGAAAGACATTGAGGTGCTGGAGCGTGTCCAAAGAAGAACAATGAAGCTGGTGAAGGGTCTAGAGCACAAGTCCTATGAGGAGTGGCTGAGGGAACTGGGGTTGTTTAGCCTGGAGAAAAGGAGGCTGAGGGGAGACCTTATCACTCTCTACAACTGCCTGAAAGGAGCTTATAGAGAGATGGGGGTCGGTCTCTTCTCCCAAGTAGCAAGGGATAGGACAAGAGGAAATGGCCTCGAGTTGTGCCAAGGGAGGTTTAGATTGGATATTCGTAAAAATTTCTTCACTGAAAGTGTTGTCAAGCACTGGAACAGGCTGCCCGGGGAAGTGGTTGAGTCACCATCCCTGGAGGTATTTAAAAGACCTGTAGATGTGGCGCTTAGGGACATGGTTTAGTGGTGGACTTGGCAATGTTAGGTTTACAGTTGGACTCAGTGATCTTAAGGGTCTTTTCCAACCTAAATGATTCTATGATTTTATGATTCTATGATCATACAACTAACAACAGTACATACTACTTATAGCTTTCTCCAAAGAAAGGCACCTTGTCAATATGCTGTTAAAGTTACTATTGCTGGTGGGAAATGGAAGATTAGTTCATTAATGAAAAGTAACAGTTGCCCTCTACTTGGGCGGAAAAATTGCAGTATAAGAAGATCTTTTCATTACATCAGGAATTGATATAAATATTAATGCAAAGAAAACAATTACTTTAAAAATTAATGTAAAGAAGAAAATACTGTAATTACAGTAAAAAGCAACACGATGTAGTCTCTGTGAAGCACAGTGAAATTGTGAGTTGTTAGGAAGCTGAAGCTTGGCAACTGAGTGTCTGAAAAAGGCAGGAAAATTTTTAATATTTTCTCAGTCTTATTTTGAAATTAGTTTTTTCTAAGTATAATGAATCCAATTGTACATGTATACTCTAATGTCTTGATATTTAGAGAATGATTTAGATAACAGATATTGAAGAACCATGTTCCCAAATTTAGGATCTGAATGCTCCCTATCCTGGAAAAACCTATGTAAAGAAAAGGAAACTTCAATACCTTGCGCAGTTAAATAAGTAACAAGCCAGTTTGATATCCAAGTATTTTCACAAATTAAAATAAAAAAATAAAAACAACTCAGTTCTCTGTTCAGATATAGTAAAGCAACAGGTGGGTTTTTCATAAATGTTTAAATAAGTGCTGCCTTTATCACTTGGATTCAGGAGTGACATGACAGTCTATTTCTGAGTGATGTGTAGGATTCACAGAACTACTTGTCTCAAATGGAAATAGTGGGTCTTCAGTACTTTTGAAAAATACATCAATTCAAGTGAGTATACCTAAATGCACAGCTGAAAACTGCTCCTTCAAGTTCATATACATGAATTCATACCACTCATGTATAACAAATACAAAAGAAACTATTTTGTACAAAGAAAAATGAACTATTATAAGATCAGCTCAAAACATAAATATTAGAAATCATGGGGAAGCACAACCATCAGTAAGAGGTTTTACTTAGCAAGCTAATTACCTGTTAAATTCCTCTTCAAGGATCTGATGACAGGTAGGCCAGTTTTCAATTTTATGGGTCCATAATAATACACTGACCTCATATACCACACAGGAATCTGGGAAAATTGATCTAAAACTTCTGGTGCTCAGTGAAATAATTTTCCCCTCTTAAAACACAAATCAATTCATTTAATGAACAACATTTCATTTTAGAGAGAAACTCGGTAGCATAGATTAACTGGGCAACACCCAGTATGTACTGAGTTCTTTTCCTGAAGCTGTAATATTTACAGCCCTCTTACTTTTTTTCATGAAATAACTGCTGCACCAGTTAGTTGCTTCTGATTTTCAGTAATAACAACCTGCATGTGGGGGACTCTGACCTACTGAGCCTGACTGAAGTTGAAAGATAATTTAGAAAATAGCTCTCGGACTTGATGGTAAGGAAATACTGCTTCTTGCTCATAATTATACCTTATGGAAAATTTATATGTTTCTAAATTACCTGTAAAAGAAAGACTTATTAGAAGGCCCAGAACAGTCACTCTGTGAGTGCAGGTGACCATATCCAATCACTTCCTCAAGGTGAAGAAAATCCGCTTTCCCCACTGAGTTTTGTGATTTCCCAACCTATTTTTGTGAATGTCACATCAGTCTCCAGTTCAATTAATAAATGTAACATTTAATAGCCTATAATTTCAATTTTAAACAGCCTGCCTAAAATAATTAAAAAGCTATAAAGTAACAGGTATCCCTAATAAAAGCTATGTTGGTTATGTGTCTTGCGAGGTGCAAATATTTCTGAAATTTGGAAAATTGTGTAGACGCAGTCAGTTTGAAAGACCATTACAGTTATTAGCTTATAGAATATTGTGTCTATCACTAAATTTTTAGGGCCAGCAACCACCCAGGTACGTATACACTTACAGGACAGTTGAAAATACAGACAGTACATATCTGCATCTGCAACCAGCCAGCCACTCGTATTTAAAACCGAGTTCTCATGATCACAGAATCATAGAATTGTTTAGGTTGGAAGAGACCTCCAAGATCATCGGGTCCAACCATTAACCTAGCATTACCAAGTTCCCCACTAAATCATATCCCTTAGGGCCTCATCTAAATGTCTTTTGAATACCCCCAGAGATGGGGACTCCACCACCTCCCTGGGCAGCCTGTTCCAATGCCCGACAACCCTTTTGGTGAAGAAATTTTTACGAATGTCCAATCTAAACCTCCCCTGGCACAACTTGAGGCCATTTCCTCTTGTTTTGTTGTCTGTTACTAGGGAGAAGAGACCGACCCCCATCTCTCTACAACCTCCTTTCAGGTAGTTGTAGAGAGCAATAAGGTAATGTGAGTCTTTGGGAATTGGCATGCTGGTAAGCACTGAAAACATCGATAGTGACGGTCATCATACATCAGGAAACTAAATAGCTCATTAGAGCATGGCAGAAGAGGAGTGACATCAGCAGGGAATGACGTGAGGGAAGAGGATTCCTGTGCTATGGAGAAGAGCACTAAACAAAATGCAGCATGGTGCAGACGCAGAAATGAGAACAGCTATTTTAAAGTGAGCAAATCAGCAGTAAAGGAGTAAAGGAGAAATCAGTAGTATCTGCCAAGCTTGGGAGTGATTATTGACAGTGGCAGGGAGAAATGGGATGCCAAAGATTCACTGATGAGTGTATGAGCATCCACCTGCCAAGAGCCAGGAAACTGACAAGTCATTTAAAGAACTAGGAGAAAAAATGTCAGGACTGAAAGCTGTCAGGACTCTAGGAAGCATTTAAAAGGCTACTCACTCTTCATAGATCATGTCTTTCTAAAGATAATCTCACTGCACAAAAAAATGTGAAAGAGGCTTCTCTTTCCAAAGAACTTAAATTTGTCACTTGCAACACAGACTGAGTACATGTGACGCTATATGGGAAGTATTCACCATATTGTTCCATTTGTATAAGCCATTATTTTGTTCGGTTACAGGATTTTGGCTAATACAAAGCTGTCTCTTTATAATCACTGTCTGGTTCATTTTGTACTTCAAAATGAAAAAAATTATGACCTTGTACAATTTCCAACATAAGGTATTAGAAAAAAAAGCAAACGTATTTTGAGACATGCAGCACAGAGCAATATGTAGTTAGCAGGTGGTGTCAGCAGAGTGAGGCTATATGTTCACAAAAGTTTAGTGAACAGGAGAGCTCTACCTTGATCCTGCTATATTTGTTCTTAATATATTCACCAATGGATGCACTTTCTGTTGATTTTTATCTTTTTGTTGAGAGGGACAAGGCTGTAGGTTTTTTTATTATGGTAGGCACTACACTGGCATAATGAATTACAGTTTTTGCCCTGAGAAAAATTTCATGTCAAATGTTTCTTTTCACATTTATTTTCACATTTTGATGTAATGGTCCTATAGCTGAAAAGAAAATATATCTATTCTATACTTTTTATTTCCTTTGCAAGTAATTTTGATCAACAAATTAAGGAAAAGAATGAAAACCAAGTAACATGGGCAACTATTGTCAATATTCAAATATTTACATGAAAAAATACTGTTTTTCAGGGATTTGTTAAACATTTATAGATATCTTTCAGAAATTAATTTAAGCTTTACCAGTTGTAAGAGCTAGATTTGGAAATGCTTCCTAAGGCAGTACAAGACAAAATAATATTTGATCACCTCCAATGATCACTCCACGAGATCTCCTTTGTGAATATTTAAACCTCCTTTTTATGTTCAGTGGAAGCCTTCCAGAGGTTCTTCTCCCACTTAGTTCCACTGTAAATGTTGAACCATGAAGATGTAAAAAAGGATGATACATTGCATCCATCTCTTGAAGTGGTGTAGATTAGTGTTTCCTCACTGAAGTAAAGAGAGTTCTTCCGATTTCCATCAGCTGAGAAGTTGGTGCAGTTTTCTCAGTTTGAACAGTAAGAAACTGAACAGCTGGCACTGATTAAATATAAAACCTGAGGTGTTAGTTTACTCTTGATCTCTAGTTTCTGGAGTAAAATAACCACTTAAAACACTGGACATCAATGACTAGTAAAATAAAATGTAAAAAGCTACAAAATCGTACTTATTAAGCCCTGAAAATGCTTGGAAATTGCTTGAATACAGGGAACTCTTCATTAACTCTCTTCTCAGGAAAGTATAGTTATTTTCACTATTGCTCTGAAAATACAGAATATTACTATTGAAAAATTACTTGTTATAATCAGTCCTTGTGAGATTTTTCATTCTTGAGGCTAATTATGACCCTCAAATAATAATAATACTTCACAAGGTATACTGTGATATTATGTATTCATTTAATGTTATTTATGAAAAATATTGTGGAAAATGATGCCTTTAGTTTATTTTTTTTATTATGTGCTTGGATTTCTGTAATAGATCTAATAGGCTAGAATACTTATCTTATACCTAGATGTCAGATTTTGAAAATCCTCCTCACATTTGTTTGCATTTTATACAACAAGTGATCACATCTACTTAACTGGGCTACTCATGGACCAATGTTCATCATGCATCCGATATCACTCTCTGACTGCAGTGTAATGAAACATGCATGACTCTAAAGGAGTATGCAGACGTGGTCCTGAATTTGGTGCAGAGAGATTCTTCTCTCCTTCATATTTACTAACAAAAGAATTTGTTTCCACTTTTCTTCATGATTTCTGTGTGATATACGTTATATATTTACAGTAAAACCAGTGTGACATACCTCAGCAACTGTAACAGATTCTATATTAGGTGTTCTATGAAGTAAGATAACAAGGTGTTCTAGGCAACATGACATCATCATTCAGAAAAGCTCTCAGAGCTCACGTGTACACTCCCGCAGAATTACAGACAACACAGAAAAATTCTTGATGATTGAAGTGCTATCCAGTTATCTTTAGAAATCTCCAAAATGAGCATTTTCTATAGGTGCATAGTGTTCCCTTCAAATTGACAGGTTGTATTTATGTTGAAAAGTTGAAAATACTATTTTACTGTATTTTTTCAAATAAATATGCAAGAAAACTGGGAATGGGCGTGAGGCTAGGGGGAAGGATCACATTCCAGAAAGTTTAAAGCCATTTCGTTTTTAATTTATGTGGGGTTCACACAACGACCCGCAACTGAGAGAAAGGTTTGGTTCAAATGCTCCAAAATTCGCAAGTCAAAGTTAGATATTTTCCATAAACACAAAGAAACAGTGCGCTATTAAGAATCACGAATATAATAACTCGCTCTGTTTACTTCATGGAAGATTGATGATGAACGAGTAGGGAATCTTTTCACAACATGATCTGCACACAGTAATTGTGCATTTAGAGTACCAGATAATATACTACATGTCTGTTAATACACTTCTCAGAATAGCTAATGCCTAAGAATAATGTTTCATGGGTATGTTAAGAAAAACAGTAGTAAGAAAAGAGTCAATATGTGGTCAGGTATTTAAAACTGATCAATGCTTGCTGAGAATTCCATGGACAGGTAGACATGGAGGTCCTGGAGCGTGTCCAAAGAAGGGCAACGAAGCTGGTGAAGGGTCTAGAATGCAAGTCTTACAAGGAGCGGCTGAGGGAACTGGGGCTGTTTAGCCTGGAGAAAAGGATGCTGAGGGGAGACCTTATCAGTCTCTGCAACTACCTGAAAGGAGGTTGTAGCGAGGTGGGGGTCGGTCTCTTCTCCCAAGTAACAGGCGATAGGACAAGAGGAAATGGCCTCAAGTTGTGCCAGGGGAGGTTTAGATTGGATATTCGTAAAAATTTCTTCACTGAAAGTGTTGTCAAGCACTGGAACAGGCTGCCCAGGGAAGTGGTGGAGTCACCACCCCTGGAGGTGTTTAAAAGACATGTAGATGTGACACTTCGGGACATGCTGTAGGGGTGGACTTGGCAGTGTTAGGTTAATGGTCAGACTTGATGATCTTAAAGGTCTTTTCCAACCTAAATGATGATTCCATGACTCTATATCTCTTATGTTTCATTTTCTGGTAGGTATTGGGCTGGTTCATATTTTAACTTTAGATTAAAAACTTTATCTATTTGGGTCATGTTTATTTAAATACTCACATGACACAGAGTTTGCAATATCTGAGCATCGCAAACACTGTAAATTGATGCAAAATGTAACCTACTTGAGAAGACTAGAAAAGTTCCAAACGTTAGTTCTTTTATGACCTTTTTCTTTAGTATTTATTTTATTATTCACAAGCACCATCATAAAACAAATTTAATTTAAAAAGACCAGGCAATAAACATGTTTTTTAGACAACTGAAACTTTGCAGAATGTATCATTTCACCACTTATCCTACTCTTCATGCTTGGTCACTAAATAGAAGTTTCCCAGAGGTCCTACCTTCTTCATCTTTCTGGACTGCTTGATATGCATTTCTGTAGAGTTAATAGATGTTTTTTTACCATGTTTGTCTGTGTTTATATGTAGCGAGGGTGTGTTTTTTTAGACTAGGTTTTATTCTGGATGTAAACTACAGTTAATGCATGCTCTTAAATCATTCCTTAAAAGAACTCTATCTTTTTTAAACTGGATTAGGAGAGTGAAAGTGAGAAAAGAGAAAGCTAGGAAAAGGACATAGGAACAGGGATTTTTGAATAGTTTCCAAACTGTTGAGGCCTTTACCAAATCCAGTTGGAATCTTTGTTTCTGTTCAGGTGTGCTGGCTCCTAATAGGACCAGTGGTCTTTGTGGTGGAAACACCACGGGAGGAGACTGACATTAGGAAATCTCCACGATTCCTTTTGATCTGAAAACTCTGTGAAGGACAACACTACACCACAACTCATAAATTAAAGAACTGTGAAATCAAGAGGTTAGGAAGTCACTGTTTTAAGACTATCAAATGGACTTTTATCACAGAATCACAGAATGGTTGAGATTGGAAGGGTCCTCTGGAGGTCATCTGGTCTGACCCTGCTTCTACCTAGAGGCACTTGCCCAGGATCATGTCCTGATGGCTTGTGAATATCTTCAAGGATGGAGATTCCATAGCTTCTCCAGGCAACCTGTGTCAGTGCTCGGTCACCCTCACAGTAACAAAGTGTTTCCTGATGGTCAGAGGGAACCTCCTGTGTTTCAGTTTGTGCCCATTGACAGTCCAAATCATAAATATGAAACAGAAATTTGTGACTGGGACTTTATGAAGTCCCAATCACAAATATTCAGAGTGATCTTTGGTCAGCATATATATAAAAAAGAGTATATATGTGTATATATATGTGTGTGTGTATGCATATGTATATATGTACGTGTGTATATATATGGATATGTACATGATGTATGCATATGCATATGCAAATGTATGTGTATGTATATGTATATGCGTGTGATCCGACAGGTCCACAGTACTATGAGGTTAATGTAGAGGGGCAAACTGAATACCAAGATACTGGAATTAAGATTTGAAGGAGCATGTTTTTATATAAATGCCTGGTGACCCGTACAGATTTTATGGCAATCCATTTCTAAGAGTGTCAAAACAGTTCAAGTGTATTTGATGATATTAGAGTCAAGTAGAAAATTTTAATTCTAAATTTTTTTCAGATGGATGGTAAAGTAGATGAAGACTCTTTAAAAACCTATATTTCTGTAAAGAGCAATTAAGAACGTGGACATTTTCACAGAAAAAAAGACAAGAAAAACTCATTACTAAAATGCATCACCACTAGTGCATTATAAAATTTCTTTAAACTATTTTAATGATAGTTTAATCACAGTATAAATATGTCATTATAGACAACTAAGAAAAAGAAAGTCTGTAAAAATTAGTGTGAATTATGTTAAGTGCTGTGCATTATTTTAACATGTGTACTTCAAGAAATGATCTATAAAATGTTTATGAAATCCGTGAAAATATATAAAAGTGTACCTTGTGGTGTAAATAACCATAAATTGAGACTGGCTGTTGAAAATATATGTATTTTAGCTTTATAACCCGTATTTCCAAGAAGAAATTAAAAAATCCATAATAAACATAATTTAGTTGCACTTTGTGAATAAACTTGTCACTATTTCTTGCTCTAGTGGGATCTATATGTGTTAAAATGCAAACAAGAACCCATAACTATGATCTATGCAAATGAGTAATAATATATTATTCAAACAAACCTGAGATCTCACTGTTTTTTCATTCAAATATTTTTGTATTTGCTGCTGTTATAAGTAGCTATATTTAATGCTCAAAAAGAAAACTTGCTTTTCTTGTATGCTATTAATGAGTTTGTTTTATATCTTACTGTATGTACAATACACACATAATAAATTTCTGTGAAAAGTAGTCTCAGTAGGCACATTAAATGTGAGGCTAAAACAGATCATTAACCTTATCTAATTTTGCCAACTATTTAATTTAGTCATTTCCTGAATTATTTTCTATTATTTGTGTTAGTGTCAACCCCATGAAAAGTGAAATTGAATCCAATTTTTATTTGATGTGAAGTAAATAAAAGTTCTTTCAATTTGCTGAAAAAATCTACAAAACTTAGTTGTCAAGAGGTCTGATTGCTATATGAAAAACCTCATTTGATTCACCATCACAAAGAGCAAAGACACTGAGAAATACTGAGGTGTATTCAGTCTTTGAAGAATATCATAAATTTTACTTTTCTAGTCTATCATTAATCCAACTCGATGACATTTTATAACCATCAAATCACTGTATTAGGCTGTTTCACAATGATTGTAATTATGCAAATCATAATGACCAAAAGTAATGTAAAAAGCAGATGGAAACACCGGAAATTAAAACCAGTATTGGTATTTCTAAGCTTCTGAGCAGAATCTAGGGGAACCTTTATTGGGCTTGAATTTTGCTGTGATGTTCTGCAGTTCAAAGATTCTTAGATTTCCCTTCCAAAGATTTGTCTGAAGGCATCAAACTCTTTATCTGCTTCAATATGCTTTCTTCACTATGAGGGTGGTGAGGTACTGGAACAAGTTGCCCAGAGAAGTTGTGGATGCCCCATCCCTGGAAGTGTTCAAGGCCAGGCTGGACGGGGCTTTGAGCAACCTGGCATAGTGGAAGGTGTCCCTGCCCATGGCAGGGGGGTTGGAACTAGATGATCTTTAAGGTCCCTTCCAACCCAAACCTATGGTTCTATGGTTCTATGATTCTATGATAATATCTATTTCTTTAATGAATCTTAACTCTTTAAATTGACAAAGCTTTCTATAATATAGAGAAGCTTCACCAACCATTTTTTCTTGTATCATTACTTTAAATATTACATTTAAAATGTCAGCCATTTTAGAGTTTCTTACTCTACAGCAAAGCCTTGGGTACAACTGATTCAAGGCTACTAAGTAAACATGAAATCCAAACCTATACTGAGCATGGTGACACAAACAGAAACAAAGATAATGGAAACTGAAGGTTTTCCAACTGAATATTAAATAAAAACAAGATGAAAATTTAAAGGCTTGCTCTAGTTCCCAGTTGACAGTATAAATGTCATACTGTTTGATTTTCTTTAAGATTGGTTAATCTGTTGGTTTCATACAAGTGTAATGATATAAATTTTGCTGCAATCATTCCTCATCTAATAGCTATATATGTGAAAATTGAAGATCCAGTCTTGTAAGATGTTACAGTTTCTGCATGCTGCCTGAATAATCCCAGTGGGTTTTTTTCAGTGAACTCTGAGTTGCAACATGTTTTGTAGTGCCAATGGGTAGCACTGTTGTTCAGATTGGGTTCTAGGCCCTGGAAAGGTAGTCACAAGGAACGCAGAAGATGTTGACTTTGTAAATGAGGATGTAGCATTTGCATTTAACCTAACTCAGCAATAACATAAATGAGACTAAACCATATTGAAAACTGCAAAAAGCATGAGGAAATGTGAAGAGAGGGTTGACTGTCCATGGCAGACATGATAATGCATCTGTTTGGATGGAAGAGAGTAGTTCTACATATCATGTAGAAATGCAGAAAGTGACTGGTGAGGGCAGGAGAGCATTGTGGTACATAAAACAAGGAAAGTCTTGTCCTAGCATCAAAGAATGGAAAAAGGACCAAAGAATCTGTATGCAAATAAACTCCTTTAACTGTTGCTTTGCTTATTTTTAGCAGATGCTGGAATAATTTTCATGATAATTGTGTTTGTTGATTATGAAATGACACATTAAGTAATTGGTCAACAATGTGTCACTGTACTTTAAAGTGCCAGTTACTTCAAGGTTGGGATAGCTGTGCCCACCTCTTAAGAGCTGGTCCAAGAACAGGTTACAAATATTCTCAGCTGATGTGCAACAATGCTCAGGCAACAAGTGTGATTTGTGATCCTCTTACCTCATCAGTCATGAAAGTCTGAAATTCATCATAGATCCTTTTACTTGGCGACAAGTTGCTCTCTTGAAAACCTGTGGCCATTTATTTGGGTTTGAATCTCTTTTTCTACTAAACAGTATTATTTCTGAAGCAAGTTGGGCTATAGCCCTATAGCTGGGACTTTATAGCAGAAACATGAGGACTCCGGGTAGGATCGTATTGAAACTGCTTTAGATTTGATGGCAGTTTGCTGAACTTGAAGCATTCAAGATCTCTATACTAGATTACATTATTGAATGTCATGAGAAGTGGACAACTCCAGACACCAGTTACTTCCTAGTTTAGCCAATGTACTTTTGTTCACAAGCATAGCGAGCTCAGCTTCTAACCTAGTCAGATGTTTTGCACCTACTGTTCCAAACGAAGAGCTCTTCCAAAGGTTGATTGTTCTACAGATGAGGGAACTTCTGAGCCCTAAGTTAATTTTTTTTTAATATATTTCTATTTGTTCTCATGTCAATACTGGGCTCTAATGAAAATAGTCCATGTTTTTTCTGGGTAAATCCACTTTGGACAAATTCCAAAATCAAAAGATACATAAACACAAGATCTCCTTTTTATATAAATTTCAGAAGACATACTTACATAGACACTAAAATAATATTATGAAATTTTACTGAGAGGAAAATTGTTAACTTTTAACTTTTCAAGTTAAAATTCGAACAAGATGTGAATAAGGTCTTCTCTTTCCATACAGAAAATGGAATCAATGTTCATTAAAAAAAAAAAAAGAAAAAGAAAAAGAAAAAAGAAGGCATCTGTCTTAGTGACAAGTTGCTCTATCCAGCCAGGCTTTACTTCACAGGCTGTTTTAAAAACTCATATTTCAGTACAAATCTCAAAAGACTAAAAAAATGCAATGCACACTGTTAGGAGAAGGAACAAGATAGCTTACTGATGTGTCATACACAGGAGATAACATCAATATTTTCCCAGTTATTCTTCTCCATGGATGCACAATTTGGCATATGCTCAATGGAGCAGAAAGTGCTTGTTTATGTTGCTGTTTTTGAAAAGATGCATATCCTTTCTATTTACGTATATATCCCATGTATGTCTGCTTTGTCTTTCAGATTTGCCGCCTCTTCCTTTTGTGACTGTCCATTGTGGTTTCTCATGTTACAACATCTATGTGTTTTTGTGATCTTGAGTTCTTTGTGGAAGAATGCATGCGGTTCAGAAACTTTTAAGACAAACCACTTTTAATTCTTTGTTGCAGACACTGTATGGCCTCTTCCATCCAAAGCCAAATCTGACTTAGCATAGACACCAGGAAATCACTAGAGAAGTTGATACCTACCCTTGTTCCCTATTATTCTGATTTGTCTGGGGAAAGGTGGTGAATTTTACTTGTCCTCTGATAAGTTTAGAAGCTGAACTGTGGAGCAAGAAGTGAGAGTCAGAGTCTCACTTAACTAACATTTAGAAATTATTGAAATGGCTCAAGTACATTGCCATGGTTTAACCCTGTCCAGCATCTCAGCCCCACCGAGCCGCTCACTCAGTCCCCCCACAATAGGATGGGGAAGAGAATCAGAAGAGTAAAAGTGAGAAAACTCGTGGATTGAGATAAAGACAGTTTAATAGGGAAAGCGAAAGCCACGTGCACAAGCAAAGCAAACCAAGGGATTCATTCACTACTTCCCATGGGCAGGCAGGAGTTCAGCCATTTCCAGGAAAGCAGGGCTCCATCACGCCTAACAGTTACTTGGGAAGAGAAGCACCAGAACTACAAATGTCCTCCATTCCTTCTTCTTCCCTCAGCTTTATATTGCTAGGGTATGGAACATCCCTTTGGTCAGTTGTGGTTAGATGTTCTAGTTGTGTCCCCTCCCAACCTCTTGTGCACCCCCAACCTACTCGCTCCTGTGGCAGCATGAGAAGCAGAAAAGGCCTTGATGCTGTGTAAGCCCTGCTCAGCAATAGCTAAATCATCCCTGTGTTACCCACACTGTTTTCAGCACAAATCCAAAACGTAGCACCATACAAGCCGCTATGAAGAAAATTAACTCTGTCCCAGCCAAAACCCATACATATGTTTATACTTTTCCTTTCCTTTCCTTTCAGCATCACTCTCTTTTCTACAGTGGCTCATGAGAAATGGAATATTTTAAGTGCAGTTCCTACAATATCAGTGTTGTAAGGAAAAAGCCTACACTCCTATTCATAGTCTTGACAAAAGTTGGATAAAATATGAAAAGCTTAAAGCTCAGTGGGCTATGTTTGTGCTTCGAATTTATCCTGACAGAATTTGGGAATTACTAATGGAAGTACCAGAAGTTTTATGAAAGGTAGCATGAATGATGAATTCTCCATTAATTTCCTGGAAGGAAATTCAATATTTCCCTATTTAAAATATTGCCATTACTTGGTCAAGCAGTAAAAAAAAAATATGTGTTACTTAGAAAAAGCAAGACAAAGAGCAAATAGTAAAAAAATTTATAGTAAAAAAATGCATAGTCATTTACTCTAAACAATTCATGAAATAACTACAGATAATAAATGTGACCAAAATGATCAAGATTAATTCCTGTCTTATTTGCAAACAAAAAACCCCAAGGTCTTCTTCATAATGATGTCTGGACTGTCATTACCATCCTTAAACTGTGATTACAACAAAATTTGAAGCAAAATATTTTATAAGCCCAGTGTAACTATATTACAGACTACATCTGCTGTCTAAAACATATAGTCCATGTTTGAACTGCAGCAAGTTTATTCTTTCAATGACTACAAACTAAAGAGTTTCTCTTAATTAAATCGGTGATTATGTTTGGAGACAAAATATTGCTGACATATTGCCTTTTCAGTTTGAACAGCCTCACAATTCAATTTCAAACCTTATTATGGAAGTAGAAGTAAACTTAAAAAATAGAGAGCTATGCAAATCAATGCCTTTCCCAAACTTGACCACCTCCTATGTGATTTCCACACATTATATGGATCAGTTATTTACATGGAGCTTTGCCGATAACTCATGCCAATACAGAGACTATGTTTTCCTTCAACATTTAAAGAATAATAAGCAAACCAAAACCAAAACTGGATATTCCCATAGTTTCAACAAGAAAAATGTGCAAGGAGAGACAGCAAAATGCTTTCACTTTTCATCACATCATGCCTAAATGCAGTCAGAAGTAATTTGAGGCAATGCAGCATGAGGCTACTAGAATAAACGTGAGTGCCTTCATCAAGTTCTGTGCTATTACAAATGCACTTCTTCTGGTGTTTAAGTGAGGCTGACTGTCTTTATTTTGAAAACCTATGCATAAAGAAGATCTGTCTTTCTTATCATAGCTTATATATAATGAATCCTCACCTGTATCTCACATCTATGTACTCCAGAAATAAAGAACAGTTAAACTCTTCCTCTATATAGATATACACTGTCATTTCCTACTCCTAAAACTAATTAAACATACTTTCCTCAAAGCAATGTGAAGTTATAAGCAAAAGTAATCAGAAATTGCAGCATGCTCTATATAAAATGTTCCTCTGCATCTGCAGTGTGTATCCATGCACTCTGTAGGAGTCTCTATGGCTAATAATGAGATCATGCAGCAGCTTTACAATAAACTGGATGCACGAAGTCTTTCTCCTCCGCTCACGTCTTATTTTCAGAAAAAAATCCAAACACTAACTTTGTTTGATACCTTTTTTCCTCACGAATTTCATCACTTAAAAAAGTTGGTGGGAGGAGCTCAGAGGCAGAGAAAATTGTACACACCAGGCTATGTCTGCACAAACATAGGTGCAGGGGCACTGTGGTCTAGATCTGAGATCAAGTACCACAAACTGCCTCCAAACCTTACTTTTTACCGTATGGAATGCAGGCCAGACAGCAAATGCTTTCCAGCATTAACATCAGTTACCTAATATGTATCCCTTTCCTTCTGCCTACATAGCAAATTGCCCATGAATCTGCTGGACAGTCCCTTTAAAGTACAAGAGAGATCATACAAACAAATTTATCTGAATTGTTGTTAAATAAAAGGCTTAGGAAAAAAATAGAGTCAGTAAAATCTCCCCAAACAGGAATGAAACTGGCAAGAAAAGCATCTTCCTTCACCGCCTGCACCCTGTGCTCAGGAGGGAGGAAAGACTGCTGCAGTGGAAGTGCTTTCCGTCACTGTTTCAACTCACTGTCAGTGAAAACTAACATGGCCACAACTGTTTCCTGAACTGACTCGAATATCTAAAAATTATCTTCAGAGGATGTTTCTGCTCTTGTTCAAGATTTGAATCTGGAACACCTTTTTTGCCTGTTGACTTTTAGGAAATTGATTTTGAGCACTAGAGCAATATTCTTGGACACTCTTCCATGTTTTGACTTCCATGCACAGTCAAAAGCATTTCTTTTTGAGGTTTTTGAAAGATGCTGAAGCTGTTCAAGACACATAGTTACAAAGCTATGTTTTTTTCGTATACTTCCTATGGAAACAAAGTTAAAAATAATTCCATGATTTCTTACTAAAAGTAACAAGTTCTCATTTATTTCTTTTGTGTACCAAAATCAGTGTTGTCAGGTCTTACAACCCCATCCTGAATCTTGTAATTCCAGCATTCTTCTTGAAGACCAATATTCTGGATGCTTCAAATTAGTAGGCTTCTCTTTAATTTTTTATTTCACTATGGCCACATAAGAGGAAAAAAAGATAACACTTTAGGAAAGCAAAGCTATTTTGCTATTTCTCATTATAAAATGCAAATACTATCCTGTTTTCATGCCAAAGCCAGTTACTGACACTGTATTTCTAGAGAAGCTCTCCAAACATTCAGACACTTATATGGTGGCGGTGACATGGCACGTCTTCTGACAGAAAGAGCTGGTCCATTTTCAAAGATCTCTGCGTGCTAAGAGAGTTAAAATGAGGCCTGCGACTGTGAGAGATCAAGGGCTGGTGATTGCCTGGATTCTGAGTGTGTGCAGAAGGGCTGTCTGTCCCATTCATTTTTTGTCACCTTTGTCAAATCTTGGTTGCAATGCTGGAATTCAGTTCCGTATTCTGCAACTGTCTCACTGAAACATGTAGCAGACCCTTGCATACAGTGTTAAAATAAATGCTATGTATTTTTGTTTTCTTTTTTCCTTATGGGATTTAAAAAAAAAAAAAAAAGTGAAAAAAAGTGAAGCTAGAAGGAAAAATTCAAATGCAAATTCTATTTACAAGCAATTATGGCTGCTTTATCGTTAATGGTTTATTATTGATTTTACTTTTAAGGGTAAAAATTATTTCTGATAATATCTGGGAAGCAAATAGACATGACAGTTAAATACACACAGGCACATTACTTCCATGGAGCAGGGCATACTTTTTTTTCATTTCTTTCTTTTTATGTAAATGCATTTTTTTATTTTCCTATACATTTTTCACTAAAAGCATACTTCCTTAGCTCCCTGAAGTATCCAGAAAGGATAATAAAATGCATCGTCTGAAACAAACCTGCCAGTTCTAGTTGAAAATATACTATCAGTTTCTGTAACTTTTTTCGTTGTTTAAAAAAAAAAAAAAATATATATATATATATTTTCCATATCTCCCAGGTACATCTTTGTAAACTACTTTCAATAAATTTTGTATTCAACACATTGCTGTTTACAAAGAATAAATGAACAAATCTATATATACACAATCTTGATATTATGTTTAACAATTTATCTTACAGAAAAAAAGAGCAAACAAAGAGAACTCCACTTTGCCAATTAGCTTCTCACAAACATTTTCACCATGGCTATATCTTGCCTGATTGTTCAAGAGCAATAAATTATTTCTTATACTTACCTGACTAATTTATTTCTGAATTCATGATCTTGTTCCAAGATGGTAGTAAGCATATTTTCTTCAGCGTTATTTCGGCATCTGTGAATTTTAGGGAAGTCTTTTGCATATGCAGGTACACAAGGACTTACGTTCGTGTAATACTCATAGGGATATAATATCTTTTCCTTTTGTGCAGATTCTTGGGGAATAAAAAGGTCTGCTTGTTTGTGAAAACAAGTAGTGATAACACATGATTTGTCTACAGCTTTCCCAGTTATGTATTTGAATATCAAATTATTATGGTGTCTCCTCAAACTGTAAGCTAGCAGCAACCGGTTGTTAATGTGTTCTGTACTGTCTCATGTATTGATGAGTGGTTTTTAATTGTCTCCTGGAGAATCTGATCTGTGATTGTGTTTCCCCGTTTCTTTACAGGTGTGGATAGTCTCAATAATGACAGGGATCTGTCACTTTTCATGGAGAGGCTGATAAGTTCTTGTAGTAAAAATTAGAAATTTCTCCAAGTGCTATATATCCTTACATTATAAACGACAAGACCTTGGCCTATTACTTCTGATAAATCTTTATTTACTTTGCATTCTTAAGAAGTAACCTGATGTTTAAGTAGACAGAGTGAATAGTTCCGCAGAAAAGTTATATGGTTTTTGTCTTGCTGGGCCTGATGATGTTCTCAATGAGTTGGATTCCAAACCTTGGAAAAAGTAAGTTTCCCAATATAAGGAGAATGATTAAAGTGAGGAAGCTTTCCAGTGCTCTGAAGGCTGCAGTATTATTTTTAGTGAAAATGGAAGTCACACTGCTCAGTGCAAGTTGTTTTAGCAAAATTCAAACTATTTTGAAAAAGGTAAAGAGAAAAAAGTATCTGACAGCTGTGGAGGTTGGTCTTCAGAAAGCCATTTTCTTGACTATTTTGTTCCTGTTGTCATTATTGTTATTACTGCAGCAAATTCATCAGTGAAAAAAAGGTAGTTCTTACTTTCACAAAGGGAATTTTATCTTATTCAGTTATTTGGAGAGCTTATTGAGCTTCTTAGGCTTTAATGATCCAAGAATGTAATTTTAGGACAGAGGTTGAAATCAGAAAATTAGAGTTCAATGAAATGTTTCAAAAAAATGTAAGCTGATCTGAATAAGCCACAATTAATTCAGCTGAACCAAACCATGGTATCACAAATTCAAGTGTTCTGGGTTATACTCCTGCAGTATTCATGCCACATGCTAGCTAAGAGACAGTCAATCCCAGCTCTCAGCTACACGATTGCACCTCAGGCTGCAAAATGGGTGGCGTGGCTGTTCCTCAGCTGCTACAGCTCACAGTTCGGCATGTTAAGGTAATATAAAATGAGTGCAAGTTTAAGCGGATATTCTGGACTGTGATTTCTGCCTGCTCAAGGTGGATGTTTTGCCTCTGTGGCTAACATGGCCAGCAGTGCGTTGCAGAGGGTGAGCAGGTGGGGAAACAAAGTGCTTAGAAAGCCCTCACAAGGATCGCCTGAGGTTGTGATTGAAAATCCTTAATGCAAGAACATGTTGACATTTGCGTTATCACATCACAAGTGCACCCAAGAAAGTTTTATCGTCCTAAAAGCAGCCTGTTCATTTAGGGAGGAAAAGAGCCCAGGAAAGTCAACACAGTCAGGAACAGTGTTGGTACCTTTGCTGAGCAAGCAGCAGGTCTTCCCTGTGTGTAGCTCAGTCTCGATTTAGAGCAGAAATTTGAAGATAACATAATCAAGATGTTTTTTAATGTTTATTTGCTTGTAAAATGTACTGTAATCCCATTGACCAAAACTAGAAGCGAACAATAAGTATCCAAAGACAATTATGTTAATTATTAACTAAGTTTAAAGCAAACTAAGTGTCAAGAATAAAAGATATTTCATAGATGAGTACCTCTTTCATTTTTGTTCCTCACTCTGTGTAGGTTATACAGCATGAAAGCCTACTTAACTTCCCACTAGTGATTTAAAATGTGTTCCTGATAACAGAAACTTAAAAAAAAAAGGCTTTTTTTTCCATTTAACAGCTGTTCTTTCAGTTACAATCTGACATGTTGAAGAGTGCAATGAGAGAAATACACACAGACTGTCAGAAAATAGTGTAAAAGATGTCTATAACATAGTGACAAGAAGGTTAAAATGAGATGCTTGGGAGATTTCCTTGTAAAACCTGCTGATTTAAAATTCAATTGAAAAATTAAATTTTAAATATACTTATATTCAGTAGGTAGAGCTGCAAGCAATAGGAGAGGGCTTCAGCCTCATTTATTCACAGAGGCAGTCTCCATTCTTGGTGGAATGATACTGGAGCCTATGTCATACTGTTACATGGAGCTGTATCTTCTGCAACTTTGATATGTCTGGCTTTGGGCTTATGGTATTACAGCAAACCGTCTACTGAATCCTTCTTACATGGGCGTCCGAATGCCCGTGCACTGAGAAGGAACTGTCAGTAAATGGTGGATGTCTTCTTGGCACACTTGAATTGTGGTAGGAATGTGATTCCTAATAAACAAGAATGTAAACAGGCCTCCGTTAGCCATGACCCTTTCCCTGTAAAGAATTGAATTCAGCCTTGAAAGCCCATTAGAGCAACTACTAACCAGTAAAAGTGAGCCACACACAAGATCTATCCCGTTTGCCAAACATGTTAAATTATTGAAATAAATGCCACTGATACCATGCTTCTGGAAACACATTTACCGAGATGAATTCATGCATGTCCCATGATTTGATTCTGTGCACGATTATACTTGTCACAAGATTACTAACTGAAAACAATGTATTAAAGTTTGAATAATTTTTTAAAAAGAAAATATTCATGTGTGTTAATACTTCATTGAATGCAGCTCATAACGCACATGCACATAAATATAGAGAAATGTTTGTACATAAAACGTAGTTTGGCCTTTTGACAGGCTGTAAGTATAGATTTAAGTTACTCTGCATTCTTAGGTTTATTTCTCATTCAAACTGTGCCAGCATAGCCTGTAAAGGAAGAATAGGCTTTGGCCTTTTGCAAAAGTTTTTTCTGTGTCTGTTGAAGCTCGAAGACATGCAGTTCATCAGCAGCTGCTGGGAAAACTGTTGTTATGCTTCGCTCATACTTTCTTGCCTGAGGAGCACAGAGGCCTCTCAGGCTGGTGTCATAGAATGGCTTTCAAATTAATTGAAAAGTATAGTCAATCATCTTGGGATTTCTATCACTCAGAGCAAAGGGAAGAATCGTATTTCACCAGGCCTTTGTAGTGTTTATGCATGATGTGTTTCTAAGTGCGATGTCAGGCCCTAGATGAAAAGGAAACATAAAGGACACAAAAGGAATTCCTTAGAAACACTGAAAAAACAGTTCTTAAAAAAGCATTGCCTGCAATACCTTGACCATACATGCTGGGATGAAGCCTTTTAGGGCTCCAGTTCAGCAAATTCAGAATTGCTCAGTTGACCTCGTAGAAATTATTGTCATCCCCAGACATTTCCCTGGGTTGCTAACTAAACAGACCCCCCGTGAAGTCACTCATGTGATTCAAAAATCTTACTGATATCTGTCAGTCTGAAAAAGTTGTCCATCTTTAGTGTTTGGGCGAGCTTGGGACTGCTGGTATATGATGTCTGAGTTCTTTTTTCATGTGCAACAGGCAGTTTGAATGACAATGAGCAGTCACCTGATCTGGTAACTATCAAGGTACAGTGTACCTCTATCTAAAGTTGTCTTATGAGTAAATATCATTTTATGTCTTTTTGAAGATCACATACTGCAGCTAGACTTCCAAGAGTGCTTTGGTAAAATTTGCCTAGAATGCGAAGCCTCCTAACCATTTTCTGGGGATGTATCTATCCTTTTTACCGCTTTTTCTCTCCTATTTTACATCATCAAAATGATGAGTGTGATACTAAATATTGTAATTTGAAATATTCATTTTACAGTCTTCCAATTTGAAGGCTACTCTATTTTTCTTCTACTAAGCATGATGTGAAAAAGTTGATTTTACTAGATCATAACTTAATTTTCTGAACTGTAATCAAAACTGCTTCTCTAGCTGTAGATGCATTTACCATTTAATTCCTTTGTGATTCTTTTTTAAGCAGGAATTTGGCTTTTGTAAACTTTATGAAATTTTTATGGATACACACAGAGTTCACCTCAGTAACGCTCCACCTGTGTGACTTAGCCTACTAAATCAAGTTCTATAACGGACAACTTGAATGGTCTTGTGACAACAATCAGTGTATCTACTGTTTTACACATTTTTTTAATATGAGGCATATATGCAAATAATTTAGCTTTTCCTTTATTGTTATCAGCAAAACATTTATTTCTCTCATAAAATTTTAAATACCTACTGCATAATTGACTTGCCTTTTTCCTCCCGTTCTGGTGCAGTGAATGCACTATATCTGAATCCTAAGTGAAAATAATGTTAGTTCAAGTAATTCTACGGAGAAGCATGCTATCTTCTAGGGGTCTATTTAAACAGCTGGAAATCATGTACAGTATTTCTGGACACTATTATGTGACATTTTAAGATTTTGCATTTGCCAACACACATAAGAAAAAATGTGAGAAAAAATGTGTCTAAACTACAACATAACTATGGTGATTGCAGATGCAAATATATTATCATAAATAAATTATGCATATGGGTCATATGTATATGACAACAGGAATATAGGTGTACAATGGTGAATGAAAAAAAGACTCATACATGTGTCCCTGAGTAATTTAAAATCTTGAAAATTGACATGGAAAGCATAGATGGCTAAAAAGTATTTGCTATCATCTCCTCCCAAAACATAGTAGGTGACATCTACTATCCACATTTTATTTGAACTTCTGACAGCTGCAATACAAAGTCTGCATCATTGCTGTTATCTTTCTAAGGGAAAAAAGAGTGCCTTCTGGCTGGCTTATACACTATACTCAAGGGAACAAGCAACGGGCTATGACACAGATTGATAGAGAACATTCTATAGCACTCACCAATTGTCCTACAGTACAGAAAGCTTTACACAACACAGAAGAATTTATATAACAATGGGCTTTGAAATATTGCTTTTGTGTATCTGTAGATACTCTTATTTTTAATAAAAGAAAATTTTTTTTTTTTTAAATGAACCTAAGAATAGAGGTGATGTTTCTTATTTTGTGTGGTTATTCACAGCATCTAAGGCATTTGGAAGTGCACTTTCTTGCTTTTATCAAATTGAGAAGTGGTAATGTCAAGGTAAAAACATATATTGTCCCTTACCAGCATTTTTACACATGCCTTTTTAAAAGTAGGTTTTACAGATTTACTAGCAATGTGGTCTCCTTAGAATGCCTTCAGAGTCTGTGAGGAAGAAATTAGAAAATCAAAGCCTTGCAGACTGTTGTAATGCTACCTCCATGTGCACAAAACAAAGCTAAACAAAAGGAGAGAAGAAACCTGTATGTAACAGTTTAGATCTATATGATTGTAGCTCGTAAAAATAAAAACAAGCATACATCCTGTACTGAGCTAAATGATGAACATCCTAACGTCATTAGGACTGCATACTGAATATGAACGTGTAGAAGTCAAATGAATCTTACTGGGTTTGCAAATAGCTCTCCATGGTACCTCTTTGAAAATCTTATTTACAAGCTCCAACCAAAGGATACTTCTGCCAGATAAACAGGGATTATATTCATAGGTGTGTAATATTATATGTGTAAAGACTTTTATAGGTTGCAGTCCTTGCCTACTGGTGGTAGCTAGCTGAACTCTAGCATGTTGCTTGTTAATCAGCAAGGCTTAAATCTTGCCGCAGTGCTTGAATAAGTGAAACTTAAATGCAATTGTAACGTTGAGTTTATTAAAAGGGGGTTATATGGGCATCACCATTCTTTACACCTTCACGGCATCTCAAGTTGCCAATAGAAAATACACGACGAGGAGGCGAATGTCAACCAGCCAGGAAAAACTGCCACAGCCAAATGAAGGAGAACAATAAGATGACAAACTATGATATACAATGATTTTACATCTGTATCAACCATGTCTTGATAGGAGAACTAGGATATTTCAGTTGAATTTCCTGTGCAACTGAGTTCATAGTATTTGCATTATCATAATCAAATTTAAAAGGATAAATGAATAAAAGTAACAGTGACATTTAATTTAAAAGATGCAAAGATGGTACTGCAAAGTCAATTTTATGTGTGTGTGCGTCTCCAGCATGTTAGAAACTTTGCTCTGTCAAAACTGGGATTATGAGAAAAAAGTGACAGTTTCTAAATTATTTGATATAGCAGTGAAAGATAAAAAAAGCAATCAATTTCTGACAAGAAAAAATGCTGATGAAGAGAAAGTTGATGTCCTTAGAATCTAGAGTTTCTCTGTATATTAGATGCTGGTAAGGTAGATAGCAATTTACTCTTTTCCATTATTTAACAATGAAATCAAGGATTGTCAAACTGAATTCCTGTGGAGGAAAGAGTTCTGCTAGCGTGCATTGCATATGTGTGTGTGTGTGTATTATTTCCCTGCTGCCTCTGTTAAACTTATAGTCAGTCAATTTCAACTGTATTTGTTAGAAATAGAGCTCTTGAAGATAACCAAGTTTCTAAAATTCCTTTAAAATTTTGTGTAAATAAAGGAAAGACCCATCTCTTGGAATGTTGCCTGATAGAGAGGTAAGAATATGAGGGCATTCCTTGTTAGCTACTAGTAATCCATTCTGGAAGAGGAGCAGAAGAAAATGAGTTTGTAGAGAAAAAGAAAATTTCTCCAGCACAGGGAACATTTATTTGGTACACATCAATTCTTAGACACTGAATTCCATCAGCAATGATGGACAATGACGAATATTAGTCAAGAGGAAACCAAGATCCATTTATTCCAGTGCTCATGGACCTAGTGGTTTTGGAAATAACTTGTTCTAAATAATTGAATTATGTCTTCAACACAGGTTGTCCTGGTGTTGCAGAGGAAGTTATGGTTTCAGCTCAAGTCAAATCGGGTGAAGATGTTTATAGGTATTGTATATAGGATTTGAAACCCAGATGTATTTGGTTTGTGTGGCCAGGTTTTAGTAGTGGTGGGGCTACAGGGGTGGCTTCTGTGAGAAGCTGCTAGAAGCTTCCCCATGTCTGATAGAGCCAATGCCAGCCAGCTCCAAGACAAACCTGCTGCTTGGCCAAGGCTGAGCCCATCAGCAACAGTGGTAGTGCCTCTGGAATAACGTATTTAAGGAGGGGAAAATGTTGCTGCTCAACAGCAACAGCAGCCAGAGAGTGGAGTGAGAATATGTGAGCGCAACAACTCTGCGCAGACACCAAGGTCCGGGAAGAAGGAGGGGAGGAGGTGCTCCAGGTGCCGAGCACAGATTCCCCTGCAGCCCATGGTGAAGACCATGGGGAAGCAGGCTGTCCCCCCTGCAGCCCATGGAGGTCCACGGTGGAGCAGATATCCACCTGCAGCCGTGGAGGACCCCACACCAGAGCAGGTGAATGTGCCCAAAGGAGGCTGTGACCCCATGGAAGACTGTGCTGGAGCAGGTTTGCTGGCAGGACTTGTGACCCTGTGGAGGACCCACACTGGAGCAGTCTGTTCCTGAAGGACAACACCCCATGGAAGGGACCCACGCTGGAGCAGTTCACGAGAACTGTAGCCTGTGGGAAGGACTTCACGTTGGAGAAGACCGTGGACGACTGTCTCCCATGGGAGGTATCCCACACTGGAGCAGGGGAAGAGTATGAGGTGTCCTCCCCCTGAGGAGGAAGGAGCGGCAGAGACAATGTGTGAGGAACTGACTGCGACCCCCGTTCCTGTCCCCCTGTGCCGCTCAGGGGAGGAGGTAGAGAAAATTGGGAGTGAAGCTGAGCCTGGGAAAAGGGAGGGGTGAGGGGAAGGTGTTTAAGATTTAGGTTTTATTTCTCATTATCCTAATCTGATTGGTAATAAATTAAACTAATTTCCCCAAGTCGAGTCTGTTTTCCCATGACAGTAATTGGTCAGTGATCTCCCCTGTCTTTATGTCCGACCCACGAGCCCTTTGTTATATTTTCTCTCCCTGTTTCAGCTGAGGTGGGGAGTGATAGAGTGGCTTTGGTGGGCACCTGGCATCCAGCCAGGGTTGACTCACCACACCAGGGTGTGGTATGAGAAAGAGAAAATCATGTCAAGTCCTCCCTTCGTAGGGATTGAAAAGTAGTCTCAGCCTTGAGAAACTTGGGAGACAGTACAGACGGAGGTAAAGTTCCTCAGAAACCATGAGTTCAGCTATCTCCAGGCACAATGAAGTGTCGCAGAAAGGTTGTAAGATTACACAGAAAAATAATTAAGGTTGTCACTCTGCACTAGTATTATTCAGACACTGGTAAATTTGAAAAATGGCCTTTTGGAAATAAAGGCTACTGTTAGCATTCTAAAAAAAATAGACTTAACCAGCACAAGTCTTTCTTCCTTAGCTCTTCCAAGTTTCAAAGCTTCATCAAAACTGTTTATAGATAGTTCTCCAAGATGATGACCAATTCACCTTTTCTGATGTTAAGATAAATATGTTTCTCTAAACTGTCTTTAAACAGTGCAGTTTGACTATTGAAATGCATGAAGCTAAACCTTAATAACTAAAACCAATCAGCAAGTTTATCAATTTGCTGCTGAATTTCATATGATTCCCTACCAATTCTTCAAACAAAAAATCTTTATGGCTTTAATTCAATTTCATTCCTTGAAAAGCAAAGATTTTTCCTAATTTACGAAAACTCAGCTTCAATATGTTTTTTACGTTCTACCTTCACAGTTACAAACTTCTTACCATAATTGCCCTACTCTTCTGATACCCTCTATAGAACTGGCAGTGTTTGAGTGCAATAGGAAGGATTTTTAAAGAACTGACTGATATATGAAACTTGGTATATACTTCAGTCTTTGTGAGTATGTTTTGTGTTTTCTATATCCTTCCAAATAAAGTTATTGTATAAAGAGAAGAAAATTCCTCATCCTAAATAAGTAGTTCAATAGGCCTTTGGTTATGGTGAAAAGAACACTTCAGAAGGATGTTATTTCTCAAATATCTCTTGTGATTCTTGAAGCATGTTTTATAACAGATGGCAGCAAAATTTCACATGTAGGGGTGCTTTAAAATTTTTCAACTAATTTAATGTTACAAGAAATCATTTATAGTCTATATAATATGATCTCTGTCCAAAAGGATGGGACCAATTCAAGACAGCTTCAATAGATTGGCTTTACCTCACATCTCCCAGTGTTTGGCTCTAGGGCAAGAGTTGGGACACTAGTGGATAAAAGTATCATTGATTGTCCTGCATTTAGGTATCATAACTACATCCATCACACATTATAATAGCGACAGTCCCAACAGGATTTGATCAAACCTATTAACATTACATTGTGCCAGGAACATTTTGCAAGAGCTACTATACTCTTAGGGGTTTTACTCTGAAAAATGTCATGGTAATATTAATTTCAGAAGAAGTCCCACATAGTTGCTTGCATTTTGTCTAAGAATCATTTAGTTCAATAAAACATATTTGGAAGATTGTAAAGTAAGACTTTTTAATTTTTGACATGTGCTTGCATTAAATAAATTCACTTAGATACAGGATCCACTGATTTTGTAGTCATTATCAAACATTATTTGTCCTTTGGCTGTATTTGTAAAGCAACTGAGAAAGTTCCTCTGAACAAGATGAGCAAAACTGGAAATTAGTTGTCATTTTTGAACTGGAAAATTCTCTGCATTAAGGGATATTTTCTCTGTAGTCTCACCACTAACTAAAGAGAAAACGTTACGATTAGCAATATTAGGAATGGAGGCGGTGAAATCTTAAAGAGTATTTTTAGATGCTTGTCCTGCTAACAACATAGGACAACAGAAGCATTGAAGGAGACAGGTATACATTTGCACTGGTGTCACAAGGTACAGTCCTTAAAAATATGCTTGCTTACTTTGTGAAGATAAAATAGTCTCTTCAGAAAATACACATTAGTAACTGTGGTACATGCATTGCAAGAATTATGCATTTTGGAGAATCATACATACGGACTGCTGTGAGAGGAAGCCTTTTGGTAGTGTATCAGTACTGCTGCCCAGCTAAAAGGTGAGAAAACTGCTGCTTTTCCTTAGGCAATGCGGCATCGGTACAATTCAGTGTACCTAGTATGTACATACTCAGGAATATGCTGAATTAGGAGCATTGCAATGCTCATTGTGAGCTTATAAATATTTTACAAGGGCACCCTAGCTGGAGTTGTGGAAATTTCAAAAAAAGAGATAATCAAAGACTTCACAAATTTAATGGTGTGTTTGGTTGTTTTAGGGGAGGAAGAAGGAGAGTCAAGAGATGAGATCGATTAAAAAATAGAATGATAGCTAACATGGTCCCCTGAGATCTGGGAGAAGGGTGTATAGGCATCCATAGATGTGTATTTATCAAGGTAGCAAAACTGATTCTGTCCTCAGGCTCCTTCTCCTGTGTCTTGCCTTCTTAGCTATAACTCAAAGCTCTGTGACTTCTCACCACCTCCTCCAGCACCAAGAAGATGTGACAATCTATAGTAGCAGGTATGTGTACATATGTGTGATTTTTTTTTTTTTTCCTGTGTCTTACAGCCTGTCCAGACATGACCTGGAGTTGGGGGAGGGGAGGCTACTGGGAAAGAGATCTATTGTCATCAAGCCAGCATCCAGCTCTGGGAGCCTGCATAGGTCACCCTCATCGCACATTAACTGCCTCAGTCACCAGATTATTGGCTACCCTTAGCTGAGTCCATTGGCAGCTCCTGGGTGTGCTTCTCTTGTTTCACTTGCAGTTCTATTCTGAGTCAAATATTCATGACCAGCTTTCATTGTGGTAGAAAAATGCATACAAGCACTGAAAGAAATGGATGGGTGAAACGGGTAGAAGGATCTCTACAAGACCTGTCTGGCCGTGCCTTTTAAAAAAGGGCCCTGTTTATGGACTTGTTTCAGAGAGAAGTCTGAAACTTATTTTTCTGTTTCACTGTCTGCTTTAGAAAATGCTCCCATGGTAACTGAGTCTCTTAAAAGCTTTTGATTTGTTTTCGGTTTTCTTGTATATTTTATTTAGCACTTTGCCTTATTCAGCCAGCTTTATACCTCCTTTCATTTATTTGCTTAGCTTTGGTATTGTTTACTATCTGTTTTCCTTTGTTGAATCTTTCCCACTGTTCTTTTATACCCACATGTTCTCATGCTGTGCTGTTCCTGCTGCCGCTGAGCTGGAAGCCAAAGGAGAGCAAAAGCAGCTATCATTGATGATTCTGTTACCAAGGAAATATTAGTAAATATAGTTTAATCGCTTTTTAATTGTGGTTAATTTTTCATGGTTGTTCAAAGAATAAACCTCCTTGCTCACTGCCACAAGCCAACATCCAGTGTTTCCTTCTCAATGTCAAAGAAGTCCATCACATTTCAGAATAATAGTTTGAAGCTACATGTTTGACTTGTTGTGCCTTTTTCAGAAGTAAAAGGCTCTGGGACAGTTGGTAGTTGGCCTGGCCTGGCCTGGCCTGCAGCAAATCTAAACTAAGTGTAGGTTTTTCTCAAATAAGGTGGATGCCAATCAAGTCTAACTAGGGTAGATACAAGACAAAGCACAAATGCAGGATTACTGAGAAAAATACACTTTGCCTGCAGCTCAGGAATGGAAGACAGCTGCTACTGCAGCTGAATATAGGGACAGCTGACTTGTACAGGAATGGGACTGCTGCCTTTTGTTGTTGTTGTTCCTCCTAAATGTTCGGAACATCATAACCTAATTGTCTGCTGAATGATATTTCCCTTGTCAGATGAATTCTGTTTTTGCCACCGCAGGTGCTATCTGTATCTTCAGGGAACAACTCACAGCTAGCAAAGAACCAGCAATCTTATATTTTGAAAAAGTACAGTGCAGTACAAAGTGTCTGAAGAGAACTGTAAAATAAAAAACTGTGAAGGAGGAATTTTTCTGATGTATACGTCAAATGACCAATGAAATGAAACTGAATGAAGAGGAAGTACAAAACATAATCAGACCCTGAACAGACATTAGCTAGTTTAATTTTTAACTGTTGATTCTAGAAAACCTTGGATCCATAATGCAGTTAGTCAAACATCATTGTCATTGTTTCCATTGAAGACTAAAATGAAAAATATTGGAAGGTGTTCTTAAAAACCACAATGCTTTGTAAATCTTCACCAAATCATAGAATCATAGAACGGTTTGGGTTGGAAGGGACCTTAACGATCATCTAGTTCCAAACCCCTGCTATGGGCAGGGACACCTTCCATTAGACCAGGTGCTCAAAGCCTCATCCAACCTGGCCTTGAGCACTTCCAGGGAGGGGACATCCACGACTTCTCTGGGCAACCTCTTCCGTGCCTCACCACCCTCACAGTAAATAATTCTTTCTATATCTTGTCTAAATCTACCCTCTTCCAGTTTAGAACTGTTTTCCCTCATCCTATCGCTACACTCCCTGATAAAGAGTCCCTCCCCATCTTTCCTATAGGCCCCTTTAAGTACTGGAAAGTTGCTATAAAGTCTTCCCAGAGCCTTCTCTTCTCCAGGCTGAACAAGCCCATCTCTCAGCCTGTCCTCATAGGAGAGTTGCTCGCAGCCCCCTGATCATCTTCATGGCTCTCCTCTGGACCTGCTTGAGCAGGTCCATGTCTTTCTTACGCTGGGGGTCCCCAGAGCTGAACACAGGACTCCAGGTGGGGGGTCTCATGAGAGCAGAGCAAGGGGAAGAGTCCCTCCCTCAACATGCTAGCCACACTTCATCACCATCATCAGGCCTTCAACAAATGAAGAATCCAACTTCTCATATTTTCCCATATTCTGTCTTGAAAGTAATTTTGTCATTACATTATTTATAATATGTAAAATTCTTGTAAAATAAAAATTCTTTTATGAAAAAGTTCCTTTTCATTCTTCCTATCTAACTCTTAAAGCTTCATAAAGAGCAAACAGAAAGTGAGTGAGGGCAAAGGCAAATTTGGGAAGGAAATGAGGGACTACTAAGCAGTGTAAAATTACTGGCAAAGCAAAACAATTCTGGATTTTGCAGATTTATCCTAACTTTTTCTCTTTCACACGACAGCCTTTGCACAATTTATAATCAGTTCAAGATAGGAATATAATGTTTTATCTTTAATATATTCTTCTTTAGACTATACTTAATGGATAGAAGAAGAGATTTTAAGGCAAATCCCCCAACAACTAAAGACAGTAAAATATAGAGTATGACCATGTATTATTTATAATAAACAGGGCAACAAACAGGAGGAGCTTGAGGCTGTTGTGAAAGGGGAAAACTAGGATAGAGTTGCCATCACGGAACATGGTGGATGACACACATAGCTGGAGTGCCACGATGGACGGCTATAAACTCTTTAGAAGGGATAGGGCAAGGAAGGAGAGGCAGTGGGGTAGCCCTCTATGTTAAGGAGAGTCTGGACTGCCTTGAGCTCGAGGATGGTGATGCGAGGGTTGAGTGCCTGTGTGTTAGGAATCAGGGGGAAGGCCACCAAGGCAGACATTGTGGTGGGAGTCTGTTATAGACCACCCAATCAGGATGAGGAGGCAGATGAAGTGGTTCTACAGGCAGCTGGAGAAGCCTCACGATCGCTGGCCCCTTGTTCTCGTGGGGGACTTCAACTTGCCGGATGTCTGCTGGAAATACAATGCAGCAGAGAGGAAACAGTCCAGGAGGTTCCTGGAGTGTGTGGAAGATAACTTCCTCACGCAGCTGGTGAGGGAGTCCACGAGAGAAGGCCCCCCGCTGGACCTGTTGTTTGTGAACAGAGAAGGTCTTGTGGGTGATGTGACGGTCGGAGGCCGTCTTGGCTCAGTGACCACGAAATGAAGAATTCTCGATCTCAGAGAAGTAAAGAGGAGGGTCAACCAGAACTGCCACCTTGGACTTCCGGAGGGCCGACTTTGGCCTGTTTAGGAGTCTGGTTGGCAGAGTCCCTTGGGAGGCAGTCCTGGAGGGCCAAGGCGTCCAGGAAGGCTGGACATTCTTCAAGAGGGAAATCTTAAAGGCGCAGGAGCAGGCCGTCCCCGTGAGCCGAAAGATGAGCCGGCGGGGAAGAAGACGGGCCTGGCTGAGCAGAGAGCTCCGGCTGGAACTTAGGAAAAAAAAGAGAGTCTACCACCTTTGGAGGAAGGGGCAGGCAACTCAGGAGGACTACAAGGATGTTGTGAGGTCATGCAGGGAGAAAATTCGAAGGGCCAAAGCCAACTAGAACTCAATCTGGCTACTGCCGTAAAAGACAGCAAAAAGTCCTTCTACAAATACATTAACAATAAAAAGGGGGCTAAGGAGAATCTCCTCCTCTATTGGATGCGGAGGGAAACTTAGTGTCAAGGGATGAGGAAAAGGCTGAGGTGCTAAATACCTTCTTGCCTCAGTCTTCAACAGCAAGGGAAGTTGCTCTCTGGGCACCAGCCCCCTGAGCAGGAAGACAGGGATGGGGAGCAGAATGTAAACCCCGAAGTCCAAGGGGAAATGGTCAGTGACCTGCTACGCCACCTAGACACGCACAAGTCTATGGGGCCGGATGGGATCCACCCAAGGGTGCTGAAAGAGCTGGCAGAAGTGCTCACCAAGCCACTCTCCATCATTTACCAGCAGTCCCTGGCTAACTGGGGAGGTCCCAGTTGACTGGAAGCTGGCAAATGTGACGCCCATCTACAAGAAGGGCCGGAAGGAGGATCCGGGGAACTACAGGCCTGTCAGCCTGACCTCGGTGCCCGGGAAGGTTATGGAGCAGATCATCTTGAGTGCCATCACGCGGCACATACGGGACAACCGGGTGATCGGGCCCAGTCAGCACGGGTTTATGAAAGGCAGGTCCTGTCTGACCACCTGATCTCCTTCTACGACATGGTGACCCGCGTAGTGGATGAGGGTAAGGCTGTGGACGTTGTGTACCTGGACTTTAGTAAAGCCTTTGACAACCGTCTCCCACAGCATTCTCTTGGAGAAGTTGGCTACCCATGGCTTGGATGGGCATACTCTGCGCTGGGTAGGAACTGGCTGGATGGCCGGGCCCAAAGAGTTGTGGTGAATGGAGTTAAATCCGGTTGGAGGCCGGTCACAAGTGGTGTCCCCAGGGCTCAGTACTGGGGCCAGTTCTGTTCAATATCTTTATCAATGATCTGGACGAGGGATCGAGTGCACCCTCAGTAAGTTTGCAGATGACACCAAGTTGGGAGGGAGTGTTGATCTGCTGGAGGGCAGGCAGGCGCTACAGCGGGACCTGGACAGGCTGGATCGATGGGCCGAGGCCAATTGTATGAGGTTCAACAAGGCCAAGTGCCGGGTCCTGCACTTGGGTCACAACAACCCCAGGCAAACGCTACAGGCTTGGGGAGGAGTGGCTGGAAAGCTGCCGGCGGAAAAGGACCTGGGGGTGTTGGTTGACGGCCGGCTGAATATGAGCCAGCAGTGTTCCCAGGTGGCCAAGAAGGCCAATGGGCATCCTGGCCTGTATCAGAAATAGTGTGGCCAGCAAGGAGGAGGGAGGTGATTGTCCCCCTGTACTCGGACCCTGGTGAGGCCGCACCTCGAGTACTGTGTTCAGTTTTGGGCCCCTCACTACAAGAAAGACATTGAGGTGCTGGAGCGTGTCCAAGACGGGCAACGAGGCTGGTGAAGGGTCCTGGAACACAGTCCTATGAGGAGCGCTTGAGGGAACTGGGGATGTTTAGTCTGGAGAAAGAGGAGGCTGAGGGGAGACCTTATTGCTCTCTACAACTACCTGAAAGGAGGTTGTAGAGAGATGGGGGTTGGTCTCTTCTCCCTAGTAACAGACAACAGGACAAGAGGAAATGGCCTCAAGTTGCGCAGGGGAGGTTTAGATTGGACATTCGTAAAAACTTCTTTACCGAAAGGGTTGTCAGGCATTGGAACAGGCTGCCCAGGAGGTGGTGGAGTCCCCATCTCTGGGGTATTCAAAAGGCTTTAGATTGAGGCCCTAAGGGATATGATTAGTGGGGGACTTGGTAGTGATAGGTTAATGGTTGGACCCGATGATCTTGGAGGTCTCTTCCAACCAGAACAATTCTATGATTCTATGATTCTATATCTCTTTCTAATTTTATCCTATATGTGGTATGCTGTCCTAGACAAGTAGGAAAAATTATTTTCATTTTAAGATACAAAACATTGGACTTTCTCAATTGTTGTTTGCAGTTTCCTATCTCCACCTTTTTGTAATGTTTCACCTATTTGGAACTATCTTCTCTTGTTATGGAGACAAGAATTTTATCTTCACTATATCCCATATTAAAATTATCTTCTTTTTTTTTTCCTCATAAAAAGTTTTTGTGATACTCTATATTAAGGACAGCATATAAAATAAGTTTTTACATCATGTGAAGAAGAGCTATGTCAATCTTCAATACTAGTTTCCACACAAATAAATTTATGTTGAGCAGCTTCTTGTAGCAAACAACCTATAAAGTATGGGCAAGAGAAATTGACAGGTTCATCTGATAATATTAAATCAAAATGCAAGTAAATGGCAGAGTACACAGTCAAGAAATTTACATTAAAAAAAAAATAACATAAAGCAAAACATTTCAGTAGAGCAGAAGATCTGTTTTCAATTTTCAGGTAGGCAATGGTTGATGTAATTGCAATATATTTATTGATGCACAATGATAAGACTGAGGTCTATGTCTAAAGAGTAGTTCTTATAATAGATTCACAGAATATATTTTCTTTCAAGAACTAAAAACCAACAAAACAAATACAAAGAAAGTTCTTATGAGACGAGGAATATGCATAGTCCTGCATTCATTCTGTACTAAAAGCTGTAACTTTGTAGAAATTCCCAAGTGATTCAAACCGATATCCTAAAGCTCTCTGAAAACTGAGATCTTCATTTTTCATTGCACTGGATTGCATTGCAGTTTGCCTCGAAGGAAAAAGTAGTATATCCCCGGGGATTCTTGAAAATGTCAAAATATTAAAAGTGTCGAGTCTTCTGCCTGCAATAAGATTTGTTATAATTGGTACAAAGTCAGAGGCATCATTAACTTTAGCTATACACAAGGGTGCCACCAATATCCCACTGAAATATTTTCTGTTTAACTAATCCATTACCTTTCACTGAAATCAATTGACATTAAGATATCCTTGTTTGTTCATGAACATGCTAGTGTGTAATCATTCCTTTATATATTTGAAATATTGCTATGTAGATAAAGAAGATTATTAATCCTCAAGAATGTAATTAAATTCTATATGAAATTATAATGACCTATTAGTGACATCACACACACACAAAACTCTCATTTCTGTAATTTTTCACGTAGCTTTGAAAAGTGTCAATGACGTAAACGATGCATTGGAATATAAGGTCATGATCCTGCAAACTCTTTCAGATATAGCGTAAATCATCATTGAAGTTCATGGCAAAAATTTTCTCCCACCCTTTTTTTTAAAAATGATGCAGCATCAATGAGGTTTATTTTGATGATCAAAACCTGAAAGTTTCAACTAACAAAACCCCATATCCTATAAATGTTACAATTAAGGAATAAATGAACATATAAGTGAATAAATAAATAATGAGAACAAGAAAGCTACATAGAAAAACAGAGTTCCTATACAGCAAACAACTGTCACTCCAGATATCTAGGAAAAAATAGTCTCATCATATAAATTGTGGAACTCTAATGCAAATTTTGTGAGGCTGCTCTGTACTCAAAATGACTGCAGAATATCCAACACAGTTTCCCAATGTAGATAGGATATCTGCAATGCAGATCAGAGGAAGGAAATTCTGCCTACATTTACTATATATATGCCGATGCATGTTTATGTATTACTTACATGCCTACTTGCACAGAGAGCATCTTCCGCATAAATACAGTGGTTTTTTATTTTATCTACACTTATAAAAATAAAAATGGTGATTACTTTGGCACATGCCCACCACTATAAAATCTCTGCTAACAGTTTCTGTTCTTGGGGGTTAAAGGAAGGGGAGCAGAAACGTAGCCTTCTATAAAGCCTGTTCTTTGAGGGGAGATACAGTCTTTCACAGCTTCTCCTCTTCACTAGCTATTTTGGTGATAGCTAACTCTGTCTCTCTGTGTGTCTATCTCTCCATTTATCTATCTGCTTTAGCTCTCATATACGCAGTGGTACTATGTTTAAAATTATTATTCACTTGCCTTACCACAAGGCTTCAAAGCTAAGGTGCCAGACAGTTATTTAAGTTCCTTGAATACAGCTATGCAAAATGAATGACACCAAGTAGTAGATTAGGTTTCAGGGTGAATCCAGGCCTAAGTTTGGTTTATGTTTAATTTCAATAGTTTTCATTAAAACAATGGTCTGAAAAAAATGCACATCTCACAAGCTTATCTTTTTCCCTCCAGACTTTCTATTCTCTTACAGCAAATTAAGAAAGGAATGGTTCTTCCTGAGACACTAGAACCGCTCAAACAAGAGAAAAAGCAACTTTTAGCTTGGATTGCACCCAAAGTAAAAGCTACAACACAGGGTCAGCAATCTTTCAAGGTTGCTGTGTCAGGCTGGGTTTTTTCATTCTCAAATTGGAGATTGAATGCAGTGGCAGCCTGCAGATGCTGCCTCTCGGAGGAAAAGGAGTCCAAGTATCTTAATTGCTGTACTTTGTCTCTGAGTGGGGCAGCAGATCCCAATTTTTTGCTGAGTTTGGACCTCAGCGGAAATCAGGAAAAGCAACTATTTCTCATAGATGCCACTCTTTAGATATTATGCTTCAGTGATGGACCTCCTGCTTGTCATTTAAAAATCTGCCTCAGACAAATCCCTCTGTGCTGTCTTTGGCACCTACACTGCCTGCCAGCAGCCCCTGCTATGTCAGCTGCTTGAAATCTTTCTCATCCTTAATTCAAAGGCACTTAAACAAGGACTTTGTATTAGCACCTCTCTCTTGTCATTGCCATTTTCTGATCCGCTGATGCTATTATTACGACAGGTCTATTAAAGAGAGGTTGTTGCATGAAAAGCAGAGATCATGAAATGTTCTATATTCTATATATTCTATATAGTATTCTGTATTTCCTAATCATTCATTTCTCCAGTAGTCCCATTCCCTGTCATGTCCCTAAAGCCCTGTCTTTTCTCCCTTGCACAAGATTCCCTCCCATTTCTCCTTACATTTAATGGAAAAAATGCTGGATTTAGTTCAGAGCTGCAAGTATATTGATTAGGTAGCTGTCTGCTTCATTCTGGAAGAAATACAGGCCAGAGTTAAAACTGCTTTTCCTTCACTAATGTCTCTCTACTCAGTTACCGATTTTTACCAGATTAATAGTAATAGAATACCTTTGACAACTCTAGTCTCAGCCAAATTTAACTGAAATGACCAACAGGTTCTAAAGTTATTAGGAGACATTTACAAATATACAGATGGAGCGACAGTATGGCTGCACACACCTCATTTCTTCAAGAAACTAGGCTGAAAATGCTGCATTAAAACATTTTGATATCACAGATGGTTTACAAATCTTTGCTCCAAAGACTATTCATGGGGTTGTCTGGTGAAAACCTTACAGAAAATAGTGGATCAGTGCAACACTGACATTTAAAATTTATAAACCTGTACTGATCTATGAACTCCCATCCCCAGTTGAGAAGTGTGCCTTGGCCCCTTATTTCTGATAACATTAAAACTCTCCAGAAAGAGATAAAAGGATCAAAATGTTTTCTCTATGGTTTACGAGAAGTCTTTTTTTTTTACTTTTTTAGCTAGATTCATTTATACTGTCTGCTTTATTTTTTCTCCCTTAGGGGAAAAGTCCTCTTACATGAAAAGATGGAGTTATTTACAAGAGCTATGGAGGAATGACAAAGCTCAAAAGAGTTTCAACTTTAGGGAATCACTGAAGAGTAAGAGACCACAAAGTGAAATTCTGAGGTGGACAGTTCTGTACCATAGGTGGTAGTATGATGAGTCACACTTGGATCTTGGAGGGGTGAAATTGGCAAAGCTCTGAAGTGATTTACATGTAGTATGCCTCTTTGAAGAAAGTGATTTGTGGTGTGAGCTGATATAGAGGTGAAGCACTGGAGTTGACTGACTAATTCATGCAGCTTTTCCCCCCTCTAGGGTTCACCGCGGGGAATGTAACCGTGGCAGGTCTTTGAGGGGCTCCTGAATAAAACAGGTCTGGTGAATATCCATGAGCTGGTTTGTTTGTTTAAACAGAAGAGAATGGAATCAGTTTTATTATGTTCTGTAGGATCAGATTCCTTGTAATTTGCAGGTGTTCAAAGAATCAGGAGTACGAGTAAACATGTTTACAAGTTCGATGCAAAATATATTTTAAATGCAGTTATATTCAAAATGCTTCTTATTCTCAGTATGTATTATTCAGTATTCACTGCTTATTATGTACTGTATTTAAATTTGCAAAAAGTAATATAACTTGTATCCTCCCAACAGATTCTTAAAGGAATGGAGGAAACTTCCAGCTTCACAGTGAGGTGTACTGTTAAAAATAATAATAATAGGATGTGAGTTTACATTTTGTCACTGTTTTAGGGAAACAGATAGGTTTAGATCTCTGGAAAAAGTAGTAAAGGAGATGTGAACTGTTATATAACAGGGAATTAGCTCCAAAAGTCTGTTTCATGTGACCCAGGCAAAGCAGTCAGATCCTTCAACCCCAGGCAACGCTACAGGCTTGGGGCGGAGTGGCTGGAAAGCTGCCCGGCGGAAAAGGACCTGGGGGTGTTGGTCGACAGCCAGCTGAATATGAGCCAGCAGTGTGCCCAGGTGGCCAAGAAGGCCAATGGCATCCTGGCCTGTATCAGAAATAGTGTGGCCAGCAGGAGGAGGGAGGTGATTGTCCCCCTGTACTCAGCCCTGGTGAGGCCGCACCTCGAGTACTGTGTTCAGTTTTGGACTCCTCACTACAAGAAAGACATTGAGGTGCTGGAGCGTGTCCAGAGAAGGGCAACGAGGCTGGTGAAGGGTCTGGAACACAAGTCTTATGAGGAGCGGCTGAGGGAACTGGGGATGTTTAGTCTGGAGAAAAGGAGGCTGAGGGGAGACCTTATTGCTCTCTACAACTACCTGAAAGGAGGTTGTAGAGAGATGGGGGTTGGTCTCTTCTCCCTAGTAACAGACAACAGGACAAGAGGAAATGGCCTCAAGTTGCGCCAGGGGAGGTTTAGATTGGACATTCGTAAAAACTTCTTTACCGAAAGGGTTGTCAGGCATTGGAACAGGCTGCCCAGAGAGGTGGTGGAGTCCCCATCTCTGGGGGTATTCAAAAGGCGTTTAGATGAGGCCTTAAGGGATATGATTTAGTGGGGGACTTGGTAGTGATAGGTTAATGGTTGGACCCGATGATCTCGGAGGTCTCTTCCAACCAGAACAATTCTATGATTCTATGATTCTATTCTGTGCCTGTGACTGGGATGCCGGACGAAGGCTAGCTGTTACCAAAGCTCTTTTCAGATAAAAGAATTATGAAGTCAGAGAGCTGTATGAGGGGAAGTGGAGGACATGGTGGAAAATCTGTTCTTTTTGCAGATTTATGTACAATTGGTTGGTGAGGTCAGCAGTTAAAAGTCTGATTGGACATTGGTATAGGTCATATCTATACCAGAAAATTAAACAATCCCAGGTATTGTTCCCAAGTAAAGGAAAACAACTGTTTCTATGTTTTTAAGTTAATCAAAATGGTCCATGGCATGATTGTGGTATGTTCCTGTTAGCACCCTTGCAAGAAATTCCTGAGTGTGGTGGGGGTGTTAGCACAGGCCCAAAATCATTAGCAACAGACAATATCTTTGCAGCCACCCTGTTCAAAGGAAAAGAGAATTTAATAGTACAGATATGGGCCATTCTGTGCCAGATGGTCTCATATTGTGCACATATACCAGTATTGACCTTGTCTAAATAAACAAGTAACAAGGAAGTCAGGTTTTACTTGTTGAAATGTATTCACAAAATTCTAACCATCTTTTCAGAATTAGAGTCTGCAGGGATCACCAATCTCCTTGTTAACCTTCTGCAGATGTTATTCTGCATGGAGTAGCATGTGGAAATTACCAAAAACAATGGAAAATTGGAATGTAGCAACTCAGTCAGTTATTAGAACTGTGAATACATTAAATCAGATGTTCCTTTACTCACTGTTACTCTGTAGCTATCTAGGTGCAGATCAAGGTGCTATTTTGACCTCTATGACTCTATGGGCTCATGAGCTAACCCTGTGAGGAGCAGCCTCTTTCCCACCACCGTTCTCCCCCTGTTCGGAACAGCAGAAACAATCAACTCCTCAACAGGAGGAAGCAGCAATTAGGGTTTCACGTGTCATCATGTGTCTCTCCTCATTCAAAATAGGTCAAATCTGACTTCTTTGGGTGATACTGTAAATCTCCTTCATCTAACAGTTTAAAAAGAGGGGAGAAATTAGAAAAAGTAGATGTATAAGGTTTTTAAAGGTCTAAAGGTGTATTTATACCAATTTCAGAAACAATTTTTCAGTATAGCAGCAATATTAATATGCACCAATGATGCACAAATGATATATACCAGTGTTTTTCTAGATTCTGATAGATCTTACTACAGCAGTTCCTTTTAATAAAGAAAAAATACCTTCCTAGTACATAAAGTAACACAGGCCTAAGTATCATATTAAAAGCAGCACATAAATGATATACCGGCCTTCCATAGTAGAGTAGATTTCACGTGCAGAGAGGTTAAAGGAAATCAATAGCATGTTACTGAAATAAAATAAAAGAAATTGAAGAGAATGAAGGGCTTTCAGTCGATAACTATGCCTAAGTTGGTCTTTCTTTAACTTTAAAGAGAAAACAGAGTTGCTTTGGCTTTGAAATGGAACAGACTGTAGTTGTTAACTGTGACTCAAAGAAATAAAAAGACGTTACAAAAAGGAAGGTGTATTTGTATTTAAGTAAGTGACGTGCCAGTTTAACAAATTTTAAACTTCACACCTAATTTCTCTACCTCCTCTACCTGAGTGGCACAGGGAGACAGGGAATGGGAGTTATGGTCAGTTCATCACACGTCATCTCTGCCGCTCCTTCCTCCTCAGGGGGAGGACTCCTCACACTCTTCCCCTGCTCCAGTGTGAGGTCCCTCCCATGGGAGACAGTCCTCCACGGACTTCTCCAACATGAGTCCTTCCCATGGGACACAGTCCTTCATGAACTGCTCCAGCGTGGGTCCCATGGGGTGCAGTCCTTCAGGAACAGACTGCTCCAACGTGAGTCCCCGCATGGGGTCACAAGTCCTGCCAGAAAACCTGCTCCAGCCTGGGCTCCTCTCTCCACAGCGTCACAGGTCCTGCCAGGAGCCTGCTCCGGTATGGGCTTCCCATGGAGTCACAGCCTCCTTTGGGCGCATCCACCTGCTCCAGCATTGGGTCCTCCAGGGGCTGCAGGTGGGTATCTGCTCCACCGTTAACCTCCATGGGCTGCAGGGGCACAGCCTGCCTCACCATGGTCTTCACCACGGGTTGCAGGGGAATCTCTGCTCCAGCGCCTGGAGCACCTCCTTCTCCTCCTTCTTCACTGACCTCAGTGTCTGCAGAGTTGTTGCTCTCACATATGCTCACTCCTCTCTCTGCTGCTGTTTTTGCAGCAGTTTTTTCCCCCCTTCTTAAATATGTTCTCGCAGAGGTATTTCCACCGTCGCTGATGGGCTCAGCCTTGGCTGGCAGCAGGTCCGTCTTGGAGCCAGCTGGCATCGGCTCTATCGGACATAGAAGAAGATTTAGTAACTTCTCATAGAAACCATCCCTGTAGCCCCACTGCTACCAAAACCTTGCCACACAAACCCAATACACTAACCATGCAAAGAAGGACAAGGAGTAGGGAAACGGCTGGTGTATGGCATTGAAATTGCCAGACATGTGGAAGGAACCAGTGTTTACTGTGGCATATTTAGGGGCCACAGGAAGGTATCACACAGAGGGTGAGGAGCAAAGACTGGTCTAATGACAATGACATTGTGCAGTGAGAGAACTTTAGTACTTTTAACTAAGTCTGTAGGAAACAAAGCTTCATTAGATCTGCTGTTTGGAGATCAATCAACAGGGCTCAATTGTAAAACTGAAGTATAAGTGTGCAAAATCAGTTGGTTTGTTAACCCTCATTATAGCCATCTGGGAATGGAAATCCAGACTGAGAGCACCATCCTCCCTTCTCAGGTATTTGGGTGAGTTATTGTTCTCACTGTTACGCTGGGTGCTTCTAAGTACGACAAATACTGGGAGAAGTATATGCAATTGCTTTACCCAATATAAGGAGTTTATAGAATATATATATAAAAACCAAAAAAATGGACTGGCTGGATTAGCGTTGTCACTATAAACACCTGAAAGTCCTCTTTCATACCCTGCATGGAGAGTACACCCTGTTTAAAATGGTCCTTTTATGACTTCTCACAAAATAGTGGATTTGGAGTTTTAAATATAGCACGTGTGGTATATAAGATTTCAAGTTGCTTCTTAAATGCTTCTGTGTTTATCACAACATTTGAACATGGAATTTTAAACAAGGGATTTCAACTATTTCAACTATTCAACAGGGGATTTTCAACTTCACCAGTACCTCCACGTACTTTAACTCTTCTTCTTGAAGTCATGGGGACTCTGTTTGCAGTGTCTGGATATAAAGTTTCTGTCTCTAAGAAAGCAATTTTATATTAATAATCATTAGTTTTAACCCCCATTTGATTAATGGATTCTGTCCAGGCATCAGAAATCTATACCAGATAAAACCTTTCAGGATCAGAGCCCAGTATTTCTGCCAGTTTAATGTACTATTACGCTTATGATAAATGATATAAATATGAAATATTAATAGACAGGGATATATACTAGTGAAGTCAATGAGACATTTCCCATTGAAGAACAGGCTGAGCATTGGATCCCATGATCTTGCCTAGACACTGCACTGATTGAAATCCTAAAATTAAATTCAAATCCTAAACCAAACTTGAAATCCCAGAAACTGATTAGTCATACTTCACCTGCATATAAAGAAGTTATTACAGGTGGCTCAAATCAGCCATACAAAGTTGCACAGATTTATTTTTCAGCTGGTACCACAAGATTTTGATTCATATTTTATTTTGTGTGAATTACTTATTTACCTTTGTCTAGCTAAAAGTTTTATTTTTATTAAAAAAAAGAACAAAAGTTCTCTTTCTACAAGACTATCTTATGAGATTTAAGCTCTGAATGGTTTTAGTAAAGATTGTAGCTTCTAGATGCTTTTATCAATTGCACAAAGATAGAAAACAAATGAATTAGTTTATAACAGAAGTAACTGCTGAATGATTAATATAGTTTTTCCTCCAGAGTTATGTCATCCTAAGAACACTGACTGCAAGCCATTTAATTAGCTTTAAGTTGAAATAAAACATAACTTTGTGCATATTAAATATTCATGCATACCACTATTTCTATTTGTTTATTTAATTACTTTAGAAAGGCATCTAGTAATGTGGTTAATGGGAACCTCATATTCAATTTGAAAACTTACTTTACTACTGAGGATGTGTGTTGTACATGGGGAAGTTTGTAATCTAGTGGAATAGAATAAGTTGATTTTCCACTGCAGGACTGGGGTGATGGTAGGATGCAAGTGAAAAGGAAGAAGGGGAAAGGAAGCGTCATAAAACATTTTGCCTTAAATCCACCTCCCGAAAACCAGCACTGTGATGGAGAGAGATGATGTCCCGCAGCAGGAGAATAATTTTTCATCTTCTTTCCCAACCTCTTGTTTTAGTGCAACAAAGCATCTGCCACAATCTGACTCCTGCTTTTGTTTTATCCAAAAAGTAGATACATTTAAACACAGAGATTTGCAATGTGCTCCAAATGTTATCATTTCAGCTCACTCAACCAATCAGGCTGAGTAGGTTCTATAGAAAAGATATTTTTTAGATATATGCTAGATGGATACTGTCTGTATTTTGCCACTTTTATGGATTCAGCTGTCAATTAATGCAGTTAGTTGCTAGCCAAGCTACTTCATGAACACTCTAATCTTAGAACAAACTCGATCAGAACTTACTCATGTTCTAGCTGACCCTCCTCCCTCCCCCAAATTAATTTGAATTAGGTGAAACCTAGTGGGTTTTACTCTTCATTGCCCAGCATTTTGCATAGCATTCCACAAAGGAAGAGTAGTTGCCAAGTGAATGAAAAAAAATAGCTATCATCCAGTTTGGCAGCATGTTATATCAGCTTTTCAGTGATCAAAACAATTATAATTGCTACATAGCAGAAGAGAGTGTTGTTCACCATTTCTAGGAAAGAATTTTCCAGGATCCAATGACAGGAATGCCAACTAGCCTCTAAAATACAGACTATCACTTAGTTCACAAAGGAAACTGGAAGCTAGGGAAACTGATTTGTGCAAGACGATTGGGAAGTGGCCAGGAATGTATGTAACCCACCAAATAACCAGCAAAGACCTCCCAGAGAATATTGCATCACATAGGGTCTAGCCACTATCCTAACAATACAAAATTCCCACCAGCAAAACTAGTAAGTGGTAACATATACACCAATGGTGCAGCAAATAGTAACTAGAACTTGAAAATTGTGTTGAAATCTGGTCTTAAACCAGAAGATAATATTTAGAATATGCCTAGTGGCTGAGGACCATTATTTTAATTAATATTAGTCTGTTATTGCAGTCACTTCTTAAGATTTCCATTAGAGTTTTAACTCCAGTTTGTGTCACCATTTACTGATAGCATAGAAAGACCAAGGGAGAAAATAAAATTCATTTGTTTAACAGTAATTTCTCAGTAACCTTGGGGCAGCTATCTTTCCAAAAATACTTTTGTACAAACCAAAGCAAATTGTACAGAGATTTAGTTAACTACTTCAAGCAGCCTATGTAAATACCCTTTAGATACAAGTATAAACTTTAATGACTATTATCATTACTGCAGACGCCCAAGAGTTCTGTGTTTGTAAGAATTTTGGTTTCACACTGATTACACTTTGGGGATTCCTTCCATGTATCTCTGTAAGCAAAGCAAGAGAGAACTTTGTAGTTTTGATCAAAAATACAAACAGAAGAACAAGCCAATTTTTAATGCCATATTGAAATTTCCCTGTGGCACACACAAAAACCCCCTATGTACAGTATATATGGTAGTATCTGCAAGCAGCAATTAACACACAGAGATGCTCCACAATTTCCAAAGCTTCACACGGCCAGCATGCCTTTCACTGGCAATTAACAGCAAGAAATGATACATCAAAAAGTGTCAAAGGGAAACAGAGAATTTGATGAAGCACAAGCTGTTTTTAAAAGAGTTTGACACTATTCAAAAAAAGCCTTTTTCTTTTCCTATTTTCAATACTATTATATTTCAACACCTTTCTGGTGTGCAACTGTGTCCTGCCACCTTCAATAAGCTGAATAAATCTATTACATTTTATGTACCACAATTCAAAGCTAAAAATATTTCCATCAGAGAAAAAATTAGTTATTGCATTTCCCAAACACCAGGATTGTGTCTTGAGAAGGAAACTTAACTCTTTCCTAAATGTTAGCTAGAGCCAGAAAAATCTTAACTCTTCTCCCTAAATCTCAGGAACAAGGCATTTAACAGTCAACAACATTTCAAAATCAGTGGTTAGCCCAGAGAAGTTTCTTACTGTGCTTATTCACCATGAATGTCTTCCAGATTCTAAAATGTTCATTGTGGGCTTATTTCTTCAATTCTTTCTCCAACAAACAGTGCTATCTACATATGGAAATAGAAACTGATGTATGAATTGGAAATATAAGTAAAATTAATTTTCTACTCAATCCTTACGCCATCATAAACACTACTTACTTTAAGAGTCACATGTATAATATAAGGATAATTTAATTTAAGACAGCTAATCATGCAGATCCTGTGGGCAGAGGACATCATAATTCTCTTCAAAAACACAGACCTGCTCTATCTACTCACTGCTATGCACCTTTGTAACTATAGGCTTCTCTTAGGTTCCCTGTCTAGTAAAAAAAGGATGACCCTTTGTGTTTATTCATGGAGGCTAAATTAGAAAGGTAATAAAGGAAAAGAAGGGAAAGCAATAAATTAGTGTGTCTGCTTTTTCCCTTGTGTTTTAAAGACACATGGGGATAATCATGTGTATCAGTGGTAATAGGATAAAATTCAATCATCTTTTTATGGGTGCAAATTAAAGTCTTATGAAAGAACAGAATAGTGAAAATTTTTTCTACTTTCCTTGTTCACATTTGTTTCACAAATGCCCTGTGTGAATTTTAATTTTTCAAAAACATTAGAAAGATGCATGCTTTGTTTCTTTTACATTTAATGATATGTTTAGATTACAAAGGAATAAGAACAGAAAAGAAATTACAAACGTGAGTTTAAAAATAAGAGAATATTCTTCAAAGAAAATTCGCAGAACATATTTTTTCCCAGATGTTGCCAAGAGGGAAGATGAGAAAAAGGAAAGTAGAAGCTATTCATATTGATAAGGATGAAGAGGGGGAATAGGCTACATGCCTACTGACAAAAAACTTGCTAAGAAGTGCTGGCACTTCTCCCTGAAGTGAAAGAAAACTTCTAGTTTCTTATTTTGGTTTGTCAGTGAAGCAGCCAGTGACAATGGAAGAACAAAATCAAACCAAAACCACAGGAGAATGAATCTATTTGAATTTAGATACTTAAAGTCTGCCTAAGCAACCTCTGTGGGCCAGCCTCGTTGCCAAAACATGAAACTTGCTGCCTCTTAAGAGACTGCAAATGTTTCCTGCGTATATGGGAGCTACAGTAGACAACTGGGCACAATACACACAGCTCAGTTTTGAATTACTTATTAGTTTTCTGTTCAGGACTTACTTGTATCGCAGCAAAGGGTTACCCATAGACTCAACCAAAAGCCAAGAAGGGATTGCCGTGCTAAGCTACAAGTGAATATGGGAAGGGAGGATCTGTTTCACTTCTTCGCCTAACCACCCAAATTTACATAAAAAAGAAACTGGATAACGAGGCAAGTGTAAACTTTATTTCCCAACCTGTACACCAGTCATGGTTGAGGGTGTATCTCAAGACTGATTCTAACATTAAAAGGGTTAACAATTTCTGTAGTTCAGAAAAAATCCTTGAAATTTTCATTCAGTCTGCTGCTCACTTTACAGAAGGATTACGAGTCATAGTAAGTATAATTTTCCCTTTTCTCTCTGCAGTAGGATAAGGAACTAAGTCATAGTAATCCTAAATAAGTAGTTTTGAAATCTCACAACATGAAAACATTTTCTGAATTTGCAGCCAGTGGGTTTGTGGGATCTGTTTTCTAATTTTTAAAACTTGGGGAAAGTTGTTCCATACATAAATCTTGATGTATTTCAGATGAAAATTTTCCCCCATGCATGAGATGAGGATATCATATCTTTCATTTGTACCTCGTGGAGAGCACAATTAACAAGGGTTTTTCCCATGCACACTACCTCTAAACTCAGGCCTTTTAACAGCTTTTTTTTTTCCTTAGCTAATACCTCCCACTCTGTTTTCTCCTGGGACTTGCTGGGAACTCCCTCTGCACCAGTTCTTTAGCATCTTCTATGACTTGTTTTCTCCCTGCATTGCACATCAAGAAGCCTAGTCATAATGGAGAAATGGGGTGTACACTCATGATCCAGGAAGGAAATTCATATTCCTCTGGGTCTCCAATTTGCTTCTGTACTCTCCTCCCTCCCAGAAGTTAATAGAAGTTACCTCTTTGACTCCTCTCACCCTTTCTTCCCTTCTGCCTCCTACTCTGGAGCATGGTGGGCTGACAAAAAGCTTCTCCATCGTATCCATCTGTGATAAAATTGTGAGCTTCTCCTTTGCAGAACACTTTTTAATGCAGCCTGTACCTTTCAAAGTACCTTCCTGAGAAGTAGGATGTTGTGATTCCTCTATGTACATTTTTCTGTATATAACTGTGGCCTTTCAAGAGATACAGACACCAACATGCCAGAAGGTCCAGTTAATTTGTACCTCATAAGTGATTGGGTTTTAAAGTCCATAGTCTTGTGTTGTCAGTGCAAGAAATAGTTAGAAACCCAAGCCTTTGGTTTGCAATGAACAAAAACCTGAGCTACAGTAGCTTTTAAATAACTTCATGCTTCAGATCCAGGAATACATCTGCAGTGCTGTCAAATATAATGATTTTATATTTCATTTCTAAAGAGTCTTAGGTGCCTGCTACATGAAAACATGGTTAAAGGCTAGGTGTGTGAGAATTTTCCCTTATTCAAAATGATTCTCATGTTCTATTAATGTTGACAGGATCGAAGCTAACTGGGTAACTGCCCTTTCAAATACCTTCACGTGGAAGTGCAGCTGCTAATAACAAAGGTGCCATGACTTCCTGGGTGTTTGAAAGAGACCCTCACCATGCCCACAGGCAAAACAATTGTCAGTTTACAGTCTAAAGAGATGGACAGAAAAACGTCTCTGAGAGGAGCATGAAAGCCATGTGCAGACCAAGGAGATGCAGAAAACCAGGGGCAAGATGGAGTGCAGAGTATGCAGGGAATTATATGGGAGAGGGCATCAGATAGAGAAATAGTGCCTAAGAAGTATTCATCTCTTCAAGCAGCCTGGGAAACAACTCATTTTTTCAAACCTGGATTTGGTCTGCTATGTCCAGTTTTGGGTGAACAGGTTGCTCCCAGAAATTTTGAAGTAAAAATAAGATTGTATAAATTTATTTTGATTTCAGAACGGTTTAAGGAAAATCCTGGAATTTTTGAAGGTTCGGTTTGAGACTCCAGAATGTGTTGAGTTCATGCTGTCTTGCTGATAGAATGCAAGAAAATACCAAAACTTAGTGCAAAATAGGTTTTACCATTTCTCTAATGGAAGGACTAAAATCTCTTCCCAGTCTTCTTTTTTAGAGCACCTTTGTGATTTCTAAGCCCATTTCCATCTCCCCTGCCAAAGCAGATGTTCTCTGTTCTTTCCACTGAGCCCCATAAATAAACACAAAGGGAATATGAGACAACAAAAAATGTGCCTCTTATGATAAGCCAAAATGTGTATGGGGTGAATATTACCTGATAGAGAAATGGTAGCTTTGTGACTGCTTGACCTGTGTCAGCATGAAAATTAATTACACTGATAATTTCCAGAAACAAAGAAAATATCTGGACTACATAGCCTGTGTAATAGGAAGTGCTTCCTCACTCCCCTTTAGCCTTGTGTTCATATACCACAGTAACAGCTAAATGGATTTTTATCAAACTTTTTAAGCACTTCACCTCTGGATTGAGCACAAGTCTGAGAAAATTTCTTTCCAGGAGTTAATGGCTTGGAAAGTTATAAGCAGCAGAAATTAAGCACTTAAAATTGAAAGAACGTCCTAACCATGACTAGTAAGCTTGTACCTTTGTCACCTCAAGCTGTGAGTTCAGATCTCAAAAGATACGTGGCATCAGGCTGACTCGATGCTCAGATGAGAGCCCTTTAGGGAACACTCAAGTAGAAATTCAGCAGATAGCAGCATTCCCACTGAGCTGCTAATGAAGTCGTACCCGTGCCAGGTGTTTGAAGCTACCCAAGACAAGACATAGAATTATTGTCTTATCTGACTAGTGATATAGTTACTCTGACAGTGTAGATGTGAACCCTAGTGTCCTGGCCTGAAGCCAATTTACATAGTTTCTTTCTATCGCCCCTCAACCTCTTTTGGGTATGCAGTTGTCGTCTTCTTGCTCTGGAAGTGTCGCAGTTTATCAACAATAATTGTATGTCATGAGGAGCTAGACATTCAGTGGTCTTCACTATCATTTTGTAACTATTCAGTGGGAGACTGCTGACCACAGATGTACTGCTCAGACCTTGTCTGTGTCCCTGGACAAGCCACACCAAATAGAGTTCATAGCCCGGTATACATGAAGCTAGGCTTTTAAGCAAGGCACTTTGTCCTCTCTAATTGTCCGATCTCTTTGATGGAAACAGAAAGGCAGCTCTGTCTCCTTTTACAACTCATTTGTTCAATGAGGAGTTAAATTTAAACATCAATAAGTAAATGGTAGCGCTGAACTTCAGTCAACCTGTCTAATATCCTTCACCCTATTAAGATGACACAAAAATATTTTCCAGTCTCAAATCAATGTTTTGATTTAATATCTGTACACATCTTTGAAGGTGCCAGGTTGTGAGAATTATTATATATGTTGCATTTGTAGAATAGCTGGTAAAGTTTGGAAAAGATCTTTGTATCTATTTGCATGGAATTTACTTCGCAAAAGAGAATTTGTCATTCTAACAAATAAAAAGAGTAAAGGATGTTCATGGAGCCTGATTTCCCTAATATACAATTTCATCTGAAGTTAGTAGGAACTGCTAGTGATTTCTGTCTCTGAAAATTCAAGCTTTGAACATTTAATCCTGTTGTTCTACTATTCCAAAGCGGGCATTAGTAAATTCAGTGTAAGTTCAGGTGGGAGCCTCTGTGCACTTCCCACATGCCTTGTCGTTTGTTCCAGCACTGGGCTTTTTCTCATTTTTGTGTACCTGTTTTGTGTGTCCCCTGTGTGACACAAGTTCAGAATAACATCTCACAGAAAGAAACTTAATGGCCCTTGTCGTGTAATTTGTTCTGCAGACACAGGTACTCTCTTAACATGAACTAATGCTCATCCTCTTACTAAAACTATTGGCTAATATGCCCCTTAAACAAATATCTGCAGACATTCTTTTACTCTGGTTTTCTGAGGAAATGAGGTTTATGCATTTGCACGGTTTATTCATTCATCTGTCTATCATCCTATCCCTGCTGTTTACTCTGTTTAATTTAGTGGCCAGATTCAACCAAATTTTGCAAGAGGAAAAGACATTTCAAATATAAATAGAATTCTGAGATTATAGATGAACATTAGTAAGTGACCAGAGCTGCAGCTACTGCAGTGAGAGATGAAGTCATTGTTTCCCTCTTCTGCTAGAGAGAACAATGAATGCAATTATGTACCCCACAAGGATGTGCATACCCCGCCTCCATCTTCTCTGGGTCCAGTAGTTGGAGAGAGATTGGGTTCACTAGGTCAATAGCAATATATTTTTGATGGAAAGCTACATGCACTTAATTTGAACCTATCCTTTCTCCAGCATTTTCACTTTTATACCAAGTTCAATTCTGGGTCAACAGGCTAATCAAAAGTGCTTTTTTTGCCATTTAGAATCCAGAAAAGTGGCTTTTTCCTGCCATTTAGAATCCAGAAAAGTGTTACTTGTTAACGACAATCTGTGGAATGAAGATTTATTGGTTTATATCTTTATTAGTATTTCAGATATCATCTATATTGTATCATATAGATCATATCCATGTAATACATAAAACATGGATGGCAGCAGACACAGCTCAGGTTACAGTATGTACAAGGAATAGCATGTCCTAAAGGTCGGTTTAGGTGTAGCCACCCCATTTAAAAGAAAAAATAAGAACTGCATACATATGGACACAAACTTTGATGTGCCACCTCGTGTCATGGTCATAGAACATTCCTTGGCCTATTGTTTTTGTAAACAGAGAAACAGCCTTAAGAACTAGAAGATATTTTCTAAAGTATTTAACATAGTATGAAACATGCATTCAGACACTTTTTTTAAAAAAAAATATCTGTTAGTCTCTGGACACAGTAATAACAGGAAAGTCAGATGATATTTTACATATTTGCCAGCTGGAAACATACCAATTGATTTAACATTTCGTCATACTACTGTAATGATGCAGGCATTGGACAATAATGAATAATTACCTTGCAAGTAGACTGAAAAATCTGTTCTTTTCCATGACGTATGAAGTCATTCACATACCATTATAGTAAATACAAAAAATGAGCAGTGGTAGGATATTTCAATTGTATTAGTTTTGGAATATCTTGATTTAGCAATAAATTGTATTATTCTAATAAATTTAACAGTGTTCATTGAAACAGGTATTTACTGTAAACATATTAATTTTATTCATCGAGAACATATCATTAATGTGCATATGCATAATTTCTTTTTCCTCTATGTCAATATAAAAATAAAGTTCAGTGACAGAATGGAATTTTGTTAATACTGAACATATGAATGAAAAAAATTCTTTTTCTCAACAATGTTAACGAAATATATTATTAACTGAGTAGAAGGAAAAATACTGCAGTGCAGTAACTTTCAGAAATATTCATGCTCGTCAGATTCCTACTTTGTTGTTTTGAAATATTTATACATGCATGCAATAGGGACCAAATCATCAGGGGTGAAATTCAACATAGTTTTATTGAAAATAATTCTGTATTGTCTCTGAGGCTGAGCCAACTTATGTACCTATGAGAGAAAATTATTTAAATTTTACTGAGAAGCGCCCATTCCACACTGTAAACCAAACTATCTTTCCATGTAGAAACAGGGACAGAGGAGGATCTTTCCCTTTGGATTATTCTTGTGGTTTAACCCCAGCTGGTAACCCAATACCATGCAGCCGCTTGCTCCCTCCTCGCCCTCCCCAGTGGATGGGGAGGAGATTGGAAAGAAAGGAAACTCATGGGCTGAGATAAAAAGAGTTCACAGAATAGCAAAGAAAAAAAGAATTATTATATTACCTATTAATAATGATAATAATGATAATAAAATATAATGATAATAGAATGTACAAAATGAACGATGCACAGTTTCTCACCACCCGATGACACGGTGACCGATACAGCCCATCCCAAGCAGGGATCACAGAACAGGAATATTCCCCAGCAGCCGACCTTGGAACTGCAAGTTCCAGAGAGAGCGAGCAAAGGAACGAACAGCCAAACAACGAACAAACAAAAGCGTGAATGAACAGAAGGATCCACCGAACGAAAAGCCCCCGGCCCACCGGCCGCCCCCCCTTATCCTGTGGATGATATCTATGTATGGAATACTCTCTTTGACCAATTTGGGTCAACTGTACTGGCTACACCCCTCCCAGCTTTTTGAAAATTCTCCTATGATCCCCTTTAAAGTATAGCTCTATAACCCAAAGAGTCCAGAATAAATGCCTAGAAGTAAGAGGCTGGACCTGAAGTGGTATCCGTGATTCAAAGCATGTTTGGAGATATGTGTAATAGGACTCCAGACTCCACAAACTAGGGACTCTGCACTGTAGGGAATCGACTCTAAAGAGCCCTACATTTATTCCTGCCTCCTGACAGAGCAAGTCTTATGCTGCTCTACTGTGGCTCTATCTGTATTTTGCTCATCATCTTCACTACATTTTTACTCCTACACAGAGCCTCAGCTCTCCCTGACAGAACGGCACAGTGCTAAATACCATGCGGGACCAGGGTGGCCTTTGCCCTGTGTACATGGAAACTGCGCAGGGAGACATACAGTAAAACTTTAATGCCCCACAGGGGTTATACCACCAGTGGATACTAACAGGGTAACTGTTAGTAACAAACGGTGACTTCTCCTCTTCTATAAAGGATGGAGAATATGCAGAATGAGTTTTGATATACCTCATTACACGTGCCACTTAAGCAAGGATAGGATGTGGGGAATCTAAACAGACAAAAGCAGGACCAGCACCCACAGCTGGGATTCACAGTCACACTTCTCTTACCAGGGAAGCTCCTGTAGCAATAATGGTAGGTAGGTATTCACCCATTTTTCATGGCAGGCTCTATGCCCACATCTAAATAGCTGAAGCTGTAATCAATCAATTCATATACAAAATACAAAACAAACAAACAAAAAAACAAACAAAAACAAAACCACCAGAGAAATGCAGAAAGGTAATCATCACAAATTTTTGGCAAGCTCAGCCAAGCACTGTGATGCCACAGCCTGTATGTCAGAGCCATATGACTTATTTTTGTCTGCTCTGAGGAAAAAAAGGCGTATAGGATTCAAACTGCAGAGTTGTTGTTGCCAGGATTTTAACTCACCAAGTGGTCTCAGCATTTCAATTCCATCTTCTAAAACTTAAAGTGGAATTTGATCAAATGCCAAATTGATTTTAAAATTGCTTTTATGACTTATAAAAGCATTGCTCAATTTGGGATCCTCTGTGTATATTTATCTTCAGTTCTGTCTCTGCACTCAAATTCTGTGCTGCTGTTTGAGAATAGTTGGCCATTCTAAATTAAAGGAGCACACACTTGTCTTTGCTGTGGATACTGACAAAAGCATTGATTTCTGGCTTTAGGCTGAAATGCTCACTAAAACACAACATAAATCTAAACCTATTTCACCTTTTGGCGATAGCTATTTTGTAACTATAGCAGGATTTTCTTGGTTTTGTATCTAACTCCTCTGATGTTGCTAAACGATAGATGTTACAGAACAGCATTTCATTACATATGTTAAAAAAATAAGGCTATACAATGAAAGAAAAAGAAATGAAGAGAGGGAGAGAGGGAAGGAAGGAAGGAAGGAAGGAAGGAAGGAAGGAAGGAAAGGGAAAGTTTTTTCCCCAACTTCTTGGTATCCGGATCTCCTCCCAATGAAGTCAGTGACACTGATGTAGTACAAGGAAATTTATGACAATGTGGAGTCCTTGTGAAAATCTCACTCAAAGAAAATCTAGTTCCAGGATCATACCAAGAATCCCCAGTTATCCAAAACCCAAGAAATTTGATTCACACAGGACTGGTTTGGACAGTTAGGGTAACAGTTTATTACTTCCCTGCTGTGCAGAGCTCTTTTTCATATTGATAGGTTCATGATAATTAGAATTTACTCTTGAAATCTCAGCATTTTCTGAACATCTTCCTGAAAGCAGGCGTGTCAGACGGAGAAAAGAAAGCCATCTATAAACATTATAGTCTTAATTTGTAAAGTGCAGTCTATACATCAATAAAATTAATTTAACAGTGCTGTTCAAAGAAGATTATACAAAAATCTTAGTCTGTATCCCGAACTATTTTTTTCTTGCTGATACTTGAGTCAATGAGTGAAATTCAAGATATACTCAGGAGAAACAATAAGGCAATCAGAAAGCATTTGGAAATAGCTACATAGGTACCAAAAGACACAACAATTACTGTCAGTAAAATTTGATTTGCAGAATGCTAAAATTTTTGCAAAAATTTCTCAACATCAAAACCATATTGTCTTAGGTAAATAAAACGCATAGGGATTTGCACACATCGTGGAGCAAGAATGAATGATGAGTTCTAAAACTGACACGTTCGCACAAGAAATTTTAATGGCTGCAGTCTAATAAGCAATTTGGCATGGATTGAGACATGAAAAATAAAATTAGCTAAATGTAGGTAAATACATAGGCAATAATAGTAATATTAATGGATCCTGGAACTAAATATGTTACTGCATTCCAGTTCTATTTTCCTTCAGAAGTGATAGTCCTCACAAAAAAATTTAAACTTTTTTGAATTTTAATTATGACTTGTTAAATAAACACATTACATGTAACTTGGAGGTTAATGTGTTGCTGAAAATAAAATCTAGATCAAAATATCATGTGATTTTTACCTTTTAATTACAGCATATATTTTCAAAGAGGAATTACTTTTTCATTTAATTCATAATAATTCCATAGAAGTCACTGTCACAAGAAATTTTAAAAGCTGTAATCTTAGCTCAGATCATCAAGAAGGATTGGAAACCTATGGAAAATACTCATAGAACTACTAGAAATGATGAAAATTAAGGCATATAAGTATTTGTAATTCAAATCAACCTGCCGTATGAATGCCAGAAAACTGGGATTAGATGGATATTTGCTTAGTGTCAGAATATTCCGTAACTGTCAGGATACGATAAGGATATCATACTCTCTAAAAGGATTCAGTACTGTCCAGGTCAAAATAATATATTAGATGGATGAACCAATTAGATTGAATCACTGTGACTAGCTCTTTTAAAATAGGCAAAAATGGTGTCTCCTGCTGGGAAAATATTTAAAATTTGAGCCATCACAGGTGGCCTTTAATTGTTTGTTCTCAGTTTCTGCATGCCCAAGTTGTAATACCCAAAGTTAGTTTCACAGGGGCAGTCAATCCTGAAGGGCAAACAAATGGACTTGAAATTGGAACAATGTAGAAAAATTAGTCTTCTGTAAAATCAAGCCAAGATTTTGAAGCTGAGTACTCAAATTGGACAACACTTGCAGAGGCTGACATCCTTTGTGCCTTACTGTCTTCTCCGCAAAATAGGGAATATTCAGCCACCCAGTCTGATAGTCATCACCAATAATGTGTGTGATTCGCTCTACTATTTGACTTAGAATACATTAAAATTGCTAAGGAAGAGATTAATTATGTTGTATTATGGTCATGATAAACAAACACTTAGGACTGCACAGTGAATAAGGAAGATGAAAGAAATATTGAATTCATTCATTGAATGAGGCAATGAGGCATAATCACACCTATGCATGGAGTGTGAATTAAAATGGCACAGCCAGACTCCATCATAGTCTTAAACGGGGCTGCCTAGGAAGATTACGGAATACTGTGGTGGGTTAACCTGGTGGCTGCCAGATGTCCACCAAGCATGCTGTCACTCCCACTCCTGAGCAGGACAGGGGGAGAAAAAAAAGATGACAAAAGCTCATGGACTGTGAGAAGGATGGGGAGATCACTCATCAATTACTGCCACAGAGAAACAGACTCGACTTGGGGAACAGTATTTTAATTTATTGCAAATTAAAAATAGACCAGGATAGTGAGAAACAAAAACAAAACTAAAAATGCCTTCCCCCACCCCACTTTCATTCCAGCTGGAACTGGCTCTGTCTGACATGGGAGCAGCTCTCTCTTCTCATAGAAGCCACCACTGAAGCCCCCTTACTACCAAAACCTTGCCACATAAACCCAATAAAAATATCCATCATTCAGGTTTTTAAAGAACATTATATGAAGACCACATATCATCCATCATCCTCAATTATGATACAGACAGGTAACAAAAGATCCTTGGCAAGGTCCTGTCTCAAGAAAGGAAATATTTCACAGACAGACTTAGAAATGGAAACATAACCTCATTTTCTCACGAGCAACCTACATAGAGTAGGAGGAGAGACATTTGTTACATTGCATCTGCAGAGTCCCTTAAGACTGAGAAGACATCAGAGAACAGCAATAAAGAGAAGCATTAATTCAGCCTGGTTGTTCTGTCTTCATGTCTTGGAGGCCAAGGTGACTAAATGCAGATCTTCCCTATGCATGGCTCTACCATGTTTCTTGAAGTCGTGGAAGTCCCTGTAGGTTACACTATAACATCTTTCTCTACTGTTTCAAAACTAAAGGGACAAAATATGTATCAGTTCTTGTCACTAAGGTTTGCTGCACACGGGAAGATGAGAGCATGTATGAAAGGGTCTACGATTTTTGGTGTATTGCAATGGGTGGCCATATAATGCAGTGTGAGAGTTAGACTTTGTCAGCCATTTGGGCAGTCAACAGGAGACTGCTTACACAGCTTTCATTGTAACTACTTGTAACAGCAGCCCCCAAAAAGATATCATACACATCTATTTTTTAAAGATGTTGAAGGACGACTATGAAAAATAAGTCAGAAATAGAAACAATGTGTGATCATGTGGAGTGTTAAAACAACAGGGGGTTATTACTGAGGTGGCTTAATCCCAGCAACAATACACACTTTCAAGTTATTCTTAACACTATATGATGCTATTTAGCACATTTAAATATAGATGTACATTATATTCAACATTAAGAAAGCAATACAGATTAAGATAATGCAGAACCTAGCATATTAAAACAACTGTTCAGTCTATTATATTAGTCTCATTAAGTCAGTTGTAAGCCCATGAAATTCTCAGGCTTTTTCTAGCACCTGAAGGTCTGTCTTATCAGAAAATCAGGGCCCAGGTTACGCATCACTGAAGCGAATATAGAAAAATGCCTGTTGACTTTGACAGGGTTTGTATGAATATTTCAATATACTAGTTTAAGGTTCTAGAAGTTCAACTCTTTTGAATGACACCAACATAAGCGTTAAGAAATTTTCTCTCAGAGGAAGAGGCTATTATTGGATTAGCCTTGAAGAACAGGAATCTTCATGATGTCTTACAGCTGAGCATAGATCAGTGTTGTTAATTATAACTGGTTTTTTGCAAAAACATTGAGGATTCCTTGAATATGAGTCCATTGCACTTTAAAAAATATATTAATATATCATATCTGAAGGTCATCCAGGTGGCAAAAATAGGTATAATAACAATTCAAAATACTATTTGCAATGTCAGCTCCATTTTTGGTGGGTGCAGGAAGTGGAGGGAATGGGAGAAAGAAGAGCTGTGTGACTGCATCATTTTACTTTTGTCACGCGATGCAGTAATAGTGGGAGAAGGAAGATTGCTTCCTTAATACAATTCACCCTACCCTTCACTTTCACTTCCAGTAAATCAATCTTACGAAGTTACATAAAACATAATAAGTGCTAGGCTTTTTACACAAGTAGAAAGGTCAGTGATTGTCTCAGAGAATTTGCTTCCTACTTTGTTTATTTCCACTGAAGTTAAAACAAAATTGATAACAAAATAAAAGCTGCGATAATAGAAGAAAGGAAGGGAAACGAATACCAAGAAGAAAACATTTTGAAAGTCAGGAAGCTAAGTGGGGGGAGAAAAGGAAAGTGTAAAAGAAAGAAGTAATCAATATGTAAAGAATAATTATGCTACTGTCCCTCATCACAACAAATGAGACAAACCTGCTTGGATCTCAGAATTTGTTCCAATGAGAGAGGAGGCTGGAGAGCTACTGTGGAAGCAGTGTCTATTGTAGCTTCTGCCCTTTGTAAGTGCTGTTCTGAGGCTTCCCCTAGTTGATGTTGTTTTCTTCAACAACATGTGGACAAGTTACATCCCCCATAGCATCTGAGCGCTTTGCAGTCCTATATTCGTCTGTTTTCACAAGGCTATCTCACTGTCTTGCAGGTAGGAAATAAAGTGCAAAAAAGCTGCTGCTGACAGCATCAAAAAGTTGGAGAAATTGTACCCGTGAGAGTGGCTGTCCTCATCATTTAAGCTTAGGACAACCAGTGGGGAAATATACTTCCAGCTGGTTGCCCAAGTACCTTCTATGCAGAGTGAAGAGAATAAAGTGGGAGAAGGAACAGCAGGCACCTGGCCTCAGACAGAGAAGATGTTGGCAGGGGAGTGTACACTAAAGCTCAGCTCTTTCTTTCAGCTGTACACCTAATGCCCACATGGATCTCTTGTGCTGAATTGCAGGCTCCTGGATTTTGGCATCGTTATTGAAAACAGATCAAGGGCAGACCTTTGTTTTCAAGCCAGAGAGCAATGTTTGTGAAGCGCTTAGCTCTCTTGAAGCAGCATTCGGGAAGATATCTGAATTTCTGACGATGCAAGTTACTGAGGACAATCTGGACTGGCAGCTTTTGGGAGTGAGGTAGAGTCCCTCCTGTTGGGGGCAGAATGAGAAAATAATGCTCATGTGAGGTACATTTCACTCCATTTTTATGATTTAGCCTAGAAAAGATAAATAAATGTATATAAATTATAAAGCTCAGGAAAGCCAGAAAAACAAACCATCTCTCTGTAATTCTTTACCTCATTCTTTGTGAACTGTTATTGTGCTAGGAAGAGATACCATGCAATAAGCCACAAAGCAATAACAGTTTCATTTCCCTCCTCCAAATTCTTCCCTCTTTGGCAATGGAAGTTATTTCTGAACAACAAAATCCATTCTGTGATCTTAATAACATATGCTTCTATGCCAGCATGATATTATGAAAATGACTTACAATTTCAGTAGGAGCTGCAAGCATGCAGCACCTCTGAAAATCCATCTGTTTTTTAACCTTAAAAGGAGAAAAAAGTGCCCACTGCTGAGCTATTGCAAATCAAATATATTCCAGTTAATTAATTAGAAATCTATCTTCTTTAAAATACAAAGTTAGGGACTCTATGTGCTATAAAAACACAATCAAATTCACTTAATTTTCACTATGCAAGATCAGTATCGTGGGTTAAAATCTCTGTCATGGGTGGGGCTTGCATCCTGAACTGATAGACACCCCTTTTTCATATACTAGTCACGGAGAGGAGCACGAGAGGAGGAAAATTATGAATATTTTTATTTGAGAAAGAAGGCAAAGACTAAGGTGACCTATTTATTTTCAGTGGAGAGGAGGTATTGATTACCCAGTCACCTTAGAATACGATTTAGAATATAAAGGTTATGAGCTGATTTTTTTAAGTTGTCAGTGGAAACACATGCTCCCAGGGAAGCTTCAGAGCAACCATGTTAGAAGCCTGCACTGGCCCTATGAGAACTTGTTTACTTCCCCCTCCACTCTTCAACCTCATCCAGTTTCCAAGGAAGAAGCAACAAAAAAGCTAAAACAACTATCTGCGATGACAGCATTTCAGTCATCCTTGTTTAACGCTGTGTAATTCAGACTATTCATCAAAAGGTCTCCTGAAATACCTGGAATATCCATCAAAAGGTCTCCTGGAATACCTATACAATTGTTGGGAACTGTGTCTTTAAAGGCTGTGGTACTGTCACGCAGTGCAAAAACCGCTGCGCTACACAGTACCAATCAAATAGAAATCCTTTGTTAGTGTTAACAAAGGGATTCTCTGCCAGCATCTGGCTATGGAGTTATTACTGATAATAAGACATTTAAAAATAATCAGTTGAGCTACAGATCAATTTTAATCTAGAATTCCGATAACCCAGTCACACAAAAGGGTTTCAATATCTTAATTACTCTCAGGACAGGGTGTATGCAATATTGCCCTAACAGACACAGAAAATAACTTCCCTAGTCACTTATGCACAAAGTTAGAACCTCAGCAAATACTCGGGCCTCAGAAATCAAAAGCAATGATTCAATCCCTTCGAATCCCAAAACAAGTCAACTTGTAACAACCTATATTGTGTTTCTATTTAAAATAGCATTGATTTTGCCTCCAGAGACAAAATTAATGTGGAAAAAAGTAATCTATGACTCCTTAGGAAAAGAAATGCTCCAGTCTCTGAATCTGATCCTCATTTTCAGCACTCTGACAGACAAATAATAACGTTTTCCTTGAATATATTTTCATAATCTTCTGCAGAGTCAAGGCCAGTTCGGACATATAAACCAGGAAGTTCCATTAGTTTAGTGTTGTGATTGTCCTAACATATCCAGTCTTTACATATGCACTAATTTTAACTTTTATCTATGGTTGGTTGGTTGGTTTTTTAATGTGCCGTGCTAATCCACAACTGGTTAGTTCCCTGCGAAACTATCGTTCCTTTACCTTAACTTGGAGCCATCGGTACTCTGGGAATGATGTAAGAGTCCACCTTTCATGAAGACTTGAATATTCTTTTCTTGCTGAGAAGCCAAGCAATGTCAATCACGATGGCATTTTTAGTATGATGTCAACATCTCAGACCAAGTCTTACATGTGTTGAAATCACAATTCAACAGGAAAAGAACCTGTCACCTGTCTCATAGACAGTGATGCCTTCTCTTACAATTTTGATTTAAGTGGTGTTACAGAAAAGTACAATAGCTAATGACTGGGGCAGTGTTTATTATTATCATTATTTTAGACTGAAGTCATTAAAAATGTTCACAAAACACATAATTATGGAAAATCCCTTTGATATGAAGGTGTTGCATTTCAGAAGTCCGTGACTAATATTGGAGACATGATAGAATGTTACTGGAGGTAGACTTGACATCGGTGTAAAGACACACTTTTCCTTGGAATTTGTCAATACTAATTTGTCCACTTTTATTATGTTATTTTGAGTGAAAATAATTTTCTTGGTTTATTTTCACTGTATGAATTTATGCCACTTTACAATAGTAAAGTCACATACCATTTAGGAACTGTCATTTTTACCACAGAAAAAAATTATTTATAACCCAGCTGTCGAGAGCTGATAATTTTAGAATTTTGAAGTCTAAAAGGCCTCTTAGACAAACATGCACATCTTTCACACATTTCAGGCACATTTAGATTGGTAAAGAAATAGAATTCCAGCAACACAGAAAACATAACTTGGAAAACATGGCTAACTTACTAATCTTGGTCCAGAGGGTTTCTGGCCTTTGTTGCTGGGGAGGCTATAGTGCCATGCACAGCATAAAGAAAGTAGAAGCATATTAACAAAATATACTTGTCTTCAAAAAGTTTGAGTTTTATCAAATACATGACTGTAGACTGACAAATACTTCAACAAATTTTCTCTCTTGTATTACGTATCAGTGAAGATAAGAGGCAGGCAGCTCAAAACTACTATTTTTGGAAAATTGTATCTCTTTGAGGGGACTTTCTTGTTGTTCGGAGAAGAAAGATGGTGAGTAGTAAAAAAATCAGTAATGCTTTTTTAAATTAACTGGTACAAGCTGTAAATTTACCCCCATAAGCCTAATGTCTTATTCAAACTGAGTGAGCAGAGGAACATTATACAGAGATCATCAAACACAAGGAACAGAAACACATATCGTAAACACTGTGATGCAGGACTGTTGTGGATATTTTTATGATAGCTTTAAATATAAACAGGTATAAAACTGCACCTAAGGTCTCTGGTTTATGAATGCTCTGACATGTGCAACTGTTCAGCTCATCCCATTAGTTGTAGAAACACAAACATGTTTTGTTCCTCCAAAATGTTTCGAGCATGGTTTTGATAGCTGTAGTTGTGTTTCCTTTCTTCACAGAAATATAAAAATACCAGTCATGCAAGTTGTCACAGACGTGAAGTGAAAGAACCCTACTCTTAAAACTTAGAGCTTAATATCTATTATTAAAAAAAACCCAAAAAACAAAGGACAGTAGGCTAGAGAAACTAGAGAAAGCAAAATTTGTCTCAATTTACAGAAAGGCAACTGAAGATGAAGCAGTAAAGGAACATGTTTTCAACACATGCAAAGAGGATGCAATGAGATGGGGCAACTACCAACACACTGAAACTGAATCCAGATTTCTACAGTCTTAGATATTTTTCATTACAAGCTGCATTTCTGAACAGTTATTTTGTGGCAGCTTTAAATACAAGCATTCTTTCAACTTAAACTTTGGAAATTGAGCATTTAAAAGAAAAAGGCTTTCAAACATTGATTTTGTTACTGCAATGTAGCATTTCACTGGAAAATAGTCTAATTTGAGGGAAGGTGCTCTTGCTTCTCTTAGTTATGGCAACGACTTTGTCATAGCAACCACTTGTTCACTGATTTGTTTGTTGGTTTACTGTAAACCAATAGTGAATGACTGAATATAGATGAGAAGGCTGCTATTCTCCACTAAATTGGAATTATAATTACTATCATTTTAAACAAAGAAACCATATTCTGAATTTTTTCCTTGGTATGAAAGTATCTTCTACATGATACATATATTGTAACTAAAGTATGGGAAGAATGAAAATTATTAGCACCAGTTTTCTGCTGTTACAATAAATGAGTAGAATGTGTGAGTGTGAGTAGGCTTTCATATTGAACTCTAAGGTCTGGATTCATCTTATTAAATTTAAACAAACTACTCCTAGTGCTATCAGTCATACAGTATTCATAGGTTCAAATGCATTACTGTGTTTTGTTTTGTGTAAAAGTATAATACTAGAGAAATTTCTTGGATGGAGTCCTGATACCTCATTGATTACAGTATTCTGTAGGTCACATTTATTAGAGAACACTCAAAACAGCCTGGTGAGCATAAAAGATGATGGAAAACATGGCTCAGTTGCCGAAGTGTCCTGGTTTTGGCTGGGATGGAGATAATTTTCTTCCCAGTAGCTACTGTGTTTTGGATTTATTATGGGATTTGGTATGTGAAGAATGTTGATAATACACTGATGTTATTAGCTGTTGCTAAGAGATCAAGGACATCTTCCAGCTTCCCAGGTTTTGCCAGTGTGCAGGTGCAAAAATCTGGGAGGGGTAGAGCCAGTACAGTTGATCCAAACTGGCCAAAGGAAGTATTCCATACCATAGACATCATGCCCAGTATATCAGTGGGAGTTGGCCAGTGGGCTGGACACTGTGCTTTCATTCGTTCATTCATTCAGCTGTTCATTCCCTCAGTCTCTCTCTCTGGAACTTGCAGTTCCGACATCGCTGCTGGGGAAATCGCTGTTCTGAGATCACTGCTCAGGATCATTCCGAGATCACTCTCATTTTCGCTCCATGATGGCTACTTGGGACAGGCTGTATCCGTCATCAGGTCATCTGGCAGTGAGAAATTGTGCATCGTTCATTTTGTATGTTCTATTATCATTATATTTTATTATTATTACTGATATATAATATAATTATTATTATCTTTTTTTTGCTGTCCTGGTGAACTGTCTTTGTCTCAACCCACAGTTTCCCTTGCTTTCCGATTCTCCTGCCCACCCCGCTGGGGAGGAGGAGGGAGGCAGGGAGTGGCTGTGCAGTACTTGGCTGCCGACTGGGGTTAAACCACGACAAGAAGTAACTGCTGTCTTTAAGAATGGGACTCAAGCCCGCTAAATGTCTCTCAGCAGGATAAGGGGGATTTCTCACTTTTTTTTCCACAAACTGAAATAAAAATGGAATCATAGAATATTACATTTTTTGTTTGACTTTGTCTGTACAAACACTATCAGATTTCTTCCAAGTAAATGGAAAACACTAGTATGGCTTTCCAATTTCAGTTTAGAGATTGACAAATGTTTTAAATCATTATTTTTTAATTATGAATTTTAAAATTTTAAAAGAATTCTCTTGATAATCTAATTGCCCCTTTTGGGGGTCAATTTTTGAACTCAAAACATCTGGAAGATTTGTGGAAGGTTAAATTTAAAGTTTTGGTAAACATCCGATTTCAAGTTTATATTAAAAAAATCTAATACCTATTTCATATGGGATAAGAAACAATAATATGGTGATTTCATTTGGCCAATCATGACTAACCATTATAACATAAATAGCTGGAATAAGTACTTAAAAAGCATTTCAGTCATCTGTAGTACATTGTAGTCTTCTGTAGAAATGGAAACAAAGATATACACTGATGTTCATTTTTAATTCCTTGTACATTTCTCTGTGGTAAATAAATATAGACCGATAAAATGATCTTAGGCAATGCAGTATGCAGTTTATTCTTCACATAAAAAGTTTTTTGTTGTGCAATTTAGCAACTACAATAAAAGAGAGACATAAGAGAGATGAGAGAGGGGAAAGAGAGAGAGAGGGTGCTGAAGGTTTCTGCCAGTATGAGAACGTACTTGCTTTTCCAGCAGACTGAGGGAGGCAATTTTCTCTCCTGCAATCACACAATAACCCTCATTAAGAAGTAACACAGTTGTTGATCTGCTAAGACAACATGAATTAAAGGAAATGAACAAATAATGCAACCTGTCTACTAAATTATTAAGATTAATATTTAAATTGCTTTTAATGATTAAATGGAAGCAAAGTGTACCAGAAAACATGTTTCAATAAAAGACTAAACAAGCTAAACTGAATCAGCAGTAAAACCAACTCAACACACCAGTTGACATAAATCAAGTGTTACATTGCTTATTTCTGCAGTACACTAAAGTTAATTGGTAGAAATGTTTCTGTTTTCAACACATTTGTAAATATAGAAAGTTACAAGCAGTAAGGTTAACACTAATCTTGAGCATCATAATGGTATCTCATAAAATGTTGTTAATGCAGAGTTATTTGAAAAAACGGTGATGAAAAGCAGAGTTGTTGCCTTTCAGCACTAAATTTACATGGGTTTTTAATATAAAATTTTAAAAAGACACCTGCCATGCATTGCAAGAGAAATGAAACTAAACTTTCACCATCTCTCAAAGTTCCTTCCACAATTTTCCAATTCAAAACCAACCTTTACAATGCCCTCAGTAATCAAAAAAGCGTGCTCAGAACCACGCCTTGACAATTATCAGATCTGAGCTCTTCCAAGTCTGGGGTGAAGATCTATCCCAGGAATTCTTGCAGAAATCATTGTACTGCCTGCTTGCCTTTAAACCAGAGAATCATTTAGCTCGTATACCCCACGTACTATGCCAATGGCATCATGATGTCAGGTTTCCACCATTTTAGAAAAACAACTCAAAGTACATTAATTACAATCATCCTAGAAGTTCAATTAAACACAACATCTTAAAGAAGTAACTTATGGCCTAAAAGAAATGAATGCTAAATCGGATATCATTAGCTGCTTTATTTATAGGTCCATCTTTTTTGTGGTTTCACAGCAAAAAGGGAAAGACAGAGAGGAAAAGGTAAGAGGGCATAAATGCAAATCATGGTTTTACTTTCCTTGCGTATCTACCTTCAAGGAAAATGAGGAAAAGGAGAATGAATGATGACAGGGAAAGCAAGTGCCATTACTCTAGACTGAGCGCACTGTTAATTCCAGGAATCAATGCATTTGGTCATCAAAATGTCCAAACAGTCCTGGCAGTTCTTACATAATCTAAATAAGCAAAATATGCCACTGTATAACTTATACAATCTTGGTGTTAAAAAGTTCTGTTTTAAACTCTAAAAAATAAGGCAAATATAGCTAGCCTGCAAATGATCATGGAAATATAGACTATAATAATTATTCCCTTTATAATTTACACAGATTAAATAATTCCTGATTTTAAATGGCATTTAATTTGATTAGCACTATATATTTAAGAGCAGTACCTCCATGATAAAGCGAAAATATTCTTGAATATCTTCTTGAAAACTATTTCTGCCCTGAGCATGACTTTTGACTTAAAATGGCATTTTAGTAATGCCATGTCATCTATATTACTCTGCTCTGCTCCCTGTTTTTTTTTTTCATTTTTCCTGTATTCAGACTCGATCTAGGATCTGAATAATTGCATGTTTCACTATAGGCAAGGTAATGATATTGTGCACTATTATTAGTCTTTGACCAGCTGAAGAAAATACAATGTGGAGATTTATTTTTTAAAAGAAAGAGGGGAAAAAAACCATTGCCCTATTATAAAATAATATCCAATAAGCTAAGAAACTTTAGGAAAAAAAAAATCATCATTTGTATCTTGTAAATTGTAACAAGTTGAATAAAAAAACAGAAAAAAAACCCACTTTGGTTATGTCAGCATTAAAAAAAAGAAAAAAGTGAAGATAAAAGTGATTTGCCTCAGCTAAATTTAATATAGCTATCCTGGGTCCTGCTAACAATTCAGCCAAGAGAGTATTAGAGTATAGCAGAGCTTTCCGAGGGTTTATCCAGGACATTGGACAGATTTTACATATTAGTCTGAATCCCCCACTGCCATAAATTACTATTAAAACCCCTTGATGTAGTTAGCTTAGCATTAAATCAGACATATCTATATAAGCTTCAGTTACACCTTTAGATTTCATTGTACTCATATCTAAAGTCTAATTATTTCAGACATTTCTAATATTTCCCAGAAGGCCTTTCATAGAGCCATCTGGTTCCAAGTAAGTACGGTTTCACGGCGTGTTTGTTCTTAGCCTGAGCCTTCACCTTGGCTTAATAAGCTGGTGGGCTACTGTTGATCTGCCAAAATAAGTTCAAGTTAGGCATGTTGCTCCTCTGGGGGTGGCACACACCAGACTTAGCTGAAAAACAGTGATCCTTGTTGCCACTTCCCAGCTGAAAATAGCACAAGCTCTTATCCACCAGATTGCCCCAGTGCAGAGCTCTCAAGTTGTTACAGATCGTCTGTTTGACTAAGCCCTGAAACACAAGTATTCTTACAGTCACTACTAGCCCCCTCAGAAGCAGCAGCTACCCGCATCCTTCTTCAGCTTTCAAGCCTGACTCTCATGCTGCACCTTGTCCTGCGAGAGGGTCAGGCTGAGGTGCTACCGTCAGGAGTACTAGACCAGAAGTCTGAGTTTAATTTGTGCATGCAGGACAAATCTGGCCTCAAGTTCTAGTTCATGTAAGAGCCTGTCTAGCAATACAAACACACCAAACGTTGTTTAATATAGGTAATAATTTCATGTCAGATATTTCAACGCTGATTTATGCTATAGCTCAACTACTGAGACTATTGCAGAATAGGCTAAATATGGCCAACAAGTTAGAGACCCTCCTGTTTCATAGCACTGCTTTTATACACACTTAGACTATGAACCTTTTCTTCCTAGGGACTGGGGCAGCAGTTCACCCAGCCGTAAGAGACTTCTCTTTCAGGTTTTTTCCTTCCTTTACAGTGAAATATTCAACATAGCCTCACTGTTTCCTACCTGTTGTCATTATTGAGGCTCGTGGTACCATCAGCTTCAGGCTCTGGTTTCAAAACAGAGACACCCATAAGATGCCTTGACTTGGCTCACAATTCTTTCTCAGACTAAAGCTACACTGCTCTCAACATTTTTGTTAAAAACAGCAAAATTCAAGTAACTCTTTCTCTTAGCTTCAAGCCGGTTCTAACAAAACTTCAGTACAAAACCTCAGCCTCCTTCACTAGGGCTCAGATGTATTGTTGAAAATCTCAGTTATGATTCCTGTTCAACACAGAATTTTTCATGACTCACTGACCTTTCAAAAGAACCCAGAATCAAATATGATCCTCTTACACATTAACATCAAAAACATCCACAATTCACAACTTTGCATGGCTTACACGTGAAACAAAAAGGACACTATTGTTTAGAGGTTTGTTTTGCCTGTAAGCCTATGGTTATATTCCAAATTCAAAGCAGAACTCTCAGTTTGCAAGTTCATGTAGATCAAAATTGACAAGGATTTGCACGGACTCTTAGGGTGTAGGACTGCAGAATTTTGCATATCAGGTTCACAGGGTGTCACAGTGTGACTCATCAGGATTATGTGAAGATGACAGGCTTCCTCAACTGCTGCAGCAGCTCTTTAGAAGTGACAGGCTGACTGAGTCATGAAAGCTGCTGAAACCATAGCCTACCTGAAGGAGGGACCTAATATTTGAAGCTAACCGGCAGGGTAAGTTGGGGGTTTTTGTTGTTTTGTTATGTTTTTGTGAAGAACATTGTCTCCTCACATAAGCCAAAGACACTTCACTGCTTTCCTCTCTTCAGGGCTTTTGACAGGAGAGCCCCTACACTGAGTCAGGAAGTCAGCTGGAACTCAAAAATCCATTTTGAACTCTTCTTCCTAGACTAATAGCTGAACCTAAAACATTATTTTGAACTTAAACTGCCTAATCATGCAGTGCCTTCTACAAGAAAGATCCCTTGTCTGCAGAGAAGAATAACTTACTTTGACCAAAGGCAATTTCTGTCTGTATTGCAGCATTGGCTGACTAAGTTGGATGAGGTATATTTTAATTGCAAAAGCTAGACAGATCAGTTGAACTAAATCGGAGCTGAAAAAACAGTTTGAGAAGGACTTTTTCTTTTCTTAAAAAGCAGCTGAATGTGAGCTGTTATTTTGAGGCATTTTTAATCTAAATCAGATATGAATCAAAAAGAACTCATCATTGCTAGTAAATCATAACAATTATATGGAAATCTGACATTTTACTCCACACACTGTGGAGGACATATCCATAAGGGGACTCTGACCATATCTATATTATGAAGTAATATGGAGCAATAAATGTGCATCTGTGACCTGAACAGCTGGCACTGAGGACTTGACATTGGCACTGCGCATGCTTCAAATGATAAAGACATACTTCAGACCAGCCTAGACTTGTGGACAAAATGCCCCATAGAAGTGGGAGTGCGCTAGGTGCATGCCTGGGACTCATCTGCCAGTTTAGTTTCACCCGAAGGGAATCAAGGCCATGCTCTTGAAGTCTGTTTCCTAATTCTGCCCAAAGTATGGTTCACAGGGGTAGCTGGGATATTTACTTCTCTCAGTCCTAACTATAATGCTACTGTAGGTGCACCCACTACTTACTAAGGTCTGCCAAGTGATCCAGTGCTTCAGCTGTTCCCTCTGCGTTCCCTTGGCACATGATCCACCAGCATTTCCACACCACCACCATGAATACTCACTTCTGAAACATGAAGCATCGCAGACCTCAGACAAGTTGTAAATATTCAGTAAGTGGGAATTGCACCTACTTGAAGTAAACTTGAGTTAAATTTCCTTTAAGAAATGGAGAATAGGGGTGAGGTAACTGCTATATCTTTAATTCTGACTGTTCTACATCGGAAAACATGGCATTGCTGCTGGCAACTGGGTCTTGAAAGCACCCGTTGCAACCACTAGCATCTTTGTCTTTCTTATCTTCCCACCGATAGCCTGTGCTGCAAATAAATGTCTGCATGTGCACTTCTGCTTCTTTCGTGTGCCTAAAATTTGGCTGAGGGGGTTTAGTGTAACCTCCTTTTTCACTGAAATCTCCTCCTTGTACTCTTAAAGAAGCATTTTAGCTCCTCTGGTCCTCTGTGTCACATGCCTTGGAGAGCTGAAGAGACGTGGAAGTGGTGAGGCAGCGGCACACACACCGGCACTGCTCCTACCGGGAAGCGGGAAACGGGGCTACAGTCTCCTCCTGGCTGTAACTCCAAGCTGATGGACCCTTTCTTAATGCTCTGTTTTCCAGTATGAATCACATAGCGTGTTTGATATGGCAAAAGAAATAGATATGGATTTGAATTATTTCTCGGACATGTTGGTATGTACTTGACAGCAATGGAGCTGAGAGAAACAATTTGCTAAATGAGGTAGATGGGAATATCATTATATATTTAATATTCAGCACTGTGCTTGTTAAAGTATAAAATAGAAACACAAAATAAACTTTGATGACATGCAATTAATTTGCCTACCTGCAGGCAGTTAATGCAATAAATAAACTAATTCAGTTCTTATTAGGGCCTTAAACTTACGGTGAGTTTTTAGTTCATTTAATTAATACTTAACAAATAGCCTACAGTTAGGTAAATCACAGCAAAGCAATACCAACTGGCATTTATTAATCCATTCACTGATGCTTACTTAACATCTTTTAAATGATTTTGTTAAAAAAACACAGTAAACATAACCATCTCTGCTGGCTGTTCTGATTTATCAGAAATTTTGATTCAATGGTCCTACCGGAGTCCTTCTTTCAACGACACGTCTTCCTATCAGAAACTTCTTGGTTCTGCTCTTATACCTGGCTGCTGCTAGATTTGGTACCAACCTTACAAAGTTAAAGAAATCTTTCAAAAGTCTGTAGCAGATATATTATATAAGATTATTTATTAAAATTTCCTAGGGAAATGAGTTTCCATCACTCAACACTTTTTTTAAGAGTATGGAGCTTGATTAGCTTTTGTTTTGCATAATTTTCCATTTAGGAGGAAAAAACCCCAACTATTAAATGTTATTTATTTTGTTTTCTGTTCTTAACATCATTTTTCAGTAATGAATTAATACTCAGCCCATACATTTACATGTTGCAATTGACTATCTCCTGTCACTTTCACAGAGAGCACAATTTCCTGCAGCACCGTGGTTAGCAAGGCACATTATAGCCCAGAAATTACATTGCCACAGATGATGAAAACTTGCAAGAAGATACAGCTAGTGCCTGTACTACAAAATCTACTCTAGTTTAAAAAACCTTTTCTATGTTTATGGCAACCAGGGAAGTAATTTGTTCTACTTAAAGTAAAAGCAAGCTCAGCATCTCAGCAAGGCTTTTTTTTTCTTAACTGATGTACAGTTTATCTTCACTGAGTTAAGAGATGAAAAAAGTGTGCACTTGACTCAGCATATGCATAGCAGTATATTAGAGAGAGAGGGTAGAAAACTGAAATATCTTTGGTGGATTTCCCTCCTTCAGCCTATCCTTCTCTGTCAGAAGCAGTGTGTTACATTAAAATGATTCATTATGGAAATGATGATCTAGATTTTGGGCCAGTGTACCCAAGGTACAGAGCAACACCAACATACAGAAAATGAAGTCTGGGGACAATGTGCAATATATTCAGATGATTGTCCATGGGCTGAATATCTAAATAGGTCAAATCTTTATGAATCTGACATTAATATCGGTCACCAGGTACCACCAAAGTTCTACATGTTTCTACTAGAAACAGTCCTGTTAGTTGAAGTAAGAAACTTTGTGGTCTCATACACTATTTATTATGAGTATGGACAGCAGAATCAAACCTTTAATAATTATTTCTTTCTAAATACATCATTGGATTAAATAAAGAGTGTTTATTCTGCATGTAATGTGCATATATATGTATATGTATGTGCATCTATATATATATCTCCACAGGAATTCAGGAATTGAGAAACTTGACGGAAAACATTGGGAACATAATTCAAGAATGTACTGTGTCCCAGTTAAGAAAAAAATGCACCCAAGTGTGCACTTACATTCCTCTCTCTCTGCAGTAAGCACACACTTTTTGTTGAATGATGTTTTACCAGCCTTCTTGTGATTTACTTTAATCATCATAGAATTATTTGGACTCATTTAAACATTTATTTAACTTACTTTTATAGAGTTACATGTATACAGACAGTTTTAGGTACCTTACACCATAATTAAGACTTATTTGCTGAAGCTTTCTTGGTAAAATATGATGTTTACAGTAGAAGCTTAAGCAGATGCACTGTAGTTGTTCTACTGAATAGTATTGCTTCAGGGTGAAGACAGAAGTTTTCTTTTTCTTTCCTCCCTCCCACCTCCCCCAAACTTGCTCTCTCTAACCGTTGGCATACTTTTTTTGTAGTTTTTATCTAGCATGATGGGAGCAGGAAACTCTGAACCTGTGGGATAAAAAAGCTCCACTAATCTTCAGTACTAGTGTACTGAAAGAGTCCCCTGTTACTAGTATGAAGAGTGTTCAAGAGAGATATCTGCTCGAATGCTATAATTTATCTTTTTTTTATTACTTGTTCATTGTCTTCAAAGATTTCTGCAAAGGAATATCCAGAAAAATATCATTCTAAGGAGGCAGGCAATAAATTGTGGTAGTGGACATTGAGATGCTATGCAATCCTCTGCTCGGTGTATTCCTGCCGAGCAGAGCTACTCCAGAAATCTAGCAGGGACATCTCTGTCACTTTGCACAGACCCAGGATGGGAGCAGGAGAGGGAAAGGCTGGGGGCAGTTCCACACTGCACTTTTCTGCAGCGTTTCCAGTGCCTCTGCCTGCGTCTATGCCAGTTCTATCATCACTGCACTTTGCTCGCTTCATCAAAGTTCATTCTTCATTAATTTAGGTGATTCTTACTGTAATACCATTGATACAGCATATAACAACCATAGTAGTGATGACATACAGTATTAGATAGCAATTAACATCATACAGTTCAAATCTTTGGATATTCTCACCCAGAATCAAATCCTCTTGAGGTACACATTGGACTTCCCCATCCTTCCGCATTACCCACCAAGTGCAACCAGGTCCTTGAGCAAAAGCAATCCCACGGATGGGTTTGCCTTTGCTTGAGGCAGGAGTAACCCAGACTGTCTTCCCCAGCCTATTCTCTATGTGCACTACAGGGCCTTTATCCCCTTCTACAGTACATAAAGGTTTTGATTGGGCAGGACCAGCTCGATTGGTAGATCGGCCAGTGTTAACTAACGAGGTTGCTTTTGCTAAATGTGTATCCCAGTGTTTGAAGGTCCCACCACCCATTGCTCTCACTGTAGTTTTTGACAGTCCATTGTATCATTTGATTTTCCCAGAGGCTGGTGCACGACAGGGGATGTGATACAGGGGATGTGATACACCCACTCAATGCCATGCTCTTTGGCCCAGGTGTCTATGAGGTTGTTTTGGAAACGAGTCCTGTTGTCTGACTCAGTCCTTTCTGGGGTGCCATGTCACCATAAGACTTGCTTCTCAAGGCCCAGGATAGTGTTCTGGGTGGTGGCATGGGGCACGGGATATGTTTCCAGCCATCTGGTGGTTGCTTCCACTATTGTAAGCACATGGCGCTTGCCTTGGCAGGTCTGTGGGAGTGTGATATAATCAATCTGGCAGACCTCCCCATATTTATATTTCAGCCATCATCCTCCATACCAGAGAGGCTTTAACTGCTTGGCTTGCTTGATCGCAGCGCATGTTTCACACTCATGGATAACCTGTGCAATAGTGTCCATAGTCAAGTCCGCCCCTCGATCACAAGCCCATCCTATGTCGCATCTCTTCCCTGATGGCCTGAGGTGTCATGGGCCCACCAAGATAGGAATAATTCACCCTTATGTTGCCAGTCCAGATCCACCTGTGCCATTTCAATCCTAGCAGCCTGATCCTCCTGCTGGTTGTTTTGATGTTCTTCAGTGGCCCAACTCGGGTACATGAGCATCTACGTGGCGTACTTTTACAACCAGGTTCTCTACTCAGGCAGCAATATCTTGCCACAATTTGGCAGCCCAGGTGGGTTTGCCTCTGCGCTGCCAGTTGCTCTGCTTCCTTTGCTGTAACCACCCCCAGAGGGCATTTGCCACCATCTGTGAGTCGGTATAGAGGTAGAGCACTGGCCACTTTTCTTGTTCAACAACATCTAAAGCCAGCTGGATGGCTTTCACCTCTGCAAACTGACTTGATTCACCTTCTCCTTCAGCAGTTTCTGTGACTTGTCCTATAGGACTCCATATAGCAGCCTTCCACCTCCGATGCTTTCCCACAAGATGATAGGACTCATCAGTGAACAAGGTATATTGCTTCTCATCTTCTGGCAGTTCATTATACGGTGGGGCCTCTTCAGCACGAATCACCTCTTCCTCTGTCAACATTCCGAAATCTTTGCCTTCTGGCCAGTCCATGATCACTTCCAAGATTTCTTCTTGTGTATAGGGGTGACTGATACCAGCACAGGTTGGTTCTCTGGTTCAGCTGCAGTGTCTGTTGCTGTGGTTTGAGTAGCTGCAGTGCCTGTTGCGGGGGTTTGAGTAGCCACAGTGCCTGTCGCTGGGGTTGGAGTAGCTGCACAGTGCCTGCATCTGCACGGAGCATCGGTAGCAGATGAGGTGGTATTTTTAATGAGTTGTTTAACCCTGAGCAAGACCTGAAACACATTCAGGAGACCTAACAATAGGAGCATACTGGTTTGAACATCCCAAGGATATTCAAAATTCTTAACAACTATTGTAATTAGCCTGCAGGAGAAGGGGAGGATGAAGAAAGGTGTCTCCTCCACAGATTGGCTCTCTGAAGAGACAAGGTAAAAAGTGTAATTATTAATAACTTCTGGTAGATGGCTCCTGAAGTATGGAGATGAAGCCACCGTTGCCGCTCCACCCGCCACTGCTGAATACAAATACCAACTTGGTCTTATGACCAATGGTTTTATGATACCATAAGCCAGTGTTACACAGTACAGCAAAGCGATAACCTTAATCCAACACCCAGAGGTGATAAACCACACATAAACACTGGCAAACAGTATATACGGCAAGTAAGGTGTTACATAACGCAACTCTGAGAACATCTCTGAGAACCACTAAAACAACATTGTGACGAGTGATGATCAAACTAATATAATGAATGTTCATAACAAATTTGTTCTAACACGCTCTGGTCAAATCTGTCATTATCTCAACCCTTCATGCTCCATGTTGGGCACCAAAAAGGACTGTCATAGTTCAACCTCAGTTGGCACCCAAGCACCATGCAGCTGCTCACTCACCCCTGCTCTCCCAGTGGGATGGGGGAGAGAATTGAAAAAAAACCTCATGGGTTGAGATAAAGACAGTTTAATAGGAGAGCAAAGGAAGAGAGAATAATAATAATGATAAAAGAATATACAAAACAAGTGATGCACAATGCAATTGCTCACCACATGCTGACAGATGCCCAGCCCATCCCCGAGCAGCGATCTCTCCTGGCCAACTCCCTCCAATTTATATACCAAGCATGACATCATATGGTATAGAATATCCCTTTGGCCAGTTTGGGTCAGCTGTCCTGGCTGTGCCCCCTCCCAGCTTCTTGTGCACCTGCAGCATTCTCGCTAGTAGGGCATGAGAAACTGAAAGGTCCTTGACTTAATACAGGCACTGCTTAGCAACAACTAAAACATCAGTGTGTCATCAACATTATTCTCATCCTAAATCAAAGCACAGCACTATACCAGCTACTAGGAAGAAAATTAACTCTATCCTAGTTGAAACCAGGACAGAGGTATATTACCTCCAATAGAACAAAAAATTGCTGTATTTCTTTGACTGAGTGTATAAAAGATGCTTATACAATGAAACAATGCAATTTCTAGACACACCTATTGGTTTATCTGTGTTCTCACTTCAGGCAGTGGAAAAATTGCGATCAATTTTAGTGTAAAGACTGATACTAAACACACTTTGAAAATTCTAAAACTTGTTCCCTTCCCTCAGTCACATAACCTCAGATAAAGATTATCATTCAAATGGCTGGTTGATCATATTCTGTACAGATGGTACATGTGAAGACAGCACAACACCTCACCTGCCTATGTATGATTAACACATAGAAAGCTATCAGAAGAGAAGATACCCAGGAAAAAGATGGCAATAATATCGTGTTATTTAAATAATCATTCTTAGTCAAGTCACATTTTTTGGCATCAGCGAGAAGAATAACTTTTTAACAGGAAATCTGCAGGAAGAGAAATGTGAGAAATCAATTTACCATTCAAGCCTTATTTCATATCTCTATTTTTAAATCATTATTTTAAGGTTCTTCTGTTAGAAATACTACCTTTCATTTTGATAATCCAGTTTTTAGTCATGTTAATAAAGCCATGTAATTCTGTTCCTCTTTTCCCCATGCCTAGAGCAGTTACTTATGTTGACAGAAATAGGAAAATAATTCACCAATAAGTTTAATTCAAAAAACCCAAGACGGATTCATTTCTTGTTTATACATAGTGTAACATATTGAGTACGTAAATAGAAAATACTTGTTGTCATGCTTAAAGAAATACAGACAATATCAGCATGAAAACATAACTCTAATATTAGTATAAACATTTATCTTTAGTGGCAGACTTGTGTATTTATTTACTTGCTAATTTTATCTACTGAAATTTCTGTTAGGAAATTAGACATAGGACTACACGGTATATACAAGCTTTAAAAAATACAATATCTTTTTGATAGTGAAGTTGCTAAGCAATTAGAATTGGCTAAACTACATTTTTCAGATCAAAAAAGAGTTTGGACTACACATCCACTTTCTGTAACTAAACCTCAATTTTTAAGCCTCTTTTTTCAGGTCCAGTTATCATGGGGGTGTGAAATACTTGAATAATGACTTTTCATACACTTTTCCTCTTTTCTCCAGAGAAAATGAAAAAAAAAAAATAGTTGAATCCTTCAATCTCATCAATACTGTTAATAAATAGATAAAGCAGGGGGGGAAACAGGTTTTCTATATATGTGAATCCTTTGTGGTGTTTTGAACTCTCTTCACGAGTCTGCTTCTGCAAAGCTTTAAACATCTCTTTACACCGGAAAGGTTATTTAGGTTTCTATGAGATCTGAAGTTTGTATGATTCATATATATATTTCCAACAGGTTTTGGTACATGGAAGAGATAATCATGATCACTTCAGTAAATGAAAAGGACTTTATTGTGTTTATTTATTCTAATTAGCACCCTCAAATGAAAGGGTCCAATTCTGCCTTTAGTTTTAAACACGAACTCACTTCTGACGTGAGCAACAGAAGTTGGATGTGGGTCAAAGACTAAAAGATGGACAAAGGTTTCCTGTGCAAACAAGGATATGGCAAACGCAAGAAGAGCCACACTGAATCTGTGGGCAATTTAAGCTACAACAAAAGGAGCTATGAAGAAGGTCTTGACTTACTTCATTCCATTTTGTACTAAATAGACAAGTAGGCATCTTGGACGCTCTCTCATCATGAAGAACTGGCAAGATCAGCAAACAGGACTTCAAGGACATAACTGATTTTCCTTTTTCTTTTTCTGACTCTTGGACAACTACTCCTAATGTCAGAGCTTCTAATTATTTGCAACAGAGGAAATTCAGCATTTGAAGTGAGTATGATTTGGATAACAGTGTCACATTTTGAAATACAACAATTCTTTAAAGACAAATAACCATAGACAGGTGGATCTAATGTTTATATTGTTAGAGATGCTCTGATGGAACATCAACTTTGTTGATTTTGGTAAAGTCTATTAATGGAGTAAGACACATTCATTCATATCAATAAATGCAGAAAATTTGGTCCAAAAAATATCCTTGCTTGTTTGTTTGTCATGTAAACAAATCAAATAAAGGCATCTCAGGAATACTCTTGGCTAAAAAGACACATGTGAATTAAGAATGTCCTTCCCTGATTCCCTTTTGTTGCCATGGAAATCTTCTTTCTTTTGAAGGTAGGCTTTTACTGCTTGACCTTAAAGACAGGCATACATGAAAAAAGTTATCAAAGTTGCTTCAGTGTTTACATTACCTGTAATAAATTATCTCCACATTTCAAAACATTAATGGCAATGCATTAAAATGCTAAAAGTTCAAACCACAGCTCCTTTATATGCTCTGCATGCATAATAACATGCACATACCCAAATGATGGTCAGGTTTACCATGACACTACTTCAGTTACTTTAATTCATGCTGATGATACAAAGTCGCTGCAAAACTGATTTCTTCAAGCCAGAAAGGAACAATAAATCTGGAACATCTTTAAAACTGTCTCATTGCAGGGATGCAAATGGAGGAAGAAACACTCTGTTACTATTTTTTTAGAAATAGGAATGTTTTAGAAATAGAAATGTTATTTATGAACATTTTCCTGATGTAAAAGGCACAGACTGGAACAGACATCCCATAGGTTGGTCATATTCTTAGGGGAAGTTGAGAAGAATATACTTAATTGCTACTTGTTAAGTGAAGGAGGATGGGAAGAAAGAAGCATTGTACATATTCTACCTATGGTTAGTGAAAGCAATTCAGTAGAGAGCCATTCCGAAATTTTGACAGACTAAACTGACAGCACTTGCAACAATGTTATATCATCAGATACTCTAGCTAGATATTCAGTCAGTTATGTGTCTATTTCAAAACATTTTTAAAAGAAAAAGGGGTAAGATTTCCTATTACATCTGCCCCTGCATTCACCTTTCTCCTTCCTTTTAAATACAGCGCTTGTGAAGAGCAAACTGAAAGAAGCCAGCAAACAAAACATAAAAAAATGGAAAGGGAGATGAAGACAGGATACTATCAGACAGACATCACATACTGGAACTTCATAAGAAGGAAAACATTCTAGAAGAGGAGCGATAAGGTGAAAAGTAATGGAGAATAAAACGGATGGAAAAAATGTACAAAGCCTATTTTTAATGGAAACCTGAGTTTTCAACTAAACATGATTTTCACAACAAAATCCACTTTCTGATGAAAGTTTAGCTTTCCTAATGCAAAGTCAACTCTTTTCAAATGAAAATGCTCCCAGGATACCTTATGGTTGTAATTTATTTTCTCAGAGTCCATGAAACACTGTGTGTGATAACTGCCACAACAAACTCTTTCTCCTATCAAGAGATGATGATGCTTCTGTGATATTTTAACAAAGACCTCAACCCTAAGAAGAAAAATGGGAGCATATCTGCTTGAAAGTTCCTTTGAGACATCAAAGCAGCGCTTCCGAATCATAACATTCAATTTTCCTGCTGAAGTTTTAGTGAAAATGTCTTAGTTTTGATAAAAGAATATTTCTGCAGAAAAAAAGTATTCATTGTAAGTGTGAGATTATCAAGAAAGGATGCTTGAAGTAGGAAATGCTATAGGTAAAACTGCAGTTATTTTTTATGCAATTGGCTGCAGTGAGCTACTATCACAACAAGAAGGAAACTGTACTAAAGGTAGCATGTTGCATCCTTACAGGCAATTTTGCTATAGGCCTCTATGAGAGAAAGGAAGAAGTTTCTGTGGAAGACAGGAAGTAGAGAAGGAGAATGAGAATAGACTTTGAAGGGCAAATCTGGAAGAATTTTCAAGGTAAAGACATGTTCTTGTGCACCAGGAGAACACTGGAATTATTTCAAAGAAGGAAATTTCAGGACTTCCCAGCATGATATGTTATCAGAGACTTCTTATATTTTTGTTGAAAGATTTATATAATCTGCAGAGCATTGTTACAGCAATTGAAACGCTAGGCAGTAAGAAGCACTAGAAACACTAGCAAACTGAGAGATTAGAAAACAAAATGTGTATTCCTTAGAATCCCAGTAGAAACTTACTAGAAGTTGTAACTTGAATTTTATGTTAAACTCCAAAAATTGTTTCATAAAACCCAAAAACTTCTCAGCAATATCTTGTGAAAAGAGAGAGCATTAACTGGCTACAGGTTCTGAGCATTGTGACTGTAAAGAGGCAGCTCACACAATGACGCTGAGAAGACAATGCCTTAATTGCCACTCTTGGTGTAATGTGTAGATGATTATTGTTTACAAAGGACCTCCATCTCCTTCTTCTGTCTCACCTTCACACATACGGCCTGAAAGTCTAACTCCCCAGACCGCTAAGTCCACCTCTGTGTGAGGGAATGACTGTCTGAGCACTAAAGCTACAACAGCAGGTTCTGCTTCACCCGCAGTGCCATCTTAAACTTGCGTGACCGAAGGGGTTACTCACCCAGGCCAGCTGCCTCCCACCTCTCACGGCTGCTCATAAAAGGAAGGCTGAACGGCTCATGAAGCAGCTCTGGAATCGTCACAGTTTTCTCATAGATTATGAGATCCAAATAAGGATTCATTGGTGGTAGTGCACCAAGCTAAAAGCTATGCTCATTCAGGAACTATGACAAGGTTTTCCCTGGTCAATGCCACAAAGCAGAGGAGAGAGCATATATGAGTGGTAATTGTTTAAACAGACTGATTTTTATTCCTCACTGCATCTGTACCGGAGCTTTCAAAGAGCTACTTAGATAAGTGTTCTCAGTGACTTCAGAGTCCAGCAAGGCACAAGCTTATGTACCTTGCTGTTATGTCAGCCTACTTACCCACCTGTAAACTGGCTGGCAATTTTGCTTATGCCTTTAAGATGATTTATTGACTGCAATCATTTAGTGTGTTTTCAGAAATCAATGTTGTTCTACTCTGGGTATTTCTTGAGTTTGTTATGAACGTTAAAGGATCTTTTTCCTCCAGTGTGCAATACTACTGTGTTTTTGTGCATGGTGTCGCGTGGAATAGAGGAAGCAGAATTGAAAAGGAGTACGTGTTCTGTGTATAGAGCTAGGGTTGAATTAGGGACATGAGGACAAGATTTTGCTGTATGCCTTTGAAACATGGGAAAGTCAAGTTTAAAAGTGCTTGTCTTGCTAACAGCTTCAGGAAAATGTACGATTAATATTTCATATTGTTGAATTTTATTTATCAAGTGCTTGCAAGTTTAACATTGTATTGTCTTGTCAGCATTCTGCTAGGTTCTCTACAACTATTAAATCTATAAAAATTAGGACTTGATTGATATTAAGGTGAGATATAATATTGTCAAGCCCCTCTATACATCAGTTCCAACAAAAAATAACTAACGCAATTTAACTGGAGCTCCAGCAATGTTTCATTGGAGAAAACTATACGGCCTTTAGCAAAAAAAAAAAGATTATCATTTGAATGCTAGTACTTTTCACCTGACTAATAGCTCATTTCCAGAAAAGAAAAAAGTAGTATCAGTTTCTGTGGTTTTATTGCTCTTCTGCTGGCAGTACGCTGCATACAGATGGTTATCACTTCTAGATAATGGCCTAGTGTTACTGTAGACATGATCAGCTTCTGGTTTGCAGTTATACAGTTCCAAAAATGTGAAATGAACTAATTTACCATTATATTTTAGACTGCAGCACCTTTCCTGGTGACATAATCTTTTATTTTATGGTACTGTTAGTGGAAGCAATGTTAATCAAGCCTCCGTGCTACAGCAATTGAACTTGAAGGCAGAGTACTGAGTCCACGCAGATTCTAGAAGGCTGTTTTGGCTGATTGCTCTTCTACAAACACTAGTCCTCTCCTCTCCTCCACCCAGACTTTGCAATGTGCTTTCACACATTCCAGAGAGCTGTAAAGGGAGACAGTTTGATGTGAAAACTTACCCTCTGTTGACACAGACAGGATTGATTTCTGGTGCTTCCAGTTGTAATCATCTCATAAATAAATCAGTGCTTATGAGAAACTACATCTGTCAATAGGGAAAGATTTTCTTATTTTCCTGGAAGTATGCAAGGGAAGAAAAGAAATAGTTTAATTTTACTCACCAGTGATTAACATAAATTGACTTGACAAACTCAGTGCTTTTATTTGAACCCCAAAGAAGATTGTTGTTTCTGTGACTAGAAAATCCTCCTCAGAGCACTTAGGTCCAGATTTTAAGTATAATAAAGGCCTTCTTCAAAGACATTGATTTCTAGTTCAAAGTCTGGCACAGAAATATTTCAAAATTATGCAGATATTAACAGTTTCAAACTGTCAGTTCTACAGCCGAATGAATGACCTCGCTGGGGGCAATGGGAGAGGCCCTGTCTGACAAGGCCCCTGCTCTGCCAGCCCAGGGATTCCTCACGGCTCCCAGCCGGTAGGGAACAGCTAGCCCTTGCAGCCACCTGACACTGAATCAAAGAACTGCTGTTGCTATTAATTTCCAGTATTTTTTTTGGTATTAATATTATAAAATTCAGCATTATTTTCCAGCACAACTTAGCAGTAGTCCAACATCATTTGCTTGCTCTTTTCAAGGAAACTCAACAGTCGTCAAAGAAACTTGGCGTCTTTTTGAGGAGTCAAACATAACAGCTAAGAGGTAACAATTCAAAGATGTTTAATAGGATTTAGATTAGCAACTACTACTGGCTTTATCTGCAAGGTGCATGCCTTAACATCTGTTCTGGGTTCTGAACTTTTGTCCTTATTAATGTCTAGGTTATGCTTTATGTTAAGAGCTCCCAGGGTAAATGACCACATAAAATTTCTGTTAGAGGGATACACTCTATTCATTTCATCAGCCATAACTGGGTATGCAGCATGCATATTTGGAAATGGGATACATTTTGTAAATTTGCAACAGAACTGGCAGAACGTGTAACTGTGGTACCAGGATTGTCATAGACTAATCTGTTGTATTTTCACTAAGGAGTGGATCTTCAAATTTCTTTATTTTTCTCATCTGTTTTTCAAAACTCCAAGTCAGCATCAGCTCAGTCCACAGAAGCGTATCTGCACTATGAAGAAACTGAGCCACTACCACCAAGGCAGGTAGTATTTTCCTGGCTAAGAAAAATGATTATAGCAGCAATTGTTCCTCTTAATTCTTGTTGTATAGGAACTAAGTTGTCAGTAATTAATTCTATTTTTTCTAAAACACGTGACCCTTTCTGAACCTCAGGTATCATGGTGCCCAGGTTTAGAAGAAGATGTCTAACCTTACAGAACAGACTGTGTTACAGAGTATAGAGTTGCCTGAGAAAAGCATGTAAGTGGGTATTATTCTGTTCTATCACTAGAAATGGAATTATTTAAAACTTTTTTTGAAGTGATTAACACCATATTAATCACCCAAAAGACACATACAGGGCAGTATGATAAAATTGAAAGCAAATATTTGAAGTTAGTTCTGGTGAAGTAAATCAGTGTGCTTCGGAGATATTATCTATGACTGTCTTCTAAAACAAGAAGTTACCCAAAATTCAGGGCTTCATGGGCTGCTTTTCTGCAGAGAAAATGAAAGAATCTGGCATCTCTGACACAATCTCCTTTTTTAAAAGGTATATCTAAAATCCTCTGGAACCTAGCAAGAGGAAGCTATATCTTCGCTAACAAGTCCAAGCTCCTTTCAACTTGCACTTGGCAGGTTTTTCACGTCTAGCTTTTTTCCTTTCCCAGTTGTGCTGCTGGCAATTCAGACATTTCTCTGATCCTTTCCAACGTGCTTTGTCTTTCCATTTTATGAAATAGTTACATAAACACTGGCCAACAAAAGGGGTTTTTTTCCTTTAAGTTCACTGTTGGATGATGACCTGCACTTCTCTTTGGAACAGGCTCATCAGGCTCTATTAGCTTCTTACAGCTGTCATGAATGGAGAACAGTAATCCCACTCAATCCATAAGCAGTCCCCTTAAATCAAGAATATTTTCAAGTGCCACTAAGAACAAAAACCCACAATAAAGAAAAGACAGTATTGTTGGTACTGTTGTTTTCTCAGACTAAACTTATGCAAAATAGTATCATGAAAGAAAGGTGGAAATACGTAACCACTGACTTTCATAGTGGTCTTCCCTCAAAATACGCTTATGTCTCACTAAAACAGTTTGCTCTTCTCTTGTCTGGTTGCGTGCACACTGTGCATGTGTAATCATTTGACATGATGGAGAGCCTGACACAGCATTGGACTTACCAGCATTCTATAAATTATTCAATAAGAATAAGGGCAGGAATATTTTACCTGACTTGCTGGTGTTGTGGAGTCCTATAAGGAGATTGTGCAGAGGAAGAGGAAAGCCATAGATCAACGTACAGAAGTAAAGAAAGGACTGATTAATACCAGATTAATTCAGTAGAAACAAAGAAACAAAGGCAAGCTCTGTGTAAAGAAAGAAGCAAAAGTATGTCCATTTTATCTTCACTGTTATTTTATGTGGTACTATCAGAGCATCTTGATGACTCAGACGTTAATGCATTTATCCTCACAAAACCCCAGAGACAGGTAGACAATGCTTTGGAAGCCATACCTCAAATAGCTATAGATATAATATAGAAAGTCTATGGCAAAAGCAGAGCAGAACTGGCATGCTGAATCCCAATGCAGTACCATAAACATATCCTTCTCACCACATATAAATAACAAGCAATTATCATTCATATAAAGACTGACTTGCTTAAACCATACAGTCTATCTTGACACCTATATTGCATATATACTAAGTAGAAATTTCCATTTTCTTTCCAAATCTTTCATTCCCAGTGACAATAATTTTAACATCAAAACTTTTTCATTTCTAGTCTTCATTAAAAGGACTACCTCTCCCCATCCCTGCCTACTGCCACATATGCATTAGAATACATGAAATTGATTATTTCTTTCATAACTGATGGACAAGTCATCAAACTCATCTGTTGTTTTCCTTGAACAAGTACATAAGCAACCATATAAGTAAGTCAAATAGCTTTGAATTCTGGAAAAGTTTGGTTTTTTCCTGTTTGCTTTTAGAGTCATCGATTACAGTTATTATATAAAAACCTTTGTACGGGTTTTTTTTTTCAAAAGAAATATTTTAAGTGAAAAATCTGAAGTGCTGTTCTAGCCTTGAGGAAATAAAGAATTGCAAATCTTTACGGGTACCAACTTCACTGTCAGACTTATTATTGGAAAAATTAGCATTTGAATAGCCTTGCAATGTGGAATAATTTGTTTCTTCCTTGTGAAATTGTTCAGCATTGACAGACTTATCACAGCTCCTGCTTCACAACCACTGGAGATGGATCAGTTAATCAATGGTGTCCAAATTGTGAATGTTCTCATTCTTCTGCTAGTTGTCAAGTCCAAAGTACTCTCATACCTGTGGAGTTAAACACTACTGAGACAAAATGCACCTGCTGTTTCCAACAGAGACTTACTTCACAGGACCAGGACCTGATATAGAGATGACTATTTAGCAGCAAACTGGGTGACCTCTTTTCTGAATCTAAACAATTGCCACTTGATTATTTAACTATTCTAAAAAAACTGTGTTCATGTACACCAGTGATTGTACGAACAGCTCTATAAGGAGTACAGTTATGGGTCAATTGGTACAGATCATGTTCGTAAAGCATCTATGTCACGTGCAATGACAATGGTGGAAAAAGACAGAGAAAGGCAGCAGAGCTATCAAGCAAGCTACTTGTTAACATAAACTTTTCAGACTAAAATACTATTAGATAAAAACAAGACAGTGCCATAATCTATCTCTTTACTATATTCTTCCCTCTTAAACAGCTAAAATTAAGTAACTGTAGGGGAGGCTTGCGAGAAAAAAAAATAATAAAAACCCCCCAATATTTAATACACTATTCCTAAAACCAAATAATCCAGCAAAGCAAATCTCCCATATGTGTCTTATATTCACAACTTCTTTGGCTTGGAATGAACATGAAACAGAAGAAATATCAAAGATCTCATCATCAGAAAAAAGCACCATCTGAAACCAGCTCAGCTCTCCAATTTATATTTTCATTCACGGTCACGTATGCGTCTAATAAACTTTGTACACATTCATATCCTTTCAACATTAGCAGAAGCACTTCAGTCACCTGACATGTCAGTCTGAAGTCACAGCTATCTCAAAGCATGTGGTGTGAATTCAGCCCATCTTTACAGATATTTTCTAAGGCATGTCATACTAAAATGTTTACATTGCCCACCATATGAACTTTTCAGTCTAAGAGTTTAACACATTAAAAAGTGCATGATCTTATTATCCCTGTGATGAAATAATGCTTTCTCTTTGAGGTAAAACATTTCATTCTATTTATTTCCAAATAAGAAATAGATAAGGATCCTAATCAGCAAAGCCTCTCAAGAACATGCTCCCTTTTTGCTTACGATCTAGTAACATTAGGAGCCCTGGGGGGCTGACATGACAGGACTGGGGACAGTCAGGGCTGGCAGTGACCTTAAGGCCATGACACTCACCTAAGCAGTAACTTTAATATATGCACATATCCTGCATACACTGAAAGTCACATTTAAAAATTCAATGATCCCACAGACACAGTACATCCAAGTATGGCATTTTTAGCCTGGAAGTCTTTGGGTAGGGGAAGCTCTCTGAGAGGGGGATCAAAAAAAGGACTTTAGACACTTGTTTAGAATTTATATACAACCAGCAACTAAGCCGCTGACAGAATGAAGTGTTGTACAAAATGGCTCTTTCCAAGGCATGGCCTGTGAATCCAGCGTGACCAGAGCACGTTAGCGATGGGCTGTTGATCTGCATAAGGACTAATATGGCGCCTTGCACAGTCTGCAGCACAACAATAGTCTTCTACAGACAAAACCTTATATCAGGTGCTGCAGATAAGCCCAAAACAATACCTGCTGGAAAGCCACATGGCAAATTTGGTATACAGGAAAACTACACCCTCATTTCAGGACTGGATGAATCAAGAGCAGCACAGGGGCAATCATCAGATCAGCTGCTTTGAAACCATTGACAGCACTTTTAGTGATGCCTTCCACCTTGGTTCACTTTTTTGCAAAGGGCCTCGGCGATCCCACTTAGAAGCTTTCCCTCAACACATGGGTGAACACTCAGAACCCCTAACTGCAGAAGGAAAGATCTTTCTCATTGACTTCTTTCAAATAATACAACAATCTCACTTTATTCAATATACACACTAAGCAGGATATTCTAGCTCCAGTTCCAGTTTAAAACACTAATGCATACAAGAAGATCCTTTTGATGGCTTCTAGTTCTACAGTTCTTTGTGTTTTCACTTAGTCAGAAAGAGACTGTTGTTTTGCAGAAATTCTGATTTATCATTGAGGTTTGCATATAGAAAAAGATGTGGTTGTAAGATTAGCCAGAGTATTATAATTAATTTCTATTTTCAAGTAGAAAATCCAGTTTCAGTATCATCCATGTCCATAGCTCCAATAAAAGCTACAGCTCAGTTTCAAATATAACCATAGCTGGGACCATTTACTGCAATGTTTTTTTTCAGTAATAAAACCCATATCTACAAGAAAGTAAACTGTGGCAAGAGTTAAAACCAGGTAAATTACAGAAAGTGCAATCAAATCAAGACTATAGATGTGTCATTTTTTTTTTACCTTTTCATTCCAGAATGACTAAGATGTGATGGCACCTGCTTATCAGATTTACTGACATGATCGTTATTAAAATATTATATCATTCAGAACTAGAAAAAGCACAAATTCAGGACACTAAATCTAAATACTCAGAATTTTAGGTGGAGGTTGAATTCAAATTTCTAAATAAAAATCCTTTTTGTACTTTCAGTTGTGGGTCAGAGCTAAAATCAGGAGTCTAAACGTCATCCTAATCCAAATGTCAATGCTTCAGTTCATGTCCGCTTACAACAGATATGCATCTGATATTCAAAGATATGAAATGTTTTAAATCTCATATTTCATATCAATATGCACTCCTCACCTTCACATCAAAATGTACATTTCACTCTTGCCTGTGAGTCAGTGGAAATGTAGATAATTCACAGAACAGAAAGGGGAAAAAAACCCACCTCAGTGACAATGGAGATCATCAGTTGTCAATTGGGAATTTTACCACCAAACTCAATTTTTTTCATTGACTCACTCACTTATCCAACCAAAATAATTTGATCAAGACTCCACAGCACTTTGAAAAAGTTATTTTTCCTTGAACCTATTTTCAAGACAAGAAGAAGAACCTTAGAACAAAATTATTTTCTAGTCCTGACTGTTCATGCATAGGATTAGATTTAAGTAAGTTTTAAAGTCATGAAAGAAAGTCATGACTCTCATTCAGTAAGCATAATGATGATCATTGGGCTAGACAGGAGCCTTTGCATTTCTGCATACTTTTGATGAGATAGTTACACCTGTGAACATCTTTTCTGTTACAAATCTTAAAAAAATCAGATCTTAGTAATGTGTTATCAGATAAAACTGAAGTGACTTAATGCATCTGGACATCTAAGAGATAAAGATGCTTCAAAAGAAGCAGTGAAAGTCAAGTTTATGCATCTTGCCTCAGAAATTATATTTTCTGTATATTTTGTATACAGGCAAACAATGTAAGCTATTTGCGTATCAACTGTGCATATGCACATAAGAAAACTTGACCATTGGGAGCATAAAACACATATTAACTGCTTAACTGCTGTGAAGTCTCATTTATAGACCTGTGATTTCTCTCCAAATCAAAGAGTCTGAAGCATTTGAATCCAAAGATTACTATAATCCTGTAAGAAGAATTGAAAGGATAGATTTGCCTGTTATATAACTCCATTAGTTAAGAAGAACATTGTGTGGTTTCAGTGACTGAGAGGAGAAAAGCAGAAGTTGACAAGATTACAAGCCCACATTTGGACACACAAAAATTTTTGAGGTATTCATATTCTGATATGAATTCAGAGATTAAAATCACATTTGCTTTCTAATTTGGCAATAGGACCTGGCGCAGAGACGCCATTCTGTCCTGTTTAAATCTCTTGAATGCTGAAGAAACTCTATCTCACCTTCCCCAAGAGATCTCTGGTCTTTTATAGTCTCTGTCCTGGAATGGTCTTTTTTCCAAGTCACTAGGAGGAAGTGTTCAATGCCAAAGAGAAAAACTCAGAGGACAAGCTAAAATGCAACCAAAAGAACCGCCAGCTTCCACAAGCTCAACCACTGCTCTCTGTTCATTCAAGGTAGACTCTAGTGACAGTATCTTGACTTACTACTGACATGGAAGGGCTAAGGCAACCATGATGGGGCTGCTTTGAAACCATGACGTTGAGAAAAGCAAGTCCCTAAACCAAAGATCTGCAAGTACTTGCCTCGGGGCTGGCCATTGTTTAAGCAGGAACCGCAGCAGGATGTAAAGTTAAACCGTTACTTAGTGGTAGCTGATAGGAGGAAGGTATAACCGTTAGTTACCATAGGTAATTATAATACCAAACAGCACACCCCCAGGAGGAGACTTTAGGTGCAAATGTAGGTCCGCTCTAGTAAAATGAGCAAAACTGAAATTAGAACATGCACAGATGAACTTTTGTATAAGTGTCCCATCAGCTGCTTCAATGTAATTTCTTCTTTGTTTTCGTGTGGTATAAAAAGACCTCATTTGTTTCTAAGAGGTGTGCTGGCTGATGTTAAATGCCCAGCACCCCACTTCACAGACTGGCAATAAAGACAAGTATCTTGACTCAGTGTGTTAATTTGCGTTATGAAGGCGAAGAATCCTGATTTAGGGACAACATTACCACCAGAAGGTCCCTAATAAAATGCACACAGAACAGAAATTATCAACCTGGTCTTCTCCCAAGGTAGTCCCAAATTATCATCTGTTCCCCTTTACGTTCTTTCAATACCTGAACGTGATCGTAAGAACAGCAGGATAGTGATGTTTAAGATCCACAGAACTACTTCGTATTTTCCTGGCTACTGTGGAAACCATATATTTCATCATACAATTAGAATGGATCTTTGAAAACTGAATTGATAATGGAGATAAAAAAGCACATTTGAAAGCTGTGTTTGAATTTTGCAACGTATTGAATAATTTTGATAAAAAGATTCACAGACTATTTAACTAGTTCATAAGCTCTTCAAATAGAAAATAATAGAAGCACATTTAAAAGAAATCACAAAATAAATAAACAGAATTATTTTACCAGCTTTAATCCCAGCACCCCATAACTTGAGAATACTTTGCAGAAATTCGGTCAGTTCCCCTTTGTGCTATGTGGTTTAGGGAACTGCTGATTTGAAAGGCTATGAAGTTAATGCCTTCCTTTTTCCCCTGATTCTCCTTGCAGTTCCATATTTCACCCTTCACATTTAAACCTTCAGTACTTCTGGTGTAAAGATTGAGAGAGAAAGCTGTGATAAGAGTAGTCAGAGGGTTAAACACCTCTTACTGGATTTAGTCTTGATTAGTATTTTCTAATTAATATTTTCCTATCCCCGTTGACATCATAAACATCTGCCCTAAATATTCCTTGGCTAAATGGTTTCTGATTCTCCTGCTTCCAGAAACAAATCAACACAACTAAATATGAGAGGTTGCTATTAAATCAGATATATAAGTTTCAGGTAGGAGCAACCTGACAGATGGAGCAAGCAACTCACTGAGAGTCCCTGCCCCAGTTTTCTGAGGAACTCATACTTCAGAGTTTAGCTCTGAATTTCTCAACCCCACTTTTGTCCTAAACTCAGTTCATCTTTCCAGTTTCTATCAAATAACTTTCAAAATCTCCTTCAGTCTCCCCAGTAGCTCGGTACATACTCACAGCACATAATAATGTAGCCTATTAGGGGATGGAAACTTCTTCTGTTTATAAGTAGCTGAGACAAATTTCTGAGGAACTCCAGTCATGCCCCCTATCTAGGAAAGGCCAGATGCTCACAGTAGGTGCTGGATTGTTATCTTGTTTCAAAGACTTCCCTGGACTTTTGCAATAGGACATAGTAATGTCCAAGGTGACAAGTATTTTCTGTTTGCATAGCCGTTAACCAGTTTTCTTGCAAGTTTTATTCTTTGCTTGTCATTTCCATACTTCACCCGGAGAATCTTATCTTTAAAATGCAAAGTCACAAATATGTAGCTGTATCAATGGGGTTTGCTTCAGAGGTGATGCTGGGATAACATAAAAAGACAGTACTCCCACCCTTTTTAAGCTTTATAGGGTTTTTTTGTTTGTTAAACAACTGTGCTGAAAAGTATATAGAAAAAAAAGAGAATTAATCTAATGTTGCTGCCTAACATTGCAAAATAAGTTTGATTCCTTGGTTCGACTTTCTCTTTGTTTATTTGATACAAAACAGAGTAAATCTTTTAAAATAAGGAGTTAGTTGTCACTTGACAGGAATTAATTGTTTAATTTCTACTCTCTAATGACCTTTTAAATAAAGCAATAGAATCTTAAATGCTGATCTAGACTTAGATCTGCTTTTAAGCCTAAATAACTTTTATACAGAACTTATGAACATAAACCCTGAATAGGACAAGCATTTAATGAAAAGGCAAGCAAAATCATTTTTAGTTACCAAGAATTGGAATATTTGACTCAACAAATCACTAATTCAATAATAAAAGATCAATTTAACAGATATAGCAGACCAATTCTGCATCACTGTGCTTTAAGTTACAGCATAAAATGACTTAGATAAGGAAGCAGGTTAATAGAAAAATTGATACCATTTGATATATGGGTTCAGTTGTCTGAAGAAAACAGCACTAGTTAGCATGAGTTTACGTCCATATTTGTTGTCTTAATATTTATTTAATATTTTTAAGGTTGTGCTTACCAATTGGTCACATGTAATATCTTTAAAATTCTTTAATTATTTGGAGTTTTTACTTCATGATGACTCCCTTTGGATCCTGAGCATCAAATTAATTAAATAAGACCACATTATTTTCAAAGCGCAGTTCAGGCCAAGCACTTCTGCAGTTTATTAACAAAGTACCATTCCTACCTGCTAAACAAGTTAATGTCCACAGTTCTATTTTTTGCCTATTGATTCCCTCACTCTCTTTTAAAAAATAGCATGTTTCCAGCAAGTGGGAGAAACTTAGTACAATACTAATTACTGCTGCAGCTGGGAGCCTACAAGCGTTTAAACTAGAGGAAAACTCTAAAATCTCGCTTTAAAACTAGAGGAAAAGATCTGAGGAGAGGAAATATACATTCTTCTTTTCCTTCAATGTCCTACATTTTAACTCAAATTTATTTTACATTATTTGCGTTTTGAATCTCCTTGACTTTTTTGGGTGTTTTTTGTTGTTGTTGCTGGTTTTTGTTTTTAATGTTAGTCATACCTTTCCTATTCAACGCATTGGAAATAAAAATCAGGCAGGGGACAGAAACTGTACTTCAAGTGGAAGAATTTCTCTGCTCTAAAATTAGTCTTCATTCTGAACTGGAACAAAACCTGATGATTTCAAAATTCATGGTGATTTTTTTTTTCTTTTATAAGGAGACTTTGATTTAGATAATCAATACTTCGGTTTTCATAAAAATAAAAACATCCACATTCTAAAATCAATTATATAACTGAAAAATAGTATTTACCAAATAACCTTCAAGAGAGTTTAATTTCAAAAAGTCAAAGACCAAGTTAGATGACATTTTAGGTCTATTTTTTTAAATTAGGCAGGTCTCCTATGGCTATTCTTAGTTTCCAAGAGCTAGTTACTTACATCAAATTTAATGTTGCAATAATTTTTCTGATTTAGTGCAATTTTGGGAAGAATGTGCTCTATCACCAAAGTGCACAGTGCTTCCCAACTATATATTACTGGTGATAGCAATCTGTTGTATCTATGAATTATCCCAAGCAGGGTGCATACAGGTATACTTGAGTATCTTCTTATTGCTCTAATTGTTACAGTTATAAATTATGCCAAATAAAAAGAAGAAAGTAGTCACAAAATATTTCAAGGTAGTTTTAGTGACTTGTGGAAATCACTACGACATAGCCAATCTAAAAGCTTCAAAGTTATTTTAATTCTTAAAATATGAGTGCCTGGAGATATATAGGACTATGTCAAAAGTGATTCAACGAAATTCAGAAGAATTGGCAGTTCAAACTACAGCCAGTTCCCAAACTGCCTGCTAAAAACGGTGTTTGGTAAACTAAATGCTCGCGCTGCTCTCCCACCTCTGCTCTGCTTGACAGATCCTCCTCTGCCTCGAGGTGACTCCACAACAGGTATGATCAGGATGTTCCTGCCCCGATCCTGCTCTCACATACCCCTAACAGATCTCCAGGATTGACTGTTCTAGTTTGTTTGACAAAACGCCCTTGCAGGTAATTGGTATGCAAGATTTCAACTCTGTTGTTAATAGAGGCTCCACAGTCCAAATCCATTAAGTTTATGCTGATCTGTTTGTTTATTTTTTTTTAATGGATCTACACGAGGTCTGTCAGAATTGCTGTATGAAGAGAGGTTTGCAGGTTTCTCAATATATATTTCTGAGAGTAACTTTATACTCCCATTTCCAAAAAATTTAGCCGCCTTGGCAAAGAATATTTCTGCCTTGGTTAACTCTTTACTAATGGACTGAAGCAAAAGAAGTCTCTTTTTAGTAAAGCACAAGCTCATTACTGAGGAAGTGGTTAGGGACAGTAGAGTTCAGCTTAACTGAGGATCAAAACCATTTGAAAGACCATAGAAATTGCAAAACTCAGAAAAGCTGCCAGAGAGAAAATGATGTCTTTGTAGTATCTTAGCGGTTGCCCTCTTTTTTTAGAAAAAAGTAAACCAGCAGTGATCATTTGAAACACGAGTCAAATATAGAGTCAAACTATGTGTTTAGTACAAGTGGAGTGATGAAGATATTTGCATTCAATTCTCTAAAAAAAAGTATTTTTTCAGATTCCCCAAACTCACTTTCCAAAAGTAGCTGCTGATATCTGAGAATGTTACTTTCTCAGCAGAAAAATAAAACAAAGAATGCAGTTAAGAAAATGGGATTCTAAAGCTCTTAATTATTTTTGTGGCAATAGGAATGTAAAGCCTCTATAATTATCTCAATACTTTCATCTAAGTGAGCACAAAGAAGAAGAGGTAGAGGTACATAAAATATGCCATATATTTTTTACTACTGTGACCATTAGTGTCCCAAGCTTAATGCATACTTCATTATTGAGAAATTCATGCCATTTGCATTTTAACAGGATTTTATCTGAATTTCCATGTCCTTTCTCTTCATATAATATTCAACAGCTAAAGCAAGATAGTGAATAAGGATTATAGAAATCAAATCCATTCACTCAAATAATTTAAATTTCTTACTTCCTATTAGATAAAACATATTCTGACACACCAAGATCATCAGATGATATGATACTGATACAGACAATAGTTTTAGCTGCAAAATTCTTTTTACTAATTGGCAGGCAATTTTCTTCTTTATAGTATTGATTTAAAATTTTTTTCTCCTCAGAGTACCCCCTACAGAAACGAAACTTCTCATTCTCATGTGTATGCTAGCTGCAAAGAGTACACAGCAATCACACATCATCTTAAGCATTTTGCATATTTTTATAATAGACCTCAAGTATGCCATCAAATACATGCATTAATATCTGCTTTGTAAAATTAGGATATAGAACAACCTTGCATTTTTTAGTGTCAGCACTCACATTTCTGCTGAGAGGAAAACTGACTGAAGGAAATTAATGCTTTTAACAGAACTTTAATCTTCTGTACTCTGATCCATTACAAGGTCTTTTCTGTAACTCTTAAATCTGTATCTACTCTTCCATAACTTCTTCATCTACAACACCCATTTCTGATAATATCAGTAATCTGAGTTACAAAAGAAATCCAAAATCTGCACTTTATACCTCTGGGCATCAAATTCTATAATTACAAGAGCTATCTCTGTATATGATTATTTTTATCTTCAAAGAATGTGAAGGGAATGTACACTGCTATATCAAAAATATGTTTCATTAATAAAAGAGAGATCTTATCTTAAAAGTATCTCCATTTTAATCTACTATCTTCTCTAATATTATACAGTGGTACTCATTAAAGATATAACTCTATAACGATGCTAAAGATGGATTTTAATAGGACCAATATGTCTGTCTTAACTGTTAAAAATTAATGGTCTTTCTCATCTAGCCATGGCCCTTCATGATAAAGAGGCAGCAAGGATTATCTATTAGCGGAGTTATTGTACTCTTTAAAAAGTTGTATTAATTCAGCACTGTGCCATATATAATCAGTCATCACTAGTTATTACCACCATGAACTTGTCAGACACGTTTTTCATTACATAATCCTAAATATATAAGAAGAAAATTAATCAACACCCAACATCCAAAGTGAAGAAGTATACAAAAGGTACTTTATTGTTTTCTATTTCTTTTTTTCACCTATGTTGAGTGAACATTAGAAGGATTTTTCATATTTCTCTTACATTAAACAATATTTTGATGACTTATTTCACACATTTCCTTGTGGGTCCTCCAACATTTTTCCCCTTCCTTAAAGAAGCACACTAGTTTCTAAAATGTGAAATGAAAGCGTGTATTTGGGTGAATAATTTGAAAGTGGAGTATCTCCCTTCTCTAAGCAACTGTAGCCTGTGTCAGCTTCCTACCTACTTGATCTCTCTTTGGAAAATAAATCTGGTTTTATAATCAGACAGAATATTACATACAGACAGCATCTTTGTCATCCTGTCAAACTGATGATCATCTTGTACATATCGTTAATGCATTAGTAACCTTGAAAAAAGGGAACAAAACCCAAGTCATGAAAGAATAAAGAAGGAGTAATGTAATACATTTCTGATTGTTATTCTCTGTGTTACATTTCGAGACTGTTTTCCTAGTGCATATTCTTCTAGGTTTTCTAGCTCAAACCATCTCTGACATATAGAGGAAAATATTAAAGCCATCCAAAAAAAATTGCAGATAAACTGTACATAAATTGTTTATCTGGATGTCTATTCTGTTTCTAAAATGCAAGTTATTATATATTATTCAAGCTTTGTATCCTCCTACCTTGGCGCAGGATGTAGACATTTTTGCTGTTTACGTTCCTAGCCTTATAAGCAGCATGACGGTATCACTGCCTCCTTTCTAAAGCACCAATAGTTTGTATTTGGTATTCAAATCTGTGTTATTACCGCTGATTCAGTGCCAACTAAGGTTTTCAAATTTTTCTTTTGGGTGCCAGACAGAACGTGGAAGTGATGCTTCTGAGAGATTGCACCACAGTAAAAGAGATTCCTGATGTAAAAGATAAAATTATTAATACTATTACTGTTATATCAGAAATTTTAAAAGTCGATGCAAAAAGGAGCAGTCAAAACCTCTCTCACACCTAAACATTAGCCTTTTCTGGAGCACACCATGTTATGTGCCAGGTTATTGCCATTTTTCAGAAGAAAGATTTGTCTAAAAATCAATTAATTCACCTGAAACGGCAAATACTAGAAATAGCTTATTTGCAAAGCATTTTGAATGATAGAATGACCTTCACTCTAAACTATTCTGAGACAGAATTTGAAGCACTATAAAGCATTTGGGAGGCAGAAGAGGTAGCCTGAATAGAAAAAAAAAGAAGAAAGATTTTTTTAAAAGGATATGAGAGTGGGGGTTTTGGTAACATTTTAAATGTCAAATATCACACCATTCATCAGTTCTGATTATACTTTATGGTAACTTTTTGATAAGACTAGGATTCATCAATATTTTATTAATTTTAAAGTGAGTTTTGAATTTCACTCGCTGCCTCTAGTCAGTTTTGAATGGCAGAACTCCTCATAGGAGAAACCCAAAATAAGAATGAAGCAAAATCGTGCAGAAAACAAGGTGTGTTGTGCTAGATCATGGGATTTTTTTGGCAGTCATTCTAATTGAAATGCTAAATTTGGAATTTTATTACTGTACTTTTTGACAGCAGTGAGCATTATTAGAACAATCCACAACATTCAACCTGTTAGTTCCAGAAAATAATTTCTCCAGAAAGCTCAATTTGACAACACATGCTGTATGGTGTTTTATGTCAAAAGCTATTGAATGCTTGTTCTTCACAGAACTTAAAAGTGAAGAATATTGCCAGATAACTCAGAACAGCTTTCTGAAACTCACAGATAAAAGGTTTAAAACATATTCCTTAATATGTATATTTAATAAGAAGTAATCAGCATGACTGTTCTGAGGAACATTCTATTTCTGCAATAAATGTTCTTGTTAAGAGATATGCAGTACTTAGATCCTCATTTTTTTTCAAGTTATAACATAAAAATCTTGCCCATGGGCAAGTTTAAATACATTTACATAAGTTTAAATCTGACCTTTAAACACGATCTTTGTATAATATGTTATATAATGTGATTCTTTACTGTTTAACATATGATACACAGATTCATTACATATATGCGTCTGTTTAATAATGATTCTGACCTCAATACCTCAGTACCAAGGAAACACAACTTACAAAGGAATTGACCGTACTGCAATGTCTGACTTTGGAAATCTACCTCATTTAGCTTTACTTTCACTCATAGTATTTTCTTTTAAAAACAAAAAGCTAAAAATAAATAAAAACATGGACAATGGCATAAGCCATATGTAAAGTTTAACACATGAAAAGTTTCCAGAGATTTAGATGGAAATAGGTCAGGTTAATAAAAAGCATTGTATACTAACAACCACATTAAATTACTTGAAAGTTGTCAATGGAGGACAGCCAGATTAACACAATGGTCTGTGACAGCAATTCTCCTGTTTCCAGAGTTGCAAAGCTTGATCTTACAAAGTAGGTTAAGAAAAAAATAAGACCCCTTCCAGTCTGATAGAAAGGTTGAAAATTACGGCTGTGGCTTGCTTTGCTTTCCTGGGGCCTCATTCAGATTTTATGGTTCCCTTGCTCTCTTAGTTGCCTTCTTTTCCTGTTGACTGAAGCTGTACTCAGTATATTAAAGAAACAATTCATGCATGTGAACTTATGCTGTACGCACGAACCCAACCTGTGCAGAGCCCCATACCCTGCTTCAGCTCTTCATCGCCCCCCGTCATGGCTATGCCAGGGGAGACATTGACCTATGCAGACAGCTGCGCTTGAGGAGAACAGCCATAGCGTGGCCGAAGAGCAGCCACGGAGGTCATTCGGAGACGACGCCAAGACAAAGCAGCATCACTGGCCAGCACAGCACTTGGGAGCCCTCTCAGAGACAACGACTGGATTTTCAGCTGCCGGTCCCACCCTCCCCTCTACTGCTCGTGAAACAATCCAGCCTTTCTGTTTAAATGTGATCGTTAGCTAAAGATTTCTTTCTGGTCTCTTGAGCTACTTCTTGCCACCTTTTTTTAATGCTTTATCAGCACAGCTTCTTTTCGCTCTCGCATGTTTTACCCTTTCCTCTTTGAGGCGTGCACTCAAAGCAGCAGCTCCGTATTTTCTTCTGCAGGCAGCTATAGGGACACGGAGAACCCCAGTCTCTAACTGTGAGCCCTCCCTTACCTGTGATCCACAGGTTCAGAACAGGGGTTTAAATCTTGATCTTGCTATAACTTAAGCAAGTACCCTGGAAATAAGTCTATCGATGCTATAGATTGCTTTTTTCTTGTGGCTTTTCTCAATGGCAAGAGGAATTGACTGCTTACGTTTCGTAGTCACCTAGGTTTATGAACTTGCACAGTGTTGTGACAAGCTACATTTATTTGATTTAGCTGTAGTTTCACCTCCCTGTATCTGAGAGCAGTCCTGCCAGAGACATAGATCTGGATGCTGCAGTTATAGGTCGTAGCAGTGCATGATTTATCTTTATTTTTTGAAAGCACCTACATGCTGAATAAATAAATACAAAACTGCATTAAGTTAAATTACTACAGTCACATGCGGAAATCCAACACACGAGCAAAATGAGATTTAGTGTTTCCTTACAAATATAGTTAATAAAATGTTATTATCATTGTCTGTAGAAAGAAAAGAGAACGCTATAGAAAATAAAAAGTACGCCAGAAAGCAGGCATTTGAATTCTAAATACAAATCACTTAGTAAGAATTTTAGTAGGCATAGGTCAGCTCATAATTTATCAGATTATTTAGGAAAATTTGCCCAAAAGGCCTAGAAATGTATTCCTTATATATTTCTTTCTGTGCTATTCAAATAGTAAATTTAAGATTTCCTGACAGCAACTCAACAAGCTTGAATTTTGCAAGTAATCTGATACCCTGATAAAAGTACAGAAATTGCTAAAGAGAAAGCTTTGCTTTCTTTTTAGTTTACCTGTTTGTTTCTTCAAGCTTCATCTGTCACTGTGGGAAGGCTGGGAATATGAAGAAAAGCTAAGGCTTACGATCAAAACCATTAAGAATCAGGCATACAATTTCACTTCTGTTTACTTCCTGTGCTTCAATATAAAGAGATGGTGAACATAAATCGGGTTGCACCACATATCTATGAGAATCAGATTCTTGAAAATTTTATCCTGTCTACTTTCAGGAGATATCCTCATGTGAACCTAAGCTTTAAAAAAAAAAAAAAAAAAAAAAAAGTATTTTATTTCTATCTATACTTCTTGCTGGAGATGATGACATTTCAGTCTCATTAGAAAATACTACCATAGCAATGTACCACATTTTATGCTCTTTATGATGAGCAAGAGATGATGCGGGATGCAGTATTGACATGGTCTTTCTGGATGATCTCAGCAGTGCTCAAGTAGAAGTTCACAAAAGCACCTAGCAAGGTTCACAAAATCAAGCACCTTATCAACATACAAAAATATAATTGGCCAGAGCACATGCATTTTTTCAGATAATAAAAAGCAGACTATTTACCTTGAATACTACTAGACGTGTATACCAGACTTGGAATAAGAACAAAAAATATCTTATTTGCCAAAACTGATTATTTCTACAGATGATGTAAATACAGTTAGCATGTAAGGCACATGCAAATGAGCACCCATATTGTTCTCTCTTTTTGGACTTGTACTCATACCTGCGCTAAAACCTCAAATCGTTCAATTATTGCAGCCTTGTAGTTACATATAAATTTTCTGTGGCCTGTCCATAGGTAAAATTTTCTTGAAATACATATGCATGATATTTTTTGTAAAAAAAATTTGTAAAATTCCACTTGTTCTCATTACTAATGAGTCAAGTGTCTTCAAATGTTCCTCATTGGTACTGCTGATCCTCAGGAGTGCACAACAAATATCACAAAGAAACAACATTGCCTTCCTTCAGACCTTGCCTTAAAATTCAGCTCATATCATGCCTGCAAAATACCGTAGTAAATGTTCCATTGATTTCAGAAGTATTTGTTTAATATCCCACCCACTTGTCTTGTGTATTTACTATATTAAACTTTCTGTGGTATTCTGTGTGATTCATTGACCAATGGGTATTGCTCTTAAGTCATTTGTTGCCCATGTCAGAAAGTCTTTCTAAACACATTTCCTAGCTGGGACCCTCATTCTTAAAGTCCTGACAAGAATTTTTTAGGATTACCACAGATCAAATAATTATCAGAAAGCAATCTATTAAAATTAATGATTTAAACATAGGATACAGCAGTATACAGCTACTGTATTCTCCAGAATTTAAATTTCAAATATTACCCTCTTTATACACAAAAGCAGATCCTTCCCTATTTGTATAAAAAAAGTGGAAAAAAATAAATCTATTAGCACTGTGTGCTAATCGTACAGAAAAACAGTAATAAAAAAAATCTCCTTTGCTCAGGCACTAAGTCCAGGGTTTTAGTTTTAATTCCATTCTTTAAGTTGCATTATTGTGTGTAGTATCTTTGTTCTTAATCATTGTCATGAAAAGCCTTTATTAATAGATTGATGTTTTTGTCCTCTTGATCAATACCAAACACTCTATGCACAAATATATATCATCCCAGATATCAATCTGTGCATTTATAATGATATTTGTTTCCTGTAAGACTCATTTATGAACATGTAATTGAAATTCCTTCCTCTGGCTATACTACAAATGTTGCCTTCCATAGCTCCACTGAGATAAATGCATAAAGCGCCCGCGAAAATACATAGACAGATAAAACAAATTGTGGATTAGGCACTAAAATTCCCCTTGCTCACCTCATGTACATATATGCATGTATAGGGGGGTGTGGGGGTGTGTGTGTGTAAAACAATAAAACAACCCAATAATATAATAAATACAGAAAGTTGTTGAAGTAACTGGGATATTATTTTCTTCAGTTAAGCCTTGGCATTTTTGAACATTCAGACACGTGATAGAATTACATAGACTTACTGAAAATAAAGATACCACCATGCTACATGAGGTATTGACATACATGCTTTGCTCTTTTCTGTAATAGTAGCTGTTATTTTGGTCTTCAGAACAAAATAAACTTTAAAAAATAAGTGTTATATGTGGCAGTGGGAGATAAGGGGAGTTTTCTAAAACCTTATTGATAATCACTGGTGCTCATTTATTGGGCAAGGGAGGAGGGGAGGAAGAAAAGAAATGGTGGAGCTACAGGCATACTCCATTATAAATTGCAACACGGTATCAATATCTCCATATATAATAGTCCAGGTGACCTATATGATACAGACTCTAAATTGTAGTTCAGCATTAGCTGAAGCCACTGACTCGTGTTTCTCTGGGTTAAGCTTGGACTGTTCTGAATACTGTACCAGGACATTTCCAAAAGAAACCTAGACATGGTCAAATACCATAAGCCACAAAGCAGTAATAGATCACAGGAAAAGACAAAGGCATCACTTTTCCTAGGTCTTTCCAGTGTTGGATATTTATCAAGTAACACGCCCAGAAGTCTCAATGCCCTGTTACTCCAATTCCATTTTTTTTTCAAATCACTTTTCATTACACAGAAATCATGACACATTTTTGTCTTTTCTCTCTTTACCAGAAAAAAATCAGTGTTAATTCCTGTGAAGAAATAAATAGAAGCTCCTTTACTGGAGGCCAACACATCCAGATCAAGATCTATTTCTAAAAATTGAGTCACTTGTTTGTTCGATCAGTAATAGAATTCTCCTAGACTTATTTTTTTCTTCCTTTTTCTCATATAATTTTCACAGTATGAGTTAAAAGAGTTTAATAAATCCAAAGTACAAAAAGGCTTGTAATGAACCTGTCAAAGGGCTTGCTTGTAATTTGCCTGAAAGGATATTATTTCCTGAGAATGTGGTTCTGTCTTCATATAATTCTTCCTGAGATGCTCAATGCAGAACCCTAAAAACGGATCTTGACAATTTTGAGTAACATCCACTGGTAGTTGCTATCCTAATATGCTGACTGAAATGCCTCAGAGTAAAGATCAGGTATAAATCAACTTCACCTTGCAAAGAAAAGTAATTTTTTTGTGTGAAATAATTCTTTTCTTCTGAAATGGATGAACCTAGCAACGCATAAATGTATCTTTCTACTTGTTAACATGCTTTTAACACAGTTTAACTACTACTGTTCAAGTTAATGCTATCAGCTTTTAACTGGTTTTGTTGGGACATTCATCACAATAGTAGCACTGGTATAAGAGCCGAGTTGAACAAATACTGTATTCCAATTCATTTTACATAAGCAGGTATTCAGCTGGTGTATGAATCAGGCATTATTCTTCACTATCTCTTTCAGTGCAGCACTTTCTTCAGCGCACTTTGTCCAGAGAGTTTCTGGGAGTGAGTAAGGCTGGTGCTTCTCTCCCTAATGGCCTCCGTAGGGAGCAGGATAATGGGGAGATGATCTGATTTAGTGCAGCCGTCCTTACATTTTGTAAATCCCGGCTTATGCTCAGCAAGAAACAGAACATGGCTGCTTGCCCTTGAAAGCATAGCAGGAGCGATCCCTCTCTGTTTTCCTCTTGTTTCAAAAAAAGTAAAAGAACACAACACCTTTTTTCTGTAGTACTTCCCCCTACCAGACATGCTGCGTGCCGAGCCTGGTTCGGTCTGCCTGCACCTGCTTGTTTCTGAAAATAATGAGACACACTGTGCCTGTTCTGTTTCCTCAAGCATTTCTCAACTGTGCCCACAACTGCTTTTGGAACTAGGTCTAAACAGCCATTCTAGGATCTTTTAGCCATCCTTTCACGAACAGTCAAATCAGACCCATAGAACACAGGCCCATATAACCAAAAGTAAAAACTTCTCACCTTCAGTAACGCAATTAACTTGTTCCACTTTTAAACCATATAACATCGCTGTTATTAATGCACACCTTAAAAATGTAATTCTTGGAAGTCATCATACATGCTGTTTTGTGAATTCAGACACTAGTTGTTCAGGTATTTTGATCTTCTGCCACACCATTCCTTGCGTATTAACTTATTTTGCTCCTTACAAAATTGGTATGCAGCGTTTGTGCCACTATATACCAATAAATGTTGTAGAAGTTATCCCTTCACAGGATGTATTGGAAATTAATTTAGATTTAACCTATAGGACAGAATCAGCAGATCTACTCCACAATATAGGTCAGCTTCAAATGTGTTGTCAGCACTATGAATATAATTTCTTCATGTAATATGTTTCCTCCTATTCTAAATTTCTGGATTTCATGAAGAAAGATTTTATGAAATTTTTTTTTGATAGCTTAGTGCCTTTTTTGAAAATCACTACTACTGAAAAATGATTGCCTCATTTTCTGTTCTCTAGACACTGAGCAATTCAAAGCAATCCAACGACTACACTGTAACTATCCCTGTTTATTACTAATGTAACTCTGAGATTTCATTTAGTGTCTCATATGGAATAGCATAATATGAGATTATAACTAATACTACACTAATAAACAAAGCTCATTTCAGAAATCAAAATTACACTGTTGATCTGATCCGATCTGGAGCAAGGTTTTTCAGTATTTGGAGAACATTTTAATCTCATGTTCTTATTCATAAATATGTATGGAGAATCATAGAAACACGGAATATAATATATTGATTTCTGCAATGAAATTTACTCTAGTGTTCATGTACTACTTTTCCATGTCACTTGCCAGGCTCCTGGAAAGCTATCCAACATTAATTATAATGTATCCGTCCTGACAGAGTGAAATATTTTTAAAGGATATGTTCTCTGCTTACTTTTTTCACTGTAACATCAAAGGTTTGTCAGCCATCGATACAAAACACACAAATCTGTCTGGACATTAACGATTGAACCTCTGGCAAGGTTATATTCTTTCTTTACAGGAGCCTTGACGGTTCCCTCAGTTCAGGCAAAATATCAAACACTATTCCCGACTGCTGAACCAATTCTGCTGAGGTCAGAACATGCCTGAGACTGTTTGGAAAATGGTTTAGAACCCCTAGTGCAGTCAGAAAGGAAATGATTGTATGGGACAACATAGGTCTTCTCAAAAACAGTTTACTATTTTTTTTTATTTACTAGAAGATACGTAATAGTGAAAGTTTTTTTCTCAGACACCTTCTTGCAAAATAAAGTAAGTCACGTGACTAAAAATATGGCTGAACTCTAAAGGACATTATCATATTGTGCATTGATGTAGTCTTTCAACCGGGATTTTTGTCTCTTAGGTTGCAAGATTTTTTAAAAAAATGCAGTGAAACAGTAAAAAAGAAGTCTTAAAATATACTATGAACAAATCCACTTTTCTGGGCAATATAATTTCTCAAGTAACTGTACCATTCACTCCATTATCACGTACTATTTCTTTCAATACCAAGTCATTCTCCATGAAGGCAACCTTTTAGGTCTATTAACTAAATGATTGATTTCTTTGTTCTCTGGAAGAAAGGAAATTAATTTCTCTCCCCCCCCCCCCCCCCCCCCCCCCCCCCCTTTATTCAGGCAACTGAAGGAAGCCATACTTGTCTTCCCAATTATTCCTCTGCTTCAGCTAGATGTCTGCTGACCAGGAGAGGGGCCTGCCAGCCGCTTCTGCACACAGATCTTTTTGTTAATTATGGCCTTTGCTGGGGTAATCTTACTGTTTCCTTTTCCTGATCCAAATAAAAATGACTGGCAAGTCTGTCTCACCTATAATCTCTCCTTAAGAAGGAAAAAGACAGTTATCAAGTCATCTGGACTGACCTACTTCCTTCCACCAAGTGACTGAAAAACTTATGTCCGTTTCCAGAGAGTGGTAGTACTACAGATGTCTGGGGTTTTTTTTTTGGTGGGCCCCGCTGTTCTTTCTAAGAGCTACTACCACCATCTCTTTAATATTATATGAAGAATAGTTGAATAGTTTATAGCTGAGTAGTTTACCAAGCTACTAATTATAGACAATTGGAATGATAACACAGGAAAGCTTATAATTTTTTTTTTTTTGAGATAGTTATATCCAGAGCATTCTTTTCATGTTTTCTGATATTACTGCTTACCACTGGAAATAACTAACTGCGTTATTTACAACACTCAGCTTTTCAAGTTATCAAAAGCACATGGAATTTTTTTAGACTCTGACATGTATGTTTAATTTGAGAGATCAATGAACCCTCTTGTGTCCCATCCTTCAGCAAAAGATTACAATTCTCTAAAAGTCCATAGTTCTTATAAACCATTCAGAATACATAGAAACATCTTCTAGTTTATTTTGAAAACTCAGATATTGGGATTCTTTTGAGAATGTATATTCCCCTCTGTCACAGAGGCACACCAAAACCACTCCACACAGCTAAACTCAAACAAACCTTTAATTCACAACTGAAACCAAACAACCAAAACTAACGAAACAACCGGATAACCAAATGACACTCCGAGAACATTTAACAAGCTACAGGTTCGATATACCGGTCGGGGATGTTATTACTGCACGGCAAAACACGAGAATGATGGTCCAGGGTGTGCACACACTCACTCACAAAAGGAAAACTCTCACTCAAGGGTACCCAGAAGAATAAGAGCGCTCACCGAAAAAGGGGGGGGGGGGGGGTGTTCAGGTTCGGGTTCACTCAAGGATATCCAGAAGAATTCACTCACCAGAAGATGGCGAGGGCACTCAATCCCGGGAAGTTTCCTTGGGTGACGTCTCAGCCCAAGGGGAGAGTTTCCCATCACAGGCCCGCTGCTCCGAGGAAAACCACTCAAAGGGGCTTTCCGGCGGGGCTCCTTTTATAACCTGGTCGGATCTGAGCTGTGGTCATTTATGGTCAGTGTTCCAGAAGCTTCTCTCAACCAAGGCATGCCATTGGTTGAGGGTCCTGTCTCCCCACTGAGGGGTACCAGTATGGTCAGAGGTCTGGAAGTGTCTCTCAGCTGAGGCCCGCCATTGGCTGGGAGCCCTGCCGACCGGTCCAGGGGTCCCGCCTCTCCCACTCCCACCACAGGGAGTGGGGGGTTGACACCTGAGCTGAGCTGTGAGTGACAGCTGCCATGGCAAGACACTGGAGGCGCAGAAATGAGGCGCGAAAAGGAGCCATCGGCTGCCGCCCTGAAGGCCTCTGGCCCTGACCAGGGCGAGTGTATCTGCCACACTCCACCCCGTGACCACAGTCATGATCCGACCAGTTTTCTTTGGAGTGGTGGTGCAGTCACCTCTTGCCTCCAAAGTTAAAAAGGAGCGCAATGTTAGTGAGTTCCGCTGCTCATCATGGATCACCATTCTTCATGTGAAAATACCATTAGCAATCTATCTGTTAACAGGTGAACAATAGAAACTAGCAAACATGTAACAATAACCAATAGGATAGTAACAATTAGCAATAACAATGAACAGATGAGCATGATCCTAGGGTTGTGTTGGGACATCTATCATACAGATAGGGGGAATGTCAATTGGATGGGTTGGTTTTAGGGGTACCTTCACCTTACAGGTGGAGCTTAGGGGTACATCAACTTCAGGGACAGAGTTTAAGGGAGTATATTTCACAGTGGATACAGATTTTGTTATGGTTCTCTTAATACAGCTTATAATAATACAAATTACAATAATCACAATTACAACTGTTATCAAGGATTGAAGGAGGCTAGTTAACCACCCCGTCAAGGAAAACCCAAACATATTGAAGACTTTCCCTAGCCAAGTAGTCCCTAATGCAGCAGTGATTTCCCGGGTCTCTCTAGCCATCTTCTTCATTTTGTCCATCTGTTCTTGTAGTGGCACTGAAACATTTGGGATGTGGACACAGCAATCATCTGCCGATAGGTTCAGCTTCCCACATACACCCCTTTCCTTCAATAGGATCAAGTCCAATACAGCTCTATTTTGAATAGTCATCTTGCTATTTTCCTGCAGTTGATGGTTTAGGAAGCCTATGCTGTCATGCGTAGAGTTTATTAGCGCCTCCAATTGCAGGCCCACCTGCTGAATAGCCTGTCGGTTTCGCACTGGTGCGATCCCCATTCCAAAAATCGACTCTAACCACCATCCAATCTTGGTTGAGGCCTTTTGCCACCCTGTCCGGGTGCTCCTCGGCACACGACCCCACCATTGGCGTGGTATGGGCCCTTCCCGGTAAATAGGGCAGAGTGAAAGCACAGCTAATGTACAGGCCAGCTTCGGGGTAGTAGGGTATAGCCGGGAATATAGGTGGCCATCAGAACATGCCCATACCAAATTACGGGGTGCAGGGACAAAGGATGTTTTACATGAACCTGGAATAGTGGTGATAGGACGACAAAGGCCCTTGTCATGGCAATTTAAGACAGAGGGTCGCAAGTAGCTAGTATTGCTGCATAGGCAACCCTGTACTAAGGCTTCTTGGGTCGGTGGGTATAGCCACAATAGGGGCATCTTATCTATATCTTTACATCCAATGTCTGTTTGGCAGCTCCAGAGTGGGGATTCCCCTGCTGGCTGGGTCTTATCTTTCCCTCCATACCAGCTAGGTCCATGGGTGAACCTGGCCCATGTGCAATGAGTGGACAAACAGATGAATTATTGTTACATGCACTGGGGCACTCGTTACTATCTCTATCGGGATGTCTGATACACCAAGAGGCATTTAGTGGCTTGGTATATACTAGAGAGTGATCATCAATGCTCTGTAAAGAACCATGTTCTGTGGTTCCCCATGGAACTTCAGTGCAGGCTATGGTGTCATTGAGGCTCCACCCCACGGCCTTGTGAGTTGGTTGGAGAGTGTAATTACACCTAGCATACCATACTGAGCTGGCATTTAGAGCACCCGGGGGCCAACTGTACTCTATATGGGTGTACCCCACATTTCCCATGCCTTCCCGGAATCTCCAGCTGTAATTGTTATACTGAGTCCACGTTAATTCGAGAGCTAGTGATATATTGATGTCCTGCACAAAAATTGGCAAGGGATCCTCAGCTGACTTAGGGGTGGGCAAACATACGGTTACTGATGTTAGGTTCATCATTCATGCAAATCCCACCATCATCTTTGCCACCATGTTGCCGTCCAGGTGGTCTGTGCTGATTGCTGTTGCTACCAGCGAGAGTAACAGGGTTGTCCACTTCTCCATTGTCCTGTAAGAGAACACAAAGGTGGGCCTCAGTCCCTTGGGACTGGGCTTTCAGGTTAGAAATCCGGGATTATAATGAGTGCGCCTTATTATCTGTCTTCTTTCAAGATCACTAATAACTTCTGTAATGCCCCTCTTAGCTGCACTGGGTAAGGGATATTGGGAGACACAGGTCACTTTGGATGGTGGCAGTGCAGGAGCAAACTGTAAGGTTCTGATGTGAATGACTCCCACCCCGCAGCTTCCGAAACTCCACACGCTGCCATTAGGCAGGCGCCACCGCTTACCAGCTAAAACATCAAACCCTAGGATGTTCCCCTTATAAGGGCTTAGGGCAACCTCCACGGTTGTCATCCGCTTTTCCCCAGGCAGTCAAAACTGGGTCCGGACTAAGGGACACCTCTCTGCTGCACCCGTTACCCCTACTATATTGATGTTTTTTCTTGATGGTTTAATTCCAATCTCAGTGGCCTGCTGCTTATTTAAAACACTAATTTGGGCTCCTGTGTCAATCAAAAATTCTAAGCTTATCCGCTTCGGACCCACAGGAATATGTATATAGGGTTCCTTAGCGGCGGACCATTGACAGGAATTTACCAAGCGGGTTGGGCGGCCCGAGCCCCAAACCGCAGCTGCTAGTTTTTTAACTTATCTAATTCCCCTCGCAAAGACGTGAAAGGGTTAAGATTTCGCTTCCCGTCTTGGGGAGGGGGAGCAGTCGTTAGCGCTTCCTTTGTCTCCCTGCTTTTCCCCTCTAGCAGTTCCACCAGCTTCTGTATACACTCTGTGGGCTGCCCGTGTAACAATGCTCGAGGGACCCCCAATGCTAATGCTTTTCGCCACAGGTCGTTACGTTCCCGACCACCAGACCGGTCCGACCTGCCGCGGAGGGGTTCAGGCTCCCGGGGTGGGGGGGGCCATCCTGGACGAGGCTCGCGGCTAGCTTGCCGGACCCTCCTGCTCCCGTCTGCACCGCCGCCCGGATCCGTCCACCCCATTTCGCGCCCATAGGTGACTATATCATGCAGCACTTCGGCCCAGGTTAGCACATGTGCGGGTGGATTCTGAGGATTTTGTTGGTTGTGTTCTATGGCCCTCTGAACCCTGTCTCTGAGGGACTGGACATGTAATTTTAAGGCGTCTGGTAGCCCCCTAATGAGACGCCTGAGGTGGGCGGGATCCACCGGTGCAGCCATCGGTATCCCCTGCTGACCTTTCTCGTACATTGCCTGTATACAAGCAGCCTTTTGTACCCCCTCTGCCAGCTCCGACAGTCCTCTTATCCGAATAGCAATGGGTTCCCCTCGTTCTTTGGGGTCCACACCCCCAGCCCAATAAGCCACTCGCGATGTTAGAGACCGATTGCCTGTCGGTCCGTCACCTAGAAACACGCCGGGTCCCCAAAATCCTTGAGCCTCATCATCACTTAGTAATATCCGATCACCCCCAGTAAGTGAAACACGCCACAGATATTCCGTTTCTGTCTCACCTGGTTTACGTGACAATTTAGCTTGTAAGTCACTAAGTTCAGGTCCTGTCCACGGGGTGGTACGGACCGTGGTCCGAGGGTTTCTACCTTGTGGACCCTCTTGCTTTTCAGTTTTAATAAGAGGTCTTATAACCTTTTCCTCTACCTCGTCCTCCTCATCAACATTATTTTCATCAGAATCTCCCCAGATGTCCCCATCCCAGTCCTCGGGGTCTGTACTAGCAATCAGCTTTCGAATCTGGACAACACTGGGAGGCCTTTTCGCCTGCGTTAACATGAGCTCAATCCTTTGTTCCAATACACGTGCTCGCACTCTCTCCCGCTCTAACTCTGCTCTCAAACAGTCTATTTCCACCTGCCTTTCACAATCAGCCTTTTCTAACTGCTTATAACACTTATACTGGTCTTGCGCTTGCATTAGGCAGGCACCCAGGATGGCACAAATGGTCCCTTTTCCTCTGCCATCTCGCTTATTTCCGCGGCATTTCTCCACTCTTTCCACAACTGCCTCAGGCTTAAACCACTCCTCCTTCGCCCATTCCATCCCGAAGGGGGAAGAGTCACAACCGTGCCTCCGTAATAAGCCCTCCATAGGTATACCCTGCTCGCTGCGCCAATTAAAATGTCACGGAGGCACACCAAAACCACTCCACACAGCTAAACTCAAACAAACCTTTAATTCACAACTGAAACCAAACAACCAAAACTAACGAAACAACCGGATAACCAAATGACACTCCGAGAACATTTAACAAGTTACAGGTTCGATATACCAGTCGGGGATGTTATTACTGCACGGCAAAACACGAGAATGATGGTCCAGGGTGTGCACACACTCACTCACAAAAGGAAAACTCTCACTCAAGGGTACCCAGAAGAATAAGAGCGCTCACCGAAAAAGGGGGGGGGGGGGGTGTTCAGGTTCGGGTTCACTCAAGGATATCCAGAAGAATTCACTCACCAGAAGATGGCGAGGGCACTCAATCCCGGGAAGTTTCCTTGGGTGACGTCTCAGCCCAAGGGGAGAGTTTCCCATCACAGGCCCGCTGCTCCGAGGAAAACCACTCAAAGGGGCTTTCCGGCGGGGCTCCTTTTATAACCTGGTCGGATCTGAGCTGTGGTCATTTATGGTCAGTGTTCCAGAAGCTTCTCTCAACCAAGGCATGCCATTGGTTGAGGGTCCTGTCTCCCCACTGAGGGGTACCAGTATGGTCAGAGGTCTGGAAGTGTCTCTCAGCTGAGGCCCGCCATTGGCTGGGAGCCCTGCCGACCGGTCCAGGGGTCCCGCCTCTCCCACTCCCACCACAGGGAGTGGGGGGTTGACACCTGAGCTGAGCTGTGAGTGACAGCTGCCATGGCAAGACACTGGAGGCGCAGAAATGAGGCGCGAAAAGGAGCCATCGGCTGCCGCCCTGAAGGCCTCTGGCCCTGACCAGGGCGAGTGTATCTGCTACACCCTCTCCCCATGACAGCTGTTTCAAAATTTTTGTTGTCCCAAAAGAAACAAAAAGACAACAATTGATTTGGCCATATAGGAGAAAATTTAATTGTCTGGATTTTCAGTCCTAATTATTTCACTTTTGGGCATGTGGAGCAATCTGCTGCTTGTTCTTCAGCACTAGCTAGTGTGATTTAGAAAGCATTGGAGAGAGCTGTAAAGCTGTTTGTGTAACCAAACTGATGGATTACTTGCGCAAATATTGCAATATTTTAGTTCTTTATTCATAACCAGCTTAACCAAACATCAAGTAGATCAAAATCACAGCTTAGCTCAACGAAAAATACACATTTTACATTGCTGAATGTAGCAATTTAATTAATACTTCTACAGTAGCATGGGAATAGAAAGAATGTGAATGTGTTTCCACACATACCACAGAGTATTTGCTTCACTCTAACAGAAAAGCTCTCCCCAGAACGGTTTGCTCTGCTAGACACTGTTTCTAACTGCCACAGTTATTATTGGCAGTATTAGCTGATCAGTACCATGAAGGATAAGGCCAATAAGAGAAATGCATGCTGGAATAAAGTGTATGTCTTTTCTGGCTCGTAGTTGGACTTGTGAAAGTCACAATGCAGAGTGTATATATCATATTAGCTGCACGTACGTGTTCCTCAGTGTCTGAAAGAAGGCATTTAAAAAACATTTCTACTCTATTTTCTGTGATCGCTTTGCCTCTTTCTTTCTGTTACCAGTTCTTCTTCCCGCATGAAGTATTTTGTCTTTCACTGTCATCCACCAAAACCCATTCTCAGTCTGTCCATCTCCATCTTCAAGCCTATCATCTCCCTTTTTCCCCTTTCTCTCTTTGTAACATGAGGAGCACCAAGAGCAGCAGCAGCAGAACCGTACCGACAAGGGCCCCTGCATAAGCGAGAGAGAGTCACATCCTCAGGTGTGCTAATACCAGAACTAAACCTCTCCCACAAGACTTTTGAGTGCCTTTTAGCACATACGTGATTGTTTTGAAAACCTGAATATTGAACAGTGTGTCATGATCTCGTGGAAGCTGTGGATAGTGAAGGGATTAATGACAGCAGGGATTCCAAAGCATTTACTTTTCAAAGTGTGAACCTCAAAACTAGGAGCAGTTTAAGTAGTATTACTGATCAATCATCATATAAGTTGCAGAAGAGCAGGTAAGCAGTCTCTAGTCAAAACTCATGAACAAAAGTCACCGCTGTTCCTGTGAAGAACACTGTAACAGAAGAAGAGCGATAATTTCACTTGAGACAAAGAGCTAACTGTACATTGACCAGATAACATAGTGAAGGCTTTCATCATTTTTACCGTGGCAAAACCCCTGGAGCAAAAATACAAATTAAGGCCCAGTGTAACAGGCTTTGTTTAAACACACACAGATGAGACCGTTACCTCAATCAGGAATCTAGAAAAAAGTACATTCGGACAGGGAAGATGTATGTAAAGTACGATGAAATTGTCGTGCATTTTTAACACCTAGTTCCTATATTTGCTTTGTATTTCTGATACAATACGACTGTGGGTAGAGAAGGAAAAATAGAAGGTACCTGATAGTGAAAATGTCAGACCACCACAAATGGCTTGCTTTTAATCTGTATTTAACCAAAGAGGAGAGAGAAGAATCATTCTGTTAGAGGAAGCTATATCATGCCTCATCCAACAGCATGAGAGGTGCGGCTGCTGCCACTCCATGTCCCCAGGTCCAACTGGTAGTGACACTGAAGATGTATTCCCAGCAGGCATGCACACACAAGGCTCACGTATATACTACACATATGTTATACCTTGTTTGTGACAAAGGTAAAACAAGTACGTAGCCCATACTCTTAGAGGCAAATTTATCATGCCAGATCGACCGTATGAGAGGGGTGAGACTGCTACAACTCCATGTCCCCAGGTCCAGCTAGTAGCGAGGCTGACGATGTATTCCCGGTAGGCACACACACAGATAGAGCACACGTTACACCACATATATGCATATATCCATGGTCAACCACATAGATCACAGACAGACACCCAGAGCGCTCGCACGAACATGAACAGCACCAATGGTCTCATCCTGCTCGCCTCTCTGGCTGGACAGGATGGAAGTCCACTGGTGAGAACATAGATATGCATATGTACAAGGCGGATCTCTCCAGCAGCTGGACTTAGTCTGGGGCTACGGAGCCCTACTCCAGTTGCTGGTACAGACTGCTGTGCACACACATACACGTACACATCTGCCTAGACCTGACGGGGACTCCCCCGGTCCCACAGCTGACCCCTCTCTGCTCTCAGCCCTAGAGACACAGACGTGCTCCCACACTCAGAGAGATGAGCTGCATCATTTAACCTAAAACATTGTATCATGCAAATATTTGTTCAAGCAGCTGGGCACATGAAAACACCACTTCTTTTTGTTTTCTTTTGGAGTGAAGCACCAAAGAAGACTAATGGGGAAACAGAGAAAGCATAAGGTTAAAGAAGTGGAGGAAAAAAAATAAAGTGCTGTTAAAAATACAGAAGTTTTAAAACACAGCAAAATGTTAAAGCTCCTAGTTAAAATAATATGTGCAAAATGTATCTGTGTGTTAAAATAGTTTATGCAAACCTAGGCCAGTTATCATGTTCCTGACAGGTTTTTAATGTGAGGTTAGTTCAACAACAGTGCTTTGTATTGTTACATTATTTTTGCTATTTGTTCAATTCTTTTTATAAACTTGGAGGTAAAATGCCTGTCAGTTCCATTTGTTTAATATTTATTAGTTTTAATTAGGTCATAGAAATCATTGGTTTATTTCAATAATGCATTTTCCTTAGAGTTTTCAATAAGAAGATAATAATTTGACTTGTAAGGTTCAGACCATACCCAATTATACAACTCAAACTTTAAACCATAAACTCTTCTCAAAGTCAGGAGAACTTTGATTTAGTCACTCCTGCTCTATATCACCCTTGATTATTTAGGCTACTAAATTACTACAGAAATCTCCAGAGAAGGCATTATGCAGGTTGTAGCTTTTCTTTTCACCTTTGTAAGATGACCTTTCTCTGAATGTTTGTACACCTGTTAACTGTGGCATTCCTAAGAGGCAAAAGGGTGACATCTGATTTATGTCAGATAGCGTTTCAGTTGAACAGAAGTAAATCTTGTAGGATCATACTGTCTTCTTCTTATTGCTTTCTTAGAAATTCAAGTGCTTTCCATAGAAGAATATACATTCTCTATAAAACAGGATAAATCCTCATCAGTTGCTTGTCATTAATTAAAGGGGTTTGGGTTTTTTTTAAGCCTGAGTGACGTGTATTTTTTTAAGTTGTGCTGAACATCCCAGAACATCCCATCTTACATTTAATTTATCTTATATTGTAAGTGGACCTAGAAAGTTAGAAGAACTTCATGCATTTGACTGGCATTTTGGGCCAGGTAAGAGACATCTTACCATACAGAAGACCTGCATATGCATTAGTGTTCATGTGATGAAAATGTCCAAAGCATGCTGGAACATTAAGCAGGGACTTCTCCTAAGGACTCTGCTTCCTCGGAGCGGATTTTTCACTTGAAGATTTGCTCCTCCTCATGACCATGTCAGAAAGGCTGAAAAACAGTATGTAAAAAGCCTAGCATATTTTAATTGTTTGGGGCTACATGTCTAAGCGGTTGATTTTTTTTGCAAAATTTTAGTGAAAACGTTTCAATTGTTTCAGAGAACAATACTAAGAGAAATCAGAAGAAATGACATTGTTTTCCCTGTTAGTAATTTTTTTGAAAACGTTTTAGAGAAAAGTCTAGTGATACCTGGTCAAGTTGAAAATCACAAGCTCGGTAAACGTAAAAAAGGACTCTTGAAGCTAGAAACTTAAATTTTCTTCTCAGTATTGGGCCTACTTCAACTCAGAGCCTGGGATTTATTTTTTTTAATGTCATTGTGAGCTGGTGCTATAGTTTACAGTGGTTCCAGGATGCTGATCTGAGAGTAGGCATCCATCTTTCTGGTATTGCTAAGGACAACTTTGGGGGCTAAAGCAGAACAAACCCAGTACTAGAGAGGAAAGAGGTAGGGAAATAAAAAGTAGGTTTGGATGCGGGTGTGGATTTGAAGGGCAAGGAAGGGTAGGAGTGTTTTGTGAGGACTTTATATAGCAATATCTGTAAAAAATGTTTTCTCTAGCTTGGGAAATCCCTGACGAGCTGACTGCCAGAAATACAGAAAATAAGAAGGATCACTTTAATAAACCCTTTTGTTGTACTCTTCTCCACCAGAGCATAATTCTGGCCAGAAAATGTCCTACTTCAAAGTCTGCTCTTCTGATCAACCTTCTGTGAAACCTACCGGCAAAGCATTGCTTTTGGTCCTGTTTTTGTTCTGGTCTCCATAAAAGCTAACCGCTCATTTCTGTTATCAGGTACCTTATTAGGCCAAGTAACAACATTCTGCATAGAGCAAAAGGTTATAGCATTGCTAATAACCTGTTAATTATCAGTGCAATATTTAAAAATGAAAATTATTTTCTCAGTGTGAGTTTTTAGAAAAAGCCTAGGAAATTGCACACAAATTGTTAATACTGTAGCATTAAGTACTCAGAAATTAAGAAATGCAAGATTTAATCTCCTATGTAATCTTAATTCAGACGCTTAGTACATATGCATCTTGATTCAGTCTTAATTATACGATTGCAATAGTCTGTTCCCCTGTGTTTAATTCTGTGCACTGGCAGGATGATGTTTAGTTAGCAAACAGCTGTTCAATATTTTGTTTTGGCCTTGTGCAGTGTGTTGTTCTATACCGTGTTTACTGCACACTTTTCAATCCCTCTATGAACTCAGAGTTATTTATTTATTTCTGGGGTTTTGTATAGCACTCTTCATTACACAGTATTTAAGTGCTTCATATTTATTAAGAATTTTCACAACATCCCTGTGAGATGAAGGAATAGTATTTGTTATCTCATTGTTACAGATGGGGACACATAATTTAAGATAAAAACCTCTACTTGTTCCTGGAGACCTGTCTGAGACACTTTGCACATGATCTCCCAAAGTACTCTTCCTTTACACGTTCAAAGCATACCCCCACTGACTTCAGTTGGGACTTCTAGGCATTTTCATGAAATTCAAGTCAGGCATTTAGAAATGAGGAATCTTTTCCTGTGATTAAAAAAACTATTTTAAGTAGATTACTCAGCAATGCAAAGGAATCCTACGACAGCGTTAGGAAAACAATCTAGTTTCTTAGGGCAAGATACCTTAAAAAATTTATCTTGCAATAAGCTCCTTCTCACTTATTACACGAGCTCACCTTCTGAAAATGTCCTTTCATTACACAGATCCACATTTGTCTCCAGAGAATTTGATTCTGTAAAACGCTTTCCTTCATCATCTCACAGGGTGGGGCCAAGGGGGTGGGAATGGATGGGGTTAAATTGTAGCTGTAGGAACAATTTTAATTCCTGAATTTCAGGATTTGGGTGCTCATTCAGGTGCTTAAATTCTTGCATTATTTTAGTTCATGTATGTGATATCTACTCATATTTTATGTATCTCTATATCTAGAAAGGTGCAGATAGATATTTTATGTAGAAACAAAAAGGACCAGTTTCAGGCTGGGGAAAATGACTTGTTTTATTATGGATGAGTTCATGTCATCCAATCTATGAAACAGTTGAAGGTTAAAAGGCAAATTCCACTCCTTAGAACAACTCACAGGATATTGCTACATGAATTCACTAAATGAATTTCAAATTATGGATTTTTCCAGTGAGCACACCTGCCTGCATGGAGATGGAAGACTGGAGACAGGGTTGCAATCATCTGTGAAAGAAACAAAAGGATCATCACTGCTCCCAAATTCTCGGGAAAACTTTAGTGATGAAGGGCAGCCTTGCAGAAGCACTCTGGCGCTCTTATGTTTGGAGCAGATCTCCCAGATCTGTTCACCCATCCAACACACTGATGATCCCTTCAGTAGATGAACTCCTGCAGTAGCTATATCCCCAGTTGTTTGCCATCCCTAGCTCCCAGGCCTCTCAGATAAGGAATCCACCCACCGTATTCTCCCTGCCATTGCCTGTCTCGCTCTAGTCTGATGGCAGGAAGGAATACCTTGGGAAAGGTTATTCAAGCAACATTATTCTGCTCTTGTGAGGTGTATGTAAATACACACTTCTTGCTTGGGGCAAAACTTACTCTCCACTGAGTTAACCTGGGAGAGGTGAGGAGGACAGCCAAGGTCACAAAGGTGCCAAGGGATAATAAAAGAAAAAATAGACACAAGTTTTGGAGGGTGGAGAGAAAGATGTCAGAGAGTAAAGCAAAAAATAGCAAGGAGAGAATCTTTGACAGTTCTTTAAAAGTACTTTAACAGTATTTAATAGTTTCCTAAGGTGATTTAAGAACACACAGAAGAGGAACAGAGAAAAGAAAAGGGGTGGTGTGAGGATTTCAAGTTCTTATCCAGGTGACGGGTCAAATTTATGCAGCCTGTGTAGAAATTTCCTGGTACTGCTGCTTTTGCAATTCTATCCATATGCTGATAAAGTAAGCACTTTGTGTCTCCAGTTGTTGTCAGGAATGAATGCTCTTCTCCAGCAACAGAGACATAAAGAAAGAGGTCATTCACACATCTCAGTGAAAACCATCTTTACTTTGTTGGTTACAGCTTGCAAGTTCATGGTTTTGTGACTGATCTCACATCCTTGCTCCACTAAGAGGCAGGAAAGGAGACAACTTATAGGAATTACATTTAAGCATGCCACTGAATGAATCACCATGCTAAAATATGGAAGATGTTACAGTAAATCAGAATGGTGAAGATGCCATTCATGTCTACTCAAGCACACTTCCCCTAAGTGGCACCCTTCATGTCAATTAAAAATTCTTGGTGCTTTCAATAAATTCTTAGTAATCTTGTTGGAAGATTAAAAAGGATGCTTCATTTTCTCCACTGGTGATTATTAAAAATCATAAAAGCATATCATTTGCTGCCTGATCCAATGGCTGATTAAACTACTTGGTGTTACCAGTCTACACAGCATGAAGGCTTTCACCTCCTTACATCTAAAGCTAGATACTACACACCAAGCACAACCTGAAGGCTTTTCAACTCTGTTCCAGATTTTCTCCTCATTTAGTTAGTCAAGACAGAGAGGATTATGTTTACAGACCTTTCTTTGAAAGTGTCTTGCCCCTCGATTTCATCCAGTTAGGACTTAAAGGATGGTTGAGCCAACAAAAGAAATATCAGGGAACACAAAATACCAGCTAATTACAGCAAAAATTAAATGAGGACATAATGATCAGAGTGTAATAAAAACTCAGTACTGTGTTTTATTCCTCTCAGTCTAATATATACATAGGTAGTTGCTACATATGTGTAGCAGCAGATGACTATAGCATGATGTTAATCTATCAGAATCACTTTATTAGGAGCTCATATCTTTTATATATATATATATATATATTGCTATGGATAATGCCTGATGCCAGAATATAATCTGAGTCCTAGTTGTGTCCTTTGTAGAATTATGCAGCCCATTTCATGAAAATTAAAGTTAACGTAGATCTACTCCTGCAGTTTCAAGTAGAAAACTGCACTGAGAGCTGAGTTTATCCACAGGAAGAAAAGTGTTGGGGAATAAATGGAGCTATCAGCCTTGCTCTTATATCATAGCCTTTGTGTTACCCAGCAAATTAGGTGGCAGCAACTTTCATGTACTACAGCTTGATGCAACACCAGGGCTGCAATCCCTACAAGGACTGATAGCATGGTTTCTTTTACCTCATCAAGCTGTAATCTTGTCTTCACTTTCAGGATATACATCAAAGTCCTCTTGATTTGTTTTGTTTTGTTTTATTTTGGGTTTTTTTGTTAATATATGCAGATCTCATTTAGTCGTATATCTTACCCTCCCACCTTTACGTCATTTAAGTTACCCTTCTCCTTCATTTCTGCATTAACATTCTTGAGTTAGGTGTCCCTAAAATCATCTGATATTACTCGTGGTTACACTTATGAAGAAGTGTAATTCATTTCATGCATTCAAACCTTTCATTAGATGTAGATGACTAGATGGTTTTGTTTCTCTAAACAATGTATTCTTTCTGATACTTTCTAGACCACTTCCTATTCAATTTCTATTTATGCCATATATTTCCATGTCCACCAAAGTACAATGTAAATTCAATGGTGTCTATTGGATTGTGTCACATACTCAATACCTTTGTCAGCTCACTGTAGTCTCTGAAAATATAAAAATATTTAATTGATCAAGTAAGGCAACCAGCCCTACAAAAAGTTACAAAGTGGGATATACATTTGTCACTTGCATGAGAGACAATAACAGTAACAGAGTTTTGAGGATATGCAAACTATTTAAATACATGTATTTTACTTTGTTACATAACATTAGCAAACCTCAGACAGATAAACATTCATAGTTACATATTTACTGTTCTTAATTGGTGACAATATGGCCAGCACCCGAGTTTTGCCCTTAAAGTGACTGAACGTTAGACTAACATTGTAATTGTACTAATGAAATTGGTAGAATATTGCCGGTAATTTAAGTTTAGCAAGTGATTAAGTGTGTTTAGATCTACTCCATTTCTTGAAGGATCAGTGCCATAAATAACCATCCTGTCCCAAGACAAAATCCAAACAAATTTTGCTGTCATAAATATTTTGCAAGTTTGCAAAGATTAAATTGTTCTAGATAGATAAAGGATAAGATGCCAACACATCCAAAAATAACGCAGTGCTGTTCGTGGCTTTTATAGGATGTATAAAATTGGTTCTGTTGCACTCCAGGTATTATTTTCCTGGTAGTTCTTTATGGACCAGAAAAAGTTTTAAATTCAGATATTCTAGTCTCCATAGGTTTACTTCTGTGTGTGTCACTTACACTTGCACTGGTTGCAAAAGCCTGCCAAAAGAAAATGATGGTGTTGTATTCTCCCTTTTCACAAGTCTAGATGACAACAGAAAGTGTATTCCATGATGAAACAATCCTAGTGTATTTGATGTGACAGTGTAGTCTTATATCCTTTCTCTACATATACCCTGTAGTCACACAGCTCTGTGTTTTTCACGTCAAGAGAAGACACTTATTTCAGTGGAACTGTGTGCATACCAAATATTAAGCACACATTGCAACACCTGAGACTCAGCACACTCCTGACACTAGCAAACTAAAGCAGCCTAACATTTCTTGATGCGTGGCAGGCATTGCATTTTCAGAGAACTGTCATCATCACATTTTGGAAAATACATTCACTTTCAAAAATTACTTAATATTTTCTGAATATTTTACTAACTCTAATTAACATAAAATTAATTACTTTGAACCCAGTCACATTAAAGATGTTAAGAATTTCAGAAAACACGATACTGTCTGCAACTGAGAGAACATAAAAAAGAAGTGTCAGCTAGAAATAGTCTAGTTTAAAATGGAAATTAAAATAAGAACAAATTCAAAAATGGTCATTTTTATTGAATACTTTTGAAATATTTTTTTACTGTGAGAACAACTAGTTTTATGGCATCTCAGCGAATAACTCTCTTGTGCCCCTATACAAGAAATACATATATACATATACTTAAATATATATGGACCTTTTCTTTAGTAGATCTGTAAGTATTTTACTAAAGACATAAACATCTTTATCCATAATTTACAGATGGATAAAGTGAGACACGGTGACTTGCCTTCTCTGTTTAATACCCATGTCCCAGCCTTTAAATATATCTGTGAGATAAATTGTTCAACTTGTGAAATTTTTATAAAAACATATTCACTATGTAAATTGCCACAAAAGTAGATACCTGGCTTCCAAAAATGTCTGTTTCCAGTGTAGTTTCCTGTAAGAGTATCTATATTAATGGCAGCATCAGATCATTATACTCAGTACTGAAGGCAAATATATACTTCTAACCTTTTAAGAATACTTCAGATTCCACATCACAAAGACTATAGTTGACATGTTAATTACCTAGCTGTATGAAAACTGGGTTATCTTTCAGACTCTGGCATTTTTTAAGTTCATTAATTTTCTTACCTTGTCTTTCTCTTATGTCTTCTTTTTATTGAGAAACTCTAAATATAGTAGAATCATAAAAACTCAGCCCAATAAGGAGGTGAATAAGGAGGAGCATTTACTGAAATGTGACAGAGCATTTTATATTGCACACATACATTCATTGTTTAGCCATTCAATTCTTTTCTTTTTCTTTTTGGCAGCTACCTATAGCCAGTTTGAGAATGACAGACACTACTGTAGCTTGATACTTCTCAACTGATAAAAGCCAAGGATCATAACAATAAATTAATAAATACATATTTAATATTCATTAAAGAAAAATAATCATACTTTGAAATGGGATGGTATCAGATTTAAATAATCTAGCATCCAAGGATTCAGTCAACCAGCAAAACTATGCAACAAAGAGCCTTATTCACTGCTGCTTTGCCCTTTTTAATAGCCTGTGCTTCTGAGCAAGTTGAGAGTGAATCAGAATTAACCAGTTTTAATGAGCACCTTGCAAACATCCCACATTCATGTCAGTTATTGCATAAAGCATAGCACAAAAGAGCATCCACTCTGAAATATTTCCATTATCTAGAAATTTCTGAATTAGAGATCTGTGTAACTCCCTTCTACACTCTTCAACTCAAACTCCCTTTCACCAGTAGTAAGAAAATACTTCAGGGGTAATACTTAAGGGGACTCGCTGAGAAGCTGTGGAGACTTCAATGGTGAGGAGTTTATACATTGACAAAACGGTGTCTGGTTCCTCCTACCTGGTATCTGTGATCCTTCTGCGGAGTTGCGCATGAACGGTGTGTGTATTGCTGGTCACGGTATAGGAGGGCATTTTTAGAGTAAGTGAACCCATTGGACATGCTTCCGCATATAATGCCCTGCCTGACCTGGAAGGTACGTATAGGCTGTATCTGGGGCTGTGCTCACAGTCTCAAAGCTTGGGTAGCTGTGAGTCTGTTCATCTGGGCAGCCTCAGGACAAAAGCGTACTAGCAGAGTAGGCAAGGGTGTGCACTTCAACAGAGACAGGGCCTATCCTTTGCCGCTTGACAGCAAGAAAGGCAGCTGTGAGGTGAAAGTGTGATGAAACATGTTCAGCAGCTGGCATGGAACTAAAGCCTGCTTGGTGCCAGAAATATTTCTGTTATTAATAACGCATGTCAGTGATGTGTGCATTTACCAATACCCTGGCAAATTCTACTACCAGTGTTGACAAATGGAAAACGTACTCAACACTTTCAGAAACAATACTGTAAGCCATTTGAAAGTTTGCATGTTAATCATGTGTAGGAAACGCCAAGCAAGTGTTGCTTTAACCTACCATTTGGTTCACCTTTTTTACCACTTTGATATGGTTGAGTTCAGGTCTGGCCACACATATTGGTAACAGCTGGTTTTCCAGTTGCAGACTCAGCAGCTGGAATATAAGTCCTATACACAGTATGTGCTTTCAAAGGAAGGTTTCAGAGTTAATAAATTAGCAAGCAGGTGAGAACAAACATGAGACTGCCAAAAGACGTAATGTTCTGCCCCTAGACAACCTACCAAGCAGTAACATGTCCCACATTAAACTGCCATTATTGATTTTCAGTATTATTAGGTTTCAATCTGTTCCCTGAATGATCTCTCAGTTAAATGGCTTTCATACTAATATGCTTCCTGATTAACTGGAGTCTCTATCTGAATTTCTGCCTCTTTTAAGATGCTATCATTGTAACAGTTTAGCTGCAGCTCAGGATTAAGATAAGGCACAATAGCTGAAACTCTCTTATTTCTCTCTGTTGATGATCGAACTGACTTGTTTCACTCAGAGGTTTAATTATTTCAATACCTTTATTTGTGTGCATAACTTGGTGCTGCACAGGCAAGTTACTACAAAATTTAAAGCAATAGCAGATCACAAGAAAACACTATCCAGTTTATAGCTGATATTTACATTAAAATGTTTGATATTGCTTTAACCATTTGCAAAAAGTAACAGTAACTGTACTATAGAGGCAGAGAGAAGAAAAGAACCTGCTTTAACATTCCATAATGTCATCATGCCTTTTGTTGCTACCATGAGACTTAAAACAGATGAGGTCAAATAGTATCCGCAGCTGAGCACATGCAATGCTGGGAGGAAGAATCCTTACAAATTGTATTTTAATCATACGTTAATTAGAAGGACTATTCATTGGTTAGATTTCACAAGGGCTAGAAAGATTAGGAATCCCAGATGCAATACAGGGTTTTGGTGATTCAAGTGGGCGTGAATTGATATATTAAATAAAAAATAAATTAAAAAGAAAAAAATCCCCTAACACAGTCAAAGCACAATTGTATAGTGGTTAGAGTGCCACAGGTTGCAAGACTTTTCTGCACACCTGGGTTGCACTGAGCAAATCATCTAGCCTATCTGTAAAAAAAATGCTGTGAACTTATAGAGATGTTGACATCTCCAAAAGGTCGGAAGCTTGGTCTTACAGAGAAGAGCTGTTTAGTAGCAGAAATTCCTACTGCTGAATCAATGAAACTTAGGATGTGCCATTTTAGTCCTAAAAGATATTCATTCTCAATCTATTTGCTCAATAAACTTCTAAATTAAAGAGAATGAAGCCTATAAAACTGTTACTAGACATAAAATTAAGTTTCTGTTTAATTTCTTGTTTTCTATTCAGACCATGACATTACTGGTGAAGAAGCTAAGCTGGTATTCTGTTTAAATAGACTCCAAGTGTTTAATTTTTAAGCAAATATGCCTTGTTATTAATTATTCATTTAACAGATAGTTCAGATTTGAGTAATTAAAATAATCATTTTAATGGTTATTACATAAAGGTGATGTGACTTTGATGTTGATTGAAGTTCTCTTTTATTTATGTTAAAAATAAATTTATTTTTGAGAGAACCTGGAATAGTTTCTACCGTTTCCCCATTTTTAGCATTCAATGGAAGATTATTTGTTGATACTTTTAGAGATATGTGGCACAGTTTACTGGTAACAGTGTGTGAATGCTACATTGATGGTTATGAAAAAAGCTGCATGATATTTGTCTGACAGCATGTGTTCACCTTCTGTGACACTTTTGACAAAATAACATTTCTTAAGCCTTTTATTCTGGAAATATCGCTAGAGTGTATCCAATATAGAAATAGCACAAACGTGGAATATTGCTACATGCGTTCCCCAAGCCAATGAGAAATCTGCTGACAAAGTAAGGCTGGCGTTAACTGAGTTAGAAGATTCACCGCATCATTGTCCTCAGGGAGCAGTACTGACCCAAGCGCAGGCAAGCGGGTTGTGAAAGAAATTAGTTACAGCAGTAGGCAGAGACTTCCTGAGGTCTCAAGACTGAATGAATGTTTTTGCAGTAGTGTTTGTCTGCCATAAAGGTCTTCACTTTTGGCCACATTTCACGCAAGGACTGTCCACTGTAAAGTCATTATTGTAGGGTACATATAGGCACAATTTAAATAAGAATATGGTTGGTACAGGGCCAATTCTTCACAGAGTGATCTGCAGCCTAATTACGGTTGCACAGATTCACACTAATCTAATATTTCAGCCAGTAGAACACAGAGAGAGAGAGGAAAAAAGTAGTCAGAAGAATAATGATAAAGGCTTTTCATGAGGTATCATATCAACCTAATCATTCAAAATCAAGCATATGTGTGTTTGTGTGTGTGTGTACATATGTATGCATCATGTATATTCCGTTAGGAAAAAGGTGATTTGAGACAGATATGAACTTGACCATATTTGCCAAACAGTTTGACTCTACCCCAAATCACATCCTTAAGATAAGAATAAATTGTGATGGTTCCTTTCAGTTGTTTTTTTTTTTTTTTTAAGATGAATGTGACCATGTGACCAAGTGTTCCACAGGAATCACTTGATGAAGAAAAATGGTGGGATTTTTAACTCCTACTTCTGTCCAATAGCTCTGGAGTCCTCTCTTCTTGGAGGCCTTTTTTGTCCCCTGTAGGGAGCAGCAAGGGCAGACTGCTCAGCAGGGAAAGGAGAACCAGGAGCTGAGCTTCAGCACAAGGATGGTGAGACAGATAGAGTTTCAGGGTACCTGAGCAGGGTGAGCAGATCGAGTCTGCTCATAGTAACCGGGTTCTTCCACGAGTCCAGATCACCAGGCACATCCATCACAATGAGGCAACTTCAAGGTCAAGCCAGGAACCTGAGTCAGCAAGGCAGGGTCAGAATGTGCCGATCTAGAGAAGCACAACTTTTCACATGGGCAGTGGTGAAGCATTACTGCTGCAGCTCTGTCTTTATTTGCCTGTTCTGAACATCAAGATCATGACTCTCAGCTGAAAATAGAAGAAGATACCAGGGGAAATGAAACAAAAGAATGAATCTTCAGTCTGCATCTATATTATCTTTTGACAGCCTCCTCTGCTGTGCACTTGCCAAATCTTCTGCCCAGGTACAATCTCTTTATTTTCAAGCCCCTGAGCAGCAATCAAAGAACCCTGTAGTTGAAAGGTAGAGAAAAAATCTTGTGGATATCCTTCTGTTGAGATACTCTCCAGTTTACCATCTCCACAGTGTCTGTTTATGCCATAGTCTTTGTGTCATCCTGCTCTTAAGCCCACAGGATGGCAGAATCACATTTTGACTGCGAAGTGAATGCATAGGTAAGACTTTACACCTCCTGCTGTCAGCTGATACTTGCCAGGACAGAGCTCGCTCTTTGTTAGTGGGCGTTCTGTCTTCAGCTTCTATTATTAGGGAAACCTGCAACATGAATCATCTACTGCCTTGCCACCAAAAACACATGAATGAGCTGGCAGACATCATTTACGTTTTCCATTTCTAATGTGGCTTGTACATTTCTAATAACATTGCCAGCCAGTACCAGATTTGTTAGTAGACCCAAGTCTTCCCAGCAGTCAACCATGTTGCAGCCTGGAACACCTAGATGACCAGTTTGCACATATGCCTGATGCAATTTTATGCTTCAGCACTCGCTGCTCACAGCTCTTGCTCTGCATGACTTCCTCACATCCACCCCTCTCCCTCCTCTACCAAGCAAAGAGGTCATCTCAACCAGCTATGCTGGTTTTGGACAGGAAAATGTACAAGCACAATCAACATATATACAACCAAGCAGGAAACCCAGACAGAAGTGGTATTCTCTGCCTAAAAATCATTCCCCAGATTGCATGAAGTAATTTTTGTTACTAGCATCCAAACAAACAGCATCAAACGCCGAAGAGGTGATGGATGGAGCCTATGACATATCCCTGAACCTTAAGCTTTACAATGTGAGGGAGAGGTAGCCTGTTCCGATTTGCATTTAGGATCCCAGTGATACTAGCTCCAACCTATGGGGACTGATAAACCCTAGAGAAAAGAGGTCTCATAGCTCACTATTGAAAGCTTTTTTGAAGTTCATCCCTAGACAAAATTGCCTCCTTTTCCCCGCCTTTTGCTGCAGCATTCTGGGAGATAAAAGCATGAGTCACACATTGTCCTGTATATAGTACTGTGCGTGACATCCACGGGGTTGGGCTGAGTAGCAGGCAGGCATTGCTGCAAGAGGGAAAATACGGCAAAGGTCTGCTTTGGAAAAAGTGTCATGATGCTCTAGGGCACCTCAGCCTGAAAGACTCTGGAGCATGCCAAAAACTCAAAAGCATTCAGTGGGAAAGCTAAGTTCAGATTTGTCCTTTAAAATATTTTCCTTAGGCCAGGGCCACTTCAGTACAGGCAGGTTCAGTTACCAGATACACAAGTTTACAATCTGAAAGCAATTTATTATAAGCGTGCAGAAGCTGGTTAGATAAAACATGTACTGCTCTTGGATGTTCCACCTTTAGCAATGAACTCATTGTGAACTGGTCAGCCTAGTTTTGCAGACTTCTCTGATTGGAATAATTGAATAATGCACTAGCTGCTTATCTGTGGAATACCAAATCCTTAGAAGTTCACTAAGGTCTGATTTATGATTTAATCCCTGATTACAAATACGCTCTAGCAAATCGTAGAATATTATTGCATTCTAGTTCAAAGGACTTAGGACTCAGCAGTTTATAGTCTATGATTATTATACAACTTTCATTAATACTATTGAGAAGGAAAAAACTATGATTTAAAATATAACAGTACAAAAAATAGAGAAAACGAAAACATTTTTTCCAAAGGTGTATGATTACAAGATAAATGTACCTTGAGATGGAAATCATGCAGCGTTTTCTAAAACTTAATTATGTGAAAGTCCAAGTGGTAGAAGAAAACCTGAGTGGATAAATGATCTTTATTTTGTACCCTGCAATGTTAGCCTACAGTTTCTTCAATATTAGCATTCAGTGTTGGTTTGTGTGCTAAAGAGGTGAAAATGGAGACAAACTTCAGCAAATCTGCCTTCACTTGTGCAAGTTAACTATATAAAGCTTCCATAAAATCAGCTGATTATTCTGTGCAACCAGTACTTTTCTGCCATAATTTATTTTCTTAATAAAACATGGCTACTACTCTATATTCTCTGTGTAGCAGATTTAAATAACATGAACAGTACAAAAGAGGTGGGGGAAAAAATGTATTAAAAAGAAGGAAAATGACTTTTCCCTTTAAGTTCTAGGGGTCCATAAGGTTTGCATTTCAATCTCCAATAGGGAAAATTGACTTCCTATCCCTAAGGGAAACAAGAAAATCCATTATCTTTGCTAGAAAATAGGAATTTTTTCCATTTTAGCCAAGTGGTTCATTCTGATTGCTAAGCAGCACATTGTACAGCCCATTGTTCTCTCTTGAAGTTTTCTATCAAGTCTCTAGTTTTGGTATTTCATGCGGTCAGACTTATGCTAGTGACAGAACATATATTTTCTCATTTTCATCTCAAAATGTGCAAATACTAGATAACAGGGTAGTAGCCACAGTTCTGATGGTATGCCTGGCTGATTAGTTGGTTTGGGCATTGCTTATTTTAAAAGTCCTTATAATTATACAGTCATCTCCATGTACCTTATTTTATTATGACTTTGTTTCTCTCTGTAGCATTTTCTTCTACTCCCCTTTTTCATTTATTTAATACCAGTCACTGCATCATTCTGTGTTTTTACTATATATTGAACATAATCTAATTTTAAAAGCCTTTTTAAAAATACAGACACTGGCTTTTTGTGGTTGCTTTTGTTCCTTCTGTACAATTTGAGACATGGAACAAGTGACACACGTGGTTCAAACATGTACTCCAATGCACACCAGAGAGTGTTGCATGTCACCAGCAGTCACTGAAAGACATTTCTAATTTGCCCCATCCTCTTGGTGCTGCCTCTGCCCCTAACTAATGCAGCTAAAATGGAGAGCTCTTCTGCTACCTTTTGGAGGTTTAGAAATGTGCAGAAAAGCACTTGCGGCGTTTCATGGGTTGTTCCAGTATAGAGTCAGCACCCATGGGTGCGGAGAACATTGGTGTTTTCCAGTTCCCTTCACTTAACACAAGTTAAGATAAATACACAAATGCAAAATTTTATTAATGGCATCCAAAATAGGCAATACAGTTTTAAATGTTTAGAAAGACATAGGTACAAGTGACTGAAAAGCTGTTCCTAATCTACTTACAAGAGGTTCATATATTTAAAGTCTTTTCTTGTCGGTGGAATATGACAGATTTAACAACTAATTTCTCCTTCCACATCATTAGTTTATTCTTCCAAACTCTAATTAATTTCATTCTTTCTGTACCTAAGGGGCAGTCTGATCACCCACCTGACTAGTTTGAAGTCATTTCCCTTCAATAGCTACATGAAGTCTTTTTGTTACATTAGAAGTCATCTCCTGCACTTTAATAGCTGGCAAACAATTATTTGCTTCAATGAAGTTTAAAACTCTTGTTCTCTCTTTGGTGCCTGCTTAGCATGTTCTAGTCAGAAAAGGATCTTTTTCTGATCGTTTTATGTTAATCTGTGTATGAAAATGAGAGCTAATACAAACACCACCACTTTCTAATTGTATGTACGTTACTACAATTCTTGACTGAGACAAGACTGGATAGGAATTAAGCACTTGGAGCGATAACAGATTTAAGGTGTCAGCTCTCAATCTCTTTCTTTTACACATGTATGACAACATAATCTCACTAGAAATTTTCCTGTTACACCCATTACAATTATACTTAAAGCCACAGCACCTAGTCAGAGAAATATTTTACCCATTTACCTAAAGAAACAAAATTTGCATCAGAATAGAGAAGATGCTAGGCTATAAATCCAAGAATGACATCTACATTCGGAGCACCTGCAGTGAAGTAAGAAGAGGGCAGCAGCGCTGACCTGTGGTGAGCCTTCTGCTCCAATTCCTCGCTGGCCAAGGACTAAAATGTGGACCTTACTGCTAATCTGCTCATTTATCACAAGGACCTGGTGATACTCTAGAACAAGTACATTTCTCCCACCTGTCTTGTTGGCTACAGAGAGGTACCAAACCAAGATCTTCATTCACTCTTCTTAGAGGAAAAAACACCATGTAAAACCATCCAGCCATGTGTTAGGGAGGACCTTTGATGGAATAGCCTCCAATGCATGGTATATACAAATGTATATGAGCAATATGAACAAATATAGCCAAGCATTTTAAGAGACGTTGTGAGAAGAAGGAAATTTGCTGTATGCCTACAATGTTACTGGTTACAATTGTAATACCATGCTTTGGCTTTCCAGACAACTCTTCTTATTTGTAATGCAGTAATATCATTATTGAATATGGAGACCGTACTTCTAGGATGAGGTTATATTCCATCTAAGAAGCAGATCATAGAATCATAGAATCATAGAGTCATACAATTGTTCTGGTTGGAAGAGACCTCCAAGATCATCAGGTCCAACCGTTAACCTAGCATTACCAAGTCCCCCACTAAATCGTATCCCTTAGGGCCTCATCTAAACGTCTTTTGAATACCTCCAGGGATGGGGACTCCGCCACCTCCCTGGGCAGCCTGTTCCAATGCCCAACAACCCTTTCAGTGAAGAAATTTTTACGAATATCCAATCTAAACCTCCCCTGGCGCAACTTGAGGCCATTTCCTCTTGTCCTGTTGTCTGTTACTTGGGAGAAGAGTCCGACCCCCACGTCGCTACAACCTCCTTTCAGGTAGCTGTAGAGAGCGACAAGGTCTCCCCTCAGCCTCCTTTTCTCCAGGCTGAACATCCCCAGTTCCCTCAGCCGCTCCTCATAGGACTTGTGCTCTAGACCCTTCACCAGCTTCGTTGCCCTTCTCTGGACACGCTCCAGCACCTCAATGTCTTTCTTGTAGTGAGGGGCCCAAAACTGAACACAGTACTCGAGGTGCGGCCTCACCAGGGCCAGGTACAGGGGGACGATCACTTCCCTACTCCTGCTGGCCACACTATTTCTGATACAGGCCAGGATGCCATTGGCCTTCTTGGCCACCTGGCAAGTTGTTCTCTTCCATGCACATACATACAGTACTCATACAGACAAGAAGTAACATTATCAGTCATTTGTCAGGTCTGGTAGCTTTTAAATGAAGGAAATAAAAGAATTTATTGAGGTAGAGAAAGAACTCCAAAAAAATCCAGGTCAGCAACAACAGGTGACGAATAACAGCAGTAGTAACAGGCACCATTATAAAAGGTTTCCATCCAGTGAAGTTGAAAGCACCGTATTAACTCCAGATGAAAAATCCTTTCTGAGCGCCTGCCTTTCAGATCCTGCTAATATCTGTTAAGTCTTTTCTGTGTCTCCTAACTGTAGGGGAAAAAGAGATGGTGAGTATTGCAGCTAGTTTTGAGTGGTACGGAAATCATAATCTGATTAGACAGCTACTACACCCATCTTGACTAGGCACTTGGCAGGAAAAGCTGAACAAGTAGCTGTTTAAGCTTTAAATTGGATCTTTCCTTTATACCAACCTGTTATTTTCAAAAAAGGTACAGGAACTTCAGATCTTTATGATTTCTAACTATTTGTCAAATCTGTGTTAAATTGATGAGTGGGCTCATAAGTACTGAGAAATAACTACCAAATGCAGAAGGATGAATGGTGAAAATCACATTTACATTAGCTGCTTCCTGGTGGGAAATTAGACTGAGAGAACTTGCAATGACTTAGACATACCCTTTTTTTTAAAAAAAAAAAAAAAAAAAATTATAAGAACTTCTTTACGGATTTTTGTTATAAATTTAAAACATTATAACTCAAAATAATCAGTATTATCTTGAAGAGTAGCCTAAAAGCACACAGCCAGTCCATATTCCTTTCCTGATGAAAAGAGGGAAACAACTGAATTTTCGGCAGGGGAATAAAAAAGGAGTCTGACAGCATTTGTTTCTACCAAATTCTCAGCCTGTGTCTATTTCAAACTGTTTTCTCTTATGGGTTGTGGCATGCACTTATCCCTTGCTCTAATTTCTTCCAAAGTCTTAGCTGATGATAGGAACATGTTGGGGTGGGGAAAAATTTTATAGCGACATCCTCGGTTGTTACACACTGTACTCTGTATGCTCTTCACCATGACACTCATACCACTGAGGTATCCACATTAAGTTTGTGTAGAAAGAAGTTACAGATGGAGAATCATCACCATTCTTTGGTTCTGTTGCTCAATTGTCCTATACACGATGCACTAAGAAATGCAGAGCTGCACCATCACACTAACACAGTGTATAGTCAAATCCATAGCTAAACATTTAGGATGTTTACTGGCAGCTGCACAGAAGGACTCTTAACAATAAGACACTCCTTTACTGAGTATAAAGGTACAACTGCCTGTATACCATTTACAGTGTAAATCTTTACTAGCAGAAGCGTAGGACAGTGCTGCCTGTGGAAGTAGCACTCAGCTTTACAAGAAAACCACATTCAACACTTTTCACAAATGCTTTAGTTCTGGCCTTTTTCTAATGTCTTTTTGAATAGCGAACCAGAAAATGGGAGATAACTTGATTCTCACAGAAGAACAGAGGAGCAGCAGGGTATATAATACAGCCTGTGAATCTAGATAAGGCACCTCATTACCTAAGGACGCTGTTCAAAAAATGGGTTGAAAATGCAGCATGATCCTTACTGAGGTGAGATGTTTGCAGGAAGGGAGGCTGTGACTCTTACTGAGGCTGACACCTGATTGGTTGGTTGTATTGCAGTGCCATTATCTCTTCTCCCCGCTTTGTTCTGCCAGGACATGTCCCAGCCTTTCTGTGTCCAAAACTGGCAGAAGACGACGCAGACACTCTACCAACTCTGTCACCTACACAGGTGGTCCCTGTGACTATCATAACTGCATGCAAGCTAAAGATGTTGGACCTCGGTGTGGATCCCATTCCTCCTCTACAAGATCCTAAATTTGGTTTGTAGGTACCCATAACAAACTGAATGATATCACATGACAGGTGTCCTTCATTCAGATACTGTCTGGTAAGTCCAGTGACTTTTCTGAAGGTTCTCAGAAAGGAGTGGAATGCATTTCCCAATCATTTCCTAAGGGTGAAGTTACCTCTGTTTCTATAGGACAGGGAAAAGGCTTCAGGATGTTATTCAGCTCATCCAGTTAAAGTCGTATTTTGACTGGAATTGAAATAATACATATATGATCTCTTGAAGCTACAAATAGACCCCAAATGAGGAATTAAAGGAGGAAGAGCCTATGGAACTCCATAAAGCATCAGTTCTACCATTCAGCTGCAGTTTAGAGGGAGAACATCACCACAACTCACAGTGGGGATAGTAATTTCCTACTCTTCTCCTCTGTCCCTTCATCTTAAGACTCATAGCAGGAGAAGGGGAGCTCCAGTACAGCCGGGAACAAGCTACAAGTGAATGATTTAGTCTGATGATAACATTGGTTTCCATACGTCCCTACAATCTATAAACTATTCCCAGTCAGTATCTGGAAAGAATGAGATGGAAAGCAGGTGAAAATATAGAGTGAGTGAGACAGAATAAACAGCACCTTCGTATTCCTCCCTTACAGAGAAGTAAAGATGGAAGTTCTTCCTGAGGTCCTGACTCTGAGGATTAACAATCAAATCTCATACTTCAGAGCTCCAAGCACTTTTCTGAAAAGGTTGAAAAAGAAATGTTTTTATCCACAGAATCTTAACTGAGCGGGTAAAAGGTTTTCACTTTCTCTTGAAGCATCAGATGGAGACCTACAGGTAAAAGCAGGACACTGAGGAAGGCAGACGCAATGTTCTGGTGATGTTCTTTAAGTGCTGTTACTTCACAAGCCAAAACGTTGGAAAATGGATACGAAGAATACCATGGCATCAAGAACCAGACCTAACATGTTTCTTCCCGGAAATAAAATTATTTTTTGAGAGCATTAATAAAGAAAATAATTTGCAAAAAGGTAGGTTTATATGGATTCATGCTGTCAAAATCCCTAAATTCCAGTAAAATGCCATCATTGCCTCTTTAAAGAATTGTGGAAAAGGGTATCAAAGACATCAGACACATGTCCATGTTCTGAGACCTCCTCAGGGATAAGGATAAGTGAGATGGCTTGTGGAGACCACCTGATGTGTCCTGAACACTGTGCCATACTCCTAAGGAAGTTTCCACCAAAACTTTAGTGATCAGCCATGCTGTATTCAAGGTTGTGAGAAGCAATTCTGTCAGTAGATGCTTACTGAGTTCCTATAAACCCACAAAGGTCAACAAATTCCAAAAGATTTTAAATAAATAATTTGCATCATGCTAGGCATCTTAGACAAAATAATGAATAAGCACTGGCATCAGTGTTCATGTATGTCATTTGCACATGCAGTTCTTACACAGTTAGGGCTTTTCTGTTTCAAAATCCTAAGCAGTCCAATAGAAACTGTTCTTTCTGATAATTTTTTATTCCTTCTGTAGAAACAAATTTCCCAAGATGCTCAAACAATGATCCGTACAGATGATTTATTTCCATGGAGAGAGAAAGAGAGAGAGAGAACCTTAATGATTTTCATTTTCCTGAAAATGTTTTTTATTCAATTGGTTTTGGTTTGCTGTCTGTTTATATTCTCCTTGTTCATACAACAAAACGGCATGAGTCATTGTCTTATCCAGTGGTAACTTTTTTATTTGGCTAAAGTATGGATCATTTTCTTATTTTCTTCATTAGAACATATTTTTTTCAAGACAGAACATCAGTCTTTTTTTCTTTGTCTCTCTCATAATCACCCCTAGAGCTAATGAGCTTGTTTTGCAAGAGGACTCCAAACTATTCATATCCAAAGGAAATTGAATTTCCTGTGCATTTACAGAAATATGTGTGCACACACTTCTGGCATTTATGAAAGGTCTAGGGGGAGTTTTCCTTGCTGAACATCCACTTGTCTCCTACATTTCCTTCATCTTTTTTTCTAGATTTTTATGTACTAACTCCACTAAGAATACCAGGAGAATGCAGCAATTATCCTATTTTCATCAAATGACAGATGTTCCAAATGCTCAGCCTTCTCCTGCAGGGGTTGGATCTGGGAAAATGCATCTGTTGCAATGCAACTGCATTTAGGCAGCCAAGATATAGTATAACTTTGGTAGGAAACAAAAAATCTTGCTTCAATTTCTATACTTTCATTCTAATAAAACTTGTCTTTGCAGGACTTGTTTTATCACTATAAACAGATATTTCAATTGGAACTGTAAGGTCTTATTTATACTTGCTCTTGAGATAGGATACTTAAAAAAATAATTTTGTCCATCTTTCCAGGAAAAGCTTTTGACAATGTTCAAGGTAAACAACAGTAGTGCCTATAATTCCTGAAGGACGAGCTATTTGCTTGTCTTGTCAAGAGTAGAACTGTATTGTTATCTTCTTAAATTTTATATTTTGTAGCTCCACACTGGTAGGCCCGTGTCATTAATGAAATTCCAACTCCAGTCACAGAAAGCATCCAGGGATTTTTTCTAGCTCGAAGATACAGTCTGCCACCTTTGTCACAGAGAAGTTTGCTTACCGCTTCATGCCCTCAGGGAGAGGCAGATTCCTCTACAGATCTGATGGCTCCCATGTGGTCTTTTCCAGTAGGATAAAATCACTCATTTTTTCTGACTGTTTGCTAGTTTTGCAATGGGAACACAGGCCAGTCACCATGAGCCTCATAGTCCTGCAGCAATTTCTCACAGTTCTCAGTGATGCTAGAAGAAAGTTCTCACACTTGGATTGGAAAAGATACCATATAAAGTAGCTCAGTTTACTACAGGGCAAAGTACCACAGGATATATCCATACAATCCCAGCAGCAGGTATATCTCACAGCTCAGCAAAAACATGGATTTCCATACAACTGCTTGTATCCAGGCTAGATAAACTTAGCTACCAGAACTGTATGTCAATCACCATGTTTAGGCTCCTTTTGTGTACTCATTGCGTTCACAAAACAATCTAACATAAACCAGATTCATTCATTACAGGCCATTTGCATGAGAATGACCTGGCTACTAGTTTTAATATTACCTTTACTGGAGTAGTGTGACACAACCAACTAATTTTTATAACACATTTTTAGTCCAGTTTCAGTATCCTGTTTGGGAAACTCTTGTTTTATCAGCACGAACTTTTAATTTGTGGTTTAAGCAAACATATTATGCTGTCAAGGAAAGATAAAAAAACTTGATATCTTCAATTTGGCATTCGGCTCACAAATTCAGCATATGTCTTTTAAAGATTTTGCAGACTAATAGTATATGTAGCCAGCCAATAAGTTACAAGTGTTTAACTCATGTTCATGAATACAGAAAAATTCCTCTGTCAGACACTACTAGTGGACCAAACAATTGTAACGCAAACCCTGCTTCTTGTCCTTTACTTTTACTGTACTGTTGATGGACCTAATTGACTTTTAGTATAATCATCTTTCAGGCAATAGTATATGTCTAAGTAGGTTTACATATGTTGTTGCCCAGAGCAATTTTCATTCAATGTACTTAGTTTTCTGCTGCCTATTTTTCCAATGGAGTGTTCTTAAAGGGAAAAGATCAGTGTTGGAATTCAGTAAAAATACCTAATTATTTTAGCCAATTAATCCCATTAATCCTCAGTATCTACTGGAGGGACCATATGACATGGTGCAAGCAATCCAGAGATTTCTGGAGATTGTCAAAGAAAATTGATGATGATTAATGAACCGGTGAATTGTTGATTGCTGGGTCAACTAAGGGAAGTGACCCTAGTTGGACTGGTTACTCATAAATGAAGAAGAACGGATGGATGTTACAAAGGTCAATGGCAGCCTTGACAGCAGTAACTATGAGACAGTGGAGTTTAAGATCCTGAGAGAAATGAGCAAGACAAACAGTAAAGTCATAGTCTTGGACTTCAGGAGACTAGACTTGGGCTTGTTCAGGGATCTACTTGGGTAAACCAATGGGAGAGGTCCTGGAGGGCAATGGGGCTAGGAAAGCTGACCTCCTTAGAGCACAGGAACAGACCATACTTTGAAATCGGACTTGCTGGTATTGAATCTGTTCCTGCATCAGTCCTCTACATGTATTTCAGTTTTCATCACATGCCCGCACTGTAATCCCATCCTACTTTAGCATTCTTTTCCCTCCTAAAATAATTCAGTCTTATACATATGTTCACCTTTTATATTTGAAAGAACTGATGTGAAAAAAAAATTATTTAGTTTTCAGACTTTATCTGTCCTTCAGTCTTCTCTGTCCCGTACAATGATTCTCGTTACATAGCTCACTGAAAGATGCCTTATTTACCTTCTTATGTACTTTTCCAATTTCTTTATTTTCCATCTATGCCTTATTTTTTTTTTACACATTCCTACTCTCATTTGGTCACATGCTCAGTCATCCTCTATCACTTATTCTTTCTTCTTTATATGCATATTTACAAAACTCATTTATAGACTAGAATAGAATAGAATAGAATAGTTCAGTTGGAAGAATGATCATCTAGTCCAACTGCCTGACCACTACGAAGCTGTCCAAATATTACACTGATACATGAAAAAAAAAAGCTGAGGTCCTCAGTGCCTTTTCTTTGTCTTGCTTTTTAATACTAGGGTCTGTTCTTAGTCCTTCCATGTCCCTGAGTCTACTAGCAGATTCTGCGGGTATCAGGCATCTCCCACCACAGGGGAAGACAGAGTTAGGTAGCACTTAAGTCAACAGACCATACCTAAGTCCATGAGACCAGGTGAGCTGTAGCTGAGGGTGTTGAGGAAGTTGGCCATTGTCCTGTGAGGCTGCTCTGTCTTGTCTTTGAAAGATCCCGGTGACTGTGGGAGGTTCCTGATGACAGAAACAAAGAAGGGAAGTGTCACACGCATCTTCAAGGAGGGAAAGATAGAGTATCTGGGGAAACACAAATTGGTCAGCCTTATCACAGTGCCCTGGAAAATTGTAGTGCAAATTCTCCTGGAAGCCATTTCCAAGCACACAACTGCAAGAAAGTGGCTGGAAACAGTGAGCATAGATATACCAAAGGCAAGTCATGCCTGATCAAGCTGAGTGTCTTCTAAGATGAGATGACTGGTAGTGTGGGTAAGGGGAGAGCAGAGGATGTTGGTCACCTTAACTTTACGAAAGTTTTGACACAATCTCTCATATTATCTTTACCACCAGATTGGTAAGATATCGACTGGAGAGTTGAGCTATGAGAAAAATTGTCTGGATGACTGGGCTCAGAAAGTTACGACTAGCAGTTGGCAGATGGTTATTCGTGGTATTCATCAGGGGTTGATACTGAGACGGATACTGTTTAACATCTGTGTTAATGGCCTGATGGAAAAGAATACAACCTCAGTAAATATGAAAGTGAATCCAAATTAGGGACAGTGGATGATATGCTGGAAAGTAACGCTGGTATTCAGAAAGCCCTTAGAAGCTGAGGGTTGAATGTCGGTGACACAAGCTAACAAACCTTACAGAGCACAACAGAAAATTTTACTCATGATGATCTTTTTAGTTTCAATAATTATCAATTTGATTTTTCTTCAGCACCGGACCAACACTTCTGAGAGTTATGGTTGTTGATGTTCTCATGATAGTTCTCCTTATAAAGAACTCATTTTATTTCTGTGAGACACAGATTATGTGGTCTGCTGATGCTTTCCCTGTCAACTTTGAAGCAACTGTCCAATTTCTACCACATTCAGCATAGAAGTAGAGGTCTCACAACTATTAAGTTCCAACAAGTTTTGTGAAAACAGGCACAGGAGTAGAGAGGTGATTGCCCCTACTACATGAAAAAAGTTCAGTTTCAGCTCAGCAGCGTTGCCAAGGACATGGAAGATAAAAGCGTACCCGGAGGAGAAAAAGAGGTAAGGATGAAAGCTAAGGTGCTAGCAGCAAGGTTGGAGATGAAGTAGTAACAGTTTGGGAGATGGCTAGAAAGGATGTGGACTTTGAAGTTTGAAAATTTGGAGCACAAAGTGAAGATAAGAAGCAATACAGCCTAGACTTGTAGGATATGTAAGAAACTGGTAAAATAATAGAAATAAAGTATTCTCTCCTGTCCACAAAGAAAAAATACAAAACCATTATCATGTGTCTGGGCATGCATCCTGACACTTGCCCAGTGGAATAAAACAGAACAAACTTGAGACATGTGATGGCCAAAGGATCCCAGCACTGGAAAACTTGTTGGAAGAAGAAATCATTGACAGAACTATGGAGCCTCGGTATGATAAAATTGTGTAAAATTAAAGTGGCAATAGTTATGAAATTAAAATGGCCGTAGCTTTGGGAAATTATTACTGACTTTTCAATGAGCCAGTATCATCTCTGCCAATCTCTTCTAATGGAAATCTTTGGAGTGAAGGATATTTGATTTAACCATATTATTTCTCCTGTTAAGAGTGTGAAATGATGATTTATGAAAGAAGAGGGGGCACAATGTAAAGCTGATGCCTGGGATTACACCTTTTAAGATATGTTACTCTTAGAAATAAAAGCCTCCAAAAGTAAAAAAAAAAAAAAAAAAAAAAAAAAAAAAAAAAGAGTAAGAGAGTTCTGAAACCACTTCTTATTTTTCCAGCACGTAGTAACATAGTTCTTGTCTTCCTTGACAAGCATAATTTTGCTTTACATGTTCAAATCCTTTGCTCTGAAGAGAGCATACTTACCTGGTTATGGTCTACTAGATATGACCTAGCAGCTATGAAAACTAATTCCAAGTATCAGACACTTTTGCTGACGAAATGAAAGGACAGCTTGATTCAAGAAAACCACAGAAGTCTTTAAGATCTGCCAATTCCAGTATCTTTAGTCCCTGCTAATTTAATTATTGCTCATGAGGAGATTCTTCCACTGTTTTTCACCCGGCATTCTTGGTTCAGTGGGCAATTGCAGGGTTAAAGCTGCATCTGCAGCTTCATTCTGGCAAATGCCTACCCGTGCCGTGCACCTGTAATGAAGCATGCTTATTATTCCACATTAGAAACACTGCAGCTATCAAGATGGGAGTAGCAGATGTTTTCAGGAGGGCCTGGGGACCAGTAAAATGAGCAAGATGGAATTAGGGACTTTGAAGGAGGAAAGCAGAAGGGAAATCCTCTATTCCTTAAAGTTTTTTTTCAAAATAAATGCCAAGGCCAGTTCTTAATTAAATACTGCAGGGCTCGCCCCTCTACAACTTTCCCAAGATATTTAATATAATCTTAGCTGATGAGGCCACCACTACTTGTGATAACAAAATATTTGCAATGAAGCAACAGATAAGAATATGATCTGAAACAAACAAATACTTGATTGCCTTTCGTTAAAATGTTCCCAGCTTCCTCCATCTCAAAACTTAACTTTTACTGGTTTGGATTAGCTCTCAAAACTAATGTTTGAGGCAGCCTATGTGAAAGGATAGGAGATATATTCAGATGACATAATGGACCACAGGATTTCATTTAAAGCTCATCTTCACTGGGCTGATGAAGGATTATCAATGTGTAAAATGTCAGGGGAAATTTCCTAATATGAGGCAACCTTAGAAGCATACTTGTCCTATTCTCAAACATTCCTTAGCGAGCCTATCAGGAATACTTCTGTGCTGAATTCAAGCCCTGTCTGCATTAGGAAATTCACACTGGTGCAGTTTATTTGTTACTGCTACCCAGTGAACCTACACTGATATACTTTAAGCATGCTTACCTAAGGCTTTCAGTCTTGTTTAACTCCCTCAGAACAGTATATCAGAGCAGATTTCCTTAAAGATAATAACAATAAAGGCCATCCTAAGCAGAATAAAATAACTATCAGGAAAAAAAAAAAATGACAAAAACCCAAATAAAACCAGATGTTTACTGAATGAGATACTAAAGCATGCTCATAATGTTGCCTCTTTTTCTTCATTGGTCCATTTCCAACGGACCATGGCAACCCTAGTATCCTGTAGAGGGATGTTGTCACTCTACAGCAAATGCTCTAATTTTAGATGTCCTGAATACTCTCTTAGCAGAGTACATATAGTCAAGTGCCAAAGCGTCAAGCATGAATGTGAACAGCTTACGTGATCAGTTCTATAATGAGGCAACCTAGTCACACACATGAGACAGGTACTAAACCAGATGATACCATACCAGGTACCGTGAACACAATAACTGGCTCTAGAAGCGAGAGAGCTCTGAGCTCCATGGGCACAAACTTCTCCACTTAATTTGGCTTGCGGGCAATGGAAGCACTCACTTAAATGGATGACATAATTTACGTCTGTGCTGCCTTTGTGGATGTCTTTTTGGATTGAGATAGCTAACTCAATATCACCCTTCATGAAATATTCTTGAAGGCATGGAGCATGGATTTTTTTTTACCTTGATGTGGCTAGATGAAGAAAACACTGGATGAGATGAAAACACCAAAGGAAACACAATTAACTATCTCTAAGGAGATAAAACCAGATATGTTTCCAATAGTGTTTCACATCAAGGTAATTACAGCAACATAAATAAATCATATTTCCAGTGAATACAAAATAATTTTTCATTATTTTTAAATTAAAGTTTAGATTGTGAAGAACAAAAGAATAGAAACTCTCCAGAAAATAATATCAGAAAGGGAATCTGTGGTGAAGCAGTACAATTCAATACCTGCTTGAAATCTTATGAATAAGAGGTCCATTAGGGAATGTCAGACAAGCAAGCTCTCACTGGCAGATGAGATGTATGACCTCTGGGCCATTTTGGTGGCAATTCTGAGTTTTAAATATTCCCTTCCAAGTTCATTGTAAAGATAACTGAATTAGTAGAACAAAACTGTAACAGATTTACCATGTATGTGAAGACTGAATGACAAAAAGATTCGTTAGTATCTACATCAATAGTGACAAATGAGAAGTAAATGCCTCTAAATGATGTGCATGACTTTCTGCCCCTCTATTAAGTTGCAAATTATAACTGTGTTTGAATATGGTTATGATATATTAACATATTTGTATGATTTTGCAAGATTTCTAAGTAAAGCATATGAGACTGAGTCCCGGGGAACAATTGTTTCTCTGGTCAGTATTACAACGACAGAATTGGAAGGAAAATACAATAGTAGCACTGAAGACATGATATTGCTTTCAAAGATGTAGAGTAAACAGGCTAAGGAAACAGGCCTCTAGCTTTTAATAGCAACTTTTAGAATTTGATAGTATGCAATTATGCCTCAGAAAATCCCACTACAGTCTGAAAATTTGGAAGTAGAGCTGGTATTGTTAGGCTGTTTTTCTACTCAAGAAAAAGAATAGTGTTTCTTAAACCACTTTAAAAAGCCTCTTCTAATTTTCACACGTTTCTTTGCTTTGCTCTGGATGATCTTGTGCTTGACTTGCAAGAGTCAGTTTACCCCCAGCTTAGTTTCTACACATTGAAATGACTTACACGGATATTCCCTGACAAAATAACACAGATTCTGGGCTACCTCTTCAGTGAGTAGTGTGCTGGTGCTGGTTTGGCAACAGATGGAAGGACACTTCTTGGCCCATTTCGTAGCTGCCATCCCAGGCTTCTTTGCACACTGCACATATTTAAAGAAGCATCTGACCAGGTCTTTTGTCTAAGTGCTCTTCAGTGATGCGAAGTCTTGTTGCGTAGATGTCGCCTCCTTATCCAGATGCTGGTCTCAGTCAAGTTTGGTTGGTTGACTGTTGTACTCATCCATAGTCCGTATCTATATGATGCACTGTGATGCTATACCAGACCAAATACATTCTGCTGAAGCCATTGAGGGATTGTGAATCTCCTGGTCATTCTAGAGGATTATTGGAGGGGGAAAAAAAAGCAGAAAAAAGCAACAAACAAACAAAAAAATCCTGCTCTTCATAACACAGGTATACGAAGCATTTGCTAAATGGAGAAAAATGTGAGAAAATAGAAAAGTAAAAGTCTCTCTTTTATTGTTCACGGTATTAATTATCATGAGGGCCCAGTTAAGCCCCAGTAGCTGTAAGTAATTGAAAATGTTTACTCATTTCATTTTGATGGGTACATTGAAGCAGGTATAAATGGAATTTTAGGTACCTAATGTGATCATCACTTTTTTGAAGTTACAGGCAGGAAATTGTCATGCAACTCATTCCACAACAGGTAGTTTTGCTTTTGCTTCTAAGAAACTATGCCATTCCTCCTAAAAAGTCCAGTTTGGGTCTTTTTTTGTTTTCTGGTACATGGGAGGTACCTTCAAAGTAAGGGCTTCCTACAGAATATGGTCTGAAATTGTATATTTCAGTTGTTCCATATTTGTCTACTCTAGTTTTGAATTTTAGTTTAATATTTATACATTTTCCATTAAAACTATTTATACACATTTACACTTGTATTTGGGGGAGGGGGAGCTAAGACTTATTCAGCTATCATAAAAAATGTATAAAAATATAAAATTCAATATATTAAAACGTATTTTCAAAGAAAGTACAGACCTGATGAATTATAGATATCTTTAAGTAGGTAAGCTTAGAATTAAATTGTATATGTACACCATAGCAGCAGAAGGAATCTAGGACTTACTTACTGTACTTTAAAACTGTACATCAATAGTCTTGGTATATTTCTTGAAGTTCCCATACAATTGTATGAAACACAGCTACATATTCCACGTCGTGTGAGTTAAGAAAAGTAATAAGGGCTGCCATCTTTGACACAGGAACACAGAGCATTCAATGTCCATCACTATGGGCATTGCCATTTTAAGGAGAATGTCTTTGTCTTGCTCATAGCATTCTGAAAACCTCTGAAAGACTGTCTCATAAGCACCGATTAGGTTCTTTTTCCAGTTTGCAACAATTGTAGAAAAAAAATCACCAAATATTAGCATATAGATATCACATTCTAGATACCAGCATATCTAGAAATGCTGCTGCACACCAGAAAAATTCTTTCCAAAGCAGCTGGCATGCATTATCCTTCTGTCATTACACCTACAGACAGGGTATGTGCCAATAGTGATAGGAAAAATGCTGGAAATGTTGCTCAGGAGGGTGAAGGTCTAGCATGCAAAGCATAGCAAGTCTGGCATCGAGATCTTTTTGCATGTACCTCTGCAAAGCACTGCATATTTGAAGTTACCTGCTCCATAGCATGGAACAGTGTTTTGTCCATTCTGGCTGGTAATAGTTATAAATGGAGCCACTTGGCCAAAACAAGAGGAACAACAGGATATTTGGAAAGGAGAATCTTGGTGCTTGACCTCTAGTGCCAGAACTGTTATTGCTTCCAGCTGGCTCCCATTTTTTATCACAAAATGTGCTGCGAGAAAAATCCCACAGTGCATGAAACCAGTGTTAAGGCAAGGAGGATAAAATAACTGCCCGTGAGGCTCATCAGGAGAAAACCTTGCTGTGATTTTGAGAACAGTGTGAGCTGGCTGTCCAAGTGGGCACAGTTATGATTCATTTAGCAAGTAATGAACCATCACATGATGTGATGAAGCTCCTTCTTCCCATCGACTCTGCACAAAGTGAAGAAGCCGTATAAAACGTTTTGTCTCCTGATGCTTTTTTTTCTTTTCTAAACTTTCTTTACTTTGAAACATTGCCTGCTAAGCAGCACAAGCATCTCCTATATGTTAAACATGATTATACGATTCATATAATGAACCTTCCACAGTCTGCTGCCATAGAAATCATATATTTGGATTCAAAATTACTGCAATCAGATTGTACTGTGGTTTTAAATTCGACTGAAAGTAGATGCATTTTCCTCCTACTCCTCAAAAACAGAATTCACCGCAGAAAAAAAGCCATCTCAGTGAATCACCACAACACTAAATGCACAGGACAAGTAAGATTTTGGAAATAACACACTTAATTTCCCTTCAAAAGCCAATTGCAAATGTTGCTTTCTGTGATGGATGATACCTGTTTCGCTCACAGTTAATCTTTTCGATTAAAAGAGCATGGCTGGGCAGAAGAGCACGCCTGTTTTCCTTGTTGTGCCTGCTAACCTCCGCAGCCAGCAGGAACCCCCTAGGGAGCAGGGGGGGAAACGTCTCCGCAGAGCACGCCTGAGGCTGCTCAGGTGGGTGACTTTCCTGATGTTCTGGCAGCAACTGAAAAAGGGCATAAGAAAGTGTATGAGCATAAGAAAGATTCTGGAGAACAGTGAAACAAATAGATCGACAAATGTCAGAAGTAACAGAATGGAAAAAAACCTGGTAGAGATCCAGAAAAAGGGTGTGGCACTTGCTGAAACTCAGAAAAATTGCTGAACTGAATGTAGGACTGGTAAAAAGGACCTTCATCTCAAGAATGCAGTGAGTAGGCTGAAGAGTTATTCTCAACTCATTTTACTGTTAATCTTCCCACCAAATGGTCTAAGTCTCTCTGTTCAGAAGAGTGAAATCCTTCTAGTTCGTTTTAATAAATCTTTAGCTCTGGAGAGGCAGAGTCTTTGGGGTGCATGCAATTTCTGGAAATGTGTATGCAAATTTTCTTTAAAATTCTGGCACAATTTCGCAACCATAAACTTCAGTGGAGACCTATCCTTGACATGTTTAGAAGATTAAATGATATGATTATCAAAATCACTTCTTCCTCAAAGGAAAGAGTGGGTGTAAATGCTAATCTTGTTGCTATCATGTAAGTGCACCAGGAATGATTAATTTTGTTATGTTGGAATAGTCTCCCTGTCTGCTAGAGAAGACAAGTATCCAATTCATTGCTCACAATTAATTATCAAAACAAATAAGGTCTCTGACAGTAATTTGTAGCAGGTGACTTTAATACTGTGCCTTTTTATTCAGCTCAAAGGTCATAACTATTTAACATGCATCAAAATGTAAGAAAAAGTGTTTTATGTTGACTGCTACTGAATTTTTGCACAGTCCTGGCCGCAAAAATTTCTTGTGAGAGCATCTCATAGGTTACCACCACAATCCTCCAGTTCAACCTGAGGAAAATGAGTGGTAGAAATCTTGTGTATGGTATTGTTTGCCAGATTTTCACTACTAGCAAGAGCAGAAGGCCAGACAGCAACACAACATATGGAAAGGTACTTCTGTATAATTCTTTCCATATTGTTTACCATTCAGGATATAAAATGCAGAAGTCTCACTCAGGATTGAAAAAAAACAAACAAAAATTTCCACGCTATTTTAGTTCCAATGATGTTCAATATTTTGAAGCTACTTTTCGGTTCATGGACTGAATTACAGCAATGCATGCTGGCAAAGTCAATGGAAAATACAGAAGTTTTATTTCATATTGTTGCAGCTCTGAAGGCCTGTCCTTCCACCCCCTGTGCTTCAGCTAAGGTAATGGCTGTGGGGTCAGGGTTGTATAAATACAAAGTGAGAAAGTGCTTGAAGGAGGTAGGTGAAAGGTGGGTGACAGATGTCAGAGATTAAACTGGTGGCACAAGTGGCTCTGAAACATAGATCTCTACTTTTCATTTCCATGCCTTATTCACTAGGCCATACTTCTAAGTCCCCTGTTAGTAACCTTTAACAGAAAGTAGTCAAGAAGAGTTGTTAGTTTCTGAGGAGCTGAAAAATATATATTTTCATCTAATTTGGCTTTCCAGAGAATCAGGAGTCTTCAGCTACTTCTAGCATCTGGAGAAAAAAAAAAAATAAATAAAAAATTAAATAATTCTACAAAGACCAACTGGGGATCATAAATGTGCTTCATAGTCTGTGTATCTTGAATTTCAGGTGTTATGTCTGTATGGACCACTCAAAACGCAGAGGAAAAACATTTGAAAATGACATATAAACTATACCTTTTCAAAAATGACCAGCAGGAAGTGTACTAACACATTCAGATACTTCATCTCTGCAAAGCTAAAGACAAACTTCTCAAACACTCAAAATTTTCTGTGAAAGTGGCTTACAGTCAGACAATGCCAATGGATCATTAAATAGAGATGACTTTCAATTGAATGACATTACAAGAGGTTTTATGCTTTTAATTATTAAGGAGTAAAGACTATCTTCCCAGGTCTTGGTCATCATGCTGATAAAATTCAATGCTATATAAAATATGGGTTCCAGTATAACATATAAAGAAATATAATGGAATAATGAAAAGTAAATATTACATGCAGGTAAATGGGTTTATAAATAATATCTGAATTGGTCTAAAAGGTGGCATACATATTTAAACCAAAACATTATTATTTTGTACCTTGTATAACCATTTATGTATAGTAAAAAGCAGGCAGCACAGACCCCAAGATATCAGAAGGATAACTCTGATTATCATCTCAATTCTTTCTGTATCACTGTACTTGAAGATGCAGTTCAATGAGACTCTGAATTTGGCAGCACATCCACCTTAAGAGGTTCCCTTTCTTCTTCTGCTTGATTACACCTACCCTTAAAGTGCCCCTCATTTTGTCAAAACAACTGTTTGAAGGGCTCGTCTGTAATCCAGACTACTGAACTGATCTTGGTTAAAAAACAAACCCTGAAGAACAAAGGGTTGGGGAGGGTTAGTATTACTGTGGTATCTCACTGTAATCTTAACGTTCCCTAGGTGTCTGCTTGGCCTCTGACAAGAAAGGGTAGAGGGGAGGCAAACTCCAACGCAGAGACAGGGATGAGAAGTGGCAAGAATTTCTTTAGTCGGTGTTACTGCAGAGGCCCATGGCTCATCGAACTGCACCTGGAGATGAGAATCCTGGGATGCTTGTGCTGCACTTTGTGAAGTCCTGAACAAGGGCAACACTGCTGAAATGCGCTATAGTTCACGGTATGGTCGTGTAAAGCACCTGTTCATCCTGTCCTGCAGTGACTGATGGCACAAGTCAGAGAGAATGGGAGATTATACACCAAAACATTTAGACTAATTTGAATTTTGTGGGAGGAGGGAATGCTTCATTTCCCTCATTCCATCTTAAACAACCCTCAGCTAAGTGGCTTGATAGTTTTAAGAAGAGCTACTTCAGTCTGATCCGTGATTTCTTTTCAGCCAAACATCTGCACTAATAAAACCCCATATGTATACGGTAACGTTGTGTAACCATGATTAACAGAGCGATTGCTTTTTGCTTCCGTACAGAGTTAAAATACCAGTACAAAGTTTTTTTATATCATCATATCCATGCAGGGGAAGGGAAGACTATATCATTTATTTGTATCACAAGTCTGTTCAGCTTTCTGACAGCCAACCCAAAGGCCTCAGGATCCCACAACACCTTGTAACGTGAGGAAAGTTCTTTCATCTTTCTCTCAACTATTTTTTCTGCCCTCTTGATTAGCAAAGATCTACTTCAGAGTAGCTTTCTTTGCTCCTCTGTTCTTTTCAATTTAAAACAAGGTTTGGTGCGACTGGTCTTGGCTACTTGCCTTCTGTCCTTTGTCCTTCTGCAGGCAAATTAGGCTCCAGGCGGACTCTGCCAGCTGTTCTACATGGGAAGGTGAATAAATTGGCATTTTACACGCCTTGGAAGAGGTTATGAGCAGTTAATTGTTCAAGATCCCATGCATGGAAGGCACAGTACACGTGTAAATTATTAATCTAATTGCAGCAACAGAATGGTAAACGCTGATCAGCAACAAGGAAGCTGCTGCATAGACGTCTAATTGCTTGTATGCAACAGCTGTTGTAATTGAAACTGTGACAGGACCCTGGCATTAATGTAGTGATTCTAATAACTGGACACACAAATGAAACATAAACGAGGAGTTCCCTCTGGTAGGACAAAATGAAACAAAAACTGCAATTAAATAACACACTGAACAAAAGAAAAGTACCACATGCATGGCACCATAAAAAAGCAAGTTTGTGCTAGCAGCATCCTCAAAGATTAGATTTTTCTTCCTCCTATCATCTGAGATTCAGAGCTCCCTCCCATCCTTTTGAATGAGAAGATACATTCCTCAGTGCTACATTTCTAGCAAAACCTGAAAATCATAAGTAGAAGAATTCTAGCTTCTGGGACTGTTCTCAGAAGAGGCTGAGTCAAGTGCTAGTTACATGGGTTCACCTAACCTCACCCATCTGAATGGAGAGGCGGATCAATAGCTCCTTGCTACAAAATGTACTTTGTAGCTAACTTTCAGAACACTCTTATTTTCACTATTGATTTTCTTGATAGCATTGCTATAATGAGACTTTAGGTTATTTTGAATAAGAATTCTGAAAGTAGTACCTGGATTATAAGTAAAATTAACTGTACATACTGTTAATAAATACATGTTATCTGATTTTCAGATTGTGCTTCTAAATGAATACATTTCTATGGCTTCATCATAATTGGGACTGTATTTTTTTAACATAAAAGAAAAGAGGAATTCAGTGAAATGTAAATACAGTATCAGTGGAGGTGAATGAGCTGGAGCTTCCTTCCACAGATAACACCGTAATTACAGAATCACAGGATGGTGGGGGTTGGAAGGGACCTCTGCAGATCATCTAGTCCAACCCCCCTGCCAGAGCAGGGTCACCCAGAGCTGGCTGCACAGGATTGCATCCAGGCGAGTTTTGAATATCTCCAGAGAAGGAGACTCCACACCCTCCCTGGGCAGCCTGTGCCAGGGCTCTGTCACCCTCACAGTAAAGAAGTTTTTCTGCATATTTAGACGGAACTTCCCGTGTTCCAGTTTGTGCCCGTTGCCCCTTGTCCTGTCGCTGGGCACCACTGAGAAGAGTCTGGCCCCATCCTCTTGACACCCACCCTTGAGATATTTGTAAGCGTTGATGAGGTCCCCTCTCAGTCTTCTCTTCCTCAGGCTAAACAGCCTCAGCTCCTTCAGCCATTCCCCATAGGAGAGATGCTCCAGTCCCCTCATCATCTTTGTAGCCCTCCGCTGGACTCTCTCCAGTAGTTCCTTGTCTTTCTTAAACTGGGGAGCCCAGAACTGGACACAATTCTGAGCTTGGAGGAAGTGATGCTTGAATATTGACCAGCTTTCTTGGGCCCCCTACCTTCCAGAGCCCTAACCCATGGGATTCCTCCACGCAGGTCCTTGAAGACGCCAAAGTTAGCTCTCCTAAAGTCCAGGGTTGTAATATTGCTTAGCGTCCTGCTTCCTCCATGCAGGATCCTGAACTCCACCATCTCGTGGTCACTGCAGCCAAGGCTGTCCCCAACCTTCACATCCCCAACCAGACCTTCTTTTTTTGTTAGTATGAGGTCCAGCAGCACACCTCTCCTCATCAGCTCCTCCACCAACTGCGTCAGGAAGTTATCATCAATGTTCTGCAGAAACCTCCTGGACTGTGCATGCCTAGCTGTGTTGTGCCTCCAACAGATAGCGGGGTGGTTGAAGTCCCCCATGAGAACCACGGCCTGCGATCGTGAGGCTACTTTAAGCTGCCTGTAGAAGGCCTCATCGACTTCCCCGTCCTGATCAGGTGGCCTGTAGTACACACCCACAACAGTGTCCCCTATGTTAGCCTCTCCCTGAATCCTTACCCATAAGCTCTCGGCTCATTCTTCATCCTCCCCTAGGCAGAACTCGATACACTCCAGTTGCTCTCTCACACAGCGAGCAACTCCACCACCTCACCTTGCTGGCCTGTCCTTCCTAAAAAGTACATACCCATCCATGACAGCATTCCAGACATGCGAGCTGTCCCACCACGTCTCTGTAATTGCTATGAGATCATGGCCCTGCGACCACACACAGATCTCTAGTTCTTCCTGTTCATTCCCCATGCTGCGTGCGTTGGTGCACAGGCATTTCAGAGAGGTAGTTGAGTTTGCCGGTTTCCCTGGAGGGGTGCAGGAGGATCCATCACAGCCATACACACCCTTAGGGTGGTCGGCCTTCTGGTTCTTATCTTGAGAGGCAGCTAAGGTACATTTGTCACTGCTCAGGTTGGCCTGGCTTACTCCCCAGTTGGATGCGCTGGCACGAGTGTCACCACTTTGGACCCTTCCCCTCGAGTCCCTCAGTTTAAAGCCCACTTCACCAAGCTGGCCAGCCTGCCACCAAAGATTCCCCTGCCCCTCTTACACAGGTGGATCCCATCCCTCCCTAAGAGGTTATAGTCACCAAAGAACATCCCATTGTCACAAAAGCCAAAACCCTCACGACAGCAGACAGCATCAGCCACGAAACCAGGAGTTGATATACATGATACGCCTTTTTCTGGCAGCCCACTTTCCTCCCACTGGTAAAATGGAGGAAAATATAAAAAAAAAAAAAAAAAACACCACAAACTTGGGCACCAATATTTTCACTTGCTTTCCCAGAGCTTTAAAGTCTTCCTTGATTTTGGCCAGGTTCCGGCTTGTGGCATCATTCATGCCCACATGAACGAGTAGCAGCAGATAGTAGCCCGTGCTCCTGACAAGTCACAGCACCCTCTGGGCAACATCTCGGACCTTGGCTCCTGGGAGGCAGCACACCTCTCGTGCCTCCCTGTAGGTCAGCAGGTGGGCGCCTCAGTGCTCCTTAACAGAGAGTCGCCCGCTACGAACACTCGTCGTTTCTTTTTGCGGTATCTGCCGTGTGCTGCTAGAGTAGTTTCTCCTTGCACACCTTGCTCGTGGGTGTCTACAGCTGTTAAAGCTTCGTATCTGGTTTTGGTTGTGATACCAGAGGGTGGGGACTGAAGTGTGGCCCTGATTTTGTGGGTTACTAGGGTCCAAGGTGTCTCATTACAGTCAATTCATTAAAATGTTAAGTATTATTTGTCCTGGATTTCATAAAAAATGTTTATGATATTCAGCTGCAATTTTACTTTGGTGCTTGATTTGCTTGACTGTAAGATTTTGCTTTATTTTTAAACAGTATCAATACCACAGACTATATCTTATATGTTTAAAAGAAAACAGCAAACCATAATCTCCCCCAAAAATAAATTCTATGAATACATAGTTTAACAGTAGTTTCAATATAATATTTTATATCTGATTTTCTAGGAAGTAATATCTATTATTTCACCATTTTCTGTACAAATGTTTTAATCAATACTTAGACAATAATGCTAGCCTTGCCATTTCCTCTGGTAGGAGGGTCTGTAGACATTACCTTGGTGCAGCCTAAACCGAGCACTCAGTGGTGGTGTGGTAATGAAATCAATCTACCAGCTGGCAGTACTGCTGTTGCACCGAGGTAGATAGGAGTCCTAGTTTGTCCAGATTCCCTCTCCAAAGTGCGGTGTCTGCCATCTATTTTCTCATGACAATGCAAATCTCACTGCAGCAAATACATTTTTGATTACCTAGCCTGTTCGCCTGCCAGTGGGTAATTAATACTGTTATCACCTAATCAGCTGTTGTTTAAATGCAGAATGTAAACTACGTCCTTGGCTTTGTTCTTTTCACTCTGAACACTGGTAAAAACAATAGACTCTTCAATAAAGTTTCCCATAGCTCAGGCTCTTGAAATGTCAGTGCACAGAGATTAAAAAAAAAGAAGCTGTATTGCAAGAATTCACATCTTGCTGTACCTAGAGAATCAAATACATTAGTCATCTATTTTAGACATTTCCAAACTTGTTTTTTTAAGACCTGTGTAAGAAATTTTTTTTTTCATAAATATTTTAATTGCGTATTAAGTCTCCTTATAACACCAAATTATTTCAGTAGACAACTCAGGGACCATTCAGCTCTTGCCACGAGATTGAATTTCCTCTGACATCACGCAGTTAACTTTTAGTTCATGCTACAGTCAATGAGGTCTTCTCATTTATTTCACAGGACTTCATGAGATCGTAACTGAGAGATGAGCCATTCCTGCAAAGCTCAGTGCTCCACAAAGCCACAATCACGACGTCGATAGCAGCTGACCGTGGCAGCGCTGCTGGGGAAGCACACACCGCTCCACGCTGGGCTCCGACAGTACCCTCAAAGTGTCTCATCTGCAGGCTTAAACAGGAGCTACAAGCCGTCTACTCACCTTGCGGCAACACCAGACTGGCTTTTCACTGTGGATTATTCTCTTGTGCTCTAAAAGTTTTTTCCACAGTCCTGATAAAAAAATTGATAGACAACACAAAGCTCTTCTAATTTTTTTTTTCTTTTTTTTTCCCCCCTAGAGGTAGAAAAACAACATCCCTACAACAAGGAGTCTGAGATGCGATGTGGAAGATCCTGAGGGAAGACCAAATTCTGAAGTTCTCCCATATTTCATCTGAGTCTCTTATCTATTGGTCAATCAGAATTAGGTCAGTCTCAATCTCTCCTGCTAGAAAAACAAAATAATGAAAGTAGCCTCTGTAATCTAAGAAATTCTGCGGCAGAACTTAGGTCTTCAACAACCACATTAACTAGCAAATTTTTATGCCTAACAGATATTCTGTGTCTCTCACCTCCATCAATTTCATTCTACACATTGGAACAAATCTATTCTTATATAGATAGTTTTTTCTTTTCTTTTTTTCTTTTTTTTCTTTCTTTTTTTTTTTTTTTTTTTAACAGAAATCTTGACTATTTCCAACCAAGACTTTTCCAGAGGGACACAAGCCAGGGGCCTTTTCATCATCAAGAATCCAGATTGTTACTGCTGGGAGCCTCGGATCAGATTTCTGTCTGGATTCCTGGGCTGCAGAGGTCTTTTTGACAGCTTTTCACAGTAAGATGCACTTTACCTCATGTTCAAAATTCTACCATGTGTTTCAGAACTGGTATCTCAAAAGGTCAGCCACCAGCAACAGGGTCAATTTTATTATGCTTGACCATAGGAGATGACAGTAAGAGCTGTAAGTGAATACCACCAAAGCCCAGATTTAACTGCTTAACTTTCTGTAATTCAAATACTTAAGTTAGGATTTTAGACGTCACAGACTCCTTCAGAAAATAGACAGGAGCACGCTTCTGTTTTCTTCCATTGCCTCTGTTAAGAGTTTACCATGAAAAGAATTTTAATTTAGGTATACCAGTTAAGTATCTAAAATCAGAAATATAATCCCCATATCTCACTGCTCCTCCACACAATGCTGTGAGGTAAAAGACACTTTTACTTCCCTGTCTTTATAGAAGTAATGAGTAGACTTCAAAACATTAGAAAAATCGGAACAATTCAAGCACTGCAGACTCCCACAGCTTAAACAAAGCTGTTAGAGTGTCACTGACCAAAAGGTCAGTCTGCAAATCTTTCTGGAACCCTAGCTGATACAAGTTTCAGTGAATTCACTATTTTTATTGTCAGATACACAATTACAAGAGTTCTTGGTGGTTTAGTATTTTGGGTCCTGAAAGAAACAAAAACTCTGCCATATCTGCATGAGAATCAATGGGAACTATTGGAGTACAAAACATATTTCTGGATCCACAGTGTCGCCTATCCAAGACATACTTAACAGATTTGTTGAATGCAGGTGTCAGTTAACATGTTTGGGTGTCTTACAGGAACCATAGGTTTTTCAGTCTTGAAATTATTGAATCTAAATCCAGCCTGATACTCATTGCTTCACATTAGACTTAGCTTTACACCGTTTATATCCTTTCTAGGTACACATTTGAAGCTGGAGATGTACCACTCCTTGGGAGTTTCTGATTTCCAAAACTGGGGAAGAAATGAAAGCACAAATATAGGAGTGTAAAAGAAGGACTCCTGTTGGTTAGATTCACAAGATCAACTGTAAGAAAAACTTCCATGCTACAGGTCTCCTTTCAATTCTCTTCAGAAAATTCCAGCAGTGCTATGGAGCACTAGCACTTTGTTTTTGTAGAATAAAACATCTTTTTTTTTTTTTCAGTCAAAAGACAGGGAGAGACAGAATTGTTTAAATAGTACAAGAGATAAACAATTAATATATGCTGCAAAAGACAAACCATCCTAATTTGGAGGCCTGATTATTGCCTTTTCTTTAACTGTGTAATCCCTTAGTATTAATCAATAAATTTGCTTTTAAAAGCTTATTTTGACAGAAATTACAATAAAATGGGAGCAAGAAATGCAGGTAGTATGTTTTAGCAAAAATATTGCATCTTTATCAGGCTTTGGATTCAGTTCTGCAAGCATACATAACAAGTGGTTTTGCTCATGATAGTATTTGGCCAGATTACTCTTAAATGGGATCTGGCCTAATGTTGATGCTCAGTTACTGAAAGAGAAAGCGTGAACAAACCTCAACAAACCCCAAACTGGTGGACAAGGAAATAACCCCTTACTCTCCCTCCCCTTTTTTTGTTTTAATTAGGCTTAAAAATTCATCCAGAATTCAGTGCCTGATGCCTGTTAACAAGGGAGACCCTATTAACAGCCTCCTCATCATAAATATATTTGCTTCAGACAGAGTTGCAAAATTATCGTAAGTTTGAAGAAAGTGGCATGTCAATGTTCAATTTCTTGGCTTTTTAATTTTGCTCCAGGGAAGAAGCGATACGTGCCAGACTCCTGTCAGGCTCGGCAGTTTCCCTTGGTCAGCCTGCTGGGCTGGTTTTCCTGGTGTGTTCGCCAGTGGTCACAGAAACAAGCAGTTCTATGAGTAGCAGGGCTAATAAAGCCTGACTTCATTTAGATTTATGGTTCAAAGGATTCTCCTGCACTTACAATATCTCTCCTCTATAGGCTCTCTACCATCTGTCATGAAATGGTCTTATGCTGCAGCATTACTCTTCGGTGAGAGACGAGGGATGATTTCCAGGATGGGGTGGCCGTGGCTCTGATATGGTCCCCTCTTGTATCCAGGCAGCTGGTTTGATAAAGGAATTTCTAACCCCATTTATTCATTTGCCAAATTTGGGTGAAAGTTATCATCTCAGTTCTCTGACAACTGGCATGAAAGTCACTGTGAGGCAGGGAAATACGCATAAACACATACCGCGACTGCAGTCTCGCTAGTCTTGCTTTCTTAGGAAGCCGGGGTAAGAGGGCTCTGAGTACTTCTTGGTTTGCCTGCTCTTGGTACAAAAGCTGTCAACCGTCTGAAGCTCTAGCGTCTTCCTTGCTCTTCTGTGCCTGGCAGCGCAGGCAGTTTTTGTGGCGAGTATAAATCCCCAGGCAGGCCACGATTTTGCTTGAAACTACTGAAACCACCTGTGTGATATGTGAGCAAGTGACCCAAGAGCAGGACAAACACGTGACTTGGAGTGAACATCTAACTGTAAATTACTTTCTCAGTGGAGAACAAGTCATCTTGGTTCTGAAGAATCTGCCAAAGCATCTTAGTTTTGTTATTCACTCTGATAAGTCCAGCTTCTTCAGTAATATATCTGTTCACTGTTATATCATTGAAACTGTAGTGTTGTCTCTCAGAATCAGGAAAGGCCTGATCAAAACCTCCCTCTCTGACTTAACAGTCATTATCTTGTTCTTTAATTAAAAAAAAAAAAAAAAAAAAGGAAAAAACCACCAAACCTTCATTGCTTCTTACACCGTGTTTCTTTTTTCTTGTTTTCTCTCTTTTTTTTTTTTTTTTCCCATTCTGTTTTTAATATTCTCATTCAGCCTAAAGTTTTGAGGTTTTACATTTTGCTTCACTGGAATGAGACTCTGGCTTTCACTACCTAGCAGTGACAAAGCACCTAATGGGATGCGCAAATATTACCTTTCTAGAATAATCTTCAAACCTTTCCCTACCAGTAAATTCATTTTTTAAAAATATATACTGCTTTATCTTGCATATTTTCTTTTAAGGCCCTATATAAAGCTTTCCTGGAGCTGAAGAAAGGAATAATGAATCCTCCAAACCTCTGAGTCAAAGATTTTTCCACTGTTAAATGGATCAATATTCCAGTAACTCATTAAGCCAAATTAATACTAAACTTCAGAACTAACGATCTAAGATCTAACTTCCTTTTTGTGACATTCACAAGGAAAAGCAATTGTATTGATTCTCCTGAAGCTCATTTCTATACCTGTTGTTATATTGCAAAATACTGGTTTTCAGCTGAATAATAAAATAGAATATATAGACACTTCTGTCAAGTCTCTCTAACTTAATTTCAAATTTAACTAGAAATTTTGCAACGTATACACACTTAACAGCATTTCATCTGCAAGATGCTCTCAGAGACAGAAAAATGAAGAAGAAAACACTCATCAATTTTTCAAGCAGATGTTCAGAGCTAGCTCTTGCTAGCTGTTAGACTGTTCTTCATTGTTAGTATACCAGATCTTAGCTGTCATTTTTTGTCCAAGCTATCCATGCAAAACACGGATTCTGATACCCTTATGTAGAACATTGGATTACACTGTAAGTCCCATTCCTTTTACCAGAAGAATATAAGTGAGGTACTATTTGATATAAATGAATCAAACTCAAGTCCTGTATCCCCAACTTCTCATCTTCTCTAAGAAATAAAAAATGCAATCAAATATGTCGCACCCAGCATTCTAAGAAACATATATCTGACTAGGCAGTATGGATTGCTCTGACAGCTTCTGATCCTAAATCACAAACAAAACAAAACAAAAACCAGCCAAGTGATTTTAAAACAAAAGGTTCTAATTTAGAACTGGAAATACCAATTCAAATTTCAATACAGGAGTATTTCCAATACTCCTGTGACTGACTTGCTTCAAATGTTGTTGTTACTCAAGAGTTTTCTGCAGAAGGGACAATACATTTAAATCCCTATTTCTTTGGGGTTTTTCTTTATATGCTGTTCTTGGGTTCTGTATTTTTTTTTCCTTATAAACAGTTCTCTGGATGAATGTCAGCAATTATCCTCAGTTCTTTAAATGATTTCTTTTACAACAGAAGACAAGATAATTTCCCATCCTTGGCTTACATTTTTTTAAAAGCTTCCCAGTCTTTCCTTAGCAGAGAGCGTGCAGACAGCTTTTCTGAAGAAATGGAATTTAACCTTTTCTGAAAAATACTACATCCCAAAAGAAATGTTGTAAAACACAATCTTAAGTTTTATTGTGGCAGGGCATAATAAAAACATTAGATTGAGGAATAATAGAGTCACACCACAGTACCACTTCCAGAAGCAGAATAAGAAAACTGCTTTTGAAATGCTAAGCTATTTGGCCAATTAACATTTTTGGCAATATTCTTCTGCATGTGTATAAAAGCTCTGCTTCCCTTTCCATCCAATAAGTAGTCAAGAGTAAGAATATATAGCTCATTTAAATTTAAAATGCAGGCATTATTTCTCAATGTCCCTTAGCCATTTTTGCCTCATAACAAAGGGTGTTTTGAAGTTCAGGAATATAAATATATCCTGAAAAGGACCAGCTACACTCATGAGGAAAATGGGTAAATTGCCATCTCGTAAGGCGGGGAGTTTTTATTTGGGGAGAAGGTGAGACAGAAAAAATGAAGGGAGAAACAAAGGTTGGGTGGATTTTCCTACAACTTCTATTTCCCCTTCCACATGATCCCTTAATAAAGTTGCCTTAGTGTTTCAGACCTATTGGTCTAATTGGTATCATTATTATTCTTACAAATACCAATGTAGAATTTTTCAGAATGCTAGAATTTATTTTTAATTATTTGCTTATAAAGTATTATGAACGTTGCACTTCACTTCCTAGAAACATCTGAAACAAGGCTTAAGAGTTACTTGATTTTTGATATATTATGTCTATTCTAATCTGTATTTCCTCAAGAAAGTTTACAAAGCCAAATTTAACAAGAGCTTACGTTATCTTATTCATGTAATAATTGCAAACTGTTGAGTAAATATTGCTCTCTGCTATACAGTCAGTCACCTAACAAAATGTACTCTTACAAAATGTTAAAATACTCCTGTTTCATTCCAATAGATAATTTGGGGGTATTTTACCAAAGCTTTCTGATTTGTGAAAATAGCTTGTTATTGTATCTGAAATAACGTCTCTGCTTGTTTAATTGCAACCTTTTGCTGTCAGCGACACTGTGAATGTAGATGAAAGTGCTAAAATAAAAAGAGAAGAAAACAAGTATATTTTCCCAGCTTTTTTTAACTTTATGCTTACTGAGTATGTATTCTGCAAAAGAAGGTATTTGGTCTCATCTGTATAGTAAGGAAGAGCCTTCTCCTGCTTTACCCTCCTGACTTCTAGTTTAGAGTCTTCTAGAGCTTTAAATTGCATCTGGATTTTTATTTGCAATAGTCACTGCTCGATCTCTCCTCCCTGTATGTGTTTAGTACTTTTTCAAATGTATTTAGACAAAGCCCCTTAATGTGGAAATAAACTTTACAGGAATTTTTTTTCTGGTGTGCTAATAAACCATTCCTTACTGATCTTCTTTATGATGTTGCATTTTTGTATGAATATCTAACAAATACTCCACATCCACCTTGAACGCTGAAGAGTCCTAGCCGGTGTAGGCTTTCCTCAAAGAAAAGTTGTGACACATTTTACTAATTTTGTTACTGCTTCCTTTTTCCGTGCAGAATTACAATGAATACATACAAGCAGGGAGTTCACATGCACGTCACCTGTCGCACCGTGGTTCTCTAGCTGAATCCTCTCTGAAGCCAGCATTATTACGAATGGATTCTTGGTTGTTTCTTCCTCTGCCACACCACAACATGCTGCTGTGCCGCAGCTCCAGAGGGCCGTGTAGAGGCTTACTGTTTCACTGTTGTCTTCGTTTAGTATCGGTACAGTAGTAGCACCCGAAATGTGACAAGAGCTGTACCTGGAAAAAGAAGACTGTTCTTCCCCAAAGAGTTTAGAAGAAAATGAAAGGCAACAGTAGAATAAATTAGCAAGGAGAAAATGATAGTTGTGACCAGCATAAAGAAATGTTATAAGTCACAGTTGCTTCTTAAATGCTTTTTGTGTTGTGTGAGCATCATGTCAATAGAAAAGTATACTAGTGAGCAAATGGAAGAAGACAAAAAGCTGGCTCACAGACATTGTGTCTACCAGGGTAAGTTTCTTCTTGTCTGCTGCATGGTATGTAGGAAAGTGTAATGGTGCTGTAGAAAAAAAAAGATCTTTAAAAATGTTACGAATTATCTCAAAGATACTGTTAACCCATCGCAGCTGATGACTATTGTGTCTGACCTCAAGGGTCAGAATAAACTATGCTCATCTGTCTTACTTAGCTGTTTGTATACCATTTGTTTCTTAACTTATGGAATGATATCCTATGGTATTTAATCAATGAATAGAAACACTTCATAAGAACATACATTAAGGGATGTCTTGTTTGCTCACTAGAAAGTTGTTAAGTGATCGTTAAATGGTTGCTCAACCTTAAAGCTAACCCTGCTTTGAATGGGGGTTTGGAACAGAGATGTCACTTTCCAAGCTATTTTGTTTTGTGAGCTTACAGGAGAAGACAACTGTTATGCCAAACCTGCATTTGCCAGAATATTTTGCCAACATTTCCCAAATAAGTCAGGAAGTAGTTAGTCTAGTTAAATGTTTGCCAGAACTCTGCTCTGAATGAGTAGGAGTGCATAAATTTGGGAGACTACATCTGCATAGCTGTACGCAAGATAGCTGAGGACTATCATATGTTCTCCCTCCACCAAAATAGTTTTCTCTTAAAACTAGGCTGCCTTCACAGAGAAATAACCCAGCAGATATAGGGCACAGAATCCTTGCACAGGTGGACTAGGAATGTATCTACACAAATCAAATAAATACAGGAAAGAAGATCTTTCAGATCTGGTCTTGGTATAAACAGACTAAACCATGGTTTTCTTTCATTTCAGTTTACAACTGTGGTTTTGGATTATAAATTTTATACTCAGCTGTCCAAAAAAGGCTAAAATGCCAGACACCCTTGAAGTCGTTCAGCACATTCTAGCTGCTGCTTCAACCTGTGACAAAACCAACCTTTAAGGGACATACAGGATATCAGCAGATCAACATTATGTGTAAAAACACAGAAAACTAAGACTGTAAAATACCGTATGCAGAGAGAGAGCATGGCATGGTGAGAATAACAACTATCTCAAAGGACAAAAGCTGCTAGAGGCTTCTGATTAGACAGAATAATGATAAAAAAAAAATCAAGAGAAACTGCCAATGCAGATTGGGAATGGAAGTGATGATAAATGTAATGTTATCAACAAAGACTACATCTTTCAGGGTGCTACAGTGAAAACGTATCAATGCAATATACTGCAGGCAACTTGAACTCTTTCTGCTCCCATTCAAAATGATGGGACACAAACCCATTCAGATTCTGAATATGATAAGGCACTCATGTTAACATACCTTGCCTCTCAGCAAGATTCCCTTAGATTTAATGCCATTCCATATGGCTTTTGAAACTCACACAGAGTTTGTTCAGACATTTTCGTAATACAGCATTTGGACATATTCTTAATACCCTTCTCCTAAGTAAGCTGCAAAGCAAAAAGAGCAGCAGTGTTAGCAAGTGGAGGGCTATGCTAAACAATCAAAGGGGAAGAAAAAGCTAAGGAATGTAATATTCTTGATAAGCGATGACAAAATGCCAAACATAACACAGAAAAGTCTCTAATGGGATTACACTGAGATTCCGTTTCCACTAGGGGACAGCATCAGATGGCGCAGAGGAACGAGGACTGGTAGGCACTGTAGGTAGGCAGCTAGAGGACAACTTGCCCACAAAGAGACCTTCCCTCAATTACTAATGCTAAAGTCTCAGCTTACAAAGCCTATGTGGTCCTTTTTGCTAACATTTGGAAATTTGTTAAAAATTTTATTATGTCTGGTGAAGGCGTACATCCCTGGAAGCAATTCCTATCGTACAATCAGACAGGGAGAAGCGGAGAGGATCATCCCCTGGGATGTGTAACTTTACTGCCGTCCCTGGATCCTGGCACAGCCCTGGTCAAGAGATGAACAGTGCACATCTGTTCCATGTGCTTGCTCCTGCATGAGCCTTTTCCCCTTCCCCTCAATGTGTCAGTTGTGCGGTGTTTCTGTTGTACACAGAGTATGCTAACCACGGCCCGGGAAGAGGGCTAGTAGTGGTGCTTCGGGGGAGAAGGGATTTTGTTGCTTGAGGTGAAGGAGTGAGTGCTGCAGCCAGGTGGAAAAATTATGCAAAAAGGATGGCAAAAACATTGGAGAATGTGGTGTTATTGGAATGACTGCTTAATGCTAGTAATAGTATGAAAGGCTATTAAATTCCACTTGTCCCGGCTGCAGTTTATGGGTACCAAAAGTGCACCAGAACATCACAGTTTGTTGTGCTGAAGTGCTCAGTACCATTTTTGAAGGTGACCCAATGTTCTTTACCTTATGTACAGAGGATCTTCAGGGATCGTACATATATCATTGCCCACCAAGGCCATTCTTGTCCAGAGGATATAGTCACTGTGATGAGTTAAATAGTCATGATCTGTGGTATTGGCAGGTGGCACTCTGATCTGTAATATTACTGGTAGCAATGTGGACACATCTTTAATTTCTCTGCTGTAGAAAGTATGGAAGGTGCCTAGTAGGAGAAACGGTGTTCCTGTTGCAATGCCTATTGACTATCTTGTGCAGGGATCTAGTGTTACATAGCTCCTTCCTTCACAAGCATGATCCCATACCCCTCTCTCCTGTCTTGAACTAAGGCCCTCTTGACACATATTTTGCCAAAGCAAAGACCTGTTGCACCCAAAGCGATGAACTTAAATCAGTAAATGCCACCTGTCCCGGTTTAGACTGGGATGGAGCTCGTTTTGTCTTCAGCAGCTCCCATGTTTTGAATTTAGTGTGGGAAGAATGGTGATAGCACACTGATGTTGTTGGTTGCTGCTGAGCGATCAAGGACATTTTGCAGTTTCCCAGGTTTTGCTAATGTGCAGGTGCAAAAACCTGCGAGGGGTATAGCCAGAATGGTTGATCCAAACTGGCCAAAAGGAGTATTCCATACCATAGACGTCATGCCCTGTATAAGTGAGGGTCGGCTGGTTGGCCACTTCCCTTAAGCTTCCCTTCTGGTTGCTTTTTGTTCCCTGCTTTTCCTTTTTTTTTTTTCATTCATTCAGGCCTTTTCGTTCGTTCGTTCGTTCAGCTGTTTGTTCCCTCGCCTGCTCGCTCTGGAACTTGCTGTTCTGGGATAGCTGGGGGGGACACCCCTGCTCCCTGCCTGCTGCTCAGGATGGGCTGTATCAGTCATCGGGTTGTGAAAAATTGTGCACCGTTTGTTTTATATATTCTATTATTCTTATATATTATCATTATTACTATTAATATATTATTATCTTTTTCTTTGCTGTCCTGGTGAACTGTTTTTATCTCAGCCCATGAGTTTTCCTTTCTCTCTGATTCTCCTCCCCAACTCACCAGGGAGGAGGGGGGGGTGAGTGAGCGGCTGCATGGTATTTGGTTACCATCTGGGTTTAAACCAAGACACCACCTAATAATTATCTTCTTCTGATCCCAACACCAATTTCATAAATTGGAGCCATTAGTCAAACTAAAATACTTTTATCTGTAGTAAGGTATTTTCTTATTTCATTGTAAAAGAGAAACATGACAATATTTATTTCAAATGAAGTAGCTACAGTTCTGGGTTTGCAAGAGGTGATCATGACTTACATAAGCAGAGAAGATATTCCTCCAGCACCTGTTAACAGTTATCAACCATGTCACTTTTACAACTCTGGAAAAGAATTTCAATTCTATGTAATTTTTCAGTTTTGCTTTTGGAAATCTGTCAAAGGTTTGGCTTCATCTCACCTGCCAGAGCAGACAAAACCAGAGACTTTTAACGAGTTTCCAGTGAAAGAGCTCAACTACTCCTTCAGGATGTAATGTGATGAGTAAAACTTAACCAGAAACTGGTGCTTTGCTATTATGCTGCAATAGAAGGACCCTAAGATTAAGAAGGCATTCCATGCTTATCTTTTTTAAGTTATTCTGTCAAAACAAATATAATACAGCGTAGTAAATGTGGAATTCTGGAATCTTCCCTGCTTTTCTTTGTTAAAAAGTTTGAGAGAGTTTTCTCACTCTTGCCATCTTACACATTCTATGCTATACACTATGCACCACAAGGGCATTCTCCTATTCCATCTTATTATTTTTATTACATCATTACATCCAAGTCCCTCCTTAAAATTCAAACTATAGGAAAATGCATAGATTTATAGACGAAAACAGCACAGAAGGAGTCTAATTGCAACTTAGCTCTTCCTACAGAGTTAGAAATAGGATCATAGAATCACAGAAAGGTTTGGATTGGAAAGCACCTTAAAGATCATATAGTTCCAACCCCGCTGCCGTGGGCAGGGACACCTTCCACTAGACCAGATTGCTCAAAGCCCCATCCAGCCTGGTCTTGAGCACTTCCAGGGATGGGGCATCCACAACTTCTCTGGGAAACCTCTTCCAGTGCCTCACCACCCTCTTTGTGAAGAATTCCTTGCTCACAGCTAATCTAAATCTACTCTCTTTCAGTTTAAAGCCATTACCCTTTGTCCTATCACTACATGCCCTTGTCAGAAGTCCCTCTCCAGCTTTCTTGCAGGCCCCCTTGAAGTACTGGAAGCCTGCTAGAAGGTGTCCCCAGAGCCTTCTCTTCTGCAGGCTGAATGAGGAAAAATATTGATAAAACAGGAAAGAGAGAGAGCAACAGGATCACTCAGATCATCTCTGAACTCTTGGTTTGTCAGCTGGAGTGAAGAAAATTAGTTTAGCCTAAGTTTCCAGTTTAGAGGGAACAGAGAGATATTTGGAAGAAATTACCTTCAGACAAATGAAGCACGAGCTACTGACAAAAGAGTAGGCAAGCTTACATTTGTGGCGTCAATACTGTTGCCTTATTTACTGTGTTGCCTGCCTATGTGTTAAATTAAGAAGAGCTAATCCATGCTCTAGAGGTTTTCTTCTCTACCAGATAAACATACAGTAACAGTGAAGCCATATTTACTCTGTTCTTGCTGAATCTTTTGAGCAGAACTAGGGGTTTGAATGAGACTTCTTTTTTTCATTCAAATTACATCATAAAAGCAAGTCTCCATCTACTGTTTCGTATGTTGCATATCTTTGAGTGTACCATTAATATTTACCAAAGCCTTCCAAAAAGAGTGTTTCAATAGCACATTGCAGTTTTACCACCTAGTTTGAAACGTTTGGTGTAAAATTTTTCATTCTTTAATGCATCGATCTTTTCTGCTCCTACTAGTGTTATCCCTGGGCCTCTAAGCACTGCAAGACAAGGGAATTAAGTGATCAGTGATAGTAATGATAATAGACTTTTTTCTTATTTTTTCCCCCAATCTTAACATTATCACCAAATAAATCAAATTTGCCTATTTCTAGCTGATGGCATCTTCTTTGTGAACTTTCTTCACTGATATTCATCCTTATAATGAAACAGAATCATCACGGGAGAGAAGCATCCTTTCTGCTTTCACTAATTACAGCTGAGCATCCCTCTTTGAAATCCCAGGAGGAACAACATCAGTGTTACAAGGCATACATAGCACCATATTATTCAGAGAAGGCTTGCTTTCAGCTACTGACTGTGTTTGTTCCAGATTAACATGAAGAACAAATGAATGAGCACAAAATTTCAAAAGTCTGGAAAAAATTCTAGACTTGTATATATTTATATTGGAACACTGCAATGTTCTTCATGTTTATATATTACATATACTGCTTAATATTTTACCAATACAAAATTACCAAAAAGTATATTATTTCTATGCACCAAGATATTTTCCTTTAGTAAGACACAATATTAAGATTTTCTGCAATTATTTAGGATTTCAATGAGTGATGCATGACAGTGTTTCAGTATTTTGTGCTAACCTCATTGTATATCAAAATAACTGATTGACCTTTCTGGTAAATTAATAGAGACAATATGGTTATATACATCTGTAGTGTCACCTGTAAAAAATCCCCACGCTTCCTACTTTCCTCTGAAACTTTTCTTTCACAATACCCTCAGACTTCTGGCCTTAGCAGTAGCAGGGTACGGATTTCCCTTTTTTTGACAAAGCTGCATCTTCTTTCTATCTTGCAATGGTCATATGAGTGCAAGAGTTAAAAAAAAAAAAACCAAACCCAAACAACAACAACAAAACCCAAACAACAAGAGAATAGCACCTTTTTTACATTACATGCATAGTACTAGTAGTATAAGCACATTCACTAATAGCGTTGCCTTTGTAAGATATATTTACTAGCAGTACAAACACATAGGACTCTTGTTTTCAACAACTGTGCAGAATTTCTGGTTGTTCTTTTAGGTTATCACACTTTAAAACAGCAACAGGTTTTATATGTTATTTCCCTCAGCTGCAGAGGTGCAATCCTTAGCTACCTTGAGTTCAGGTTTGAAAGCATTAAATGGAAGAGGAAAATTATGATTTTCAGTGATTGTTATGTCACTGATTTCAGGTTTCAACAATCACCCCTTAAGCAACGGCTAGTTCAGAGAGAAGGGAGCTCTAATGTGTTCCCACTGGAGCACCAACTGCGCACCACTCTCTGATCCATCTACAGTTAAAGCAGGCATCCTCACTCTTTTTCTTCTCACTCCACGAATCAGCTACCAAAACTGTATGTGTTGTTTTTCATGACACATGTATTTAGTGAAGACGCCTCTTTGCAGAACTTATAGAAAGTATTACAATTAGGTTCCTTGCCTTCTTGCACCACGCTTCAGAATTTTACCATTACTCTATCTACCTTGAATTCAGTCGGATAATGCTGACATAAAACAGAGACACAAAATTGAGAATCCAGACCATTGCTTGTCAGAACTATTTGTAGCAGAAGGACAGTTCTTGATTGCATAGCTTCATTTTAAAAGTTTAATTGAGTTATCTGACGTTTCCCCTAGTGGCTTTTTTGAGGAAATGTTTTACAAGCAAGATCATGTAGCAAAACAAAGCGAAAACAGGAATTGCAGATGAAGAACTGATTTGTCAGATAAAGTCATGGTCCCAGGAGGTTAATTTAGATCTGCATAAGTAACAAGAATCTAGGATGAGAAAGCATTTTCTAAGCGAGCAGTCTTTTTTTTTTTTTTTTTTAAAAAAAAGTCCCCTGAACTATGTGCTTATTTAGCTAATGAGAGACAAAAAATACATCACCTACTCATAGCTACTTTTTTACAGCAGAGCCACTGGAGAAGGTCTATCTGGGGCTTTCAGCTTCCAGTGGGATGTGTAAAATAGTAAGCTGTTTGTGCTAGACAGGTTGGGAAATTAAGATTTAGACCCAACACAGAAATCTGAATAAGCGGGTGGTCTATATGCTCATTGACTGCAGAAAGTATTCTGGTTTTCCCATCTGGAAGACTCTACTTGTTGCAGCTGACAAGAATGAGATGCAGCCACTCAAGAAAACATTGCTGCATATTTTAGCATCAGTTGCAAAGATAATACGAAAAAATCATATCATAGAATCATAGAATAGTTTGGGTTGGAAGGGACCTTTGAAGGTCATCTAGTCCACCCCCCCCTGCAATGAGCAGGGTCATCTTCATTAATACTTTTACTTTCCATGAATTAAAGTCATGTCTTATCACTGCTTTCCATTCCATCTTCCCAAGTACTAGAGCCCTAATCATGTAAAAGACTTCAACTTGGAGACTTTGTCAGCTGCAGGGTGTAACCAATTGGCATCCTCCATGAGCCACGTGGAAAAGATCTGCAACACGTCTGCCGATGGGCTACCTCTACTGCTTGCAGACTGTGCAAAATAGCATTTGACAGGAACATTCTGAAAGATCAATAAAGTGAAATCTCAGCAGAGTAGAGTCACATTCACATTAAACTGAAGATTTTTCTCTGTAGTCTGAATTTTTACCATCTTTGAATATCATCTAAATATATAATAATTCACCTTTCTGGGAGAAAGAAAGTTCCTTTTATAATAGAGCTACATGACATTTTCTGTGCAAACTAAGCAATCTGCTGCATGAAGGGTAGAATTTCAAGATCCAGGGGCTGGATAAAATAATGTACCATGGTGAAAAAATTTAGAAAGAATAATATTTCACACCAAAAAAAATGACAATATTTCATCCAGCTGTTTTTTTAAGTTTGCTTACTTTGAAGATAACTAGTTCCTCTCTTATGCCCTTGCCAGCCTTTCCTTCTGACTATGTAGGTCAGCATAGAGAATGATCGCAAAAAAAGAAACAAATGCGAATTCTGATTGTAGGAAAAGGTTAATGGTAGGTAGCAATAAGGTTGCTTAAATGAATATTATTTGCTTTAACTTATCTTTTCATCCATAATGCAGCTGCTGCTGGAGGCTTCCCACTGAGCTAGGTATACTGAATAAAAAAATTCTAAAGCCTTTTAGATCACAGAGGAAAGATTTCTTCATTTGTATGTCTCCAAGTGGTGTGGCAAAGCCCTGTATCTTCCTCTCTGTCCAGTTATAATAAAAAGTAAGTGGTATGGTGTTGCTGCTTTCTCATTCGAGATATTATATGTCCCAAGGCAGTCATACATACAGTTCTAAAAATCTACAGGTTGCAATTCTACTTGGCTGCTATTCACAGGCTTATCTTGCTCCTTTTTACCTGCCCGTGATTCCTGCAGAGTAGCAGCCAGAACCTGGGCTGTAATTGCTCAGGCACCTGGAGCTGCGTCGGTGAAAAGAAGAAAACCAACACTACTACACAGCACAGAGTATACTTGCCTTTGAGTCAAGAATAATTCAGCACATGGAATCAGGCATATGAAAGATCGAGTTCAGGAAACCTAAGTTATGTACAGCTGGGTCATAAAGGTTGGCTTGAGGGTCAGCTGTCTTTAAGATGTCTTGTTTAAGAAAACCTGGTCTTTTGTCTATGACCCATCAATATCAATTAATCAAAGATAATACATGAGCAGCACTATAAAAATTCTTTATACTTCCATTTAAAATGCTAGCAATATTAAGAAGATCTACTGATTTTTTGTTTGATTTTTTTCTGTGTTCATTCACTGATGCAGTGAACCTGTTCTGTTTTTCTTTGTATTAACATATTTTCTGCTTGCTTTGTAACAGCAGTTCATCCTACTGCATATATTAAGGCATCAGGGAAGCATAAGAACCCAACCAATTAATATGCCTAGTGGCTAGTCTGACTAGGACCTATGTACAAGCAAGAGAAAGAGAATCATCTAGTGAATGATTTGGGACACATAACTTTGGCTCCTATCTGAAATTACTCCCTAGAGGAGCCTTTCTGTCTTTCAGCCATATGTGCACACCAGCCTCCAAGCTCAAAGTGCTTGAAGCTGGGTGGTATGAAACTCCCCCATGTTTTAAAGCAATGCATGAAGAGGAAATTTCCTGCAATCTTAACTCTGCATTTCAGTTCCAAAACTGTATTTTCTGATGTTTGATTAGTAACTTCCTAGCTTTAAGAACAGGGCAGAGGAGTTGTTTTGGGGAGTTTTGTACAGCAACTGTTGTAGTATGGCCTGGTGGTTAAGTAACGCTGCTAGGCCCAATGGTAACCAAGTGCTATCAGTAGTATTGCTTCCATGTTAAATTTTGCACAAAACCTCTAGTAGTAAACCCTACATTTCCGTTGGCAATATCTAAAGAATCAATTCTGAAGCAGAACTGCACTTAACCTGTTTCTGTGAGATCTCCATTCACCCACAGACATTTAACCTATCATTACCAGAGCTACTTCTAACGCTCTAAATGCCTGACGAGCTCCAGGTCATGGCTATTTAATTATTGAAGAACTGTTTTGAGCAGTGACAGAGAAATCCTGCCTTCTTCCTTGATGTATGACCGTCATACTGTGGCCTCATACAGAAAATGAGAAGGTCCATAGAAATATTTACATAAGCCAGGGAAAATCATTATGCAGGCACAGTGCTGATCATTTTTTTTTACCCTTCTCCTCTTCTTGTTGTTGTTGCTGTCATTGTTTTCTATCTACGCTTTTAGACTGATCTCCTGATTCTTCTGAATAATTGATTTTATGGTATCACTTCATTCCAAGTGCTTCTCTGTGTATATGCATTCTTATTTTTGTTGGGTTTTTTTCTAAAATGTTAAGTGTCTTTTGCTTGCTTGTTTTTTCCTACTACCTTTAGTGCTAACCAAAGAGTATCACGTGTACTGCTCAGGGATGCTGGGGATAGGAAGAAGAGCAAAAGAAAGGTGGGGAGGAAGAGGAGAAAAATACATTTTAATTCTCTGGCTCCTGTAAAGTTTTGCTTCTACTGCTAACATTTAACGCTCCACAGCCAAATGTGTTTTATTCCCAGGATCTCTACAAGTCTCTCCACACACACTGAAGCTTCTGTCAATCACTCCCTAGTGCCTGGCTCTTCTGAACCGGTATGTAAACAACACTTTCATAAATTAAGGTCCTTCTCAGTCTAATTGATTCTTGAACATGTTTTGCAGAGAGAATGGAAGAAAGTGCTATTCCATCTCTGCCCACTGATTGTGGACTTGGTTTATTTTAGATGTGAGTGTTTTGCTGTTACCAACAATAGGTGAAAAAATCTAAGTTAGTGCTGTGCATTTGTGGGTCAGATCAGCTACTTCTACATGTAGCCTTACCACGTGACAATCATTTTAAGGCCCGAGTGCCTCCGGCAGTGCATTAAGCAACACAAAAAGGTCTATCACATGTTTGCCGTCTCATCTTCAAGAGCCTGTCAATTGGAATGTTGCATAATGGGGGAATGTATAGGTTTGATTTTTGTATGGGAGGGATTGAGTTGGGGATTTTGTTTGGTTGGTTGGTTTTTTGCATTTTTAAGAAAAATTAAAGTGTCTTAAAAATTAAGATTTACAATCTTTCAGGCTGACTGGATCAGTCAGCCTAAATTTTGTCTACTACATGTTGTCTTTGTCCTTGCAGAAGTCCATTGAATTAGTCAAGCAAAACTGTTGGACACATTTCTCATCTATTTTTTTTAGATAACATCAGGCCAGGCTAAAGAGAATTTAGATATAACTTGCATACAGAATTAATTTTGAAGGAAAGTCCATTCAGAGAATATTAAGATTGTATTGTTCATCTTTAAGGAAGGAAATCAGCCTTTCTCTGTCTTTTCACTGATTTCTGAAGAATACATTGTCACGTGTGCCTCTGTGTTTTGCCCATAGGACTTCAGAACTTAGCTAATGCTGCTCTAAACCAGAAAGCTCATAGGAAATGTATTGTATATTATTTACTTTTCCTATTTGTAAAGTGGGATGATATCTCTTCAGGAACATGTCATGCAGCTCAAGTGACTCTCTTATGCTCTGAATAACTAATGGAGAATAGTCCAAGTGATTAATTAGTAAACATGGCACAGGCCAATATTTGCAATTCCAGCTAGGCCCCATCTGCATATTTAGGTGCCCTCAGCTACTCAGGCGTTTGAAAACGAGACTTAGACTTCTGTGTCAATTACATGGTTTTATGTAATTTGCCCTAAATATTTTAAAATCCTTTGCCTAGAAACACTTGTGGAAGTGCAGAGCTGTTATAACTTATATAATTATTTTACCTTCTGCCGTTTGAATATATTTATACAGACAGACTAAAAGAATACTGAATTTCTTTAAAATGTAAATAGTTTATAAAAATTCTCTGTATTCATTACTTTACATAGAAGGAATATGTAGTTTTGTGGGTAATTGCTGACATTTTCCATAATTCATATCTGGCACTGTTCTGAAATAGTTTTTTATACCATTATTTTTTGTCATGTTTGCTAATTAGGATGAACATGCATGCCATTTACTCATTAAAATTAAGAAAAAGTAATATAGTCATCTATTGTCCCTGATCATTACTTCAGCCTATACACTGAGGTTCCTAAGTGAAAGAGTTGTAATGGTGGTACAAAATGAACCCATTTTTTTCTGTTCAACAGATCAGATTTTCCTGCTTTGGGCAAAGAAATGGGATACACAGATATGACACAGGTAGGCTTTTACATTAATTGCAGGATCCCATAAGGTTACTGACAGAAACACATAGATGGAAATTACATTAATTTATCCAAGGGGAAAAATGGTCTCTATGAATTGTCACAAGTGTTCATATGAGATACCTTACTGCTGATTTTGAAAGTGAAATATACATATTCATCAAAAGAAAAAGACCCATTAAAGTCTGTAACTAATGAACTTTTCAGTGTCTTAAAGTAGAATCATAATTTTTCATCCATGTTAGAATAACAGAATGTATTTCCTTCTCTGCCCCATTAAATTCTTCAGCTTCACAAGAACAGATTGATAAAAATCAATATTACATTGTGTGTATTGTGGTGTTATGTTCAGAAGTTTGTTATGAGCAAAAAGGAAACATATCTCACGTACAGAACCATGATTTTACTAGCGATACTGGTGGTATTATTATGGCTGATATTAATATATGGTAGAAGTCATTACTATTCCAGGTAAAATTATACCCAAACAACACACCAATAATCAAAACTGCTCAACCAAAATAAAAGGGGTGGGGAAAGCAATTATGCAATTAAATCATTAATATTCTACCTTACAGCTGCCACTCTTGTCTGAACTTCTTTCTTACTGTTCTGGTCACGCATGGTTTACTCATCCCTGCCTGTCTCCCTTAGGCAAGTGCAGGGGAATGGTAGCTAGAGCGATCTGTTAACTCAGTGCTTTTGGTGGGACTTTCTTCATCAGGTCCTCTTCAAATTATTGCAAATTTTTGCGTTTACTTGGGGCTCTTTTTATGTTGATGCTTGTCAGTATGCTATTTTTCTATTTGGTCTGCTATTCTATACTTTAAAAATGGTTTTCTTATCATTGTTTGCTGGACGTTTGATGTAAATGATACAGGGAAGTACTACTGTATATGGTATTGGTAAGCATTAGCTCAAACAGTTAAGCATTAGATCAAACAATTTAGTAAAATAAGCTTGAACGAGTGCAGAGATTAGTAGTAGTGAGCAAGGCCTGTAGTTTAGCAACAACCACCATTTGATTTTGCTAGTAGACTTTAGCCACCTGACTGCTTCATAGCTAGTGCAATAAACAATTTCAGACAAATCAAGACAAAACCTTGAGCTATATTGAGATCCTGCTGGCTACAAGGGCTACAACAGAATGGAGGAACCAAATGAAAGAAGGTTTCTCAGTGTGTTCATGACAAAGGGAAAGTACAATGGCTGGACTCTTCTTTCCGTGCCAATACTGCTATAAATTCACTCCGTGGAGCAACAGCAACAGCTTAAATGAACGTAAAATCCAGCTTTCAATTTTACTTGAATACGTTTGGCACTTTCCCGTGAGAGTGCAGAGTTACAGGGAAAGAGTTCACTTTCAATTCACTTGGGATTGTGTTCCCCTAGTAATACTTGACATTCTGTCCTCAGAATTAAAAACAATTGGCTGAAACTGTGTAAAAAAGTCAAGATTTACCCATTGTCTTTGGTGGGAATTAACATTATAAAGGAACCACTAGTGTTCTGGAAAGTTCTGCAAATATTTCACTTGGGTATGATGTATTGTATCCTAGTCTGGACTTTGGTAATAATACTATCAAATGGAAAGTTTTTTAAAAAGGCCACCACCACCTGGTGATTAATATTGGTTAACAACACAGTGATATTTCTTGTCAAGCGAGCCTTTTCTAAATCAATATCACTTTAGAAGTCCCATCTATTATAAATAACAACCTTTTATTTATTCAGTGTTTTCATTCCCTTGAGTTTGTTGCAACTTTACTTACCATTTCAGCAAACCTGGTCTGACATTCCTAACATCTTAGCTAGTGCATGCATAATTAACAGTAACAAACAGCGTCAGGAAAATTAATAGTGACAGTCAAAGTGCCAAGACCATTTGCTCATCTCTTTTGCCCATACACATCCAGAAATCATTCTTACAGTTTAATGTAGACATAGCATAGTACCTGAGAATCTCATAAAATGAGATGTATTTCCAAGACAAGACAATATTGAAAGGACTTAATGGAAAATTTGCCTATGCCTTGGATTTATCTGTACATATTGCAGCTCTGGAATAATTTAAATCTGAACTTTCTAAATATGTTCTTTCTCTGTCTTTCTGGATCTTAGATAGGAAGCAGCCATTGTGAAGATATGCACATGAAGTTTTTCATTTGTTTCAGAAAATCTGAAGATTTATGGAATTATGGAATTATGGAATTTTCACACTTTTATTTAGATATTGAAAGCTGTATCTTTAGTTCAAAAAGTAGTCAAAAGATGGAAGACAAAATGATGACAAGAAACATTCCCAGAAATCTTAAGCTGCTGCCTAACTACTTTGAGCTTTGTTATGGATGTTATAACCCAAACAAGCTTGGTAGCAACAGTTCATGTGACAAAATGTATCTGGGTTTTTGGAAAAGAGTTTTGTGAAATACAGGGTGACAGACTGCTGATAAGCCACAAAGCACCAGGCATCCAGGGCAGACCAGTAGGCAAGTACACTGAAGGCAGAGAATCTGTAAAGGGATGAGTAATGAAGCAGCAGAAGTGAGAGTGATAAGTACAAAAGGGTAAAAACACTTTTCTATCGATGAGCTACCACCTGAGCTTGGATGATTATGGTCTAGAGCACAAGTCCTATGAGGAACAGCTGAGGGAACTGGGGTTGTTTAGCCTGGAGAAAAGGAGGCTGAGGGGAGACCTTCTCGCTCTCTACAACTACCTGAAAGGAGGTTGTAGAGAGATGGGGGTCAGACTCTTCTCCCAAGTAACAGATGACAGGATGAGAGGAAATGGCCTCAAGTTGCGCCAGGGGAGGTTTAGATTGGATATTCGGACAAATGTCTTCACCAAAAGGGTTGTCAATCATTGGAACAGGCTGCCCAGGGAAATGGTGGAGTCACTGTCCCTGGAAGTATTTAAAAGACATGTAGATGTGGCACTTAGGGACATGGTTTAGTGGGACTTGTTGGCAGTGTTAGGTTTACAGTTGGACTCGATGATCTTAAAGGTCGTTTCCAACCTAAATGATTCTATGATTCTACGATTATCCTCAAGAAGCCATTTCACCTGCATTTACATTGAAATGAGCTCCTAAGGAAGGAATAGTGTTAACAATGTCTGCAGTTCTCTCTCTAGATTCTTGTTGCCCACAGGTTCAGGTTGATAATACCAACACAGGCATGGTCTCATAGATTAGAACACTAATCTCTAATGAATATATGTAAACTGGTGGATTTATTTATATTTTATTATGATTACTGAGCTACAGCAAAGTATTTAAGCTAATGTATTTCACTCACCAGTGTAGTCCTAGGGAAGAAGAGATGACTGAAGAGATTCAGAACTTTAACATTTCAGAAGTATGCTACATTGGGTATAAAATGACAATGTTTGCATTCACAAGTACCTCTTAAAAGTGAAAAGACTATACCAGTATAGCCTGTATGCATGTATGTACATGTATTTTACGTGTGATATTTGTAGCTTTAGATTACAGTCTGAAAAGCTCTTTGCTATCATCAAACAGAACAGACAGCAAAACATTCACAAATACAAACTCCTGGGGTAACACCTTTGATTTGAAACCTCCATCTATTCAGGTGATTTGTCTGTTCAGAGGCATTTTTCAATATTCATCACTGCTGCAGCCTACTTCATCTCATCACTCTTGAAAGAAGCAACAAATTTCAGACTTGCTTTGGATAGCCAAGTGAACATTTTGTGAATTTCCAGGAAAAATTACTTCCTCTTTCTATATTGCTTTGGAAACTATTACAAGTAGTGTGCATTTATTTTCTAACAACTCTTCTACAGTATACATAATTTATAGCATAGATGTAACATATACATCATCTGTAAACAATTTGAGGTATGCTTTAGACTTCCATCGTTAATTTGATCACGTTCTAGGAAAACATCTCTGGTCAATGCAGTATATCAGCCATACATGCAGCCTCACTTGAGTCAATGACATTTAAATGAATGCATTTAGTATAGTACAGGAAATTTATTACATGGTCTGCGTGTTGCAGAATAACTTATTCATTAGAAATTAGTGCAAGTCTCTTGAGTTTAGAAAGAAAGACAGGTTATCATATCAAACTGCAACTGAGTACAACTGCTCAGCTCCCAGCTCCAACACAGACTTTAAGTTTGACCAGATGCAAATCCTGCAGAGGTGTGTCATGATGCCCCTATCCGGCTCCTTGGGGAGCAGATTCAGTTTGCAATGCTAAATAAGAAACAGAAAAAAATGGCAGCTCTTGCAGGTACAACTGGTCTTACTATATAAACACAATTACTATTTAACATTAATTTATAGGAAATAGAGGACAGGAAACCAATCCATGGCCAGTAACAGCTGAAGCAGCAGAAGTGTCCACCAAACAGAAAGAAGTCATGTGAGGAAGATTAAAGACCACAAAAAGGTCAGTCATCAAAGTACCATCAATCTGCTTGAGACAATCCAGGAAGGGAAGAGGGAAGGTAACTGGTAGACCACGATGCAGGGTGAGAAGTCGGAGGGGAGGGTGCCTCATCCAAGGGAGGACAGAATTGCTTTATCTTTCCTGTGGAGCTCATCAGCGTCGCTTTCTTCCTACTAAAATCTTTTAAGATGTCTTCATCATTCTTGTGTAACAGAGATACTGTTTCAGCTACACCCATCTCTTGATACTGTTTTATCCTCTCCATCTCTGCCCCCCATCCTCCAATTCAATGAATGTCTCCATTGACAGTGTCTGAGATTTAATAACTGTTCACATTATAAATGAGTTTTTTCAAATTTATTTTTACTTCTTTTTGTTTAAGTGGCTGTGCTGGAAGCTGCAAAAAAGGAATGGTTCCATTGATCCATTTTTTTTAAAGTGTATCTTTTGTTCTGTTCTTGTCCTGAATGGCAAATCACTGTAGCAGAAATGGTTTATGTCGTATTGGTAAATAGTCCTAAAGCAAGTTTTTAGATAATTGGGGCAAAACATAATCAATGACCACTTAGAAACTGAAGTTTACCAAAATGTAGGCTTGTCAGAAGGACAGGAGTATATATCCTATTTATGTAGATAATGTGTTGATCTCTTTGTGAACTTGGATTTGATTTAGGTTTAAAATATGTGGAGCTTCAGTAAAGAAATATGCTACAGATTTTGTTGTACTCTCTCAGGAGTTAAAGGCCAATGACCCCTGGCAAGGCCACACTGAAGTAAATTAATGAAGTTTTGAATAAATATGGTATTGCGTATGACATCATCTCTGTCTGGGAATGTTTTCTATATTTCTCTCATGACTGTATAATATACTATGTGAAAGATGAAAGAAGTATTGAAATGGACTAAAGAAAGAGCTCTGTTGATGAAGGGCTTTGACTGACTCCTAAACTGTCTCTGCAGTCTGATCCACAATTACAGTCAGTATTTTATTTTAGAAAAATTACAACTATTGCAAATATTACATGTGTGCTTTGCAATTACTACTGCTTTCTGATGAAGGTGTAGAACATGAGAATATCAACTTAACATATAAAAAGATTGCAGTGACTGAGGCCTGGCTATCAAAGAGATTCTGTAACTCAGTTGTATAACTTCAGTTGAAATTACTGAAGTGCTCTACCTTGGTCCAACCAGATGAGTGAAGGTAATTCAGTGGAAAAAGCCATAAAAGTTGACTTTAATTCCATCATCATTTAGCTACTGTATGATTTTGTTATGTGAAAAATGTAATGTGTTCTTGTAGACATTGCTCGTAAACAATATGCTTTATATTACAGCTTGGGAAACTGCTTGATTTTGGACATTAGTTTTAATTATTTTGGGTAGTCTTAATACTGCTCTTCCATATTTTAAAAAACTGAAGTAGATAAAATAAGCAGATTTGCCCGATAATGTTTTAGAAGCTTTTGAAGAACTTCCAGGACAAAACCAGCTGTTATTATTTGAGAAAAGCAGCCTGTTTTGCACCACTTAAAATAATTTGAAAGTCTCTGTCATGTTAGTAATAAAAGACCACAATGTGTCAAGAGGGCTTATGTAAATTTTATTACTAAATAATCACATTCTCATCATTCAGTTTCTAGGAGCACCTGCTCTGCAGTGTGCAGGTAGCACATTCCTAAGGAACACTACTTGAGACCATCCTCTGCTGATACTCTGTACTATTTCATCCAGATAACTTTTGACCCCAATCACAAAACTCCTGGGAATATATTATCTAGCAATTTATATTCCATATATGTGGTTTGATCCTCAGGAGACTGGAAGTTAGGATGTAAGAAAGCTAGGGGTTTTTTTTGATTTAAACAGCCACAATTATGGATGACATTGTACACAACGTTTTGTTTATTCTTCTACAGATAAGGCCAAAGGCATAATTAAAGTACTAATTAATGTATCTGTCTCTCTTTTCCGGTCCTACTCCTTTTAAAATGAAAAAACACCGCACACAGAAACAGTGGTTGTTTTATGCACTACCTTTGCGTTTTAAATGTTTGATTACAGGATCATAGATTTTGACACTACATTTGTTTATCTGCAAAATGTGTGCTTTTTATGCACTAGTTATAAAGCTCTCCTTCACTTCTGAAAACAGATATGATTGTAATCAATATTTCTATTGACTTCTTTGATTTAACACAGATGCCAAACCTTATAGTCTCTTTATTCAGACCATTTTTTGGAGGGCATTTCAGATGCATTTTGTTTTACCTTCACAAAGATACTATGAGTCTTTCATAACCTACGGCAGTACAGAACAAAAAAAGTTTGTAATCGTAAGCCAATAAAGTTTCAAGGTGTAAAAGAATGGAGTGAAGTCCTCATCATTTTGAGAGTAGCTGTAGATAAATTGTGAAATATCTGGAATAGGCAAGAGTGTCTTTCCATCCATTGCCCACAACTTTGTTCAGCACTCCAGGAATGCTCCTTCTGAGCTTTTTATGAATTTGGACAGAAATGTTTCTTATTATCATGCAGCAGTCAGTCAAACTGGTTGCTATAGAAAATTTTATAACTAAATTTTCTCCTTCCTTTCATTGAAATCATATTTTTCACCACATTTCTAAGCAATTATTGTGGGCCTCCATGTTCAAGTTTATTTTCTGTTCCAGAAATTTCACTGTATCAATGTTATCCCTGCTACAGCCCATTGAAGAAGAATTTGCATCAGGTGTTTGCATCAAACACTTCAACCAATCTCATAAATACCTAGTTTTTAATAGTATTCTTAAATGACCCTGGAAGGATTTTCGTTATGATGTAGCCAGTTGCTCTCTTATGACCTGCAGCTCTAGTTTCTCATCACAAACCTCGGGGGGGGCGAGGGGGGGGGGGGGAAGAAGCAGAATCATGAAAAAATTGCAGAAGCTGCAAGCTGTTGATGGAAGGTAAGTAAAGAATGAGATATATTTTTATTATTATTTTCCACAGTGTCAAGCAAATGTTCATTATGCAACAAACCCTTGAAGATCAGCCCGCCACCCAGGAGGCCGAGTGAATTAACTGTCCAGCTGTGAGGGAAATGAAAGAGAACTACCTATGCCTGTTACCCCACGCTCTCCCTCTACACTGGAGGGTCTGCTTTAAGGAAGGGCTGGCAGGGGGGTTGTTGGGTGTTTGCTCACCCGCTGGGGCTTTCATTTGATTTGTTTATGCTTGTTTTGCTAACATTGTGCAAAATACTACTTGCACATCATTTTACTCCTCCTTAGCTGATGGTTAAAATAGAAATTAATAGGATTAATAGGATTTATAGAGTCTAGCTGTTTCAGCTGGTTTTGCTTTTATAGGAATACCGCTAACCAGTAGAGACACTAAATCACTAAAGTTGAAAAGAAGAACTGCGTGACTTTTGATTTTTTCTGTGACACAAAATGAACATCCAACTATCATCACCAGCAGCAAAAAAAAAGACATTGGCAATGAATTTCTTAAAACAAAAAAGATGAGAGGATGAATGAGATATTACAACGATGTCAGTCACAAGCATTTCTTTGGTTGCACTACAATTATGTAAGTTTCAAATTAAGTAGGCCCTGCTATGTAATGTATTTCAAGAGGCAAATTCAATATTGGTCCTACAAGACATTTGGTTACCCATGCATTATAGCTTACTGAATATAAAAACTAAGTGTCTGTAAAACATCTATATCACTTTTTAAAAATACACTATTCATTCATCCATGCTTAACTGCACAAACACATCCTTTTTTGCATCTACAAAAAATATGACCTGTTAGTATTTCAGCATTAAATGTGAAATTACCTACGTACCTGCATGCAAAATTCAGTCTTCAGATAATAATCTGATTTTCAGAAGTGTGACTGCTTTTATGAAAGAGATCTGTCCCATCTAATTCGGTAATGTGTTTCTATACAGCTGCTTTTTTGTTCTTTTGAATGCAAACAGAAGTGTCAACGATACAGTAATGGTGAAACTAGATCACTCAGAAGTTTGCCTGTGTTCAGTCAAGAGGGTCATCATTTTCTGAACTTACATCAGTTTCCTCATACTGAGATATCGAATAGCACTAGCATTTTGGATAGATTTATGATTGTAAAATGAATTTACATAGATGTTTAATCTGATATGGGAAGGCATCCTGTAGCAGCATAGGTACCTTCATGCTTTTTTAACAGAAGAACAGGAGAACAGAAATAGCTAAAAAAACCAGTCACACACCAGGAATAAATCTGGCAATCAGCAAAGACTTCATAAATCATTCTTGATTTTATAACTCATAGAATTACAATATTAATAATTCAAAATTTAAATATTTGACTTATGACATGCCAACTAGTCTGCAGATTATCTTGAGTTTATCAAGTAAACATCAGCTTTTAATTTTATTCAATTTTTGAAGTTAAAAGAAGCTTTTATAATTTGTCTTGGAATCAACTACGGTTAAGATTTTCAGTAATGATTGCCTAGATTTAGTCTCCTATATTCAGTCTCTGAGGAAGCACTGACTTTATGGCATTCTGAACATCCTCTCTATCTGTGTAAAAGAAGCTGGTAATGCAGATATAAAGTTGTCTCTTCTGGAAGTAAGGGTGGAAACTGGCTTAGAGTTTTGAAAAATACAGAAAAAACCACAATAGATAGCAGAGTTACCATTGAAATTATAAAAAAAAACAGAGTGAGTAGTGCTGGAACAGATGTCTCATCCTCTTTTGATCATGTTTCTTTCCAAGACACCTTAAATTTTAATCTACATCTTAATAAAATTAAAGAATGAATCCCTGTTCTACTAAGTCAATGGTAAAAATTCAGCTGATACCTTTTGATATTAAAATCAAGGATCATATCCTGTTAGTGTGGTCTAAATGTATTATAATTTTATATTGTGAATTCAGCATGAATATAAATGCTATAGGCCTATATACCTGGTCATTTAATTGCCGTTTTCTGCATCAAAAACATGCAAAATGTAAGGAAAAAACCTTTACAAATCAGTACTCTGCCTTTCATTGCAACGGTCTATAGCAATAAACGGTAGATCTAGAGTTGTACAACGGGATCTAACGCCATGCTCAAGATACTGGCATACAAATGGCATAACATAACACAAAATGATGCACAATAGGCTATTACTGGCTCACTGACTCGAAGAAAGGAAGAGAGGATATTAATTAAAAGCAGTGATGGTGCAGAGAGAGGAGAGCTGCAGGGGCAGGGGAGCGGGGGAAGCGTACAGATAGAGAATGTCCAGAAGAGATCTGACATTGAAATGATTCCCTTCTGCCTCTAAAGACAAAATTCGGTCTGTGACAAGGACAATCCATTAACTGATGTGACCTGATTAGGCTCATTAATGCTGCTGGCTGTATTATTAAGACAAATGAGAGGCAGAGAAGCCAGGACTGTATAGGCAAATGGATCCCACCTGGGCGGGTGCTCCAGCTTCATTTTTTTTTACACTGCGTGAGTAAGCTAAATGTCAGAGTTCAAGAGAGTGAGTCAAGCAAATGATGGGATGATAATTCAGGATGAAAAGAGGGGGAAGGGTGGCGAGGAATGATGAATGCTCTTTCACCAGAGGAATTATAAACAAATGTAATCTTTCTTGATAAAGTATTTCATTCTCCTCCCTGTCTCAGGTCATTTAACACATACTTACATGGTGAAAATAAGAAGTATTTTTTCAAAATTACCGTTCTTACTTCATAATTTAAAGTATGTGTCAAAATAATTACTGAGTTTATTACATTTTCCCCAACACATGAAAAAGAATTTTTGTTTTGAAATGCATTACAGAAAAGAGTGGAGGAAAATACAATCTATATTTCTGTATGATAGGAAAGGAAAACAGAATCAGGATACAGAAAAGATGTAACTTCTATTTTTTTTTTTTTAATTAATGATACCAAAACTAAAAACAAATACTTAAAACATAATGCAAGTATTACATGGATTCTAATAACAATCAATTGAGACTCTTTCTTTCTCCCATGTAGAGACAGAAATCTATAAACCAGAAAAAAAAATAATCACAAAGACCATTGTTGTCAGCTTATTCACCAAAAGCAACAGAGAAGAGTCAGTGTATTGGGTTTATGATGCAAAGTTTTGGTAGCCCGGGGGAGCTGCAGGGGTGGTGGCTTCTGTGCGAAGAGAGCAGGAGCTGCTGCCTTGTCAGACAGAGCCAATTCTCGTTGGCTCCAAAGCAGACCCACCGCTGGCCGAAGCCAAGCTCACCAGCAGCGCTGGCGGCACCTCTGTGATAAGGGTGAGAAAGGGTAAGAAGTGCTGCACAGCAGCTGTGAGAGAGAGGAGCGTCAAAAATGTGAAACAGCCCTGCATGCACCAAGGTCAGTGGAGAGAGATAGAGAGGAGGTGCTCCATGTGCCAGAGCAGAGATTCCTCTGCAGCCTGTGATGAAGACTATGGTGAAGCAGGTTTTCCCCCTGCAGCCCATGAAGGACCACACTGGAGCAGATATCCACATCGCAGCCCATGGAGGACCCCACACTGCAGCAGGTGGATGTGCCCTGAAGGAAGCTGCAGCTTCAGGTGCCCTGAAGGCTCCTGGCAGGAACTGCAGCTCATGAAGAGGAACACATGCGGGAGTAGGTTTTCTGGGAGGAGCTGTGGCCCATGGGGGACCCACGCTGGAGCAGTCTGTTCCTGAAGGACTGTACCCCATGGAGAGGATCCATGATGGAGCAGATCTTGAAGAACTGCACATCTTGAAGAACTGCAGCCTATGGGAAGGATCAGCATAGGAACAGTTCAGGAAGGACTGTACCTCGTGGGAGAAACCCCACACTGGAGCAGGGGAACAGCGTGAGGAGGAAGGAGTGGCAGAGGAGCTGTTCTGAACTGACTGTAACCCCCATTCCCCACCCCCCTATACCACTCAGGGGCAGGGGAGGTAGAAGAGTTGGGAATGAAGGAGTGAAGTTGAGCCTGAGAAGAAGGGGGGGGAGTGGGGAGAAGATGGGTTTAGTTTTGATTTTGTTTCTCACTATCTTACTCTATTTTTTAATTTGCAATAAATCAAATCCGTTTTCCCCATCGAGTCTATTTCAGCTGTGACAGTAATTGGTGAGCGATCTCCCCATCCTTGTCTCGACCCACAGGCTTTTCATCTTATTTTGTCCCTCTGTCTTGCCAAGGAGGGGGAGTGAGAGAGCAGCTTGGTGGGCACCTGACAGCCAGCCAGGGTCAACGCACCACAGTCAGACATAGTGGATACAGACTATAATCTCATTTTATGGCAACTAGTTTACTTAAATGTTTAGAGGTTTCTGTCAAACATCTGCTTTTTGCAAATAGATAATCAGGGACTAGGACTTATACTTAGTACAGGACCTATTTAGTGAACATTGTATGCTTAATCAAAGAAAAGTTCAGCTGAAAATTTTGAAGGCTATCTCCCGCAGATGTCCAGACTAGAAAGACAGGTGGAAATGAAAGTATGGTGGAAATGAAATGGTTAAATAAATGGGTTAGGGTTGGGGTTTTTTGCTGTCATTCAGCTTTTCAAATGCAGCCACTCCTAAGGCCAGCCCCTAAATCAGTATCTGTACAGATACAGCATTGTAAGCATGTTAAAGAGAGTAACTACATGTGAAAATAAACCACACAACAACTAAGTTAATTAGAAAAGAGAGAAGATCCTATCATTCACAAAGATTTTAAAGGTAGCTCTAGGCACAAAAAGGTACTTGCTGAGATCAGGACTCAAGAAGTATACTTTTGCTAAGGACACAATGCAGAAATTGCTATTATGTATGTAAATGCGCATTAGATTTGATGACATGCATATTGTGAATTAGGAGTACTATTTGGCTCCTTCACACATAGAAGCGATTGCTTTCTAGTCATGTGGATGGCATGCATGAAACCAGGCATCTGGAGACAGAAATGTCTGTGATTCTGCAAAGATGTATTTTCCCTGTGCAGCTGAAGCACAGTAGGTATATTTCTCATCTAGGTCTAAGTGGACAGTTACATCTGCATGATACAACTGTGTGGAGACATAAGTTTGGTTAGAGCTGCGATTGTATATTGCCAGGGTTGTGCTTGTCGGAACTCATTGACTACATCCTATCACTGTTATTCTGCTTCTAGCATAGCTTGAGTGGTACTATTTTGTGGGGTCTTACCACATATTTCTTGCCCTGAGCAGGTTTAAACTTGCCATTATGTAGGGAAAGGCTCTAAAGGGAACTTTATTTGGGAAAAAAAAAGGCAGGAAAATGAGTAAATATGGACAAAACCAGAAATATGAGAAAGCATGGAGAGGTAGAAAATGAAAAGAGAGGGAATAAATTATGAAAGAATGATGGATATCAGCTAAGTTAAAAAACTAACAGTTAGAGAAAGTGCCTGGAAATGTGTAAGGAATCTAAATGTCTGTAGATCTTGGGCCATGATGGACTGTGTCCCGCAGAGCATTACACATTGCCTTGGAGACTGAGAAGGAAGAACTGTAAACTTGGCTTACTGGTACAAGGCTGCAAAGCACAGAGAAATGTGTGCACAGGGAGGAAGTAATGGCAGCCTGGACAAGGACTATCTCCAGTGAAGAGTTACAAGAAGAAATGTAGCAAACTGGACCACTCAACATCTTAGACATGAGCAAACATACGCTAAGGTGCAACATATTAGGAAGAAAAAAAAAAAAGGAGGATCTGTACACCTTAATACAAAGCCAAAATGATGATCTAACTGGTTCAGCCTTAGAATGGTGTCATAAATCACATGACTGGATCATTGCTTTAAAGAACCTCAATTTCTTAGGTTCTTACGATAGGCAAAGAAATAAGAGACAAAGGGGAGTGTATTTCAGGGGTGCATCCTTTTGCATAAAGGTCCAGAATACAGAGGGAGATAGACTTTCGGAAAGGTTCTGGGTCATGGTAGATAACACTCCTTCCTCAGAAGTAATGCATCTAGTCTAGAGTGAAAAATTATCAGAAATAAACAAGAATTTCTTAAATAAACTGTATTAAAAGCACAGATTCAAAATATCCATTTCCGAAGAAAGATGGGAGACTTAATGAGGGACCAATTTGGCTGTATCATAAGTTTTTCAGAAACCTCAGATGAACACAGACAACAAACAAAGTGGATAATGTAATCTACTAGGAATAAATTCTGAAGTATAGCATGCACATTAGGCCCCAAAATCAAATAACATCTTAATTCCCCTCATTCGCCAGAAAATTCACTAGAAAATTCACTGACTACTTATATGAGAAAGGGTCAAAGCTCTTCCACGTTTAACAGTTCTACCCATTGATTTCTATTTTGAAAATTAATGGAGGATATGTAACATCTCAGAAAACCAGAAACATTTTGCCAGAAACAAAAAAAAAGACTCAAAATGCTATGTATCATTCAGCTGAGGTTCAATTCTCAGAAGAACTTTGATGCAAATAATCCTACAATCTGTTTGTAAATAACTTAAAAAGGAAAAAAAAAGTTAAGTATCAGCCAACACTCGGTGGAGATATTTCTCTGCCTAATTAAATTTCCACCTTCAGAAATGCATTGCCTCTAATGAACAAAGAATAGGTGTCACATATGTAAAGCCTGGGATACTGTTTCATGTGACATTCCAGGGCGAGTTAGGGGAACATAACCTGGACGAAACCTCTATCAAATGAATGCAGAATGGGTCAGGAAACTGTGTTCAGTGAACAGCAGCTGAAAATCGCAATCAAAACTGGAAAAAAAAGTGTGTTGAGTGCTTTTCTGTGGGAATTGGACCACAGTCTGTTACTATTCAGTATTTTCAAGCTCAGTAATGATGGAGTAGCAGGTACACTTACAAGTATACAAACTACACCAAATGAGGAGGTATCGCAAGCTGTGTTCGACAGTATCCATTTTATTTCGTTGTTTACACGGTTGTTAGATGCTCTGCAGAGCACTCTGCTTCTAGTGCCGTCAATCAATGCTTTATACACAGCCATGCCACGGCCAGTAGTCTGCAGACCGTAACCCCTCTTGTCCCCCGGTGCTTTATTCATTGAGTGTTCTTTCACCGTAAGTGCCACGTAGATAACCTGCCATTCTGGGCCTGTCTTCGGGAGGGAGTGGTACCACACGCTGCAAATCACTATACGAGCTTTTATTTCAGTCAATGTCTTGCTTGTCTTTTTCACTCTGTTTTTTTTCATTAAATACTTTAATATGGATTAGCCTTTAACTGAAATCCACACTCAGTGACCATTTCTTTTTCACTTGCATTCCTGTGTTAAAAAATGAATAAAAATTCTAGAACAACTAGCACATAAGCATGTAAAATATATTAAAGTAATAGTATATAAATGAGATTTCTGTAATCATACAAAGGAGAAAGAAACACTGAAACCTTTTAAAAGAGATCAGCATTAATTCTGATTGCTTTTAGTGTTTAGCTGTTCAAGAAGTTGGGTAATTGCCAACAACACATAGCAAAAAAAAATACCCTGGTGACCCACTAATAAACTCTAAATCCTGCAATCAATGCCAGGCAAAGGGCCACTGTCTAATCAAGCCAACTAAAGGATTTTAAAGCTTTCAGCTACTTTCAAAGGCACAAGAGGCCAGCAAGAGCACAGAAACACAGAGTTCCAGCTCTGTTGGCATAATGAGCAAAACCACCGCGTCTGTCTTTCGTAAACATATTAGTGCAACAGCAAAGAAATGAAGTATCGTTTCAGCACAGAAACATGATGTAAGCAGTTGTAACTTTCCATGAGTGTTCTGTCTGTCTATCTGGTATATAAACATTTTACAGAACCAAAGATGAATATAGCAGGACAGCTATTTTTTCTCAAATTGAGCTGTGCAAATCTGTATAATTACTTATTTTATCAGCTGAATTTGACCTATTTTTACTCTTTAAATCGGTGGATTTATGAAAGTGGCTACGTTTTCCAGAATCTGAGATATGACTTCTGTTAGGAAAACTGTCTAAGGAATCAAGCAAGTTTTGAACTTCTGTAGCAGGTTAATTCATTTTTTTTTAAACAGGATTAGATGTATAACCAAGGCAATTCTTTCTAATCTACTTTTGTCTTTAAACTTGTTTTATTTATAGTAGTCTTTTGAACAGAGATGGACAAAGTAGCAAAAAAAGAGCAATTAAATTCACACAAAACTAATTACGCTCTCAAAGCAGCAGTTTAAAATAAACTTGCTCTCATTCAAACAGTAGGTGTACCCTCAACACATTTAAATTTTGCGTATGATGTCGATATGGTACTTGAACACTTGAGCAGTAAAGAATTCCAGTTTTCCCAGTTGGATACACATAGTTACTCTAATGTCTTGCTATTAAACAGAGTTAGATACCTATTTACCCAGAGACTGTTCATGCACACACAAGGAGAAACAACAGAGTATGGGCACCTTCCTTAAAATGTCCAATTGATATGAACTGACTGTGTACAATTGTCAGTGTTTTTTCAAGGGAGCTAACACAACTACCAGTGCCAACTTGCAAAGACCACCCATAATCTTAACAATCACATTGCTTTGACAGCTGCAAGAATAGAAGCGATTTGGTGGCCTCCAATAGTTCATTTTAACGAGATCTCAATGATTGCTATTAGTCTTCATTTCTTTATCATGGACAGTAAGCTAAGTGTATGAGGATGAAGTAGGATAAGAAGCTGGTGAATTAACATTAGAGTTAGGAGGACGAAGATTGTGTGTATGATAAATGGATGCATCTAGATGTCACATTTCTGCGTCTCTCTCAGATATGAGGTTCTGAAAGTGGTCTCCTCTAGGGCAGCGGGACAACCCTATGAGGGATGATTTAAGGTACAGGGAAAAAAGCCTACATGTTTGGGTTTTTTTATTCGGCACCCCTGCATACTAAAATTGAACTGATCCTGACTAAAATCCTTACAAAACTAAGTAAACTGGTGCATTATTTTAAACGAAAGTCAGAGAACTTAGCTTGAAATGTGATTTTCATCTCTTGTGGAGCCATTTTGCTATGCATCGTTGAGTCTTGACAGTGTTAACATATAAAGCCTTTTCCCTTCAGTGCAATAACTGAATTTTATTCAAAGACGATATTTTTTATTTATGAATCTTATTCAGGGGGGAAAAATGGACTTTTAATTCAAGCTTCAAATGTGCTGCATGACTACTTAGCTAACACAACACGTGGGAATAGTAATCTCCATGAAGTGAAGCAAAAATGACTGAAACTGTCTGAAAAGTGTTACAAGAGCTTTTCTGAGAGGCTTGATCACTGCTGTGGAAAATGAGAGGTAAAGGAGGCAATGTTTAAGATAAAGTAGAGAAAGAATTTCTAGTTACCTCTAAAAACTGCTTCTAGTTGTTTTGTTCTCTGCACAAAACTACCTGGAGTTTTATAGAACATTCTAAGCAACTAGATTTAAAGGCACAAGAAAATAGTATCTTTTGCCATGCCTGAAATAAAGAGTAGGTTGTCTTATGGCAAACATCGTTATGAATAGAGATGTCTGTTACCAACTTACTCAGGAAGTAGATCATGCACCAAATATATATTATGTAGTATTCAGCATTTTCTCCTCCATACGGCAGTACTGGGAGAGCATTGTTTCAATAGAGGTATGCATTTTTTTTGTGCGTAGTATCTTTATCATGGTATCTTTTAGAGGTTCTTCTATCTTCATTCACACTGAGAAATCATAGAATCATTTGGGTTGGAAGAGACCTTTAAAGGCCATCTAGTCCAACCCCATTGCAATGAGCAGGGACATCCTCAACTAGATCAGGTTGCCCAGAGCCCCGTCCAGCCTGACCTTGAATGTTTCCAGGGATGGGGCATCTACCACCTCTCTGGGTAACCTGTGCCAGTGTTTCACCACCCTCATTGTGAAAAACTTCTTCCTTATGTCTAGACTAAATCTACTCTCTTTTGGTTTAAATCCATTACCTCCTGTCCTGTCACAACAGGCCCTACTAAAAAGTTTGTCTCCATGTGCTGATTTTGGCTGAGATAGAGTTAATTTTCTTCACAGTAGCTACTATGGGGCTGTGTTTTGGATTTGTGCTGAAAACAGTGTTGATAATACAGGGATGTTTTAGCCATTGCTGAGCGGTGCTTACACAGGGTCAAGGCCTTTTCTGCTTCTCACACCACCCCACCAGCGAGTGGGCTGGGGGTGCACAAGAAGCTGGGAGGGGACACAGCTGGGACAGCTGACCCCAACTGACCAAAGGGATGTTCCAGACCGTATGATGTCTTGCTCAGCATATAAAACTGGGGGAAGAAGAAGGAAGGGGGGGATATTCGGAGTGATGGCGTTTGTCCTCCCAACAAACCATTACAGGTGATGGAGCCTTTTTTCCTGGAGATGGCTGAGCACCTGCCTGCCGATGGGAAGTAGTGGATGAATTCCTTGTTTTGCTTTGCTTGTGCGTGCAGCTTTTCCTTTACCTATTAAACTGTCTTTATCTCAACCCACGAGTTTTCTCACTTTTACTCTTCCGATTCCCCCCCACCACGGGAGTGAACGAGTGGCTGTGTGGTGCTTAGTTGCTGGCTAGGGTTAAACCACGACACCCCATCTTTCTTATAAGCCCCCTTTAAGTACTGAAAGGCCGCAATAATGTCTCCCCAGAGCCTTCTCTTCTCCAGGCTGAATAACCCCAACTCTCTCAGCCTTTTCTCATAGGAGAGATGCTGCATCCCTCTGATCACTTTTGTGGCCCTCCTCTGGACCCACTCCAACACGTCCATGTCTTTCTTGTGTGGGGGTTCCAGAGCTGGACGCAGGACTCCAGGTGGGGTCTCAGCAGAGCAGAGTAGAGGGGCAGAACCACCTCCCTTGACCTTCTGGCCACGCTTCTTTTGATGCAGCCCAGGATACGGCTGGCTTTCTGGGCTGCAAGCGCACACTGCTGGCTCATGTCCAGCTTTTCATCCACCACTCGCACTTCTGTTTGCGCTTCTTCAGATTCAGTTTGAAGTTTACAGGAGTGGCAAAATCTGGCAGCATGGAGGTAATGCAAAAGATTTTTCAGCTCTGCAGTCCTGTTTGATAACTAGGCTTTTTACTAAGCAGAAAACCAATGAATATATTGTCTGAGCTACATGTATTAAATCACATCAGCTGCCCTCAAGCTCTATCCAAAGCAATAAAGTAAGAATAGTTAGGTAAGTATTGCATCATCAGGGAGATCTTAGTGTCTGACCACTAAACATGAGATGATACTCTTATGTTTACAGAATACAGTTTGTAGGTGCGAGGAGGAGCAGGGCAGTTGCGGGGCACCGGGGCAGCCCCAGCCCTGGGCATCAGGCACCTCCCTGGGGCCGGGCACTGGCCAAGGACCGGACGGGATGTGGGCCCATGGGTGGGCCCAGCCCAGCAGGGCCCATGTCTGGGAAGGGCAGGGCTGTGGGGAGCTGAAGACTGGCCCTGCTGCCGTGCATGGCTGTCAAATGCACAAGAACACATTAACATAAATCGTTATCTAATTGTCTGCCCAAACTTGATACCAAAAATTAATCATGAGATTTCCGAAAGCATTTGAGTTGCTAATGATTTATTTTCCACTAACTGAAGAGCATAAGAAAAACCGAGAAGTTCAGGAAATGTTTTTCTACTCTAGATTTCCTATTTACTTGTATTTCTGCCATGCCTGAGAGTCAACTCACAGAAAATGCAATAAGTTTAAATCAAATTTACTTACAAATAAAAATCAAATAATAAAACTAGCCAGCAAAATTGCATAAGGGGAGCCTGGACTTTGTCCCCTCAGTCTTTAGGTCAACAAATGAAATCAAGTCTCCTATTAGACAGAGGTCTAAGTGCCAGACAACCTAAATGAACACTTCAGCTCCCAGGAGTAATGGCAAGGAGAAGGCTGCAGAAAGCAGAGGTCTTGATTCCCTCATGCCTATGCTCCCATGGAACATGATAAGAAGTTAACAGCCATGACTCCCAAGTGCTGCACTGGGTGACTTCTTTGTAGTCATCGCACAAAAAACCTTTCTTATTGTTGTGTATCTGGCAACAGCGTGAACGCACTGCAGCCAGATGTGCGACTTACAGCAAAAATTCATTTAGAAAGCCCTGCTGGGAAGCAGTTTCACTCCATCCAGCAATATACAAAAGACAGCTCATCATGCCCAGCCGCATAAAATTTAGGCTTCAGGAGCAGCAATATCCTGATGTAGGTCAGCCTGGCACTATGTTTCTGCAGGACAGAGGGATAAAACCCGTCATTATCTCTTCTAATACCATAGCCTTGATTTATAGGCAGTTACCTGCATTTTGGCTTATGTGGAGTGTTTAGAATAGGAAATTTTTGAATAAGAGACATTTGAATCTCACAAGTCAGTCTTATTTTTCCTGTACATAATATTCCCTAATGCTCTGTAAGGCTCTGAGGTAACGTAGAGGCATCACTCATGGATAAAATATAGATCAGAACTATGCCTGCCCCAGGCTTTTTGAAACAGAAAAATAAATGCCTCTAGCACATACCACCCACTGTCATTTCTCTCCTAATACTCCCCCCACATCTTGGAATGCAAAGCAATTTCTCCCCAGGAAGACTATCAGGGTAGCATCTTTGAACTGAGAGACAATCCGAGCCTGCTGCAAATGGAAGCGGCAAAGCAGGCGAGCCATCCCAGAACGAAGCGGTCCCTTCAGTCTTGCGGTGCATGCAACAATGCTAACAACTAGACACAGGCACGTAAATATAAATACATCATACAGAAATAATCTAGCTCCAATGCCACCCAAAATGACTAAGAATGACTATCCCAGTCAGTAAGTATAGATTCCAGAGGTCTTCTTTCATTCGTCTCAACTCTCAATAATTTTCCCACCTTAATATTTTCTCTATACCAGACTACATATCACCAAACAGAAAGCTTTTATTTTTTCAGTTTGATGCAACAAAACCTCTTGGTTCTATCAAATAAACACAATAGTAAAGATGATGTATTGAAGCTTTTCAGTATAAGGATAAAAGCTTTCTAGTTTTCACACAAGCGTATGGAATTGTTGCAGCATATGGAATCTGCTGTGACTTTCTGCTTCTCTCTTTAAAATACTGTTTCTCAGTAGTTTAAACTCTTTATTCAAACCAAGTTATTAATTTTACCGTGTATTTAAAACGTTTAAAATGAAACAGTACATCAAGTGTATGTATGTGTGGTGTGAATCTGTGGAAGGTGTGGATCTGCGTTACTGAGTAAAATTGGATCTATAAGCAGAACTTCATAATATAAGGCTTTTGTTTTTCTGGTGTTCCCAGAATATTCTAAATAAAACAGGCAGTTATTTATTTATACGAGCAAAATTTTCTCTTGCATTTTGTGCAGAAGCAAGTTAAATGCCCATACCTAATTGGATTATATGACTATTGTGGCCAGTATATTGGTGCGAGTTCAGCATAAATAAATAAGCTATTAACCATGGGTGGTAGCTGTCACATTTGCAAATGACATTGACAGAACTAATAAAATGCTGTACGCTAGACATAAGCTTGTGTATCCTGATGAATTTTAAATACAAGAAACAAATGTTCCACTTATCAACCAGGAAGGAATACACAGCCCACTGCAACACAGTCACCACCCCCCCCCCAAATCTTAGTGTATTATCAATAAACTCTAAGTATGCATAGAATGCAATCTTCATTCTGCAAAAGGAAGATAAGAATTATAAGCTACAATGTATTTACTTTATATGTATGCATAGTTGCACATATGTATACACACACAAAGACCTTCATAAAGCCATTTATAATCCGAGTCCTATACATATATTTTATTATAATCAATATGATTATACCATGTTCTCTTAAATTACATGTTGACATTTTTCTCAGTAAGCAGGATTTGGAATTTTTTATGAAAAGCAGTCTGGTTTTACATAGACAGTATAAAACATTATCAGATAATATACTTAAGAGTAGTTTCTTCAAAAAGAGGAGTAATTCTAATAAAACCACTCATCAATTTACAGATAAGAAGTAAATGTGTTTTGGTGACACATGCCTTTCCTTATGCATAATATGAATAATTTATTTGCTTATTACATGGGTAATGTAAAATTTATAAGTTCATATGCTTAAAATATTAATTTCCTGTCTTTCAAATTGTCACACTCGTGACAAAAGATGTGATAGTTCAATGCATTCTTCTCAATTGCCATTTCCAACAATAGATGGATATAAACTGTTGGTTGGGTTTGCTTTGAATTTCTTAAGTTTTAACATATATAGTTGGAATCTTTAATGTCAAAGTTTTCTTTGAGCTACCCTGATACTGAATAAAGCACATAGCTAAGTTAATTTCTTACCAACTATTTTGTCAGCTACAATCTCAAGCATAATATGAAAGAACCCCATGTCAGAGGTGATGTGATTAATAGCTGAGAAATATAATGGTTCACGTTTTTATTTCTCTTTAAAACCGATTCTCTGAATCTTTTATGCGGTTGCTCTGTAATCTCAGCTCTCGGTAATTTAGTTAAGTAACGACTCACTTCAGAGCATTTTGAATGGGATAATAGATGCCTGTGGACAGTATAGGATGAGTAGAGGCCAGCAATTCTTTGACTTCAGTTTCATAATTCATTGGACTTTAAATGGACTTGTGGGTTCATTTTCCTGACTGGCATTATCTACAGATGAACCAAGTCAGCTGAAGAAGGCTCATGAACTACATCTGTAGCTGGGTGACAGGCAAATCTGAAAGACACAGGAGGGGATGGAAGTAAGTATTACAGGGCTGGAAATGATTTGGTGGTTTCTTCGTATTCCAAGCCATTAGGCATAAAACACTGGAACCGGTTTTAACCCTATAGTCATTTGATCTCATTTTTAGTATCATCTCTTCTCTTTGACAGAAGCCAGATTTTTTTCCATCGCCACTAGGCAAAATTTCTTTGGGTTGAAGCAGTTTTTAACAACCACCCCAGGAGGACGGTGTAGGCCAGCGACGCTGATGCCTGTACCTAACAACAAATTGCAGCTGTCTGACTTCCAAAGTCCCATCAGGCATGGAAAAAAGGCTCTATCAGGTCTCTATCTACAACATGACTTTTACCACTCAGTTGCATATCATGTGAAAAAGTATCTGGTTTTGTTTATTTTAAATCTGTTAACTAAAAACTCGTTGTATGGCTCCTAGTTCTTCTATTGTGAAAAATAGTAATAGTAATATTCTGTTTATTTCCTGCATGACAGTTCTAATTTTATAATTTATTTCTATAATTTATTAAGTATTATTCTCGTCAGTCATTTCTTTTCCATATTGAAGAGTCCTAACTTTTAAAATCTCCTGAGATGGGTGCTATTCCATATCTTTGAACATTTTTCTAGATGTCTGTGTGCTTTCTCTAGTTTTCCTATCGGACCAGACTGTTTTACTGAGTAATTGAAATGTGGGATCAGTCTGGGTTTCCGAAGTAGCATAGTGACACTTTCTAATTGGTTTTCTGTTATTGCCTAATAATTTTTAACACCAGATTTATTTATGTTGGTTTTGATGACTGCTTAGCAGATATTTAGATAGAAACAGTAATTCAAAATATCCTTCCTGAGTAATAGCTATTTATTCTGAGCTCACGGAGCAGATGCATTTTGGGTGGTTTTGCCCTTGTTCATTACCTTGCATTTCATTCAGTTTCACCCACAAGTTTACTACATGTATTAAGTATCCCTTGATGAAGGACCTTGTCAAAAGCTTACTGGAAATCCAAGTATACTAAATCAATCAGATTATCCTTATTCAAAGGCTTGTCGACACCTTCAAGAAATTCTGGTAGACTAGCCCGCTACAGAAACTAGATTTACTTTTCCCTCATATATCCTACGTATTGCTGTGTCCACTTGATTTTGCTGTTTGTGTCAGTTTCTGGACACTTTTTAAGAATACTTTAAGAATAGAACAGGCAGGTTTTGAATTTTTCTAGCACTTTCACCCCAGGTTCTTAAAGCACTTAAATAAAAAAGGATTTTCAAAGCTGGACAAAAAAGTTGAGCTCCTAAATCATCTAGTTTTAAGGTTCCAAATTATTAGTAGAAATCATTACCAGGAAGCTTCAGCACCTTTCATTTTAGCCTCTTCTGTTTAGTGTATACTAATATATGGAGAGAATTGATTTCAGGCAAGCATATTTGAACAGTTGGGACTAATTAGTTACACACTGGAAGAAATACGAGTAAGTTACTTGTTAACAGGCATATATTGGGGTATTTGCTTAAGGACAGATAAGGAATCAATGGCAGAAACAGGAAAAGATTGTTTGCTTATGGATGCATCAACATTTCTTTTTCACGGCACAGAATTTCACTTTTATTATACTAAGCTCAAGGAACAAGTTTTCTTCTACTGTTACTCTTCTTACTACCACGTATTTGGCCTTGATTCTACATCATTATATATACAAAGTACTTTCTTATCACTAAGTGAACTACAGTTTCATGTCCTTTATTACTGGATCCCATGTGGTTATTCCTCTTTCCTGTGTGTATTGTGGAGTTATCCTTTATCACGTTTAAAAAAAACTGTTATCAAGGACTTTTGCGCACCCATAAATGTTCCACTGTAAATACCTAGAAATAGTAAATCACCCAGAAGCATCGAATTATTTATCCTATTTCTCTCAGAAATGATGCAATCTTATCTTCCCCTTAGTTAGGCTGTCTCTTGGATTTTAATTATAAAACATCCTCAATTAGCCTTTATTTCTATTCATATTGTTTCTGTCATCAGCTGGATGACAGCTTTTCTCAGCCTTGTGTGGATTCTGAGGTCCTTGAGGTAGCAAATCTCAGCTGGTGTTTATTCAGCACCAAGAAATTCAGGTCCTGATCACCTAGAAATTCTTTAGGTGATATCACGGTATAAAATAATTTTCTGTGAATTCCCTATTTAACAAAGCCATTCTCATTTCTGGCCCTTAGAGTTCATAGAAGTCCTGTATGCTGAAGGTCCAGTAGTATGACTTGTTCACAGTTTTTTCTACAACAGATCTATAATCATTTTGTATTACCAGTAATATAGAGGCCACTGAATAGTCCTTAGTTTAAAAAACATTTCTACCATTTGCTCCTTATCCCTTACATGGCTGATATTATTGTCACCATATCTTTATATTTTTTGGCCATTTTCTTTGATTTTTAATTGTGAAATGTCTTGGCTACAACAGTGGAAGCAACATTGCTAAACTTTAATTGCGTTATGAGAGGAGATGAGAATTTAAGCTGTATTTTACATAAATCAAAACAGACAAAAAGAGTTACACTCTATATCCAGACAGAACAAGTTTACTTTGATGAGTTCTGTAGAAAGATTTATTGTGATTTTGACAGCTGCCGAGGCATGACGGTGTCCCACTCCAATCTGGAAACACTGCCAGTGATATAGCAAGGATGGAAGCTGGAGAAGGAATTCTGTGCTGAATACGGCCATAGTGCTATTATTTGAAAATCAGGTACATCTGTTTATGGGAATACTTGTCAGATCCTCAAGGTTAAACAAGAAACTCAGAATACAATTAGGAGCACACAGGAACATGGTGATCAGCCTGAGTGACTATCTCTTTGGCACTGCCATCATGCAGGCTTTCTGTACTAACACTGTATGTGAGATTACAGACAAATTTCAGGTAAAGAAGAAGTCATGTGGTGCCAATCATGTTTGCATTTCTCATTTCCATTTCAAATATGAACCAGTGACCCTGAACCGAAATGCTTAACATTTCATATTAATTTTTTAACCAAATAAATTTACCATCATACTTTTATTAAAAAGTCTGTCAAGAATGGGATGCTCCTTAGCAATACCAAGGACCATACAGACTGCACCCTCAACAGCAAACAGCACAAGATGCAAAGAGACAGATTGACCATCACAACCTCTCGCATTCAGGATTAATCCCTTCAAGTTGTGATAATGTCTGACATAAATCACCTTGCAAACAAGGAAAAGCTTTTCACTTTCAGAGGGCAAAAGTTTTCTTTTCCAGAGGAACAAATCAGAGCAGCATCTTCTCGGCTGTCAGAATTATGTAAAAGTCTACGAGACACCAAGTATCCCTTCCACACACATAAATTGGGATGTTTCTATCATCTGACTTGTTTTTTCACAAGGTGTTCTTTCCTTCTAAAATATAACTTGGCAAAAGGCAGCCTGACTTCAAGTATAAATCGCTGTTCAAAGCCACCTACTTTTCAATTGACACACTGCATCTTTGCATGTACACATTAAAACTAGCATTTCATTCATTGACATGACAGTTGAGAATCCAGCGTAGAAGTCGAAGGTCCAAGCTAGCCAGAGACTTTGTCCCTTTTCATGTCCTTCTTGTAGGGATAAATCTTAGATAGTAAGCTGAATATAGCATAAGGTGCACAAATCGTGCATTTATGCTCCGTGTTTTGTATGATGTCTATATTCTTTTAACTTTTTTTTTTCCCCACACAAGCTAAACAAAGTGTGAGCAATGAAATCATATTAAACTCACCTAGTCTGAAATTTGGTTAGATGTGAAAGAGCTGGAAAAGAGTCAGCAGAGGTTTTGGTATGTACATCACGGCAGCAGCTTTCTCCAATGTCTTGTGAGCTCTGCCAATATTTTCTGTGGACAGAAATCAGGCAAAAAGTAACAGACTCCTGTAAGCAGACACACGACCATTTTCACCTGCAGCCCTCTATGTAGCTACTGTCACTGTTCGTGCAACGTGCAGTCTCTATCAGAAAAATTAAAATCTTGCTGCAGAAGTGAGGAAATTGTAGCAGTTTTTCATTACAAAACTACAGTCCAAAACTTCCTGCAGAACAAACTAAGTATTTTCAAAATCCATATGTAAAATCAGCAAGCCAAAAGCCCAAGCATACCAGTGGGAATCTGCACGTACATGACTGACCCAGCAGCGTGAGGTATTCACAATATCAGCAATAGAAATTAGCATTAGCTGAATAGTGTAAAGAAACGCAAAGACAAATAAATAAATAACTTTTAAATATGTTTGGTTTTCCACTGCATTTTTTTTCTAAATTTCATAGTCTATCCCCATTATATATCACATATAACTTATGTTTTTATTACCTGTAATGGGAATAGTCATAAAATATCGCAGTATTAAATCATAAACCTTTACAATAATAATCATAATGCATTACTGAAAAATCTGTCCTGTATCACTATGTATTTTATTGATTGTATGACTTATCTCCGATCGTTTCACCAGTAATTGTATCTGCCCTGTGATATTTGCTATCATCTACTCCACTATCCTTCCGTTGCTCTTCACGCTACCTACAATCCCCATCCCTCCCTTACAAGTCTTTGCTTTGTAACATTGGATTCAGAAGTCTTGCCTTTTAAGCCAGAAATTCCTTAGGCAAATAATGTCATTTTCTATGTGACCCAGAACACTAGGGTCTTGGTCAATATAAATGCTTAATAACACCAAGATTGTTTAAGTTATCATCGAAGCTGATTTGAATTTCCTATTACTCTACGAAAGGGGGAAAAAGGTAAGGAATTCAGCTGTGATGAAGTCCCATTAAAATGTTTGCCCCAGAGTAAAAAATGAAGATTAGTACATTTGGCATCAGACACCACTGATAAGTAATTCCATTTTTCAGAGAGATGAAGTTTTATTCCTAGATTGTCCTGACATTCTTAAATTATCGTACTACAGTGCTTCAAGCATCCAGCACAAAAAGGGGCTGGTGGGAGTAGAAAAGAAAGAAAACAACATGAAACAATAAAGGAGGACATGAAGTGAACCATACATAACTCATGTTTTCAGGATCACTCAGCCCCACAGAGCGTGACAGAAAATAAGAACGCTGTTTTACCCAAAAATACTCATTAAGCAATCAGTAAAAATTCATTGCAATTTGTGATGTGGAATTCTGATAAAGGAATAGTTGAACTGGGAGATCCCCATCTAACGTCCTGCTCTGAAGCCAGTCTTCCACATCCATGATCAAGTGCTTTGACCAGTCAGCTATTGATTATACCTTGCAGATTTTGATGAGAAGTTCTATCCTGGACTTGGCCAAAGAACAGTCCTTCTGATAGACTTTCCATCAAATTAAACAGAAGTGACTTCTTAATGTTCTGAGGAAATTAGACGAAGAAAATTTGTCAAAAACATTTTGGTGAGTCTTACTGAAAGAGTAAAATAACATTGAAAAAAACATGATAAAGATACATGAAATGCTCATTTGGAAAACAAGGGCACAACATGAAGTGAGCGCTCGAGGGGATTTTTGTTTTCATTTTTAGATAACGCTACATAGGACAGAATACGCTTATGAGGTAGTGGTTTCAGATCTGCTTAAATAGTCGTCTGAGCTTGTGTTCCATGCACAAGATTTCAGAGGCTTACTTTCCCTGTTATTTCCTTCTCTCTCAGAAAACTGGCTACTAAGTTTGAAGTTATATAACTCAATTAGTTAACACTTAAAGCATACTTTGGCATCCTACATTAAAAAAACATTTAAAAAAAATCTCAGTCTTGGGATAGACAAAACAGAACTAACAGACACCTCGTTCACAGAGATGTTCCCTTTATATCACAGAATCATAGAATAGTTTGGGTTGGAAGGGACCCTTAAAGGCCATCTAGTCCAACCCCCCTGCAATGAGCAGGGACATCCTCAACTAGATCAGGTTGCCCAGAGCCCCGTCCAGCCTGACCTTGAATGCTGCCAGGGATGGGGCATCTACCACCTCTCTGGGCAACCTGGTCCAGAGCTTCACCACCCTCATTGCGAAAAACTTCTTCCTTACGTCTATCTTATATCTCCCCTCTTTTAGTTTGAAACCATTACCCCTTGTCCTATCACATCAGGCCCTGCTAAAAAGTTTTTCCCCATCTTTCCTATAGGCCCCCTTTAAGTACTGAAAGGCTGCAATAAGGTCTCCCCGGAGCCTTCTCTTCTGCAGGATGAACAAGCCCAATCTCTCAGCCTGTCTTCATAGGAGAGGTGCTCCAGCCCTCTGATCATTTTTGTGGCCCTCCTCTGGACCTGCTCCAGCAGGTCCATGTCCTTCTTGTGCTGAGGGCAGGTTTGAAACATTTTAGAGACATACAATAGCAGAAATGGCACCAGAATTTCTGTTTTGATGCTTTATGATAAAAACAAGTAAGAAAGAACAAGAATATTATCATTTTTATTATTAGCAACATCATATGCAAGTGATTTGTTTTTTAGAGCTGATAATCCAATTTGTTTCATTAAGAAAGACGTTTTCAATTTTAGTCTTTTTTTAATAGTTACAGCAGCTAGAGATTAAAAAGATTTTAATCTCTGAGTCATTCTCCTCTACGTCACCATTTCCTAGCTGAAAATGTATGTAGCACAAAGCATTTAAACTAACTGGAAAATACAAGTTTGATCAAAAAGAGTAAGTTCAAAGAAGTTGCAAATAGTACAAATCATGAGCTGTTTTTACTTCTGTTTGAGAAATCTAAATGTGGTCTTCATGACATAATCAGAATGTGTATATTTTCATATACCTTTACACTTCAAGCATAGTTTTACGTCAATAGACCTAAACTAAGAAAAAAATAGTTTGCTTAGTAAGAGTGAACTTTACTTCTTGTACACAACCAGTATTTGATTTTTGCCCAACCCGAATCCTATCACGGAATTGGTTGTTAGATATGTTGTTCTTGAGATTTAAAAACGGGGCTGAATTTTACTTGCAGGTTCTTTGTCCCCAAATCCATTCTAGAAGATAGAGGAAAGAATAACTTTTAAACATGGAACATGGATATGAATTCAGATTTCAAGTAAACAACGTACAATCTTCAGAATAAAGTCAAGAACAATATCTAATTTGTTTCAAAACGGTTAATGTGGCAGGCAAAGGTGTGTGTTAGAAGTGCAGCATGCCTCAGAATTGTGTTCACACTGTAAGCCTGGCAAGGGCGTCAAGACCTATCCATTCCTATCCAGGACCCTAGCAGAAGACGTGGTAGTTCCGATATTTGCCCAGTTCACTTATTTACCTGTACTTCTATTGGGCGTTCCACTGAGCTCACCAGCTATTTGGACATTGAACAGGCACGATGACAAGGTCCACTATGAAGGTCCCACAGATCCTGACTTTGTTTGGGCTTGGCTAGGAATCTAACAATTTCAAGCTTTGTGTGTCCTATGATCCTCTCAGAGTCCTAATGCCAACGTTCCTTTTTCCTTTGAAGGTTGCTTTGCTGGGTGAGGATGTTCCTGCAGGTACTGACTGCCCACCAGCTATAATTTGCTGTATTGCACGTACTTCCAGAACAAACCAAACTTAAAGGCAGCTGGTGTGGAAAGAGTTTGTTGGATCTTCAGAACTTTCTTGATTTATTAAAGGTTGAGGTGTGTTGATGGATTTGTGAGGAGTTACACAACACAAAAATGCTACACGGAATCACGAAGCCCACAGAAAAAGTCTACTAAACTCACAAGCAAAGGTTTCTAGCTTTTGAAGACTCTCTGTACCTAAATATAAATAACGCACTTGCCACATATGGAAGGAGTAGTATGGACTTCAAGCAATTTAAAATTTAATTTAACAATAATATAAGAGGACAGTAAGCTTTGCTAAGTCAAAAGAAAAAAGTTCAGTGAATCTTAGATATGAAAGATAATCTAAAATCTTTATAAAAATTCTTTAGAAAGTTTAAACACCTCAAAAGAGGACCAAAACAAAAACCACAAAACCACTAGTTCCTCCTCTGAACTTGCATTCAGATTCAGGCTGACAATATTTGTCTTGCAAATATTATCTTACCATAATATTTTTTTTTTTCCTGGGACTGTGCTGAGGCACATGTGGGAATTGCATAGTTTGGTGGTACACAATCTAAATTGGCCTGTAGGCAATAAAGCAGAGCAAGCAGGGTACCGTAACAAAATTATGTTTTCATTTCCTGTCAACCTTAACTTCATTTTTGAATTTTATGTCAGTCTGGGAAAGAAGGTCTTGCATGCAACAAGTTCCTTGTGAGCCAGGGCACCAATATTTTCCAAGATGTAATTTGTTGGTAAGGCCTGTTAATTCCTTTGAGAAAGAATGAGTGATTCCTGTGCACTTGCACTGCGTGAGCCTGAGCTTGATCATTGTGAATGTCTTTGCCTGTTTTTCCTCTTCTATTCTGCGTCAGCTCAGGCTGACAACCCCGGCTGTTACCACCGATCTGGATTCATAGATGTGCGATTCCCTAACTCACTCGTGTGGATAACGTATTCATCCAACAACGCTGTATTTCAGTTTCGGGACAGTGATGGTTGGAGTGGAATAGTTGCCACAAGTAAAAGTAATGAACCATTTAGCCGTTATACTGCAGTCTGTTGCAAAGTAGCTCTTGGTGTCCCTCGCTCTCCCTACCCATCTGTAGCGATAATCACGTAAGACAACCTTTGAAATAGTGACACAACTGAGTGACTATACCAGGCATTAAAATCTAGTTAAAGTTACCATACCGTTTCTGACATTGACCTCATTAATACTGCTGCATCGCGTCTCGTTCTTAAAGACAGAGTGCCTTTAGATAGTTATATATCTTTGGTGAGTACGAAACACAGGAGTGAAGAGAAAATAACCCGTTCTAGTTGTGATGAGGAATACAATAACCCATCACCATAGCAAAGAGCATATTTTATTTGAAAAATACGAATAAAAGATTTTGTCCCTTTTGTTTATTAAAAGAAAATGTAACAATTTCTATCAGTAACACTTGCATAAGGAGGTATACTTTACATTACTCTTTTGTTAAAAAAAATATATTTTTGGAGACTTTGGAAAAATAAGAATGGCCCAATACTTGCAACACGCTCCTAATGTTCCTTAGAATGCACTGTGCCATTTATATGTACTGCAAGTACAAGGTCTTAGCACTTTACAACCCACAAAGTAACCCTAGGCAGCATAATTTCATATTCTTCTCCGCGTTTAGAACATTTCCTTTGTTACCCTTTGTGTGAGTCTATGAGTTTGGTTGACTCCAGACTGGTCCAATATTTAGATTTTCTAAAAGATGATTTTACAAAGCCTTAGACCACAGAAATTTTGTAATTCCTTTTAAATATCAGTGAGAATATTTTCACATAGACATTTTCTTGCAGTATTCACAACTTAAACAACTGCATCAATTAGAATTCAAAACCAAAAATGCTTACAATTATTTTGGTTTTCTAAGAAGAATGCAAAAATAAAGTGCATAACAGAGTGAAATTACTTTCAACTTTTACAGTATTCCATGTAGATGTAATAAATGACAACACTGATAAACAAATTAATTTGTTTTCAATGTATGCATCTTAATCTAATGCCAGTTGAATTCAAGCTCTTCCTTGTCTTTAAAGTGTATTAAATTACATTTTTGACTGGTTTTAGGTTGACAATATATTTTTACATTTTAAAATACTTATACAGACCGTTTTCTCACCATTACAAGAAAGAGGGTTTGTTTGAAGGAATGTGACTAATTAATTTGTTGTAAATGTACTTTTAGTTGAATAGCTGTTGCAGAAATAAAACTGTAAATCGGATTGGAAAGCCCTTAAGCACCACTTTGTATGTGCCATTTAACTTTACTCAGTATCTTCCAGTTTAAGTAAAACTGGCGGTTTTCAGCATTTACTTGTTAAGCAGGAACAGGATTACTATTTAGGCGAACGGGAAAATATTTGAGAATATGAGTACACAAAAGATTCATGAAAGCTTTAAGCAAACTCTACACAATCAGACTTAACCATCAACTAGGAAAGAGTTTCCCACGATACTTTCACTGAATGTATACTTCATTTAAATCAGCAATGCTACGAAATGCTCATGCCCTCCATGGCATACAGTGTTAATTTTCTTCCAGTTTAACCAATGTTAACATAGAAATTCTCAAATATAGTCTAAATTTGTTTCTAGGACACAAAGGATCAAAAGAAAAATTTGTGGGATCAGGAAAAGAAAACTGTAAATCTGTTTTTTCTGCCTTTTTCTGTGGCCCTGAAGATTTAATATTCTGCTATTTGTCATGCAAACAACACGACACCGTGATGTGTATTTGAGTAAAAAACAGTAAGCATAGCAAGCATGCAGACATCTCATGATAGAAAAGCACATTTGGCGATCACCATGGAGAGGACGTACCAAACAGGACACACCGCAACATCACTGAAGCAGCGTCTCAATAACCCTGCAGAGTTCTAAAGGATTCAGAATTTTAAAGGATTAACAGAATTCCTGGGGCTGTAGGTACGGTTGGCTGTGCTGTACAGCAGCAAAGAGAGCACCAGGAATGGTGAAAAGGGGATTCTTATTTCTCTGAGATATGACCTCCTTCTCTCATTAACTTAATCAGAACATGAGCATAAGGAGTATTATTTGCTTGTGTCACTGCACTTCTGCTGGCTTTAAGCCTGAATGTTCTATGATGCAAATAAAAAGAAAACAATGGCAGGAACACCGCTTAAAGCACAAAATACAATTGATTTTCCCTGCTTCGGTGTAGGGCCAGAGGGAACAGACACAAAGATAACTAATACTTGGCTCCCAAAACTGTAATATAACAATGAATGCAGTTTTCATGCAGATGTGGTACAAAGTATTATAGCCCATGGCACTACTACTGAAAGATTTTCTTCTTAGCACTCTACTCATACAATATAAAAAATTAGATGTTGGCATAAAGCAAGTGAGATCTAAATCAAAAGAAAATTTCTTGTCATAAAATCCTGCACTACTAGTTGCTTCATGTGGGAGAAAACTGAAACATATCCTAACTCTACCCCCAAAAAAGACAATACATAAACCATTCTCAGCCTTAGTATAACTCTTGCTGCATTAAAGCATCTGTTTAAATTTACAATGAGAATGTCTCCTTAAATGCTTCTCTAGAAGATTCTGTATTTGGTAAAAATTTTAAAAAAAAAAAAAATCTGAATACAGATTATTAAACTACTTTAAAATCATCAGCAGAACATTTTAGGGTTTGGGGTTTTTTCCCCTCTAGATTGCTGTATGGGTTCAGGTGTTGACAGAAAGAGAAACATTACAATTTTCAAGTTGCAGACAAAACAGTGTAGTAAAAACCAGGTCTGGAACTACGGTGCAACTAATACTTTTTAGAGTTTGAAAAGTTTCTTACAAAGCTACTTGCTAATTTTTCCAGAAGGCTGTTTAAACCAAAACCAGTCAACAACATCTCAGGAGGGAGTTCATTAAAAAAAAAGAATCCTCAGAGAAGAACTGATCAGAAGTTCCAGTCACGTCTAGGACCTACCCAACCACACAGTAAAGAAGGGAAGGCTTAATAATCTGGGTCACCTGTATGGCCCACAATAGGTCAGTAATAAACACAGACCCTGCTTGGAGGAGCAAAAGGTACTCCCTTTTCTACTAAGCTGAAAGTAAGTGTCACCTAAAATGCATAGGGAGGGATCCAGTGGAGTGTACAGACCTGTATTACTCTCCACACCAGCCCAGAGAGCAAAAAACCAGTACACAGCTGCTGCTCTGGACAGTTTCCCTATTAAATGCATATTGCAAGAAGTCCACTTCCCTAAGCGGAGCTGCGATTTTCTTAGAAGCAGAAGACTGTAATAGATTGTGAGCCTTATAGGTCGGAATCTTTCATGGGGTATCATGAGCTCCTGGTCCTCTCATAGTATTACCACAAGAAAGGGAAATGAAAGATTAATGTTCCAAACAAAACAAAGGAAAATATAAGAATCTGCTGGATTAGGTGTTAAGCAGCCTGCAATGTTAAGCAGAACTGTTAAGCAGTTCTGCAACGCTAAAAAGTTACTAACACAAGAAATCAATTTATTTAATCCATAGGAACCACAATAATGGTACATTTTAATTTTTTCTTCCTCCACTGACTTAAAATGTTCCTGTTCCCATGCTGCTTGAAATAGGGAGAAAAAAGCTTGCTCTGCTTAGATGGAAATTACTCTGAGAGAAATTAAATATCAGTAGATTGAACTAAAAAGAAAAAAGCATCATCATCTTACTCTCTTTGTTTCAATTTTCTCTATTCCAATGTCTTACCAGCAGCTCTATTTTGCTTTTAGTCACACACGGAAATAGAGAGACATTATGATCAAGATCTCTGTGTTTTAAAGTGACTGTTGTAGCTCCTGGACTCAGACCAGCAACAGACTTGAAAAGCTTCATCTATTGACATAAGTGAAGCACAGTGAACCAAACAACTGCATAGTTTAATGGTGTTGCCATTGTTGCTGTTATTGAAAGAGCCTATGCTTCATCTGCTTTGCTGCATGAGGAGTACTTGGGACCCATTCCATTTAAATGAATGATGTTCCCATGAAAAGACGGAAAGAAAAAGCACAACACTGGAAACAACAGTTCCTCTAGCACACAGTAAAACAGAACAGGTCTGGGGTTGCGGGCTAGAGCCATGTCTGAGCTAACAGCTAACCATGCCCTCCCTCTGTTAGCTGGTTATGGATGAAAGGGTCATGAAGGACATAATGAAATGATATCATGTCCATGCAGCCTGCTAATTCCATAAGATTAAATCATCAAAGGACCATTTATTTAAGAGGACCTGTGTGGCTTCTCCCTTCTGTAAAGGAAACAGACTGTTAGCGCTTCTCACACCGATAGTAAACCCCATCGGCTACCTCACATTGGGATCACAAGGCCTAGAGCACAGCTAGAAATGCAACATCACAATCACCTGCAAGAGACTTGCTCCTCCATTAGCTATCTTCCTAAACAGGCATGACCATAACTTACTGTAGCTTGGAGATGTTAAGCATATTGCAATAAAAATGTCATTGCTTGGCTTTACTTTAGGTATTGTTACAGATATGGTACCATGGACTTTATTAGCAATTAAAAAATATACACAAGGGACAATAGCTTATTTTTTCTGTATTTTTCAAAATTTGACTTTCTTCCAATTGGAGAACCCAGTTTCAAATATGAAAAGGGCACTTGTTCTACAGTAACTGCATACAACTTGCTCAGGTCCAAGTACTGTATTCATTTTTTGTTACCGCTGCTGTCTTATCTCCAGTCATTTAGGAACTTCTCTGTTCTGGGAATTACAACTAAGTTGTTCTTTCTGATTCTATTTCCCCATAGAGTTCAGCTAGCTTCTTGAACTCAGGTCCCCAGTCTCCAAGGTAATTATAATCCTGGTCAGAGTGTGTCGTGGCTGAATCCAGAGAGCTGATAGATCCAGCTTCTGATCTATGACCCTCATAGGCATATGTCTGTAGGGAGTCATACGGGGGCACGCTGGGGTCCAGATCAGCCTCTGCCAGTCTTTGTTTAATGAACTCCTGAACATCTATACTGTCAAGGCTTGAGGAGGGATGATGCCTGGGCGCAGGCTTCACTTCAGGACGGACATCCCTCCTGTATTTTAGCTCCTCAGCAGCTGATGGATTCCGCAGCGCTGTGATGTCAAATGCTTCTGTGTCTTCTTCTCCACCGCCCTCATCATCATATGTCACAACATTTTCCCGGACGTCTTCTTCTGAAATGATCAAGGGCTCCTTCTTGCTACGTCTTAGGGTGACGAAAAGGACCACCATTGCTAAAGAGAAAACTGCAGATATTAGATTAGGTTTGAGGTTTACATCTGAAGTAAGTAGATATATGCTAAAGAAATAGCAGATACTAAGTCACGAATACGGAGGCGTAATGTTTTCAGGCTAATATTGGTATTCGGGATCATTACATCAGGCACGTGCCTGTAACAAAAGGTCACCAAACCTGTCCGATCTGGAAAAGAGCGTACTTATATCCCTAAGTGAGTAATGCATTTGTTGTGTAAAGTGTTACCTGAGGATACATTACTGTATGCCTGGAAAGCACCCATGAAATCCATACAGCTGCATTTTGACATAGCAACATGCCGAAGTGCAACAGGCTGAGACCACACAGTAAAGGGGAGAAGTAACAATGCTGTACTAAAACTACAAACTTTCAACACAGCTTGGTCTTCTAAAGGGTCAGTAAAGAGCACTCTTCTACAGTATATTTTCTTTGCGGGGACTGCTGGGGTTTCTTGAGCCAATAATGAAATCCACTAGTTAGATTATTAGGGGTCTCATAAAGGCCATAAAAGGGGATAACATACTTTCAGTTAAATGAGAAATGAGCAACTAGGGCTGACATTTTTCCAGAAACATTTTTGAGGGCTTTCAGTGCTTCATTAAAACCAATATTTAGTGTATACCTCAAAATAAAATGTAAAAGGTGTATTTTTTTCTTATGATTATTTAATCTTGTATGATAAAATATGACATTATAAAATAAATGTATTACTATACATTTTAAAACAGCTTTCTAATAAGGAAGTTCTGAAATAAGCTGTGAGGAAAGTAGTCTAGAAAACATAGAGCCTTCAGAAAAAAATCCTCAAAATCTCCTATGTGGGTTACAGTACAATTCTCATTATTTCTTGCCATCTCTGTTAGAATGCAGAAAGGCACACGAGTAGTACAGAGATATGTACCTAGCGAGTTGTGCCTCTGTCAGGAAAAGAAAGAGAACATTAACTAATAGGTAACATTCAAATTGGCCTGGGGAAAAAAAAAAAAAAGTCAAGAGAAAATGCACTTGCAAGGGCATTTATCTAATGGAGTCATCTTATAGTCTCATACGTCCCTTGCCCCTGTGGATTATGTTGTGCATTGCTATCAGCTTATCCCACAAAGGTAATTAAGAAATGGCTTTTGTACAGTGCTAATGGAACTTCTTACAGTGTAATGCATTTCAAAAAGCTTTCCTCATCTCTTTTCTATCATTTCTCACACTGTTCTAGACATGGAATTAGAGTCAGTGCCTTTTTGAAATCTTTCCAAGCTACAGAAAAAAGATCTGCAGTGCTAATTACTTGATAAACTCTGAAAAATAATTTCTAGTGGATTCCAGATATTCATGAATGTACTTTAAAGGCATTTTTCCCTATTAATTTTAGCTAAACCTTTCCCCTCTAATCACAGATACGTGTTTCTAATTACCTCCTGCTACCAGACAGCCTCTGGTTCAAAAACATATCATATTAAAAATTTCTGCCCTGGCACGTTCAGAGAGCCAGTGGAAGGATAGCATTACTTAATACTGAAAATGGCTTACCAAGAAGAATGACAACACAGAGCAGGATTGCGATTAAAGCTCCTGTGCTCAAGCCAGCCGAGGAGAGGAAAGCTTCAGCGTGGCAAGTTCTCACGCGTCCATCTCTCTCACACGCACAAACCCTGATTGTGAGAGTACTGCTGCTGCTGAGAGGGGGCACTCCACCATCAGAAATCAAAACCGGGAGGTAATAGATATCTTGAGTGGTTCGACTGTATCTCCTTCGTCTTGTCAGGATACTGGCTGTATTATCTACAATATCAAAACCAGAATATCATTTCAATGAAGCAAAAAATTAAAAATGTTTCTGACTGTTTCCCATCAAGTAGAAGCATGGGGCACCTTAAAACTAGACGGTCCTAATCTGTGAAAATACACGATCGAGAATTAAACCTTGTCAGGAAGCATTTGTGGCTAAGGGAGGAAAAAGAAGAGGTAAAGAAAAGTAAATAGCATTACATAGATAAGATTATTTAAGCTCTTGCACTTTTCTTAGAGTCTAAATGAACTTTGACAAACATTTTGGGCCCAGTTTGCAAGTGTTTTAATCCCATGTTATGCTGTTGGTAGTACGGGGACACTTGTAAATGTGAATATCTGGAATTCTGAGAATATCTGTTGTGGAATTCATCCACAACATAAAAACTCCTTGATTCTCAGAAGAATGTTAAAAGGTCTTTAGTAGAAGTTAAAATAAGACTTTCGTGTTTTACTGTTTGTGATAGGTTTTACAGATCAAGTGAGCTTTCAGAAAACATCTGAAAGGACAGCGGCCAATTCTCTCTCTCATGCTGTGGAGAGGTCAGGAGGAAAGAGGGATGGAGGAAGGAAAGGGAAAGGAAGGGGAAAAGAGTAGATATTACACTTTCTAAACTGGTAGAGGTTAAAGGTAAGTAAGCAAAGCGGACATAGCGATGTAAGATTTTGTCACCATTGTGCTACCTACAGGTCCATCTGGCATATATTAAAGTCAATGAGAATACTAATGCTTATTACACGCACATTGCAAGAGCATTTATAGGCACTAATTAGGATAGTAAGCTGCCACCCATATTCATTTAAATCCAAGAAATTAAGGGGCATAAAGATAGTGCAGGGTGAAGAAATGCTATGATAATATATAGTTATATCTTATTTTCATATGTGTAAAATTTAATTCCAATTTGTTGCCACCACTTTAAAAGTACTGGCCCCTGAATACGAGCCTACAGATAAATCAAACAAAATTGGAGACACTGAGAAATCAGAGACACGAGCAGTTGTGGAGAGAGAGAGAGATGGACTGAGAAATGGGAAGAGAGATTGGAAGAAAAGAGCTCTCCTCTTGTACTGCTCGCCCATGATTAACAGTCATACAGTTTTCAAGTTGTGGGTCGTGGATTTGGAGTTTTTTAACAAACAACACAGGAGTCATAAGTGCAAAAATATGTCTGCTGGGTTTCTCTTCCTATTAGAAACAAACCAGAAAATTTCTTCTTTTTCCTTACGACTGTGGCTACAGCATTAAATGGGTTTAACATAATCTATGGAAAAATCAAGTCTGTGGCATTTTTTGAAAATCTAGTGCAACAATACAGCTAGTGTGGCATATTTTAGCCCACAGGACTGATTACTTTCCACATACATATTTGAATGGAGAAGTTACATTTTCGTTTAAACTGGATAAAAACTTTACCAGGGGACTACTCTTCATGCCTCGTTTTCTATCAAGCTCTCTGCCAAATGTTAAAACATTCATTTTAACTCACTTCTCTCAACATTTTGCTTTTGCATATCACCTGACAGTGGTACTGAGAAAAACTGGTAGTATAGCCCCACATCAGCATAATATCAGAACATAATATATTTGGTAATAGGTTTCACACGAGAAATATATATGAGGTGGGAAGTGACACCCTTGCTGCTGAGCCAAGAACTGAGCAGCAGGTTCCACTGCATTGAAGTTCATCATTAGCTTTTCTTCTCCACCCCCCCACTTATCTTCTTGCAAATCTCCAGCACGGTGAGTTTGTTATAAACTCATTAAGTTTTGATCTTCTCATTGCAGTGGGTGCAAAATATGATTTTTATTTATTTCTTTATTTGCAGTAGGCCTTGAAGTCCTCTTCTACTTGTTCATGTCAAGGTATACTTTTGATGACTCAGTCCCAAGATTCATGCCAACTTCCTCTTAAGAGGCATGACACCAGCCACTTACAATGCCGTTTATATTCATTTCATTTACAGAACCCTACTGAAACCAGAATAAGATGAACAGATAATTCTTTCATCTGAAAAAATCTGACACAGACTAAGATCATCACATTGTGGAAAGTTTATTTGCACAGAAGTTATACAATATCTATGACAAAACACACTATTTTCCTTATAAAGTTGCCAGATGCTACACACACCCCCCTCCAAACTAAAAAAGTGTTTTCAATAACCTGCAGAAGAACCCCAACACAGAGGTGATTAAAAGATATACAGTAAATCAGTATTTTCTTTTGATATAGGGTTGTGGCAATGATTCCTATATATGTAAAGCATATGACATGCAGAAATATTTCCTTCATTTTTATAAAAGCTCTGTTAAACTTTAGCTCTTCTCCATATTGCTTAATTTGAGCTTGTGAAACCTTATAAAAACATACTGTGGTGTTCTCAGTAATGTTGGGGTTTTTTTCATTGTCTTATTGTTAAGAAATAAATTATTTCCACATTATCCTGCAACTAGACTAGGAAGCAATGTGTTCTGTGTTATAATTGAGTCAACTGATTGAAGAAATCAAGCTTGATGTCACTGAAATTCAGGTTATATTTATTGTATAAAGAAAACTCTCCCCTAAAGCAGAGTGAGCAGTGGCCTTAAGGCCATAATTACAGACTGTGCCCACCCATGGAGGTCTTCCCAGGCTCTGCCCGTCTAATTCTAAGATATATGGAAAAGTCCCAAGTCTAATTTTACAAATTTGGACTAGCTTATTCTTTGATATATGTATGGTCTTCTACTTCTAATTAAATGCAGTACATGAACAATCTCAGTGATCTGTTTTAAAATACTCCTAAACCAAGCAAATAATCTTATGGAACACAGATTACAAAGAGGTAGATTGCCTGCATGTCTTTCAGTTTTTCAACACATATATTGTTATAATTAGGGGGTAAAGTAAGCATCTGTTTTATCTTTCTGCTACATAATGTTGCATAAAAAACTTTGCTGGCTTTTTTTAATAATATCTTGCCCATTTGCCACTCTCTCCATTTTTGTATGCTAGACTGTCAGTCCCAACTTCCCTAATACTGCTGGAGGACACAGATAAAATTTTCAGTGGTTCAAAGAGGGAAACCACCATAGAATACAAAATGACCTTCAGCTGGTCTGCCTGTCAGCTGCCAAAGCAGTGGCAGATTGAGCTCTAGATACAGCCCAAGAGCAGAAATGAACTCACATATCTATGATTAGTAGGGAATTTCAAAAGAATACCTATTTTACATAAAAAGAAGTTAATGTTCTCAGTATATATATAAGGTGATGACTGCTGCTTCTGCTTCTCTACACTCAGAAAAAAGCTTCATCATCATTTCCCCCATATGCACGAAAAACTCCACTGACTTTCTAGTTCTTCAGAACCCAAGTTATAATTGCTTCCCTTCCTTCAAATGCAACTTGTTACAGATTATTAGCAGAGCTCCTTTCTAACAATTTCTCTTCTTACCTCCTGCAGTTGCAGGTTGTTAAACAAAACAAGGCTGGGGAGTATGATCCCTGGAACGCTGACTGTCCACACTGCTAAATTTTAGCACTCTGCCTGGTTTTTTGTTGGTCTGGGCCAACTAGGACTCTCTCCCAACATAACAGCCAACCACAGTCAGAGTTAATAACATACACCAGGGACCCTTCCCAGCAGGCAGTATGGACAAGACTGCACCAGGTTTGTCTCCTCCCGCTTTACACAGCTCTTCAACATTATTCCAACAGCCTGCGGATCCTTAAGCATCCCTAAACAGCCTCGTGCTACACACTCTGTAGTACATATAGCTTCCTTTTGTGCCACGGCAACACTGCTCTGTTGGGCTGCAATACAACTTTCACATTATTTCATAAAATCAGAAGAGAAAAAAAACCATAATAATGAAATCTGAGCTCCATTGGGTACTATAGAGGGTCCAGAGGAGGTACAAGGCCAAGTGCTGTGTAATGTACACAGCCTGTGTTATTAAGCTTCATTGCAAGGGAACAGTCACAGCCCTGTTTTACTTTGTGGGTTGTTCTTCTTTTTTCTTTTTTCCCTCAGCACCAACAGACACAATAAACTAAAGTCTGAGTGGTCACCTAGAAATCCCACTGAAGTCATTAGAGAAGTGCAACACTCCCATATGGACTTTTTAGCACATGTACTTATCAACAGCAAGAGAAAGCAATTTCAAAGAAGTGACAGTTCTAAGGAGAATTATATTTCAAGTTACAACAAATGAGAAGATGACAATCACACAACAAAGTTATCCAGAAATAATACCTTAAAAACCTATGGATATGTTCAAGGACTCGGCTTGAAATGTAATTCCCTATTGGTAGTAAGTGACACTGTATACGTGAGCTAAGCATTAATATTAACATCTATCATGTCTCTCATTCGAAAACATTATCAGATCTTATACTGCTAAATCCAAAAAGTGACAGCAAGTGTTATTACCACTAATAAGAACAGCCTTTCATTTCGGCTTAATACTCTATTTTATTTCTGTTACAGTGCCTACAAGCCCCAAACACTTCAGTTCAGCTACTTTGTCCATAGAAGTAAGAAAATCCTACTAAATTTTGCTCATGTGAATCTTCCTGGGCCTATAGCCAAAGAAGGCCCAGCATGCAAATCCGAGCAGGAAAGCATAACCTCCTCTTTCCACCCTCTGGCATAAACCTAAAAAAGAGCGAATGATCCAGTATCACTATACAGCCACAGAAGCAGTGATGAAAATGCAGTTTGAAAAGAAAAGCATCAGAAACCAAATATAATGAAGAAAAACTGAGGATTCCTGAGCCGAAATCTAGCAGTAATGAAAGGATTTAACCACAGAAGACTATTGGCAAAGATGTAAAGGAAAGAGCATTGAAATGTGAGCATGTATGCTACATGAATAACTGTGGACAGATGGGGGAAAAATTCTGAGAACAATAAATTAAAACAGCGAGAAAAACAAAAAGAAAAGACCAAAATGACAAAATGGACAAACTTGACAATTCAAATGTTACAGTGAAAAAATCTGAAAAGAGCTATAATTAAAACATGCTTCTCTGGAGTGGAAGGTCTTGCCAAACAAGGAACTGACATTTTTATACCACACAAAATAAATACAAATTGAAAAAATAGACATTTTTTCTTTCAATGTTGCATTTGTTCTTTCAACATTAAATTGTTTTACTTGTATTGTTAACATCATAGAATTAAATATTAGTATAAGAAAAAATTTTAGGCAAAGAAGGAGCCAGAATAAAATTTTTAATTTCAAAAATTTGCCATGGTGAATTTATGTTTATTCTCTTGAGTAATAACTAGATTTCTGTAGAAACAGATGTTACATGACATATACCCAGGAGATTCTGTAACAACATGCACAATTATAAGCATTCTCAAAGAAACAATGACATAAAGCTTTTCCTTCAATGCAATTTCACAAATGTGAACATAAATAGAAAGTATGATCGTAATCTTTTGGAAATTTTCTGTTCCCAGTATCATCAGAGGTGATAATTCTCACTATTACTCTCACTATTACAGAGTTACAGATAGTAACTCTTAGTGCCTGCCTGTGTGTACATACAAATAAAATACTGGCAAGTTACTCAGCCCTCGCATACTATCCTTTCTCATTAAATCTTTTACAGTATTTTACAAATGAGATCTCTAACATTTTCACAGAGAAGGAAACTGCATCTAAGAACTGATTTTCCGAAGGTCACTGAGAATCAAGGATAGTGGAAAATGACCAAAGCTAATGTCATTGGCATAATACAGAAATCATGTCTCTCATGTTCTAGTCAGAGCTCTATTCTTGAGGATAATCGTATGTAAAAGTAGGTTAACAAAATTAATAGGCAATAAAAGTGTAGGCAAACTGCAGCATCAACTGCATCCTGACAGCTATTCTGCTGATCTAAGCTTCTATGTTTTAATTGTTTACATTCCTTACCAAAAACTATTGGACAACCCATTGAGAGAGGAGCTAGAAAGACAGCAACTTTTAAGAGAAGGATGTTAGCATGAAACAAAAAAATCCCACAAAGTGTAAAAGCTACAGGCAGCCAAGTGTGAAGACAGATGCTGATGACTGAGGAAAGCATTTACTGAGGGGGGAAAAAATAAAATAAAATAAAAAGTTATATCAACCGAGCTGGTTTGGAAGGGAGGAGGGGGGTCATGGATTGAGAAATTCCTTGCACACCTGAAAACAGATACAACAGATATAGACAGGGAAGACAAGCGTACAGGATAGCAGCACTAGCACTAGGATGATGAGAACAACAGAGCTGATTCTTCTAGGCCTGGAAGGAAAGACCTTTTTACCTCAATAGATTTAAACTGTGAACTTCACCCCTGAGAAGTATGCTAAGAACCAGGACTCGCTGGAGATGAAAGGGCTGACTGCTAAGGGAAATTAACAACTCCAACACACGGAATGAAAGATTTATCCGATTCCTTGTGGTACGCATTGCCCCATTTCACGACCTAAATTTTCTCACATTTGGGCTGTGCTTTGCAAACATGGCAATTAGAACTTAAGATTCATCTCAAGTGGGTTTGAGGTTACACATGGGAAATTCTGCATGGCTCTAACGCAGCAGCTCTTCACACTCTGAAGGTGTGGTAGTTTATTAAGCCAGACTGCACACTGTATTCAAGGCTGTTACCGCATTCCTCTTTCTATCGTCTCTGCCTTTTTACATTGAGCTTCCGAACTAGGAAAAGAAAGGAGGGCATCAGAAAATCAAGGAAGCTGAGATACAATGATAACACCATGGAAGGTGACTAGTGGAGCACTTTGGAGGATACTCATTTATCATTCACAATTTGAGAATTCCTTTGACACATTATACATTACAGGCAGACACAAGAGAAATGGAAGTAAAAAAAATAGAGTAAAAACCTGTTTATAGCTTAAGGCGTGTTTTAATTTTCAGGTCTGCTTAAATCAGCAGTTCAACTTCTATAAATTTTCTGAGAAGTCATAACTAATTAAAACCAAAGAAAATACATTCCAATGATTTGCATTTCTTCTATTTCTAAAGTTAGAGCAGTTAATTTATTTATGTGGGACTATATTGATATCATTTCTGTTTCATTTCTTTACTGATAACTCTTGTAAATTTTTTTATCTTTTGTGCTGGTTTCAAAGCTATTGCCAATGGGCAAAAAGCTATTGCCAATTTCTAGTTCAGTGGGTAGCAAAAATGAAAATCAATATAGCAGACTTTTTGGGCCTGCAGCATAGTTATTTGCTTATGGGTTGGTTTGTGAAACACCAACAGGTAGCAGCACGGAAAACAAATGCAGGAAGAACCTATACACTATGTACTAACTTACCTATCTGATCAATCTTAGATCCAACTTTTTTAATCAAAACATGATCAAAGATGTTCAGAGGCCCAAGGAAGAAAAATGTCTCCCTCTATGGTAGCTAGTCCTGGTTTTCTGTCCTTTGTACTCATGGTAAAATTCCTTTTTTACTTTCTTATGTTGATTCTGTGATAATATCTACACAGGCATTCGAGCTGTTCACAGTAACAGCACTTCTAGGGACTGTACTTACAGTCAGCATGTATAATGCTAACTTTGCACTTCCTCAGCTATCATTTCTCTCAAGGTACAACTTGTCTTATTTACAGGATGGTATTTCATAGGAAAGCAGTAATAACTTGCAGCACTACATAGCCAGAGCGAGCACGCCACTTTGATGTAAATGAAGGCAGGAACTACGTAGCTGTGTCCTGCTTATGTTGCGTTGCAAAGCCAGGGTTTCAACCTGACCTTTTTTAATGCCAGTTCAGATGCTCTAGAGCAACTAAGACAGTCTGGTATCTGGCATGCTTATTTGCAACTTTAAAGGCCTAAAGTCAGTTCACTGGCCTGCTACAGACATCCTGTGCAATATGGTCGTAGATAAGAATTTTGCACATGTCAGGGAAGAGAGATAAACAGAAACTTCTGCAAGGGAATCCACGCTGGAATGGGATGAATTACTCTCTGGAGGTTACACTCTTCCTAAATAACAACAATGCTAAGTAAAACTGATCTTTTTTTGACTCATTTTTGATCTGTGACACAGGAAAAATGTTAATTTGCATCACAGGCATGGGTAGATGAATACATTACAAATTTCATTTTATACAGATGCCATTGAACTCATTGTGCTCCAGATTTTATAGAAAAGCAAGTCTCTACTTCTGTGGCTATTAAAGTATCTTCTGGCATAACATTAAGAAAAAGGAATCTCCAAAGGGATAGTATCAGAAAAATGGGCTAGCTTTGTTTCAACTCCAGAATATTCTCCGTCACTGGGAAATTTTCAAAAGGCCAGATCTTTGAGAAAAGTGGGCAGAGGGGAAAAATAAAACTGCAAAGATTTTTGTGAAATGAAACCTTTGTCCTGAAGAAATAAAAGGAGAGGAGAATAAATGCTACGCATTCTCTAGGGAGTTGTTCTTCCTTGAAAGTAAGGTCAACTTCATCTATTTTCAGAAGTCAGCAGTCTCAATTTATTAAAGAGAATGTACAAATCTTATTGGTGGTGTCGGGTGAATGTGCACAGCCTCTGCACAAACCCTTATCGTTCAGGAAATTTACAACACCCGTTGGAGCACCCATGGTAGACTATGTATCTTGTGAAAAAAAATACCACCAGCAAAACAGTGCTTTACAGTGCATAAAATCCATAAATGTTCTCTTGCACCTAAGTGAACTGTTCTCTGGGGGTTCAATCTTTTGCCAGCTCCCTGAAAAGTGGTGTGTAACTTCTGAAAGAGGTCTCTAAAAAGTAACAAAATAGGCAGAAAGAGGGAAAGGAGAGAGAGAGAGACAGAGATAGAGACAGAGAGACAGACAGACTATGCAAAAGTGTGTGTCTATATATTAACGGTTGGGGATATCATAACAATGACATATGCTTACATGCATTTTCCATCAAACTAACAAATTTTGACAAATATATCAACCATTCTTTAAGCATCTGGAAAAATATTATGATTCTTTCAGGATAAAAAAAGTACCATTTTTAAATTCAGTACTTAGAAACAGCTCTGTTGTGAAGAAGTTCTTCCATCTTTCCTCTGATTCGCCAACAGAAAGTGGTTTTAGTCTCATATTGCCCTGGCAAATTTTTAATGGGACATCCAAAAGCAGATATTTCTGATCAGGCAAAAAGTGTAAATTTATGATATTACACACAAGTGAAAAAAGCATTAAAAAATTATCTATGATAACATCCTAAAAAACAAAGTGAGAAGAACACAGACAACAATGAACTGAGTTACGTAGCATCTGAACTGCAACATAAAAGCACCTCCAGATTAAAAAAGTATTTGGCTCCTCAGGTTTTAATAGAAATTGTAACATTTTTCTGGACAGAATAAATTGTAAAAACAGCCCTGTTTTCATTAAAAAGCCTTTGTAAGTACAATTCCCAAACAAACAAAAAGGCATCTTCCCTGGGTTTGCTCTCTAAAATTGCAGGAAATGATTACAACTTAATGGGTTTTCTTTGTATAGCAAAGAAATTCTATTGCAGCTCTTGTTCTGTCTTACTTACATGTGTACAGATACCACATCATTTTGTTGGCTGTCCTCTTGTTCATGCTCTTAAGTCTTTACTCTCTCTGAATAGTACTTTGTCAGTATATAAAAAACTCAAATAGCAGCGAAGAATCTACTGTAGCTGAAGAATCGAGTCAGTAGGGAAAATGGTATAGGATTCTTTTTCATTTTTTTCCTTAAAATGAAAATTGTAAACACCAACAGAATCCAGAAGGTGATCCAAGCAACTCTTAGGTTCTGCTGGACTGTGTATTTGATATAGCCCTGTGGCTGTCTCCTGACCTACATTTCCCTGAGGGTTTTAAGCTCTGCATTATGAGGGTGCATATCCAAAGGCTGGAGCTTTAACACTGTGGATTGTTACTGAGTAAAGGTGCAAGTTCAGGCCCAAGAGATAAAAGCTTAACTGGTCATATGATCAATTATCTGAACCGACGCTTTAATATCTATTTCCTCTGCTGAAACCATGGAATATTCTTGACCTGAATCATACACATGCTGAGATTGTATGTTGCTGCAGTCTATACAGGTAGATAGGGACAAACTATGAAATCTTATGCTTGTCCAAGTCCTCTAGATTTCAGTCAAAATGTACAGATATAAGCATTAATATTTAAAGATCCAATTCACCGCTGCAGAGTCTGTTCATATTGTAGCTCTACTGATGATAATGGAGTAGGGGAACATTCATGCAATAGTGTATTTGGGCTCAAAGAGTAGAATTCTGTTGTTTTGGGTTATGAAAACAAGGGAAGAAGATGTTTACTGAGATTTTCATGAAATGAAACCTTTGTCCTTGTCCTGGTTTCAGCTGGGACGGAGCTAATTTTCTCTCCAGCAGCTACTGTGTTTTGGATTTAGTATGTGAAGAATGGTGATAATGCACTGATGTTACTAGTTGCTGTTAGGCAATCAAGGACATCTTCCAGTTTCCCAGGTTTTGCTAATGTGCAGGTGCAAAAACTTGAGAGGGGTAGAGCCAGAATAGTTGATCCAAACTGGCCAAAGAGAGTATTCCATACCATAGACGTCATGACTAGTATAAGTGAGGGTTGGATGGTGGGCCAGTCCCCTTCTTTTTCCCTTTTTTAATCCATTCAGGCCTTTTTGTTTGTTCATTCAGCTGTTTGTTCCCTTGCTCGCTCTCTCTGGAACTTGCTGTTCTGGGATAGCTGCTGGGGAATTTTTCTGCTTCCTGACTGCTGCTTGGGATGGGCTGTATCGGTCATCAGGTGGTGAGAAATTGTGCATTGTTCATTTTGTATATATTATTGTCCTTATATAGTATTATTATTATTAATATATAATATAATTTTTATTATTTTTATTATTATATTTTTCCTTTGCTGTCCTGTTGAACTGTTTCTATCTCAACCCACAAGTTTTCCTTTCTCTCCCATTCTCCTCCCCACCCCACCAAGGAGGGGGGGAGTGAATGAGTGGCTGCGTGGTGTTTGGTTACCAGCTGGGGTTAAACCGCAGCCGTCCTGAAGAGATAAAAGGAGAGGATGACTGGATCCAAAGATGACTGCAAGAGAAATATAGCTTTGCAATGACAGCTACAGCTAGGACTGATTACCACTTTCAATGTGACACTGAAATTTTGGATTTTATCATTCTGCAAAACATTATTGAAAACTCTCTTATGGCAATTGCTGTAGTTTTTTCCTTTAAAAAAACATAACAAACAAACAAATAAAACCCTCCAAGAATGCCAGCCTTTATAAAATTATTAAATCTAGAGATAAAAATAGCAGCTATCTTGTATTAAGAGAATCCTCATTCTTTTTAACAGCTGATGCTCAAAAACATGAGTTTTCAAAAGTGCAAATTTGTCACAGACATAAGAAAAGCCTCTTCTGCCCACCATCTCTCAGCTATTTCCTAGAATAGAAAGCAACAGAAATTCCATTTCTAGAATAGAAAGAGATGATAAATATGAAAGTTGTAAATGCTAGATAACTGGATATTGTGAATGCACTTTTGTAAGTGTTTCACTGATATTTTACATTGTCCTGGTTTAGGCCGGGATGGAGCTAGTTTTGTTTTCAGCAGCTCCTGTGTTTTGGCTTTGGTGTGAGAAGAACAGTGATAGCACACTGATGTTGCTGGTTGCTGCTGAACCACCAAGGACATTTTGTTGTTTTCCAGGTTCTGCTAACGTGCAGATGCAAAACTTGGGAGGGGTAGAGACAGGATAGTTGATCCAAACTGGCCAAAGAGAGTATTCCATACCATAGACGTCATGCTTGATATAAGCGAGGGTCGGTCGGTGGGCCACTAGTTTTTACTAGATCTTTTTTGGTCTTTTGGGCTTTTGAGGCTTTTGAGACCTTTAACTTGCCTTAATCCTTAAGCTTCCCTTCGGGTTGCTTTTTGTTTCCCTATTTTTACCTTTTTTGTTTTTCACTCGTTTAGCTGTTTGTTCCCTCGCCTGCTTTCCCTGGAACTTGCTGTTCTGGGATAGCTGGGGGGGGATACCCCTGCTCCCTGACTGCTGCTCGGGACGGGCTGTATCGGTCGTCGGGTGGTGAGAAAATTGTGTATCATTTGTTTCATAAATTCTATTATCCTTGTATATATTATCATTATTATCATTATTAATATATTTTCATATTTTTTACTTTGCTGTCCTGGTGAGCTGTTTTTATCTCAACCCACGAGTTTTCCTTTCTCTCCAATTCTCCTCCCCAACCCAGCGGGGAGGGGGGGAGTGAGCGAGCGGCTGCGTGGTATTGGGTTACAATTTGGGGTTAAACCACGACAGTCCTTTTTGGCGCCCAACGTGGGGCTCGAGAGGAGTCCAGCCAGCTCAGCTGAGAGAGCATCAGATTGAGGGTCCAGGGTTTAAAGCCCCTGATCAGGCTCAAAGGGTTGAGATAACAACAGACTTGACCAGAGTGTGTTAAAACAATTTGTTGTAAGCATCCGTTGTATTACTTTAATTGCCGCTGGTCACAATGTTGTTCGAATTGTTTTCAGAGTGCTTTTCAGAGCTGTATCGTGTATCACCTTACTGTATGCTGTTGGTCACTGTTTATGCGTGGTCTGTTACCTCTGGACTGTGTGGATTCGATGGCCTGGCACATCAGCCCCCCAGAAGTACAAGGCTTTAGTGGACACTGGTGCCCAGTGCACCCTAATGCCATCGAACTATAGAGGGGCTGAACGCATCTCTATTTCTGGAGTAACAGGGGGGTCCCAGGAGTTAACTTTACTGGAGGCCGAAGTGAGCCTAACTGGGAACAAGTGGCAAAAGCACCCCATTGTGACTGGTCCGGATGCTCCGTGCATCCTTGGCATAGACTACCTCAGGAGAGGGTATTTCAAGGACCCAAAAGGGTACCGGTGGGCTTTTGGTGTAGCTGCTGTAGAGACAGAGGACATTAAGCAGCTGTCCACCTTGCCCGGTCTTTCAGAGGATCCTTCTGTTGTGGGGTTGCTGAGGGTCAAAGAGCAACAGGTACCAATTGCTACCACAACGGTGCACCGGCAGCAATATCGCACCAACCGAGACTCCCTGACCCCCATCCATAAACTGATTCGTCGACTGGAAAGCCAGGGAGTGATCAGCAAGACTCGCTCACCCTTTAACAGTCCTATATGGCCAGTGCGGAAATCTAATGGAGAATGGAGATTAACAGTGGACTATCGTGGCCTGAATGAAGTCACGCCACCACTGAGTGCTGCCGTGCCGGACATGCTAGAACTTCAGTACGAGCTGGAGTCCAAGGCAGCCAAGTGGTATGCTACCATTGACATTGCTAATGCATTTTTCTCAATTCCTTTGGCAGCAGAGTGCAGGCCACAGTTTGCTTTCACCTGGAGAGGCGTCCAATACACCTGGAATCGACTGCCCCAGGGGTGGAAACACAGCCCTACCATTTGCCATGGACTGATCCAGACTGCACTGGAAAAGGGTGGAGCTCCAGAACACCTGCAATACATTGATGACATCATTGTGTGGGGCAACACAGCAGAAGAAGTTTTTGAGAAAGGAGAGAAAATAATCCAAATCCTTCTGAGAGCCGGTTTTGCCATAAAACGAGGTAAGGTCAAAGGACCTGCACAGGAGATCCAGTTCCTAGGAATAAAATGGCAAGATGGACGTCGTCAGATCCCAATGGACGTGATCAACAAGATAACAGCGATGTCTCCACCAACTAACAAGAAGGAAACCCAAGCTTTCTTAGGCGTTGTGGGTTTCTGGAGAATGCATATTCCAAACTACAGTTCTATTGTAAGCCCTCTCTATCACGTGACCCGAAAGAAGAACGATTTTAAATGGGGCCCTGAGCAACGACAAGCCTTTGAACAAATTAAACAGGAGATAGTTCATGCAGTGGCCCTTGGACCAGTTCGGGCAGGACAAGATGTTAAAAATGTGCTCTACACCGCAGCCGGGGAGAATGGTCCTACCTGGAGCCTCTGGCAGAGAGCACCAGGGGAGACACGAGGTCGACCCCTGGGGTTTTGGAGCCGGGGATACAGAGGATCCGAGGCCCACTACACTCCAACTGAGAAAGAGATCTTGGCAGCATATGAAGGGGTTCGAGCTGCTTCGGAGGTGATCGGCACTGAAGCACAGCTCCTCCTGGCACCCCGACTTCCAGTGCTGGGCTGGATGTTCAAAGGAAGAGTCCCTTCTACACATCATGCCACCGATGCCACATGGAGTAAGTGGGTTGCACTGATCACACAACGAGCTCGAATAGGAAACCCCAGTCGCCCAGGAATCTTAGAAGTGATCACAGACTGGCCAGAAGGCAAAGATTTTGGAATGTCACCAGAGGAGGAGGTGACACGTGCTGAAGAAGCCCCACCATATAATAAACTGCCAGAAAATGAAAAGCAATATGCCCTGTTCACTGATGGATCCTGCCGTATTGTAGGAAAACATCGAAGATGGAAAGCTGCCGTATGGAGTCCTACACGAAGAGTTGCGGAAGCCACTGAAGGACAAGGTGAATCGAGTCAGTTTGCAGAGGTGAAAGCCATCCAGCTGGCTTTAGATATTGCGGAGCGAGAGAAGTGGCCAAAGCTCTACCTCTATACTGACTCATGGATGGTAGCGAATGCTCTGTGGGGGTGGTTACAACAGTGGAAGCAGAGCAACTGGCAGCGCAGAGGCAAACCTATTTGGGCTGCCGAACTGTGGCAAGATATTGCTGCCCGCATAGAGAAGCTTGTTGTAAAAGTACGCCATGTAGATGCTCATGTACCCAAGAGTCGAGCCACCGAGGAACATCAAAACAACCAGCAAGTGGATCAGGCTGCTAAAATTGAAGTGTCTCAAGTGGACTTGGACTGGCAACGTAAGGGTGAATTATTCCTAGCTCGGTGGGCCCATGACACCTCAGGCCACCAAGGAAGAGACGCAACATACAGATGGGCTCGTGATCGAGGGGTGGACTTAACTATGGACACTATTGCACAAGTTATCCATGAGTGTGAAACATGCGCTGCAATCAAGCAAGCCAAGCGATTAAAGCCTCTCTGGTATGGAGGACGATGGCTGAAATACAAATATGGGGAGGCCTGGCAAATTGACTATATCACACTCCCACAAACCCGCCAAGGCAAGCGCCATGTGCTTACAATGGTGGAAGCAACCACCGGATGGCTGGAAACATATCCTGTGCCCCATGCCACCGCCCGGAATACTATCTTGGGCCTTGAGAAGCAAGTCTTATGGCGACATGGCACCCCAGAAAGAATTGAGTCAGACAACGGGACTCATTTCCGAAACAACCTCATAGACACCTGGGCCAAAGAGCATGGCATTGAGTGGGTGTATCACATCCCCTATCATGCACCAGCCTCCGGGAAAATCGAACGATACAATGGACTACTAAAAACTACACTGAGAGCAATGGGTGGTGGAACCTACAAAAACTGGGATACACATTTAGCAAAAGCCACTTGGTTAGTCAACACTAGAGGATCCATCAATCGGGCTGGCCCTGCCCAGTCAAAACCTTTACGTGCTGTAGAAGGGGACAAAGTTCCTGTGGTGCATGTAAAAAACGTGCTGGGGAAGACAGTCTGGGTTATTCCTGCCTCGGGCAAAGGCAAACCCATCCGTGGGATTGCTTTCGCTCAAGGGCCTGGATGCACTTGGTGGGTAATGCAGGAGGACGGAGAAGTCCGATGTGTACCTCATGGAGATCTGATTTTAGGTGAAAATAGCCAATAGTCTGAACTGTGTGATGTTAATTACTATAATATACTGTATATAATCATTTATATTATGTATATATTGTATATAATCATGTATATAATCATTTCTATAGTTGTGTTCTATATCAAAGGTATTACAGGAAGAATCACCTGACTCAATGAAGAGTGAACTCTGATGAAACCGAGCAAAGTGCGGCAGTGATGGACTGACTTCAACAAGTGGCGCACAGTCGAGATCAACACCTTCGATCTGCCGACTGCGGGCAAGCTACACCGGCCATGCCAGATACACCAGCTGTAAGTTCCAGATGCAGCATGCAACAATCAACACCACACACCATCTCTTCTGCCCTGAAAGACTGTTAAGACAGATGGAACCCAGGATCATGGACTAAATGAACTCAATAGACATTTTGGAGGGATGGTCCATAGACTAAGGGAATGATATCTGTGTGTATATATTAAAGACAAAAGTGGCAGTGATTAATTGGAAAGTGAGAGACCTGAGCATAACGTAAATGGTATGGAATAAGGGGTGGATACTGTCCTGGTTTAGGCCGGGATGGAGCTAGTTTTGTTTTCAGCAGCTCCTGTGTTTTGGCTTTGGTGTGAGAAGAACAGTGATAGCACACTGATGTTGCTGGTTGCTGCTGAACCACCAAGGACATTTTGTTGTTTTCCAGGTTCTGCTAACGTGCAGATGCAAAACTTGGGAGGGGTAGAGACAGGATAGTTGATCCAAACTGGCCAAAGAGAGTATTCCATACCATAGACGTCATGCTTGATATAAGCGAGGGTCGGTCGGTGGGCCACTAGTTTTTACTAGATCTTTTTTGGTCTTTTGGGCTTTTGAGGCTTTTGAGACCTTTAACTTGCCTTAATCCTTAAGCTTCCCTTCGGGTTGCTTTTTGTTTCCCTATTTTTACCTTTTTTGTTTTTCACTCGTTTAGCTGTTTGTTCCCTCGCCTGCTTTCCCTGGAACTTGCTGTTCTGGGATAGCTGGGGGGGGATACCCCTGCTCCCTGACTGCTGCTCGGGACGGGCTGTATCGGTCGTCGGGTGGTGAGAAAATTGTGTATCATTTGTTTCATAAATTCTATTATCCTTGTATATATTATCATTATTATCATTATTAATATATTTTCATATTTTTTACTTTGCTGTCCTGGTGAGCTGTTTTTATCTCAACCCACGAGTTTTCCTTTCTCTCCAATTCTCCTCCCCAACCCAGCGGGGAGGGGGGGAGTGAGCGAGCGGCTGCGTGGTATTGGGTTACAATTTGGGGTTAAACCACGACATACATATAGATTGTACCACAAAAAGGTCCCAATAAAGGGCCGTGCTTAAACAGTACAATCTAAGGGTCATGTGCCAAGCAAAATAGTGGCAATGCTTTTGTTTTTAAGATAAATTTCTTGTTACGATTTGAGCTAAACTGTTGTTATATGTTAATTATAGGGGCAAATTGGAAATTGCATTTCTGGAGTCTCTGTACTTGTAGAAGTTTTATGCAAGATGCTACAGGAAGTACATACTTACCTTTTGTATCTCCTTAGGTGAAATAAAAACATAATGCACAACAGGCCTTTATCTTAAAGGACACCTTTTCCAGTTCCTTCCCCTACTTCCCCTGGCCAAATACAACTTAGGAGAGTCCAAACACTGCCTTCTGCTGTTGGTGTTAAGTTCATTGCTCACTGCTCTTGGGGAAGTAACAAGAAAGCAGCAAATAATTACTGCTGCATACTTATATCCAAAGCGTGACACTACCACATTAGAGTTTTATGAAAAGTTCTCCCCTCTTATAAATCTGTGTAGGTAAATCACTTATGTTGACATGCAGTCCTTAAAGTATAACACAGCATTTTCCACTGGTAATAAACATATATAATACAGATCCTGATTAAAATATGTTCAAAACCATAAAATATCTACTTCATCATGAACCACAATTTTAACAGAGTTATTCAAAAGCACGTCTTAACGTAAGTATCTTCTACTGAAATGAACATGGCCATGGTCTCCCACATGAGATCACACTCCAATACTCAATGAGTTTATTTGAAGCTTAGACTCAAATAGAAAAATACACAACAGTCCACTTCCTTTATTTCAGGAACAACCCTCTGGCTTTTGCTATAATGCTCCATCATGACCTGAGTGGAATTGATATACTAACCTGGGAAAGGGCTGGAGTCATCATTTAAGGAATAGTTCTAATATATGAATTAGTCCTTCAAATATTATTAGTTTTTTTAATATTGATAGATATTGGATTGATCTCTTTTGGAACCAGAATATGAGGGCCATGAATCTGGTCTGAACAAACAGCATGACTTGATTTTTTTTTCTGCTGTAAGTATAGCTAAACATTGGAATAGATTCTTTAGGAAGATTATGCAGTCTCCTTCCCTGAAAGGTTTTGAAAACAGATAAAAAAATGTCTGTAAAGAATAGTTTAAACATCACTGTATGTGCCATATATACCAATGATTGGGTTAATGCTTCTCAGTCTTTACAGATGAGTAGTGATATGTAAGATCTCAGAAGGTATTCCATGGCACTACTGCAAAAATATAACTGTAAAATAAAGCCAACCTCCCCACACTTTCACATATGCATACAAACAAAACCTCATGGTACACACATACACAAAAGCTCAAGAGGAAAGACACAGACAAGCATTTAAAATTTATTCCCATTTTCATCAGGTTGCAAAATGGAAACCATGAAACAATACTCAACAAATAGTAAGGCTGGCTTGGGTTTTTTTTGGAAACGTTGGGTAGTTCTTTGATTCAAGAAATGCTCAGAAACACTTGGTTGGGTGACTCTGAAGGTCCTTTTCCTTCTGGGCCTATCTGCTATGAATTTCTGATTGTACTTTTCAGGCACATTTTGTTAAGAAGGGCATGAAGCAATAGACTATCATCCAGGAAGTACTGAAGGACCTACTCTTGGTATCATATCTGTAAAAGTAAGCATGAATTCAACTTTTTATGCCCCTTAAATTCTTATTTTCTCATTCAAGCAATAACCAGGAATAACCTTGACAGTACCCACTCAGCACTATTCACCTAGAAACAGAACAAATTGCCAACATCTTTTTCATTAATCCACTTTTTAAAAACATTCTTGAATGTATGAAGTCTAAATGCTAAAATAAAATGGAATATAAAAATAAAATGCAATATCTGATTATTCATAGTTTGCAATATGTTGTATACACCATGTCCTTGATATCAGCCAGTTCAGTGATGACAGATTACAGTTTTACCCTTCTGTCAAGAAATGCATGAAAATTTCTGTTCAATGAGACATCCTAGACAAAACAAAGACCCATTTCTTTGAGATTTATGTGTTTGATTTACCTTCATTGTCCCTTAGAGTAAAGTTGGGATTCAAAGAAAGCCCTTCATCAAGGGAAAAATGGAATCTTGCCCCATTTGCAGAGTTATCTTTGTCAGTTGCAGTGATAGTCTGAATTACCTGAAATAAAAATTAACAGTGAATGTGTTGAAATTTAAACGTGACCTAAATAGTACCTGACCTCAGCAGGATGCTCAGACTTAGCTTATTTTAATTTTCTACTTGACTGCTGCTAAATTCAACTGATGAAATGACTGGGCCATTAGCTTGATTTCTCTAGCATGAAATATTTTAGGAGCCACACTTCAGAGATAGATAAAAGCATCTAAAGCATCTATACTTTCTGACATTCTAATATGGCCAGGACTGGGTACAGAGATTTTTATCATCTGCATTGCTTCCTGATGACTTTCAGAATTAGTTTCACCTAAACATCTGTTTTTATAGAGCCAAAAATTCAGGCTGAACAGGGATGGTCTATGCGGAGCATCATCTGCTTGCCATCCCAATACTTAGATGCACTTAAATATTGGTTAGGAAAAATAATTGTTTAACCAAAATGACAGGTATATAATACCAGCTCTCTGTTTAAAATTCCTGTTAAGAATCAGTTTTAAATTGCCGGAGAACAGAACGGGAAGAACAGCAGCCACTCCTGGTTTTAGTTTGGTTTGCCCAAAAGGAACAGAATTAGATGTAGCAACCATGTATGGGAGAGGTATTTTTTGAGAGGTAGGACCTTTGCCTTCGAAAGCCCTGGTGGTTTTTAAAATTTACTTTCAACTAAAACTGAGCTAAGCTTTTGGAACGTGTGACCAAGCAATCTTTCTACCTCCACTTTCATTTCCATGCTGGGTCTGGAAGCTCAAGTGCTAAAGCAGAATTTAATACAAGTTGTTCTTGTGATATAGGCAGTGAAGCCCACACAGACTGCTGCACAGAGCTGATAGATATCCTGAGGGAAACGTAAAAGGGGGAGGGAAAGTGCTCTTTTCATGAGAATTTTTCTGTTCAGTGTTCAGCTGTAGTCTGCCCAGACTGAACCTGAAGCGTAAACAGCGTGGCCTCAAGTGGTTTGGTCTGTTTTAAAATTAAAAGACAGCACACAGTTCTCTACCTCCATTCACATAAGAGAAGTAAAACAAATACGTTTTAAAGCCAATAGAGTACAACGCTTATTCCATTGACTATATACAATATAGTACATTATACTGACTATACACACCTGAGACAATTAAGAATAGATAACTGCTGAGAATATTTTAAAAGTTTGTCGTAATACTTTTTTTGCTGAACTGTAGCAGAATAAGATCAATCTGAAACGTCTATGATCATGCAGTTTACTAAAGTCATGGCACTATTGGCGAAAGAGTTTGGCAAAAGCTACCTTCTCTACTGAATTTTGCAAAGGTGGCGTATCTGTTATTGAAACAACTGCCATGTAAAAACAGAAATATAAGATCATGTTAGATAGACAGATATATTTAGTTAATAATATTGAAATGGTATGAGGCAAAGTAAGACAAAAAAACAGTTGACGGAAGAATATTTTCAAGAGAATCAGTTTCTGTTATTACTCAAATACTAAAAATACTGTTAAATACCATACATAGCTGTAAAAAATTCAGATAAGACCTTAAAACAAGATATAAATTTATTAAATATTGTTTATAAATCCTCAGGGCTGTTTATCAGTGAAATATAAGTAATTTTGCCATGCACCTTCAGCTTTTATTTGACAGCCTAATAGATAAACTTTTGTCCTGTTGCCCTCTCTTACATAAAACGTTCAGTGACATTTTACAGAATCTTGCTTCAAGAACATGTCATTTTGCAACAAAAATACCTTTGATCAAGACCTCAGTGTCACAAGACTAGTATAAATTTATTTGGTTTTAAGACTAATTTTAAAACTCAACAAAATATACTGTCTACATTGCCTGATTTTACACATGGAAATTCAAGTATCCCCCGAATTCACCAATGTATGTAAAAAGTATAGCACCAGATGGTATAGAAATCATGCTTTTCCATGTGGAAAATAGACATTGCATGTATCATAGGACAGGCCAATATATTTTTGACAGAACTGTTTTTAAACAGAAAGTTGTTCACACTCTTTCAGAAAAGGCTCTTGCTTTCTAAGGAAAAGATCTCCAAGACATTCATTCAGATGTGAGGAACAGACGTGTGTGTTCTCTTGACACCTAAATGTACTGTTAACCCTTTTCTAATTAATAGGCCAACTAATTAATGGTCTATTAGCAGACATTAACATACACCTTACCAAAGCTGATTAAAATAAAAACGCAGACACAGAGCCTCAGCTGCTGTAAAGCTCATTTGACAGCACTGAAGCGATGAAACTGAAGGGTTATGCTATTTTTTTAAAGGCGAGAAAAGAAAGAATTTCAAGAACAGAGGAGAACTAATTGAAGAGGATAGAGAGCAGGTGCTAAATTCTACTCAGATCTTTTTCAGAACTGAATCAATAAACAAGTAAATATACACACAACAAATGCAGAGGCGTTCCTTCCCAGCTAACATTGATTTCCTTTGGCTATTGGAAGTAACAGCATCCAGGGTGAGATAGCTCATGTTGGCAGCACAATATTTATACATCCCGATTCTGAAAAAGTTCCTTGTGTGTGTGTGCGCACACACGTACGCACACTTGTGTGTTAATCTGCAGTGATGGATAGTGCCAGGGAAATGACATTTCACTACTATCACAGCTTTTTCTGTTATTCCTCTGAAAAGCACCCAGAAAAAACGTTATCTTTGGAGAGCTATAGCGAACATGGCTAGCAGATCTAGTCAGATATTTTAACAGGTTCATACTCTGCCAGGACAAACACTGAACTTGGAAGCATTCAGAAAACTGTCAATGCTTCACTCCTTCACTTTCCAGAACAAAGCATTTAAACTTTTTTTTACATCGCTGTTGTCTTAAAAATAATAAAACAAGTTGCATTTGAAGCAAAGGAAAAATTAATTTGTACGTTCACTTTGTGAAAAATTGTAAACTTCCATTTTCCTACATTGGCTAAATTTCACAATCATTCACAAAATCAGTATATGTCTAGAAGTCAGAGTTCTCCAAGTCTGGATACCATCTAAGACCAAATCACAGCTGCTTTATCTACTTTAATATATAATATCTGCCAGGCTTCACCTGGAAGCTGTTGGAGATACTTAGTTTATCTTCTCAACAAGGCGACTGCTAAGGGAGTAAAGCTGTCACTTCAGTGTGGAAATGACCGTCTTCTCACAAGCATTTTCTGTTTGAGATGTCTTAAGGGGGTTCATTTAAGCACTTAAGTCCTTAAGTTTTATTGGGGTTGGGTTTTTTTGTTTTTTTTTTTAAGTAAATAAATTGACATTGGAGGGAAAAAGAAGCAGGAGACAGAGGCTGTGCAGTTAAATGATACTGTGATTTCTCTCCATAGAAGCCTCTTCTGAAACTAAATACGCAAACACAAAATGTCTTCCAACGACAAAATATAGGTTAGTTTATCTTGCACATCATAAATTCAAAATAGATCTGCTGAGGAAAGAAATAAGGACTTACAGGGCAGTGCAGGGCTGGAGCCCAACCTCAAAGCACTAGTCAAGTAGAAGTGCTCAGCAGTACCTGACAGAATTTGTTCTTTAGTGACAAATCTTATGAATCATTCTCACAAGATGATGGATAACTCAGAGTCAACACTGTCTTTTCAGTGATTCAAAACCATCCAGCTGGGCATGCTTTTTAGCATATGGAACACTTGTCTTGTTCTGTAATCCTTGTTTATTTTTCCCTCCTTAATATTTGTTGAACACTGTCATTTTCTTTCTTAAACTAGACAGTAAGATCTTCTGAGTAAGAGCCATGTAATTTTGTGTTTTGTTGTGGTTTTGGGGTTCTTTTGTTCAGTGCATGGTATCACAATCTTTTCTGAAGCCTTGTTATGCAATGCAAATAAAAATTAGTACATCATGTACGTAATGGAGTCCTGTTAGTTTAAGAATACAAGAGCATGCTGATCCAGCCTTTCATATTAAACTACTGCTTGTAGAGTCCTTCATGGTAGCATTAATCTTGGGTGTTAAACTGCAATACTAGAGAGGTCAGGAGTCATTCATGCTTGCAACAGTAGCTCAGAGAGAAATACAATGCTGACCTAAATCAGGAGCAAATGCTGTTATAGTAAAGCTTATTTTATCCTTTAAACACGTCTCTAATAATTTTCCATTTGCAAAGCTACTATTGGAGAGTTAAAACTTTGCTAATAAGACATACGAGCTACTCACCACCACCACCCCCCCTGGTAGACAGAGCATTTCTGAGCTAGCTTCACTGCATGCTTTAGCTTATTATTAATGATAACAATTATTGTTAAATTATATAATTTTAAAAATATCAGAATATGTTGAAAGTAATTGCAATTAATGCTTAAGAGATTTTATCTTCTTTTTTAAAAAAATTACTCTTTTACAAGTTCTAATTCTTCTATATTTGGCTTTATTTGAGGTTTTCAGAACATTATTTTTACTTTAATGAGCATGTTAATAAGAGATATTCGGTTGATAAACAGACTTACTTAGATTTTCAAAGGCTTTGAGTGAGGTGTCTCAATAAGAGCACTGAAGAAAATTATGCAGTCATGAGATAAGAGGGAAGGTCCTTGCACAAATAATTGCTCAAAAGACAGGAAATAGGGTCTCTTCCATAAATTGCCTGTTCCACAAGGAAAGGAAGTCACAGAGATTTCCTGTTCCACACAGATTTATGCTGGGCCACGTGTTGGTCAGTGTAATAAATGTCTTATAGAGTGTGAATGATCAGCCCACTAAACCTACTTATGATACTGAGTTGATCAAGGAAGAAAAGAGGAAGGGCTGACACTACAGACCTTCCAATACTCAGTAGCCAGGCGATACAAGGGCAGGTGAAATGCGTTAGACATAAAGTCTTAACTTCACATACGTGATGATGATCTCTGAGCTAGCCATTACTTCTAATGATACTGGTGTTATGGCAGGCAGTTTTTTACATTCAGTGCTTACTAGTGGTTAAAAAGCAAAGCCACTGCTAGAAATTGCTAGGAAAGGAATAAAGAACAAAGCAGAGATCATCATATACTATGAAGCATAAACTATGATAAGAATTATAAACCACTGCATACCTGCATCTCGAATCTTGATTCCCCATCTCAAGGTGAATAGAGAGGAATTGGAGAAAGTTTAGAGGAGGACAAGATGAATGATCAAAAGTCTAGAAGGGCTTTATCACGGCCTGTCCAAGTTAAGTAGGACTCTTCAGTCTGGACAAGAGACAGCTGAGGGGCAATGTGCTAGAGATTTATGAATGGCACAGAGATAATAAATAGGGATCAACTGCTCTCTCTCCCTCTCTCTCTCCCAGAACAAGAACTGGTAAATATCGATTGAAGACAGCATGGGAAGATTTAAAAAAAAAAAAAAGAAGGTGGTAGGTCTTCCCAAAACATGCAATTAAACTGTAAAATTCCTTGCTGCATGAGGTAGCAAATATCAAAGGTTTATGTTTGTTGTAGGAAAAGCTAGACAGATTCATATGAGATGGTTATTAAAGGATTATTAAAAACACAGAAACCACACTTGAATCAGGAAATGATCTGCAAATGATCTGAGACCAAGGAAGTACTTGGGGCAAGTATCAGGCACACTTGCCGTGTTCTTATAGTGCTCTTTAGGCATCAGCTTTTGGCCACTGTTAGAGTCAAGATAACTTTGGTCAGCCTCTAGTCTGATGAAGTACAGCATTTTTACAGTCTCAACATTAAAAATAGAAATATGCCACTATGCATTTATGCACGCTGCTTTTAAAGACTTGATGAGAAAACTGTTATTACTAGTAACATATTCCTCAGGAAAGATATGAGTCACCATTGCAACTTACAACATGTGTAATAACACAAAACCAGCATAGAGTGCGGGGTAAAAGCTCAATCTATGCAAAAAAGCAAAGGCATTTGGTAAAATTGTCAAACCACGGACTGCAATGAAGCGCATCGATCACAGGAGCAGCAGCTGGCATGTGATTATGCTATTCAGTCGCAGTTCTGCCCCTCCCCATGCTCATAGTTGTGAAAAACCCGTACAACATCTTTTCCATAATGACCCTGCACAGACAAGGGCAATCAACATGCAAAAAGTGAGGATGGCAGCCATGCTAACCAGCCATTTCACTAAGCTGTATTTGAAACCTTGCTACCACGTGGCACTTAGATGAGAGATGTTAAATCTACTTCATCCATTTTATTCAGGATAGTGGATTGTCAGATTCCATTCACTTATCTGACAAGACTGAAGTTTTGCCTGTCTTTACTGAAGATAGTTTGGGTATTTTTTTGCAGCAACAAGAAAGATATATTGAACAAATTCCCAAATCTTTTCCCTTCAGCCTAATACAGTTAAAAAGTTGAATCAAATGTGAAATACGAAAACAAAATCAGAAAGAATTATGACACGTGTTCTCTGAATCAAACTTATTACATATGTGGCATTAACAAATAAAGTAATTCTTTCTCACTGGTGGAAAGATAACTGTGAGAGTTACCTGACCAGGCTTTGCATTCTCACAGACAACTACATCATACTCTCTGGCGAGCTCTGGAGGGTTGTCATTGACGTCCAAGATTCTAACACCAACTGGAACGTGGCTCACTAGCCCAGCATTGTCTGCAAAATACATAAGGGGGTATTAAGCTTTTTGAAATATTTAATATTCCATGACATCTTCAATTTAAATGTGGTTTCTTAACACAATAACTGGATGAGAACTAGATACAACTGCAGAAATTTAGGCAGCAAGATACTAAAAGATGTTGTTTGCTGTGCTTCATTAACTGTTTTGAAAAACAGTTCAAAAAAAAAAAGAGTGGAAAGTATGGTATGAGTCTTAAGTCACTGTTATATCAATAAAAATGCAAGTTACTCTGGAACGGAAGTGGGAGAAAGCTGTTGGAGTTATTGCATACTGTCACACTGTATGCTAAGAAGTGATCAATTGCTTTGTAATGAATGTGAAAATGTCATCACAGGATTGAATAAAATCTAGTATGAAAAATATTAAAACCTTTTTCTTTTTCTCAGTCCCTTGAAGAGTTTAGGAAATAAAATACCAAAATAATATGAATGCATAGGCACATATAAACCTTTCCCAAGCTTGAGTTCAGCTTCCTCACAAGTTATTATGCTATTACACATAGTTAATGAGTCTTGCTTTAGCAGTGACATACCAGTAAGAAAATAATGTTTAAGTAACAGTGTCATAGGCTATGATCTGTACTTGCATGAGAGCTTACTCTCAAAAAGAGTTCACCTTCAAAAAGCACAATAGAACTCTTCCAATGAGAATGCACTTTCCATGATAAAATGGGAAAACCCCCTATTTTCTTAAATCCACAATTCCCTTGTTCTCACTACTAAGTACTAAGAAAATTTTATTTTGTTGAAAGAATTATATATTAAAACTCTTTATAATTAGCTAAAATACATGTTCTGAAGTCTGTGTAAGTATAAATCAGATGACAAACTTCATTTTACTTTCACCAATTAAATGAAACTATCAGTAGAAGACAGCAAAGTCAACCTTTCAAATGCAACAAGATGGAAGAATGGGGTCTTACAGATTGACATTTTAAAAGTGCATGTCCCTGTGTGTGCTCATGAGAAGACAAAAAAAAAAAGAGAAGCATTAGTAGTGTAAACCTCATTCGCCTTGGTTATTTCGATCTTAATTAATCCACATCATGTTTCTGTCAAAAAGGGTCATTTGTAAAATGCCTTGGATTTGTCACACCTTTGATGACCTCTGCTCAGAATTCTGAAAGACATCGATTAGATACATATTTGGATTCAAAGCCATGAGTAACGTAGCCTCCCAACGAAAGAATATTTGAGAATGTTGAAGTTTCTTTTGACAAAGTGAGAGATTTATCCTTCTCTGTTTTCACTTGGAACACTAGGGTCTGGGGTTTAGAAGTTCTCTTCAGATTTTTCACATTCTCTTTTTAACTAATATGCCTGCGTTCATCTGATGATTTTAATTCATTTTTGGAACTTAATCAATTATCCCCACAAAATGGGAATATAAAGGAGATCAAAAAAACAACATAAAAGGAAGACTTAACTTAGATAACATAGGAACCTTTATTCCCAATTAACATTAGCATTAGAAGTTATAAGAACACATTTATAGACTTGCAAATTCCATTTTCTTGCTGAAATTTTCCTTGATGGTTGGTATTCTCAGTTTACCCTGAAACTGTGAATATCTTTATAACAGGTGAACTAAGGGACTAAAGTAGGCTATCATCTCAATTGTGTTCATGCAAGACTGAGGCTTTCCACTGCTATCTAGAAAACACTTCTAGTGGAAAACTTCAAGGAATGTTAAAATGCTCGGAATATATGAAGTTTGTTCACTGAGCAGTTGGGAGAAAGGAACCATTCATCTACCTTTACTCTTACTACTGAAGGAAGCAGTCTTCTCTCCAGGAGACCCTTTGCAGTGTGCATATTAACACAAAAAGATGTTTGGTCCTTCCCTGGAGGTAGGTCATGAGATCGTGCAGAACAGCACAAGCAGCAGAGATGGAATATTTCTTATTGCTCACTGAACTATAGCTTACAAACTCATTTAGGTAACTTCCACTGTCAATGCCATTAGACAATCCAATTACAAAAATCCTGCAATTACAATTACAGAACATGCTATCTAGCAATAGATGATCTACAGATGATCTACGACTCAAAGGAGTTTTTTTCTTGAGGCTTTGTTGAGGAGGCTCTTGCACATAGTTTGTGAGGTATGTGAACTAGAAAGTGGTATAAATTAAAGGAAGGACACACAGCAGACAAAGAGAGGGCACAGAAAAGCACAGAAAGGAGACAGAAGACAAAGATCACAGTAAAGACTTAAGGACGAATAAATTGATTTGGGAGTGGATTCATAAATTATCGTGAAGGAATTGAAGATTTTAATACTAGAGAAATCCTGAAGAAGCTTTTGCCAGAAGGCAAAAAACGTTGTGATTATCAGATAATCATAGGATCATTGAAAAATCTTAATTGAAAGGGACTTCTGGAGTTCACTGGTCCAGTCCCTAGCTCAAAGCAGGGCCATCTTCAAAGCTATAAGGGGGCATAATACCTCTAAGAGGAAGGGAGCAAAAAAGTAGGAAGAGCACAGGGCAGAGGGTACCAGAGAAAGAGAAAACTGTCCTGTGGGTCTGGCATGTTTGGAATAGTTATTGGGGAAGGAAAATAAATCTTTTTAGTGCAATGTGTGGCACAAAAATGGTAAATACTTTTGTTTCAGTACAGCGTATCAGATCTCTTTGCCCCATCTTGAATGTGTCCTCTTGTACGCCTGTCACTACTGCCCAGTGCAGTCTTACTCTAGTCTGTTAAATTTCCATTTTTTTCCCAGAGATTTCACGGCAACTCAGAGAGTTTACCTTTATTTGTTCTGTAGCTGCTTTGCAGTACAAAGAATTCATAAATACCTTACCAGTTCAAAAGAGTTCTTAATGCACAAGGTGGTATTAATATCTTTCTGGAAGCAGTTACCTCATGGGATCGTTGACATTTGCAGGCAGATTTCCATATTGACAGCCTACTCGCTACAAAGTGCTAACAGGGAAAGTATTAACACCACTTACCAAAACAGTCTTGAAGTTTGTCAGATTGTGTATACTACATAGATGTGCATGCAAGACCATAGGCCAGTTTATAATGGGGGGAGAGAATGAGAATAAATTAAAAGGGACCTTATAAACTTTTATTTTTTTAGCTTTGGTTTTGTTGTTTTATTATAAAATAAATATAAATTCCAGTCTTTTTCAGGTGTACAACTCATCTGCAATCTCCAAACCACTCTAATAACTGGTCCTTTTAGTAGTATATTTTTGTTAGTTAGGCAAATTTCTTACAGCAGTTTGGCAGATTTCCAGTTTTAAGATAATCAGTGTTGACATATATTTCAGGCCTGCGCATTATAAAACAGCCAGATCCATTCTGTGTCCTATCAGCATTATGCCTCAAGAGTAGATTTTTCAAAGTGAATGCTCACTGTTTTAAGGGATAACTGAAGCAGAAACATTGCTCTGATTCACCTACGCTAGGGACTTGCTTTCTTCTGCTTGAGACTTTTCCCAGAATAAAGTTCTTTCTTCTGCCAGAATACTAAATATCTGTAGAGTAAATCAATTTCATTGAGTATCAACCCCTCCAACAGCAAGTCCTCTGTGAACTTACAGAATTCCTTGTCAACAGCCAGTCCTTTAAAACCCCTATTTAAGAAGAAAGTTTTTTAATACAGCTACTGGTGTCTGAGACTTCCTTTTCATATTAACAAAATTCCCATGGGCTTTATGAAAATAAATTCTACCCGAATGACATTCAGAATAACAGTCCTGACTTTTATGGTTTTGGTTTTTGTTTGTTTGTTTGTTTTTCAGTTAGACTGATATAGTTAAACAGTTATTATTAAGCAAGCTGAGTGAATAATTTAACCTAGAGACAGCCTGGACTATTTTAAAAGGGTGAAGGATTTTACAAAAAAAAAGAATAGTTTTACCTGTTTTCATGATCTAGAACAAAAATCTTCACCTATCTTAGGATCAGAATGAATGTCTATGCTTTTGTATCATCAATATTAAATATTGATCTTAATCAGTACAATAACAACTTTTTTTCCTCATTTTGACACCTTTTCAAGACCTTATGAGGCAAGCCAATACTTAGGAAGTTCAACCAATTATCTATTCCGGTACTTTTTTAAAGAGAAGTAGAAAGCACTCATCACACTTCTCTAATAATGATTAGTTTTGACACATTAGAAGACTAAACATAGATCTAGGAAGGATAAAATATACTACAGAAACAGAACTAAAATGATGAAAGAATGTCTAGTATGTAAGTGAGAGCAGTAATATTCAGAAAATACTGGGTTTAATTCAGGATGGTGTGTAAGTGATAAACTAAATTTTCTGCCAAGGAGAAAATTATGCAGAATCTAGTAATAAGTGTAACATTCTATTATGCTTTTTCAAGGTAGTGTGTACTTTTAAATATTGTTACCTGAAGCTGGCTAGAAAATGTTTTATTTTTTCTTATAGCAAAATTTGACTTTTCACTGATGAACACAAATCTGAAGGCATTGACCACTTCTCTTGTATCATGCTAATAGTTGTAGCAGTAGTAGCAACAGGAGCAACAGTAGTAATAATAGCACTGCAGCAGACTTAAAACATTTTGCGCTCTCCAGCTGGGAACTCCCTCTGCCTTAATGCAAGCAAAATTCTGCAGCTCATAGGCAACGCTGGTGCTCACCTCCCGAGTAGATCAGCGCACCACAAAATATATTGGTTCTGTGGCCAGAAATGTCCGGTTTGAGATTCTGGTACTGATTCACAAAGCCCTGAACAGGGAAATGTGACGTGATCCCAAAGACTCTCTCTTCTTTGGGGACCCACCTTAGTAGCCAGGAAGAGCCATACCCTACGCTATCTTCAGATGACAACATAGGAATATCTTCATCATACCTTTCTCCAAAGAAACAAGAGGAGAAGAAAATCCATCATGCCTAGAAGGCAATGACTAAATCAAGACAAACATGGAAATAAGCATCGAACTTGGAATTAGAAGCATCACTTCTTGAGCAAGATGGAGAACTAGCTGCCTTTCAACAACTGGGTTCTTTTAATAGTTTTGTGTAGGCTTTCCTTATTGCATTGATAAATATATTTAAAAGAACGTCAGATTCGGCTACAAATTATATTATTGTGATTTTATGGTCCATTAGTAGGCAACTTGCCAAGGCTGAAAATAAACTATGTATCATTGGAAAGTTTGGACAGGGTACTAGTATTGCGTCTAGCTCTCACCATTAAAAAGATATCAGATATCCAGTTTGTCACTACTCTAGGAGGAAAATAGTCCTAAAACTCAGACCTTGTAGTGTTTAAAATCTACTTTCATCTGGTCCACATTTAGGGAAATACTTTTGTGGCAGATTCTGTTTCTTGGAAAAATAAAGTAATTGTTACCAATACTAAAAGTCTTTCTGAAACCGAGCTAGTAGGCAGAATGCAAGTGAGGTCAAAGATGAAGAATGAATGTGATTTTTTTTCTTGGCGGGAGCAGGGCTTAAGGTAACACTTTTATGTCTGGTTCTGTAACATACATAAAGAGATAATCATAAACGTAGCAAAACAATACATAAGAAAAAAATTTCCCTGTACTGATGCTAAAAAAATTGAGTCAATTTCATTATTTAAATGTACTCTGTATTATTAAAAAGACATTAGTTTTTAAGACAAAATTATAGACCGAAAATCACTATTAGGAAATTTTATATTTATTGTAAGAAAAAATTCGCTTCAAGAAAAAAATAAGACACAAAGCTGTCAACAAACTCACTGCTATTAAACAAACAATCATCCTGCTGTCCACCAGATACAGAGGGTTAGGAGATTGTAACACTGTTAACAGCACTTTGCTCTGATTTAGATTACTTTCTTTTAGGTCTTGAAAAGGGTTCCTTTTACTAAAAATTCATTATTTGACATAAGGCATTAAAATTATTCTTGATTATGGGAAAAAGTTTAAAATAAGAAAATAAAATGTCATCGTTTCTTGTTCTTTTCTAATTCTTTCAATGCTATATGCCAGGAAGATATTAGTCCATAGACTTGATTCCTTCAGGCAATGCATATGTTGCTTTCATGCGTTTCAAAATAAACAGAAATGAATTGTGTATTTTTGTATTTTGCTTTTACTTTTTGTAAAATAAATCAGTGTGCCTCTTAATAGCATTAACAGGTTATTCTATTTACTTTACATCTCCACTCTATCTTCAGTTCCCATTCTCCATATGACAGTCTCATGTAGTGCTATCAGAAGTAACATATATTTTAATCTCCTACCAAAAATCTTAGGATTGTCTCTTCTGCTGCAGTGCAACCATAAAACATGAAAAAGAGCTGCTGGCAAATTCTTCTCATAACTTGCTGTTCACTGATGGCAATATGAAGTGGTAATATCCCTGTGCACGTAAAGAAAAGATATAACTGCACCTTACTCTAATTATGTACTTTATCTGTTTATTTAATGTAATTATAGGGCTTTTGATATTTATTCAAAATCTCAAGGAATTTTATATGTTACTGCTGCAAATTATTATTTCTCTCTGTGTATCCTGTTTTCCTCTGAATTGTATAATTATATCTTTCTGTTATTGTTTCTGTTTCTACCAAAACTTATTGATGAAAAAACTGCTTGTGTTACAATTAGAACATGCACTTTAATGTTTTTACCCTAATTCTTGCAAGCTAACTGTTCCAAACTCTTATTCTTGTGAGTTGTCCTGCCTCTTCACATATTTTAATTCTGATCAGGGTTTATTGCCCTTCTATGAAAGCATCTCTGAAAGTTATTTCTTTGCATGGTTTTTGTAATGACTGTATTTTTCTGGGAACCTTTCAATACCACATCAGAGGGTATTGCATATTTTGTCAATGAGGTATTGCTCTAACTCAGCACTTCAGTGTCTTATTCTCTGAACCTAGTATGAGGAATATGCATGGAGAAGCAAATACAGAAGACATATAAACAACGACAAATATCTTTAGTTTTTTTTCCAATATCTGATTGTGTCAGACAGCCTTGGAGATTTTTGTTTTGTTGGAAAAATCGATTGCATAATGATGTCTTTTAAGTGTTTTGATTTCTAATACGCTGTGGTATCAAAGCTCTGTATGTACATTACCCTTTCATGTGGTCATTTTTTACTGTGTCTTGCTAGCATTTCTTTAAGTCTGGGGGATCTGACAGAACCTGGCAGGTACCCTATTATTTCAGTTCTCCTGTTCTCGACAGCCTCTCCACAGCTTTACAGATTAGGAACTCTTTATGGACCCTTCAAAGATAAGTTTGTGCATTCATTGCACTCAAATTGCTCCTTTAGGTAAATAGTGGGAAATTATCTGCTTTTCCACTCTCAGCCATTGTAGAGCATTCTGGAGACACTCAGGAACATCGTAACTTCATCCCCAAAAAACTAGTGATCTAGTAAACACAGAAATCTATTTTACACACTGGTATACTTACCAGCTGCATAAGAGAAATACGTGGAAAATTCCCAATAGAAAGTATCTTCTAAATCTCTGACATATAAACTTTTGGATTTGCCCTCAAATATAAGCACTTATCTTGCTTTCAAAAAATCACATTTCTTATTACAACCACAGACATTCTTATTATCCATCTAAATGTCCAGTACTTTATGAATCCCCGTAATCTCTTGATGTTAACATCATCTGAAAGCCATAGCTAGAAGCTGGTTTACTCTGTGTCTATTGAGCAGACATTGAACACACTCAGTTCAGTTGTTAGAATTAGTATCTAAAAGGAGTTTCCTGACACAGTCTTCCTTGCTATATTTCTAAGCAGAAATTTCTAGTGAAAGCTATAATCCTCACTTTGATTCTCAAATCAAGACATTCTCCGATTCCTTCAATCATCAGTGTTTATTTCTCCCTGCAGCTTTTATTCCTTCTTACTGAGCACGAAGACTTCAAGGATACTATTATTTGTCCTATTTGCAGCATTGCTTTGAAAACTTTGAAGTACATGTTTATTTTTCTAACTGAAATTGGCTTTGGAACTGACAGAAGTTCATCCATTTATATTTTAGTGCCACCTTTCTCTTGCAGGGGCTGTGATTTGGGGCTTTGCTGTTACTGTTGCTTTTGCTTTTGTTATCATCACTACTATATGCTAGAGAGAAACCTTAATTGAATAACCCACAATTATTTTTACAACCACCTATTTTCTTTGAGAATACATTACTATTTGTGAGAAATAGTTGACCTTTTTCTTCTACACATTCAACACACAGTTCCCAATATCACAAAATCACAGAATGGTCGAGGTTGGAAGTCACCTCCATAGATTAGCAAGTCCAACTCCCCTGCTCAAAGCTGGGTCAACTAGTGTATATCACTCTGTGCCACGTCCAGTTGGGTTTTGAATATCTCCAAGAATGGAGACTCCACAACCTCTCTAGGTGACCTGTCCCAATTTTTGACTAATCCCACAGTAAAAACATTTTTCTTCTAATGTTTAAATGGGAATTTCTGTATTTCAATTTGTGCACATTGCCTCCTGTCATTTCACTGGATACTATTCAGATGAGTCTTTCCTCACCTTTGATCATCTCTACTCATCTTCTTTACTTCCCCTATTAGGTATTTAAACACACTAATAAGCTCCTTCTGAGCTTTCCCATCTCCAGGCTGAACAGTCCCAGCTCTTTCAGCCTCTCCTCGTATGACAGATACTCCAGTTCTTAAAGACTTCATGCCCCTTCACTGGACTTAGTCCAGCTGCTCCATGTCTCTCTTGTACTGGGGAGCCCAGATCTGGGCCCAGCACTCCACGTGTGGCCTCACCAGTGCTGTGCAGAGGGGAAGGATCACCTCCCTCAACCTGCTGGCAACACTCTTCCTCAGGCAGTGCAGGATGCAGTTGGCCGCCTTTGCCACAAGGGCACATTGCTGGCTCATGTTCAACTTGCATCCACCAGGACTTCCACGCCCTTTTTTGAAAAGCTGCTCTCCAGCCAGTTGGCCCTGCATGTGTACTGGTGCATGGGATTATTCCTCTCCAGGTGCTGGACTCTGCATTTCCTATCATTGAACTTCACAAGGTTCCTGTTCGCCCATTTCTCCAGCCTGTTGAGATCACTCTGGACGGTAGCGTGACCCTCTGGTGTTATCAATCATTACTCCAGTTTTGTGTCATTTGCATACTGGCTGAGAGTGCACTCTGTCCCATCAACCAGGTCATTAATGAAGACATTAAACAATATTGCATTCAGTATCAGACCCTGGGGTACTCCACTAGTGACTGGCCTCCAGCTGCACCTTGGGCTGCTGATCACAACCCTTTAAGCCTGCCATTTAAGACAATTTTCAATCTATTTCACTATTCATTTATCTGGCCCATACTTTAATGTGTCTTGTTCTTGCATGAGTTTCTCTCAATTGTCCTTAATGCTTAGCAGCTAGGGAGGTTATTTGGGAATCTGAATCACTTCCTATCATTGTGTGCTATCATTACAAAGAATTCTAATTGACAGATGCTACATCAGTCCTTAAAACAGCTCAGCCTTAACTTTTTCTACTCCCAAAGGAACAACCGTTCACTATGACTGTATTTCTTTCCTCTAAATCAGTCTTTCATCTGTTATAAAACTTTGCACACTCACTCTGTATTTTCCTATTTCCATTACTCTTATCAAAGACTTGGTCAAAAGCCTTTAATAGAGCTAAGCAAATTGTATTTTTCTCCTTCCTCTTTCAATTACTCTTTTATAAACTTTTTCAAAAAATTGAAACAAGCTAAGGAAATGTGAATAATTCTGTGTGAAATCATATTTTAAAATCCTATTGTCATCAATTTGTAGTCCTTCCTCCTGCCCCAAACATAGTTTGTAGATCCTTCAATATAAAATATAATATTGTTTTATCATCTTTCTTATTCCCTAATATCACAAGGAGTTTTCAGGAAGTACTCGTACTGAAACAATCAAAGCAACAGCTTCAGTGGTGTGCCCTGGACACCAAAATCCCACTCTTCCTCACTGTATGCTGCTGTTAAAGAACAGTGCATGTTAGAGAAAAAAAGGATTGCCCCATCCATTCTTGTGGCAGTGATGAACTCTAGTGTGCTTTGGGAAGTACCTATGTAAAGAAAAAAAATTGATCATCGCATCAACATTACTCTCACAGAGGAAAGTGGTAGAACTTCCACTGATTCCAGAGGGGACATTTGATCAATGCAGAGTGTATATCACATACTGAGACTAAAAGTGAAAGTAAAGGTTCAGAAACAATAAGGCTGAAGCATGAGGATATCACACATTTGAGGGTAGAAATATGAAGTTGATTCTAAATTTCTTTTGCATAAAATAAGCACAGCTACAAATAGCTGCCCAAAGGATGATCAGTAGAAGCAGAATTCTGTCAGTGAAGTGTAGCATAAAGTCAAGAGAGGAAAACACTTCAAAGAAACTACCTATAACCATAACATTACTTCAGCAGAGCACCTCTTATTGTTGAAGCAGTACAATCTTTCTGGGTCTTGCAGATTCTGCTATGTTCCTGGCTAAACAAATGGTGTCAGAAGCTACAAGTGCCTTCTACCATGTCAGATGAACTTGAAGACTGCCACTCTCACAGCTAAATAACATTTTGGTCATAGTCTTCCACCTGTTTTTGAGCTTTAGTCTTACTCCTGCAATTCCTTCTGCACGGACCTGAAAGTGAATGCCATAAAAGTCTGTAGATATGGGATAGATAGCACTTAACATAAGAGTTTTGGCCTTGATGCTGTATACACAACATATGCTCCTTCTCCCATCGTAGATCAAATAACTGATTCACAGTGGATTTGGAAGAGTACGGCAGTGTTGTAATTTTCAAATTACTGCAGGTAAGAAAATGGCCAAAGAAGTGGACATACGGAAAAGTTGCCTGTCATTTAGGCTGCCTCTCAGCCCGCCTGCCATCCTTTTCTTCTTCACTGCTGTCTCTTCCTTTTTTCATAACCAAATTGTTTTTCAAACTGACCTTATAGATTTACTTATCTTTCCAACCCCAACTTCAACAGTAAGAAAGGCAATGCAAGGGAGAATAAAAAAGATCTCTCTTTTCCTGTAACAAGTTGCACCTGGAATGGAGAGTTCTAAGCAGGCTGCATTAAAAAAAAACAAAGACATTTCATCCTCATTATTCATTCTATTCTCTTTTAGTTATAAACATAATCCTTCTCCATTCTCCATATCATTCTCTCAGCATGGTATGTGTACTACCACTCATTTGACTATGTGAAATAAGTAACATGTAGAAAGCTACATTTAAGTTTAATGCTATTGAGATTTATTTCTGCAAAATAATTACATTTGGGTGGCTTCCCAAAAAGACTAGTGACTACTCCTTTTTTCAGTATGTCCCAATGTGGCTTTTAAATCTTAATTCAAATTAACACTTACTATGCACCTGCTTATGATTGGGCTTAAATTATATTTTATTTCATGCTGCACTGAAATAACACATTATATATGAAGGCACTGTCAAGCACACTGAAGTGTCAGTGGTTACCTTTTTTAAAGGGCTAACCATAAAACTCTAGATTTTACTATTTGCAATAGAAAATTAATTAGTTCAAAAAGTCAATTTAGTTGTGAAAGCATGTACAGTAATAAGAAACAATTTGTTGTCCTTATAAAATATGTATGTGCTGCTAATTCTGTAGCGTGTTCTAGCGATGTAGCAGCAGAACAGATTCTATTTTAACCCGGAGATGAAACAGATGAAAGCAGAGGGGGCTCAATAATGTCAGTGGCACCTGTTACCAGTAAAACCTGTATTATGTCATCTGGCAATGATGGAATATACCAAAGAAAAAGGAATAAAAAGAAAAAGGAAAGGAATATATGTAAAAGTAGTTCACAGTTTTGATCAAAATCACTGCCACTGAAAGAGGGTGTCACGGAGAGTACTTAGCAGGCCTGGGTGTACTGATCGAGGTTGGGATTTTTTTTTCATTTGGTTTGTTGATTTTTTTTGACTTTAAAACTTTGACTGTGACAAAATAAAGACCCTGTAATAAAAAGGTTAACTGAAATGTTCTTTAAACTGTCCTTGCCTCATGTAAAAATATTTATCTGGGACAATCAGACATTTCTTGACTGTTGCAAGGTTTATCTGAGGCAATGGAAATTCATCAGACTTCGAGGCCTTTCAAATGCACGGGCAAGTATTTATTGTACCTGTACTTGGTGATTTGCCTATTAAAAGGCCAGAGGTATAATCAGCAACTACTAAGCACCTGTCAGATATAAATTAATATTGGCATATTTAACAAGCAATTTGCTAAAATAGGTTAATAGCAGATACAAAAAGGAAGGATTAATTTCTCACACAGTGCTATATAGTGTTATCTTCTAAGATACATGAAATATGAAACACAAATAGGACAAGCTGTTGATTTTAGGACACAATGCTTGAAACTGTTCCTGGGTAAACTGGCAGCCTTCAATCACATACAGAAAACCATGGCAAATTTACATAGGTGGGATCACATAGGCATATGGAGTTTTGTTTATTTGTTCTGTGGAAATAGCAAATTCAGGCACACAGAGAAAATTCTCCTTTATCCAAACTGGCAAAAAAACCCCATGGTGTTAAAAAGAACATCACATCTCAAGATAGTGTTTCTTAAAATCTGAAAATTATTATTTTCTTTCCTATTTTTTTTTTTAATACTATGTGCCAAATATTTTATTTACCTATCTCAGAAGCAGCCACTGTGATGTTGTACCAAGGTGTCTCCTCTCTGTCAAAGATCTTGGCAGTCTTAATGGTCCCAGTACTAGCATCAATGGTGAAGTACCTATCTTCTTCCGTGTTATGATCAATGAAATATCTGTGAAGAAACAAAACAATAAATATATACTCATCGTAGTATGTATCATCCAAAGTAACAGAAAACTACATAAGAATATTACTTTCAAGCTTTTAAAATCATAGAAATTTTTAAAAACACCCTAAGAAAAATTCTATATTATGGAGACACCCAAAGTAAAACCATATTTCATTTCTTTCACAATGTTACATTTCTTTTGATACATAACAAGGTTTCCACTGTGAGTTACAAAGACATAAATTGCTAACAGGTGGTATTATACACAGCAGTATACAACCCTGTCAAAGGTAAGATACACATATATTTTGACTAAAAAATCAAAAAGTGGAAAGGCAGAAAAGAAAACAGAAAGATATTAAGATATTTTTCTTCTGCTTATTTGCTTGTCGCTGCAAGCCAGTGTGCTCAGTCCTGGTACCTGTTTTGAAGGTTCTCTCTGACATGGAGTTGATGACATGATGACATAAGCCGTTTTGAACATAACCATTACAGAGACTAGTAGCAGCAACGGCTGATTCCCGGAGCTGCCATTGACACTAGCCTAGAAGCAGAACTAAGCAGCCAAGCTCAACTCCCCTGGCTTCTGGGCACTTTGCCTAGCAGAGAAAGTAAAAACCTTGAGGTGGGTAATGGAAGCAGAGGGAGGGAACACAAAAGTAGAGATTGACAAGACATTTTTTCTCAAAGCCGGAATCATTTACAACAGCTTTTAACAAATGAAGCAATTACAGACTCCTACCAAGCCTTCTTCACTAACTTCAGACTTGATGAAAAAAATAAGGAAAAAGCTTCTAAGTCTTTTATATAACATAATTGTTTTTCCTGATAATTTGTCAGCCCTGCTTTCATTCTGTGAAGTTTTTAATATATGGAAGCTAGATATAGGTCAAAACGATTTATTTGTCCCATCCAATTGCTCTTATTTCTACATCACCAAAAGTGTAATTGCCAGCTAATAAAAAGAGTGGTGCACATAAAAGCTGCCAAGATCAAAAAAAATAAAAATAACTACAGTTTTATTTCTCTCACAATGTACTTATTTAGACTATTTGTGGAAAGGAAAAACAAACAAGCAAACAAACATTTCACTGAATGATATATTAAAGTAAGATATGACATGTGAAAAAGCAAAAGAAATAAAGCACCAGAGGAGGAGGCAGCAATTTGAGTGAGTCACCTTAACTGGTCAAAGGACAGGACAATCAGTGGAAAAGCCAACTAGGACTTGATGACTTAGGTTAGATCTTCCTTGTTGGAGAGAACCTGAACTCACCTCTCTCACCTGCAAGAAGTGTTTTACATCCGCCTTATAATATGCTGTTTTGGCTTGTGGCACTCAAGATCTTCTTTTCATGCTTCCAGTATTTTCAACAATTAAAGAACTGTAGGTCAGGCACTGGAAATCAAAGCAGCCAGATGTAGGCTAGAAAATCTTCCCTTCCTGCCTGCTCTCCGTCTTTCCTTTCGGCATCATGGAGAGTGAAACTGTTCCCATATGAGTGTTCTCTGGAACGAGGATTTAACTTGCTGTCTCCCATCTGAGCTGCAGTCAGAACCTATGTGTGGTTCATTAACTACCAACACCTGAGAATACTTCATTCTAAAATACTACAGAAGTGCTCAATAAAGACATTTTGGATGTGCAAGATTGCAGCTGAACTGGCTTCAAAGAAGTAACAGGCTCAAACTGTCTCCATACTGAAAGCGGACTGGCAAGATCTTGATTATGCAGGGGATGAGGCAACCACTTTTAAGAATTTATGTCAGGAAATATTTTTTCAGAGGACATTATTTAATCAGTGTGTCCCAAATTGGATGAAAAAAATCAACTCAAGTGATGTTGCCAGAAAAAGAACAAAAAAAAATTGCTGAATTTCTAATTGCTGAATCACAGTGGGCATTGCAGACACAATTCTGAAAGTTGGATGACTCTCAGTGTTCAATAAACTCAGGAGATGAATTAAAAGCAAACTCTTGACCAACATTCATCAGTCACTGATCATGACACGCTGAATGTTACAGCTATCCAAGAAAATTTATGTTGCTTTCAAGGAATATTGGAATCCTCTGAGGACCCACTAGAAAAACCCAAACAAACAAAAAAGGACCATATAACTCTCCTGTTGGCATTATTTTATGTGGCAGTATTGGTCCAAGCTACCCATACATCTTTATTTGGGAATCGGGATTTGCTTTCCAATTTCAGAACAATTGATTTTTCCAGTGTCTCTGTAAGGTCTCAGTCTTCCATGAAGAACAGTTTTTCAGGTTCTCCAAGTGCTTATTTCTCATGGAAATGTTTTGAAAGATTGTGCCAATATGAGTGGAGAAGTTGTATCTATCTCCTCTGTTCACAGCTAGCCTTACCTTTTACTAATCACAAAAACTTCGGAAACAGAGTGGTATCAACCTCTAAAAGTCCGTGAAGCTGCTATGCTTGCCACGGAGTTGTGTTGAGATTTGAACTTTGTACAGAAGATACATGCCTCAGGTAGAGAAATCCCCCCATGCCTTATAACATATGAGCTACAACAAAGAGTTGGAACATCCTGCCTATACCACTATTAAGGTAGAAAGAATGGACATTTGGTTGTGTTGGGCAAGCTGGACAGTGCACATGTACACAAACATCTTTTACATGGTGAACTGGAATGCTAACAGAGGAAGCACAGGAAGCATAATTGTCCCTCAATTTTCTTGGAAACCTTAGCAGGACCCGTTACTGGTAGAGCCTACAATCAGGCATGCAATGATAAAATTTAATTCCTTCTCTCCTACTACAGCCTTGTTTTTCTTGACTCTAGAGGTCTCCTGATAAAGGCAAGAATTATTTGCTAAAAAAATATATACTTCACTGACCTGTTCTTATGGAATATGTACTGCAAATCCAAAACAATTTACAATACAAGAGTCTTGCCCCTGCAAACATTTATTACTGTGGACATTGTTTACTTATTACCAACATCAGGCACAGTGACTACTCTGTGAGTCAGTATTGTGCTGACCACAGAACCATAAAAATGGGGCTATTTAGTATTTGTAAACAGTAGCTTAAAAATAGACAGAATTTCAAATTGGGCTTAAATGAGAAAAAAACTTAAAGCAGTAAGAATACTCAGCTGCTTTTGTGTGTGTGTGCCTTATAACAAATTATTACCTCTCCCTCTGTGAGTAAAGTACAGAGCCAAAAATGACAAATATCTGTCCCAAATATGAAGCTTGTGTAGAAAAACTGAAGTTTGATTCTGGTATGAATTGTGACTACCTAACACTTCAGTTCCAGGGACATATAGTAAAAGCTGGTCTTATTTTTTAAAATATGACCACCTTTTTCTAAATCAGTTATTTAAATGTATTCTATAGAAGCTCAGAGCTCTCAGTTTAAAGAACTCAGTATTGGATGAATAATTTCAATTGTATTTTCTGTGTCATTAATGGAAATAAAGTGATACTGAAGTAACTTATTGTACTAACATTTTTACTTCCAGTGATAATAGAATAATGAAAAATGTTTCTAATTTATCCACAGTAGCACTTCCCCTTCTTGTGCTAACTTTTGCGTATAGTTACAGACATATCGAAATACTCACAGCTTGACAGAATTTTTCTTGATCATGAATAAATGAGTGGCTCTTTCTTATGCTTTCCCATTATTATAATGTTCAGTTCTCCTCCATTACTCTAGATTCTTCCTTAAAATTGATTTGTGTATCATATCTAAAGCAGACATTTGCACTGCTGGGGTTCCCAACCATCACAAATGTCTCAGTAAAACAAGTTACAGAAGATATTCCCACACAGTAGAAGAACTAGGAATGTTAGTCTAAAGCATTGCTCCCAAGTGCTGTAAAAATATTTTGTACAAGAAACTCCCTTGGTAGAGCCACTCATTTTTGTCACATGTAAAAGAACATTTAGAACAAGTTTAATTGTATCTACAAAGCGCTTAACATTTTAGACCTTTATAAATATTAGCCACTGATTTATCTACATGTTGAGAATAAAGACCAAGTATATCCATAAATATACCATACTCCAGAGCCAATGATGCTTTACTTAGGCTTCTGAATTTATTTCATCTAGTAAAAAAATTACTTTCAGCTAGATAATAGTGGCAACAAAGATAGTCATACCCTTCCCCTCCTACCCTTCCCTCCACCTCTACTGAGCTGCTTTTCAATGCGTTTTCTAGACTGCAAAAATCTATAGTGCAAGTTTGGAATTTCAAAGAGTTACTTCAAAAGTGAATTTTCACCTTAATTCAGTTGACTGTTTCTTCTTACTTAGAATGCATTCATTTACAAATGAATTCATAATATTCATTGCAGATATTTGTTTACGGCATTCACTCATGACAATGCTGTGTGAATTAGCATACTTTTAACCATTAAATCAGCACATCTGAGTTGCATGGCACACATTAATAAAGAGACTTAATAACAAGACATGCCTAGGTAAACAGCTCTCCACAAACTGTTTACGTCCAACAGAAACTAATCTTAAAGCAACTACATTAAAAAGGATCATGAATATAGAAAACCTATTAGTCACACTATCTGAAGAGAATCTGAAGGAAATTAAATACCAAAATTCAATCCTGCTAGCACTGGGAAATGCAACGTGTACCACCTTTTTATTAGGCGGAGTCACTCAACAGAAGGGCATTCCCAGCTTCCAGCCATGTCCTTACTCCTGCTTCTGACCAACGCAAGCCCCTGGCTCCGTGACTTCAGTCCTCCCTTCCTGTCTTTTGGTGAAGCAGTGGTTCAGTGGTGACAGATATTCTCATCATTTTGATTGAAAACTAAAAGCATCAGCATGAATTAGGAAATAAAGAGAAATATATATGCAAGATGGGCTTTAGGCAGAAGGGCGCTCTAGACATACAAATCAGTTTGCAGTATTAAAGTAGTCAGGCTCTAATAACACAGAGAATGCTTAAAAATGGAGAAAGTTTTAAAAGGTGCTAAAGGAGTTTAGGAACATTAATGATTTTCAAACCTTTTAGGAGGGCTTCTGAAGCTAAAACCCATAAGCATTTTCAGAATCTCTCTCCCTAAATTATTCAGTGTTAAGATAATATTAACATCAGTTTGTCGCTTGACAGGCAAGTGGCATAGTCTATTCCAGTACGTCTCTCTCCAGTTATTGTGTTTTAAGGAAGAGGCTTGAGTTCGAGGTTTCAAATAGTTTCGAGGTTTTAACTTGTCTTTTTTTTGGTCTTTAATTAAGTCTTAACTTATCCTTTCATCATGCTATTTTTATTTATTACCCTTTTTACCAACTGCAAACAAGAACTCTGTTACAAATTTCCACCCTGGCTACAAACCTGTTAGTGCTAATGAACTTCCAAAGCCGCATTTCAGCCAGATGTGGATTCACAGGTCACAGTACTTTGTTGGGCTTTTGTATTGAGACATATAGGTAAACAGCCAGTTCTCTAATAACAAGTGAAACTGGTTACAAAGAAGCACTTAAAAAAGGTCATGGGAAGAGGATAGATCCTGTGCCAAACCAATTACTCACACCATGTAAAGACTTGTCAATTAGAAATCAAATGCCATTATAAGGAAACCTGTTTAGTTAAAAATTTAAGCAAATAAACTTTCTCAGAAAGAGATGCTCAAAGCATAGAGCTATTTTTTTTTTATTTTAAAAAATACCTTAGAAAAAGAAGTCTAAGCAACAACTGCACAGGGTGAGGGAGGGACGTATAGCAGGATGAACAGTGAGAGAACTCATCAGCTGCAACTCTCTGTGTTTGGCCAGCTGGAGAGCAACTAGAAACGGCCCATTGTGGGACATAACTCCGGTGCATGCCTTTCATCTTCTCTCTGCCTCCTGACAGCAGCACTCCTCCTGAGCCTGGGAACCAACAGCATCCCCTTGAAGCCAAATGAGACGGCGGGGAGACATTCTGTCGCTGTGACTGTCTTGCACTACACTGCCTCCCTTCCAGGGCCAATCTATTTCCCCATAGTTCAAACAAACTTCTCCAGGAGAGAAAAGCAATTGTGAAGTGGGAGTCAGAAGTCAGCTGTCAAAACAGCAGGTAATTAATTTTCTCCCTGCAGCGTGTCTGGTAGATTGAGGAGACATAAGATGTTCCAGAGCTCCTCAGCAGAAGGCTACTACTGAGAACTACAGCCTTCAACTGTGCTTTCCAGTTGTGAAAATGAAATACATTTGAAGAGAGCTTGAAGAAGGTAATCTCTCTATTTACCATTCCTTTGCTTTTTTTTCAGACAAGTATAGCATAACTTTGAGAAAAATACTGTTGCTCTCAGAGCACTTGCAGGAGCTCGGTTTTATACACTGTTCCCACTGAGTTAGCTCTGGCGCTGGCTGCCAGCTGACATCCATCAGCTGATCAGCAGTACCTTGTTGTCTCCCATACGGGACTCCTGGATCACCTCTCACACCGAAATCTCAGCTCAGTTCAAGTGGCAGCCTTCCCTCCCCTTGTCCTGGAGATGTGAGGTGGCGGATGCCGGGAGGTGCGTTGGAGTTGCAAGCAGTGAGCTGCTGCCTGCCAGCAAAGCCTCTGAGAGGCAGCCACTACTGGTTGGCATCTCATGCAGAAGGTGCCTTCCTGCTCCTGCTCTCATTCCCATCCCCTGTGCATTGCTGGCACACTACTCACCTTGGACACTGGAAAATGGGAATGCTGTTCATTTGAAGGAAACGAGCCATTTCTGTACACCCATCTTTTCTAGCTGACAATTTCTGTCTGCATGTGTCAACCACTGATCATCTTTTCCAGATAATTCTGCCAGTAAACATAGGCTAAGAACAGCCCACACACTTAGAGGCATAATTCAGAAGTTAAAGCAAGATAAAGGTTTGTCTTTTCCTGACTTTATGAATCTCTTCAGAGGATTACAACTGCACAAATGCATTTCAAGTAGATGTCTTGATGGCAGAACTGTTATATGGAAGTTGCTTTTTATTCAGAGAGATTAACATTCAGATTCCAATGCTGCTAAGAAATGAACTGCAGTTAGTGTTACATGAGAATCAGGTTTTGTTCATAAAAGGTTTACCAGCTAATAATGGTAGTTTACTTACATATTATCTTTTTTTTTTCTCCTCATACTAAAGACTAAGCCAAATAAAAACAAGGTTGATAGATTTAGGCCTATTTATTGGAGTTGAATGGCCCTATCAAAAAACTTGTCCTAGTTTCGGATGGGATGAAGCTAATTTTCTTCCCAGTAGCTACTGTGTTTTGGATTTAGTATTGGATTTGCTATGTGAAGAATGGTGATAATACACTGATGTTGTTGGTTGCTGTTAAGCGATCAAGGACATTTTCCAGCTTCCCAGGTTTTGCTAATGTGCAGGTGCAAAAACTTGGGAGGGGTATAGCCAGTACAGTTGACCTAAACTGGCCAAAGAGAGTATTCCATACCGTAGACATCATGCACAGTATAAGTGGGGGTCAGCTGTTGGGCCAGGGGCCTTTTCATTCGTTCGTTTGTTCAGCTGTTTGTTCCCTTGCTCACTCTCTCTGGAATTTGCCGTTCCGAGATCACTGCTGGGGAATATTCCTGTTCCGAGATCACTCTCGGTTTCACTCTGTGATCACTACTCAGGATGGGCTGTATTGGCCATCGGGCGGTGAGAAATTGTACATTGTTCATTTTATATATTCTCTTATCATTATAATTATTATTATTATTATTTAATATAATTATTATGATCTTTTCTTTGCTGTCCAGGTGAACTGTTTTTATCTCAACCCATGAGTTTTCCTTTCTCTCCAATTCTCTTCCCCACCCCACCAGGGAGTGGAGGGAGGGAGTGAGCAGCTGCGTGGTATTTGGTTACTGGCTGGGGTTAAACCACGACAAAACTACACTACAGAGATATTCAGATATGAAGGCTGACTCCTAAAACCATAAAAGAATTTTAAATACTGGAGGCATTCTCAAGTCAGTGGAAATTACAGAAACTTAAAGATGATGTCCTGGCATGCAAAATCAGGCTCTCAGAGTCACCATATAAAGATGATCTGTCAGTTTTTTCTCTCGCAGCTCTAAGTGAGGGATGGAGGTGGTTCTGGTTGCTGTGAGATTTTGACCACCATCCCGAGCTGGATGCTTCCTAGTCAGAACAGCTGTCAGAACAGCTTACCAGTTCCTGCACAGAGAGTTGGACATTTTTGTTAGTGGGAGGTCTGGGACACATAGCTTGACATGAATCAAAAGTAATTCGAGGCCTCAGGGGAAAATTCAGCAACAGATCTCCCACCTCAACACTATAAAGAAATGTTTTAAAATGGTTGCTCCCTGTGAAGACAGACAGAGAATCAGAGAAGAAATTGGCAAAAAATTCCCCTCTGTCTCCAGCTGTTCAAAATAGGGTGTTCTTTTTCTGTTTTGATTTACTGACAATCCTGGAGAAGAATAATGCTGGAGGAATACAGAGAGCAAACGGATGGAGGAGGTGAGATGGAGGAGGAGGACACAGCTCTTCTCTGCTAACCAACTGTGAGCCATTCACACACCCTGGGAAGATATTAGTGTGTCTCTGTGGGTGTTGATCACAGGGTTATGACAGTGTCGTGTTTTGAGGGTCTGAGCAGAGTGGAGGACAGATGTCTGCCTTTGCCTCCACAAGCGCAGGGCTGGCAGGATCTGGGGGGGATGTTCCCCCATCGGGTATGTGAGTGAGGGACAGTCACTCTACACGACGGCACTGATCTCAGCAGGCTGCTCTATGCACAGCTAACAAAGCATCCTGTGCACAGAACAGGAGAAAGCAAACTGACCTTATTCCATTTATATGACATTCAAAGAGCAAGTAAGACAAATGAATACAACTAGGTGAAGAGGATTTTATGTCTTCAAGCAGAGGATCAATCTTATCCCCTCTCCCTACTGATGGTAGGGGGGAGCAGCGTAGAAACTGATACTGATCTCAGAAGACAGGAAGAAAAAAAAATATTTAAAAGTACAATTTTCATTTTCAACCCCCACCCCCCCATCCTCTCGCACAGGTCTCTCCTGCACCTCACTTCACTTAATATGCTGATATTGTATGACCAAAATTTGAGTGACTGAGTTTGAATCAAAAGTTCAGGTTCTATTCCATCTCTAGTAAATACAAACTTTACATCACAAAAATAGTCTATAACCAGAATCCTCCACAACACTTTATGTCTTTAAGGTTCTGAGAAATAGGAATACATGAAACTCCATGGCTATGTCCTTTCATCTACATATGTGTATTCCTCTTAAAGTACCATTAACTGAAAATTAACATGACTTTCTAAAGGCTGATGCCAGAAAGTATTGAACTTATGCCTATCTTTTACTACCAATGCAGGAAAAGTTAAAATAAGTTTCTCTGCCTGATGCAGGAATCGAAGAACAATTTCCTACACCACATTAATTGTTATAATCCTATGTACTTGTCATTCATTAATTTTTCAGTCTTCTACCTGAAAGAAAGGAAGAGAAGGCTGTCAATTTAAATCAAACTAGGGTAAGGCCACTTTGAATTCATTATAGTTTCTAGATGCCAGGTATGGTGTTGGAAAGCACATTTTTGTAGTCATTATTTTGTACTCATGTATCATAACCATTATGATACATCATCCATTATAAGGCAATAACATAAGACCATTAGAAAAGTAAGAAGCCAGAATCAGAGCTGAGACTGTACTTGTATTCTTCACTAACTTAGCACAAAATGAACAGTCTGTTATTCAACAACAACAACAACAACAACCCCAAATCCCCCCCCCCCCCGCAAAAAAAAAGCGTTTTCTGACTTTCCTTGGTTATTTTTGTTTGCTACTTTGTTTTTATTGTTTGTTATTGGTTGACTGGTTCTGCCTTTCCTGGAAGTAAAACAATTATTTTCTATAAAAGACAAACATGTGCACCTTTACGTTTCCTATTTATTTCTTCTGCATTTTACTGCTTTTTCAGAAGTAGTATCAAGAGCACAGTGAAGAAAGAACATTTCAGGAAGGCACTAAGACTACTTCAGTTTCCTATAGCTAATCAATTTCAGTCCTAGCAAATAAAATTCATTATAGTCAGGTAGATTACAGACTGGTTAGGGTCCAACACAAAAATTATTTCAATTCCAATGTATTAATATAACAAAACCTAATCAACCTTCCAAGGATCCAACAAAATATGAAGTTATTTTTAACCTAGCCATGATAGACATCATTCTGAAAATGGAAGGTGCTTACATTTCTTGTTGTTTGACACTACTGTCACACGCAGAGTGCTGATCAGTACCTGTACCCTGTTTGCCAGGAGTCTTCTGTTAAATAGCTGGGAGGAGACCATTCCTGCCCAGAAATGCAAACAACTTAAGTCAAACATAGTAAGTGGGAGTAACAAATGACCAGAGGGGACAGAGGCCCTGTCATTAGTGCTCAAAACAGTGATTTGCCTCCTGTACCACTGCATGACAAAGATTGCACAGCAGCAGTAAAAGGAGTGAGCTGACGTTACAGTATTTCTACAATAGCATGACTTATTTCTCAAAAACTACTCTTACCAGGGTACAGTGTTAATAAAGACTTTCAGTTCCTCATAGGACAGTATCAAACTGGGATCAAGTTAATATGAGGGAACTTGCTCATGTCATGCAACTATTTTCACTATTATATCAGAGTTTCAGAAAGTATCGTGGCCTTAAAACTATGCCTTTGCATTTTCTGAATCACTAACTTGGAGGAGGCTTAGGGAACAGCAGCAACATTATTTTTCTGAAAACCACTCCACTGAAAACAGACCAGATGCAGTCAGGAAGCTCCGAGGGTCATCAGGAGTACGCGTTGTGGCTGGATGGACTCACCACCCCAGCATCACCTAGAGGAAGACGGCAGGGTTTCAAGAGGCACTACCGCAGCCCCGAGGCAGGACCAGCAGCCTAGGGCTGCTCCCAATGCACATACGTAACTTGCCAATTAAGAGCTCTTTTCACCCCTAATCCCCACGGAAGTCTTTGTGTATGGGTTCAGGAAGAAAAAAGATCATTTCTAAGTAAGTATGGAAGGATTTAAAATGAATAATATACTAAAATAAAATTATAATTAGAGTATTTAATAATCATGCATTCTTTCATATTGTATGGGAAACTTTCAAGATCCGCTTGCCCACCAGATATAAGACATGACTTAACCCTGATCTTTTCAAACAACAAAAGGTTTTGGTATGGAAGCAGACTACTTGACGCAATGCAATGAAAGGGGTTTCTCATAAATGTTCCAACAAGGCAGTAATCCCTGTGAATGAATTACAATTTAGGATGTTTTCTACTGATTAAGAACACAATCTTTTAAGTAAACAACTGTGTTTCATACAACTCAAAAAATCTTTATCTTTAAAATTAATACATGATGGAGTTTTAATATCTTCCTTTTTTATGCTATGGTTATGTTTGCTTTTCATATTTCAAAAGAATAATAATATTTTATTTCAAAACATAGCCTTTTTAAAAGTTTCCCTGAAAATGCGTTTCTGTCTATTTGAAGAAAAAAAAATCAACTTAAAAAGAAAAATCCTTTAAAACAGCCCAAATTGCCAACCAGATAATGTCTGAATGAAAGAAACCTCTAATAGCTACATTTGTTATTACAGAGGTTCTTTTGCTGGGGTTGAAAAAGTAAAACACTAATACAAGCACTGGTACGAAGTCAGTGCCCTCTGAAGACTGTGCAGCTCAGGAACAAGCTGAAATTACTGTGATGAAATCGCAGTGAGAAAATAAGGACAAAAAAGCCTCCAGCTCCCTCTCTACTGATAACAATAGAGGTTGTTACCTATTTGGGGGTTTAGCTCAAATAACTATTTTTTAAAAAGTTTTCCCTTCAGCATTGTTAATTGCTGTAACTACTCCTCTAACCATTATTCTGGTTATAAGAATTGTTCCTGCCACCAAAATAAATTGTTACTTAATCGGGCCGTGAACAAATCACAGCACTGTATCTCTTTTAGCAGGTGGACAGCAAAGAAGGGATACGGTTGCAACTGTGTGTGCCTAATGCTTTATCAGCCTCACATACAGCAATGAGCGTCCTCATAAAGTGGAAGGGATGCACAAGTGGATTAGGAAAAACTGTTAAGCAAATTGCTGTTCCGTAGCTTGTCCTGCAGACTCATGGCATTTGGAGAAGTATCTGAGCCATTTGGCTGAGGAAGCGTTACTCCATTACTCTGTTGCTCCCCGTAGCTCAGCTGTGCGAGTCCTATCTGTAGCTGTCTTCCCCGGAGACTCTGTGATCTGTGCTTTCTAGGAAAGTTAAATTGAATCTTCCTGGTTTAAATTTTTGTAATCACTATTTTTATTTTGAATGAACTTGGAATTGTGTGGAAATGAAGGAGAGAGGTAATCTCATTACCCTCAGACTACCTTTCAAGCTCATCAGGATTTCAGACGAACAGTGAAGGTGTTTCTTGGACATAAGTGCACTGTGTGCACGCTTCTGAGAAAAACAACCTCCTCCGAGCTGCTCCTTCGCCCGCCGCTGTGAGCGGCTTGTGGGGTAGGACCCTGCCTCTGGTGGAGCAGTGGCTTCTCAGGTCATGCTCCACTTCCAATCTGTATTTTCTCAAGCCACAGCCAAATCTTGAAATAACACAAAGTCCTTCTGCACTGTGTCAGTGTTTGTGTGCGAAGTGAGGTGAGGGAAGGGGTGTTGAAGTTGCCCATTCCCAGAGCAGTCTTTCTCCTCCTGCAGGGGGATGCCCAAGGAGAACCCGAGGGCACACCAACCCAGCCTCAGAGTCCCATCCACCAACGTGTCAGTCCAGGCCTTTAGAGGATCAGCGTCTTCATAAAAAGCCCGCACGCTCACAAACGATATTCATTGTCACTTCCACCGAGATGGATAAAGCTTGGCTAGAGAGTGGACCTGGTCACAATATAATGATATGTCAAGGATATCTGAGCTGCTACTGCCCTTGCCGAACCCCTGTAACATAACTGAGGGCTGGCTCCTTTCAGAGCTTCATGATTTGGTACTTTTTGCTAGTAGTTTAGGTTTTTTCCCATTGGAATAGAGAGAGATAGAAGGAACAATGCAAAAATAAACATCAATGGGGGGAAAAATAGGACAGACAAAGGTAAGGAAAATTTTTCTCCTCAATTATTTGAATAATATGTATATTTAATATTCTGGCCTCAATCACTCGTTACAAATTCCTGATTGGAAAAAAAAGGCCAATAAACAAAGCAAAATATTTGGAAATATTTTTCCTTCCAATCCTCCTATCTCCAAACTATTACCTGTTTCACCTAGAAGATCTATTTCTGGCCTTCCCAGCCTTTGTACAAACTGCTGCTGCTTCCCTTTTACCACGGTTGTCTTACCCCTTTCTAGGAAAAACTCTTAGGGGCCACAGATGGTTGAATTACGGAGGAACTAGTCAAACCCGCACTTGCCCTTCCTACTCACAAACTATCATGACAGCTAATCTGTCCGACTGTGTTAGCTGTTGATTCAGAATTATAGTGTTAAAGCTACAGGCACTTGGCACATATTTTTAGCAAAAATTTCTAATGTATGTTATGATTTAGACACAAATACCATAGTGGCAATTTTTCAAAGGCAATAACTTGCCGCTAAGAAATTGTATATATTGATTGTCTGACACTAAACATTTTGAATCTTAGACTATTAGCACAAGAGAACCATAAAAATCTGATGCTTTCATTGTTCTGCAAAAATTGTTTTATCTTACCAAGACTATTACACATACCCAGCAGACTTCAACTCAGTCAAGAGACTAAAAATGCCCAATTAGCTTAAGAAAAACTGTTTTCCAAGTATATACTCATATGATTTCCACAAAGGCTATACCATTATGCCATAAAAAGGAATAGCATCAAATATGTATTCATGAAGAATTTTTTTCTGAAACATTTTAAACCCAATACCACGTTTGAGACAAACATTCAGGTATTGTTCCACAAAATTCTCACACTGTGTGTCAGTTTAGAAAGTAATTCATCCCACAAATGAAGCCAGTAAAAAATGTCATTGGATCCTACTAAAGCTGAATACATGTAACTGAAAACTTTAAACCAGTAATGAATTCAAACCCCAATACCAGAGCATTCAAGGTTAAACCCAAATGCTCTTAAATTTAGAAGAAGTCAAATTAATATCCATATGTATATTTTTTTGGCATCAATGCTTTTTCAAGCTTGCTGTGGGGGTATTTCCAGCTTGATTTCAGCTCCTTAGTTCAGACTATGACCTATTTCCAAACCATTTCTGCTATTATATGAAGTATTCTGGCCAGAGTAGCAACACAGACATCTTCCTTTCTTTTTTTTTAATTTTTCTCTTTAATGAGAACATTTTCTTTAAGAATAAATTTAATTAAAAAGACTATCAAAGTCTTTCCTTCCTAGTATGTTACATATTCATTGAGTTTTCAAATGATGTGTCTGACGCTGCAAGTGCTTCTCAGCACTTCTCTTTGCGTTAGACCTGGCAATTGGAGATGACACGACATATCCCTAGCAACATCAGCGGGGTGCATTATTACACCCATTCTACTCTTTTGATACCCCACTAAAACTGAAGCATATTACAAAATAATGGCTTCTTCCTCAAACGCAATTTTGCAAAAATTATACTGCGTGTCTGTGAGGAAAGGTATACCTAAACCGGTTCCTGTCTTGCACGAGCGCCTGGGACAACTACAGTGTGGCAAGTGTGTGGAGGGCCAGCACGACACCGGCGTGACAGGGGAAAAACAGAGTTGTGATCCTGAACAGATTTACAACTAGTGGCAGGATACTGATTGGTAGCAGGCCAGTGAAGTGCACCATTTTATATGATGTGGTAAAGTATACTGGCCTTGTTCTGTGTGCTGTTTGGAGAGGTGCTGTTGCAGGAACTAGTACACGCAGACTTTTGCTCAGACCGATGGCTAGATGGCAATTTTAGTGCAAACCAACAAAAGGTTGAAGATTACATTATTAAATCTAATCCATACAGACTGATCATGACACTGTTCTGACCTATGTTTCCCTTTATGTACTGAAATAAAAGACATAGTTTCATACATCCCAGATCTCATTAACCCTTTAGCAAGCGGCATTCAATCCAGTATAATCTGGATTTACTATACCTCACTAAACTGTTGGCAGTGTCAGGATCTTGTGCCGTTACTGTACCAACACTAGTTCCGATCTTTGCATTTTCATAGACTTCCATGACATAGGAAGGCATAGTGAAGAGCGGAGGTTCATCCACATCGCCAACAATGATCTTCAGCATTGTTACATCTTTGAACGGTCCCAAGTGCGAAAAGCGGAAATCAAGGTGAGTATTTGCTCCTTCTATATTAAGTGTATATGATTTCTTTTTTTCATAGTTGAGTGGCTGTTGGCAGAAAAAAAAAAAATTATCAATACCATTCTGTGCTTCAGTTTAGCCTGCTAGCAAGCTAACTACATCTTTTCCATTTAACTTAAACCACATTTCTTCATGTTACTGGCATGGGACAATATTCTGTGATATTCTGGCAGCCACTGCCATACCTTGTAAGTAGGATACACATGAAGCAGGAGGGATTCAGGTTTTCTCTACAACAAAACTGTGGGCAAGGTACCAGTTTTGCAGAAATTCAGGGTTTAGAATGAGTGTCAGATTCTTCTTCCGTGATAATGTAAAGTCTCTGAATTTTATCACCTTTTGATTTTTATTGGTCAATGCTAAATACTGAAAAAGGTAGAGACTGATGTATCCCAAATTAAACTGACTTCGTATCTTTAATTAACACATTTAACAGACAGTGATAGGGATACTAAAATTCTTTTGGGCATCTCTTCTCTTAAATCCTCAACTGAAAAAAGAAACAAGGAGTTTCTCTGGAGCAGGAAAACACTAAGTTATTATAACAGACAGGAACTTAAATGTGTAAGAATAGCCTAAACATGTGTTTGTGTGCTTTTCTAATCACAAAGGATGTATCCCTATATTCTAGACCATTTTCTTTTCAATTCTTCACCACCAACAATGAGGGAGACAACTCTTCAGCCCGTCTCACCATATACTGCTGTGCTGCACATGGATTATGCAGTCATAAATGGGCAGAAAGTCTGCAGCTGGGAACGTGCCTTCTACGGGGCCTAATGTTCCAATAAAACCCAACAGAAGGCACATCCCCAGCTGTACCATCCACCAGAAGCGCCACTGCCACTTGAACATTGCCCTGTTATTTAAACCAATAGATTCCTACTAGGAATTCTCCCTCTCTACAAGGAAGGAGGAAGCTGGGGGTCTGACTCATGTATCACACAGCATGAATACTTTCTTTCTTAGGAGTCCCATTTCTAGCTTGCTATTTATACATGTGAAAATTTCATCTCCCTAGTTCAGCTGGTTTTCAGATTATTGTGAACTAATTTTACTGACTTGATATATTTATTTTAACCCTACGTTAGCATGCCATTACACTGTCTTATGCAAGATATAAGATAAACATGACACACTCAACTCTGTAGTAGAGGGGACTAAAAGGAGACTTAACTTAAAAGTATGCAAGTAATGAAGTTCCATTAGCAGATATAGAATTAAGCAATGTTTTTACTGGACGCCATGTTTACAGGACCACAACTATTTGGAGTTGATTTCTTCAGTTAACTGACTACTTTTCATAGACAGCCCATCGAGAATTTAATGAGAGAAGTTTTTTTTTCTATATATTGTCTGTTACCTCTAATTACTGAAATGGCTTTAAAAAATACCAGTTCAGTTTAGATGTGTTAAAAATCTTAAGAAACTTATCTCAAAACTCATAATCAATGGCAAAAAATGTATTCTTTGCTGTGCTGCAAACCCCCTATTTACTCCAGTTTATGGTCTGAGTAACTACCTTTTTCTGTTGAGAAAAAAATAAATGTGTAAGTGAAGAACTGTCAGTCTCTTCTGAACTCTTCTGCAACCCCAGCATGTGCCCGCTTTGCAGGTAGAGTCCGAGCCAGTCCCTCAGTCCAGGGTTGTACTATACTGACTGTAGGGACTGACTGCAATGATGACGACAAGGCCAATGGGAGGAGAACCTGACAGAGCTACCACATAACGAGGCACTTAGGACTGAAGCTGTTTAAACACAGAAGTATCGAGGAGAATCCCTGTTGTAATTTTTTGAAGCTTTATCAGCATCTGTCCGCAATTCCACAAGGTTAGGCAAGTTTCTGGGAAACAAGTAAACCCAAGAGGATGTATAAAGCATGCAGAGTGGTCATTTATCTGTTTCACAAAAATATGTCAGACCATGCAGTCACAGAACATATTTCAGAGTTTCAGACTGCAATTTTTTAAATGTGTTTCTATGTTGAGCAAAAGCAGTCTTTCTCGATAATAGACACCTCAGTACTTACTGGGTTACAAATTTCTGGCTTCAGCCAATTTATAAAGAAGGATAGGCAGGTTAATATTTATTATGACACTGAGCAAATCAGGTAGTTTGTACAGATAGATATACTACCATTAAGTTTCCAACAGTGTCAGAACACAGGTATAACACTAGAAGAACTTGTATACATGTGGATTTTTTTTTTTTTACAATAGAAATTATTATGATATTATGGCATGGCAGAATTCCACTATGACCAGTTTCGCTCTGTGTGGACCTGACAGCCTGCCTGAACAGAACTCAGTACAAGTATTCAAGCCTTCGATCAAGGCTAAACTGGTATTTCCTATCACCCCAAAGAGTGGAAAAGTAGTACTTAAGGCAAGAAATATGAGGAACTCAATGTGTGATTTGTCAATGTCAGTGTGTATTTTGTAGATAGAATCGTGTATTTTGTAGATAGAATCTACAGTAAATTTGAGTGATGATGTATAAGAAAAACAGTTGGTCAGGATTTATATATGCTATGTATTCCTTTGATTTCTCCTCTATGTATTGAAGGACAATTAATTCATTCTCTTAACTCTAACAGTATGAGACTTTTTTTTGTCTTTTGCTTTCTCTGTCTCCCTTTCCTGAGTGTATAAATAAAAATTTTAAAGGCATGGAAATTTACCATAGCCTGATAAATCTATAAAAAAAGAGCTAAGTATACTACTCAAATCAATTCATAAAGAAATATGAGTTTAGTAAATTTTGAGATGTTTTTCATTAATTTATGTTGTATTTCTGTTATAAGCAGAGAAATATTAAATATAAACTTGCATTGCTCTGCAGCATATATATTCTAAGATTAAACAAGTTGACAATAGGATTGCAAATTTTAACTATGATGCATTTTTTGAAAATTAACTTAAGTTTATACAACTTACAAGTCCAGTTGTTACAACACTTTTCCTTTTACTTTTGATAAAATATTAAAAAATTGAAATCTGGTTGCAATTTGAATCTCCAGAACTGTATTTTGCTAGGCTTCTGCTTAAACACTGTGTATGTGTTAAAATTGACATTTATCTTACATTTGAAGAACAAATTGGGCTGCCTTTTATAGCTTGTCCGATGTTGCGCTAAGAAATTTGCTTATAGATTCATCCATTATTTCAGGTAATCTGAGCTGTTTACCAGGAGGTTTTTATTCCCATCTTTTATTAATATGATTTATGAATCATAACATTCAGCTTAAAATATCTAAGCTATTCTAATTCAGCAAGACTTTGGGCATAAAAATCATAATGCAAAATAATTTATATTTACAAAGGAAGTATTTCAACTATCCCATCAGATTCACAATAGGACTCATTTCTCTCCAAATAGCCAAACCGAAAGATGTGGCTCTGTCCTTTCTGACCCCTTGCTCTCTCCAAGAGAAGCAGATACTCAAATACATGACTTGTAAAGACGTTCACTTGTAATGTGTAAAACCTAAGTTTAAATTCTCCCTCATCTAACTCACAGACAAGCCTTAAATATCAGTTGCCTATCTCAGTTATTAGCTGAGGTAAGAGAGGGAGCACTATCCTGCCTCTCTAGGAATCTAGACAATCATTTCTAGGTTTACTTAAAATTGTCCCAACATTGAAGATCATTAACTCTTTCCTGGAAAGAAAACAAAACTTTTAAATTTTAGATGAACCTAAACAGAACTTTTGTTCATGTTTCTTATTTTCCCAAAGCACAATGTCTTTCCATGACCATTACCCACAGATCTTCAGTGTGTATTCATTGGTTATTCTGATTTTCATGCAAAACTGAAAATATTAAGTGCAGCTCAAGTGACCAGCCACAAGGCTAACTGGAAAATACTGCTATTCATTATACTGCGGTTTGTGTTTCTAATATCAGACTCCCATAAGGGACAGCAAAATTTTACGAGAAGTAAATAGCTGCTTCCTGAACATTTCCAGTCTCATTATACAAAATGGAAGAGACGTGGACAGTTCAGACCATTTTTTTCTGGGAAGCCTGAATGATACTTGCAGACTCGAGGTCAGGAAAGTTCTAGCATACTTCTCCGAAAGTCACAACAAGGGAGGAACATGCTGGCCAGCCGTTCTCTGAAGTATCCAGAGAGTAATGGTTTTAACTGTGCTATTTTGTTTTGGCTTCCTCTAGTCTCCCACTCAAACAAGGAATTGCATGAGGCAAAGGAGAAATCCTTCACGACAGTTTGCAATCAACCCTATGTAGCAGGATCTTCGAGCCTGAAGGGTGGCTCCGCAGGGCTTGTCAATAGGGGAGATGATGAAAGTACCGGATGTTTTGGGTCACCCCAGAATGAGACTAGAAAAGATTCCTTCCACACTCACAGACTTTGCATGCCTGTTGATCAGCCTAACATAGAGGTGCTGAGAAATTTGATTTTTGCATCAGAACCTCAAACAAGTGAAGTTTCAAAAGGTTTGAGGAGGACTTCAGATCTTCAGACACAATAATATACTTACTTCTGGCTTTTCTGGTATGCCTACCATACATTCTTCCAGAGAAATATTAGAAAGAGGACAAAACATTCTATTCTACTGTTATAGAAGGCACTAGCATCTGATATATGAAACAAACCCAATTCTGTTCTTAGTGGAGATTATCTGTTTTGGGTAGGCTATTAAACTAATTCAGCTTCAAATCCAATCTAAATTAAAAGTAATTACAGCACACAGTATATAAAATACTTATTAAACTGCATATGAGATCTGAGTAAAAAAAAAAAAAAAAAATTAAAAAATGAGATTACCTTTTTGTACTGTACAAGGGGATATTATAACTTCTCTGAGGAAAGAATGGAGGTATTCCACACCAATTTATGTGGCTTTAAGTGCTGAATTTCTGCTCAACTGAGATATAACAATACTTAAGCAAAATGTACTCCTTGTCTTGATGGGAAAATGACGCAAATCACTGTCATGTGTATGTATAAGAACAGGCAACGTATGCTTTTGTCATATTCTAAAACATAGTGAAAATTTATCTGAAGCTATTTTGTCTGCCAAAACCAGTCAGAAATGTGATTTTACACATTTTATGTTCATTTTGTTGCAAATTCTTCCGTTCTGCTTTATGTTGTCAATATGCATAAATGTTGTATTTAATAAGCAATAGTCATGGTGAACTTTTAAACTGAGAACAATGCTCATTTTGAAGAAGAAATAACAGGTTATGGCATTAGCTACATCAAGGCCACCAGGAAATAACTTCAGTGGTATAAAAAAGACGGAGTTTACTTTTATGTGGCTGAAAGAGGTGAGTATTGCACAACCTTTATAAAAGACACCGAATTAATGCTTTTTAAGATACTAGGAGAGATAGAAACCTTTTCAAAAACATTATGAATTATAAAAATAAAATTTCCTTCAGTTACAAAATCTTTTTAAGATGTTAAATAAAAAAGGGAAATATTGCACCCATTTTTAAAAAGAGTAGGAAGGAGGACCCTGGGAACTACTGACCTGTCAGCCTCACCTCTGTGCCTGGGAAGATCATGGAACAGATCCTCCTAGAAGCTGTGCTAAGGCACATGGAGGACAGGAAGGTGACTGGAGACAGCCAGCATGGCTTCACCAAGGGCAACTCCTGCCTGACCAACCTAGTGGCCTTCTGTGATGGAGTGACTCCATCAGTGGACAAGGGAAGAGCTACAGATGTCATCTATCTGGGCTTCTGTAAGGCCTTTGGCACGGTCCCCCGCAACATCCTTCTCTCTAAATTGGAGAGATATGGATCTGATGGATGGACTGTTCGGTGGATGAGGAATTGGTTGGACGGTCACATCCAGAGGGTAGTGGTCAATGGCTCAATATCCAGATGGAGACTGGTGACAAGTGGTGTCCCTCAGGGGTCCGGACTGGGACCAGTACTCTTTAATATCTTCATCAATGACATAGTGGGATCAAGTGCACCCTCAACAAGTTTGCTGATGACACCAAGCTGAGTGGTGCAGTGGACACGCCTGAGGGATGGGATGCCATCCAGAGGGACCTGGACAAGCTCGGGAGGTGGGCCTGGGTGAACATCATGAGGTTCAGCAAGGACAAATGCAAGGTTCTGCACCTGGGTTGGGGCAATTCCCAGTATCAATACAGGCTGGGGGATGAAGGGACTGAGAGCAGCCCTGCCGAGAAGGACTTGGGGGTACTGGTGGATGAAAACCTGGACATGAGCCAACAATGTGTGCTCGCAGCCCAGAAAGCCAACCATATCCTGGGCTGCATCAAAAGAAGTGTGGCCAGCAGGTCGAGGGAGGTGATTCCGCCCCTCTACTCCACTCCGGTGAGACCCTACCTGGAGTACTGTGTCCAGCTCTGGAGCCCCCAACACAAGAAGGACATGGATCTGTTGGACCGGGTCCATAGCAGTGCCACAAAAATGATCAGAGGGATGGAGCACCTCTCCTGTGAAGAAAGGCTGAGAGAGCTGGGCTTGTTCAGCCTGGAGAAGAGAAGGCTCCAGGGAGACCTTATTGTGGCTTTTCAGTACTTAAAGGGAGCCTATAAGAAAGGATGGGGAAAAACTTTGTAGCAGGGCGTATTGTGATAGGACAAGGGGTAATGGTTTTAAACTAAAAGAAGGGAGATATAGGCTAGACATAAGGAAGAAATTTTTTACCATGAGGGTGGTGAAGCACTGGCACAGGTTGCCCAGAGAGGTGGTTGAAGCCCCGTCCCTGGTCAGGCTGGATGGGGCTCTGGGCAACCTGATCTAGTTGAGGATGTCCCTGCTCATTGCAGGGGGGTTGGACTAGATGACCTTTAAAGGTCCCTTCCAACCCAAACTATTCTATGATTCTATGACTTAATATGCAGATGAAATTATCTATGGAATTAGATTTGTGCATGGAATTCAGTTAAGAATGAAATTAAATGGCAAGAACACTTTATAATTAATAGTTTAAATAGACTGGGATAAATACAGGAAATTAATGTAGATGGTAACTGTGTGATGGGTTGACCAGTTACATGTTGAGTGTTTATAAGCAAGTCGATATTTACATTACATAGTGCACAATACTTGACCATTTAGATGCCAGCTGGCAAGAAAGTCAAAGAATAAAACTCTATGAAAATAAATTATACATTCGTTGCCACAGATAAACTTTCTGTCACGATTCATGCAGTCTGGGGACAACAATACGACTTTCAGCCAAATTTTACTTCTTTCAAAGAAATGTAATATGCAAAGCCATCACTCAGAAAAATTAAACTATATCTTAAAAAAAAATTGAGTAAGATTTAGTTTATTATAAATATTAGATATGACCATTCAAAAAGCACAGAAGATTTAAATAACTGTTTATTTCCTTGAATGCCTTTTCTCCCTGCCTTTCCTGCAAAGATTTAAAGTGTCTCAGGGAGCAACGTGGAGAAGCTTACACTGCTGAAGTTCATGGTTCAATAGGTTTACACAGTAAAATATTTTCATCATGGTATCTGCTTATTCAGCATTCATCATTATATTTTAATTACATACACAGGGAACTTTCAAAGACTATTGCTTACCTTCTTCAGGGAAAGAATTCCTTCCCTTGTTTCTTTGTCAGTAGATATGGAGAACACCCCAGAGCCATCGCCATTTATAATTGTGTACTTCATGTCTGCATTTGAACCAGTGTCTGCATCATTTGCTTTGATTTTGCCAACTGCTGATCCAACTTGAGCTGATTCAGGAACATATAGTTGATAATGTTCTGAGAGGGAAAAAAAAACCACAACACAATAGCTTGGACATTTTCTAGAGAAATTAAATTAGAGAACGGTTATGTGCTTGATAAATACTTCTGAGTAAATGGGAGAGTATTTCTTATGCAAAACTGACAAATAAACCTATGCACTTATTTAGATTCCTGAAAAAATTCAAAAGAGAATTGTATTTTACTTGGGACGACTTAATTCCCTATTCAAAATCCAAATTACGTAATGCAGGATTTTGGTTTTCACAGTTATTTTTGCTGTTCATCACATAACACAGAAATTAACTCTGAAGCTGACTTCACGCCCGTATTTTTAAAAGTTTGTCTTCTACATACCCAAATTACATTTATCTTCACCAACTTATGATCAAATGAGTAGTCAGATGAGTACTTTTGAACTGGAGAATCTTTGTATGTTATAATTTGTTTTTCTGAAATACGATCAGTTTTGCAACACTGCATCAACATTTTGCAACATTCAACCAACGCATATTTTTTTCTACAGAAAAATGTAATAAATCTTAATATTTTACCATTACCACTTTGTAGAGTTTTTGTTGCAGCACAAACCCCTTTACACAAATTTTACTTGGTATCCACAGTACAGGAAAATGAACATAATGGGTACATAAAAGTATTACACAATCATGCCCATAAAAAGCATGCATAACAACTATGACCTCCTTTCAGTGTTTTTATAACCTGTTAGGTTAATCATTAGAAAATGAAATGTTTTTTCTGAAAAATAATTTTCTTAACTGTCTCTGTCCTTTCGCATTTAATCTTCTAACAGGTACAAAGTTGCCTGGGGGACAGGAAGGTGCCACAAGGAGAAAAAAGTGGCAAACAGACACAATGTGACTACATAAACCTCAGTTTCCATCTGAAACTAGTCCAGAAAGACACCTCAAAGAAATTTTCTCCAGTAATGCTAGTGTTTTAACACAGCAGGGATGCTGAAACGTACCAGCACTGAAAAGGAGAATACACATTCAATAGGAGGTGTGCACATACCAAAAACTCCCCAACTGACCACCCATCCAAATCACTCCCCAACAGTCTGCACAGTTCACATCACAGACCAACCACCAACACAGAAAAGAGAGCAAAAAGACAACTTCTGTTATTATATATCCTCTGAAACTCTATGGAGTTTCTTCTATATTCCTCTTAAGCATTCTGCTATAGTGAATGCAACAGTGCAAGACTGAGGTGCAGGAAAGTGGATCAGAAGATGCGACATATAAAAGCTAACATGGTGTTACAGTTCGCCGAGTTTAAACCAGCTAGCATGACCGCAGAGGTACCCTCAGTAAACATGTGGAATAGAAAGGCAAAATGTAAACCTGCATTATGGAAGAAAACCACTATTTGTTGGATGGATTGAAAAAATTATGAATCTACAGAAGCTACAATTGCAGAGGGAATGGATGTTATCACTAAAATACAACTAACTAACTTTAAACACCTGTTAGAAAATAGACAATTTTATTACAAATTTGTCTAATTCCTTGCACAATGGTTCCTAAATCTATTTAATGTCTTGAATTGTTTTTGTAATACTAGCCCATAATACTAATAAACAAACAGTAGCGTGAGAAGGATGGACGAGTGCAATAAACTAAGTTAGTCCAGAAAGAAAGAGAGGTTTCCTGGGAAAACAAAAAATAAGTTACCATGCTTTAGGGAAATCTCAAGGGAAACAAGAAATGTCCAGCAGAACAAGAGAAAAAGTCTAATTTACCACATAAAAAAGAAAATACCTACATTGATGTAACAGGAAAATTGCTTAGTACTTGATTCAATTAGAACGCATAGTTAATTCTTTGATGCCATTCTTTGATATGCATATAAAAGCCATCTTCATAAATTTCCAAATAAATGCTCTGCCGTGCATTCTTTTGCAATGCTTCGTGCTTACAGATGATGTCAACTGACATTTTCATATTGCTGGTTGCTTTATGTCATACATAAAATTATAGTGATGGGATGAGATTCATTTTGGAATTTACTTGTTAAAATAAATGTGAAATGTGGTCTTTTGACACTTTGCTCTGACTAATATATTCCAAGAAGGAAAAGGTTGAGGTCATAAAGAATATGTTATGTACAGGCCATAAAGAATATGTTATATAATCAAACCACTTCAGGAACTGGAAGTGTTATAATCCATACGATAGGGTGAACTAATTAGAGACTTCCAAATAGTCGAGCTAGTTCAAATATATCCACATGACACTACACTCTGCTTTATAATCACACTCCAAGTGTTAGCCATCTGTTTTAGAAGATCATTTTACTGATACCAGGTTCAAACAGTCTGAAATACTAAAACTTCAAGCAAAACAAATGTTTGAAATCACTCATTAATTGTCTGTCAGTATTTGTAGAACTGAAATGTTTCCAAAAAATGGATGGAATGAAAAGAAAACTGTTAAAAAATAAAAACTCCTAGATCATAAGGTCAGAAATGTCTCCCAATGAGTATTTAACTACTGCTTCACAGAGATAGCCTGAAGATGTCTCGTACAGACATAAGCCAAATAGATAATTACAAAAAATACTACCTAAAACCAACAAACACATAAGAGGATAAAATTCAGCAACATGAAGGTTAGATAAAATGTATTATAGACATTTATCTAGACTAGCGACGGAAATGGGAAATGTTCTTACTAAACAGTAAATCATCGTAAACTTTATTACTGGAAAGTAGAGGAATCGACTGAAGGCTCAATTGAACATTTCCTTGGGCACTGAATAAATTTTGATAGGACATTAAAAAAAATGTGAGATGAGTATGTTGTGAATTTATGACTCTTTATTGTAAGCTATGAGTCTGTCTCAATCCTCTAAAAATCGGTTGGGAAGTTAGGAGCCCTGAGGATCAGGTACAGGTCTGCATCAAAACTGTTTCACCAAATCTGTTCGAGTTGAACAGATTGTTCCTACGCTCCCAGCACTTCAACCTTCCAGGAGCTGTTGTAAAGCAGAAATTTCAAACAGTCTTGGGGACGCTTTTAATTGTTCTAGAGATGCTGCTCGGTGGCTTACGGATCAAGACTCTGTAGAGGTTGATTTTATTCTCAATTTTTATGTTAAGATTCACTCAGATACATTCACTTAGCTCATGAAATGTGTACATTAATACTCTTTTCCAGTTAATGTGCTATATAGGATAGTCATACCACTTTGTAGGACTTAAATCTATGCTAATTGAAACATTGTTTGAATACATACAGGTGATCTTCATCTTTCTTTCAATAAAATATATGGCTTATCTGTCATTATAGTACAGAAACAATTTACTGTTCTGTAGAACAATTTACTTCTCATTTCAGTTAGCCTACAGGCAACCTATAATGCTATGTTTTACTCTCAGAAAAGCAATTTCTCAAAAAAAGAAGTATGACAGTTTTTAATGTAACTCAACAAGCATATTATTCACTTTATTTTATTCATTAATGTAATTTGTTGATAATTTTCACTTACTTTTCTAGGTTATAATGTCCTCTTGAACAGTAGGAATGACCTTACTTAACAAAGGAAGGGTGGAGAGGCATAATACTGAACTAATAGAGAGATAAGTAAATATTTGGCCTGCTTGTTATTTGTTTATCCAAGGTAGAGTTTTAGTAACATGAGGATAAATACTGCTTGGTGATGCATTCATTCATACAGCACAGCTCATACACTGATGCCTTTGTCTATCTACTAGCAAATTGATAAACACAGCAGTTTTAAAATTGATAAACACAGCCTTAACATAAAATACCACCATATTCTAAATGCATACCAAAGTGCTATGTGAAGAAAGTTTGCTTGAACCTACAACTAGCTGAATACTCAGTCATGAGCCAAATTGGTAAGATATGGAGAATAAATGGACAGTGAGACAGGCTCAAAGTCTGATGATTATGAGCACAAAATTCAACTGGCAGCCAATTAACAGTGGTTGTTCAGGAATCAAAAACAGTGGTCAATACTATTTAATGTCTCAATGACCTGAATGATGGGTTGCATGTACTCGCAGCAAGCGAGTGGACAATACCAACTTGGAAAAAAGTGGTCGGGGCAGGGCTGCTGTTCAAAGAGACCTAGACAAGCCGGAGAAATGGGCTGGCAGGAACCTCACCACGTTCAGCAACAGCACGGAGGAAGGAATAATGCCATCCACCAGTACACGCCTGAGGCCAACCGCCTCTGTAAAGCAGCTTTGCAGAAAAGGACCTGAAAAGGACCTTTCAAAACTTGACTCGACAAGGCTCTTTTAGCAACTTGATCTAACTGAACCTGCTTTAAGCAGGGGTTTGGGTCAGATGACCTTTTGGAGGTCCCCCATGAATCTATGTTCTTGGCATTCATGAAATTATGTCTCCTGTTTTACTGCCAGCCATCTCTGATAAAATGAAAGTGCAGCTCCAGCTGTGGACTGTGCTCAATCTTGCTTGCTGGCTTTCTACTACAAAGTTATTCTTCGTTCACAGAGCTGCTTGTCTTCATTACATGTAATAGATTATTCTGGATATCTCTTTTGACTCTGCAGTTTTTAGAAGCCCATTTCTCACAGTATTTCTTGGACATTCGTTACACCTTTCTTCACTATGCTTATTTTTAATATAATAAAACCAATTTTATTCCATCATCATTATGAATACAGTAACTTTTACAATTCCAGAAGCTCAGTCAATTTTATGTCTACTGTCTTTGTTCTGAATGCTCTTTTTGATGACAACATCTCTTTCAAACAGCTAAACTAAGGAAGAAATTTTTAACATGTGTGTTTGGCTTGTTCTTCTTCCCTGCCAAAAAAACAACGCTTTTGCACTTTCTAAAAATATTTGAAGTGTAAGTGAAGTTATTTCTTATTTGCAAATATGACACTAAAATGATCTTCAAAACTCAGACATTTTGCTTGCCTTGAAACTCTGGAGAACATAACACTCTTGGGTTAATCTAGAAAAAAAAAATATTCTTAGAGGCAATAGACTCCTTTGGCTGGGAAAAGACTCGCGCATCCCCATACCCATGCTTTTTACATCTCAGTGCAAACAGGGTCTTATGTATGTGACTAAGATTATAATGACTAAGATTATAACCAGTGATGAGTTTAACCTTGCCTTTACAGACAGTAACTAAAAGTACCTGAGAACTTTCTGACTAATTCTCAGAGATCAAAAGTATTCTGACTTCTTGCAAAAAGTGTGACGTTTATGCCACGAATGGGTAAAAGCAGAAACAGAAAGAAAACATAGGTTTTGAATACCCAAATACACATTTTCTATGCAAATGGTGTGGGAAAAATAACATATACACTCCATAATCATCACTAATGAGCAACCTCATGGTTGGGCGTGATCTGTAGCAGCCTCTAGAGCTGTGCCGTGTTGAGCATATTCTATGCCATTTACAGGGGGACCACAGCTACATCAGGCAGCTTGGGTCAGCAGAGAGCAATAGCAATACCTTTAAAAGGGATACGCTCCATTTGGACTGTATTTGTTTTGGTTGGTTGGTTGGTTGTTTTTCCCTGGCATTAGCACAGCTAGGATTGTGCTCCCCTTAGGGTTTAGCTTCATAAAGGATATGAAAATGAAGGCAGTTCTGAAGAACAGCCCTTAAGATGGAGTGGTCCTACTCCCAATTCTCCACTCAGGAAACAAAAAACCCAAGCAAACAACCCTTCTCATTCCCAAAACCATTACTGCCTCATTCAAAACCCTTATAGAAAAAAAATACTTCTTTTTCTATCCAGAGTATTTCAAAATGATTTTGATATGTATGATATATGTAATGAATAATCTACTTTGTACATAGCAATCCTCACAGACGATACCCAATTAAGTGAAATAAAAACCACTGCTAGACTCTATCCTACTGTTAGGAGTAAAGTTGATGCACATAGCTGGCATCGAAGCTCAGTATACAGAACACATATTTTCTAGAAATACTTAGTCAGACCTTGACATAAACATATTTTTGTCCCTCCCACCTTCCCTTTATCTTTGATTCCATAAACAATTTTGTGATCAAGTTTTATTGTTATGAATTCCTGTTAAAGAAGAGTTTTTAAATCAGGTACTTAAATACTCTTGCAAAGTATTACATTTACTTCCTTTAATTTTTACAGTAAAAATCTGGTTATGGGAATCACACTTATCCTGCTCAGGAAACAAAATATTATGAGACTTCCTATGCAATCAAATGCCCTTAAACAACTTATGTCAGATTTCAATGATAAATGAAACTATTTGGTAGCTTTAACTTCAAATATTGTGCAAACATGAGAACATATCAATCTTCTCACAAACAAATAGAAAAAGAAGACAAATAAACAAATCACTTTACACAATATTTGTCCGGTCTATGGAAGCATGTACTTAAAGATACATGTGCTTTATTTCTTCTATCTTAACTCTCTTAGGTACTTAATGAACATCATCATCTCTTAAGTAAATGTATTCCTCATCTCACAATTCCATCTCTTTAAGCACATCATAGATTAATGATTGATTCTAGCATGTTAGAAAGATACAATATAAGAGAAATTTCAGAAGATTACTCAGGTCACTGAGGTTTGTCCCTTTTAACAGTCTATTTCCTCAGGACATTATTGATGCTAGCTGCTTTTTAAACAGCCTGTTGTCCTTGTGCAGCAGCCTTGCTAGGCAAGCGATTCTAAATACTTCTTCTGGAGAATCAAAAAAGCACCATATTTCTCTTATGTTTAAGACTAACAGCTGTTGTCTCTTGGCCTGACACATTCAAGTCACACACCTTCACTGAGTAATACAAGCATGTGATAGCGTTTTTCCCCTTTACATGGGCTCCTGGCTGTCACAGTCAGAAGGAAACTTGTGTTCTGAAAATTGACAGAAATGGAAGCTTGCTAGCTCTTATTTACCTGCCCCGCATTCAGTTTCTGATGTGATACTTTAGCCATTTCTAAACAAAGAACAATTAAGGTCAGCGGGCTTGGAGATTTACTTGTGATGATCCTCTGTAAAGGCAGAAAATCAGTATACTGAACATCAGCCCTACTCACAAAGGAAATGTCACTCACTGGTCGTTCACTTTGGAACCTGAGCACACACTTTATAAACACAATCACTTGAAAAAATTCTCTGCCTTTAAGAATATGACAGAAGCAAAATACTCATTAGCACCAGAATTACGCCGTGTGACTATTATGCAAATATGTACTATAACCAATTTTAATAGCCGTTTTCTTTAACAAAGAATACAGCTTCTAACACGTATACACCCCATGAAACGCATCGTCAGATTTTTACAGCAACCTTAAACACAGTCCTAACAACATTCTTAACAAAAGAAAATCTTGCTACCTGTCTTTCCTTACACAAATAACTAAAACTTGATTTATGTAAATACCATTATAATTTTAAAAGTCTATACTGAAATACTGTTTACATCTGATCAGCACTAACAGGTAGAATTTCTAGGTTACAAGTAATTATTTCTATGTCTTTTTTATATCAAAGTTCCCCCATTATTTAAGATTTCCTAATAATATACTAAAATGTTCTGGATTAATCTTCATGTCTCAAGTTAGCCGAGATTAGCATGTTGGGCAAGAGTTCAGTTTTGCAGAAAACTTCCAGTATTAACCAAAGGTATTTTAACAGCGCAGCAAAAGGAATTCTATTTGAACAACCCTTAAATTTTCTCATGAGACCCCACCCTTTAAAACTCATTATGTTGACTCAATCTCACAATAGTACTAAAAAGAAGTTACATTTCATTTTTAAGTAATACCTGGTGTGGACATAAAACAAATTAATACAGACTGCTGTATTTCCTTATCACCTAGAAATATCTAATTTCCTGGCATTTCCCCTGGCATGTGCATATATGTCACTCACTTTATCTTTTAATGAGATATTAATAATTGCCTTTCAGTAGATTGATCACGCACACCAGGCTCATCCTGTCTACTGTTTACACAAAGAGCTGTTTCTGAAGCCAACTTTGTCTAACCACTAGAAAGGAAGAACAATCCTCCCTAAATCTTACAGATGTAAAAAATTATCAAATAATATGGTTATAATCTATAGTTCTTTAGACATCCTGGAACACATATATGATAAAAATTGTTGGTAATATGTAAACTAATTCTAGAAAAGCATATCCTAAATTGTGAACCACCTGCGGAAACAAACAGTGAATATGGTAGTACAAAAAACTTGTCTGTGGAACACAGGAATGAGAAAAATGAGAATAAAATAAAACTTCCAGGATGGTAACCTCACTTTTGAAGAAAGGGAATAAAGCTATATGCAGGAATAATTATTCTGAAGAAGAGAAATATTAGGGTTCTGTGCAAATCTGGCTTTAAATCAACTTTCTACGTGTGCCTCTACCCTGAATTAAGGTCTTACTAAAAGACCTAAGCATCTCTTCAGCAATAACTGATACTTGGGACTATTGAGTTGCAATACATTTTACCGTTAGTATAGTACAGCTAGCAGCTACTGGGAATAGTCACAAAGGTAGTAAGTGTTGTAGTGTGAAACATGAAAAAGGCATTCCTGTAATTATAATGAAATAAAGAGTCTTATTAAATAAGCAACATTTAAATATAGAACAATTTCTGGAATGAAATGCTTTCTAATACTCCCTGGACACCGCATCATTGCTGGACTCATCATCATCATCACATAAACGACACAATGAACAGGAAACTAGATTACTAGGTATGAACAAAATCCAATTTACAAAGGTGCAGTTGATCAGATGTCAGCAATCTTAAGCCAAACCAGTTATCAAGTCCTTTTCTTGTTTTGTTTTAAATCTGAGTTTCCAGAGGACACACAACTTCTGTAATCATTTTAATTCAGGAGTCTCCAGTAACTTTGAACCCCTGTCCAATTTCAGGCAAATCTAACAAAAGGGCGGAGGCCTCAAAGACATTACGATTCTACAAGCCTCTTAACAATTACTGGTTGAATAGAGAAGAAAGACCTGCTAAAAGAAAAGCAGAGAAAACTCCGCTTTGCTCATCTCATTTGGCAGCAGCCAAGCAGTCAACCATCAGGCAGATAGCTCTGGACTAGTCGCCGCAGGAGGACGGGCCAGCGCTACAGTGCAAGGCAGTGGGGAGTGAGAGGGTGCCGACGGTTACGTGGGGGAATCATAGGAAATGGACGTACTATGTGGAACTGTGGATACGGAAAGGACCATCTTGGAGTATAAATTCTAAAAGAAAATGAACAGCAGATACCTTTGCACTTAATTAGCTAATGAGTTATATTAACAAGGCCAGATAGTAGACCCCTTACTAGCACAGAACAGAGTTAATGTCTACTTCTGGGATGTGAGCTTACTTTTCAGAATTAACTGGAGTATCTTCATACAACATTCCTAATTAAACATGGCTGTGCACTTTTCACACAATAACATTGTGAAAAGTGAGGCCAAACTAATTATGCATACACATAACTTCACATTATGTCTATATACTGCCATGAAACAACCAAGCCTCAACAATCAAGCTTTATAAAAATGTTTTAAGCCATGACTTGTATTTAAATCCTGCTTTATCCTAAAGAAGTGAGCTAGATGTATCAAAACCCAAAATCTACTAATGGAGTATCAGGGAAATCATTTCCTTGTAAAATTAGATTCTAAAGACAGTAACTAAAAATCTCCTACACACTGTCCAGAGTGTAATCGTTAGCACTTGATGTACAAAACGTGTCAGTGGAAGCATCTGCCTAGTGTGATGATCTTGATGCAATCAGAATCTATTCATCCTAAACAAAGCAAAACATGGAGAATCTATTCATCCTAACCAAGACCAGAGGGAATTAATGAAAGAAAAGTATACAGAAAATTCTGATGTAACTCAAGGCTGATCAGTGTCATCAGTAGATGGAACATTTTCTATCAGATTACTGAAATAAATTTATGATTATGAAATTAAGGCCCTTAGCCATCAACCAAGTAGATCCATCAGTGGTAAAACTAACAAGAACCAAGAGATGTTGATTATTGAAAAGCAAAAATCTTCCCATGCAGAGCACTGTCTGTCAGCTTACATTAAATAGATAGTTCATTTATAACTGGACTCTCTAAAGAAAGGAAATCTGTGGTAATGAAGAAAAAGAAATCAGAATTGTACAAGATGCACTGAAGTAATTGATAAGCAATTTGTATTTGAGGTTTCAGGTTATTCTCCTGCTGAATTCACAACCCTGTGCCTACTCCTGAGACACACTACCGTGTTTTGCAAGCGGAATTTTTCAGCTATGTTTCCTATTCCAGAGATTATTATTATTACTACCATGTATTTCAGAACTGCAACCATCAGACTGATAAAATTATGCAGTAATGTTTCTTATTATTCCTCCTAGACTTTTTGGTATTTTGGAAAACTGTAGCTCTTCTGTTAGCAATTTCTTTGAAAGAAAGTCAGCTATATTTAGAGTGAGTACAGAAAAAAACACAGTAAATTCATTTAAGCAGATATATTTACAACCTCTATTCCTAAGTTTTAAATAGATTTTTCAAAGTGTTTCTTTAAGGGGGACAAATCCTGCATACCTTACTCCATATGTGTCTCTAGTGAACACTGATCTACCAAAGCCAGGAAGATACGATCTTTTAACTATGTACAGCAAAGTATATTTCTAAATAAAACAAATAATAAAAGCATCAGTCAATCAGATGTGCTTCCCAGCATGTTCTCAAGTAAAGTACTCATCCAGTCAGAGTCAGATTCAAAACTCACAAGTATGGTAATGGAGAAAAAGAAACTAACCAAAAGAGAGTCTGTGGTTTAGCTGAGGCTCAGCCTGTCCCAAGGGTTATACACTTGATATATGCGGTTTTGGTTAGCACTTGCCTTGAATTCAACTCTGAATGTGACAAGCCTCAGTAAGTCTCATTTAGCATTCCATCTAATAAGGAAATTGAAGAGAAATTTAACTGAAAATCATGGCATACAAAGAAAGGAGAAGAAAAATAAACAATGAAGTTATTTCTCTTAGTGCAATGCTCGTGCACTGTTGTAATAGTTCATGATGCTAAGATGGCCTGATTTTAGATCATCTACACTTTTGTTCTGTATTACTAACATATAGCTACTGTTCTTTTGCAAAGGGTTTAAATTATGCTTGTTGAAAAGGAGTAAAAAAGCAATGTTACAGTCATAAATGTGGTATAGGAATCCTGTGTGAAGAAAAATAAAGCAAATGTTTGTACTTTACAAGACTTGTTCTAGGATTAATATTTTCTATTAAAAATGATATATGTTAAACCACATTTTTTACTTTGCTTTGTTAAATAATGAGTTTTCATTAAATCTGAAATGCTGTTTTGTAGTTTTCAATGTTATTTTTTGCAATTATTAGAATCCCTTAAAATGTGTAGATTATAACCTGAACATTTTATATTTCTTTCATTTCTGAAAAAAAATATTAATACAGATAAAGAAATATATGTGCCAATGTACAGTTCTGCCTGCCAGTCAGTTTAGTATCCAAAACCTTCCATTCATAATAAAAGAGGCCAATTCTTGAAACCTGATAAGTAGGGATCCATTTGTCTCTGTGTTTGTAGGAAACATAGGGCATTTTTTCCACTTTTTAACTATTTTAGATGTTATATTTGTTCAACGATATGCCTTACCTTTTGCCTTTCCAATAGTTAGGAAGTATTAAATAGAGTGATGGATGCAATGACAATTCTGTGGAACATAAAGCCAAGTATACTTTATTTAAGGCTGTGTTTTAAAGGCTTTATGTTTTTATGTGTTTGTGAGGCACAGAAAAAATATTCATTTCTACAACACTTTTAATGAGCCTTCTTACTGCTTGACCAGAATTTACATAAATGTGTATTGCCAGGGAGCTTTGTTTTTCCCTGGAGCTTTGCGATCTCTATTATTGTTTATAAATCTTCTCATTCAAACAGCTTAATGCATTTCCCGGTGGATGTACCTATAGCTACCAGTCCATTATGTTCTACAAGGGCTCACGCAATGTCTGAGTCCAGATTACAACATTCTTATTGGCCTTGAGCCAACCTGCAAAGGAAAGCAGGTTTAGCAATGCAATTACATTCCGGAAGACTTTTAAATAAATTGTTGACTGAATTCAGAATTCCTACAAGACGCCAGCTGCTGTGTCAGACCAGTGTGCACACAACGAGTTTGATAGAAACGAAATTCCTATTAGTGGTCATATTAAGATATTCTAAGAGTATTCTAGCATATACTTTTCATATATGCATGTGAGAACATTCAGTTTGACATCAACGTCAACAATTCATTTAACTAGGATAAAGGCAGTTTCCACCGTAGCTCAACAACAGTGAGAAACAGCTTAGGTTTTGATCATCTGTAACGTAAGTGATCTCAAAAGTTCGCATGGGTATAGAGAAAGAAATAGAAGAAAAAAATTGATAGATGTGTATGGAAGCAGTCAAAGGCATGCTGGATTCAATCTTTTAATGTGTTACCTTTTGTTGTTGTCTACCATGGGAACAATGTAATTCACTTGTGGGCTCAAAATCACACAGTTACTGAAATATACATTCAAAAAGGACTGGAGAATAACCCACATATGACAAGACTATCCCTTTGTCACCCATCTCACTCTTAGCGTTTAACTGAAAGAAATCTTCACTGGTTTCAATATTCTGCTATGCCATCTCTGTGCTTCATCTGAAAACACTGGAAAACTGAAAAATATTGGTGAATCCCAACACTTCCCGAGCTGTCTTCTCCCCATGAATTCGAATACTAATTGGATTTCACTAATAGCTTCTTTTACTTCACTGAAAATCAACACCATTTTCAAATCAATTATATGCTGAAATTGTACATACTCTGAGGAAACCTGGGTGGATTGTCGTTGACATCAGTGAGTGTGATATTTACAGTTGTTGACCCTGACAGCCCTCCGACCTGCCCAGCCATATCTTTGGCTTGAATGACAACAGAATAATGCTCTCTGGCTTCCCTGTCCATGTTGTGCAAGGCAGTCCTGATGACTCCTGTGATGGAAAGAAAACAAACAAACAAAAGAAAGATCAGGATTAGATTGTTTGAGCAAGATGAAAGGCTGGGCATAACCTTTCTTTTCAGGAAAGGTGCGGCATGGCAGATTTTCTGGAAATGCAAAGCTTTTCTACAAGCAAAATAAGCTGGCTTTAGTTGTTTGTGCTTTAGGTAAGTATGTATATATAAAACATATATATATATATATATATAAAAAACAATGCCAGATGCTGCTAGACAATCAACTTGCTTGAGGATGTGAAGAAATTAAAATCATATAGATATTAAAACAACTATTATAGTAATAAATAATTAATCCAACTTACATAACATTCCTAGCCAAAAGGTACATAGCCAAAACTCCGGTGTTTTCTCATATATTATAACTGTTTAAATAGCTAATTAGTAGAAATATTAATGAATGGGAATTCTTACCCAACTCAAGAAGACACAAATTCCTTTTTAAGAAAAGCTGATTTCTGAATTAAAATATGACATAGCATTTAAAACTACCCAAAAGTTAAACTTTCTTATTTGACAAATCTCAAAACACTGTACTTTCTTATTTGATACATGTCAATCATACACATTTATGTTCATAAGTGTGACTTACCTAATACTTGTCTGCAAAGTGAAAGATAAGCTATTATTGTTTTTACTACAGTATAGAGAGAAAATCAAAATTGAGTGATCCTAAAATTCTATTTATTTTTATCCATCACCATCAGATTTTTTTTTTAACATTTAGTCAATTACACATGCAGAAGCAAAGATTACAACAAAGTAGGAACAGTCAACCCTATGGGCTCAGTTTCAGTTACGGGATATTTTTCACTTATGATGATGCCTGGAAATTAGGCCCTGCTAATTTCCTTGATCACAGACTGACAGAAACCTCAGGGAATCAAGAGAGGGAAATGTCAAGCCCTGTGCCAGGGAACCAGTACATGCTGTGGGCAGACCAGCTGGGAAGCAGCTTTTCAGAAAAGGATCCAGGGGGGTCCTCAAGTTGGGCATGAGCCAGCAATGTGCCCTTGCAGCAACCAAGGCCAACAGCATCCCAGGCTGCATTATGAAAAGCATTGCCAGCAGGTCAAGGGAGGGGATCCTTCTCCTCTGCTCACCACTGGTGAGGCCACATCTGGAGTGCTGGGCCCAGTTCTGGGCCCACCACTACATAAAAGACATTGATGTCCTGGAGCGAGTTACATAGAAATAAAGAAATATGTGAAATGTTAAATTTATTAGCATTAAATTAAAAAAAAAAACCTAAATGTTTACGATAATTTAGTTTTGGACTCTTAAATTGACTGGCTGTTATAACTCGTAAGAAAACATACCATAGCATAATCAGATATTGCTTCTGGGTAAATTTTAAACATATAATAGCCATTAATAGAAAGCAACTTAAGAAGTGTCTTGCTCTTCTAGACAACCTGCTGTACAACACAGTTCGCAAGGCTTTTGATTCCCACAGTCTCAGACAATGCAAAAGTGATTTCCAGAACACTACTTTTCTTGTACTTTAAAATTACTTTATTTGCCTTTCTTTAGTAAAACCATTTAGCCATTATTACATACGAAATGGAAATTTTCATGTAGGTTATACCATTGTTTCCATTCTATTCTGAAAACAAATCACACATAAGTAAGTGGAACTATCCACAAAGAATAATATTTTAAAGTATCCATGAAGTTTCAGAACGATTTTAACACAGTTTTGCACTGTAAGTTCCTTTTCATCAGAAGCGTAGATTCTGGACAAGCTGGCTAAAAATAGTATGCCATTCCGGTTTAGTTCATCGGTGTTTTTTTCCTTTAAATGATACACTTAGATCTTTTTTCACATATTTCACCATGATATACTGAAATTAACCACAATTTATATATACCATAACAGAAAGGCATGGAGACATTTGCATAAAAGGAACTGATATAACTTAAATATGCAGTTTCATCAAAATCAATATGGTTCACGAAAGCTGGTATTACTGTTCTGAAAATTCATTTTAATGAAAAATAGGAAGATAGAAAAGTATGGAAATTAAAAATGTCCTGCCTTGACTTTTTTCAGATAAATTGCTTTAGTTTTTCACATTGAGACCAAATTTATTGGAATATTTAATGTTTCTGTATATGCATGGAGGGAGTATGGGATTTTTTTAACAAACCCTTCCATTTCAATTTGAAATAGAACAAATTTTACATAGTAGGACATCTGTCTTCTGTACGATCCTCATAAATACACTAGTTACTTACATTTTTAAACTAATTTAAACAAACAGAAATTCCTCTGAATTACAGTTACTTTCCTCTTCCTTTTTGCTTCAAGGGGTATGGTACTGAATCAATGCTTGTAGACAGTTAATAAAGATTTGTGGATGACTAATCATTTGATCTCTCCCACTTGCATCAGATTGCTTTTTTCTGAAAACTGAGTAAATGAAAATGAGCACGTTTTTAATTCAAAAAACTTATATCCAAAGTTTAGAATAAGAAAACCGGTTTTAAGCTTGGGATATGCTGAAGGACAGGAGATAAGGGAAGATTTAGTTCTCTCTCTTTTCTTGGTTGCATATACATACATACGTCCTAAAATTATATCATCAGTATGAGGTATGTAACTACCATGAGGACCCTAATGCTCTATCCTTGTCACTAGCAGCTCCACCAACTATTCTGGCAGTGTAGCACTAAAATCATACATAATTTCAAATTTCTCTAATGAGCCCAGAAAGTGTAAGGAGAACTTTCTTGGTTGTCTTTTCCAGTAAGATAATATGAAATGCTCCAGCAATTCCTTTTAAAGCAGGAATTGCCCCTGAGTACCTTCAGTATATCAGCAGGGGCTCTTATACATCCCACAAGAAGACAGAAAGTTCATATTAAGTAAGACGTCTCCCTCTCTAAAACGGTGAGGAAAGAAACTGAAAAACAAAACTGTCATAGGCTTTTTAAATTTAAACACAGCCTTAATTTTGCTTCATATTTAACTTATTTTAGATTCAGTAACCACTGCAGAATTTTAGTCAGCTTTATCTTACAGCCTACTCCTGCATGATGTGTGAATGGAGCCTTCCCAGAATAAAACATGGTTCATTTTAACATTTTGAGCTCAAAGGTTTTCTATCCAGGGGGGCGGGGGGGAAGCAAACCCAAACAACTCCACTTTAGTAACAAGCTAGATTGTCATCGGCAAGTTTGGGTTTTTTTTTTTGTTTGAAGAATTTCCACTTTGTTGCTGGATCATGAGCCTGGTCACTAGAAATTTTATGAAGGGCCAGTAGGTCATACTAGATCCCCCAGCTTCTACTTTCTTATATATCTGTCTTGTCATGATTACAACCACTAAATGGTTCAAATATAATTTTTAAAAATCTATTTAATAACTAATTAAATGTGTGATTCTACTAATTACTGAGGGAAGTGAACTGTTGCAGATGGTGATTTCATTAATATTTTTACTTTGTGAATAAAAGCTCTATTTTTATCACTGCTTTTCTTTAGGATATGTAGTTATTTTATTTTAACTTAATATTCTGAATATATTGTATATATTAAAATACATTTCAAAATCTAATATTATTCTACCTTGAAAGAATTAGATACATCCCTTTTAAGAGAAAGAAGTACAGTTTTTGTGGTTTTTACATTTTAAGACATATACTGGGCACGCACAAGTCAGCAGATGCATTTCCTTTTTCTTAAAACTTCAAAATAAACTTCAAATTTAGAACTCCCAATAGACTTTGACTTGGATTTGTGAATTAGTTCAAACTATAACTGTAAATAAAATGTGCAATACAAAGATTATGGTCATACTCCATATTCTGAATGCTTTTAATCTAGTCCTTTGAGTTAGATCTGTTTTATATAACTAACATTACACATTTTGTTCCTCTACAGGGACATCACTAGACACTTCATGGCTAAAAGTCAAAGCACTATAGAAATGACAATTAGTGGTCAATTTTCTCCTATGGTCATGATGAAAGACACTATGTCCTTTCTTAAGAAAATTATCATTGAAATAAAATACATGAATCCAACATTGAAAGACAAGTGCTGTAATAAAATAGTAATTGCTGAAAAATAAGTATGTTTTTAAAAGAAAATAGTAAAGGTTTTTAAATAAGTAGGTTAGAATAGTGTTCATTTGGTATTAAAAGAAGATTAGGGGACTGGAGCATCTCTCCTATGGGGAAAGGCTGAGGGAGCTGGGGCTGTTCAGCCTGAGGAAGAGAAGACTGAGAGGGGACCTCATCAATGCTTATAAATATCTGAAGGCTGGATGCCAAGAGGATGGGGCCAGACTCTTCTCAGTGGTGGCCAGTGACAGGACAAGGGGCAACGGGCACAAACTGGAACACAGGAAGTTCCGTCTGAACATGAGGAAAAACTTCTTCACTGTGAGGGTGACAGAGCCCTGGCACAGGCTGCCCAGGGAGGGTGTGGAGTCTCCTTCTCTGGAGATATTCAAACCCCGCCTGGACGCGGCCCTGTGCAGCCTGCTCTGGGTGACCCTGCTCTGGCAGGGGGGTTGGACTAGATGATCTCCAGAGGTCCCTTCCGACCCCTGCCATTCTGTGATTCTGTGATGCTGTGATTCTGTGATTCTGTGATTAACCAGACTGACTATATTACAATGGATACCCCCAGGAAAAAAAAAAGAAATCCATTCAATTTACTATTAACTACTTAATAAAGCCTGAAAAATATCGATGAGTAACAGCCTGAATTTATAAAATTAAAAAGTCTTGTTCCAAAGCCTCCTGAATTAAGGAATCTGAAGAAAGCTTCACTGACTGAGTGGAAAATACACCAATTTATGTGGCAATGGCATGGATGCCAAATGTAATCATAGCACCTTCCACTGTTTTCATAATGCAAACCATATTCAAATGAATTAAATTAAGAATTTTCTGCCATGCAGCCTCCCAGAAAGCAGACAAGAAACTCTAATCTGCCATATCCAATTGCTGCAAATCAAAGGAATATCTGTTATAGAAATACCATAGGAAGTGACCACCCTATTTAAGCAGGAAGCTGTCATTTTTTCTCTTGCCAGTAGTTAAAGCATATGTATATGGATGCCAGGTTTGCCAGCTCTGTTTCAGTGAGTATGGTTCACAGGTTTTTAAAGTACATTTTTTTCAGCCTCATGTAGGCTGGTTTAATCAGCAGGACATTATTATCAGGGATGTTTTTACACTGAAGTGTTGTACTTGTCCCATTGTCGTCAGATTGCTGCTACTTCCAAATCAGTATGCTATGGAAGAGATATTTTCTGGATTTAGTGGTAGTGGATTGTTGGTTTATCCCACTGTGATTGTTGCCATTCCTGTAAACATCAACTTTTCACTTTGGCCTAGACATCTGCATCAAGCTTTTCAGATAATTTAGAACTTAAACAAAACTAACTTTTTTTGGTGCAGATCTCATTATCAAGCTCTTTTAACAAACCTATGCCCGCTGTGGGTCTATATGGCTCTAAAGGTACAGATGTCTTTTTATTTGTTCTGTTGAGCTGTACAGACACGGTTCTACTGTCTGAGGACCTCTGTGCAGACCGGACTGTAAACCTGAGTTTACGTGCACAACTCCCAGTGGTATCTGGCAGGCTGTATGGCCACAATTTGAAGTGCTGTGTATAAATGCTTTTTCTGTGTTTAAAAGTAGCAGAGAATAGTTAATCATGGTGAGTAAAATAGTTGTTAGATTGTAGTACAGACAGGATGGAAGTATATTTTAACAGAAACAGTCAGTGTAAATGGAACAGAATGAGGTGCTGCTGTCATAGTAACAATAAAGTAAAATACAGAGTCATTATATTAAGTTGGGTCCAGTAAGACATACAGCATCAATTCTTCAAATATTTCCTAGTCAAAGGAAACCAGCTCACATAACCATCTACACAAAATAGGCACGAGCTGGACTGTAAGAAAACAAGTGGTCTTCAGCTTCCAAAAATATTTTCAGGTTCTCTAAAAGAAGTCAGTGGTGGGCAGCCACCACTTGGCAGCCCAAGAGGTGGGCAGCAGAGTCACTGGAAGACAGAAACCTGACTGTTTCTTTTTCTGTTTAACAAAGCAGTATTTTTTCCCAAGCACATTACTATCAAACACATTACATGGCTTAACACCTAATTAGGTACAATGTTTGTAATCATTCAAATTTTCAAAATTTACTCTTTTTAAGCAACAATCCTCACCTTGGAAAGAAATCTAAGTATAGCTTAGATTTTTAGTATAGTTTAGGCAACCTGATGCATCCACAGTCAAAATACATTCTTTCAAAAAACTAAGATATTCAAACTTAATAGTGAATTCTTTATCCAATGGATTTACAGTTAAAAGTCAGATGAGACCACCAGACCTCCCGTAGAACTCAGGCCATTAACTGAACTAGCACTGTACTGAACCTAGCAGTTTGATTTTGGCTAAAGCACGTCCTCCTGAAAGCATGTAATTTTGAACTGAAGTGATCCAGAGGTAGAAAATATCACCTGTTTCCTTGACTGAATATTCCAGTCGTTAATCATAAAGTTAAAGGTCTACCCTTTATTTGGTAGTGTGCACTTTCAATTTCAAACCATTGACTCTTGTTACCGTCTTTCAGACCATTAGTTTCCAGTATTTCTCCTTGTAAAGGTGCTGCTATATTCTCATGAAGCTAACCTTTCTCATAAACTGAATAGTAAAAAACTTTTCACTGTAAAGCCTTTTCTCCCACTCATAGTGTTATTTGCTCTTTTCAGCTTTCCAAAATTTTGTAAAAATACAGACATATGAAATTAACGTTGATATTTCAGTAATGCTACCTGCCCTCCGGTACCAACCTCTGATGTAAATTTAACTTTCCTAATCTTTTACAGTATATAAAGAATATATTTAAGGGTTGTATTGAGCTTTTTTTTGGCTCGCTACTGCTTTGGGAACTCATGTTGAGTTGCTTTACTCTTAGTTTACATAGTTATGGTTCTCTTGGATACAGTCCCAGCCTCCTCCTTTCTAATTGTAGGACTTTGCATTTATTGCAGAGTGGCACAGGTTATCAAACAATCTGGATTATTTTGACAGAATGTGCTGTTCTCATCTTTACTCATCATTCTGCCATTTTTGTGTCATCCGAAAATTTTATCAGCAGTAGTCTTATGTTTACTTTTAATCCACACAGAAAGCAGCTGAATAGAATTGGTCTTACACCGAACCCTGTGGAGCCCTGATGGAATCTCTTCCTTTCATGATGATTCTGCCCTGATGACAACTTTTTGCTACCTCCAAAGGTAGCCAGTTCATAGCCATTTAATTTGTGCTTTGTTACTACTACTTATTGCTATCTATTTAACTAGAATGGCATGTGACATGGCAGTTATCTTTTTCAGTATAACTTGCCACTTCATCAAACAAAGAAATCAGGTTTCTTTACCATGATCTATTTTCCAGAAAAACATAGGGAAAGGCATCATTGCTGTTTCTATTTTTTTACTGGCTAATTTCTTTCTCAGGTCCTCTATTTTTGTTTTTTCTTTTTGCCTAAATTTGCCAGCCTCATGTTACAGATTTCCTTTTGCTTGGCCTTTCAGAAAACTGACACACATTTATATTCTGCAAATTTCCTTATCTACTTCTTTATTCAGGGAGAATCTGCCACCCTTCCTAGTTTGGGGACTGGACAATAATTATAGTTCTCCATTAATCTAATCCTGTTTCTAGAAGAGTCAACATTTCAGGGTGAAAAACAGGAAAATTCTGCCAATTTTTTGGATGTGCAGATTCTGAAAAGAGTTCACAAAGGGACTAACTCCTCTATTTTCAGAAATCGTTTATGAATATGTTATGTCCTGAAAACATGCAAGTTGTTTCTCTTGAAGTATAAATTGTACATAAGTTCCTATGAATTTTCAGACAGCAAGATAGAGTTAAACATTCTTTCAAGAAAATCCCCTGAGTGGTTTTGACCTCTCCTAAAATTGCTTCTCCATTATTGAAGATTTTTTTTCCCACATAAAACTGTTGGAGATAAGGTATGGAGGAGTAGAAGAAAGCCTTAAAGCCAGACTTTGACTTGAATGAAAATATTCTCATGTCTAGTAGCAACATGCCACTATATACTAGTTCTCTGCGTAATCGTGCATGATGAAATAATTCAATTTATAATGGAAGACACTTCAGTGGTTTTGCACTGACTCCTGTGATTTCCTTGGAACTGAATCTGAATTAGTCGCATTTCTATAGTTCTGAAGAAACATATGGTCAGGAGCAAATGGCTAAATGGTTAGATTCTCCAACTTGAACAATACGGTGGTCAAACTCTGATGTGTTCCTGTTAATGCAGCGGGCATGTGCCTCGGGTAAAGCAGCACGAGGCAAGCCTACAGAATTATAATGCTACTGCTGTGTTGAAAATGTATTTTTCTTTTCTGACAATTCAGTTAAAAAAGTATTTAAAAAACGAAGAAGAATCTGTACCCTAATTAGGAGGGGGGAAAAAAACAAAGATAATTGTCTGCTCAAAGCTGGTGACAAGTGACTGCTGGTTGTATAATGAAATACTTAAAGTATTATGTTCAAGATAGCTATGAGACATACCTAGATACAGATATATATGACTAACAGATAACTTGATGCTGCTTTGCTATTGAAGACTTCTCCATAACAGATCACTTGTCAGGTAGGCAAGCAGAAGAACCAAGTAAATGATGTGAGTGTGAAAATAAGGCAAGGACAAAGAATGCTGGAAGGGAGGAAATTACTCATTAAGTGTGATGTCTTCAGATATAAACCTCTTATAGGTGTATTTAATCCTTGGTGAGAAGGAACAACCTTATGACACGAGACAAACAAAACAATCAAGTAAAAAGGGGATGCATTCAGTAACCCCTGAACATAACAGATGGGAATTAAGTACAGGAATCTTCTCAAAGGAAATCCCATTTGACAAGAAAGAGCTTAAAACCTTCTGAAAACTAACTACCTATATTCACAAGCTTGGAAATACCCCTCTCTTAAAATAGAAATAGTATTGACTGCCAATATCAAACACTGCTTCTTGTAATGTCACTTACCTTCCGGCCTACATAAAAAGGTATTTAATCTATAGTATGAATGAAAAAATAGACAGCTTAAGGTTAAAGCTGCTAGTATTTCACCCATAATCTAAAGGTCCTTATTACTTCCTTCATAATGGAAAGAAAAGTAAAGATGGAGCCACAGACTGGACTTCATATTTCTCATCTACTATTATTAAATGAGACTTTTACACAAATTAAACCTTTTGTCTTTAAAAAGTACATAATACTGTATCTAAATAATTGGAGATAATTAACATAGTTGCCCATTATGTTGAATAATATTGTGGTTTCTTTTCAAAGTAGATCACCTTGATAAAAGGGGCAAGTAGAGAAACGATGACTATAGACATGACAAAAAAACTTCGAAATAGGGTCAGAATGGTGTCTGGCTAATTAAAAAAACTGAATGCAACATATACTCTTGAAAAGATTCCACATTTGGACAAAATTTCATGTGCTGACTAATTTAATTACAACTGACAGACAAGGTCAAGACATATAATTCAGATTAGCCGTTAGTAAGAAAGCTTGCTTAGCCAGCAGACCAAGAAGTTACATAGTAGTTGTGTTCTTTTCTCCCTGTGACACTTACTCATTACATACCCATGAGCATTTTACTTAACCACAATGCTTCATTGACCCATGTATAACACATTAAGGACCTTATAGCAGTACAGCATAATTTATAATTGTTATAAGTCATTTAGAGTGCAACTTTACTCAGCGTTTAAGTATGCTTATTTGTAAAGTGCAAATGAAATACAATGAGACTGGTGTCAATATGGAAATGTGAAACACTTTTCCCATGTGTCCTAGGTACTTGAATTACAATGAAACCATTTCTGCTTGATGTGTGGTGATAGCGGCCATGCAAGCTAATGTCTGTTCAAAGTAAAATCATCAAATTCAACAATCATCAGCAAGTACCATCAGCAAAAATTCTTCATTTTGGAAAGTGCTTTAGTGCTAGATTTAGTACATCAGAATGTAAATATATATATATATGTACATACGTTACAACAACTACCTTACAAATATGATTAGTTTCCTTACAGGTCCTTGAAAGAAGGATCCTAGAAACAAAATATTATTGTAATGTTTTCTGGGGAAAAAAAAAAACCCAACATTTTAACCAAAAAATTTATAAACTCATTGAAACCATAGTACTTGTAACAAAATCCCAATCTATTCGCACAATGAAAAATATTAGTTCAAACTCCGCATAGGAGAAAAAATGTCTAAAAACTGCACTCTGGATAAACAGAACTCTGACTAAGGAGCTATGGTAGGTCACAAATAGATATTTTTGAATGCTGAAAATGTGTCTGTGGTAGCATTAAGTGTACCACAGTTTTCATAACTTTCTGATGTGCACAAAAAAGATGATGATGCTATATAGATAAAATCTAAAGAAATCCTATAATAAAACTTCTAATATGTGCGTTCACAAACGTTATTTTCTTTCTTAGACCCAACACCCACAAAATCTTTGTCTATTAGGTGACATAATAGGTAGCTATTGACTTCTGTTGAGATTCAATCAGGATTTATTGACCTGAGAGGTAGATATTGATCTAGTCAGAGAAAAGATAAATCTCTACCTAGAGGTACAATAAATCTTACAGCTGGCTGAAAACAGAAGTCTGTGTTGTTCCATTCTTACAGGTGCACTGCTATCAAGAAAATGACTACTGAATTAGTGAAGCGGTGTAGCTTGTTGAAAAGAGGTATCCTCACACTACGATAAATTAAAAAGCATCACAATAAGGTCACACAAAACATAAAATATGACCACTCCATGACAGGACACAATTTTGTAAAGTTGTTTCTCTTTTTGATTTGACTGAATACGTTATTCTGCAAGGTGGTCGGCCTCTGCTGTATGTACTAGCACTGAACACGTCTTGATTTCAAACTGAAGCTTGTCTGCATTTGCAATTATTCTGAATTTAGACACAGCACAAATTTGAAAATACAAGTGCTGACTCTTAAAAGCTCTTACTGGAGCAAGACTTATTTAGGAATAACTCCACACACGTTTTTGTCATCAGCCCTGGGAAAGCCAGGACTTTGTCACAGATCCCACCCACAGTGAGGAAAGTTATACAACTTTATAAACCAAGTCACAAGTACCACAATTTTATACTTCATATATTCCAAACTTCTATGCTGGGTTCTGTAAAAATGAAAAAAAAAATATAAAATCAAAAGATCCTCTTTCCTTTTCCTCTTCCTACCTACCATTCTTATCCACAATCATTGAAAAATGCAAGAATAACCTTTGTTTTGTACCTTCAGGGTTCAGTTATTTCTCTGAGAAAATAAGGAAATCTATCAATTTACAACTTGATTTTCTTGATCAATCAGCAACCAGCTTAATAAACTACAGTAATCTACATGACCCCTTCAGATGAATGCAATATTTATATAGTTGCATAACGAATGTACAAATGCGCCTTTTCAAGCTCAGTTTAAAACACACCAGTTCGATTAAAGATGAAGTGAGACCGTGTAACTGGGATCTTCCAAGTGTCTCAAATCTTTATACAATTTGGTTATGCGTTGGCAACATAGTGCACTGTAATATTTCAAACTTGCACTGAACCAACATTAGCTGTTTAAATCTTCTAGAAAATTTCCACAGGGAATTTTTTACTGACTGGAATGACACGCCAAAATATTTTAGGATACTGTTGAAAGATAGTATTGAAAAACAGCGTGACCAAAGATGAAGAGTTGAAATACGGATTTTTTACAGATATAAATACTTTGGAAAGTATAACAAATGAAATAAAAATGCTTCCAAAATTCCACTTATGTTTCTTAAATAAGGTTTTCCTAAAAATTATATTTTCAATGAGTTCGCTTGTCTGGATAATGAATTTGTGATCGACACAGGGCAAGAAAACAGACCAACAGCAGTGTCAGAGAGCCTTTTCCTTTCTCTAGGGTTCTATCTAGTGCAAATACTTGCCTCATGAGGACCTGGAATGTATCAAAAAAGTGGACTTCAACATCCTCTGTCTGTCCTTTCTAAAGGACATAAAATTTTGTAAAAGTATTTCTAATTTCTCCATTTGCTATCAAAAACCCACAGTAGAAAAACATAGAAAAAAGATAATAGGACTACCTTGATTTACAATTTGGTACAAAGAGTCAATGATTGTTACCAAATGTATGTTCTAACTAATGATGTGAAGGTTCATTCAAACTTATTCAAATGAAGCTGTGAAACGATCACTAGAAAATAAACTTTCAATAAAAACAAGGCTGCCTTCCTTAACATGGTTGACCTTAAATTAGACTATTACTGTACCTTTCAAATATGAATGACAAATAAAAAATAAATGATTCACTCTTCTGCTAACATTTAGAAGGAGTAAGAATGCTTTTAAGAGTTTGTAAGGAAGTAGGCTGTCTATTTAAAATCCAGCCCTTCACTTTGCTTAAGTACCTATTCCAAGGCTAAATTATTATTCTTGATCTAATTGTTCTTGAACACTATGTCATGGGCTATATAAAAGTACCCCATTTCTAATTATTATGACAAAATAAACTAGAGATTCAGAGCAGTATACCAGTTTTCACTCTGAATTTCTTTCACCATTTTTCTTGAACCAAATGAAACACAGAACCTTATTTGCCCAGTGTGTTCTTTGTATATGTCCGTAGAGGAAGTCTTTCCTCTAAATGTAATCTACAATAGCAAGTATTTCTCTGTAGGTGTAGCTCAGTTTTCTAAATCTCCAGAATGACCTGAAGTAATATGAAACAGTATACCTAAAGCAATTTACATGTACCTACATATACAGTATCTGATATGTAAATAAAAAAGAGCATCTCATCTCATGTACCAGGCAAGAAGCTATAAAAATCCATGGTATCAGGAGGCCAGCCACAGGGAATCCTAATCAGAGTGGACAGGAGCTTTCCTTGTGCAGAAAATGCAGCAATTATGGCTGGCCATGTTTGTAACTGTCAAGTGTTTTTCTTGTCCACTCTTCTTAGGATCTTCTTAAAGTATATACATGATGAAGGTGAGCAGGACCTCATATTGGTGATCTTGATCTGTTATAAATCCACATACTTCAAATGAAGATAATGAAGCTATGCTGATTTACATTGGTAAAGAATCTTATCTTTTATTTTTAGGCAAAAAGCTTCTTACCATGATTAGGGCTAAGTTGCCAATCTAGTAATCTAGTTGATGAGTTTTCGCTCTGCAGGTGTTAATGGTGAGGGGAGCTCATATCAGGGAAGACCGTCTTATATGAGCAAGGTTGCTGTTACAGCTCCTGAGAATCTGGCCAATACTTACACTTTGCTTATACCATAATGTTTCTAAAATCACACCTGAAAAGTAAAACATATATTTGTGATTCTGTGTTTCAAGATCAGGAATAGGAAACACAGACTGCACGCGTATTTGGGCCATTCACTTCCTCTTGGGAACAGGGAATTCAATTCAAATCTCTCTACCTCTACTTCCAGTTCTACATTTTCTTTCATGTTTATATTTTAGGCTGTCCACATTCTTCTGCCGTCTTGTCTTACTGGAGAAAGCCCAGCATACAAGTGAGACCCATTATCTGCTACAGGCACAAAGTGGTGCTGCAATATACAACAAGCGATAATTATAGAAAGATACTTTATAAGCAGTGTATTTCTGCTAATGAAACTCTTATGGAGAAATTTAGAACTGTATCTTCTGAGACAAGCTGTAAGTAAACCAACAGTGGGAGTGTAACTGAAAGAAAATTTTGACTCCCTAAAGCCCAGCTATTGTAAATTAACCCAAACGGTGAAAATTAAATAGGTCTAAGTCAGGAAATACCTACAAAGAACGATATATTTCCTGGAGCTAGTACAGGTATTTGAAAAACTTAGTTGTTGTAGCTCTCAGGAAAGTGAAAATTAAAATGAAGCATGCATTTTTTAAGGTATTTCATATTTTAATAAATGATATGGCTATTTTCTGCTGTATTTGAGTAGAATCATAGAATCATAGAATCATAGAATTGTTCTGGTTGGAAGAGACCTCCAAGATCATCGGGTCCAACCATTAACCTATCACTACCAAGTCCCCCACTAAATCATATCCCTTAGGGCCTCATCTAAACGCCTTTTGAATACCCCCAGAGATGGGGACTCCACCACCTCCCTGGGCAGCCTGTTCCAATGCCTGACAACCCTTTCGGTAAAGAAGTTTTTACGAATGTCCAATCTAAACCTCCCCTGGCGCAACTTGAGGCCATTTCCTCTTGTCCTGTTGTCTATTACTAGGGAGAAGAGACCGACCCCCATCTCTCTACAACCTCCTTTCAGGTAGTTGTAGAGAGCAATAAGGTCTCCCCTCAGCCTCCTTTTCTCCAGACTAAACATCCCCAGTTCCCTCAGCCGCTCCTCATAGGACTTGTGTTCCAGACCCTTCACCAGCCTCGTTGCCCGTCTCTGGACACGCTCCAGCACCTCAATGTCTTTCTGTAGTAGCTCTGCTGGTTATGTTAGAAGACGTAACTTCCAATACATAATTGACCAGAAAGTGGCAATAGTGCATAGTAGCTGCTTTAGCACCAGTAGAGGTTGCCCATTTATGTCAACAATATCTTCTTAATTTTGATTAGAACTTGTTGTACGCTTCTAAAACTTACTTTTGGTAAGGAACATTTTCCTGTATGTAGGACAATTGCCAGCTTGACTTCAGAGGATATACTACCCTAATAAATTAGTTTTAATATTTTCAAAGACTTAGTAAAAAGTTGTATTCTGATTGTTAGGAGTCTGAATAGTAAACCTTAAAAACATATTTTGACATGCATAAAACTTTCGCATGGTGATCCATTACTGTAATACAATATCACTTAGGGTTTTTTATGAACTGTGCTGCAGAAGCCATTTACAGAAAGATTGGAGAACAGACTTTTATTACCCTTTTTAAAAGATGTCATTTATCAAATGGACAATGACACATATATTCTCAGAATCTTAAGATAATTTAATGGTTCACACATATATAGTTTGCAAAGGACACTACTATATCGCTGTGCTTTGAACAAATTAATTTTTTTTTTCCAAGAACAAGATATTAAAAGTTTCTAAAAGCTATCTCAAAGCATTAACTCTTCTATTTTTGATCTCACTCTGAAAAAAAAAAAGCTGAGCAAAATAGTTTTCTTTACACAATAACACGACAATATAGATAAAAGGTGTAGTTTTCAAACACAAATTCCTGAAAAGTCATTTAGAAACATGGCCTGCAATTAAGTGTTCCCACTTACCCTTGAGAAATCATACCTAACACTGGGCAATACTATTTCAAAATATTGACTTTACCGTTAGTTTCTTGTATCTAAAAAACTGATTTTCAGAAGACTACAAGGGACATGTTTAAAGATTCAGTCTTGCCGTGTAAAACAGGGGAAAGTCATTAGCCTCGCTAAACCCTACAATAGAAAATGGGAGAAACAGGGGTTCCATCATTGGATAATGTTATCACTTATTAACTATCAATAATTTATGACTGCATAAACAATATTGACCAAATGGTCAGCAGAACATTTAGGACTACAGTACGAATAGACCAGTGGTGGCCTGTCATTTGGCAGTCAGTGCTCCTTCCCCACCAGCGCCAGGTGGGAATCATGACCTGGGACTCCCCTGTCCTGGGGACTGAATGGATGCCCAGGACAGACCTAGTGCTTCACAGAGCACAGGGTGAACTGACTGACTGCTGCACGTGCTTCTGGCCCAGCGCTCCTTCCAATTTTTATGTGCAGTACAGTCATGATGCACAGCAAATACTTAGTGATGATTAGAAACAGCCCTGGCCAGCTGACTCCGGAGCAACCCCTTTGACCTACAGATATTCTCCCTTTGCATTTTCAAGCTCTAGAAAGGTGCTGCTCAGAGTATGACTGCTGCAGTTTATACATAGAATACCATTACATCTTGATTTCCGGAAAAGTGCTACACTTCAGAGATACGCGACGTCTCCCCTTGCAAAATCTGTGGTTGTAGCTCTGTGCATTTTACAAGTTCTCACTATTTATTTGAGCTTTACATATCGAGCACTGAAGGAACCTTTTTTAAAGTCATCCCAATTCCACCTAAGTGTTCCTAGAGACATTTTTAAAAGCTATTTCTAGCAAAGGACTGAAGACATGTCTGTGTATGACAGTCCTGCGTAAACACCATGAACTCTCATAAATCTGTCAAAATGGAATTTTTCATTTTCTGTTGTAAGAAGACTATTGTTATTATAAAGGCATATAAAAAGACTCACTTGTCAGCACCTGGGATTTATGAATTAAATCCATATTCTATAATGGCACAAAGAGCATCTTCGTAGTTATAGATCTGTTTACTGTTTACAGAGTGCAATATTCAAAGGGACGTACTGAGCAAACAGTAAGAAAATATATGAAGAACTTAACCTTCTCTCAAACTCCAAAAAGAGTTTAAATTTTTCTCCACCTGCATATAATATCTTAAAGGCTGAATTCCAGAGCTTTATTTTAGTCCTTCCATGAACAGTGATCCACAGACTTGAGTCCTATTTCTCCATGCGGTACTACGGAGGACTCCAATTTGAAGTAGAATAACATTTCCTAATTACCTGTGGATGCATGGCTATCAGTTTCCAAAAAGAATCAAAGTTACACACACAAACTGTTCTACCAGTACTCTTCTGTAACCACCAGCCAGAACTTCCAGTTTTGCTTTCAGAAATGTTTCGGGGTCCTAGTGAATCTTCCTTTTAAGCTATTTCCAGCCTTACCTCTCCTGACAACTGTGTTCGGATTGTCTAGCTATTGCCAGTGCAGAACGTAATAATGTGAAGACTATCTGCCTCTAAAGATTGCTCTCCATGGAAGGACCCTTGGGGTCTCTGACATTAAACACAATCTCCTTATGCAAAAGCAGGCCAATCTTATAATTTCTCTATGTGTACTTGGAAAACAAGCACAATTCCCAACAGTTGGACATCAAAAGAGAACCCCCAACATGAAATATAACAAATAATCTAAATCTTTTAACAAGGATTGTAATGTAAAGACACATCTTATGGAATTTTATTTTAAAAAGTCTTCAGAATTAATTGCTTGAAACAGTTAGGAAAACCACCAACGACTGCGGTAGTCACGCTGTCTGACAAGGCTTGTGCAGGCGCTAAATAGCATAAAATGCAAATGTTGCACACTTGAAAACTGAAGGCAAACTGACATGTGCTTGACAAGTCCTCCATACAGGTACAATGTATTTCTTTGGGAAAGGACTTCAGAAAACCTGTGTCATAGAATTGTGTCAGCAACTTCTGTATTATTTTTCTTTCAGTAAAATATTTCTTTTAAACTGCCAGTCCTGCAATTATAACCTTAAGTCTGAAAGCTATGCAACGGTTTTTTGACTTGCACTTCATTGTTAAGGCTACACTTTCTCTGGAGGAAATATGGTCTCTTTTTAATGGTGCAAAATGGAAAACAAAACAATACATCACTATACTATGCACAGATTTTAATGGGCAGTACCAACCAAATGATGCTGCCTGATGTTCTAGAAGTGCTTATGCAAATACTTAAGAATTTCCACCAACTTTCGATGTCCTTCAGCTTTACTCTGAGCAATTCTAAATAACAGGGGGTCACCTGTGAACAGCTTATTCAGGAACACAGCACATCTCAAGAAATCCACTGAAATATTCTGAAACACTTTGGTATAGATTTTTCTTCATGTAAGAATTCATATTTAGATTATTTAAACACTGCACCAGGTCAACAACTGTGAATATTTCCGCATTGTTAAAAGGACTGCTTTTTCTTCTTGTTTGTTTTCTTCTGTGGTTACCTATCTTAGTCTGCAGCATGGTGATGTTCCCACTTCCCTGCTTATGAACAACACAATGAGCTTAACACAATGAGCTTCTTAGAGCAACAGGAATATTGGGTATAGCATACAATGCAAGAGTTATCAATAACTCATCCAAAAAGAAGGACTCATCCAAAAAAAGGAAGAGGGAAAGAAAATACGAGAAGGATATTCCATGCTCCTTTCATGCTGTGTATGCACATGTGTGTGTGTGCCTATGCTCAATTCCTTCCTCCCTCCTTTTGAACTGTGGAAAGAAGGGTCATGAACACATTTATCATATTATATTCTAGCCTCTGTTTTTCAAATTAACAGAAATGAGAATCTTACACTGAAAACAATGCTGCAAGACTAAACCAAAAACTTAGAAAAAAAAGGAACCGATTTCTAATCAGGGCTGCCTTCCATCCTGTTTTTTTTCCAGGTATGTTGTGCATACCTGTCTGAAATTTTATCCAGACAGGCTTTAAGAATTCTGTGTGTTTTCCAGATACACAGCAAATCTAACCAGCTCATGCTTCCAATGGGATGTCCCATACATCCCGCTTTGGATTTACTACAGATGTACTACACTGATGATAAGTACCTACACAGACAGTTTCACGCATCCAAAGAGTAAAGAGACCTTCCACTGTAAATGAAGTCTTTACATGTTCCACATTTTGGTGCACCCTGAAAGTAATAAACTTACTGACCATGCTCAGAGCAACTACAGTTTGTATATGTAGGTGTCTGACACAGATGAATATATATTTCTGGAAATATCAGATGGAAACATGAGACCCATTCCTCCGCTGAGTGAACTCTGTGTTTACTTGCTCCTAGTGTTTCTATGTTTCATTCTTTACCTATTTTCGCAGCAATCCATTCAGCCCATTCATCCAAAGGCAGCTCAGGAGCAAGTATGTTCATTCCAGGCTAGGCTAATCCTGCATCTCAAGAGAACACTCATTCAGCCACCTCAACAGCTCTGGGTTATTTTTTGTCTGCTATTTAACAGATTAAAAAAATAGACAAGTTTGAACTTCACATTTTTTAAAGAAACAGAATACATTTTCCAGAGAAATAATTAGTATCACTTTTCGTATGAGCTAAGGAGTGAGTATTCCACCGTGAAAATCACTGTGGCAGCAATGAAAATAACATAGTCTCTATCATCCCTCCTCCAACATATTTACTAGCCTGAATTATTCTTTAACCTCTACGTGGACACAATCTACAAGAATATCAGTTTCAAACACCAAGTCTTACTGTCGTAAATGGATCTGCCCAAGTATAAAGTAAAAGAATCGCAGAGAAACAAGTTGTCCTGTGCTAAGGAAGAATAAGCTATATTTGAAACATTATTGACACTTTTGTCTAACATGTTTCAAAGACATTCATTAAGAAAGTTGGCATTTCTTAACCAGGCAATCTATTCCAGTCCTTTAACAATGCCTTTATAATTTTCCCTAAGGACTAGCCTGAATCTTTCTAGCTACAGTACAAATTCATTGCTTCTTGTTCTGTTTTCCATAAAACTGAAATTTAGTGAGATACAGATGGCCCAGAATGCACATCACTGACTAAAAATATATTTTTTTTGTTTTGGTTTTGTTTATGTATTTATGTATTTATTTATTGTTTAAGTAGAGATTCAGTCAGTTGATATATAATCAGAACCCAAGTTTAAGACAAATACCTTAATAAGAAATTTATGTACAAACAAGCTATCATAGGATAGTACTACCCACTTTTTTTTTAATGATTTAATAAGACGAAAGGCTAATTTGATATCTTATTTTGCAGTGTGCCAGCAATAACTATATTTCACCCTTTTTACAGTGATGTTAACTGACAAGAGTTAACTGTACCACACACTACATTCTTCCATACAGCTGTTGAGCAACACTGAAATCATTTTCCAGACCATTAGGTGCATTCCCCTCCTAAAAGACTGAAATGCTGATAATAACGCAGAGATAATTCAAACAAGTACATGCAGGTGCAAACCTGTCAAATGGTAAAACACTGCAAGGATAATAGGTTTTCAGTCATCACTTATAATCCTCTACTTGAATGCAATGTTTGTGTTTGGTATATATTTCTCCTGTGCAGCTGGCATATTATTGCCCCACAATAACAGAGTATTTGCAGAGCCAAAAGAATGAAACCAAATTCTGGTTAAATAAACTGACTTCAGCAAGGAATTCTGTAGGGAAGGGAAGGAGGAGTCAGCACATTTTTCAAAGCTAAATGATATGGTTTCCCTGGTATAAAACATATGACTATGTTTACATGTATAAATGAATAAGGCAGTCGACTACAAATGACAATCATTTGTTTCATGCACAGTTATGGCTTTGTGCCATTATCTCTATTTATCTCTGCAGTGATTCAAAACATGTAAAGGAAATACAATGTCTTGAAATGTACACTTATGAAAAAAGAAGCAGCAGAACTCAACTTTGAGTACGTCCAAAATGATGAGTAGTAAGAAATCCCCAAAGTCATAGCTCCTCTGAAGCGTTCTCAGAGAGAGCACCTACTCAAGTCTTTAAAACTGGGGGAATTACAGGTTCCCCTAAATTTCTGAAGACTTTCGGAGCGGGCCCAGAGAAGGGCCACAAAAATGATCAGAGGGCTGGAGCACCTCTCCTATGAGGACAGGCTGAGAGAGTTGGGCTTGTTCAGCCTGGAGAAGAGAAGGCTCTGGGAAGATCTTATTGCGGGTTTTCAATACTTAAAGGGGGCCTATAAGAAAGACGGGGGAAAAATGTTTAGCAAGGCCTGATGTGATAGGACAAGGGGTAATGGTTTTAAACTAAAAGAGGGGAGATATAGGCTAGACATAAGGAAGAAATTTTTTACAATGAGGGTGGTGAAACACTGGAACAGGTTGCCCAGAGAGGTGGTAGATGCCCCATCCCTGGAAACATTCAAGGTCAGGCTGGATGGGGCTCTGGGCAACCTGATCTAGTTGACGATGTCCCTGCTCATTGCAGGGGGCTTGGACTAGATGACCCTTAAAGGTCCCTTCCAACCCAAACTGTTCTATGATTCTATGTGCAAAATGTCATAATCATTGTTTTGCAACAGATACCACAGCAAGTGAAATACTGAAAATGTTATGCAGAAGCCTTAGTCTGAGACTTCCAAAACAATCCGTCCAATGTGTAAATTTTTAAAAATTAAATTGTTTTGAATGTCTGTAGCCATAACACCCTTGTTTGGTACTACGGTTTCCGTTGCCTAGTGGAAAAGGACCTGGGAGTGTTGGTTGACAGCCGGCTGAATATGAGCCAGCAGTGTGCCCAGGTGGCCAAGAAGGCCAACGGCATCCTGGCCTGTATCAGAAATAGTGTGGCCAGCAGGAGTAGGGAGGTGATTGTCCCCCTGTACTCGGCCCTGGTGAGGCCACACCTCGAGTACTGTGTTCAGTTTTGGGCCCCTCACTGCAAGAAAGACATGGAGGTGCTGGAGCGTGTCCAGAGACAGGCAACGAAGCTGGTGAAGGGTCTAGAGCACAAGTCCTATGAGGAGCGGCTGAGGGAACTGGCATTGTTTAGCCTGGAGAAAAAGAGGCTGAGGGGAGACCTTATCGCTCTCTACAACTCCCTGAAAGGAGGTTGTAGCGAGGTGGGGGTCGGTCTCTTCTCCCAAGTAACAGGTGATAGGCTGAGAGGAAACAGCCTCAAGTTGTGCCAGGGGAGGTTTAGATTGGATATTAGGAAAAATTTCTTCACTGACAGGGTCATCAAGCACTGGAACAGGCTGCCCAGGGAAATGGTTGAGTCCCCATCCCTGGAGGTATTTAAAAGACGTGTAGATGTGGCACTTAGGGACATGGTTTAGTGGTGGACTTCGCAGTGTTAGGTTAACGGTTGGACTCAATGATCTTGAAGGTCTTTTCCAACCCAAATGATTCTATGATTCTATGTGTATTTCCTTTTTATTAAACTCTGTGCTATTTAGAAGAAGCACAGCTAAGCAGTGCTACAAAAGAAGAGAGTTGGGTGTCAGTTCAACGCTGCAGTTCCTAAGCTTGTCTCGCATCCATCACATATCATTTTACTAGTCTTTCTAAGATTTGTGTTTAGATCATACAGACAATCTTGAACCACAACAGAACCTGCTTACAATTTCAGCATAGTCCTCCACATCCAGTAGATGAGTTCTGTCCAGTTTGCAAGTATTCTTTATTTTCCAAAGAAAAGATGATCTACTTACTGTAGGAAAGAAGCAAAGGAACCGTAATTTGTTTCAACATACATGACAAAATATCCCCCTTCTCCACAAAGGTTTGTGCTCTGAACTGGCAAGCTGATACTGCCCATCTTAAAAGTGAAAACACTTCAGTTACAAATATTTTTAATTACAATTTTACATTGACTGGGTTGAGAAAATGTAAAATACTGTACAAATCTCTGAAAACTAATATAAGCAGTGAAGTCGCTCATTTTGATCAGACAGATTCCTCTTACTAAGTAAGCAGTTTTTAATTTGTGAGTTCACATATCATTTATCAGATATGTGGAAAGATAAAATGCCTGATGAATAAATTTGAAGAAATGTGTTCAAGATTTCTGAGTTAAGGAGGAAAAAAGTAGGAAACAAAGTCAGACAGGCAGGGACATTGTACACTGAATTGGCATTATACAGGTCCAAGGACTTGTCTATCTTTAACAATTCATCCATAAAATGATTCAAAAAATAGTGGCTTATTTCTAGGGAATACTGTAAAGCTTAAAGTTAAAAAAAAAAAAAAAGAGTCATGAAATTCTGAAATGCCTAGTCTTATGCTTTATATAGTATGTGCTGCAATAACATTCCTGGCAATAAAGTGAAGGGAAAGAACAGCCTTAACCAGTGAAGTTTCATGTTCATCTTTGATGCACATCTTTATGAATTGTGCATCGCAATCCTATAATGTATTTACAATCTGATGGGAAACAGTCCATATGATAAATGACTTAAATATATGATTTTTAAGTCATAGATTTCTGTTGATAATGGTCAGTTACAAATCCCACTTTTGGGCTAAAATATATGATTCTTTGGTGCCACGTAGTTCTGGATTTTACTCTTTCAAAGAGAGGCTGTTGCTAGTTTCAGATACGATCTCCGACTTGTTTTGCATTTTAACAGCTGTCCATGTGAAACACTCTGTATTTCTGAGTAGCTTTTCACAACTGTGACCATAGCTCTCCCTTAGGAAATAAGAAATTAATTCCTGTTCCTTAAACCATAATCGCAAAATAGAAATGGAGCTGTCTTCTCTTCTATCCAATTTCATTATTTTCTGCTCAGTAGAAAAACTAAATAAAGTTTGCTCCCAGACATGAAGGAGATTTAACCTCCCTTCCTCTTAAAACCTTCAAATTTATTCTCAATTATGGAAGTATGGAAGTATGTTTGCATGATGCTATTAGCTAGATATGTTGAAAGTTGTGAAAACAGATGTATTGCTAAAACACAGTATCATTTACAGCTAGTTATTCCTTATCAGTACTTCAGTTACTGATACTGTTCCTTCGTGGACACTGAAGGGACATGGAAAAAAAGTGTCTGACTAAGACTCTTGACATTATTTCTGACATATCTCAAGTATATTTTGAAAATGTTTTTCTTTGTCTGCAGAAGTTTGAAATAGCAAAATATTTCCCCATTCATAGTCAGGATGAAAGTAAAACAACCTCAGGAATCATAGTCAGGGTTCTAAGGATCACTAATATTGAAGATGTTTATTTTAGTAATGCTGAATTCCTTTATTTTGAGTTGAATTCCCAGTTATAAGAATAAAATGTATTTCAAAGACCTTTTTAAAAAAATAGAACTGACTCATCTGTATGAAGTGTTTTAATTTCAGTTGTCCAGGCTTTTCCAACAAGAATATATTTTCTAACAGAATTGTGGTTGGCTGTTATGGAAAACTGTATATATTCAAAAGCATGAGGAGGATTTTTTTCAGTCACAAAATTCTTATTTTTATATCATGATGACTTTGTGAGAAAAACATGCATGCGTGTAACTAAAATGCTTGAGTATTGCAATCTCCTGCCAGAGGTGACTGTTGGCAGCTTTACAGTAGTTTTTATAGCTAGTACAGAATATAGCATGCTGGCATGAAAAACTGTTCAATCATCAAGCCTGTCTTTCAGGCTGGCTGCCAAGAAGGTGGTAGATTAACTTTATATTGTTAAAGTTATTTTTTGCTAAAAGCCTTTGATAGCATAGCCCCTAGCTATCTGTCAGACTTCCTTCTTGAGTCTTGTCCTGAGAAGTGACTATGCTTATATAAACTTGCTCTTTACAGATCACAGCTAAATCTCCTACTTTAAAACAACAGGTGATTTTATCTGTGCTGCCACATTTGCTTAGATTTATCAATCCTTTCACTTCCATTTCCGCTCACCCTTCCCCATCTTACAATTATAATCATTTTCCTTACCAATCACAGTATTTCTTAATAAGCCTTCTCTGACACTGAAGTGTCCTGATTGCCAGGTTTTAAACTATTTGGTAAAACAGTAGGGCTGAGTTGTCAATAAAAAGTATTTTTCTTACTAGAGATGAGATAAAATAGAAATTGCATTGGAACACGCAATATTGGAGAAATATCAATATATATCCAGAACTTAGCTCCGCAGCTAGATCCTATTACTGTCTCTGATAATAAATACACTTTAAAGACGGAGGTCCAAGACACAGTTAAACCCAAAGTTTGTGCAATACCCTTCTCAGTGACTCTATCAGGAATAAACTCAGTATAAGTGCACTGACTTACAGCTATGTAAGTCTAGAAAGAATGAAACAAAATAAAAATTCAAGGACTCTATAAGCTTACTGCAGAACTGGCCATGAAGTGCCTCACAAATGCAGACAAGGCTATTCTCTGACCAATTTAACTACAGTCTGTGGAAATTAAACCATGTAGAGGTTTGAAGTGGGAGGGAACAGACTTGCAAAGCCATCTTATCTTGATTATTCCATTATATAATTATTAGTTTCAGCAACATTTGGCTTTATTTTCCCTTTCCTTGCTAATATATGTGCAGTTGGTAGGAACTGTCAGGATTTTTTTTTCTTTTTTCTTTTAATAGTGATTGCCCCATGTCATTTATTAGAATCTGGAGGAATACTAACAAGGAAATTAATGTGGGTTTTTCCCCCCACCTCTCTCATGAGGACTGTATCTACAGAACATGGTCTTTTTTCCTTTCAATATAGGGACAGGGATGAAGGGACTATACGTATTGGCTAAATGTCACAACGCACAGCAAGAGAAGATGTTCTTTAAAACTAGCCAGAAATCAGCCACCCCTGATTCCCCAAGGATCAGGTCACAGCACTGCCCTCAGTACAGTGTAGTTCAAACTGTGTGCATGTTTTTGAGAGAAAAGGAGAGAAGGAAAAAGGGGCTGATATAATGAGTTCATTCATTCTCTCAGCTACACCATAATTTGCTGGGACTGAATTCTTGGGCAAGAAAAATTTGGTATTTGTTTTCAGAATGAACACATATCGGATCTTATATGAGTTATTACCTTTATCATTTGTAAAACAGTTAATAGGCGATATCAGTTACTGGTTGATAAACAATGCTTACACTAACACTGCTCAGAAAATAAACTGGTTTTCATTTTATAATACCCAAGTGCTAGTTTCCAAATCACAGAATCATAGAACCACAGAATCTTAGAATCATAGAATAGTTTGGGATGGAAGGGACCTTTAAAGGTCATCTAGTCCAACCCCCCTGCAATGAGCAGGGACATCTTCAACTAGATCAGGTTGCCCAGAGCCCCGTCCAGCCTGACCTTGAATGTTTCCAGGGATGGGGCATCTACCACCTCTCTGGGCAACCTGTTCCTCTGTTTCAAATAACCCTTTACACTGAAGAACATTTTTATTTCCTCTTCTCTGCCTCTCTCATCTACACTCTGCTTTTTCTCCTAGGGCACTAATGCACCTATTCTAAAATCCAGTAAGTTAACCAAAGGCAGACACTGGCTGATGCATTCATCATACTAATTATGTGTTGCATGGTATGTTTCTCCCATCAAGTGCCTCCTACATATTTGATACAAACCTTTCAAATCAAAAAGAAGAAAAATGAAAACAAGTCTTAAAGCCAAGCTGCGTGATTGAGAGAATCACTTATCCTAGTGTCACTGAACTACAAAATCAATTAATGTCTTCTATCATCTTCAGAAAGCGCTATCTAACAGGCAGCCTGCAACAAATTACACCAGATATTCCAAAAAGCAATTTTTTCTTCCATTTCAAATTAGAGTGTAGGTAAATTGACCCTTTCTCTACATGTTCATAGTGTAAGGCCACGGGTCACTTTGCTGCTGCAAGCCTTTCAAAAAGATTCTGAATGGCTTGCTAGGACAAATCACGGTGTAATTGAAACTCTGGTTGAGGAACTTACAAAGGTTTAACTGAGGTGTAATTTCTATGTAAAGTAACTTTCCCCAGATGCATTAGTGCTTCGTATAATTTAAACAGTGGAATTGACCTTAAATGGATTTAAAGAAAAAGTCAACCCACACAGTGTCTTTTCAAGTAAACAAATCTGCACAGCTATTTCATTACCATATTCAGTATCTCTGTTTCCTCTGTTTTGGTTTCCCAAATGTGAGTAATCATCTTAGCATCGAGTAGATGTTTGATTCCTTTTTCATAGCATTTTGCCAAAATTCATCTGACAGTGTATCCAAGTTTCACAGTCTAGATCACATTCTAACAATAAACCCTTCCCCCTTTCCTCTGTCAGTTTCGAAAAATAGTATTTTTCAAAGTGGAAGAGGACTGGTATTATGTCTGGGGAAAAAAAAAAAAAAGCCTGCCTAAAAGGCAGGAAAGTTCTTTCCCTGCTGTATTACTGATCTCTCACTGTAGACTTGTGTCAGACGTTTAGACACAACTTCCTTCTGGACATGAGGGTACTTCTGTTTACCTTTCACTTTTGTCGGAAGGTTTTGTTTCTCACCTGCTTCAGAATGGAAATCAAGCAGTTCATTTTTAGCTGTAACTCTTCACAATGTAGGTACTGACAGTCATAAAGAATACCTTGCTTTCATTCACCATTTCAGTTAGCCGAAAGATCTAAGATAGCATTCACTAACTTGAATGAACATCTGGAGTTTAAAGCTGGCAATTTTCAGTAGAAGATCCTTGACTGAAAACTGCACGAGCCAAATGCAGCTTTGCTGATGCATATGAAATGCTGCAAAGCTGCTTTACATAAACTTTCCTTGTGTGATAACTGATCCATGACACTGATTTCTTGTTTACACTGTGCAGACCAGTATTATGTTGTCCAGAAGGGAAAATAAGAAATCTGAGTACTGACTTCTTTGCCTTCCTTTCTTCCTAACAGGGCCCACACTTTTCCTTCATGCCAGAAGCCATTTTCCTGAAGTCAATCTATATCATAACACTTCTGAGATTGTCATCGACAGGTTTCATGGGTGATGTTCTTCAACCTTCACCCTATCTTAAATAAACAGAAAGAAATACCACTGCTTCATTCCTTATTTTCATAGTCAGGGCAAGGGATAGAATTAAGAACCAATTTCTCCTCCTGGGCCCCTAAGTACTCCACTTGGGGCTAGCTTTAATGTATGATTCACTCATGTTTTGTATACTTAAATTCAAACCATAATTTCATTATTGAATAAGGAAGTAAACCAGTCCACCTTTGACTGACTATTGAACAACAAAGGTATTTCACATCTAAATATCCTGATACAGCTCAAAAATACCCAAATAGCTACAGATTTGGCAGATAGAAAACCACAGAAAGGACAGCAGATTTCAGGAGCCTTTGTATAATCTTCATTTTGAATCTGTCATTTGTGCATTTGGTGTAGTTTCCCCCTGTGCAGATGGTACATTAATATCCCAGTAATGGAATATCTTCAGAGCCAAAACACAAATTAAAAATTCTGGCAATATTAGATAGTCTTAAAAAATGACACAGGGGAAAAAAAAGGACAGTATCCAAAGGAAATGTAAGTGTGCCATTTTTGGCTCACTTCAAAAATACGCAATGGTTTATGGAAGTCTTTAATTCCCCTTTCATTCTCCTTCCTTCTATCCCAGAGGCCCCATATGACTGTGACCATCCTCCTAGCTAAAAGAGCCTGGATACAACTTCAGGTGTCTGCCAGAAAAGGATGCTTCTGAATGACACACAGTATTCCCAAGCTCCAAGGGCACAGTTGGTTTCTCTGCAGCAGTGAATATCTATATAAAGGGGTTTTGCTGCAGTGGAACAGGGAGGAGGGAAATACCACTACGACTTTTTTGTTGGATTTTTATATTCTGTCAAAAATTATATTCATTGTTCTGAAAGAAGCAGTAAAACAAATAATGCATTGCAATTTATACACAAGCTCTGTTCATTCACTTTAGTACCGATCACGCTCACATGCAAATCCTGTAATTACATTCCATGCTATTCAGAGCCACTGTGTCTGTTCTTTACATACATATATATACACAAGCCATAACAAACTTTTTTTTCTTCCTTTTGATGCTTTATAGAAGTACCCTCCATAAACCTTTACTTAAGCATGGCAGTGTGAAATGGTAACTGTGAAAAACTATAATAGGATTAAAATTGTTAATTTTTTTGTGCTTTCTATGTGAACATCTGCAGGTATGCAAAAGAAAGGGATATGAAAAGTCTGTATGTGACTGACTGCTTAACTAAGAAGTTGATGCCACCCACATCAACAGTTGCCAGTATCTCTATTCTTAGTACAAATAGCATGCAAGTCACATTTATGTCAGGCTGTTTCTTGGGTAGACAAGTGCTGTACTGTGTTGATCTTCTTGTTTACAGAGAACTAATGTCCCTCAGGTTTTTTTTTTGGTTTGTTTTGTTTCCATTTTTTTCCCTTTAATTTTCTAAGCTAGGATAAGATATGAACTGACATAGTGAGAAACTTTATCTTAATAAAACAGTCTTCCAAGTCAGTTGAGGCTCAGTCTTTTTAAGAACTGACTACTTGACACATTCATGGCCAGGAACGAATTCTTTACAAACAGGGATGTCCACTTGAAAAATCAGGCAATAAATCTGAATCTAAATGGTCTCCTTCAATGGAAAGGAGTAACAACTCAGATATTAAAATACCAGGTTCTTCGTTGCTTTTGTGTTGTTACTACTGGCAAATACATACATCTTGGATATATAAACTGAAAAGGAAAGCACGGCTTACTGGTCCTATTCTTTTTGCTAATGAAGGTCTGTTCTCTAGTAGATATTCAGCAAATTGACAATCTCATGGTGAAAAAGTACTTGATGGATCTTTCATTTTTCCATCGTGCTGATGGAAAATTATTTTATTACAGTGAACACAAAGTATTACTGAGTAAGCTGAAATATAGATTTATGAATTATTTTTAAAATGCCTATTAATAGAATAAACTGATTTTTCTTAGATTTCATCTATCCAAATATTTATGCAGCCATACTGTAGAACTGAGATAAAAATGCAGTCTATAGAGACATAAATGATCTTATCTTTCCCCTTGTGTCCTGCCTTTACTGCTGTATCAATACAGTAAGGTGTGTAGCACCGTAGGCTGACGGGCCTCAGAGTCTAAGCAGTAACAAACTTGGGCTTTTGCAAATCTTAAAAAAACCCCACAGTACAGTGACATTGCTCATACTGTGAATGGTTGAAATGCTTATTCACAGTAAATATTCCGTTCATTCCTTATGACAGCTCAGATAAACCTGGAGGAGCTATGGTACACTGTGTGTCATTACACATATAGGTAGCTTGTTTCTTTTTTCTAATGTTGCCATTTCATATGTTGCTTCATTATTAAAAAAAAGCACCTCTATCAACGAGGCTTATGCAAACTGTGTACAACAAATAATGTACTTGTGGAATTAATTTAATTCACTACTGTAGTTGCAATTCTATTCTCAGTGATTTCTTTTAGAATTTTAAAATGTTATCCTGTAATTTGTTCATGAACTTTGTTCTTAGTCTTGCTTTTCTATTCATGCTGCCATTACTGTCATATTCAGTGACAAATTTAAACAAGTTTATTCAAATGTCAGTCGAAAATACTGCCGTAAAGAGCATGCCCCTTTCAGCACAAGACATACATACAGAAGCTCTCTTCATAGTTTTTTCCACTGCGGCTCTTGTATGTCTCACATTTGCAGCGCAGTGCCTCTTAGCTACTCCTTTATTCTCCAGGCACTAGCTGGCTTGCTCTGCAGCTCCCCCACCAGCATCACTTTGAGCTTGGACTAGCAGAGCAGACGAAGGTTTGCCCTCCGTGCTGGCGGCAGCCCTGCCAGGGAGCTCAGTCTTCCCAGCTGCAGCCTCTCACTCCAGCCCTCTCCCTCTCCCTCTCCCTCCCTCCCTCCCTCCCTCGCTCCCTCCCTTGCTCCCGCTCCACACACCTGTAAGGCCCCATGTCCCCACATGCAAATTCAAAAACCTCAAGCATTCTTACTAGGTATTATTTAACCTGATTTTAGAATCTCCAGTGGTAAGAGGTTTCAAACCCTCTTGGATAACCTATTCCAGGAGGTAACTCTTCGGTTGTTAGGATTTTTTTTTCCCTGTAAAACCTAAGGTGTTGTTTTGGGGGGTTTTGTTTATTTGTTTGCTTGTTTTGTTTTTGTTTATTTTAAATTTAAATAAAGGATGGCATTATATGAAATCTGCCAATCTACATTAATTAACACCTCCATCTGCAACAGACACAGAAAACAATTCTTTTCCTTTTGCTACTGTCCTGTTTTGGGTATTTGAGGACTCTCATCATTCCTTTTCCCAATCACTTTTTTTCTTCTGACCAAACAAGGACAATGGTTTCAATATTTCTTTTCAGAAAATTTTTCCCAAAGTCCTTATCATTCTTGTTAGCTTTTCTGAATCCTTCCAAATAGTCTGTATCATTTTTTTGAGTACCATGAACCTGACACAATACTCAAGCTGAGAATACACCAAGGTCAAATAAAGTAGAAAGATTATATCATCTGTCTTATAGCAACTTAATGAAAGATTTTGGTAGGGGAGATGTTCCTGTGTATCACTTCCAACAGTGTCCTAGCTATCCTTCAATCACCATTATATTCTAAATTTCTATTATATGAATGTTATTCAAACTCTATACTATACATAGTACTGATTATACATATTTCTGTTTTAAACAATAACTTTCAACTTAGAATTTTATTAATAAGATGTAGCATCTCGGAAAATATTTATACAGATGTGATAAGAGGTAAATTCTATGTTCTTATTCACATATGTAAGTCATACTGACTTCTAACCAATGAAATATCTTTTCAACTGATGAAGAGAACTATGTACTTCTAGGATGCTGTAGACTTTCAGATGAGATGAAAAGTGACAGAAGTACCCATTTCCCTCAACAAACCATAAAAGGAGTCGAGACTGACTAGCACAGACACAGAAGGGTCTATTTAAATAGATGGACATATATGTATAACAAAATTTCAGAAAATAAAAGCTTTCTAGAAGAGCAGGGAAAAAGTGATTCAGAGTAAAACATGTAACTATACTAAAAGACTTATATTTTTAAGGATTTGGAAGTTCCACTGATGCATCCATTTGGGCATGAAAGAGAACAGATTTTAGGCTTTTAAACTTTTTTTCCTTTGCATTGTTAATGGGCATTTTCTAAAGCCTTTCAAAAGATGACACTCTCCTAAGTAAAACAAGTAAATATGGAAGAGGCAAGGAGCTCTCACAGCTAAATTATTAAACTAAATAATTTAATTTGGTAATCATTTAGGTCATGTTAAAATTTGTAAAACTGAAGAAAGTTGAGCTGTACAGTTCTAGAAAAGCCACAGAAAAGAGAAACTATGAGCTTCATTTGCTAAAACATAGTTTATTAACAGCAGCAGGCTAGAGATCAATGTTACTCATTCATTCCCTGAGATCTAGTAAAAAAAGTAATCTATAAGGAAATAATAAGTTTCATCTTTTTTTTAAAAATCAAAACCAAAACCAAACAAAGCTCATTAAAGACTACTAAAGGAAAAAGCACAGGACTGTGGCCTAATGGCTACCCCCAACATTTTCTTTATAAACAGGGTTTGAAATTCTTCAGGAAATTCTGAAGTGATAAATATTATACATCCGTTATTCAAGAAAAAGTACACCTGCTACCCAAACAAGGCATGGACTAGTGCATGCTAAAGCCAATGGTAATTCCCCTTTCCATATTAACTGGGCATTTGTACGCTCATCTGATTTAACTTTAAATACCTGCAATAACTATGCTTGAGCTGGTTGTCTAGTTTTTCCTTCTAACCACCTAAGAGAACTAGATACTTCTAGGATGCTGTAGATGTTTCAATGAAATGAGAAGTCACAGAAATTCCCATTTCCCTCAACAAACCATAAAGGATTTGAGGTTGACTAGCACAGACACAGAAAGGTATATTTGAACAGATGAATCCCAAGCTCACCAATGAGGTTAACCAGGTACCAGTAACTGTTAGAGCACAAAAGTTAGTAACAAGTATTAGGAAGTCTAAAATATGAATGTGATGCTCTAGTCTTTACGTTCAGTGGTATTTTAGTCTATGTCAATTTCTCAAGCAATCCAGATCACTTTGTGTCAGGGTCCATCCTCTCCATCATTTCCCATTCAGTTTGTCAATATTAAGTAATATTCAGTATTGATCACACAATTTCTTCAGCCCACTGATAAATTTTTATTAATGTACTGCAAGCAGATCATATAAAGACCCACCACCACAACTATGATTACTTGACAACACCTCTTTTACTATTCTACCTCCCTGGAACAGCTAAGGAAATCTGAAAGGTCAATAGCTGAGGTCTACAAGAATATTGTAGAACAACTTCTCCTCCACAGCAGCAGTGGACAAAAGTTCTTGCCGCAGAGTACAGGAGTCTCAGCAAAGGAGGGCACCTAGCTGAGAAAAAGGGCTCTAACCCATTGGTTGAGACCTGCCCCGATGCTGAAATTGCTTTGCTATCTTGCAAGATGCTCCAAGAGCACTCCCACCACAGAGAGGAACTTCAAAGATGGAAAGAGACAGTCAAGTGGTGGCAGTGGAAAGATTTAACTATTAGACACACAGGTAATCAAGTTTGTGACCTCTGAGAGGACACAGATTAACTTGTCTGCTATGTGTAAAGGTTACATACGTCTCCTAATATGTCTAGAGAGCTCGGAGGTGCAGGGGAGGACTCAGTAGGCATACTTCATGTTGCTACCAGTGATGTAGAAAAGTGCAGGAGGGATGCGCTGGTGTTGACTCATGCCTTCAGGGGCAGGAGACTGAAGTCCACGGAAAACTGCCAGGTTCATATATAAAACCTGAGATGCAAGTAGAGATTTACAGTCTCACTGTGTGGATGAGAGTATGGCGTAGAGAGGAAGAATTTTGGCAAAGTAGGAACCAGGGAACCCTTCCAGACAAGAGAAACCTGGATAGAACCATCAGGCTACACTGTAACAATAATGTAGCCAGGCTTCTGGCACTGAAAACTAAAAAAGTCACAGCAAAGTATTTAAACTAGGAGTGGGAAGAAAGCTGACAGATACAGAAAAGTACCCTGTTCAGTCTGATGCAAGTCACGGGAGAAACAGCTATCATTTACCATGCCTTTCAAAAGGGCAAGAGGGAAATAATCAGCACAATAACAGTAAATATCAGAAAGACAACTCAAACCACCTACAACACCAACACCATCAAGAAATTCTATAAGAAGCTCAAAAAACTGGCCAGAAAGGTGAAAGAAGAACTTTAGTGTACAAAATGTAAGGTAATACACTAGGGAAAAATTACCTAAATCCCATCTATGCATGCTGGCAGTTACAAATAAGGAAAACAAAGGTTTTAGTTATTGCTGGCAGTTCTAGATCATAGGAATAACAGCAACTACAAAACCCAACAAAATGTTGGGCACATTGGAAAAGGTATTAAGAACAGGACAGATGATGCCATTGTGCTACTCATGAAAACTTCATGTGCCCACATCTTGAGTACTGAGAGAAGTTCTGGCCTTAGAGTGTAAGAACACATCTTAAGGTCCAAGCAGAGTTAAGTAAGGTACAGAAATGAGCAAGTAAATTGATTGTTTGGTGCAGGTGCTTTATGAGGAGGGACTAGAGCGGCTGACATTCTTCGATCTATTGACTGAGAACTGCAGGAAGACACACTCAAGGTTTACAGAATCAGGAAGGTAATGCATTTTGCTGCAGGAAAAGTAGGGTTGCTACATCATGTTATTTTTGTAGTTTTATTTGTACTATTACTCAGTATTTCTGTCAAAGACAAAGGAGTGCTAAGTGAAATCTCAAAGTCGGTAGATAACAATAAGCTCTTCTGGGTCACAAAACGCAAGATAAGATAAGCACAGAACTATTATTCACCAAATCCAACAACACTAGAATTGAGGACAACTGATGAAACTCATGAGAGGCTGGTTTAAATCAGATAGAAAGTACTTCTTTAAGATGCAGGTAGTGAACTTTTGGAACTTGTTACCGCAGAAAAGTACCAGCAGGTTCGGAAAAGGTAAACTCATGGACAACAGACTCATAAATGGATAGTGTAAGGACTAGGCAAGGTGCCACCCCCTTACAACCCTAATGCAACAGTTGTCGATGCTGGGAAAGTATTAGGGGAGCAGACGACAGAAAGCGCCTGGGCTAATGAGTTCTCCCTAAACAGCACCTCCCCACTGATGTTGTCAGAGGCAGGATACTGGGCTAGACGGACCACTACTCTGACCCAGAAGGCTTTTATTATTTCCTGATTTCTTAAGACCTCTTTGTTTGATAGCATTTATTAGAAGTCATGTGGATTTTCTGTTTTCCATCTTCTCAGTCAAGACTGAATTATTCATGTCTTCATTCAGGTAAAATCAAATAAACTATATCTAATAAAATACAGGCTTCGGTCTGAAAGCAAAGTTCAGTTCTAAGAGAAGATGGTAACATGCGCCAAAGGCAAGAGTTGCATAGATTTCGAATTGCATTCACCCAGGAATCCAAAATACTGTGATGTTTTACAGTAATGTAAATAATACTAACAGGCTATGAGATTAAGGAACACACACACACACAAAGAGATAACAACTGAAGATTTTTATGTCACACGCAGGAAAACAAAGGACAGAATACTAGAAACAAAGGACAACCTGTAGACCTGATTCGATCTAACCATTTCACTTGGGCAGCTACTACTCGTGAAATCATAAGCCAGGAACATTGCTTTCCAGAAGCAGCAGCAGCTGGTGCAGAAGCAGTTGAGAATAAAAATGCAGCACAAAATTACAATAAACACAGAAGAGTTATTATACAGGACTTAAACACAGCAAAGAGGTATGAATTTTGTTAAATGGATTAGCTCATTTTGTTCACTTGTATTTAAGTCTTCACTCTGTCAATAATCAACTCAAAAGACAGCAATGATTTTAGTCAGAAAGAAATGAATTTGGCTGGAGGTGAAAGTCAGGGTGTGAAAGGATATTAAATTGGAGAAAAATAAATAAATTGTACTCCCTCCTTCTATTCACTTTTTTTCTGTTAATGAATTAGTACAGTAAAATCCCATTATTAAGGACTGGATTTTCAAACTTGTGTTTTTTTAAAGTCATTTCTCTTTGATACTAGGGACAACTAAAAGCATAACTTGAAGCAGCACTTCATCTTTTCATGCAGCAAAATCTTAGGATTCCTCTCATTCTGCAGTCCAGAAAATGGGTTTAAGACAGAAGTTAGGAAATACTGCAAATTGAATATGTCAGCTTATGATTGTATTGTAAAGAATAAACACTACTTTATGATGATTTCGAGTTTTGTAGTTCTTCATCAGGGTAAAAGATAGCAGCCTCTATTATGTTTTTTAAAGATTCACATCAGCTGAGTATCTGGGCATTACCATTAACAAGAATTTTCTTTTCCCAGGGAAAACACTCAATATGTCCTCTGTGGATGTCTCTGCTGGTTTTTTTTTTTCCTTTTCCTTTTCTTTTTCCTTTTCCTTTTCCTTTTCCCTTTCCTTTTTTTTGTAACACAAGAGTTTATGTTATTATGCATTTGTTTTACCACCTGGGCTCCATTTTCCTTCACCTTATAACACAGCCACAACACACAATTACAGAGTATTTGTGTACCTGTGGAACCAGCCATTTTAACCACAAATAGACCATCCAAAAATTGACTCCATACTGCAGGTATGAAATTATTATAAATGCAAAGCTCCACATTCCTTTATTAAACTACACACTTACCTAAAGGTGTGCATTTAATCTTTTCACAAACTCAGAAATACTTGATTTCACAAAGCTCTACGTGAACTGCTGTTTTCTTGTACCTTGCCTTTGAGTTCTCTATTTAATTCAAATGAGCAAACACACTGTGGTTCCGCAGTGGTATATGTTAAAAGCATTAGGAAGGTAATGTGAATGGAAATAACCTCGGAGTCCCCTCTCTTACGCTGTATTCATCTTTACAGTCTGCGCCCTGCCTCCTTCCTTTGACCGCCCACAGCTGACTCCTTTTCCTTCAGTAGATTTCATGCCCCCACTTCCCCAAATGTCTGGTTTTATTTTATGTGGTCTACCTGAGGAAGGTAACTTTTCAGAAGAAATGTTTTATCTGAGGATATATTCTCAAGGAACAATAGTCTGAAAAGTGACAAGTGTTATCCATTGGAAAACAATTCCATTAAGGATACAAAGCAAATGTATTGCTTTGTAAGTTCCCCAATAAAGAGAAGAACATTTTCAGATGGAAGGCTTTAAAAATAAGTAAATTCGCAGTTCCATCTCAAGGTATTTTTTTTCTTTTTTAATTTCTGTTAAAAGAAAAAGTTTTCCAATTTCCTGAATCATCATTGTGGTAAGTGTCAAATAAATTATTAATACCTCGCCACGCATTTTGGTGTTGTTTTCAGTAATTTAAAACATTTCCATCAAACTGTTCATTTTAAATGCAAATATTATCAATTTCATTAATATTAGAAGATTGGCTACTCTTTCTGAATATAAAAAACATGGCACATACCCACTATAATAATAATAAAAAGTTCCAGAATGAGGACAGGTTTCCTGCTCAACTACTCTGTGTCTCACCTTCCTTTTTTGGCATGTGACACTCCACACTGGTACAGCCTGAGATAAGGAAGGTAAAAAACATGAAAGCAAGCCCTATATATGGCAATATAAAAGGATCTTAAAAGAACACTAACAATATTGGAACATATACATTCAAAATGGCCACATAAATTGAAAGCATGATTAATATATCAGAGATAATCACAATTTCTCAGTTTTTAGCATGGAAATATACCAAAGCTTTCACAATAATAAGCAACAGTGTTCATGAAGTGTTTGAACAAATACAGATGCCTGTAATTGCCTGTAAGAAATGCAGCCAAAACCTGGTGCAAAGGAAAAGGACATGGTTTAGATTTAAAAAAAACATTTAAAATTAAGGCTTATAAATGGAGAAACCTCAAAATGCCATGCTTCTTCATCCTGTTAATTCAATTTAAACAGCAAATATATTTTAGTAAACCAACTTTTAGATAAATTCATTTCAAAATGGAGTTCAACATTTTCTTTTTGAAGGTATCAAAATAAAATATTTTATAATATCTAAACCAAAATATTACACTGCAGAAAATTTTCATTAATTTCTGGCCAAAATATTTGGCCAATGTTCTGGCCAATTTGACCAAAATATTCTGGCCAATATATCAAAAAATTTCTGGAGTACTGTGTACAGTTCTCGGCTCCCCAGTTCAAGAAAGACATGGAACTACTGGAGAGAGTCCAGCGGAGGGCTACAAAGATGATGAGGGGTCTGGAGCATCTCTCCTATGGGGAAAGGCTGAGGGAGCTGGGGCTGTTCAGCCTGAGGAAGAGAAGACTGAGAGGGGACCTCATCAACGCTTACAAATACCTCAAGGGCGGGTGTCAAGAGGATGGGGCCAGACTCTTTTCAGTGGTGCCCAGCGACAGGACAAGGGGCAACGGGCACAAACTGGAACACGGGAAGTTCTGCCTGAACGTGAGGAAAAACTTCTTCACTGTGAGGGTGACAGAGCCCTGGCACAGGCTGCCCAGGGAGGGTGTGGAGTCTCCTTCTCTGGAGATATTCAAACCCCGCCTGGACGCAGTCCTGTGCAGCCTGCTCTGGGTGACCCTGCTCTGGCAGGGGGGTTGGACTAGATGATCTCCAGAGGTCCCTTCCAACCCCTACCGTTCTGTGATTCTGTGAAAATAATCACTACTGATTCCATTTTGTTAAACATAAAGTGCAGTTAAACAATAATAATCTAGCCATACCTATGGCATTCTTCATGTAGGAAGTATAGGCTCAAACATCCCAACCAATCGAAAATATCAAACTCCATCTCCTACATATTTGCCTATTAGATAAAATGGATGATGAAATCAGTATCTTCCTACTCGCAGCTTTGTACATGTGGTCTTCAATTTTGCAACATTTTTATTATGAATGCGGCAAAATTACATACTTTGTTTTCACTGGCTTTGAACAAATGATTGAACAAAAATATTTGATTTCTCTTTTTTTTCCAGTTTGGTTTTCACTGAAGGATGCTATTGAAAAAAAAAAAAAATCATTTTGACATTAATTTCTTCCACCCTTTTCCTACTTACTCTGGCAATCAAATAAAATAAACAAATTATTCTCTTAACCCTAAATTATCAACACTGAAAGAACTAATCTTTTTCAAGATTAGCTGCAATGTCTTGTGGTTTCACTGATGCCTACACTCTCTGCTGATATAATTCTGAAGAGCTAAACAGAGATGCACAATCTATTCAAGCAAAAAAAGTATTTAATTCCTTCCTTTAGCATTAATGGCAAGTGATATTTTTCAAAATTAAGCAAAAATGTAGCTAAACCAAAGATAGAACAAATAATATTTGATTGCTATTGACAAAGCAGTCAGGCCAACAAGTATAAAACAGCACAAAAACATTCAGTCAGCTTCTTTTCTACATTATTTTCTGCCTCACTTAATAGTTAAACTACAATAATTTTACTTTAAATTATTCAAGATATCCACTGATTTCAATGGAAGGAGAATTTAAACAACTGTGTACCAATATGTAACTTATTTTTCTTGATATTAATGTTATTTTCTCTACAGTGAGGCTGGGATCCAAAACTGACCTTAAGAGAACTGAAAACACAAATACTCTATGTCAAAAGAAAAGTTTCAATTAAAAAATTATTTCTTAAAATTAATATTATCTTTCCATCATAGCTTTACTCTCTCTCTGTGTCTATGTATATGCTTGTATATATTTCAGAATATATTTCAGAAGATACACTTTATTATCTATTTAAGAATAAAGCGTAAACTTCATTTAGAGCCACATAAGTACATTTCCCACTAATGTAGCAAGAAAAAAAAGGTAGAAAAACCTTAGTTAAGGAAAGAATAATCTAAACCATGCATGCATCCATTCATCTAATTACTGGGGAGGCGGCAGAGTATGCTAACACATCTATGGGAACCTGAACAGATATTTTGAACCTCTACAGTCTGGTGGCCAGATGGCATTCATAGAAATATATAAAAGACAGTACTTTAAAAGGAAGTAATTTTGCCTCCAAATCACTAAGCATTAACTTTTTTTCTTTTTTTGGGGGGAGGTGGAAGAACAAAAACAAAACTAGAAGTATCTTCCCCCCAAAAAGCAGTGACATTTAATTCCAAACTCTAATTTCACTTCAAATGGCAATTCCCAAGGAAGTCTTAAGTACTAAATTGTCAGCAATGTCTATATAAGTAACATTTTGATTTTTTTTCCTATGCATTTCTACCGAATATCTGAAGGTAACTTCATTTTTAATATACAAACACCACGTTCTAAGCAAGCAAACAAAACCCTGCCTTTGAATGGTTTACAGGCTATGACCATGAAAGGGTCATACAGGAGAGCACCTGCATTTTTCAGAAGGAATTTCCATGAGGATTTTCCAAGCTGTAATATTGCAGTAATGTCATCTGGAACAGCAAAGAGCCACAGAGGCACTGATCCAATCATTGAATACACCTCCTGTACTCGGATTCGTCTATGTACACAAACATCTGAATCTGCTACTCTACAGAGGAAATTTAAAAAAAAAAGAAAAGAAAAAAAAAAAAACACAACAAAAAAGGTAAGTGCTACTCCACTCTCCAACAGTAGGAGAAAGAGCAGTTCTCTGGAAAACACCTGTTGCCACAATTCTGTATGTGGTATTTGCATAGGATTTCAAAAGTGAGGTGAGTTCATGGCTGAGAGAAAAGGTTTGATTCGGCTCTGACTTGTACTGGTGCAATACTTACTATTTAACACATAAGCTACAGTTTTGTCAGTATGACATTCCCCTCTCCTCCCCGCCCTGTATGCATATCCCAGAATAATGAGGTTTCTCCATCAATGTGTAATGATAGCAGGCAAAATCACTGAGGATCAAAGTCCCACAGCAGAGGGGAAGATTTTCATCATGTTGTAAGTATCGATACCAGATGTATCCTCTATTATCCAAAGATAATTTGGCAAAAGTTCAAACACAACATCTTTACATTAGTGACATAAGTATTAACAAAGTGGCAAACTAAAGGCACATGTATCTCCATGTTAAACTACAAAAAGCCCCTGAAAATCCAAGTGGTTAATTGTTTTTCATTGGTCTCATTAGATTTATAAGACCACCAGACATTCACCAGCCTCATTAAGAAGAAGAGTCCTAAGGTGAAATGACCTGCTATTAACATAAAACATGAATGATAAAGATGATAGCTGACACAAGGATTTACTGGAACATACGTACCATGAATAATTAAGAGCAAATATTGTAAAATCAGAATAGTCAGACTCTGCTTATGATATACTAGTGTGGCTCCATTGTCTTTAGTAGCAGTGTGGAGTTTTTTCCTGTTTGTCCATGTGAAAAGGAAACCAAGTCAACTATTTTTAGTGCAAGAATAAGAAAACCATTTTGTACTTGACATTAAAAATATATGAAATTTACAGTAAGTGAGAATGATGATGTGCAAACACATTTTCCAAGAAATCAATGATCAGTGTGTTTTTAAAATGTCAGACAAAAATCTCTACCTGGTTAAGATGTCATTTATGTAATCTACTGTATCACTCAACCATACCAAAACATTTAATGAACTTCTGAGATGTGAAAAAGTATGTAAGTGTTCATCACCAAAGAGACCTTATAGAAAAAAGAATGTCATGTCCAACTAAGATTGGATTCTGGAGGTATAACATTTGAATTATTAATAACAGCAAAGGGGAGAATTGATGTAACTTGCTCAATAAAAATATACTGGAATTGTCAACAATAATGCATAAGTTAAATGTCTGCATTAAAATGATGGATAAAAAAACACCATGAACAGTTCAAAGTGGAACTGGAAGTGAAAAGATTTCATGGGTCAATCCATGTTACACAACCAACACAACAGTGTCCACTCACACAGTAGTAACAAAAAGGGAGTGCCTGGATTTTGGCTATGTATTAAGTGTACTTCCAGACATCACAGAATAAGAGTATGTCAGAAAATAAGATACCAGAACATCTGATATGACCCATAGCTCATTTCATGCCCCTAAGTGAGGAAATCCAAAAACAAGGACAACAAAATTTTTGGCTCTAGTGAATTTTTTCTTTTGTACCAGATCTGACAGGCAAGTTTTGTGTAAGGGTACATGGTTTAAAAACAAAAAACAAAATGGGGAAAAAAAAAAAAAGAGAGAGAATATAAATTTCAAAGAAAGGTATTTCAGAGAAAGGTATTGCTTACATAAATACAGTCCTAAGGGAATGTGTGTCTAGCCTCACAGACCAACAAATTATAGCTATTATAATGAAATACTTCAATTCTACTTCAGCTAAGATCTTAATTCATGATTTCAATTTGTCTTGCCTCAGCTAATGCAGTAATTTCTTTCACAGTTTCTTAAAATCACATTTTTTTAATGCAGACACCTGAAATATACACAGTTCATATCTAACCCCGAGATAATTCTTATTCTTTTTCAACATCACAGTCAAAATAGTTTTTGTTCTTGCAATCCTGAAAATAAGAGCTTCCTAACTTTCTCGAAAAGTACATTAGTTGTTTTTTGTACCTTCCTATTTGCCTCAACCCCTTTTTATTCTTTAATATGGTCATCCTGTTAGCTGTAATATCTGATGTTCCATCCTTTTGAAATAGCTTTTGCATGCTTCTGTACCTCATGGATTCTTAATTTTATAAATGAATGCATAGTGTTTCATCTCCTATTTGTAATGAAGAAGGCAGAAAATTCAAAGTCTAATGTACAAGAAAATATTTTTCTCCTTTTCCTAGAAAGACATCAGGACTGGGTATATGTATGAAGTGCAAGAGTCCACGTGTTACACACCAGATTGCTACAGTTAAAGTAATTCAATTGCATTATCTTAATCCATTTCATAGACGTTGGGGCATGAGCCAATGTAGACACAGGCTAGTATTAAAACTAAGCACCCATAGAACCATTTACAAGATCAGTGCTTTATGTTGGAGTTGCAGAAATTAATATACACAAACAATAACAAACCAGAGAAAACTTCTACATCTACCAGTTCAAATAGGTCTAGATTATGAAAGTCATGAACTATGATTGTGTATTACTAATAATCAGAGCTATTGTTAAATGTATTTGTTGATTTATTCTATCATGCTGAGTATAACTGTAAACACACAATCTCATTTGAGAGAGTAGCTCCAGATAGAGATTTCATACTGGATATTATAATTGCATTCTACTGTATTGCATAGAATGACTGGAGATATAAACAGGAAAGTTAACTGAAACTGGGATCCAAGATATTACAATATACCGGTAATTCAAGCATTTATTCTTAATATGTAGTGCAAATTTATTTTTATAAACCAAAACATTTCTTTACAAGTTTTAAGATCCTAGTATAAAGGATCTTAAATCTCTATATAAGATTGTCCTGTGTGCCTTGATAAGTGCAGCATTATTTTTGACACTGAAAAAAAGAGTAATTTTCTTGAATGCCTAAACGCAGCTCCAGTTCAGCTACATACAGGTAACTTATTTTCATTTAACTGCAGACAAAAAAAAGCGTTCTTTTACATGGTAGAAATACTTTCAAAATCAAGATACTGCAGAAAGAACAGTTTCTGTTTCGGCATGAGCATCATTTAGCTTGTTTTGCTGGCGTGCAACGACAACTGCGCCTCATCTTTCCAGGAATATGAAGATGGGAAGCAGTGTGTAATGTGATTCAAAAGCTCATCGTGTTCTGATGAAAAGCACGTAATATAGACTTGTAGACATAAGTGTATAGACTTATAAAGTATTACCTGGGAATAGCTAGTTTTTCCACAGACATCCACTTTTGATCTATCTGTTCCATTATTATAGAAGACACTAGCAAAAGCTAGTTAAATAATGGTTTAGACTTGGATGTTATTTAAGAAAAATAAAAAGAAGTGGTCTAAAGTAGTGTCCTTCCTGTTTTTTTTCTTTTTGACTGTGGCAGGAGAGATCCTTTGAGCATCTGAAACTTTGAGCAAGTTCATACTGGGTGGCGTTTGTCAATTGCTTAGATTTATCTCCAAGATTTCCAGAGCTGACCTACTGCTGTTTCTCAGTCACGTCATCCATAAAGGCCCCCAAGAATAGAGGCCTGGTCAATAGTATGGCTTTGTAGATCTGCTCAATAGTATGGCTTTGCAGCTCAAAATTACTAAATGTCTGTAAAAAACCTAAAACTGGGACTCACCATTTCCTGCTTCCTGGTCAAATAAGTGACAACAGTTACTGTACTGTTGAAACTCCTTACACAGCTTTAGCACAACGGCTTTAGCACTTATATTTAACCCTGTTTAACGTGGCTGGAGCCCACTCAGGAAATCTAGTGACAATCTTTTAAAAAGTGCTTTTGGACATGAGGAAATGTTGGTTCTTCAGAGGCTCAGAACTCTGTCAAATCTTCATGTAATCTTACTATGAAAACAAAATCTATCGTTTTAGCTCCAGAAATATCTTCCTCCCAATTGTCACACTCTCGCTTCAAACCAGAAATGGTTACAAAATGTGAAAGATAATACTAAAAAAAATAATTTCCTTCACTGGTCACATTCTTACAAACTGCTTTTCCTGAACTAACATAATGGCATAACAACAGTTACATAATAGATCATTTTAGCTTAAATAATAAAATCTAGCAAAATCTATGGCTTATAATGGAAATTGTTACTCAACCTTAACTATAGGCATTGCTATCAGCTCTGCACAGAGTATATTAAAAAACCTCAAACTTCTGAAAGCTAATATTTTCTTCAAGTTAGCAGAATTTATGCTCTACAAAATTAATTCAGAGAGTTATCAGCAGTCTAACCCACCACCTGCCAATTGCAATTTCTAACTTTTAACACGTTACTTCTTGTGTTGTGTTCTCAGTACAACACCCACATTTCCAACAAGCAGAAGAGCAAAATAAGATTATTACATACTACTTCATAAACAGTTACTGAATCATGGAACATAAACTATCAATATATATGGAAATGGATTGTCTAAACAGACAAGTAGCAAGAACAATATATTCAAAAGACAAAATGTGAGTTTGGTTGAAAATTTTCAGTAGAAATTGTTTTTCAAAGAAGATAAATACAGTTCCCTCATATACAAGGGGGTCGATGTGTTTTTAGTTGAGGCAGCGGGAGGCAGGAGGTTTCTCTCCTCCTCACTTTTCCACCAGACAAGAATCCTTAGCTTACACTGAACTATATAAAAAACATTGTGACTACCAATCTGAACTGTGATCCTTGCGAATCAGAGGCTTGATGTTGAATCAGAGGTGCATCATTTCATTTTTTCCTAATTGAAACTTTATACCTACTAAGCACATTACTGACAATTTCATCTTGATTCAGAAAACCAAGAAAAATGTCATTTTTCACCATTTCTTGTAAGACAGTTATTCAAAGTATCCTCAGCACTAATCAGTTATTTTCAGTGAAAACTAAAAAACATGCCATAATGACCCTTTAAATATGTTAACGTGATATTTAAAACAGGTTGGAAAAAAATACAGAATTTTTTTTTAATTCCTTTCTACTTCAAATAGACTTGATTTTTTTTTCCTATCTGTTGGTCTTTCTAATAGAAAAAAGAAGACACTCTGAGACAAAGAAAACAAACTCTCACATAAAGACAATAAAAGTACAGTTAGATGCTGTGCTGCTGTCTTAATAATTTCTTATTCAGTACTGAAAGGTTAGACTTCAGAAGCTTAATACAAATTTCACTGAATAGTAAAAGAAAATCTCTTTGAAATGAACAGAGTTTAATCAGATTTTCTAAAATGGACTTGTATTATCTCTAAGTCACTGAAGTAGCCCATCACTGGGCAATGAAAAAGTAGCAATGCCATCATATTATAGTCTGGATTGCACTATGGTCTGCTGTGGTCCACTTAAGCCATTCTCTCAGAACAGTAACACAGTTTTTTATATATATATATATATATTGCTGTGCTCATAAAATTAAATCTGTATGAAATTGATTTGGAGTGGAAGATTAGAAGCACTTGCTATGAAACCAGATGACATTACACTGTCGCACAGGCACCACGATGATTGCCACCAGACAGGAGACCCTTTTTGCTGTCAATATGAGGACTGGTGATCCTCAGACAGACTTCCCTGCCATTTGACATATGGGTGTTCCAGTGTCCCCGTTATAAGAAACTGGCCAGCACAAGGAAATGCTGACGTAGAATCATAGAATCATTTAGGTTGGAAAAGACCTTTAAGATCATCAAACGTGCCTGTCTCTTCCCACTTTGACTAGTCAAAAAGAGAAGTGCCAACAAAGCCTTCTTCTATTCTTCCGTTCACTAAGAGCCAGGCAGGGTGTCCAAGCAGAGCGTGTCCGCAGCAGCCCCCAGCTGCCGGAACGCCAGTGCAAAGGCCGGCTGCTCCCCTCACGAGCCCCAGCAACGCCGGAGGTGGCACAGCTGCCCCCAGCCCCCGCTTGCTCCTGAGGACAGAAAGCACGTACACGGGCTGGGGACACAGGCGCGTTACAATATGCCGGAGCGTCCTTCTGCGCAAGTAAATTGAGCAAGCCCTGGGGAAGGCCCCAGCTATAAAGTGAATTGAGCTAACTATGGCACTACAGAGGCAGGTGCTCCGACACCCTCTTGAGCCACAGGCAGCTTGCAGCACAGCCAACATCACGGACCAGCTTTTAAAAGAATCACAAAAGCTGAAAGTACTGAAAAAACATCTGTCTGGATATTCTTCCAAGTCATAACTCCTGTAATAAAAAAAAATTTTCCTGTATATGTTTGCACCAATAAGTACTTCAATTCATATGTTCTACAGGCAGGAGTTATCTGTCATACAACAAATGGTGCAAAATTCTTAACTATAGATAAAAATAGATAGCAATGCAGTGAAAAGGTGAGGTAGATTAAAAAATCCTAGCACCTAACATGAGTTTAAAAGCACTGCTCCTTTTTTACCTGTTACTTCTTATACTCTTCATGGGTGGTACAGCCCTAGTAAAAATGAAATTTTCACTAATAATTTATCATCTTTTAAGTAAAATAGCTGACTTGAGACAAAATGTAAAGGACATTTGGTTTTGATTTGTTATTCTGCTTCTGCCTAGGAATATGTGTCAGCAGCTACATGAATCATTTTTAATTTCAAGGCCTTGAAATTCACCCTGAGGACTCTTGTCAGAAAGAAAGGATCTTCAGAGTTAAAAGAAGAAAATATTAAAAATACAGCAAAGTTGTGGCTGTCATCTGGCAACAGCTGTTAGTTGTATTATTAATCGAAAATGAATCAAAAAAAAAAAAAATTGTATTTTGAAAGCAGCCTAATGCAGTGCTTGGTGAAGGCAGTAGATACCCCACAACTAAGGTTCATGGAGGTTAGAGTGTTCCGGAAGTCTTGCCAGGGAGTCTCTACTCAAAGGAGGACAAAATTCCTGCAAAGTCAGATTAAACCACATCCAAATGAAAGATATCTGTGGGTCTTTCACCTCTTGCATGGTTAGCTGACGAAGACAAATACAGTCAATTCCATTTATTTCAGTGTTTGTTTCACCAGAAGATAGGTGGTAATGGGTATCTGACATACAAGCCAGTGAAAAATTACTGTCTCTGGAGGCCAGTCCTATGAGAAAGAGGAAATTAATTGCTCATTGTATCTTTAAAGAGCAATATATCCTGAGAGAAGCACATGGATGGTAAACACGTAACACCCTCTCTTCAAGCCACGCCAAAAAGTCACAGCCTAATCATCTATGTTTAAATTTGCTTTTTTTAAGATTTTATTTTGCATCTGCTCTTCTCTGAAAAGAATTAACTCCAGAAATGGATGTTTCAAATGTTTTTAAAATTACCAGATGTTGATTTTATGTACATGTGCTTCATTTGTTTCAGCAGTCCAGATTAAAAAAAAAATCCACTTGCAAGATCTTTATCATGGAAATACTACCAGGGAAAAAGAAGGAAAGACAAGAGAAGTGGAAAGACAGAATTTACTAGAATGATGAATATCCAAAAGATATGTCAAGAAACAGTATTTTAAAAACAATTGCACAAGCCAAATTCAATTGTACTACACAGGTACTTCATACTACATTGCACTCACTTACTTTCCTGACTTAATAGGATATTACCGGAACAAGGAGATGATGTCTCAAAATAAAGTAAAAAAATCTACATGTTGAATATGAAATGAATGTTTTCTGTACCTTTAATGTATCACTATGTTAAAATTATTAACAATAGTGCAGTGTAACACTAGTCTACCACGTTCAGAAAGAAATGTGGTTTTCCAATAATTTTTTTTACCATCTTTCATGTTTTGTGATAGTTTACAAAGAAGATTTTTACATTAGCAATCTATAACCCTATAATTAATCATTTGTCATGGCAGCGATTACACAAAGTAATTTGCAGATATATCTTATAGCATTTTGTAATGCATTGTATTATGTTTATTATCTCAGTATACCTTGCAACTGTTGTTTTACCAGAGCATTCTGAAACTCTTGCAGAATGTACTAAACTACACAAATTTGAGGTTAGAAGCAAAATTTTTGGAGTCATTTCCAAAAAAATTATATAGTACTTTATGTCAATTTTTGTCAGAATCAGAAGATGCAACTGTCAACACCATTGAGGATCCCTTGGAGATATTATCACACCTGAACCAAATCTAATCTATTTAATGAAACAGAGGCTTATACAAAGTATCCAGAAGAGCCATTATATATGAGTACAAAGTTCTGTAAAAAAACAACAGGATGAGTTTTGTCTGCTTTTCCTAATTTAAAGCATTTTGTTTTCTTTTCTTCCAAAGTACAAAGTAAGCTAGATATTTACCATAAAGACATCAACTTTGAAAATGGAGTCTTCCTCTCTACAGCACAGAAGGGTATTGTATTTAAGTAAATGCAAAGGATTAGACAAGTAAACGCAAATGATTAGACAAGTAAACATACTCATATGTTCTTTCCATGATTCAGTTACTTTTACAGAACACTATGGCTCAGATGATTAATCCATTTCACTATGATATTAACTTTTTATCAGAACTGATTACAAATGGATTAAAGCCAAGATTTGGGAAATGCATTCAAGTGAAAGGGCTTGCATTGTGTTACCAGCCCTTGCCATTTCATATTGAAGACAAAACCCTAGAGAAAATCTCAACATAAGGAGATATTTCTCGGGAAGAAACAGCCTTTGCTGATAAGTCTCTCATTTTATTTTCATCTTCCATTCAAGTACAGTGAAGTCTAACTCGCATGGTGGTTAGATATACAGAGAATTGTTGCATTTTCTGCCTGAACACTTTTAGATGCAATCTATTGATCTAAAATGTATTTCTTGAAAGAACAGTTTGGGAGAGAGCAAAACTTCATTTAATCTACCCTCTTCCCTTAGGACTGCTTCCACGATGGCTATTGCTGCTTCTGGGACTGCAACTGCTTTACTAAATTCCAGGAAGGCTTCTACTATTATAGCTTCCCCAGTGTTACAGATGGAATCGAATTTTTCCTTGCAAACATCATAAGCATGCTCTCAAAATACTATGTGACGGAAATACTGAGAATTTTATGGACCACCTAAGGAAAAAGGAAGAGGAACAGCATCTTTAGAATATTTTAATATTTTAATCATGACCACAAATATTATAAAAAAATTCATGCTTTAATCCTGAAATGTGTAACAAGAGAAAAACAAGACAAAACTATGTGAAAAGAAAACAAAGGACTTCCTTGGGCACCTAAATTAAAGACTGCAGACTGGGCTGCACTCCTCTGCAATGGGTAGCAGAGCTCTACTTCTCCCTCTTCTAGTGTGACAATTTTCAATGAAAGAGGCTTTATCTAATGTTTAAAATATTGCATGAGGTATGTGCTTGCTGGGAATTTGAAAACCTTTTTTTGCCTGAGGGATGGGTTTTGCTCATGGGTTTAAAAATGTGAAGACAGACATCCATCTTGCAGACCTTTGTTGACACCACCACTTGTAACAGCGTCAGGGCACCGCAGGGGCTGGCAGCTCCCTGGGGCCAGGTACCAGGGGCTCCCCGGGTGGGTGATGGCAGGGCCTGGCAGCCAGGGCCCGTTCCACCCCCAGCCAGGAGCAGGCTAGTCGCGGGGCACCGGCGCAGCCCCAGCCCCGAGCATCGGGCACCTCCCTGGGGGTGAGGACCTGGCTCGGCGGGGCCCATGGCTGGGCAGGGCAGGGCTGTGGGGAGCTGGAGACCTGCTCTGCTGTGGCATCGCTGGGGCAGGGGCCAGCGGCCCTGGGGGGCTGCAATGAGGTCCGGCGCCATGGGCAGGGTGAGGGCTCCTGTTAGAGAACTCCAGACCCTGACAAGCAGAACGGCAAGTCTATATGGAAATTTGGAAAGAGCAAATAAAGACACAGCCTTTGATTTGATAACATAACTGTGTGCCTTTCTCATGTAAACATTCCTGTTCCAGGTATGATGGTGGACAAATGCTGATTAATCTGACTCTCGGAAAAAAAGATCTAACTCCTACTACCATTCACCAATTAAGTCATAGAATACATGCGTAAGCAAAGATGAGTAAAAAGGAACTAGTGCTGAAGAGTATTCTCTCCTGGAAGTGACGTTAGAGAGTCTCAGGAAGTCTGGTTATAGTCTCTCCTGAATTTTAAATTTACAAATATGCTGGCAAATCATAAAGACAGTTACAAAGACATGAGGTAAATTTGCTGGTTATTGTGTTTGATCAGAGCCTATATCTGCAGCCTTAAAGACCAGGCAAAGCCCACTGTACTGTTTCTGCTCTTGGGCTTCGCGAAGTCAGCAAGGGAATGAAAATGCATGCTGGGGCAGGTTCGGAAAAGATAGACTCCACCTAAGGGAGACTGGGAAACCTTATTGTCGTGATTTAACCCCAGATGGTAACCGAATGCCACGCAGCTGCTCACTCACTCACCCCCTCCCCAGTGGGGTGGGGGAAGAAAATCGGAGAGAAAGGAAAACTCACGGGTTGAGATAAAAACTGTTCACCAGGACAGCAAAGTCAGGCTTTGTGTTCCCTGTTCACACAGGCAGTGATGATGTGGAGGTTGCAAAGTCGAATACTGAAGGGAGGACAAATGCTGACATACAGCTGGTAAAGGTCAAATTTCCTGGACAGATCACAGGTTTGTTGGTGGTTTCTGGAGGTAGTTCTTTTTCCCTTCCTATTCAGATAAGAACTGAATTATAGAGGTTGCCCAAATGTCATCCGTGTTGCTATCATATTTTAAACCTGGTGTAAAATTGGTTCGTAAGTACTTTGTGCTCGTTTGTTGTTTAAGTAGATAGTCAATAGATATGGAGCTTGTGTTAATTTTACAAAGCTTTTGTTCAGTTTTTCTTAGGAGGTATCTCAACTGCAGTTGAATTGTTTCTGCTGGACAGTATTTCTTGAGAAGCATTGTCTTTATACATAATCTTTGGAAAAGCATCATCACCGTACTAGGTTTGTTATTCTGTATGGTTTATTACAAGACAAGATGTTATCAGCCACATTTATTCAGATTGTAACTGAAAATGTATGGATTGTTCTAAAAGATGAAGACTGATGGGAAACCAGATGCATGCATATTTATTGATCTAATGTAGATTATGCATTAATTCTGAGAGTAGCTATGTTTTTAAATCACAGGATTTGTGTGCATTATAAAAATCTCTGTTTATATGCAACTACTAAAGGAAATAGTATCCTCAATCAATTCTATATGCCTAATTTCCTTTTCACAAGTCTACCACTACTGGTCTTCTCCCTGCCTCCAGTGTGAATTAAACATAATTTCTCAAATATGAAAGGCAAAAATGTGAACTTACTCAAACTTATTATTAAAGCAATAGCATTATTAACACAGTATATTTGTAAAAAAATCATAAAATAGAGACACAAGAAGTTAAGCCATTTAATAAATATATAACCAGTGTGTCTCCAACCATAAGCAGGCATCTTAGCATTACCAAACTGGCAGATAACAGAGCTCCTGGAACAGTACCTCAATATTGCTCCCTCTCATTTTCATTGCCACTGCAAAGTTTCATTGCCACCCTTTAACTGCATTTCTGAAATTATTATCCTCAATAATACCAATACCCACAACAGCTTGTGAAAGGGAATATTAAATTGGAAAAGGGAATCTGGATCAAGAAGCAGAGCAATGTATGAATTAGGGCACTTCTACAAAGTTCAACTTAATGCTTTGCTCTATATCTTCATTTCAGTCCCCTAGCCAAAAATTTAAGGGGGAAAAAAAAGAAGATTCAATGTCCCAGTAATTCTTTCTTGTAGAACTAGAGATGCCAATAGTAACCTATTGTCTAGAAAAAGGACACCTGTTAGCACAATTTAAGGCAATAAAGTCACTGCTTAATTCCACAATAATAAAGACTGATCTGTGAAAGTATTGCTGACATGTGGACTGGTCCTTAGGGCCAGAGTCTTTAAAGAGTCTAGTGCATTAATCTTCTGAGTCAGTGTCCTGGCTCTCATCCCAGTTGAGCCAAAAATTATAGTAATGTATTTGTAGCTTTAGGGTGAAATCTTATTCATTCGCTTTCCCTGAAGTTAAACACATTTTATCACATATGCAATTTCCACACTTTCTTTGGATGGAACATCAGCCGTCCTTGTTTAAAACAGAGAACTTAGAATTAATGGTTCATATATCCCTTGTGAAAAATTCAAAGACACAGAGAGAAACACCTTTTCACAGAAGTAATCCTATTCTGGAAAAAGGAACATTTTACAGACACTTGCAATGGAATGCTTTCTTCACACCAAAATCTTTAACTTTGGTAATAGACATAGCACAGTATTTCAGACCTTCAGAACACAGCAGGATCTTTACTATCCTCAGTACATCTGAAAAGATGTGAATGTCTAGAAGTATGGAAAACCAAGCTTAATAAACATTAATATTAAGAATCTTTTCCAATGTCCCATAGAAGGTAAAAGCAAAACCTGGCAATGGTGAACAGATAGCAATTTTACACCTAAGAGAAAGACTGTCAAGGATGCGGCAACAGAATCCAGACTATATGATCGTGTATGTCTCTCAGTTTTCACATCAGGGCTTTAAATCTGATTGAACAAATAAACACAGTGCTTCACCAGTGTACTGATCTTGGCTGGGATAGAGTTAATTTTCTTCACAGTAGCTACTATGGGGCTGTGTTTTGGATTTGTGCTGGAAACAGTGGGGATAATTCAGGGATGTTTTCGTTATTGCTGAGCAGTGCTTACACAGAGTCAAGGCCTTTTCTGCTTCTCACCCCACCCCACCAGCGAGGCGGCTGGGGATGCACAAGGAGTTGGGAGGGAACACAGCTGGGACAGCTGACCCCAACTGACCAAAGGGATATTCCATACCTTATGACGTCATGCTCAGCATATAAAACTGGGGGAAGGAGGAAGAGGGGAACGTTTGGAGTTACAGCACTTGTCTTCCCAAGCAGCCATTACATGTGATGGAGCCCTGCTTTCCTGGAGACGGCTGAACACCTGCCTGCCAATGGGAAGTAGTGAATGAATTCCTTATGTTGCTTTGCGTGCATGCACAGCTTTTGCTTTCCTTATTAAACCGTCTTTATCTCAACCCACGAGTTTTCTCACTTTTATCCTTCCCATTATCTCCCCCATCCTATTGTGGAGGCAGCGTGCAAGCAGCCGCGTGGGGCTTAGCTACCTGCTGAGGGTAGCCCACAATAACCAGGCATTATGTTGTAAGTGTAAAAATATATCTGTGTATTTACAGAGGAAAGGTTAAAAAAAAGGGTGTCTACCAACAAAAGAAATGAGGTTACCATATTGCAGTAGTCCTGGTTAGGAAGCCAAGATGATAATATGATCTGAGAACTTGCCAGTTGTCAATTACTGGTTACAGAAGCACGTGCCAATTTTTTTGTTTGGTTGGTTTTTTGGAGGATAACTTGTGGCTGGACAACAAAGATTGTCCATAGTAGTTGTTCACAATACCAGATGATGAAAGAATAACAAACACAGAAACAAACAAGAGCGGAACAACCAAAGAATAGTTTCTTCTGAAATCCATCTCCAATGCACATGGTCCATCTCACAGGAGAGGAAAAATAAGGTCAGAACATCAGCCAACCTTTTTGCCCTTGCTTTTCTGCCTCCTGTGCCTGTCCTTTTTAACTGTATGATTGATGCTGGAACTGGTAGTGGTGGTAGGCAACCAGCAAAGAAAGTACAGTGCCAGAACACTGGTCCTGACGAGTGATTGATCCACCTTCTGCTCCAGCAGGCAGACCACAAAATCTCCTGGAGGTGGATGGCAAAAATTGCATCAGGATATACAGGTAAGAGGATGGCTCAGCAAATATCACTTACCGTAACAAACACTGCGCTAGGTTGTACAGATCTTTGCTCTGAAGCAGTGCTGCTGCTTTGGTATTACCCTTATCACACATCTGCAGCACACCGTTTTGCCCCTCCTCTTTGTATACTTTTCATTAGCAAGGACCCTTCTGTGCAGTTTCCATGCTAGTGGAAAACAAAGACTAAACCACAAGGTTTCAGTTGTACCAATGCTCTCATAAAATCTTCAATTGTACCAAAACAGAGCCCTTAGAAAACTAAAAGAAGCAGTGGATTGTTCAGCTCCTCATATCTCTCTACCCATCTGTCTGATGGCCTAAGTTATCCTTTGAATAACTCTAGGGAACCTTGTAATAGTATATCAATATTTTGAACACATGAGAAAACTGTGAGAATTGAGTCCATTGTTCAGAGTTTATCTTAAAAGTGTGAAAACTGTAGGTGTAGAAAATCCAATATTTACTTAAAATTCAAAGCAAAGGACATTACAACATTTACATTACTCTTAGCTGAGAGCTGGCAGATGACACTCTCAAACAAGTATTCATGACAATATTTTTAGATGGAGCACATATTTCTGTTCCTTCAGGAATGAAGGAATGCATTGTACAGTACCTAGTAGAATTAGAAGAATGAGGTAAGACTCTCTCAGATTGAGTTTGAATTTCTAGTGATTCTCTTGACAAATTGTAGACTTTGGCAATGATATACACTAGAGATGTAATTTCTATTACAACATTTCAGAAATGCCTGGAGGAAAAATAAACATATAAAACCTGAATATGGAATACAGTTCTTTTACATTTTCAAGATAAAATTACAGTACCCATGCACAAAATAAATTTATTTTAATCCTATACACTGTTAGCAAGATGTATCACTAATAAAAATAACTCGGCTTTCAGACTGATTTTTCACTGTGACCTCATCTTAATACTAAGTAGAAAACAATCACATATAATCAAATTGGAGTTTTTACAAATAGCTATAAATAAGTGGTCTGCAATGCAAGCGAGATTTTGAAGGTTCACCACATATTTCCTTACCTGACTCAAACAGAATGTGTCATGAGCAAAATTTTATGATTAATGTAATTGCCCTTACTGTTTTTTATAAGATTTAATTATTGAGCAACAACAGTTTAAGAGCCCATGTGTAGAAACTGTAATAGAGGAGGTTAAGATTACTTTAAGACCACTACAAGAACCTGGGCATCAGCTGTGGTGCCTTAGTTGTAGAGTTAGGGGGACATCATAAAGTACTCCTTTAGAGCAGAAGCATTCAATTTATTTAAGATACTTCTATAGCCCCGTAAAGTCATTAAAATTATATTGGAGCCTCTCAGCACGAAGCAAAGAGATAGCTAAACACAGGACTGTCCAGTTTCAGTTAGTGCTCTAATATGAACCAACCTGCCTATCAGCAGAGAATCACTAACTCCAGTAAATACGCTTATTTTAAGCAGATGTCACTAAGAAAGATATTTCAAATAAAAAAAGTTAGAATTCTTAATATCAGAAATAAGGATGTTCATTCAAGTAAGCATCAGAATTTGATTTCTGAAATTATTTTACTAACTAACATGATTTCCTGTGTATGGCAGAGACACAGGGTCATGAAATGTCTCAGCATTACTCCAATTAGCACAGTAGGTTCTTATCTGGGATACCATGACAGACTGTTCTACTAAAGCATGCAAAGGGTGCTCTTCCTTTTTGTACTGGAAAGTCTATGCAATTCCTCTTTATGCCAATTTAAGATATTTTCTCTAAAATAAGGAAATGAGGTGGACCTTATTCCATTAAATCCAAGGTTATTACCTCAGTATTAAAAGAAATTAATTTTAACAGATTTCATTAATTAACGATTTTTTTAAAGTATTAGTATTTATTTAGCAGTATCAAATCTACAAATAACTTTATAAACAATTAATTTTATTTTCTTGTTTCCCAGAGGAATATACATGCATCCTTAAAATTACACTCTATATATTGTAATGCTACAAAATCTGCCATTCCTGTGTGAACTATGGCCAAGAACTTCTAGAAAAGGATAAGAATAATAGTTACAGATGAGGACAAAAGTCTTGAACTTCAGGGATTGCTCATGCCGAGGAGTAAGAAATCGGGTAAGGGAGGCACAAGACCTGCCTGGATGTGCAAGGAATCACTGGCTAAACTCAAATGGAAGAGGGAAGTCTATGGAATGTTGAAAAAGGGACAAGCCACTTGGGAGGAATACAGGAACGCTGTCAGGGTATGCAGGGATACAACAAGGAAGGCTAAGGTCCACCTGGAATTTAATCTGGCAAGGGACGTCAAGGGCAATAAGAAGAGCTTCTTCAAATACATTGATAGCAAACGGAAGACTAGGGAAAATGTGGGCCCTCTGCTGAATGAGGTGGGTGCCCTGGTGACGAAGGATACAGAGAAGGCGGAGTTACTGAATGCCGCCTTTGCTTCAGTCTTTACTGCTAAGGCTGGCCCTCAGGAATGACAGACCCTGGAGGTAAGAGAGGAAGCCTGGAGAAAGGATGACCGTCCTTTGGTCAAGGAGGATCGTGTTAGAGACCAGTTAGGCAAACTGGACACCCACAAGTCCATGGGCCCCGATGGGATGCACCCACGAGTGCTGAGGGAGCTGGCAGAGGTCATTGCCAAGCCACTCTCCATCATCTTCGAAAGGTCATGGAGAACAGGAGAGGTGCCTGAGGGCTGGAGAAAAGCCAATGTCACTCCAGTCTTCAAGAAGGGCAATAAGGAGGACCTGGGAAACTACAGGCCAGTCAGCCTCACCTCCATCCCTGGAAAGGTGATGGAGCAGCTCATTCTGGAAGTCATCTCTAAGCATGTAGAAGAAAAGAAGGGGATCAGGAGTAGTCAACACAGATTCACCAAGGGAAAATCATGCTTTACCAATCTGATAGCCTTCTATGATGGCATGACTGGCTGGGTGGATGAGGGGAGCGTAGTGGATGTTGTCTACCTGGACTTCAGCAAGGCTTTTGACACTGTCTCCCATAACATCCTCATAGGCAAGCTCAGGAAGTGTGGGTTAGACGAGTGGACGGTGAGGTGGATTGAGAACTGGCTGAATGGCAGATCTCAGAGGGTTGTGATCAGCGGCACAGAGTCTAGTTGGAGGCCTGTGGCTAGTGGTGCTCCCCAGGGGTCGGTACTGGGCCCAGTCTTGTTCAATTTATTCATGAATGACCTGGATGAAGGGACAGGGTGTACCCTCAGCAAGTTTGCCGATGATACAAAACTGGGAGGACTGGCCGATACACCAGAAGACTGTGCTGCCATTCAGCAAAACCTGGACAGGCTGGAGTGTTGGGCAGAGAGGAACCTCATGGGGTTCAACACGGGCAAGCGCAGGGTCCTGCACCTGGAGAGGAATAACCCCATGCACTGATACAGGTTAGGGGTTGATCTCCTGGAAAGCGGCTCTGAGGAGAAGGACCTGGGAGTCCTGGTGGACGACAAATTCACCATGAGCCAGCAACGTGCCCTTGCGGCCAGGAAGGCCAACGGCTTCCTGGGATGCATTAAGAAGAGGGTGGCCAGCAGGTCGAGGGAGGTTATCCTCCCCCTCTACTCTGCCCTAGTAAGGTCCCATCTGGAGTACTGCGTCCAGTTCTGGGCTCCCCAGTTCAAGAAAGATGAGGAACTACTGGAGAGAGTCCAGCGGAGGGCTACAAAGATGATGAGGGGACTGGAGCATCTCTCCTATGGGGAAAGGCTGAGGGAGCTGGGGCTGTTTAGCCTGAGGAAGAGAAGACTGAGAGGGGACCTCATCAACGCTTACAAATATCTCAAGGGCGGGTGTCAAGAGGATGGGGCCAGACTCTTTTCAGTGGTGCCCAGCGACAGGACAAGGGGCAACGGGCACAAACTGGAACACGGGAAGTTCCGTCTAAATATGCAGAAAAACTTCTTCACTGTGAGGGTGACAGAGCCCTGGCACAGGCTGCCCAGGGAGGGTGTGGAGTCTCCTTCTCTGGAGATATTCAAAATCTGCCTGGACGCAGTCCTGTGCAACCTGCTCTGGCAGGGGGGTTGGACTAGATGATCTCCAAAGGTCCCCCTCCAACCCCTACTGTCCTGTGATTCTGTGACTTGGTGTTCCTGAGGCACATCTCTATATTTGGAAGCATCTGTTCAGGCATTGACTATGTTTATTATTTGTATTGCGCTCTCAGTCAGGAAGCAAACTAGGTAAGTAGCGAATAGGTCATTTCTTACAGGGATGCTTGAAGCCATTGTTCATATTATTGCGAAGATAGAAAGCAGAGGGAGGTTGACATTCTTCTTACACTTCATAATTAGTCTGTACTAATTTGCCATGACGTTCTTGCATAAATAGGCATACATATTTCTTCACTATTCAATATCTTCAAGTAAAAAAAAACCCAAACAAGCTGATACATGATTAAACCCTTTGTAATACTACTTCTGTAACAGCAGATCATTCTAAATACAAATAAATACAAATATCTAATCTTTTTTCACAGTCATTCAATTCAATGATAAATGTGTTTCTCTCTCACCCCATCAGTGTCTACATTTCAATTTGAAACTGCAATGAATGAGGCTTTTATCTCTTATTTCATCACAGTTACAGCCAGAAGTGCTGATTTGAAAGGACAAATGCCCCACAGATTAATTCACTCTGTGTGTTTTGTTTAGAAAGACTGATGCATCTGGGAAGAGCTGTGTGTAACTAACATCCTCCAGATATGGGTTTACTGTGTAAGCAGTAGAATTGGACTACAGGTTTCACTTTCATTCCCAAAGCATGTGGCGACAGAAAGTGGGCTGCTATAGCTGTTAGAAAATGCACACAGTCTAATTTGAGGTTTCCGCAGGAAAGAATGAGCTTCTGGGGTTGGGTTACTAGTCAAATGTTGACTGTTGCTGTTTGATGAGCCACACTTGTCGCAAGCAAAGAACAAGCAGGGATAGATCCTACATCAAGTTCATGGATCAAAAGACTTCATGTTTTGAGAAAGGTGGGGTATTAAATTTGTAACTCAAACTCCCAGGAAAAGTTTTCATGTGTATTTGGGCCTTTCAAAAGATGTTCAGAGTTGGGGGGGGGAGAACTATATTAAAATACTAAGTATATTAATAAATTATTTGCTCTACTCTTCACTGATAATATTTTATTTTATTTTATTTTTACAGTGGGGTTAATGGTATTCTACAAGGATGAGCAGCTCATGTTTTCTAGAGTTCCCTGAATATTTTTATCAAAAAAAATCATATAATCCTATACACATAACCTTTGCAAATACATCTAGGATCTAGACATTGACTTCTTCTCTCTCTTTCATCAGCATTATTAATACATACTTATTTATGAAAATTCAGCAAATATTTTTGCTGCAATTGGGGAGGAAAGCAAACAGGAACCAACACAGACTATCACAGCTAATTACAAATTACATAGCTAATTACTATTACATCCCATAGCTAATTACTAAAAGTAATTAATAAACACAAATATAAAACACTTCCTAGAAAGCCATTCAAATTCAAAGGATTTTGAAAATCTTACATTTTATATTATGCATGGACAGTTGTTCTGACATTCACAGTCATAACAACACAGTTGCAGAAATTTCTACAGACAGATAGAGTTTACAATTCTTCCTTCCCAGGGAAAAACAAAACAAAACAAAACAGAGTCCCTAGAGGCTATCCCCTGAAAAACTAAAGATTGTTAGGAGTTGCCAAATCTGATAGCCTGATGGAGGTGAGGCTGCTGCAGCTCCCTGTTTTCAATCTGCGATTTAGAAGCAGTAGTGAGGCTGAGTGTGTGCTCCCAAGAGGCACACACACAGATACAACGCATACACGCAGCGGGAAACAGAAACACTCAGCACTCAAACACAAATGGCACAAACAGCCTCATCCTTCTCCGGCTGATCAGGAGGAAGGACTGTTTAGTTGGAAATACACACATGTACTTAACATGGATCCCTCCTGTAACTTGCTTTAGACACTTGATCTATCCATTAGCTGGCACCTGGATCCCCAGTCTCCCCACTTGCTGACCCCTGGATATACAAGTCCGAGGCCTGCAGCTCCCCTCCAGCTGCTGGTGCAGATCCCCTTTTAATCCTGGACACACTCACACATCCCCACCCACCCCAGCAGACTATGGATCCCCCAGTAACGGGCCTTAGACACTAAGCGTATCCAGTAACTGGCCCTGGACCCTCTGGCCTCCCAGTGACCTTGCATTCCCACTGACACCCCCACGTATACATTATGGGCTCTCAGTAGCCGGCTTTGACACCCAGGCTATCCAGGAGCTGGCTCCTGGCTCCCTGGACTCCCCTCGCCTCATGCACAGAGGCACACAGATGCAAACAAGCCTCAGACCATACAGTCGCTCCCGTAGTCAGTCTGGACCTCTGGGCCCCTGCAACAGCTGACTCGTGAACCCTCTGGTCTCTCCAGTATTTGGCCCAGACTTTTGGCCACATGGATACCTGGCACCCAAGCCACTCCTCTGACTCACTGGCTGCTCCAGCTTGATACTCAGCAGTAAACCCACACTGATATTCACACCAAGGAAACTCTGTGCTCTCCAGTTTGCTGGCACCACAGACACACGGGACCCTCTGACCCGTAGTCCAGCTCCAGTTGCTGGCACTTAAACCTCTGGACACACATGCATATGGACAGAGAGTCCCTTTAGTCAGGAAAATAGTTAGAAGTGGGGCATAAGAGGATACAGGACAGACTGTGCTGATCAAGCACAGGGCACGACTAGACAATGGTACTGAGCAAGAACCTGTTTACACAGGACTGGCCCCTTTTATCCCCTTATCCCTCTGTTTTTCCTTGCTTTTTCCTCCCTAACCCGTCTCAGTCCCTCACTTTCCCTGCCTGTGGTTCTTCCTCTAAACATCCCAGAATAAATCTAGCACAATACCATAATGCTCTTCCCTGCATCCCATAGGGTGTCCCATACCCCCGTAGGCAGTAGCTCCTTCAGCATGAAGGGTGGTCAGGACACCGTCTCTTGACTTCCCATGATGGGTTTCAGCCCCAACCCATGGGGCTGAGGCTCTTCTGGGACAGCCCTGGGACCAGCCCAGGCTCAAGTCTCTATTAGGGCAGGGGGTTACTCTCCCAGAACTGCACCTCTGCCCTCCTTTGGGTGTGTAGAGACAAGCCTTTTATCAGATAAGACAACAAAGATGTTCTTCTGCCAAGAACACAGCTTTTTTTACTTCAAAGTTTGTAATTTGGTGTTGGCCCACTATTACATTTTAGATGTACGAGTTCTAAAATCCTATTTAAACTACTCTAAACTAAGCTCCTAAAAGTCTATAATTTTAAAGTCTTCAGATAGTAAGTTGTTTAAAACCAAGTTTAGGCAGCCCTAAGCTAGAAGCAGAAGTCTTCTTAAGATGAGTATTCACACTAGAGCTATGAACAGCTTGATGTCTGCATCTGACAGCTCCAAGAAGTTTTACTGATAGCCATAAAAGATCCTTAAGCTTCACAAACATTACATTCATTCATGAATGTTGAGACTTTTCTCTTTCTCTTTTTCCTTGTTTTGGCCCTTCTTTCTTGTAAGGAAGTTTGTGCATGTCAGTGTAAATTCAGAAAACTTCCACATAGAATATAATTCAACAATCCAAGCCTTAGGAAAAATAGGTCACAGAAATGCTTGCCAATTCATAAGAATGATGTTTTTAGAAAATAAGTGTCTTAAACCCCAGAAATTCAAAGCAAAATTTCATAGTGAAACACTCTATTCTTCAAGACTTTCCCATCATTTCCAATATTCTACTTCTTCCCATTATATCATGCCAAATTAAATTAACTGCTATTCTGGAATTACAAAAAGACAACTTGTCAGATCAAAAAGCTTTCTCCATTTTTTTCACTGTTTCACTGTCTACTTACCTCCTAAGGTATTTATTCTTTTGCCATTTCAATAGACTAAGATATCAGAATCATTTTCATATTCTGTACACATATTAAAAACAGTTTAAGTTCATAAAGTGTTATTAAATCCCTAAGGCTTGGGGAGTGAAAATACACTCCCATCTGCTTTCTTTATAACATACAAACAGTGGTATAACAATACTATTTTCTTTTGTGATACAGACCAGATGCTGAGAACATCCATTATGACTCTTCGCTGACTGAATAGCAGCTCCAGACTACAAGTTCCACACCATTATAAAAACCAAAAATACAGGCCATTGCCTGAGAGTGCCAAAACAGAAGTAGAAATGTAGACCAGGGTTGTATTTCTAAGTAAAACAATGGTGGAGGCAGCCTGAGCACTGTACCACTGATTTTCCATACCTCTTAGTTGTTAACATGCACCCCAGGGCGGTTTTAGCCTGTGCCAGCCTGTGCTCTGCCAGACTGCGCTCACACGTGGCTGGGTAAGGCGCGCGCCAGCAGTCGGTCCCAAAACACGGTACCTACGCACAGGTCTGCATCAGGTTTGCCTCCCGGCACCTTATATGGTCCTCCAACATGATCCCGTCAGGCTTTGCACTCTTAGGCCTTTCTAATGTGAGTTCATAAACTTATAGAATAATTTAGGTTGAGAGAGACTTCTGGGGGTCACTGAGTCCAGCCTCCTAGTCAAAGCAGGCCTAACCTCAAAGCTAGCTGGGATGGCACAGATACACCTCTCCGGTAACAAAGTAAGCATGTGCCTCCAAGTTCCGCAGAGATTAACGTACCCCAGCAAAGACAGTCAAATGTAAAACATTACCATGAAAACTATTTACACTACACTTAAATCACTTCAGCACATTTTAAAAATCATTATTCTTCCCTACAGCTAAGTATAGGGATCACTATACTTCATTTTTTCCCCTCATTACTAAACTTTTGATATAGATAGGGAAAAACAGTTACAAAATTCAGATGTAAAATGTACTTTCTTAAATTATATTTCCTCATTATTAAGGACTATAAATGCATACTAAAAATATACCATCATATTAATATTTAAGATAATGATCTTCAGAAAATCCAAAACTAGTAACAACCCCCATCCCCAAAAGACATTTCTTCTCTCTTTAAAGAAACCAGTTTGGATTCATTATACATAACTTACACTTTGTGGAAAAAAGGAGATGGTGATGCATAGAGTTTAAGTATAAATATTTCAGCTCATTCTACTTCTTGAATCATACAATAAATTTTCAGTGAAATGGTAATACTGCAGTTTTACAAATACAAGAATGATATTAATTTATTATGGTATATGTGTTGAAGCACACATTCAATAATCCTCCCAAGCCTATCCTTCAGGCAAAACAAAGCATTTAAAATCATAATGTATTAGGCACACTTGAGTCACTTCCTAAACAGAGGCTTGAAAAGATGAAAAAGTGCTATTCCAGTTTGCCTGAATGGCTCACATCATGGCATGACGCAGAATTAATTCTGTACACAGTAGGCTCATTTTAGTACTCAGCAAAACATAGCAACTGCTAAATTTCATAGTGTTAAAGCGAGAAGTAGGATATAATAGGAATTAAAAAAAAAAATCCCACCCACCTGCATTTTGTACATTGGATTTCATCTACCAGACTTAGTTAACTGCAACATATTAGCCAAATCACACTGACAGAAATATAAAATACCCACCTGTTTTAGGGTCAACAGAGAAATATGGCTGTCCCTGAAGAATACTGTACACTACTCTGGCACTGTTTCCATATGTAGGGTCATCTGCATCTGTGGCTGTCACCTGTAGAACAGACGTACCTGTATATACAGGAAAATAAAAGTTAATTGATAATAAATACAATTTTCTGACAAATATAAATATTTTTAGATGCATTTTTGAAACCTCTACAGTCCTCACATTCTACAATTGAGAGATTAATAACATTTCCTCTATATGTTATTATCCTATCATATTTTTAAGGAAAACTATACTCATGTGAAAAAACCTTTTTCTCTTTCTCTCTATATATGTATATGCAACGTAATTACACGTATATAAACATAAATAGTAACTGCATAGCATGCACATTTATGCATGTTCACAGCTATAGACCCCAAACTTGGATATTGCTTGGACTTCTGAACAACTCATGTTTATGGACTTCAGAGTTGTCTTCATCCACAATACAAATTAATGTTGCAGTGCATATTTAAAATAATTTGCATAAACACCCCCAAATCAATAAAAGATACCAAGGGAATCAAAAAATATAGCTATTGGAAGGCATCAAAGATCTGAAAATGAAATAACTACTAGAACCTTGTTGGAATTCCACTGATGGATCCAAATTAGAAAGATAAGGAGTTCAAAAGACAAATATTTGTATGCTGTTAATAAATACCATTCAAAAAATAAAATTACAGTTTCTACCATGTCACTAAGTGGGATAACTTATGAGTAACACTTTGCAGAAAATAAAATGCAAAAGTACTGCACAGATAGAATAGAGACAAGTGATTTTACATTTTACTGTATTTTTCAAGACATTTAATGATGAATCTTTTTTGTTATCACTGCCCAACACTTCACATAAGAAATCAGTAAATGAAAGATTGGCAAGTTAATAAAGGTTCAGTCTTCAACCCACTTGTTTATCCTTCTACAGACACTGCTTTCTACAGACTCCTTTGGCCCAGTATTAAAATGCAGGAATAATAATAACAGAACAGGCTGCTCTCATGTAATTCTGCATCTGAAAGTGGCTTCTCAGTCAAATTAACCACTGAGGCATCATCTGGGGTGTTCAATTTCGCATTTTAGTTGTGAGGAGAAGTATGCTTTTGAATTGAATCCCTTGATCTTACCCACTTATCGTACTTTGATTTGCCTCATGGAACAGTTTCAGAGCACGGTAACTAGATTCCTTTGGATGAAACTAAACCAGAGCGCATCTGATTTATTCTGCTAATGGGCATTTAGTCTCAGAGACCAGACAAGAGCTAGTCTGAAATAAGACTTCCCAAAAACATATGGTGCGGACATCAGATCCTCAGTTCCAGCTGTTTAACTTCAGAGATCAGTTTCCATTGCACAGGACTGATCGTTAATGTGCGTGCCCTCAGCGTACACTGGGAACAGAAATACCTGAAATCATGGGGTCTCACTTCGAGTACTGCAAAGCAAGCATGCAAATCTTGGCACATTTGGATTCTTCACTGTTTGAGAAAGTATTAATTCATTTGTGCCACACTAACCTGGACACCAAAAGTTGCTTTTCATATCTCTATTGGAGATTTACTAAAAGGTACAGCAAATGTGTCTGCATACTTAAATATAGTGTCTTGTGGTCTCTGAATAGCCCAAATGCATACAGTCTCACAGATAAATATATTCACACAGCAGATATAAGGATACCTTGATGAATTTTAAGTTGAATATTGTAATAAAATCAAGCTGGAGCTAGTAGTCTGTTCACAGTTATTCAGGAGTTAATGGTAAAAACTGACTAAATTACTGTATTTGGGTTTATGTAGCAAAGTAAACAAATATGAATTAAAGTTAGCGTATTTTTTTAAAATATTCTAGGAATCTATTCAGCTATATTTATTTGCTACCTAAACTTAGAACAAGAGTTCCTGCAAACCGCATCAGGTTACTTCAAAGAACAGCAAATGCATTTTTTTCCCTATTCTATAGCTTATCTAAATACTGTAATGATATATTTCTGTAGCCCAGTTTGGCAACATTTTCAAACTTGAGGTAGAAAAGCTGTGACCTTTCTGTCTTCTAGTTAAGCTTGTTGTATTCAAGGGTGAAGTCCTGTCCACACTAATTTGTTGCTTTACCTTTATTCATGGCTTCATTATTTTATGTTGGAATCTTGTGGAATCATTAAAGATTAATAAGTTACTGATATACATTGATTTTACTCTTTTTAATTGCATACAACAAAAATATACCCATCTGATAGATACAGTCAGACACCTACCAGAGTTTGCTACCCACAGTGCTGGGCAACTCCTGTACCTTTTTATCTATAGATTTTCCTGCTTCCAGAAGAACAGTTACCAACAGTAGGTTTTGGAATGGATGAACAGATTTTGGCTATTTCAGAAGAAGAAAATACCAGAAATACTGAGATTTCATGGTATTCTCATTCTTCAGAGACTTTCTTCTCTTCTTATTTAAAAAGATAGGGGATAGAATCTGAGTGCTTGCATTGCTCATTGATGTGGGACAAAGAAACAGGGGTAGTGAAAGGCAGTATCTCACATAAGCAGCCCACAGGTCATTTTAGCATGAATGGAATGCTGTTATACCTTAAAATCCACCACAGTGATTTTCTAACACATCTGTATCTCTCTCCTCGGAAAGACCTGATAATAGTAATTTGGTATTGAATAGTGGCAAAGTGTTGTCTTTCCATGTAAAAGAACAGTTAGAATCACGAGTTTTAACTCAACCCCCACCCCACCTCTCAAACTCTCATTCAGTGCAATGTAGCTCAGCAGATGCTTAACTTTTTCACTTTATCATGCAAGCGCGCTCAGCATCTTGTAAAACACACTCATACTGGCCTTTTGCCTAACTCCTGTCGAACTTGCTGCGCACAGAGGAAAAGCAGCTTGTGAAAGCTGTGGGTTAGAATGCCTTGCGAGAAAAATGGTAAAGAGGGTACCTTTACCTTCCAGTTACTCCTTGCAAAGTTAGCATCGTACAGCTCATCAACATGACAGACAAATCAACACTCCAAATATATTTGTACCATTCAGATGCAGCATCAGTTTTTGCTGCTGAGCCATGTGTAATGAAGGATTTAGATGGAAAAATATACAGTACAGCTGACTTGCTATTTTTAATGTTAACAATTCTGAAGAAAATAATCTAATAAAAAAATAAGGATCTAATTTCCCTGGAGACCTCAGAACGGATATGAACATCAGACCCAGAGGCATACCTTCCATACTTTCTTCACTAACCTACTGTGAAAGTGCCTGTCAAGGAAAACTCAAAATTTTGCTATGAAAGCATTTTGACACTCCAGTTAGGCAATAAAAAAGACTTTTTTCCCCAAAGTGGAGGCTCTGCCTATTCAGAGTGCAACTACAATTCCACATGATTTCCTGCTACAGCTTAGAGATTACATATTGGGAATTCTGTTTTCTTAGCTAATGCTTTATACAGCGCTGTAAAATATGTCTGTATGCTCTGAACAGCGCTCTGTAAGCTTTGCCTTTTTTCTGTTATCAAAACCAAGGATCATTTCATTTGGGAAATCAAATTGTAGTTTTATTTCAAAATCTCTTCTTTTGTTTTTCTCTTTTTTTTAAATATGTTTACAATAAAAAATTTGTAAAGTTATATATCAAAGAAAAGCTGAAGGGAAATACTTCAATTTGTCTCTCCGAAGACAAATTTTTAATGTTTAATGAGGCAGCTCAATTAAATACCTCTGTTGAGAATGCAAATCTGTATGCATGACTTTCCATACTTTGCTGCACTGTTAAAATCTGAAATGGATCAATATTGAACAAAAAGCAAAAGAAGTGAAAATAAGGTGAAGTTTAATGAACACAAGGATTTTCTGCCTAACTAAACTAATTCTTAGTGTCTTCAAACACTAACAAGTTAATACAATATGTTTTAGTTTCATTCTACATTAGAAAATAGTGATTTCACCAGGAAATCAACACTTGCAGTCCAGTGACTATATTACCGATCCAAGTCCTCACTGTAGAAAATCTCACTATTTTTTTGTCAGCTATCTTCATTAGAAGATAAAAATCAAACACCACAGGAAGATAAATAGGCACTTCTCATACAAATCATATTTATGAACACCGTGAATATTGTCTTCCAGATTATCTGAAATTATGACTACCTTACATTATAATACCTTGGAAAGAAGTTCAGAAAGGTCCAGTGTGTCTATTAATTTCCTAAGTAGAATTTATTGGGAATACTCTTCTTATGCATGACCTCAACACTAGAAAATTTAATACACAATATTTCACTCAATTTGAAGCTATCTGAAAATGAGCAGATATGCAAGGCTTTTACAGATTGAAAATGTTTTAATTTCCTTTTACATTTAGATAATGATGACTCTTACATAAACCTTAAAACAGAGCATAGCTATAGCGCTCAATGAGACTGAGTTTTTTACACTACAGAAGAAATTATTTCAGATATAAACTCTGGTTCTTGAGCCAACTTTTAGGAAAAAGGTTCAATAAAGGCAAGGAATGGGTGTTTTCTTTCAGCTCTTTCAGCATAGTATATAAAGCATAAATAATATGTTCACTTTGTGCCACAGTGAACACTGTGATCTAATATTTGGCGAATAATTTAACAAAACTCACCTGTACTTTCTTGTCAGTGAGCTAAAAAAAGAAAAGCCATAAAGGTCCTACAGTTTTTTACAAGTAGATCAAGAAAGGTTCAACTTGTGGGAAAAATACCAGCTAACTTCTTGAGGAGACAGACAGGAATCTGCTGCTGAAACTAAACAGCATAACAAAGATCAAAAATACCAGCTGCCACTCAGCATGAGGGCTGTTACAGAGACACAGTAACACTGAAAGTTCTTTAAATGACCATGTAAAAAAGTGGAAGAAATTTTTAAAGTAGTGAAGCATCCTTAGGAGTTCATAAAATAACAACAAGAAGTTCAGTTATGTATAGACTCCACAACTAAATGTCAAAAAACAAGCTAATTACAGAGCTAATAAAAATGGCATAGAGATCTCCATTATTTGACAGAAAGAATGTATCCTGTGGAAACACTAATAGAATTAGTCTTACTGAGACTGCAGACAATAAAATGTTTTCAGTTTGCAACAAACACAAACAAATCAGCAAGGGAAAAAGAAAATAATGATCATAAATTTGCAATGAAAATATAATGTATGCCTACAGCAGATTGCCTGTATGGCAGGATATGAAAATTCAGTTTTATTCACACAACAGGAAAGCTTTGTGGAATAGGTATTTTAATGAGGTTGTACCTCAGGTACAACCAGTAAAGTATTTCATTCATAAAACGTGCATTAATGCTTTATTTTATCACTAATCCTTGGTTTACCATAATCCACTCTGTTTTATAACCCAAAATACCATCCCAGACTAACTATTCGAATTGTTCTTTGGAAAACAGTAACTTGTATAATGTAGTTGTACAGTAATACCAAGATTCAGACTAATACAGAATTAAGACTAACATCTATGTAAGAATACTACATTTTGAGAGGATGAAGGATAACAAAACTTTTATAAATAGAATGAACAAATAAAAAATAATTATATTAGCTGCTTTTGACTTTGAAGATAACATTGATTTCCTTTCCACTGTCTTTCCTCCTATGCAGAAAATAAAAGGCTTCCACAGGGGAAGGAAATAATCAATTAATTAAAATGGTCTCCATTAAAGACAAAGGAAACTGAAGAAAGAAAGTTATGCGGTTTTGGAGACCATTGATAAAGGAAACGAATTTCACATCAAGACAGCCTGTGGTGTGATGAGAGACAACTGAGATAAGAGCCTAGATGCTACTGAAATGAACTGCAACTCTAAGAGTACAGCTTTGTGCCACAGTGAATTATCAAAGACAATTGAAGAGGTTTCGTACAGGCCCACAATATTCTTACTGGGAGCTCTATCCCCTCGCTCTAGTACTTCCCACAAAGGTGCACTGCTTAAATAGTCCTGGCGTTATGACATTACTCACAAAAATACTGCCCTTCTGTACTTCCACAAATTTCTCTTGGGAATGATATTTGCTATAGTATGCTTAGATGGTTAAAATAGGGAATTCTACATCCAAAAACATGTCCTGTTATACGCACTCACATCACTGTGTAAATGGAATGGAGACCTATATGTTTATAGTTCTGAGAAGTAAAAGATGAGATCAAGGAAGTCAGTATTTGAGAGGAAGCTATGGTTTAAGAGAACAACGAACAATTTGCAAATGATTTTAAGGAATGAAAATATATTTGATCTATAACCTGAAAATCTTTATAAGCTAGATACTGTCCAAACAAGAATGGCTAATAAAGATTGTTCTTCTGGTAGACGCCAAGAAGAGGTTATTAGAAATAATAATGTTAATAAATAATGATAATAAAATGTGGGAGGAGGGGGAAATAGAAATTACAAGCAAAGATGAGGTAGCAATTCCCAGTTAGAGGGAAACAGACTGTGGAAAGGAGAAAATTCATAAAAGTGAAGTTGAAGGGTGATATAGGAACAATGGCCTATGAAAGAAGAAGAGAGAAGGAAAGAAAAGGACACCAAAGAAAGATGTTTCTCCCTTCATGCATTCTTGTTTCAAGAGGGACCACAGGAAAAAAAGGCTCAGAGTTCTCCATGGCTGGGAAGATAGATCTGAAATAGCACACTGTGGGAGGACTTGGAAGAGAGGAGAGGACTGGAAAGGGCGAAAGGTACTACAAGTACCTACGAAGAACAAAGTATTAGAACAGAACAATTATGATACAGACAGATTATTTTTCAGAACATCACGTATGGAGGATGTTTTGAGAAGAAAATCAAGGAACTATTGCTGTGTGTCAGTGTAGTGGCAGTGGCAGCGAGAGAAAGAATAAAGAGGCAGTAATAAAGCCAGGGGAAAAGAAAGAGAATGGGCGAGATTTTTTATATCCTTTTAAAACATAATATTTGGTAAGCTTGAGAGTCCATTTAATACAATTTGATTTTGCATGGTAGGTAAGAAAGAATACTTATTCTCTACTTTGTACAAGATTAATGCCACTTAGGTCAATGAAGAAGCCACTGGTGTAAAAATCAGTCTCTGCTTCCAAACTGTCACAGCTCTGAACTCTGTGGTTCAGGAATAAGATTTAATATATTTCGGTCTTTCCAGAACTCGTATGATTCCTACATGTTTGCAAATATTTTGTATGCCACACTTCATTTGTGTATGCAAGAAAAGCATTGTAGATGTGTTTGGAATGCACTATTTTTACTATGCATATCTGTAATGGAAGCTGTGGTTTTGGCCTCTTTAGCCTCTCCACACAAAGTATTTCTTTGCATAGTGTGAAACTGCATGCAGTTCACACAGTATGCAGACTTCCACAAACAGATTAACCTTCCCTCATTACACAACCACCTATGTCTGAACTCAGCATAATAATGTCAGGTGGTACCACAGAAGATGAACCAAAAGCAAATTCCCAGTTTAAAATGAATTTCACCTATCTACACTAGGAAAGTTGTACAAGGTACCCTCCCATCCAAAGCAATTATATTAACAAAATATCGTATCTGACTTTCAAGTATGGAACAAAACACTTCTGTTATTTTCTGGTCTATTCATATGAGTTATCATTACCATTCAAAGTGATCAAATGATGACAAACCATTATGATTCAATGACAATAGTCATTTGTTCTTATATGTATGATCAATACTGTTATGAGATGTACTTTAGTATTTTTCCCTTTTAATTTTTAAAATTCTACTCTGCAGAAGTTGAAGTCTATCATCTGCTTATTAGACAAACAGCAAGGAGAGAAGAACATATTATCTATTTTTGACTCAGGAAAGTTAGACACATCTTGGACTTGAAGGTCGTTTCTTAGATGTGGTGTGTAGGGATTTGAGGAGAAAGTGAAAAGTGTGTGTTCATGAGGTAACGGTCTGTACTGTCCATTCAGTAATAAAAGACAAGTAGACATTTCACAAAGACTAGTCATGACAGTTAAGCTTCCTTAAAAAAAATATCTAGCACAAAGTCATATTTCCATCTCTCTATCCTGAAGTAGTTATGTAGCATTGATGTTATGATATTAGAAGAAGGTTATAAACTAATTTCAACACTAGACAAGCAGTAAATAAAGAAAACTAATTGCATAATGTAGCACCTCAAAGAATATCTGAGCTACACTTCTAACAGGGAAAAATAAAGATCAGTACTTTTTGAACTTCAGTTCACTTTATAAGAAACTTAATAAAGGTAAATATATATATGAGACTATGGTCTAAAACAATCCAGAAAACTACCATTCCTTTGTATTTGTTTAATTCTGTGAATTGCATAGACTACTCATGTAGACATAAGAGAATGCCGTAAAGCGTGTAGTTGAATAAGAATATGTGAATACATCTTGTTTCTACAGTGCAAAGTACCATTTGCCCAGGAACGTCTGTTAAAGCAGTCAAGAATAGAGTGACTCTCCTCTACAGTCAGTGTGTGTGTGTAGTTTTCTTAATACAACTGTCCTAAGTACCATACAAGGTTGCATTTGATGTCTTCTTATCATCTCCTCTCAACTGTAATATCTTTTACATACAAAGATACAATAATGTGTCATAACTTTGTCAGACAGTATGTGACATTTTCAATTGTTAGAAGATTGTTGATTTCCTTACCCATTTCAGACATCTCTGGCACAGTAACAATGTATGGTCCATCTGTAAATTTTGGTGCATTGTCGTTGATATCCTGCACTTTGATAATAAATTCAGATTCAGGCTCGAGTGGCTTGTTTGTCCGTCTATCAATAGCTTGGGCATGAAGTACATAGTGTGTCTTCTGCTCTCGATCTAGGCTTTTGGTTGAATGGATGTCTCCAGTCGTGTCATCAATAATAAATATAGTCCCCGCCCCTTCTCCAGTAAGAATGTATTTGACTGATCCATCACCTTTGTCGGAATTGGAGTGCAGCTGTAGAATATATACACATAAAATCATATAAAATGACATATTAAATTTCATAAAAAGTTATTGCACATAAAATATAAAAAAACTATAATGTTACTGTTAGCACCGTTCTACTTAGTTTTTAACCTTCCCACCTCTTGCCGTAACTCCTCATGTGCTATTTTTGGCAAGTCAATCATTTTGTTCAGGGTCATTTCCACCCTAGCATAGTTCATTTTTCCAGTTGGGATTTCTTTGCTTCTACGTCCATTCTAGAAAACTTCCCCAAGTCAAGAATATTCTAGAAACTGGGGTGGTTTTGATTATATTTTGGTTTGGCTTTAGTCCTTCTAGTAGTTATCTTACAGCACTCATTGCTAGAAACTCTGCCTTAAGCACTAAGCCTGAAGCAGTCACACTGAGGATTAAGTTTGCTTCGATGATTGTAGTTCGGTCCCACCACCCATGTTATCTTCTGTGGCCCCAAGGACAGCATCACTTGCTGCAAAAGAAAACTGGTAGTGTGGCAGTGACAGATGCCTGTCCAGGATTACTTTATCCCTCAACAAAACACAGCCATTTTCTCTGGGTTTTGTCTGTTTGTTTTTCATTAGAAAGCCACCTAATTTGCTAGTATTTAAATTATTTATAAAGAAGTAATGAACTTTGACTGATACTTCCAGTATTTTCATTGTTCCTAACACACACTTTTTGCTATAAAATATATTTTAAGTATATTCTACCCCTCCTTGAGTAGAATAAAGCTTATATTTGTTGGGGAAAAAAAAAAAAAGGAAAAGTCACTGAGTACCCTGGTGTATTAAGAGATAACATGAAACAGCTACCCATTAAGTCTCAGTGCTTCTAACTTGACTTTAAAGAATTGCCTGTTTAGATTAAAAAGGAACATGTGTTCTCTGAGAAGGAGGGGTGATTTTTTGATAGATTGAGAGGCTTTGGGGTTTTTTTCTTTAAAATTACTTTGAGAACAGAATGTATTTATCGAGGTGTACAATGGGAACAAAGTGATAATGCAGAAATGAACAGCCTCAGGTATTGTGCAGTTATATTGTGATGTTAAATCAAAAGGGAAACTTTCTAATTTTAAGAACTCACTCATTCTTATTCTTATCCCACTGCCCTGACTATCTCTCAATATCCGCAATGTGGCATTACTAAGTTTCTATACAGAATCTGAGCAAAGCTGAAGCAGAATGCCAGATATTATTTTTAATTAATGGAACACAAGGTGTCAGTTTCCAGACTCCTTTCCATTCACAGTTCAGAAACCATTTAGGGTTGAATAGAGAGAAAATAAGACTTGTGAAGGTACAAATAATCCTTTTTCTGACTTAAATCATAAGATAGAGAGGTGCTGCTATTTTCTCACTCTCTCCTTGTACCTTTTTTGCCAGGTCTTTGTCTTGCCTGTAAAATGATCTAGCTTGCTATTTGTAAAAGGAGTAAATATATGGGGCTTGATGACATTTTTCATCTCATGTATTAAATCTATGAAATTATGGTGTCACACATAATTTATATCTTGTCCTGTATGGGGGGTTGGAAGGGGGAAGTCTAATAAAATTACGATGGTCAGCTCATATAAACTTCAGTGTAACTAACTTCAGTCAAGGCACCATATACTTATCTGAGCCACAAGAAGATCTGACTGAATAACCAAAACAAAACTGGGTCATCACTGTGGACCCATTTTTTTTATTTTGAAAATGGAAGAAAAAAGAAGCAAAGAAAGGGTCTATTTGCTTGGCTTTGCCTTTATAGGACAGCAGGACAGCCTTACACCTTTCCTTTAGAGTAGTGATGGGCAAAATTCTGCTTACATCTCTTCTTATTCTCAGAATAATACTGTATTCTATTAACAAAAGAATAATGTACTCAATGTAAAATGCCAGGGATCCAAACTTCCTATAAAGTCAAAATGTTATCTGAAGTGATTTATTCCTAAAAACAAGACTAGTAGGAATTCTGCTATTCTAACCCTGGTTTGCTGGTATTCTAATTTTTCAGAAACAATCAGAATTGGTTTTTTCTTGCTACAAGTTCCTTTTTTGCTGAAATGATTCCTAAGTGTTAGTGTTTGCAAATGTTAACATTTGCCTCAGAAAGATTGTCTCTAATTATGGGAGAAAAAAATCCAAGAAACCCTGGAGAAAATTTGTATGCCTACGAAAATGACAAATTTGCTGAGCTTATGAAGCTATAAGGAACTCAAGTTAAAACTATCCCAAACTGAAAAAGATCAGAAGAATCCCCATCCTCATTCTCTGCATGCGTGTATGTAAAAGCATATTCAGGTATACCATATAGACATCCCAGCAAAAATCACTGTATTCATAACTGAAATTATGACATTATGAACTAATTAAGAAATCGGTTACATACTTGGGTAAGAAATCAACAGAATAAGGAACTGCTGTAGAATTTAAGAAGTAAGCTTTCTTCAAAAAACCCAAATATAAACATAGACATGGTGTTCCAATACCATACTGCAGAAAGACACATTCAGAAATTCACTGTGATAGCACAAAATGCATGGAACATTTGGAAAAGTTAATAACATTAGATATTTTTTGTTCTGAAGAAACAACTATTTGTATTTGTCATCAATGAAGAAAATCCGGGTACATTTTGAGTCAGAGGGCTTTTACATCTAACAAGTAATAAAAGTTAAGAAACACAAAAGATTCTCAGCTGATTGCACGGCCAACCAATCATATGTTATTCCTGCTGAACATCATGTTACCCAAAAAACTTCAATTGAAAAATGCAAGCAGGAATGTCATTCGAACAAAATTATCTGGGTATTAATAAACACTGAAAGCCTTCAATTTGCAACTGAGTCTTTTACACTGCAGTTGTAAGGCAACAATTGAAAACGAGAGAAAGCTAAGAGAAGTTCCTGCTTCCCTACCTCCTGATATTTCTTACGTTGTTTGAAACATAACACTTTGATTTACGCCTTTTAATTTCTAATGCTGAATTTTAAATTCACATAGGAGGATTTTGCATAGCACTTCTACTGTATAACAAAAGGGATGTTCCTTTGTCAGTTGGTTTATATTTCAGTTTTTCTGTAAAGTAAAGATTAAATAACTGTTTGTCTTCTTTAATACTTCCATCTCTGTACAAATTGGCCCAAGTAGAAAAATATCAAGGCTTCTCTCGAAAGCTTATTTGCAATATGTGTTGTGCTGAAGAGAGCCCCTGGGAATCCCTGCTTAAGACAATGCCTACCAGATTAATGAGAGATTCATGTCCCTCAGCATGGCGCGCTTCTTTCTTTTCCCAGAATACTATGAAATCATCTCCACAACAGGTGGTTTATTCCACAAAAGCATTTCTAATTAGAATAAATGAGGTTCACAGCTTAGGTTACAAATACACGGTTTGGGAGACTGTATTTCTGCAGCTATGTCTACAATGATTTGTAAAAGACAGCATGGGAGCAAAATCTAGCTGGACAGTAGTGGACTCTCTCTCTGCTTGGGACTGCTGTAACTATTTCTCTTTCAGATTAATTTGACAGAGGGGGGATGCCACCAAGCAACACAAACTCAAGCCAACCCATGTTCTGTTCACCAGTTCAGACCTAACTTGTGTGACCTGGGGAAGTCATCTCAACCCAGATACCTAGAAAGGGTGTGGACGTTTCATTTCAATGAAATCCCACCACCTCTGCCAATGACTACTGCAAGAACATGTATACACTACAGGATGAGACACTCACACGCTGTAGTAATGTGAATAAATAGCTTAGATAAACACAAAATGTGGTGTTATTTTTTCCCCTGCTGTGCTAGTCAGAGACAGAAAGTTGGAACGTTGCAGGAGTCTCTTAATTTAAAAAGAAATACAAACGCATCGCAAACTGAAACATGATTACTCATAATGTTGAGATGAGTAACAAGCATTGAAAAGAAATACAAGGGAAATATGCCAAACATTAGAACACAGCTCTCTGATTTCTGTATCAGAGATTTTAACTATGACTATGAAAACATTACTAGAAATGTCTTTCAGTAGGTCTTAGTTTCTATGACAGTCCACTTCATCTGATGATTATATATGGATCTGTGATACTAACTTTTTAACTGCTACTTAAAGAAGCTTTTTCTTCCCTTCTTAAATGGTTTCAACTTGCTTCCATAAGCAATCTTACCTTAGACCCCAAACCCTATTATAAAATAGACTTTGCAGACCAATAGTTTGCCTAGTTGCCCACTAGAGACTAATACAGCTTGCACTCACCACTTAGCCCTCCCTAGCCCCCCAGGGCTCCCTCCACCCTGCCCATGGCTCAGAACCTCATTGCAGCCCCCCAGGGCCACCAGCCCCTGCCCCAGCAATGCCGCAGCAGAGCTGGTCTCCAGCTCCCCACAGCCCTGCCCGGCCCGGCCACGGGTCCCGCTAAGCTGGGCTCACCTGCGGGACCACATCCCAGCCCGGCCTCAGCCTGGCCTCGTGCCCAGGGAGATGCCCGGGCTGGGTCTGCCTCGATGTCCCCTGGCTGCCCTGCTCCTGGCTGGCCCTGCCATCGCCCGCCTGGGGGACCCCCCAGTGCCCCAGCCCCAGGGATCTGCCCCACTCTGCTGCTCCCTGACAGCACCTTCTCCAATCCCCCAACTTCCAGCCAGCGCAGGCTTCCGAATTCCTTGTGGAAATACGGTTTTTATCCTAAGTGATGGGCTGGCTTCTGAAAACATTACTTATCACTGCTGATTTGGTTATGCTCCTAACAAGAACATATCTATTAAATATTCTGAATCCAGAAGCTGCTAGAAAGTATTTAATTTTCATCCCATTGGGCATTATTCCTGTCTTTTTTTCTCTGAATTTTTAGGAAAAGAAGAAACTGAAAATAATAGCTGAAGAGCATATCTGGAATGTCACCTTTATCAAGCCAGTGGGCTCCACTTCTTGACATATTTAATAACAGGTTGGATTCAGGATGATTTATGACAGTTCCTCAATCTTTAACTAGCCTATATCAGCAGTGTATGACTGATTTAGCAGAATAGCAAGCAAGGTGTCCTTGTTTTGCTAAGACTTAAACATTTTTCTTCCATCAGTCCATTTAAACACTTAACTTTCTTACAGTATTCTTGCACATACTGCAGAAGGGCTACATTTTCCAAAGGCGTGATTTGAAGAGGTATACCAAACTTTTCAGTTACTGAGTTTTCTTTATATTCTTAGATTAATTTTGATACTACGAATCTTTAAATACTTATGATTTGATGCACCAGCATACTAACTGCTGTAAAATGAATGCACAGATTGTAGGCTTATTGCCCAGCTAATACAGTATTGTTCATGTTAGTAACTGCAAAGCGATCAGGTGGCTAAAGCTCAATTGCAAAACCAAATGGTCAGGTGGCTACTGCTTAGCTACTGGCCTTATTCACTACCTTTCATCTTCATACGTCTTTTACTTCATTGCTTTAGCTAATGCTTAGCCACATCATACATCCAAACATTTAAGCATACATACTTGTCAAAAGTCAAGCAACTGACCACAGATAGGCAGAAACTACGGGACAGTATAGAAGTGGGGACCAACGGGAAAGATGCACAACAATAAGTACTAGAAAACCAATCAAAAAATTGAGGAGGAAGCCAACACCCTGCTCCTGCTGGGAATGCGGGATGCTAACACCTCACAGCAATCATCAGGCTCCCCTGCACTTGCCTAGAGAAGACAAGCCGCGACCAGGAAACTATGCATGACCAGAAGAACGAGCAAGAAGCCTGGATAAGAGGGTAGTTGCAAAGTAGAAGAATTTCCTGTTACTGATTTAATTGTACGACTGCTTCCCCCTATTTGCTTTAATAGAACAATTTGGATTCTTGGTGTGTTGTGTGGGTGGCATTTTAAGCGGACTAGTAACGACTTTTACAATATTTTAATTGGACTTCCAATAAATTCTTGGATCGGGATATAAGATATGTGCTATTCTGTTGAAAACAAAATTTTATGAAGAGATTACCATACATGTGCTAAATTCAAATCCAAAGCTGATTTCAAAAAATCAAGAACTGTTGCACTAATCTAATGAATTTAATCAGAGTAAAAGTGGTTATGTACATATAAACTTAAATTATTTTGAAATAACCACATAGAATTAACTTAAAACTTATTGTTGACAAATAATAAACAATAAAAACAATATGCACAGAATTCCAAAAGCAAAACCTGAGTTCTGGTAGTGACACCACCATTATATCTTTTGAATAAAGTATTTTCTTCTGTTTGGGGAGCAGCACGTTCTTTCAAGGAGAGCAGCAGAACCTCTCCTTCTCAATTCTGTTGTCATTGCCAATCAGTTTAACCAGACAAGAGGGCCCCAGCACAACACTACCACAGCAAAGTCTACCAATGTGTGCCCAACCTAGATGAATGACAAAATTATTCCCAAACAACATGAGCTATGAGCTTTAGCAAAGCATAGGACAATATATGAAGAAAGAATGTACACACGTTACTTTACTTTTGTTATGCAGAACTATTTAATGCTTCACTAAAAACATCAAAATGTAGAAACGTATAAAGAATCAATGGTACAACATTAAAACACTGAGTACAAAATATTTTAATCTTCTCTCTAATAAGAACTGCAATCATGTTGACTTCATTTGGTGTTTATGTAGACACAACATATAATTTAAATGAAATGATACAATAACTTAGTAGTAGTAAAATCTGCATATAAAATTAATCTGAATGGTACACACTGCAAAATCAGAGTCTAGCTGATACTACTGAAATGTTCATTGTGCCTATGCAGTAAAAGCATCCTCAGATTTGCTGCAGACTTGCTTCCTTTGGTCTGAGCTACAAAATATGTTTTAATGAAATATACTGCTCTGGGCAATGTCACACCTTTTGATGGAATTCTCAGAGGGAATCATTAGTCTATGAGATAACTGTATTATCCATAGCAGTGTCCACAAATCGAGAAGAAGCTATTCCACACCCTTGTCAAACAGAGGAAGAAAATACAGAATTGCAATTGCCCCCATCTGCTGAATGGGTTTTCTGAGATAGAAAAAAAAATAATTGGATTGCAATCATCCAGGAAAAACACAACTGAAACAGTATTAACTTCACAGCATACAAACATCTGTTCTTGCAAGATGGGCTTATCTGAAGTCCACTCCTTTGCTGCTGCTTTTGGGGAGACTGGGTAATGGCAGAGGTATGCAGGTGCATAAGCAATCACATCCAAAACAACATCAGGTGTACTAAAGCTGACACAAGTGGTTAACATTACCTTCTATTTTCTCTTTGTACAAAAGGGGGACTCCAGTGAATGACAAGAAAAATAGAAAATGGAATCCTAAACCAACACAATAAACATTTATGTATAAAACTATTGTTTTGTTTTCAAAGAACACTATATATTTTCAAGAAAAACAGAATCCAAAATTGTACTTTCAGTGTACTATGTATCTAAATCAATATAGAAGAAAAATACTTCCACTCTGCTGAAGTTTTCATCTGAACTCTCTTCACAGCAGTAAGCTTTCATTTCAGACATCTTTTACTTGGGCAAATGCTATGATGGCCATAGAAACTATTCTGTTTTCAAAAAAGTAGGATTTACACAGCATATTTGTTTTACAGGTTTTAAAGAGCTGGACAGGCACCCTGTTGCAGAACATATTAACCAAAGTCTTCGAAAAGTATAATTATGTAAATACACTTGTTTGCAGGTCCCAGGGCTAAATGACTACAGCTCATTGAATCATTACTCTAAAACATGTCTGAAATTAAGCTGGTCTTTTTGTTTGGGTCTTATTTGAAAAAAGATTGTTTTTAAACAGAAAACAAACCAAGACTCCTCATTCCCTCATACTCTCGATAGCCAGGATAGTTGTTTCCGAGTGGAAGTACACTACCTTTAACCCATAAAACGCTTATCTGCAGTGATACTTATGCAGAACGGCCACGTGATATTAGTGTAAGAAGATAAATGCTTGACTCTGTCATGGCGTATCATATCATATCGCCTTTACTTCTGACTAAGTCAGGAAAATCATAAAAGGTCTTAGTTACAGAGCTTCTGGTTTTTTAGTTCTTGCAGTCTCCTTGAAGGGCAAGTATTATTCTCTCTCTCTCAAAGAGGAGTAGTCTGAGTTTCACAGACTTGAACTACCAAATTTACCCAGAAATAAGAATACAATTCAGATTTTAAAAGTCTATCCAGTTGTGATATCATTAGACAATGCTGAACTCCGCAATTCCCAGAGAAAGTGGGAGGGGATGGATTCCTGAAGCCATAAAAAAAATATTCCTGCACGGCTACAGAATTTCAGAATATTTAGAAACTCATCTTTTCTATGCTATCAGAAAAACATCATCAATAGAAAAAAAAAAAGAAAAAAGGTAAATTAAACTATGAGAGATGAAAATTAGACTTTAAATGAATGCTTCATTGTTACATTCAGCCAAATAATTCTCAAGATCTAGGCCAGATTTCTGCTAGGTTTGTTTGTATGGTAGCCAAAAGTCTGGCTTAAATGGGTATGAACAAGTAATTAATGCATGGGTCAATGTTATATGCTACTTCATAGCATTCTACTCTGGCAATACATGACTCCTTTCTCCCCTCTGATGTCATATGTCACTAAGCCATGCAGAAAACTATTTCATGCTCTCTAGATAAATTTACAAAATCGAGTGGTCTTCAGTTTTCAGCATCTCCTCACAATCACTGTCACCAAAACCTCCCTTTACAATCAATAAATCTGTAATTGTGGTCATAACTTAGATTTCTAGATCCACGTAAAAGGACCATAAATTTGACTACACTTGAATCCAAATGCCTTGATGATGCACTATTACTGAAAGAAGCCCTGGCCACATTACATCACTATTGGAAGAAGAGTCTCTTTCTGTTTGTGTTGTTACTAAATTACAATAAGGAGGTGTTATGCCAGTATAAAGCACTTCTAAAAATCTTACATTTCCTATAAATAGGCACAAGCATACAATAGAAGTGCTTCAGTTCACGGTACTACTTTCTGGCACAGGCTTTGCAAACTTCAAATTTACTTAGATCACTGAAGCACTGCTATGTTTGTAAATGCCTTACTGTTCAGCTACATAGTCACAGACGTATTAAACCTCAAAGATGCAAAAAGTAGTCCTAGGTACCAATATCAAAACCTGCATTATCTAGAGAAGTAAGCCTGCTCTCATACGAAAGAATGTTTGCTTCAGATATTGAAAACGTCAAGGTCAGAAAAATGGTAAGTGCATATTGTCGTGGTTTAACCCCAAATTGTAACCCAATACCACGCAGCCGCTCGCTCACTCCCCCCCTCCCCACTGGGGTGGGGAGGAGAATTGGAGAGAAAGGAAAACTCCCGGGTTGAGATAAAAACAGCTCACCAGGACAGCAAAGGAAAAATATAAAAATATACTAATAATGATAATAATGATAATATATACAAGGATAATAGAATATATAAAACAAACGATACACAATTTCTCACCACCTGACGACCGATACAGCCCGTCCCGAGCAGCAGTCAGGGAGCAGGGGTATCCCCCCCCAGCTATCCCAGAACAGCAAGTTCCAGGGAAAGCAGGCGAGGGAACAAACAGCTGAACGAACAAAAAACAAAAAGGTAAAAATAGGGAAACAAAAAGCAACCTGAAGGGAAGCTTAAGGATTAGGGCAAGTTAAAGGTCTCAAAAGCCTCAAAAGCCCAAAAGACCAAAAAAGATCTAGAAAAAAAAAACTAGTGGCCCACCGACCGACCCTCGCTTACACTGGGCATGACGTCTATGGTATGGAATACTCTCTTTGGCCAGTTTGGATCAACTATCCTGTCTCTACCCCTCCCAAGTTTTGCATCTGCACGTTAGCAGAACCTGGAAAACAGCAAAATGTCCTTGGTCGTTCAGCAGCAACCAGCAACATCAGTGTGCTATCACTGTTCTTCTCACACTAAAGCCAAAACACAGGAGCTGCTGAAAACAAAACTAGCTCCGTCCTGGCCTAAACCAGGACAGATATACTCTTTGAAAACATCATGAGATGCAAGAGTTTGGGACTTGGAACTTCACTCAAGCAGTGAAAAGGTGTTCTTCACTGGAAAACATTGCACATTTGTGACAATGATGGAAGAAAAACAGTTTCTGTGTCCGCATGCTGTTTCTGCAGACTTTCTACAGATGCTCTTGACCTTCATTTCTGGTGCTTTCTCGGTCAAGCTACTCTCATTGCAGTATTTTTTTAATGTGTTGGTTTGGGGGGGGGGGGGGGGGGGAGGTGTTTATATGCACAAAGAGAGAATCAAACTCTCCTTTTCCTTTCCATTTGCAGTACAGAGGGAAAAAAGGAAACACATCCATTGTAACAGAGTCTTCCAAAAAGAAAATGCATATCTACCCTTAGTGAACAGGAATGCCAACCTACGGATTATTTCAGGTTTTTCCAAATGAGAAAGAACTTCTAGTTCTCTAAAACCCTGATCAATGAATTCCACATTACATGTGATCTCCAAGTATATAGCTTCTCCTGATAGTAACAGGAGTGATAGAAATAGCTCACTGGAGCACAGAGCTGTAACTGTAATAATAGTACTCAAACTCTTATGGAAAGTATGATTTATTTGTTTGTTTGCTTGTTTGTCTGACAGTGTTACAGCAAATACTGTTTACTCTATGAAAGATCTTAAGACAGCATATTCATTTTTAAGCTCTGGAAAAAGCAACTCTGCAGTGTACCCATGTGATATTCTAAATTACTTCTTTCTCCTTTGCTCTTCCTAAATAATATTGTGAAGATAAAAATAAATGTGTGATTTTCTGATGTAGTATTTGTGAGCCATGTAAAATCAACAAGAGAAAATTTCATGTCAGGGACTCGATTACTTACTCAATTACAGAGTTTGATTAGGAAAAAAATATTATATGGAAAAGTTCAAGAAGAGATAATTAATTTACCAGCTTCCTTTTATCCCATCCTTCCAAAAATCTTTCACACATTTTTGTTTTTGATGTCTTTGAAGCTAATTTGCTGAGAAATTTATAAGACTGTGGAAAAAAAACAGGTTAGCTACTGTCCAATGGCTTCTATTTCAGGTGAAAAAGTTATTTCATTCTGAAGAAACTGAAAAGAACGCACTACCACGCATTATCAAGAACTGCAGAGATCATTGTTTCAAAAGGATTTCATCTCCATATTTTTGTGAGCTTCGTATCAACTCATGTTAATGAACTTTTCCAGTAAAACAATTGCATGTTTTCAATATTGAGGGGTTTTTTTGGTCATTTTATTTGTTAAGAGTTCTTTGTTATATACTTTTTAAATATTAGAAAGTGGTATGACAATATTGAATATCAGATTATTGATTTATTGGGGTATTGATTTACTGCTTCTATAGTATTTAACATTTAAAGGCATGTTTTTGGTTTTGCATCTGGAATGCCATTTCATCTCTTTTATGTGGCCTACAACTTGTCTTCTTGTTGGGTGGAATTTAGATTTGTAAAAAAATTGCTTCTGTATAGAGTTTCCATTACACATCTCACAAGCGATCACTTTTCTTCTAGATCTCTCTTAGACAAGAATATGATTTTTTTTCCTATCACACTTTTCTTCTTCCTACAATGTAGTACTCTTGCTGTTTGCTAGAAGCAAAAAGTACTACACGACACAGGAAAAGAGCCCCACATCATCATAATGAGGAAATGTTTCCACAAATTTCTTCAAAAGTTCACTAGTGCCTCAAAATCGATGGATAATGGAGAATGCCAACTATGCTACTTCCGACATCTTTGTTGGGTAAGTCAGAAGATCCATGTTCACAGCAGAAGCTTATCACTAGCCCCCTCCACAGATGTAAGTCATGTAATGACTGCAATAAAAAAGTGATAAAGTGGTCATGACTGTTACAGTGATGACTATGCTTTTAGAAGTAGAAATAAAGAAATAAAGAAATGGGAACGTATCAACCCCAGTGAATGGGAATGTAAACAACTATCTGTAACTTTAGCATGCTTTTTATGGGGGAAGAAGAAGAAAGGTGTCTACCCACAGATTGGCTCTCCGAGGAGAAAAAGTAAGAAGTGTAATTATTAATAATTTCCGATAGATGTCTCCCGAAGTATGGCAATGACAGCAATGCTGAGTACAAATACCAGATTAATCTCATGACAGGCAAGTTTATCATAACATAAGCCAGTATTACAAAGTACAGCAAAATGATAACTTTGATCCAGTTCCTAGAGATGATAAAAAACACAAGAGGGAACATATATTGTCAGTAAGGTGTTACATAACACAACATTGAGAACAAGCACACCAACTTTGAGAGCAAATAAATCAACATTATAACCGACGGCTATTAAACTAATATAATGAATACCTGTAACAAATTTGTTTTAACATGCTCTGGTCAGATCTGTTGCTATCTCAACCTTCAAACTCCACATTGGGCGCCAAAAAGAACTGTCGTGGTTTAACCCCAGCCAGCAACTAGGCACCACCACAGCCGCTCGCTCACTTCCCCCACAATAGGATGGGAGAGCGAATCGGAAGAGTAAAAATGAGAAAACTTGTGGGTTGAGATAAAGATAGTGTAATAGGCAAAGCAGAAGCTGTGTACGCAAGCAAAGCAACACAAGGAATTCATTCACTACTTCCCATAGTCAGGCAGGTGTTCAGCCATCTCCAGGAAAGCAGGGCTCCATCACATGTAATGGCTGCTTGGGAAGACAAGTACTGCAACTCTGAACACTCCTCCTTTGGTTGGTTGGGGTCAGCTGTCCCAGCTGTGTCCCCTCCCAACTCCTTGTGCACCTCCAGCCCCCTCGCTGGTGGGGTGGTGTGAGAAGCAGAAAAGGCCTTGATGCTGTGTAAGCACTTCTCAGCAATAACAAAAACATGCCTGTGTTATCAACACTGTTTCCAGCACAAATCCAAAACACAGACCCATAGTAGCTACTATGAAGAAAATTAACTCTATCCCAGCCAAAATCCGCACAGTTACAAAAGCTTTCTGGATCTCCTACGGATGTAAACTGGGGGATTTCAAGAATCTTTTTTGTGTATTTCCATACTTAACACATGGATTATCAAGAAGTAGTACAGTTTCTGAGCTCAAGGTTTTTTAATCAGGCAATTCTTACCAATGAGCACGTTTTTTTCAAAGGGGTAGCATGCTACTGCTTCTGTATTCTTCCTAGAGTCACCATGACCCCCATCTGTCCATAAACATCTGTACTGCCACCACTGCAAGGCTTTGATTGTAAGATAGAGTAAACCCCTCATTATTTACATTTGGTTCAGTAGAACTTCTGGACAAGTAAAACACAAGTTCTGAAAATGTTTACAAACCAATTTTATATCACAATTTATGACTGACAGGTATTTTGAGTTAACAGCATTCCTATAGAGGCCTTGTGCAACGTGTAATCTTTTGCTGCTTTTTCCACCTGACAATGTAATTGCAAGTCCTGCATGATATCTTTTCAGCACTGTACAGAGCATTTCCATCCTTTCACGGTCAAGAACCGTTCTTCATTGTAACTGACAACACACATTCTAATAACGAGAAAAAGAAATGATGCTAGACTTTTGAAATATCAACCAAAAAGACAAAGCCCTCCAAATTTCCAGAAACCCACATTTAGATTCCAAATATGCTTAATTGTTTCTGCGTCGAATCCATGAAAAGTCTGTTTCTAAAAGCAGCTGTAGTATATTTTTGTATAATGCGATATACAAGAAGAATCTATGTCCGCGCATCAGGTATCCGCAGCTGAAATTGTGATGTAAAATTGTCTAACGTTTGATATTCTAGTATTTCTGAGCAATAATTTTTACATTAAAATTCTCCCGTATGTTAAAAAATATGGAAAGTGTGCTGAAGAATTTATCTTACATAGCTTTAGATATATGGATCTTTAAAAATTAAACAAAACCTTCTCCTCAAAGTTCTAAATTTCTCACTGAAAAAATATTTATGTTCTTTGCTGTCCATTGTAAAGTCAGATATGTTTGATACTTGAACTTGTTTTCATTTGTCTGCAGGATAGACATATCCTGACCACGGAATTATCTTGAATTTAGCACAAGAAAAAGCTAGTCGAGAACTACTTTCTTCCACAGTTAGCCTTTGATGGTGTTTAACAGAAAGTACTTCAACAAAGCAAGTCAGAGCCTCATCAATTTACTAAACCAAACAGTAATATATTCTGTTAAATGTTACATTTAACACAAATATTTATGTTTCTTATTAAGCACTGTCCTTTATTCATCATCATCTAATTCCAATAGGGAACACTAATGTTCTCTTTCTGTACATACAAGGAATCCCAGACACGCTGTTCCATTCACTGCTATCACTTATTAAAATAAGTGATAAAAAAAGTCTGTTAAAATTTGACCTTTCTCCAGGACCAGTATTCCAAGTATGTTAAATGCCATAAACAAACTATTCACACTTTGAGGCAATATATTCCTCTCCTTAGCGTTTGTTATGTGTATGCTGACATATCAATACAGATGTCATTTATCATGAACATTTCACTGATTTTTCTTCCCAGAGACTCTCTGACACCTTCTCCCCTCTCATAAAATGTTCAGGTAGAACAGGATTACAATCTCTAAAGCTACTGGCTGCTAAGAAACAGTTAGGTGCAAATGATGCTTTAAAACAATATGTGTAAAATGATAGGGAAATTAATATAAAAATAACTCATTTCAGGAAGTAATTAAAATGACCACTAATATATCTATTACTAGAAATTCTTGCTAGCAGTACAAGGAGGTGTCAATACAGAGTACCTATAGTCTCCTTTGGATGTACAGTTAATTCATTAGCACATTTTCCATAACAGACTGTCTGCTTTACATTTAAGGAGCCCCAGAGGAAGTGCCCACGTGGCCTAGCAGAAGACCCAGGGGTCTGATTCTGATCTTCCAGTGTCTTTTTTCTAACCTAATTTCACCAATACTAGGAAGTTCAAAAATATTTATTCTTTTTCAGGAAAAAATAAAAATAAAACTATATAGCTTGGTACTTCAAACACCCACTGAATACAAGCTTTCACCCAGTCATCCTAAAGAGAGTAAATATTACTCATATCACTAAAATCTGATGTATTCCACATAAGGAATAATCTAGTAGGTTACTATGCTCACTAGTGCAGTATAGCCCTAACACCAGAGTTCATTGCAACAAAGCAGACTGCTGGTTAGACAGCATAAATCCAAATTTTATTCTGATAAGAGCTCAACTATGTTTTTTTTCTCAAGTGATAATTTTTAACATTATTCAATCAGCTGGAAATATGTTCCTTCCAACTCTAACAATTTTGTACCATCAGAACTAAAGAAAACTGAGATAAATGTTGGAAATCTAGTAAATATCACATTCACTAAAGGTGTGCTCAAGAAAACTCTGGAGAAAAATGGAAATGCCTCCCACCTCCCACCCCTTCTGTTAATATAAATAAAATCTTTGTTCAGGTACAAATCAATCCGCACCGGGAGAATTTCCTGTGTGTGCATGAGGAGCAAATGTACAGAATAAGTATTAGCATCACAACAGATGCTGATGGGAGAAGTTAAACAAGGTAGATTCTATCAAAGCTATTACCCTGTAAATGCTGATGAGATACATTTTGTCTTTCATAAGAAGGATAAATTCCTGAGTTGACCTAACTTGTAGGAAAAAAAAAAAATCTACATTCTGAAGAACAGGCACTAATTATTTCCATTAGAGTTTGGTAACACTAGCACTGAACCAGTTTTATTTTAGAGTGACTTTCTATCTGGCTCACAACTACTTCCAAAAGAAGTCACATTAAAAATGTTGCCGATGTCTTATATCACTTGTCGTAATTTGTGGGAAATATGCTTCAAAATTAAATTTTCTAACTTTCATTATTTGATGCCTGACTTTTCCTACAGATGCATAAAATTAGAAAAAGGGAAAATAAGTGTATTTTACATATGTTTATTTTTATTTAATCATCAAATGGTTGCTCTTTTAAAAAAAAACAAAAAATCTTAGTAAGTACTTTTCCTTACAAATATCCTGTGATCTGAATTCCACAGGTCCTTATGCTTTACATAAGGGAGAAGTATTTATTTCTTTGGAGTGGGTTCAGAATTGCTGCTTATCACTTTCATTCACACTTTTTCTTTCTTTTGAATTATGAAATGCAGAACATGAAGGAAATCCCACTGATGCCAGTGGACTTTGGATCAGGCCATTAATGCTGGTAGATAAAACTAAGGAAAACAGTTATTGTTTCAATAATAAACATTAATTTCAAAGATGTTTGCTTTGATTTATAAGGCACATATTACATATTTTATAAATATACATAATGCATGACAAGATATAAATCTTAAAATAAACGCAGGTAAACTCATAAAGGGAGAAAATTGCAATTTCAGACCTCAGATTTTCAGAACTGAAGCGGGGGGAGAGGAGAAGGGGGTGTGTGTGGTGGAATAATCTCCTATATCTGCAGTTAGATGACCTGGAAAAGAGCACTAAATTACTTCATTCTTTGATAATATTTTCAAGAATATGATTGTTTTACTGCCTCTGAATTATTTGGCATTTTTAGGAACAAATCACGTTGACATGGGTATGCAATGTTTTGCCATGTCAAACTAGCGCTACTCAGACACCATTAAAGTAACGGCAAGCTATCCAGACACAGATATTTAAAAAATAGAGTTGCTCTCTCTTCAGACCCAGGACTAAATTCAAACCGAATGAAGAAGGAACAAAAGGAGATAATGTGTCCTATTTTGAGGACGAAGGCCTATTGAGCTAACAAATGATAATCCTTCAGCTGTCAGCAAGATCTGCAGGCATCACGTAGCTAAAATACTACTTAGGCACTAAGTAGTACAAGTCTCCGTAGTGTTAATTCATGCTAGGTCATGAATGGGAGGATAAGACGGTTCTCAAAACAGTAGATGGCCATTACCTCGTTAATTGCTTGCTCAGGCCCAGCTGCCTGCGCAAGCAAGGTCGGCGTGGGAGCAGTGACCTCTCTCAACCAAGCTGAATTCCAAGCTGCAGAGTACTCGGTGGTACGCGAGATCAAAGGGAGAAGTTTTCTCAAGTGAAGAGTTCAGATTGAGTTTTCAGAGTGGAATTACTTCTTTTTTTTTTTCCCCAGAAACTGCAGGTGGTTTGTTGTATTGAACTTTTACTCAAAAAGACAGAAGTCCCCCTCCTCAGCTCAGGATATCACATCCTCATCTAATCAAACTCTCCCCTCAAGTCCTTCAGGCTATCTTACAGGGTGCAAAACTGTGCAGTGAATACAGGGTTATAGAAAAATATGGGGAAAAAAGTGTACATTTGAAGCAATATATATAGATAATATTAATAATTATAACAATGTATGCACTTATGTGCTGGTTTTGGCTGGGATAGAGTTAATTTTCTCCACGGTAGCTACTATGGGGCTATGTTTTGGATTTGTGGTGAAAACAGTGGGGATAATTCAGGGATGTTTTCATTACTGCTGAGCAGCGCTTACACAGAGCCAAGGCCTTTTCTGCTTCTCACACCACCCCACCAGCGAGGGGGCTGGGGGTGCACAAGGAGTTGGGAGGGGACACAGCTGGGACAGCTGACCCCAACTGACCAAAGGGAGATTCCATACTGTATGACGTCATGCTCAGCATATAACGCTGGGGGAAGAAGAAGAAAGGGGGAAATGTTTGGAGTGATGGTGTTTGTCTTCCCAAGTAACTGTTATGTGTGATGGAGCCTTTTTTCCTGGAGATGGCTGAACGCCTGCCTGCCCATGGGAAGGAATGAATTAATTCCTTGTTTTGCTTTGCCTGCACACGCGGCTTTTGCCTTCCCTATTAAACGGTCTTTATCTCAACCCACGAGTTTTACTTTTTTTCCATTCTCCTCCCCAGCCCACTGGTCTGGGGAGGGAATGAGTGAGTGAGCGGCTGTGTGGTATTCAGTTGCCAGCTGGGGTTAAACCACGACAGCTTATCACTCCTGTATGATTAGACAGGACATTTTCTAATAGAAAAAAAACAAAACCAAAACTGTTTGCTTTTAGAATTAAGGTAGCCAATGTGGAATTTTCATTAAAGTAAACAATTTGAAGTTAAGGAGCTCTCTGTCTCAGGGACATCTGTGTTTCAGCCTTTCCTAAACACATCCAAGGGCTCCATGGGTAGGCAACAAATGCATCTGCAGTTTAAAAACATGCCCTGCCCCTCCCCACCAAAATATCCGTATTTCTGTGAAGGCAGATGCACACCTATTTACATATACAGCACACATGCAAACTTGATCAAGTAGAGAAAGACAGCTTGGAAATATAAATATTTTAGAATGCTGAACTCTCATTTTGCCTTTTCTTTTGGAAGGAGCATTAAGGTAATTTTCACAATTCTACATGTATTTATAATATAAAGAAGACAGCTTCTGGCAGTCAGCGTAAAGCACATGATACGGCTGTGATAACAGCTTTGCAGAAAGACACCAAGGACACAGACATTCAGTAAAGCATGAGTTTGCATGCTGTTTATTTCCTCCTTGGAAGTTGTGCTTTCAGTATCATGCTGTTATTCAGAAAATTAGCATTTGAAGAGAATACTTGCTTGTGAAAGTCTCAAAATGCTGAAGGACAAGCGAAGCCTTGTGAAAGTAGAATTTAATGTATGATAAAAATCCAGAAAATAGTTCTATAGCCCACAGTACATTTGGATTAGCACACCTAGTTACAGATTAATTCCATTTGTGTCTTACAGTAGTAATGTTATAGCTTTACCTCTGTCTGTGTAATTTTACATCTTACATTACACACATACCTCATGCTATGTTTTGTGAGTTCTGTATTTTTTTTTCTCCTCATTTAAAATAATTATTTTTCAAGTTTCATTTGGTCTTAAAAATGTCCTTGGGAAAAATGAAAGCCTGTGAGATAGAAACAAAATACTACCTGACAATAAACCAGCAAGTTTCTTTCTAGTGAATATGGATTTTTCATACCTGCCCCTGACCAGCAGTAAGCATGGCTTACTGTATATGAATACATCCAACAAAAGATTTTCAGCTAGCTTTCAATTTCAGTTCCAGTATATATTCAGTAACCCATGGAAGATTTTTGCCAAACTAGTCTGGTCACAAAAACTATTCTTCTCACTCCTATTCTGGACAATCCTCTCCAATAATAATAATGATATTAACATTTTTGTTAATATTATCCAACTGCCAACACCAGGGAGTGGAAAAACTTTTCTGTTCCACTGTTAAAAAACCTTATTAAAAATCAACCTGCTATTGCAATAATCTGTAAAGGTATCTTATATAACAACTTCCTCCTTCTTCCCAACCTGAAGTGCTTCCTTTAGTTGTTCACTTCTTTAGACAATGAAAAACTTATTCTTCACGGTAGAGGAACAAATTATTTTCATGGGAGCTGTGCTCCCCTGCCTCATGCAAAAGAAGAAGAGAGAGGTGATATTTCAAAACCTTAGCTGGTGAGGTAACTGGACTTGCTTATCAGAAATACTACCTACTAACCCAAGATTCAAAATACCTTTTTTCTAAGAGTCTATTTATGTGTTCTCCAAGGAGCCTCTGCATGGAAGAGGTACCTCTCTCTGCAAAAGATGCATCGGTTCAGGGGCTCCAGAAAACCATCAGCTGGGCCCTGGAATGTCCACCATGGACTGTACCACACCGAGGACTCTTGGGATATCTTCTGATATCCTATGCACTTAATGACTATGCACTTAACAATCATGCTAAGCTAGATGAACATTTCTAGCTAATTAGATCTGGATATGACTTCATTTTATTTTGCGATGATTATAGTTATTTCCTTCCAACATCCCCAAATTGTGCATGTAGTGTCAGTAGTTAATACACAAGTAACTCTGACATATGGACAACCATCTTAGACCAAAAAAAAAAAAGAAAAAAAATGAAAGCAGGAGAGAAAATGAATGAATGAATGAATGAGATGACGCAAAAGAGTACTGAATAAATGAGACGGAGTAGACAAAAATCTGTTAGGAAAGGTTTAGTCATAGCTGGTCCCATAGTGGGCTATGGTTATGGAATGGATTATCTCTTGAGGTTTCTTCCTGACCTACAATTCTGTGGCCTTTTCAAAAAGCATTTTACCTATTTAATGTATAAATCACCTCCTTCTAATCTGTGATCTTGCCTTAATTAAGGATAGGTAAACTAGTTCAATTCTATGAATAAATCAGACTCTAACATTAAAAGTTAATATTTATAAAGGGTTGAAAAAGGGTTTCCTTTTTTTCAGGGAATCATTATTTCATTGTACATCAGCAACGCTAAATTTATCTTACAGGCAGGAGTGCTGAAATACTACCACAACACATTTTTCTTGAGCCAAACAAAACCTGCAAAAAACCAAGCATCTTGTAAGAAATGTTGTTCTAGCTCAAATTTCTTAAGAGTTGTAAAGTTTGACAAAGAACAGATTTATCCATTTTCTTATGTTTCTTAAAACATACATTTATACTTATGTTTAGGATTAGCCCCATAAGAATATCTTTATGTACAAAAGTAGTGTGTGATCGTACCACTAATGCGAGTATTTAGAGCATTTATCATGTGTTAATTACTCTTCTTTCTTAATAATATATATATACACACATAACAGGGCAATATTCTGCTGTATTCTGCACACGTACTTCATGCATAACACAAGCTTATCAAAAGAACTTCACTTTTGAAAACAACAACAGAAGTTTTTACTGAGGTGAGGCTTAATTATGGAGGAACATTTTAAAAAAAGAACATATTTTGAACTCATAGTGATACATACTTCTTTGTTGTATGTGTCCTTTTATCTCTTGCCCACCATTCCAATGGACTGGTGAGACCTTCCCAAATGCTTGGAGATCCTCCCAATTAGAAGGGTTCCTTCTTTTCTCATTTTTAAGAGAAGCATGACAAAAGCTTCTTTCCCTCTTGCAGCTATCAGGCAGGACAGAAAGGCACAATGCCAGTGCTCTTAAGCATCTGTACACTGATGGATACCCTAAAAGCAGTATTCTTTTTTTTAATTATTTTTAAAAGGGCAACGTTAAAACTCTGAAAGATAATGTCAATCAGTAGGATTACTCAATTTATAGATACTATGGAAAATGTAACAGTACTGACTCTTATTTAAGTAATTCTCCTTTCCACTGTTCCATCAATCTTAAAATCTCAGAGAGGTTACAGTGTAATTTAAATTAGGATCATTCATTCTGGTTCATAATTGCAGCTGGTAATTTAACAGCAAATAAATGGTGAAGCCAAAACTGATTTGAAGCTTTACCCTCCTTTCACAGTCCTCATGCTTCCAGCTCTGGCTGTCAATCCCATCTCATCAAGTTGTCTTGCGCATACTTGTGCCTCATCCCTTCTCCCTAGTTTGGCTAATGACTCACCACTGCTCTATGCGTGGTCCTTCTTGCTGTCCTGAGCTCTGAGACAATGCATCGCCTGCAGTGCTCCTTGCAGGAGGCTGAGACCTAACAGTATCCTGGAGCAGGCAAGAAAATCGCTGCTGTCAGTGAATGGTGCACCCTTCAGCGGTGCTCTCTGATGTTCGACCTCCTGTCTCCAGATGCTGTCTCCCCCCGCTGCCACCCTGCCCTCAGAACGCTATCCAGTTCCTCAAGGCGGAGCATCCCTCTTCCCCCCTTTTCAAGAAACAAATCAATAGCCAGTTTAACCTATTTTAACATGATAAGCATTTGTGAAAGCAAAATGGGAAAAAAAATTAGTAAGCAGCCCTAATTTAAAGACATTAACACACAGAATAAAGTAGCTCTACAGAAGATAATATTCAGATCCAATGTAAAAAAAATATCATGTGAGAACCTGTCCCACAAAAATATTCTTGACATCTTCGACAAAACAGGAAATAAAAAGGAATAGTGAAATATATGCAAAATATAACACTAGTCTTCGTGTTGCACATTTCTGATTAGTTTAAGCAGGAAAAGAAAAACTCTTCTCCTATTATGCACATTTTATTTTCCAGTCATATAGTTAAATTTTGAGTTGAACTGGGAATCATTTCTTCTCCCTCATCTGAAGGTTCATACATACGTACAAACAAATGTCTTTGGTGCTCCATTTCCCTCCTTGTCAGGAAACTAAATTCACTTTTAAAGGCCATAAATCAAGACACTCGCAACTCACCTAATCAACAAACATGATGGTTAATTAATTAATTAAGTCAATTAATTAATCAAGTTGCATTTGTTGTACATCTCATATGCATGATTAATCCAGCCGCATAGCTTCTCAGTGTGTCCTTTGCTCTGGAGAATGGTTCAGAATTGTCCCTTTACACCCTTTGCAACGCCCAGTGGATGAATCACACAGATTCTTTTACCCACCCAGGTCCTGCTGCCTCCACATAACCAAACCCATCAAACAAAAGTCAATTACAAATATAGCTTCTGCTTGTCAGCTGAATGTTAATTAAAAACATAAAACATTGCTGCAATGCTCAGGAAGCTTTCTGAGGTCAGCCAGGGTTCTGCAAAATTCCCAGAAAGTAGAAATACTGATTATGATGAAGCCCAAAGCTTCTATAGTTTAATTTCATTTTTTTCAGAACTACAGCTAACATTTCAGATTTGCAACTGTTTTGTTTTAACTTGAAAGGTAAAAAGAAAAAAAAAATCTAGGCAAACCTTAGTGATCTGCAGATATGGGAACTCAAGAATTACAAAAAGTGTTCTGCATAGCCATCAAAGACAAGTCATCCATTTTATTCTCATAGGTGAGTGTTCTCATTTGTTTCAAAATTCAGACACGTCTCATGTAACTAATGTAAAAGCCTAAAAATATCTATATTCTTACAAGGGGGACAGAACTGAAAAAGCTGACCCAAATCAGAAGGCTTTCAAAAAGTGATGAAATATCCTGAAGGGTGACCAAACAAGTTCACTGTAATTTTATGCCTGAACTTTGGTTGATCTGAGATTAACCCGTACATACACTGCATAGTAGCCACTTGGGTAAGTTCTTTCAAAACTTGCACTTTCTCTTGCCACTATAACCTGCGTTCTGTATTTCCCACACACTTTTGCTCCACACTTGATATTTTTCCAATGACTAACAGAAGAGAAACCAAGTTCTTCACATGTCATCTTATAACCACCTATGCTTCCCAAAACATCTTACTATACGAAGCTGATTCATGATCTCCCCTCTGGGAGAGCTTCACAGACTAAACTCATAACTGGTTTCTGTCAGAAACTCTTCAAAGGGTGCATGAAATAAACAGCAACTAGGACATAGCCCTCAACATACAATTATACTGTATACGATCCTCCTTGATTCTCTACAGATGTGGCAAGATCTTCAAATAAAATTTAGTGAACAAATCCAATGATTTGCCATTTACATCAGCTGAGAAGCCAGTCTGTGAAATTCAGATTATTATCACAGTAGCATGGTTCGCTAGAGTTGTTCAGAAACTCCGTATGACTACATAAAACTCTTCAATATGCTAATACGATACTAGATGTTATTACCATATGAGATGCTACACCTACTGTCTAGTAGGTTGAAGATCTCCAACACTTTAGTGCTGATGTTCTGCTAAATCAAGATAGTAGAGATACAGATTTCTCTCTGCACAATATCTGCACATAGAAGAAGAAAACAAGGAAATGGTAGGTGCAGAGCCCTCTTTCATACTGCATGGCTACCTGTTAATTATAGGCTTCAGTGGAGTGATCAACATTCCAGAGTACAACGTTGCTGGTTAATTCCCTTGTTTTGTGTTCTTGGATTATGCCTTCAGCCATATTTGAGTAGATACTGGTAACAAGTCTGCATCTGTCTGACTTAAAAAGCATTTGCCTGTTGTGGTGCCATGAGCCAGGAAAACTGACTGCCACTCTGTGCGTACTCAGGGGGTATACGTTACAGCAAGATGCAACTCAACTGAATCAAAATTGAGGAATAAACTTTGAAAAGAATGACTTCCCCCCCCCCCAATAAATGCTGGGATGGGAAGAACTGTCTTCTTGTTATGTGCTCTTTGGGAATCCAGTTTACTTTCCAATGCCTCAGTTGAACTCTTCATAAAACTAAGTTTCAGAAGCATGCTGTGAAGGTGAATTAACTCATATCTTCCAAGAATCTTTGGGCCCTAGACTGTAGGCAATACAAACCAAAATCATTCACATTTTTTCTATCTTGCTTCCCATTAGCAGTTCACGTAGCTGTAATATATTAACGTAATATGTAGTCTTGAAACATACATTATCTTCCTATTTAGTATGTTTCAGAATGAGAAAGTTTTGAAGAAAAGTGCATTCATTCAGCTTCTAGTGCCCACATACATACACGCATTAGTAAGATCTTTCATCGGCTGCCACACAGAGCTGACATAATATGAAGATCAAATCATCTTTTAGCCTCCAAAGGATCCACATGAGGTCAGAGCAAGGTGATCTTTTAAAGTCACAGGTACAACACCACAAAGAAAGATTAGGAAGAGCAAATACAATCACGAATTGCTGGAAACTGGGAACTGCAGTCCTAGAAATTTCAACAGGTGAAGTGAATCCAGCTGATTAATGAAGAGTGAGGAGAAAGCATCTCTGCAGAATCTCAACAGATTTAAAAAAGTTTGTTTCCACTTCCTTAATAGCGCTGCTGATGGGGGAGGGATGCAGGTGTTAGAAAACACAGTAACTATTGACTGGAAACAACTCAGCAGAAGGGAATACCATGAGAAATGAGGAGCATTTCAAACGAAGGTTATTCAAGGTAAAACAGAAGGGCTGACAAACTGGAGCACCCTTGCTCTCCTGTCTGTAAATTGACACACTGAGAAGATTGTTTTTCTGCACTTACTTGGTATTCAGTAGACCGAAACATTGCAGACAATTTTTCTTGGAGGAAGAGTATTGTCATTTAGATGTTTCCAGTTTAATAAACCAGTATTGCACCTACAGATGTACTTAGGGGATTACATTGATGAAGACAGCTCCCAAATAGCAGTGAGTTTTAAATTCTCAGGTTTTTTAGAGGGGAAGAATATTGATTTTAGAGATCAGAAATTTTGAAGAAACCTTAAGTTACAAAAGTAACTTTCTACTCAGTAACTACTGAGACAGAAAGGAAACTTTTACATTCTCCCTAGGGTAGCTGTATGGTTTGATACTTGTATCACATTTCCACCTAGGGTTTTTTTTCATTATGGTTTGCTATGAAAGGCTGCCAGAGAAAAACATCGTTCTCCCATAGAAAATAAAATCAACCCAAATAAATGCTAATATCCTATAGGTTAGAACACTCCCGAGACATGGAGCAGAATGTCTGTTTACTGTGTAAGTGGTCATTGCAAGCCTTGTGAACTATTTAAGTTCTGCTGAAATAGCAGCTTCAGAGATAATGATATTACTGTAGGACCTCATTGGTCCCACTTTCTCATATAATGTATACAATACATAGTAAGATCATCTCTCTTCTCCAAAAGCTACATCTATGTCGATCAAAAGAAAAAGTAGCCATAGTAAGGTTACTGTGTATTAATACTGGCATAGTGTATTGCTACTTAATAGTACGTCTCTTTTGTGAAAGAACCAGGAACATTACTCTCATTTTTTGATTTCTGGTCAAGTATATTTGTATATGCTGCCTAATTAGGTGATATGCATTCTTTCTGCTACTATTAACCACTGTAACAACTACCCACATCCATAGTGAAGTCAGAGAAGTCCTTATATTTGAGGGACACAGAAATGTCTCTTTAATAAAAACTATTACTTTCTGCAGTGGATTCACCAAGGGGAAAATGATACATAATAGATGAAAGATAGTATAGTTCAAGGTAAAGGTTAATAGCTATATTAATAAGAAAGTGGCCACAACTAAGAGCAATTACAGAATTTTCACATCTAGCAACGCTTTTTTTAAATGAAGATATAAGGAGGAAAAGAACTCTGGGTAAGACTGATTTGGGATTCCTACATGGAGGCTTCTCAGTGGGATCGGATTTTCCAGAAGTACCAACTATCTACTCCCTGAAGTGAAAACTGGAAAGAAACAAATTAAACAAGCCAACAACATGATTCAATTCCTAAACAGTTCACTAAATTGGAGCCACTAAGTATCACTAGTGACTTGTAAGATGGAACTGTTTGTTTGGTTTGGGTTGGGTTTCTTTCCCCACAACCTGTAGTTAATGTTATAAGCAATACTACTATGCATATATCTCAGCTTTTACCTGGAATCTACATCCCAATTTTACATAATCCTTATGATTAATGATTTATATAAAAACAAACCTTGAGTGAGTCACCCTAAATTACCAGTTTGCTCTAAGTATGAAAACTGTCTATAATGAATGTATTCCTTATGCTCTGAAAGAAACATGTCATAATGATTTCATACAATATAGAGGAAAAATGGAGAAAATACTTCCTCCAAATAAAATATAAAACAAGATTTGCTCATGCTATTACAGACATGTAGAGGAAAAGTTATCTAAGAAAGGAGGATGGACTGGAAATGCTGAGTTCATCAGTAATAGCCTCTGACGCAATCAAGCTTGGAATAATATTTAATATGACAACAAATCCTTGTGATATAGCTGTGTGATGGGCAAAAGTGATTTTTGTTAGCATTTATTTGAGCTAAAGCTCAGCTATCTACATCTACGGACGTGCAGCTCTGACTTCTTGAATGCATGGATTTTCTGTCAAACTGTGGCTTGCTCTTAATCTCAATGTGCCATGGTTTTTACCTGCTGAATTACCTCAATTCATTATTGAGAGACTAATTAGGAACACTGATGTGGCATTAAACATCAGAGCATCCTATACTAAGCAGTTTTACCAATTTCATACGTGAATAACTGCACTGTTTTCTTTATTTCTGGCCTGTCATGCTTTTTTTTTTTTTTTTTTTTTTGGATGACTATTACTGCTTGTAGGAGGGAAGGAAAGGAAAGTGAAAAATCATTCCTGATTCACATTCCTCACACTGCTCATGACTGCCTAGGCCACTATGCAACCCACTTTACTTCATCTCTTTTCAGTCAGAAGAGGCCTCCCCTACTCAGGTGTTCCTCATACTACTTCCAAGAAAGTAAAGCAATCCGTTCCTATAAAAAAATCCTGTATTCAGAAAGACAACAGCTGCAAATAAACATTGTAATTCCAGAATCGAAGTTGTTAATTGAAAATGTAGAGTTTCTCAAATAATTAGTCACTCCTCGTACAGAAACTGTTCTATACATTAGATCAGCCTTGTAGCCCTTCTTAGAAATGTTTCTTTTGCAAGACTGGGGAAAAGGATAAGAAAATGAGAAGTATGCTTTGTGTTTGAGACACAGGTGCACTGTGGGTTTATACAGTAAGATATTTGGTGGTGGGTTTTTTTTTCCCTTCCTGATGATTTCTAATATTCAATTTGTTCATTGGATTGTTTCTAAGCACTTAGCAGATGGAGGCTGATCTTAGAGCTAATATAACCTTGCAGTCTTGCTAATGAGTGGTAACTGTCAACTCGGTTAAAACTGCCCAACTCAGCTGCTGCTCATGTGTCCCTTTCTACATTTATTTGTATCGAATTTCACTCAGTCTTGGAAGATCCTTCTGCTACATTTCTTTAGGGTTGGCCTTTCCCACCTTTTCTTCTCAATAGCTTAGTACAATTAATGAAATTTGTCCCCTGGCTATTCACCCTGCTTTCCACAAATAGTTTTAAATGCTAAGTGGCATTGGTTTTCCCCACATGCCAGTTTTGGGGGGTTTTTTTGAGGTTGTTTTTTTGTTTGTTTGTTACATTGATATCAGTGCACACTTTGGTTCTCAGATACCAAAGTAGTTCTAGATTACTATTAATATACTAAAGTTATCAGGTTAGTTATTTCTTTGTGGATTACTGCACCAGGTACATGTGATTAATTACTGTTCATTTGTTGATTTATTCCATAGCCTCTTTCACAGTCCCTCAGTTTGAGACTCATCCTTTGATGCATTCCTCATAAAATGACTGCGCTGTGCTCCCCAAGGCCTCCCATGGCAAACAGATTTAAAAAAAAACCTTTTAGCTTTTCTGCAACAGCCTTGTTTTGCTCTCTTTACACCTTTTATACCTCAACTGTGTTTTGGCACAACAATCTCTGGTAGGCTTCCTCATCCTGCTGTTTCTAAAAAAGATTTTTTTTTTTTTATTGCAAGTTTTTCCTCAAACTTTCTTTGATGGGTTACGGTGCTTTACAATTAACATGCAAGATTTCTCAGTCCTTTCTATTTCTCTCATTTGGAAAAAAATGCACTTTTTCAAAGACTCTGCCTTTATTTGTGCTCCCTACTGTGCCATTTAGTCATGCCAACTTCCTTTAGCCCTTCATGTCTTTCTGGCAGGTGCTTTGCACTTGCGTTAAGCATTACTTAAGACCAAATGTAGCTTTAGTTCTTTTTTTTGGAGATTTGATGACTAGATAATTTATGCAGCAGTCATTTATTATGGCTAGAGCCTTTTGATACTAGGGTTCAACCTCAACGTAAAATTTGTTCTGCCTTCCAGGGAGTAAGTGAAGACCTCTGTTACTGCTGCATTTTTCCTGCCTTAGAAGCTATCTGAACACCCTCAACACATCATCAGCAACTTTGTTATTCCAGTCAGCAGGGTAATAACAATGTTCTTGTAGTTTTAATATTACATCTGAAACATCCATACAGATGCTCTTTTATTTGTTGAAATGGTTAGGTTGTCATGATTTGACTCAAGGCTTTCAGATAGAATGTATTCGTATATCAAGGGCGTGCAAACATTGCTTCTGTAATACTTTACCAGGTCCAAAATTATACCTCTTTAGGATACTACTGAATTTTACAATTAAAGTTTATAATTAATATTAAGTAGTAAAATAAATATAGCAGTACATACTAAAAGAACTTATTAAAAAAATGAAATGGACCATGCGTTCCAAAAGAGACTATATTTATATTAATTATAAGCATTTCTATTTGTTACGTAAAGAAACTTCTTCCTAAACAGGCTTTCCTAATTTAAAGGAAGGGTTCTGTTTGTGGATAGCACCTCTTTTTTTATCAACACATTATCACAAGAATGGCTCAAGTAGGTCTTTTGACTCATATGAAAAGATCTCTTCAGTAGAACTGTAATTATTGGTATGTCTTTAGCATGAGACTTGGAAAAGCTGTATTATTTACACTAATACCTTAAGTATCAAGTATGCTAATTCACTGGAAGATAACAAAACAAACAGATACATTTTGGCAACAGTTAAGGTTACATAACAAAACAGACAAGGACATACCAATACCCCATGCCACACAAATTAATTATACACTAAACCCAACGTAAATCCCAAGTGTAAATTTATGCATACAGACTATTATCCCTGATGACTGGGATTTTTGCTCGTTTGTAATCTAATGGAAATCTTCAAAGTATTCTAAGAGGAAAAATGAAGATTTGATACAAATGTTCAACATATAGGACAGCTACACTACTATTCTTGAGTAACAGACTTAGAACAAGCTCTCCTGGTGAGTTTATTCCCCAGATCCTTTAATAATACCATTCTGCAGAGAGACATCTTTGCAACTGTCCTATCTCCTGTCTTGAACACCTCCGTGCAGGCAACCTGGTTTTTAGAAAACCTCATCTAAATTCTGCAGGGAACAGACTCTTTAGCAAATGGACCCAAGATCATAGGAATAAAAAGATGACTTTAAAGGTATTCTGTTTTAATCCCAGACATACAGATTTACCTCTGCTGAGGTTCTTGGCTGTAAATCGTTGAGCATAATCTGAATGCAGATATCACCTCTGCACTTTCTTTCCAAACACAGGCGTTTGTGTTCTTTTCATTGTTATTTAAAATATGTAGTTTAAATTGCAGCTGATAAACTTGTGGGAATAACTATTTAAATGAAAACTAATTGCTTGTCAAGAACCAACTGGAGCTAATGTTGATAAGCAGAAAAAAAAAGAAGAAAATCTGAAATAGTGCTTTCATGTTTTTACAGGCTGGTGTTTTCCACTACAATTAGAAAAAACCCCTATGTATTTCAGAAACTAAATATTTACAAAGGCGATTAATCTGAAAATTCACCACTGTGATTTTAGTCTCATAGACTGTATAAGTGCTATATGATTAGAAACAATAGAGAAGTTTTAAATTTAAACCTTAGATCTCCTGTTTTACTTCTTATTGTCTGACAAATTTGTATTGTCATTAAAAAATGTGCATGTTTTCTAGAACACAAAGAAATACAATTTGAGCATTAGACAAAATTCTCATGCAACAACTGAAAGATGACATGTGGGCAAGGTACCTAATAAGGCAAAGAAGCAATTGCTGAGAAGGCAATACATTCAAAATCAACCAATATGAGTCATTACCTTTAGTGCCATACAGAATGCACCACGCAAATAACGTTTTTTGCAAACTCCACTGTGAGTCTAGGAATATTGCAGTCTCATACTCACCTTTTTTTTCAGACATTTTGAGATGAATTAATAAGTTGCTAGACCTGAAATCCCTATTCTTTTACAGCTATCTTCACCTTACGAAAAAGGGGGTACCTTCCTGCTAAAGAATATTCTGCATGGTTTCACTTGTCACATCCTACTAGATGAAAAAAGGAGAAAATACCTAACTGTGGTGATGTGCATTCTATTTGCCTAATTACCATGTTTGACTTCCTGCACTTTTCTCTTAATCTTTGTAGCTTGATATATAGTAAATAGGATTATTTAATCTAGAGTTTCAATCATTCAATAAAATGGTTCCTGTCGTTGTATAAACAAGCTAAGTGAAAGTCCAGCTAACATTTCCTTTTATAAATACATCTTGCACGAGTTGACAAAATATACCGAATAGCCAAATGATGCAGCAGAATCTTTAAAAAGATAGTAAGGCATGTGGGTGTGAAGTTACACAGGCAACGAACACGAATGAGCACCTCTATTAAAATAAGGTTGAGAAGGTACTTGAGAACTAATTGACATGCTAATTCACACTTGAGTTTGTCAGCATATCTTCAGCTTCATCCCCTATTGATTTAAGATTAGCTGGTAAATATCCTTAAAAATGAAGTTACCAAACTCAAGATGAACATAAAACGATGCAGAATTATCTTTATTTCCTCACTGCCACATCTTATGGATGTAATTGACGCACTACCTCTTTTGTGTTTTGTGTTGTTTTTTTAAATACAGAAACCAAGTATTTTTGCATTTTATATAATTTTGCTATAATGATTGACAGAAGCTATGCATACAGAGTATGGCATAAGTTAAAGATGCAATTACAGAGAAGGCAAGTTGTACCACACCAGCTTCATGGTGGGTCGATCTTGGCTGGCTGCTGAATGCCCACCCATCTGCTCTCTCACTCCCCCTCCTCAACAGGACAAGGGAGACAATAAGATGAAAAAAATTTCGCGGGTCGAGATAAAGATAGGGAGATCACTCACCAATTACCATCAGGGGCAAAACACACTTGACATGAGGAAAATGAATTCCATTTATTGCCAATTAAAATAGAGCTGGATGGTGAGAAACAAGGACAAAAAAATAAAATACCTTCCCCCTACACCCTCCTTCTTCCCACACTCACCTTCGCCACTTCACTCCCGACTCCTCTACCTCCTCCAAGCAGCGCAGGGGGATGGCGAACAGGGGGCTGCGGTCAGCCCACAGCAGCTCCTCTCTGCCGCTCCCTCCTCCTTGCACTTTCCCTGCCCCAGCGTGGGGCCTTCCCACGGGCTGCAGGGAAACCCCTGCCCCAGCGGGGTCTCTCCCGGGGCCGCAGGGGAATCTCTGGGGGGTGCCTGGAGCCCCTCCCCCCCTCCTCCCGCTCTCCCCTCGGGGCGGGCAGGGCTGTTTCTCACAGCGTGTCCCTCAGCCCCGGCTGCCGGGCAGCGTTTTGCCCTTTCTCACCCCGGCTTTCCCCGAGGCGCCCGCCCGGGACTGAGGGGCTCAGCTGGGCCCTGCGCTGGGGCCGCTGGAGCCGGCTGGAACCGGCTGTGTCCGGCCCGGGGCGGCCCCGGCCCCTCCTCACAGGGGCCGCCCTGCAGCCCCCGCTGCTGCTGCCGCTGTCACCAGTGCCTGGGCACCCGCACCCTGGTGCAATTATCGTCCTGCTGTACACAACGTGATTCATAGCAGGGAGATGAGGACATACTATAATACTTAGTCAAATTCCATTTAAGACTACATAGAGAATAAGTCCTTGGTCATTTATTTTCCATGAACTGGTAGGAGCCCCTCAGTGAGAGAAGCTGCCCCTCACTTCAAAACAGCTCCATGAAAGGGCCACAACTTGGTACGTTTTGTAAAAGTCATTATGACAGCCAGGAAAAGTAGTAATAAAGCAATAAAATTTCTGGCTGACAAAAACCTCATGGCAGTCGCTCAGCTGGGGGAATCAATAAATGAATTCTGAGTTTGGCACAAAACTATGTTTCTCTAAGGAAACATGAACTGTATTAGAAGCAACGCCCATGCAATCAAGCCTTCGCGTGTGTATCCATACACACGTGTGTTTGTGCACACCCCCCCGCATCGGTGCCCCTGGGGCCTGTGGCTTTTGGAGCCTTGGACAATACCAGCCAAATCTGACAGAAGCTTGGAGGTCCCAGGGGATCATCATTATCTATAAGCCATGTGGGAAAAAAGGCTAGATGAGGGAGAGAAAACTATTACAATCTAACCCCATTGTAAGTGCTCTGACTATAGGAAACAGCATATTACTAAAGACCAGAAAATTTGCAAAGGAAAACAAACAACAGCAGGGAAAGCGTTCGCTGAAGTTCACCAGTGAACTACAGGTACCTGGGGCCTTCAGTAACGGTGGTACTTCCTGCTTTCAGACATTATTCATTTATTCTTTAATACAAATAAGTACTAGATACTTTACATAGTAAACATTGCAAATTAACATAAATATTGTACAGAAGCACAATTTAAAACATCTATCTAGTATTCACTTCAGACACAAACTCAATTACTTCATCTTCTAACCCAAAGGAACTCATCTTCCCTTGACTGTATGTAACACTGTTATCTCGTTTTAAAAGCAAAAGTGGTCTGTCAAAAATCTACAGGATACTGTCGTGGTTTAACCCCAAATTGTAACCCAATATGCAGCTGCTCACTCACTCCCTCACTCCCCCCCCGCCCGGGGTGGGGAGGAGAATTGGAGAGAAAGGAAAACTCACAGGCTGAGATAAAAACAGTTCACCAGGACAGCAAAGGAAAAATATAAAAATATATTAATAATTATAATAACAATTATATATACAAGGATAATAGACTATATAAAACAAACGATGCACAATTTCTCACCTCCCGACGACCGATACAGCCCGTCCCAAGCAGCAGGCGGGGAGCAGGGGTATCCCCCCCCAGCTATCCCAGAACAGCAAGTTCCAGAGAGAGCAGGCGAGGGAACAAACAGCTGAACGAACAAACAAAAAACAAAAAGAAAAAATAGGGAAACAAAAAACAACCTGAAGGGAAGCTTAAGGATTAAGGCAAGTTAAGGGTCTCAAAAGCTTAGTGGCCCCCTGGCCGACCCTCACTTGTACCGGGCATGACGTCTATGGTATGGAATACTCTCTTTGGCCAGTTTGGATCAACTATTCTGGCTCTACCCCTCCCATGTTTTTCGCACCTGCACATTAGCAAAACCTGGGAAGCTGGAAGATGTCCTTGATCGTTTAGCAGCAACCAACAACATCAGTGTGCTATCACCATTCTTCTCACACTAAATCCAAAACACAGGAGCTGCTGAAGACAGAACTAGCTCCGTCCTGGCCTAAACCAGGACAGATACACTGCAGCTGTGATGGATTAATTTCTTCATAAGGTGAATTGAAACTCATATGGTCCCACACCTGTATCCCTCTCTGCTTTTTGGCATGCACAAAGTCTCTGTGTGCCACAATATTAAGACTGTCCACAGTGTAGGTATTTCTTAATTTTTGACATTTCAAAAACCTAATGTGAAGAAAGCATTTGGTAATCTGTAGAAATTCTTGAAATGTGTCAGAATGTTAATACTGTAATTAGCATCACTGGGGCTCTGTATCAAGAACCAGTATTATTAGAGATAAAGATTAGCATGGTCATTTTACATAGACATGACAAATCAATAAGATTTTCTCAGTTCTCTTCCCTTGAACCTTTCCAGTCATTTAATTAACAGAAAAGTGTAAATATTTAAAATATGAGCATCATATTCCTCACCACCACTAAGTTAGGTGATTTTAATTTTGCCAATGGCATAGCCTTTCTTACTGTCTTCACTGACCTTCTAGTCAAAAATATCCTATTTGTTATGCAAAAGTGAGGTTTGCAGTTGGTCAGCAATGAAAAAGCTACTAACGTAAAAAGAAGCACCCACCCTAAAAAAAAGAGACAACTTCAGCAATGTCCAGCTTCTGCCTTGGTTTTTAAAGGTAATACCATTTAATAAATGAAAAATGTAAATAGCTTATGCAGGAACATGGCTGGCATTACCCACAAAAAATTACTGCTAAAACGTTTAAGTGAGAAATGGCTGTTCCACCCAAAAGACGTTGGTTTCATCAATACAGTCGTTCAGTGTAAAGAACATGTAAAAGCCCCAGAACTTCAGCTGCTAGTGTGTCAAAATCATGAAAGGGTAAGAAGTAAAGAATTAAAAAAAAAAAAAAAAAAAAAAAGAGGTCAAGTTTTGTACAGACTTTTTCAGTCCACAAGAATCTTGGGGAAGATTAGATCACTTTGACAAAATTATTTTGAACCATTAATTGAAATAACAGTCTCCACATCTCAAACTGATGTTTTTCAATACAGAACTGACAGACTGTATAAAGCTTCCTCACAAAAGCAGTTATTACTTTGACATATTAGATTCAATATTGCTGTTTTGATGTAAAAGACCAAGTTTGTTCTTGGTGCAATTCCACATTGACTTAAATGAAGTTAAACCAGGTAAACACTTTATCCCGTGTCTTTGGACTAGGACTGAACTTCACTGTGTTCATGCTTTTCTGTTTGTTTGTTTGGTCTGTCAAGTCAAAATGCCCTTGTCAGTCTGTATAGAGCCATTTTCTGTCAAAGGACTGCAACGCGAGTACTATGCTTCAGGAAACCTCAGATATGGCGCAACACGCTGGAAGAAAGTCAGATTGATCAGGTTGATGAAAGTACTCTTTTCCCTTGAGTTTGATTTTCCCCTAAATAACCTGTGAATATTTAGATTCCACCTTAAAAATAATAAATAAAACCGGAAGGTCCACAGCATTCTATGACTTGTAGAATTTGAGTAATGTGCCCTCAACCTCTCAAAGAGAAACCAAATAACAGTTGTTGAATAAAGGTAGAGTTACTATCAGCATGGAGGCAGCAAAGGGTGTCTCTCAGCAGTCTGTGCCAGCAGAACTCAAAAAAAAGCAAGTACACATGGGCACATTTTTATTTTGAAAAGCTTTGGGGTTGGCAACAGTCTTGAATTAGCTGACCTCAGATTTGATGACAGCAGTTAAGATGGAGAGGGCACATTTCATCTGTTTCTTGGTAAGGCTGCTCCCTGAGCAACAGTGGGAGACAGGTAGGAGAATACAGAAATGGGCACCGTCCTGTATGATCAGTGTCAGCTTTCCATCAACTTCAATGGCACTGAATCAAAGTGTTATTTAGCAACAGTAAGGGTGACAAGAATTAGGACCTGAGTAATCAGAGAGCAGAAAAGTACAAAGATCAAAATAGATAAAAAGTACTGTAAAATCTGAGGTTAGTGACCTAATGCAATGAAAATGCTGTAACAGGGAAGAAGATGATTTTGAGTAGAGAGCAGAAAACCATAAAGACCAAAGTAAATAGAAAGTACTATAAAATCTGAGGTTAGTGACCTATGGAGAAACTGTAACAGGGAAGACTTCTTTTAATTAAAAGGGATCTATTAAAAATACAAACCTCTACTTTTTCAGTGCAAACATCTATAATCTCAATCTTTCATGGATTTACTGAGAGGTCCTTTGGAAGAAGCTGGAGATGTCTCAGTCTTAAATTGAATTAAAAATTTTGAAGCTAAAATCTTTGCTCAAATATTAAGTGTATTCATTCAATATTGGTCTTCCCCCTTTCTAAGAGCCCTGGAAGAATTAAAAAGTTTATCTCTTTCACACTAGACACACGAAATATGTGATTTTAAAGCTTGCTGAGCCAAAATCTCTCTCCTTTTCTTTCTACTTTATTTTCTACACAGGTCTATTCTAGTATAAAATTTTAAAGAAGCAACCAAAGTCCATAAAAGAACAGAAAAATCTGTGCTTGCATATTTAGGCTGTTATTGCTACCATGTTTTCGCCAGCTATAGAGGAAAATTATTTTTTCTAAATATATTATTTGTGAAACTAGCAACCTAAAAGGTAGAAAATGAGATGCACGATATTCTAGATGCTGATTATGCCACTTGCACGCCTTTTTACAAAGGCATGAAAATGGCTAACAAGCCATGCGCAAAATCTTTAGACTATAACAACATCTACACTTTCCTTTTCATTTTCTTTATCATAAAAGAAAAACACTTTTTTATCAGAATAAATTTTGGAACAGTTTGCTTATGCTTAAAATGCCCAAACATCTGATATGCTTTATTTTATGTAAACCTCTAACATAGAATAAAAGCCTTTTAATTGTAATACTCCACTTTTATTTCTTCCTTAGCACTTATTCTAAAGTATAAATATTTTCCCCTTACTGTCATTAAATCTCAGGTGTGAAATTGTCTTGATATGATGAGGGAAGATTAGACTCACTCTCCTGTATTAGAACTAATTTATTGCAATGACATGTCGCTGTATTACCTTGAAGAAGAATTTTGAATGACAAGTCTGTTATTCTGTATTTCTGTTTTCAAGAGTAAAATAACAAATTAATAGAATTACTACCTTGAAAATCCACTATAACACCTGGGATTTCTTTCCTAATCTAACTTTCAGTACAATCATTTCAGGACATTCTAAAAGCTGTTACTTTCCTCTTCCCTTTCCTCTATTCACACCCATTTCCAACTGTTCCATACTTCCTTGTCTCCCCCATCAACACAGATGTGGAAGTGTTTTTTGAATTACAGGTAAAAATGTACGAAATAAAGTGTCACTCCCCTTACCCCCCCAAATTTGGGAAGAAAAATGCAGTTGAAAAACAACACAGAGTTGAATACCTGAAAAGCCATTTCTATTTACCCGTCAGAGGACATCTGGAGTGGATTAAGAGGTATATGTTCATTATTTCAGAGATCCAAAGGATCCGTAGAGAAATCAAGTGTCAATCTTGTTCATTATATTCCTCTAATAGCATGACTCTCTCAGCCTCAAACCAACACTGATCTTCCCTTTACCACTGCACATTTACTTCCGTCTCCAAAGTAAAAAGGACAGTGAATGTGTAGTTATGACCCGCTTCCAGTGCAACTCACTTTTAAGAAATATCAGAAGGAGCAGACCTGGAGACAAAGAAGTGTGAAGGTTCAAAATGAAGAACGTTACGGACTGAAACATGTACTCTGTTTCTCTTCTTTCCTAAAATTCTTTATTTGATATTTTTGTTGTTATTTTCCATATCCTGACACATGAATTATCTAACCTGGAAGCATGCAGAAAATGCGAGAGAAATGCAAACTATATCTCAGCCATGGCAACTGAGAAATGTTAAAGCTTGCAGCCCTACAGCACAAGTTTTTCTAGATTTCCTCAGGAGAACCTTCATTCCCCTGAGTTGGTGCCGTCGGTACCCAACTCCTCACCAGGCCATGGTGCATTCACTAGCCCTGCCCCTTTCAGTGCTCACAGCTATGTTTTCGTTAGAATAGTTTTCATCAGAGAGATCCAAAAGACAAGAAGTCTCATGTAGCTGAAAGCTCAGTTCTGTGTATCCAAGCTGCTTATCTGAGACAAGGATATTTGTTCCTGCTTAATCAAATTTCCACAGTTTCTCCATTGCACTCACGCACACACATACTTGCACCCACAGATGAGCGGTCTGTCAGAACCAACATTGTTAGACATTATTGATCATTGAGAAGTTTTCAAGAAACCCTCCCCAAAAAATTCATCCTTTTAGAAAAAGAAGTCACTGTGTTTTTAAATTCTTTAAAGCTACCTTTTTTAATATAAAACTATTTTTGGAGTTGTTTGTTCAGGAAAACATACCCTGAAACATTGAAGACTTAACCCAAGTGCAACAGCAGGGAATAAGTTCAGTAATACCAGAACCACAGAAAATACTTAACATCTACAAAAGGATCAATTCCCATTTCTACCAGAACCTCATTTTTCCAGGACCTGTGTTTTGCCACATTCCTATAAAAACTTTCTAAGTATGGCTAATACAGATTAATTTTATACAGATTTCCAGTCTCCAAATGACTGAGGAATGGGGATATGCTTGATATTAAAACATAATGATGACTTGTTGTCCTAACACTTGCTGTATAACAGATGATGGCAGTAAATTAATCCATCCTCTTGACAGTCATTTCACGATAAGAATGAGAAACCTTACCATTTTCATTGCAGGCCTACCCTATTCTTGTCCTCAGCATGCATTTCCATGACAATGACTGTAATCATTATAACAGCGTTGTACATAATGACTCTGCTTTCTGTGATGTTACTCCCAAATTGGGTGTGAAAAATGTGAAAGGACAGATCTCAAATGGCAAAACTCTCACCAGTGAAGCAGAGTAGTCTACAGGATTAATAATTGACAGAATGGATGGCGTGCTGCCACCGAACAGAAGCCTGGAATTAAAGGGCACTGCTCACACAGCCCTCCTTCATAAACTGAGGGGCTTTGCATGAAAACCTCTTGTCAAATTAAAGGTACGTAGAATGAGACCTTGATGAGGTGTGTACAATTAAACGCAACATCAGTAAAACATCTATTTTTCAAAATGAAAAGGAACTCATGCACAATGACCACGACTGAAATTTTGCTAATTACTAATATTATGTCAGTCTCAGACAGGCTTTCCTTTTTTCTGAGTTAAAAATATATGCCTGAGCTAATATGATTGATCTTTGCAGTAAATCAGGTCATCAGAACCATCACAACAAGTGGAAAATAGAGTACAGATGCCTCTAAGTCCCACAAAGCTTCTGCAAAGATGAGCTTACTAATGTTGTGAAGTACTCAGAGTAGAAAATGATGAACACCACAGGGAATTCTTTGAGGAAAGGGGGAGAAAAATTGGTAAGTACAGAGGAAGAAATGTCCTCAAACAAGGCATGTGGTCACATTCTGACCATGAAGGATTAAAAGAAATCCTATTCATTGATCTCTGTAAACGTAGCATTAATAGAGCGGTCAGAGGATGAAAGAAAATATACAATGCTATCCTAGGAACACAAAATTGAAAGGGACCATCCTTTAGCTCACTGAATCCAGGCCTCTGTTCTTGCATGCAATCATGTCTATAAATGCTTTCATAAAGACAAGTACTCTTTGAAACCCCTTCAGATTTTTGTTTCCACTCTTCCTATTAGTAGACTATTTCAGAATCTCACATGTTTTCTTATTTCCATTCTAAATTAACTCATGGCTACCAAAACCTCACTTTTTCAAGTAAAAGCTGAATCAACTTAAATAGCTTTTCTCCTTCCCTTGTGGTTTCTCTTTAAGTGTATCTATAGAATAATACATGCTCCTCACTATTATTTGTGGGAGTAATTAAACAATCCTATTTTATTCTCCACCGCCCCCCCCCCAGCCATAGTATTTGATTTTCTCTGTGTAGCTTCATATATAAATTCATTTTTCTTGGCCAAAAACTAATCAGAGCAGTAAATAGGTTAATATTATTTTTCACAATGGCTTCAATACCACTTTTTCTCTGTTTTTATTATCTCAGCCTTTGCAGCTTAGTATCATATTTACCTTCTTTAAGGTATGACAGTAGAGGCAATAACTGATCTGGTGACCAGATCTTTCTCTTCCTCTGTCACTTACACCTGACAAACCAGTAGTGTATAACAGAAATTCATGACATTGTTCTGTAATAGCCGTATCACGCTGTGGTCCTGAGGTTTTCTCTGTATCTCCATATCCAAATCTTATTCATGCTATCTAGCTCTTTCCAGACAATGTTTTGATTCTCCTGCATAGCTTTGAATCAGCAATATGTTTGTAAAATGTTTCTTCTATTCCAAAATCATTCATGAAAATGTTAATCAGTCTAAGATGGGTTTGGAAGCATATATCCTCATCCCCTTACCCATTTTAAAAGCTTCTCTTTCAATGCAACTCACTATCTCCATTTAGAAAGATCCTTCCCCAGTTTACATGTCCTGCACAAATCTCAACAATTTTCAATATGCTGAAATACTTAGTATTTTACTACAGTTGGCATAACTAAATAATTTTTTTTTTTTGCCTTTGTGTTAACAGAATCTTAAATACAGATGCTCTACTTGCTATTTTTAGTTTAGAGGATACTGTTCAAACTTGAAAGCCCTTGCTACTAGACATCTGTGATTTCAGAAGCTACTGGTTTCCTTGGATATTTTCCTGTACTAAGATATAATTTTCAGGATTCCCAACCTGAAGGCAAACTAAAATGAAATAATTCCTTCTCCATGCCCTCATCCCCATTAACCATCTTTCTTCACCCCTTATACTCAACATCTTTCTCCATTTTCATTACAGAAATTAAGATTCATCTAGATTATGTAATAAAAAATTCTATCATAATGCTGAAAGACAGTATTCAGGGGGAGAAAAGCTCCATCTGTCATGCATCTTGCAATAAAGCTATATATACATTTTGTGTTATTTTAGTGCAAATTTAAAACCTAGGCTATACAGACAACGTTTCACATGATAAACCAGACTTCAGTTGGCCAGCCTACCACTGCATCAGCATGAACTTTGTGCCTGAAGCTCACTATATATGTCAAAACATAAATGCAGGGCTGCTTGTTCTCACAGGCTTCTGAGGAACTGTAACAAATAATACACCTCCTGCCTCCTTTTATGAAGAAAGTCACAGAGGATTTTCCTTTGGAGGAGTCCTTTTCCACCCTACCCTCAGAGTGGAATGAATACTCTATGGAGCCTAGACTGTATTTATAATGTTCCCTGAAGTAGAACTGAATCTTATTCTGAAATAGTCTGGAAAAGTCTTTAGCAGTGACATATTTAATGCGTTTGGGGTTCTACAGAATCTGATGTAAGAGGATCAGCTGCGCTCACTCTGTGTTTAGATGAGCTCAGAAGAAACGCTATTTTATCATATTTTAATATCTTCGTCCTATGTACTTTTATTTCTCTTTTTTCTTCATAATAAACACAGAAAGTATACACAGACTACTGGCAAGTTCACTGTGCATGTATTTAGCAATCCAAGAGGTGTCCTCCTTTAGAAAAGGAGGTGCCATCTAAGGAGATACCTGGTTTTCCTCTCTGAATGCCACATTTCAGGGGATGGGAAAAACAAAACCAAAACCAAAAAGAAGACAACAACCTTACCTTTCCTACATACTGAGGATCTGGTCCCATGTGTTCTTCTAAAACAAAGAACTGATTCCACACCCATCCACGCTTGGGACGATGATGCACTTCTGTTTCGCCTTCTATGTGTTTGGTTTGATTTCTAGTCACCTTGATGGAGCCATGGTGAGCAGCTCCATAACACCTCTGCACAAAACAGAGACAAACTAGGACTGGGCAGATACAAGATGTACTTGTAATTCTCATTGTAGGATAAGCTTCCTGTTCAAGGTTTTCTTTCTCTTGTCTTTTTCAGCTGTAATCCTTTAATAAGTTCCCGAGACAGAAGGTGAAGCCTGGTTCAGAAATACAGTCCAAAATGGGTTTTTCTGCTCGTTCATGGTTTAGCTGCCCATTTGGGAAAGCTCAAATTATATTTACATTATGAAAAGCTCACTGGAAAAATTGATATTTCTTCTGAGGTCTTCACAATAGAGTTCCACAGCCGACCATTTTCTATCTAATAGGGAAAGAAAAGAAAGCCACTTACTCATCACTAAAACCATCAATTTTCAGGTTTCTGACCTTAGATTACACTCACAGCTGTGCTAACCAGTCTCTCAAAGACTACCATTGTAACTAAAATTTCTTTTCAATCCTTTCTGTAAAAGTGTTTTCAGATTGTTTTTATTAAAATGCCTTAAGAATTAGCACGGCTCTTCCACGCTATGAAAACATACACACTATTAAAAACTGGATGATTCAGGGTAGTTCCTTTGGCCTTTACCTGCAAATCACTGACCTGGTCTGGCAGTAACATAAAATCACTGCTACAGTGTCATTCAATAGATAGCGACTGGTAATTCATTTCACATGACTTCTTGATCTTCCATACACCACACAGAGACCCAACATGGTGACAAATACCAAGGCTATGATGGGTTTCGAAAGAAAGCCTCCAAAATGGGCTTTGAGGATTTTGAGTCAATATTAGAGCATACTGACAGGAACTTTCAGTCAAAATGTGCGCATTTACCCCCTGTGCTTTACATAAATTCCAAACAATATCATACTGGAACCTCACAAAATTCTTTCATACTGACAGAAAGTACTGTCAGGTACTGTTGTTTAGATGATCAGTATTATTTTTATAAAAGCATCTAAGTTCCCAGTGACAATATTTTCTCAACGTCAAAAAGGAAAATGTAACCTTTTATACAACAATAGGAAAATGTGAAAATGTGCACGGAAGTTGATGTAGTGCTTAAAGCAAAGTACCTTAAAGAAACAAAATAACTCTTCAACCTCAGAGAAATAGTTACCCTAAGGTAACCGTTTGTTCAGTTATCTGAAGATATCAAAGATCAGTCCATCGGGAGTGTCAAAACATGCAACTAAATCTACAAAAATTAGAACTGCCTTCCAATATTGGCTTTGTTTGTGTATCATAAAGCCATTACAAGTTATGTAAACAGAAACACAATGAAACTAATTTTGTTTCTAAGTTTCATGTGAACCCAATAAAACAAATTCAAAATCTCTAACGAAGAACCAGACAAGAAATTAGAAATCAGATGGAAAAATACTGCAGTGGAAGGAAGCTCATCAACTGTCTTTTGTCTGCAGATTTTTTTTCCCTTATGCTTCTTTCAAATCCATAAAAATACTGGAAGCCCAACCATACTTTCTTCTGTATTCATCTAACTACAGTTTCCCATCAGAATAATGGAAGAATGCTTCAGGACTGCTATATATTAGAAATGTTCAGAAAGGACATATTTTCCATTGCTATTACTCAGTTCAGGACAGTGGGTTATGCTGAAGTAAAGGAAGAACTCGTCTCTTGCGGCTGGGCAGGAGTTCAAAAAGAAACTCTGTACGGTATTTTCCACTGAGGAAAGAAATTTTTAGGCATTTAGTATTACCCTGCTTCTTATTTTCATATCAATGTAATCTCCCCTCAAACCCTACAAAGACCAAGCCACTGGTCTCTTGAAAGCCTCACATCCCATCTCAGAACAGATTCATACAACATGATGCATTATTACCTTCTTTAAGTACAAATGTGATTTAATAGGAATTTTTCACAGCTAAATGTTGTATGAAGTCTAAATAATACCAGGGACAGAATCCAGAGATTCCGACTCTCACATTTGTTTCTAACTATATACTCTTCTTGCTTGGATTCTTTGCCTTTCTGCATTCTTTCTTGATTCTTGCTAGAAATCAGTTTTTGCCTTGAGGCATGCAATTGCCTTCTAAAGATTTCTGTATTTACAGATGAGCTATTTAAATAGATTAGTCATTGTTATACTTCAGATGTACATTAAAATTAAGCAGTACCTCACAAAATGATAAGGCTGCAGTTTTATCCATTCAAATATTATTTTTCTTCCCTTTGTTTCCATCCTGGGAAATGCCTGGGAGCAATTCATAAGACTATAAGCAGTGCATAATAACTTAAAAATGGTATATAAAGTGAATTGAGATTTCTCAGAATGGCATACTTAAAATGTATTTCAAATCATTACTACTGAACTTTCCTTTATAAAAATGGATGGGATGGTGGTGGTGGAAAATTTTTGCCTTATAAAAGAGTAAATATAAATGAGTGCAGAAGATACCAACAAATCAAGATTTACTATACAGAACTTTGTTTCTCCCCCCTCTCAGAAGTCATCCATAGAAAAAAAAAAAAAAAACAACCAAGATGGAGCCTGTAAACTGTGTTATTTTACAGTCTGGCTCATATATGACTTAGAACAAATAAGAGAAAACAGTGGCAAACTATGAAGGGCTTCTTCATTTCAAAAATATCTGTTCTTCTTAGCACTAACAGTAACCAAGAGGCATTAAATTTACATTTTGCCAAAATCACTATGTTATTTAACTCAGTTCAGAGATTAATTGTTAAACACCTGCCCCCAAAATTAAAGTTTTAAAATTCTTTATTCTGAACAAATATTTTCTATAATAATAATAGTAGTAGTAGTAGTAATAATAATAAAAGAAAGATTACAACGGCATCTACTTCCTCTTCTAATCATGCTTAGAAATTCAGGCCTCAACTGCTCCAGAATTGTGTGTGAAGCCTGGAGAATCATTTCCACTATGACAAATTCAACAATTAAAAGAGGAAGGATTTTTAGTGAAGATTCTTCGAAGTGTTTTCACTCTGGTAAACATCTTTTAAAACCAAAGCTTAATTAATGCTCAGTACAAAGGTCCTCGTTCTTGTTTACTCAGCACCCTCCTACTAAAGGTCTAGCATAAACATTCATTAAAAGTCTGCCCCACCTCCCCAAAAGAAACCTCAACTCCGCCATGATGACAGCAAAGTTTGTCTACAGGGGGAAGTACGGGTGGAAAGACCTTGAATAGTTAACACAGAAGAGACAGTAAAGCAAAGAATAGACGAACTTGAACTGTGAGTGACTAAAAAAGGGCCTGAACTTTCTGAAATCCCTTAAATTGTTGCCTGAAGCTAACACACGGAGATGCTGACTGCTCAGTGCTCTTGTCTGCAGCTTCAGATTAAGTATCCTGCTTTATGGTTTTTGTTATAATGAAGTATGCAACTGCAGAGTAGACTTGTGTTATTGCCGTCTCCTGGGAGCCCTCATGAAAATGAGTTGTGTATCTCAAGAGACTGTCAGAGTGAGTCAAAATTAAAATAAATAATTAAATAAGATGAGGTGGGAAAGTTACACCAGCATTGCTGGAAGTCATTACGGCAGAGTAGTTACTGCTCAGTGTGGCAGCAAGTCACTATAATGAATTCCCAGGAAACCAGTATGAGCACAGTAATGCAAAATGTGTATGCTGCACCATCATGAGGAGATGCATCCTCAGTAGTGGAGACTTGTCCTGCATCTCAGTGTCCCCCATCTCCCATAATCACATTGACCACATATTTGAATTCATCTGAATGATTCAGTTTTGCAGATGCACATTCAGCACAGCTCTACGCATCTTTTGTCACATCCCTCGGGAACCCTTTTCGGTCCCACGGTGATGGAGTGACAATTAGTTATGGAACTTGTAATAAATTGCATTTCTCGTATACTTTCTGACTTTTCCCTCTGCACTCTGCCCTCTAGACTTCCTCCCTGTCAGAACAAATTCTTCCATTATAAAAATCTGACCGTCTTCAAATCAACATAATTATTAAGATATAAATAGTCAGGCAGGGAAATACTTCTTTCTTCCTGCATTGCTTATGCTTAGTCTATTGCCAATGTTATATCCTTCAGCACTGCAGAAATAATGGTGTATTGACCTGGAGACCAAAGACAGAATAATGGGCTAGTATCAGAACGAAAAATTCGATGCTATTTTTTTGTTTTATCCTTCTGAAGAAGAGGTTGATGGGTTGCCAAGATAATACACAGTACTCCTGTGGACCTCTGGTAATTGGCAGAAAAAAGTGAAGTTTCTAGGTAGATGAAGTGAAATGGTTCCTCTATAGTTGATCTCTATTCTCTTTTCCCAAGGCTGGTAGAGCTGAGCTATGGGACTTTACATGAAAAAATGAGGCACCAAGTTTTTCTCAGCCTATGCAATACAGACACAATATATAGTGATCAGTGCTTTCTAACAAACAGTGCCTCCTGCACATGCTAGTCAATCTGATAGAAGTAGTGTCAAAACTGTTTTGGAAAGCATTTAAAAACTGTATTACATGTTGTTATCTTGCCCCTTTGTTGTAGCTACGTTGTAGGTACGTGTATGAGACTAAAAACTAGATAAAAAGTAATTAAATAAAATGTTCTTAAAATAGTTTAATAGTAATTACAATAACTACAAATGTTTTGACACTATAGTTCTATATTGACGGATCTTCTAGAAATAGGAAACTGGGCTACTTTTTTACTTTAATAGCATAAGAAAATTTTCTCTAATTTGTAAGATAGCTGCATGAGATATTGAACTCCCAAATTATGGCTAAATTTATATGTAAGTATAATACTATTCTGAAAGCTAATCTTTATCATCCTGGAACTCAATCAGTTCCCTAAAGAAACAGAGAGAAAAGAGCATTGGGTATCTCCCTCCTCACCTCTTTAAGCCAACAAACCCAGCTGATGGGTGTACAGTCTCAAAGGGTGTTATTTCTTGTACCTCTCTTTCAAACTTACACAGAGTCTTTTGGTAAAGGTGACGTTTAATCACCAAACCCCCAAAAGTGTCTATGCTAATCTAGAACTGACTGTTATTTCACCTAGTAAATTATTTTACATAAACTCCCTTTTACAAAATAAATAGAAATAACCACAAAAGAAAGCCTCCATGGAAAATAAAGATTGTTCTTTCATATAAGGAGACAGAAATTCTGTTGTGGGGAGAAAAATGTGGGGGGAAAAAAGTAGAAAATAAAAAGGGATTCAAAACCAACAAGCAATCAGATATTATAAAAAGATAAATAACAGAAGAAAATGTAGAGTAAGATACAGCAAAGACACTGAAAAGTCACTGAAAAAAAAATCAAGATAGAGAAGCAAATTGGAAAGTTCAAGCGGAAAGAGCTGAAGCTGTGAAAGCTAATATGTGAAGCTATCAGAGGTGATTTTTCTCTCAGGCCTGCAAGCATCTGTGTGTAAAGAACCCAGCAGTACAATTTCTGTGAAATGTAAGAAATCCAGTCAACACAGTTCAAGAGAAAGACAGTTAACATAAAGAAAACCTTAATTGAAAACAAAAATCATGAAACAAAATTCCACACAAAATATATGTATCTGTGAATTGGTATGCTGAAATTGCCAAGCGAGGTGCAAACCCAGTATTTACTTCCCTATGTTTTTACCTTCCATACCCAAAAAGCTCTTCTTCTAACTTCCACATTTTCACATATATCTCACAGATCAAGTCAACTGATGACACATTTGATTCAGAAAAGAAAAAAAATATACAATATAAAGTAATATAACAGTATGAGGACAATTGCATAGGCTTAATGATTACAGGTTGTTATGCAGTATGCGTGATAAGCTGTGATATTCTTAGGTTCAATTTACAATCAGAGAAACATGTTATGTAAAATTAATGACTTAGACGAGTACGACACTCTTGCTGACGCTGACCAAGTAAAAATCAAGAAAAGGAAAAGAAGTGCCCTTCTTTTTTGTTTCTTCTCCCCCTTTACCTCCCACCCCTCAAAGAAAGGAACAGTCATACCAAAAGCTCAGGAAGAAACAAAAACCAGCAGCTATATCCTGAGATATTATTAAGGAAAGAGAAATCACACATTTTTGGGCATTCTAAAATAGCAAAAGCAAAACTCCAGACACAAGTCCTTCATTTGGGAAAGCAAGCTGGTCCTCTGGAAAGTAACTTATTATACTACATCACAGAAAGACAATTTGACAGCATAGATACGGGTTTTACATGCCCTAACATTGTAATTAGATACACAAAATTAGCCATTGCCCAGGAACTAATAAATTACTCTCCCCACTTGACTTTTTAAAGGTAGCAGTAGCATTTAGCTGCAGAGTTAGCATTAAATCATTTTAAATTCATAAAATTATTTCAGATAGTAATGTGTGATGAATTTTTCAATAGTATCCTGACTGACAGACATACGTCAAACAGTCCCTACTTATGAGGCTCCATTCCTCCTACTGACTTGGAGCTCCACAGAGACAATGTCAGAAGCCTCCACTAACAGTTTGTATCACAAAAGATTTTTTCCTAAATGCTAATAATCCAGGCTACTTTTTAAACCTAAGAATGTCTCTTTTTCTCTCTCCAATTCTTCCTCCATTCAAGGCATATATTATTTCCCTTTTACCCTCAGTGATATACTTGGGGCGTTTTATTGCTAGATTTTTATAATTAACATTTCTTGTTTTACTGACTCAGCTCTGTAAAATTTCAGTAGCTTCTAAGTCATAGATACCAATATACTATTATTGTTCTGTGAAGATCACAAAAAATACAGCTTAGCCATCCCTTTAGGTTAACAACCGCTGAACATGTTCTTAGTTTTAAACTAATTTGGATTCCAGAGGCTTAACTGAAACAGTTTGTGGTTTTGTTCTTATTTGCATTATAGGTTTGATTTTAGACAGTTTGTACCTAGAACTTCAACACAGCACAAGTATGGACTCTTCTTTACTTTTAACACAACAGATTAGTCTGATCTTTTCCATTGTAAACGTGTTATGTTATGTTGATAATATCTGGAGACTGAAAAAGGAAGGAAGATAAGGCCAGAGATGACTTTTCATCCAGCATTAACACACTGACATGTCTAGTTTTCTTTTTTAGTTCTGACTATCTTGTCAAGATGGAATAAAAAATTTCAAAACTTTCCTTTAAAATCCTGGCTGCAGCCCTAACAGTTAGCCAGCATTGGTTTGATTCAAGTTCTAGACAAAAGTTGGTTTTCATTTTTCCTTGACTTTTCTCTCCAGTATAAAATCAGTTCAGAACCCAGACTCCCTGTTAGCTTAACAGGCCTTAAAAAGTTACCTCGCTGGCTAGAATAGGTTGCATCATTTAAACTAGCTGGAGTCATAAAACAGTATGGACACGGTATGAATAAAAGCTTTGAGATTATTTATAGAAGAGGCCCCACATTCCTTGCAGAAGGAGGCATGTGAACTGCAATTTAGGTTTTGTTATGACAAAAGTTGGAAGGAAGGCCTAGCAGCACCTGCAATTAAATGAGAACAGAAATGCTGAGCTAGTGCCCGCAGCCCTGGGCAGAACTGCTTCCTCGTAACACCTAGGTTAAAGTAGATTAGTCGTGTCTTATATCCAGATGGGCTTCCTCAGAAGACAAAACCCCACTGGAGCTCCACCTAACAGCACCACCAGGATGAACCGAGAGTGTGAAAAGCTGAAACAGCCTTAGGAGAAAAATAGTCACAAGAAACATTCAAAAGGTTTTAATGTTGCTTGTGGCAAAAGAAACTCCTGAATAGTTACTGGGCTGGCACCTACTTTATCATTCCTTTTTTTTAATAAACAAGACTGTCAAGACTGTCTTGTACCAAAGTCTTAGAATAGCAGCTTTAATAGGAGTTCGAGGAATTTATAAAAAGCAATGTGGACTAGTGATCAAGGCACTCTCGTCCGGTCCTATGTGTAGCTAATCACTAAACACAAGCTTTAATGGATTTCTTAATGGATAGCATCAACTGAGGCACCACTCACAAAGAGTAAAATTAGCCACATTACAGCTAGGTAACAAATGCAGCACATTACATGGCAAAGGAGACTGATACCACATGGCCCAAATAAAGGATTCGAGGCATGCTGATGCCCAACGTGATACAAAAATAAAGGTAACCTCTTTAACTATTTTTAAAAAATGTTTTTCAAAGAGGAATGGTTTGGTTTTTAATAACAACAACAACAACAACAACAATTTAAAAAAAATTGGGGGGTGTCCAGTCCTTTATATACAAAAAAAATCAATTTTTACATACAAACCACCCATGCCCCATAACAAAACAGTATCAGCCCTTGAAAATCCTATCAGAAAAGAGGTTTTCATAGCCAGGATACAAACAGGCAGGTCACATTAGATCCTCATCTGCACTGTTATACTGGAAATACATTAGAACCTATGGAATTCAAGTCTTATTGTCATAACAGGATTTTTAAAAGTGTATCATCTAATTGATGCTTTGGTTAGATGATGTGCAAGATGAGCTGTGATCTGCTATGCTGCCTTTAGCAATAAATGACTCCAGCGAGTGGTTAAGTGTAGAGACGATTTAAAAGACTCATTGATTTTAGAAAATACGTTGAAGAGGGTTATTAGAAGGCATTCTTATGTTCATGAATGAGTACAGGATACTACTAAACACTACAAGCCAATGGATTTGTTACCCTGTTGAGCAAATACATTTTATGAAAGAGAGTGAAAATGAGTAAAGAAACATATGATCTTCCTTGAACAAAGGAAGATCTGCCAAGTTTGCAAACAAAACAGAAAAAGTACTTATTTTGCAAACAGCACTGCATATAGATGGGCAATTAACAACTACAACAAACACTTAGTGAAAATATGACATTAAAACAAGATTAAGGGATTCAGTGCCTGTCCTCAGTTGGCATACAAAACTATTTCGTGTATGATAAGCAGGCACATAGCAACTTCAGGACAACAGGAGTGCTCTGCTACAATCAACGACTGAAGAAGGATTTTTTGCAACTATACCCATATGGTTTGCACAGAGTGTGACTGTTAGAATCACGACACAGTAACAACACAATTAGTCAGATAAAATCCAGCCACCGTTTCTATAACTATAATTGCACACACAGTCATGCTAGCCATTACCTGCTGTGAAAGGAACAACTGTGAAATAGAGAGAGATGATTCATGAATCTGACTCACGTCTTTCCCTCTTCCTCAATCAGAGACCAATCCATGTACATTTGTATCTAGAGTCCATGCAGCTAGTCAAGAACAATACAGATATGCAAGATGGCACGAAGGTCCTCTTACATTCCCAAAGCAGCAGAGGCTTTTCTTTTGTGCTGTTTCTCTTCCCAAGGAACTTGCTAGCAGAATAAAGATTTCAGTGATTTCTTGAGTCATTGCTCCCATTTATAAAGATCGGGTCACCCGATCAGGGAACAAAGCAAATACATGAGACTCTGATGAGCAATTACCCAGTTTAAACAGGAAGAACTTGCAACAGCCCACTTGTGTATAACCCACAGGTACTGTTTGCCCGAACAAGTTATTTCTCAAAAAGGAATAGTAAGAGCTCCTCTGAGCAGTATGGTAGCATCCCAAATGACTGGTAAAAAAAAAAAAAGAAAGGGAAGGGAGGTCCAATGTAGACATTAGATGCTTGAGAAAGAGTTAAAGACATTTACCTCCCGTAGTTTGCTACCCGTTCAGTACTGTACTCGAAACTCCTTAAAATCACGTAAATTATTCATTATATTATTGTTATAGAAATTTTGGCAATACATAATATACAGTATATATATGTTTCCTAGGTTAGAAGGGTGATAAAGATGTTATTGTTTACATAAACTTAAATCTCAGTGTTTTAGAGAAAAATAGTAAATGACCAATCCTTTTAAACAAATCTTACTGTCTATGCTTGAAATTTGAAAACATTCCTTTTCCAGTGTGTCAAGAGCAGTGAGAAAGTATCCCTGAAATGTGATATATTTCAATATAGAAAATAACTAAAATACATTTTTACTGGCCAATTTTTCCCTTCCTTTTGAATCAAAACATAAATTGTCACCATTGTTTCTGAGATAATATACTTATTTTTAGATACTTCATAAGACAGGGAAAAAACAGATCTTTTGTTCCATTTTTAATGTAGCAACATTACTGAAATAATGAAGGAAAATAAAACTGAGTCAAAGTAAATAAGCGGCTTCTATTCAATAAAATCAAAATATTTTGTTTAAACAGAATGTTTTAAAATTTAAAATCAGCTAGGTTTCAAAGTAAAGGTCATTTCAATTTTAAAACATTTAAATGGCATAAGTAAATAACTTTGAGCCTTTTTTCCCATTGAAACAACCTTTCTAGAAAGTTTTGCTTTTCACAAATTGAAACACCACAGTTAAATAACTTCTTGACTGAAATTTCCCAATAAGATCTTCATTTAATGCATGCAACTTACAGACTTCTTTCCTCAAACAGTAATCATGTTGAGCTTTTATTTATCACTGTCCATCACAATTATGACCAACTTAGTCCATTTTCTGTATGCTGGATTCAAATGACAAAACACAATTCCCACTAGGTGAGTTGCAAAATATCCAAAGATCAGCTTTTACTTCAAGTTCAGTGGCACTCAGCATCAACTGCTTTCCTCAGTAAGAGAGGATCCAGTGTGTCTTTCAAGTTTTTAAATCTATATTAATATGGTTTTGAGTTATAAATGTCCTAGGAGCAAAAACCCACAATAAAAATATGAACAAATTCTTAATTACAGCAATACACAAAAAGGAGAATTTATGAAAAAACATTTCAGTGTTCAGAATGCCTTTTATGGACTTCAGTTTTGAGAAATCGGCATTAAGAGGTCAAATAGTGCCCAACTTTTGACAGGTGAGACCATCTCTTTGGGTCAGTTACTGGCAAAATAATAAAAAATGTGAAGATCTTTTTTCCTGTTCTTTGCAAAGAAGAAACAGTGACTTGAATTCTATTTCGAGATTGAATTTGTTTTGAGCACTACATGAAACCAAAGCAAATTGCTCCTGGCTTCAGTGAAAGTGGCATGAAGATTTTATCTACCTATTTTACAACATCCTGACACCATCACAGAATCCTATAAAACAGGTTGGGATGGACCTTTGCACGTCACCTAGTCCAATGCCCTGCTCAAAGCAGGGTCAGCTTCTAGGCTGGACATGACTGTTCAGCTGCAGAGAAGCTTGTGGGAAGGAGGACGCATGCACTGGCCTGGGGTTAAGCTAACTGAACAGGAGGCCAGAAACCACCAGATATGACAAAACTTGCTGGGCGCAACAGATGATAACAATGTAAGAAATTACAGACAGAGCCATGAGGAATGGCTGGATTTCAGAGAGACCTATATGTGAGAAGCAGCTGAACTTCACAGACCATTCCAGAAGAGTATGGGGGCTCTTTTGGAGAGCCAAGTCTTGCAGGTTCACATTGCCTAGGTAACCATCTCAGTTACACTTTTTAAAGTTGAGACTACCTAGGAAACACTACCAGAAATACAGGTTTGGGTGCACTTGTAGAAAAACTAAGACAAATAAGGACAAGAAGATGGTAAAATGGAAGAACCTGAAAGAGGAAATGAGGGGGCAGGAAGTATAAAAGGCAGCAAATCATGTGGTCAATCTTACTTGGAGATCTCTGTAGAGCAGCCCGGTGCCTGACCACTGCTATTTGGAGCAGGGCAATAACCATGGTGTTTGCACTGTATTAGTGTCTGACTTGCTTCTGCAGTCAGAGGGACAGGGCACGGTCTTCCCTGGAGCTGCTGAGGGAGGCCTGGCAGCTCTTCTCCTTGGAATGATGGAAGAACCCCTGGAAGGTACCATTGAACAACTTTTTCCTCTCAGGTCTCCTATAACACACACCAGGTGCCCTCTCTTCATTTTAGACCTCCATAGATTCTGTTACAGTTTCTGCAAGCCTAGATTAATTTTTTATTGCAAATATATTTCATGAAGGCTACAATTAAGCGGTACCAGTTCAGTTAATCCCTACTCATTGTTTCACAGGTATACAAAGTGAATCAACTCCTGCAACTGCTAAATCGGGTCGTTCCTTGGATCTATACCCTTCAGTTCAAATAAAAAAGGAATCATGGAAGTCACAAAAACCCCAATAAAAGAAAATCCTCTTCAGAAGTAAAACTATCACCTAGGAATCCAACACCGAAGAAAAGGAATAAATTTAAATGACACAAAGGCGAATAAGAGCTCTGTTCAACAGTCACTGGCAGTTCCAAGATTTCTTTTATGCAGCTATAGAAATAAATATCATAAGTAAAGAGAAAAGGAGACATCCATATATGCTGAGTCTAAATTTGAAGTCTGTATTTAAAAACATGCCTTTTCACATCACACTTTAACTGAGATCTCCTTAAGTTTTGATTTCTCCTGTGGCATTACTTCTGCCAAACATACTATAATCACTGTCAACCACACAGCATTGCTGCTAGTATGTGGTTTTCTTACCATTTCCCTAGAAATGTTTTTCTTCTACACAGTACCAACTAGATTTTTCTTTGGCTGCACTCATCCTTTCATTATGTTTAGCTTTCTCTATTCTCTTGAAATGTACATACTGAGCATAACTTGTTTTTTTTAAAAAAAAATCTTATCTTCCTGTCTTCTTTTCTCACTCTTCCAGCTTAGCCAGTGTTAAACCATCAGGCTTCTCAATTTATCACTTCCATCGATAAGTGTATTTGATTCCATTTTAGACTGAGTTATTCATAATTCTTCAAATGGAATGTCACAGCTTCCTCACAGATATCTACAGTTTAATATATTATCTGTTAAATGCAAACAATATAACTTAGCAACTCATTTTGCGAAGTATTCACAAGTCAGAATCGATACACAAAACAGTCACCTAACTTGCAAAGGCGGCTTTGCCCAGATGGCTGAATGAAGGGGACACAGATAAACGTGCATATGCTTACTTATGAGTACGTAAACAGGAAGTCTCTGCCTACAAGTAACAAACAAATAAAAAAGAAAATTAGTGTAATTTGGTGTTGGAATTCTCTATAGGTAATTACTGTTGCAAATACAGAAATATCTGAGACACCCACTTTTATTATCTCGGCAAGAAAGAAATCTCTAATAACTGGAAAACTACCAAATGTCTTACAGAAGGCTGTCTGAACAGACTGAGTAAACGCAATTCTGCGTGTTAGATTTTAAATGTTCTTTTACTTTGAAAGAAATCACAGCTTTGTTTGTAGCAATAAGTATTTTTATTGTCACTTTGTAGTATAAATGAACACAAGCATCAAGCATTTACTTGTACTTTTCACCCTAGGAGCAAGCTAGACTAGCGGAATGGGTTTTTTCTGAATATCTTATTTTTGAAGATCTTTCTTATGTTGGAGGACTCCCCAAATCCAGATAACTAGGTTTTCTATCATGGGACATCAACATGAAAATGCAATGATTTGTACTAGATAAGAAACAACAACTGTATCTTCCATCAGTCAGTACAGATATTGAAAATTTCCAAAATATCCCAAGAAAACATTTTCATAAGTTTTCTAGCTTGCTGTATTGCCAATTCAGAAAGGAATGATGTACTAAATTCAGGTGAAATCCAAACAGAAAAGTTAAATGGAAAAGATGTCAAAGTAAGTTTTGAAAAGACATGGAAATGACTGCAGTATTTCACATGATTTCTTGGGAGACTGTATTTAAATGGTTATGCATGGTTACATTGGAAGTGCATCGCAGTCTTCCAATTAATATATATTATCAGAATTATCCTTTCTGCTATTATAATATCAAAACATCTTTAAGGTCTGCTTAGATACTTTGAAGTAGTCCTGCCTGTGATCACTCCTTCTTTATTCATTTAGTAAATCCATCCCATATTTTTCAGAAATTTACACCCAAGTATAATCCAGGATCAAGTAATCTGTAAGTAAAAAATTCTATAAATCCACTGAAATCAACAGGAAAACAGTGACTTTAAATAAAAGGCAACTAATTTAGTTCTTTGACACCAATATTTCTGTAGTTCTGAAGTTCATTTTTTCTAATTAAACACTAGAACCTATAGCCACAAGAAGATCAAAGAAATTTTTTTTCCATTTAAAAATACTCTGATTTTTGAAGGCTGTGTAAACTCATACACACAAACACCCTCCACATAGATATGTATATGTATGTGTGTACCTACGTGAACAAAATCTCTACAAGCTCCCATTTCTCAGTAGTTGCACTGGTCTGTTACAATTTGTAACTAAAAGTTCCCTGATAAATTCATTTTTCCTCACTTTCCCATTTCCATTGCTCTAGGTTATGGAAAAAAAAAAATCATTAAAAACTCTTCATAGGTGTGATTAACAAATTTCAGTTCAACAACTGAATTCATTGTAACTGAGAACTTCTTTAATCTTGCATTTTTTCTAACAGAAAGTAAAAATATTCTTATATGCATGGTTTTTTGCATTGTATATGTATATGCATTTTTTTCCTTTCCTTTCTTCAGGGGAGGGGAAGTGGTGCAAAGAATGAGTGAGTGGAATGTTTTTCTGTCTTGAGCAAGTTTGTGTTACATAGCACAGTTTTTGAAAAAGAGGTGAAAAATATATAAAAATAACGGTGTACTTTGGTAAATAATTATGTCCAACTACCAGTGGAATACTGACCTGAAGAAGACGGTAACATGTTCTTTTGTTGTTGAGACTATCTGATACCTTGTTTTTTCCAACAGCTACACATATCGTCACCACTTTCTCTCTCAGGAATGCAAAACAGTAGTTTGTCACAAAAGGACACCAAAACAAAAGAAAAGATCCAACTCTTCCAATCCTGATGCTTGTATTGGTATCTTTGAACACATTGTATTCTATTATATTCAGTCATGAATGTGAGCATATAAAAGTAATTTTAAAAAACGAATCGTGTGCTAGTACTAAAACACACACAGTGTTCATTCTCACTCATCTTTTCAGATCAGGAAGACGTATTTCCACGCTTTTATTTAAGATTCTTCTTTATTGTTCTTCCTAAGCTTCTTTTCTGAGGAAGAGATCCTGTCCTTCATTTCAACCAAGGTAATCTTTTGTAACTTTTATGTTATTCCTCTATTATTTTTGTCTAGATATAAATCACTTCAATGTTCTCCCTTGAATAGTTCTCTATTATTCTAGACACGTGAGTGTATATGATTTTTAATTTGAACTGAAGTTAAATACATCATGAAAACCTTACTAATGGTCTTAAGATAAATTCAGGTTTTATACAGCTGACAATTTTCATGTACTAGTTTGTATTAAGGTTTAAATAGCGAAATTTGTTAAACGCACTAATCCCACTGAATTGCGATAGACTTTGTATATGCAACTTCATTGCATTCCTGTGAAAATTTTAGCTTCCATTCTTGCCCAAGCAACGTCCCAGGAACAGATAAACAGGTAGATAAATTGAGATTTAATGTTCAAGTCATAACACCAGCAAATCCTCAGAAACAGAAGGGGAAGGAGAATCAAGGTTAATCAGTAGGATCATGTCTTACGTTCTGATTGTGCAAACAAAAAAAGACTTACTTAACTTTAGGCCTATTAATGAAAAGCTCATTCACATTAATGGGATTGTCTGCTGAAAACTAAGCTCAAAACTGAACTGTTTAAAGATCGGGTCGTTGGTGTTTTAATGGAGGATCTGGAAGAACAGCTTCTGTAGACAAATAGCATTAGATACTTAAACGCACCAGGAAAATATAAGAATGAAGCAGTCAGTTTCAAAATGTGTTTGTCTTCCATTAATACATTAATAACAGTCTAATGGCAAGTGCAAGATCATTTTCATATTGTTCATAAATAAGAGGCATGGTATGTGATACTAGGCTTTCTAGTGTGGGTTGAAGGTATTCAAGAAATCATTCACAGTATGCTTAATAGAAAAAAAAAAAAAAAAGTTGGATTCTTTGCACCCAGAGAGTGACTCAAACTGTAACGTACATGTTTTCTGGAGCTGAGCTTTGTTTCTGTAAGTCAGCAGCATGAGGGGTTTGCAAGCATCCAGCATCATTAAAAGAGCACCACAGACAGGACTAAACAGCCAGAAAAATCACACTCTCACTTTAACAAGGAGAGTATTTCACAGAAAAAGATGCGTTTCTGGGCAAAAACTCCTATCTCAATCTCTTTTTGAGCCTTCTTTGACAGTGCTTACAACTACACTGTTCCCAGAGTACTCTATTTAAGCAAGTCATGAAAAGTGGTAGACTGAGGTCCCTAAATGCAACATGTAAATTATCTGTGGACAAGTTGTAATAAGTTATATCCTGTTTATGAAAGTAGTCACTCAATGGAGTTAGTAGAGAGAGCATAATTTAATGAGTAACAGAATAACGAAAAAGAAATTTAAAAGTGTAACAGCTTTTTTTAATGAGGCCTGGAATATCTGCTATGAAACGGTCAAGAGAAATAATAACTCAAAATTGTGTACATATAATTTCATCTGTAACCCACCAATCAAAGTGAGATTCAAGATTTCACTGGTGGTTGTTCTCTCGCATTCCAGTGTTTCGTGTTTCCTCGCTGGCTATCTGCTACTTTTGGTGAAAGTAAATTGGTATTTCATTGATAAGAATACATCAATTTCCACATACTGTAGCGTAGACCTACTATTACTAGAAAGGGATTGGGCTGTTGATGAGGCTACCAGAAAACTCTCATCACCCTTTGATAACTAAAAGAAGTACGCAGTTGTCAAAACGAACTGCCACAAGCCTCACAACAGAACAGCAGAATCGCGAAAATAAATTACCCACAGTGATTAGAAAAGCTTAAAAAGCTAATAAAAGTTCACAATCCTGATCCAATGCAGGTAACATAGCATTAAGGAAGCTTCAGGCCTGTTCCTTCTTGATAGAGAAATTGTTTGCACAGGAGGCTAAAGCAACTTAGCAAATAGGAGGCTACGGGGCTACTCCGACCGGTCTGTCACGAGCATCTTTCATCCCCGGGTAATCGCTGATGGAATAAGAGCCAGTATAGCAATGATGCTCCATCCCAGATCCCACCCTAGGCTGAAGAAACAGCAGTGAAATGCTTTGTTCGACTGGTGGTTTTCTAAGGGGACCGAGGGGACCTCTCTCTTAAAGGGGCAGAACAAAGCTGGGGTTTTTTCACGATTATGAAGTCACCTCCTACACATCACCACACAGCTTGCTGTAATTTTAAAACCTGAATATTAGTTTTCTTTCTAAAACTCTGAATTGCGAGGTGCTGACATTGCTGGAACTATGCATGTCTCAAGACTGAACAGAGTCTGTAAAAGATACTATGTCAGATTTAAGCAACGCTGTCTGGCGTTCCACGCTTGTGCACGCCCCTTGCATGAAGATGAAGGGCTCTTACGTGATTATTGTAATAATGCAGATTTCTTATGCATGAAAAGATAAACAGACACACAAAAAGATACATATACACACACAGATGTAAGTATCCAGTAAAGAATGTCACACTCAGTGCTTAATCCAAAGGTAATGAAAACAAATAAGATTCCTGTAGAATTAACACAGTTCTGAATCAACACTGATGACTTAATAGAGTAATAACATTTTATAGTATTTTCCCTAAATAACATAGAGTAAAAAATGACGCTCATCTCTTCTACTTTTCCAGAGTTAAATACTTTTCTCCCCTCTAGAGAGCCTTCTAATATAAGGCATGAGGTTTAGAAAATACTAAATTTTATAACATTACATTACCTTTTGTAACAATTTACCTAATACTTTCTACAACATTTTATGAAAACAGATATTCTTCACCTCAGTTAATTAAATCAATAGAAAGGAAATAATAAAAAGGAGTTCAATATTAGATTATACTATAAACATTACTCTTGGAAAACACTAGGGAAAGAATTTAAAAGAGAATTACTCATTAAACTGCAGTATTACCTTCTACAAGTGTTTTCATAATTAATTATGTTGGTCAGTTTGGAATCCAAGCTTTAGACTAATAAAAAGTGTGTCACTTGGTTATTTTTTAGATCTTATCTTTCAAAGTCTGAATTTATATTTACTTTAAAACCATACAAGAAACAGTTGCATTGAACAGGGGGCATATAATAAAAAACGAAGAAGAAAAAAAAGAGGAAAAATGTAAACAGGAATCCAAAATGCTTCTAACATAGCTGCTTCCTTGACGCTTCCAGGAGTTCTTCTGTCCATAGATGGGGAACAAATATCAGAGCAGTAACTTTTTGTAAACAGCAGCTCTCCAGCTCTGACAGCAAAGGACTCAGCTTGGGCTGCAGAACAGGAGCAGGCACCTGGGTAGAAACGCCAATGACTGCCTGCACTGTGCTCAGACACTACCTGTACACTGACAACATGTGTGAGCTAATTTTCTTAGAGCTCGTTTAAGTGTATCTGCAGTATGCTAGAGACATTGCCAATCAGCGACATATACCTCTGTAAAAAAGGTCAAGAACGAACCAATGCATTATTAAGGGACAGAGTTCAACCCTATTTATTTCAGCATGTATTCGAACAAACGTCTGAGAAATCTGGCCTGCTATGAGGATACAAGAGTTTTAATGCATGAACAAGGGCATTTGCTACGTAATTTTCCTATTTAAAACTTGATTATTAAAGGATAAAAATATACTATATATACACTATAAGATGAACTTAAGATACCTATGGATAGTAAATAATTCAAATATGCAATCTGCGTATTCTACCAAAAGCAGTGATTCATTTACTTTAGCTAGTAGATGAAAACAGATGTAAAGCACTGATCCATCTCAATAATATTAGGTCTATAACATTGTCAAGCCATACTTTCTTCTAGCATACATACTATTAATTTTTAGGTCTTTTGCCATACACACATGAGAGAAAACTAATCCATTCTGCCAATAAGTAAATTTTGCCATAAACAATTATATAGCTAAACAGAGAAATCTTGGGGTTTTTTTTTCCTTTCATCCGTTACCCATAACTATTTTTATTTGTGTACTGTAATTAATCAAATTCATATCATTTTAATGTAATTAGGTTGTATAAACTATCTTATTCTAAACACAAGCATTCTAAATACAGGAAAATATCTGTATTTCTACATTTCTAAAATCCACTTTCTACCGGATATCTATGTTCTATTGATAGTGAAGATAAAAATCACTTCTTTGTAACCAAGGTCAGATCCAATAATTTAGAACAAGGAAGTCACAGACAGATGGAGCTCCATCTCATCTACTACAGTTGCTTTAGTAATAGCATTATGAAAGTAACGCTCCAGAGACCACACTTTTTGCTTATTCATTTTTTACTGCACTTTCACCGAGGAGCGAGGAAATGGGACTCTAGAGGAGCTGACTACACACGCTAGTAGCAAGACACAGCCCACAAGGCATCAATCCTTTGATATGTACCAAAATAAACGACTGAAAGCAAACAATTTATGAGACAGTTGTACTTCTATCTATTTCGACACTCAACCATAAAATCCCATGCATCAAAAATGTACATGCCAGAATAACATCAACCACCAGAATAACATCAACACGCAATAACAACAGCTCATCTTCATTTATCAGTATTTCTTAAATAAACACATTGGCAGTTATGTACTAGTGGTGTCAATTTACTCCCACTCTGCACAATTACAGACCATCAGAACAAGTGTTCATCACTGATTTAACACTCTCAGAAACCATGAACCTTCTCATATGCGTAGACAAAGCCTCAGATGGCTAATGTCAAAGTAATCGCTCTTTATCCCTGACACAAGCTCACTCAAATCTGCGGGGGTTCTGTCCTGAAAAAGAGTCTTTCTGGAAGTACAGGAGAAAACATCCTACAGACCCACAACACAGGTACTTCCTCCTATGTCTTCCATTAAAATCTTTAACAAAAGAATAATTAGTGCCAAATGTGTAGAAAAATCATTAGGTAGCAACTCTTCTGATCCTTCCGGAGTAGGCAGGATTTGTACCAGTAACCTAAGATCAGAATCTCTATTTCTGACCATAAAGTCATCAGCTATCTTATTGCCCCCAAAATTCAGGCAAAGAATTTAGAAGTCTTATCTTCTTCATCATTCTTTCCAATATTTTGTTAAAAGCTTTTATTTTCACTTCTATCATTCTTACAATTCAATGACTGCTGTCTACCACACAGCCTTGGCACTGATTTCTAATACAGTAATGCAACCATATCCCCATGGCAACTTGTTTACAGATAACTTCTCAAGCCATACATCTACCGACCACAGGAGATGGCCTATATTATTACAGTCATTCATAAAATATGTAATATTTATTAAAAAACCCTAATCTTCCATTATCAGCCTACAACCCTTATAGTCTGTGTGATTTATCAATGTGCTCACTTTTTCAGCTCCCTCCTTGCTTTCTAGCGAGCCAGTATTCATTATTCAGCAGCTGAAGTTAGCTTCCCCCCAAAGCCCAAGGAGATGGCAGGTGGAGGTGTGCGGTCCCTCAGAGAGAGAGGTATTGAATCTAAATTGCACGGATGGAGGAAGGTTGTGGCTGGGCAAGACAGATGATTTCCTCCAACACTCTAGAGCTACCGAAATACGCAGTCCACTTCCTCTGGTTTTCTTCTCCTTCCCTGCTATCTCACTTCAATCTAGCCCACTTAATGGACAGAAAACCCTTTGAGCTTTTTGGCTGAGTCAGTCTTTCTCTGGTTATTGTGCTGAACTGGCTTCCCAAGGGAACGAATGAGCATCAGACACGGTACCACAAAGGAGAGAGGAACACAGCTGGGAGCCGTGCATCTGGTAGTAATAATGAGCAAGCAGATTGGTTGGACCGGGTCCAATCTGCACCCCGGTTACATCTGCAAAAAAATATACTCCATGCTCCTTCCAGCTAGTCCTACTCCACTAAAACATGAGCCCGTGCCTTTGCTTCCCAAGACTGCCGTTTGTTGCTCTAAAAGGATCCAGATTCTATGTATTCAAAAAACAGCAGAGAGCGGCTTGTCCCAGAGTCAGGGAGATCTTACGGCATTCTCCTTCCCTGCACTTGTCTGGAAACAAAAGACACTACAATACATGAAAGCAATGTTCGTAATTCCTAAGCTAATAAAACTACAACCTAGTGTTACGAACTTCTGCCTCAGCTGCTTTCATATTTTCAATTCTAAGAAAAGCAAAAATTTCATTTTTAAACTAATTTGCTGAAGTAGTGAAGGTTTTAAAGATATTGTATATTAGGTGCAGAGTTTAAAAATTTTTCTTGTGTGACTGTCCTCAAACAATAGCTTAAGTGCTTAACACACTTGGAAATATGTCTAAACATTTCCAAGTCTGAGCTTCATACATTAGTGTTCCAGTTCAGCTTCTCACATCCCAATCTACCCTGTAAGATTCATTATTATATATTGCTTTCTGCTGCAGAGACATTTTCTCCTGGGGAGAAACAGAAAGCAGTTAACACCTGTATTTTGAAAAAGACATTTTAATCTGACGTGATTCAAAAAAGCATTTGAATTAACAGACAAGCATGGTGCAAATAAAGCTGACAGCCATTTATAGTATAAAACAGTGGCATTTTTAGTAGCATGCAAATACAGCTGACAGGCATGTCTTTATTCAATTAATTCCTAGTTTCCAAGGGCAGAGTTGTGTGCACACATCCAAATTGCGCCCTCTAATTTTAGAGACTTTCAATATTGAATATTTAAAACTACTTAGTATCCGAATCAATTTAACAGAATGTCAATTAATGTACTTCTCAGTTTCGGCTTTCAATAATTTACTCTGTATACCTCAACACCGCTCATGACCTGATCCATAATTACATCCAAGCAGATCTTTTGGCCTTTTTTTTTAAAGTATTTCCGTTTCAGAATAGTTAGACTTACATGTGTGCACGTTCTTATATGCTTCTCGGTATTATAGAAGTTTCATACCAATCCGTCTGCGTATCCTACTTACTTCAGCGGCTAAAATAGCAGGTAAAACGGGCACTTACTGTTCAGCGGTTACAGGGCACTTCTCCACTCCTCCTTTTCCAAATGACTTGCCAAATCAAACCCACTGCCTCTTTAGCTGCTGGGAAACAAAAACAAAAAACCCACACACATGTCAGAATTCAAGGAACTAAGGGAGAGGGTATTTTACTAAAAAAATCTCTTTCAGCGGAAGTAAAAAGCAGGGTAAGAGTGGTATTAACACTTAAAACTTTTTGTCATAACAGCTAATAAGAATCCCTGAACGTGAAATCCCTTCACAAGAATACTGTGGTGGGCAAACAGTTAACATCTTTAGACAACAAGAAAGAAAAAAAACCACCGGAAGCTATGATATTAAAAATATATAAATAAATATAAAAACCCCCAATCCATCGCCTTTGCATTAGCTCAATTTTCTATCTTTTTACCATACTATGAATCATGAATATTTCAACAGTGAATTAATTTTTTCTAATGCCTTCTCCATGGGTCCACTGTATTAGAGGATTGGCCAGGGCTTGTGCCTACCACCGTATTAGTATCACTTCTTCTTTTTTTTTGTTTTATTTGCAAATCCAAATATGTTGCCCCCTCAATACGGAATTAAACTGCTTTGAAGAAGCTTTTGGTTGGGTTTTTTTTTTTTTTAATACAAAAGCTACAAATTTTCGATTGGAGAAAATGCAGTTGAAAAAACAGGTAGCTGTAAGAAACTTGTATTTTCTGAAGTACAAGATAGCTGCTGATTACTTAACATTCTCCAAAGGTATCAGTATCAGCAAACAATGCGGTGCTAACACTGGCCATTCAACAGAGTTATTATTAATTGTAATTCTAGCACAAACCAAATGTGCCGGAATTATTCCTATAAAACCACGATTTACAGTAAGCCTCATTTACAAGACACCAGATAGCATCTTAGAAAATTAAAGTTTAAACAGTCATTTCAGACCTAATGTACGTTAGAGATGTCACCACGCTAAACACAGTTCTGCTTCACAAAGTATGTAAAACTCGTCATGGCTAAAACATGAAATAAGAACAGTTTGCTTTCTAAAAGGAAAGTCAGCGGCGTTCTCATACCTCTTGTGAACACCAGGCACGGCTTTTAAATGACCACCACCCGCTACAGCATTTCTGTCTGTTCACAGCAGTGGGTGGTGCTGCTGAGAGACTACACCAAGAGCCCTGTCGCGCTACTCCCACCCGCTCCTCACCCACTGCGAGGAGACGGCCCCTGTGCTGCACAGGCGAAAACGCATTAAAAATGTACTTTTGAAGAGAAACGTTCTCTGAATGAAAACAGCCGTTATCTCCATCTTACAAACAGAAAAATGAGGCATGACAAATGTCATGGGGTAAAACCTACTTGAAAACAGCACTCGGATAAAACGAGGTCTGAACAACACCTGCCCACTCTCCTAGTGCGGGTACACGCAGGGGAGAAGCTCAGATGAACTGCTGCCAACTGCACGCTCCTGCGGCGCCTTCGGGGCGGGAGACTAGACGGCAGTCGCAAGCTGGCTGGCAACTGCTGACCGGCTTTAGACGTGGAGAAAGTCAAAGAGACTGGACGGAGGTGACGGGATCAATGAGGGCCCTGCTAACCGCCCAAGGGTAAAGCCATGAGCAAGGGGACAGCAGCCGCTCAGGAGGAGAAGCACGGGGGCGAACCGCTGCGGGGGAGCGGGGCTGCCCGACGGGCCTGGGGCGCCGACACCGCCGGCACTGAACGGCCTCTGCCCTGAGCCCGCGGTGCTGACCGCCAGCCGGGACGCTGCCGCTTCGGCGGGTGCGAGCATGCACACCGTACCGAAAATGCACCCGAGCACCCCCTGCCCCACCTGTCCTCTACCAATACCCAGCCAACTGAAAACTTATGTCAGCGAGCGGAGTGGTTCTCTTCTTGCGGCTGCCTCACCCCCACATTCCCCGTGACACCAACCGACCTGCAGAAGCACCACGAGACAGCTGCAGCTGAACGTGGAATAGGTTTTTCTAATATCCAATGCATTCCAAGTACCTTAGCCACCAACAACCTTCCCAAAGGTTTTTCTTTATTTTCACAGGAAAATTAGTGTTACGTTTAAACTTACCAATGCTACAATTACATTTTTATCAAGAAAATATATTTTTATTTATTTTTCTTAGGGAGTCATATATTTTTTTTTAATTTGTGTTACTATCATTTATATTCTTGCACTGTAGGGAACCTCCAGTTAGAGATAAGAGATCCTGTAACAAATAATAATGTCTCTTTTCTGAAGAGAGAGTACTGTGTCAAGTGCTTAATTAATCTCCCTTCCTCACCTATTTCAACTTAATTCAATCTTTCTCGTCTCCAGAATGACACCTGCCAGTGCAGCTGCTCTGATAAGCATTTCTATGTGTGCTCCAGTCCTGCGGAATGAAAACAGCGTCGGAGTCGGGAGACGACGTTGAGGGGGCACAAACCAGGACATGGCCGTGGTGGTTCCGCTGCTCTGGTTCCCAAGGCTAATCCACTAAATATAAAATATTACCACTGTAAACTTTACAGAAGAGACCTGGGAAGAAAGGTCAAGGACTAGAAAGGGCAAAACACTTTTCTATCCTCTTTTTTACAACTCACGGAGAGATAAAGGGGAAGGAGATTGCAAACCACCAACAGAAAAGCAGGAGGCAAAGCCAGGCCACGGGGCTACCAACCGGTTCTGCCATTAGATCGCGGGGAACAGCACAAATAAGAGCTGCTGTGGGACCCCTTCCTTCCACGGAAACACAAAGCCGTACCTGCCTGAACGGCTGCCTGTCTCAAATTCTTCCCTTGCTCACTTTCCCCTGCTGGTTCAATCCACATGATTTCATGTCACCTCTTAAATACAGGATGTATTTAGGGTTTTTTTTATGGGAAAAGTACAGTATGGAAATATGCAAGGGGAGGTAAAAAGGCTGCAGTGAGTTAAACTTGTATATTAAGCTCTATTCATAGAAAAATATTTTTTAAATATGTTAATAATGCCTTCTGAAGAATATTTGAATGATTACATGTGAAGCTGGAGACAATACTCAGAACTGATTACTCTGCAAAACAGGATAATAAAGAGGAAAAAATCTCAGCAATGAAATTAGAAACTTATAGTTTGAAGTACCATGCTGTTAGCATCCCGAGCCCTACAGTTCCAATGCTTTTGCAGCGTTCCAACCGATAAGTGCATTAATTAGAAAGAGAAATTCCAAACTCCTTTTTCTAGACAGAAATAATGTCAAAACTCTGTATTTTATTTACTAGAGAATTCAAAGCTAAGCAGATTTTGCCTTCTATGTAAAAAAAAACCTAAATTTCTCCTGCAGCTTTTGATTTCCCCTATCCCTTTGCAAAGGGTTACAATGGAATATCTTTTGGAGAGGAAAAAGTTGTTGTTTCTTATTTAGTTCTCTTTTGCATCCCACAAAACCAATTGTGCCATTGAATTTTCATCTAAAGATGAATAGAAAAGGGAAATGACTACATTTGGCAATACTTAATAAAATAAAAATTTTAAATAACTTTTAATAAATAAGAAATCATTTTTCTCCTTTCTGGATTGCAGTATAATCACCAGACAAAACCCATAGTCATACATAGAAATCAGACACTGTTTTCAAAACAGTAAAAACCAGTTTATTAACACTGTTCTTATTTTTAGTCCTGTTATTTCTCCTTGAAATTATAGGTGGGGTCAATATCATACAGACCTATTTTCTTACTGGTATCCCAATAAGATTCTAGAGGAACTAGAACACAACTGGTGTACTGCTATACAGATTTTGTAGTGATGGTTTCTAAACCTCCCCAAACCTACAGCTTGAAGTAATACTGTTACAGCAACTAAAGCGGTGAATTTACTCATGCTTACATATTTAACAAACTGAGTTTGAACGATATTGAATAAAAATCTTTCTGCAGAAAAATGATGGGCTGCAAGAAGTACTGGTGGCTGTTCGGCGTGATCGCTGTGGGAGCGACTGCTGAGCGTAAGGAAACGGTTAGCTAAGGAACTGGTCGGGAAGTGAAAAAAATGAGTTCTCAAGGAGACCAGCAGCACCTGGAGCAGTAAGACCTTAGGTCAGCTCAATGGATTTGAGAGCCCAAGACGAATTGGCTGAATACCAAACTGTAGAAGGACAATCTGAAAAGGCTCTCTTCAGCATTTCGGTATGTTCTGCTCGCTTTTTATCACTAAATGATGAAAACAGAGTGGGCTAAACAATCTACCCGATAGTACCAGGCTCTTAATACTCAATCTGCAACGGCTGGACCTCAGCCACCTACATGTCTGCTATCTTCTATATTCCAAATAGTATTATGCATCTTTTGCATTAAAAGGGCCTGAATGAATATTTTTAAACCGTTTTTAAACTAAGTAACTTGCTCTTTCTTCAGCAGTTCAGTACAATATACCATAAGGTGTATTTGGAAATTTATATTTTAACAACTGATCTGGAATTGGAAAAAAAATAAAAAATAGAAATAATGTATTTACATTCTTGAGCTCTGGATTCCTACAGATGTCCTTCATAATGTTACAACTTCGGGTAATTCTTAATGAAGAATATAGTTAGTATGAACTAACCATCTGCTTTCTATCATTATTAATATTTTCCCAATTGTTCTGTAGAAAATTACAGTGTAGCATCACAAATCCAATTACAATACACATAATGATAATCTCTGGTAACAGAATGACCCTAGATGATCCTCTGGAAATCTAAAATATTTATAAAATGTAGGCACAGTAAAAAAGAATACATTTCAATTAACAGAAGTATTTTCTGTACTTGCTCAGGAAAGGCTCCTTATATATTCATCAGTCCTGACAGTGACTGACAGAAAAAACCTTTAGGAAACAACTTCTGGGAATCAAATTAAAGTGCTGAAATGCTGGTTCTGAAATGGTTATTTAAATTATTTCTAAAGTCGCCTCTGCCACTGTACAGCAGTTATTATTACCAGGGAGGAACAAACACTGTATGTGGTTATTCCTTTCACTTGTGATTAAAGGGGGAAAAAAAAAAAGTGTCCTAAACGATTTAGTGCATCTTTTGAGCAAGCATTAGACAAAACGGAGAGCGTGTAATCAAAGCCTTTACTCGTACTGTATGAGGCTTCATCCCTTGTGTGGCCCCAATAACTGCAGTGGGCTTAAAGCAGGAACAGACTACAGCTCATTGTGCAGAGCAGAACACGCAGCACTATGTTTTGTAAATGCTACACATTTCTGATCAGAGCAAGCAGTTATGTTTTAACTCATATTCCAACTGTGTCAACAGAAAAGCTCCTGGCAGATTAAGAAAAGAAGTAAAGTTCCGCACTGCCTTCGATGTCTTCAAGCAAATACAACATACAGATAGCAATTTAAAATAATAGGACAGATATTATCAATTAAGTTTGAAGTGAGCGAGGCCGGTTTTTTGCTTTTCTCTAATTCTTGCCTGAGATGCAGCAGAGTAAGGTCACTAAGATCATTTGCCATTAGTAAAGCTTAAGGTTGGAAGCTTTCAGGTCTCTGTTAGGTGCCTGCATTCCCCAGCGTGCTGTTCTTGTTTCTATACTTAGCTGGAATCCCACTGAGCAAATGGATTGCATGTGCAAGAGCAAAACGAAATCAGGCTTTTAGTGCAGGGAGAAAGAAGGAACACTGGCTGGGGAGAAAGAAAGAACATTTAAAGTATAAAAGAATAAATAGAAATCATTTCAGGGAATCTATTTACTAAGCAAATGTGTCACAGTTTTTAGAAAATCATAACTGAGGTTTACATGTAATCAACATTAACTAAATACTTATGTCGCTACATATAATTGGTAAAGTTCCAGAAGCAGGGAAAATAAATTAGCTGATAAGCCACTTAACTCTCTTTTCAGCAGTGTTTAGTCACCAAGAAAATAGATTAAACAAAATTAGCTCAATAATGTGAACTAGCTCCCACCTGACATCAGTATTTCTAAACTCCCAGAGCCAGGAAAAAAACAGTAGACCCAGGGAAAGTGCCCCATAACCTCCAGGTTGTGTTTGCATTCCGCATATAGAAGCTCAGGAATCCTGAAACTCACCGGTACTTTGGTGCCTCCTGCTATGACACTGAGGTATGAACACACGTGTAGGCAGACTCCCAACTCCATGGATACAAAGTCCACAGGGTCCGGAAAAACTCTGCTCTACAGCACCCTAACATGAATTCAGGCAAAGGTCTACAAAAACTGTCTGCCAGATGAATCAAGCCAAACATGTTTCTGATTAAGTGTTTTGACTTGAGGTACTCCATGCTGCCTTCACCTCAGTCTTCATTAGAAAGATTGGCTTTCAGGAATCACAGGCCCCTTAGGCTAGTGGCAAATTCTGGAGTAAGGAAGACACCCTTGGTGGAGGAAAATCAGGTTAGGGAACTTTTAAACAATCTGGACATGCATAAATCCATGGAGCTTGACAGGAAGCACTCACGAGTACTGAGGGAGCTGACTGACGTCATGGTGAGGCCACTCAACTACCTTTGAAAGCTTGTGGCAATCAGCAGAGGTTCCTGAAGACCGGAAGAAAGCAAATGCCACTTCTGTCTTCAAGAAGGACAAGAAGAAGGATCCAGGAAACTACAGGTTGCGCAACCTTACCTCAGTCGCTGGGGATGGTGATAGAGCATTTAATCCTGGAAACTATTTCCAGGGACATGAAGGACAAGAAAATGATCAGGAGTAGTCAGCATGGATTTATGAAGGGGAAATCAGGGTTTACCAACCCGATTGCCTTCAATAATGAGGTGACTGGCTTGGTGGATGAGGGGGGAAGAGTGGATGTTGTTTACCTTGGCTCTAGGGAGGCTTTTGACACTATCTCCTGTAACATCCTCACAGACAAGCTGATGAAGTATGGGTTAGGTAAGTGCAGTGAGGTGGACTGAAAACTGACTGAATGTCCAGGCAGAGATGGTTGTGATAAGCAGTACAAAGTCCAGTACAGCCAGTGCTGTACCCCAGGTGTCAATACTGGGGCCAGAACTATTTACATCTTCGTTAATGACCTGGACAATGGGACAGGGTGCACTCTCAGGAAGTTTGCAGATGACATAAAACTGGGGGGCGGGGGGAGTGACTGATGCACCAGGTAGGTGTGCTGCCACTCAGGGAGACCTCAACAGGCTGGAGAAATGGGCAGAGAGGAATCTCAGGAAGCTCAACAAGAAGAAACACCAAGTCCTGCATCTGGGGAGGAACGGATAATCTGACACAAGGCTTGTGCAGCAAGGTTAGCTGCAATGTCTTTCACTTAATCTGTTTAGCCTAAAAATATTTTAAACTGTGTGGTCTATTTTGAATGCCATAGACAAATGCTAGTACTTTAATTTTATCTTAACTTTCCTTAAGTTGAGTTCGATTAGTGACAACTGGATAACAAACTATTCCTTACATGAGTGTGTCTAAAATCTATAAACTGGATCCTGGAACAGCCTAACAAGAACCCCAGACCCAAACGTCCTCCAGCCTCTCTGGGGCTGCAGCGGAGGATTGGACATGGAAAGTCGACACTACAGGGCCAATGGAAGCAGGACCATCTCCTGGTGACTGCTGGTGACCTTGAGGGATCTCTAGGATACAGTAGGATTTTCAGGTACACACTTAAACCTCTAGCTTTATAGGAGTATAACCGTGATGGATTTTGCATTGAGGTTTGACATTTGGATATTTTATAGTATACAACAGAATGAAACTATACAACTTCACAACAATCTACTGATTCTTGGGATTTCTACTGTTATGTGATTCAAGGATGTTTGCCTGTTCCTTTCAAGGTGTAAATATTTTTTCAAAGCTCTAACATGCTTCTCTAGGAGTTATTCAGTGTGCTTTCGCAGCAAGAGTTGCTATCATCAGATCCACACGCTAAACACAAACAACCCTTAGAACCTTTATAAATTTTTGAAGTTTTGCTTCCCATATATACAAATATTTTGTTTGGTTCTGAACACATCCAAATTGAAGACTCAAAGCGAAAACATAGATCCTCACTTGAAACGGAACACGTGAACTTCAATGTTGTATAAAGATAGCTGAACAAGGTTACATCCTGAAACAATCCCAACAGATAAGTTTAGGACTATCTAACCTGTCCTGCTGTTGCAAGTAAGGGGTGTTAATAGTGTTAAAACTTTTAAAAATATATATTTTTTCTTGCAATATGAATGCCTATAATACAATAATGTAAGGAGTTAGCAAATACCTATTCTTAACAATACGGGATTTTTTTCTAAGCTATGATTTTTGTCTTGCCTGTAAGTGTCTTCTGAGGAATCTGATTTATAGCAACAATAATAACTACTTCAGAAAACCCAAATTTAAGTATCTTTGCTAATCTTCTATTTGCTTGGCAGAAGGATTTTTCTGATGCTGATTCCTACTTGTTCTTTCCAAATAAAAGCAATTTATTCCGTTATATAATTTGGGGTAAAAGCTAGTGCTGCAGATTATTAAGTGGATCAAAACATTTTCCCTTTTATATTCCTCAGAAAGCATCTTTCATCAATAATTTTGAAATCCTAGTGGGGAAAAAAAAGAGAATCATCATGTCAGTAAGACTTCTTTAATATATATTCTAAAAAAGTCTGCTTCCAACAAGGTTTAGGGAAGTATCGTGCCTTCGGTCACTATTCTGCAGAAGGAATAACTCTGCTTACAGTGTCACAGAGACACGCTAGCTCAAAAACACCATCCAAAACCTATTTCCCTCTTTGTCCAGGGTCACCACGTATATGGAAAGCACAACTAAATCCTTTCCATTCTTCTCCTCCGCTCAGCTTCCCGGGTGTACATAAAGTCTGAATAAGCCCAAAGAATGGCACGAGGGGGGCAGATCTAGAAACAAAGTGACAGCCTGGCAATCATGTAAGGTTGTCAGGGACTTGCATATACGTGTAACCTGGCAGCGTGAATTTGCCACTGTTGTTCTCACCAGAGCTTTAATAAAACGTCCAGAAGTGAGGAGTAATCAACATCAGGGAAAGGAGAAGGCTATGTTCTAAAATGTTAAGATGAAAATTAAAATTCCTCTCTGCAAAAATTTCTGAAGATTTAAAGAAAACAGTTGAAGCAATTTTGACAGAAATGTTTATTTGTTCCCTTCTACTTTTTCCTCTTATATTGACAAGGATGTGCTAACTGATGTGCCATTAGTTAATAACTTTGAAGAATACTTTTATGTTCACAAATACACCTGAGGTGCCAAATGCTACCTTTCCAAAAATAATCTTTGCAAAGGTGCAAGTCTCTACTGCAGACAAAATTATCAGGGAACAGAGTTAAGCATAATGGTTTTAAATAGCTCTCTTATTTTGAAATCAATTTATTCACTTTATGGGGATATTTGCTGAGGCATGAAAGACACTTTTCTTTTAATGGAACATTCAGCACGATCAGGCAGTTTGGACTTGCCAGTGCTTCTGAAAAATTTGAGATTTTCCTGCACACCAAGAAACATCCAAAACAATTAAACTGGAAGATGGAGAAAAAACAATAAAAGGGTACAACAAAAAGTTTTGAATGCTAGACATGAAGACAATTTAGATGCAAGAAAACTATTCTATTCATAAATGGAGCTTCTTTCAAAACTCCATCTAATATATCAGTCACTTGCTGGTTGTTTTTTACTAATTGCTCCCCAACTGGAAAACTAGCTCCAGGACAGTATTTGATTTTTGTTAGAGAGAGAAATTGACTTGGAAGAATTATATTTTATGGCCCTCTAAGTGTAAGCGCAAAGTCAGGCAAGTGTGTTTTGCCTTTGCACCAGTGGAAGGTGGCGAGATATTTCCTGAACTTTAACTTCTAGAAAAAAACATTTTTTTGGATTTGGTTGGTTCTGTCCTGTGTAGATCATGTTCATCGATGCAGTGATCACTCAATTTTTCATTAAACTCAGAAAGGTCAATAACTGTAGGTAGACAGTGGATAAAATAGAATTTTCACAGATGGCAAGGCCACTTATTGGAGGAACCTAAACCCCTTGGGAACATTTTGCCAAGAATTTATTTATGTCAAACTATAGCTTCTCAAGGCTGTATTTTGATAACTAAACCTCTGGTTTGACTTTCAGGTGTTATGTACACAGCAGTTCCCCGTGAAATATCAGGAGACACTCAAAAAATGCATAAGGATTTAGCCATAAACACTCCTGGCCTTCTCTTAAGAGAACTTTGGTCTGTCATTACAAACTATAAAGTCTTTCCTCTCCCTTCTCCCTCCCATCATTTTGATCAACATTTGAATAGGGGTGGATAAATTAAAAAAATGGATGTCTCAGAGATACTATCCTGGGATTTTGAAAATTTCTGTTCCCTTCTCACCTCAGCAACAGATTTGCCTTTTTTTTCCCATCTGTAATAGCGCTCTCCTACCTCAAAGAGCTATGAATACGGTACCCATAAAAGACTAAGAGGTAAGTTGATACTAAAGGAGTACAATCTATACAAATAAGCAAATTATTACCAACAGAACAGTACGTACCATTTTCAAGTAAAAGTTATAAAAATCTAAGGTTTCACACCAAAATATGCTTAGAGTTGCTCATATCCAATACTAATCCAAGAGTAATTTACAAACAATTTGCAAACATAAAAACATGTGGCCTGAATAAGGTATTCATAAGATAACTTGTTTAAATGGCAGCAGAGATTTGACTAAGGTGTATAGATTATTTTTTTACCTTGATCTTTACTTTCCTTAAAACAAGATCTGCTTTACTTCAAAGAATTCAGAAAAAGGTGAGCAAAGGCTTATTAGCAGACACAGTCAAAGCCGGCTTTCTAAACTTCTTCCAATCTCAAATGCACAGTTGTTCTGTTGAGAAAAGTATTTTGTATGAAAATGTTGATCTGATACCTGAAAATGAAATATGATTACTTTTGTCTATATAGCAGGAAAAAAAATCTTTTTAAAAAAGGTTCTTCAACTCTCTGAAGTTTTCGAAGAGCTGCTTTGTGTAAATCCACAAATTGTATACCTAAAATCTCAGAATTCTTACGTTCAGATTTCATATACAAAGACTGCAATGCAGAAAGAAAGGACTATTCACATCAATTCAGGCTTGAAAAACTAGGGGACAAGCTCTGAAATAATTCAAGATTATGTTAATAAAGATTACTTAGATAATCACTGAATAACATTTCATAAGCTAAAGCTAAAAAAGTGCTTGCCTGTTTACTAGAAAAGAACATCTGCAAAGATAGTTAACTGGCAAGGGTAGTTAACTGGGATGGTTAACTAAACCCCATTAGTCATTAAGAGGTTAAGTTCTCTGAGTGCTACTTTCACTTTCATTTTTTTCTTGTTATTTTACACTGTTGGCCATTTTTCCATCAAACTGTAATTTCCATTCATTGTTCAGTGTTTTCCACGAAGTGCTAAAATCACATGAAAAATAAGGATCAGTAAGGCAAGATGGTTCAGTGACTTGACACGGAGTTCTTCAATGACTGCTAGTATTCTAATCCCCCTGATGTGAAAATGTAGCAGCTCTCATTTTAGAGTTAGGGAACTGCTATTTCAAAGAACAGAAAAGATTAATCGTATATTCACTGTATCGCTTCCCTTTTCTTTGTGATGGCCATGCCACATCCTGCTCCTACTTAAACCGTGAACAAGTCAGGAGGAGGAACCGTGACAATGTGTTTTCTTTTCAGCTGAACATACAGTTGCAATCGGGATGCAAATGGCATTTCAGTTTGAACCTGCACCCTTGGAAGTTAACCTGTCCTCCCGCCCAGTATATGTTCTAATGCAGCAACAGCCTTCAGAAAGCGCACATAAGCATACTGTTTTTGCTTGAGAGGTTTCCTGAATAATGGTCTTAATTTATTACACAGATAATTTGTGACCAAGAAGAAGGGGCAAAATGCTGACCAAAGACCTGAATGGCCACTAAGAAGATGTGTTGGAAAACATATACAAAAAAAGAAAATCGTTACTTTTCCCAATGCAATTTTTGTGGTGCTTAGAAGAGAGATAACTACATAGGTACCCCTAATAATTAAGGTACATTGTTAAAAAAAAAAGAGGAAAAAAGAAAAAATTAAAATCTACCCTGCAAAATGCACTCATTTTCTAATCTTTTTTTATTATGGAGCAATGCACGATTGGTTTGTTGATTTGTAAGTTACAGGCAGGAACTGTTATTTCTTTTCAGAGTCTTTAAACTCTAACAACCGTTTACCCCCAAGTCTGAATAAATGAAACACACAGAGCTTGATCCAGCTTCTCTCGCAGTCTGGGTGAGTCTTTCCACAAAGATCACTGAAAATCATCATTTATTCTATGTCAAGTCTCAGGGTTTAGCCCTATAGCTCAATGGAATAAACGAACTTTAATCTAGATTTCCCACATGGGGCAGATTCTAAAGGCATTCTCCGTTTCCACCAGAAATGTAATTCCCTCTGATCCCCACAACCGTTCCTTTCCCCCAGTTTACATCCATATTACAGCTGGACGTACTCACCTCTCAGCACAACTCAAAGATAATTGCCCTGGATTCGTACAGCTGTATTTTTGCGTCTGTGACTGAAAGTGCTCAGCAAAAGAATTTCACGTTCTTCTTGCAAACGTCGGAGAGGCTGCCGGTTCACACAGGATGTAACCGACTCAGCGCAGTAAGAAAATCACCTGCCAAGCTCAAAATCCTTCCAACAATCAACCAACGCCCCCCCGCCCCCGATGATTACTGCAAAGCAGTTGAGTCAATCCATCAAGTTTAGTATTTGTGAAATAACCACTTTATAAGAAGTTATTAGAGGATTCTCAGGTACATCACACCCTGACTGTCATGCCTGAAAGTCATTCGCTTGCAAATGCTTTAAGCAAAATAGTGCAAACTGGAAATTGCAGAATACGGAAGAATAAAAGTGTAAAAAATAATTATCACATGCAGCTTAATGTTAGACTAGCCCTTTAATACGTATAATTACAAGACTATTTCTTGTTTCATCTACGTTTAAATTATATTCATCCCACAGAGGGTATGTGCTAAGAAAAATTCCATTCACTCATGGAACTAACTAAGTTTCATGGGCTTCAAAGTATTTATTTCCTCTCCACCATGTCATTACTTTCATGTAACTGTCAACTGAATATGCTCAAATATGTAATTTTAGGCCCTTTTATAAAGAAATCTGTGAATAGGACATCTTCCCAACAGATTTCCAACTGACAGCTAATGGGAAGTAAAATTATAGCTACAGTCTGATCCTCTGTCCTGCAGCAAAGTCTTACAATAAATCCCACAGAAGGGTCACCTCCTTCAGTCCATCTCTAGGTAGAAAACACCACCGCCACAGCTATCAACATGTCCCTGGCTATAATTTTGACAGTTTTGACAGTCAAGCCCCATAAGGTTTATCAGGATGTTGTTGATGTTGCAGTTAACAATGTATAAAAATTTATGTCTCCACTACTTTAGTATCAAGAATTATCAATATAGTTCTATAAATACTTCTTTCTCTTAGTTGGCATAAATAATGTTTATACTCCTTCACTGACACAGCGTAAGTATGTATCACTGTTCACGTACTTCAGGCACATTAAAAGAAAATAACTTTAATTTGCGTAACTGTGAAGTACTGGGGACTAAGTACAGTATAATCACTGCAGTTAAACAGAGATGTTCACAAAACTTACAGTAGGCATTTTGCTCTTCACAGCGATAGAAACCTCTGGTTTGTATTTATGTATTTCCCTAGAGCCCGGAATTCTTGGCAAATTAACAGAATTGGAATATTTTGTCCAGATGAAAGCACATTTCTCAGTTCAATGGATTTAAAAAAAAAAAAAACAAGAAACAACCAAAAAAACCAACAAAACAAACCAACCGAAAAACCCAACCCCTCCTTTAAAATCCAAGTCAGCCTTAATTACCACTAGGGACTTTATTTATATCCTCAGATATTTGGATATTTCTACTAGGAGCTGAATACGTTTCTACTGCTAAAAATATTAATGACTAAGAATGCTCACTGCAGGCTTGCTTTCAGGTTAACCAGGAATGTTTTTGTGGGTTTTTTTCTTTCTGTTTCAATAGTGCAGTGAAATGACAAAGCAATATTAAGGTCCTGGCTCTACTTCCAATAAAGGCATGAATTCTTTTAATAAAAATGCAGAAAATGGTTTTCACTGAACAATGTTCTTGTGTAACAAGAATATTTGTCATGCAAAAAGCTCTACTGATCTGTTAGCAACCGTGTGAAAAAACAAAAATGCTCACAAACCCAGCACTGTGTGATTGGTCTTGTTTCCATTTATTTGTGGACTCGTCATAAATAACGAACAAATCTCGATTTTTTTGACAGTAGGGTTCAATTCAGATAAAGCCAGAAGCAGCTGCAATGCTTATCCATGACTCTTTTGAATACAGCCCATTTCTGGAAGTCAGAAGGGAAAACTCAGGAGCTCCTAACAAGAGCTTTCCCATATGCCTTTCCTCATTTCTGCCAGAAATAAACTGGCAATGCTGCATTTCAGAGTTCCTATCTAGTTGCTCAGAAATACAACAAAGCTATACATTCAAGCAATAAAGCAAACTTTAAAAGTTAAGTACTTCAAATATTTATTTTATACTCATGCCACTTCTTTTTTTTTTTTTTTTTTTTTTTTAAATCATCTAACTTATTTTAAGCAGTTATTATAGAACTGTAGAATTACTTAGGCTGGATGGGACCTCTGCTCAAAGCATGGACAATGAGATCAGGTTATTTGAGGACTTCGCCAGTCAAGTTTAGCTTATCTTCAAGGTGGACATTCCACATCACACTGGGAAACCTGTTCCAGTATTTGTTTGCTCTCATATTTATTTTTTTCTGACCAAAATTTCTCATGTTTCAGCTTGTACCCATTGCCTTTTGCTTTATTGTCATGCACCGCTAAGAATCCATCTCCATCTTCTCTGTACTCTCTTTAAGTAGCTGAAGACAGCAGTAAGACCTCCCTGTAGCCTTATATTCTTAGGGCCAAACGAACCCAGCTCTCAACCTCTCCTCAGACATCATGTACTCCAGTCCCCTGACCATCTCAGTAGCTCCTCCTTGAGTCCACTCCAGTACATTAATGTCTTTCCTGTCATGGGGTGCTCAAACTGGACACAATACTCCATATGCAGTCTCACAAGTGCATAATAGAGGGGAAAAAAATACTTCCCTCAACCTGCTGACTATTTTCTTCCTAATACACTGCAGAATGTGGTTGGCTTTCTTTGCATGGCTTTCTTTGTCAGGACCCACCCATGGCCTTTTCTGCAAAGATACTTTCTGTCCTGCTGGCACCAAGCTTGTATTGCTGCATGGTAAATTATTCCAACCTAGATGCAAGACTTAGCATTTGCCTTTGCTGAATCTCATGAAGTTTCTGTCAGCTCATTTGTCCTGTCTGTCAAGGTTCCTCTGCAATTTTCCTGTGAGTGCAGTCCACCTCATTTTCCAGGTCATTAATACAGACGTGAAAACAGTGCTTCCTCCAGCTGCAATCCTTGAGGGACGTCACTAGTTGCTGGCCCCCAACTGAATTTTGCACCACTGATCACAACCCTTGGATCTTGGTGGTACAACCAATTTTCACCTTACAGTCAACATTTGCTGTTGCTAAAATCGAGGTCAAGAGCATTTATTCCCATTGTCTTCAGAGCGAGCCATCACAGATGACAGTTAAGTTGGTCAGACATGGTTTGCCCTTGGTAAACCTATGCCAATTGCTCCCAATCACTGTCTTGTCCTTCATGTGTTTACACACGGCTTCTGAACTCCGTAACTTTCCCTGGAACTGAGGTTAAGCTGACCAACCCCACATTACTTGGATCCTTCTTGAAGATGGGTGTGTGCCGTTCTCCAGTTATCAGGAATCTTCCCTAATCACCACAACCTTTCAAAGACAAGAGAGACCAGCCTCATTGCAACACTGGTCAACTCCCTCAGCACCCTCAGTCAGATACAGTCTACTTGGTCCCATGGACTTGGGTATGTTCAACTGGCTTAAGAATTACTTAGCTCTATCCACCCCTGTGGAGGGTAATAACCTGACACCCCAGTCTCTGCTGGTAGGCTCAGGAGCCTGGGAGGTCTAAAAGAACAGACTAAGGCAAAAAAGGGCACTGAGAATCTTGGCCTTTTCCACGGCCTTTGTCATTAGATCCTCTGCCCCATTGAGCAGTGGGCACAGTTCCCCTAGGCTGCCTTTTGCTGCCATTGTACTTACAAAAGCCCGTCTTGTTTCTTTTACAGTCCTTGATTCAACTGAGCTCCGGCTTTCCTAATGTCATCTCTACACGCTTGGGCAATGCTTCCGTAGGAAGTAACCAGGAAGCCCATCACAGCTTCCGCCTTCTGTGTACTTTCTGGTTTAGCTTCTCTTCAGTCAAGATTCTCCTGTTCATCCATGCTGCCCTTCTGCCATATCTGTGTGGCTTTCTGCACACTGGTGTCGCTCACTCTGACTCTGATGAGGTTGTTCTTTGAAGGTCAACCAGCTGCCCTGGGTCCTTTTGTCCTCCAGCGCAGACTCCTACGGGATCCTGCCAAAAAGATTCCTGAACAAGCCAAAGTTTGTTCTCAAGTCCAGGTTTGTGATTCTATTTGTCTGTTTCACTTTTTTCAGAATTTTAAACTTTACAGTCTCATGGTCACTGCAATTAAGTCCACCACTGACCTTCACATCTTTAGCTAGTTCTTCCTTGTTTGTGAATAACAGGTCTGCAGAGCACTTGCCCTTATTGGCTCCTTGAGCACCTGTGTCAGGAAATTGTCTTCAACACATGACAAGCATCTCTTGGTTTGCTTGCACTCTGCCATGTTATGTTGCCCTTCCAGTAGATACTAAGGTTGTTAAAATCTTCCATGATTTTACCTGTCATGAGACTTCCTTAAGCTGGTCAGAGACTTCATCTACCTCCTCCTTTTGGTCATGCAATTTGTAGCAGATGTCTACCACTATGTTACTCAGGTTGGTCTGTCCCATGATCATTACCCACAGCTCTCTACTGGCTTGTCACCTGCACCAAGGTAAAGCTCTGTGCATTCAAGCCACTACTTCGCCCAGAATGTTACAGTCACTTTTATATGTGACTGCTAACATAAAATGGCACAGTGCTCATTCTTTGTGGAGAGAACTATTTCTGCACTAATTAACTTGCCGGCACCTCAAAGACTGTTCTTGCTTCCAATGCATTTTTGCAATTCAAGTGATTGATTTTAATCCCACAAATTCTATGGGAACAATAACCTCAGAGTTTGTTTTCCCCAGCACTTTGAGATCCACAGATTCAATACACCATGTAATCACACATTATTAATTTCTTTTCTCTTTCAGCGGACCAAAAAACCCCCCATTTAAAGCGTATTTCACATATAATGGGACAGCTAACATTTTCTTCAGAGATGTAACAGAGTTGCATACAAGTGACACATTTATGTCTGCTTCTATGTATAAATAAAAGATCTGTGTTTTAAAGAATCATTCATTTAATCTGAACTGGTTTACTAAACCCTACCAGGTACATCACTCATCTGAAAGAACTGGCTTTTTAAAATTTATTATACCACTTTATTTTCATTTATTCACTCACTCCCTTTGAGTGGCATGCAGATAGTCTGCTATAGAAATCGAAAAAAATAGGGGGTTTTCGGTTTGGTTTTGGGTTTTTTTTTTTAAAGAAAGCATTTTTGAATTTCTATAATTAGGATGACAGCTTTGGATTACTATAAAGTAAGGAAAGAAATAAAGGAGAATCTGATCAGTAATAAATAAATGCACCACTGTATCTTCATAATGTCTCACACACTTCATGTGTAGATATCATTCTCCTGTGAGAGTGTGTATAGATACACTTCTTTCCAACTTCTCTTTTATTTCATTTTGCACATTAACTAAAAAACACTGATGTCTTTCATCACAGAAATATGGCTTATCGAGACAGTAACTTTTGTTTTGGTGCCTCAAATTTTAGTAATTCTTACAGAAGCTTAATACTGATAACCCCAAGCACTAAATTACCAGAGGCCATTTTTTTTTGGGGGGGGGGGGGGGGGGGGGGGGGGGGAGGGGAAGACATAATGAATTTTGACTTCTTTTAATTTGCTTTCTGAGCCTGGAGGGTACAGGGAGATACTGTTTTAAATCTTTCTTACATGCCAAAGGAAGCAGAATCCTGCTGATTTTATTTTGAAATTAAAACTGGAATTCTAAAATAAATTGCTTGGTTCCAGAAACCACAGCTTAAGAAAGCAAATAGAAAAGGAGAAAAAGGCATTGATGGCATGCTGTTCTCTCATACACTTTCAGAAGGAGCTGCCTAGCCAAATGATTCTTCCAAAAAAGGTCTCTTAAAATAATAGCAAGAGGAACAGAGTGACAGTATGGAAAAGGCTGTCAAAGAGAAAAAAAGCTTATATGAAGCGTATAAAGACATCAGTTCCTTCTCTTTCTTCCTGCAATTGCCCCATACTTAATTTGCTGTTCATTCACCTGTGCAGGCTGGAACATACAGTCTCTATCTTTGCTATTCATTTGTATTCTGCCTTGGACAACCAAGAGCCCCTGTATATGGATCTGCAACTTGCTGCCACACAAACTGTTGGTCTGTGGACGGGACGTTACAACTGGAGCAAAGAGAGTGAGGGTGGCTACAGTTTTAACTGCAAATACCAACTCAAAATACCTGTCTAGAACAGACAAGTCTACTCTGAATTCTAAATACTTAACAGGTGAACTGCATAGAGATCCTCTCTGGGAATCTCCAGTACCTCCAGGGGCATCGTTAGTGGATGAGAAGGATGAAGATCACACCTGAGGAAGCCGGATTGTTTCAGTGGCAAGTGTGAACTAGCGAGAGAAGGGTCACTACAAGTCAGCTCAATTAAAGCTGGCACTGTAGCCAAGAATAAAAGAAAAATGATTTTGCATGTTTGGCAGTGCCCTTTTTTACTGTATCTGCTAAAGACACAGCCATAAGCAAAACACCTCAGTCACTTTATTAAGAGTCCACAGATCATCCTGCCCATTTATAATGCACATAACTTGTATAACGTACATATGCAGTAGAAAGCAGTTGTGCAATAGTAAACTCACAGCAGGATATAAAATTATCTCACGCATGCATTCCTTGATGGAATATATTTATTTTTCAAATAATAAGGAAGCTTCCCAAATGTGAGATGTAAAGTCTAACGAGATGTAAAGTCTAACAACCATGCAAAGAGGTCAAATTATGTAGGCTTAAATCTCTGTTTCTTTGCTTCTTTGGATTCACACTCAATTTCAGAAATAGAAATGAGTATTTTATTGAACCTATATAAGAACATAAGTTCTCATTCACTAAGCTAGTATGCGCTTGTGGTTTACTCTATTTTGAAGAGGTTTATCAAATATTAATGAAAGCATCAAAAGAAAATGTAAACATACTCATTTTATTTTTAGGTCTCTTACATACTCACTGAAACAGTCAACAATAAATAAAGAGGAGTAATGCTAATCGTGTTTCCCCTAGTTAGATAAGCTCCACAGTGGAAAGACTTGGGCATGATCAAAGCTGTATCAGTAAAGAAATTTTTCTCTTGTTCTTAGGGCTCACCACTAAGGGAAAGTTCAGGAACAACAGTGCTCAAGACTTCTTTAAGAACAACTAAAGCTCATAATCTGCTGCTGTCATAATTCCAGAAATAATGTCTGTAAAATAAGAAAATTATTTCAAGAGGCAAATAATCCCATTTTTTTGCTTTAACTTTCTTTTTAGCCCAGACTGTCCCCTGTACCAAAATAAATATTTATTTTGTCATCAAGATATCTCTTTAACATCTAAGTTTACATAATAGCGAAGTAAATAATCATGCTCCAAGACAACACCCGAGAATACAACACCACAAAAGATTTCTGTTCATCTGTTAAACCTAGCTCACAAAACTGAGCTCAAGAACTCCATCAGACATCCCTTCCCCTCTCTACAGCTTTTCTTACATGCGTTCAGCATATATGCATTTAATTCGTTTGATAGCTGCTGTGAAATAAGGTTATTACAGAAATATCTTCAAAAGCGATGCTACTGATGGAAAAGAGTGGGAGTTTTGGCTCATTTGGACAAAGCACGGTATCTTGTGTGTGTAATAATATTGCACCAAAGTTACAACACATAAATATAAACAACTATTTGTCTGACTTAATGCCCATTACTTGAATGGGCTGAAAGAGTCCTTCAGATCTGGCTGTATAGAACAGAGAACATTGGGTCAAACTAAAATTGGAATCTCTCTACAAACAACAGCACCTGTCTCCCTGTTATATAAACACACAATTGTGGAAGACATGGAACTGGGAAAAGGTCACAAGAGAAGGAGAGAGAGTCCATTTTTTAATAAGCCACTTATTTATATCTAAATAATGCACGAGTTTCTATCTATCTATATGTATACCTGACACATTCTACATCAATTTTAATCAGGTTTTGGGTTCAGACTGTATTTATATTCCTGCACGTAGCACGCTTTTCTAAGCCATAGAATATTACCCTCAGTGGTTCTCTCCTACTTCTTCCGTTCAGATGGAACGGACCACGCAAGGGCACTCCGTGTACGGGTTGGATGGCTCGCTTACTGGGTAAGAAACCCAGTCAGATTTCATAACAAAATGAAATTACATTACAAACTACGCTTCTCCCAGTTAATTCCGATAGATCCTAAAGTGGTTCAGTTGAGACTGCAGCAGCGTGTTTGATCTGCAGCGGATGACGCTTGGCTCAGAAGACACCCTGCCGCGGTTTTCACATCAGAAGATTCAGGACAGGGAAGGTTTCTCCTGCTTCTTCCAGGGCTTGGGTCTTAAAATCAGGATCCTGCATCAGAAGTGGTTCCTTTCACTGGGATCCCCCTTAAGTCATGAAAAACCTGTCCTTCGTTACTCATTTCAGGAAGCTGAATGAGCAAGGCAAAGCCTTACCCGGGTTCAGCAGCAGCCCTTCCCACCAGGGCGCGTGAGGGGTTGGCACGGAGGCAGCGCGGTGCAGCGCAGGCCGAGGCAGAGGAAACGGAGCTCGTACTTAGCGCGGGGAAGGCTTTTCCTATGTTCCTTCTTTCCTCTCCATTAACACAAAACAATTCCAGCTGTTTTCACATTGGTTTGAAAATGTAAAGGCTTATTGCTACAAGTTCTCTCTTTTTTTTTTTTTCCCCCCCATGACTTAACATTTTAGAAGAATTAAAACCTTAGGATCCTTTTTATACAAGTATAATTCAAAGTCCAGCACAAAAGATCTTCCTTCTCCTCAGGCCATTAAAACAAACCCTTCATGTGTGAAATGTAATTGAAGTAAACAAATTCAAGCATAGGATCAGTCAGTATCTGACATTCTCCTTACTACAAACGTATCAGTATTAACCACATCCTATAAAAACATCTCTGACGACTTTCTGTGCTGAAGGGATTTTTCTGTTTGATTCTTTAAATACCCGATCTAAAATAAAATAAGATAATCACACAGGAAGCAGATTTCTTTTAACTAATCCTTTGGCTTTCACTGTATACAAATACACATGGTAGAGTTTGTCTACACTCATGTAAACAGTAGCTTAGGAAGAAAAAAAATGGTAATAAATAAGGGTCTGTGAGACTCAGGCTGCTACACAACATCAATAAGCCTCTTCATGCCTCAATATCATCATCATTTCCACAGTGTCTTGGATGCAAGTGTGAAACTGCGAACCCTGGACAATCAATTAAGTCAAAATAGGGTAGATATAATACTTGTGATGGTCCTGCCAAGAGAGACAAACATCTCTTTATTGAAGGGGAAGAGCAATCACAGACACATCGAGGTAACAGCTGGAGTTTTGATGGCTGTAATACAGGGAAAAAAAGTCCCTTTGGGACAGTTGGTTTAAAGGGTATGTGTATGCTTAAGCATTATGATTGGTATGATTTAGGAAGCATCTTCTGTCATCTTTTTTATATACCCTGAGAATTCCAAGGCACTCAAGATGTTTCTATGAATATTATAATAAACAAGAACAAGTTATAAAAAGAGAAAAAAATGAATTAATTTGAATTTTATGAGTTGGTGGAGAAAACCAGGAGTAAATGCTTGTCACATTGTAATCAGTTTGATTTGTGTGATTGACTTCAATAACATTAGGTTTACTTCCCTGATTCCTGCAAGGTTTGTTGTTTTTTTTCCACCTCAAACAAAGTTCTGAAGAAATAGCTCACAGTTTTTTAATAAATGGACCAGAAAACACACATCAGAATGAAATATGTGACTTTTAGTTCATAAACTCATTGATCCAACAGAGAAGAAAAGGCGTGCAGTTAAGGAGGAGTCCCAGCCTAGTGTCAGTGTACTGTCAAAGAAAATTTTTCTGTGAAACTCAGAAAATATACCATAACTGCAGATAGCCATTGAAGTCCTACATGTTTCTTGCCTATAATGGTGACAATTTTTGAGTTTCTGCACAGGTAAAATCCCTACTTTCTCTTTCAGTCATGCCTCCACCCCCAAGGGAAGTGAGGAGGGTGTAGGGATGGAAGGGAGGCAAAATAAATGTAAAACTCCTTATCTACAAATATTTTCATGCGATATATGGTCCCTTGAGCTTCTAGGTTAAAGGCAGCTGTGCCTGTGACGCCAGGAATCATGGCTGAGTGCCCAGTGGTCCCAGCAATTTTGGAAATTATTCTTGGTGGACAGATAAAACAGAGCCATTCTACAAGTAAAACTCAAAAACCCCTATAACCAAATGTACTCTGCCTACTACCTAAGAAGGCCTCCTTCCTAGCTGTTTCTCTTCTAACATAGGTCCTGCAACTACTTTATCACACTACGTCTGATCTTAAAAACGAAAAAATGTTCAATCATCACGCTAACTCTAACGAGCTCAGAGCACTTGTATGAAACTGAGCTGAGCAGATGGAATTTCAGTTCTTGGCTGAAGATGACATTTTAATTCAACTGTCCTGTGATCTGCAAATGTTAGTCCATAATATTTACTCTTTTGGTCTCCTGAATTGCAAAGAATGTGCTCTAATGCCATCAAGCTATAAAGGGGCAGAACCCATCTGTATTTCTGGAGGGACAGGGGGATCCCAGCAGCTAACTGTATTGGAAGCCGAAGTGAGTCTAACTGGGAATGAGCGGCAAAAGCACCCCGTTGTGACTGGCCCAGAGGCTCCGCGCACCCTTGGCATAGACTACCTCAGGCTGAGACGTAACGTTGTAAGAATGCTACTAATCATACTACTGTTCTACTAAGAGATAAAATTGACTGCAAAAATTTGATGCATCTGTAGTTTTCAGGCAGGTAATAAGAAAACACCTGCTTTTTCTATGCGTGACTCAACATTAATGTTAAGCACCTCTACTATAGCTTGGGATTTTGATAGTAATCAGAGCGCCCTACCAGAACGCACCCTGCTCAGTGCTCCAAAATGAATGGCTGAGCTGGATAAATGCCAGGAGCTTAAGGTATCTGTTTTCTATCTTCATAATTAGTGACAAGGCATGAATTGAATACTTAAAGGAGTGAAAATGTTCTTAGACTGATTCTTAGTATGCAAAAATCATCCTACTAAATTATCTTCTTGGCTGGCATTGTGAAATGTGTGATCTGGCACAAGGTATAGCTCCAGCTCAGCCTAAACGAACGCATTAACTCCCACAATGTTATAGGAATGGAATTATAATGTTCTGTGATGGCTCTGAAGATAAAGCGTGTCAGTGTCATGGTGAATTATTTTATGCAAAGGATGCAGAAAAGAACAAGCCATTTGTTCAAAGTACTCAGTTAATTGCAGAAAAAACACTCCCCAAAATAGAACAGATTCTTTAGTGCATTCATTGAGGAGGCAGATTGATTTTACTACTGTGATATATTTCACATTTTCTAAAATAATAATTATACATGGCATTATGCCTCTTTTCCTACTCACCCATCCTGATCTGAAAGAAAACATGTTTGTACAAAACCTTGCACTTCCTATGATATACTAAAAGTCATAGTAAATAATCAAATCAGCTATGGACAAAAATGTGTTACACTACCAAGAGTTCACTTACAGTACTAAATAGATACCCCAAACTGTAACTTTGTCTAAACTTGAGAAGAGATGCAAAGTTAGATGCTAGCATATCTCTTCCCAAATAAATACATGAATAATAAAACCAAACAGCAAACCTTTGGGAATTTTGGAGGACATGAACTGTTGGGGGTTTGCTGAAGACTATAGGGGTAAACAGCCCTGATAAAAGCCTGAGAGAATGTGATAAAGGTGGTAACTAAAAGCTATCCCTTCATATTTATGAGAAGGTGTGATATATAACATTAAAAAAAAAAATCCACACAAATAAATATCACCTTCCTGAAATCTATTCTTCACTTAAAAGTTTCCACTGTCACTACCAGATACATCCTGCAGATTCCATTTTTGCCTTAGAGTGAACTTGGCTACTCCGTCTTTCAGTAGAATACCAGTAAATTGATGACAGGGGCTTTTCAAAACTTGGTAGAAGTGTTACATACTTAGGCAGAGTAGCTGACGATCTTAAAAACAAACATTCCTTGTACTTCATTCTCCTTGTTTTGTAATGTTTGGTACTATGTTTCATGCAATCCAGGGCCAACGCCATAAACTTTCACTTGAATCTTCTTTTCTCTCACCTTCAGAATCAAGAACAATGACTTCTCATACAAGCGGGAATAATTTTCTCTTTCTACAAGAAGTGTTCCGGAAATGAACAAAAAGTGTCTATTTTGGAACACAAACATAATATTTTACATATTTTTATATTTACGCATTGTATAGGAAATGGTGTTCATAACTAGCATTTAGAATACCAGGATTTCTCTCACTTTTTTTTCTAAATGGAAAGTATTGAATTTGACCTTTCTTTCACATTAAACCTCACAAGTTGCAATTGCCTATCTTGAAGATGACATACTGCAGTCAAACTTTTGTTTTGATTGGTTGCTATGGAAATTAAGTGGAAGGTTCCTTCCATAGTCCTTTCTGTTTGTTCTCTTTTTCCTACTTTAATAAGAAAATTGGTTATCACAATCATTCTGCAAGCTATTTTTCTTTCAGATGGTTACAGCAAGTGACTGACAGAGAGCACTTTCCTATTATGTCTCATCTACTTATCTTGGACAATACAGATGGCATATCCAGGACTATTCTTAAACCTATTTGTCAGAATACTAATTATTCTTATGTCCTAGATATAAATACCAAATCAGCCTAATACTCACACACATCTGATCACGTTCATGTGCTAAATCAGAAGTTTCTATTTACCCCCTTTTTCTTACCCATCGAAACTTCAAAGTAGCTGTCACCAATCTGTCTTCAACATAGTGTGCAAGTACAAATCCAACATCTTTTTCTTACTTCCTGTAAAGGAACCAACAACTACTAGTCAATCTGGTCGAGTATATCTATGGATTCTTTAATAATGGCAAAGAGAAAAAACTGAGAGCTTTATAATGCTTTCAAATGCTGGAGAGAATAAAATAGCCCAATAATTGCATAAATGACTGTTTTCTGAAGAACAGGGAACAATCTCATAAGAGCTACGATGGCTACAGACACATAAATGACTTCTTGAGTAAGGGAAGAACTTGCTTAAAACTCCTTTCCTGTAACACCTTGCAGACCGTTGCAAATGTACAGGGTACACAAGACAGTAGTTTAAATAACAGGAGCTAAAACCTTGTGAGTCATTAAGTTCAACACTGCAAGCTCAATAAAGTATTTCACAAGCAGATTCAAATGAAAAAATATTTTGATTAATGAGAGCTGGATATCATTCTGAAATATTGGGAAATCACACACACACACATAAAAATCTGAAACAGATTATAATGCTATTTTTTATATATATATATATATGTATTTTTTATATATCTATCTCTCTATCTGAAAAGTATAGTCATCAAAACTTTTGTTTCAGGGGCCTTAACAAAGCAAACCTAAAATATGATTTACGTAAACCCATGTTCTTTCCCGAGTCATAGAATACGATGATTGAAAGCATGGCAAGTATATTATACCTAAATTATTTTCAAATGCCTTAAATGCATATGTTAAACACATCAGCAGAGCGATAATACAACATTCAGGATCACGTTTCACCCTTGGGCACAATTCTAGCCCAGTGAGAACGGGATGTCCCTTCTTGTAGAGAAACCTGAGGAAACCTGAACTGCAGAGGTACAGCACAAGCCTTCAGTTGTGCTTCAAGCTGAGATTTGGACTAACTTTCTGTGGTCAAGCGGGGACCATCCCTACAGAAGACAACTCTGAGGAGTCCATCCCTCGTCCCTGAAGTGCTGTTGCTGCCCTAGGAGCAGAAGTGTAAGACAAGAGTGAATGATTTGGCTACTGAGTTCAAACCTCTCCTATTGCAGAGTAAATTTTATCTTATTTATTTGTGTGGTCTCCAACTTCGCAACCCCAGAGTACCTTTTGGATCGGGGAATTGAATATGAAATTCATAGGGCCTCAGTTTATTAGAGCATCCTTCCCCTCATCAAGCAGGCTAAAAAGACTACGGAGTGAAAAACCGCATGCTTCCTTCTCCACTCAATCTATCAGGAAGTATCTGTACAGAGAACAGCAGAGAAAATAAGCTGAATTATTATCTGCGCTGGAATAAATTACTTGCTCCATATAGCAAAAGAAGGGCAGGTGCTCTTTTTAGAGCAGAGCAGTGTGCTCTGGTGCGAGCTTAATAAGTCAATTGGACTTTACTGAGACAGATTGAAGATTTCAGTTGTAATGTACCTACTACCAAGAATTCTGTTTATCTTATATTCTGCAAATACTTGTATCATGTTTGTCAAGGCTATTTAATGTAAATCAACTCTTCAGGAACCAGAACCACAACCAGCAAAAATCTATAACTATATGGGCAGCAACAGAGTTACACAGCTACCAGCTCAGTATTTGTATATCAAAGTCATAATAAAAGGCTTAAAAATGGATTTGAACATACCGCTGTTGCTACTTCTTTAGCAAGAAGAAAAATGTGGAGCAATAGAGAGATTTGCTGAAGAAATAAACCTGTGGAAAACCAAGTTAAGGTAAGCCTGATAGAAAATGAATATATTCTGTCCAACGCTTTCTACATAAAACTCATTGTTCCCTCTGTTGCAGATGATCCCAACTGCAGAGGCTGTTCCATCTTGCACAGTGCAGTAAGCTCTTAATGCATAATGATTAGCATTAACAGTAGGCAATAGGCAAAAGTTATGAACTACGGCGTCTTTATCCAACCATTTATCTCACAGAAAAAGCTGAAAAATTTCGCTCTGTATATTCTGAAAAAAATACTCTGCTTGCACAATGTTTGGGCAAGGGATCTGGGGCTTTTGGTTGATGGTAAGATCAATGTGAGTCAACAATGTGTGCTGGCGGTCAAAAAAGCCAACCATATCCTGGGGTGCATTAAACACAGTATAGCTATCCAGCTGAAAGCAGTGATTGTCCCACTACGCTCAGCATTGGTGCGGCCTCACCTCAAGGACTGTGTGCAGTTTTGGGCTCCACAATATAAGAAGGATATAAAAATATCAGAATGTGTCCAAAGGAGGGCAACAACGATGGTGAAAGGCCTAGAGGGCATGACTTATGAGGAGCAGCTGAGGACACCAGGTTTGTTCAGCTTAGAGAAGAGGAGACTGAGGGGTGCCCTCATTGCTGCCTACAGCTTCCCCATGAGAGGAAACAGAGAGGGAGGTGCTGGTCTCTTCCCTCTGGTGTCAGGTGAGGGGATGCGAGGGAATGGCTTAAAGCTGCATCAGGGGAAGTTCAGACTGGATATTAGGAAAACGTTCTTCACTGAGAGGGTGGTCAAGCATGGGAACAAGCTCCCCAGGGAAGTGGTCATGGCCCCAGGCCTCTCAGTGTTCAAGAAGCATTGGGACAAAGCTCTCAGATACATGGTTTAACTTTTACATTGCCCTGCATGGAGTCAGGAGTTGGACTCAATGATCCTCGCTGGTCCCTTCCAAATCCGGGTATTCTATGATTCTGTGAAATATAATGGCTTCAAAAACTTATACTGCCTTTTCTAAAATGCATCATGTAGTTGATAAAAACCCATGTTCTCAAGATGTTAGGTTGGTTTTTTCCCAGATACATTTTTACTAAGTACTTTTGAAAAGGGTATTATTTCACATGAGTAGGAAGCAAGATATTTCATGTGGCAATAACTTTCCATTACAAAGAAATACAAAACTACTTCCATATTTCACAAATAGAAGCCTTTTCATACCAAATAGTAGGTGTGCAAAGAAGGTTAAAGAGGTTATTAAGAAATATATATTCTTTAAATGATGGCAAATAGCATACCAAAATCCAGGCTGAAAAAAAGAGGCCTTTAGCTTTTAATATACTTGAAGCCCATTTTACAATCCAGGGCTGAAAATAAAAGTTTATAACTCAGAGAGTATATGGAACACAACAGGTCAAATTAAATCTCGAAAAGTATAACACTTTTTATCTATGTTGGTTCAAGTTGTGTCCATCTCTTTATAAAGCAGTAGCTTTATTATCAGAAGTCTGGAAAAACAAAATATTTCAGTGTTGAGATGCATAATTCATTGCCATTTTGGGTATTAAGAAACATCGCAATACTGAAATACATACAAGCAATGTGTTTAGCAGGGTGCCTGCAAAGAAGATTATTGGTTTATATAAATTGCACTCCAGAAGGAATGGAGAAAAATCAGTTCATCAGCTAAACAAGGTATTGAAATTAACAGTATTATAGTGGCTCCTTGATAAATACACAGTTCATTATGGCTTTATTCATTTGCTGGTTTACACTGGTGGTAAGAGTGCAGCTGATCAGTCAAAGGCATCTCTTATGCAGTTGGCTGCAGAAATAATCTTATTTTTTATGTAAACCTCCTGAATAACCAAGGTTGATACGTTTGGTTAGAACGGATCATCCAACAATAGCTGTTGAAGCAATATTCTCAGATGTTAAAATGTTTTAGGAGATGATTTATCGGGTTTAAATTGTTTATTTACCAACACATACAGTTCAGGGTTAGAAAAGAAAGCAGGCAACTGTTTCGTTTCCATTGAGACTGAAGTGATATCATTTTGCAGAGGTCTTGTTGGAGATACTCCATTAACATTCTAATGAAAAACAACTCCCAAAATGTAGAAGTGAAATATAGGGTCACAAGGACATTTTTTATTCAAGGTTTCTGTTCCCTTGAAAACACAGACCACTCATGACCAAAGAAAGAAGTAATTGTCGTCAAGTACAGTGAAATCCAAAATGTAAAAGTTTTCAGGTACTTACATAGAGAATAAGCATCATGCTCACCTTCTGGCTTACACCGTGTACTAGCTTATCGAAAGCAGTTACAGTAGAATCATCACCAATGGACCATTCACTGAAAAGTTTAAATTTTCATCATAGAGAGTTTCCTGGTTATGTAATTTAAGTACAGAATTAATAAATAATCATGAAAGTTTACATTAAACAGGAAACTTTCAAATTTCTCTACTAGTGAAAAAGACAAAGAAAAAAACCCAGTGTTAGTCTTGGTTAGGTCATGTAAATGAAATGGCATGACATGAGTGGTGGAAGGTTTTTTAACAATGTCTATATGATCTAGGTCCTTAAGTCGTGTTTTCAAAAGACAAGTAGCAAGAGCTTTATCACTTTAAATTGTAATTTGAAAACTTCCAAGTTTTTCAAGATCTGATATTCTTAACTGTAAGAGCAAATTCAGATATTGCCCTGCAAATATTTATTCACTGAAGTAATCCTAAATCAATGTCCTTTAATTCCAGCTGTTTGAGTCAGGATTTCTTCTATTTTCACCAATACTTGTGTTCAGGCATTAAAAAATATATAAATCCACTCCCTACATAGACACGCACAAAATCTATTCATTTTTCGCCCTGTAACCAGAATGAGTTTGTTGTCAGAGCTTGATTCTGGTAATTGAGTCTTTCTTTACTTGGTAGTCAGTCTGTGAACCACGGTTCCCTAGTGTGCACAGTCCTCCATCTTCTGCTCGAATACCATCTATCACTCCAGTGTTGAACAAACTACTATTCAAATCACATTTGATCTTTAGTAAGTGACTATCAGACAAAGTCTTTCATCAGTGCATTTTGGTGACAGTGCTCTGTTATGCATGCAATCGAGACATTGTGAAGTGACTCTTGCCTGTTTAAAGACAGAATATTTATAGTTCACCATACTGAACAAGTGCAGAATCATAACCTATTGTTTGTATCTAAGAAAAAACCCACGCATTAAAATTGTTTAAGCAATACATCCAAAAAGAATGTATCATAAATACTTATTTAACAGTAAACTGTTGTTCCACATGATGAAAACTTTGTTCTCCTAACATTATCTTCCATAAGCTTCTAAAATTCTTTTTTTAACAGTCTGTAAATTGGCATCCTTCTGACAGTTTCTGTAGCCTATAGCCACATCCCTGAGTATCACTCCACCTGATAGTCAAACATTAAAGCAATTCTACTCTTGCTCAATTTTGAGATTTTTTTCTGCAGTTAAAGCATATGTTCTTACTGTGTTCTCATATTGGGAGGGTATAAATACTTTAGCTATCTAGATTTATTTCTCAATTACCAGCATTTCATTCAGAATAGGATTTTACTTAGGCTTCTTGATGATATTTTCTAATTCTCCTCTGCAAATTGCATTTTTAAAAGTTGCTACGTAGCAGTTTCAGCAATTTCTCATATATAAGCATACTGTAAGAGAACAAGCAAATAACCATAATATCCCCCAGAAGTTTCAATAAAGTTCAATAAAGCAAATAACAACATCTTCTTTCAGATGTACTGGCGTAATTTAGGAATAACTTCACCATTTTGGTAAGGCATTCTTATATAGTCCAGGAATGAATCAGAAAAAAATTTCCTTGCGCAATTTCCCACTGGTATATTAGAAAGTTTGCAAAAATAGAACTATGAACTACTATACAAGATTTTTATCCAATCATATATTTACAGCAGAAATGACAAAAATGACAATCAATTGAAGTCCTTTTAATTGCAGACCATTTTAACTTTGAAGACTGTCCCTTTGTGATACAATTAGCACCTTCTTTCGCAACAGCCCTGGAAAGAAACACACTTCATAACACTACAAGCTCAGAAATACATAGCTATATCATAAAAACAAAATCAAAATAACTCAAGTAGTTTCCTGATCGTGAGATACTTAGTAGAAGGTGTTATCACACAGCAGTCTTTCCCCCTAGAAACAGTACTTATTTTTGTAAAATTTATAGGAAACTTTACATCTTTGAGACTTCTAACCATCTGTGGAATTTGGCAAGAACTGGCCAATGGTTTAAAAAGTTGTTAGCAGTGGAGGAGGGCAGGATAACAGATACACATACATACACAGACAGTATGTATTATTAGATTGAGTTCCTTTTCCTTTACATGCTGCAGCAGTGTACTAATGTAAAATACATTTAAACATACATCCCATATTGTCTTTGCTCTGTCTAGAATTTAAGATTTAGCTAATTGGGATGGAATTCAGAATACAGCATACATCATGTATGAATGTTGAACACATAATTCAACTTTAGAATATTAAATCTAAAACATGAGAAAAGTGTCCTCCTGGTTACAACCTACACGAGATGACTTTTTCTGTTTTGGAACTTAATGAAAGAAAATCTATCCAATTCCTTCACTATTCAAACACAAAGTTAGATTTCTGAATATATGAAGTCACTTCATACTCAGAGCTTCCACTGTGTAGAATAAGTCAAGAATTTTCTATCATCTGTTTATTCTAAATGACAATGTGTCCAAATTCAACCTGAACATGCATCAGCTCTTTCTAAAAAGAGACTAGAAACATACAAACAATGACACTAGGATGATGCAAAAGGTACAATCTCTATTTCAGTTAAAATTACTTTTTATTGGCATATAGAGATAATTCTTAACAGACACGTAAAAGTTTCAAGAAATAAAACCACTGGAACACACAAGATGTGTTTCCCTTCGTTATGGAAGAAGCTCAAAATAAAGGCCATAAAAGGAATCTAACGGTATTAATTTATCTCAGCTCAGGTATCAACCAAATATTGATACAAGATTTTTACAGAAGAAATTACTGCAAATGAGATATCCATAATCACACTGGCTGAATCAGAATTAAGATCAGGCCTTTTGGATTCGTTCCCTTTACTGATAAAACACCCTCCTGCGCACAGCTAAATACTATCTGATCATTCTATGTGCAAAGTGATCAGAGTATCACTAACCACAGCAATACTCAATGGGGTCCAAGGATGACTAGTGCCTAAAACAGTCTGTTACCTACCCAGTAAAAGACCTGATCATGATCTTTATTAGGCACAAGCTACTTCTAATAAGCGACATTTGGAACTGGGATGTCTAGGGAATACATGCTCAAGTGCTTGCCAAGAAACAGGTTCCACTGGTAGAAGAAACACTATCTTAAATTGTATTTCAATACTGTAAAAGAGTTGAACAACTGATATTATTATCTGCTTCACTTTGTTCATTAGCCAGTACAGACCACATAAATTTTATACAGCTATGTGAGCAAACAGTACACACTATTTCAAGTTACAATTATCCACTAGATATTAGAAGTTTCTCCATTCCAGGCAATTTAATTGGCTGAATAATGGTGTCTCCTTTCATAGTGAAGACTCACAAAAAATTAATCATGATACACTAAGACAAACTCTATTGTTCTTTAACTTCCAGGACAAATGTAAGATCTTAGTATAAAGGGATTACAAGCTTCCTGTTTCTTGGAAGTAACATACAGAAACATACTGTACGTACGTGGCACCATATTATTGACAGCACCTTTTTATACTAAGAAAGCAAACATAACAATATAAATGGAATCATTTAAAAGTTATGAAGGAATACAGGATTTTAAGCACGTAATATGCTCCTCATAATTCCAATGTACATAAAGATGTACAATTGAGTGACTTGGTATGCCTAACATAAATTAGCGTTTGGAGAGTAAGAAAAAGAGGAAGAAGAGCAACCAATACTATATGGTTCACCAGTCATAGTCCAACAGTTCAGGTACATAACCACAATACCTCCTTTCCACAAACTGCTGTAGTCTAATAACATTTTTATGAGCTATGGAAAAAGGAAAGCATTGTTATAAAATAAAATATTTTCAAAAGGTGTCAAGATATGCCTAGCCATTAAAATTGCTCAACATAAAGATATGTTGGATCCCCAGATTCTGTAGGAATTTAGGTAGCGCTATTTGTCAGGAATACTGGTTTTAATTAGTATTTGGAAAGGACATTAAACCTTTCCCTTTCAAATGCCATTTCAAACGTATTTTCTATCTGCTCTCAGTGAAATAATGTTCTTTGGAATAAACTCTGTACAGAGTCATATCTAAAAAACTTGCAGAAATAGCAACTACTGCAGAGTTCACTTAATAAATAGGATATTCCTCACACTGTAAACGATTTCAAGTTTACTCTTTCATTTTCCACCTCTGAAAACTGACATCATTTGCAAACCTCATCTGCCAGAGAGCCTGTCTGCTTCTCTTTTCGTACAACAGTATTTGTCATGATCACAAGCTTTTCAGCTGAAAAAAAAACCCCTCCAGTCTGTGTGACAAATAACAGGATATTTTGTGTGAAAAATCTTTTGCAAATCACTTCCTTCCTAGATCTGATCACTCACGGGACACAACACAACCCCCTTTTCCCAAGCATAAGGGACAGAGCGAATGGAGAAAAGCAACTTTGAAAAGGTGTAAATTAAGTGTTTTCATTAAGATATACTCCGCTATCTGCCCCTCAGTAGTAGTGCAGTACTAGACAGTAGTATAGGCTCCACATATCATCCAATACAAACTCAGTATCTTTTCATAACTCACCGGTTTCTTTTCCCAAGTAACAAGTGATAGGACGAGAAGAAATGGCCTCAAGTTGTGCCAGGGGAGGTTTAGATTGGATGTTAGGAAGAATTTCTTCACCAAAAGGGTTGTCAAGCATTGGAACAGGCTGCCCAGGGAAGTGGTTCAGGCACCATCCCTGGAGGTATTTAAAAGACACATAGACGTGGCACTTAGGGACATGGTTTAGTGGTGGACTTGGCAGTACGAGGTTTATGGTTGGACTCAATGATCTTAAAGGTCTTTTTCAACCTAAATGATTCTATGACCTTTCAGGCCTGTCCCTCAAATGTTGTACATATAGCATCCCTGATCAGAGGCAACAACATGAGGAAACATCTTCTATTAACTAAAAATGAAAGTACAAATAACTTTGCACCATCATCTCAGCTAATTCTCCCTTCCAAGTATTCCAAGATCCACAAGATCTGTCTGAAGTGGCCATCCCTTTTTCAGAGGAGACTTCTCTCACGCTCCCAGCCCTTGCTAGATCAGAGAAGGGTAGCCTTTTCCTTTCTTTTCACTTAAAATTTCCCTCCTCACTACTCTTTCTCTTCCATTGAGCAGCATTTCATTCAACTTTCATCTTAGTATCTGTCTAGGTCTAACACCCATCACCTGTTTGCTGAATTTCCAAATAAATCTCTCTGAACTTTCTCTCATGTCATACTTCATGCTCACAATTTCTCCATAAACATTACTTCATTCTCCAGTTTAAAGCTCTCCTTTACCGCCATGCTAAAAATGGAGCCCTTATGTATCAGGCTGACAAACATGTTTTATTTTCTGTTACTCCTGATTCCATCAGCAATCATCTGTTGTCCACATCAGCTTTGCTGGTGATTTGGCCTCACACATAGATTTTCTTTCAAACCCAGAAGAATTAGAATTTTGACTCTTTTGAGCTATGTGCTAGAATTATGACAATAATATCAAAACCAAAGGAAAGCATCCACAGAAGGAAACTAATGAAATTTTAAGTTTTAGATTGCATTTTATTTTCATTGCAAAAGAAAAGCTAATGAACGATGCAATGTAGCACACACAAATTAAAGTATCAAGAAGCCACTGCACGGCTTTCCATAAGTCATTTTACAACGGATATGTTACAAGTTTTCAGAGATCTTATTAGCAGTAATGTGGCTGTTTATGAATAGTGACGCAATAAGCCATTCATTAGTTTCAATACTAAGAGGGTGTGAGATCAAATTAGCTATAAACTTATCAGATTGCAAAATTCTGCTAGCAATTTTGTATGAATTCATTCTAAGCGGTGTCTTTCACAGCTTTATAAAAGGAAAGATCTTCTTTCTTAACTCCATTAAAGCATATTCACTGAGTGATGGGCTCCACAGCATGAAAAACTTAACTGATTGAGTGAGTTCAAATTCCTAAATATTGATTTCTCTTGACTTTGAAAACATGGTGACATCTATGTGCAGACATTTCCAGTTTCGTAATGTTTAAAGTAGCCCTACTGGAAAAGGAAAGATAAAACCCCGTAATGTCACGTCCCTGTCAGTGCTATGTCACTGTGGTGCCAGCAGTGCTGAGGGACATGATCCTTCCTCTCTACTCAGCACTGGTGAGGCCACACCTGGAGTGCTGGGTCCAGTTCTGGGCTCCCCAGTACAAGAGAGACATGGACATGCTGGAGAGAGTCCAATGAAGGGCCAGGAAGATGATTAAGGGACTGGAGCATCTTTCCTACGAGGAAAGGCTGAGAGACCTGGAACCATTCAGCCTGGAGAAGAGAAGGCTCAGAGGGGATCTCATCAATGTGTATAAATACCTGAAGGGAGAGGATGAATAAGAGGGAACCAGACTATTCTCAGTGGTGCCTAGTGCTACAGGACAGGAGGCAACAGGCACAAACTGAAACAGAGGAAATTCCAAATGAACACAAGAAAATATGTCATTACTGTGGGTAGTCAGGTTGCCCAGTGAGGTTGTAAAGTTTCCATCTGTGGAAATATTCAACACCCAGCTGAATATGGTTCTGGGCAACCTGCTGTAGCTGCCCATGCTTGAGCAGGGGGGTCAGACTAGATGATCTCAAGAGGTCCTTTCCAACCCACGTGATTCTGTGACTGTAATTTTTAAAAAGTCTTCTACCAAATATACATAAGGGTATTTCTAGGCAGCCACACACACAACGCCACACAAGTAATTGTATTTAAATAGCAAATGCTGTAACATTAGACTATAAAGAACTATGAGACACAGCAATTCCAACAAAGACTTTCTATTTTTAATTCTATCAGTGCAATACTCAGCCCCATGCATTATCCTAACAACGGCCTGTAGGTGGTATCATAATGCAAATAATATATGAAAGATAAAATTAATAGCCATAAAGCAAAAGATCTGAAAAAAAGTGTTCATTTGCTGGTCAGTTTACCATCTGCCTGTGAAAGTATGGATGCAAGAGTGTACGAATGCAAGTTTTTATGCTGTATCTGAGATTTCTTCTTTCCATACCACACCTCTACAGGGCTCTAAGCAATAACGACCCAATGTTTTGGAATATGCAATACAGTAAAAGAGAAAAGAAAATCTTAAAATTTCTTCAATGTTATCAGAATCCAGGTGAGATTTCTCTGAGCTTGGCACATGTCAGAAGTCTTTCAAGCCTCACAGATAAGGTTTTAGAAGCGTATGTCTGCACAATACTTAACCGTACCACAGATAAAGAAAACATTAACAACAGCTCCTCGCAGTGAGCTTGAGGTAATTAATTAGCTTGTGCCGTTGGTATAATTAGCCTGTTAGACATTATGGAGCAGTTGCACTGAGACTGTTGAATACTATCCCAGCCTAACAGGAAAGGAATAATCATTCTGATCAGCCTGACTCTTCAGAGGAGAAACGTTCCTGAGGAAAACTAAAGCCTACAGCCTCAAGGAACCTGCACATTTGAGAGTGTGACTTACAAATTCTCCCTGTATATTATCCCAGCTCCTAGATTTCAGGCTCACACTTGCAGCTGTTCTCCTGCTTCTCTAGAGGAAGACCTAGATTGCATTTTTATCAGGTGAATATAAAGTCTGATTTATAGTTTGGGCAGTAAGGGTAAGTGATACAACAAAAGAAGACAATATCTCAAATAAAGTGGGTGAGCAGTGAAGATGGTGAGAATAGTGGCTGGATATGTCTGGGATTTTTTATGACCAAACAAACATTCTTTTTAGCATAAATATATCTCTGTAAATCAGCATTTCCATATATGAAATTCCATGCAGTTGTTGACATAATCTAACACTCTCCCTTATTACTGTACCAAGCAAAACCAGCAAAGACATTCAGAAGCTGATTCAAGATTCCATGCAAATGTTATATTGTTGACCTGGATAAATCCACACGTCCCAGATATTTCTGATCATGAACATACTCATTTTCAATAACAGTTTTACTAGAGAGGAGGGACAAGAAAATTCCACACCATTGCCATGACTTAACATTTTTAAGCATGTGAATCTATAATAAAAGCTTTATGTTGCTGCAGTTTTATTATAAAGCCACTTCAAAGCTGACCAGTTTTTCCTCGGGGGGCGGGGGGGGATTAATCAAGTAAAACAGACAACTTGTTTAAGTGACCACTTATAGGCATACTTGCACAAATTGACATTTGCTGAATTATCAGAGTAGTTCAAGTTATATGCTTATTTCCTGTCCTTTTATGTGTACAGAAACACTGTATCTCAGACACCATTTTGTGGTAAAAACAGATAAAGGATGACATGGAATGTCAACAGCTTTCCACATGGTATTTGCCAAAAAAAGATATGCTTTATATATAAGGAAAATATATCACATATACACAGACTAGATTGCTCAGCACCAGCAATCAATGGGGCTGAGAAAATCTATGCACTTTACAGGTCTGCCATCCTAATCAGTAAAAGACCTTGCTGACAATATGTAAGATAATTAGGCAATGAGGAGAATACAGGTTGTATTAAAAACCAAAAAGATTTAAAGCATACTAAAATGAGCTTCGGAAGTCAAAACAAATAAACAAACGTATAGTGGTTAACAGAGATGACTCTGAATGTTGGATACGACTGCATCATTTTGCACAAATCGGCCTCAAAGCACAAAATTCAAATCTTAGTTTGTACATTAAAATACACTTTTTTATGGTAAAATGAACTAAAAATGTAAAAACATCTAGCAGTTCAAGTACACATGAAATCTAAACCCAAAAATATATTATTTGCAACTTTTAAACAGCACAGGTTTTAGACAGATGAACGCATCATTGCACTTTTGGGAAGACATAGTCAACTGTGAATCGGTATGTGTTTTACAGGTTAGGTAACAATGTACTCGCAAACCACGTAAGTGGTTAAAAGGCAACGGACTGAATTTAGGTAGACATCCTTTCCAGACCTCAACTAGTAAATCATCTCATGATATAAAATGCTTCTCACTCTTCAAAAATGAGGGCAAGGTGCAATTTGAAATGTCTTTCTTTGGCTGTACAGTACGTAATCCAAAAGAACCATATTTATGACTTACATTCAAGCAGAGAGGCAGGAAACATCATAAACCCTGGTAATTCACAATAGCATGTGTCAAACATCTGAATAACTTCATTATATAAACGCTGAATGCTTTTCTTTCCATATTTTGTTCATTTGTGTGACAGAGTCAATCCATACAATGAACAAACACTGCGTAAGATTACAGAAGCGTTGACATATGCTACTGAGTTGCATCACAGCAGCGTGACACCAGCAGCTGAGAGTGCTGAGCTAGGTGCCTGCTGCCTGTCACTCAGGCTTATCTGAAATACAGTCATTTTTATACTCATCAGTTGTTTCCTTCCTTTCATAAAATGGAAATAATTGATAAAAATGTCCACAGCCAACATCATTCATAAGTGAACCATATTAAACCATAAACTAAGATCTATTTGACTATATAACTATGAAATAAAATTCAGCTCTGACTTGCAAATCAAGACGTTGTATTCTACAATATTAGGTGAAATCCCTTATTCAGAAATAGCTGCCTCATTTAGAATTAAAATGACCTTTATTTACCATCTTAATGAGAAATTTTGTAAATCTTAAAACCAGTGGTGGGTGCTAATTACTTGAAAATATAACTTGAAGAAAAAAATAACCACACAGCTGGGATAAATCTCTCAGTTCTAGATTCTCTCTACCACATTTGTAACTGTGCATTGGTCTTTGACTAACCAACACAATAAAGGGGGAGATTTGTAATTGAAGAATTATCCTTGCAATAGTTAAATATGTAATCAGATCATTTATCATTAATATAAAATATTAATTCCTTTCCTTTTTTTTCTGAAACCATCAAGAGATGCTTTTGGTTTTGTTATTTATTTATTTATTTATTTATTTATTTATTTCTGTTTTAAACACAACAAGTGTTTCATAGAGTAACCATGAAGTATGTTGTGTATTGGTCTTTCCCCTGGAAAAGCTTTGCATAGCAGGTCCTAAGGCCTACTCTAAAATTTTAACTAAAATACTACAATGTCATGCCAAAAGTTTATCCCCTATGACATAGGTTATTTTTGCAGTTATGAATAAAACAAAATAAACCAAAAGTAGATATATACTGCAGCCAAATTCTGAGATAATGACTGAGTTTAAAGTGCTACCAAAAGAATTCTTCTATGTATTACATTGCTTTTTTGCAGTGGTGAGAGTATACACTGAGGTCTTTCTTTGATTACTTAGTTGCTGTTACTGATACAATAGAATACATATTAGATTAATGACCTAAACAGTAAATATTTTCTAGGTTATTAGTTACTTTTAGATTTTGAGACATACTTCTCTTTTTTGCCCCTCACACAGTATCAGATTTCAGGAATTTGGGTAGTTTGAATTTCCTTCAGTGCTAACCTTACTCAAGACATTTGTTTTTCTTCAAAACATCCTGCATCCCAGGAATATGGAGATGCACCCAGCACAACCTAAGTCCTAGTATAGTGAGTTACATTCCTCCTTCTTGCCCACTTTGACCAAAAAATGATGCCCGAGGAATTTGGTATTTCTTTAAGCATTCAAAGCTTCTACAGAAATCTACAAACCTCTATGTATATGCCCTGAATATTCCCGCACGTTGTTGAGTGTTTTGCACATACGCAAACATCCTCTTAACGATCACTGGAAGACTTTTTTTCCTCTGCTAGTGTTTTCATACAAGCTCTGAAACCAGTCTACATGAAGCCTCTTACCTTTAAAAACTCCAGAGAGTGTGCTAGAAATCCCTGCTTGCGGTAACCTGCAATCCCAACCCAAGGCAACATACTCAGCAAATCCAATTTTTTTTAAAAAAACACAACACAAAACCCCCAGTGACACTAAAAGTAATTATAAACAATGCACTTGTAAAAGACAAAATGTTGAATCTTTTTACAACAAGGCTACATCTGAACTACAGCCAGCTGTCTCCCAACCTAAACGATTCTATGATTCTGTGACTTGCTCTAGGCTCTTGCTGTACCCTTGGTTGCATTTCTCAGACAAAACCCTCTCATTGCGGAGCGCTGCTAGTTTTCACAGCCAAACTGTATTTTGGAGTTAGGCCCAACAGCCCTAATTTCTTTCCCTTTCACTAATGCACTCTTGAAAATAACTTTTAACCTATCCAAAAGTTATGTTTGACATCTTGACATTTTTCACTCTTCAGCATTACTTTAAGCATTGTTTCACCTCTTCAGACATTCCTTTGTTAGGCAAGGTTAACCTACAATAGCAATCAGCCACTTCAGGATCTGGGATAATAGAAAAGGAAAAAAATCTTTCTTCTAAAGATATAACAACAAAAAGATCTCCCTGGGGAAAAAAAAAAATCAAAGATTTAAAAAAATGTATTTTTCCACGAGTTTTAGTTGCTAAACCACCTACAGCCCAAGAACCATCCATGTGAGAAGAAAATATGACCTTCCACTCCATGTGCCTTTTATCTTGGTCATTCTTTGTGGGTACTTTCACAGATCTAACAACCGAACCTTCCCATATCATGTCAAATATGTCACACGCATTGTAAGGAAAGAAGCTACGACATCGAGTCTCAGACGCTTTTTCAGCCTTTGTCACCTACTCACCAGCAGGTTACCCAATTCTGATTCTCTGCAGGTTTATCTGGATGCCTAGCGTTACAGACCCAGTTGTCCCACCACCACAACAGCATCAGTCACACTCTATGAAATTAAATATCTGTGAAAGTAGAGATTAATGCCTAGATCTTCCTCCCTCTACGATTTTCAATAAGGCAGGAACACCAGACAAGCATGCTCAGTAACCACTTTGAGATTTTCTTTACAAAAATTCTCTGTTAGGAATCTTAACTCGATCTGTATGTTAAACTTTCTGTGATTATTGTGACTGCAAAATATTTGTGCTGTGAAGAACTGTAAACTAAGAGAAAAAATGAGCAGTGCTGTAGCTAACTAAGGCACAAAACTGGTCTGATCCAGGAAAGAAATCTCCTATGATTTTATCAGCTCCAATCAGTTACTGACAAAATCTACTGACAAAATAAATGAAAGTGGAACAGTCTCTTAAAAGTGCACTATGGAGGCCATAAACATTTTTTTCCTTAATAACTTGACTGGTACATCTAGCTATGAAACCACCCCTATTTTATTGTTTAATGAGTCAGCTCTATGCTTATTAGAACATGGGAACTACGTATATGAAATTAGTACTCCTCTAGAGATCTACAGAAAATCACTAAATAAATGAAGAATGTAATTTAAAAGGGCTCTTATTACTATTATTAAAAAAAAATAATAATATGGTGAGATACAGACAGTGCAGTGCCTGTGTCTTTCCACACGTATATTTTTTGTGGGTGTTTACCAGGAAGGAAGCCTTCGTATGAGCACAGATAACCACACAGACACATACAAACGCACATCCACCTAAATTTATACTCTTTTTTATTTTCCCGAGTAAGCCTGCATTTCTGAGAGGTATGCCAAAGAACATTTAACTGTATTGCCCCTACAACAGTATTGGAGACAACCATGGTCAATGCCTCAAAACTTCCAGGGTAATGTTTGGCTAGAAGTTTTTTCATAGAATCACAGAATAGTTTGGGTCGGAAGGGACGTTTTAAAGGTCACCTAGTCCAAGCCCCCTGCAATGAGCAGGGACATCCTCAACTAGATCAGGTTGCCCAGAGCCCCGTCCAGCCTGACCTTGAATGTTTCCAGGGATGGGGCTTCTACCACCTCTCTCTCCCCCTTTCTGAGGAGAGAAAAAATAATTCTTTAGACTCAATGGACTTTACATCAACTGCTCTACCTGCAGGCCCAATCATGACCTTTGACAGCAATGATGCAGACCTTCAGGTAGTAGGAAATACTTGAAAGAATTCAAAAAATTGTCAAAGAAAGATTTCTGCACATGTTCACAAGCTATTTCTGAGTTACACTCTGTGCAATAGTTTTGACTTCACTGATGCTGCATCAGGCATTAATCAGCAAAATTTCTGGCTCATTATCTTCAGAGTTAATTTTAGTGAGCCCTGCTCATTAAGTAGGGTTCATTCCCCAATTCTCTAAGTTGAAATTGAGCATTTAAAATAAAAACTAATCTCATACTGAGGCATTGCTGCCCACTTGCTCACAGGATAAAAATACATTGTTATGAGGAGGAAAACTTGCATTTGGGGCCAATCACAGCAAGACAAGAAGCAAAAAAGAAAGTCTAGAAAAAATTATTTTTATCATGAAATCTATGACATATTTGGCTAGTTTTCCACCCATCTTTTCACACTTCTAAAACTACACAGTTGTTACTAGATATCTTTTTGACTGACAGTGAGTTAAGTGAAAAAGTTACCATCCACGACCTGCCCCAGTTGCTCATTAACATCTTTCTTCTCCGTATGTCGCTGCCTCAGATCCGCCAGCTTAACTGCATGCATAGCCAGTCCTGGTGCCAGTCAAAACGTTTAGTATCAGATTAAACTTCGTTTTTAAATGCAGGTTATTTGACAGAGACAAGTTAAGGAGAGGCTACAGATGCAATTCCACTGTCAGACAGGAGGATGTAGTAACTTCTGGGAGGATGTGGTGAAAAGCATCTGAGGTAGGCTCGGAGATACAATCTTTCCACCAAGATCAGCGGCAACCAAGATAGCATTTCATACCACAGCCTTAAAGTTGTGGAGGATAGATGAGAGGAAGAAGTGGCCGAATACCACAGACACAACAGTAAACTCTAATAGAGATTGGCTATGGCTTTAAGAAGATACTCTGTCTTATGGAACTGAAAAAAAAGAACAAAACTCAGCTTTCTATGCTATCTTACATTTACGGAAGAGCCAAAACCAATAAAAACATGAAACCAGGAGGATTCTCACAGGGCAGGTGGTGGCATTTAATAAAACTATATCCTTACAAGATAAGACTTATTCCAGGACTGGCCACATTCATACAAGGAAGTAGCTGATGTGAAGCGCTTACTGAACCCAGCAGCATTTAAAATTTAGTATGCAACCGAGAGAAGGTGCTATGAGTAGGGTCCCTTAAGGAGACAGTCCAGATAGATACTTTTACCTTGGGGCTTCCTGATTCTTCCCCTTCCTTGGTCATCTTACGGCCACAACAGCCGGCTCCAGTGCTTATGAGCCGGGTACATGTAAAGCTTGTCTCCGAGAGCCCATTTGTTGCCAACTCCCACAGACCCAGTGGCAGAAATCAGGCAGTGGTTCAGCCCCTTTGGATACATACCTAACCAAGGCTGATCATTAAATGCAAGTAAATGTTGCCTGCTACACAAGCTAAAAATTGCTCTGTTGCAACGAGTAAGGAAACAGTGAATTCACCTTCTTCTTGGGCTCCAGACCAGTGCTCTAGCCGGAAGGCTGTGCTTCTCCTCTCCTCTTGCTTCAAATAAAATTCATTTTCTGCTCATTTCACAACACCTAGAAATGAAAAAGATCTTACTGAGATAGTGGGAAATATTCATTTAATTTAGTCCCTTTTCAGTAAATGGATTAGGTGGTGTTTGTAGGCCTGGTTCTGTACAGGAGATCATAAATTTCAGATGGGAATATCAAAGGCACTTGCAAAGCAATGTTACTGCGATGCTAACTCTGCATCTTTAACCCTTCAAATTATAAAAAAGGCAGGTAGTCACTAATAAACACCAGAGATATGTCATGTTAATGGTTGGACCTGATGATCTTGGAGGTCTCTTCCAACCAGAACAATTCTATGATTCTATGATTCTATGTTTTCTTTCTCCACGGTCAGCAATCTGTAATAAATTCAAACACTGCTTCCATGGAAAAGAAAGAAAAGGTAAGAGTGAAGTAGCTACTTCCATAATTTCTGTCTAGGTAGAACACACTATAATTTTATTTCTGTGCTGGGAATTAAAAAAAATCTAAATTACCCTTTCTCATTCAAAAAAGCAGAAAAAATTTTAGGGGTTTCTAGGAGACACTGTAACAGCAAAAATGATACAGTATTCTTGCCACTTCTAAGAAAGGGAAACATTTGATTATTTTGAAGTAGCTGGCCAGAGCTGGCAGTTGAACTCAATTACGATTCCATCAGGTACCAGCTGATACATTCAACAGTGTTTGAGAGAAGATGAAATACAGTAGTCCATGCAAATCATAACAGAAAATAAGCTGATACCGAGCCATTCCTTGCCTAAGAATAGGTCCTACATTCCAGATAAAGAAAATTTAAAACATTAAAACTAAAGGATGAAATCAACTTAGCAAAATAATTTTAAAACACTTTTGTTTTAAAAACACACTCCCACAGAACTTAAAGCAGACAAATACATAACATTATATTATTCTTCTTGAAAAAGATCACAAATAATGAAAAAGATGGTATCTTGGTTAATGCAATGTCCACATTGTTTTTGTGTCCATCTTCAAGAGACTTATTTTCTTCACACTTTTTAGCATATGCTGGGGGGAGCTAATAATAAGGTTGTTCGAGATTTCTCCAGAGGCTGCACAATGCACTACACACGTAGCATTTACTTAGGTTTATCAAATGCAGCTGCATGGGAAATTAGGAAAATATTAAACATACACAGAGGTGAAGCAGTAGACTCAGTCCTTCAGGGCAGTTGGTGCTTCCTTTTGCTTAATGCCAGCTAGGACCCAACCCATTGAGAAAAACCCTACAGACTAGTATTTTCTGCCAGGCCGTGCTGTAAATTAATGTTCCTAATTGTAGTGGCATGCCACTCGAGGGGAAAAAAATAATTCTAAACTCAGAGAAATCAGAAGAAGGACTTTAAATTCTGCCCTACTAAATAAGAGGGTTATCTTAGAAATTAAGGTAATGTTTTAAGCACACAAGGCAGCTTTTTCTCATCATTATGTTCTAGAATGCTCTGTTGTCCATCTGAGTCATTTTGCTTCCTGGGGCTTCAACTTCTTTCCTTCAGATACTACTCCAGTGCCAAACAAATCTTTGGTCCTCCGGGTAATCAGACTCTATTTTGTGTATCTTAGCCCACGATGTCATAAGCATTTTGTTTCACCTTCACAGGTTCATCTTTTCCTTTGGCCTTAAAGACGTCAAACACTATAAATTAATTCTGTTCTTGCCATTATGACAAGCAAGCCCTACTTATCCTTCTTGTGGCTCCAAGTCTTGAATTTTTCTGTTCACTAATGCTCTCACCTCTCCACGAATACTCTTAACTCTCTACAAAACTAGACATTTCTGGAAGAAGGGGACTTGGCTTCAATCTGGTTTCTAGTCTGGTTTCTAATCTGGTTTCTCCAATTACTGAACTTTGGAGCGGACATTCACATCCAAGGTGACTAAAAATGAGCAGAACTTGTGTTATATTGTCATACCAGATACTTTTTGTTTTGTGATGTGACACATGATTGGATGGCCTAAAACTACTTTCAGCATTTATATGCCAATCACATTGCAATCTTATTGCCCAGTTTACTTACATTTCTTTCAAGATTGTTCTTGTTTTAATTCTGTTTATAACTCATTATTTCTATTTCAGAATAAAATCCAGGCTTTCTTTTTTTTAATATGAACAGAACTTCATATTGTAACTTACTGTCCCTATTACAGAAATATTCCTGCAAAAATAGCTTTACCGTACATACACAGACTTCAAGTAAGAAAAAGAATACTTAATAGATGCAATACATTACAATGTCAAGACTATTAAAGAAATATATTGCTAAAGACTTAGAATTGGATTTGATCCCTGTGAAATCGCCACATAACTCCACAGAACTCAGCACACTGTCATTTTTAAAAAATAGCAAATGATAAAGTAAACATTTACTGCAAATAGGACTGCAGACCAGAGAATAAAAGCAAAAATTTAGGTTGAAAGGGACTTTTGGAGATCATCTAGTCCAGACTCCTCCTCAAGGCAGGGCTAACTTCCAAGTTAGGTTGGGTTGCTTTAGGGCCTTGTCCAGACGAGTTTTAAAAAACTCCATGGATGGAGGTCCTTCTCTAAGCAACCTGTCCCAGTGCTTAACCTCTCTCCCTGTGAAAAGCTGCCTCCTTACATCCAATGGGAATTTCCTTCATTGCCACTTCTGGCCACTGTCCCCTGCCCTGTTCCCATGCACCTCCCAGGAGAGCCTGGCTCTGGCTCCTCTACTGCTCCTGCAACCAGCTCCCGGCGGTGCCTTCTCTCTCATCTCCCGGCAAAACAAATCCTGCAGCACCTCAGTGGCTCCCACTCAACACTTGGCTTTTTCTTGACCCCCTTCTTGTTTTGGAGCACTGAAAACTGGGCACAGCTTTCCTGCTGCAATGGAAGAGGACAATCCCCTGCCCTGGCCCGCCGGCTGTGCCCGGCTATCGGGAAGCCTTCCTTGCTGCAAGGGCGCACGGCTGCCTCGCCTCTAATTCCCTGCCCACCAGATCCCCATGTCCTTTTCCACGGGACCTTTGGCAGCCGGGCTGTAGCGTTGCGCTGGGTAATGCCAAAGCAGGTGCAGGACTTCTGCTGAGCGGCCTGTGCAAACAGTATTTATACAGAGTTTTAAGACAGATAGTCCTGTCCCAAAAAGCTTAAGCCTAAACTAGGCGAGACAAGTAGATGAGACAGGATGAAAAATAACTGTTCAAGAAAGGCAAGCCATTAAAAAAGAGGCCAGTTAAAAGTTTTGAGCGGGATTCAGAGGGAGCAGAAAGACAAATGCAAATTCAGGAGCTTCTGTTCAAGGTGTGGGAGACAGATAATTGAGAGACTCAAATCCAGGAATGGATGACAGGGATAAATAAAGCCACAGTATTAGAGGGTTACCTGGCCGCAAGGCGTAAGAATAGAAGAACGATTGAAAGTAAAATAAGATTATGTACAACCTTAGGCACGCAGCTCACCTCTTCATTCAGTTATTTATTTTTTCACTCCTGAGATTCCAATTAGGCAACATCAAAGATACCACAAGCCACTTTAGGTATAAAAAGGTCTTCAAAAGGAAAAGTAGTACTGCAGACTGTCAGAACTACCTGACAAAGAAGAGTTCAATAAATCTCTACTGCACTTGAGCAATGAGGAGTGAGAAATATAACCTTAAAATATAAGTAATGGAAAGAAATAGGTATGTGCCTGAAAGAAAATCTCAAATTCATCATGCTAAGCTTTCAAAGACAAACTTTTAACAAAATGGAGGTAGCTGAAAATACCTATTCATTTTGCTTGTGAGAAAAACGAATCTCTCATGCCTTTAGGCAGTAGAGAATTATGTGGTCTTTCGAACTGAAAAAGTGCAAACTGTAGAGGATCAGGCTGAATAAATGTTAAGATGCTAGTCTCACAGGGCCTTTGGGAATCTACTCAATAACAATATTTTTGAGATGTCTCACACAGAAATGGTGTATTTGTTATGGTTATTTACACCTTGCAGAGTAAGCTAATAAAAATGAAAGGATGTGTTTATGCATTAAGGAATAGAGACAAAGACAAAGAAAATATCTGCATGAGAACACATAACAGGTATAAACAGATCAGTCATTTTAAGGTAAGCTGAAAAGGAAAAAAACAAACCAAAACAAAAAACTGATAACTTTCAACTGGCCCATACTATAAAAAAGATTAATGTTTTCCACTTTGCGTCTTTCAAGTGTTGAAAAATTAGTCTGGTTAGTAGGGCTCTTTCCCTCAGTTTATGCAAAGACTTGACATGCAGAATTCATTTAGTCCTCATAGCAAGAAGAAACCTCCTTATCATAAAAAAGGCAGAGGCAAGCAATTGGATGGAGGAATATTTTCCTAAATCTGTAAAGATGATTCCAGCACTACTGTTACACCTGTTGCAGATGGGACAAGGGTGGTATCCAACATCCAAAAATGAGATTTATACGTCTGAAGAAGGCTTCTTGAGAAAGTCCCGGTGTCAACCCTGCTGCAAAGACCTGCTTCCTGAATACAAGTTTTCTGTGCATTTTATTCAGGCTACAATAATGATGGTAGCTGTGGAGAAGTTGCTTGGTCGGTATGACGGGAAGGTTAATACCAACAGAAGCCATCCCCATTGCAAAAGTCCTTTCTGTGCTGTTGAGCAACACCACCAATAAAAAGCTGAGGCGCTTGGCTGAGGATGTCAACACATCTCAAGATTGGGATCCATCTCGGTATGCAAACATATTTTGCTCTGGTGAGCCAAAATTAAGCAGAAGATAGGTATAATTTTCAATATCTAGTATATTGCTCATAATATCCTAAAAATCATTTATAAACACTGATTATTGGGTCTAAGCCTGTAATCCTCTTTAGGAGTAAGATACCTACTGCATAAATAGCTTCTTGAGAAAAAAAAAATCAACTTCATTATGTGGCAAACTCTAAAACTAACTACATTTCTTATGAAAAGAAAAAGATAAGGAGGCATAAAGGAGCTGACTCTAATTGACACCTTTACTACAATAATCTGGAACAATACCTCAAGAGGAGCAAAAAACAGGTTTAGTCATGCCCTTCTTTTCTTGTATCATATCCAAAAAAAGGTTTCAATCTCTTTCTTAAATGACATACTTTGACTTCTTTATTGAATTCTTTATTTCATCTCTTTTACCCTTTCCTTTCTGCTTTTTTTAATCGATTGCTAAAATTACTCAGCAGAACTGCACATCAGGTATACCACACTTCCTTTCATTGGCATGAGATATATGGGAGACAGGAGCTTAAAAGGCCAGTCATTATGTGCAGTCCTTAAGCTAACATTTCCTGCAGACAAAATGCGTTCACAGTTATAGCAGAAATGGGGCCAATTTGGATTTAAACTATCCCTTTAAAGTTCTTTGTTTCTGCAACTAATCAAAGTCCATCTTTGTTCCAAATATAATGTTCTCTAATGTCAGGTATATTGAGGACTCCACCAAAATGGAGTAAAGAACTTGGACCTCTAACGTAGCTACAGCTAAAATAAAGATAGAAGTGAAAATATAGAGTGGGCAGTAATAAAAAAGTTATGAAAAAGTATAAAGACATGAGGAAAAAAAGCACGAAGACAAAACCTCGGCAAGAACGACGACTGCCCCGTCCTCGGCAGCAATGGAGGCTCACGCTTCCCCACCTGCGTGTAACCGCCTGGTGCGCAGGGGCTCGGCAGGAACCCGCATCCGAGTTAGCAGGCGTTACAATCGTCTGCCTAGGAGCGGGTTAGCCTTACCTGTCTACTGTTTGTATCAGCCAATAAATAACTGCTGTGTACTCATAAATTCAGTAAATTCCTGCTTGCAAGTCTCTGTGGATGGCAAAAGGTGTTCAAATAAAAGTGACACAGTAGAGGAAGGGTACAGAAAATAAAAGTACGGTTTGATTAAAGAGCTATCTATCAGTTTGAATTTACTAATATTGAAGTTTTTAAAATAAGAAAATGAAGGTGGCCTTCAGGTTTTGCAAAGGATAAACAACTTTCCCACATCAGAAAATCAGTTCATATTTTTAAGTCTGTTGATAAAACAGTATTTTTCAAACAGTCTGCCTTGTTTTGAAGCTGCTTGTGTGGCAACATCAGGAGATGATAGAGAAGAGCAAAGTGTTTCCCTTTAGGGCTAACACTGTATGTGAACATTACAGGAATGTCATTATCAAAAGCTTTGGTGTCACAGCAAGATCACCAGCAATCTACAAAGATTAACTAGACAGACTGACAGGCTTAAGACTTTGTCTACAAATCAATTTGTATGGCATTCAGTTTCTAGTTCTCCTTTTCCTGAATACAGTGGTGCCAGATTGTCGATGATACTCAGAAAAGTAAATTCTATTTTAAAAAGTTCTCTATTTAGTTTACAGATGTCATAAACTTACTTAAATGTTCAATAATATTTTTCAAAAAACATAAACCTGAACCTAAAAGCTGTAGATTTGGAGAGGATTGGATACCAAATCACATTAATTCACGAGATTTAAATTTAATGAATACATTGAAGTCCTGAACAAAATATTTACAAGCTGTCCTTTAATACAAGAGTCTTTTAATAAAACCACTCATCTTTCACCTAGTATGAAATATGAATGCTAACTATAGAAGTATCCATGTTTCTGGATTTCAGTAAAGCTAAGAAAAGTAATATCCTGTTTTTAAAAGCAAAATTACAGCTACATGTTACAAATAGGTACGTGCATACAAGCCCCAAAACGTGTAACACGTCCATTTAAATGAGCCACGTGCACAGGGACATTCTTGAGTTTTGCTCTGCAGGGGAGTCACAACACTCATTAAAATATAATAAGCTCCACAATGAATAGAGCAAGTGCTCATTATAATGTAATGAGCAATAATTATCACACAATGGTCCTGTGGAGTAAACTCATTGCATTCCAAGAATGCTATACTATTTTTTCTTAAAAAAAAAGAAAAGCACAAATGGGAGCTCCTCCTGTCTCATTTCAGAACTAGGAAACATATAGGCACGTTGACATGGCATGGTATATTTGACCAGACACACTAGCATAATGTGACAACACAAGCCAAACTGACTTCAGTAGCACAGTGGGCATTAATAGCTTTTGGGTATCAGTCCTCACCTGACCTTACATTGTCTGAAACAGCTCAAGTTCATCAGCCTTCAAGTCACAACACAAGGCTGTAGAGTCAACAAAGCTCTTCCTGCTGGCTTTGCTTGTGAGGTATTTACAAACCTCCTGAATAGGTTTCTGTCTAGGAGGCTACTTTTCAAAGGCGTGTAGAAAGGAACATCCCTCTGGTCATCTTTTCCATTCATCCGTCGCATGGCTAAACAAAGATTACTGAAATAAAGGTGCCCTATTTTTCTTTCCCCACATCGAGTCTGTTGCTCCCCCCATTTTCACTGCATTAGATCTGGAACTTGCCAAACCTTCATATAAAACGACATAGCTCTTTAATCTGGCAGAAAATTAACCCAAGAAAAAAAAACAACAAAAAACCCAAGCTCTACAAAAAAGCAGCAACTTGTTGGCTGAGTCATCTTGCATAAATTCTCCATAAGCTCCTCTATGTTCTCAGGGGCTCACTTCTCCAGAGACACACATCTATCTACTGTCTCCTCCTTAAGAGGTCAATCAAGATGTCTCTGACATTATGTGTTTCACTTACAGCATAAAACATGGTTGGTGTTAGCACTATGCAGTTGTTTGAGTTGGATCTGAGAAACCGAAAGGCCTCCTTCCAGGACAATATTCACGTAACAGGATCACCTCCTCTAAACCCTCTAAACCTAGAGCGTCCAGTTTACAGCACACAAGCCACACGCACCACCAGGCCAACGCATTGATGTCCCAGCAGCCAGCCAGGGACTGATCCACAGTACTGGGCCGGCGCTGGAGGCCCGCTCCCTAGCTATAAGCCACCTGCAGCCTGCACGCCCGTAACGCGCCGGGTAAACACCTGGGAAGAGGTTGGTGCTGCTTGAAGGCACGTCTGGCAGCAGGTCACATCATCTGCTCCAGGAACAGTAACCACCTTCCCACCACGCTGCTCCTTGGGGGAACTCTGGGGCACTCGCCGTGTTAATGCACTGTGAACCTTCTGCCTAGGACAGCTGTCCTGAGAATATACAGAATAACAAATAAATCCAGTTTATTTGGGAAACACTAGACCTTGTAAGAATGAATTGTACTGTGAATGCTTTGTAGTCTTTACCTGACACTGAAAGAACCTCAACCGGCTAGAAATGTTGAGCAGCACTTGAAAACACATGTTTGCTTGCAGATTATCTTACCACTTTCCAAAACCACTTAGAAGGGTTTGTAGTACAAAGCTACATTGGATTTCAAAGCGTTAGTTGTGCATTCATCGAAAATGAATGCGTATAACAACGAACATTACATTTCTTCAGCAGTTTTCTAAAAGAAGTCTTAGACGGTTCACAATTCAAAGAAAAACAGAAAAAAAATCCAACTTAACATACAATGCTAAATGAACCGGTTATTTTACACCTTCTGCCATGCAAATACAAAAATATTTAAGATCTCTCCAGGCTGAATAGGCAAGATAATAACTCTGAGCTCAAATTCCCTAATATGAATGCAAGAATTTGTGCTTTAATGAACGGCAAATATATAACTAATTTTCTTCATCAGCAAAGTGTGTGGAAATTACATGTAATAAATGATGTGTAGCTTTTTTTTTGTGACTCAAGTAAGAAGGCTTATTATTTATTAGAAAGAACAAAATGTAAAACATAAAAGAAATAGTGATTGAGGACTGTAATCCAGACATAAATTAGTTTCCTTTTTATTTTTAAATATTGGCAGTTCCCATGGGCAGTTAATAGCTGCCATGCTACAGTGCTGCTCATATGCCCTAGTTTTATTTCATGTCTCCTGAAAGCCAAGATTTTACACTTAGAAGAGTCAGCAGTTCCCAGGTGCTAATACAATATATCAGTGTTAAAAATACCTTCTACAGCCAAGTGAAATCTTTCTCACTATCGAACAAACTAAAGGAGCTACCTCCCTTTTAGCAACTACTTTTTCCTTCAAATACGCGCAAACACGTGCATACGCACTCCAACACCCTCAAAATTAATAGCAACGCTTTTCCTGTCCTGCCACCGTTGCTAAACTATTAAAATTTTTACTAATAGGAAGGTTCTCCACTGAAGGAGCACTTGTACTTTACAAATAGTACAGGATTCACTGGGACAGGGTCTCAAACCTGGTTCTGAATATCTCCAGTGCTTGCCCTGCTGCTACAGAGACGGTCCCTGTGTTGCTAACAGCAGAGCGTCCTAAGGAAAAGCGTGCCCATCCTACCGCCTCGCTCCCCCCCCATCTGCTAAGTCAAGACAATGGGACTGATCCCTCCTGTAAACCCCTCAGGGTTCAACGTTACAGACTGTGCGGTACTACACAGACCAAAACATCTCACAGGTTGCTACAGGTCTATGGTAGAAATGCAGCCAGTACCTGAGCTAGCTTGGGTATTTTTATACGACACTTCACAAACACCCTTTAAAATTTGTCCATGTACGCACGGGATAAATTATATTGAAGCATAGGTAAGGTGGAGTGAGGATGGAAAAATATGTCCATGACCTAAATATATTCCCCCTTGCAAGAATATTTGCTTAAAAGAAGCAAACAGTTTCATAAAGAGTGGGGAGTCAAGTTTGTGATTGTAAAATAACACTCTGCCTTTTCTATGATAACAAACACAGCCTTAACTCTGCTCAGGTTTGAAGTAATTCTACAAAAATATAAATGGCAATTGCTGTCATGCAAAACCACAATTCTTACAGGCCTCAGGCATCTGTTAAATGTATTTTCAGTACACAAGAACTGCAGATGTGCAAACGCCACCAAGTCACTTATCAGTTACTTATAGAGCTACATGACTATGTTGCTCTGGTTGTGCTCAATGCACAAAGAAATTATTTTGAAAAAAAACCCAAAACAAAACAACAGCTCCCTCCTTGCCCCAAAAAACAACTCCCAAATAGGAGATTAGGTTTATGCACGACACTTGGGGGATTTGCAAGGGAGTGTAGCTACTGTAGCAAGTGTAGCGTTACCTCACGCCCTTCAAATCCCCACCTGGTTTCACTTAAATTCCTGTTGATTCTCCATCTGCATATTAAGACCAGTCCAAAAAAGTAATGGTATATTATTTAAAGCATCTTAGTATCAGTAGTTTGTCTCATAAAGCCTGTCTTTTGAGGAAAAAAAATCTCATGCTGCCAGCCTTCCTCCTCCCTTACGGGAGACATGATTTTTTTGGCTCCCGACTCAGAAGCTTCTAAAAAAATTCTACTTCAGTTCTTGGATTGAATTTTCAAAATCCACGTAGCTCGGTTTGCTGGAAATGGAGAGCAAAATTGTGTTTATAATCAAAACCAATTTACAGAGCAATGGAGACAGTAACACTTCAGTATTAGGCTCCGCAATATTTCTTTAAAACAATATTGTACAATACTCGTTCTGTAATTATCGTGCAATGTTCATGTCATACACGAAGTTACAGAGTGCTTCAGGGACTTGTCTAAGATTGCCCATCAAGTAAGTGGTGAAATTGAAGCAGTTCACCCTGATTTTTCACTGGTCTATACTCTCTTCAAACTAGAACACTGTTGACCAAGGAAAATAAGTTTTCTGCTATAATTAACGCTAGTGAGATTTATGCGCTGGATTAGATAAACCTTTGTAGGCAATTTTGGGGGTCTCATTATTTCTGCTTATGATCTTTGCATATGTATCTCCTGTCTCTAGGAGAATACGAATAAAATCTCTTCTATGAATAGAATCTCTTCATATTGATTTTTTTTTTTTTTTTTTTTTTTTGCTATGTATTTCCTCCCTTTCCCGTCATGTCCGTTGCCACCTTGATTTTGCATTGCCCACAAGCAAACTGTGCCTCGGGGTGTCAGGACGGCTGGTTCAGCTCAGGCCCCTTTGCAGGACAGGTCTGATCAGCTCGTCAGCTGTTAACTGTCCGAGCAGCAGCTCGCGTTCAGCTGCACGGAACAGATGACTCACCGGTGTTTAGCTGGTTTGACTCAGTCTGATAACACTGATAATTTTCAGCACTACTTGTATTAACAGAAGTGTAGAAATGTAGTTCTTAACCAGAGCAGGGGCTTCCAGACATGGAACAGGATTTTTCATACCCTTCAGATTTCGTTTATCAGCCTGAGATGTAGGCTGAAGTCTTCCACACAACCATGCTGAGAACTAACAACTCAGTTACTCACATTTTAAATGTCTTTTATTTCTAGTTGCTGGTAAATATCCAGTCCTTATTAAGAACAGTGATTAAAGTTAAACCGAGTTCAAAGACAAAATGATTTTTTTAAATTTTTCTTTGATAATCACTTTTAAATACAGATTGTTCCCTGAAGGGAATTACATAAATGTTAGGCACCACAGGAATGTCACTACTGGTACGGTAACAACTCTACCTCTCTGGCGTGCACACATGCACTCGCACACACTTATTTTGGATGTTGATTTATCCCCAGTTGTTTTATAACATCGCATACGTTCACCAGAACTATTACCACAAGCTAGCACAGTATGCGCCCACAAAGTGGCTGTGTTAGAGGCTCTGCATTGCAGGACAAAAACACTAGACAACAACAATTTTAAAGTAGGTAGTAAAGAATGCTGCTCTGGGGAATTAAATTGGTCAAAGTATAAAAACTTCAACTGGCATTTTGTCCTAATAGCAGGGTCAGCACTCCTACCCTGGTGAAGCCTTATAGGATCCTCAGCACCTACAAGTGGGAGGAATTTAGTTTTGAATCTCATCTGTAAATGGTTCAGTCAGCAACACAGTGCCCCCTAAGCCGCGCTTGTGCACTGGATCTGCTCCTATTTAAAGGAAAGTGCTGTCTGACACACTATTTCTCCTGTCGTTTTTTAGAGGCAACGGGTAACAGCAAATGGGTTGGTTTGGTTTTGGGTTTTTTTTCTGTTTGCTTCTCTGTTTTTCTAAGTAGAAACGAAAAAAAGTTATCTATTGGAGTCCTTAAGTAGGATGATTAGTAATTTTAACTAGTTACAAAAGAAAACTATTACATTGTTTCCACAGGTCCATATTAAAAAAAAAAAAAAAAAAAGCCACATCTTAATTTCCATTAGGTAACTATAATGTACCATGTCTTCTTCAGAAAAGTCTGAAATGAAATATTCTGTCAAAGGCAGTGGAGTAGGTTAGGGAAGCCTTTGGGTTATTTCTCTAAATCAGTCTTCTTACCTTTACAGTTGGGCAAAATGCCAAACGTATGCCAAACTTTTAAATGAATTTAATATTTCCCCTGAAGACAACCATTTACTATCATCCAGGAAAAGGACAATTATTGCAGAACAAAGGCTTCAGTGCTTTCACACAACTGTATATGATTGACGGCAGCACAGAAGTAAAGCTTTGGAAATGTAGGAGCTATGTTTAGTGTCTTGGAATGAAAAATAAAATCTGTACCTTGAATAGAGGCAGCGATTTTATCACCTGTGCTAACTGAAGTCATAATTTTACCTGTGTTTTCCATCATATTTCTTTTGATGATGAAAAACTAATGGGGCATTGATGCTCATGAAATTGGATTTATCCCAAACCCTCATCTGAATGATGAACTACATTAAAATATAAGAAATGTTCATGCTGCTTTACAGAGACCCACTCAGAGAAATACATGCAGGGGTGTACATTTGCCATGTTTCATTGGCTTCCGTACCCTGTTCTCCTTGTATCTTGTCACTCGTGTGCACGAACCAGGCTCCCTCTTTCACAGGCACACACAGACATACACAGACAGAGAGAGGTTCAGGACTTGTTTTCAAAGATACACATTAGTGAAGCCATCCTGAGGAATCTGTGCTTGCAAAAACACTCAGTTCCAGACCACTGGCAGTGCAGTTGGTGAAAATGTGGTGTGAACTAAAGGCACATAGTAGTTTTTGTTCATCAAAAGGATACCGGGGGGGGGGGGGTGGGATAGGAGGGAACGAAGAGAGGATTCATTTCTGGCTGTGCATTATTTACAGTGCCCTTTACACAAAGTAAAGTTGGGTCACTGCTTAAGCTTTGACAAGCAGCTAAAGGTAAATCTGCAAGAAGCCTTTTTTGCTGCGATTTCAGTCCTCAGTTATCACACAATATTACAGACACGGGGAAAAAAACCCGACTGAAATTGCTATTCAAATATCAAGCTTAATGTTCTTCACATACAGTTTCACACGGCGTGCTTTTTGTATAGAAGGGCTCACGTACGTGAGTTGAGCTAAAGAATCTGCCCGCCATCACCGTTAAAATGCATCTGCACGTTATCCCCGCAAGTTAAGCAGCAGAACTGTAGGTATTACGAGCACGGTCACACACAAACACACACACAGAGCGCCGCTACCTTGCCTTGCCATGCCTGTATTTTGCGGGTCCCTTTGTAATTGCCTCGGAGAAGCAAACGCGATTCTGCACCACCGCAAGGGTAAGGCTTACGTATCAGCGGTAACTTTAAGACAGCCAAATTACAGGTTGTGGACCCGCTGCGACAGCGTTACTGCACAAAATATTTTGCACCGCTTAGAAGGCTGTCTTCGCAGCACCGCTCTCCAGAAATATCCATGTCGCCACGTATTAAAGTGTCACGTTATTTAAGCCTTACCTTGGCTGACTTGCCCTAACTGGTGACAAGGCACTTTAATTTACAAGAAGCAAATGGGGACTTTTCGCAGCGCTGGCGGCACAGCTGCTCGCCGTCCTCAGAGAGGCACCCGGCCCCGGCGCTGCGTCCCTCGGAGCCCCCGGCCCCGCTCCGCCGCTCCTGCAGCGCCGCCAGCCCGGGCCATTGGCTGCGCCGCCCGCCCGCCCCCGCGCCCCGCCCGCCCGCCCGCCCCCGCCCTTCTCCCCGCCCCGCCTCGGGCGCCCCTGCTCCGGCACTTCGGGGCTCCGCGCAGCCTCCTGCGCGCAATGGCAGACCCCGGCCGGCCCCGGCGCTCGGGGGGAAGCGCGATTCACCCGTCCGTACGTACCGATATCACCGGGGCGTACGGGCACAGCCACGTCTTCGTCCGGCAGCTGCGCGGCTGCCGAAACCCCCCTTTCGCGCTAAAGCTGCGGAAGGAGGACGGCGCCGGCTTGGCGACTGCAAGCGCCTAAATTCGGTGCCGGGAAGGGGGGCCGGGAGGGCTGGGCGCTGGGGTGGGGTGGGGTGGGAGCGCAGGGAAGGGGCGCCCCGCCTACAGCGGGCAGCTCGGCACCGGTGTGGCAAGCCGGCGGTGAATTTTCCCCGTTCTGTGCAAAGCCGTCACAGCCGGCTAAACGTTCCGCTGCCGGCTCGTTCCTCAGCCAGCCACATGGTCCGACGGTGGCTGCAAGACTCAGGTTGAATGATGCCCCTTAATGCCTCCTTGCAGTGCTGCTGGGGCACGGGAGGTTCCACGTCGGCCACCCCTCCCCTTCCAGATCAGCCCCGCTCCTTTAAAGATTTCCTGCCCTCTAACACCCCCATATTCATATCACTACACCATAAACTGTAAGTTGGTGGGTAATTTGTGTTCTTTCAGGCTGGTCTGGATCAAGACAAGCTGGCTGATGCAAAAGCCATTCCGAAATCTGGACCTTGTATCACATCTTTACTCCAAATACACCTTATTTGGAATTAAGATTAATAGCATTCTCCTGATTCAGGGTTTCGGTAATGGAGTAAACATGTGTCAGACTCTGCTTATCCAACCTGCTAAGGCAGTGTATTAAAAATGTAATTAACATGTAAGTGAAAGCCCTGGCACGTAACCTACTGGCACAGAGGAGCCTTGCTTCTGGCCAGCAGGACGCGTGCCCTGGAGTGAGCTGTGGAACCACAGCCTGCTCGAGTCCCAAAGCCCAGGCAGCAAGCGGCAGGACGGAAGAAGAGAAAGCTACTGGTTACCGGTATTACGGATCAGAAGCAGCATCCAAAGTATAAATGCTAGGCACCCCATGTATAAATGATCTAGATTGGAAAAGGAGAGCTGAAAAGAGTAATTCTACAATTTAACATAACCAGAAGGGAAGCTGTTACACCAGATTAGATGCAGAGAACAACACTGCTCACTGAGATTGCTTAAATCAAAGTCGGGATAAAATCCAGTGCTGGATTTTGAGAACTTTTCAAGCAAAAACACTCTGAGCTGCTCAGCGATATACATTAAAAAATGATTTTGCAAGCAGGGTAGGGAACCGAAGGCAAGAGGCAGCTAGGTGTTTGAATTTGGGAGACGTAAGCTCTTGGAGGGAATGAAATAGAAGCGGTTTCCATTTGCTATTTATATGTCCTCTGGCTTGCAACTGCAGCACATATGAATCAATGCTTTAATACACAGTCTTCAGAATGTTCTCTCTCATGCAACTTCTGTTCGGTTTTGCATAGCTCCAGATTCAGATCTCGTGATCGGGGGGGATGGGCTGCTTTTATCCAGATGCTTTCACTATTTTACTGCACTATGGGAGAAGCAACTTTCAAATCCCCTTGTCAGGGAGGTAGTTAAATTAGTAACATGAAGGGGAAAAAAAGGAGGGGAAAAAAAGGAATGAAAAGACACCCCTTCCCTTTCACTCTCTGAAGGTCCACACGATTTCACATGATGAAGAATTCACGCCAAGCCACCCTCCAAAGATGCCCTCATCACTGCTTAAAGTGAAAGAGACCAAACATAGGGTTACCTTTCAGCCTACCAACCATTTGATGAAATGCTGCTCTAGGTGCAACAACCCAAGGATACAGCTGAAAACAAAACATTTTATTTTAAGGTCTTTTTTCAGCAATTTTCAGTGAATAAGGCAGAATTATGACTATTCACCAGATAGATACTCAGAGCATAAGTCATCAACTCATTTGTTTCTGCAATGAGAAGTATGACAAGCAGAGGGAAGTCTTGATGCTCCAGAAAAGCATTTAAAAGGGGAAAATCTACAGAGTTCTTTCTTCTGTTATATATATATAAAATAAACACATGCATATACATTCATATCTACATATTTCAGAGACTTCTCTCAGGCAGGAGCAAAGAATATCAGCGTAAAGAGATTATAACCAGTATTACAGGCTAATTTGGTATAAAATGGTCAAAGATTTTCTTAATTTAAAATTTCAAGGAAGAAGCTGACAGTTTGAAAAAACTAGCCTCAATGAACCCTGACATTTCTTTTAAGCCTACTTTTCAAGACTAAATACTGAGATTTGGTGTTATTGATGTTAGGCCAATCCTTTCATCAGTTTGAATGTTAAAAGAATCTAAATTTTTCATGGGGAAAAAAATCCTCATGAAAAGAACCTCAAAATGAAATTACTGTCTGGAACTGCAGGAGCATTGCGAGAGGAATTCCAGGGAAATTTGGCTATAACCCGTGAAGTCACTGTGTGCGTAGGGTTTACCTCGGGAGTCCAGTAGACTTACACAATTCTAGCAATATATCAAAACACAGAACTTTGCAGATTGCATTCAGAAAGTTCCCTTCCAAGTCTTGAGAGCTTGTGACAATGATTACAGGAGGTGGAAAAAAGAAGGGGCTTTTTTTGTACCTTCTGTCTTGTGGACTTGTTGTATGTTTAAGAGCAATACCGAAAAGGAGGTGGACTAGTTAGGAAGGAGCATACATAGCTGTACCACAAAGTAACCGAGTTCCTACAGATTTAAAAAAAAAAAAACAAAACAACAACAAACCCAAACAGTTATTCTTTTGCTGTTGTTGATATTCTCTTTGTTAGATAGCAGCTCCAGTTAATCATTTCTAGGATATGCCCGCAAAACCAGTCTCTCTTCGTTGGTGCTTAATATGCTACACAGGTATTGATCATCTTGCAGGTAACTGCTAGAGAACTGATCATTCAGCTAACATTCAACCAGTTATAAAAAGACTAAGTGGTTCATTAATACATAAAGTAATGAAAAATCCAGGTCATTTATAGATTACAATTTTCCTGTACCCTGGATACCTTAGGAATGGCTGAAACCGTACTGGGATAAGGCTGTTGCCAAGTTCAGTCCGACTCTTCCTTGTTCTTAGGCACGTGCACTCTTATAGCTGCAGTCGAAGAAAATGAGCGCGGTCGCTGCCAGGAACCTCTGCTCACGCACTGAGAACAAATGTACTGGGATTTTTCACGTTCTTGTTCCAAAGCACTAGGCAATATCCCAGTTACCCCCACCCCCAGCAGCAACTTTCCAGTCTTGCGAACAAATGACAAACTGCTTCCCTTTCTCCTAGAGTGAAAGGGGAAAAAAAAGTATTCTGCCATTGCGTGCCACCAATTTCACAATGCATGAAGAGGAATAACAGCACCTCTGAAAACAAATAGCAGTTAACACTGGCTGTGTAACTGCTTGTGTTTTCTTTCTTTCTTTTTCTTTTTTTTACTAGATTAAATCATTATTTTTGTTCTCAGCTGCAGTGCATAGGAACCCGTCCTAGCAATGTGCCTGAGGACAATGACACGCTCTCCAATCGCTATTTCTCTTCCTATTTGATACACATTTTTTATTCACACAGAGTTATTAATAAATATTCTTACAACTACTAATATATGCAGAAATGAATTTTCTTAAAGTTTGTATGTGATCTACTAATGACAGTTCTTTAGAAACTATCGTCTAAAAATACTTCAATAAGTGCAATTAACAATTGGCCCTAAGGAGTTTAAAAGTAAAATACGTTAAGTCGGATATCAAAATAATGTATGTCGTTTGATGATGCATAATTGACTCACTGTATCATTGCTATTTCTATGTAGAAGAGGATCTAAAAGTAACAAAACATGAAAATGCAAAAATAATTTTGAAATCAAATGCATTCAAAATATTGTTCCTTTTCTATCTTTAGATTTCTAATAGAAAATCATACCAAAACTGATCACAGCAGTCAAAATTTTCATTTTTATCCAGACAACATGGTGGGACAGAAATTTTTAACTCTGTCTAGTGGATGAACACACAACTGAGCCATGATGAAGACTCTCTGCGGGTTCTCAGATCATGCCTACTGTATATTTTATTTTATTTTTTTTTTTTTAATTTGGTAATGTGCACAAATATTCAGAGGGAATAGGTTTAAGACAATTCATTTTGCATATGGTCTCTCTGAAGATTCTTTAAGCCATGTATTTCCTCTAAAAAATTAAAATAGTCGATTAGAAAAAATAAATTTTTAATACAGGTTAGCAAATTCTACACATTACTAATCGCAGAGGGAATGGCAATGCTGCTGATACTGCCTTGGCTCCTTCTACACTAAGCCTCACTGGAATATTTTCTAATAAAACAACAACAGCTGTTCCTAGATATATGATGCCAATAACAGTTGCCAGTCACAGAAAACTTGTGATAATATAGTCATTTGCATTTAGTATTGCATGAAATGACAGGTAAAACATACTGACAGGACTTGGAGAAAACAACATAATACCTGGCATTTTGCTACCTGTTACCATAAAGCTCTGAGCTCATCAGTTCCTCTCCAAATGCAAGAAAGCACAGAAAATATATAAAGGGCAACAAAAGAACAGCGCGGTGTTTCCACCTCTGAGTCTCTGCATCACACCGCCAAAGGAAAGACAAGAAAGAAGACTCAGCTAAAGGCAATGAAGTGATTGACTCAGACATCAGGAGATCTTTCTGCCCATCCTGTGGAATTTCACACTAGCATATATAATAGACACCATTCCACCAAGAAACTTGCTTAATTGGGATGTTTCCTAGGAAACTAATATAACCTTGTAACTGTATATAATGCAGTGACCACTGTAAAATGGGATGCGTCCTGGTAACTGTATAAGGTTTACGTGCAACAGACAGCATTTTTGTAAGTTTAAACCTGGTAAGGAAACTATCCTCATGTTTCTGAATCTAATATAGGCAAAAATAATCTTTTTTTAATTCACAGGCTGATATTAAATCCTCACAGGTCAAGGTTCTCTCTGGATTGTTGCAAATGGTTATTTAGATACTCTATATAATATATCAGCTGATTACAAAGATGTCTGACTTCAAATTATGAACATTATATTTGCTGGAATTTGATGGCTCTTCAGCTGGTAATGAGATTCAGCCGTCTCCTCCACTGTAACAGGAGCTTTAATAAATTTTTGCTTAAAGGTAGGTAAATACTAACAGGCAAAAGCTCCTGGGACATTCTAAAGACAGATTTTCATAATATCATCCTAAAGGACATTATTTCTGGGGCATATTACGTACTTTTTATCTTTACTAAGATACAGAAATTGCCTCTCTTAGCCTCAGCATTCAATAGGCTAACAGCAGATCAAAAAAGAGAACTCTAAAATGTTACAAGATGATGATGAGATTTCTGTTGAAGTGAGAATATCCTTTCCATTGAAACCATAATGCTGAAACACGCGGAAGCTGTGTTAAGGAGAAACTGGGTAATTTTTGATGTAGAATCTTCCCTGGGACTTGGGAGTCCTCCATGCCTCCCCTGTACCATTTCTGCATGTGCTACCGGCTATTCTTTTTTTACCACTTCTTGCCAATATGAGGATGCGCCCAGATATTGTTTTGCTCCTTGCAAAAAGGTACAGGATCCACAACTTTAAAACGTAAAATACCTTTCACAGAATCGGAGAGTCACTGAGGTCAGAAGGGACCTCTGGAGATTGTCTAGTCCAACCAGCCCCTGCTCAGAGCAGGGTCAGCTGCTGCAGGTTGCTCAGGGCTGTGTCCAGTCAGACGCTGAATACCTCCAAGGATGGAGGCTCCACCACCTCTCTGAGTAACCTGTTCCAGCGTTTGGTAACCCTTACAGTGACAAATTTTCTTCTCATGCTTAAATATAGCAATACGCGCTCATTGCTTCATGCCCTGTCAGTGGGTACCACTGAGAAGAGTCTGGCTTCCTGCTCTTTACCTCCCTTCGTCAAGTATTTACACATATTGGTAAGCTCTCCCCAGAGCCTTCTCTTCTCCAGGCCAAACAGTGCTTTCTGCTCCGCCTGGTACGACGGATGCTCCGATCCCTTAATGATCTCCACGGCCCTTCGCTGGACTTGCTCCAGTGTGTGCACAGCCGTCTCGTACGGGGGAGCCGAGAACCGGACTCAGCGCTCCAGAGGAGTCTCACCAGGGCTGAGGCAATGGATCACCTCCCTTGACCTGCTGGTGATGCTCTTCCGAATGCAGCCCAGGATGCTGTCGGCCTTGCTGCAAGGGGACAAATTTGCACTATATTTATAGTAGTTATAATTTGTAATTATATTGAGCACTAATACGGGATCAAAGTTGAATTTTGAAAATTACTGAACTATTTAGCAGAGATCTTAGTTGCTGAATCACCCACAGCTTGTGGGACAACTGTATTTGGTACAGACTTGTAGAGTCAATTAATGTCTAACCCAGTGCTTCCATTAACTGGATTAACCTAGCTTCTGGTTACAGCAGGAAAAAAGATACATCTGAATAGATTTCTGAAAAAGGAAGAAACTGAGGGAAAGTGAAACAAAGGATGAACTTCTTGGTCACTTCCAAATTCTGAAAGCTTAGATTGACAGCATTTTCATTTAGAACTGTCAAACAAGAAAACAAGGCTGAAGAACATCCAGCGTGGTCCACAGGGGCAGCCTTAAGGCACTGTAGCCGATGGGGATTCTCCCCCACTAAGGGCTACTGTGTAGGCACAGCGTCCTCCCTATTCTGCAGTGCCAGGCCTGGTGCTAGTATGTCCCCCTCCGCTGCGCTTAGTGCAACTGGGAGGTCCTCAGACTTTACTGAAGGTTTTAAAATGCCAATGGAGATACATTTCTGATATCACCAAGGTAATAGCCCCCCCGCCCCCCACCTCGTACTCCTCTAGCCTGGCAATGAGACAGCTGAAGAAATGGAAACAACGTCAAGAAACAAATTGATTCTTATCCTCCTTGTTTTTACTTGACGAAACACTCCAGTTCCACCAGCCAACTACACGCTCCTATTTAGGAAATGTTATGACTGCCAATTATTTAGATTTTTTAAAAAACAACTCTTACTGGGATGCTTCTCAGGATGTGCTTTTCTTCTGCCATTTACTTATTACTGCTCACTAGAATTCTTTAGAATTAAAAAAAAAAAAAGAAGAATATCACTAATATGATCTGTTCCATAGGCCAAATGAGCAACAAGAAATAACCTCATGCTAGATGGTGACAAACAATGAAGCAGAGACATCTTTGCTCTGTTCCCGAAGCATAAACAGAACACAGAGTTTCCCTGACTAATACATTTACTTTCATTTTAATTAAAACAGAACATTCAGTTACATTTCCTCTGTTCTGTCAAAGAATTAAATAGATAAATGGCTAGCAGGGGAAAAAATGACAACATTTTCTTTAGTGTCCCAATTGTAAACATAATCAATTACTACCCATCTGTTCACTAAAGGTGTAGGGAAGACACATCATATAAAGCCTTATTCCCATAAAAAGACTTGCTAAAGTACTTTGCTTTTGATCCCATATCTTCCAAAATGAAAGAAGTTTTTCACAAAGTAGAATCTGTCAGTTCTCTTTTGGTATTTGGTATAACATTAGATAAACTATTGTTATTGTTTTACTCCTCCGATTCTTTCTACCATTAAATCAAAACTACTGAAGAGTGTCTCCCTCTGAGGAAATGATCGCAACGGCAACTCCATAGATTCTAACCGAGAAGGAACGATTAAATAAGAGTCATGTGCAAGACAAGACAAAAGACTCCACTCACTTTCTCTGGTAGTAAGCCTAACAACTGAGGTTTGATTAATGCATACAGTCCAGGCAGGTACTAGTTCTGCTTTAAGGAATTCGAGAAATGGATTATCAGCCACTTCCCTTGGTAGTTTATTCCAATGGTTAATGGCTCCTGTATTTGGTAATCTTCATTTACTGGCTTTCAGTAATGTTTAAGAAAATCTGTTCAATCTACTGATAAGATGTGCCATCCTTCCGATCTCCCATTCTTTCAGGCTTGTTAGAGATATGTAGGTAAACTGGAGAAATACAAAATGAGACAGGATGCATCCAGCAATGTTGAGTGGAGTGACTGCCATCATTGGGGAGATACTCCCTGCTATCTATTAAACAAGCAGAGGAATTCCCCAGCAACTGAAAAATGGCAAACCATGTCTATCTTCCAAAAAAAGTAAGAAAGAAGATTCACAGAACTACATCGCTGGTCAGCCTTACCTCAATCCCCACCAAATTTATGGAGCAAATCCTCCTAGAAAAAATTTCCAGGCTCATCGACAGTGATAACCTGACTTGGAATAACAATTATGGATTTACCAAGAGCAAATCCTGCCTGACCAACTTGTCTTCTATGATGAAACAACCAGATGTAGACCAACAGAGCAGTGCAAATATCTTTCCTTGACTTTAGCAAGGGTTTCAACCCTGTCTCCCACAGTGTCCTCCTAGCCAAACTAAGGACTTATAGGTTGGATGGACCACAGGGTAGTGGAAGTCTGACTGGACTGTAAGACTCTGGGAGCCACATTTCTCGAGTCGATATCGGTCCAGATACATTTTAGCATCTTCGTCAACAACACAAACAGTATGCAAGTTGACGATACCGCATTGAAGGGAGTCGTTAATGCACTGTAGGGATGGGATGACCTTCAGAGGAACTCCAACAAGCTGGGGCATGGCCACTGAGGTGGTTTGGATGCTGGAAGATCTGATATACATGGAGAGGCTGCGTGGGCTGGGTCTGTTTTGCCTGGAGAAGAGGAAGAAGATGCAGCAGGGATCCAATTGCAGTCTGCCAGTACCAGAAAGGGAGCGGTGGAAGAGGAAGAGCCAGGCTCTCCTGGGAGGTGCACAGCAGCAGGATGGGACAGCGGTCAGAAGCGGCAATAAAGGAAACTCCCATTGGACATAAGGAGGCAGCTTTTTACAGGAAGCGAGGTTAAGCACTGGGACAGGTTGCTCAGACATACTACAGCATGATTTTCAGAAGATTTGAAGATTTTCAAAACTCAACTGGCCAAAGTCCTGAGCAATGCCATTTTAATTTTGAAGACAGATATGCCTTGAGGAGGGCTTTCAATCTAAATTTTGCTTTGAATCTGCAAAACTAAGCTAGATATCTTAAAACCAGACCAATCCTTTCTTTTTCCTTTCCTATATTGACAATAATAAAAATATTCTCCAAGTTAGGCACCTGCAATACCTCTGCATTCAAGAGAGTCACACAGTGAACCAGCCAGTCTCTTATTTCTCGTGTGGTAAGACATTCTATTCTCAATTGCTGTGCTGAAGACCATCAGTCAAATTCTTGGCTTTATAGGATCAGCAATGAGAAAAGGAAAAAAAATGCAGAAACTTGCATTTATTACTAAAAGGGCCAGACATAGCTCTATGCATGCAGAGAACAGATTTACGTGATAAGAAAAGTACTGGTTTTACAATATTCATTTTTTGTGTAGCAGAAAAGCATGATCTAAACCCATAACAATATTTAAAATTATGATTGATAAGGAAGAATTATGATTGATAAGGAAGAATTAACTAGTTGATCTTTAAAGAATTTTTAAAATAGAAGTATCTAACAGCAGTTTTTTCAAAGCTAAAAGTTTATTTAGAATTTTATTCCAGTGCTTTATAATATAGGGCTATAGATTACTGATACTTCCTCATTCTTCTAAATGCTTCAATAAAAGTGGAAGTTCATTGCTGTAAATGAAAACACAGTGCATAGTATGCATATATTTACGCATCTAACATTTCACTGTATTTTAACACCTGCAGTATGTGGACTGTTTTAGGTTCAGATGATTGAAGTTAATACTAGTTAATATTAATTTCATTTAATATTCATTTGATTTTGACCTTACTTGCATGCTATATTGTACCACATCTAAAAATATTTTTATCAGTGGCATTTAATGGTATCAGTACATCATCATAACCTAAATGAATAGGAAAAAATTGATCTTCAGCATTGCCTTGTTCTGTCTCAATGCAATATCAGTATTAATAAACAGACATTATTAAATTCCAACACAGACATTATTAAGTATAGGGTTTTATTTCCATGGCCAAGACCTAAGTCCTTTAATATGCCTTTTAATTAATAATGTATTTTCTAATTTTGTTGCTTGTACTGTAGTGCATGTTTTTTAACCCTCTCCATTGTAAAAGGTTCATAAGTGTCACCACAGCTGGAAGATAAACCACTCTTTAGCTGACGTTACAGTTATTAACATGCTTCTGTTACTTTTATGGAAATACAAGTCCAAAGAGCCTGTCACAGAATATACATTTTCAAAAATAGGTAGGGGCCAACTCAGACCCTTCTGTCTGGAAACAGCAGAAAGGTGTCCCTAAAATCCTCATGCTGCTAAGGAGAAGGAAGAAGGATCCAGAAGCAGAAACCCTGCTTGAGAGCAGCTGCCTTCCAAGGCTGTCCAAACTCTTTCCCAAGCCTAGAGGGGGAAGCCGGAGGACGTGCTAGGTGCACTGATCCCGGGGGTGCTGCGAGCCCGAGGGCAGCAGGCTGCCCAGGAACCACACGCTGCTAGCACGGCGTGCACTGCACCAGCTGCCACCGTCTAACCCACGAGCAGATACACACAAGCGAAAGAAGCTTGAAGAACTATAACCAATGTCAGGCTTATACTTGCAACACAATCATCTGATACACAGATCTTTTCTTCTTCCTTTTTTCTCTCCTCCCCCGCCCCCGTCACACCTCTACCTCCTGTGGGTAGGGTTTGCGCCAAGATTTGTTTGTTACTATGCGCAAAAACTCTTAAGAAACCCTTGCTGGGTTAGATTTACTCAGTAAGCCCAGCAGCACAACAGGACAGGGAAACACGCAGCCCTTGGCGTCTCTGAAGGGCGAGCAAGCGCTGGGGAGAGCTCGGGGCGGGGAACGTAACCGGAGGCAAAGCCGCCTGGCTTTCAGACCAGCGAAGGCCAGCTTGAGAACTGACAGATACCTTGGCTGTATAAGCATTTATAACCATTCATATAAATGGATGAATTTCAAAGTACTGCAAAAGTCTACAGTCAACTTAAAAAGCCTTGGTAGAACTTCAACAAGAGTTAGGAGTTAGGAGAGGGAATCTGAACATTTTTTGCAAAAAAAAATGTAATTTCTTTCACTACACTCTTTTCCATCAAACAAAACCAGTGATATATAATGCAGTAAATTTGTAGATAAAACCAAACACTAGTGCCTGAGACAGATAACTTTTATTATTAAAGTTACCATCATTTAAGCATTTAGAGCATCTTAAATGCAACTAAAGCATAGTAATAACTGCATAGAAATCACACGTAGACAGAAAAATCTGCAAATGGAAAAAACACCGAAAAGTTTTTAAAAATGTATTTATTTAAAAAAAAAAAAAAATCACAGTAATACCTGAAAAACAGGTCTCCTTCTTAGTTATACTCAAGACAAATGTTAGTTTTATTCTGTAATGGAAAGAAAGCCAATCATCTGTATACTGCAATTGGTTCTGGTTTTGAATTTGCAATCTCCTTATCTATCTTCTGTCTTTAGTGTTGTCTTGTTATAATGTCTTGTATGTTACATGGCTTATCAAAACAGTATCCCATGTCTTCATTGCTGATACTATCTTGTAAGTTATCTAAAAGCTTTATAGAATAGACCAAACTATGAAAAAAATGGTGAGAAATGATGTTTATTGATGCATAATATGCCAAAATTTAGGACTATTAAATTGATGACTCATGTCAGTCTACTGTGATTAAAAATTGTTGACTGACTTGTAAAATGGACAGTATTTCATAATGCCAGGGAAATATCAATAAATAAGCAGCAGTTGTGACTGATTATTTTTAGAGATTGAAATCTCATTAATGCCTCAGAGATACCACCATTTTTTGTGCACATTGAAGTGACATCCCCTGTGGCTCTTAGGTAAACCCAAAACATTTCTTGAAAGAAATTTCTCGCTTAACTTAAAATACAGAAAATATCTTTATAATTGTCCTGGTTTCGGCTGGGATAGAGTTAATTTTCTTCCTAGTAGCTGGTATAGTGCTAGGGTTTGCATTTGGTATGAGGATAATGTTGATAACACCCTGATGTTTTAGTTGTTGCTAAGCAGTGATTTCACTAAGTCAAGGACTTTTCAGCTTCTCCTGCCCTGCCAGCGAGGAGGCTGGAGGTGCACAAGGAGCTGGGAGGGGGCACAGCCAGGACAGCTGACCCCAACTGGCCAAAGGGTTATTCCATACCATATGACGTCATGCTCAGTATATAAACTGGGGGGAAGCTGGCCAGGGGGGTCACTGCTTGGGGACGGGCTGGGCATTGCTCAGCGGGTGGTGAGCAATTGCATTGTGCATCACTTGTTTTGTATATTCTTTTATCATCATTATTATTATTATTATTATTCTCTCTTCCTTTGCTATCGTATTAAACTGACTTTATCTCCACCCATGAGGTTTTTTTTGATTCTCCTCCCCATCCCACTGGGAGGGAGAGTGTGAGTGAGCAGCTGTGTGGTGCTTGGTTGCCGACTGGGGTTAAACCATGACAATAACAGGTTGCAGGTTCCAATGCATTTTAAACACTAGTTTGTCTTTTCAGCTAGCACATTTTCTGTGCAGAATAACACATTGAACTAATGTTTTGAGTGAGAGGCTCCAGAGACAGACTGATCAAAATACTCTTAATTGACATGTTTAAAAGAACAAAACCATACTGGAACGATTACAGACACTACACTCCTAGCTTGCCTGGTAAGTTGGATATAACTGCCAAGTTGAAAAATAAAAAAGTTTAGTCAGTGTCAGAGACAGCATCCTCAAAATTTAAGACACTCTCCCCCATGTTTCATAGCTGCCAGGTGAAAGATGCACCAACATCAACATATAGCCTTTCGCTCTTTCTTATAGAGGCAGTATGCAGATAAACTCTCTGAAAGCAGTGTCCTTCTTTCCTCTGATTAAGGAAGAAGGCAAAATACACTGTAAAACTCCACTTACGGAATTCTTATTTCTATAGATCTGTAGCTTCATTATCACCCTTTCCTTCTTTCCCTCTTCCATCCTTGTTGGAATTCTTCGGTTTCTCAGGGTATCAGAGTATCTTTGGCATCTCCTGTATTCCATTGCTTAATAGCAAATGTGAGCTTCAATATCAAATTGTTTAATGGAGTACATGGTCATGATTTTTATCACTTTTTAGAGTTTTTTATTTTGTTTTGGCAATAAAACAAGTTTCTTTACATTCCACTGATTTCAATGCCATCATGCACCAGAAGAGAGACATGTACTTTTACAAGACTGATGCTTTTTGCAGTTTTAGTTTTTGTGATCATAATACCAGATCAGTCCCCGGATTCTGCAAAGATTCATATGTATGGCCTAATTATTCTACAGTGAACAGCTTCCATGATTAGAGTAGGTAAAATTGGGTCTCTGTGTGCTTGGGGGATCTTTAAAATGCTACTGCTGATCTGCTTGCAATAGTACACTTTTAGGACATTTATATAGGTTAGATTTTACAAATGTTATCACATACTTCAACCTTCGGAAATATACCACTATTTCTTAATTAATTAAAATACTGTTTTCATATTTAGTACGAATTACTTGTGACAAAAAGAAAAGTTTTTTGGTGGAATATGTGTATTTCCTACAATACTACGAGAATAATTAATACGCTCTCCAGCAGCAATCTGGAGATCATTTAGCAGTGAACACTAGAGAGATACTAAGATAATTTCTGTTAAATGTTTTACAAACTCAGGATCAAGTCCTGTAAGGTATTACACTGAGGAGCCCCAGAACACATTCAATTCTCCATTAACTTCACTGAAGCTACAGTAAGCAAGAGTTCACCAACTCTACTTCACAACCAAGATTTAAGTTATCTGCTTTGAACCATGTCAACATGATTAATTACATAAAGAATGCATTAGTGGGACCTTTTAAAAATACAGAGATAAATGGAATGAGAATTGGGAATTAAATTCTGCTACTGTTAACAAATTTCACTACTGTTTCCACATACCATTTACAAATTCACATTACAGTCAACGGCCATCTAGCAGTTGGATCACTACACAAAGATGGCAATTTACTAACAGATTAAAGATAGACAAAACAACACTTATGTCTTCAGCATACAATTTGGATGTAAAATACTCCTACTGTGGAGATTTATTTTCTGTGTGTGAAAAGCATTACAATGTTCTGCATGTTCTAGGAGTGAACAACCATCAGTCAATGTAGCTCTGCAAGGAGATATATATATATATGTATATACGTATCTGACTGCCGAATCAAGAAAAAGACACCTGGGGACCACATCACGCTAAAAAAGAAGATATTTAGATCAACTCACACAAGTGATTCACTAAAAGAATTTAACATAACTTCTCTGTATCTCTGTCAAAGGTTCTTATGCAATATAAAATGTTCAGGGTTTTCCCATCCTAAAATTTAGCTCAAAACTGCTGGTTTGAGCTACTTACTACCTTCTCTGGTTTTCTTTCATATAACCAGGGAAAATATTTTTAGAATTCTCCCTCTGTAATTTCTCTCTTTCAAGTCCCTCATATTGTGAGATTGTCCATAATATACAAAAAAGTGCCTGTTGGGGAAACCACAGAAGTAGACCTCTCCATCTCCCAGGATTTGCTATTTTTTAAATTCCTGTTTCTTTTCTAGGGTCGAAACAGAGATCTTGTGATATATTTGTATTTTATTCCCTTGAAAAATTATCCCATTCAATTCCCTAGCCTTTCTTATAATGGCTTCTTTTTGACAGAAATAGTAAAACCTTATTTTTAAGCCTTTTTGTCTGCCACTAGCTCTTGCAGAATAGTAGTGTACTCCATATGCCCTTACCATTAGAATTGCATCTATATCCTTCAGTTTTGATGCTTTTAATGGGTGTTAAATAAAGTTAGGTTCAGAGTTTTCCGGTATTATTTTTACTCATACTATACCCTCTTTGTCTATTTTCAGTGTCACTTTAAAATGATTTGATTTTTTTTCTATATCTTTATTTTTCATTCTTTTCTGTTTGCGTTTTTTCCCTTTGTTCTCAGTATGGGAAATGCAAATTTCAAAATATTTACTGGTTTTGGCTGTGGCCATTTCTTTTGTTTGCTCTCACATTTTTAAATTCACATAATTTCTTACAATGCATTTGCATTGCTGGTACATTTTTTACCCATTTTTTTCCTGCCTGAGTAAGACTGCTACAACATTATCTTATTCCTTGGAGATCAAGAAAAGACCTCTTTTTGCTATAAGAGCTGTCTCGGAATAAAATTCATATTTTGAGCTTCTTATATATGCTCTTCCTTTTCAAAGGAATGGGTAGATTAAAAAGTTAAAAGAAAAAGGTTCTGTCCCTTTTCCCTCTTTGTAATTTTGGCTTCAAACAATTATTGCTGAATACCAAGATTCTTTAAAGTTGCCTATACTGAAAGGCGGAAGAATGTGATTGACAACTTTATTCCTCAAACACAATGACCCTTTCTACTGCCACAGTAGAGCAGATTCTCTGTGGTCTGTGCAGAGCTTTCTTGAGAATTGATGGGGACCATAAAGTGAACTACTACTTTCATTACATTGCACTTCAAATGCAAGATGTATTTCTTCAGGCGCATCTTCTCTAATATAAACATAAACCTAAATTTACTTGTGCATTTCTACACAAAGTAGTACATCACACCCAGGCTTGCAAGATAACGAGTGACAAAACAGCAGGAAAGACTGCTCCTTTTGGCATAAGTGCAGGCTAGTACAAACATAAGCACTTGTGAAATTGGTTTAGGGCTATTGGTCTTTGGAAAATGTTCTGACCGTTTCCCTATCAGAAAGGCACAGAAAAATTTCCATGAATTCAAAAAACATCAAATACAATTTTTCAAGGGGAATAATTGACTGATGAGGCGGGAATGATATATCATTTGTTTTACAGGAAGGGAAGAAAATTTGTTCAGCATGATCTAAGGAGACAGAAACAGATCAAGTCATCCCATGTGAAACATTCTCTAAAAAACTCAGGAAAACAAAGATCCCAGCCCCCTCAAACACTGTTTTATTGTTTCCATTGCAACTGAGCCTGACTGACCACTCAGGCTTGAGTATCTGTTGCCCACTTTACACAGATACAACAAAAAGGATAAAAAGTTTACAATATAACAGACCATTCCAATTTAAATGGAATAACTGAGGAGCGTGACCTTTGATACTGTGGCTTACCCTGTTCTTCAGATGAAAGCATGCAAATCAGATGGTTTGAGGTACTTATTACCTCTTATCTCGAGTATAATACTGAAGCTCATTGCTTGAAATAAATGGGTTTTACGTATTTCTTTAAATTCTTTGCTGAACATGCAATTTTATATATATATTTTAAACATACAAAGGAAAAAAGCAGAAAAGGAAAAGAAAAGGCACCTACAAGAAGTTTCTTTATCAAAATGAGTGTTAATTCACAGCTAGTTATACACATTAGATGAAACAGCTAAATGATCCAGTGATCAATAAGATGATACAGTTTTATTTCTATAAGTAGATCCCATTTCCCATGCTTCCAAAGCACAAGAGCCCAAGGTTATCTTATCAATGTATATAAATACCTGAAAGGAGGGTGCAAAGAGGAGGGAGCCAGGCTCTTTTCAGTGGTGCCCAGTGACAGGCCCAGAGGCAACGGGCTCAAACTGAAACACAGGAGGTTCCCTCTGAACATCAGGAAACACTTTGTTACTGTGAGGGGGACCAAGCACTGGCACAGGTTGCCCAGGGAGGTGGTGGTCTCCATCCTTGGAGACAGTCAAAAGCCGTCTGGAGATGGTGTTGGGGAAGCGCCTCTAGGTGGCCCTGCTTGGGCAGTGGGGTTGGACCAGATGACCTCCAGAGGTCCCTGCCAACCTCAACCCTTCTGTGATTCTGAAATTCTGTTCCTTTGATCTACAACACGTTATTTCTGTTTGTCGCAAAAATGATCCACTCTAATCAGTCTTAATGTTCTATTTATTTAATGAATGTCAGTCATCAGCACATTAAAGACTACCCTCTTCTGGGACAGTCCCAGCAGCTGTGGTGTGGTCTGTGTCTGTTCCCCTCCTTGTTCTGATGCTGTTTTCCTTCTTTCCCAAACATGTGAGGCAAAACCCACTACCACTTCCTGACACTCCTCAGCTCTCATGTTTTTCATCGCATTTGCACATCACTGCTCCTATCCAGTCTTTATTCTTTTTTTTTTCCTTCCTCCATTTCCAGCAGTGCTTACCCATCAATTTCCCTGTAAAATGCCACTCCCGTCTCTCTTTCTTCTCAGGTCACTTGCACATAATAGGAAAACCTGAGATTTAATCAAATTAGTGTACCGGTTCCCGTACTCTAGGTGAAATGCCAATACAGAAGTTATTTTACGGTAGGCATCTGTCAACATATCTTGCATGCACTATTAAGTAACGCACTGTTCACTGCACTGGGGCAAGGAGGGCACAGACAAACCAGGTGCTTCCTTAAAGCCTGCGTAAGTGAAGCATAAGCTTGAACCTGAACGTTAGAGGTGAAGCCCTAACTGTGAGCTTATTCTCCGTATTCTCCCCTCTGCCCTACTGACCTGATATTAAGAAACTCCAGCAAAAAGTTCAGAGAAAGAGATACGCTCTCACAGGTTCAGTTTAGTTTCAAGGTGCAGGTATTTCCCAGTCTCCCTTCCCAGAACTGCTACTAACTCCCTTCTTCCGAACTGCCAGTGAAGTTGTCGATTCCCTTTTAATCTTTAAATATAATCCGCAATCTTTGTCATACTTTCTGTATCCAATTGGATTAATTTTAAATATTTTAAATATAGTTCTATGGCTACTACACAGTGACAGAAGAAGGACAGTATACAAACAATAAACTTAAGCAAGACATAGGATGGAAGGTTAAAAAGGGATTGCTTATTTGCAACATCTCCAATTGCTAACACTCCCTCTCATCCAGCTCTTGAACAATTCACAGGGTGTGAATTTCACACGATCTGAAAGGCAACCTGAAATACAGCACTGGTTCTTTAGGAAAGCGACCCTCTCTTCTAACAGATGGTTAAAATACTTTAACAAGCAAAAAGCCCCAGTGGAGAAAGTGCAGAAAAGCAAAAAGAACACAGAGATTTTGGGCACTGGAGATGTCAACTATATTCCGTATTTTCATGATGCTGCTGTAATGGCTATAGGTGGAAAAAATGAAACCCATGGGCTCAAGCTAGTAAACAAAAGCACAATAGGAAAAATAAACAAATTATAACTAGTGCAAACAGACAGTGAAATGCACATTGAATCGCATCCTCTGAGCATGCCATGGCTGCTTTGTAGACCTGAACATCTCCTAATCTGACCTGCTGTAAACTGTAGGCCAGTGAGTGTAGGATGAAGCACATGAGAGTGAACTCGTGTAAAACAGAGCAGAAAAGGGGAGAGCTCTGGGCTCTACCCGGAGCTTGAGAAGTTCACGGCAGAGGCAATTGATTAGATATGCTTGGGTGACCCACAGGGCCAATCCATATCCTGGGCTGAAGAACACAACTATTTATCACTCCCTCAAGGCTCCTTACACAAGATGAGATGAAATAAAATTATCTTCGCTCCCTAGCTGTAAATCTGCTTGTTAGCGTGATCCCAACTGTATAAGAAAGCTACATCAGTCAGATACAGAAACAGAGGACTTTCTGTGCCACTTCAGAGTACTGGACCAACCCTATTCCATGTCCCATATTCAGTCCAAGATAAACCAGAGAAAGTCTTGGGAAAAGAACGTATCCACGCTCAGAAAAAGTGTCTTTCATTTGTTGTGCTTTGGAAAGTAATCCTCCCGAACCCAGCAAGTAAGTGGCTAAAGCCTTGGAGCCTGGATGTGTGATTGTGGTGTTATTCTCTTCTCTAATGAGAGTTGGAAGTGTTTTGACGAGCATGTGGAGGCAGAACGGATTGATCCTGTTTCACCTGGGCTTTTGAAGAATGATTAGAGTAACTCAGATACTGAGAAGTTCTAAGGCTAGAAGGATAAACAGCACTATCCAACCCAACCATCTGCACCATTCAATCTGACAAGCTTTTTCAGAAAACAAACAAACAAACATAGGAAAAAAACAAACCAAAACAAAAACCCCAACAGAAAAAAAAACCCAACCAAAAAACAAACCAACAAAATACAAAAAAAAAAGGATTAAAACTTCTTTTTTTGAAATATACTTCATCTTTATGGTAGTACTATGCTTTCTATTTTTCCTGGTTTTATTAACTGAGCTTCATTAATTATCCTGACAGCTAGAATGCATATGTTAGTAAAATGGTAATTTTTGACAACTTTCAATCAAGCATATTGTTACGCTTTTGTCACCAAGGCTGAAAAAACATGTAATTTTCAGCTATCTTGTCTATCGATATTGTACCTGTATCTAAAGATCATGCTGAAATAAACTGAACTATTCAACTTTCATTTCAGAAGACTTCCTTTTCTCATCTTGGATAATTCTTTTGCCTTCTTTTTAGAAGTCCTGGGTAGTTCTCTTCGCATCTTTTTGGCAATAAAACCATCTGAGCTATACACAGTATTTTAATAGTGGCCTTTCTATGCATGCACAGACATAAGATCACTTTCTCTTTTCTTTGGTCCCATTCCGACACATTCAAGGGCCAATTCAGTCTTTTTTTGCCGTAGTAGGGTACTGAAAATTCTTTTTGAGGCCATTTTCTGTGATGTTTCATTAGCAGTTTCCTGAGAGAGTATTTTCAGAAAAAGGTCTGCCATCATAAGGGAAAAATGGATCATAAAAGAACTTAATTTTGCAGTATTAAATTTCCTTCTGTTGAATTGCTCTACTTTCATTAGAAGATAGATTAGAAGATCACTCTACAAGCTGTGTCTTGCCTTCCTCATGATTTACTATATAACCAATATGTATTTCACCTGCATACTCTCCCAGTATTTGTTTGCCCTGCAAACTACCAACAGAAGATTATGGACAAGACTTAATTATCTAGATTTCTAACAGAAGTTATAAAGTTGCCTTGATTCTTAGGTAGATTTTTTTTCTTTCCCCTCAGGTAGTCCTGAAGCCACCCCTTTAATGAAAAACTTTTACTATTTCACTTTTGAATCTGCCTAATATGAGACAATAACTCTATATAAAACAAGGTTGCTTGAACCACAATATTGCTGGTAAAGCAAATAGTTTAGAGAATTTGAGTATGCTGTATCAACTCACGCACATGTATTAATCAGACGTTTGACATGGGTTAGCAGAAAGTCTTCTGTATGAAGACTTAATTCTATACAACTATGGTGGGTTCAGCATTTTCTAAACTGTAGTATGACACATAAATGATTTCCTGAGATTTGCATCAGACTAACTAGTCTATACGGATCCTAAAGCTTTATCCCTTTCTATACTCTCCCATCTCTTAAGTATTCAGCTGTGTTCAAAAAATTAATACTAGCAGTTTAACAACATTCAAAACACTCTTGAAAGACATGTCATCTCAAGTTTCTCATGGGCTCCTGTTCTGAATACCTTTAATTTTAGCTGGTGTTACTTCATGTCCTCCTTCATTACATATGAAACTTTTCAGTCGTGTGAGAAAGAGGAGGCCAGTTCTTTTCACATATGTTTCTGCCTAAAAGAGTGAGCACGGGGAATAGTCTACATCTGACTACTCAGTCTACATAACAATTACGGAATCGGAGCAGACTCTGGGTTTCCCTTGGTTTGTCCAGTGTCAGTGTAGGAAGGCAAAATTTAATCTTGGCCTTAAGGCAGGGAACAAGACCAGCTGTCAGTACAGAGATGAAATAAGCATGTCTAAGTGGGAGTCAGTTCCTCTTCTCCTGTTTGAAGAAGACTGCTATAAAAATATCCTAGTCCAATATATTTCTGTTCCAAGAATACATGGCACAATTTTTAAAAAGAGCCATCATATGAAGTTGAGAACACAGTTTCATACAAATTTAAGTAGGCAAGCAAACAATGCAATTAGCATATACAGTTAGGACAAATTTTATGAATGGCACATCTGTTCTCAAAATGTGTTGACACTTTAAATGCAGAAATTACAAAATTGAAATCTCCATCTGTATAAATGCTACACTGAGGTAAACCATATTTTGATCCAGAATTCACCTTATAGAGTCTTTCTTCCATAGGCTCCTGAAGTTAATGCAAAAGGTGTAAGAAGAGATGCAAGACACTGAAATGAAATTTACTGAAGTCAAGAGACTGTCCCTCACGCTAATAACAGAACGAAAAATATTTTTAATATGAAGAGTTCTGTCATTTTTTTGCAGTAGAATTCAATTCAGTCTTCAGTCAATTAAAAGATGTTTAAAGGTAGGATATGCAGTAATTTTAAAATTATAATTAAGCTCCACGTAATAAAGATTGTATGTACCAATTTTCAAAGAAATGAAGTATGAAAATATGTACTATAGCTACAAAAACACTGCAAAAGGTGGATGTATCTGATTGATAGAACTATCAGGGTTTCTCTTCTCCCTATTCAACCCCTATAGGACAATTTCTGCCTGCAAAATATAAAGCAGCCAAATCCAAATGGTGATACATGGCAGACACCTCAGGAAGAGTGCTGGCTTACATATCCCTAAGTACAGGCTCAGTTGTTAGAGAAACTCAAACTTTAAAAAAAGTACGTACATACTTGGATTTTAGCCACAGTTCTATTTTATTCCAGCACTTCTTAAGACACATTAGTCCCTTCCTGTAATTTATTTTCTTGATACTCTCTCACATTTTGGCTTCAGATTTCTTAACTTCTTGATTTTTTGTGTCTTACAGGAATAAATACTTTCAGGCCCATTTGGTTGTATTTGGTTTGTTCCATATGGTGAGGTTTACACCATCAGTTGGGAGAATGGTGTGGGTTTCTAATACTAACTGTTCAGTCGCTTGTGAGATTTGTTTTGGTAAATTCAACTTTGATTTTTATGATCTGAAATGTCTTTACCTTACATAACTCTTCTGTGCCAGCTTTTTTTTTTTTTTTTTAAAGAACACAAACCACAGCTATACTAGATGACTTTTTAGGGCTCTTTAAACCTGGTAGTTTTTCATTGTACCAATCTAGTGGCTGAACGTTTATTATTATTATTAATGTGAAAAAGCAACAGAGGGCAGGCTAATTACCTCTCAGCACAGGTAAGGGTGGTTGTTATATATTGCTAAGTACCAGATGGTAGCTGGCTTTTATGTTTGTAGACAAGTGAGAAGTTATTAGCAGCTCTGGTTCCCTAGAGAGCACAAGGGCTGTCTTTCACTGCAGCGTCTAGCTTCATACAAGCAATGACACTAGGATTCAAACTTTCCCATTTAGGTGGAAAAGAGAAAAGATATGATGAAAACTCCAAAAAGCCTGCAGAGTGCTTTGACTAAACTGTTCTGACCCAAGCAGAAAGGGACATCTTGCTGGACACTGACTTCAGGATTAAGAAAAAAAGAAAAAAAAAGAAAAAGATTAAGTCCTTACCAAAGTAACACTGTCTTTCCAAATTGTACTTCCCCATTTAAAAAATATGGCTGCTACCACTTTCTGATTTTTCTGAAATTTACCAAAGAGAAATACAATGTAAAAGGATAAGGGTCCAACTATCGTAATATTGCACACATTGTAGAGGTGTTATAAAACCCATGGGCCTCCATCGTATCGTGGATGTGAATCTGTACCCTGCAAGTCCAGTTTGCTTCCTAACATTCCTAACGTAAGTTTATTCCTTCTCTTCCTCTCCCAAATTCCTGTATACTCTCCCTCTGCTATCTTGGAAATGTAGGAAGTGGTGAGGAAAAAGTATAGTATGTCATCTCACAGCAAAAACTGCTGCTAATGTAACAGCAGTAAACATGTGGTAGCTGGGAAAAAGACTTGACTGTGCTGTTTTTAATTATACTGCTCTGGATTGATTTGGATTGTGTTCTATGTCAAAAAACTGCGAAACAACAAAGCACAGGATCTTCGGGTTTGATCAGTTAGTTACTAACACGACAAAGAAAGGGTTTTGTTTGAAAAGGATTTTGATAGCATATTACAATTGCTATTCCCACTTTCCTCTTATGAAGCAAGATCTTTCTAACAGCTCAGCAGATACTCCCTTGGAAACAATCAAAAGCAAAGTGCAGCCAAAGTAACTATGATTTTAGAAATAAATCCAAACAGAATAATGACCATCTTTTATGCATTCTTTTCATCAAAACCCAATGCATTATCTAATGCTCTTACTACTTACAGGCACAAAAACTGTAAAATCTGCCTAAGTTGTGGCTCAATATTGTACTAGTGGAGACAAAAACAAAAGACCAAAGACTATCAAAGCACTGAAGCTCAGCTATACAGCACTAGTTCAAAATTAAAGAAGACAATACAGCATATAACCCCAATTATCCAGAGGTCTAGAGGAACATAAAAAAACTTCAGATAATTGGAGAAGCCAGCTGGCAAGCCTTTAAGTCCTCTGATCCCAAACACAGAGTTCACACTTGCTAACATCCTCTCCTTCTGCTAGGTTGCCAAGGCTGAGTGAAAGGAGTTGCGTTCAGCTCCAGAGCGCATGCCTTGAAAGGAGGATCAAATTCAGGCGTAATGACTTGAGCACATAAACTTCTCTATGCTCATGTCTGACTAGTCCAGCCTCGTGTTCTGGAGTAAGCCATGAAGAACAGATCTGCTTACTACAGCTTCTTAACATCCTGAAGATTAGGCGTTTGAAGAGGTCAGCGAATGAGAGAGTTTAGGAAAGCGAGAAGATGTCAAGGAATTAAAGCCAAAATTATAGTGTTACTTAAGTCGATGTTATTTCTGACACAAACTCCGGTGGAATTGAGATTCCGTTCCTGGCTATCATGGCCCCAACTGATTAACTACAATTAGATATTTACACAAATATCTCAATTTGCCGAGGTACCAAATACCCACTGACATTGAACATATTTGTCTTGACATGTACATGATCCCTAGTTCCACGAGGTATCATCTTTACAGTCCTTTATGTACCTGCATTTGAACAAGACTCCTCTCGCCTATGAAGCTTTGCCAGTTCTATTTGGTACGTAGGGACCAAGAAGACAGAGGAGCACAGCAAGGTGAAGAGATTGCCCAAAGGTCAAAAAGAAAACCTAAGGAAAGCCTGTTCTGTCAGTCCCTGGGCTAGCTCACTAGCCGCCAGCTGTCCAGTTTTTAGCAGACACTGCTCAGAGCCTCCCAAGACAGACAGAGGCAGAAATGTTGGCTTAGACTTTAAAGTCTTCTTTAAGGCATAACCAGCCCCAAGTACTAACTCTCTGTTATTTCGGGTAAATGTCCTCTGTGTTTCAACAATGCCAGGTTCCTGGTAAAGAACAGAATTCTGCAAGCAAATGTTTTTCCCCTTCTGGAGGAAAGCCGGGGCTTTAGTGTTCCTCGGGTACTATCCAGAATCAATTTAACCTTAAGCTTCTCTTGCTCTCTTTGAGTGATAATTTTTGATTTTTAGCTGAGTAAAAAAGAAAAAAAAAAAAAAAAATCAAACAAAACGTGATTGATAGCCATGCAGGTTATTTCATGTCACTAAATTAGGAAGTGGCTTTTAGTCCTTATGAATTTATTGCACAAAAATACAAGGATGCCTATCTAAGTTGCTATATGCACATTCAGTAAATGAAATATCAATGCACGCTGATCTGTGCGACTCAGTGATGTAAAATGTTGAGCAAAAAATTCTCCCCTTCGCATGATAAAGATGCAACCCCTATGCTTTGATACAGTTACGGTGCCGCTGAGGAAACAGGCTGCATATGGCAGCTGGGATTGAGGATTTAGAGAAGGCTGCTGAACGGTATTGGGAATAAATGGGCTGCTAATGTTCAGCTCAGGGGTAGAAGTTGGAGGCTAAAACCCCTATAGCTCCTTCCTAAATTATCTTGTCCAGTAAATGTACATCTGCACGCAAAAATTAAAACATGAGAAAATGAAGAATAAAGTTATATCATATTACCCAGGTTTGCTCCCAAACACTCCTGAGATCAACACCAGACAACTGCCACGCTCTTTCCCAAGAGGGTAGCAGACTTCAGCAAATCTATCATCTACAATTTAAATCTCTGTTCCCTTCCCACTTTTTTTTTTTCTCAAAGCTACTGAAAACCACAAATTATGCCCAAATAATGTGATTTTGGAAAGAGTTCAAAGAAATTAATAGAACTTTCTGAGAATCCGAGTCTGAAAAATTACAAGAATATTCTTCCATCCTCTTGCTATTTTCTTGCGATTTTTCTAGTCCTGAAGTTGTTAGAAACGTCCCATTTGATGTATTAATTGTGAGGTTCATACGCAGTACACTTAGGCACAACTAATACTCAGAAGTACCACTGCCAGAAGATAAGTATCGGACCATAAAAAACAGCATGTGGAAGCTGTGATGCCGCTGCTTGCACAGAAACTTCTTCACTGCACTGAGCCTGTTTCTGCTGTCTTTGGGGAGAGCTGAGACTTAACCTGTACCACATACTGGAGAAGGCTACTTCAGGTCTTCTAAGGTGAACATCAAATACCTTTTAAGATGCAAACTGCCTGAATCAGACTAGAAGCAACAATCTTTTTTTTGCTGCGTGACCAGGTCACTGTCAGTGTTAAGTGAATTAAATGCATAATTTATTAAATGGTCTCTCTGAGCACTGAAATCTGTCAGAATTTAAACAGGTTCAGTTTGCCATCATTATTTTGGAAGGAGATTACAGAGGTTAATTTTAATTATATTCTTCCTCTTTCTGTTCAACACTGTCCACAGGATCATTTTTACAGCCATCGTTCAGCTCCTCTTTCATAAGGGAAACAGAAGTGTGTTTTATTCCCAGAACCTGAAATCCAGGTTTTGCAAATCCTACCTCAGAAGTGCTCAAGGAAACAGTTCCCAAAATACTTTACGGGCATCATGTATTGACTGCCTTATTGATAAGCGGCTACGTGTTGAAGACTGAGGTTCAGAATTTATCCTGAATTCTTACTCTATCGAATTCTCAAAAGCAAATGATAGTCCTTACTCTGACAAGTCAAAGAAGGTAACTTCAACGGAACAACGCTTGCAAGCAATAGGTTTCACACTAAGCCCTCCTCACGCTGACAGCAGTAACATTCAAATAAATGTAAAGACAATACAATGCACCGAACCGCAAATTGTTTTGATGTAAACAGCTCTTACAGGAGACAAATACTGCTCTCGCTGTTGGCAAGAAAATTAAGACAAATGTTTATTACTGGTTTTAACTTCTCTGAGATTGCTTTGGTCTTGCTGTCACGTAGATAGACCCTTGCTGATGCTTGCCCTCGTGCAAGCACCTGCTTTCCCACAGAGGACTCCCTGCAGAGCCGGCACGCTGGAGTCAGCAGCTGGCAAGAGGAAAAGAAAGAAGGGAAACGCGCTAATTCAATGCACTCCTCGGTCTCCCTTTGCGGGGCGCCCAGGAGGGCTGACATTGCCTTCCCTTGCTGAAATCCCAGTCTTTCTGCTGTTGGCCTTTTGCCATCTTCTCTGTTAGAAAGCAAAACGATGAGCTCAGATCACTGATCTCTTTTCTAATGTCTCTAAGAAGGCAATACATTTTCAACATATAATATAGATGGTGAAAACAGGCACCTGGTTTGAACTTAACTCTTAAGTTTCTTAGTGCAAGCTCTAGCTTTAAAGGATATGCACACATCCATACACCGTTCTTTTTGAAGAATAAGAGAATCCCATTCACATTTCAAGATAAAATTATTCTATATAAGAAAAACGTATGTGAAGAGCAAACGCAAATGCAAGCTTAATATTGAGTGTAAAGCTGACTGATTATAGGGCTCAGTTTTCCTCAGCTCTTTTTAAAGAAAAGGACTTAAAGGTTTAAAGAAACTGAGAGCAGAGGAAGGAGGATCAAGGGCTGAGGAAGCTGCTTTCAGGTGCTGTTTCTTTCTTTCTTTGGGCTTATATACGGCCTTCTTCCATCATCTGGCAACGTTCCTAACTATGCTTATTAATGGGACAGAGTCAGCCCTGCAGACTCGGTCAAGGACTGCGTGGAGACTACTGCTGCTTGTAACATCTGCACACTCCTCTGAAGCTCCGTAAATCCCTCTCAGGCAAACCCGCCAGCTTCCCAGATGAAGAAGTGAATCTTGAGTGTGAGCAGTTCTTGTGACTGAGGCCACGTTAACTTGCTTTGCTGTTTAGAAGAGCCACATATTCTGCCCCCTTACAAAAAGCCTACCTTTAACGTTTTGTTCTTCCTAACACGATGAGAATGAAATTTGAAATTTCTTACCACATTGTTACCGTATTCAGAAAAGTTCTACAAGAATTGACGATTAAGAGGAGGTGAAGGAATTTCCCCTTTTTTCCCAAAGAGATGCAAAGACACTGAAATTTATACTGGATTTGACAGTGTGTTTTAAGGTCAAAAAGAATAACTATAATAACGTCGACATTTACCCATTGACAGCCCAAGGCAGCATTAAAAATGGGCCAGTCAAGCACCATGATGACAATGTTATTATTATGCCCCAAATAAGACAAAACTAACTTCTGGAACCACAATATAACTCTCTTCTCCTCCACCCCTACCCCCTTATAAACACCAAGGCATTATCTGGCATTTTGCTGGGAGGGAAATTTTCTTTCTTCTGAGGGTGGTAGGAAAACAGGGTTGTGGGATTTCTCTTTCTATTGTTAAAAAGGGAAATACACAAGACCTTACATGGGCATTTAGAAAAGAACCAACAACCTTTACACTTGAAGATGAAAGCATCTTAGTTTTACCACAGCTTGTCAATTATATAGAAAGAGCAAAACAATATCACCAGGTTATATTCAGTTGGCTAACATGTAATCAAGTATTTGTGTGTGTGTGTGCATATGTGTGAGTGTCTTTAAGTACATAAAATAAAAAATTTCTTGTTATGAAGTGATTTTTCATTTAGGCAAATTGTAACTATTTATCTCCTGTTTAATTCCTCTAAAGAGGATGATATCATATCCTCTGACTCCTGTAGATCAAATTCAAGCATTTTTTTTTTAATGGCCAGAATAAATAACACTTGACCAACAAAGTACACGTGTTAGCTCCTACCTATAAACAACCATACATACAAAACCAAACGCCTTCTCTTTCTCCCACAAACTGTAACATTTACACGGGGCCCAATCCAATCTCAACAAAAGCCAAAGAGGTGCTTCCTGCTTTTTTCTTTTTTCCGATAAGCAATTTTATGTTGTTAGGCGTACAACTCTTTACCACTGTTTTCACATTTATGTTCTAGATGTAGGCAAATGCTGTTACGGTGTTTAATTAGAACCACAGTTGTAAAGGGGTGGAGTATCCAAAAGCACTATTACTTTTAGAGCTGGGGGCTACTAAACTCCATAAAATTTGCATCCTGACACTGTAGCTTGTAGCAAAGCTTCTGATTACCCCTCTTCTGCTTTTCTTTGTGAGAAACTGACTGCAGCAGGAATCACGTCTTTGCATCTCTCTTCTGCTCATTCATGCTATTCCACTATTTCTTTCTTCTACTCCATCCCTGTAAGTGTAGTCTAGGTTTCTAAAACACTAAGCCTATCACAGTGTTTTTCAAATAAGTTTAACGATCTTTTGATAGTTAGTTGAACTGTGACACTCTTCTGGTATCCCTATTATGAAAATTCAAATTGTATTATTCATTACTACTAAGAGCTTCTTCCTGAAATCAAGTAACTTTGCGGGTATTTCCAGTTTGAAAAAGGAATGCTGATTCACAATAGGCTTCAGGTATTAGCAGTCTACTTCCAAGATGAATGAGAATATCACATTAAAATGAACCCTGTCTACCAGTTTAATTAAGCAAATCACGCTTGCTGACTTTGCTCTCCATTCCAGAGCAGACCACAGTTGTCTTGCTTAATTTCATTACTAGCAACTATCCTTACATATCCTGAATAATACTATTTCAGTAAGGTTGTCCGCAGCACGCCACACCATGCTCTGATGCCAGCTCCGTCAAATAACTCAATAAAGTACAAAACAGTTCAACTACACTTACCGATTCTTTGGTAATTCCAGATGTGAGGGTATGGACACTATCAGTCCATCTGTTACCACACGCTGGGCACGTGCCTGCCCTCTCCACTTTAGATACACAGCCCTGCATTGCCCATCATAAAAGCCAAACTCTAGTGATGCTTCTCATCACTTGCTTGTGTTAAGTCACAGATTACTGAGAAAAAGGAAACACCACTGCAGTTGCCTTTGACTACAACTTTTTGCATTTTTAAATATTTTGAGCCATTTCTTAACAGAAAGATTTTGTTATTGCTAGCTCCCTGCCCATCCACAGGATTACTTTCACTCTCCACTTACATAGCATTGCTGTGGCAACTGTAATTCTTCACCTAGAAAAGCTGTCTATGTTTAGTTTCTCTGAGTTCAAATAGTTGGAAACAAGAAACCACCCCATTGAAGCCCTACACAAGTCATGTGCATCAGTGGCCCCTGTGCGAGTTTGAGGAAATGCCAGAAGAGAAATCTTTCTTTTGCCAGGAGGAACATCCTTGTGTGTATTAGGATGGACGAATAATGCTCCTCCTCATAAAGACCATCTGATTCTTCCTATTATCTTCCATTTTATTCATAATATTGACTAACAATATTCTTCTTGTGGATGTTTTCCATGCCAAAGACACTGATTAAAAACATGGGGAGTGGATTAAACAGCATATGCTCGTGGCTCAGAAGATACCTACAGAAGGCAGCAAAACTGTGGTTGCATGTGGCAACCTTTATTCTGAAAGTTTTGAGAATTTAACAGAGTATTGTACCAATTACAGCCTTTAAAAAAATGGTCTGCCAGTATAATTTCCCAGATATATCTTACAACTCACATTGCTATTACATTGCAAAACTGTGCATCATTAACAATGTTTATATAGACAACAAAATTTAGTATTGATCATGGCAGACATTTGTAGAAAATTAAATTTGAAATCCCAAGCATAATCCTAAGAAATCTGCTCAAGAAGCCGTCCAAACAAGGAATAGTAATTTACCACACAATTTGTATGATGGATAAAAAAATAATTAGCCAACTCAATTGTCAAATAGCAGAAACTCCAACAAATTAGCCATCAGCATTGGAAGTGAAGGAATTATTAACAAAAACAATTAATGTAGTCTCCCACAAATGATCCCCTAAACTTCATGTGGCATTGCCATTAGATGTACACTGACAACCTGAAAAATCATATTAAATAAACACAAAGAAGTTGGCATGTTAAATGATAAAGTTACAGAGCAACTGAATATCCATTCAATGGACCAGTTTAGCTGGTTTAATCACATTTAAATAAACTCATGCGAATTTGACCATCAGTGACTGTTATATTAAAAGAGTCAGAAAGAATTACAAGAAACAACAAAATTCAGACAATTATATATGTCAAAATCACAGTATATTTTGCAAAACATCTATTTTTAGTGTGTAGAGCAGTATCTTCTATGTAATATGAATTCCATAGTGGCTTATGAAGATATTACACAATTAATTTTCCTTTACGTTTATCTCCCTAGTGTGTTTATTTAACCAAATAAAAACATTTTTGGTGTTTAAAAACTAGATAGTTCAAAAAAATAAAAAATCAGTTTATACCCTTTGAGATACAGCAATAGTTTCCTATATCAAGTAAAGCAATAACACTGGCATGAATTTTAATAGACATCGATTCAATAAACAGCAGCATTCCGAATTCTGGATGCAGTGCCACAACTGCAAAATTAAGCACTAGATGTGAAAAATGCTTTTAAATTTCCACATATTAAACCTATGGAATGCTCCTCAGAGATATCAGAATGGTGAAGCTGTGCCTAGTGAAATCTGAACTTCAAATAAGAGTTGAGCCATTTCAATTGCTTAGAGCTCTAAGGCAGCCCCACAGTCTATCCATTTTCAGCGCAGAAAACTAAATGCCTGCCCCAATGTAAGAAAATACGGAAATAAAATACAAAGTAGCAATTTTGTAATTGAGATAAAATACACTGATTATCACTCTAAGCTGTCATTTGGCAGCTTAATGTAGATGCTCAAGATTTAGAAAAGTCCTTTCCTGGGAGTCCATAATCACATACAGGAATTTTTTTCTGGCAAGGAAACTCTTATCTTTGGGCTGTTTCTGCTGCTGTTGGGCAGTTCCTGCCATCCAGTTCTCTCGCTGTTCTTGCGTAACACCCAACAGACACTATCTGAACCATGGGGACCTAGTTTGCGGAAATAATCCAGAAAAAAAAAAAGGGGGGGGGGGGGGTAATAGAGTTTAATTCTTTTCAGTTCAGCTTTTTAAACCATTCCAGCGTGGTGCCAGAGGAATACCAATGTCAGCAATGAAGAAAGCAATGCAAGAATGAGTATGAGGGAAGGAAAATAGTAAAACACTCTTTTTCAGCAGCAGCCCACATTTTACTCTCAGTTGTACTGTAGAGGTACACCAGAGAATGGTCAAGTACCAAGAGATACATAAAGAGCAAGTGTGAAGAAGAACTTTCTCATGTTAATTTCCATGCTTTCACTACTTCATTTTGCCACATTTTATCGTATATTTCTTTCATTTCTCATCACTAGGCTGCCGCATCTTTGTATTAGTAATTTAATTTTAGTTTTACAGTTCACCACAGTATTAAGAATATAACATTGTCTATATTACTGTTTAATTACTTCAGGCTAAGTAAATTTTAAATGCTCTGAGTATTGAGGCACGAGTGTAGCTGGCTTGAAGAAGGTCTTATCATCAGGTGTTTTATACAAAGCTAGACACATCAATACTTCATTTTCCATATGAATTGATTGATATGACATACAAAGAAGAAAAAAATCATAGTAAGATGAAGCAGCTGCCTTGCAGGGAGAGAATGAACAGGCTGGGACTCTTCAGCTTGCAGGTACTCGAGGGGGGCACAACCACGGTTACCAACTCATGAATACAGTGGGTAAGTTGAAGGCACAACTGTTACTCATCTCATCACGACAAACCAGAAGTAGGCGGTGCCTGACAAACCGGTCGAGATAGCTTTGAACAAAGGGAAGAAGGTACCACTCCACACAGCAGGCACAGAACGGCTGAAACTGGAAGCCGTGGGAGGCCCCGGTAACAAGTCGCATGGGCAAGCTCAAAAGAGAATCTCTCCAACAGAACTGGCCGGTCAAGCCAACAAGTGTTGACGCTCGGAGGGGACTGGCCCACAGGAAGCGGCCGGGTTCTCCCACCTTCCCCTTTTGCCTCCCAAATACCTTCTCCTGCTGTCACTGGGCGAGCGGTGGTGCAGGAGAGCGCTTTGGCGCTTCTGGCTGGTCACGGGCCCATCCTCGGGAGGCAAAGCACTGGGGACAAGGCAGCATTGGTCTGACACAGCACAGCGCATTCTGCGCTCTCATCCTGTCCTGCGGTGCTTGCCACAGCACTGAATTACTCTTTAATTGTTGATTTTGCCATAATGGTTGAATGTTTTGAGATGTGAAGAAACAGAGAAAAAAGAAAGATCGCTACATTTATTTTTAATTCAAAAATAAAATAAAAACTTTTTATTGCAAAGTTGAGAGGCCAGCACAACTGCATGATGTGTTCCTATTTGCATTCATTTAAATGATTTCCTATATTCATTCATTGATAAGACAATGCTACAGACTGATAAATTATGGACTGTTATAAACTCATGTTTTACACTGCAATGCCATGCCCAGAACCGATATTCTCTTCCACTGCTGTAAGATATGACACCACTTTCTAAAATAGAAACCTAGAATACCATTACTATTTTCAGACATATATAATTTACTCATCTTACAAAGTTAATATACATTCTTGTACAATACTATTCATTCATTAGAGGTTTTCTATTAGACCATGATATGCTGGAGTATATTTATAGGTTTACAAAATAGATCCACCTATTTATATTTGTGGGACTTTTTAAAGGAAAATGGGTTGCATTTGTTTTTTGGAACAGTATATACCTTTATATTCCAGAGGGGGGTAGTTTTAAATGACAGATACCTATCCACTCCTACATTGAAGCTGCCTTTGAAGCGACTGATTTGGTAAATCTCCCAGCTGAATTGTTAGGTAATCCTAGTTGCTAAAAACGAAGCATTTTCTACTTCTAAGTTTTGTCCTAAAGTGATTCAACAAGCATATAAAGATAATGCTCAATTTCCCATCCTAATCCAAACACACTCTTCCAAATTCCTTCCATCTACAAACACAGAAGAAGCGTCAAGCCTTCTTCCCAGAGGATACTTTTCTCAGTCTTCCAGAAACACTCAGAAATGTTGACACTGTTTTTCTAAGACATGATTATTACTGTTCTCAGTTAGAATAAATGATGATTTCTCTCTCTCTCTTTTTTTTTTTTTTAAGGCCACTTATTTACCAAAGGTAAACAGAATATGAAAAGATTAAGCATTACAAAAATCTACTTAGAAGGACTCTAATACATTTTTTTTCCACTTAGCTTGTCTATGGAATTCTCAACAACGACTACCGGACGTGAACGTAGCAATTGAAACAGGGATCTGCGCTGCAGAAGTCACACCAATAAATGATGTTCTATTCTGACAAAAAGGACAAGGAAAGATGAAAGAGTTACTATCCATTTGATTAACCACATTTTTCTTATAAGCCCCAATGCCTAAAATACCTCGCACAAGAAAACACACCTAAATTTTTGTTTCTTAAAAGGAGTACCGCACATTAATTGTATGCTTTTCAATTTACAATATATTACAAAAGTAAAAATCCTGAAACATAATTTATGTTCAGTACAACTGTAAAATGCTAAATTATGTTTTCTTGCCATAATTGACTCCTTTGACAATAATGAAATCTTTAATGGAATTTCATAACTATTAGGAGCACTTAGCTCAGCAATATGAATTTAGCCCAGACAGAATAACCTATAGAACAGCAGGAACTCCAAGAATGAAGTTTCTATATTTTCAGAAGTATCTATTGAATATGTCCACAGAAAGTCAGATTTTCCCCATTCCTTCTTCCCCAGTGATATTTATAGTGACTACCTATCTCCAAATCTGCATACCTCAAGGACTCTGCCATAGGCTAAGAATGATTTCTGTAGCTAGTCTTTGGCACTGTTTTCTAGACTACACTTCTTGCATGAGTTGCAACATGTAAATTTGTATGAAACCATAGAAACTATGACAATCAAACTGTGTCATAAATAGTACTCATGAGATGGAAGACATCACCATAAATAATAGTTGAACAGCTGAAGCTTCTTTCTGTATATATTTTCTTCTCCCCTGTCACTGTGCTGCGTGAATTGTGGTGCTCAAGAAAATATGCTGGGAAGCCATGAAGCCCAAAGATAAAGTCTAGAAGATATAATTGAAGCATATTCTTTTACATAAGGTTAACCCATATAGGAAAATCTGTCTCCATTGCTGTATGTCCCAAGACAACAGCAACGTCAGTAACTGCATAGTAGAAATGGGGGCATTCATATCTATCTTGCACCTCCATTAGTCTGTGGGGGGCAATATAAGGAAAAAGCAATGAAAAAAAATTTTACTAGCAAATTCAGCAACATGACTGCCTATATAACAGATGTGCTGATTCAATTGCACTGTTTTTCAACAAAACTAAAAAAAAGAATGACCAAAAGATACTAAATTATAATCTCACGTTAAAAGAAATTCCAGAAACCAGGAGTTCATTTTCACCACTCTGGCTGTGTTTAATAATTATGCTCAAAGATGTCCAAAAAAGATTAAAGTTCAAGCATCGAAATAAAGGGCTTTTTATCAACAAATTACCCACAAAATTGCCTCAAACCACTTGAGACTTCTAGTTCCTTCTAAGTCATTAACAAAACGCACATTAGTGATCTGATGCAATTAATTAGCATAAAAATAAACATTTTAAAAGTTTTATAACATTTTGCTGAATATTTCAGTAAAAGCAAGAGCACTGACTTCTGATGTACCAGCCAAAATCTGTTCTTGCTGAGGTCTGAAGGCAAGCTATTCCATTTCCATCAATGTAGTGATTCTGACTATCAAAGAAATTTATACCAATCTAACTGAGATCAGAAAAACTTTTGTCAATGGCATTTCATTGAATTTGTATTGATGTAACAGGATTACAATGTGATCCTAGGGGTTACGATCACCCCAGCCATCTTTGGCAAAAAAATATCCTACACAATGTAATACGCACAAATCCAATACCATCTGAGAGGACTGAAGTGTATTTTACTGTCCATTTTCTTCCACCTCTCCTGTCCAAATCACAAATTTGATTTTTAAAAGGTGATTGCTGAAATGGGATCTCCTGCGATGACAGCCTTTCTCCCATGAAATTATATGAATAATGTCAGAAAGCAGCATCCTGCTTGCTTGAACGTAAAACAGTCTGATGTCAGCGGTAACCTGTCCCTTCACTGCCATCTTGTGATCCACAAAGCTATGTCAGTTCACATCCTCTGATTAAATTACACCTGTAAATCTACAGCTGCATATGCCAACCTGATCTATGTGACTGGTTTACATTTCCCCATCATCCACTTGCCACGGAGATCTCGGTGAAACTGCAGTCTCCATCAGAGGACCGAAACTTTGCATTGCAATCGGCGCAGATACCTGTTGTCAGAGCCCTGCAGGCACCTTTAGTTGCCCCGACCAGCCTCACCAGGGACCCCCACCCATGCACATGGGTGCGGGGGCACCCAGACCTGACCTGAGCTACGTTGGAGTTACACCTCTTCCCAGTCCTGCTCCTGGCTGTTCCTGCGCTGTCATTGAGATTTCCCAGACTAACCTCAGACCTGACTTATTACCTCGCCTTTTGCTGGATCGCCGACTGCTTGGCTGTCGGTGGGAGCTGCCACCAACCACGCTCTGCTCAGCCAGCTCAGGGGCTGTGGAATGGTGCCCCACCGGTGATGGCCCTGCCTGGCCCGGGTGGGGGTCGCCCCCTGCTTCTCCACCCTCATGGACCAGCCCCAAAGCCCATGTTGGAGCAAGACGGAGCTAGCCAGGCTTTCAAGTATAGATAGTCTGTTTGGCAACTGCCTCGCAAGGTATTTTACCTTTACTAATAGAACTCTTATTATGCACCACAGTATCAATGTGACTTTTCTTTATTTTGAGCTCCTTATTCACCTTTTTGTGTAAAAAAAAAAAAAAAAAAAAATCCTTTTGGAAAAAGAAAGGAAGCTATACAATATTTTTGAAGTCTTTGATTTGTTAAAATGTGCTTTTCATTTTCACTTTACATAAAATATTGATGAAGTACATAACAGTAAAATATCATATTTAAGCCCTTTGAAATTGCAAAAGAGATTTTCAGTTATTTTGACATAAATCCAATACTAAAAGATATTGTAAGTTATCGGTGACCTTGTGCAAATGTGCATTAAAAGGTTTTCATGCAAACTGTACAGAAGTTACAAAGAATTATATTATCACTTAGAATTTTTTTATAAGTGTATGTTAATAGATAGTTTAAGAACATCTATATTCTAGCATCTAAACTACTTTTATGATGATGAATAGAGTTTTAGTGAAAGAAAGAAAATGCTATTAAGATTTGTCAAACTTGAAAACTCTTCATGTCCTACTTTCATGTATTACAAGTGTTTAATATCACCTTACAGTCAAGGCTAATAATGACAAGACAGTCCATGTAAATATATTTCTTACAGAAAGAAACAAATTTAACTCTTAACAAACCCCACTGATTTAATGCAATTTACCAGAAATTGAAGGAGAAGGGAAAACATGGATACAAGAGTTCAAGTTTGATGTCACTGTACCCTGTACAAATACTCCCAACACCCCTGCGTGGTTCTCTGGGCACTTTTGTGGAAGGCAGAGGGCTGGAATCGATCTTTTGAAGACACCATCTCCAACTTCCCAAGACAATTTCTCAGTGCAATCAGAACCCAAGTGAAGAACCTACAGCAGTGACTATGGACAGACAGACAATACCTCACAGTAAAAGTAACACTTTCATATCTGCAGGAAAAGAGTATGGGCTAAGTAGGCAAAAGATACACATACAAGAGATGTATGCACTGTGATGGTTACATTTTTGGGGAGGACAGAAGTGAAGCATCTTCCCTGCCTCTACCCATTAATGAAGGAATACATATAAGACTCTAGAAAAAGATCATGGTTTATGGTCTACTTATGTTTTCACAGATGCTCTAAATACCTTAGGGCTTTCTTCATAAACAGGCATGCCTAGCATGCCAGGGATTGTAAAATTTCAGTAAAATTTAATGGACATTTAAAAACATCCTGGTCAGTCATTTGAATCATATTTTGTGGTAATGGTAAGGGATACCTGTGAAAGCACAAACAGCAAGTAGATACCTAGTTCCTACTTATTGCCTTTGTAGATATAGAGTGTCCTAGAGGACTAGAGAAAGAACATCCCCCCCTGCTAGGCTGCAAAACTCCAATTAAGTAAGTGATTTCCATTACCATCCTATCAAACTCTGGTAGCTTTATCTCTGTTCAACCAGAATTTCAGTAATAAATCTGTTGGAATCTCAATCAAAAGTGAAAGAAATGGAGATGGTCAAAGGTGCCTGAATAAAGAGAATATCCTTTCTCAGGTCATGGGATAGTTTCACGTTTGTTCCTTAAAACCCCAAATCATGATTCTGCATGAAGCCATCACAGGGAACTGAATCTCGTAGCTCTGAAATAGCAGGAGTGTTTGGAATCCTGCACTTACGGAGAGAAGCATCAGTCCCTTTTACTCTTCTACTTTGGTATTGGTAGTATTCAGTTGGAAGAAAGAAGTTAAGGAAGTGCAAGAACTGTCAGTATGACTGGGAAGAAGCAAAAGAAACTGGAGAAAAAGTCCTCTTAGTCACCCTTTCCTTCGACCTTCAATCTTTTCTTCCTTTAAATCCATGCTTTCCTTTCATCTTATAGAATTGCTGAGGAATTTCTGCAAGATCTTTCCAATACCACCTCCAAGACAAATTTGACAAGCAAAGCATGCTTTGTTCTGAAAAGTTGTCCTGAATTTCATAAGAAATTAACTTAGTCATAGCACTATAAGGCCTAGGAGATTGTTTCAATTTATAGTCTCCATAGCTTTAAACATACCAAAATGACACTGTATTGCAGCAGTGAGCGATTAGCAAGAGTACCTCATGTTCCAAAGTCAAGCTGGCCAGTAATTGTCAGGAAATAACTTGTCAGTCATTACCATAAATAGTATCCTCAACAACCCATTACTGGAAAAATTACCGAATAAATCAGTTTCACGCTTCTATCAGTCTGGAGAGCAGTACACAATTTTCATACAATCGCTAGATGCAGAAAATCATAAAACAATGCAGGTTGGAAGGGACCTCATCAAGCCCAACCCCCCAGCTCAAAGCAACATAAAATGACCACAATGAGTAACGGAAATGGGGAAAACACAGCATTTAGACTTGCATTTTCAAAATGCTCTATTCCACAAAAGTAAAATAGTAATAGAAATGTAAAATTCATCTTGCTAATTGAATCAGGAAATAAACCCCCTATCTTTATCTCATTAACTGGTTAACCCTGAGTGTAAAAGCCGAGAGCGTACTGCACTGTGCATCTTCAGCAGAACTGAACATGGAGGGTGGATCTGTCTCTTCCTTGGAGTACCAGAGCCGGCTAAACAAAGAAAGGTAGTCCCACTGGAAATGAGGTTCCTGTTATCCTGTTGGTGTTTATGCACGATTCCCAGCTCAGACTGCATCTGATTTCTGATATAATGTCTATTGTTGGTTAACTGAAATTAAATGAAAGCGTTGTTATGATTAATGCATTGTTTATTTTTAAAAATGAAAGCATAAATTCCTCACTAATAGACAATGTTACATTGTTATGTGACTACCAGCACTTAAAACACACTCCAGTCTTAAGTGGATGTTTTGAGGCAGCTAACGCTTCCGTTTCTTCATTATGTTTCTATTCATTTGAGTTCTGAAACATGGCAAGTGCTAATACACTGGCTCTACTGCTGGTATCCTTCCAAGCTTTTTTCATTTATTGAAGAATTGACTTCTGTTAGTTGATAATGCACTTTAAAGCAAGATCAAACGTAAATGTAAATTCCCATTTTTTACACAAACTCTTGAACAAGTTCGGGAAAAAAACTTAAGGTGTTTTAGGAAAAAAGTTTAAGATTATAAACATTTATCAAGCACTATTTACGTTCCTCAGAATAATACTACTGTGTACACAAACTTTTCAGAGATTTGTTTCTTTAAAGCATGTCCAATCCCAACTGGATGCAACATCACAGCAAAATTAGAATGTTTATTTTACAGTGACCATTCTAGTCCTAGTGTCCACAACAATTATTGAGAAACTAAAACGTAAAAACGCCAAACCAACCAAACAAAAAAAACCCACTCAAAAATCCCTTGAAATTTTCATTGTGCGGTAGCGACAGTAGAAATTCAAAATAGAAAGTGTAAAAGATGTTGTTATTCTCTAGCAAACGAATGATTATCACTTGCAGTATAAACTTACTAGTTTCAAAATTATACCAAAATTATGCTTTGAAGTCAGCAAAATACAATCAATATTTACAAACAAAACAAAATGAACAAAAATTGTAATATTTTTATTTGAAATTAGGATCTAGACAATGTGTCTACATAGAAATGTTTGGAGATTTGTTTACCATTTTATTTAATGCAGAAGACTAACTGGAGTTCTTTGTTGCTGTTCTTGATAAAAACCTTCACTGAGTGATAATATCAGAGGGTCACTTCTACTGTAGCACAGCCATATGCATCTCTAGTTAAGGATCTCAACTGCTTTTGTTATCAAGCAGCAGTATAAAAATAAAATTCATCACTGCAAAGAGGTCAACGTGAAGAAGAACATAAGCCTTTTAGATATTCATATTAAATGGATAAATACATAACCAAAACCCAGAAAAACTTAGTCCCTAGCATTTTATCACAATACACCTGCAGAATGTCCCCTATCATCAGTACATGGTCAAGGTCTACAAAATGTAGTTACCACAAGAAGTCCTTTTACCAAACCCAATCACAGGCTTCTTGGTTGAAGCACAACGTCTTTTCATACTTAAACTCCTGTATCCAGGAAACAGGAATAAAACTGTCTCAAATTACACATACATTGTGATTATAAAGCACTTTGAGGTTTGTAAATCAGAACCATTTTCTACAGCAATTTAGCAATAGCATAGTTATAGCAGGGAAAAAATGCGAACGTTCAGGCCAATGAAAATTCACAAACATTATAAAAGGGAAATAAACAGTCAGCTTTCAATAGTCATGCAACTTCATTTACAGATTGCATGCTAGATTCTTAACTAAGTTCTAAGCCCTCCTGCTTGGAAGGTACAATAGCAATAGCCACAGATACTGGCTATGTTAGAAAGTGGAAGAGAAGCAGCTCACAGAGTGAAGCTATAAGCACTACGGTCTCTATAACCACAATATACACATTTCATGGGATCTACTTCTAATCTGGTCCTGTGAACGAAGTACCACATAACAGCTGGAAAACAGGGGGACATGTGCTTCCAGAGCATATCTTCCAGTTTATTCTTCTCTAAGAGGAAATAATGTTGGAATTGCTCAGTGATGCAAAACAAGAAGAGACAGTTGTTAAAGGCAGACCTGCTTCAAAGACGCTCCCACCAATATTTTGCAAATGACTAACGGGTGAAATTTCAGAGTGATTTTTAAACTTTGGAATTTTAAAACCAGGATGCAAGAGTTAATCACATCTTTCTATGTCAAAACACCTAAGGAAGTTTATAATCTCAAAGAGCAGATCAAGGATTACCAAATTATCAGTACATATGGACTTAATTCAGACATCTGAGGCTGAAAATGCTGAAATGTTATTGCAATGACTACATCTAATCTGGTCGATGGCGTGCAGATTTTCTACTCAGCCCCTGAGAAAAACAATGTAATATATAGACACTGTCAGTTTATTTAAAAAATCCTGGTGAAATATTAAGAAATGTTTCAAATTATCTTCCTATATCATAGTTTGGCACATTAATAGATGTAGCTAGGTTTTTACAAATACTGAAAATATGAATATTTCCTAAGGTCAGAAAATGACTACAGTAGAAAAAAATCTTTGGAAATATTCTGTATACTTTTTGTGATGAAATTTTTTTCAATGACAAGTTAAACTCTACATTAGACTTTAGGATCTAATTAGAAAATGAAAACTACCACCTGAAAGCTAAATTCCCAATTCTCCAGAATTCTTAAAAGCAAAAGAGTAAGTCACACAGAACTTTAGCTCAGATCTAGTTTCCAGTTCCCAATCCATTCAATTTTGTCAACAGTGACTTTGGAGGTCTTTTCTCTCACCTCGTTTATGGAGTCTTGCATCTATATAGTTATGCTTTGGTTTGTCTATAATAAACAAAACTATCCAGCTATGCAAATATCTTTTTCAATTATACAAAAATATAAAACGTTCTGCACTTGCATATCACATTTTTCACAGTTATCTGTGAAAATGAGCCATTTTCACAAGTGAAACAGTGCCATCTTGTGTATTATGGACTTTTTCTCTTGCCAAAGTAGGAATATTCTTCCCTAGGGAAGAAAATCTATGTTCATGGATTCCCCCCCCCTCGCCCAGAATGATGTGAAGTGCCATAGATAAAGTTTGCAATTTACTGATGAAAACAGTTGTTCAAGTCATTCACAAAGCCCTGTTGAAATAACTTAGTACCTTCCATTGAAGCAAGCAAAATGAAAACCAGTTTTCAAATGAACCACCACAGGAAAGTTAGATTCAGTTCTCCACAAATACATTTTACTCATGTAATATCTTAGACTGCAGTCTCTCTGTATAATGGTTTACATACAGTTTTAATTAACAGCTTTAAAATTTAATTTATATAGGCTGAATCTCCATCTGTTTAATGTCCCTGAGTACCTATGTAAGTCCACATCATACAGTTTTAAAAGTATTGATGACCATCATTAAAACGAACAACATGGCTTACAAAATTTTATTTTCAGTTTATAGCTACTACTCTAAACTATTATTGTTTTAGACAACCGGAAATAATAATTGGTACTATAGCATTCTAATATCATATAAGAATAAGCAAGTAACAATTTTAATTAACAGTTCACATTTGCATTCATTTGGATGCTAAAAAAAACCCCAAATAACCAAGAAAAGTCTGTTTAACAAACACTAATATGGATATAGAGTAATTAATAACTCTAGAGCAGCTCTTGATGAATGCTTTTGTAATTTTAAAATTATGTGGTGACATGTACTGCCTATAATTTGGGTAGACACATGCACAAAATGCAGTTGTTTTATCAGCTGATAATTCAATACTTTCTGCATCCATAAAATTATTAATTCCTGCTGATTATGTCTAACTTTGGTCAGAAAAGCAGGCTCAAGGACATAGCTGCTTATAGTACAAGAAACTCAGCAGCAGTAATCAAATGAATATTCCTGGTCCATTTTTTAAGTAGTGTCATCTATTCCTATAATTTTAAGAATTTCAGTATTTTCCAGCCTTTTTGTAAATTGGCACAAATATTACAAAGCTTTTAAAACATAAATAGACTTTTTTTAAATTCATAGATAAACACACTGAATTATGTAACCCCATACTTAAAAAAAAAAAAAAAAAACAAAACCAAAAAACCCCAAACAAACTATCAGCTGAGAGGAAGATTTCTAGGGAATAAAACACCAGACAAATGGCAAGACTGAATGTCAAGAGCTGGTATGTACCAGAAAGGTAATTATGAACTGAATGATGTTTACATTAGGAAATAAAAACTCTATCACAGGCATAATCTCAGGAGTACTCCATGTCACTCTTTTAACTTGTTGTGCTGAAACTGATAGAAATGTAATTGTAAGATTATAAGAATTCTTATAAAAATCTGTATTTCAGGGCCAAATATAATTTGACACACTACATAGTTAGGAGTTATGCTGAGATTAAGGATTAAAGACTAGATAGAAGACATAGGGGTTTCTATCTATTTCCCACGCACTGCATAATGTTCCAGACTTTATGGCTATTTTTATAAACAATTCCAGACCAATGAAACTAAGGCAAGCAAGACTCATCTTCTGCTCATACTTTATTTTTCAATCACGACCTTTAAGGTGCTCTAAAATTGTTACAGAATAAATCTAGCGTCTCACTAAGGAGAATAAGCTCTCAAAAGGTTCAAACTGATATTAACAAACTTCAAAATATTAAATATGTCACTCAGCTGCTAGAACCACTCCTGGTGGTGGGACTCCCAAGCCTCAGAACTACAGAACAGCCCCGACACTGAGATGGAATTTCAAGTATTACACCAATTCAATTAATCTTCTCTGGGCACAGGTTGGCACTAGGGTAAAAAGATACTGAAGCAGAGTAATGCTGAAATTAATAGCAGCTGCAGTTAATGGGGGGAGGGTACTTGCTCCAGGTAAATGAAATTGCTTTGTATGGAGAAGATGATAGGCTTAGGGAGAATGAAAGCAAGCGTCTCTAGGCAAGGACTTAAGAGACCTGAACTTAGTTCTCAGTTCTGCTAAAGTTTTATCACTCCATTTGACGTACCCACTATATATTTCTACATATGTGTATACATGCATATACATACACACACATACATACACATCTGTCTTCTGTGTATATTTACAGCATGTATGCATATTAAGTCACAACATAAAAATGTTACAACTTAGACCCACTGTTTTCAAGCAGAGATCATTCACTTGGGCAGAAAGCCATCCATCTCGGGGTCCAAAGTGGTTTGGACAACTCGTCTGGTATTTTACCACACCCCTGTCCTACCTGTGCCTCTATTTTTCAAATGCAGAAAGGGCTTAACAGGCTTCTTTTCTCCAGCTCATATCTGTGAGGCTTAGTTAATTATTCTAGTCTGTGTGTGTGACTCAAACACTACTGTCGCAGTAATCATATACAAGTTTGATGATAAAAATGAACTACAATCACATAATGAAAAGGCAAACAAATCCACACAAAGTTTACACTTTAAAAAGGGAAGAACAAGTTTTAAAAAGTTGTTTCACACATCACTAGACCAAATAAAAAAGAACTTATCCATTAAAAGAAAGCAAACAGCACACCTAGAGAAGTTTCATTTTATTTTTAAATCACATTCCAACAACTTCCACAGAGGTCATTTAATTGTTAAGATACAAAAATAAATCATTAAGGGCTAAAAGCCAAGTAGGTGAACAATGCAGGTCGTAGTACAGTACTGCATGTAGTACAGTCCACTCCATGCTACTCCACTCAAGCTTGTTTCCATAAAATAAAAAAATATTTCTAAATTTCTTGCAGTCTCCCAATATTGTCAAACGCTCTGCTTATGTAAATAAGTTCAATATTAAATTGCATTTTAAATACATCATTACAATATGCTTGCTTAGTTTGCATACTACTGCTTGGAAGTCACAGAAATAAGAGTAATTCAATTATCTGATTGTCATATTAATCATCACAGATAAACATCAGGCATACATTAGAAAGAAAATAGGTGTTACTCCGTGAGCAGTAGTGACTGTATTCAGATTTCAGTCAAGCTAACACAAAAGTGAGAGCTCCACGTTATGATTATCACACGCACAATGTTGTCTATATCAGCTGCAAAATAAGACCCCATCACAATAATAAGCAGAAGACAATTTTAAGCACAAAGAAGCATGCACATGCAACTAGGATCTCAAAACATGATATCCAACTATTTGCACAGCTCATATTCAGCCTAGTAGTCCTGTATCTAGGATATTTGTTATTGTCCTGGTTTCGGCCTGGATGGAGCTAATTTTCTTCCCGGTAGCTACTGTGTTGTGGATTTAGTACGGGATTTGGTATGTGAAGAATCTTGATAATACACTGATGTTATTAGTTGCTGCTAAGAGATCAAGGACATCTTCCAGCTTCCCAGGTTTTGCCAATGTGCAGGTGCAAAAAGCTGGGAGGGGTAGAGCCAGTACAGTTGACCCAAACTGGACAAAGAGTATTCCATACCATAGGCGTCATGCCCAATATATAACTGGGGTTGGATGATGGGCCAGGCACCTTTTGTTTGTTCATGCTTTCGTTCGTTCAGCTGTTCGTTTCCTTGCTCTCTCTCTCTCTGGAACTTCCAGTTCCGAGATCGCTGCTGGGGAAATCGCTGTTCGAGATCGCTGCTTGGGATCATTCCGAAATCACTCTCATTTTCATTCTGTGATCACTGCTCAAGACGGGCTGTATCAGTCATCGAGTGGTGAGAAATTGTGCATCATTCATTTTGTATATTCTATTATAATTATATTTTTAATTATTATCATTATTAATATATAATAGAATTATCTTTTCCTTCGATGTCCTGGTGAACTGTCTTTATCCAAACCAACAAGTTTTGTTTTGTTTTCTTTTCTTTCTTATTCTCCTCCCCACTCCACGGGAGGGGTGGGGGGCGGGGAGTGAGTGAGCGGCTGCATGGTACTCGGATTAATGGCTGGGTTCTAAACCATGACAGTTGCTCAAATTGTTACATATATATTACCTGAAACAGTATCATCCAACCGCTTGAAATAAGTCAAAGTACTAAAATGGATGTACAAGGCCTACGAGGAAGCTCAAGAGCTGGTTGTATCTTTATAATTTTATTATTTTCTTTTTTGTTTGTCTATCATGTAGTAAAGCCATCTGACAGTATAACTTAATTTTGCTGTAAGAGGAATTTGTGTACACTTAGGTTACTGAGGATCATTTATTAGTAACTCCTAGGTAAATCATTCACATATCAGTCTAATATTCACAAAAAAAAATCCATGTTCTGTAGGATGTCAAAGTTGATCTAAAAATAATTCTCAAAATATTGCTGATTATTTCTTTAGTTTGTTTTACATCTTTCAAAACATGACGAAGAACATCCACCCTGAAAATTCAGGCCACTTGTATGATACTAAAGTAAGGTAAGGCAAACTGCACCCATTTAAAAATAAGGATGTGCCACCTGACTCCTCTATATCTTAGCTACTATAGCTCTTTGTTCCATCTCATACATCTTAGGTGAAGAGTTGACACAAGCTGAAAAGGTGTGATAGTAGAGAAGTAAATGAGGATATACCACCTAACATAATACATCCTTTGTCTTAATTTGAGTGGCAAATTATTGGTAGAATGACTTTTCAATACAATTTAAGTATCTGAATGATCAAGAGAAATTCTTTACCTCCAACTAATTTACTACCTACACACATCCACTGTGCTCCTTGCTAAGGCAGACACTCTTTCACACATTTTCTAGGTCTAACCTCCAGTAAAAACAAATTTTTATAAAGAGGGTTTTGGGCAGGAGGTTAGTAGGAGGGAATGGTGAAATATTTTTTCCATGTAATGGAAATGTAATCTTCTTTTAGCCACAGCATGTAAGAGCTGGGTTAACAAAATAGTACTGCAGATATTGTGAAAACAGATTTTCAGCGCAGACTGTCAATGAGCCACACATTTCAGAGGAAAAGGTATAGTAACATTGAAATGCACTAGATTTGCAGGAGAAAAATATTGCCTGTAACCCCACCTGGCGATAGAAAGAGAAGTGGGCCATATCCTAGGGTTACTGATTAACAAGATTCAGTTTTAACTTTTAGATTTGGTTAATTATTTACTAACAACATTACTAATTATATTATTTACCAATACTGTTTATAAACCAAGTCCTAAAATTATTTTGAAACCTGTGAAATGTAAAGATATGAAATACACAGGACAACTCATACTTTTAATAATGCACATGCCTAAGGAATTTGCTGATTAATTACTGTAATGTTTTGTCAGATACAATATCGATTGAGAGGACTCCTAAAATTACAATAGGAATAGTATCCAGCTTCTCATATATGTTTCTTCAATATTTACTTTTTTTTCCCCTCTTACGGAGCATAAAGCACCAAGAAAGAGAAAATCTGGCATGAAATCCTTATACAAACTAATACTCTTGACTCAGTAATGATTCTGCCCCATCAGTTTATATCAATTGGCCCCATTTCATTACCCATCTTTAAAATGTGCCACCATCTTAGACGTTACATAAAATCAGCACATAACTCCTTTAAATTTAGCTCATTCATCCAGAATGGAATGTTTTTTTGAATCAGGTAGTTCTGTCCTCAGCAATGGTTCCCAATATTCATTGCTATAACAGCAATAGCTGCTATAGCAGTAGGACAGGAACTGTGCCTGACATGGGAAAAGTTGTACAGACAGCAACAATTCACCTGTAGAGTTACTTAAAAACAAAACCAAGAAACCCATTGTCAACAGATACAGCCTAGTTTGAATGGAAGTTCAGCACTGGAGTTTACTGCTCTTTCATTTAATACTTTCCCGCAAGAAAAATGATCAAGTTGCTGTCTTAACCCCAGTATAATCTTTTTTATCAAAACCAAAATATATAATAAACTATAAGCCTTCACTATATTACTTATCAACGAAGATGAAGCGTGTGAAAGCCCAGTGAACATCACAAATGCCACTGGGAAGACCCACTGCAAGAGGTATCAGTCACCGTGTCTATTAGAGCGTGAGAGGGAAAAGACTGGTAGCAGTTGCAGCGCTTTGCTTGCGCAGGTACATGACCTGACCTTCTCAGCCTTCCTAAAGAAAGTTCACCTCAATTAGTCCACTACGTATCAGTGAAGAGCGCAACACTGAGTTTATGATAAATGGCAAAGTCCTCTTATTTCTATTAGATACTTTTCCACATAAATATCTTTCAAAATGATGAAGAATCTGTACGTGAACCTCAGTTTCTCTTCTTACCTGTGTTTTTGCTAACACAATTATCACCAATGTTATGGTACATTTGAACTGGCATTTTAAGAAGATTTTCGTGAGATGCAATAGAGCTTATACGCTGCAGACGATAAACATAACTGAGCCAGTGTTTCCAGTCTCCTCATCTATCATTCGCTACGTACCATGTGACGCAAATATAGCATGGCATTACACACATAAGGGAAATACTTAAGATCAAATTAGTTCTTAGAACACACACACATACAATTAGAACAAATATGGTGATTATTTGAAGATCATCTGGAAAAAAGCCCCATGAAATAAAACTCTAGGTAATGATGTATTTCAAACATTTTTGGCAGAGCAAATCAAAACCATAAACACAGGAAGCCCGAGACCAGTACTGCTGATGACCTGAAATAAATATCTTGTGCCTCAACCCAGGCTGGTGGGTTATGTCATTGAAGAATATATTACACTAATTGTCTTTTCTAAGGAGATTACTGTTTAGACATTATAATGAAGACAGCAACCTGCTTATTTTAGATGCAGGATGAAGAAGCAAGAGTCACAAAATTTCTAAATATACTTGTTCACACAAAATCTTTTTTGTCTTGAATAAATACACTTGAACTAAAACAGAAGAAGAATTTCTACTCTTGCTGCCTAATTTGAGGAAGATGAGTCTAGCTTTTAAAAATTACATTCACACAACTGCTCTCGAAGTACATAGCTTTTGGGGTGCTTAGCAGAAAGGAAAAGTCATCCCTCTGATACTTCAAACTGTGATAATTACTTTTAAACACAGGCCTTAACCTCAGATGAGTTGTAAAATAATACTGATGCACCGAACAAAAATTTTTGAGGAGAGATTGATTAATTCAAGCATTTTAAAGATTTTGCAGTATTATTTCTTGAACTCAATGACTGACCTTTACCTTCTGCAGCTACGAAGCTGGCCAAACTTCTATAATCTCAGGAAATTTGTACTTCCACAAGTGGAGAATCCAGATTTAATTCTAGCCTCATCACACATCACAGCACATTTCCTGAAGAACGATGCCAGAAGAGTATCTTCTAAAAAAAGTTTTATTTAACAGAAAGATAGAAAGATGAATCTCAAAACCTTAAGCAAGGTGTTGGGGGGGGGGGGGGGGGGGGGAGTGATTCAACTATTCAACTTTTGTATTAGAATGAAAAGGACTAGCAGCTCCAAAATATAGACTGCAGCTGGAAAGAATAGGCGAAGGAAACTGGAATGGGATAAGAGATGTAAAGAGCTAGATATTCTTCACACTGATACATTTCAATTACTCTTCTATTTTACAATTTTATTCATTAAAGGAGAGCAAGCTGGTGCTCTAGCTGATGCTCAAGTGCATCTCTTAAATGGCAGTCATGAAAAGTTATCATTCATATTCTTGTAAATGTTCTAAATATGTCTTGCTCCTAAAAGAATGCTTCTGCCACTTTACCATCTTTGCGTAGGAATTTTTTTGTGTATTTTAGGGGATAATGTTAATAAAGCAGGCTTCTAATATAACATAAAATTCAAGTTCTGAAAACATACCTGAAGAGCTTCAAAAGTACCATAAAATAGATTGTCCATCCACTTGTTCTACTTCCCAAGTAGAAGGGCTTCAACTATTTCCCTTAAACATACTATAGCAGCCCTTGTTTTGTGCAAGTATGTCTTGATATTCAGCTTTGTATCTCTTATTTCTGCAGTGTGCCTCAGTAGTTAATGCCAGCCTTACTATTCCAGTACTCCAAATGACTGCTCGTTAACAATCTGGTATCCAAATATAACTGCCTAAATTCACCCTTATTTACATCATTCCTGCTTAAAACAAGGGACTGCTGGCACTGGAACCACATAGTAGGTACAGCTCTAGTGAGATATGGTACAACAGGTTCATCCATTCACTAGGATCACTGAAAGCCAATTTCAAAATTCCCTGAGGTCTGCCGGCACGTGACAGAATACAAAATCCACCGCACATGATCAACATGTGAAGATTAAAGAAGATGATTAAAAAATAAACTTATCAGGCACGTTCTGCTGTACAGCATTGGTAAAAATACCCCATGCTTCATTATATATTGTTAGGTGTAGTAATTAGAGTATAAGCACACTCGGATCAATTTCATGTACTATGTTTCTGCATATTTCATGAAATCTTTTGTACCGACACTTCAGGATCAACTGCATTTCCAAAGCACAGGCATTATCGCCATTTGAGCTATCCAGTGTGTCCTAGAACTGCTGCTCCAAGAGGGGCAGAGTCACACACAGACCCTTTGCTGTTTCGGTCCCTCCCTCCCTGTGTGGAGGTGGACAACCGAGGGTGCCCTGACCGACACCCATAGATAGTTGAACCGAGTCTCAAGTGATCAATGCACCTAAATACCTGGTGGGGAGGGCAATAAAGAGGGCAGAGCCTGGCTCTTCTCTGCGGTGCCCAGTCACAGGCCAACAGGCACAAATTAAAATACAAGAAATTAGGCAAAAAAAAAAAAAAAAGTTTCACTGTAGGGGTGATGGAACCCTGTAGCAGGTTGCGGAAATATCGACATCCTTGGAGATACTCAGAACCTGAGTAGGCACAGCCCCAGGCAACCTGCCCTAGTTGACCCTGCTCTACACTGTCTACTACGCTTTCTCTCCTCCTTATCCTCTTTATGTTTTATTGTGACTAGTAAGGAGATTTGGGCACTAGCAGATGTGGAAAAAAAAATAGAGAGGGAATTCCCTGCATAGCGAGAACTCCTGAAGCAGTATGTGAACAGTAGCCAGCTTAATCACATTACTAGAGGAGCTGGTCAAACCAGTGAAACAATGTTTTATCACTTCTTCAATACAAATTTCCGCAGTACTGCTATCACATAATATTCTTCAGAGTGAAGAGTTGTAAATCAGGCCTTGATGACATAATTCTTTGAAAAATATGACAAGAGCTTGTCAGTTAATATTTGCCTTTAATCTTTTTTATCTCCTTAATACAAAAAATATAATGTCATTGTTTTGAACCTGAGGTATGAGGTAATAGGTTTTGGTAGCTTATTAACAAGGCTATTGCACAAAGAGAGGCAGAATGTAATTCTGTTCATTTTCTTTCAGTGAAGACTTTTTTTATTTTTCTTTTTTTTTAGGTTTCAATACCTTGTCCCTAATAAAGTGGTATTCCACCTCTGCTCACCACTGCTTTGAAAACTGGCTAGTATTTAAAACATTGATCAGTGAAAAACAGCAATGTATCATGTCAAAAGGAGGTGTCTGGTGAATGCTGCTGGGATAAGAGCTAGGTCATGTTTTAATTAAATTCCTCATTAGTGATCTGAAAAAAAGTATAAAGAGCATGCTAATGAGATTCACATATTGAAATTGGAAGGTGCCTTACAGTCCAAACAACACAGAAAAGTTTGGAATGTGGGGGAGGAAAATCTCCTGTCCTTGATTTTGAAAATTTTCCATTATCTGGCAGGTTTTTGAAAAAAAAAAAATCAAATGCAGAAATGAAATTTGAACTCAGCTGGTGTTTTTTTGTTTGGATTTTTTTGTTTGTTTGTTTTTACTGAGAAATGGAAGGCTGTTCTAATAAAAAATATCTTGGAGACAGTAGTGGTGAACAGAAAGTTAGACAAGATTTTTTCAGTGCCATTACATTCAGACCTGGACGCAGCCCAAACCACAGCAGAGGGAGGAAGAAATGCTCCGCTGCTGGTCAGATGCTGTAGCATCCCGTAATTAAGACCGTGCAGACCCTAGGAGAGTGCTACTGCTCAGAGCTCAACCTCCACGCAGTCACAGAACCATTTAGACGGGAAGGGACCTCCGGACGTCCACCGAGTCCAACCTCCACTGCCCTCTTCGCCCACCCCCTTAGTGGCTGGTGAACTTCTAGCTCCACCGAAGCCAAAGGTAAAGCTTGCTGGCCCTTCGCTTTTTATAACTTCCTGAAAGTGATAGTTTAGATGAAATGCCAATTTGGGCACTAGAAACAACCAAGGGCTACCTGTTTTTTCCAGAGATACTAAGTATATGTCTTGTAATTCAGCTCACTTTAGGCATTGTCATTTAAAAAATAAAATTTGAAATAGCCTAAAGTCCATGACAGTTTCATCAGTACTTGCAATAATATTAACCTTTATCCTAATACAACAAAAAATACATTACAAAAGGCATGAAAATCTGTATGAATTTTATCAACTATATTAATTTAATAAATGTATGTTTACTTTTGCTTTTGGTGTACACAGATGATGAAAATTAATTTTGAAATTTCATGTCAGTTACAGTTTAAGCAATCTCCTTCAGGTTACAGGAATGTGGTTTGCGCTTAACTTACCTTAAGCGGGAGCTAAATTTCTGTAACCTTTGCAGTTCTGTTAACGCTTTTTCCTAATCAGGAATCTTAATGAATTTCTCTTTCTACCTCTAAATTACATGGATCTGCATTTAATTACGAGAGCACTTACTAAATGAAATAGAGTGTAAATGAACTCCCATTTAACCTTAACACTGCTTGAAAACCATAGATGTCAAAGATGAATAATAAGTGTTCAAAGCTTCAACCTTCTTCCTCTAGAACTGCTAAAGTCACTCTATTAAGAAGAAACACAATGAAACACTGATAGGATTTGGAAGACTATGCAACTGTGACCAAATTAGTACTTGTTCTTCTCTGAAAGCTAGATCATTGACTATGTAACCTATCTAAATTTAAAATATGTAGGCAATTAAAAAGTATCATGTCACAGAATTTTCAGATCGCTTGAGGAAGACCTTGTTGAAGGATAATGTTACCTTGTTCCAAAATATACCATGAAAATGGAAGCCTGGACTTTATATGTTAATCAAAGCTCTCCAATAACAGAGTAATACAGATTTTTTAAGAAGTGATTTCACTAAGCTGATTTAACTTTCAGAGGTTTTCCTCAGTACGTGTATATTTTCCCTTTTTCTTGCCTTTGCAGTAAATGTAGCAAAACACCAGAACTTAGGCAATCCAAACTACCTTGATGAGACAGAATGAAACAGTGCTGCTGAGTGCAGAGTCTTCAATTAATTTGATTTGTTTTATGCTTTGTCAGGTAATTATTTAACTCTGTATCACTTTCTCATTGCAATTTATAGATGTTCCTGTCTTTAAAAACAAAGAAACAAACAAAAAGATGAAAACAGACACTCCTGGCATTTTACACAAAGAAATAGCCAAATCTAATTTAATGGAACATCATAGTTACTGTCAAATTCCAAAATCAATGACCTTATAAAGAAAAACTTCTTTACACAAAATACACAAATGTTAACAAAAAGTTTTCAGTACAATAAACCTGTTGTTTTTCTCAATTAGAAGTTATCTACATAAATAACATTGCATAAACAACTAATTTAATATAAACAAATGTATCACAACATGTTTCCTTCAAACTCTGTTCCCTGCTAAACCAAATACTGTTCTGCAATTTGCAGGGTGGGGAGAGCGGGGACTAGGAAGGACTTTGCGTTGTGCCTGGAATACTAACAAGCTGCAAGTTCTCAAACGAGGGGGAAAAAAACCCCAACAAAACCAAATGGTTTGGTAAACGACCCCCCTTTCTCAACCATCACCCTTTCTCAACCATCACTTGCTGGCAAGAACCTTATCTATGATGTATAGTCGCTTTAAAAACGTTATTTGAATGTTACTTGGAAACAGTAATAAATACATTACTGAAAGATTTCTGAGATGGATGGATTTTTTTTTCCCCCTTCAAATGCTTCAGCTGCAATGTTCAGTCAGCTGTCAATTATTGTTAAAAACATAAGCTAGCTTGGTTACAGAAGCACTGTAGGTATGTTTCTACAGCAAAATGATACATACATAAAGCCTTGAGTGGGTGCTCGCTTGGGGATGTTTACATTCTACCCTCATCCGCATCACTGACCTTCTGTTTCTCAATTAAATCCTATATGTCTATTCTTAAAGCCTTTAGTAATGTGTTATTATTCATGCTTTTTGCTTTATAAACCCATTCCCTTATTACCTTTGAAAATTAAGACTAGTTAGTCTCCCCCAAAATATAGTCACTCAACCTTTCCTCCAAAACAGAGTCACAATTGTAAGATGATGTACAAGTCATCTTGGACGATGTATAAAATGCATGTGCTTTACCCATTGGTAAGTTATAGTAATTTTATTTTTTTAATTTACTCCAAACAGCCAGAGTAAAAACAATTTTGCATCACATTAGGAAAGATCCCAAGAATAATTATTTATTGTGAAATTTAGCAATTCAGATTTACACTACAGGATCATATCAGCTGCCAATGCTCGACATAAATCTTTTTAATAGGGATTACACATGTCTATCAATGGCAGAACAGAATATTAAGCCCTTTATGCATAATGCATTTTTTTTTCAAATTTGGATGATGTATGAGCCTGCTTTTGAAAACAATTACTTTTGTGTATCCACTTGCTCCTCTCGAAACATGAGGTCCAGTCGAATTCAGTGGGACAAAGAACAGCACAAGAATTTATACAATTGGGTCACTGGCTTCTGCCTTCCAAATACCAAGAACTATTTCACTAGTGCCACATAGAGTATTGCAGGGCTGCACAACAGAGTCTCCCAATTCAGGCTCCCCAAGGAATTTTAGGAACTAAAACATGAAGAATTAAAATTACCTACGTACTCTGAAAAAGTCTGACATGAATGAAAATAAGAAGCTCCTCACTGCAACTATCTACAAAAAATGTGAAACAAACTGTTCATGAATAGATAACTGGTTTCATTCAATTAAAAAAAAAGGTATTAAAATATTCAGTGAATATTTTGGCAGGCGTTTTTTTCAACTTAAAAAACTTACAGGACCTTAATGGAAGCACAGCTTGTAGGATCATATCATTACTTCAGAATCTACCTTTACATGAAAAAAAAGAAAAATCAATATGAAGAAATAGTGCGGAGCATTGCAAAGTGTGCTGTCAGTCACGGTGAGTCCAGGAAAGCTAAGAGCTGATAAGGAGCTAAAACTCTGTGCTGGGACTTGCACTTTGGAGAGCTGCACTGATATTGCCCAAAGTCAGCAACAAGGACATGATGAAGAAACGTCAGTAGAAGTGAGTGAGGTGGGGTATCAGAAAGAGTCCTCACAGAGGGGGAAGGAAGAGGGGCTGATGAGGAGCCTGGAGTTCAGGAAGGGGGTAGCGAAGATCCCTTTAAAAAAAGGTTGGGAACCACTGCTGTAGAAGACGGTTAAAAAAGTGACAAGCATGTACAGACAAAGAAACACTTGCATGAGTCTGCAGTGAACCTGAAAGTAACAGACTGCCTCATTTATTTCTGAAATACTGGTACAAGGTCTCCTGAATAAAAAGGTTTGTAACAGAAGAGTAAAACCTTGCCTGAGCAGACCAGGAGATATTTACTGGTGGTTGTCAAAGATCAATGATTTCTCCATTAGCCCATACATGTGCTTCAAGAGTGAAAGAAGGCGAGAAGGAAGAGTGAGATATCTCCCCATCCACAAGTTTTAAACATTTGAGGAAAAACATCAGGGAGTTGTTTGTTTTGGTCTTTTTTTTGTTTGTTTGTTTTTGTTTTTTGTAAAGTGATCCTGTATACTCCTGAAAGCCACAGGAATTGAACTAATGGTGACACCTATCTAGCTCTTCTTGTGACGATGACATATTAGTCAAACTCTTCACAGACAGCATAAAATAGAAGTGTCCAAATATTTATATTCATCTCATTAGACTGAAGTTTGAAATTTATCTCTGTTTTATCCATTCAAACTACTGTATGGCTGGAAATTCTAGGCAGCAGCTGTCTTCTCACTCACAACTCAATTTCTGCTCACAATTTTAACTCTGGAAGTGAGTAAGATAAAACCTCTGGCTAATGACCAGTAAGATCATTTGTCAAGGGCTGTTAGCATTCACTACTTTTTTTTTTTTTTTTAGAATACAAACGATTTCTAGACAAACATATTGCTCAGAAACACAAGCAATTTTAGAAGAGACTATTTTGTGAAGCATAGGTGTTTCACTTAAATTCATTTCTGCTTTCCCTCTACTAGAAGAAAACCATAACTCACGAGATTTGATACATTCAGATCTGTTACTGAGCCACTGGCTAACACAGAATTCAGTCTTATTTTAAAGATGAGCATGAAAGGAGAGACTTGAGAAAAAGAATATTCTGATGACTCCAGCATTAACAATCAAATGGATGCAGCCACTTGTTTTAAATCTCTGAGATACGCTTTGTATCTAATTTCTGCTTCTTCCCCTGTCAGATGAGGTGCCAGTAAGCCATTCATTTTGCTCATTACAGCTTCTGTATCACTTTGGATTAGAGCTTGCAGACTTTGATTTAGAAGCACTAAGAATAGGCTTAATCCAACCTGTGTATTTGATTTTCATTTTGTCAGCAGCAGTACTGTAGCAGGATTTCATAGGACATCCCTACTATTTCCTACAACAAACCTGACACTAAGACCTTTCAACAGAAATAACTTGAAAACTAACACAGCTGTTAAAACAAAATGTCAGTACATTTCATGAAGCTCAGAAATTACAAATCTCAAACAGATACAGGAGATGAAAGCCTGTATGAAACAGCATCAAAATGTTATTTCTCCCATCTTTCCTAATTTATTTGAAAGCATATATGCAATAGTCAACTGTTACTTACTGCAGATGTATGTATGAGGATTCTCTCCACCTGCAGTAAAGAACATCAAAAAGATGACAAACCTCTTACACGTAGCACACATGACAAGTTCCAACTCACAATCATAATAGAAATCTCTGAGGCTCAACTCTTGCACCACTGTCATCCACCGCAAAACTTAACAAATTTCTTTTCTTCTGTTCTCATAGCCAGGCATTTATTGTGCTGCTGCAGCCTGCTCCTATGATCAGGTGTGAGTTCTTACAGTCATGTCCGACCTGGTTCCTTGTGGTCCTCTCAAGTAAAAGTCATCTTACACCAGCCAGCAGTCTCTCTCAAGCAGAAATACATCTTAATGTGCAAGATCAGAAAAATACACTTCCTCAGGTTTTCATTCTTTTTACAACAAAAATCCTAAGATCTCAAAAGTCATGTTTTTACGTATTCCATCTTAAAAATTAAAATCAGTGTTGGGCAAATAGTATCTCCAAAAAGTAAAAGAAAGTCTGAAAAAAGGGATAGACCCCCTGACAATAAAATAATAAAAAGTACTAACGATGGCATCAAGATCTTTCAGCTGCACCATACAGCAACTCAATTGTAATACGTTTTATGAAGATGAGTTAAAGGTTACTGCTGGATTGTACAGCTTTACACAGAAACAACCTTGTATGTTCAGCCTGAAACGTGGCAGCTATTTTTGAATTAAGAAGCACCGTTCTAAGATGTGTCCTTTGCTGCATTTACGAGCTTTCTATGTATAGAAATATGTATAAGGCACCCTTCTCATTTTTTCTTTCCCTCTGATAATCTCTCCTTGAACAGCATGCTCTTTGGGCACTCACTGCTCTCCTCTCATGCCAAGATCTGTGCATTTGGCCATGCATTACAAAAGTCATCTTCTTGCTTCATCTCAAAGCTTTTTGCCAGTATTCTGCCTTACTTTTTCTGCCTAAGGATTTGAAATGCACCATCATTTTACTCACGATTGCTCCTATCCCAGCCTAGTTGTGTCATTGTTTCTTCAAACCAAGCTCCTTCACACACACGGGCTGCAAGCTGCGCTCTTTCCACATGCTCCCTGTGCTCTTCCTTCCCGTTAGTCTCCATTTCATTGTTGTATTGGTAAACATTTCAGCCAACGTCAAGTCTACGACTGGTTTAATTAGTTATTTTTCTCTGTCCAGGAAGCAGAATTTTCTATGTGTCAACATCTTAATCCCTATTAGGGAACGAAGGAGAGGGTGATGTCACCCAGGAAGCTAAGTGCTGATATCAGGCAGTCCTGTGACCTAATTACAGACCCATTAAAATTGACACAGAATACAGAACACAGAGAGATGCTCTGTGTATTGCACATATTTCCTTCCTGGTTTTCCCCTTTTCCCCTCAAGTTAATTGTGTGCTATCTATAGATGGCTGGAAAGTTATCTCAAGAGCAGGGACTGATCAGCTTCAGCATTCGAAAATTGATCCATTAAAAATAAGCGGAAAAAATTCCACTGAGTGTGGGCCAGATCTGGACACTGTAATTTTAGAGTATTTGGAAGAAATAAAGCTAGTCCATGTTCCTGTTCAGGCAACCTTACGGGTTAATTTAAGCACTATTTTGTTTGAAGTTGACTGCCTTTTAAAACTAAACTGATTTCACTGTGAGAAACAGAAATACCCATTCCTGCTGAAGAGATGTTCTTTCTTAATCCATATTTTGAAAGAGTTATACTGCACTGTTTAGCTGTTTCATAAAGATACTGTGTAAAAAAAAAAACCATAACTGGAAGAAGCAGGAATCAACAATCACAAGGATAATCAAATATTTGTTGGGAAAAATAATTCATATTGCTAGCAAACCCACAGAATTAACAGAACACAGAAATAATAAAATTTTGGGCAAAAACTGACACTTGTGCATTTACAAGTCCTAGTTTTCAAGTGCTGTTAGCGAAATGTGTTAAACTGTGCTCCCATGTGTTCCGAAAGAAAAAAAATACATATATGTATTTTTGTTCACTTCCTGGAATTTCACTGGAAAGGGTAAAAACAATATCCATTTTGAATTATACAGATCCAGGGAAAACTGGCAACAGAAGTCCAAATTTGAGTGTCTTTTTGGATCTGTTAGATTTTAAATAAATTCTTATAACCAAAAATCAAACACTGTGCAAATACAAATAGCAGGTTAGCAGGCGCCAGAACTAGCCAATTGTACTCAAACTCCCGTAGACAAAACGGCTGACCCCCCGTTGGATCACACCTAACGCGTGCTTTGCGCGCGAGAAGCAAACCCACCTTTCGCTCTGAAGCTGCTTCAGAGGGGACGGCGTCTGCAGCAGAGCCCACGCCGCAGCCAGACACCACGGCCGAGTGCCGGGGCCCCGGTTCACCTCCCCCTGCCCCGGGGCGGTGGGGCTGTCCCTCCCGGGAAGGGCGGTCACGGCCCCGCCGGCCCACGGCACCCGGTGCTCCGCTGCCCCAGCACGCGGATACGCCTCCCCTGCGCCGGAAGGTTGGCAGCTTGGCCATTTCGATTAGGAATCTCGACTCCCTTCCTTCAACTGAAGTGATAAATACAATTAATTCTTCCCCTTCTTCCCGGTTCCTCACGCTGTTACATCTCACGCGCAATCCTCAGCTGTAGCTCCGCTGCTTTAGTCCTAGAGCGGAAAGTACGTGCCACGGAATTCACGTAGGAAAGCAACCTGATAAGCATCCAACAATTTTCTTTACGACCCCAAAAGGGAGCACACAGGCCACATGAAGCCGAGATTGATTTAGCAAAAGACGTACCAAATACCTCGGTTTTGTACTTTTATACAAGAACGGTTGCACAAAAGAAAACCGCAGACAGGTTTCAACTAAACCAGCTTCTAGACCAGACTGATCACAATAATGACTGACTTTTGACTCTTAAATTTTGAACTTATGTTTAGAACTTTACCTTGAAGTCCTCCTAACACATTTGGATTAAATGGTTGAATATCTACCGTTTTCATAACTTCCAAGAACAGTTGTGTATTGTGGTTGTTATGCAATCAAACTAATAATAATTTCTGACCCGCCTAATCAATCTGAAATGGTTCCAAAATAATTTTTCTTCTTTGAAGAAATACAGGGTGATAAATTTTGGATCAACTGCTTCTGCCTTTCACATCATGAGCTCAAGTGTAATCAAATCCTCTTAAAGCTGAGCAAAATGTTGATCTGTTTATACTGATTTTGAAGCCAGAAATGTGAATTTGAGAAATATTTTTTTCAATATTATTTCAGTTTTTAAAATTACTTTCAGAGTAGAAAACCTTGAAAAGCTCAGAATATTTAATTTTCATATATTCAAAATTTAATTTGGCTTTTTTTGTAAGCTTCAGTCTGCTTCCTGCTTTAAAATGTTTTTCAACTTAATTTGACAAAACACTCAAAACATTTTACAATGTTTCTGAATTTTCAGGGAAGTAAAATGCCAATTATTCTCACAGTACTAAGGGAGGCTAAAATCCAATGTTGATTAAGAGTCCATTTCTTTAGGCAATTAATTTCTTGGTTTGTATCTTGAAAAGTGAGGCCAGGATCCAGCAACACTGAATCTTAGTTCTGCGTTTCAACCTTGCAAGAAGGGTGAGAGTTTGTTTAGCCCCATTGTAAATACATACCTGTGATAAGGTAGCTCTGAAACTTCTGTTAGCATTTATCAAGTCAGGTTTTCACACTGACATACAGAAGGTTATCAAAATTTAGGGTGCTCCATGTATAAACTATTTTCAGGTATTAATTTTTACGAGGTAGATATATCAAAAGAATGCACTGTGCATTTGGTGCTATAGCAAAACTATACACATGCTTTATGTGCGTATAACCATATATAAAGACAATATACGCACAGGACCACTGGGAAGATCAGGTAACTTCCTTCTAAATCAGAGAAGCAAAATTAAATCACTGGGTTAACTATTTTTTTTCCCCATTCTCCACAAGCTCTGCTCTGGCAGTTGTCAAAATATCAAAAATCATCAGACAAAGAGGAGCCTAAGGGTTCAGGGAGTCTCTAAGCTCTACATTTCAGAGAACACCTTACGTCCTCTGAGCGCCTGGAACGCACAAATCTAAGTTGGAGTATTACGCATGGAGTAAACTAACACAGATGCATGAGCTACATACAAAAGTCTCACTTAACATCTGGTACAGAGTCTCTGTAAGCCAACAGTAACTTATACTTTAGGTTAATCAGGAACAAGAATTGTTTAAATACATGGAAACTTGCAAATGCATTTGTCTCATTAAGGTTTATTAAATCAGTAAGGCAGACTATTCGAAAAGCATCAGCATGAACTTTTTCAGTAGTTCCTTGTACTGTTTGCTAAAGAAAGCCTGTATCACCAGGAGCAGGTATTAAAGTACAACTTCAGATAACTATAAAATCATTTTTTAAAGTCTTATGTGAAGACTCTGAGGGGGGTGGTGGGGGGTGGAGAAAGAGCAATGCTTGGCTACAAAAGTTCTCTCTCCCTTACTCTGATTATTATATAACATAAAGGCTCTCACACGGGAAAGTCAGAGTCCTCTCTGCCACCAGGACTATGTTTACCATGGAAACTACCATTACTGAGTAATATGAAGTCACTTGGGTAACTTGACCATAACACCGTTCTGTAAAGTGTCAGAAATGTTGAACTGCAGATTAAATAATCCACTCGAAATGCATTTGAAATCACATGGTAACCTGGCCATCACATAACTCTATGAAATGATAGAAATGCTAAACTGAACGAGATTAAATAATCTGGCAGATTGAATGAGAAAGTGAAGAGATGCCCTTTTGCTTCTTTTGTCTTTCCTCATAATATATTACATTTTGCCTGGTGCTTTACAATTATGTCTTCACAAGTGAGAGAGTGTGAAGATTTTATAAAGGCTTAAAAATTATATAATAACAAAAACCGCATGGGAATATTGAGAGATCAGGCTAGGCAAAAGTATATCAACTTCACAAATACATATGAAGATAAAGCATACTGATTAAGTATTATTAAATATTTTACTTGGTGTCTTGTTTTAACAGACCCAGTGAAATGAGATCTTTTTTTCTTTAAACATTTTTTCTAATGGCTGAATATAAAAATATTGCCTTACCACGCTTCTGAAAGTATTTAACACTGATACTATGAGCTTCTATCCTTAGACTGCAAGTCAAATACAACCTGCGAGACAAATTGTGACCTGAGGAACAAGTATGTATCTCAATGGGAGTCATGAAAAGGCAAAGGAGATTTTTCATTTATCAAAAAGCATTGTTCCCAGATGTCACTGCCACATGTGCCGAGCCTCATCAAAAGTTCAACAACAGTTTTAAATTCCTTTTTCCAATATAAAATTTAGGTATGATGTCAGATAAGAGAGTAATAGCTTAAACATGTGAAAATATATTAGCTTATTTCTCTCTTGTCATTTATTACAATACTTGAAATACTGCTTCTCCAAGGAAACAAGATTGACATTAAAAGAGAGGTATTTGTGGTTACAAATGCTAGGAGGCAAAAAAAGTACTCTGAATGTATTCATTGTCACTAATATTATACAAAGATAGTTTACAGAACTCAACTTCTCAACACCAAAGGCTCCAAACCTGTTATTAAACATCTAAAGCAAAGGAAAAGGAAAGAATCCTAAAGGTCAACGGTCTTGGGCAGGTAGGTAGTTTTTAAAGAAAGCTGAAATAAATACAGCCTTTGAGGGAAGAGGAAACTAACATGTTGGGTTTTTTTAAAAGCAGAAAATATATTTTTAGACAAAATGTATGTATTGCATCATAGGATTGCATTACTTTACAAGCCATGAGATGGCTGTGTCACTAGCCAAAACTTCTACATGGTCTTTCTATCAAGTCAAACACGAACAAAATATCACAGGTCTAACGGGAATGTAGAAAAGACAACAGTCTATGCTGGGGAGATACACCTCCTGCAAAAAGAAGGGAGCTTTAGGTGAGGATTGAAGTAATCAAAGATAGCCAAATTTGAGTATTACTGTTGTGAGAAAATGCCTCCTCTAAGAGAAAAAAAAAAAACAACTTGTTCTTTGAAACTCAATATATTGAAGAAAAGCGAAAACTAGGATTGGAAGGAGTTCCAGAAGAGTTAACCTAAACACAACTATTTCCCAAGTGTAATAGAAATAACGCTTTCTGGGCCCTAGCATGTTTGACTATATGCAGACCATAATTTGCTCTGTTAAAGCTCCCAAACACGCTAAGTGATAACTAGACCTAAAATGAAATTAGCATCAACTCCATTTACTTAGTACCCCACAAGCTTTGCTGGTACATTTACAAAAGTGGAATCCAATTTACTGAGTTCAAACAATTTTTGTAACTGAGAAACAGTGTTAAATAGGCTATTTTTAAACCTGTGGAAATGCACGGATGAATTTCCTTAGTGTATTCTCCATTACTCAGTCTACCTACTGATGACTTTCTACTGTCTCCCATATTGAGTTATTTGTAATTTATTTTGATATCATGCTTTTCTTTACCTCTAGCTGATAGAAGTGTTTCCTCTACCTATTTAAAACATAGCAATCTACATTGCATACAAAATAGAAAGTGTTTACAGCTTTTTCTAGAACATGCTTCTTTGGAAATTTTTCACAGTAACTATGGCACATGAAGAAAGCTGTAACTGTGAAGTCAGAAAGAACATAGAACCTCTAGGTTTTTTAGCTTTGCATTTGGCTACATCTAATTTTCTAAACGGAACAATGGTGCCATATAAAAGAGAAGTAGATTTATAACTAATTCCCCATGCTTATCAAAAAAGAGAGGAAGAAAGTATATTTCGGAGCTTGCTTTCAAATCGAGGTACATCTGAAGATGTGAAAAAATCACTAATGTTCAAAAGCACTCACCACTACTCTTATATATACCAGCAAGATTAATAAATAACGAACAGCATTTCCAAAACAAACATACCTCAAAGACATCGGTGTCTTAATTCTTCCGAAGAATTACTACCTCAGCTGCCTTTTTGTCTTATGGTCTTGAATTTGTTGTGTAGCCTAGGAAAAATAAATCTCAGCTTACTTTCAAACTGAAAGCATAAGGCTAGACCCAAGGAAAAAAAAACTTAATAGCATTGCAGTTAATTCCTCTGTAATCCTACCTCATTATCTTAAGCAAATAAATCTCTGAAAAGGATTGCCTTATTAAAAGCGAATTAGAAAACTGAATGTCATCTGTGCAGGGAGACATTCTCTTAAAATGCAATCAACAAGGAAGCTCATAAATAGAGCACTGTATAAAAACGTTCCTATCAGGCAATCCTTAGCAGATTTTGAACAGATGTGTATGTAACCATGATTTCACAATTTCCTAAAATAAAATGTGTCGACATCGTTTACCACGAACTTTCAAGAGTCTAAAAAAATGTACTCATTTAGATTCTACAGAAAGAACAATATTATAAAGATATGTAAAACACAGCAAGAGTGGCTACTGAATTGTCATACCTCCCACTCTTGCATGTCATCATAATGTTTGATTTATCAAGGAGGATTTAAAAAAAAAAAATTAAGTTATTATGTTATGATTTTATTTCTATAACCATGTGAAATTCAGGAGGCATAGCCCCTAGGTGCATCTCAACCCTCACCATACACTCCACGTGCACTTCTAAAAATGTGTAAGCAGCGAAGAAGTAGTGCATGCTATAAAGAGAAATCAGACACAAACTTCTGCAGTCACTATCATTGTTACAACGTTATAAGTTTTCTCAGAAAATGTTTACCAATTGTAAGCATTTTTTGATATATTAGTTAGAAATAGAAAACATGGTTATCAGATCCCTGGAAAAAATAAAAAACTCAGTACTATTCCAACAAAGATTTTTTTTTTATTAAGAAGCGACAACTTTATTATTAACTTAAAACAAAATAACAGATATCTGTAGAAACAAATTGCCCTTTGCATTTTTAGCTTCATTAGTATTGAACTTCTCAGCTTCACTTTAAAATATTCTTCTTATCTTAGTCATCCTGTGAGTTATTCCTTACTTGAAATTGCTTTATATATCTGTACCAACACAATCAAATTGTTTTAAAAGAAAACAACACAGAACACAGCTTGCTTGAAGGGTACGCAAGGATAACAAAACTAAGTGAACCCAGCTCTGGAAGATGATTGTGTCTTCATATGAAATCTTAATACAATGTGGAAAAAACTAATGAAGATGGTAGTCAAATGAAAGTAATAAAAGGCAGGCAAAGCCAAAACAGAAACAAAGAACAACTAAAAAGGGCTCATCAGAGCTTCGTTCATACCCACAAGTGAGCAATGCAGCAAGTTGGAAAGAAGTCAGGAAACTAATTTCTGACAATAGCTGGCTCTACGTTCTTTACTTCAGTATTTCTCAAAAAAAAAAAAAAAAAAATATAATCACACACACACAAGTTTGAACACATGAAAGCCAATGCATGCTACAGAAACTAAAACAAGGCATCCAGCATTCACAATAAGATGCAAGAAGTGGCATATATTACGTTATCATGTAAGCTTCTTTAAGAGCTAGGAGACTGGGTATTTCAGGTTCACAAAATTAAAATAATCACACTGCTACTATTAAGGCTAAATCTTGATTTATAAATATTTATAAGTCAAAGTGGCCTTGACTTGAGAGTTTTGTATTACTTTTTCAAATGGTAGTATAATGGAGTCTCATACAATTTTTCATATTGCTCCTTTAGATAACAATTTTTGAGACTTGCAAGGTTCAAGCTGAACTGATGTCTCTTTATCAAAGGGCTATTTTCATCTGAGCGCTACAACGTTTTCATGGTACATTGAAAATGAGATAACGGAGTGACAGTGGTAAAAATAACTCTTGCTTGAACAACATATCTTTTAATCGCTATTGAGGTGAAAAGTGGCAACACAACAGATCCTTTCATACTGACATCTTTCTTTTTCTTATTTAGATACATTAAGTAAATAGAAGTCTTCAAATGTGTTGTTTCATGGAGCAAGAGCACACATTTAAAAGTTGTTTGTAGTGTCTCACATAAATCATTACACCTTTACGTTGCTAGATTAAGTGGAGTATTTCATCAGATTTATTGATTTTATGGTGTTTGCTGAGACTTCAGAAAATGCCCAGTTGCTTCAGTCTGCTAATTTTTTTTTTGTTTCTTTTTCTCCTGACTTTGCTTGGTTGGTTGGTTGGGGTGGGTTGGTTGTTTTGGTATTTTAAAGGCTCCTACAAAGTTGGCATCTTTGTTGTTCATGTATTTGTTCACAACTCTGAAATCTGATGTCTTCTTCTCTACTGTGCTTTAAGATCCACAATTTCAGTACTATATGTATCTGTGTTTGTCAAACATTTTAAGAAATATATAAGTATTTATTCTTAATGATACCAGATTGAAAGAAACCCATGGATTTAGTCTAGTCCCTCTAGACATTTGAAAGTCCATATTTACTCCCAGAAAGGCTTTGCTCTTGCAAACTGACAGTCTTAGGTTTGCTTTCTCCAGTCTTTTTATTCCTGTAGTGCACAATTGTGTGCAAGGTTGTAAAGAATCACTGATCAGTTTGTACCCTAATATTCAGAGAACTTGAATTTTAGTAGCATCTAGAGCCCTAGCTTCTTTAAGGGAAATCCCTGCCACAAAAGCCATACTAAGAAAAAAAGAAACAAAACCAACAACAAAACAGTTAGTTCATGAAACACAGAACTGGGTCAGTTATGTTGTGTTATGAAGTATGGACACATATAAGTTCAACTTTTGTCATTGTGATAGTGACTGTATTCCTGGAAATCATCATTTGCAGGTTTCAGGAAAAACAGTAAAAAAACCCAACAACAACAAAAAAACCAACCAAACAAAAAACCTTTCCTTACATGTTTCCCACTGTGTCATGTGAAATGCCAAGTTATGGCTCCTAAGTTAGAAAATATACTATGAATAATGACAGGCTGATTAAATTCATAATAAATTTATTTATCTCTACAAAATGAAAAAAAATACAGAAGATAACAAAGTTAATCAGACTGTGGGAGCACAATTAACTCTTTTTTTATTATTTTGATATCGCGAGGACTTACTAGTGTCACTAGTTGCTAGTGTCATCCCATTTTTCATTAAAGCTCAGTTTGTTTGAAACAATGTGAATGTGGACTATTAGCTACTATTTGTGTTTATGTCATGGTACCCAGATGAAAAGGATTTCCCCAAGCTAATAACAGCTAGAAAAGAGAAGACAGCTTTAAAACCTGGATTTTCTCTTGGTTTTCCCTAAGAGATCAATACTCATTTTTTTTACCTTGTAAACATCTTGGCCTATCTTTACCGACAGAAAAAATAAACTTGCAGACAACAGTGACAATGACTAAAGTCTTCAGCTTACAACTGAAGTCTTCAGCTATGGCTTACCTATAATCTAAAATCAATTACTTGGTCTCAAACAATTCAAGTTACAATTAGAAACAATTCACTTTCTGGAGACAAGGAACTAAATTTTTCTCCTAAATACTTGATTTGCAACCACCTGACAAAGGAAAGAGAAAAAGAGCGTAAGCACCAACACAGAGGAGCTGTGTTTGTATAGGCGGCATTAGCATCACTTAATCGTCTATATAACAAAGAAAAAAATAATGCATCTTAAACCCAAGAAAGTCTAGCGTCATTAAAGAGAAGACACAATAATAAAAGGGAATGAAAATACCCTCAGACACCTGTTGATCAAAGCCACGTGCTAACCACGACAAGGGCAGGTAGAGTCATTGGGCACACTTACTCAGCATAAATGACTTAACGGGATTATCTCCCAAACTATACCCTATGTTCAAAACACTAACCTCACAGATCTGTGGAGGATTTTAAGCTGAAGTGGTGTGAATAAAACACTGGTTGACTAGATATACACTCTTTTTCTTAGTTGCCCACTTCTCCCACCATTGTTTTTCCTTTACATTTCTTAAACAGGTAGACTTCTACTTGAATTACTTGTATTTTTTTTTTTTACTAAATCCAAAGAGAGCAAAGTTAATATTAAAATGTTGCATGTGAAAACAAGGTTCAAAGTGCCACATATCCATATTTTTTCTTCTAGCAGCATCATTTTTCTTCCTCTTATTTTCCATTAGAAGTTACTCTTGGTTAAACGCAGAGCTGAACTAAATACAAAGGAGTATGATGCCACTCAGGATCCTTCAATTTCTAAAGTTCAGGGATGCTACAACTGACTCTTTCCTTTTCTGTTTCTATTTAGAACAAAGAGTATCCTGATGTTGTTCATAGAACAACTTGGGTTTTTTAGAAGAACTTAAAGAATATTTCAATTTGCACTCTAGAAATATATTTTCAGCAAACCTAATGAATACTTTCTCACACCCAAATGCACAGTGAGGCACTGGGTCCCTGAGACCCCAAAACAGTAACGCTTTCAGGACTTAACGTCACTTGTCACTCTTCAACTGATACTTTCAATTAAATTCCCATTATAATGAGATTGTGATTCTAGGAGAAACGGTGAAACATTTCTCGGGTAAAAACTACCAGATTTTAAATTAGGCTTTACTTCACTAATTTACTTGACGATAATAAAACTAATAAAGGTAGAATTGGATAGAATAGCATATTTCAGTTGGAAGGGACCTACAACGATCATCTAGTCCAACTGCCTGACCAATTCAGGGCTGACCAAAAGCTAAAGCATGTTGTTAAGAGCATTGTCCAAATGCCTCTTCAACACTGACAGGCTTGGGGCATCAACCACCTCTCTAGGAAGCCTGTTCCAGTGTTTGACCACCCTCTCAGTAAATAAATGCTTCCTAATGTCCAGTCTGAGCCTCCCCTGGTGCAGCTTTGAACCATTCCCACGCGTCCTGTCACTGGATACCAGGGAGAGGAGCTCAGCACCTCCCTCTCCCCTTCCCCTCCTCAGGAAGCTGCAGAGAGCCCTGAGGTCGCCCCTCAGCCTCCTTTTCTCCAAACTAGACAAGCCCAAAGTCCCCAGCTGCTCCTCACAGGACATTCTTTCCAGCCCTTTCACCAGCTTTGTTGCCCTCCTCTGGATGCATTCAAGGACCTTCACATCCTTCTTAAATTGCTGGGCCCAGAACTGCACATAGTACTCCAGGTGAGGCCACACCAATGCTGAATACAGTGGGAAAATCACCTCTTTTGACCTAGGAACACATCTGCAATTATTTCTTACAGTTCTAGCTCCACAGAGCATCAGTAACTATAAAATGTGGCCTTACTTGATAACTATCTTTTCCGAGCAAAATGCCTGCAAGTTAAATAACCTGCGATGCATCTTTCTTTTTCTCTCCCCCCCTCCCCCCCCCCGCCTCTTATTTTAGATTATATAATTAAGGACATTTACTATATAGCGCAAATCCCTCTTGCCTATCATTTGATCTTTATAAGGCATTAACATCTGTATGGGCATGGAAGTCTCTAAGATGAAGAACTGCCATTACTTCTATTTCTTGACTGGAAACAAATGCAGCATGCAGGATTTTTACCTGTACCTATTAGTGAATCCTTAAACTTTTAGCAGAATTTCTCTTCGCTGTGAAGAGCAAATCAAGCAAAGTAGTACTCCTGTTTCACCAAATCCAGTATTTCTACTCAACTCTACAGGCTTTCTTAAAATTTTTTTCTCATATAGCTGCTTCTGCAAAGATCCATAGAAATACTTAGAAAATATGAAAATTAACTATACCACTACACAAATTAAGCTTTAAGTATATGAAGTCAGGGCCAAAATGTTGGTGACTATAAAAGTCACTTTATCACTGAAGTATATGCATGATTCAAAGGCGTACAAGAGGTTCTTGAAAGCCACGTATACAGCAGTTCAAGAGAAAAGCAATCTGGAAATCAAGTGGACCAATAGGGTGAAAACATTTTGAGTAGAAATCAAATCTATGAAAGTATTCTATAGCCTCACATCCTTAACACATCTCTTTTGTTTCATAGAAATTAGTTAGGAAAGTGCTACACTTTTTCTAGGATGTTCTTTTTACCTGAACCCAGTTCTTTTGTTGTCAAACATAGCCTTGCGTTCTTCAAATTTCTGATATATTTTTTTCCTTATACTGGATTAAAATAAGATCTGAATTATTAGGAACTAGTATATCACCAGGCAATCCTCCCTGAGTAAAGAGCAATGCAGTTATTCACTGACAGAAGAGCAAACTCCAGCCAGAATGCTGCCTCGAATTTGGGTGACAATTCTGTCTCTGCTCCCACTCCTATTTGTGGAGAGGGAAGCTGTATTGATTGTTTTGATTTGTTCCCATACACAGGCTCAAATTTATATTCAGAGGTATGCAAAGGAGAAAAGAATTGGAGGGTGAAGGAAGAAAATGAAAATAAATCTTTAACAAAATAGCGATTAAACATGATTGTTATACTGTTTTTTTCTTCTCAACAAAAGCAGGCAAAACTTGATAGAAATCTTAGAAACTTACACTTTTAAGTGCTTAATAGCATTTCACTGTTTATAGATGAATTCTAAACAGTGAACTAAAAATGTTATCTCTAGTTTCACAGATATCTATATTTTACTTTATTCATCATTTGAATTGTTTATGATTTCAAGACCAGAATGAAGTATGCTAAATCCCATTCTCACTTAAATGCTTTGCTTAAAAGAAATTCCACAACCACTTAAGTCTATACTATCAAAGCAATTCCTAATGGTCTATCCAAACATCCCTTGGGAGTGAAAAACTGGAAGCATAATGTGGGCATAGACAACAGTGTTCAGGTTTCTGTAACGACGACACAATTTACTGGAACAGTCCTAAGGTCATTTGCACTAGTACTTACTCATGAATATACATTAGCAAACAACATTTAGAGATCACATTAGAATTCCATTGGAAAAAGTGACCCTTCACTTACTAAAGTATTACATCCAATTTACGAGGAAGCCATAATAAATTAGTTAGCTAAATCTCTGGCTGAAATAGATCATAGCTGTGTCTTACCAATTAACCTTTCAATGCACAAAACCTCAAATGGTTTCTAGTGATTTTGTTTCCAACTCACTGTAAATGGAAAGTGTTCTCATTCATGCAGTACAACTCAACCACTGATCTCACTTAATTAAAAAATAATTCTTCATAAAAAGAGATGGAAAAGAGAAAAATGAAAATATATTTTAATATTTTAAATAGAATTTCATTTCTATTATTTACTCTTATCTAATTAACTAAAGTAGGAGTTCCCAGTGAAAAATACTGTCATTGGGAGGGGATAATCAAACTGTTGGCAATACAAACTTGTGAATAAACGGGAAGCTTATTGGAATGCTTCATTTCAGTTTACATCTTGTGTATGTTATAGATGCAAGCACACATATGTACAGATAACTACTATATATTTTTACATACCTTTCGTGTCTAATAACAAGTCCAAAAAAGTAAAAACATTCAACACTGCTGTTATCAGAGTGTTGTTCATCTTCCCAAAACACAATTTGATCAAACTCAGCGTAGCTTGCTTTAACAAAGTTGCGTTTTCTGATACAAATATACTCAGTTGTTAAAATTCCAGATGAGTCTAACCATGACTTGCTCTTAATTCAGACAATAGTCTCAGACTTCTGGCTGCAATGACATTTTAATTTGTATTATCAAAAGGACAAAACTAAATGTCTAGCACCAAGAGAAAACCAGACTTACTAAACAGCAAATACACAAGAAAGGGGAATACAGTTGTATTAAGCAGATACAGGACAAAACAGAAAGCAGAGGAACAGCTTTAGATTCAGCATAGCAGTATCATAAATTTTCTTCAGAGAATAATAGTGAGAGCAAAAACTGGTATGAGCTTATTTTCCTGTCAAACAATCAAGAGTGATAGCAGATAGCTCCTCTTGGATATATAGAAGTAAAGGCTCTGCTTTCCTTCAGACTGCTTGAAGTCTGATGATGTTCTTCACATAAAAAGAGACATCCCAAGACAAAGGAAGTAAACAATATTTTTAAGCCACCCCTTAGAAGATCATTTCTGAGCTCACAGAAGGTCCCACAGCATATTCTGAATTGCACACTGGCATACAATCTTTTCTTCATAAAGTATAATCGGGTCTCAGTCTGTTCAGTGAGGTTACAAAACAATTTTCTATTTCCCACAAATTGACTCTATGTTGAAAACAATCTGTGACTTGAGGGAGAGGAAAGGACTGGAAATGACTGAAGGCTTTATTGAGTGTACCGTGCTGACTGCAGTTGTCTGTGTATCAGGAGAGCAGAGCAGCCGGCAAGTCTGACTGAGGAGCAAAAGGGAAGAGATGGGGATACAACAGCGCTGGCAGAAGGAGAACACCAGAGAAATGCTTTGCTTTCCGTAGCCAAGTTTGAGCTGCGACCACAACGTTCTTTAAATTCCAAAAATACAGTAAGTATAAACATAAAGAAGAAATGAAAAGACTTCTCTGTCAACTGGAACACAAATTTGAGGTGAGAGAACTCACCGATTAATAGTCTGATAAATCACTTACTGCTGTACGATCGTGAGCAGTTTAGGCAAATTTTGCTTCAGTTTTCTAACCTATCAAACATGAATAGCAGCATTTTTTTTCCCTTGCCTTTTATTCCCTTTCTTTGGCTCATGAGGAGGTCAGACAATTGCCAGGGCCTGCGTAGGGTTATACTAAAGAACTACTCCTGGAGTTTCAGCATACCACAATCAGAAATATATTACGAATGAAGGATGACTGTCTCTTGTGACAGATAAAAAGACTGTATTCAAGGCTTAAATGTTTATTAAGTCAAATTTGAATGTTTAATAAAATTGATTAAAAGTAACATTCTCCTTCAATCTGATATATTCAAACAGTTGTTTTTTTTTTTTTTGTAAGATACGAGCACAAACATAGAAAAGATTTGTGACTAGAAAACAACACAGTACTGCTGTCAATGGCTTCTCGTTCAAGAAACTGCAAGCCTGAAGTGGTACAGTGTTCCATTAGGGACATCACATAATACCTAAAAATGGGAGAAAGTGAATTGGAACCAGTGAGATTTTTTGTATTATATATTGAGCATGCCATCCCGCCTGTATTGGGCAGTGTTCTTGTCTTATTTGGAAGAAATTATGGTGAAAGACAGACAAAATTCCTCTAAGAAAGCACAAATTCACTTGCTTCACTTCTTTTGCTTGGAATTTTCTTTCTCTTCTTTATAGCAAAGGAGTTGCACACTATTCAGAAGATCTAAAAGATCTGGGTTTGGATTTCTGAAGTTCATAAATGTCTCCTTCCATAAACCTGGAACACAGCACTTACTAAAGAAAACAGACCTCTGGGAAGAAAGATTTCTCCATTTTCCCCTAATATTATAGGACAGATGTACACTCTGTTATTTCTCCAGCTGACCAAGGAAAAGGAAAAGAAACTGAGACTCTACCTCTTCTAGCCTATCTTTTTTCTTTTCAGTTTGCGACACTATACATCAGAGTCCGCAGACACAAAGTCAGTCTTTATTCTGACTTGCTTTTCAAGAAAATCACAGTAATTGTCAAGTACCACTTGGTATTGGTATACCACTCAGTACCACTACGGACATTTTAGAACAGACTAAGGAAGGTGAGAAGCAATATTTAAATTTTAGGAGGCTACTAGTTTTATACCAAAAGAAAAAAATGTGCCCATATACCTAAAACATTAAAACAAAGTTACTTAAATCATCATAAATAAATAAATAAATAAACAAAAAAACCCCAAACCACAAACACTAAATTAGATTTATTTTTTTTTTTTCCTGAGGAAACCTTATTCATCTTTAAATTTAAGATAGTTTTGGTTTTACTCCCAGAAAAACAGTCCGTTATTCCATGCCAGATGAATCCAGTCTGTTTCTATGACCAATGGAATCTTCTGTGTGTTCCTTTCTCCCAGATAAAAGGATGCAGGGCTAACGGGTAAAGCTTATCTGTTGACTTTATATTGTTTTGTATCTGTCTGTACCCATACTTCTTTATATTGATCTGTTTATTTGGGTTGTCCAAATCTGTTGTGCAGGGTACAAAATTCAGCTGTAACAACGCTGCTAATGCAGCCCAGAACACCGTCAGCCTTCTCTGTGTTGCACTTTGTGTCTACCAGGTCCTTTTCTGTCAAGCTGCTTTCCAGCTGGTCAGCCCCCAGCATATACTGGTGCCTGGGTTTGTTCCTCCCCAGGTGCAGGACTTCACACCTGCCCTTGTTGAGCTTCATGAGGTTCCTGGCATCCCATTTCTCCAGCCTGTCCAGATTCCCCTGGATGACAGCACAACCCTCTGGCCTGTCAGCCACTCCTCCCAGTTTGTGTCATCTGCAAACTTGCTGCAGTTACACTCTGCCCCATCATCCAGATCATTAACGAAGATGTTAAGCAGGACTGGACCCAGTACTGATCCCTGGGTACACTGCTAGTTACTGGCCTTCAACTAGACTTCGTGCCACTGACCACCACTCTCTGGGCCCAGCCTTTCAGCCAGTTTTCAATCCACCTCACTGTCTGTTCATCCAATCCATACTTTATCAGCTTCTCTATGAGGATCTTATGGGAGACAGCATCAAAAGCCTTGCTGAAGGCTAGGTAGCCTTGGTGACGTCCGCTGCTCTACCCTCATCTACCAAGACAGGCATTTCCTCATAGAAGGTTATCAGTTTGATCAAACATGACTTCCCATCAGGGCCCGTGAACTTAGGTATCATAGAATAGTTTGGGTTGGAAGGGACCTTTAAAGGCCATCTAGTCCAACCCCCAGTCTAGTTAAGTATTCCCTGACCTGATCCTCTTCCACCATGGGTACACCTTTCTTGCTTCAGTCTCCCCCCTGTCTTTGGGGCCTAAGATTCCTGAAGGCTGGTCTGGCCAGTAAAGACCAAGAAGGTGGCATTCAGAACCTCAGCCTTTTCCAGGTCCCATGTCACCAGGTCCCCTACCTCATTCAGCAGTGGGCCTGCATTTTCCCTAGTCTTCCTTTTGTCACCTATGTGCATATAGAAGTCCTTCTTGTTGTCTTGGTGTTGAAGTGTTGCCTCTTCCATCTTTCAAAAGTCTTTATTATGATATTTCTGTGAGTCACTTATTTCCGAGGAGCGTTAAAAAAAGGTCTCTCTGAGGACTGGTAAGCTTCAACACGTTAAGCTTCAGCAACTGCTGTACCACCCTTCTACACAAACAGCTAAGAGCTTTCAGAAAGCACATACAGGAGAAAACTTTTGCTCTTTATTAGTAATTCACCTTTGCTTAAGTGCCCAACTTATTGCTTTTCAGACTGCAGGTAGTTAGTTCAATTCCCAATAAAGTAAGGCTTTATGTACATTCAAGAAGTACTTAAACTAAAGCAACTGATTTAATGCTGCTGTCTGGATCATTAGTGTGCTAGCAGGGGACTCCCAAATCACTAGGTTAAGAACTGCTACTCAGTTGTTAAGGAATTTTTCAAAGTGCTGCACCAGCACTCAGCAAACTTCAAAACATAAAGAACTTGTTCTGTACCCAGCTAGTTACTGACACTTCTCAATTACTGTGATGTTTTACATGCATTTTGCAAATGTGCAAGAACTGCACAATGTGAGGAAGAGGTAAAATATCAAGCCTTCAGTACTCACTAAGTACTGTAATTGCAACAATTGCAGTTACCCGGATTGTTCTGTTGTGAGCCGATTATGTGACTGCTCCCGAGGGATACGCAATATTACAGTAAAGTAATGGATTAGCACCTCAGCCAGACTACTAAATCCATTTTGTGAAGGACAAAACACAAGTACAAGAGGGGCACAGAATACAGCCAGTGACTGTCCTCTAGCAAAGAGCATTTTTTCCACTTTAAGATTTCCTTTCTTGGTGCCCATGTGAAACCATGTGACGAACATAAGCAAGCCAAACAAACCGTTATCTGTGTAAACACATCCACACACGTTTCGTACCATGTACTCCCACACTGACATAGATAGCATCTTGACAATTTTGAATGAAACTGTTGTACTCTTAGTGTAAGAAGAAAACAGTTTATTCATTTAGGTAGGTAACATGGGTTTATCAACCAATTTTACTAAAAATCTTACATAAAATGAAAAGTATAAAAACTTGGGAAAAAGCATGGAAAAAAGGTCATCTTCATCACTAACTGCTGCACTGGACAGACTCTCTACTCCATTTTAAAAAGTGGTGGCTTGAAACAGAGATTTAAATTAATATTTAGGTTAGTTAAGTAACTTACACATTCGCTCACTAGTTCCAAATTTATCTGCCTTTGCTGACATTCAAAATTCCGCTTTTGCATAGTCTCCATAAAATCTTTGGGCACCCTGGAAGTTGGTCCTATCTTCTCTGAAATAAGAGCACACAAGTTCCACTTACAATAATCCCAAATAATTCTTCAGGGACGATGACTGCAGAGAGATAACATTTGGTTTTCCCTTTCAATTAGCAGTCTGAGTTGTCGTAAGAGACTGCTACTTAGCATAGCTCCTGTCTTTCTCCTCCTGTGCTCCTAGAATACCACTAGCTGACAGGAACAGACATTACGTTAGCTATTAAGCACAACTTTCTTGCTGAAGTATTTCTTCATTTTCTATGGAAGAATATAGAAATTACAGGCTGAGAGGTTGCTACTGTTTTGATCTTTTATTTTTCATAATGGAGTAAGAACTTATCAAGAAAGAACACAGCAATATGGGGTAATTTCCACCTGCAGGAGAAAAGGGGATACTTTTCATCCTAAGGACTGAAAAGATAGCAAGCAACATATGAAAACCAGCAAAATATTAGACATCTCCCTCTCCCCCCAAGAACTTGAAAGGGAACAAAAAGTAAAATTGCAAGTATGTAGAAAACATAAACAAAATATATGAAATCTCAGTAAAATATTGTGCACCTGTTAAAAAAGATGAAACTCTAGATTCATTCTGGTTTTACTGAGGACTTAGATCTCCCAGACTACATTAGAGTACCTCCTGTTTGTGAGTTGACTTGGCCCTTCACATACTCAGCACCATAAAGACTTGTTACAGGCAGCTGAGTTATCTCAAAGTTGTCATTGGTATTAAAGCAACAGAAAAGTTCTGTACAAACTTAACCAAAAAAAAATTAGAGTGAATTTCTCAGGTTCATCTGATAACTTGTTTCCTTGTCATTCCAGCTCCTACATTTTGTAGTGTGTATATCTTAGTAAGGCACTTTTTAAATACAATCATGTTAAGTATCTGAATTTACTCGTAACATTATTTGCATTAGCACATTCAAAGGGTTTTGAAAATAGAAGCTAACAGGGGTTATGTTTACACACACACACTTTCAGTCTCCATGAAGTATCTTAACAGATCACGGCTGGATTAATCAGCCAAAATTTAGACCTTTAAAATGTCTTCACCAGGGAGTCATTTAGACTCTCTTTAGGGTCAGTGGAGGGAAACAGACATCTGTGCAACTCATCCTGATCTAGACATCTGTAACATATCAGACAAGTTGCTTACTTCTTTCCATCAATTATAAAGCTATGACCAGCCTCGCCAGCAAAAATGATTTTTAGGTAAGTATTCCAGTCCTCATGCTAGACCCTGAGACCTTTTGAACATGTGAAGCTTAACTTCTAGCTCTGCCTCCCAGGAACTTCAGAACAATATTATTGCCTACAGTTCTGATATTCTGTATTGCCTCACAACAGATTAAAAAAGTTTCCAAAACTGAATAGCTGAGACATATTCTCTCACGTGTGCTTTACTGCAGCTGAAGTCAGTCTTGGAAGGCAAACCATATGTAGACAAATTACTCCACCAATATCACATACCTTGCCCTGCCTTTAAATGACACAAATTGCTAGAGGTTTTCATGAATGCTGGTCCCTCCCCCTGCCCCCCCTTCCCCCCCCCAATCTGTCTCTCTCTAGCATTATGTTATCTACTTTTTTGGTGATATTCAAAGTATAATTAAAACAATGCAAAACATATCTCATTCTAAAAATCTTGCACGCATACTTAGAAAGTCTTTCAGAAGAAGGAGTAGCTCATCAGTCTGTTATTTCAGATGGGCATACAAATCTGCTAAGGCAAAACAATTCTAGAGGCCTTTTCTTCAAAAATGACTTGGCGTGCCCAATGAAAGCACAGTAGGCTTTTTGATACCTGTACATTACCATTATCACCAAAACCACAGCATGAGCAATTGTTCCAAAAACCAGAGAAAGATACCTAAATTATTCTTCCTACAGATTTGTGTTTGTTCCTATTTTTATGACAATGACATCGGCTCCCCAACATCCCTATCACACCTCTACACAACAAAAGATTGCACACGCTGCGGCTCCAGCTATTTGCGCGCTGAAAGGACAGTTAGAACGCACGCAATGACCGGCTGATTAGCTGCTACATACAGCACGTGTGCTGCTCAAGTCCTGTCCTGCCTGTCCTCCCCTCAAGGGAACACTAATGCTGCTCTCCCATTCAAGTCATTAACCAGTTTTCACACAAATAATGTACAAACATAATGACCTTTGAGGCTTCTTCCTGACTTTCGCCTTCAATAGAAGCTGGCAAACCAATTCAGAAGTCAGGAAGGAGGGGCTGGCAGATAGAAGCAGGCAGCCTCATTAAACCACATTTGAAAAAGAAAACGGGTCAAGAACAACCTAAGCACGTAATGAAGATACAGATGAAGAACTCATTTTATGTAAAAGTAGTAAAAAAGTAATCATAAATTAAATTGTGGGACAATAAGCACTGATAGACTATAACAGCTATGCAGATTCTGTTCTGCCGCTCTGCCAAGACAGTGTTGATTGACTGGGCTCAGTACAGCACTGCGCATAAGAACTAGGTACAAAATTGTTCTTCGCACTATGCTTGCCATATGTGCAGGCCTTTTGCTTAAATAAGCTGTATGAGGTGTCAATACAATTTTAGCACACTTGAAAACAGAATGCAAATTCAAAGCCTATGATTGCATCCATATGACCATATGGTCATAACCATGGAATATACAGGGAGTAAATGTAATAGTCCAAAATTCTTCCAGAACCCTAGCGTTAGCTTGAAAAATAAACTTAATCATCTATAACTTCAATTTTAATCCACCAGTATTATTATTATGAAATGGCACAGGCATAATATAATAAATCAATACAATGTCCTAAGTAACAGAACAAAACCTAAAAGAACAAGTACAAATCTAAATGTGTCTCAAAGAAAATGTAATAAACCACAAAGGTCTAACAGAAAAAATAAAATCTACTTTTCTAATTTGGAACTCATCACAATTATTCCTGTTATTTCTTAAGCCATCCATTTAAAATTTATTTTTCCCCATCACCAACTTCAGCTGGATTTTATTCCTCATAAATATTTTAAGTAAAATGAGTTCTTTCAAATAATGGAAGATGAATTTTGTGGAACAGCTTTCTCATTTTATACCTCAGCATACAAGGTAAGAAAGATATATTCATTAGAAACTGAAAAGGAAAGATAGAATGGCTCTTTCACTTGAATATTTTCCAAATGATTGTCTTTATTTAAGCCAATATCAAGTGCACAGTCTCAAGAGACTGCAGCTTTACCTGGGCTGAATTCTTCAAGAATAAATATATCACTATTTTATTGATTTTCTTCTCTAGCAGTTTGGAGAAAGATGGATCAAATACAAAAATAGAGTTGGAAAGTTAAGTTTTTAATTAAAAATTATCAAAGAACAGAAGTATGTTAATATTATGCAACAGTGCAGTAATTTATCTGCAGAAGATCATTATCATCACAACCTTACTTAAAACAATGTAAGTGAAACTAAAGAGTTGACTGAGCTGAAGCTATGACTGAATTAAAACAGAAATCTAGGAAGAAAAATCTTGATCATTGAAAAGCACATCAGAATGAAACATGTATAAATGTAAAAAATAAATTTTCAAGACATATTAGAAAATTTAAAAAACCTTCTTCCTTCTCTTTTTAAATAAAAAATACTACTTTTGAGATCAACACAAATATTTTAGTTTACAGTAATGAAGTACATGCGAATTAATTATCACTATCATTTGTAGACTATGTGCAAAGAACATCCCAGCCAATTGTTTAAAAAGTTGCACGCAATTATCAATGTACTGGTCTATTTCCTTGAAAAATTTATCCTATTAATACAAATAACGAAAATTGCTCTTCACAACCACTGAATAACCAGCTTGTTTTAGAAACCAGCAAGATCTACTAGATTTCATTTCAATATGATGACAGCAGTCTGACCCCGGAAAAATAAGGCAGCTCTGCATTTTCTTGTTCTTGCTCTCTTCTTGTAAAAGGAAATCTGTTCTCTAAGCCCTTTTCAACTTCTTGTCATTAGACCAAAGGTGAAATACCGGCTTATTTTCTTCTCCTTCCAGTTCACAGCTCTTCCAAAAGATACTCAAAAGTTGCTTCCCTCCCTGGATTGATTAGTCAATTCACTGAAAACAAACAAAACATCCTAGGTAGCATTCTGATGCTGTCATAAGTAAATACAGTTTGCCAAACAATCTTGATAGGCTTGAATTTATCAGTTAAACTATTTTTCTCTTCCAGTTCCAAACACACCAATATCAACTTGTTAAGTGTCAATATTGCATCATCCCTCACACTTTCACTATCTTCAGCTGCTTCTCAGTAAGTCAAAGCTAATAATCATCTTTTCCTTTAGAAGTGATATTTCTTATGCCATTATCTCACAAGCTTAAAATAAACAAACAACTCACTCATCAAAAATAATATGCATTGACATTTGGGTCTAAAATTGGATTCCTCAGGTAGCTTATACTCAAATAAATGCACAACAGAGAGAAGTTGGATGGAAGGTAGACACTTTCGGCAGCAGTCTTAACTCAAGAAGTACCTAGCAAGCAATCTTATTTTTATGCGTTACCATTAAGCATGGAGAGGCAAACTTAGTAGCATTGTGAAAAAAATAGTGAATTTCAGTGTTGGGGAAAAAAAAAAAGTAAAACAAGAAGCACAAGTATTAAGAATGACTGAAATTTAAAAACAACAACAAACCAAACCAACCACTGAACACAAACCCCCCCCAACACACCTACCTGTATTTTGAAACCAATCCAGAAAATTTAAAGTAGCTTTTTCCCCAGAGACAAACTATGATAAAGATAATGAATGCAATTAAACCATCTTATTATTCACCCAAGTACTCCATTTTCTAAGATGTGATACACAGTTGTGCATATTCAAGGGTACTCTGAACTTCAAATCTGTGGCTCAGGTAAGTAACAGCATACAAGGTGTGGAAAGTATACCCTCAATTATGCTGCAAATGATACACAGCTGGCAAAAGAATTAGCAACAATTGCAACTAAACTGGTATAGAACACGATTTTACTTTGTTTTCCTGATGACTCATGCTCACGATCTAACCAGCTGCAACGGTTGTTGAGCTTTGCTAGCAGAGTCTTTATTCAGTACTACACACAACTGAAATCTGAGTTTCTGAAGTTTTCAGTAAAAAGTCTGTGTTCCTGTATGCTTGGCTGACATTTACGAGCATAAAAAACAAATAGTAATTAACTAAGTGAATGAAGCTAGAGTATTAACTCCAATAGCTTGCATTCTACATTCTCAAGTCTCATGAAGAAAACATTGATGCCTGTCATTTACGAAGGACTGGAACTCAACTAACATCATGGCCTTTGAAAAAGATATGCAAGACATTCTCAGTAATACCTATGATTCATCTGATTGTATGTAAGGCTGAGTCAGAGCAGAACTGATGGATTACTTTCCCTGGATCATTACTTAGTAGAAAAGTAGTCTGCTGGGCAAGATTTTTTTTTTTAGAAATATCCTCACTAGAAAACACCACTTAAAAAACCTCAAAGAACTTGTAAAAAAATTCTCCCTTTCTCTCCAACAGAGCTAATCTGGAATATTACTCAAATAACAGCAAAAATTGCCATTGCATTTATTGCTGCTGCTTTGCACAGTTCTGATCACTTTTAAATTTTGTGACCTATCACTGAAGAACATTTTTGAAAATCAGTAATTAACATTTATTTTAACATTTTATTCCCAACTTTGAGACAAAGGGAAAAAAACCATACAGCCAAGTTTTGTTAAGTATGACTGTTCTTAATTTCCAATTAACAGGTTTCATTGGCAGTTCTTAGCTCTTCAGCTGTTTAACTAGAAACAGAATTAGTTTCTACACCCAGCTGAGTATCATTACTCCAAAGCCACTTAGACATAAGATTCAGATGTGTAAAAATTCTTCATACAGTCTTATGTAACAAATACTGGCTATTGAACAATTAGATTAATTGCTATGTTTAGCTTTGACTAATTTATTTATACTTTTAGAAAAAAAAAAATCACATGTAGCTTACTGAAATTCTTAAGAACTTTAAAATAAACCCACCTAAGATGGCTTTATTTTTTAAAAATATAACCTCAAACCAATTTTCGGAACTAGCACCTCCATTTTTTAGTATCTATTGCAATGCTCTAATTGAAGCTTTGTTTAGTGCGTCCTCTACTCACCTAAGAAGATTCTTACCCTTCCAGCCAAAATCTCAAGGTTGGAAGAAATAACATATGCTTGACACTGTTAGTTGGTCTCAATTTTGTATCTTTAATGTCATTAATTTTTCTCTAGTTATAAAAATTGGATATTTTAAGAAACACTGCATTCATATAACTGTCTTTTTGCATAGTGTGATTTCTTACATATATTCAAAAATACTGGGAATCTACATCTGCAAAAGGTTAATCTGAAGACCAGTATGTTTTTACCTGTTCATCGTCGATACCAACAGCTATTTTTACAAACATCCAAAATCCCATCCAGCAAAGTGAAAGCTAATACAGAATTCTCCCGGAAGCTTGCAGCCACTATAGGGCAACTCCAAAGCAAGAGACTGCCCTCTGTGAGGGCCTCTATGTAGGATGAGGGGGTGTTGCACCAGCTGCTGTTGCTGTCGCATGGGTTTTCATTAACAGCTTAATTTACATGGCTGCTAAATGATCTTTGAAATCTATCTGGACTTAATCATTAAAGGGGGGGGGGGGAACACCCTACCTTCTGAACCTAAATTAATTTCCTGACAAATACACGAATAAAAATCTGTCTTGCTCATTCACAGATATTTGAAGACAACATGAGTATTAAATAAATTTTCTTTCTATAGCCAAAATGAGTGTGACTTACTTTCTCCCACTTTTCAGGTGTGACAGTTTACCACACCTAAAGCTCTTTTTCCAAGTATTCCAGGGACAAAAATTTTCAGTCTGTTAAAGGTAACTTGTGAACCAGAACAGGATTAGAGTTGCTATCACTTGATTAGCAGAAATTCCAAGAATTTCTTTAGATATTACTTCAAGACTTCATTACTTCTAAATTCAACACTCGTAGACTTTTTGAACATGTCCTAAGCAATCTGTTCAATTCATTGATCCCAATTTCTCTTCAAATAGATATCTGCTTATTGCAGCCACTTCTTTTTCTGAAGGCAGTGATACTGAAGTTCTTTTAAATCAACAGCGTTGTACAACACAGGCTTCCAGAGTAACTAGCATTCCATTTTTATCTGCCTAATTACAAAAAGCAACCAAGTATTAACAAATAAGAGATGCTACGTTTTAATGTTCCTGACTATGTTCATGGAACAGAATGAGATGGATTTCAAAAGCTCCTGATTTCTTTTTGCAAAGGAAAAGCCACTACTGGCAGAGAAGGAAAGGTACATTATTTTATTCAAAGAATAAAACTGAAACAAAAGATACCTAACAGAAACAGGACCAAAACTTTGAATAAGGTTATCATGTCAGTTATGTAAAAACCTCAAACGTTGTCTTGCATGACTTTCATTAACCAAATATAGCTTTTTTGCTCAGGGAATTCCTGAGCAAAGAGCAAGACTAAAGAAAACAGAACTAAAAGCTTTCCACTTCCTCCTATATGCGGCCAACAGGCGTTTCAGATGTAATTATTCAGACATCACTGAATATTTATGTGTGTGTTTCAAGTAGGATAGTGCTCTGACTGTGGAAAGTAAAGAATATGTTCAACATTTCGCTGAAATGATTAATCTTATCTCGAGCCAGTATATATTATTTTGATACACTACAAAGTGTCTCTTGAGATCTACAAACAATCTACTGAAATCCACTTAAGTAAAGCTGTTGGTTTTGATGGCATCATGCCATTATATACCAGCAGAGAGTTAGTTTAGTAATTATATTACTTGTTCTGATACGTAGTCTGAAATTTTACAGAAACGAGATGGGTACACAAAAGCAGAGACAAACTCAGACTATTAAGCAGAAACCAACTACCCCAATGCAGGTCATTCTTCACGTTCTTCTTCTGATGTGAACTGGCCAAAAAACAAGTGAGTATCTAGAGGTGTTCTAAGCCACATCTTAGTAATATTTTGGAACAGAAATATAAATGTGTCATTTGTTCTATGTACAAATGAATAACAGATTATTCTACCTGGGTTTGTCTTCAGAGTGCTATAAATGGTTGTCCGCTTGCAATTTCCTTCTAGCATGCTCACTACCAGTTTTCATCTTATCTACAGTTTTTATTAGAGACTTGACCTTAAAGAAAGAATGGACTATCCCAGGAAAGAAAGAAAAAAGAATCAATGCCTTCTAGAATATTTTGTACAGTGCAGGTCAACCTGCTCAGTAAAGGTGCATTTGAACTAAAATAAGAGCCCAGAAAAGCTAGTAATATATTCATGGAATTGCAGGGACTTTTCATGCAAGAATACTAAAGGAGCTTAACAAAATCAAGGCCAAGAGGAAAATGATTGCTCTCTAGAAATTCATTAAGTGCTACAGATTTGGGACAGAAGAAAATTATTTAAAGTAAAAGACAATAAAGCTAGTTAAAGGTAGTTTTAAAAATAGGTTAAAAACCTCCCAATCTCTCACGAGCAGAATCTCTGAGAGTTCCACACGGACAGTTTCTGGCCAGAAGCCACAGTCCTTAAACAATGTCAGGTATCCCACCGTGGCAGGACACTTCAAATAACCCACTGGCTAGAGAAACCACTTGAACACCTACAAACAACATGTCCATGTTCTTGATTAAACTGAGGTGTTCCCCTATCTACCCAAAGCATGTCACCCATGCCCTGCCTAGCGACTTGCCCATGCCAGTACAACAAAGAAGCACTCTTTTCCTCAGCATCTCTTCCCTCGCTTGCCACTGCCCTCGGCAGGCAGGCTGTGCGGCGCCCTGCTCCCGACCCTGCAGCCGCACTGCTGCCCTGCCCTGCAGTGCACCAAGTGCACTGGGGTAACTGCAGGAGCGGGAATCTGCCCAGCGTGCTTGGGGCAAGGGAGTCATCCCTGGGGCTGGCCCCAACAGCCAGGGACACAGATCCACAGAAAGGATGAGAGAAAGGCACGTGTTGCAACTGTCTTCAAAAAGGTCCAAAAGAACAGTCCGTGAAACCTACAGGCTGGTGAACCTCAATTTCATCCCTGGGAAAAATCGCAAAGCAAGTCCTCTTGGTCTGCAGCCCTTCTTCAGCCCGCTAGACTGAGCCTTGGGAGCCCAAAGGGCAGGGGAAGGGCAAGGAGAACATCAGAAAAAGGGGTAGATCCTTGGAAATTTTGTATTTATCTCATTTTAACTGAATATACTGAACTGAACAAGTGTGAGCATTATTGTAAATGGATTAATTACAATCTGCTTGTTAGACTGAAAACTAGACTACGGCACTCAACAAGATTGTCTGTCTTAAATTGATCGGAATTCAAGCAAGCTAATCTGAAACTCGGATGCAATAAACTGGTAACAATTTTATACTTACCATTTTCACTTCTGTGCTGGTTTTGGCTGGGATAGAGTTAATTTTCTCCACGGTAGCTACTATGGGGCTGTGTTTTGGATTTGTGCTGAAAACAGTGGGGATAATTCAGGGATGTTTTCATTATTGCTGAGCAGCGCTTACCCAGAGTCAAGGCCTTTTCTGCTTCTCACACCACCCCACCAGCGAGGGGTCTGGGGGTGCACAAGGAGTTGGGAGGGAACACAGCTGGGACAGCTGGCCCCAACGGACCAAAGGGATATTCCATACCCTATGACGTCATGCTCAGCATATAAAGCTGGGGGAAGAAGGAGGAGTGGGGGGCCATTCACAGCGATGGCGTTTGTCTTCCCAAGTAACCGTTAGGCGTGATGGAGCCCTGGTTTCCTGGAGATGGCTGAACTCCTGCCTGCCATAGGAAGTAGTGAATGAATTCCTTGGTTTGCTTTGCTGGTGCGCATGGCTTTTGCTTTAACTATTAAACTGTCTTTATCTCAGCACATGAAGTTTCTCACTTTTACTCTTCTGATTCTCTCTCCCGTCCCACTGGGAGGGGAATGAGCAAGCAGCTGTGTGGTGCTTAGTTGTCGGCTGGGGTTAAACCATGACAACTTCCCATTCCACTGTCTTCTTTCAGAGAAAAAAAAAATAATTAAACTAAGTAATAACATGACAATACTGAAATGCTTTATCTATATCTAACTCCTCCTTTTGTCTTACATTACTTCCCTATATCAATGCTATTCTAATGAAGACCCTTTCCTTCTGATAAGCTAAGGACATAGTTGATTCGTGAGAGCTTGAAATAAGCAAATTGATTTAAATGCTTTTAAAATGTTGATCATTACTGTCTGTCTTATCATACAGTCACTCTTACACATTTGTTCCAAAGCTGCTCCAACAGCTTTGGGAACTAAGTATGTGCTTATAGTGGGAGGTGGGGAAAGCCAGGATTTAGTTTTAAAACTGGCAGGAACTCTTACACAAGGGAAGGATACTGCTAATAAGCCAAATGGCAAAAGCTTGAGAACTGGGTAGGGACATCCAAACACTGCTGAGTTCACAAATCATCAGGACACGTGCAGACAAGAACCGCTGCCTGACAGAGGCCAGAAATGCTCAGTGAGGTGACTAGGACACTCCTGAGGACAAGCTGCAGTCAGCTGGAGAAGCTGCCGTTCCTAAGGGTCAGGCAACCTTCAGAAAGGTCACGTTTTCATTCTAGAGTTCCCCCCCCCCGTTGACCATGTATTACAGCTCAAACTCTCTGCTTTGAACAAAACTGCTCTTCAGCATTTGCAGGAACTTTGTGGAAGCAACACTTCTTGTTGAGTTCCAACAGACGTAATGAGTAAGCTACTTTTACTTTCCTCATGGAAAATAATCAAAAGGCAGAATTTCAGTCATATTTAAAATTTAAAAAACCAAACCAAACCAAAAACCCAGAAAAAAGGATGATGTGGCCACAGTTCAAACACTGTAAGTGTGCACATACATACACTACATATACAGTCAAGTTTTGTTTCATCTGTTGTTCTTATTATATTTTTAAAAGACTAATATCAGTGTTCACTGAGGTCAAACTTTTTATCTGGCGTCTAACACATCTCGCTTAGTTTAGCTCACAATGGCACTAAGTACAAAATCTCTTCTCTTTTGCTTTCAGAAACAATCAGACTACTACAAAAAAGACAAATTATCTCAGTAAATGCCAGCATTTTTCACTGGGGGAGATTCCTGTATCTTCACACTAATTAAAAAAAAAAAAACAAACAACAAAACCAACTCAGTAATGTCTAACAGCAAAAACACCGAATGCACTGCTCAAATGAAATTATGAAAATGCTTATTAATATTCCAGGCAAATTTCAGCGTCAAGGGAAAAAAGTTCATAAAATTTCACAGCCTGAAGACGTGATTAACTTTTAGAAATAGTTCTCCTTTACTAAAGCACAAGAGATTAATTCAATGCTGCAAAGCGAAGAGTTTTAATGTGAGAACTGGGCTGTTCAAATTGCAGGACGGTACCCCTTTGAGATGTTTAACAAAAGTGGTCGAAGCCAAAGGATGTGTCATGTCACTAGTTAATCCTTCAGTAACAGCAATTAATGCAAGGCCTTACTGGGGATACAGGTTTTCCAGCCTCACTCCCCATCTCTGTGGAGAGAAACCCAGGTGTTAAGCAGGTGTTTATCTACAGTCCTCTAAAACTGCATGTACAGTTAAAGAGGGAAAATATTTAAGCAACAGAAAATCATCATGCCAAGTCAACACTGTGCTTTAGGTTTGCCAGGCAGTATTACACGTTATCTTCTTCAAATAGAATTTGGAATGGTCGTGCACCATAGGAACAGGGACAGAATGAAGTAGCTGCAACCTGCTCTTTATGGCAGATCAACACTGCTGCCCCTTGAAATCATAACACGATAAGGAATTTTCTTTGGCTGCCGTTAACTCAGAAAATTAGACTTTTTCATTGCAGAATGAAAATTACTGGTTTCCTATGATGGATTTTTTTTTAAAAAAGGAAGTGAATACCAACTAACATTCTGCTTATATAGTCTACTCAATCAAACTCCATAAATCCAAACATCTTCAAAGTTGGTGCCTCATAATCTGAATGCTTCTTTTTTCCTTTGAGATTGGCCTCTCATTAGAAACGTCAATAAATTTGCAACTAAAGGAACGCACCAGTGCCTCTGAGAAGTTACGACTCTTTCATATCTGTTGAACTAGGCAGTTTATTTTATTATATGCACATGTAGGCAGGAGATTTAAAAGCAGATTGGGTTGCAATTTTGATTTTTTTTCCCCTGTCCAAATAGAAATATACTTCTCCTTTTAAATGGCATACGATTTCTTTCCTTCACGGACATACTTCTTTCCTTCCTGAGCTATTCTTTTAACCGCTTTAAATAGCTGGGCTCTAAAGTTTACATTTTTCCTCTGCCTTTTTTAGTTTGTGTTTGCAATGTACAAAGCTAAATTGAGCATGCTCAAATCCAGACAAATTCTCTTCTGTTTCTACTTTTGAAGTATATATTCTAGAAAGGGAGGTTGTATTATTGATTGGACCAGGTGGCAGTTTATCTTGCCTTTTTAATGTATTAATATTTTTTATTACAATTATAAATGAAGACATTCGCAGTAATTCTTGCAATGGAAACAGGTCATCTGCTTCAGGCACAGAAATTCACAAGTTCTAGTGGAAAACAACAACATATTAATAAAAATATGACGTTATAAGGTTTGCACTAAATTATCCACAGATACCTTTAAAATAAGTACTTTACTACCTATACGCTTGCTTTCAATTTTGGTACAAAACAGTTACTTCTACAACCAAATGCAGCTTTTAGAAAATAAATGCCAACTTTCTTTATTTAGAGATGTTATTTCCAGTATAATTCATGAAAAAACTTTGCAATAGTTTTTAACCGCAGCATGCCATAACAATTTTAGTTTTAACTCCTTGTTCAGAACTCTCAGGAATATATGTGAATGTGTTAATGGAGGTAGTTAGAAAGGAAAGCTTGCAGTTTTGTGAGTTCATCTTCAAAATATCCTATCCTGCCTGAAATGTCATCAGTAATAGAACACTTCTAGGGCTAACAGTATTCTCATTATTCTTCATTTATGGTTCCATTGAAATAGTCATCTTAATTTTTTTCTGTAATGGAAACAATAGTGCTTATCGCATTTTCTCTGCTCCAGTGAATAGCCCTTCTCTGATATGAGTTAGTTCAGATGAAAGTTCTTTTCTTTATAGTGGCTTGACTTCAGGATAATTTAGTATTAGAATTATTATTTTTATTGAAGAATGTTCAATCACCAACTCTTTTTCATGCTGAAATATAACTGCAGGAGTAAAAAGTAAAAGATACAAAGCACATGAAAGGATGAAAAATCACACTTAATTGACGAAAATAGCATCCACGGAATTGGCATTCCAGCCATTCAATGGCACATGTATGATGAAACTGAAACTTGGTGGGACGAATCCCATGACTGGAGTGTGGCTATCGACGACTACAGGCTGTTCAGAAGGGACAGGTGAGGAAGGAGGCGCAGAGGCGTTGCCCTCTACGTCAAGAAATGGATAGAGTGAAGAGCTGTCCTGGAAGAATAGCCATGAGCAGGTTGAAAGCTTATGGGTAAGAATCAGAGACTGAGCCAACAAAGGGAACCTTGAGGTTGGCGTCTACTACAGGCTGCCCGATCAAGGGGAGTCTAGTGACGAAGCCTTCTTGCTCCAGCTACAGGAGGCATCGTGCTCGCAGGCTCTCGTCCTGCTGGGGGACTTCAACCACCCCGACATCTGCTGGAAAAGCAGCACAGCGAGCTGTAGGCAATCCAGGAGACTCCTGGAATGCATGGAGGACAACTTCCTAAGCCAGGTAATAAACAGCCCCACCAGAGGGGATGCTATACTGGACCTGATGGTCACCAATGCGAGTGAGCTAATAGGTGACGTCAAGATTGGAGGCAGCCTGGGCTGCAGTGATCATGCGCTGGTGGAGTTTACAATCCTGAGGGATATGGGTCACAGGAAGAGCAAAGTCAGGACCCTGAATTTTAGGAAAGCAAACTTCCAGCTCTTCAAGGAGTTAGTCAATAGGAGCCCTGGGGAAAGTGTCCTCAGGGACAAGGGAGCAGAACAGAGCTGGCAGATCTTTAAGGAGGCTTTCCATAGAGTGCAAGAGCTCTCGATCCCCAGGTGCAAGAAATTGGGCAAAGAAGGCAAGAGACTGGCATGGCTGAGTCGAGATCTGCTGGTCAAACTAAAGGGCAAGAAGAAAATGCACAGGCAGTGGAAGAGGGGACAGGTATCCTGGGAAGAGTATGGGGATGCTGTGTAGGGATGGGGTCAGGAAGGCCAAGGTGCGACTAGAGCTGAACTTGGCAAGGGATGCAAAGAATAACAAGAAGGGCTTCTACAGGTATGTCAGCCAGAAAAGGAAGGTCAAACAAAGTGTACCCCCCTGATGAGCAGGACTGGCAAACTTGTATCAATGGACGAGGAGAAAGCTGAGGTACTCAATGAATTTTTTGCCTCAGTCTTCACTGGCAACCTCTCTTCCCACACCTCCCGAGTGGATGGTCTGCAAGACAGGGCTGGGTCCCTCCCACTGTAAGAGAAGATCAGATTCGTGACCACCTACGGAACCTGAACATACATAGGTCTGTGGGACCTGATGAGATGCATCCTAGAGTCCTGAAGGAACTGGCTGATGGAGTTGCCAAGCCACTCTCCATGATATTTGAAAAGTCATGGCAGACAGGTGAAGTCCCTGGGGACTGGAAAAAGGGAAACGTTGCACCCATTTTTAAAAAGGGTAGGAAGGAGGACCCTGGGAACTACCGACCTGTCAGCCTCACCTCTGTGCCTGGGAAGATCATGGAACAGATCCTCCTAGAAGCTATGCTGAGGCACATGGAGGACAGGGAGGTGACTGGAGACAGCCAGCATGGCTTCAGCAAGGGCAAGTCCTGCCTGACCAACCTAGTGGTCTGCTATGACAGAGTGACTACATCAGTGGACAAGGGAAGAGCTACGGATGTCATCTATCTGGACTTCTGTAAGGCCTTTGACACGGTCCCCCACAACATCCTTCTCTCTAAATTGGAGAGATATGGACTTGATGGGTGGACTGTTCAGTGGATGAGGAATTGGTTGGATGGTCGCATCCAGAGGGTAGTGGTCAAGGGCTCAACGTCCAGATGGAGATGCGTGACAAGTGGTGTCCCTCAGGGGTCCATACTGGGACCAGTACTGTTTAATATCTTCATCAATGACATTGACAGTGGGATCGAGTGCACCCTCAGCAAGTTTGCTGATGACACCAAGCTGAGTGGTGCAGTGGACACGCCTGAGGGATGGGATGCCATCCAGAGGGACCTGGACAAACTTGAGAAGTGCGCCCATGTGAACCTCACGAGGTTCAACAAGGACAAATACAAGGCCCTGCACCTGGGTCAGGGCAACCTCTGGTATCAATACAGGCTGGGGGAGGAAGGGATTGAGAGCAGCCCTGCCAAGAAGGACTTAGGGGTACTGGTGGATGAAAACCGGGACATGAGCCAACAATGTGCGCTCGCATCCCAGAAGGCCAACTGTATCCTGGGCTGCATCAAAAGAAGCGTGGCCAGCAGGTTGAGGGAGGTGGTTCTGCCCCTCTACTCCGCTCTGGTGAGACCCCACCTGGAGTCCTGTGTCCAGCTCTGGAGCCCCCAACACAAGGAGGACATGGACCTGCCGGAGCAGGTCCAGAGGAGGGCCACAAAAATGATCAGAGGGCTGGAGCACCTCTCCTATGAAGACAGGCTGAGAGAGTTGGGCCTGTGCAGCCTGGAGAAGAGAAGGCTCCGGGGAGACCTTATTGCAGCCTTTCAGAACTTAAAGGGGGCTTACAAGAAAGATGGGGAAAAACTTTTTAGCAGGGCCTGATGTGATAGGACAAGGGGTAATGGTTTTAAACTAAAGGAGAGGAGATTTAGACTAGATAGAAGGAAGAAGTTTTTCACAATGAGGGTGGTGAAACACTGGCACAGGTTGCCCAGAGAGGTGGTAGATGCCCCATCCCTGGAAACATCCAAGATCAGGCTGGATGGGGCTCTGGGCAACCTGATCTAGTTGAGGATGTCCCTGCTCATGGCAGGGGGGTTGGACTAGATGACCTTTAAGGTTCCCTTCCAACCCGAACTATTCTATGATTCTATGATTCTATTCTATATTTTTTGATAACATGGAAGGTGAAGGACAGCTCAGTTGTGCTGCTGTGTTTGGAAGAAGCTCCTTTTTCCTACCCACTGACTCATGTTCAACAAGAATTCCAATTTAATAAGTACTGCCAGTACACGTTACACAAAATCACAACTCATACTTACACTTCACTGAGCTTAAGCTTTCTTTTGAACCTGCGCCAAGATGGTTTTCATCCTAAATTGACAGGAAGCCAAAGAACCTGATGAGAGGTGGACAAAATATTTTCATTTTGCTACTTATCAACTATTATTCTATGACAGTAATTATCTGCTGCATTTGATGGAATCTTTTCAATACATTTCAAAAGTTATTTGAAGTCAAATATTAATTAAAAAAGATCTGGTCTTGACTGGGAAAATCCCTAAAACGTACTGTGGTAAAATTAATCTTTTATCTTTATTTGAACCACTTACTCATCTAAGTGGCTTTCCATTTAAAAATACAATAATCTGCCCTCAAAGCAATAAAATCAGGAATTATTCCAATGCCTTTTCACTTTTGTTCCAATCTCTAACTAGAATCACAATCTAACCAGAATAAAAACTAAGAAGATACATTCCAGGAACACAAAACTCAGCCTTGATCTGTGAAACACTCAGAGAGGAGTAGATTAACTCAGACATGAGCCAGAGGTCCTAAACATTCTTTTGTTAAATTCCTCCCTTACCTGACTAGATTAGTTTTTATGCTTTCCTTGTGTAAGTCTAGGCACTTTACAAGAAGCTCTCAAAACTCTTTTTTATTCATCTATTATGGTTTAGTATTCAAGAAAGATGTTTGGGAGAAAACCCACAAATTCTAACAGAAAGGCTAGGTGCTAAAGCTGAGGTAATTTTATATGCTTTGCTTGAAATTCACAGGAGGATGTTGTTACACACACACACACATATTGATCTTTTATGAAAATGTTCCCTTCTACAGAGCCCACATACCACATTGGACAGGCTGAACCGCACTTCTGCTGGTAACGCTGATAGCAGACATTTCAAGAATTAGGGTAGGTGCCCTGCCGCCCAGTGAAACTCACTGTGAAATAAAACTAACCACATCATCAGCAGAGAGAATTTAACCTAAAATGTATGTGCCAGACCCTTAGGGATGTGTCCACGTATTCTGGGTTTATTTACTCCCTGCAATAGCAAGTATACAGCCTACAAGAGGAAAACGCAACTATTCATAGCTGAGGCAATGAAATTGTACAAGTTCTCAGTTACGAGATAATGAAAAATCCTCTTACTTTTTCTCTTTAATATAGAACGTCGAATGAAAGAAAATAGATGGATCCACTTTCATCTGGGTTACTTGCTTGTCTTTTTGCCAATGCTCATTTTGAGATGCAAGACCTCCTTTCCAGCAGATTTATTTTCATTCAGTAACACCTTTCCAAGTATACTGTGTGGGAGTTCTGCGAAACTCTACAGATCTTCCTCCCTTGTTTTATACTTATTAAATGTTCATTCTTTAGCAATGTTTATCGAAAAGCAAAAGAAGAAAGTATATACAAATTTTGTAAGGTACTCATACAACACACGTGTATGTCAAGAACTAGAAACTGCATTTTATGAGAATCTAAGGTCCTAACTAGTACGCCTGTTATAAAGCTATCCCCTAATTGTTTTAAAGATTTTTCAGCTTCAGAAAATTATTTATTTATGCCTCTGTTTTATTAAATATTAGATCATTCTAAATAATTGTGCCGTTATAACACATATGCTAAACCTATATATCAAATCCTAGAATTTTAAAATGGATTTGACAATCTCACAAGAACAGATCAGTCTCATGCTGGGTTTATCCTAGTTTTATGAAGTGGCAACTGAAATCACTGAAACAATGAAGTTACTCCAGCAGCCACAGATTAAATTCGAGATTGCTAATATAGGCCTCATTGCCACAAGATGTTTTGGAGGGCAAAAGTATAAATGGGTTCGAGTTCACAAGGACAACACTATCAGTGACTGCTAATATGACGGACCTTTTTCATAGAAATCCAACAATGTATGGAGTACAGAAGCTGTGATGGTGTATGAGGAAGATCCCTTTGTCCATGCCCTTTTCTTACATTCTTCCATAATCATTAGCTACTTGTTATTGCTAGAGATACAGTAGTCGCCCATACATAATGTTAGTTTGACAGTGGCTGGCAGGTCTTATGCTGTAATCCTTCTCCTGTGTTTATGTCATGTTGCTTTCTTACAGACGTTATTCAGCAAAATCTTTGTTCTATGTACTCAGTCCATAGTGATAAACCCTGCCATTGCAGGAATACATTTTAATTTGAGTTTCAAAGGGTATTTCCATGCCAAAGGAAGAGAGAGAGCCCCGCATCATTTTAACCCCACAAATGGGAGTCCAGCATAGGGACACTTACATGTATGCAAATCAGTTTAGGTCTTCCCCAGGTTAATAAGTTTGTGTCTCCAGTGCTTCAGAGATCTCTGAGACAAGCCCATCACATAAGATAGACATGCCAAAACTGTATTTTAACTTTGCAGAGAGGGACACATTCACAGGGAATCAAACTACGATTCAGTCACGTGATATGGGTTTTTTTCCTGAAAAACACTTTTCAATGCTTTTCAACAACGTTGAAAAGTTAGTCATAATCCAGCTCTATAAAAACAGGATTACTAGTCCCTAAAAATTGTCAGCCTCAGATGTTCTGTGGTCGGTGAGTGTCCTCATTATTAAAGTAACCAAAGTTTTCAGAAGATATCCACAGATTTTGCAAGCAACACAGAACAGTGAATATTATTGCTGAAATATTCAATCTGTATACTTTACAACAGACGTTCAATGATGCTGCTAAAATGTCCCATTACAGACAGAAAGTACCGATATTATTTGCAGTTACCAGACTATACTGTCAGAGCTGTCTGCAGTTAAAATCAAATTAGATTTGACAATCAGGATTTCAACTGCAAACTGATCTTTGGTAATTAATGTAATTAACAGTCTGAAACACAGAGAACAATGTACTAGCACCATGAACATATTGTTTGCTCAGATGAATCATTTTCACATTGCTGTTTAATTGATGTGACTTTTGCTTCAGATACACTACAATTACCATGTCATGTTACTGATCGAGTAGATAGGGGAAAAAATGGGCTAAATTAGTCGTATTTTTTTAAGGACAAAAGTTTAATTAACAGTTATAAAAACTCCCTGCTCGATAATGTGAAGAGCTAATCACAGATGTTGAGCATCTATATCTAAAAGTCTCCTATTTCAACATCGAAATACCAAAGCTTGATTACTGCTGCCAAACAACATGCAACAGAATATTGCCACCAGCCTATTTGTAGAGAGTAAAAGCTCACAGAATTGGCAAGGCTAACCATCCTGTTGGAGAAAGAACATTTTCTAAAAGAAAGGTTATTTCAACAGCACTTATGATTCAGGAAAATGTATCTTCCCACTGTAAGAGAAGATCAGGTTCGTGACCACCTACGGAACCTGAAAGTACATAAGTCTGTGGGACCTGACGAGATGCATCCCAGAGTGCTGAGGGAACTGGCTGATGTAGTTGCCAAGCCACTCTCCATGATATTTGAAAAGTCATGGCAGTCAGGTGAAGTCCCTGGGGACTGGAAAAAGGGAAACGTTGCACCCATTTTTAAAAAGGATAGGAAGGAGGACCCTGGGAACTACCGACCTGTCAGCCTCACCTCTGTGCCTGGGAAGATCATGGAACAGATCCTCCTAGAAGCTATGCTGAGGGACAGGGAGGTGATTGGAGACAGCCAGCATGGCTTCAGCAAGGGCAAGTCCTGCCTGACCAACCTAGTGGCCTTCTATGAGGGAGTGACTCCATCAGTGGACAAGGGGAGAGCTACGGATGTCATCTATCTGGACTTCTGTAAGGCCTTTGACACGGTCCCCCACAACATCCTTCTCTCTAAATTGGAGAGATATGGATTTGATAGGTGGAGTATTCGGTGGCTGAGGAATTGGTTGGATGGTCACATCCAGAGAGTAGTGGTCAAGGGCTCAACATCCAGATGGAGATGCGTGACAAGTGGTGTCCCTCAGGGGTCCGTATCGGGAGCAGTACTGTTTAATATCTTCATCAATGACATAGACAGTGGGATCGAGTGCACCCTCAGTAAGTTTGCTGATGACACCAAGCTGAGTGGTGCAGTGGACACACCATCCAGAGGGACCTGGACAAGCTCGAAGAAGCGGGCCCTGGTGGACCTCATGAGGTTCAACAAGGACAGATGCCAAGTACTGCACCTGGGTCGGAGCAACCCCTGGTATCAATACAGGCTGGGGGAGGAAGGGATTGAGAGCAGCCCTGCCAAGAAGGACTTGAGGGTACTGGTGGATGAAAACCTGGACGTGAGCCAACAATGTGCGCTCGCAGCCCAGAAGGCCAACCATATCCTGGGCTGCATCAAAAGAAGCGTGGCCAGCAGGTCGAGGGAGGTCATTCTTCCCCTCTACTCCGCTCTGGTGAGACCCCACCTGGAGTCCTGCGTCCAGCTCTGGAGCCCCCAACACAAGAATGACATGGACCTGCCGGAGCAGGTCCAGATGAGGGTCATAAAAATGATCAGATGGATGCAACACCTCTCCTATGAAGAGAGGCTGAGAGAGTTGGGGTTGTTCAGCCTGGAGAAGAGAAGGCTCCGGGGAGACCTTATTGCAGCCTTTCAGAACTTAAAGGGGGCTTACAAGAAAGATGGGGAAAAACTTTTTAGCAGGGCCTGTTGTGATAGGACAAAGGGTAATGGTTTTAAACTGAAAGAGGGGAGATATAGGCTAGACATAAGGAAGAAATTTTTTACCATGAGGGTGGTGAAGCACTGGCACAGGTTGCCCAGAGAGGTGGTAGATGCCCCATCCCTGGAAACATCCAAGGTCAGGCCAGATGGGGCTCTGGGCAACCTGATCTAATTGAGGGTGTCCTTGCTCATTGCAGGGGGGTTGGACTAGATGACCTTTAAAGGTCCCATCCAACCCAAACTATTCTATGATTCTATGAAAATGGAAGCAGAAATCAAATATACTTGCATAAGCCTGATTACAAAGACAGACTAAAAGTTGTTGCCATCTCACTGCTAGTCAGCACCAACTCCCTGTCAGCGGTGTGCTAACTTATAAATTTAATGGAATGTCCACAAAAAATTTCTGTATCTCCACAACACATTCTTCTTGTTTCATCAAGAAAGGAACAACATGAAGTGCTGTCTAAATCATATGAAGAACATAAGTAAGATTTGCTTCCACAAGGGTCTTCAGCAAATGACTTTCAAAATATAGTGTTTGTGATCACAGTAACATTTGCTCCACAAATCATCACAGGGAATAAGTCAGTCACTGCCACAAAGCACTAATTCTCTATAGTTCAAACTGAAGGAGGTATCTCTGGAGACCCAGCATTCTATCATGAGAGGGGGCCAGGAGACAACATGATCAAATGCAGTTAATTAGTTCTGACTGTCCTGGTTTTGGCTGGGATAGAGTTAATTTTCTTCATAATAGCTACTATGAAGCTATGTTTTCGATTTGTACTGAAAACAGTGGGGGTAATTCAGGGATGTTTTCATTATCGCTGAGCAGTGCTTACCCAGCGTCAAGGCCTTTTCTGCTTCTGACCCCACCCCACCAGCAAGTAGGCTGGGGGTGCACAAGAAGCTGGGAGGGGACACAGCTGGGACAGCTGACCCCAACGGACCAAAGGGATATTCCAGACCATATGACATCATGCTTAGCATATAAAGCTGGGGGAAGAAGGAAGCAGGGGGACATTCAGAGTGATGGCGTTTGTCTTCCCAAGTAACCGTTAGGCGTGATGGAGCCTTGCTTTCCTGAAGATGGCTGAGCACCTGCCTGCCCATGGGAAGCAGTGAATGAATCCCTTGTTTTGCTTTGCTTGTGTGCGCGGCTTTTCCTTTACCTATTCAACTGTCTTTATCTCAACCCATGAGTTTTCTCACTTTTCTCATTCTCTCCCATCCCACCAGGGGGAAGCGAGCGAGTGGCTCTGTGGTGCTTAGTTGCTGGCTGGCGCTAAACCATGACACTGACTAAGATAGAGCTTTCTGCTAGGCAAAGGTCATGCACAAGAGTTGGCAGTCTGTCAGGAATTCAAACTCCATCAAACTGCCATTGTATTATAAGCCTGTTGGCACATTAACACAGGTAGTCCCTATCAACTCTTAACAGAATGTATCTCTAACCCATGGACCATTCCAGAAGTTGTGCTTAGAGTCCTTTGATAACTATCAAGGTTAGAATGTCAAACAAATGACTGAGGTGAGGGGGGAAACAACAAAAAACAATCAACCAAAAAACCTCTGCTGCTGTTCCTTATATTTCAGTCCTCAAAGAAAAAGGAAAATTTTAAAACAGAACAGAACATTCTTCTGAAAGAACAGTCTCCAGTGTTGCTGTTTCAGTGGTTCCTGAAAAGCATACATCCTTTTACAAAGCATGGATAAAAAGCAACGTTTTTGTCTAAAAAGTTGCCTTTTTTTCCTCCTCCTCTCCTTTTATTTGGTTACTTTGGATGGTGTAGAAAACATAGAAGATGTTAGCAAAAAGCCATCAAATCAAAACCAATAAATACATAAATATCTTTCTTGACCAGGAGCTATGAACACTCGAGGGATTTTTCATTAATTTTCAGAGAATATACAAGTTTTTATTCCAAATCCAAGTGCACTATGGAAAGTAAGAGTGTCTTCAACCTAGATTACACATGGATTTTTTTAGAAATTTAGGGATTTGTGTTGCTTTGGAAGTGTACGTATGTGTGCTTGAGAGTCTAAATAGGTACCAAACTGTGTCAACACTGACTCAAGAGAACATTGACATTTTAAAATTGGATAGTATTAATTTCATGAAGCCCTGAATTCCACAATACTCCCCTTTCGAGACATAATCCTGCATACTACTACAGCATACCATTGCTCTGCATGGGCCTTCTAGATGGCCTTCATTGGTTGCAAATTCTATTACTATGAACAGGAAACTGAAATTAGTTATACAAGCAGCTACCTTCTTACAGCACTACATTTTTGAGCGATGTTGTCCCCACAGCCAGCCTGTCCCCTACTGCCCCTCACAAAAACTGATCACTCAGTGCCCAGCATCGTACACAATTTGTCCCCGTTTCATGCAGCAGGAGCCCACGCTTTGCTGAAGGCTGCACTGGAGCAACTTACAGATGAATCTTAATTTCCTTGCAATAGCCATTCCTTATCACAGCCCTCCATGCTACTAACCTGTTCCACTCAGTGCAGAGACCCTTTCTGTGTGCCCGGCTAGTTCCACGTATTGGCAGTGATGAGTTTAACTGGCCAAGGAACCCTCCTGAGTCTCTGTTCTGATGGTAAATTTCATTTAGAGATGAAACGTATTGCTGGTCTGAGTGAACAGGTAAGAAAAGAGCACTTTAAAGCTACTTTGAACTACATGAATTAAAAAAGCAAAGAACAGTTCAGGTGAGGCAGGATTACAAGATAGTGATGGCACAAAATCGTTGATAGCTGGGAGACAATTAGCTTTAGTAACTCCAGTCTGATCATACATTCCAGAAAGCAAAAATTAAAATAAAAACCTTAAACTAAGTAGCTTAAAAACAACAACCGCCAAACTATTTTAAATTTTCCAGAAAGACTGGGGTTTTGCAGCAACAGCAAGATGAAATACCCTACAGGAATTGGAGAGCCAAAATACTAAATTGGCTTTCCTCAATGTTGTCAGAAGCTGATTTTCATCTCTTCATTTTGCTGATAAAGAAAGGTTAGAAATGCCTATTGTTTTCCACCCACAGCTTGGAAAACAAGGCAATTTGAGACTCTGAACTCAGTGATTTTTCTTCCTATCACAAATGATCTATAAGTTTCATTACTCCATGATCTTTGATTCCTCAGGCAGAAGTTCTGTTATATAAAATAACCCTCCTAGAAACTGAAACAAAACCAGACATGCATAGAATTCCAAGCAAACAAAAACATCTCAACACAAAGCCTTATTTCAGTTTATCTACTTAACTGTGCTCTGCCTGTAGAGCTACTACCCATTGTCGACTTGCCAGCAGGTGCTATATTCAGTCAATTGGTTCATTCTTAAGAGCAAGTACTTTTCTTAAAAAAAAACCCCAACAAAATACAAGCAAAAAAACCCCAAACTCCTCACACTGAAGAACGTAGCAATCCAAACACCTGCCTCTGGCAGCATAAGCCATTTTCTTTTCATTGGCTGCCATGCTGAAAGCTGGTTTTCACGGTCCTCATATGTTGGCTTGCTTGCTGCGCTGGAGGACAGGCACAATGACGTAATTTACTGAAGATGAAGGCTAAAAGAACTTCAATATTTTTCCAAAAAGAAAAACTGCAAAATAAGGCTTCTGGATTATACAGTTTTCTAGAGATCTTAAGAAGAACAGATTCCACTGCACCTTTTAACAGATTAGCTCCATCAGAAAGTATTTGCTGTCCTCATTATTGAAATGTCATCATGAAAAAAAACTGGAAATATTTAACAACTCAAGATGAGCTATTTATTACCAATGACTTTTAATTCACTGTGGCCCCATTCACAAGTTGCTGTCATGATTAATAAAGCAGCTGATTTGATATTCTTTTCAGCTGTTGCTCTCTGGGGATAAATAAAAGAATTCAGTAGTTATAAATGTGTAGATGGGTAAGTATAGCAAACTATCTGAAGAACACCAGCAGCACAGGTGAGCAGTGACTGCTCCTAAACTGGTTTTGATTTCATAGCCTTTGTCAGGTATACTGACCAAGTCAGAGCAGAGTTGCTTTTAAAGAAAAGTATGAGAAGGTAAAAATATTGAGGAGGAAGGATTCCTAGTTATTCAGATTACAATTTTAGACATATTTCCATTATACAATGGAAAAACTTCTATGTAGAAACAGCAGATTTGCTAGAACAGGAAGACAACTTGAAGTAGGCACATTACAGGTTGGTTTGTTTTGTTTGTATGTTGTAACATAAAGCAGTTCATGACAACAGGAGACAACTAGTACATCTCAGAACTAAGAAGAAACTCATTGGCCATCTCCTGAAGTAGCTCCAAAATCCAATAATTTTGTTTCAAAAGGGAGGAGAAAACACAAAACAAAGAAAAAATATTTGAGATTCTGAACTTTTTATTTGTAATCCGCACAAAAATGAAACAACTCTAGAAACTAACAGGAGTTGAGACAGTAAATTGTCCTGCAACAGACTGATTTCAAACAGCTGTCTGCCTGTTTTGGTATGCCAATTTGAACAGGCATTTCCCTACCTACAGGAATTGCTTCATCAGTGGAACATCAGGTTACTTCTTTTTTCCTCATATTTGCTTTGTATAATTATTATAAATGCTATAAAAAATGAAAAAGCCAGACACAAGGACAGTTTGATGGAAAGGGCACACAATAAGAAAACAAGAATATGAAAACTGAAATTGATGAAATTCTGAAAAAAACAGGTTTGAATCCTCATTCTCTCTGACTCAGAGTAGAAAACTTGAAACTGTCTTCAAGATTCCTGTCTTTATTACTGACTGTTTTAGTGTGTGTGGCATTTCCCATCTACAACCTAAAAAAAAAAAATCTTTCCAACAAAACCAAATTTTCTCTCTCTCATTTTTCATACTTCTAAATAACTTTTTCCATGTACTTAGTTTATCTGCCTTTTGTCCCCCAATTTGCCCACTGAATATAGAGGAAAAGAAGAATAAAGAAAAAAAACCAGTTAGGCATAACCTAAAACAACAGAAGTTTTTGACTTTTTTTTAAAGACAAAATTTAAACAAGACTTCTTGTATCAAAATACAAGTGTTAATTCCAAATATTCAAGCATCCATCTGGAAAACAAAAAAAACTGTATCAACCAAGTTTCAAGTTACTGACTTTAACATTGCACTGAATTGTAACAGCAATATCTGTATTGCAGCAATACTAATCTAGAAATAAATGTTGTTACAGCTATTACTCTCATAAAATGCCATTTTAAAATGTTAGTGACCATGGGAAAGTATCTGACTGAATTTGAGACTGTGTATTTTCCATTACAAAAGACGACGGAAATATTTTATCAAAAATAACACATGAAACAGTATATGCAATATGAAACCTTAATTAAACTGTTCTATTTCTTCAATAGTTTGTCATATAAATGATTCAGTGGACCTATGTTATTCCCAGTATTTTTTCATGAAAGAGAAGTACTTAATGCACCTTTATAAAACTACTCTGCTGAGCCTTACATGCTGACAGAGAAATTCAGGCTCAGTGCCATGGCCGTGAGGGCGCTGCCAGCCCTGACCGTCCCTGCCCATTCCCCTGAGCCTCCCCACAGCCCACGACCCCATTTTAGCCCCCGGGGCCGTCAGTCCCTGCCCCAGCGATGCTGCAGGAGTGCCTGGTCCTGGTCCTGTCTCCTGCGGATCTGGCTCACAGACGGGATTTCCTGTAAAGACCCTGGACCTCCACCGAGGACAGCTTTGTCTCCAGCCCTGCCTCTGGCCTTGCCTCCTGCTGTTCCCGACCAGATCCTAGCGGTGGCTCGTCACCTCGCCTGCCTGGGGCTGTTGACAAGTGCTGTCACCATCTCCAGCCCAGGCCTGCGTGGGTGCTGCAGGGCTGCACCCTGTGCGTGACGGCCCTGCCGGTGCCTGTGGGCGCCCTTGGTGCCCAGCTCGTCCTCCCTGGTGGAGCAGCCCTGCTCTTGCTACTCCCAGGCACTCAGTTCTCCTGAAGAATATATTATTATATATTTAATTAAACCTGACATGAACAATGGACTAAAAAATAAAACTTCTTGGTCATTAAAAGCTGTTGATATACTTACCACTGATTTCTATTAGCTCTCTCAAAGTGCTAAGTGTTTAGGAACAATATGATAAAGGTTACTATATTACATTTTATTTCAATTGGTATATAAGAAAGAAAGATGAAGCACATCAGAATTCTGTCCCTGAATTCAGTTTGATCATGAATTCTTCGCAGGACTTTACATCAAGCGTAGAGTTAGCTCCTGATTTTAGCTGAAGCTGAAATCAACTGAATTTATGTTTCAGTACTTCTCATTTGAAGGTGGTATTCCCCTGGTCCTCTTCTCAATCACTTGAGTTTTCCTTTTAAACCTATTATTATTATATTTTCAGGAGGCAGTAAAAATGCCAATAATCAGTAAGAACAATATACAATTATGACACCAATTCCAACCCTCTAATTAAAAAAAAGAAATTGCTCTTGCTGCCTATCGAAAGCTTCACGTTCACTTTATCCAGGCTTGACAAGTTCATTGTGAATATATTGCTCTCTTTATTTCTATACAAAAAGAATGGCCAGCAAAATCTTTTCATAATTGTATTTAAATACTAACATCACAAAATGGTTTTAAAGGCTTCCTTCCATCTTTTAAATTATAATTATCTGAGGCTCTGAATAAAATCCTTTGAAGTCTAATGAAGTAATCTCTCCTGGTGTTACTTTTATTGAAAAAACTATAGATGAACAGATATTTCACATTTTTTTTGTTAAATTTAATAAAATGCAGTTATGCAAAGAAGATACTGGAATAATATTGCATTGCTATATTGTGAAGCACATGCATTATTCAACTTACATTTGGAAAATTAATTCAGAATATAGCACACTCTCAGAGATATATGATAAAATAGTAAAGGTAACATTTCCAAAGGACAGCCTCTAACGTTACATGGACATTTTTATCACAAAAGGCAGTTATATACTCACACAATGTTTGCTCACACAAATGCAATCATTCCTGCAGAGAATTGAAAAAAAATGCCCACTTCAAAATATTACTTGAAGAAATGCAAAAATGCTACACCTTTTCTCTCAAGCTACAAAGGGGAGGTTAAGTAGATTTCCTGAACACAAACAGATAGGACACTTAAGCAACCAGCCAGCCCCTTACGCAAAGGACATGCAGATACAGCTAGAAGTAGGGGCTTCCCAGTTTATTTAACCAACGTTCATACGTACGAACACTTTTCCATGGGCTAATGGCATGCATGTGTGCCCGGTGCAAGCAGTTCGCGGTTCACAAAGGCAAAGTAATACTTTGCAAGGTGAGAGCAGCTAGCTGAGGAAGGAAGCAAAGCCAAGTCCAACTGCAGACAGCGGGGCAGGGCAGTGCAGGTGAAGGAGAGAAAGAGCAAATGGACAAGTTCGTCAAGAGTCACTATAAGGCCAGCATATCTAGCACTTTGGAGGAGAAGACAAATCTCCTGGCAGCGGAAACTGAGCTGTTGATAGAGCTGCTCCACTGAAAGGGAGTCAGGTACATGTTGAACATCAAAGATAAACCCTCAGAGGTTACCTTTATTCCATTTCTTTTAAAGTAATTTCTCATTTGTCTACTACTCTGTTAGTTGAAAGAGAAGGACAAGAAACAAAAAGATGAAGCTATACACGAAGTGATGTCAAACACAATGGTGAAACTACAAAAAATGAGATTCTTCACAGTCTTTCAACTGAAATACTAATAGGTATTGAAACAGACCACATTTTCGTCCATAAACTGATAGTATCTCTCAAACTCTGCGTTCTAGGACTCTTCAAAGGAACTTTGAGAATTCTGTTTCCTGCGATAAAGGGACCTGCAACCGAGCCTTTTGCACTCATCTCTACCAGACAGTCCCTACGCTTCACGTACTTGCACCGCTGCACGCTCCTGCCCCACGGCCCAGCGTGTCGGACAGCGCCGGCCGAACCGACGGCAGCCTGCGCCCCCGCTGTGCCGGGGCAAGGCGCCGGCAGGTGACCCCCGTGCTGCGCCGCAGCTGTCCGCGTGGCCATCGGGGGAGCCGTGGGCTGAAAGCAGTCCCCTAAAAGGAGTATTTCTCAACTGTACGCTTATGCTCTGGCTTCTTAAAGGTCTCAGGAGGTCATGCAAATGCAACACGTGAACGCACAGTGATCCATAGGTCTTGCCGCCCCATGGGTCAGGTGCTTGTCTGTCACGTGGCCATTAATGCAGAAGAAGGTGTATAGGCTGCATTTACCGAGCGTGTTACGGTTTGGTTTTTTTCAAAGCAGGAAGCACTTAAACTTCCAACTCAATTCTGGCCACCAGGGCCACAAAGAAACAGAGGTGCCTCAAAAGTTGCAGAGTATAAAATTATATCTGCTACACTATTTATGTCCTTTTCAGTGCAAGCTCTACCATTAAACAAAACTAACTAATCAGATGCCCTTTACATCTTTAAGTTAGATACATTAATGATGGTCAGGGAGCAAATCTTTCCAAAACTAATTAATTACAGAGACATATTTGGTAAATTTATCTGTTGCGCTTTTAATCACGTGTAAATGTCAAATTCACTAAATTTCAATTTAATGTTCACAAAGTCATCCCTTTTGGTAATCTACAACCTTATGGCACAATGCAAATGCTGGATCTTTTTGAATTCAGGTATCTGACAAACTACAAAACAAGAACAAAGACTGAAAATGTGATGTGGTATTCTTAAAATAGAAAATGTATCTTCCAATATTTGTCCTATGATTTTCTATCTTTAAACATATTGTGTTGAAATCTCATTCCTAGGTTTTCTGTTATGACCATCAAATTGTCAGTTACAGAGCAAAAACCAGTTAACTCTCTCAAAACTATCAACATCCTTTGCATCTGTGTAAGACTATAGTAAGGAATAACCACCGTCAGATGTGCAGGGTCTGTTTTAGGGGGCATTTTTTATTCTGTTTTTACAAACTTTGATCTATTAATAAACCAACAGAGCAACAACCTATTTCATGTAAGATATTACCTAGTTCACTCAGCAGTAACACCGATTCTAATGCTTATTTCCATAGTTTCCATAAAAACTGGGATGTGAGACATGCCATATAGAAAAGATCAATAATACATATAGTACTGTGAAAATGAATAATACAGGATGGTTTCAGATGGTAATGGTTAGGAGGAGCCCGTAATGCATCCAACAACCACACGTAGTTCTACAGCTGAAATCTCTTCCAAATACCAGTGGTGCACGAATTTATCACTGTCTACACAAAGACTAGCAGAGCTTTTTTGTTTTAACTCATGTACATGTTCTCATATAAATAACTCTTCTACTTAGAAATTTACTAGATGTTATTACGTGTGACGGTGACTCCCACAGACTATTTTACGTGATGCTTAAAGAAATATTTTCGTTCACTTGAAATGTGATGTATTTATTGGAAAGTACCCTATCTGCAAAGTGTAAAGAGGAGGGCTGTTTTGTGAGGTTTTTTGGTAATACATTAACTTTCGAAACATGGCCACCACATCTACTGAAATTCACAGTATTTAACAGTTCAGTAATAATTACAAAGGAAAAATTTTCCTAATTTTGAAAGTCAGCATAAGAAAACTGAGATTTCTCCACTGCCAAAACAGTCTCTGGGCAAGTACCTTTTAATGAACAAATAAAACTTCTAATATGTGGAATATATTTTAAGATCCTTTCAACTGCAAAGTATAATCATCTTCCAGGGGCATGCCTCATTATTTCCTGACATTCAATGCTGACAAAATGAAATATCTCCTGCAATTCTGAAACTGTTTTGGCAGGTGGGGGAAAATGATTGAAAACTTTAGTTACACAACCTTCAAGATCGAATGATGAGTTATCTCTGTTGTACTTCACTCTATCATGCCGTACAGAAATTGAGCAATTAACTGTAAGCAAATATTCATTATAATTCTCCAGTAATTTATATATGGAACAATTTCTCACAAAGCCAAACATATCAGTTTGATGCTTTGATTGTAAATCTTTTTCGTATTTTCAAATATTCTCCATACTTTCACTGCTATTATGAAATTTTTCAGCTATGTTCCAACATAAAATAGTCTCTAATATTCTGATACTTTTGCTCAAAGCACCAGTGATGTGAAAGAAAAGTACGCTCGTTTTCAGCTAAATCTATCAGAATTTTTGTAACTAAAAGAGGAGCTAACATGCTATTGTTAATATACGAAGCAGTTCCTCCCACATCCACCACCACCAGAAGGTATTTTTTTCATAGGGAAATGTCAGAAAACAAAGCTAGCTGTTTTGCCACCTTAATCAAACAATCTGTTTCAGTGACTGTGGATCACACTATCATATGGTTTTATTGTGTCTGCAGAAGATACCTTATTTTCTGTATTTTCACATTTCTTAGAAACAATTACAGCTTTCATCATTTTGCATCTTAAAAGATACACCAGAATTATTTTTATTACCTACTTCTGTCTTAGAGTCCACAATGCAGACTTCTGCACAGAAAAAACCTTACAGAAGCGATTGTTTTCTTAACTGATCCATGTAAAGTCTTTTTCCCACTAATTAAAAAAATAAAAAGCAAAGTTTGTTATTGTTACATTTTAGTGGATAAAAGTAGAGGGAAGAGAGGGAAGCCACACAGAAAGGAAGATGAGGAAAGAATGGTTCACTGGAAATGCAACTTAACCAACTAAAATTGAGTAAGCTTTGGACTCGACTTTAGTTTAGGATCACAGTGCTGAACATCTTTTAGGTGATAGGATAACATTGTACGTCTGTATTCCATCACACAAATACTTAGCTGTGGAAAACACGCAGTATAAAATAAAAAGCCTGATCATGAAAAGCAATCCTAAATACTATTCTTCTGGATGGAATAAATATGCTGGAAAATATACTTCAAATGAATTTTTCATTTCATTTAAGGGCTGAAAACACTTCTTGAAGTTTCTGATGACACAAAGGAATCCTTGGTTTTAGAGCTACTTTGTAAGCAGTATTTGAGCTCTAGGATACAAGGTGATCTAAACATCAGCAAGTGATTCTTGGGAAACAGAAAAGTAGCTCAGGTTCGTTTATTCAAAAGTCTTTCAGAACAGGTAAAAACTTACAGTACCTTCCTCCATTATTCCTAGTTCTTTGCATCATGAGCTAGCTTTTTCAGCGTACAAGCAATGTGCCCAGTTTAGGGTATGCATCAATCTCCACCAATTCTGGAAAGAGTCCTTCACCTCACTCTTTCTTTATTACTTTCATCAAGTCCCTATCTTAAGCTCAAACGAAGCTCACTTCTTTTCCCAATTCTGCTGCATGGCTTTAACCCCCTCCTATGTTCTCCTCAGTACCTGGAAAACATTCAGGTCACATAACAGTGATACAGCATAGCATCTTTCTTCATTGATATGCTGCTGAGCCTGAAAGAAAATCTGCAAAAGAACTCCGATAAGACCTTCACCTAGAAACTTCCAGGGTCTGGTAGGAAGAGCTGACTTGCTACCCACATTTAAAATTCCTCTCACGCACACACTACTCACTGAGCTTGATGTCCTTATATAGGAAAGTATTTGTTGGTTACGTATGTATTAATCTTCTAGAAGTTGTTTTCCTGGCATGCCATGTCCTTCCAAAGTAAAAAGTGCAAAAAGAGGCACTCAGAGAAAAAAATGCATTTTAGGAGACAAAGAGTAAAACATGAAGCCAATACCACAACTTTATTTCACATGTAAAAATTGTTTGCTTTTGGAAATGCTAAATGAGAACATTCTCTTCTTTTTAATTTGTACTTTGTGAATTCCGTATTTTCTTAAAAATAATTTACTTCAGATGTGATTATATGCAGAAAACCTGTCTCAATCAACAATTACAGTGTTCACTGTCACTCTTCAAAGATTTGATTAATCAATACAGCTTTCCCTTATTTGTGTAATGGATGAATTAAATAAGAATTGTCTTCAAAAATAAAGGACACCTAATAGAATTGAAGAGTTTAATGACCATCTCGGGTACCACAGAGGAAAGTATTTTCTCAGCAGATCTTAGGGCTGGGATGAAAGGAAAATGTCAAAATGCATTCCTCGATTCACTAATAGAAGAAAATTTAAAAACACACACAGCACTTCAAACTTTCCATCTTCTCATATATGAAACCTTACACTGTTGTTCTCATTAAAAAAAAAATTCTAGTTAACCAGTTCCCACTTTTCCTTCTTCCTAACTCGCCCATCCTATTGACAGTATTAAGAGTTCCATATCATTTCCCAGCTATATCTGATACTCACAACTCCTTTTCTGCTGTCAGTCTTGTCCAATACAAATGATTTCTTCCTTTCCAAAGGCCAACAGACCAGATATTCTCACCTCACTATGCTCCGTCTCATTTATGTCCAGATTTTCTTGCTATTGATTTTGTATCCTTCTGTGTGAGCTGGGATTTTAACAGCTTCTTTCAGAATATCCTTGCTCCTCACAAGAAGAACTGACAGCTAAACAAAATGTAACTCTTGCAGGCTGAAATTATGGCAAGAGATTATTTTATACTACTTGCTACAATCTGAAGAAACATGAATACAAAAGGAAAAAGGTGCCCCCTTTTTAATGCGTTTACATTCATTATAATGTGAAAAATGTTTCAAAGACAGCTTTATTACATTATATAGGTACTGATACAGTTGTATATGACATTAGCACATAGCGTGTGTATGGGCGAGTCTGTCAGGACTTTCATCGTATGCAAAGTGACTCTTCAAATACAGCAGAGTATAACATTCATCACATTAAGAAAATTAATGTTCTGTAACAGATGATTAGGTAATGAGATGAGATTACATGATAACAGTAAATATACTATTCACATTAACATTTAAAGCAACAGAAATAAAAAAAATGGACTTTGCATGTTAAAATACTCATTAAATACCATTTAAAGTTGTGCTGGTTTTGGCTGGGATGGAGTCAATTTTCTTCATAATACATACATAGCTACTACAGAGCTATGTTTTGGATTTGTGCTGAAAACAGTGTTGATAACACAGGCATGTTTTAGCTATTGCTGAGCAGTGCTTACCCAGAGTCAAGGCCTTTTCTGCTTCTCACACCACCCCACCAGCGAGGAGGCTGGGGGTGCACAAGAAGTCGGGAGGGGACACAGCTGGGACAGCTGACCCCAACGGACCAAAGGGAGATTCCATACTGTATGACGTCATGCTCAGCATATAAAGTGGGAGAAAGAAGAAGGAAGGGGGGGACGCGTTCAGAGTGATGGCGTTTGTCTTCCCAAGTAACCCTTATGCGTGATGGAGCCCTGGTTTCCTGGAGATGGCTGAACACCTGCCTGCCCATGGGAAGGAGTGAATGAATTCCTTGGTTTGCTTTGCTTAGATGCGCGGCTTTTGCTTTACCTATTAAACTGTCTTTGTCTCAATCCACGAATTTTCTCACTTTTACTCTTTCAATTCTCTCCCCCATCCCACTGGGGGGTAGTGAGCAAGCAGTTGTGTGGTGCTTAGTTGCCGGCTGGGGTTAAGCCATGACAAAAGTAATGGTAGGTTATGATACATCTCAGTCAATGTGGACATCTTGTTTACAAACTTCTTTCAGCCTTTCACTAAAGTCTTTTCAACAAATCGGAATAAAAACACAAAGCAAATCATTATTACTAATGTATTGCTTCTGCTTACAGGGGAAGAGTAGGGAAGAGTATCTCTGTTCTCAGTCGTCAGCAGTGACCATCACTTTCAGGACTTGCTCCTGTCCTCTGTGTAAGTTAGTTTGAATTAATTTCTACTCAAGAAGTATTAGTTTAGCCATATTTCAGGTCATATTTTGTTACAGATACATGTTGCTTCTTATGTGACTAGTCCTTTGTTATCTATAAAAAACATTTCTAATAGTAGATTCCCATCTACTTTCTTTCTCAAGCGAAAGGCCGCATCACTCATTCAGATAAATTAGGAAAGCCTGCAGAGGCCACAAAGTGGCCACTGTCCATAGGAAGAGCACTGCTTCACTCAGCAGCCTTTCCAGTGGCTCTCAACGGATTATTCACTATATTTCCTTTAGAAAAAGCAGCTTCTGACTTCACGTGCTACTCCCAGGCAGCTACACCGTAAAGACTGGAAGAGTTATTCTACGCTACCATCCCTAATACTGATAAGGATTTAAGTGGCTCAGCTTTCAGTGAAAGAAATGTGGGAAGAAATTCATTGTGCTTCCTTCACATATTTAATAAACAAAGAACACCAAACTCTGACCTTGATGGTCATTAAAGATATCACAATGCCTATAATTTCTGTTTCTCCCATATACTTAGCTTTATGCAATATATACTGCTGAGTTTAATCATATTTCAAAGCATTGCCAAAGCTGGAAAATTCAATCAGATATTCTTCTATTGTGATGAGCTGTGATGGGTTGACTTTTGCTGGCCACTAGACCCCTACCTAGACACTCTCTCACTCCTCCTTCTCAACAGGACAGGGGGGAAAATAAGATGAAAAAAAGTTCATGGGTCAAGATAAAGACAGGGAGATCACTCACCAATTACCATCAGGGGCAAAACAGACTCGACATGAGGAAAATGAATTTCATTTATTGCCAATTAAAATAGAGCTGGATGGTGAGAAACAAGGACAAAAAAACTAAAATACCTTCCCCCTACACTCTCCTTCTTCCCAGGCTCACCCTCGCCCCTTCACTCCTGAGTCCTCTACCCTCGTCCCCCTGAGCAGCGCAGGGGGATGGGGAACTGGGGGGCTGCGTTCAGCCCACAGCAGCTCCTCTCTGCCGCTCCTTCCTCCTCACACTTTCCCTGCCCCAGCGTGGGGCCTTCCCACGGGCTGCAGGGAAACCCCTGCCCCAGCGGGGTCTCTCCCGGGGCCGCAGGGGAATCTCTGGGGGGCGCCTGGAGCCCCTCCCCCCCTCCTCCCGCTCTCCCCTCGGGGCGGGCAGGGCTGTTTCTCACAGCGTGTCCCTCAGCCCCGGCTGCCGGGCAGCGTTTTGCCCTTTCTCACCCCGGCTTTCCCCAAGGCGCCCGCCCATGGCTGAGGGGCTCAGCTGGGCCCTGCGCTGGGGCCGCTGGCGCCGGCTGGAACCGGCTGTGTCCGGCCCGGGGCGGCCCCGGCCCCTCCTCACAGGGGCCGCCCTGCAGCCACCCTCCTGCCAGCACCTCACCATGTAAAACCAATATATCACCAAAATGAAAACCGGAATAAAGCAGCATAATTCCCTTTAAATAACAATCTATTACTATTTGCATTTCAATTTTGTAGATGAAAATTAAAGTTCCAGTAACAGACCAAAGCAATCATTGCCAGTGAGCTGAAAACTTCAGGAACTGGACATAAGCTTTCCACGTCCCTGGGTTACTTATCAGAACACAATAGCCACACTAAATAAGAACCAAAGAACAATCTATTAGCGTAACGGTGGTCTTGTTATAAGAATAAACACTAGACTTTGCTTATGCTGCAACCTAACCAGTTGATTTGGTCAACCAAAACCAAAACCCAACAACAAACAAACCTCAAACACCCGAAGAACTCTTGAATAACACAAACATGATCCCTGCTTTGGTATAATGGTGGCTTCCTTCATGCACATAAAGCTTGAAACCAAATTGTACAGACATTTATGAAAGTGCTTCAGGTTTATTCTGTTAAGGGGTGATCTTTTAAAGTCAAATGAACTACTTTATATGGGAGTTTTTTTGGCGTGAAGTATATGCTGATGTATGACATTGCATTAGGATGTAAATTATTGTGTTTGAGAGAGAAGCAAAGTTAAATAGTTCTCTGTTTCACAAAAAAGGTTCAGATTTTGAATGGTGAATTAGAATCATAGAATCACAGAATAGTTCAGGTTGGAAGGGACCTTTTAAAGGTCATCTAGTCCAACCCCCCTGCAATGAGCCACGGTTTCTTCCTGTGTTCAGAGAAAGTCACAAGACATCAGAAGTCAGGAGGACACTCTCACAATCTTAAAACATCCCAAAGGCTCTCAGGTTAGTGACCTAAAACGCAGCACTCCAGCTTCCAACGTCATCTCGCTCTTCTCCAACTATTTCTTATCGATACTTTCCTTTGAAGAAGCCTTCCATCTTCTCTTGATATCAACAACATTTACTTCCAAAGTTATTAAAATATCTTTTAAACACTAAATAAAAGCAAGTTCAACATCTATTTACCTTCCTAGTTTTATATATATATTATTCTTATTACTGTGCCTCAAGACCTTATTTTTAAATGTGTCTATGTGCCTTAAGATGAATATAGGAATGAAATATACTTTCAAAGAACAGTTTGGGTGACCAACTCAAACAAGACACAAAAGTTAGCAGAAGCGGCTGGGGCATTTCTGGTCTTTCCGTATATGTAGATACCTTTGGAAAAAGGTAGCCCTCAGAGCTACCTCCTGAAAACCAAACTCTACCCACCCCTGTAATACTCAGATTACGAAGTGGTCACAGAGCCACTGAAAAACTTCTAAGCTTTTGGAGTTCTTTGGTTTGGATTATTTCTATACATGCACCAGTACTCATAAATCTATATACAGCATCATACCTACTGTTTCTATAGGTTTAGATGTTAAATCCCTTATACACAGTAGATTCAATGCAGTGGATCTATGCCACTGCAAATTGCATATAACTTGCCTCTTAAAGAGATTTACAATAGACAAAGTCTTTAAATTTCAGCCAGTATAATGATATTCTGCATCCATAATGACAACCAGAAATTCTTTGAGTCTATAATAATAGATGTCCATTTTTACTACAGTGATACTTAACTGAGAGATTATTTTCCTAAATATACTGGAAGAAATGTATTAAGAAACTTAAATACTGAATGTATGAATAAAATAGGATAAAACCAAAATCACACTGATACATTAAGCTAGAGGACACAAAGAGCAGTATTTACTTAGCAGCACGGCAGGAAAGGGGACCTCTCTGGTCATGAAGTCCGGTCTATTCTGTTGATTACAAACCTACGTTTTCAAACTACTTGAGGTATTTTCCTTTATTTCTCCTATTTAAGCTGCTTTAGGACCTTACTCTTAATTTTAAACCTTAGTGTATTCTTGTCCAATTCAGGCTTTTTGCTTACTGTATTTCTTCTCTTATGCTCAAAACATGAAAGGAGAGCAATTATTTTGCCCCTTTGCCATAATTTTTCTAGGCTGGGTAATTTAAGTCTCAACTGGAAAGGAAGACTTTCTACTCATCCGATTATCACCTTCACAACTTCAGCTCTCCTGAACACAGGGCCAGTAACACCTTACTTGGACAGATAGGTAAGCATTGCTTTTCTCCACCTTTATCTGCTGATAAAACTCCTTTTTAAAAAATGTGACTGTTTCTAATTTCAAAAAGCAGGACTTGTTTTTTTTGGTTTTTTTTCCTATTTCATTACACTTCCATTGTTTCAAGACTCAAGGTCATCCCTTTTTAAATGATATCTCAAGCCACATATCTAGCCAAAATGTCTCAAAATTTCATGTCACTGTTTGTTCACCCTTCTTGTTCTGGAGACAAAGTAATTAAATAAAATATTAATGAACTCCTAAATAAGGGAAAACGCTATTAACTTTTCTCCAGACAAGTATTTCCTCGTTAAGCGTAAAATACTGCCTCAGCTTTAGCCGCTTCTATCCATTTTATAACATTATGCCATTATTCTTTTTTTTTCCACTAATTGTTTCTCATAGTGCATTGTATCAAGTGCACTGCTAAAGTAGAGACATAGATCTCTAGAATTTCCTTTTAGTTAGGAAAAAAAGTCAACCTTGTGTAAATCCTTGCTACATTTAACTTGAAATAGGAGTTATACCAAGCTGGCCACCAAGACTTCACTTTATTGCTCCCAGTTATATCTGACATTTTTGTTTATATTCATATTTAGGGAAATTTTTAAAATTTGAAACATATGAAAGAGGTCTTTCTGGACAGTTTGCAACTGATATTTTGTTCCCATAGTCTTTACAATTTTTGTCACACAAACACACTAAACACTACTAAATATAAATGAAGATGTTTTCATATTGAATATCTGCTATTTGCAATAAGAAATTTCTAGAAGAGAGCTAAAATTACTTTCAGATCTTTCACAGCTGGATACAAACATCTTATAAGGCCTTAAAAAATCTTTTTTTTCTCATGAATATGGTTGTTATGTAAATGAAATAATCAAATTCAAGTCCAACTTAAAAGTAAAATTCTTAATCGCATATATTTATTTCAATCTGTAAGTTAACTTTATAAGTGTCACATAAAAGCATATTTGGGCTTGACTAGGGACTATCCAATAGTGATTATTAGACAGTAATTGAGTATTGCATTAAAGCTTGGCACTGCCACAAGGGACACAGAGTAAAAATTCTGCAGAGATAATAGGTAATTTGTAGGAATATGTATCCATTTGGATTCCCTTAGAAGTTTCCCAGTTGACAGTCAAACCACTGAGTTCAAAAACAACACCACTTAAATTGGAAGATGAAAGTAAACAAATATAAGCTGATGGATCAAAGTAAAGTGTTGTCTTCAGTCAGTTTTGCTTTTCATCCTTGTTATACTTTACAGATCTTGCTGAACAGCAAAAAGTATTCTCATTTTTTGTAAAAGACAGCATTAAGATACCTTCCACTAGAATTAGAGCTAAATAAATCTTTTCAAACAAAGCAAAACAAGATAAACTAACCTGCGTCCAAAAGTAATTACATTCTAAAATATGCATGAATTTTGCTGATTTTTCTCAACTCTGGGCAAGACATGAATAAGCTTTGGCATAATACTGAGTCAAGAAAAATTAAGTTATTGCTCTGTTAAAAAAAAAAAAAAGATATTAACAAGGAACAGGTATGTTAGTAATACTTTTTAACACTGATCACACTATTAGCAGAGAAGCCCACAAAATAATATAGGTCCTTCAATTAGGAAAAAGGCAAAAACAACATTTCACTTCATGGCAGAGGAGTGGCTTACCCATTTGTTTTTTATTTTAAACATTTCAGCTTAACAATCAAAATGTCTGTACTCAATTGCAAAGTGGCCTAGCAAAATGTCCAGAGCACAAGGCACTAAAATAATCAACTTAGCAAAAGACAATCCGTATAACACATAAAACAGCACTTTGAGTTTCATAATTGCTATCTTTTGCAGTGTATACTGAAGGTAACACAGTGGGTTTAGATGGTGAGACATTTTTGCTTGTTTTCATCCCATAGCCTCACAAGTACTTGGAAGTTGAGAAGTGAAGAAATCATCGGAGAACACCAGAGCCAGCAGACATACAGTATTGCCACTCAGAGAAAGTAGCATTGACAGGACTGATACAGGAGATCCCAGAACAGCATTATAAATATTTCAATACAAAAACAAACTCAAGATTAAAACAAACAAACAAAAACCCCCTAATGAATAAACACCCAGAAAAACGGGCACTGAATCTGCACCTGACAGTTTTGGGAGATGTTTAAAATAAGACCAAGATCTAATTTACCCTCAATTCTGCCAAAACAAAATCCAACCAACCAAGATTTGGAAAAACTGAAATGACTTTTATCAATAATAGAGAAGTATAGCTAACCTCCGCCTGCCAGTGAAAAGCCTGAACTGTAAAATGATGTGAAGGCTAGAACAAAATAAGTTCCGTGTGTATAATTCAAGTGCAAATGTTATTACTACTTGGAGTCACAAATCATTGTAAAATAACACAAAAGGCATGAATTTTGAATAAGTGAAGACAAATAAATACCTGACTTGAATAAAATGAAATATGGTATTCACCACCATTGAGTGCATGCAGCTTGAAAGTATGGAATTATTTCTTTATCATAATAAATCACCTTTCTAGTAGATAATTACAAGCTTGTTCATATACATGAAACAAACAAAAAAAACCCCTGTAGTGCACAGAAATTCCGTAAGCTGAAGCAATGGAGACTACAATAATACAACAAAGTTCATCTGTTTTAACTGACCACCTGTACTATCTGCAAAATATCACCTTCATGATGGAGAGATTTAAATACAGGAGAGACTTTAAAGACACTTTTTTTCTGTCATGTACTTGGTGTATCAAGAAAATACTTGGATCTCAGGCAGCTTCCCAGAAATTGGGCACATCATCTGCCTCACCCCTAAAAGGGAACTGAATGTCTATCACCAAATACTTGCCTGGAATCACTGCAGTCATTGAAAAGGGTCTTGTTATTTCAAATATTTTTTTCATGTGGTCATAAAAATCTTCCTTAGTACTCCCAATGTACATTTAACAAGTAAGTCGTTCCAATCACTTTCTTCTATATGTAGAGTCTACTACTGCTTCTATATAACCACAGCTTTTCTAAGCTATTTGAAAAACTTGTGAAATTTGGCCTCTATTTGATTTTAGGGCTCAGGCAGTTATAACAATTTTACGACTTTTATACAGTAACCTGACCCGTTGCAGCCAACTCTTCTCTGTGTGTTGCAATCTCAACATTGAAATGAAATGTTGTGTGGAGATAACCGTCTCTAGTGGCATTGCCTCTTATTCACTATGTGAACAGCGTCATTTTTAGTCATTTTTTTCTTATGATTACATACCAATCTTAATACTTACAAAAAGATCAATTGATATGGATGGGACTGTGTCTACTGACAAAACAGGACTATCATTAATCTTTGTTTTAAAGACAAAGTAGCAATTTTTTTTGTTACACACCTGCAACCTCTGCATATTCAGTACTAATGAATGCATGTATATAAATTTGAACAACACTGAACACTTAGCTTTTTTTTTTAATATGCCTGACATTTCAGAATCATATTGAAAGATACACACTTGCCATAAATAATGGGCATAACTCAGATCTAGCAATAGACTAAAAGCAGAAATCACAGAAGAATACAAAACTAAAAGGTAAAGGAGGAAAGAATCCCTGAAAGCAGAGATGTACCAAAAGAACATTTTATTTTTACTTTCTTCATTTTTCTCATTACAATACTTTAGAGAGAGAACTTTTGAACAATAAAAAACCCCAACAAAACAGCCCCCCTAACAAAAACAGTCAATATGTGTAATTCTGGAATATGCACCCATTCATATTTTACCTAGATTTAGTAGATTTGGGATTTTTCCACTCTATCCACCTGATTTTCATCTACCATCTCTCCACACCACACTGGTATTATTGGCTAATAACACATAACTAATAAAATGAATTATGACTAAATCCTTTCTTCACTTTCAGAAATAGAGAAATTTTTAAAATACTATTGTGATTGGTTTGTGGGAGGGCAGGGGGGGTTGTTGGTTTTGTTTTATTTTTAACAAAGTGTATTTTTTTTAAGGACCAGCTTCATTGTTAATATGTGGCAGAGATCAATCAATGCTTTACTTCTGACTAGCATCTTAAAGGATTTCTGAAGAAACAATCTCATAGTAATTTACTCAGGAAGAAGCATAAAAGTAATACATAATTTTAAATGCTTTCATATAATATATATATTCATATACATACATTTCTCATTTTCTACTCAATCATTTTTGAACTAAACTTGGTGCTCCTATTTGTAGAAATAGATCCTTAGCATTTATCACAATTGGACCCTAAGTGCTAGGGATGATCAGCTTTTACTTTGGATAAAATCTCCCCGCACCCACATCCCATAGAGAGGTTTTTGGCTATTTCAGAAATACACGTAGAAGATTTCATAGTATCAAAGAACCTTGGTTGCACCACAGCATTTCTCAAGATGTGTCGCTGTCAGGAATAACATTAATATTTATGAGGGGAAACAAATGGTTAGATAAATAATTAAAAGAGAGACCTTTTAAGGAATAAAAGGGAAGGGTTTTTTTCATACTGCACAACAGTGCTCCCTGGCCTAGAAAACAATCTTAATAAAAAGGCAAACAATGTGACATGAAATTTGACATTTCTGTGTAGTTGTTGGGGTTTTTTTAAAGTAACATGAACAAGACTAAAAACCTTCCTCGTGGATGTTGACGCAAGCTCCTGATGCAACCTTTATGTAAGTGTCTGCTACTGTAGCTATGAAAAAAATCTTTTCACTTTTTCTAAAAGAGTGACAACTTTCACAGTTCACAAATTTATTCTTATATACTTTAATTATTCATAACCATCATAAACACCAAGAATGGAAGCAACCCATAAACTGGATTTCACTGATACACAAGTAGTATGTATTAAAAAAGGAAGACACTGACAGATTTTTTTACAGTTTATTTTACCACTGTTTTTCCATGCAGTTGAACCAACCCATTCTACTTATGGTAAGTTCATTTCTCTATAATCTGTCTGTCTGGTAACCGCACAAACCTCTCTGATAGTACGAACCAGTGCGATGAGAGAACATGAAGAACAACTAGGCATTTTTATGCAAAAAAGAAACAATAATATCAGAATAACTTAATTCTCTCCATGTGACTACTACTATTGTAATTTTATCGTCTCACTGAATGAGATGCTACTAGTAAATTTTTTATGTACCTTTCAGGCCAACTGATATTAAACAAAAATGTCTACATTAAATGAAGTTCTATTGAACTTTGTCAGCAGAAAAAAAATATCTCTGGCAGATGTAGAAACGGTAAAAACTTACTAAGAAGCCAACAAAAGTTCTGGGGAGACATATTAGTGGGCAGAATGAAGTTGAAAAAGGTCCAACATGTGTAATTATCACAGTTTCCCACACAGCCCTGCAGTTTTTCACCTGATAGGTGCTAAATTATGTGATGAATTACACAGTCGTGTAATAAACTGCACGGATGCTTTGAAAAGCTTAAGCACCAACAGAAAAATCATTGAACAGACTGCCAGCTTTGGGAGCAGACCGAAGGACATTTTGAAAACTCTGAATTAATGAACTATTTAAACCAAGGTGACTTAATTTGTGACTTAGAATCAACATTACAGACAGTAGAAAAAAGATGAAGTAACTTTTCCTGCCCGTTTCCTCAGATAACTAAAATTCAACTGGGAATACTGGACTGCTTTGAAAAGCATATGTCTCAAGGCAGTATTACCTGTGGTTTCAGGTTGCCTTACTGTGAGACAAGTTTATAAGATAAGCATAGAATATAGTTTTTGAAGTTTTACAGATCTGCAAAAGACATGCAAGGTAACCGTACAACATATGAGACTGACACCAGAAATCTATCATCAAATAACATGAAGAAAAATAAGAATTTTGATTGATTACCTAAATGTAAATCTGACTTGAAGAATTTTACATTTCTCTGCCTATGAGACAAAGATAGTGTCTGTAAAAGTAACATCTTGAGGAGAAAAAATAAAATCTAATATTTAAAAAGCTATTTGAAAAGAAAATGCCCATATAACCCTGACACCACTTGTAATCAATTATAAAATTCAGTGAAACAGGGAGAAAGGAGATGCATTCATTAAATGTAAAAAATATAGGACTGGAAGTAAATTTAAGAAGTCAACACGCTTGCCGGGTAAGGCAAGGCAGGACAAGTAAGCCTACTTCGTAGACTTTGATCGCCAGCAAAGAGGATTCCAGCCAGCTTCTAGATAATGTGAATGTATGTTCATTACTATCACACTTAGAAAGTTTTCCCTAATGTCAAATTAAATTTTTTCCCTTGAAATTTGAGTTCATTGTTTCTTGTTCTGTTACCAGTAGACATGGAGAACAACTGATCATTATTTCTTCTACACCAGCAGTTCACAGTGGGTTGCTATGCGCCAACATGCTGCGATTATGAGCACACGTACAAGCAGCCAGTCACACCAACAGTGGAAATACTAATTCCATATCTACATTTCAAAACATCCTTTTGATGTCCAGCTTTCAAGTTTTTGTGCTTCAGACTAAACAAATGCAGTTCCTCCAACTTTTTCTTAGCAGCTGATAGTTTGCAAACATCATTCTCACTGTGTTCATCTGTATGCTCTCCAATTTGCTTGCAACAGTTTTAAGTATAATGCTCTGTTTCATACAAATTTTATAGCCTAAGTTGGCTGTATTCGCCACCAATTTGTTGCACTCCAACTTATGCAGTGTATGTGGGCCAAAGAAATCCCCTCGACATGCAAGGCAAGAAATTCAGGTTGTTCAGCCTGGAGAAGAGAAGGCTCTGAGGAGACCTAATTGTGACTTTTCAAGACTTAAAGGGGGCTCATAAGAAAGATGGGGACAGACATTTTAGCAGGGCCTGTAGTGATAGGACAAGGGGTAATGGTTTTAAACTAAAAGAGGGGAGATTCAGACTGGATACAAGGAAGAAGTTTTTCACAATGAGAGTGGTGAAACACTGGAACAGGTTGCCCAGAGAGGTGGTAGGTGCCCCATCCCTGGAAACATTCAAGGTCAGGCTGGATGGGCTCTGGGCAACCTGATCTAGTTGAGGATGTCCCTGCTCATTGTAGGGGGGTTGGACTAGATGACCTTTAAAGGTCCCTTCTAACCTAAACCACTCTATGATTCTATGAATTTAACAGTAGATGAACTGAAATCTTAACAGTCTGATCAACTAACTATTCCTAGCCCAGATTTAATTATTATGAAGAAGAAAAGACTTCTGTTACGTAAAAAGTCCCGAAATAATAACACAATTAAACTTAATACACAGACACTTCCTTGTATGCTATCCCTTAGTCTCTGATATTACGCTCGTCCTTCCCCTGGCCCTCTTGGGATTACGTGAATGGGTGAATGGCTTCTTCCTCCTCCGTCTAGGATCCCCTTGGGATTATTTTTGTATGACTTCTAACATGCTATACACCTTGATTTCTTCACTGATCCACAAATTCTGTATTATATCCAAATGTACAATATAAAGCATGTTTTACATACACTCGTTACTTGTTCTATGTTCCCTCTCTGATTCCCAAAACTGCTTTTGTCAAGGCTGCATTCCTTCAATGACTAGTAATGACCTGCTGGTAAGCTCTTCATAGCCCTAGGGAACTCTGGCATCACCCTGTGCCTTTACCTGCTATCATCTTATGCCTGTAATCCTTTATTCTGCATTTTTATTTGCAGGTCATAGAAAGGACATTCTGCATGGAATAACTATATGATGGAATAACTATATCATCAATGCTTATAAATATCTATCAACGCTTATAAATATCTCAAGGGCGGGTGTCAAGAGGATGGGGCCAGACTCTTGTCAGTGCTGCCCAGCGACAGGACAAGGGGCAACGGGCACAAACTGGAACACAGGAAGTTCTGCCTGAACACGTGGAAAAACTTCTTCACTGTGAGGGTGACAGAGCCCTGGCACAGGCTGCCCAGGGAGGGTGTGGAGTCTCCTTCTCTGGAGATATTCAAATCCCACCTGGACGCGGTCCTGTGCAGCCTGCTCTAGGTGAACCCACTCTGGCAGGGAGGTTGGACGAGATGATCTCCAGAGGTCCCTTCCAACCCCTTCCGTTCTGTGATTCTGTGAACTACTTGCTACTATTGTTTATCAACAACAGAAATATAACTAAAATATTAACAGTAGATGTTGCATCACATGATCATGTAATGCTAAACTAAAACTGAACAGATTAGGTAACAGTTATCTGATTGTTAGACAATTGCTAACATAATTAAACCAAGCTTCAGGCAAGTCTAAAACAAGTCCAGGCAAAGCAAACCTGCAAGTCCTAGTCTGGAGACCTTGCAGACTTAACATAAAAGCCTGTGATCTGCTATTAGCAACAGTAATCCTTACTGTCTATGTAATACTTCAACTGAAGTATTACCACAAATAAGAGTCAGCTATACTGTATATGATGTCTGTCTCATTACATTCAAGAATACAATCACGTATTACTTATACTCAATGCTTATCACATTTACAAATACAATTTGCTACTTATATAAAACAAATAAAGCCCACACATTCTTGGTCAATAATCAGTTTATACTCTGTAACAGCTCCAAGAGTGTTTTAACCAGTAACGATTTCAATGATTCCCTCCAAAGCACACAACTTGTCTCTAGAAAGGAACGACGTTAGATTTAAGCAATATCTATGCTGGGAAAAAATCGCATCACACTCTGACTGCAATGTTGCTCTCATGGAAAAAGATGCAATGAAATTCTGGCACAGCTTTCAATAAAGCCAGAATTTCATGCCAAGTACTTTTACGATTGTCATGAAAAGCCCCTGTAAGTAGGGATTCTTACCATCATGGTAAAAAAATCCCCCATCCTCTGCCAAAAGCAAAAAACCCACCTGAGACCTGTTTACACAGTTATCTATCTTTTCCTATAGGCCAAAACATACACAGATGTGAGTTTCAGTTTATCTTGTATCTGATCATTAGGGTGAAAACAAACAGATGAGCACTGTACAATTTCTTCAAAGATACTTAGTATTTAACTGGATTACTTGAGGTCCAAATTGTACTATCCACTTACCAAAAACTTAAGCAGTAAATACTCTGCTATATCAATTGCTGAATTCAATGTTGAACACAATATCCTGTATTTGTATTACACAAGGATGCATGGCTTCCACTGTCGGTTGTTGGGTTTTTTTGGGTCCTTTTTGGGGTTGTTTTTTTGTTTGTTTGTTTTTTAATCTGGAATGAATTTTACTCTCCATTGAGTCAACCTATCTCCTAAAGGTGTCTCAAGCAAACAGACAGTGTTTGGTTGCCACATTTATTTCCTCCTAAAATTAAAATAAACATCAGATCTGACAACTGGAAGGTAGAAAGGAATTTCTCTTTCAGTTGCAATAATTGGTAGAGATGTGTGGATGATTTTTACTTTCCTTTGTATTTAACAAATCTTCTGGCAGTGCAAGATCTTAGTGCATCAAGTACATTCATAGTGCCCTCAGCCCTTGCTGCTTCCTTTCTATAGTATACAATACCCACAACTTTTGCTCTTTTACTATAGGTCTTAAGTTTGTAAAAGAAATTCCATAGTAATATAATTGGAGAGTGTTTTATGTTCTCTGATGGTGTGCGAGTGGCCCAGCAACTTTGTTAAATGAGGTCTTTAATTGCCTGCTGACAATTGCACTGAAGTCCGTTTTGTTATTAACTTTTCATTATTATTTACAGCTACTTTGTGCCTCGTTTTTATTTACTCCAGAACATTTTTTTTTCACCATACTGGCCAGCATCCTTAAGGTGACTGAGACACCATTGTAAGTCCACATGCATTACCACATTAGAACAAGTGGGCTTAATGTAAATGTTCTTTTATGCTTATTTGAATACTATCTTTTAAAAAACAAAAAAACAAACAACACCCCCCCCCAAAAAAAAGCCAACTAAACAAGTAACACATACATAAATTAAACAGAAGCGTTTACACGTTGAAAATAAAATGTAAGCCTTTTACGTTCTGTGAAAGTATTAATAAAAATTATTTCAGAACAACTGAAAGGGGAATTATCTATGCACTACTTAGTATTTATAGATGTTCATGCTACTAAAGCTCATCTCACTTTAGAGAGGTTATTCAATGCTGTGCAAAGTCCAGACTCAAAACCAAAGTGCACCACTGAGTAAGAGCAACCAAAAGATCAGGTATTTTAGCCAGAGTGGCAAATAAATAAAAATAACCATTTTCATTACTGAGTTTGCTAACTTTAATTACAGGAAAAAAAGGTAAAAGATCTACTGTGGTTTTCTTGCAGGCTAACATAGGTTTTACCAGATAGTGCCAAATTATGATCAACCAGTACAGAATAGCAAGTTATTACATGGATAATCTACATCCTCAGACACAGACTATCTTCTGTCCTCTCCACAGCAGCATTTTCTACACACTGAGCAAATTTGGGTTTCTTTGATATCTTCCAAGACCTGCTATTCCTTCATGTTTTTGACAGGAGTTCTAGGTAACTTCATATAGTTAAGATCATATTGCTTTATGTTGAGTACACTTTAATTGTATTATTCTTAAGTAAATATATATTTTATTTATAATTGCTTTTTAAACAATGGGGCATTACGGGTCAAATCTACTTCATAGGCTGCATGGAAATATTAGATTCTTTACTGCTATAACACAGGAGGTCTGGCTATGTGACTATAATAGGCTGAAATACACGCTTAAGTTCAACAACAAATACCGCTTTGGTATTCCTCTTTGAGAGGCTCATACATAAATGGACTAACTTATCCAGCAGGGCTGCTGTCTACAGAAACAGAGTCTGAATTCAAGAGCAGCTTTAGAAGATAATATGAAAATCATTCACTGAAAGGGAAAGCTGTAATGGGTAAAGTGCTATTCTCATCCAAATAAAAACAAAGCCAAACACTGTGAAGAAAACTGTACTTCAGGAATAATCACAAACTAATTTCCACAGGGGAAAAAAAAAAAAAAGGCTACTGGCTAATTACTACAGGGAAGAAGCGTCATCCTTCCACAAGCAATGGAGGCTTTGTGTAGCTAGGCGTAGTCCAAGGTACAGTGCAAGTCCCAAGAGATACATGCCTTTGAGACTCAACACGGGCTGTTAGTCAAACAGGTCCAGAAACAGTAGGATGAAGTACTTTTGGAAAGCAGGCTCAGAACTACAGCTCAGAAGGGATGGTGCTACGTGTGACTGTTCATCACGTGATACCAGCAAACTCGTTTCAAACCGATGAAATTGAAATCACATTGTGTGCAAAATTTTTCCCATCAGCCGTAGATGATGGAAGACACAGCACATACATCAATGGCAAAAATACTTAGCATTTATATATCCTCTATTTAAAAGTAAACTGTTAAAAAAAATTCTGGAAGACAGTAGCATTTTCTTGTCATCTTTATAGCTCCCTCACAACTCTTGGCTATCTGCGAAGAATTTTTGTAAGAGGAGTAAAAGTCCTAAAGACATCCACAATCATCATCTAAATGAGAAGCCATAAGCAAAATATGTCGACTAATACTAATATGATCTATGTTTCTGTGTTGTATGTTTAACCTTCTAAATGAATAAAAAATACTTTATTTAAAGAAAGTATATTACATTTCCAATGAACACTTTTAGCTACATAGAAGATATACTCTTTTATTAGAGCTATGTTATTTTCATTATTTTTCTACTACAATATTCGATTCATATTTTACATGTAAACTGACTACCTCTGAATAGCATTTTTTGTCCTCTGTATTAATTTTGCTAATTTTCAATGAATTACAAAATGTGTTAATTAAAATTGTCTAATGTTACTGAGTAGACAACGTAACCTGTTTACCTTCTTCTTGGAAAATGAACTGAATTGCAGCATCTGTTTCACTGAAAATAATTACTGTTTTCAACAGGGACAAAACATGCAGGAAATACAAAATGATGAATGTAGCATATTTGTGATACAACAGTGTAATTACTTTACTTAGCAAAACATTACAAGAAGAAGATTTACTTTTTCCTCCTGAATTAAATGTCCAAATGAAGTTATATTTTACTCTAAGCACTTCATTAATTTTAGTAATTATTTCCTTTATTGAATTACTTCAATATTCTTATTTGATTCTGAATGTTCAGTAGTGCTTGCTACTTAAACATCACAGTAGTAATAAATCTTAAAGGCCAACTATGAACTAGAAACAATTAAGGCTCTTGAGTGCATTCTGCTTCTCATAGACCATAGAGCTCAACATTATCTTATGTTATGCTCAGCTAAACATACTCACATTCTGAACGTGTGACTTTGACAGCTCCCAACATGCCTAGTCCAGATAATTAAAAAAGTGCTACAATAAATTAGGAGTCCTTAGCTTCATCCTCTAGCACAGCGGACATTTGTAGATCAAATCTGTCTCCCACCTGTAGAGGACCGATACTGAATGTGGTTTGTCTTGACATTGTCATCCTACTACCACCACCACCACCACCACCCCCCCGCCATTAACATCCTGCCTCGAAGGGGCCAAAGGCGTGAAGAAAAAAAAAAGCAGAAGATGGCTTCTAAGGGGCCAGCACGCCTGGCACAAACCTCACGTACACAATCGTGGCCTGTGTGTGGGGGGGGGGGGCGGGTGGAGCCCCTATAAAAGGAGCACGCGTGCTCTCCAGTGGGCTTTTTCTTCCCTTCCTTTTCCCGTCCTCATGCCTCTCCTGGACCCCGGCCTCGACGAAGCTTACGACGATTGAAGACCTCAGATGGAGTCAGCAGAACATCATTGGACTCGGAGGGGTGGTAGCTGGTTTCCTCCCTTCTCCAACTCTCTCTCTCTAGCTTTTCCCCTCTATCCCTCTCCCCTTCCCTGCTTTTCTCCCCTGTTTGTTGAAAATAAAGTCAAAAGGTTGTACGATATTTGACCGGTTTTGGTGTCTTAATCTCGTCCCTGGGATCGTAACAAAACCTCCCTGATACCGGATCGGGACACCACCCTCAAATAATCATAGAATCACTTAGGTTGGAAAAGATCATTGAGTCCAACCGTTAACCTATCACTACCCAGTCCACCACTAAACCATGTCCCTAAGCGCCACATCTACAGGTCTTTTAAATACCTCCAGGGATGGTGACTCAACCACTTCCCTGGGCAGCCTGTTCCAGTGCCTGACAACCCTTTCAGTCAAGAAATTTTTCCTAATATCCAATCTAAACCTCTCCTGGTGCAATATTAGTGATGAAGTATGAAAAGAAGAAAGGCATATAAAAAACTGATTGGAATTTGACATTTAATAGAGTTGGTGGAGAAGAAAAAAGGATAGGGAAGGCTGTTTCATTATTTATATCTGAGATTACCTTCAACAGCACACTTTTTGACTGTTATAGAAAGTTCCACAAACTCCATGGTGTTAAGAAAAATCATGAGTGATCAATACTGTGCAAAATGTAGCAAATAATAGTAAGTTTTACTTTGAGTAGATAACTTGAAGAAGACTATAAGACTCTGGACTACCAATATATCATTTTTCATAATGGTTTTTATGTGTTTTTCATACAAATTAAACAGTACTGTTGCCAAATCTCACTGCTAGAAGCCAACAGATTACTAACAGATCCACAAATTATTCTCATGTGTAACCATGAATATACATTATTAAACCATGAATGGTGAATGATATCATTTAAACATGAATATTTATGGTTGGTGTGGAATTAGCCATGAAAATAAATGCTGTATCAACCTACCCACCTTGATGATTCTAGTATTGCAATATGCTGAAGAAGCATCAACAGTGTATTACAGGTTTTAGCAGTAAAGTGCTTACTCTTTCAGACTTTGGAGATACTTCCCGTTCCAGCAAAGAGATTAATCACTCCTTTTTTAAGTTTAAAGAGAGGATGGACTGTACCCTCCTCCTTCTATCGTCTACTCATCACATTTTCCCTCATCTCCAGAAAGTGAGAGACATGTTCATCGTTCTTTCGGGTCGGTAAATGCACAAAAATCCACTAACCTATCTCAAGGGGAAAAAACTCAATTTGACCCACTTACCCAAAGCCATTTTCTAGGTTTCTTGCTTGTCTTAATCTTCTGCTCCTGTACCTCAGGGTTAGCTTAGGACTCTGTTTCCAGTTGTGGTGGGTTAACCTCGGGTAAGGGCCAAACTCCCACCCAGCCACTCATACACTCCCTATCTTCAGAAGAACAAAGTGAGAAAATAAGATGAGAAAGCTCATGGGTCAAGATAAAGACAGGGAGATCTGTTTACACACTGATCTATCTTCTCCTATATGCCAAAATATACACAGATGTGAGTTTCAGCTTATCTTGGATATGATCATTAGAGATCAGATCATTAGATCAAATCATTAGAGATCAGAACCAATTACTGTCACAGGCAAAAAAGGCTTGACTCAGGGAAAATTAATTGAATTTATTATCAATTAACACAGACGTGGGTAGTGAGAAGCACAAATCAAACATTAAAACAACACCTTTCCTCTCCCCTCTCCCGAACACCACTTCATTCCTTCACTCCCAACTCCTCCACCCCATCTGAGTGGTGCAGGGAGGTATACGGTCAGTACGCAGCGGTCTCTCTGCTGCTCTTGCCCTCTCTCATTTGCCCCCTGCTCTGGCGTGGGCTCTCCCTTGAACATTTTACTGCTTTAACTCCATCACTTTATTCTTCAGATGCAGACCAGAACTGCACACTATAATCATGATGTCAAACTACCAAAATCTGAAATAGATGCAAAATGAAGTTGTCTTGCTCCCAAGCATGCTCCTCTCTCTCCTGTACACTTCCTTATGATGTCCTGCACTTTGTTTCCTTTATTCCTATTTGATGTTAATCTTCTAGATATAGTCTCTCTTTCAAGTACTTTGAGTTATTCAGAAAATGCAGTATGAAACAGTTGTTGCCAAAATGTGTTATGTTCTACATGACAACAGACCTGATAAATCATTTAAGTAAAACAGCATATTAAATGCTACCCCTACACATATTTTATCTTTATTTTTGTGGTGTTAGCCTACAACATCTAAAACTCTGAAAATATGCTTTCCTTTAGTTGCCACAAATTTTAACAAAAGGTCTTCAATAAAATTTTCACACTGCTACTGGGATGAAGGTAAATACTCATCTGCTTTTTTCCACATAGGAGGTGAGTCTCAAGTGATTGCTTCCTTCCTGCCCTGAGAAAAAAATGAATTATATATTTAATTACTCTGTAAACGTATACGTTTGTTCACCACAGTATGCTGCAGTACTGTGGATGTTCCTGATATCAGTAGCCTTAAGTGTGTTTTATTTTTAAAAGCACACATTTTTGAAGCTAATGTCAATCTTCTCTGAACTGTTTTTCCATGCAGTCAATGCTGCAACATCCAAAATTAAATTATTTTTCCCTCAAGTCAAGTCTGTTTTGCCCATGATGGTAACTGGTAAGGGATCTCCCTGTCTTTATCTCAACCCCTAGACTTTTCCGTCTTCTTTCTCCCCTCATCCTGTTGAGGAGGAGGACTGAGAGAGCAGCTGAGTGGGCATCTGACAGCCAGCCATGGTCAATCCACCACACTGGTAAACAACTGTAATTGGCAAACAGTGGAGACTGATGACAGTAACAGGATATTCCAAACTACCCGGCCTGTGGGATACAAGCAGACAGTTTATATCTCAGTACACAAATGTGAGAAGTTATATCATGAAAAACATTCAGGAGACTGGGACACAACTCTGAAAAACACTACCTTTCGAAACAGCTCCGGGCTGGTATGAAGCATTATCCAGAAGGTACAGTGTGATTGTCTTGGATCTGTGAAGGATGGAGGTTTTGTAGGAACAACTGTTCTACCAGTGTAATTGGTGCTGCTGCAACCACTATGATAATAAGGTCTAGTGGCTAAATGTTAATGTAAATGCTAATGAATCAATCAGGATTCAAGAGACAAAATTATTAAAGGACTGGAAAGTGTACCTTAAAGAGACGGAGACTTAGGAAATTCAATCAGGGCCCTTGTGGCACTGTTTAGTGGCCATTTCTGATGGAAGTATAAAGTGGGAAAAAGTCACTTTGAGTAAGCAGGGCTCATGTTCAGACTTTCTAAAATGAATTTTATCTGCAGTTCAAACAAGATTTATAAAATAAGTGCCAAGTTGATATTCCAGACAAAGTGTATTCAAAATTAGTGATTTAGACCTATTCAGAGATATTAATAGCATTTTAATGATTAATTTCAGTATTAGGTACTTAAGACATTTATAAGAGAAATGCATGTTTTCTCTCTTCATATTTTAGAGTTTTGGAAAGTTTCATATCTGATAAATCCCTCAGTCTTAAGTGAATAGAAGAAGACCAAGAGAACAATGTAAATGGAGAAACACATCTCTCATCGCGTTCAAAAGAACACAGAGTGTGACAGAAACGGCACTTTTTAAATACAACTGGGGCATTCCAGATGAAAGAAAAAGAGCAGCAAGTTCTCACGTCTGTGCTCTCCACCTTTTCTGTCGAGGCAGGGGGGTGCATGCACACATCTGTGCACATGTTTTGGAAAGGAAACTTGCTTTCTGCTCAACACATTAAAGTTTGGGGGCACATTCAGCCTTGCAGCAGCACCAAGCTCTTGACAACTCTGTCTCCTTCCTGATTCATATAGACAAGGTTGGAGCCATTTTTAAAAAACAAACAAACAAACAATCAAAACACCCCCCCACCACCACCCTCCAGTTATTGGAGCCTTAGCTCTGCTGTGTGGAAAGCTACTTCTCCTTATCACCAGAAATGTGTTCTGCATTTAAAGCATTCACTATGTGGATATTATTATTCAGCCATATTTTAAAAGACATTTTAGAAAATGGAAGAAAAACATGGACAACCAGTTATCTCATTCTGCAGATGATCTAGAATGATGCCACCAGTGATCTGTTCCATGTATCCTAATGTTTGCTTTATGTTGATTTAAGTGATTTCAGTTATTGAATATACTAATTGGTGCTGATTTGAGCATAAATATACCCATTCGCCACCTCCTATAGAACCAAATTTTTTTCCAGACCTCACTGGATACTCAAACTCCACATCTGCAAGACATTCATTTTCCCTTTCTTTGCAGCTTTTACAAACCAGCTACAAATCGTCAATGCAAAACTCAACTGCACAATAAAAATTAAGAAGAAAGGCTAATCTAAAAGCAACTAAACATTAAAACAAAAATGCATTTAGCAGAATATTCTTGGAATATTTCTTTTAGCAAATAAGTAAAGCCTAGTTCTTAATAAGTCATAGAAGCTACTTTTTTTTTTAAGACAATTTACACACCTACACCTAATTCAGAAGGTGATTCAAGTCAGCAGTAACATCACACCTTCAATGTGCATTATTATACTATGCAAGGCACTAAAATATTATGGCAGTGCAAAAAATAACAAACTTGAAGTGAAAGTTAATACATTATTTCTCTCTGCCCTCTTCACACCCTGTTGTTTTTATAGCAGAAGCTTAAAACCAGTATTGAAATAACAGCCATTTTATCTTCAAAAGCATCATCATTACCATAGAAAATTCCTGAGATGCTTAAAGGAAGAAAGGTTTTATATATAGGCACGTAGCTCTCTATCATACTACCAACAATATTAACTGATCAGGAATCAGTAACGAAACCATATTTGTTGACAGCATAGCCAGTACTGTGTCTTTTTCTACCCATCACATTCAGAAATTCCTCCAATAAATGTGTCATCAATGAACACATGAATAGTCAGCACATTGCTGTACAACCCTTCCAGATCCTTGACCACATTTACAGCCTGTGACAGCAGTTCGTCGCTCTGTCAGAATTGTACCTGACGTGTGAGTTACAAAAGAAGTGGAGGGAGCGCTCAGTAGCTGGCTACTGTTTGTCTCTTACTTAAAATCCTGTATCACTGCCCCGTCTCTGTCATGAGACTTCAAATAAGGGTGTGCTTCATGTCCCCATGCTAGGTAGGTGGAGACACTTCAGTGAGGAGAGGATATCACGTATGAGCTCATAGCTACGCACTTCACAGAGCTACTCTCTCATCTGCTTTCACAATGGATCAGTGTCTCCCTGTGGGTTAATCGTACAAAATGCTAGGCTGTTCCCATTTGCTTCTTCAAGCCCTAAATTTTGATATTTATTTAAACCATGTGAGGTAAAGATAGCACTCATTTTGTCATTTTCCCGTAGTATGACTTTTTTAATTATACTAAGGATATGAAGAAACTAGCATTTTAAGCAGCGAATAAATTATGAGGCTTATGAGGTTAAATAGTATTATTTTAATGTATTAAGAGAGGGCTGAATTAGTCATTGGTGACTCCCTGGAGGCCAAAGAAATTATACCTGGAATGACTTCACACTTCATCTCTGCTTTCACATCTCCATTTAATTGATTTTGTTTTAGAGTTTTCTTTAATATTTTCAGAATAATGTTTGAGAGCAGACCCCTGAATACTACTAGAATCTTTATGTAAAATCCTCACACCTTCAAAAAAAAACAAGGCAAAAGATACTATGTAGATCCTTAATCACAGCTAATTGTTTTACTTCATGCAACACAAAACAGCATAATTCTTTCAACTCAGCAGTCAATGTATTTGAAATTAATTTAAACCAAGGAATTGGATTGACCAAATGAAGAGTTTTTTTATTATAATGTGGACAATAATGGGGATCATGACAGCACTTATGATAATCTACTATTTGACTGGAATCATTACTTGGAAGAAAAAGGTCAAACAAATGTTTCTTAAAAATATAAATTAAGAAGCATAAAATGAATTTTTATTCTTTAGCAAACTATTTGCAACTCCAAAAATAGTATTACAATAGAGTGGTTCTTCTATGCTAAGTAAGGCAGCTACAATGTAAAAGACAATAACTGACTCAGAAAAGATTTCATTGATTTTCTCTTGCAGATGACCCCTTAGTGCTGTGGGTATTCACAAAGTCACAAGCAAGAAGAGGCCCACTAAACAGTCTAATCCTCTCCAAAGACTAAGAGGAATGCATCAAAGCCTAGTATTGCCCATGAAGCCAAACATATCACCATCCTGCAGTAACTAGTACTGTAAAGCTAGGAGGCTTGAAGAAAACTAGCCATAAAAAAAATTAAATAAAATAGGAAGAATACATACCCTTCTGTAGGAGTTCATGAGATACAGAGGGGACAGCAATATTGCCAGAAAATGAAATTTAGCTTGCCCATTGTAATTAAGACTTGTTACTTGTCAAGCTAACAAAGATATGTCAGAATAAATAAGAACAACAAAAAGACTCCTAATTAAAACCAAAACAATTTCTTGCATCCAGGTGCCTGACGCCAGGCATATGAAAGTGATAACCGCTTTGCATTGCTTTAGTGACTGGTCTGCAGTTGGGTTGCTCACAAAAATATTGCTAAAATACTGTGGCAATGATAGCCAAGAACTTTGTAAACTGATTTCACAGTTATTATGAAAGTAACTAGTTCTGTTCACACCCTGAAAAACAAACAAGATGGAATTTCTATTTTGTAAAAATCAAAACAAAATAATCTAGATGTTGTCTCTGTTACTAGGCAAAGAAATGACAAATGTATTACAGCCTCATTAAAAGCTACATTCATTATTACCAGACCAAAGTTTCAATTCAATGGTAGTTTTCTATAAAAATACATTTTCTACAGAACAGAAAACCCCACTCTAATTAGCATTACACATACTCCTCACTTCAATATTTATCCTCCTCACGCACTCCAACAACTGTGCATCGTTCAGTTAGTTTTATAGAGATTGCGTATGTAGAAAAGTTGTACAAGAAAGATTTTACATGCAGTATAATTCACTTCATATGCTCATATATTCTTATCAGCACGTTACCTATGCTTAAATACTGATTAAAAATCACTTTGATGATTAGTTTTATTTTGTTACTCAGCTGTTGTCCTGGTTGCGGCTGGGATAGGGTTAATTTTCACCAGAAGCTGGCCGGGGTCTATTCTATACCATGTGACCGTCACGCTCACTATTTAGAGGGGGTGACTGGCGGGGCGGGGATCGCTGCTCGGAGCGGGCTGGGCGTCGGGCTGCGGGCGGGAGCGACCTGTCCGGAAAGCACCGCTAAGTACACGCTGTTGTTGTCATTGTTGGGGTTTCTCGCTTGTTTTGTTCTCTTTCCCTTTGTTGTTTGGTTAAACTGTTGTTGTTGTTAACCCACGAGTTTTTGCTTTTCTTCATCCCAATTCTCTCCCCGTCCCACCGGGAGGGGGGGGTGAGCGAGCGACCGCGTGGCTCAGCCTCCGGCTGGGGCTAAACCACGACAGTCTTTTTTGGCGCCCAACGTGGGGCACGACAACAGCACTTTTGTATTAAGTGTGCTCTAACTGTAGTAATTACTAAGTGACAAGCTCCTGCACGGGTCGAAAAAAAAAAGTTTGCTGGTTGCGTTGTTTACCTCTTGACTTTTGGCAACATGTTAATGCGAATGTGGTTTGTTCTGGCACTGACGGTCTCACTGTGCTGGGGGAGCTATCTGGTGGAGAGGATGAGGGAATACATCATCTCCCTCTCCCTACCCAGGGTTAATGTAGACAGGCTTATTACACAGGCTCCTGAGGTCTTTACTCACCCTTGTGTGAACTGCTTGGTATTACTTACTAATATTGTTGGCATATTATGGGGTTTGTGGAATCTGGTCTCGTCCTGGTGGAAGAGAAGACAACTTTTGGGTGAGGCTATATTGAAGCGTGACCTGAGGCAGCCGGTCCCAGGGTGGCAGGGTGTGTGGAAGGACTTGGGCAGGTTCCTAGGGCGGTTAACACCTCCCATAGCCTGGGACTTTACACCTGAACAAGTGAGCAACCCTAGCAAACTGACACGCCACCTGATAGAAGGGTGCCTTGCCTATCCCAATGAGAACCACCAGCTTCTAGCGTTGTACTGGGGCCTGGCTTGTGCCTATCGAGCCGCAGTTCAGCATTCCCAGAGGACTCCGGTTGAGGCAGGGACCCAAACTGCGCCTGAGGACACCATGGTTGAGATAGGGACCCAAACACCACCACCAACTACAGTAATTGCCCCAGTAGTCAAAAAGAAGCAATGGACAAGGAGGACAACGGGTCCATACCCTCGATTAGTAAGGGAAAAGGAAGAAGAGGAAGGGTCAGATCACGAAGCCGGTCCTTCGACAAGGACATCAGAGGAAGGAGTGAGAGAATTTCGACAGGAAGCAGAAACTACCCGGTCCCTGACCTCAGCAGAACTTCGAGACATGCGGAAAGATTACAGCCGCCAGCCAGGTGAGCGGATTGCTGCCTGGCTGCTCCGATGCTGGGATAGTGGGGCCGACAGTCAGCAACTGGAAGGCAAGGAAGCCCAACAGCTGGGATCCCTTGCTAGGAACCGGGGAATTGAGAGAGGAATTGGAAGAGAGGCAGCAATTTGCAGTCTCTGGAGACGACTCCTCTCAAGTGTGAGGGCAAGGTATCCATTCAAGGAAGATCTTGTGAACTCCCCAGGAAAGTGGACCACTGCAGATGAAGGCATCCAGTACCTGAGAGAATTAGCGGTACTGGAAGTCATCTACAGGGATCTAGACAATGATGAGGTCTCCAAAGATCCAGACGATGTCCTGTGCACACGGGCTATGTGGAGGAAGGTGATTCAGAGCGCCCCACCGTCATATTCTAACAGCCTGGCAGCAATGTATTTCCCAGATATTGATACGCCAACTGTGGAGAGAGTGTCGTCTTGGCTCCAAAACTTTGAAGAAAATCTCTGTACCGCCTCATCCCTACGGGCCAGTGCCTTGACTATCAGGAATGCCCCAAGAAATCAGTCCTCTCCTGCCTCAGTTGGAGGGAAAGGGAGCCCCAGACGCATGCCACGTGGAGCACTCTGGTTCTTCCTGCGTGACCAGGGGGAGGACATGAGGAAGTGGGACGGTGAACCCACCTTTAAGCTAGAAGCCCGTGTACGCGAACTGAGAGGGAAGACAGCTGTTAAGAAGGGGCCACCCAAGAAGTCTGTCAGCAGAGTTGCTGTAGAGATGCACGAAGGCAATCGGCGATTTCCCAAACAGAGAAGAACTGAAATCACCTCCCTTGATCCTGAGGAGGGGCCTTCTGGTCTGGCGCTGCAAGGCTCAGACAGGGAATACTCTGACGAGGAACAGGAATAGAGGGTCCCTGCCTTCGGCCAGGAGGAGGAAAGGGATGACCGGGTATACTGGACTGTGTGGGTTCGATGGCCTGGCACATCAAACCCACAGAAGTATAGGGCTTTAGTAGACACAGGTGCACAATGTAGTCTGATGCCATCAGAGCATAGGGGCACGAAACCCATCTGGATCTCAGGAGTGACTGGGGGATGCCAAGAATTGTCAGTATTGGAGGCTGAGGTGAGCTTAACAGGGGACAAGTGGGAAAAGCACCCCATTGTGACTGGCCCAGAGGCCCCTTGTATCCTTGGCATAGACTACCTCAGGAAAGGGTACTTCAAGGACCCAAAGGGATACCGATGGGCTTTTGGTGTAGCCACGGTGAATGCAGAGAAGACCAAACAGCTATCTACCCTGCCTGGCCTCTCAGAAGATCCGTGCGTTGTGGGATTGCTGCAAGCTGAAGAACAGAAGGTACCAATTGCTACCAGGACGGTGCACCGGCGGCAATATCGCACGAACAGAGACTCCCTGGCTCCCATCCGTGAGCTGATTCATCAACTGGAGAGCCAAGGAGTCATTAGTAAGACGCATTCACCTTTTAATAGTCCTATATGGCCAGTACGGAATCTAATGGGGAATGGAGACTAACAGTGGACTACCGTGGCCTGAATGAAGTCACGCCACCACTGAGTGCTGCCGTGCCGGACATGCTAGAACTTCAGTATGAACTGGAGTCCAAGGCATCCAAGTGGTATGCCACCATTGATATTGCCAACGCGTTCTTCTCCATCCCTTTGGCAGCAGAGTGCAGGCCACAGTTTGCTTTTACTTGGAGGGGTGTCCAGTACACCTGGAATCGACTGCCCCAGGGGTGGAAACACAGCCCTACCATTTGCCATGGACTGATCCAGACTGCACTGGAGAAGGGTGGAGCTCCAGAACACCTACAATACATTGATGACATCATTGTGTGGGGCAACACAGCAGAAGAGGTTTTTGAGAAAGGGGAAAAAATAATTCAAATTCTTCTGAGAGCTGGCTTTGCCATAAAACGAGGAAAGGTCAAAGGACCTGCACAGGAGATCCAGTTCCTAGGAATAAAATGGCAAGATGGACGTCGTCAGATTCCAACAGATGTGATCAACAAATAGCAGCTATGTCTCCACCAGCTAACAAAAAGGAGACCCAAGCTTTCTTAGGCGTTGTGGGTTTTTGGAGAATGCATATTCCAAATTACAGTTTTATTGTAAGCCCTCTCTATCACGTGACCCGAAAGAAGAATGATTTCACATGGGGCCCTGAGCAACGACAAGCCTTCGAACAAATTAAACAGGAGATAGTTCATGCAGTAGCCCTTGGGCCAGTCCGGGCAGGGCAAGATGTTAAAAATGTGCTCTACACCGCAGCCGGGGAGAACGGCCCTACCTGGAGCCTCTGGCAGAAAGCACCAGGGGAGACTCGAGGTCGACCCCTGGGGTTTTGGAGCCGGGGATACAGAGGATCTGAGGCCCGCTACACTCCAACTGAAAAAGAGATTTTGGCAGCATATGAAGGGGTTCGAGCTGCTTCGGAGGTGGTTGGTACTGAAGCACAGCTCCTCCTGGCACCCCGACTGCCGGTGCTGGGCTGGATGTTCAAAGGGAGAGTCCCCTCTACACATCATGCAACTGATGCTACATGGAGCAAGTGGGTCGCACTGATCACACAACGAGCTCGAATAGGAAACCCCAGTCGCCCAGGAATCTTGGAAGTGATCACAGACTGGCCAGAAGGGAAAGACTTTGGAATGTCGACAGAGGAAGAGGTGACACGTGCTGAAGAGGCCCCACCATATAATGAACTACCAGAAAATGAGAAGGAATATGCCCTGTTCACTGATGGGTCCTGTCGTATTGTGGGAAAACATCGAAGGTGGAAAGCTGCTGTGTGGAGTCCTACACGACGAGTTGCGGAAGCCACTGAAGGACAAGGTGAATCGAGTCAGTTTGCAGAGGTGAAAGCCATCCAGCTGGCTTTAGATATTGCCGAGCGAGAGAAGTGGCCAGTGCTCTATCTCTATACCGACTCCTGGATGGTGGCGAATGCTCTGTGGGGGTGGTTACAGCAATGGAAGCAGAGCAACTGGCAGCGCAGAGGCAAACCCATCTGGGCTGCCAAATTGTGGCAAGATATTGCTGCCCGGCTAGAGAAGCTGGTTATAAAAGTACGTCATGTAGATGCCCACGTACCTAAGAGTCGGGCCACTGAGGAACATCAAAACAACCAGCAGGTGGATCAGGCTGCTAGGATTGAAGTGGCGCAGGTGGATCTGGACTGGCAACATAAAGGTGAATTATTCCTAGCTCGGTGGGCCCATGACACCTCAGGCCATCAGGGAAGAGATGCAACATACAGATGGGCTCGTGACCGAGGGGTGGACTTGACCATTGACACTATCGCACAGGTTATCCATGAGTGTGAAACATGTGCTGCAATCAAGCAAGCCAAGCGGTCAAAGCCTCTTTGGTTTGGAGGACGATGGCTGAAATATAAATATGGGGAGGCCTGGCAGATTGATTATATCACACTCCCACAGACCCGCCAAGGCAAGCGCCATGTGCTCACAATGGTGGAAGCAACCACCGGGTGGCTGGAAACATATCCTGTGTCCCACGCCACTGCCCGGAACACTATCCTGGGCCTTGAAAAGCAAGTCTTATGGCGACATGGCACCCCAGAAAGGATTGAGTCAGACAATGGGACTCATTTCCGAAACAACCTTATAGACACCTGGGCCAAAGAGCATGGCATTGAGTGGGTGTATCACATCCCCTATCATGCACCAGCCTCTGGGAAAATTGAACGATACAATGGACTACTGAAAACTACACTGAGGGCAATGGGTGGTGGGACCTTCAAACATTGGGATACACATTTAGCAAAAGCCACCTGGTTAGTTAACACTAGAGGGTCTACCAATCGAGCTGGTCCTGCCCAATCAAAGCCTTTACATACTGTAGAAGGGGATAAAGTTCCTGTAGTGCACATGAAGAATATGTTAGGGAAGACAGTCTGGGTTACTCCTGCCTCGGGCAAAGGCAAACCCATCCGTGGGATTGCTTTTGCTCAAGGACCTGGGTGCACTTGGTGGGTGATGCGAAAGGATGGGGAAGTCCGATGTGTACCTCGAGGGGATTTGATTTTGGGTGAGAATAGTCAATGAATGAACTATTGATAAAACTGAGCAAAGTGCAGCAGTAATGGAAGCAGAACTGGCTTTAGCAACTGGCGCCCATCAACTTCCTCAAGAGATGGACATCTTCAACCCACAGACCGTGGACATGATGCAGCAGCCGAACCAGATACCGTGACTGCAAGTTCCAGATGCAACAATCCAACACTACACACCATCCTCCCACAGCGTCCAGTGTCACCTGCCGCACCACGCCGAGACCCAGCCCTGTTTCACCGACTGAGCAAACTCCACATCATCTCTCCTGCCCCAAGAGACTATTCTGACAGATGGAGCCTGAAGTCATGGACTAAATGAACTCAATGGACACTTCAAAGGGATGGTCCATAGAGTAAGGGAATGATGTCTGTGTGTATATCTATATATATATATAACAGGAAAAGTGGTGGTGATTAATTGGAAAGTGTAGGATCTGAGCGTGACATATATGGTATAGAATAAGGGGTGGATAATGTCCTGGTTGCGGCTGGGATAGGGTTAATTTTCACCAGAAGCTGGCCGGGGTCTATTCTATACCATGTGACCGTCACGCTCACTATTTAGAGGGGGTGACTGGCGGGGCGGGGATCGCTGCTCAGAGCGGGCTGGGCGTCGGGCTGCGGGCGGGAGCGACCTGCACGGGAAGCACTGCTAAGTACACGCTGTTGTTGTCATTGTTGGGGTTTCTCGCTTGTTTTGTTCTCTTTCCCTTTGTTGTTTGGTTAAACTGTTGTTGTTGTTAACCCACGAGTTTTTGCTTTTCTTCATCCCAATTCTCTCCCCGTCCCACCGGGAGGGGGGGGTGAGCGAGCGACCGCGTGGCTCAGCCTCCGGCTGGGGCTAAACCACGACAGCTGTCCATTACAGTGAAGCCTCAATGTAAGTGGTAAGATACTGAGAATAACTGAAAATACAACTCTTTGCTATCATGTTATGAAGCAAACAGAGCATTTATCAAAGTAGTTACATGGTATCCTGTTATTTAAAACGAACATCAGAAGCCCCTATTGAAGATTATAATAATCCTCATTGGTAAATGTCCTTAGAGGAAAAGTATGAAATGTTTGATGGTCTTTCATATCTTCTTTACTTTTAGAAGAAGAGAAGGTATTTTGCTTTTTACATGTTTTGACATCTGAACATATACTGATTGCCATAGTTTAATTTTTCTTTCCACATGTGTCTGTGCAGTTATCACCATTCTGGAACTTGCTCAGAATTCAGCCTCACTTTAATGCTTTACACAGTAATGTTGGAACTTCAGAATCTTTTTGTTCACAGCTCTTACCGTGGTTCCTCAAGAGAGGCTTCTTACTTCCAGAATTTCTGCTTCCAAAATTTCATAGTAGCTATCGGGGCCACAGTATTCTGTAGTTCTTAGAAATGGGAAGAATGTTCACCTCCTATTTCTTCAATGATTTTCACTCTTTAACAAGTGAATCAAAAGAGTTCTGAAGAAAAGTAACATGAAAAATTATTTCCAGTTAATGTGCTTATCAGTAACTCAAAATAACTAGTATTTTGTGTGTTTAATAATTTACTTTGATTCTTCTAATTTGTCTGGCCTACATCCATTCTTTCAAGTTGGTTGTTCAGCAGCTATGTGCCGTATCCTGGGCTGCATCAAAAGCAGCGTGGCCAGCAGGTTGAGGGAGGTCATCCTGCCCCTCTGCTCCACTCTGGTGAGACCCCACCTGGAGTTCTGCATCCAGCTCTGGGGCACTCAGCACAGGAAAGACATGGACCTGCTGGAGTGGGTCCAGAGGAGGGCCACAAAAATGATCAGAGGGATGGAGCACCTCTCCTATGAAGAAAGCCTGAGAGAGTTGGGCTTGTTCAGCCTGGAGAAGAGAAGGCTCTGGGGAGACCTTATTGCGGCCTTTCAGTACTTGAAGGGGGCATATAAGAAAGATGGGGAAAAACTTTTTAGCAGGGCCTGTTGTGATAGGACAAGGGGTAATGGTTTTAAACTAAAAGAGGGGAGATTTAGACTAGACATAAGGAAGAAGTTTTTCGCAATGAGGGTGGTGAAGCTCTGGACCAGGTTGCCCAGAGAGGTGGTAGATGCCCCATCCCTGGAAACATCCAAGGTCAGGCTGGACGGGGCTCTGGGCAACCTGATCTAGTTGAGGATGTCCCTGCTCATTGCAGGGGGGTTGGACTAGATGGCCTTTAAAGGTCCCTTCCAACCCAAACTGTTCTATGATTCTATATGCTCTGTCCAAACAGTAGTTAAGTTTGCTGACTTGATCATTGGATTTTGAAATACAAACTAATAACCACAAATCATCCCAGCTTAAAAAAAAAAGTGTATATATATATGTATGTGTGTATGATAGCAAAGTATATAATAGCAATAAATACCTGACGCAGGGGGAGTAAAGAAGATGGAACCAGACTTTTCTCAGTGGTGCCCAAGAGGCAATGGGCACAGATTGAAACACAAGAGATATTCAAAACCTGATGGGACGCAGTCCTGATCAACCTGCTGTACCTGTATCTACTTTAAGGGAGGAAGATGGACTAGGCGATTGCCAGAGGTCCCTTCCAACCTCAACAATTCTGTAATTCTATTCAACTTAGGGTAGTTAGCTGAAACAAGTTACAATCTGTTTACTGGCAGTGGCAGCAGTTTGATGATTCCTTAGGCATTGAAGAAAATACATTAAAACACATATAGAAAAGGTCATGAAGAGGTAGAAACAATACAGAAGAACAGAACCTAGAATGCTCTACAGTTGCCTCAAGGAGATGATGATACCAAGGAAATCAAGTATAGGGGTTGATGATGATGGTATTTTAAAGAAAAATAACAATAATTTAAAAAAAAAAAAAGATATGGAAGCTTCCTGGAGGGGGGGAAATGCTGCAATGCTGCTTCATGAAAGTCTATCTGTTAGGGAAGACTAGCGTTCACAGTGTTATGAAGATCTCAAGCACACAGTCTCTCCACCATACATATTTCTTTTCACCTATTAGATATACAGAAGCTAATCGAACACTTGGCAATTTTGTCTCAGAAATCTCAGGAAAAAAATAATTACAGAAGGTTCAGACAGGAGAGCCCATGGACATCTGTAGCAAGAATTAGGGCACTTATGTCACGTGGTTATTCGCAGGTTGGTTTAGGAAGCCACAGCTCCTGTGAAGAGCACAATTACTCTGAGCCAAGTTAAGTGCAGGATGCTGTCGAGCTCGTCTTCTCTTCGCCTCCTTCCCCAACCACTGCCAAATTTAAAGATCAGCATTCAGGAACGGCAGTTCCCTCGTTCAGCTGTACAGCGGCAGCGGGGCTGGTCAGGACGGAGGCAGAAGAACAGCTGAGAGCCGGGAACATCCCCTTTTAGCAGCAGCCAGTATTTATCTTGGCTTAAAGTGAAAACAGACTTAGAAACTAACTGAAGGATAATTTACTTGTAGGCAGTTAAAAGGTATTCAAAATTCTGTGTTATGCAGGATATCATTACTGATTGTTCATTGCTATTATTTTTACACTTGTCTGGGAAATAACAACATGGGAAACCTTAATTTCAACAGCTTTTGAAACAGCTGACTGGCATTAACTGATGTGTTATGTAGAAGTTTGTCAAAGAGAGATCAGGGAGCTGAATTAAAGAAAATTTTAGACCAACACTCTTGATTGATCCTGGTTGATTAATGAGAAACATGCATTTCAGAGAAGATTCAAAGTGATTTTAGAAGTTACCTTTGCAGAAACATACATGATCCATTTGCAGTTCCTCAGCAGTTACTTTGATTTCTTGAAACTGCCATTATTTTATGACCAAAAAAAAAAAATCATCTTTCTTGCAAATAACCTGCTAATATTGTTTGTTATTGTTTAATTGCAGTCATAATTCAATTCAGCATTCAATACTGACAACTGCAAGCATTCAAAAATTACAGGACAAGTCACAAGGTTTAATTTAAAAAATGAGATTTTAAACCAAGGCCTCTTCTTCCTCTTGAATTGTGTTTTGTGTTTTTTCTTAACTAGTATTAGTTCATACTTTCATGCAGCTAGAAACCTAGAGCTTTTATTTTAAATACAAGTAAGATGACCGTAGGATCTGGAATTTTGAAAATGTCATATTGAGTGACTCATGCTTACATCTTGAAAGTTGACTGAAATGCCAGAACTGCAGTACTGAGATGTGTATTTACTTTGCAACAAACAACAGAAATAATATCGAAATGATTTCACAAGCAAAAACTGCCTTGTGGTTCTATGTAACACCTTGGGATGATAAAAAGCAATACAAACATACGTGTAGCTCTGAAGAATCAAAGCAAATGCTTTAAAATTAATTGTATGAGAACTTGAGCATCTACATAGCAACTATTATCAAGTTCACTGATACTCTGCAGATGGCACAGAACAAGGCCAAAAATCATTTGCCCTCCTCTGGAAACGAAGAACCAGTAAAATTTATCCACCATTCCATATTAATTGCATGTTCACGAGACAGTCAAGAAATTCTACAGAAGTTACGTGGCTGACAATCATATTTCAAATAATAAATATTAATGTATGATTAATTAATGTATCATTCAATTTTAAAATCAGCAAAGACAATTTCATGAATCTGTATATTTGCATGCTTGTAAAATGTCAAATATTTTCCCCTAGAACTGGCACACTCATAAGATTTTTAATTTTTTTTTTTTCCAGTGCAATAGTTACAACTGGAATGTGAAGGAAAAAACAGAAATTGAAGAAAAATGATGTAGCGAAGAAATGTTATCACATATTATAAAATTAGTGGTTGACAACAGAAAAGTAATTACGTGTTGTATGTTGCATAGTACATAACCAGAATCACAAAATAGAGTATGTTGAACCAGTCTTCTGTGGTTAAAACAAGGAATAGCAACTTGTGATAACAAAAGCAATTTTTACATCTTTGTAACTTCTTTACATCTGTGCACAACAACGGGTTTTAAGTATTTGGCATTATAGTGTTTAAATTCCTGCTAGTATAAATTTGACAAAGAAAAACATGAAAAAAGTGTTTTTTTCATTGCGGAAGGACTGACTTTTCTTCACTCATGTTTTGACATGTGTTATTGGCAGTAATTGTGTATCATTTTAGTACTGAATTTGAGAATGAAAGGTCTGTTTGGGATTTATTTTACCTTAAAAAGAGCAACTTAGCATTTGTTCTTTAATAAAGCTGTTTCAGGAAGTATTTCTAAAATGTATCATTCTAGGATATTGAAAATATAAATGGTATCACCAAATTCCATAAATTCATAAACAAACCAGAGAAGAAAATGCCCAATAAAGTGAGAAAGTCTGCTGACAACACTAAGTTAGTTACCCAGGGTAATTAGGACAAGCACTGACTGCAGAGAAGTGCAGAAAGACCGTACAAAACCCCATGACTAGCAGTAAAACATCACATGAAACCGAATGCAGATCAATGTAAAATGCAAGTAAAAGAAATCAATCCCAGCTTCACAAATAAAATAGTAGATCCTGAGTTGCCCATTAACAATTTAAGATTGAGGCTCCGAACAAATAAAAGGAGGTGCTACGTGGAGTTAGCGTATATAAATGTTACAGATACATAAAATTTACATGGATTCAAAAGGGAAAACAGACAAGATGACAGAAGAGAGATCCACTAAAGGTTACAAAATACATAGGTACCACATCTGGTATCAGAGACCAGCTAAAGGCTGAGAAAATATTAGAAAAAGTTTCACATAGACCTGCCCTGTTTATATATTTCTTCCCTAAGCATTCGCTTATGGCAACTTCTGGACACAGGATATTGAGCTCTTGGAACCTTATGGTGTATATAGATGTAAAATCACAAGGAACCATCATTTTTTTCAGGCTAAACTAATAGCATCTGATGAACTATAAACATACTTACAATTATTATCGTCTTTGGCTATATGCCAAAGCTTAAGATTTAGAAAAAAGGCATTCTACTTTGAGTCTATCTAGTTCAGAAATGATATTGCAAAGTTGATAATCCCTTCCCCCTTTCACTCTGTTCTCCTTATTAATCGCTAGTATCTTCCTAATGGTTTCTGAGTAGAAAATATCACATACAAAAAATACCAGAAACAAATGAGAAATTTCAAGAAAAAGTGTATCTGCAACAGTGCTGTAAAACATGAACTAATTTGATCTTAAAGTGCAATATTTCAAAGCACTGTTATTCATTAGCTGTGCAAACACCTCAGGCAGCAAGGAGCATGACGCCCGCACTCTCTCTTAACTCACGGCATGTGAGAAATGACTGATTTCTCAGCCTACTTTTTATTTTATTTATGTTATTAAGTAGAGTACCTGGATTTTCTGGTCTTAAGCCAATATCCTGTAGAAATACATTGATGAAATCAATATATTTCCACAGAACACATTAGCTTCGTAGAATCAATTATTCATCATTGTAAATAGCCAGCAATTTTCTACCTGGCCTTTCTCAAGTTATTAGCTGCTATGGTTGGATAAATATTTTTGCAGTGCATAATTAAATTACTGAAAGAGAATACAGACGAACACGATCAATTAGAAGTCAAGTAAATACAGAAAATATATATTTGCCCAGTCTCACTTCCTTCTCACCTTTTTGTACATCACACTGGTCAGCCTATGGAAAGCCTTTATGCTGTTAGAAACAGGCACACACATACATGCCTAACGTTACTTAATCTTTGCTAAGTAAGATCATAGTTCTTGAGATTCTTCACTGTAGAAAATTATTCCAGGCCCTCTGTGTCGACGCACAGACCTCCATCATTTATGCCTGGACTTACTTACTTTGGAAGAATAAGGCTTGATATCCTGAAGGCCAACCGTATCCTGGGCTGCACCAAAAGAAGCGTGGCCAGCAGGTTGAGGGAGGTGATTCTGCCCCTTGACTCCATTCTCGTAAGACCCCACCTGGAGTCCTGCGTCCGGCTCTGAAGCCCTCAGCACAAGAAGGACATGGACCTGTTGGAGCGAGTCCAGATGAGGGCCACAAAAATTATCAGAGGGATGAAGCGCTTCTCCTGTGAAGACAGGCTGAGAGAGTTGGGCTTGTTCAGCCTGGAGAAGAGAAGGCTCCACGGAGATCTTATAGAAGCCTTCCAGTATCTAAAGGGGGCCTACAAGAAAGCTGGACTGGGACCTTTTACAAGGGCATGCAGTGATAGGACAAGAGGTAATGGGTGCAAACTGGAAGAGGGTAGATTTAGATGAGCTCTACGGAAGAAATTCTTCACTCTGAGGGTGGTGAGGCACTGGAAGAGGTTGCCCAGAGAAGCTGTGGATGCCCCATCCCTGGAAGTGTTCAAGGCCAGGTTGGATGGGGCTTTGAGCAACCTGGTCTAGTGGAAGGTGTCCCTGCCCGTGGCAGGGGGGTTGGAACTAGATGGTCTTTAAGGTCCCTTCCAACCCAAACCATTCTATGGTTCTATGAGATTGGGGAGGAGGTGATCAAAATAAAGTAAATGTGTAGTTGACATTAAAAGGTGGGGCAAAAGTCAAATACTTCATAATCATGATTTTAAATACAAGGTGCTAGTCCATGTTCTTTCTATAGAAGACCTATGCTATATACTACACATACCATGTAATATACAGTCTTGACATGAAAAGAGCAATTATTGAAGAATGAATATTTGAGGAAATATTTGAGGAAAAATTAATACCAAATCACATAGTACTATCCATTTATTAAAATCTTAAACAAATAACATTCTAACACTTTTAGTGACTCTACACACACCATAATGGCCTTGAAACAACACAATCTCATTTACTGGAAAAATTATAAACACTATCAAGGACAATGGGAATATAATGTTTAAGAGTCCACTGGGCCTGGTATGAAATCTATGAGGCTTTTTTGGTTCTATTTCATTCCTAAAACCCACAAAAAACCCCAAACAAACCCCACTTATATTCATGGCAATTTTAAATGTCCATATTGACACAGTATTTTTTAATTTAAGTAATATCTTTAATTATACATTAGGATCTACCCAATGAAATTCGCTTTACATGGAAGATTTTGTGTATTTGAAATATACATAAAGAGTAATTCATTTTAGCACACACATCAATACAGCTACTAAAATTTCAATAACATGATATTGTGAAAAGACTACACACGCTCTATTAAATTCATTATGTTTTCTATTGACTTCATTATGGTTGTATGTAGAAAGTAGCATCATTTACTCACAAACATTAGCACTCACTTTTGTATGCTCATGATTTATTGTTAATATGTGAAACATCTAGTATACACTGAACTTCTTATACCACCGTAATTTGTTCTATAGGAAATACAGCAGCATAACAAACAGGCCTATGCATTTCATTATTCATCCAAGATTTAAAATAATGATGGAGTGATGCATATTTCCTGGTGCTTCACTGGATGTATCCAGTAAATATTAGACAAATGGATGTCAGTAAATTTTTTTTCCCACTCTCCTTCCAGTTGAAAAGCAAATTCTTTACCATCGAGTGTGCCTACATGCGTATGTATACACACTGTTGTTGAATCTGTTTAATCTAATGACAGACTTTAATAAATCTGATATAATCATATATATGGCTACAATTGAAATTTCCCACACTAATAAGATGAAACATGTCTATGGTATTATTACGAGTTTTTCATTAAAATATAAGAGCTCCATCAAAGTCAATTGTAAACTGGAAGTGGCTACATATAATCATATAAGGGAAAAAAGTTAAGGTAGGTATAGAAAGGCTGCCGTTAGCAACCTCTTTGTTTCCATCCCATTTCAGATGGAAACAAGTTGCCATGGTGCTTAAGCTATACGACACACAGAGCTGAACAATATTGCATGAACATATTATTACAGGGTCTGGACAGTGTAAAAGAACAACTAACTGGTAGAGGAAGTAAAAAAAGAGAAGTCAAAACCATAGGTGTGTTATCATTAATCAAAGACAGTGGAAGGGAACACTGCAACACTGACACGTAGCTGTGACAGCAAAACACCAGCCCCATTCATGCGGTGCGAGACCTCAGTCCCGCCCAAGAGAGCATCTTGGCACCCGGTGCGTCCTGGCTGCGTGGTGTCGCAGCTCCCACCAGAGCCGTCCCAACAACAGAACTGATTCCTACTTTGTCCTATTTACATCTTCTACTTAAAATTCTGTTATAGGGTAGAGTAAAAGTCTGCTAAGGATGACTGTCAAACATAAAATTTTAAGAATTAGTATCTGTGTTACTGTGGCACAAGCAATGATACCTTTAGAGCTATTATTCTACTATGTGTGATCAGGGAAAATTATTTCCTTCATACTTGCTTCCAAATCATATGTACTTTTCTCATCTGCAGAGACTCGCAGAAGTTGTTCCCCAGAAAGAGCCACTTTTTCAACATAATGGTGCCCGCCCCATTCTGTGCCTCCCACCACGCCATATGCAAGTGGTCCGTTTGATGCATCTCCACCAACCACTCCTATCTGGCAGGCAAAGGATACAGCATTAAGCTGTGACCGAGATGGTTGTACTTGGCAGGAGCCCTTCCCCTTCTTCTGGAATACATGCACAGGCACAGACCCCTCCCCCACCTGCCCCAGCACAGCTAGATGAGAGTTTCTAGGAGCACGTAATGACAGTTCCTTGCTAACGCACTACCTGCTCGTCACATCTTTTATCCCATGAGCCAATGCATGGGAAGCTTTCCCTGGGAGAACAGAAATCAGAGGTCGCAATCACACAGTTCAGGAACATTAAGATAAAACTTTATAAAACTCCTTATTCACCCCTACTTTTCACTGTGTGTCAAGGCATGAGGTAACATGAGCCATTTTCTGGTAGTTATCAGCACAAAATTTCTCTGTTCAGGTTCTCTCAGTTGATTCGTTAAGAAATTTTCATCAAAGATTTTCATTATACCTGTTTCCAAATAAGCATTTTCTGAACTATACACATCAAACTCTCTTTCATAAAGTCTAGTATAATACTTACTCTTTTTTTTTCCATAACCAAGACTTAAAAGTTGAAGAGTTCATAAAACATAATGTGTTCCTTTTGTCCAGAGAAACTGGAATGCAACATACCAATTTGATGAAATAAAATGAATCTCAAATTTAGAAATACTTTTGCATTCTTAATATTTAAAATAACTCTCTTCTATGCACAGCAACAGTCTTTCTTTCTCATTTGCTAATGTGGCATTGAAAGAGATGAAAACATTTTGTTGCTGTTTCTCCCTTTTTTCTTACATCCTTCTTTCCATGAAACTCTAAAATGTCGCAATGGATGGTCACACAGAGTTTTTAAATTTTAGTAAATGACGAGTCAGGGAAAGTTATAAGAGAGGTATTAGTACATATATTTGTGTAAAACAAGATTGATTTTCATGGTCTGCATTGTGGAGATAAGCATAAATTTTAATTTGAAATCAACAGTCATTTACATACAGAAACTTTATTTGCCACAGAGAAACATTGTGCTAGTTTTCATAGGCAGATATATGTTTGCTAGATAAATATATTTAGTCTAAAAATCTGAATAGAAATCAAAGCCTTTTTACTGTAAATTATTTATGAAATTTAGTTATTTTAAAATAGAGGAAAATGTGCATCCTTGGCAGATACAGTTCATGCAAGAGGGACAAACAAAACTAATTTACCTGATTTTTTAATCTACTCAAACCCCATCTATCTCCAACAGATAGCTTTTGCTCCTTGTAAGACTTCTCACACTTTATAACAACCATTTCAAAGTAAATCAGACACCCTAGGTTTTAATTGATGCTGAATATTATATCACAAAGCACTTCAGAAGAAAACAGAGGTTACTCTATAAACTAACAAAGCTTAATTTTCTACAAAAATTTATGTTCCACATCTCCACCGTCCACTCCCCTTCCCAGCTCTCCTCCTGCACTCCCCACACCTGGTCCCCCAGCATCCTTCAGACTCCCCTTTCTCCATGGACCGTGGGTCCCCCGAGGAGGCAAGCAGTGCACGTGCTGGGGCAAGGCGGCGGCTCTATGCTGGCTGATTACACCGGTGACAAACCCATCTGGTATCAGGCTGACCAGAAATAACAACAGTCACATTCATGCTGCACATCCTTGCTCATCTGGCCTCATGACAGAACTACCACAAAAACATTTAACAACGTAAGAATTCCCCGACTGCACGCACCTAAATAGGCCAATGGGCTTCACATCATTTGTAGGTTTTGTCTGTCACATTAGGGTTTTCGGGTTCTTGCTTTCATCAACACCATCTCACTATACACGTGCACAGACACACTCTTCTCAGTGGAGCCCAGTGGCAGGACAAGAGGCAGTGGGCCCAAAGGGAGACATAGGAAATTCCATTTAAACCCAAAACCCCACTTTTTTGCTGTGAGGGGGGTCAAACACTGGAACAGGTTCCCCAGAGAGTCTGTGGAGTCTGCATCCTCGGAGATATGCAAACCCCAACTGGTCATGGTCCTGGGCAACCTGCTTTAACTGACCCTATTGGAGCAGGGGGAGCTGCCTGAGGCCATCTCCTGAGGTCTCCTCGGAGCCCAGCCATTCTGTGTTGCTGTGAAAGTACCCAAAGAGAAAAGAGCACGTCACCTCTTACCTGAATGAAATGAGCTTCAGAGCCGATGAAATGAGAATAAAGAAAGATCATTCTGTGTATAGGGAATCCAGAAATGGTACCTGAGTTTTTAGAGAAGGCTTTCAGCCAAATAAGTTGCCATACTGAATGTAAAAATAGGAAAGAAGAAAAAAGATCAATTTCAGCATAAACAACAAATGGAGTCAATGTTATATTTTGTATGAATATATCCAGACCATTTTTGTACCTTATACTATCACTAAACCGTAGAGTCAGCAAAAAAGATATCTACTTATGCTAATACTGAATTTGTCTTGAATCAAAAAGACAAATTGCAACAAAGTGAACAGAATTTTTTTTTAAAGAAAAGAAGGAAGTTTTGAATTGGATCCCCAAATTATTGAGAGGAGACTAGACCTGTTCGAGAGTGCAACTGTGAAGATTAATCCTCTGCAACACAAGAGGAGAAAACAGAGCTCTGCGTGCCTTTGAATCTAGAACAGTGGAACTAGGCAAGACACAATGGTGGCACAGTAAAAACAGAAAAGGCTTGAAAGACCACAAAAGATAGAATGAAATGATCCCTAGCCTCTCCACGGACAGTACAGACATTGAACAGAAAGGCTCCCAATCAAGCTCAAAATTCAAGTCTGAAACCCCTGAATCCCAGGTAAAGCCCTTCTTCTCTGGATGGTTGTCTGGAGAAGCACGCAAGTGCTCTGGGTTATCAGCAGACAGAGATCAGACAGCAGAGGCAATGTTGCAATGCTAGCCTCAGCAAAGTACTCAACGGATTTCCAAGACACTGGCTGTTTATATACTGTTGGAGTTCCATGTAAAAGTTATTTTCAAGTTTTTGAAAGTAACAGAGCCTGGGAAGAGATACTCTTTCTTCTGCGAAGAATGAAAAACGAGAATGCACATATTTTACAAGGGAAAGACAGTTAACTGGTCAATGTTCGTCGTTTTCAGAAAAAAAAAAATATTTTAAAGTATTACAAAGTTGCCAACACTCACGCAATACATATCTATCACCTCTGTACTCTGAGCCCACCCATTATCACTGGGTTTCCCAACAGGAAGAAAAGAAAGTAAAGATCACATCACTAACCTCTAAGGATGCTCAAATCCACTATTATTAAACATAGATTTTAAAACAAACAAACAAACAAAAAAACCCCACACCATCCAGGAAACCCCAAATACTCCATCACAGTGCAACTTTTTTCATTTATTCATAGATATGAGATTAATCTTGAGGTCAGATTTATTACAGTCACAGCTATAGATATAAAAGTTCTTCAGAGCGCTGCAAGAATAAACAAATAAACGTGTTTATCTGTGATTGCAAGCTGCTTGATTCTGTGTCATGGTGCAGAACTTTTTGTCCATGAGCAATCTTCAGTGCCAAAAAGAATCAATGATTTGATCTATCTCAAGGAAAAAAAGTATTTCACAAATGGATTCCAGAATTACTAGCTAGAAATATCTTATCTAAGAAAAATTGTGAAGTGTAAATTTCTTATTCTGAGCAGATCCAGAAAATATGTAGGAGTCCCACTAAATCACAATTAACTCACTTTCCAGAAAAACCAACCAACCAACAACAGTGGATAGGTCAGGTGGCAACTGTATGAATTTCAAAAGAAACAAGCATAGTAATTGGACTGCAATTAGTATATAGATCTGTAAAATAAACAGAATTACAGAAAGACAATCTTACCAGATTCCTCAAAGTCTTAGAGGGAATTCCACATGTACATACAATTTAGGTCATTGTTGAAGAAAGCATGTATAAACATGCACAAAACATGTATTTGAGAGTTTGCTATTCATAATGCTCACTTCTCTATATAGCTCTACACTTCAGAGACTGTCCAACTATAACAAATCAAACATGAGCGCACAGAAAAAGAAGTTCATTCGTCATCACCCATGCGTCATACTGGAGAACCTGAACATCAAGCTGATGTCAAATCAAGGGGGAAAGGATTTGGATTCACCACCTTACAAACAATATTTATCTGTGTTATTGACACTTCTTAAACTAATGGTTCATCACACTGTGAGAATCCTGCCTTCTGCCTCACATCCAGTGACAATAACCAGTAGGAGGCTTTCAAAACTATAGTTAGCGCTGCACGCATTGTTCACCAAAATGGTGTAATAATTAAAGCTTTTATTTCTCATTAGTGTTGGGGTATCGTTCAATTTTACTTTTCCTCATATGTTACTTCCACATTTGTTAAAATAGTCTTGGATCATTACAGAGTGCATAATTAGTCAAGAGTGTTTTAGTCAAAACATTTAAAAGTCTCAAATTCTGAAATGTGCTTCTAGACATTTTATCTGGAAAATCACTGTTCTCAGCTGAAACTCCATGTGCATCACACTCAAGATGATCCAAGCAGCTTACAAATGAAGCAGTCCTTCCAACAGGAACTTTTGAGGGAATGTGGTCTTATTTTGTAGGAATACAGAGTAATTCATCTTAGAAATTCAAAGATTTAAATTAAGCAAAGCCTTTGTTTAGCATTCTTTGACGTAATCAAGTACTACTTTTTTGCTGTCAGAGAGGAACAGTCCATTTATCAAGAAAAACAAAGTGGAGAGAATCAACTGAAGAAAAGATCTGAACATTATTTTCCATTTACAGTAAGAACTTCTGAGAATAATGTAATTCCAATGCAATAATCTGTTCTACTTAAAGCAAAAACCTTCCACTTACACCTTAGGTTTTTAGACTGTTCCCATCACTGAAACATGGGATCACCAGAATTTGACTATATGAACACAAGAACTTAAATATGCGTATCAATTGCATGCAAGTAGACAAAGGTTAGTAGAAATCCATGCTGTGCATCTCAGAGAACGATACACCCCACTGGAATCTTACAGATTTTGAAATAGCTGTGCCAAACAGGATTCCTCATTGAGGAAGGAAAAAAAATTAAGGAAAAAAAAGAAAAGACCCACAAAACAAATGTCAGGTAGACTTTTTAAAAAGAATTAGCTGACATAAATTTAGTAAGCTTAATTCCACACTAAACATTCTTATCATTAAATAATTTTATTTTGCTTATTGTGTACACAAGATTTAAGTGACAGATGCTGAATCTTATTTAGTTCCTTTTCAACACACATATGTGCCTTAAATCTTAATGGTATAAAATCAAAAGCCTTTAAAAGTATGCAGTGAAAGACTACTTCATATAACTGGAATAACTGAAGCAAAAAATTTGAAACATGGTCCAACGATATTGACTTCAGTGAGTTTGGGAGTAGTTACTTTATGTCTTGCTTGTTTTGCAACTGATATGCATAGAAAATGGAAATAAAAATAAAAAACAATGATGTGCGCTTACCAAAAAGTAAAATGCTCATTTGAAGAGATACTGAAAAAAAATTTTTTTTTCCCTTTGGAAAGAGGTGAATAAAAATGACAGTCAAAGTAGTGAATGATGCATAGAAGACAGTTAAGAAAGTTCTGTTCTCAATGTCTCCCAACTCAAGGGAAAAAAGATATTTGGTGCCAACTCATAAAAAAATTACTTGTTGGATAGTTTGGTTTTTTACTTTTCAAATTTATGCATATATTTGCTTTGCCTTAGTTACTACAACACAAAAGTGTTCATACACAAGAGTATTCTGCATTTTTATATCTGAAGAAGATAAACATAGTACTACCAGTTTTAGTTCAGATTCTGTGCTGTAATTGTCATTTATGTTCTAACAAAACTTTCCAGAAAGCTGCAGTAAAGTCTATGGGGGGTGGGGGGTGGGGGAGGAGATTTGGCTGAATATTTCTGTTACATGACTGAAATTCCAAATATGCTCTATTTAAAGTTGTGACTGACTTCAAATGCTGAGTAATTCACTCAGATAAACTATTAATATGTAACACCTGTTCCAACTTACAGATTTTACTTAGCTGGATGAACCATTTAATTGTGACTACAACCAACAGAAACCTAACTCTTTGAATTCTTCTCTATTTACAATATAGTTTGTTAGCTCTCACTGGATCATTCTATATGCAGGTGTCATAAAGGTAGAATGTCCAGTGCCATCAAAACAAGCTAAGATTAAAAGAAAAAGGTACTCTTATTTTGGAATAAGAGCATGGAGATAATCAGAGATATTTAATTAGCAAAAACTCCATATGCAATCAAGCTCTTAAAATTTGATTATATCTGGTCTGCTGGAATTCATTTGATCACAGTTTAATGCTGCTACTAATTTATGTAATTCCTGTTTCATTTACATTGTTTCTTTTAGGTTTGGTAGTATACGGTCTTAATTTTATCTTTGCTTACACAACTGGTATTTACTAGTTTTTATTCCAACATTCAGACCTATCCTGAAAATTTTCAGGTGGTTAAATTGCTTGCTCTTTCCTATATCAACACCCATTTATGAAAGCTACTAACTTTAGCTATGCATTATAAACATAATAAAATTAGGAAATCATCAAAATCATGAAAACATGGAAACAATTAATACACAATGTAATGCCAACGTACCTAAGAAAACAACTTTGAAGAATCTTGATGGTAAACAATAAAGTCGGGTAAGTATAAGTGACAGAAACAAAGTGTAATAGCAAAATAGGGAAGAGGAGGTAAAAGAGTCAAGGGAGCTAGCAGAAGAAAAAGTAGAAAGAGACCCGAGTAAGATGTTGCAATTTTTCTAAACCAAATTTTCAGAAAACTAAATTCCCCTTAATCTGATCCATGCCATAGATACTCAGTCTTCGGTTGCTAGGTAAAAATGCTAATATCTGTTCTGTGCAATGACTCAATCTTCCGCCTTTGTCAAATCAACAACTTCACGGTCACAGCTGTTCTCGGGAACAATGAATGTCATGATCATAAGTGGTCCACGTTAATGACTACATATCCTAATATTCAGCTTTGCTAACTGTGTGACTGCTTCTGCCCCCAAGTAAGTTTTATTCTAGTGGTACATTCTTACTGTAGGTGATGAGGCGGGTGATACTCCAACAAGACAGGAACCACTAAACACTACTGCTGTAATCACCGATAGCAGAACCTATAGCCTTATGTAGGTTAAGTGCCTCGTTTGTTATAGTTTAGTTAAATACGAATCTGTCTGTGAAATCACGATTTGTGGTATGCATTACAACTATTCACTGTCGAGCCTTTCAACTTAAACAAGTATTATTTGACCTTCCAGCTCTTACTAGCACCATGTTCAAACTTCAAGAAATCTTTTCAACCAAAATGAGAATGGCACAAATCTAAGCCCTTGGAGTACTTCTTGCTGCACCTCGTTACTTCAGATACAGCATCAGTTCTCAGTCTCCCTGGCAAAGTGGCAAGACAATACATGTCCCTGCAGTGCCTTTCATGCCTCCACAGATGAGGGCTTATTCTGATGCTGCAGCACCTAGCTGGAACCACCCATATACTGCTAAACAATTTACACAGATACGTGCTTCTTTCTATATATTTCCTCTGTTACGACTGACTGGAAGCCAAACTACCTCTGACCTATCCTATCGCTGAGTATGATGCATAGATAAACTGAGGTAAGTCAAAGTATAAAAATGAAAGTTTCTTTAGTTTCTTGTAACCCAAACTGCCTGCCATATATAGGGATATGTTGTTACTGGTATTCTGCCACATCCTCATAACCAGGAGTTACAGTCCTGTTCACATCTACACGATACTATTCCTGTGCCTGCAGAAATAACAGTGACTACAAATCCCCCTAGTAAAATCCATCCGGCATTACAGCTTAACAGTGGGAGAGTTACTAAAAACAAATCTGCTGAAGACGTGAGGTTTGCAAACAAGTAGGCTGCTGGAAAAGGACATTCTCCCACTGAGAAGACTGTTTACTATTTGGGATGAAGAAAACACGACAATATATGGTAAAAAATTCCCTGGGAAAAGATTTTGCTGTTAGACAATTCAAATTCTGCCACCATATATACTTCGTTACTTCTACTAATTTCTAGCCAAATACCTACTGCTAATATAGCTTAGTTATATAAAGATCTTGATAGTGAAAGGCAGTTTTACTGGGGACTGAAAAAGCTGAACCAGGAAATTTCTTGTGTGGAGATGATTACAACATAAACATTTTCCACTGACAAATCAAAGTAATCCAAATATTAAAAATAATTCCCTTTTTTATACAGTTCCAATATCACTGAATCACAGAATAGTTGAAGTTTGAAGGCACCTCTGTAGGTCATCTGGTCCAACCCCCTGCTCAAGCTGGCTCACCTGCTCAGCACCATGTCCAGTCATCTTTTGAATATCGCGAAGAGTGGACAATCTACAACCTCTCTGGGCAACCTGTGCCAGTGCTCACAGTAAGGAAGTTTTTCCTTGTGTTCAGACAGAACCTCCAGTGAATAGAAAAATAATGATATGGTAATATATTTGCTTAGATTGACTTGAATTATTTGCTCCAAAAATAAAAAAGATGCTGTAAGTTAAATTAATTTACAGATTACCAAGCATTAGGGAATTTTCCCCAGGAGACTCAAGTATAATGGCCAGAGCAGATGATAATCTATGCTTATGGTGTTCACAAGAGCTTCCTTGTCTGTGTTCTACAGTCTTGAAATCTATTTAACTATACACAATCCAAAGTTTAGTTAACATTTAAATGAAATAGAATTAATCTTTCCTTCAATAAGATTTCTTTCTGGTAAAATTCCCAAACCAAGCTCAGACTATCCCATCACATCCACACATTATATTGTAAGAGTCCACAACTAAAATAGCTTGTAATAGCTCACCTAGCCCATGAACAGCTGAAGACTGATTACGAACAATAGCACTGAGTAAAATTCAGAAGCGCAAGGATTGTTTTAGCAGACATCAGGCTTTTCTTCTGTGATTAATAGAACTGTACAGAATGTAGCACACACTGTCCCAGGATGGATCTTCCCTTCACTTTTTCATTTGTTATATAGCCACAGTTGCTATTTAAGATTCATGTTTGCTTAAATGGAATGCTAAAAAAATTGTATGCTTATTAAAAGTATCTCTTCCAATGCCTTAGCCCCACACATGCAACAGAACAAGGCATTCTTTCTGATCAGGAACAGTATACGTCACTTTTTTCTTCTAGTTCTAGCAGTAAGGTAGATATGTCAATGAAGGTTCTGAGAACATTACCTAAGCTCATCACTCCCATTTAAAAATAAAAAAAAAAAGAAGTATTGGTCTGCTACTCTAGCTTTTACAGTCATGGCATATTTCCTTGACACAAAACAAAGCACTATTAAAAAAAAAAGAAAATGAAGTGTAGCTCAAGTATGCTTGGCAAAGCTGTCGGATGGAGAATAGTAAAGGTGAGATAAAACGTAGTTGCCTTGTAAACAGTAATGGCGGGCAGTTTTGCAGACTGAAATATTTAATCCACTGATAGCAGTGAGACTTCTTCCATTGACTCCACCAAAGAAGGCTTTGCTGTCACTGGTAAAGTGCATAAACACTTTAGAATTTGTGTTACTTGCTAAAGAGTCAATATGTGTCCAAGAGAAATGCTAGCCACTAAAATATTCACACTGGTAAGAAGACATCAGCCTACTCTTAATATCTGTATGACTGTATTTCAGAGGATAATTTACATATTTCAAGGACACCCATTCCATATCCAATAATCCTGATTAGAAGAACTGAAGTTATTTGAAACTCTGGTACAAAAGAAATCCCAACCTATTAATTACATCAAAAATGACCTTGGTATTACAGATGTATTCACTATCCTCTGTGACATTCAGATAAAGTTGACTGCACTGTATATCAAGCACCGTGATACTCTGAAGTGTAGAGTCATAAATCTGTACCTGTTTATGTATTTACTGACTCATATGCTAGACAAAACCAAGTGCTTATTACTTCCAACACTGCTATGCATAAACACACTCTGATGAGAATGTATTTGTGGTGGACGGCATCTAGTCAGTGAGAAGCCCCTAAGGAGAAACAAAAGATTGCCAGAAATCATCCTGACTGCTATACAGGACCCAAAGGTCATTTTCTTGTGGACAACACTTACTGGCATCTTATGCAGACAATATATTCCCTTGTAAATGCTTCCAATCACCAATAAAAAGCAGTATTTTATATGCAAGATTTGAAAGTCATTCTACAGAAAACAAAAAACCACAGAATTATGTTCCAGCAATATAATTGTATAGGTTGATTTTAAATCTGTATTAAAAGGTTAGCAGTCCCCGCTGAATTCTTCAAAAACAGAGGCAGAAGCAACTTGGGAAAAGACAAGAACAAGGCATACCACTGGTAGGGCAGTTAAGAAGATATCAAAGGTAAAAGACGACTATGACCTTACACAGACAGGGCAGACAGTCCAAAGTTCTGAGAAGGCATAGCAGTGTCCAGGTGTTTATTAGTTGGAGGAGAATATTTTAATTAAAATAGTTATTTTAAGATGGCACATTTGCAATGGATGCTTTAGAGAAGGTGAGCAGCATCAATATATTCAAGAGAAAACCCGCATACAACAAATAAGATAGTATTTGAAAGTTGCACACATCTGCATGGCTGAATTATTTCTTTATATCAACTTATAATAGGGGGGCAAGAGGCAGAATACAAATATTCTATAAAAATATTCTACTTGTCTCAAAATCTATCTTTGCTGATATAACTTTTTATTGAAGCATCCCATGTTCAGTGAATATCATTGTGCTCCCTTTCTGATTCTCTTTAGCATGCAAAACAAAATAAACTCTTTCAGTGCAACTTTCTAGCTGAAGACCTAAAAATTGACAAGTTGGGAAACGTCACCACCTACAACAATATATGGACCAAGTATACAAGGGCGTCATTTAAGCTCTACTGAAATTAGTGGAGATACCTTCTGACCCAGTAGAGCTCCATCAGGCATACAGCTATTGCATAGTTGTTGACATTAGACACGTTATTCATTTGAGTAATTGCCTATTTGTAAAAGATTCACTATCAGGCCTAGATTATAAATATTAGAGCAATAAACTCACAGGAGTTTCATGTGTGTATGTTCTGAGGGGTGTTACATTCTTAAAGAGACGAGAGTGAGAACATCATGCCTACATTTCTGCCAGTTTAATGTTGGAAAGCAGGCTGTGGGAAGCAGCAGCATCTTATGATGGGATTTAAGAAACATCTACGATTAGAAAGAGCTCTTTGGTCTTCCAGCATACACCTTTATTTGTTGTAGCATTATGCCACATAGTCTCTTCGACAAACTGATTAAACTTTACCTTACACTACAAACATTTTGTTTCCCTTACTATTCTAAAAAGATAACGGAGGTAAGGACACAGAAGAGAGAAGCAATGTAAGTGAAGGAAATACAACCATGGCAAACAAATAAATGCATACAATTAAAAAAAAATTCATATAAAAAATATGAACATTAGCAGCAGATTTGGACCCATAGCCAACTCTCCAAACGCATTCATATACACACGTGTATATATATATACATATATACACACACACACACAAACATAAACACTCACAGAGAGTATATACATATAGTGGTAATGTGGAGCTATCCTTTTCTACTATGTGAAACAACCTGAATGCAGGAAGCAACCTGGTCTCAAATATAACCCATACGTCTGATTTCTGGCTATGCTCTGCTACCATTTGTCTTAAAAAAAAAAACAAACCACCAAACAAAAAACCCCCAACCAACTTTGGTTACATAAATTTGTACCTTTCATCATGAAGGTGTGAATATTTTGTCCTGTACTCTACTTCTTTCATTTGCCTGAAGCTCACCTGTCTTTTACCGTTGCTATATGCTATGTTGCTACATGCTAGAGGTTGCTCTGTCTCTCCCTTTCTCTTACCATTGTGATCATTCTTTTATTTCTTTTTTCCTCCCCGTTCTTCTCTTCCACATAGGTTCTTGGGCAATGTTAAGGAATAATGCCATTTTTGCAGCCATTTACATTTAATTTTTCATTGTTTCCAGTTAATTACCGTTAATATATTTTCCAACTCTCTATCTTTAAAAGCAGGAAGACGTCTCCCTCTCTTTCTTCCTCTTGTCCTTCCTCTTTTACAGTCTCAAATGCAAATTCTCCTCCTTTCTTCTTTGGATGCGCCAGCTGTTAATGTTTACCTTTTTAAGGCTTTGGCCTAGGTCAGGCCTGACACTTCTAACTGACAGTAGCAAACAAAATCAGTAAATATTTCTCATGCCTTCAGCAATAATGCTTCTGCCTATTTATATCACAGAAACCCTGTAATACAGCGTCTAAATGTGAAGCTACAACAAAACTGAGCCTGATCAAAGTCACTTCTGGAGCGAGAAGACTTGTTGCTACTTCCTCAAGGGCAAAGCCCTGACACCTGCAGTTCAGAAATTACTGAGCTAATTAATCAAGACCATCTGCATATGCATGACACTGATGTTTCGGCAGTGAGAATATATAAAAATAATGACGATAAAAAATAAACAAAAAACCCCCCACAAGGAACTGTTCCAGCAGTGCATGCTGGCTTGTAAGACATTCATAGCAGCCGCATGGGAAGTAGAGATAAGTCTTCCTCCACTAGCTTGCAGGAGGCTTTTTTTACTGACCAGCCTTGTTCTCTGGGTGTATACTAAATAGAAAACTCAGATCTGACCATCTCTGTAAGCAGAGAAATCCAAAGCTTAACTTGACATCAGAGTTTTACTGATTTTATTAAGCTCTGGTACAAGATTATTTATATTTGTATCAATCTATTAGAATCATTTAGGTTGGAAAAGACCCTTAAGATCATCAAGTCCAACTGTTAACCTAACACTACCAATCTACTCTTACAGCTTACTTCTTTCTGCATTATACGCAAATTATACAAAAATAAAACCAAACAAACCATGTTCTTCTCTTCTTGCTGTACTTGTAAGATATAAGCCTGGCAACTGTTAGGTAATTTTGTTCCTTGCCTTACAGTAAATTATAGCCACCTCCTGTTGCTGAGTTGCCTGGTCCCTGCAGTGTGGATGATGATTCTCTGTTTGCTATTATAATGTACAATGTAGGGAAGCATTGACAGAAATCCTAGGAAATGCAATTTCTTTTTAAACAAAGTTTATGGCATTTGTTAGTGTGGCTGAAAACAGACAGAAATAGGATTTTGCCAGTGTTGAAAAGACTGATGTAGGAAATCTCTGAGATGCTAACAATAACAAAAATTCCAATTTACAGCAAACACACATGAGGAGATAGGCTGGGCTTCTGGGCCACTTCAAAAATGTGATTATTACACCCTGTTGGAAGAACCATTCATTCACTGCCCAGTAACTTCACTCTTTCTTTACAACAGCCACAAGGCAGTTTCACACACGTTCTCACAAGCAACCCTGGAAAGACAATGCAGCAGCAAAATCAGGTTATTTCCCATGACATTGTCATTAGTCAACAGAAGAAGAGAAGTAAAAGCTTTAGCCTTAAGTGTTTCTTGTCACTACAAGGAACATGGACCTTTCCCAAAACATGGAAAACAGCTTTCCTATGTATGTGCTGTTTCCTACTAATTCTAAACATAGTAAAAAATACATATGTAATATTATCTAAACACATATTTTTGAAAATAAACCCAATGTGAGATAAAGGATACAATGGTTTTAAACTGTCTCTGAAAGAAATGTCTGGGAGAATTTCCGTTGGCACACTACTGCAAATACTGGTAGTTCAATTACTATATTAAAATTTGCATGTGCACACAGAACAATTCACTTAAATGAGGTTAAGTTTACTTTAAATACATTTAAATGTTTAGAAGAGAACTGTACTGGAAGATTTTCTTATCTTTATTCCCCCAAACTAGCCCTGATGTAAGTCTTCTAAGTCAAAACAGTAGCTAGAATATACTATGGGCTTATATATGGACATGAGCCAGCAATGTATGACCTTTAAAGGGACCTTTAAAGGTCATCTAGTCCAACCCCCCTGCCATGAGCAAGGACACCTTCAACTCGATCAGGTTGCCCAGAGCCCCATCCAGCCTGACCTCGGATGTTTCCAGGGATGGGGCTTCTACCACCTCTCTGGGCAACCTGTGCCAGTGCTTCACCACCCTCATTGTGAAAAACTTCTTCGTTCTATCTAGTCTGAATCTCCCCTCTTTTAGTTTAAAACCATTACCCCTTGTCCTATCACAACAGGCCCTGCTAAAAAGTCTGTCCCCATCTTTCTTACAAGCCCCCTTGAAGTACCGAAAGGCTGCAATAAGGTCTCCTTGGAGCCTTCTCTTCTCCAGGCTGAACAAGCCCAACTCTCTCAGCCTGTCTTCATAGGAGAGGTGCTCCAGCCCTCTGATCATTTTTGTGGCCCTCCTCTGGACCCGCTCCAACATGTCCATTTCTCTCTTCTGCTGGGGACCCCAGAGCTGGACACAGGACTCCAGGTGGGGTCTCACCAGAGCAGAGCAGAAGGGGAGAATCCCCTCCCTCAACCTGCTGGCCACGCTTCTTTTGGTGCAGCCTAGGATACGGTTGGCCTTCTAGGGTGTGAGTGCACATTGCTGGCTCATGTCCAGCCTTTCATCCACCACCACCCCCAAGTCCTTCTCGGCAGAGCTGCTCTCGATCCCTTCATCCCTTAGCCTGTGTTGATACTGGGGGATTGCCTCAACCCAGGTGCAGGACCTTGTACTTGGCCTTGTTGAACCTCAGGAGGTTCACCCTTCTCAATCTTGTCGAAGTCCCTCTGGATGGCATCCCGTCCCTCAGGCCTGTCAACTGCACCACTCAGCTTGGTGTCACTCAGCTTGGTTTTCTTCAGGCAAATAAATGTGATGATAGGCATTTTTTTATCACTGTATGTGGTATACAAATGTCTTTCTTTTCCATATATCGTATACATTTTACTAACCTTTCATCAAAGCGTCATTGTCTAGTTGAAGTGTGTTATTTTGGCAGATGTTCTAGGTTTCTGTCTGGTTTGAATCCCCCCCGCCCCCCCAGCTTATAATTGCAGGTTTGGTTGTGGTTTTTTTGCCCCCCTTTGTTGGGTATTTTCTTGTGAAGTTTTCATCATATCTACAAGGTCACTATGGCAGATGACCTAATTTGCATCTTCTCCCCACTAAATGTTTTATTATAATCCTTTCTAATCACAGCACAAGTCAAAGAAAGGAAACTGTAAAATGAGCAGATTGAAACTGCAATTCCTTGAACTAAACTCGCAACATCTTCAATGGAAAGAAGAATTACTCTGTCATTTCTACACCTGCTTTCATCTGCTCTCTGGGGTTCCTCCTGCTGTGAACACCCTAAAGGCTATTTCTCCTCTGAGTCTGTAGATCTCTTTCTAAGCTGACATCTTAAACACTTAACATTCTGTGCACTTGAGTGCACTCATCATTTGCTTTTTGCTGCAGCTATAAATAACGTTAAGAGAATGTCAGTGTCTAGATGCCTTATCCACACATATGCAATGGGATCATCAGGTTTTACAAAACATTTATCAACATAACATTTGGAGTTTTCACTCTGATTTCCTTTGGAAAAGCAAGTGCTGCTACAAATGGTTTTCTCTAGACAAAGTGGTATTCAATTATTCAAATTACTTCAGGCTATAATAGTTGTACTAAGCATTGTTCATTTTATTAAATTAATGTTGAACGCTGTTAACATCTTAGAGATGTTTTAATTCACTGCTTAGACAAAGATTTGAGAGTAAATATAACAAAGTAAACAAGCAGATATGGCTAATTTATTAAAACCAAGCAAAAATATACATAGCTTGATAAACTGATAAAGTTGTATTTGAAGCTAAATAATTCTGTTGTAGTCCAGACTACACATTGTATAATGTAATCAGACATTAATCACTAACTTATTTAAAAAAAAAAAAAAGCCTTGCTATTGTTTCTGTTACTTTCAAAACCATAAAATGTAAAAATGCAGAACATGTTGCTTGCTATGGAGCAACTGAACACAGAATAATTTGCAAGACCCTTTCAGAACAAGCATTTTCTATAGGGGAGAGGAGGACAGAATCAGTTCACAATGTATATATGCTGCAAGCAGGAGAAGGAAAGAAATGTGAAAATTAAGTCAGAAATCCTTGGTTCTATATCCTGCCTGAAACGGAATTGCTATGTACCTGAAATCACATCCCTCCTACCTGTCGAGATACCATACACTATTCTGCAAAATTAAAATGATAAACATGTTTTTCAGTACTGAAGTTAAAATAAGGTTATGGAAAGCCCTGTCTTAAAGCAAATATTGCATTCCCTGAGTTATTCTAATGTACCTAGGTACAAGATTTTACCATCTTTACTCATCAGATGGTAGTACCTTATGTCTAGGGACTTGCCTTCTGAAGTCAACCAATCTCTGCTGAGTCTCTGTAACAGACCCAAAACCCCTAACAGTTTTAATCAAATGTTCTGCCCGGTGGAATATTTGCAGATGTTTCTGCAATCCAAAATAAAACCAGTCTGTGGTTTGAATGGGGCTTTCAAAAAATACCTCCCACAGATTACCTTCGTTTCCACAGTAATCTATCTCCTCCTGGCAGCAACCCAGCTTTTTTGGAGTCTCAGTATTGCTACTTGACTGTTTTGCAAAGAATACACGACCTGAAGAAGCAATGAGATTTCCATTTTCCCAAAAGATGCCATTCTCAGCAGCATAAAGAAGAGTGAAGATCGATAATATTGAATATATAAGAAAATAGCTGACACTGCCTCCTCTTCCCAAAGGAACAAATGAGCATCATATTTTCAGGGTTTTTTCTCCAGACTTCAATCCTTCAAACAGAGGTTTACAGCCTTCAATATCTAATCTTTTGAATAACAATAATAAATATATTTAAATATATACTTACATATATATTTAAAAATTGCAACAGCCCAAGTTGCAAAAGTTCTAAAATACAGAAGAGCTGAACAGCAAAAATAATGTTGTAAAGTATTATTTCTTTCTATGACACTGATGTTAATAGTAAAAATCTCTTAATAATGCTTTCAAATAATGCTATTATTCAAATAGTATAGCTTTGACCTCAGTAATAATCCAGTAATAAATTTCAATTACTCATCCTCGCTATACTTTTCATGCAGTTTAAAGTATAGGGACACTAGTTCTACTCATATTGAAAAAATAATAATAATAGTCTGTACTCATTCAAACACTGTAGTCAGTTTCCATCATTTTTCTTTTACTTATGGTTTTTAAGACCACCTATTGATTACTTCACTTGACCAGGACTGCTAAGTAGATTTAATATCTATGTTTATTTCAAATTATACATTCATGTGTGGCTGATAAGAAAAATGTGATTCAAGATCAAGTATCTAGAACAGATTACCCTGGAATTGTTTGCTGATTTTATCAACAGACACAATGGTATTGTGAAATAAATTAGAATGATAAAAGTCTCTCCCATAGAAGCAACAGAGGAACAGACTCTAATGAAGCAAACCAATGGTGACGTTCTGCAAAAGTATCCATGTAATCTAAAGATACAGATAAGCATTACAGGATCTGATTATAAAATGGTCTTTCAACAGGAAAAAGAAAAAAAATTATCTGGGGAACCAATAAATCTCACTTTCATTTATTAACTTTATGACAATTTTGGCACAAACAGCTGTGTTAATTTTATGTAATAATTCACCTTCTGTTAGCTGATAATACATTTATTTCTTTTTGGTCTTATTTAAATTCCCACATAAGAATTTTAAAAAGAAATTTTAAAAATCCTTGTCAATCCCATATGCAATAAAACAAAAAAGTTTGGTTTATCTTCATGGAAGACTTTTTATGCAGATAAGAAAAATGTTGTTATTTCTCAAAGTTGGGCTTCTTTAGAAGATGACTACTAGTAGCATATCCTCTCAATCATTGGCACAAAAGTTGCAGAAACATGAAATTTTAGCCTGGGAATTCTGCCCTCAGTAAACACATTTAATGCATGGACATGGTCTTCGGTCTGCTTACACTCAGAGCCATCTGCTATGTGGGCACTGGTCCCATTCACAAGTTGATTGGACATTTTCCTTAGAGTATTCATGGCAAGCAACAGGAACAATAAGCCAAGGCTTTCCCCTTTTACCAGAATCCCTTTTTTTTGCTGTTTATAAACCACTGACACAAATACTTCGGTTAGCACACTGGGAAGGTATGCTTCAGAAAGCAATATCTGAAAAGTAGAAGAACATGTAATGAGAAATAAAAGTCCTGCTACCAGTAAGTTGTGTTGTAGTGAGCACTGTGGGGAATAACAATAACCACTTTTGGTGAGAAGAGATATAAATAAGAAAGTATCAATAAGATAGGGCACTCTCTGCAAGTAAAATCCTGTGACAGAAAACAGCATTAGAAAATAAACTTTATTCTAGAGACAAGGGATATTCCTCAGAGAAAACATCTGAGTATCAGTGTTTCCATAAATGAATTTGCTATTCTGAATTCCTTCATCTTCTTCATATCTTGCCAGAACGGCAAATAGATTCCCAAACATTTTAGAAATGCAGGGTCTCAAAATAAGCTCAGTAAACTAAAACTGAGGAAACCAAAATAAGCAGAAATCTGCTTGCGAACTTTTTGGTTTCACTGTCCATGAACTAATAGGTCTTCACCGCTGAAGTTACATGGAGGGAAGTTATAGTTTCAGTGGGTATAGAGTAAAAAATGAAGTTTGCGGGGTGAGCATTGTACCTTTCTTCCTTACATATAAAATTTCTATTTTCATCAATGTGGACTGTTTGATTCTGTAAGAGTATGATGTTGATAAAAGTCCTGAACTATTTCCACTACTTCTGTCTTGGCACCTTCCAGACAAAACCAGGCAATGAACTGAATTAGTGTAACTGTGATTAACTTACCAGAGGGAAAAACGTGAGTCTTCTCTTTTTGGAAAGAATATAAAGATACGTTAAACTGCCCCTTGATAATAAATGTGTACATAACTGAGGGAAAGCTAAATTATAAGGGCATAATGCTGGTTAGGAAAAAACATGAAAAAACCCACTAAAACAGTTTTGAGGAATCTGCCTTCCAACCATTATCTGCTGACACACCGTTTTCATTACCTAAAAATTCATACTACTGTTCAATACAGTTCCTACTTTGTTGCATTTTATATTCAAAAGCCAAGCAACTTAATTCTCAGAGCGCTGAGGAAGAAAGCATTACTAATGTTAATACTGTGACAGCTTATATAAATCACTTTCTGCTTCTGGGAGTCAAAACAGGGGCTCGTCAGTGCTGGAGCACGTCGGTATTTACCAAACGACTCTACACCACACAGCACTTTATGAAGTGAACTACGTCCATACAAATGGAAGACAAAAAGCTATCATTCTGATCCAGTATAGCTTTACTCTGGTTTGCTTTGGAGTAAATGCCCAAACAAAAGTAAGGTAGTACAGATCCCAGTTTTTAAAATTCATGTTTGTATTTTGGGTAGTAGCAAAAATGGAAGCACGTAGAAGCATTTCATACAGAGCGAGGACATGCAAGCAGGGCGGGTGGCTTGCCTTACACGGCTTACGGAGGAAAACTAAAAGGACCAGTGACTTTACACAATAATCTTCTTAAAATAATATATGATAGATAATGTCAAAGAGCCAAGTACTCACATTTGTGACTATCTCAAGTCCTACTGCTCAGGGTCAATGTATTACCACAGAGTGTCTTTTAAAGCATACTACCAAGACCAGGGGAAAAAAGGCAATTCTAACATGCATTTGAGAGAAACTAAGTATAGAGGGCTAGTAAAAATATACTATGTTTGAAATTAGGTCACAGCCTTAAAGCCGTATGTCGCCTTCAAAAGGCAATCTCTGCAGAGAAAAAGAATCTGGACTCAGAAGAAAAGCAGATATCCAATGTGTTGTCCAAGAAGACTCTGGTTAGGAAATCTTCGCACGTGAGGGCTTGTACACACAACCTGGATTTACTCTCTCTCTTAGTAAATCTCATCCTGTTTAAAAATATTTTGCATGAGGTATGCATCTGTAACTAAAAAGCATATCAACATAATGAAATAATCCTGGGACTTCTGTCCATTCGTTCTCTGTTCCATAACTAAAACCTCACTTTCTGAGAATCAGAGCGCTTCATATTCAAAATCAGAAAAGTAAGCACACTAGACATATGTTGTAATTACTGTTCACAGAGCAAAGGCAGATTATTTCTTCAAATCTGCAGCCAGTATTTAAACATTGGATAGTGCCAACTTACTTTATGAAAGCATAACGTCTTTAATACGTATATGTGTATGACTAAATATTAATTATTTTCTTTTCACAATGTTTAGACAAGGTTAACCACATATCACAGTAAGTATTCTGAAACAATCTCACAAAAATATTTTCAGCAATTATTGTCAGTAGGTACAATTTAGGAGTCCATCAAGGGATATTTAATTGTTTTTAAATAATGAGTTAATCAAAGTCTGCACATAATTAATAATGAACAAAATCTGCAAGTAGTCAGCTGTCTCCCATTAGCCTGCACTGTCCTCATCTTTATCATCTGGTTATGCAAAAATAGTGTGGAAAACCTTAGAAAGTTACAGAATTTTACAATGATTCCTTGTGCTATGTACTCCTTTAGAAGCAATAAACATTGCAAAAAAATCCAGAAATCTCTCACTGTCTCACCCTTTCTGCTCTACTCTGACAAAAAAGTAGGAAAATGTTAAAATAAGATCAAAGCACAGTTTAATCAATTAACTAAGCACATCCATCAGACCAAGTTTTACAGAAAAAAGTAGAAGTCACCCCTTATATTTTTAAGATATGATGGTGGTAATGGGACACTCCTCATTCAATAGTAGGGCAGCAATTGGAGAAGTCAGTTAAAATGAGAGCAACCTGGCTCAGTTCCATTCTTCTCGGCTGACTCCCCTTCATCTCCCAAGAGACCAAGCCCTGGATCAGCCGTTGCACCTTGTGCCGGGAGGGAAAATCGTGGCCCCTCTTTGCCTGAAATTCTGTTAAATTTTGCCCAGAATACAAAGACTTACAGGGCCAGAGAGAGTATGAAAGAGTGAGGACGAAATGAAAAATATATTGACTTACACTCTGGGGTAGTAAACTGAATTTCATCTTTCTGTGAATTTTTAAAAAAACTTGTTTCCCAGGTTATTAGGGGAAAGTGGGAGTAGCAGGGACAGACATTCCTTAGAAACTTAAACTACAGTAACACATTTTGTATCTTATTCACCTACTTCACTGCTCTATTTTTCTAACTGCTGTAATTTCTCTGATTGTTGAAATTTGCAGAGTCTTTGTGTGGACTTCTGGGGCACACAAAAAAGATAGACTTATTTTAACCAGATTTCAGATACACTTAACCTGACGTTTGTACGCACACAAAAAAAACCCCCCAAACATCACACACCACAAAAAGTGCAGAAAAAACCCTCATATTCCTCTTCTCTTGAATATACATTCTAACAGGAGCATTCAATTTTTAATCTCACAGAAAAAACAAAACCAAACAAAAAACGCCTGCTGCCCTCTTACTGAAAAGACACTATAGTTATCATCCTTTAATAAGCGCACAGATTCCTGCTCATCCATTTCTAACAATTGTTTAAAAATAGAGAGGATTCTTCACAGTCCTGTAGGAATACAGAGTTCTAGGCAGATTTTTTTGTCAGTAAAACCAGAAGAAATATTTTAAATAATCAAAGGCAAGCTTCATCCGAAATGCATCGTTCTTCCGCTCCCAACACATATTACAAATCAATATTCATTCTGTGTGATTTTCCCGGCACATCTTCTGCACAGTGTTCAAACAGCTTTTAATGAATCCTGCTCTCTATACTTCTTCACTATGGCTTTCTTTGTATTTCCAGAAAGGGCCACAAGAAAGAAAATTACAGCAGACAAAAATATAAGGTGTGTTAGGATGAGATAAGTTACTTTCAGAAAAGTAATTTCAGTTATTACTAACAGTCTGTGCCAATGCTGCTCTGTAGGCTTCAAAGAGTACTTGTAAGAGCAAGGACAACGTTTTTCCCACCGTCAGCAACTGTAGTTGTGCAGGAATTAGCTGATATGAACGACCATAGAGATGAAAACAGCATTTATACTGGGAGTGCAAAAGAAAATGAGATGCTCTGTTACCTAAATTAGTTGAATTAAATTTTCATTGGCCTCACTGAGTATTAATCACCCACACAGTTTGTCTTCATATTGCAACCAAAATCTACTCCAGTTCTCATAGCATGCCCACCTCAAATCCCTTTCCTTTTCTATCTATTTAGAATTGTATAACCTGAATCAAGATCTTTAATTCTAAACACACAAGTCATTCCAAAGGAAAAAGGAATGATACGCCAACAGTAGGAGTATACTGTATTATTTATCATTGTAATTTACCATTTAAACACTCCTTTCACATTAGATTTGTACAGGAAAAGTTAAAATCCAAGCATGGAAGTGTCTTCCTAAATACAAAGCTTTTTTTTTTTTCCTGCTGAATTAAAAAAGCAAACACCACTAAACAAACAAGCCAATGCTTAATCTAAACAGCTTGTCCTTAGTGGTCAAATCTAAAGTTTGCAAGACCTGAATAGTGTATGACTGGGAAATCTGATAGTTTTCATTTTTTTTTGTTACTTACAAATGATGAAAGAATGTTTCATTATGTAACTTTTTATATCTATAGGTTTATAAAAGATAGAAATTAGCATCTTTTTCAGTCCTGTATATAATTGGTTATGGGGCAAAACCCAAAATTGTACTTAATTATTTCTCAGTATGATTCTTAGGCAAGTGGTAAAACTTAACAGACCACAAGCATAAGAGATGCTATCTACCACTTCTGCAGAAGAGATGATAGCCAAAAAGCAGAGCATTGGGTCCAAATGCTGATCAGAAACTATGTTCTGTTAAGACTACTTATTTTTTAACAGACTGAAAAAGAGGTTAGCTAGGTGTATTTCTTCAAAGTTGAAATACATTTCTACCAGCTACTTTTCTTCACAAACTCATTTGCTGAATATATTTTGTAAAATCAGCTGATCAGTTTTGGACTGTGACTGGATCTTGCAGTGTATCGTCAGGAAGAAACAAAACAGAAAATCTCCTCTGCCTGCACCACTTTAAAGCTAACTGGTTTTCCAGTCTGGATAGGAATTGATTGTCTTCTATCACTGTTACATTTAAGTGATGTATACTTGTGCCCTCCTAACCTTTAAATCACAAATTAGTCAATGAAGTCTTAGCGCACCATGTTTTTGTGAAGCTCTTACATTCTTAAAGATACATATTCATTTCTAGATGTATGATGCCTCTTCAACTCATTTGTTTTCATATACAACAAGGTGCCAGTTCCTAATCTAGCTCTCTATTACACTCCTGTGACAATTTAATTGAAAACCCATGTTGCAAGTGCTTTCACCTATTCACAATTCACCCATGCATTTTTTAATTGCATCTTGCGGTTTAGGCTGTTTACATTTCTTCAGGACGCAGCAGAGCAGCTGGGCTACGCCCCAGTTCACGTCAATACATCTTAGAGAATCTTAAACTGTCCTGAATCAACAGATGATCATTCCCTGCCGGAGGGAAGCCTTCCTATACCATAAAGCCAATATAGCCGTGTCCGGCACAACTCATCCTTCCTGGTCAAACAAAGGTGATATAACGTTTCTTACAACCATAACAACTCTTCTGATATTATTAGAAACCAACACCACAGAAATGTTTCGTCATTTCTTCCATGGCCCAGTTTGCCTTCCAACTAGAATGACTGAATGCCAGCCAACAGCTACTTTTCCTTTAAGCTCAGGAGCTTCAAGTCCTACTGTAGTACAACTCATGGTTTGTTCTTTCGTATTTTAGTACAACACGCTTCTTTTTGTCAATATAATCTTCTACTTATATTCAAGAGCACTTTTTCTAAAACAGCAAATATTTGTGAGAGATGGATCTTTTTTCTTTCCAAAAAGCATATATGACAGGTATTTACTGAGCATGTACAACCCACACTCAGTTCACTGGACAGTACCATGCCCATAGAAATCAATCCTAAAACTAATAACGTCAACAGAAATTTTAACACCAACTCAGATGGAAGTAGTTTTGTTCCCTTCATAACTAGTAATCCAAGGTCCCGAAATAAAATTTTCTTCTTTTCTTCTAAGCGAAAAAAAGGAAATATGAACCAAGTATAAAATAGTATCATCAATGAGATACTGAAAAACTGTTGTTGAGTGTTCAGGGAATTATATTACATAAAACTATAAATGAAAGTGAAACTGCTAAGACAGTATGAAAACTCACACTGATTACTGATCATTTGCTTCATTACTTAATGAATCTACTACTTGCTTAAACATGCTTTCAGAATGCATAGCATGCCATAATAAAAGTGATCAAGGTCTGATTTGCTCAGTAACAAAGTATGTGAAAAAGTCAGCTAAATCTTACCACAGCAAAGCATGTCTCCTGCTGACGTAAAGGGGAGCTGCACAGCTAAAGCTCTTCAAAGGCTTTGAAAACGTACACCATTGTAGTAGTCCTCAAAAAGACCATGAATTTGTGAGTGTGTCATCTGATGAGTCCTTTACAAATGAATGCTTTTATTCCACCTCTCTGTGTTACCCTTTCACCTACTCAGTGATATCATGGACACTGTCACACCACTCAAGCAGCAATGTCTTTAGCGGTGGCTCACTGACATCAATCACACTCTTGCTTTTTCAGGACACCAGACAAAAACCTGGCTTTGTTCCCTATGAGAGCTGTTTCGCTTTTATGTTAATAGGATAAAAGAAAATACAGAAGCAAACCAAAATTATTCAACAATGTTGAATGACATTCAATGACATTGAAAACACACCTGTACCATTCCCATGCTTAAAATATCCTTCTCCTCTAACACAGTAGTACATACCTGACACAATTCACGCTGCGGTTACTTAGGTGCAGTACCAACAAAAAAACCCACTCATACGATTTATGTTAGCTTTCTCAGGCTATGTGCAAGCCTGTGACTGAACATGTCGCCTTCTTGTACATGTTTGAAGACAGGGCACATGTAATCATTTCGCCTAACCTTTTGAATGACACAGATGTGCACTCTCATGTAGTAACTTCCGCACTTGTAAATTTCATTAACTTGTTATGAAATTAGAAAAAAAGTATTTTAACTTATACATACGTTCAAACTGCATTTAAAAACTTAGAGGGATATAAAATCCCAAACATCCCAAATTAGCAAATTTCTACAGCTACTCTCACACTGGGTCAGATAGCTCATCTGACAAAAATTTCATTTTTGTTTCTTTGACTTCTAATACTTGATTCCTATTTTATTTGTCACTGAGTTTAAGCTTAATTCTGCTTTCCAAACTTAGGTTAGATATTGTCTTCTTCTAGGAGAGCTCACTGAATTAAACGTTTGAATTTCACCATCCTTCCTGCCAATTCAATCAAGATCTATTTTTGTTAGGTTTAAATTAATAAAATAGCTTTAAAAATGAGGACATAATTCTCACTCTGTTATTTTATAGTTAAACAGTAATGAATGACGTGATTAAGTCGAGCTATCAAATTCTAAATTAAATGGCCTTGGCACTTGTTGTCTACAGAGAAATATATCTTTATTTTTGATATTGCTAAGTGGTAAATTTAGATGATATTATTGGACTGACTCTTTAGAAAAGTCTTCCACCACTACAATTGTAATTTCTCTTTCACCAAATAGCAAATAAATAAATAAGCATTGCTAATTTTCATGGACTATGATTGTTTAAGAACAGAAGAACATTTTGTAAACAGATCCAAACACAGATTATTTTTGAGACCAGTTCAAATATTGCAACTCAGACTGAGGTAACTGTCAAATAACTAGTTATTTTTTACTGAAAATTAAAATAATATTTATATATTGAGGGGAAAAAAACAAAATCACTATGTTTTGATGAGAAGTGACCTAGACCTTGCATCAATTCTCTAATGTCCACCAGCATAATTTTTAAAAGGTTAAGTCTGTTTTCTGAGCAGAATCTGTAAGTACCGTTCAAATTTTACAGATAGCTTCCGCTCATTTTGCAGTTTTGCTTATTCCCCCCCCCACCCCCCCATAATTTCCCTACTTCAAATCTTAAACTTCTTGCTTTCCCATCAGCCCAGTTTTCTTTTTTAGGTTTAGAAACAAAGCAAAAGTATAAGAATGAAAAAAAAAATTATGCCAGACGAGTATAGCAAGACCACAAGAGCATCTGCTTTAAATGAGTGGCTTACAAATTTCCTAAAGGAATTAAAAAAAACCCTAAAGACGATATTGATATGAAGAGCAAAGTATGTAAAATAGTAAGAAAAATGAGACAATCTGAAAATTAAATAGGTGGATAATAATAGAACCTAGCTGTCCAGGTACCATTTAATTGGCTTTACCAACTCTAGTAACTGATTGCCAAATACCATTCTTGACCATCTCTATTCAGGCTAATGGAGCAATATATTTGTTACAGACCATCCACTGAATTCGTATTCCTACTTATGCTTTGCGCTCTGGGTGGGACTAATACAGGTCACTGAACAGCGCTCTGATAGATGCTGAACAGGCATACTAAGAAAATGCTCCTTTTTTTGCTAAAGCACTTATAAACGCTGACATAACTGTGTTATAGTCTTTAAAGGAGCACCAGACATCAGAGAAAAATGCTTTTATAGAAAAGAAAGGGAAAATAATGGTGAAGTAATTTTAAAAATTGTTATTTACCTAAGACAACCTAAACACGTCATTGGAGGTGAATGAAAACTATGAAAATACAAGAAGCTACTTACTAGTTGATGACTAACCAAGAGCTTAGAGATATGTTTTCTGTCAGTCTTGCAAGTCTCCACTGAAGATATCAGAAGCCTGAGAATTCAGCAGCTTTCACTGAAACAGAACAACAAACTTTTGAATAGGTTCAGATAATAATGTTTTTCTTTGCATGATACTTAAAGAAACATGCAACAGCATAGGCATTGGACCATCTCTTGCAACAAGACACGAAGACGTTAAGATGTTTATCCTGGCAAATTTATCAAGTCAGTACTACAGCAATGTATGAATTTTTATTTTTAAGCAGCTGTTTAAAACTGGAACTCTAATTGGAATAATTAAATGTACAGCAAAGGTATTTTCAAGGCTTGTAACTAGCTTGGGAGTAATTCGTGATTTCATATCTCATGCTATATATAGGAAAATGAGCTAATTTGAAAACCTTTTGATTTTAGAACAATGATGAATTACTGCCATAGAGAAATAAGGAAGCATAGATTCTGAAAGAAACTGTTCAGAACACATGAAAAATACTCAAACAACAAAAATAATCTAATCCTGATCTTGCACGAATTTAGAACCGAATCTGTTTTAGAGAATACTTCATTTATATACATTAATTACTTACCAGCAATTCTCAAATATGCAATATTGACACAATCTCATGAAATGTTTTGACTTTTCATAGCTATTGTCACCTAACTAATTTCACAGTTACTTATCCTAATAAACATAAGTCAAACAATAAAAAATTCAATAAAGATATATTAGACCACTAAGAAATATTTTTGGCATTATTCCTGTAAGCACCCTATCAGAAAATCCAATGACATGTATACAGATTCCTAATTAATGTGAAAACAAACAGAATTTAGGTATACCATGTGAAAACTGCAAATAAACTTACCTATTTGGTATTATCTTTTTACTTGATCAGCTTTAGTGTCTATAGATCTATGACACTGGAAGAGTATGCCATACATGGAAGACTAATGAGTTTAAAAAACGCACGCGAGAAAGAGCATCACTCAGTGTACTGTAAATTCTACCAGTAAAATATAGCTGTATTTGAGCTTCATTTACAGAGAAGCTTTGTTAGCTTTCTTAAATGCACTGTTCACTTTAAACTACTCATGAATCATTCATCATAAGAAACATGACAACCACAAGCAAGCCTAGCCCTCTGTTCCACACTCCAGTGGAAAAGAGTCCTTGAACAAGTGTTTGGGTCGAGGTCTTTGCAGGAGTTGCAGAATTGGCTCCACAATTATATAATTTTTACTGCTCCCCATTTGCCTCCTTCCAATACAACTGGTATCAGAGATCTCTAGTCACCCTAGAGGAACGACAAACAGTAACAGCTAGATTTTACCAAAAACAACAAGAAAAAAACCCCCAGCACCACAGATGTTGCACAGTGTAAGCCAATTACAGATAAACTGTCCCCTGCCCCAGAACTAGGCTGCTGATTCTTGATTAGCATCTGGGATGTGCCATCAATGACCTGAATTTTTGCACATAGGCCTGTAGCTCTTCCATACAACAGAAACAAAATCAGTTTTGTTGGCTTACCCTTTAAGAATATTGTAATGTTCATAGTCCTATCTGTTCTGTTTTCACATTCTCTTTTTCAGAATTAGGAAATGTCTTCATTGCTAAATTCTCTGGTTTCAACTTTGCTAACTTTTTCTGGGTCACTTCCACTGGTCTTGCCCTTAACAATTCTCCTGCAGTCACAGAGCAAGAGGACAGATTTGCTTTCAATATCCCACTGGGATAATTGGTCTCTGGCTAGTCTTAGAGAAACTATCATTGATAGCTTTATGAATTATACTTCCAGTAGGAATGACAGCAGTGTTGTTCTTTGTATGCATGATCCTGACCTGTTTCTTCCTAGTATTAAGGTTCCGGTTATACACTGAGATATATAGAAGTCTTTATTATTATTATTATTTCCATACTAATCCTCAGTTGCTGTTGTCATTGTTAATTCATTCTGTCACGTTTTCTGCTTCTGGTTTCAGAGCTTATTTACTCTAAGCTACAGGATTCACATTCAGTGGAACACAAAATAATATTAATTTATTATGGCTTAATTACAATTAAGCCATTGTATTTTTTTTATTATTTATTTCTGTTGGTATATTTTCTTAAGATCCCAAATTTGCCCAGGAGTTTTTCTTACTCCTATACACTATTTCTTGCAAATCCCAGATCCAACTTTTCTTCTTGATGTGATGTGTAATTAATTACCTGATATTAGACTGGCTGTGATCTGTAAGAGACCAAATTTTTCTGGGCTTGCAAGCGTTCAGCTCAATGGCATAAAAAATAAGTTCAACGTGGATAATAAATTCTGACAAGTGTCATAATAGAGAAAAGCTGTCAGTACATGAGAAATTACAGAGTTTTGTTGAAAGGGCAAATGGACATTAGCGGTCAGCCACCATCTTCTTTTAGGCAGACATTCAGAGCCAGGAAATGTTGTGGATGAGATTGGCTAAATACAGGTATCTAATGCCATCCAAATGGGACAGTCAGTTATAAAACTGGGTTCTACAGTAGACCTTCTGAAGCAGTCTTCTGGCCATGGGTAAATATCAAAGGACACCTAACATGAAGTTAAGGCTGCTAAATCCCACTCAACTATGCTGTGATGTTTTCAAACTAGATTTGTGTACAGGCAGCTAAAACTTGAAAACCTTTCATTAGCATGCATCAGTTGAGATCAGTCCCGAGGATGCTAAGAATAGTGAAATGAAATCACTAGAAGAGAATCTGTTCTCTTCAGTGGATGGCTCTAGAAGGTGGAGTATCACCAGATTGTCTAGAGGGGATTCAGAAACGGCAGTGAAATGCTTGTACAGAACAACTTCATGGAACAAAAAAAAACAACCAAAAAAACCCCCAAGGGATATCAGCACAGCAAGCTTGCTTTTTCCCAGATTGACCTCTCCATGATCATTGAACTGAATATTATGCTCAGTCCCACAGCTAGCTCTGCACTCTGCCTGTCCAACCTCCCACCCCGGCGAAGAACGCAGATCTCCAACTTTAGGGTGAGCTGCAGCGGCCCTTTAGAGAGTATGGCACACAGCAAGATTGTCTTAGACAGTTCAATAAGATATACAAAACAACCGATGGCCTGAGAGGATGTATGCAATCATAGATCTTGGAACTATTCCCCCTCCATTTGCTTTGAAGTAATACATTTTTTGAGACATATTTGCTCCTGGAGTTCTTAATCTTAAAGGGAGTAGCTAACTCTGGAGGAGACAGCTTAATTATAGAGAACTCACATTCCAGGATAGTTTAACATTATTCGCAAGGTAACTGAGATTAATAGTACAGGACACACAACAGATTTTTTTCCTCTGCAAAAATCTGCCAGACTTTCAAAGAAAAAAATACCTCCAATCTTATCTCTCACAAGCAAAGCAACTCTTGTCATCTTGCAAACTTACTCATCAAGCAAAGCAACGTGACGAATCCCAAAATTGCTAGTAAGCCAAGGTCAGAAGCAAATGATACTATTTGTGGTAGCAAATTCCAATTACACATTTCTGCCCATAGACTTTATTTACGTTGAGTGACTTTCAGCTCTGACCATGCGGCCCTGTAATGCAGGGCTGCCATTGCTATTAACAGGCCATAACCTCTCCATAGAAGCTGTGCATTCTCCACCCCTAAAAGTTTTCAAGACCCAAGTCTTGAAAGACAAACCCCTCAGCCACCTGTTGTCAACCAAGTGCTTTGAGAAACAGGTTAGTCTATGCGACCCCCAAATTTCATTGATATTAATACAAATAAAATGTACACATAGACCAGACCACATATTGGTTCTTCTTTGTCCTTATTTCCTTATTAGGGATAATAATAAAATCATAAATATATTCCTTTTTCTTGTTTTATGAAACATTATGGCCGAGTTCTTGATTCCATGAAACTGGATGGGAAAACTCCCAGTGACTTCCATGTGGAGAGTTTTTATCCTGTACGTATTGGACATTGTATAGTGGTTACCAAGCACAAGTGGAAGTCAGGACATGCATTCATTAACTGTCACTGTGATTTTGAGCAAACGCTTTCACATGCACTAAAGCGCGTAAGGACATGCCTACACTGAAGCATGTGGGTGCCTACCATAGGAGGGACTCCTAGCATTCTCAGCATTAGCTATGGGGTGAACTTAGTTTCAGCAGCAGACGATTCAGAAGTTTAATGTTTAAATATAGGTTCATGTTAGAGGATTTGACTAGAAAGTAGAAAGTGCCACCTTGTAAGTAATAACACAAAATATTTCAAATGCTTCTGGTCTCAATTCTATATCACATGTGAAACTATGAAAAAGTCAGCAAGGACAAAAAAAAAGTTACTGACAGCTACATCTACTAATGCTTTACTAGGGCTTTTATTTCTACTGTCTCAAAAGTGAGTCATCTATTAAATTAACATTGGAGCTCAAATCTTATTTAGAGGTCTGTCTGTCTTAGCTGAGAACTGAACAGGCCAGAACATAAGCAGCTCTATCTGCGGGGCCCATGAAGGAATTCTCAGTACCTTTCTAGCATTAACACTTTGTACAAAGCACCTACTGCCATCTTTCAAACCTTCAGTGTCAAAGATTTACTAAAGCAAACACTCTCTGTAATGGATTTCTACATTCATTACCTTTTAACTCTCCTTCAAGATAATTCTTTTATGTGGGCAATATTGCAAATAGTGCAGAAATGGTGCGGTGGAGAGCGTTAGCTCAGCAATCAGAACAGGACAAAGTAGGAGTGCTCAGGAAGCTTGCTGGAATATCTGGATTGATTTTTTTTGTTTATTTTTAAAAGACAAGAACAGAGAAAGATTACTGAGGGAGAGAAAAAGTGGCCCTAAAAATGGAGAATGGCAAAAGTTGGAGCAGAAGCTGCTTATGTCTCCAATATATACATTCTCCTTCCGTGGATACCTGATGAAAACTATTTAGCAATAGTATTGAACCTGATTGAGCCTACATACCAGATATAATTACATCAGTCTTATTGTGAGAGTATTTCAGATGAGGATCTGAGAATTGAGGAGAAGAGAGGAAAGAATTGTCCCAAAAAGGTGGGAAAAAAAGAATTCAACACAGGACAAGGATGATATTCAAGAAACTGTAAAAGAACAGCCCATATGATCATTTACACACACTCAGAAGGGAGATGTCCTCAGATTCACAGCAGCTCCAGAAAAAGCAAGTCCTGTTTAAAAGGTAGCACTGGGCCAATCTACACAGTAAATCCAAACAATGGAAGGGCATGTACTCTACTAGGAATGTATAAAAATAAATAAAAAAAAAAAAAAAAAAAAAAAGTCTAGGAGTCCTATATAAGTGTATTAAGCAGGGAAAAATTAATAAAAGAGTCCCTTAAACTGGAATATAAGCACAGTAAAATGGTACAGCCAATGGTATATTAGTATTTTGCAACACTGTGACAGCATAATCACAAAACATACAAGCATTTTGCATAAGTAACTAATGTGACCAAAAAAGGGAAAAACTGAGATAAGCAGTGAGCCAGCCAAGTGACAGAATTTGCAAGATAAAGAACTAAGAAGCAGCTAAGCACAAGAGTGCAAATAGGCAAAAGACATCCTGCCAAACACTTAAGAGGAACAACTGGCGAAACCAAAACCAAGATGAATGTCACAAGGAGCAGCTGAGATTTCCTTTGGAGGGGGGACACGAGAAGCAGCGTAAAAACATCAGACGTAAAGAGGACAGAAGGAGAAGACAGATGAGAAGCTGGCTTGCATTGAGACTTCTCAAAAAGCTCTCAGGCCTTTTCACCTTGACTAACACCATCAAGCACTGTAGCCGTTAGCCCTGCACTATTCTATACGCACAGCTGATTTATGTTATGACTTCTAAAGATTATTTTGTGCGTGCAGTATTAATGATTACTAATACATAAGAACTAACCACCGGCACAAAAAGCATCACCATTGAATGAATTTGGTAGAGTTTTGTTTTAAAAATTTTAAACTGACTGTTCTAAACACTCCTAGCATAGTAATCTCTATTTACCTAAATGATATATATACACACATATATGTACATATATTCAGTTAAAACAAATGATACAATCAGTTCTGAGTCATAAGAAAGTGGATTCTTAAAGGAGCAGATAAAGTTCCCCCACTTTTCCTAGCAAAACACAGAAATCAAAGATCAATACGCTTACCTAAAGAAGCAGCTAAGACAAATAAAAGGTGAACTTTGGTGGAATTCTAGCACTTTCTAGAAAAATGAGGCACACAATATAATAAACAAAAAAGTGAAATATCATCTAGGGAATGACACCTGAAATTGGTCAACCAACAGAAAACAATCGCCAGAAGAGGACTTTTCCAGACACAGACTTCACCGGAGACTGAGACAGGTATGAGTAGTAAGAACACTAAATCAACAAATGAGGATAAAATTTTGCCAGAGTCTGAAATGATCTGAGTATCTAGTTTTAATCACTAGAAGAAGACAGACAGTTTAACAAGCTTATTGGGAAAAGTAATGGATCTAGAACGGGATTAATTGCCAGCACTGAGGAAGAAAGTACTAATACTGAAAGAAGGATTTAGGTCATTGGTACACTTAGGGAAAGTGTTGAAGTTAATCTCTCTAAGAAAAAAGATATTGTCAAGAGAAATAACTAAACGGTTGTTTATACCAGCAGCTTAGACAATATAACGTAGGGGCATGAAATAATAATGCAGGACACACACAAAGGAGGGAAAAAAAAAAAAGGAGAGGAAAAAAGCAAGAGTAACACCATGGTGAAATGGTAATGTTACTACAGCATAGTTACTGAATGATAAATACCTTAAGGAAAGGAAGAACAAAGGTAAATAATTATTATAAAAATAAGAACAGATCATATGGATATATGGATTATAAAAATAAGAACAGGTCATATGGACAGAAGAGTCCACGTGAGTCAAAATAACTTCAGAAGAAAAAAAAAGAGGGAGGGGGTGGTGGAAAGGAAAGGTGGAAAGGTGTAGCGCAGCCCCACACAGATGCAGCCACCTGCTCCGGAGGCTGGCACAGCCGCACAGTGCAATCTTGCCAAAGCAAGCAGGGTCCGAGCACCAGGCTCAGCACTAATTAGCTCACTAGCATAGCTTTACACTCAACTGTAAGCTTTCACGGTTACACTAACAATCAACACGCATATGTGAAATGTTTCTAGTAAGTGAATATTAACCTTTCCCAGGAAATGTCATTTCTTGAAATAGGACACTGCACAAATGGCAACAATTAGGATGAAGCCCCTTTGTCTCCGAAAACGTTAGCTAACATTTTATTTACCTGGAAGTCACTGAATTGATAGGAAATTATTTCATAAATGGTTTTGATGAGGACATTAAAGAAGACCCAATTACGGAAAATAATTCCACAGCTGTCCTGAGAGTTTGAAGGGCCTAACACTGCCACGAACATAGACCCAATCTCTAAGTCAAACATCCTTACATCTCAAGCAACAACTATGTACTTGCGGAGAAAGACATTAAATGAATTAAAGCTTAACTGCATAATTAATCTGAAAAAATGCATTTCTGGCATCAGAAACCATAGGCCCAACATAAGCATTATCAAAACCAGAGATAAATTTTGCAACTAAAATAGAAACAAATGTTCTTCATCCACAAACAATCAAAAAGAATTGAGGCTTATCAATAATGACAGCTGAGCAGAAATTAAAAGCCGTCTATGTGTTCCCAAAACTAGATTGCACCTTGTCTGTTTGACTGCAATTAATGCAGCTGACAAGAAGGCAACATGAGTAACAGGAATTAGCAAGAACTACCATTTTCAGGATGAAAAGAATACTAAAATTATCAAGGCTCACCTATTTCAGTTCCAGAATTCTGAAATAAATAGTATACTAATACATCAAAAGTAGATTCTGTTATTTTATCCTGACAGCTTGCTTTCTTAAGGCGATTGATTTTTTAAGTAGAAAAATACAGTTGGTCTCACCTATCTAGATTTCAGTGATTCACATGATACAATATGGCATGAAAAATTGTTACTTAAATGGGATAATATGTGAATCAGTGCAAGAATTTTAAAATTAGTAAGGAACTGGTAAAAGAAGAGAATAATGAGTTAGTGGTAAAAATTAAGGGTAGAGAAAAAATCCTACTAGAGCACCTCAAGGACTTCTATTGGGATTTGTATTTTTCATTAACCTTGCCTCAAAATGTAGGACTGTTATAATGAAAAGTGCAAATGATATATGTAGGAGGTACTGTCAGAGGGCTGGACTATCAACCTGGAGAAATATACAACCTTGAAAAAGATATTAGACTGCTGTCTAGTACAGACTTTCTAGTTCCTTCCATTGTTTTATCTTCAGTTTGACATTCTTGCACGAGAACAAACAAAAAAACCCCAACAACTGGCTTACAACCCCCCTACAAATCCTTTCTCCGTTTTTGCCGCATATCCCCAAGAGGTTACTTGTATTTCATAGTATCTATATACCAGAACCCATGCTGTTCTTTGTCCGGCAATGAAATGCCTCCAGAATTATGACATTTAATCCACAATGCTACACAGACTACACAGGTACCTAGATAGGTAATATGACAGGTACGTTTTCTTAGGGAGATCTGTCAACAGCATTTTTTACTTCATTTCACATGCCCTTACAACACAACATGAACTTGAAAAAAACACCTTCAAAGGGGATGTTATACAAGCATGACACCACTGGTTTATTAAATATCTTTTGTTGTTGCAGGATTAAGTTACTTGGGACAACCAAACATTTGGTCACTCTTGATGCTTTTACTTCAATATCGTAGTGAAATATTTCTACTGAAACGGCCAGTTATGAATAACAGCAAAGAAAGCTGATGATTAATTTTCATTACTAGGTTATTTAGCTGCATGCTGCAGAAAATTGTACTTAATTTTATATCTAAAATCAATGTTCATCTCAACTAGAAAGGAACAGCAATAAACACCTGCAGCACATGCTCAAGGACAAATGAGGCAAATGTTGAATGCAATGAATATTTGTCTGTCAATCTTATTTCTTTTAAAATGTTTCAGATTCAAACTTGTATCAGAAAGCAGTATCAGTATATCTTACTAGCTAAGACATTCCTGAACAAGTACAGAAGTGTCGTCTTAAAAATACAAGAACATGTTGTGTTTACAATTCTCAGTCATAGTCACTAAAACTGTAATACAAAGACTTTCAGTAGCCAACAAACATACATGATGTAAGTTACAAAATACATTCTCTATATCTGTGTTTTCCATTGTCTGAATTTACCTATTTCCACATACAAACACACTCATACAAAACTTTCAATTTTTAGACGTTAGTAAGAATCATATCCTAAAAAAATATAGATCTGCCCTCCTTATTAAAAAACAAAAAAAACCCACCCCAAAAACCAAAACAGAGTTTCTGAAGAATTTAGTAATTTTATTTCTTTTGCCTTTTAACACGAATCCTAGAAAAGTTTTCCCTATGCAAAGCTCTTGATGGCAGAAGAAAGGAATCTCAGGAATTTGAGTTTAAACAGAAGGGGAAGAAGAGCCAAAAACATGATGAGGGTTGGTGTTATCTGAAAACAAAAGAACTGTTCTCCAAGAATATTTTTCATTGTATAGCTAAATTAATCTTTGATAGACTGAATTAATAGTAACATATGAGTAAGTGCTCCTCATGCTGTTAGTTTATAGAGACGGAGCATTAATATTGATTCCTACATGTGATACCATCTTACTACAGAAGAGAGACAGGGAACTGGTTTTCTCTTCTTCTCTGTCTGTGACGTGAACACTGTATATTTCTATGCAAAAACAATGGAAATTGAGTTGATCTAGTTGTCAGAAAATTCTCCTTTTGAAACGTACTATCTGGTTACGTTTCTACCAGCGAACTAAACAGGGGCAGCGCACAGGGTTGGGCAACGCTACCCAACAGCACCCTCCCTCGGCGTCTGCTTAACTCATGCCCGCTAGGACCCTCCTTGACCCTGACTGTGCACAGGTCGCTCGAGAGTGCTCAGCAGTAGCTCTTCCCAACAGGCCGGTGGATGAACCACCCTGTCCGAAGAAGAGGGAAGACCACAGTTGTACAGACACAAGCTGTGCCACGCTGCTAGCTCTCGGAATGAAGAAAATTAACCTTCATCTTTTCCTCCACTAATGAAGCATCACCTTCTCAGGAAGCTCACGGCCGAGTTTAGCCCTGCCCTGGCTTTAGCCAGCACAGCCAGGGAAGCTGATCGGAGAATCCGAAGGGACCAGTAACCCCCGACTAACAGACCGGCCTTTTACAATCAACAAAATCAAGTTCAAGCAGTTCTTTCCTAGTACAATTAAAAACCAAACAAAACCGCTAGTTTATTCCCATACACCTGCAAGCTGTTTTCACTCATAGCTGATGTAAGGAGGACAGTGGCACGTTGTTAGCAAAACACTGCCCTGTGTTTTGAGAGGCACTGAGGCTTTACCTTAATACCAAAATGGATGAAGGCCCATGAAACAGCCTTGTTCATATCCATAAAGCTGAACTCTCCTCCTCTCCCACAAAGTTAGAGGGACCTTGTTCAGACTGGCCACTGGAAACGGTCTCTGGCCCATGTTATCCCTTGGCCATTCCCAGGCACCGTCTTGGCACAACTGTGTCAGAAATATGCTAATTATTAAAACACTGTGAAAAACATATGCCACTGAATAAGCCCAGTCCCTATTTTGATAAATACTATAGACACATTTATTTCGAGGTACTAAACTCTCCTGTTTTCTGGCAGTGTTTCAATTAACTTTCCAATTTTGCTACCTGCCATATTTATCCTTCATTAAAAATCATTTCCAATATGGCTGGAAGAGTGAAAAAAAAAAAAAGTCTGTTTATTATTTATAAACTGTTTATTATTTGTGAAGATCAGTGATCACGGTAAACTTTCTTGTAGCATCCACAGACTGTTTTCTTCCATGAGAATATTATCATAAGAACAGACTAAATCAGGTTGGAGGACACTTAGGGTGGAGCTTAGTAAAAATAACACAACATTTCAGTTCACTGGAAACAAGCAAGTAACAGTTGCGGAAATGGAGAGCTGTAAGAAACAGCAGCTGTCACTTCATTGTGGTCAAAACACAGCTACAAAAGGTATTTACTCATGAATTCAAAGATTGCATTTTCTGGGGGTGTCATAGTCCGCTAAGTTTCCGTAAGTGCTTCCTGATGCAGAGAAACAACACACTGCACTCATTTTGCAAGGAGGAAACTGAAGTAATGAGAGTCTGACTGAACACCCCTTGCTCACATAATGCTCACATTAATGCTAATGCCAGCAGGCCGTAAGAAATTAAGTGATTAATCTGAGCAGGCAAGTGGTTTGAGTCCCTCATGAATAAATTTCTTATGTAATTCACCCATATAGGTTACAAACTAAAGCAACCTAAATTGCTAAAGACTGTTAAAGCTTACAGAGTTATTCCTATTGGAAAAGGTATGGTATTTTCTTTAATTTATTGTGCAAGGAAAATAGTTTTGTACCTGTGATTTGAAAGAACAGCAACTGGTTGCCCTCCACATTCTAACATACAGTATAGTGTTTGCTGACTGAGCAATTACTGATTGTTCAAAAAATAAAGACATTTTAAATGAATTTACCAACATACGTCTGTACTCAGTGTTAAGAAAAACAGATTTATTTTCAAGAAAATTTCAAGTTTGTTCTGTGTCATAAAAATATGGCTTCATTTTCAGTTCCCTACAACGTTAACTGCAACCATTTACTTTAAACTCTGTAGTTGTTCACAAGTTCTTTGCAGCACCAAAAAGAATTGTCCTTAATTAATTAAAACATGAGATAAAGCAAGTCATTAGAATGGCCTATGGAAAAGAAAAATAAACATGAAGAAGTGCTAATATAGTGTAATGGCTCAGATGAAAAAATGAAAAAGCTTTGCTTTGGCAGTATGGGTTGAAAACTGACTTCCTCAGTAAGGTCTACTTTCAGTTCAATGAGATTCTTAACACTGATTTCAGTGCTGTGATCATGTCAAAACAGAACGCTGTAGCTGCAGTATCACATTGTACGGTATGCAATATGTTTTTCTATATCACAAAAAAGCGCCAAGAAACAGACCATAAAAAACCCAAATACTTTTCCACACTGTTGCTATTACACCATTAAATACTTAGTGAGAAAGTATATTAACCTTTTATTAGGATTCCATAAAATATTAATAACTGAAAAAAAAAAAAAAAGTCATGTAACCTTAGGTAATCTAGCCCTCTTTTAGACAAACAGTATTTGCAGCACTATTTTTGGCAGTGAATGTAGCTGAAAGACTGCAGTCCTATTGTCTATACTACACACACACACACGTGTAATCCTTGAAGAAGAAAATGTAGAAGTGTTCACTCTTTAAATGCCATTCCATATATTATTCAAGTTACAATATGCAAACCTGATTAGGTAAATCAAAAGTAGTATTGATTAGATGTCAAAACTCAGTAAACTAAAATGTCATTTTAAATATTATTGATTATCAACTCATAGTGCAGAAAGCAACCCGAGTGACCCCATACTAAAGTTACGTAAGATGTAAAGAGAAGAAACCTCAGCTATTATTTTCCAATTCACCTCCTCCCTGTCGTCCCGGAGAGGGATTTGGTTACCTTGTCTTTCACAAAATAAAGCAACCTGGTAGCTGTTAACCAGTGTCAAAAAGGAGAAAGGAAAGCAGCTCGTGCCCAGAGTCCCCTTCTGCCTTTGAAGACTCGGGTTTAAAAGGAAACAAAAGCAGCTACTTCTTTTGTTAGCCAGTGCTCTCTTCATAAAAGTTTATGATAAAACAGCGTATGCTTTCAAAAAAGAAAGCCTTTAGGTAAAATCACAAATGTACAGCTAAGTAAATTTTACCAAATGATCGTGTAATAATATAGGATTTCATTTAAACTGCATCTACAGTAATGTGAGATCTTGCTTTTCCTCATTCCTTACCATCCTGGCTATGACAATCTTCTGCAGGAGTTTCAGGTCAAGTATCTTTCTAACTGGATTTTTTAAGTTTTATTTTAACCTGCAACTTCCCTTATAATTTCTAAATTTCTTTCTCGAATTGGTAAGATTTCAATGACTGCTCTTTGTCTTACTTTTCAAATGAACAATTCACTGCTACATATATAGAAAACAGTCCCTTTGTGTAGCAAGCAGACAAATCCATCAGCATAGAGACTATTATAAGAAAAAGAATTAAAATGCAGATATCAAAATTATTAGAAAATGAGACAAGAAGGTTCTCCCACAGTACTGATACTGTCCTGATGTCAGAAACTCAAGCTGACTTCAGTGGGCACTGCCATCATTCAGCTCCACTTAAAATTAGGCAAAATAAATTTTAATATGACATCAATTTTAATACAATTTATTCTACAATACTTCAGAAAACACGTGTTACACCTTCTTCACAGAGAAAAATGCTAACACATCCTCCTTAACAACTGAAGAGCCATCTGGAAGATCACGCTTGCACTGTAAGCGTGCACCTCTACTGGATGCTCTTTCCTTTTATACATCTGCAGCTGCTTCGGGACTGCTGAGGCAGCAGCTTCATCAGCACACAGAAGATCCCCAGAGGTCTTCACCTGGTCTAATCTTTGTGGCAGGTTTTATTTTGAAGCCTAGGGAGAGCGCTGGCTGGTCTATGCCACCACACAGTGTTCCTTTCAGGCTGTCTTGGCTTCCGCTTTCCATTCCAGCCCTCAGGACGGACAACCTCGCTGGCCTTTCCGGTACGAAGCCATGGAGAAGCCTGTGGAGTGCTGGTGCCGTAAGCTGCTGATCAACAAGGCTTGTGACCTGCTAACAGTCCTCCTGAAATTGCACTGTTTATTCTCCTCTCTGCATCAGCGTGAACTCTAAAATACGGAGTATCCTGAATGCCTGTGCCTCAGCAGCAAGTTCATACAACATACGAACTATGTGTCCCGAGTTCCAAAACAAGAAAAGTAAAGCAAAAGCAACTTTTGGACCTATACACATATAGGGGATAGGTTTTAATGTACATGCTGGCTTCATTTCCTACATATTATATTACAACAGGAAACACTTCCGTGCCTCCAGTTTATCCCCTACAAAGTGTTTATTTACCTGAGGAGAACCATCTTTCACGTGTGGTGCTCCCAACAAACGCTGCTAGTGGGAGGTTCGGGTTTGGGACAGAAGGCCAAATGAATTGAAGTTGCATCAGAAAACTTCCCAAACGTGAGGATGTTCACAGGTAAACCATCGCTTCCCAGCATTAGCAATTTCACTTTCACTGAGTTAAACAAACAGTGTGGGCACCTCTAGTACATTTATTAGTTTTCTTTTCCAGAAATTAGTATAAAGAAGCCATTTACAAAATAATTCTCATTCTTTAATGAAGGAAATACTGCAACAGCTAAAGCCCCTATTTTTATAATGACTAATTTCTTTTCAATATGTGAAACTCTCATCCACCATCCAACACTGTTGACTCCTCTCCCTCCTCAAAACTACCTTTCTCATTCTTCCTTGCCTGGGATGCTTCATACAGCTCAACTGACAATACATACTGAGTGTTTGTAAAACTGCTCCGAGATGAACCTTTATATTTACTGGCTGTGGTCTCTTCAGCTGTCATACTAATGTGACTTCAAATAAAGTCTAAGTTTAGATGATGTGCCTGTTTCTAAACTGGACACTAAAAGGTCTGTCCACACTGTGCAATATTTTTATTATGTAGGTGCACATTCTACACTTTTCACCTTATTCGCTCGCTGTTATTTCACCTTACAGTAAACTACTGAATACCGACATCAGCGTTTGGATTAAAATCTCTTCAGAACAAAGAGATTAAACTTTTAATTGGACATGAAAATCATAATCAACTCCTGAAGTGTTATCTATTACTATATATTGCTAATTGGTTTAACAAATTACATGGTGGTATTTTTCCTCTGCTTTGCTGCATTTTATTACAGGGAGCAGATACAATAACGCCTTTATGTGACAGTTTTGGGATCCTTTGATATGAAAGCTGCTACTTAAATATATGTAATATCCTGAAAATAATTTATTGCAATATATTTCATCATAAGCATCCAATCACTTTAAACTGATGTTAATCAGCACAGCTGCCCTTCCTTCCTCCTGTCTCAGTCTGAACATTTCTATCCTTATAGTGCTCCCTCATTTAAGCTGATGTAAGGAGGTATGATAAACGCGATAAACTAGGCTAGGCAGGTTTTAGGCAAAACTTGGTCTAAAATTAATATGGCAACCTTTTCTCTAATCTCCCTAATCAACTAAGAAAAAAAAAGTTTGTCTTAAATTCCATCAGTCAATCCCAATTTAGTTCACTGAGCAGTCATGTGAAAGCTTAGATTGGCTCAAGAGAAAGAGAAAAAAGGAATAAATCACCATGAGAGGTTAGAGAACAGGAGTGTCTCATGGTGTCATCACTGGATTAAAGGGAGAGTGAAATAATGACATCAGAATGACAGTTTAGTCTTGAATGTAAAATTGAAAATTTCAAAGATTCATAATGAGGAAGATTATCCCAATTTTCCCCTAGAAAAGCAGGGAACGGATGATAAATTGAATTGTTAGGTCACTCTCTTGATTTAATACTATAAAACCTGACTTGACTGAAAAAAAAAAAATATTTAAAAATTTAAAGCTTGGGGAAACAATAGTACAGAAGGGAGAATACTGAGCCTCGGTCATGGATGAGAGAGATAATTAGTGGTCATAAGAACTAATTGTAATTAAAATTTTAATTATATTTTGAACATGTATAGAGGAAAAATAAAGAAAATGCATTAATTTAGTGAAACAAAAAGAAAAAAATCTAGAGGAAAAAATAACTGTAGATGTCTGCTGATAATACAATTTGAAGAGAAGCCTATCAGAGATGGCACTATATTGATATTAAATTACCACAAAAAAATTTTCAAACTTTAAACTTTAGCACTGAAGTCCTAATTCTTGTAAAACATTTCAAATATCGCTTAAGTTTGATAATATATTAATACCCAGAGTTTTGAGAAACATCAACCAACAACATCAAGCAAAGCATTTCAAGGACTTACTAGAGACCTCTCTATTTTTGCCAACATCACAAACCTCTGCAATCTACTTGACCTCATACACTGTTGATGACTCATTAGTAAAAAAAAAAGAAAAGAAAAGAATCAAAACCAAAGAATACAGTACAACTTGCCAAATCAAATAAACCTACTTTCCTATTGAACCTACTATTTATCCTTCACCAAAAAGAAAAGCAACAAAGATATAAACTTGCACAATCCATTAACTTTTCAAACATGTATTCTCCTATTCTCCTCTTCATCTGTTTTATATTAGTTATAACTGACATAATTAAACTAAAATTGTTGGAGGCTTTTTGGTCATTTGTTCATCTTCAGTTTCTTGTTTTCAAAAAAGACTTCCCCCCCCCCCCCGCCAAAAATGTAAGAAGCAGACATGGGTAAATACAATAAACATAGTCAGGAAATCTAGCAAATTGAACTATTAATGGAACATATCCATATCCCACAGTTATATTCCATATAACTGTAATTGTCTGTTAGATTATTCAGTGTACAGTTAATGCCTCTGTACAGAAGACTAGATGAAAATTTAACTTACCTACCAAAATACATTAAAAAATATTTTAATCTTACAAATTAGAAATAAAACGAAATTCATGCTGTCTTGCTAAGCACTGCACCTTTCCTACCTCTATGCTTGTATATTTTTACTTAAGAGCTTCAAGAAAAGTATAGTTACATTAGAAAAAGCGAAAGCATATCCTATTCTTTCTTTCACACACACACGCCCAACTAATTTTGGATCATCTTACACAATGAGGAGGGATGTCTTCATTATGCAGAAGCAAAGAGAACTGGAAATACTCCTGCAATTACAGATGATGTGGTGGGCAGGTCTCTGAAGAGAGTCTACATTTCACAGTGATCCCTGGTGCTCCCAAATCTGAAAATATTCCCCATCAACAAAACCTGAGTCCACGAGATATCAGCAATTCATACTGGTCATCTGTGACTTTGTCAGCTACAAATGACGTGGCACAAGATCCACAATGAAGATAATGAGAAAGTATTTCTGGAGCAAATTGCAGGTATATCCAGTGGACAGCTATTATCTTGTAACTACACCAAACGCAACAAATCTCAGGGACATACCCAAGACTCCATTCACTGAGTCTGCAAAACCAAAAGGCAATTCTGTCAGTTACTATTCTTAACCGCTGCACTGAAAACCAGCAGCTCTCCTGCATCCAGCCTCCCTGTTAGACCTATATACTACCAGAAGCGTACTATGAGATTCTATTATAAAAGCCTAAAAAGCACCTGGGTTTACAGAACAACAAACAGCGAAAACTATGGCACCGATTCACTGTGTGAACGAATCTCCTTTCTTTTTCCTGCAGCCTCCTTTCCTGGTCTGCCTTTGAGCTGAGGAGACCTGCCTGACATGCCTTGTGTCTGTCTGAAAGACTATTTCCTTAACTGCTCTCGGCATCGAGACCAGCTAAACAGCTCATAGTCTGAAGTGTCAAGTTTGAAATATTGCAGGGCATTTGCACTGTAAAGTCCTTAACTGTGCGGCTTCTTAACGGCATGAATTAGTCCAAGTCACTATCCTTTCCCATTTATTACCTCCTATTCTGCAGCATGTGGCTAATCCTGACATGATAATTCTTGTAGAGATTTGAAACAAGACACAAGGTTCAAGAAGGGCACGTTTAATTGCAGGCATAGCAAACATGAAAAATTTGAACCATGAGATCGTATGTGAGAACCAAAAAGAAGCATTGTGGATATCTCTGGATGAATAAGGAGGACCAGAGAGAATAGGAAAGAAGAGACAGGCTATAAAAGCAGTTGAAGCACTAAAATAAACAAGGCAATAAAATTATTGGGAGGACAAGTTAGCTTAGAGACAACTCTCCCTTGCTGTGAACCATTTACAAGAAAGTTAAAATGAGGCAAAGTGAAGTAAAAGACAGAAGATCTATTTCATTTCACTTCCAGAAAGTGAAGCAACATTTCAAATTGCCATAAAAAACTTGTTGCTAATTGACCTTATTGATCACGTTAGTTGTGCGGTTGCATTCCAGATCTCCTCTGCTACTCAGCTGCGCTGTAAACTGAGACATGCTTTGACTCATGCATTCTTAAATTGAAACTGAGCCCCAAATTTTCAACATCTGTGTGCTGTGCCTACCCCACAGTTCAGGTCTTCTTAGCCCAGCTATTCAGCTTCTCTTCACCCATCTTGAACAAACGTTGCTATTTCTATTTAGAATTACCCACTAGTGAAAACAAAAAGAATGCATTCTGTTCTCCCTTTCTATGGGAGACTCTGAATCACCCTGAAGATTGATGCCTACAGCAAAACAAGCTGACAAGTCAGTAATGACATTCATTTAAGGATGTTATTCTTCATGGAAAATTGCTTTGAATTTTTTGAATGATTTCACTTATTACTAAACAGTGACTGAACTGGAAGACTGTAATGCATTTTTTTGCTACTTGATTTCTAGAACAAGATAGATTTGGAGATGTCGGAAGTATTGCACACTCAGGGACTTTCTGAATATGTTAACGGACAACTGAGGTAGAACCTGAGTTTCAAGATCTTTAAGAGATCATTCTGACAAACAAGAAGTTACTGAGTTGAAATTTAGATATGTATCCAAAGCCAAAACCTCCAACAGATAGGCGGTAAAGCAAACAGAACTTACAGGATTCTTATAATGGAAGTAAAATTCACACAAAGTATGTTATCATTATACAGAACATGTTTGCGCAAGTAGAGCACATTGCAGTGCCAGTTATGAAGGCATTTAAATACACACTGAGCTACTTGGACAGAAACCCATTCTTGAATTGCAGACAAAAAGCAGAGTAAAACCTATAAAAAGAAGCACTGCCACATGAGCAAAGGAATGGTGCCTAGGCAACGTGCACATCCAACTGGTAACCTACTGTAGTTACAGAGAAAACGGGTAACATTTAGATCCAATTCTGCAAAATAAGACAGTGTCACTTCAGCTAGTACGCAAGACTGCAAACACTGAATATTATTTTTTCCTATGCAAAAGTTAAAAAGAAGTGTAATTTTGGGTGATAATACTGAAAATACAAAGGAAATCGTGGGGGAAAAAAAGGTATGTTTTATAAATCTCATTAAAAATACTCAGAATTAGGCTGCACTCCAATTCTAGTATTCCAGACTATCTGAGGAGCAAAACACAAATACTGATCCAAATATTGGTTTGGGAACTTATAGCTATCCTTAACAGTGAACAACTTGCATTAACTTTTCAAATATTTGAGTAAAAATTGTCTCATATTTCTCTAAAGCACAAAAATACACGCACTTGTCACATAAATCTAAGTGCATAGACACTAACCTTCATTAGTTCGGGGTTTGTTGACTTCAGGGCAAAGTCAGGTACATTTTGGTATACCTTTCCAGAATAATTAAAATCATTATTATCCCTAGCAACATCTTCTCTCTTAAAATTTCTCACCAGCTCAGTGCTGGCATTGGCAAGTCACATGGCTGTTGCACACTTAAATCTATCTCCATTAGCAGGTAACGAAAGACTCCAGATTAGCACTGAGGTGCTGGGGTACAAGCATAGCTTCTACTTCGTGGCTCTACTGGATGGAAGACAACTCGTCAAGCTGAGGCAGTGATAAATTTAAATCAGATATTTCATCTAAAATCACCGACGCTGCTTTTGCAGTGAGTATCTGTACATACCTAAGAGCCCAATGTCTCTTCTCCAGCCTAATCTGAAACGTATCAGAACTGCAGAATTTCAGCTCATGGTTCTAGAAACAACAAGAAATGCTTAGAATGCAGTGGTCTGCAAAAAGAGGGAATCAAAGCATGAAATCTGACACAATGATATGCCATCTCTTCAGTAAAATTAGGATTTAGAATCATAGAATCGTTTAGGTTGGAAAAGACCCTTAAGATCATCAAGTCCAACCGTTAACCTAACACTCGCAAGTCCACCACTAAACCATGTCCCTAAGCACCACAACTACATGTCTTTTAAATACCCCCAGGGATGGTGACTCAACCACTTCCCTGGGCAGCCTGTTCCAGTGATTGACAACACTTTCAGTGAAGACATTTTTCCGAATATCCAATCTAAACCTCCCCTGGCGCAACTTGAGGCCATTTCCTCTTGTCCTATCACTTGTTACCTAGGAGACGAGACTGACCCCCATCTCGCTACAACCTCCTTTCAGGTAGTTGTAGAGAGCAATAAGGTCTCCCCTCAGCCTCCTTTTCTCCAGGCTAAACATCCCCAGTTCCCTCAGCCGCTCCTCATAGGACTTGTGCTCTAGACCCTTCACCAGCTTCGTTGCCCGTCTCTGGACACGCTCCAGCACCTCAATGTCTTTCTTGTAGTGAGGGGCCCAAAACTGGACACAGTACTCGAGGTGGAACACAGTACTTGAGGTGAGGACTTCTTCACGGAGGACTTCTTCACGACTAGATTAACCTACTCATTCTTTGCTAAATTAGCATACTGTCATGTATGGGCATGACAGTATGCTACCCCTAACCCCATGCAACCTGTTCCATAAAGGTTATTTGACTTAATCAATTTTAACTCAGTATCACAAAACCTAAAAATTGAGTATGGGCTTTAAACTTTAAATGTAAATGAATAAAAGTTGTATACAAAAATGTGAATCCCAATTTAAATAATTCTACTCAAGTCATACAGTGAAGCATTTCTTTTTCACTTTTACCCCTTTAACATCAAAGATCATCAGAACATGCATCAGAACATGCAGATGTACGTTCTTCAACCACGGTCTTTGTACAGATTAAGTACCTCAATGCTTATTTAACGATTTGACCCCAGGCTAGTATTTCCTCTTCTGCTTTCATGGTGTCACATAGAAAGTAGTATATGCAGTGCACAGATACACAGCAAATCCAGCATCATTAAACCAGGACAGTATTTTAATTCAGAAACATACTCTGTACACTGAATGACTGCAGATGTCCCCTCACTCAATGTCTTCACTTTTTGTTGCTGTCTAATGCACAAACACTTAATTTAATTTTTGTCAGCATAAGAATAAAATGTCATTGCTACATTTGCTTTTCCAGAGTAAAGGGAAATGTTGACATCCTACCAGTATAACTGTGTAGATATGCTTAGGACTTCCAAATAGCTGCAGAGATAAGAAAACTCATTGTGACACAACTATGAGGACACCATTTGCATGCAAGGGAAAAAGCAGTTTTCAAGCTAGTCAGTGCCAAAATGACTTTTAAATTTAGTCATCTAAATCCAGTGTTCCTTTACTGCGTGGATATATAATAAACGTATGTTTTACTAGTAGCAGTGAATTTCAAAGCTTGTGTTTCAAGATGTGGGGTTTTTTTTATGTACATCAAAAAAGCCATGTCTCCCATTTTAAGAGGAAAATGAATTTTCATTCATGCTTCATGAATAAGAATTTTTAAAATGTTTTATTTTTAATGGGGACATATCAATTACAAGACATAGAGCTCTAATCCATGTACTGAACTGTTCCCTAGCTCTTCAAAAGAATGAGAAATATAAAATTTTCCCTGGTTTCTTGCTCTACTTCAAGTTCTCTTAAGAGCTGTTCCATAACATGGAAGAACAAGGTTAAATTTCTCATTAAACATTAATTCAAGATTTAGCTCCTGAATAAAATAATTCTTGATTCTTTAGCAAATTTGTACAGTGCCCCTGAGGTGTCACAGCACATTTAAACTAAAACTGGCACTAATAGCTTTATGTGCATATCTATATTACTACATTAAGGTCAAATTACAGTATATCCAGTGCTGTTAGTAATTAACTGTAGTCCTGATGCAGCTCTCATTGAAGTAAATGCAAGCTTTTACTCATTTAACCAGGAAGCAGAGTGAAGTAGTAAGTTTAGGATAGATGTGCACCAAAGACGCAAAATAACGATTAATGTGATTGAAAATCTATCTTTATATCCATTCACTGTAGTTACTGACTTCCAGCTACCACAATAGTTTTTTTTTTTCTAAAATGTCTTATTCTTCAAATACAGAAGACTATTTTTTATTTTAAAATTAAGAACCAGAACTATCAAACCAGAAATATCAAACATACTATAACTCCCTATCTTAATTTATACCTGTTTACTTGTCTTAGCTTTAGCTGCATAACATGGCATAAAGCCACTCTTCATCTACATCCGTATTTAAACCCCACTGTTCTCTGTGGGTTCTAGACTGTCCAAATTATGTAACCCGTATGGCACATTACAAAGCTTCAATGTTCTCACTGACTTTAAAAGATAAAGATGAGAATGGAGAGAAGTGGAAAAATAATCATAGAATCATAGAATTGCTTAGGTTGGAAGAGACCTTTAAGATCATCGAGTCGAACCTTTTCCTGTCTAGAGAAAGAACTGGTGAAATTTATGTATATTTTTTTCAATCAAGGTGGCTTTAAATGTTCTGAAATTGAGGGTTTTTCCCCCCTATATGATCCTACAGGAAACAAACATCAGTCTGTTTTTATAAATACTCACAAGAATGTACATACTATGCACAGACTCCACTAAGTGAGTATAAGAAGGAGAAAGTATTGTTGATGATAGGCTGCAGAAAAGCCTTTATTGAAAAGCCACAGAAAACACCGGTTTCTTTTGCTCATAAAAATAAATAAATTACAACAAATGTATACATGAAAAAGGTTGTTGCCCATCTATACAGGTATCTGGTTTTCCTTTTATCCTTCTAATTCTGTAAAACGGATGCACAGTGTCTCCTAAGACAGGAGGGAAAGAGAAAGATGCCCTGTAATTCTTACAAGTCAGTATAAGGCCTTATTGTTTAACATACATAACTTCAAGACAATGATTTCTTACCTATTACAGCTTAAACAGGTCACAGTAAATTCCATCAATACCTTTGCATAAATATCACTCACTGCCTTTCTAGCAGTCGTGCTTTCTCACATCTAGCAAGCTGTCTCATATGGAATGCAATATATTCAGACCCAGCCTGTGGGTGTACTACATGCAGTAGGTGTGCTGTAAATGTACTTATCACTGTCTCGCTAAATCACAAACGATAGCAGATGCGTGTGAATGCGGCCTAGCAGCAGTCCTGTCCTTGTATCCCGTATCAGAAATTCCTACCTTTCTTTTGACAGTGAAGACGATGGTAAGCCAAAACAACGCCTGAATCCAATATCCAGGCACTTTGTAAAATCAGTGATGTGGTCCACTCAAACACATTCTTTCACAATTACACTTGCTACCTGTTCTCTTTTTACATCTCTGGGAACACAATACCATTGCAGCACACAAAGAGGGGGATCGTGTCAGGCAGCTTCACAGCCATCCCAGAAAAAAGGTTAGCACACTTCACCTGCTTTTCCAAGTTCACAATCAACAGTGTCTCAAATCTTCAATGACTTGGAATGAATTTGACCTCAGTATAAATTACAAAACTGTGGACTGTATTTTCATTACTAAACACACTGAACAATTGCGTATTTCCAATATTTGCATGTTTCCAGAACTGCAAAGATTCTGGCTCTTAATATAGGAAGCTTTCAAGTTCAATTAGTAATTTTAGTGAGTTTATGTTAAACACAGTTTATTCTGAGGTTGTTCTGAGAGGTATGATGAAGATGGAGAAAAATCACCTTTCTAGCCACAAAGGCTTTTCCAGTAGACCTTAATGGCTTTTTGTGATGCAAGAAGGTGTAAAAGGAAAAAAAAAAAACCAACCAAAAAACGCAAGAAGTAGCAGATACAAGCTACCAGTACTAACAATATCGTCACTGTCCACTTGCCAAACAGTGGTTCACAAAGTTACTCTTCATTACTAACAAACCAGATAGACTTCTTCATCTCCTTGAAGAGAACTGAATTTACATCTCAGCCTATCATGCTCTAACCAGTTTACTACAAGTCATTTTAGGGTCATCGGATGAAGATTTCATATGGAATGTACTCTTGCTTTGCATTCCATCTAATATATACCATAATGAAAGAGTACAGATGTACTTTGTATGTGTGCAGATACAAAAACATAAATATACGCTACAGGAAACACTCTACCATTTTGTAGCTCGGATTACGTGCAATTCCACGTACACAGAGAGAGAGAGAGAGATGGCTGAATGTTAGATTAACTACAGACTGGTGGCAGTGACATGCAGATCTGATTCCAACCCTTTCTCTGGGTCCTAAGGGACCAAGACAGAGAGAACAACCAGTTACAGCATCTAAACTGGGGGGGAAGAGGGTAAAGTCCATCAGGGAGAAAGAATAAATTAGTTTTCCACAGTTTACTGAGATTCTAAATCCTAAAATTAAATTAAAAGTGAGAACAAAATACCTTCCTTCCCAGTTTCACAAGTAATGTACAAACATGACTCTTCATTCTGTTTTCTTTCAATAAAACTCCTAAATTGGAAATGGAAAAATTTAGTTCAGCTTGCTTTAGTTTCAATTCAGTGAACATGACAAACAAGAAGAGTAACTGGCTTGCACTGAGTTGAATCTCATTTGGTTCTTAAAATCGACCTAGTTATTACTCATATTGAGTAAAGAAGTATAATTAAGCTCATGTTAATACAGGAGGCTGAAAATTAACTCATTATATATTATAGAACAAATCTTTCCTTTTATCTGCTAGCAAATTGGCTACAAACATAATTTTCATTAGTGTCTTCTCTCTGCAAGTAATTCCTTTACTAAAACTCATTTTTGAACACTGACTTTTTAATTCAAGGGGTTTTTGTCTGGATAGAAGTCCAGATGGGAAGTCTGTCTGTCTTTGAATGAATGACAGTAACCGAGAATCACAATCTTGGTGTCACTTTTCCAATTTAAAAATGAGAAATTAATTTGTGGGAAAAGTATGAATCATTTTTCTGTATTCACTGTGTTAAAAAAAAAAAAGATAAAAACAAACAAAACAAAAAAAAACAACAAAAAAGTTAATGTACATGGCATATAATTCAGGTCAAGGAAAGGTTACTCAATATAACCATTTTGGAGGAAAAAAGTGACAGGTCTCTTAGTAAAATATTATTTGTTATACAGTACCTTGAACTTCTATGGGTTTTTTTCCAGAATCACAAGATTTAATTTGAAAATTGTGATTTTCTTTTTTTAAAACATGTACCTGGAATATATACAGTTTCTTATTCTGTTTCTTTAGTTTTTCCTGGTGTCTGCAGCTTCAGAATAGTTTGGGAACAAACTTCAGTTGGATGCAAACAGTCAATAATTTATTAAGCTACCTCAGCATTACATTGTAAATGCTTCAAATCCAAAGCAAAAAAAAAAGGAAGAGAAAGGCTAATGTAAATATTAGACCCTTGCCGAATAATTTTCAATGAAAACCTGATTCAACTAGTTACATTTTTTCTGCTCATTAACTGTTTGCACATAGATTATAGTTTTTTAAGACAACTTGTTCATCCCTAGACTGCATGTTGCTCTCAAAATGCAGTTAAAGTTCACACTGAACTCTGTGATCACCCACATCTATATACCCCATTAAAACTATAGTTGAATTGATACTACAAAACATGCATTTCTAATAAACAGTTAACATATTGAGTTAAAAAAAATCTAATAAGGCAAAAACATGAATATTGGCAGACAGGAACCATGAAAGAGAAAAGAATGGATGTAGTTTAAATTCATTTTCAAAGACCAATGAATTCAAAAATATTCCCATATCACATATACATGTCAGACATACTTAAGAGACAATTTATATTAGGTATACTATTTTTTCCCTTAGTTCTTAGTTGAATTAACAGATTGCACAGATTTGCTTACGTATTTCTTAGTTATACATGGGGGAAGTACTGATTCCACTCAGCTGTGCTGCTTACCATCATTGCAACTGGTCCCTTTCTAAGAGATTCCTTATCCAAAACAAAAAGAAAAAAACCCATTCAATAAATTAGAGTTCTTCTAGGTTCTACGTAAGTGAGCCTTTCTTTCACGACAAGATAGAAGACTGGAAACACAATGGATTTGTACTGTATAAATGAAGACCCATGCATGTCTACTGTTCCTTCTTAGATCATTGGGTCTCACTTCTCCAAAACGCTTAACAATTTTCTGAATGACTTAGCATAAAACAAGATGACTTGTTGATTCTCTTGTATTGCCGCCTTCTCCTTTGTCACGAAAGGAAATCAGACACAGTCTTTCTGACTGCTCCTGTATTGCAGAACTTTCTCTGCTTTGTTATAACTGACAGGGGATAGCGTGACAGTCCTAGCTACACATTAACCTTTCAGCTTTAGTAACTACTGACCAAACTCACATAATATAAAATAGATATTCTACCTCAGGGCATTGCTCATGAAAAATTAAAAGCATTGGCCTGGGGTAATACCAGCTAAACTTTTCTTCATAATCAGAGTTAAAATTGGCTTGTGCTGTACAGCACACTGCAGTAGAAAGTTCTTACTAACAAATGAGTAGATGCTGCACTCACGGCAGGGGTGGGGGGGCGCGTATCTTAGTCTCAATTTGTAAGAGAACATGTGTAGATAAAATGTTTTTAAAATTTGTTTACATACTAAATACACTGAGATCTTTATACAGTCAAAGGTAAGACATAGGCATCTCCTGAAAGCATTACTATAGGAAGGGGCATATTACTGTAATGACTATAGGATAATTAAACTTCTGAATTAAACACCTCATAAATGACTACAGCAGTGATGGTGATCCCTCTGCAGTAGTATCAACTTTGGCAGTGACATAGATTTGGACTGACACAAACAGAAATAAATTACCGTGTTCCTTAAGTAATTTTGGCACCAGTGACCAAAAAGATTAGCCACTGCTAGCCTTCGGATAGAGGAGATGAATATGGGCCTATCTGTTTTGATACTGCACAGGTCTGTTTCCTCTGAAGTAAAATGTTATTTCTAGGTCATTCTGTAACATAAAAAGCAGCTACAGTCATTGAATCTAGTAATGCAATTCTTGTAAAATGCCACTTTATGTGAAAATTTGTTGCTTTTTTAAAGATGGTGTTATTTTTTGTTTGTAATCAATATTGAACAATGAGAGCTGCACAAGAATGTTTTGATAATCATTATCATATATTACCTTGCCAGTAATGACCAGTAATTTACCTGTGCTAAGTTACAGGACAATGATACCATGATATCTAACACCAGGGTAAGATGTCCTTGTATAAAAAGATCTATTGTATGTATAATCTTATGCACGTTAATAGAGAAAAGAGAACATATTGGCTAACAGAACAATTATATGAAGACATGGAAACGTCTTACAATTATCAGCATTTCATGGGGAGACTTCAGGGATATACTTTTAAGGAATGGAACTCAAAGGGAAATTTTACACTGTATCTTTTACTGCACCTTACACTATGTTTAATTGCATTTGTATGTATTGCCTTATTAATCATGATAATCACAGTCATAGTGCAGCATAAGAAGCTTATACTTAAAAGTAAATATAATGATTATAGAGCTAATGAAGCGCCAATGATCATGTAAATTGATACTACTATAAAATGAACTTTGATAAAGATGGGTGGAGTGGTGATGCCAAAAAGGCCTCACTGGTGTGAATTTCCTCTGAATAGGTTCCTATCTATTTGGATGGAAAAGCCTTCCTAGGAAAAACACATTCTGAGAAGTCAGTGTGTGAAAGTTTCCCAAGGACTGATAAGTTCTCCAGGGTAGCAGACATTTTGATTCTGCACATACCAATAATCTGAGGCCACCGAGAACCTGCTGAATCCCTGGAGGGCCACAGCACACCCAGTGCCAACAACAGGTTGTGTAGCTCAGATCGTGTTCAAGAGGGTGGTGGCTTCTATATGCATATAAAGATTACAGATTTACATATACATTTTATGAAACAAAGGACTGACTTAAGGACTTTATGAACACCTACCCCAGAAGCCACTGGTGGCTTCTAGGTCCCACCTAGCCTACTCAAGTCCAGCCCTTTGCTTCAGAGTATGCAGTTGGGGTTCGTCTCCCAACTGTTGCCCCATGGGTTAATGTGTGAACAAACATTTGAAGTGACTGCTGTGTGACTAGCTATGTTAGTAATGATAGCTTGAGTCCACTGATAACAACAGCTTTGTAAATAAAAGATGTTCACAGAATTATCAGTTGTAACCTGCCCTCCTCCAACTCCTACTCCCTACCCCTCTTAAAGAAAACAAAATGTAGAAACAGGGAAAAATACATATACATGTATATGTATGTATTTATATACCTTGATATAAAGTTCTGTAATGAACTACATATTCGTGCCCCATCTCACAGCTGATTTCAACCACACTGAGCACGTGCACACAGTTCAGAGCACACACCACTCCCGCTATCAATGCTCAACTGTGGAATAGCGTTGCTCCCACCGCCTGCTGTTAGCATAGTTAAGTAGTTTTACAGAATAGGAGATGCATTTAACTCCACCCAGGGACTGAACTATCTGCCATAACAATTAACAACACATACCTATTTGAGCAGGAATTATTCATTGACTGTGGCTTGGGGAATAGAGTCTAGGTTAATCTCTAGAACACAAAGTTGATAATCTCATTATTTTTACTCATGGCTTCTGGTGCTGCTATCCTTTTCTTTACATTTCTATTATATTTGAACTGCCTTTTTATTTAATAATAACCTGACACACAGAGTTCCACGTACAAACTACAGCTGGACTGCTTCAAATTTCATTTGATTATGCAAAAGTGTAAAGAGAAAATTAATCCCCATCAGATCAGCTTAAATCATGGGAAGGCAGCAGTCTCACTCATGGGAAGAAGTGAGTGGTGGGGGGCAGGGAGAAAGGAGAGTAGGGAGAAGACAAAATTAATAGCTTTGCTACATTTTCCAGCTACAGTCACAGGCTAAACAAAATGTATTGGAGTAGTATGTTCCACAAAATAAGTTGAAGGAATCCTTCTCTACATTAAGGGATAAACTGGAGACTGATGGGGATCAAAACTGGTTGTTGTCTAGTTTATTTCTGCCCTGCAATCAGGATGATCTGGTCTTATGTATTTTAGCCATTTACATGACCTCTTCTGCTTCATGACTTGAGCATCTCACAGTAACAAATATATCCCTGCAAAAGTGATCTAAAATGTAGCAGTACTAATAACCGTATTTTACAGTTTGAAAATGTGGTTTATACAATTTCCTATAGACTGTATGGAGGCAGAACAGACAACTGACTTTCAAAGGTCAGATAACAAGCCAACCAGTAGGTCATCCTTCCTCTGTATATTGTTAAATAGATGCATCTCTAAATGGATAAATATTTAAAGACTTGCATAAAATATCAGTGAACTGTAGCCACTATTAATCTGATTTCACTCTTCTCACCAACGTGAAAAGGCCTTAACTCATCACAGTCCCCTGAGGAACTTCCAGTCTTCATTCCCTTCACTCCATCTGGCACACAGGTTAGACACACATATATACTTTCACCAAGCATACACAGTGTGAGCCTTCAAACCTGGAACAATGGCATGTACATTTTACCTGCAGCCATTTTCATCACTCTACCTGCATTTAAATATCTGTTTCCCCTCTGATTAGAAGCAAAGGAAATTGCGTCAAGAATGAAAATATCCACAACATTTGATTAAATCTGAAAGGGTTGCTAACCTCCATCAAGCATGTCAGAGACACTTTCCTTTTATCTTTTATGCAAAATGGCTTGCAGGTAATTGCACTCTCTTCAGCTAATATAAAAGTATTTTGACTAGAACTATCCATTGTGCCAAGGGTGTCACTCTGACAAATTACGTTTGACAGCAATTCAACATCACTCTGAGAAACCAAATTTAAAATAATCCAGAGGTACTGGTAGAACGGCACAGTTAGATACACCTAGTGCAAAGCAGCCTAGCCTTCAATTATGAAGCATATGCTCAGGAGAGCTAAACATGAAACAGATATAAATTTATTCTCTTTACAGCTAGTGACAATTTCTTATTGACTTCAATGAAAGAAAAGCCAGCCTGAAACCAAGCACTCTTCAGTAGCAATTCATTTGTATCGCGCAAGCAGCAGTCCCACGAAATCAGAGGCTGTTACAGAATCAAAAGGAACGCGACATCCCAAGCGCTGTTGGGAAAGAGAAGGTACCGGATTCTGCTCACAAGCCGATGGATACTGACACCCAAACTCACCTTACTCGAGGGTGCTTCCAGCAGGACCCCTGGATGCCAGAGATTAGTTGAGCTGAGAATCAGCGATCACTATGAGACCAGAGCCGTTGTGGAAAACTCTTCTGCACTGACTGCTCTCTAGTGCAGTGTTTCAGCAGCACGTTATAATGGTATATGCTTTTCAGATGCTCGCGTTAAGCCAGCCTAAAGTGTACTACCCCACAGGTTTATAAGGTAGTGACATCTATGGTTTAGCTTTTTTTATATATATACTTAATTCTGCACCCAGATGACACATACCTTCATAGCAAGAATCCCAACAGGTTGAATCAAAGCTCCTTTCAAAGTTTCATGTGCTAAAGAGCCCTTATTACACCTTTTTTGTGATTCTAGATTTTGTAATGTTTTGGGGTTTTGGTGGGGTTTTTTTGTTTTGTTTTGTGGGGTTTTTTTTGTTTTCTTGGGTTTTTTTTGTTTTGGTTTTGTTTTATTTTGTTGTTTTTTGTTTTTTAAATGTTCTTCACCTCCTCAGGAACAGGTAAAACTTTGGTCTGGGCTTCATTTTTCAAAAGGTAGATAATATGACATAATTGTGTATCAGTAAATTTTAACATTGGCCAAAAATATTTAACAAATTCATCTAAGGTCAATGAAGCTATGTTTAGTCTGAAATCCTCTCCAGGTACTAAGAAACAGCATAAAGTCTGGGGAGATAACGTCCACAGACGTGTTCAGGGTTTTTTTGCCCGTCTTCCTACTACAGCTTCTCAATTTAATAACCCACACACTCAACTTCATATTACAGCATGACAATGATGCAATTTTGTCTGGTACCCCGGAGAAGGAGCTGCCTCACATACTCAGCACAAAGGTAAAAAAGGGTTCACATGGATTGGGTAACACTCTTTGTTCTTTAAAAACAGGACCAGTGCTGGTTTTCCACACAAAGTAAATTACAGCTTTTATTAGAAGTTTAATAAACAGTTAGGTTAAGATTACTCTTGCAAGAAGGCTAAATTTTAAAATATTTATTAACCCAATTAAGTTACAGTGAAAGCCAGCTGAGGTCAATAGAAATACTCTTACTGATCTCAGTGGCCTTTGGCTCAGATCCATAGCATTTCTCCTTTCTGCACTGTGTACCATTTCTTGGTTAAAAAAAAAATCTTAGGGGAAAATGTCATATTTTTCCTCTTTTTATGCAAAGTTTATTTTTTGCTTTTGGTTTCACTGTTTACGTATAAAAGGGCCAATCCACGTAACAGCAATCAATATTGTTACTGACAGCTTAGAAGAAGCTACTAAGTACAACCACTTACCATGTAATTGAGTGGTTGCAGACTAATGATTAGTTTACTTAGACACACTGTAAAGCAAATGAAATGGTGAAGCAAAATAAACTGACATATATTGAGAAAATATTTTTTTTCCATTAAACTATGAAGGCTTAGTCACTGAATGTGTTTAAAACAGCTCTCCTGGTTCACCTGAAGGCTCCCCCAGAGGTTTTAAATCAAGACACTTTGACATTGTGTATGACCAACTACCTCATTAAAGCGGAAGGAATGGTGCTTCTGGTTTTACTTTGCCCAACTGCTCCCTCAGCAGACTTCTGTTCCACTTATTTTAACTCTAACACTGACTTTTAACATATAAAGTTCAAAACAGCATTTTCTACTTTTCTCTTAGCATTGTAAAGAAGTGTCCAGGTGTACATCCACATAAACACCTTAAAGAGATTTTTTAAAAAGCCATTCCCTGCGATGTCTACTCTCTTCAATAAAATTGTGTCCCAGCTTCTTTTTCTGACTTATGTACATTTGTAACACTAGGAACGTTAATAGTTCCTTGAAATACATGAGACTGAGCTCAATGCCTTAAAATTGAAGATTACCGTATTCTTTGTTAACTAGATTTAAACATAACAGATGAGACTGTTCTTCTTTATATTCCCATGAAACAGTGACCTGACTTTGTTTCCCAGCTGCTTAACCCTTCCACTCCTCCTGAGTATGTAAACAAATATACTGCCAGAATTCTGGAAAAAACATTCACAGAATTTGCAGGAGAACTGCAACTATCTTGCAAAACAGTAAACATTCCTTTCTTCACCACTGTGACAGGCAGCGTATTAACCTTCTGACTGCCCTCCAGTTCCCCAGTCCCCCAGTCTGTTCTCCAGTTCTCAGGGAACTAAACCAGAACTACTTACAAACTCATTTTTCCATCAATCAGATGCCCACAAACATTTCCAGATTCAGCCCCTGTTATCAAACAAAGAGAAAAGAAGGGCTCCCTTAAGATCCTGAAGCACACTGAAACCCAAGTAATAGTGGTCTCTTTTGAAGATACTGGGTATCTAAAATTAAAATTACTTTATGAATGTTCTCTCAATTTCAGAATTCCCTGATCTCTATTTCCATTAATTCCTTGGCTTTGCACTACAAAAGTAAACAGAAGATACAGATACAGATTTGTTTTGAACATGGAAAGATTCCAGTTGAGGTTAAACTGTAAGAAACAGCCTCAACATCCTCACTGAAAAACAATTAGGATATGGTTTAGAAGAATAGTGATTATCCCATTTTCAGGACTGCACACAGGCTGAGGTTTTTCAGGTCATTGAGAACTTTATTTTCTCTGAAAAAAAAGAAAAGAAGATAAAGACAGTTTTGGGCATGAGAGTACTATAACTCAGGAAGCTGCTGAAAACCTTAAGTGGACACTACTTTCTGCATTAGACAGAGGTTTGCTGCTGATATTCGAGCTAACTCGAAACTCCATGCACTCAACTATTCAGTTATCATGCATGACTCTTCGCTCTGGTCAGATTAGATAGGTTTTTTGCAATGCTTTGCTGAGACTAGTATGTGGCAATGCAAATACAGTTTTGCAGTTCCTAGTGCAATAATCACACTTTAAAAAAAATCACCTTCCTACAGGTTTAGAAGATGTTTAGTATCAGACACACTTGCAAGCCTATCTCTCAGGTGCTCCTGTAATTTGAAAGCGAAAAGAGGCAATAGCTTGTTAGCATTTTCTTGCAAACAGGAAAAGATGACAGAAGTTGACACTTGTCTACTCATTTAGGAGCTCTACTAGACAAATGTGACCTTTCCTTCTTGTCATGTGCAACCCTAAGTAGCAAACGTGGATCCCAGAGCGTCAGCTTGGAATTCTTTAGCAGTATTATTTCTTCTGTACCATTATATCTTTATCACATAACCTTTCTCTTTATTCCACTCTGTAATCAATGATTTTTTTATTTTTTGTTGCAGTTTATCTGACCTTAAAAGTACGTGATGCCCTTCAGGGCAAAGCAATGAAGGTGTAACAAATACCACAGGAGAAATTAAGTGTATTTCAGTGTGCCTTCATTTTACATTGCAAATTGCTGCATTTGTCCAGCTCTTACAGCCTATTTTCTGTGCATCCTATTTTACTTACCTGCTATGCAACTAAGAATCTGTTGAGATGCACACCTGCAACGTCTGTGAGCTTAGACAACTGCTTTGTAGACTTTGCTATCATCTATTACAGCAAGTGCCCATGCAATCAAAAGAAGGGGTAAAGGGGAGGGGAGAAGAAGAAAAGAGGGAAAGTGAATGGGGAAAAGGGAGCAAATCTGCACTGGAATTAGCCATGTTGTACCTCGAGTATCATGCATGTTCCATCCAACAAACATGCTGAAAAAGTGAGCTCTGAACAAATTGTTTCTTTCAACTGTGTCTCTGCACTGATTCCACACAGAAATGTCTCAGTAGGCATACTCCTATTTTATTAGAAGAAACACTAGATTCATATAGCAACAACAACTACTACTCCGCTTAATTTTATGAGGCAAATTTTGCCCTGGAGACAAAAATCTGTGAGGTTCCTAGGATCAGTCATATCCATATCTTATACATCCATAATAAATCTCATCAGTAATTTCTTCCAAAAGTGAGTTTTTGCGTGTATGTGGGTAGGTGCTTCTTTGCCATAGTTTGCATTCCAGACCCTGCTGTACATTATGATTTTTCATTTGTAAAATAGAAAAATCAAAACTAAATTAGCCTGCATCAGGCAAATTTGATCAATTTCTCCTAAAATTAAAAAAAAAAAAAAAAAATTATTACAGTTTCCAGATTTTGTGGAAGTCCATCATCCCACAACTAGCAGCAACCAGCCCAGCATGCCTTCTAACCTCAGCGTGGGCAAGTAATGCCATGACTGCTTAGCCCTACCTGAGCACTCTGCACTCTCATGAGTGTGGGTCTGACATGCGTCTCCAAACACTTTTCCACTTTTCATCAACTTGTCAAATCCTATGTGAGGAGCAGAGAAGGTGTTTGAAGCTACAGCTTTATACCTTTTGCTTGTTGTACATGTCTTTCCCATCCCAAACAAGAATATAGTTGCTTCCCCAAGACTGCCCGGCTCAGTATTAACAGAGTATAAAATCTGGCAAAACACTATGAAATTTACCTTTGTAATTGATGAGAATGGCCATAATTTATCTTCAACATGAAAGGCAATGTTAATTTTTTCATAGTAAAAGGACAGGGGGGAGAAGAGAATTCTCCCTGCACGCAGTTCAGAGTAAAACTATCTACCAGTCTTTTACTGAGACAGAAGAAATACAATCCACTTTTCAGACCCTGCTTGGATTTTATGTCAAGTACTAAATTCACACCTGATATACACTTGAATAGAAGAGGACAAGAATAACAATGTTTTGTCTTTAGTTTTTAAATTTTGTTTGCCCTCCTGTCCATAAAGTAGGACCAGTTAAAAATACTGTGGCATTAGCAGCATACGCTAACATAAATTGCCAAAGGGAAATCATCTTTATTTTTACTCAAAATCTCGAGTGTTCCTAGGTTTTAAATGTGCTGTCAGACTGGAGGTTGGCTGAATGCCTAGCCCTCGCTTTCTCCTCCACTGCATTGTAATGACATCGAGCTTGCATTTACTACAATCCACCAGCGCTGGATATCTCATTTGGGTTCAATTCCAGCAACATCGTACATGTTTTTTTGTCTTATGATACTGGATTCACTATGGAGAGATGTGCCAACTTTTTGAAATTTCCACCCTTTTAACTAGCGAAATATTATTAAGAATTGTTTGCTAACTGTAAGCATCAATGATGCTTAAACAACCACAGATTAAAAATTGACTACATTGTAACATTTTACATAAATTAATAACGTGCTTGCTTTCTCTTGTCTCTAAATACCCACATGAAAAGTCCAAATATTTCTAGACATTTAAGACCCATTATTACTGTCTTATCTTTTACAGACCTACTTTTTAACAGTAAGAACCAGGCTTTGACCTAGACAGTGGTGTCACTCATTTTAAAAACTACTTTGGGAAAAAAAAAAAAATTCTAATCTATTTTCATTACCTCCTCTTCCAACAAGTAAAAAACTAAAAAGGAAAAAACAGGCAAAAGAAAAAAACCTATTCTTCAACAATAACTATTTAATTCTATGATTCATATTTTGCATATGATGGTTGTATCTCAGCTTGAACATTTCTTTTCATTCATATATGCTGAATGACCCTAAAGCTTAGCATAAGTATATTCAACAAGTTGACTCTTCCCTCCCATCCAAAAGAGCTTGTAACGTTGAGAATCTCCTTTACATGTTGCTCATATGTTAGTGCTGCTTTAAGTTAGCTGGACATGGTCAGTACAATATTAATACAATTGAAGTTTAACTTTGGAATCCTGCTGAATTCATATGTTTATATTAGACTTCTTGAACTGAGTCAGCAGAACTCTGTGAATTGCAATAATTACCAAGCTGTGACCCTCCAGCTCACAGCACAGACTGCAGCTGGGTCTCCAGAGAAGTTAAGGAATGAGGAAAAAAAAGCAGACAACTATCAGACTGACCTCACATTACTGAGAATTATGCTGGTTCAGAAATTACAATTTAGTGCCAGAGCACCAACTATATGGCAACAATGAATTGTAAGCACTAATACTTTTACCTATCAACAAGCACCAGTATCTTTTGAAGTTGTGATATGAAATCAACAGCCACTATCTCAAGTCTAGTTCATTACTAACTCAGATTCCCCTCCCCATTCTTAAAAAGTAGCTAAAATAGAGAGAGTTTGGCATAACATTCAAGACAGCACCGTTGTTCGATGTTATCACAAGAGTATCTTATGGTTAATCTGCTTTAATTATCTTGCTTTAGTCAGAGTGGTGGTGAAGAAATCTCATTTTGTTATGTATTACACTAACTGTGCCTTCATGCTCTCCCAGGACAACTGCTTCTAGGTTAGAGGGAAAGCCACGGTCACCCTGAGCATCTGTCTCTTTGACCAGCATAGTGACACTGGCCATAAGACCATTGCGCACCAAGGAGTTAGTGATCCACCTAACACTTAACTTGAGACAGCCCAGGCTTGTGCCACGCTGCACGCACAGCTTGGTGTTGGGCCAGCGCTGGACACATTCTTTGGCTGCAGGATAAACTCAGGCTTTGACGGTAACAGAGGAGCCTGTAGGCAGCTCCCACTTGGTACCAGTGATTATACCACCTGCATGTCCTTTACATAAAACTGCAGCAAGGACTTCTCATGTGAAAGTCCTTTTCCATCTGGCAGCAGAAGTGATGAAAAGCACCATTTTCTTCTAAAAAAATCCTGTAAGATCTTCAACAACTAAAATAAGGTAACCCTTCCACAGACATGACATATTACACATAGATGGGAAGCCCATTCAATGCTGCACAACTTGGGGTTCCTTGCACCTGAAGGGATGTAAGATTCTCAATACTATCCTCTCTTTATAGTGTTCTTGCTAATAAATGGCCTTTTAAGCAATACTTGACAGAATCTGAGTGCCTTTCTCACTTGGATGATAATGAACCAGCCCCTCCTGGTGCAAAACAACTAGGTACCATATTTATTTACAAAGGCTGCTACATCCATACCGCGTAGGCAGCACCAGCAAGACACAGAGGATCACGGACAAACAGGAGGTCTATTAATTATGGAATCAAGTGACCATGCGCAGACCATATCAGATGGTGATATGAAGGTGAGGAAAGAAGGGCTAATAGTCCTTTTTATTCCTTCCCGTCCTCTTTTTGCAAAAAACCCCTAAGTGTAATAGTTTCACATATGGGCCAGGAGGTTCTTATTTTTGGAAGCATCTGCAACAAACTGGCACACGAGAAAAGTAGGTAATTTTCAAGTCTGAACCATAAAAGATCCACTCATACCAACGGTATAATGTGGCATAAAACAAAAGGAAGAAGTCAGGTGCTACTGTCAAGTCACTGATCACTCAGAACGGGATGGTGAAGCCAGACGTGATAGCAGTTTCAGGCTCTTTAATAACAACCGCAATAGAAAAAAATCCAAACAACTGTGAAATAAAAGATCGATCTTGTCAGCAATATTCCCATTGCTCTTTATATCACACAAACTCCCTTTCCGCCCCCAGGAACACGATATCTGATTTCTTCTCATCTAACTCTTCTCATTACTATTTCTCAAGCAGAAAGCTCAAAGTGCCTCTCCCAGGGATTAGGAGCAGCGCTGCTCCTTTCTCGGCAGTGTGGTGCGACATCAGGCTGCTGCAGTCGGTCCCTGAGAGGGGACCTCACTGTCCCCAGGCTTTCACCGTGTAGACCTAGCTCAGAATTGATTTGTGGTGACTAACACCAATGACCTCTGATGCAATGTTATTCATAAGTCTCAAATACTACAGTTCATATACCGAATGTGAAGTTAGGAATAAAATACAAAACCAAACCAAAAACTAAACATGAACATCTATCTACCAAGAAAGTGTTATCAACAAGCTGCCAATATGTATTTTCAACATTAGTGTTCCTGGGGATTTACTAGCTATTATACTGCCTAGTAAACCCACAGATACCTGCAGGGAAACTTCTAAAGGAATTTCCTTGCAAAGAACTAGCAGAGCTAAATCTAGGCCTGTAAGACAGAACAAAAGTTATTATAAATGTAAAACTGATTAAAAGTTTCATTAAGAATCATCACATGTTGATGTTCAGAATTTGCATTTATCTAAAAGTAATAAAAGTACTCGTGTTTTGTGCTTAGAAATACAAAACATTATAAATTATAAATGTCTTTTCTCTGGCATTTGGTAAAACTGACAAAATTTTATCATCAGTTTTGGTCAACTACATACCTGTCTTTTACAAAACCCAGCAAACATTTGCAAACAAGGTATTTGCAAGCACAAAATCCTCAAGGAAATTATTATTATTTGTATTCAAGAATATAAATATCTGGGTAGAAATTAATTTTTCCAACTATGTTTAAATGCACGATGAATGCGAACACTTGTACCAAAGCCTACTTAGCAGGGGACACGCTTTCACCTCACAGGCATGCTGATATTCATGGATCCACTGAATATTAGCATGGGCTAAGGACATCAAAATACCCCTGCCTGGATCCTACATGCCTTACCCAGTCACCATCTCAGGTCTTGGGTCTTTGTAGACCCTGCCCTCCCCTCCTTCGAATGTGCCAGCTAGCCTAGCTTGAAGTTTGCTAGTGAATCACATCTTCACCAGACACAGAACAGAGAACAAGGTCACGTAGAAAATAGGTAGGAATGAGTTAGTAAGAAGGCAGGACAGATTACGGTAATCAGGTCCAGGGCTGAGCCCCACAAACGTACTGATGAGTTGCTTACACGCAGCTGGCACTTTTTATCCCACCTCCTCTCTGCTCTCCCATGCTTGCTCCTCTCCGATCCACCTCAGTCTCCACCTTTCCCTGGCTTTGGCCCTTCTCCTAAACATCCCATAGTAAGTTTTACACATTCACACAATCGGAATGTCCCTTGAGGTTTTACACAATCCCACAACCCCTTTCAAAAATCCCATAAAAACTTGCTCTTTCCCATGAGGCTCAATAATAATCTTGTTTCTCCTTCTTCTCAGTTACAAAGTTCTGGTTGAACTTCTTCAAAGCTCTAAGTGGTTCCTTCAGTGGCCCATTGATCAGTGACCAGAGAGAAAGCCTCTTTGCTCTTTTCTGTGTTATCTCCTCTTCCTTTGGGTTTACATATCTGTGTATCTAATTTATTACTTATCCTGTCTCTTGTCTTTGCCTCTTACACTGAAGAGCCATCAACTACATATTCTGACAAACTCCATACCCTTCCGTTAGTTTTAACAGACTAAGTTAGTCAGCTTTGAGTCAGACTTGCACTACAAATACCACTGTAAGATTAAAGGTGTATCACCAAGTTTCTCTGACAAAAAAAAAAAAGATAAAAAAGGAAAAAAAAAGAAAAAAAAAGAGGAGCCATGACATAAGCATCAGTAAAGTACAAACCTGTAAGAATCAATTAACTTTCAAATATGTAAGTATAATATACTGCTACTGCTTCACACATAAGCATGCAAAAGAAAGCTGCAGTCTATTGCTAAACCAAACTTTCCTAACATGACAAATTATTGTCAGTGCCAGGACAGGTATAACTAGAGAGGAAAAAATTAGATCTGATTGTTAATTCTTGTGCACTACGGTGTAAGAAGGCAGAGTGTTCTCTTGCTCTTAGCCTCGATTCTCAAGTAAATGAAATATATAGGATTGTGTTATCAGTGTTAGGTTACTCAATTTTTGATCCTCCAGATGATTACCTATCAATTTTAAAGGTGGATAGAAAATTTTAACCCACAATCTGTTTAAAAAAAACACCTAGTAGCCACATATTGAAGAGAGAGAGAAATCAGTGTCCTTACTGAGGAAAGGTAGGAAAAACGCAACTGTTCTATGGTCTTAGTAGTATCTGACTAACAGGTCAAGCTACAGCTAGCAGTCAGCCTGTCATGAAGTACATGCTTAGCTCCAAAAAAGTCTCAGTGTTGTTTCTTTTCCCTAGTAAGATCACAAGACACATGGGTGAATTTGGAGTTGCTGCAGAACAGGGACAGAGGTGAAATGGAACCAATCTGTATCCAAAGAAGTTCCATTAGTTTTGCAGATCACAGAATTCTTCTTCACAATTAATAGTCACACTGAGATAAAACCAAAGCTATTGCTTGAACAAAAATAAATAAATAAAACAAAGTACTTTTTGTCCTTTACAAATTTATGTCAAGGGTTTGGTTGGTTTAGTTTGGGGGCGTTTTTTTGTAAATGGTTAAATCATTGCAGTGTAAGTTATTGAAAAGCATATCAACACAAATTAATAAAAGACAATGTAAGCTCAATTTCATCCATTTCATTATCACTCAGCCTCCAGCATTCTGATAGACAAAACCAATCACATAACCCATCTGTATACATCTACACAGGATTTTTTTCTCTTGTAGCATCATTGCCTACCTTCCATTACAGAAAGTGTAGAGGATAATAAAATAACCATGACTTCTCACCATTACAAATACAGTTGTTTCTCCCCAGTATTTGTACTGAGATATGGAACAAGTGACACAAAAATTCACTTATTATGTGGCTGCCACAATAAAGAATGCATTGTCTGGAATCTCTAACCACTAAAGGAATCAAACTTTAATTTTCCTTTTATCACCTAGAAAAAGAAAAAAGGGCCCACTGTCATGAAATATAAAATTCATTGTCTGATGCAATCTAGGTTTTAAAAAAAATCCAACAACACATTTCGCAGCTACAGCCCTTGGTTTATTCAGGAAAATCAGGATTAAAATATGTAATATTTGTTTAAATACATGCCCTGTCTCTTCTGCTTACAATGATGAAATGAGATATAAAACTCTTCAAACTTCCTTTTCCTGTTTAAACTGACAATCTGTAATGAAATGTAGAGGGCTTGAACATAAAGGGTAAAGTAAGGAAAGTTTGTTGTAAAGAAACAAAGCAGTACAATTTCTGTAAGTATACCCAATGGAGACACTCAAGAGTAAAACATGGGCACACACTGAAGTTGTCAATAAAACAAAGATATTTGAGATAATACAATTTATTACATTTCTGTAGTCATGTGTCCTCAAGCTGTGTTTTTAAAATGTGCTGGCTTAAGCAGCATTTGAGGGCATGCCAACAAAATCATATTTTGCAAGAGTCTGAGGTACCTGGTAATGCATCTTCTAACTAATGCAAATTCTTCAGTAATGCTCCTATACTTTGGGAATAGGACTTCGAAACATTTGGTTGTGTTGTACCAAGTATACATATACCAAAATTTAATTCAGTACAGAAATAAAAATAAATGGTTAGTTTTTCAGCACGCGTTTATTAGGTGATTGATATTAAGTGATCGCAGCTGTTCTTGCACAGAGCCCAACAGACCTAAATGAACTCCAGATCACCTCAGGAGTTCTTTTCCTCTATACTGATTTATAGCATACAATTATAACAATGCGATTTGCAGTTTTGTGGCATTTCTCTCACCATGTTTGCCCCTCTCTCCAGAGGGCTGAGACATCGTCCACACTAAGTCCTACATGTGAGATTTCCCTAGTTGGCCTTTTCTAGGCAAGTCCTTGATAACAACAGTGCCTGCCCATCTTAATGGGCATTCTCAACAGGACATATCACAACAAAAGCAAGCAAAACAATCCCTGTAATTCTGATCCTCATGCTCTAGCACGGCACTATCTCCTCTACCTCACATTTCTGACCAGCTAGATGGAGCCATTCCTGTGTATTCCCTCTCTAATTTCTGCACAAACCTTACTGATCAGCCTCATTTGGCTCTCCACTTGCAGATTCCTTCTGGGCAAAACCAGCAAATTCCACTACCAATGGAAATGGAAAGTGTGGGGGTTATATCCCCAGATGAGCTTTTACTTTCATAATTTTCCACAAATATTAGAATAATTGCAAATAATGCACTGCTTTTCTAGTAGCAATTATTGATATTTCAACGTATCGCTGTATTTCTCCCTAATGTAACTCCAGAAGCTGCATTTTGTGAGCTAGCCTTTGTAGAGCTACAGTTCATAAAAATGATACCAAAGAAAAACCTGTTTTCATATACTATTGTTCTCTTCTTAGCAGCCTAAGTCAGTCAGCAATTAAAAATTTTTGCATACAGCTACTGAGTCTGAAATGTTTGGGTATTGGTTTGTTGGGTTTTTTCCCCCCTAAGTGATTTCCTATTTTTTAACAGTTTCAGAACACAAAACAACACCATATTATTCTCTTTCACATATTGTCTATCTCCAGAGAGGCATCTTGTTCAGAAGGCTGGCATCAGATTATTTCCAGATACACGTAGGTTTAGAAATTAAGATTTTTTTTTTTTTCTATTTAATAAAAGCAGTAAATAGCTAACTTCAAAGGATCCAATTACTGTTATAAATCATGTTAATCTGTGATTCCTTATAGAGAGCTACCACCATGAAGTTTATGTTTGACAGCATTTGTACATTTTAGACCAACAATCTTCAACCTGTGGTTCAGGGGCTACTACAGACCAGTGAAAGATCAACGCTGCAAAACATTTTGCTCCTGGGAGGTGGGAAACCATGCACACAGACAGATGGGCAACACCAAAGGATAAAACACCACCGCCGCAAATAAATATTCAAGCTTATTTGCTTTAATATCTGGTTAGAAATTAAAACCATGCTTTCGTGAATCATACAAGAGATCATTATGAAATTCTGACAGTATATAACAAATAATTTTAATTCATTGCCAAGTGAAATGTGGCAATACGGACTTAATGTGGGCTTTCTCCATAAGGTTTAGAATACCTTTAGCTACAACAGGTTGAGAAGTACCATTTTAGGTTGGTGTGGAATAAGCTTCCTAGTCAACAAACAGCCTGGACTCCACTCCTTGGTCCTCCATTATTCCTCGAAGGAAGAGCATAAGCCGCATCCTTTCCATTATCACCTCAGTGCCGAAAGCACACATATACTACACTGCTCACCAAAAACATGGCCGTAAGCTATCACAAGCCAGTGGTAGCCGTTGTGTTTATTGACGCAAATTTTATGCTCTTCTGTAATTAGTCAGAGATCCTGTCCGTGTAGGAAGCTGAAATGAAAGTGCACAATAGAAGAAAAATAACTTTGCTTAGCAATTTGGAGCATTAGAAAGGAAATCTGACCAGGCAGTATAGAAAAGTTTCAGTCAAAGTCTCACGTTACAATAAGGCTCAGAATAGAAGGCACAGATCGTCCTCACACAGCCAGCAATTTGTAAGTTACACCTTTCATCGTATCAGATGACCAGCTTCTGAAAATAATATATAACCAGTGAAACATAAAATAACAGAAATGGTAAAATACGTCCTAAACCTGACACATTTGTAAGTTGGGGGAATTCCCACCAGGTCTTGCAAGTAAGCCTTCTTTATTTACCTTCAATTTCATAGGAATTCCATTCGATCTGGGCTTCTGCAAGGCCTTTGACACAGTCCCCCACAACATCTTTCTCTCTAAATTGGAGAGATATGGACTTGATGGGTGGACTGTTTGGTGGATGAGGAATTGGTTGGATGGTCACATCCAGAGGGTAGTGGTCAAGAGCTCAACGTCCAGATGGAGATGCGTGACAAGTGGTGTCCCTCAGGGGTCCGTATTGGGACCAGTACTGTTTAATATCTTCATCAATGACATAGACATTGGGATCAAGTGCACCCTCAGCAAGTTTGCAGATGACACCAAGCTGAGTGGTGCAGTGGACACGCCTGAGGGACGGGATGCCATCCAGAGGGACCTGGACAAACTCGAGAAGTGCACCCACGTGAACCTCATGAGGTTCAGCAAGGACAAATACAAGGCCCTGCACCTGGGTCAGAGCAACCCCTGGTATCAATACAGGCTGGGGGATGCAGGGATTGAGAGCAGCCCTGCCAAGAAGGACTTGGGGGTACTGGTGGATGAAAACCGGGACATGAGCCAGCAACGTGCGCTCGCATCCCAGAAGGCCAACCATATCCTGGACTGCATCAAAAGAAGTGTGGCCAGCAGGTCGAGGGAGGGGATTCTGCCCCTCTACTCCGCTCTGGTGAGACCCCACCTGGAGTCCTGCGTCCAGCTCTGGAGCCCCCAACACAAGGAGGACATGGACCTGCCGGAGCAGGTCCAGAGGAGGGCCACAAAAATGATCAGAGGGATGGAACACCTCTCCCATGAAGACAGGATGAGAGAGTTGGGCTTGTTCAGCCTGGAGAAGAGAAGGCTCCAGGGAGACCTTATTGCAGCCTTTCAGTACTTAAAGGGGGCTTATAAGAAAGATGGCGACAAACTTTTTTAGCAGGGTCTGCCGTGATAGGACAAGGGGTAATGGTTTTAAACTAAAGGAGAGGAGATTTAGACTAGACAGAAGGAAGAAGTTTTTCACAATGAGGGTGGTGAAGCTCTGGACCAGGTTGCCCAGAGAGGTGGTAGATGCCCCATCCCTGGAAACATTCAAGGTCAGGCTGGATGGGGCTCTGGGCAACCTGATTTAGTTGAAGATGTCCTTGCTCATTGCAGGGGGGTTGGACTAGATGACCTTTAAAGGTCCCTTCCAATCCAAACTGTTCTATGATTCTACGATTCATTTTTACGTTGCTTTTTGGTACAGACCTCAGTCCCTTGAAGGCTCTTTGTAATCCAACATTATTTCAAGAACATGCAACAAAAAAGTGGGACCCCCTGCCACCAGAATGATTCGTGTAGCAGTACAGCAACTTAGTTCTAATCTTCATCTTTCCAAGGGGTCTCTCCCAGGATAAACAAGTGGAAAGTGTCTGCAATTTTTTTAATTTTTTTATATATATATAAAGTGTGTGTGTGTGTATATATATATGTAAAAGGAGACTGACAGCACCAAGGAAACACAAAGGCCCAATGTGCTGCCACTCACAAAGCAATTCCTCTTGCCCACCTTTTACTTCCTACATTTTTCCGAAGAGAAACTGAGACTGAAATGAGGTTGGACTGACCATGCCAGTTTCCTGTATGTAGCCTGAGGACTGCCTGTTGTGCTGTATTTTTTCTGATGGATTTTGTAACACAGAGAGACAACAAAACAATTACAAGGCAGTACCAAAAGAAATCCAAGCAATACGGTTCACGGACAGAGACAGAAGTGCCATAACTGAAGTTAAAATTGTAAAGTAACTGCAAGCCCGAGCCCGATGTCCTGGGCACGCCTCTGCTGGAGCAGGCTGAGAAGGCTGCCTCCTTAAAAGCACAGCACCTTCGCAGGGACACACTGGAAAGTGGATCCTGTAACAGCAACAGCAGATTAACAGTTCAAACACAGCTGTATGTAAGTGCTGCGGGAAGCGAGGGAGAGAGATCTTTACATGAGGAAAAAGAGAGTAGCTGCACAGTGACCTGAAACAGAGCATTTTGGCAAACGTCAAGGTGAGGTTTCAGTGAGGTAGCGCACGGCTGGGCTCAGCAAAGAGGAAAAGATGCGTGGCACGCGGACGAGCACAAATAGGGCAGTCTGTCAAGTGGCGGCATGTTACGCTCAGATGAATACAGTAAGTAGCAGATCGTGCTCTGTAACGAAGACTCAGTTCTGGTGTCCCTACCGTATTTGTAAGAGAAACTTGCTTAATTTGCAGACAAAGCACAGCTTGCTGTTTCACACACTTTGATGAAAAGCATGTAAATGGCATATCCCACACAGGATAAATCTGCAGGAAAGGAGGGAGAAAATTTTTCTAATTCTCTCTCTCCCTCCAGACCTCTATCACAACTAAGAGTGACTTTCTTCTGTCTACTTATTTCATATTTGATTGATGAAAAATAACGAGATTAAGCAAATGTGCAGATAGATATGTTCCAGTTGATAAATCTGAACAGAAATAATAGTGTTTGGAGATCTGAGCTGGTTTAGAATAAATCCTAAATATTTACAACATACAAAACCGTGAGTAAAGTTCTCTTGCTATTAAGGGCCTACTGTATCCAAAGCATGCTGCTATACTCCCAGTGCCAGTGTCTTCGTACAGTGTTCTGTGCTTTCTGGCCCTCCCCGTCATTAACTGGTATTACAGAAAGTAAATTACATTCTCTATATGACATTTTGCTTTCTGTTTCATAGTCGTCTTCTGCAAACCTTAGTGGTTTTGAAATTCTTTTGCATAATATGTACTATAATTCATATCCAAAATACTTAAAACTCACAAATCCAGCCGTCTGCAGGCTGTTTTTAAAAGCACTGCAACTATTTTAAAATATATGTGCCAGCAGTTCTGTATTTATAAAACAGACAAATATACTGCATTCTAAATAAAATTAAAAAGAAACCAAAACCAAAAAGACCCACGCACACTTCCTTTCTGGTCCTATAAAATATCTATAGGATGTATTCCAGTAATTTCTGCTTTTATTTCCTCTTTATACCAGCAATTAAATAAAAGCTAAAAAGTTATTTATCAGTTACTAATTAAAATACAAGTGTACATTTAAAAATGTATACTTCTTAATATATAGTGAATGCATTACATATTTGAAAGCCCAGATACTCTTATTTAAACTGCATCTAAACATATATTGTAATAAAAATAAAACAGATTTGTAGGTCCTAAAAATATTGAAAGGCTGCAAAAAGCTGGCAGAATCCATGAAATTTGCCTCACTGTGCAGCTGTTGAATGTTCAAGAAATTAATCAACCAAAAGAACTCTCTTTCTATATTTTATACAGAAATAAAATTCTGTGAGGGGCACACATGACCTCTACCATATACTAGAGCCAGCATTGTATGGTTACATTTCTTTTTAACTCAGAAGAGGCTACCTCCTCAGTGTCACACTCAATCTTTTTAAGCTGTCACCAATAAAGATACAGAAAAATTATGGAATTTTCTTGAACAGTAAGGGTATAAAATTAGCTTGAGATTTTTGGAAGGAAAACAAAAAGAAAAAACCCACACACGCAAAAAACTACAAACAAACAAAACAAAACAAAAACCCCCAAAAACCCCAAAACCCAACCAAACCAAAACCAAATAGCATAGATACCAATGATTATCATTTAATCAAAATGGAATGAGCAACGTTTTTCTTAATATAAAAGCATTTATGTCAAGACCAGTAAACTTCAGCCAGCAAGTCTGTCCCAAGTGTGGATACCTTTTTGGCCACGTGGAGACAATTATGTCAAAGAGAGAGCAGAGACCCCTCTGCTCTTCAGCCCCCCCCAGTAGTGTGATTTTGCAAGGGTATGACATCATACTGCATAGACTGAATATCAAGAGTGAGGCCTGATGCTCTAGATACCGTCAGTACAGAACCAGATATGGATTAGAATAATGAAGTAAAACCTTCTGGTGTTTGGTGCCAAATTTATTTTTAAAAAGCAATACAAATCATTTTGTGGGGGACCACTAAAACTTATCAGATGCCACATGTTGCTCTGTCACTGAGTAAGAAAAAGAAATCAATCCAATAACATTAGAATTACTGCCATATAAGCTACTGATTAGGTAGGAGAACTATATCCATTTTAAACTTCTAGTGTTTCCTAACCAAGTTACTCCTCTACATATTCTAGGGTCACTGAAACAGTGGGGATAGGCGTGTTACAAATGTTCCTAGGAGTATCACAAGTTCTGATCAGCACATGCATTATATTGCCCTACTACCCATACGCCTTACCAGAAGTGGTATGAGCACTAAAAGCGAGTGATACACTTGGTCTGTGCTCAGTACACTGAAATATGTCCTTAACAGTAAGTTGCAAGAGGTAAGTACCACAGTTAAAATTACATCGCCAAACTTCACTTTGGGTGAACTTCCTTCTTGGGTGAAACCACTATAAATAACGCCAGTAGATTTTTAAACTGCTCCCCAACCCTTGTTAAAGATATGGGAACAAAAGCGTTATCACTAGGTCAAGGAAGGATATTTTATATTGTCATTTAATAATATGATACATGATAAATTAGGAAATGAATGTATTGGTTTGGGAGAATAAGGAGTAATATTTCAAGCAGTCTTTGTTATGAATATGATTTTCAGTTTGGAGTGGTAGAATAAAATGTTAGGAGCAAACTACTTCAGTTAAAATTACTCTAGAGTCATTACAGAGGCACATGCAAGATGATAACCCCAACAAGGATTTGAAGACTTATAGTGGTGAGCTGAGGTTGCCTCAGGACTAAACATTGCGATAGTGTGTATCCTCTGAAGTTTAAAGATATTAATGTATTACAAAGTTGATACCAGATAAAATAAGGTTAAAACATAATGGCCTGGAATTCTTTACCAGTTGGACAATGTTTGAGCAGAGAAAAGTGCTGTTTTGCAAGGCAGGATTTTCCTTTACTGTGATAGCTATTCATGCTGATAAACACTCTATGAAAGATGAGTCCTCCAGAAATGATAGCTAATTTTCAGAATTCTCCTCCTACTTTCAAGACTATGTATTAGAATATACGTACTAGAATATAAAATACTATGAAAAGCTTTTTTTCCTGTTCTGCAGACATTTTAAAAAGTGTTCACTAAAAAATGGAGAAGACAGAAGCGGGGTGGAGGGGCACATAATCAAACAGATAAGTGAGATGAAGTCCTTTTAGACTTTGCATTGCCTTTAAATAAGTATACTGAATAGTCCCCACCTAGTCCAAAATACTCGTTTTGCAACTCTTCACCTGAGAGCACATGTTGCTCGGTCAGAACTACAGGCTTCCACCAGTCACTCCTGTGAGACACCCAGCAATTGCTAAGGTGTTCACAAAAGGCTAAATCATTTTCAAGGAAGACGATTATAGCCAAACAAATATTTTTCAAAACTTAATGTTTTCAAGAAGTTCAACTTTTCTGTCTGCTTTGAGCCCTACATCAAATGAGGTGGCTTAAGGAAATCACACTGTATGCTGAATTAAAAATTAAATTAGACTTGTAAAGGTGAATGTTTCAGATTCTGAAGTCAACAAAAGGAATAATCTTCAAAGGACAACTCCGCTCTTTGTTCACTTTGCAGTACACTATTTAAATATGGTTTGATACAAATAATCTATTATTTTTTTATCCCAGATGAAAAAAAAAATTGTGACAATGCTACCTAGTATTCTGACTTTTCTTCTGATTAAACATGCACATCCTGATTCCATGTTGGATAATTCCTCTCAAGTCGTATCTTACCAGCTGAGCAAACAACACAACAGGCTGCACAATCAAAGGCATTTTCTAAATCTACAGATATCCAAACATACAAAGAAAAATTAAGTAGACAGAATGGGAACATGTTTTAAGACTGAGTAGTTTTTCAACATACTTTTAAAAGAAAACTATGTAGTAATTACAAAGTAAAGAGCTGATCTGCCTAACAAAAACGTAGAATAATGAATAGCTCAATGTGAAGATAGTCCTACCAGATAAAACAAGGTGTCAGGAAGAGCAAAGAGCACGTTCTGAAGAAAAGTGGCAAACCCAGTCTCAGCATAAAGGTTAAGATTAGTTTTCTTTCACTATTGAAACATCTGGTTCCTTCTGTCTTCAGGACACATTTATCTTGGAAAAGACTGAGAAAATTAAGATGATCCTTGAAGAAAGATAATTCTTGATTGTGTAGCCTATAGGTACTGTTGATTATTGACATCTGCTGTAAGTACATCCTTTGAGATTTATTCTTGCTTAATTTTGGAAAATATATCTAGTTGTGTTCATAGAGTAATAATTTAATAGATTAATATTACAGGATATATGTTATAGAATAATTCATGGCAAAATAGATCTTAAAAACAAACACAGATTATAATTTTGTTTCATTTCCTTAGGTGCCTTAACTGCTTCAAAAGATGCAACAGTTGATTCACACCTCCATTCATTCATTTCATAGGATAAGAACTTAAAACTTTCCTTGATGAAAGAAGGCAGCGCTAGTAATTTTAAAATGTATAATTTACAGCCCCACTGACTTTTGTAGTTCAAATGTCCAGACAGTCGACATTCAGACCCCACTAAAATTACTTTTCTGTACTGATATATATGAAAGTCACTGTTCATGTAAGAGATCTTAAAGCTGTTTTCTTTTCCTAGTCACCTTTGTTTTGAAAAGCTGTACCATTTCTGTTGTCTTCTCTTAACTGAAACATATTCTTCAACTACTACTTGTAATTTTCTTCAGGTCCAAAGCCTGTATGTGTTCAAATATTTGGCACTGGGCTGAACTGGAAATGAAAGATACACTGACCTGGTAGGAAAAATCCAGTGTATCTACTACTACAGGTTTTTTTAAACTTGAAAGAACAAACAAGGTCCCATTCTTGTTCTTTTCAGCTGTTGTTATCCCATTAAGTTTTGTTGTACATTTATGCATCATCATTCCTTGCAAATAATTTCAGTCAACTAAGCATATGAAGGTTCACAATATAATTTCAGCCAAACTAAGAGACAAACTAGTTTTAGTCAAAACTGCAAGAACCCTACTTCCTGTGGTTCTCTCTCCTGTTTGCAGATCGGTATGAAACATAGGCACAGACATTCCCTAAAAAAGCTTACTTCCTTTCAATGAGCCTTTGCATTATATTTTCTTTAACACCAGTGACAACTTGCATGAAGCACAACATAGCAGAGAAGACACCACGTAAACCAGCTACCTTATAATTAGATGCCCTTGAGAACATACATGTCCTGAAGACTCTGCAACGAGCCCTGGCCTTCCGTGATGCGCCTCCAGTTTTCATGCTCAGAATTTTTCCAAAGAAAGGTGGTGAGGAACAGGGGCGGGAGGTGAGTGCTTGTTGGCTCTTTTCCCAACGCACTAGGGCAAAGTCAAACTCAGCAACTGGAGAGTACTCCCCAGTCTCAGAGTCTAGATGTAGCCACATAATCTGGGAACACAGCATTTAAAGTTGCTCACGATTTCTAGAAAATCATCACATGGCTTTCTTCTACAAACTTATCTGAAAATTAAGTGTCATGTTTTATATGGTAACTGTAAGATTAGTGAGCTAGTCACTATTATATATTGAAAAGAAGTGTAATCACCTAACAGCATACCTAAACCTGTCAGGACATTTTTTTGTTGTTGTTTTGCTGAGAATTTAGTAAGTGTTCAGGTGAAGGAAATATATTCCTAATAATTTTACTGAGGTCTCCAAATGGTGTAAGTATCATCTTTATCCACAGAACACTTTCTTTAAGTAATTACCTTTCATGCAGTATCAGACAAGGGGCCAAGGGGGAATGCACACAGACAGTGCCTAAGTGCAAGGGTCTGTTGTGCTTGCAAGGAGCATAATCATCTTTCATTTGTAGGTAACGGCTATTCCCTGACCAACAATATAGCATGCATTTGTTTTGTATACTTCACTCTATTACAGCTGAGTGATTAAACAGCAACGATCACGATTTTTTTTTTTTTATTCCACGTTGCAGAATTTGTGTTTTATTGGTGATCTGAAATTCCTTCACAATCTCAAAGTTCGTCAAATACAATCTTTCCAAAGGTTGAGCCACAGACATTCAAAACAGCAGCTGTGCTATTTAGCTGCACTTGGTTTACCGAGTCACATAGCACTTGCTCTTTCCTAATTCATCAAGGAACGTTGAGTTTTCACTTCAGTGACAGGGCTCACCTGCGTAAAGTAGTCAAGCTGTTAATTGCTAAATATCCAGCTTTCCAGGTAATATAAAGTACTTAAGCGTGCATTTTATATACATATGATACTAACATGAATAAAAGGAAGATCCCCAAAAATGTGGCCCTGGTGCTGAAGGAGAGTAACGACACGGAAAAGGCTGAGGTACTCACGGCCGTCTTTGCCTCAGTTTTCAGTGCTGAGGTTTTCCTCAGGTCCCCCAGGTTTCCACACCAGGAGGCTGAGCTCCAGGGGGAGAAGTACTTTTGTAGTATGGGAAGAGTAATTTAGGAACCAACATAAACAAGTCTATGAGATCAGATGGGATGCATCCACAGGTGCTGAGGGAGCCACTCAATTAATGTGAGGTCACTCTCTACCAGCTTCAAGAGATCATAACAATCAGGGGGATCACCCATTATTGGGGGGGGGGGGAATCCAAGGAACTACAGGCTAGACAGACTCACCACAGTCTCTGTGAAGGTTATGGAGCAAGTCATTTTTAGGCAATTGAACAAGAAGGTGCCGAGGAACAGCCACACAAATTTACCAAGGCAAATCACTCTTGACTAGCTTTACTGCTTTCTCTTTTTAAATCACTGTGGGCAAAGGGAGAGCACTGGATGTTGTGTACCTTAAGTCTAGGAAGGTCTTTGACACCATCTTCTATACAACCTTGGTATCCAATCTGGGGAGAAACAGACCATATGGAAGGTTGGGTGGAAAACCAGCTAGACTGCTGAGCTCAAAGAATAATGATCAGTGGCTGGAAGTTCAACTGACAGCTAATTACTAGTGTTATTCCTCAGAGTCTGACACTAAAACCAAAATTCTGTAACTTCTTTATTAGAACCTGGACAAGGGGACAGAAAGCATTCTTCACAAGTTTGCTACTGACACTAAATGTGGGGAATCAGGTTCAGAGGGACCTCAACAAGCAGGAGGAAGGGGCAGACAAAAGCCTCTTGCCATATTTAAAAAAAAAAAAAAAAAAAAAAAAAAGGCAAGTTCTGCACCTAGGACAAAACCAAACCAAACCAAGAAAACAGATAAACAAAGCACGCAGCAATATAGGCAACAGGATAAGTAGCAACCCTGTAGAAAACGATTTAGAGCTCCAGTGGACCATGAATTCAACACGGGTCACCAGGGTAACCTTGCAGCGATGATGATTACCCACTTGCTGGGCTGCATTACCAAAAGCACAGTCAGCAGTCAAGGGTAATGATTCTTCTCCTCTACCTGAAACACATGAAGTTACATGTGGAATATTATGTACATTATGTCCAATCTGGGGTCCTCCAGCGCAAGAAGGAGATCAAAAACTGGAGAGAATCAAATAGAGCTCAAATCAAATCACTAAGATGGTGAAAGAGCTGGAGCACATGAAATAAAAGGAAAGGCTGAGGAAGCTCTGTTTTGCCTCAAGAAAAGAAGGCTATCCAGGGGCCTAACTGCACTCTTCTACTACCTAAAGGTAGACTATGAACAAGACTGAACCAAAATCTTCTCAGAGGTGTTGTTTTGGGTTTGGGGTTTTTTTTTTTTGTTTGTTGGTTTGGTTTTGGGGTTTTTTTCCTAGGCACTGAAACAGCTTGCCCAGAAAGACTCTCCTATCATTGGTGACAGTGAAAGTTTGACTGAACAAGCCCTGAGCAACCTGACCAAACTTTGAAGTGGGCCCTGCTTTGAGTAGGCTACTGACCTTCTGAGATCCCTTCCTACCTATCCTGTGATTTGAAACTTCTGCCGTTATAATACAGAGGCTTCTAAAGGATATACTTGAATTGCGAAACCAAATCCATAACAAAGGTGGCAACTGCATGAATCTCTTCTGTTATAAATGGCCATAGTATAAGATGCTGTAGTATTTATTATGAATTAGGAGAGTATCCTTAGTGAAAGAGCTGAGCTTTCATTAATATCGATCTGACATTTGCAAAATTGATTTGTTTTGACATGTAGAGCACTTCTGTTGTAGTGCGGACTCATGTCTGACATTAAGCAAACTAAATTACAGTGGTTTTGCTTACAAGCTTCCCACAGAACACTGTTATTTTACAATGCAGACGACAACTGTTCTAGCAGAAGCAGGCATGTTTTAAAAACAGAGCAGATACACTGACTTATCTGGAAATAAAATCCTTGAATGAAGAATATCTAAAGTATTAAATGTTGGTCGCTGAAAATAAATGAATGATCACACAACTTGAAGGCTTAGTCATAAAACTTGAAATCCAATTAAAAGTTTGAGGTAATGCATCAAGAACCTTATCTGCATTTTTATCTTAAGAGAAAAAAATGGCTTATATCTCAAAAAGAAATAATAATAACCTGAGAGAGCGCAAGAGAGACTAGCTCAAACATCTGAACTCTTATTTTAGCAGTACTACAGGTCTTTTATTCATCTTGGTTTACATTTAAAATGCATAAATTGATCACATAAGCAAAACAGATCAAGTTAGAGAGAGATGGGTAATTTCCCTCTGAGTGAATCTTCTATCTGAATGTTCATCTAATATTAAATTTAGTAGTTTTCTTCTGATGCCTTATAGCGATTTCGATGTTATTTTGGATTCAATTTTCTACTACTTAATCACAACGTATAACAAATCACAGCGTTCTTCTGGGACTTGTATCTGAAAGGTACACAATACAGGATCCAAGATTGTAATCCACAGTATTATATTCCTTTTCTTACAGATTAGCATGCCTGCCTTTTCCCCATTTTTATCCTCCCGTGGTAAGGGTGGGTGACGGCATAAGAGCACCACTGCACTCCACAGTAGCCCCTCGGGGAATGCCCACACTTTGTGGGCTCCCCAGTTGACCGTGGCAGTTTTCCGTTCGCTGGGTACCTCTGCAAGCCACACCCTCTGTGTTCTGTTAAGCGATGTACTCCCCCTCCTACTTCTCTGTCGGCTCAGCAGCGACAGCAGAGCCAGATGGAGCCTTGCACCCCCTTTGCTTTCTGCATTCTCTGCTGTATTATGACACATTGGCTTGTTCGCCAGTTCCCCGGGATTTCCGGACGGTCTCCCAGGACTTCTGCTAGACAGGTCCTGAACTGCTTAATTTCCAAGATCAGCTGAAACCAATGTGGCCAACATGGATACTACACATGCAGATGTTAAATGTCTTCACACATTCCTTTCTTAAACTTTCGGCTCAATAATGTTAACACCACAGAACTCCACGAGGAATTACGCAAAGCTGGCAATGCACTTCGGTCTATTTCTTTCTTTCCCAAGCCAAACAGAACGAGTGAGTGTGTGCGGTATTCTTTCACATGATGATCTTTTCCATATCTTACAAAACTTACCTCTGTTAGATGGTGCACCCACTGGTGCACCAAAAATGGATTTTGACATAAACATGGTATTCAAGATGAAGTCCTGTCATCACGTGTATGACATTTATTTTCACAGCTGCTTTCCAGACTGTTCTGTCTCCACCCTAGCATTTCTTGTCTGCTGCTTCACTAAACTGCCCACTTTGACAAACACACCTTTTGCATAATGATTACAATTAAATTTAACTTACAACTTGGAAATAGATATAATTAACTGAAATTATTTGTTCTGAAGCAAACTGCACTCCATTTATCAACACTATAGAACCACCACCCTGTTCTCTTTCCCGGATCATCCTTCCCCCTAGTCTTTTCCAGACTTAACCAAATTAATGATTTTGCGAGAGTTATGACTACTTCTCTCTTAGGATATTCTCTTTTTGTTTGCTATCATATAGGAATATGTAATATCAAGCCTGTGAGAACTCAAAACATCACGGATTTTATTCTGAGAGACAGCACTAGAATCCACATTATTGTACTTCTCTTGCTAAATGCAACAGAAACATCCTAACAGTATATCCTCCTCTAGCAGACTCGCCTTTTTATGTCAGTTCATTTGCAGGAGTGTACATATATTTTAAAAGTATAGATATGAAAAAAAGGAAAATAAAAGATTTGCCCTATTAAAACCGAATTTAAACCCATAATTAAATTCTGTTTTTTCCATTAACTTTACATAGGTCCTGCATTAAATAAATTAGGTTTTAAGCATTGTTATTTTGAAAAGAAAACAAGCTCAATCTGATTATTCTTAGATAACTGAGTATTGTTTTTAATACCTTGTAGACTATTAAGATTTTTTTTAATTTTTATTTTTTTAGGGATGGAATGAAACAGCTCAAGGGCTGAAATACATGAATTTGCATTTTAATACATTTCTGCAGATTGATATGTCAAGCCAAGGACATCATAATAAGTTTACTCAGGAAGAGCGAACCAACATTTATTTATGAAATTTCAGTTCAAGAGGGAAAGGATTTCTATCAAAGCTATTTTATATGCTTCTCTTAGTTGGTATTTTTCACTACCAGTGTCATGACTGCAACTGAATTTCAGGGACAGTTGAAACCTTAAAGCAACATTATTAAATATCAGTAGATAACTCTATTAAATTGATCATTAACTGTGCCAAGAGGAGCTTAATAAAAAAACTGCTTAAGATTTTTTTTTAACCTGCTGCTTTCATTGCTCACTAATGAAGACGTAAGAAATCAGTAGTCTCAGCATCACTTCCAACAGTGTTTTAAATCATCGTCCTTGAGGACGAGTACTGCGTTCAGCTCTGGGGCCCCCAACACAAGAAGGACATGGACCTGTTGGAGCAGGTCCAGAGGAGGGCCACAAAGATGATGAGAGGGCTGGAACACCTCTCCTGTGAGGACAGGCTGAGAGAGTTTGGCTTGTTCAGCCTGGAGAAGAGAAGGCTCTGGGGAGACCTTCTAGCAGCCTTCCAGTACCTAAAGGGGGCCTACAAGAAAGCTGGACTGGGACCTTTTACAAGGGCATGGAGTGATAGGACAAAGGGTAATGGGTGCAAACTGAAAGAGGGTAGATTTAGATTAGATGTAAGTGAGAAATTCTTCACTCTGAGGGTGGTGAGGCACTGGAAGAGGTTGCCCAGAGAAGCTGTGGATGCCTCACCCCTGGAAGTGTTCAAGGCCAGGTTGGTTGGGGCTTTGAGCAACCTGGTCTGGAAGGTGTTCCTGCCCATTGCAGGGAGGTTGGAACTAGATGATCTTTAAGGTCCCTTCCAACCCAAGCCATTCTACGTTTATATGATTCTACAGTACTTAATATGTGCCTATATTGATCTGAAAGAGCAGTACCACTTATATTTTCTAATCATGCTAAGAAATCCATAAATATTAAAAATGTTGCAAATTATGCACTATTGGTTTCCTTACCATTTTCATTTCCAGTGACTAATGAACATCAAAAGCTAGGGAATAATTTAAAAGTCCACAGGTAATTACTGGAAAGTAAACTGGATTATTAGTCTGTGACTTACAACATACTGAGTAAACTGCTCAGTACATGATTGCTATTGTTATTCAACACTTGTAGGTGCTTTATCACATAATCAATAAGAATTTGCAGTCTATCAAGATGGGCAAGTTTGAGTACTCTGATGTCATATAAAATGTGTATTAGTAATCTTACAATTACATATAATACTGTCTTCACTGAAGTAGTGCTTTTACACACTGTTTAATAAATGGATAGTATCTTCAGGTCAGTTAAAATAACATGCTGGATTGTAGTGCTTGATTTCTGTGTCTATTGGTAGCGAATGCCTTTGCACATTGCTCTTAAAATTTATATCAAAAGATGAAATGTTACTTCTAGCTCTTAAAAGACCTTTTGTTGTTATTTTTAAAATATTTGCCACTCCCTAAACTCAAACACTTTTAGTAAGTGTCTCAAATCCAAACAATGATGCAAATACATCCGAAGTGAGCTTCACATTAGCAGACACAACAGCAAACAGCTTACCATAAACGCACATCTGGGGTGCCTGCAGGAAATAAATAATGAAGCTGTGTTCAGCTGTTGCTTGTATTTGCCATCGTACTGATGCTGCTTCACAAAGCAACCCTCAACAACCCAAAAGTCTGAAATACTTCTGTTTCAAGTGTGCGTATATGCTTTCTACATTAAAACCCCCTTGGTTTAGGCTCACGCGCATTACATCCGTAAGGAGTAAATGTCAGAAAGGGATGCTAGCGTTACGGAGTACATCAGCCTCTCCAGATCTAAGTCATAAGCAATTATATGTTTTCACGTTCAATATGGTTATTGCATTAACCGCAGAAGGCTGTCAGGTTGCTTGATTAAAGGCTAATCTCCGCAAGCACAATGAAGCACGGAGGAACAGTGACAGGGTGAGGAACCCCAGTAACACAGTCAGAGCGACCAGAAACCCCTGCCTGGCTCCTTCCAGGGCTGTCAGAGGAGAAGGATCAATCACGACGGAAGAGGATCCTGGACCACCTCACAGACCAAGCGGGGTTACTGCCTACCATCTTCCAAATAAAGGACAGCTTTGCTAGAATCTTTCCCTTATTTTTTTTCAGATTTTAAAGATGACAATATTATCTTATGGAAAACTGCAAATCAGCTGACAGAGAACTGAAACTCATGAAAAGATTATACTTGAAAAGGTGTTTCTGTTGAAAAGCAAGTGTTTGGCAAAAGAAATTTACCAAATCCAGAATTTAGGGAAACTTCAGTTAGCTTTGACACAAAGATAAGTCTGTCATTATTCCATATCATACAATCATTATATAAGCATAATATACTGTCATTTCTTTATTTTCCCATACACCTTTACCAAAAGGTATACTTGGCTGTAATGCAATAACTTCCAGACTTCCAGAGCTGCTAAATTTTCAGCTAAACAACAAGCTCTGTAGCCAAATGCCATAATAAGTACTATCTTAGATGGATTACCACAAGTAAACTCTCCCTCAGGAGCATGTACACAGCAGACACACGCATGCACGCACACCCTGTTTGAGTTTCTGAACTTCCTTTCAATTGATCTAGAAAAGGGAGGTTCAATGAAGTATCTCCAAGTGAAGAATCCGATAAGAAAAAAATGGCCTTGAATCTCCACCAATGGTACTAGTCACAATGTTGTCTCTGGAAAATGCTAATAGGTCTCTGAGCTCTCCACACCCACTAGCAGTATTTATAGTAAATTACTGCTTATCAAAACATTTGTCTATTCATAAAATGCCAAATTGGTAGCTAAAAGATCATACAGTAAATAGAACTAATTTAGTATGATATGGAAGATCCAAAATTTTTATTATATAAATGACTCTACACACACACACACACACACTAATAAAGTAGGAAAAAAAAGACAAGTCTCACATTCTCACCATATGAGAAGGTCATCCAATAAGTAAATGTATAGATAAAGCAAGAATTTTCAGTGCTATAGAAGCTGAATGCAAATGACGATAGAATTCAGAAAGATAAGCTCTCTCTTTACACAGTTTCAAAAATATCGGTTATTCTTAATGCTTCTTCCGAATGCATAAGCAGCAACCTCTTAAGTACCATGGGAGTGTTTAACTACAAAACAGTAGTAGGATAAGAGGAGACATGATGAATCAGTAACCAGCTGTACTTCACAATGACCCACCTTGCTCTGTAGTAGAAAACCCAGAGTCAGGGACTCTGAACATTCCGATAGAAAAATTAAAAAAAAAAAAAAAAAATCAATCAATTAAAACCCACATCTTTAACAAAACCAAATTCTATTCCATTGTGATTCTTTCTTACTAGAAACACAGGCAATGTGTTTTACTTACAGCAAAAGTTGGAATAAAACCATAAGCCTTGATTCTCACGTACTTTCCTCTGACAGCCATGTGAACCACTAAAACCGTCATTCAAAAGCTAAAAAGAAAAACTGCCAATTCTGATTGCTGTGCTTTATACAAACACTAGGCACATAGAAATGAAGCTCTATGGCATAAGAATGTAGACAGTAAAGTCTCCTGGGTTGTCCAAATTAAAAGCAGAGGCAGCAGCTATTTCTGAGAAGTCAGTTAGTAAAAAATATAGCAAGTCCTTCAATAAAAGGAAGGGAGAAACTATGGTAGGCATCTTTCTGACAGCTAAAGGGTTTGAGTTCATTGCCGACTTTGCAGGATGTGCAGTGCTAACAGTACGCAGGTATGGCTCCTCACAACCAACAACTTATTTTCTTCCCACTGATAGGCTTCAAGGGCTTAAAAAAACCAAAACAAAACACACACCACCACCAAAACACTCTCTCCCCCCCCCCCCCCCCCCAAACACCAAAAAACACCCCAACAACAACAAAAAACCCAACACCAAACAAAACCAAAAACAAACCAAACAACAACAAAAAAACAACAAAAAACCCCACAAAACCCCCACCAACTCTCCAGGATAACAATCCCTGCACATTACACCACTGTTACAGTTCTAGGAACAAGCCAAAATGATTCTTTTGCATTTTGACACCATCAGATCATTTCTGCTTCCTCTTTGAGACAGGTTTACTGACAAGTGATTTTCAAAATGTAACTGAGAACAACACAAGAATGGCAGTCAAAACCAAATCAAGCTACTGACTCCATACAACCAAAGTTCTCCTACTTCGATGTTGAACATCAGTGTCAGCAAAACCAGGATAACAAAGTTCAGTCCCCATGTCCATTTCATGCTTGTTTTCTTGCCTGAAAATGCCCACTAAGATGCCAGCTACCCAGAATCTCATACTGAATGTTATCATAAAGACACCTCTGTTCTAGAGGGTGTCTTAAGATAACATATAGGCTATTTTTTACTCGATGAATTCATACTGAAACTACCTAGAGAGGAAACGAAATTCTTTTTTCTAGAGAAAGAGATTAGAAGAAAACAATATTTTAATAGGTAATACTATTATCATGATTATAGAATTTGAATACTTTATCTTTGTTGATTCAGCATCAGAACTGGCAGTGAAATGCTTTACTGAAAAGGAGGATATAGTGATACATACATAATGTACTGGGGGAGAACCCTGACCTACATTTAAAATCTACTCATCCAGTTTGTAGGAGTTTGGAAAACTAGGTAAAGTAGAAGTTTTTCACAGTACTGTGTACATGCAGAATCAAGACATTTGGAGTAAAGAGATCTGGTTTAAACCTATGGAGTTTTTCTTCCTACTTTAAAACAATTCAAACAAATGCATTTAATTTAATACATGGTATTCGAATATCACTAAAAACACAGGCTACTCTAGAAGAAAAACAACCACCAAAACATGTAACCAGGCGGAAAATTCCAATGGGTTAATATGCATTGATATTGAAATAAAATGAAAGAGAGAAGGGGAAAAACATAATACATACACAGAGCAGTTATGGGAGGTGGGGGACTGGTTCAAAGCACATGGAAATAGAGAAATTCCTGTTATGGAAATTCTTATTAGTCCTATATGAAATCCACTCTAAGTGTGATTTTTTTCTAGTACATTTCCTGAAAAAATCAACCTTCTGAAAATCAGCTTTGGCATACTGCCACCCACTTGCTTCGTTTGCTGACTTTCCATATTCAGTACTTCCCCACTCCATAACACCAGGAATTTAAAAGGATGAACAGATATTAATGAAGTCACTCAAGAATATAGTATAGTCTTTAATGAAAAGTAAGGTTACTCTAGAGTCAGTGTAAAATGACTGACACTAGGGGCCAGATTCAAAGCCCACTGATCCCAAAGCAAAGGTCAGTCTTTTTATGTCTTGCTTTTATCTCTTTAAGCCTCAAAATACAGATGTTTCATATTATCAGACTGGATACTTCTGATTCTAATCCACTTATCAAAATTAAAGAGAAACATTGTAATCAAGATAAGTAAAGAACAGAAAAAAAAATCACCATGTAAACATTTTTTTGATGTACATAGTTTTAAAAATATTTACATTAACAGCTGAAGAATGGAATTTTGGAGACAGAGGAATGGCACAAAGAACCAAAAGAAGGTCTAGACTTGTGCCGTTGTAGCAAGTGAAAGTTTGAGTGACCACTGAGTCAGACAACCACCAAGAAAAAACCCGGAGTCCAACATCCCTTTCAGACCCTTCAGAGAGGGCCACAGAGCTGTCTTCTCAGACACTTTCAGGATGATTTGTTTGTTTTGCTCTGCCCACATTCCAAGCTAGCAGGAAGGACATCAGCCAACTCTACTCTAAAAAACATGTACGCAAAACTACTGAAACGTCATGGCACAGAAAACATAGTTGGTCTTTTAAACTCACTGGCATAGCTCCAGTAATCTTCCAGATCAGATAAATTGAAGCAGACATGATAGTTGCTTCCATTAAGCCAATAGGCACAAATTCCAAGTATATATGAACAGAGATTGTGATGTAGCTGGTATCTCATTACGGATCCCTTTCCTAAGCCAGTATATCTTTATTTAGAATTTTACATTGCTAAGTATATGACAGACTGGGATTTTGAAGACTCAGTTGATGATAAAGTAAAAATTCCTCCTCACCAAAGAAGGCAAGGATGCTCTACACAAAAGGAAACTCCATGCCCTGCTAATAACTAATCACAAATCTGCCAACTTTTGATCATGTAAGGAAGTCTTACGTTGTTTCTGAAGCTCATTAAATTGAAACTCCTACAGAGAACAAGTTCTGGGTATGTTGGCTTAACTGTAGAGATTTTAACTGTGGTTCTTCCTGAAGTGTTCAAAATTACTTATGAAACACTCTTATTGTTTCAAAAAACCCAAGAACAGTAACTACAAGAAAACCCAACCTCAAATAAGCAAACAAACAAATAAAACCCAATACCCAAACAAAACAGAAAGCCACAGCAGCCTCAGCAGAGCAGCTAATTTTCTTTGCCTTCCCTGTACGCATCATGCATCCTCACAGAATAATGGATGCACTCGGAGCTGCTGGTGTCAGGACACATTGTTAACCATTGCCAATTATCTCTATTTCCACCAGAGGGAATGGGAGTTGAAAGCAGCTGGCACTGCAAAAGACTGGAACTTTAAATTAGGCATAAATTGCAATGCAGTAGACAGAAATTGCTGTCCTAACAGTCTTAATAAATATTGGCGTGTATTGAAGTGCCCGCTACCCACTGCCTTCCACGACGCAAACAGCCCAGCACTCCCCAGTTGCCATGGAAACCGCGGGATCGCTCCCATCACACCGTGCTCCTACTTTAAATTCTGCTGCAGCGCTGAAGCATCATTTCCACTGCACAATGGCACACGTTTATTACCGAAGAATTCTGCTATTGCATCGTCACATCGTAAAGTCACAAAAATAAGGAAATTTACAACACACAAAAATTCTGTGCCGTTTTCAAGTGTCTGCCGTACAGGTATCAACATTAGAAACAGAGTCCTGTGAATACAAAAGTGCCACCAACACTCTAGGTGAAAATAAATACATACCACTCCTCCTTTAATTTTCTGTGGGGAAAGCAAAGCTATTCTCAGTTGTTTAATACATAAGATTTTATGAACTTCAATGTTACAGACCGCCTGTATGGTGTCATTCTTGCAGACTTGGAAAAAAAAGAAGCTAATGCACAGAAGACATTGTGGTAAGCTATTAAAAACCATATTACACAAAAAGAATGTATGCTTGCTATATGAGACCCATGAAGCCTAGACATTGATACCATAACCAGCCTCTCACATACTCTATGGTCATGAACTGCTGTGCTTGCGAATGCTCTAACGGAGAAGAGCAGCAAGCGTAATGTAACCTTACCATGGCAAAAGAGAGAACAACTATGGTTGTAGCGTACACCTTCTTGCTATCCACTCATCAGCCATCTCAGAATTTACATGATTTCTTATAGAAAGTTCACATTACATCTAATTGCAATAATGATTTTGAATGAAACAACCATGCCCTTCTCTAGAAGCATTTCTAATGTGTCATCCATTGCCATTTCTATTCTTATATAACTATAAAAAACCACTTCTGCTACGAAGGGTTAAAACCTCCCTTAGTCCTTCACACAGCAATGTATGTATGGGTGAAGAAGTGACCATTGCTCTAACAGGGCTTTAATTACTTGAATGAATAAACTGCAGTAAGTAGAATGAATACAAGCTTGGATAACAAAAGCACTGCAGCTATTCTAAGTCCTCTTCAACATTTTTTTTTCAACACACTAACAGATTTAGCATTTCAACACACATACTAGACACATACAATGATTATTTACTAACTCTTCCCTGTTCTATCCCTCCACTCCTAGTGGGAATTTTAATCCCCCCAAACAAGGTAATTGACCTCAGAACTTCAAATATTACTAATTTTTACATACTAGATGTGCTTTACAATCCATGTAGCTTCTGAAATACCTCACGTTTTCTTCTTCTCTTGAGTTCCTGTGATGTCCCATGTTAGAAGCCACTATTTATTCTGTTTTATGATGTGCCTCAGAGCTTAGGAGGAAATCCCCAGACATTGTCTACTTAAATCACCTCACTGAAAAATCCAACAGTCTGATCTTTTATACCAATGATACAGCACAATTAAAAGGAAAAAAAAAAAAAAAAAACAAGAAATAAATGGGCTAGTTTTTATTCCCTTGTTGGTGCATGAAGGGAGCTAAATTTCTCAGAACAGCAGTCCAACAAACAAAAAATTTTAAAAATAAATAAATGGGGATGCTACCTTCAGATGTCTAATGAAACCTGAAGGAAACAGGTGTGAGTCCTAAAACAGTCCCATCTTCAGAATCTTGTTGCCTCCAAACACAGTCTGAAATCCTCCCTTTGGAATAATTTTGGCTTTTCTAAAAAGGTATTTTAAAATTTAGTCAGAAGCTGTTATACAGAGGCTCATATGCTTAGATGGTAAAAATTCTGGATTCAAATCCATCCTTCAAACAGATGATATCCAGGCACATGTTCTCCCCACACATTTGAAGGAAGAGCTTTAAATTGAACATGACATTTCTTATGGTGAGGAATCCTTTCCACCACTTATACTGTCACACTGTTGTGGTTTTTGTTTGTTGTGGGTTTTTTTCCTATCTTACTTCCCCCCCTTCCCCTGAGTGCACATCACTAAAACAACAGGTTTATGTGTGTCTTCCTGATTAATCCACCACCTGATGGCAATTATATTCAGCTGGAAAACAGGAAATGATACACTCCATCTAGCTTACTTTCTGTGTAAAATATGAATTGAACCAATACTCTCAACTTCCTAGTCACATATCCTAACCGACAGGTTATTACATAAATGTAAAGGTACTTCCTCCACTCCATCCTCATCTTTGCAGCTCAACAAAAGTAGTCTGTATTTTACTCACATTCCTAAGGGAATTTCTTAAAGGGCAAATTTTTATCCCTCTCCATCTAGGCAAGCGTTAGGGGCTAACATGCTCAGACAAGGCAGTACTTACAGAAAGAAAATTCCCAGTACTTGGAAAAACCTGAAGTCAAATAGGGACACCTATTGAAGTACTCAGCATCTGACTGAGCAGGATTCTATCACAGTTTTTCCACTGTGGAGCTTTGCATATACCTAAATCAGCAATTGAAATTTCTTGCCCAAAAGATTTACTGATCATTTTAGTAAATTGGCTAAAATGAAGTCTTACTGTAGTACAAAGTCTGCTTGTACAGCCAGGAAGCCTTACCAGCACTGAATCAGTTGAGTGCTCCTTGTCTACACTTTCTACTTCCATCCTGTAACTCCATGGACGGCAAAAATGGGAGAAGCTCCATGCAGATCTCACAATACAGTTTCCAATCCATCCCCACATTTCCCCATAAATACATTCTCCATAAACGTTGAGTCAATGGGTCTATGTGAGAGAGAGAATTCTGATCAGTACTCACTAAAACAAAGCATTTGAATTCCTAGTACTGTCACTGTTCATTTACACAACATTAGCTGAAAATTATGGTATAATCCAAAGAAACCACCTTTAAACCACCAATAGTTCAAAGCAAGTTATAAAAAAAAGTTTGATCTTCCCTATCCAGCTTCTAAAAAATTGTAAATGCACAAGTAAAAAAAAAAAAATTCTCACAGCGCTCCTTTGCAAGGCCAAATATTGGATTTGCTGTTAATCCCTGGAATCTACAAGGACTGCTCCAGCTCAATCAATCAAACACGTTTGAAATGTCATTGAAACTCTGCTTTCCCATCAGAGAATGGCTCACCAGATGCCAAGGCTCTGAAAACCTACCTACAATCAGCAAAAGGTTAAGTAGAAAGATTCTCCTGTTGCACATAGCAAGGGGGACAGAAGGGTCTCCCAGGCTAACAGCTCCAGTCCTCCTCACTGTCTTCTTCCCAACACACTCCCTCACTCCAAAGCACTCTGGTCATTTGTCAGGCAAATGTTAAGAAAAACATAGTTTTTGGCATAGAAATGCCTCACTTGCTTCTGCAATGTAGAAGACTGAAAATTGTCTTGAAAAATAGTCCATTCTTATCACCGTGAGACTGAATACTGAATAGATAAAAAAAACCAAGGATAATTTCTAGTAAGAAGTAACTCAAATAAAAATGGAACAGGGATTAGCCTTCTAATGCTCTCCAGCATCCCTTTTTTGATAAATTATAATATCCTTAGTCTACTACATCACTGTTTCACATTAACAAACGTGCTAGAACCTGAAACTGTGTCCCAATAGATGTGTTCTGATACAAAAGACAAAGTATTTTCCTAGTCACGTTCTAGAGCAAAACCAGTAACAGTGATTCCCTTGTCACTGCTTATGGGATAATTTCTATAAAAGAAATGCTAAAAGATGATGCTCTTCTATGACTGTAAATGTGTTTGGTTGACTGTGCACTAATTATTGCAGTAATTAAACTTATTACTTAAAAAACACTGCACAGGAATGTGGTGTTCACAGCTTTAAATGGGGAAAAAAACCCCAAAACTTACGATACACATGCATTCACTGTTGGCTGTTCACTAAAATAAGCAGCTGTCCACGCTTAGCTGAAGCTTCAACAGTCAAAACGTCCTGAATGCTCTTTAATACGTTATGTAAAACATTCACTGGTACAAAACTAACATCTGAATTTATTGCTCAATTGATCGTTATTTTTATTGTGATATTTCAAGTGTAAATAACCTACTTCAAGACAAACTGCACGTTGCCTTTTTCTACATGTTTTTATCTGTAAGAATAAAATAGAAACAAGTTGAAACTAGAGCGCATTTCTGAATTGCTGCTTATTTTGGCCATTACCGTTAATGATCAAATAGTAATGCAAAAGACAAGAAAGGACATCTATGTGCAAGTCAAAACATCTTACTGAACTACTCTTCCAATGTATGTATCATTCCAAGAGTTAGAAACTAGTTATCTAATTAGATAATCACCAATACAGCAGCTTGTTTTAAGGCAACTTAAAGATGCTTTTTGGCAGCCTCTTAAATTTACATACCTTCAAGAACTTCCACATGTAAAGCACATTATACTTGCAGAGGCTCTGGAAGTAGCTACCTGCTAGCAAGATATCAATAAGAACCATTCTGAATGCATTTCAGACTACCTGAGAAACAGCACAGTGATTTCAAAAATTGAGGAATGTCAGAATATATATCTATTATTTTTACCTGAGACAATAGATATTGTCAAGAATTTTTAGGCTTTCTTCCTTTCTTTCCAAAATCCTCATCCTCACAGCAGGGTTTCTGGAGCACCATCATCATCACATAATAGAGAATAAGTATCCTCTGCTCCCTTAAATCGTTTCTCCATACATCCTTCTGCAAGACAGCGCGAAGGAAGCAGGCAAACTGTAGCTCTTCAGTTTACCCTCAGCTTCTCTCTCAAAGCCGAGCATGTTTGTGTAAGGGTGCTAGCGACACAGCACAAGAGTTGCACAGCAACAGTCCTGCTGTGAACACGGGTCACCGCGGAAGATGACAAGCAGAACGGACCACAGAGTGCTTTTACTTACACTGACTGCCGGCCCTCAGAGCTGCAGCACAACTGGACAGGTGTGTTCACAGACAGAGAGTTAATCTCAAGTAAACTTTAAGACTCTACCCATATCTTAACTTCTCAATTTAAACTCACCCGGCCATTCAGTAAAACCCTGCATGAGCCATCAAAATCCAGGGCATAAAGCTGTCCCACAGCTGGTCAGCCTCACAGACCCCTTCTGCCTCTGGAACCTGTGCACGCTCTCCAGCTCCACGTAAAACTGGTTAGCTCCAACTCCCTAATACTATTTCTGCCTTCCTCACCTACACTGTCTCTACTGTCCAGAAAAACAGGAAATCTGAAAAAGTCTCCAAACCACTTCCTAGAAGGCCTTTGACTCCCAGAACAGATGGAAATGTAAATCTAGATGCGAGCTATAAACTGTGATGACAATTACTGCAAAGAGTTAATGCAGAGTTAATTCTCATTATGCAGAATCCTACACAGAACTGACCAGCCTCTATTGTTCAACTACTACTGCTTCAGAGGAGCAGTACACAAATTTTCCCCAAGTTTTCCTCTCACAAAGAAAGAAGCAATCATCATTTAGTGTCTTCTGTTTCCCAGACAAAAGATTTCTTCCCTCAACTGGGTAGATCTCCTCAAAGCTGGCAACACATGCCACATGGTAGCATAAGATCTCAACAGCATGAAGTCACCTCACACCTGAAGAACTAGCCCAATTTATCCAGCAGAAAAAAATTAAGTAATCAATTTTCAAATGAGACTTAAAGATGATGTACATGTAACGTACATTAATGAGCATTAGTATGCCCAAGATAGATATTTAAATAGATTGTAGTGAAAATCAGTACATGGAATCAATGGTATATTATATCCTACAGAACGAGTTACTATTAGTTCATTGTCCTATGTGACCTCTTAAATCATCTCCCATCATAAATCCCAAATCTCTTTTCAAATTGTGGCTAGTGCAGATCTGTATGCCACTCAAGCGTAGGTTAGACAAAAAAATCCAGCCTTTTATTCTTCTTCCTTCTAAAACAGTAATTAACTATAATATGATTTATACATTTAAAAAAAAAAATTGCTAACTACACACTTAACTGTTCTGCATTCTTTTCTAAAAATCATTGTAAAGTAGAACACTATTTGAAAGACCTTGACAATTCACCTTCTATAAATAAAACAAACGTCCTATACTTTAACATAGATCTGCGTGTAGAGTTATACATAATTATTAAATAACTGCTGGTAAATTTTTCTATTCCATATATACAATGACTGAATAATCCCACATAATAATCAGGTAGGTTAGTTTGGATGACACCACAATAAAAGTTTTATTATTCATAGGAAAAATAATTCCTAAAGTTCATAAATATTTGAAGCATTCCAAATGGCTTTCAGGTAAATATGAAACAATGTAATATTTCTTAATTCAATCATAGGAAAGTTAATTTCATACAGTTTGAATGTAAGTCAAAAAACCCCAAGTTATTTACACATACTAATATAGCTTAATATTAAGATCTGTGCCTTGAAATTATAACCTGAATTTTCTGTGGAATTAAGATTTCCAAGCCATTGGAAGCAATAAACTACCAAAAAAAAAAAATGGTAGGCTCTGTAACTACAAATAGCAGACTGCTGATGAGACTAGTTTTGGATGCTTTCAAGAACAAACTACCTTTGGCTTTGAAAATGGCTTCCATGGTGCATCATATGCTGCACAGTAATGGGCTGAGTTGCAGGTGAGAATGCAGAGATGCAGAAAGAGCTTGAAGTTCTTTTCCTGACCAAAGAAATTACTATTACTAGCACTAAGGAAGAAAACAAGAGTGGCGGAATTCAACATTTCTCAGCAATAAAAGGTGCGTTGCACTGTAAAATGATATGGTATTCATTCATTCATATATAGCTATTGTTCAGAGTATTTTAAGCTACAAATGCAAAGGGACAAATTTGAATATTTGATTTTTTTTTTAATGTAATTATTACCTCAGTCGTATCCTTTTGCATCTCCGCTCAGTAAAAAGAGAGAGAAGGTTTGACTTGGAATTCTGCATAGGATTCATTTTGTCCAAAACTAGCTTGGGGGGAAATCATGACTAAAACCATTTTTTAAAATAGCAACAACATCTGGCAGGATGGTTCTAAACATACAGAACATTACAGGTCTGTATTTCTGGCAGGCCCACTGATATAGGCGTTCAGCTAGTTTTCCAGATTCTTCTCTGACACTATAAAATTCACAGTACAATCATTTCATTCAGACACAAAAAGTATATAATCAAAAATCACCAATGCACTTAAATTTTAATTTTAGCATGATTCAATTAACATTGTTTATATGCTGTACTTTGTTTAAAATTAGGCATCTGTACTCCCATTTGCAATTTTACAAACTTACTGGAAACTTAATGGCAAAGGTACATTATAACTCTTCGGTACCTGCTTCCCAAATAGCAGAGAAACAATGTTGTTACCCTAGGGAACACAAAACACGGGCACTGAAATGCATGTTCTGTTCTACCTAGTCCACAGAAATTTTCATATAGCCACCTCAGACGTTTGAAAGAAATGTCACATTTTCCATAAACAGACTTACGTACATTACAATAAAAGCTTTTAAATTCTCACTGTCCTGTACGTCCTGTCAGGCAGAGCAAGAAAGATTTCTCAGTTGTCCACCTTCTATCTTTTTCTCTAAATAATGTCTGAGTGCATAAGTGCAATTATGGTGCATTTATGCGTGTGACTGGAATCAATCTCTGTTTAACGATACAAGTTTCAAGATAACCTATATTTACCAGAAGTGTTTAGATTGAATGATTCTGTCCTGTTTTGGGGGTTTTGTTTTTGGCTTTGGGTTTTGTTTTGGTTTGGGGTTTTTTTACCCTCAATTTAAAAATAGGAAGCATTATTAAAAACATTAAGCTTTAAAATAAATCAGAAAATTGTGAGCATTCAATTAAGTACACAATAACTTATTTTGGAGGTTGCAACCATACAGATTGGCCTACTAATAACACCGATTACTCAGTTTTCATATTAATGTTTGCAGACAGATATGCTTAATATATAAAAATATATTTTGCCAAATCTGAATGCATGAGGTTTTGTCTTCCTTCTAAAAGATTACTATTCTTATGATATTCAGGTACTCTCAGTATCACAGGTCTGCTTTGGTGGTGTGCTGATTTCCTTCCCAGGCTTGTTCTGTGCAGTAAAGCTTCTGTAAAGAAGGGCAAGACGTTAAGTGGACAGAAGGATGCACAAGCAGAACTAGTGAATAAACTTAACGTACGCTTAGCGGTTGCTTGCAGCTTTGCATTACAGGATCAGAGTTAACAATGACTGCTTGCTAGGAACAATGTTTCTGTTGCATCCGACTTCAGATTTGGTGGTTGGCGTTCAGTTTACTGCAAAACCCTGGGTACCCAAAAGGTATGTATAAAGATAGATTCTTAGCTGCACTTTATCACTTCAAAAGATTTTTGTTGTAGCTGTTATTTTTAAACAATTTAACCAAGAGACTAGATTTCACTCATTTTCCAAAAGACATCAATGAGTCTTGATGTTCGATGAAATAGGAGGTTGAATTCATTGGTGGGCTCTGTCAGCAAAACACTGACATTTTCAGAGTTTCATTTGGGGATTTCCCTTTGATCAGAGCCAGAATAATTCACAGCCCAGCCCCACAAAATCTGGAGCACCAGGGGACTGTCAAGACCCACACATGAGTTCCTCTCACTGAGTACAAGGGCAAACCTCTCCTGGAGTCCCACTCATGACTTCTAGGGGACCACCACCCATGTAGTGGCAGCTTCTGCCATAGGAAGTACAAACTGCAAGAAACTCGTAATTAGATGAAGGCAAAACCAGTCCATTTCCTCCTCTTAAATGTTACTTACAGCAGTGCTGCAAGAGTTGGATGAATCCTGACTCCCCATCAGTAAACATATATAAATTCTTTCATTTGAACATTTAAGTCATATTAAGAGAGACAAAATGAAGGTAGCATCTCCTCAAGAAAGCATACATGATAGCTTTTTCTTGACTATGAAACAGCAGCTGTTCAAGAAGGGTGAATTACCTGGAGTTTTAAAGACGTTTTTTCCAAAAAGCTATGTTTACAAAAACAGTGGTGTAAAATCTCCTATAAGCGTATTATTGTTTAACTAAATAACTAAACCTTATGTTTACTAAGATGGCTGACATTATATATTAAAAACAAACAAAAACACAAAACAAACCAACCAACCAACTACAAACAAAAAACCCCCACCTCCGCTAGACACACTTCACAGCTAAGAAACCAGCATCAGGCCCTAGTTGTGCTGCAAAAATATTCCAGAATTCTGATGTACTTAATTTTTTATAAGGTGGTAAGAAACATACTTCTGTCCCTATTATGATTTACTCTCCCTTCCTCCTGCTGCCGTCTCCTCTTATATACTCCTCTCCCATCTTCTTTCCAAATGTTCCTCCTTTATTTTTCCCATGCTTATTTCCAGCTACTAGAGTGTCCTACTCATCTCGTATCACTACCGACAGTTCCCCTTGTACAGTCTTCAATTATTACTTTACAAAAAAGCTCTCTGAAATAGTTTAACAAGAATTTAGATTTTCTTGGTTTAATTATTTAGCTGAGATAAATGCCAAAATATTACAAGACACAACATTTCAAGAATACAAAAAGCTTCCTGTCTATGAACCACATTCCTTATCTGGAGTTTCTCTTAAAGTACAACTGTACTCAGGCATCCCTTTTTACTTCTACCTATAGTGACTTAAAAGTCACTAGAGATATAACTTCTAAAATCAGCAATGAATGAACTATTGATGAACACATCCAGCACAGAGGGAAGCCCAAGACTGGGAAGCTGTTCCCATCTAGCCCAGGGCCAACTACTGTCATTACTTTGTTTCAGGCAGCAGTAAAAGCCATCAACATGCTGCAAGGTGAACACAGCTGCTTAAGGGGTTTCAGTACTACATCAGATTTCAGTCTTACTGAAAACTGACTTGTCATTTTAGGCACATCTAGATGTGCTAAAAAAAAAAAAAAAAACCAAAAAAGTAGTTCCTAAAACAAGCAAGGGAAAAAACCAAAAAAAATCTTAAATTAATCCAAAAAAGCAAGCTTAGGAAAAAGTCTTGACCTGATCAAGTGCCTCGTTTTCTATTAAAGCTCCCAGCTGATCTCAGTGAAATATTTAGCCTGAGTTTGCTCTTCAGTTCCTGACCTTCATCCAGTGCTGTTAAACTAGACATCCTTCTATTTAGAATGGAATCCTAAACATGATGTTTTCAAGACATTTCAAGCATAATTCAGTGAGTCAGAAAGTGAGTCGTTATAAAGCTTTAAATCTGAAATGAATCTCCTAAAGCTAATTAAGCAAGTTACATGAACTTGTATTCCTGGACAAAATGATGAACCAGCATTACTATTTTCTGCATGATGTACTAGGGATAGGAAAAAAAAAAAAATCTTCTAAAATTCTGTGCTTGGTACAACTGAAAGTCCTTTGAACTGCAAAAAACAATCTGTAGTTTCCATTTTAATTTCATGTTTTCCTTTCTTAACATATATCCTTGCCTCTTGACCGCCATCTCATTATTCCGTGTTCTACTACTCTTCCAGTGTTTCTCAAGTAAAATGATGAAACTAGAAGTAGAACGACCTAATCTGCTAAAGACAGGGAATGAGATGGGAATGATGGATCCTCCTGCATCACCATCCCCATGCATCATAGGACTGCTGATGTAGTTTGAGGTACTTCTGCAGGATAAAGCAGTCACCTCCTGCTCACCATAATGAGAATATTGCTGCTTTTGCATACTCTGCTGACAGGGTTGCTTTCCCCTGAAAGCCACATACAAAATTAAACATACAAAATTTGAGAATAGTAAAGTAAATCTATTGAATCTAATAAACTTTGACCCTATACTTTTGTAGCTAACCTTTTTTGTATATTTGTAACTGTACACAAAAATAGGCCTTTTGTTGACTCTTCTTTCTAGCCTTATGAAGCCTCAAATAACTGTTTAAAAAAATATATATACATATAGTTCGTTTGATTTATCAGCCTCTTGTAACAAACAACAACATAATGATAAACTGCATCATCCTTTATCATAACATGGGGAAAAGTATCTTATCCTTTTGGGAACCATTCACAATCCTACAATACAAAAAAGGACAGGCTTATTGCAGTAAAACAGTGGAGTGTATCATAATGTAGTTCATCCTTTATCTTAATAAAGATCCTTCTGAATTGTTTTGGGCTACAAAAATATTCACATGTTCAAAAACAAGCATCTCTGGACATACATCAAACACATTAGTATGTGACAGCCACACAGCATCTTCCATCTGAGGCTCTCATTACTAATGCCCATGTGAAGCAGATAATTTTATTATTCCCATCCCATTACTTGATATATACAAAATCCAAGATCACACAGCAGCTGATTGATGGGAGAGAACCCAGAAGTTCTAGTTCCCAGAACTGGTGGTCAATCAAAAGACATTCTTCTCTCAGAGACAATTATACTTCTGTTTATTAACCCATAAATTCAAGTTTCAAATATCTTTCCAACTTTTTTTTTTTTTAAGCAAAAGCAAAACTAGTTTTTATTTAATTACGCCTCAGCTATTCAAAAGAACAAAAAAATCCCACAAACACAACAACATACATTTTATTGTTGATTAAAAAACCCCAAACACACACGAACACACAAAAACTTGTTAGTTTAAATTACTCAAACCTTTAACAATGTATTGACTGGCTTAATGTCACACTGCAGTAACATAAGACCAGGAGTCTAATGGGTCTTCAGAGTCACTCTTTTGAAACAGCTAAGCTGATTTCTTATCATGCTCTTGAAATATTTCATCTTATTTGTGAAATCCTGTTCAGAGACAACACAGGGTAAAGGAAGGAGAAAAGGCTGCTTCCACCCTTAGACTGCCAAGCATAACACATATGATTAATTAGAAAACAGGTTTCTACTTTAGGGTTCTGAAGTTCCAAAATGCCTTTTTTTTACGAAAAAAAAAAAAAAGGGGGGCAACACAAAACTCTGCTTATAGAAAGGGTAGAGACACTTTTTCTAAATAGGAGCTGCAACAATGTAATAGAATAACTGAAGAACAAAATAACATATTTAAGAACTGTCTTACAAATTGTCATTCACAAAACCCGCTGCAGTCATCTTCAAATCACTACTGAGAGCCTCAACATGCCAAAATGTGCAACCTCCTGAAAAGAATGTGTCTGTGTGTCTTTGACGGTGACTGGTTGACACAGTCCAGCACATTCTCACTCAGTTTAATGTAGGACACACCCAAGCCAGATATACATCATCCCCAAATACAGAGAATTCCCACGCTATAGTATTTCTTAAGCAAGTCAGATACAATCACTTTGTTTTCTGCTGAAAAAGTGGTTTCGTCAACTGGAAAGCTACTAAATTTTAAGATATCTCATATTTCTCCATCATGTCAGGATTTCAATCTGCTGGACAGGCCTTTTAGAAATCTAAAGTTTTAACTGGAGTTGCCTCTAGCTGTAACACATCTTAAAAAGGTGTCTTATTGTTACAATTTTCTGATTGTCATTTGTATTTAGAAAAATTAAGATTGTGTATTTTAGAGATAATAGATTTATAGTAACAAATGTGCTTTAGTGCACAAGTTTCACAGTTGCATGCTATTATTGCATAAAAGTCTGGTTTAGTAAATATCACTTCTGTCTAAAATACTACCAGCTTTTTACAGTCTGTACTGAGGAAAAGATTCTTCCCTTGGACTCTGGGCTATATTATTTGCCATTAAAACTTCACTTTTAAAAACAATCATGGTGGTTACCAACATAGCTACGCACATAAATACTCAATTATGCCTCTACAGCACATACAAGTAAAAGCAAATGCTTTACAGACCTTTTGCCCTTCAGCTAAATCTTCCAGCTTTACAATAGATTTATATAATCCATTTGTTTCTAGTTAGGCAGACTTTTCACTTGAAAATATTCAGAAAAAAAAATAAATCAGACAATGATGACTTGATACATCTAAACCTTGTTCCCTATCCAGAGAAGTCATACTTGACAGCATTAGTGAAACCTTTCAACAAAAACAAACCAGCCTTCATCCCTGTGCTGAATCAGTGGCTGTTAACAGCTTCCAAACCCATTAAGAGAACATTATGATATTTTAATGTTGCGGGGGCTAAAGTAAGTCTTCCCTGAATTTATTTCACTCTATAACGTTGCACTTGACTTTTTGTGTCTTATATAAAATTTTTATTTTTATTCTATCAAATTTTACAGAGAATGTATTTTCTTGTTTGCATTATTAGAACTGTGTACTATTAAAATCCTTTTATAGCGAACTCAGGCTTTTATCCTTTATACTTATTAAAAATATAGACATTCTTAATGCACACATCTACATATGCAAAGAATCATACTTTTTCCCTTTTATTATAGTGCCTTAGGAAGCACCTCCAAGAAGTGGAGAAAATCTTTATTATGTGGAAATTTGTAGTGCACATTGAATTGTTTAATACAGTAATTTTTTTCATTTGGCATTTCACTATTGAATCTTCATTTTTAAAGAGCTCCAAAAACACGCGAAGTTATCAGTGTTGGAGTACTCCATCTGTTCGTAAAACAGGGAAGGCCAGAAAAAACAGGGGTTCAAATTCCCTGCAAACTGGAAGAAACAGTTTTTGTACAATGCTCTCACAGTTCTGAGAGATCATGACATACGGGTTACTGTCATATACAATATCAGTAACTGGGAACAGATTATGTAGTAGTTGGATCTACGTAGGAGATACCTATCATGATTTGTCTGCATCACTAAGCCACCATAACTGTGGATTTCAGTTAACGCCAACACACATATATCCAATATCAAACAACCAACAAAATTCACCTTCTGTCATTTGCATAACTGGTATTTTCAAGGTTTGAAGTAATCAAATCTAAAGACATTTTGTAACATGTTATGCTATGAAAAATGTGATAATCTTTTGAAAGAGGGGTTCAAGAAGGAAAAGAGCAACTACTGAATTATACAGCTTACATGATTGAAAAGCTTGCACGAGTCAAACAGTTTTGAACTTTATTTCAAGTTCTGATACAGAGAGTACTTGAGTACAACAAGAACAAAAGGTTCCGAGTCATATTTAAAAGAAACAGATTTCCACCACACATACTGCTTTCATGTATCTGTATAAACATGTTCTTCACTGCTTTATCCTTGTATATATCCCTACATATATAATTGTGCCTGGACTGACATAGCAAGGCATTGAAACAGAGGTTCTCTTTATTATAAGACAGTTTGAATTAAAGAACCACTTCCAAGACTCCTAAAGACTGACATCATTTTAAGCATTACACTACAGGCTGACTAACGTCTGTAACAGATTTTCCACCTTCTTACCAAGAGATTATACCCCTTTCGCTGAAACCACACAGGAATTCTTCCCTTTCCCAATATCAAGTTTATTAAATTCAAATTACAACACCATTTTCCACCCTCATGCTTCACTCTTAGGCTACACAGTCAGATAGACCGCCTGTCTCTCCAAATAAACACCTGGGTTCAGCAGACTGTATTTCCTGCCAAGGAAGAAAGGGTATATGCAGTGACCTACAACCTCTGCTACAGTTAGGTTAGATGGATTTGTGTCAAGCTGCCATTTTGGGTTTGATGTTAGACAGTTACTCCCTATGCTGCACTCTACAAACAGCACATTCAGTACCAAAACGGAATGGAGTCTAGCATTCTAGAAATATATAAACCAGACAAACTTTAAAGTACAACGTCATTCCTTGACGTAATCTTTAGCCTACTTCACCATTCCATCGAATCACAGATGACACGGGATGTAGACATTGCTACCAATTATTGTAATGAGCAGGATCAGCTTTATCAAAATACTTCTTTTAGTCTTCTGTTGTTTCTTGTTCTCATAACTAAACATACTGTGATTTAGAACCAAAAGATTTACCTGTTTATTTAAATAAAGACAAGAAGAGGTGCCTTGAAACCCACAGTGTATCAAAATACTTGAAAGACACCAAGTATCAAAAATTAAACAATGTTGGATCAGAGTTTAACCCATGCACAACAAGAACAGTCCTTTTGCAATCCAAACTTCCCTCTCCAGTTATCTTGGTTGATGAATAAATTGATAAAACTATCCTTAGCAAGTAACTCAGCATCAGCCTAATGGGAAGCCTACAAGGACGGCTTTCCCCTTGGGTCATCATATTTTAAACAAACCTCATCTAAATTCATTTTCCAGTTCTGACAGACCGATGGGGTCAGATGGATAGCTGATGGTATGGGGCTTGAGGTACCACTAAAAAAATCAGTTCTTTCTTGACTGGGGAAAGGGGTGGGGTGTAGTTCTAATTGAGGCACTTTGTGAAAGCTTTCAGATCAGTCAAAAGGAAAACCAAACCTGTGAACAACCCCAAACAAACAAAAAATTCATCTCCTGATCTTTCCTGGGTATCCAATGAGCTTCAAAACCAGCATATTGCATTATACTACTGGTATTCTCAATGTTGAACACCATTATCTTGAAGTAAATGTGAATTTGTTTTCATTAAGTTCCTATGATTTTATATGGTGTAGTCAAACCACATACGAAAACATCTTTCCAGAATGCTTCTGAGAATCTCAAGAATAAATAAAGGAAGCATTACGCTATCTAGAGATCACAATGAATACCAAATACAAGTACATTAGCCTCAACATTTCTTTAATTTGGTAAGAAATGTTAATGAGATGTACACAGACTATTTACTGACAAGTACTTAAATACAACACATTAAAAAAAAAAAAAAATCTTTTCTTTTTCACTAGCAGGAGATTGCTAGGGCTTCCAAAACAATTCTATAGAAGAACAGTATTTGATCCTTAGTGAACAAACAAAATTTACGCCAGCTCTTCCTTTTTCCTGTCCGTGGAAAGACAGGAAGGTGACCAATGGGGAAAAAGTGTTGGGAGAAGGCAAATCAGTCAGAGAGCAATAGCTACAAACCCAGGATGAAGTTCAAGTTTGCTGCCTACCTCTAATTAGAGCAACATTTCTTTAAAGATTTTTTTCCTTACAATAACTAAACCTTCAGAAAAAGGACATCAATTTTGTGCGGGACTATTCCTACCAGCTTACAGTTTCGTTGCCAGCCAAAATAAAACCAGGATTTGAATCTCAGTAATGGCATCTTCATCTTGGGGCTGTATCCCATCTCACATGGAAAAACTAATTGCTCCGTTTGTAACTATTCAAGACAGGTTCTTGGATTTCAAAAGATTCACACTCCTGGAAAATAATCTGTGGAAATCACTCAGACTTATTTCAAATGATTAAATGTACATTAACAAAAAATAGTGAACTCTTCCAGCATGGCATGGACTGTATTTCTCTCTTATCTATTAATACTTGCTGCAGTCTACAGTGAAAACAGCTGTAATGAGATACTGCCTGGAAACTGAATGATGCACGGACAATTGCAATCAGTTTTTTTACAAGTCAAGTTTTTTTACAACTTTCCTTTGTCCAAGTTAATATTGTCGTTACACTTACTATGGCAAAGAGAGTACAGAGGAATGAAAGAAAACCATGCAGAAGAGTAAAATGAACATGATGAATTAATTGAAGAAATTAGTTATCTGTAACTCACAAGGACCACAGACATGCTTTGCCTCAGAAGAATGCTAGGTTACCATCAATATTACTTTCATACCATTTGGAAATACTTCACAATCATTTTGAAAACAGACAACTAACTATATTTAAAATGTTGTACCTTCTGCTGCTCAACAATGAGAAAAAGGTGGTCCATCAGACTGCAGCATGACTACTAATGGTAAAGACAAAGACAGCATCTGTGAGCAGAATAATTGTGCGTGTGATTATTTTTCCCTTTTGGCATATGCATCAACACGGGTCTTAAAAATATAATAATGAAAGAAATAAATGGATTAAATTAATACAAAATGACATTCTGCAAGATGGCATTGGCTAGCTAAGTCACAGAAGACACATCACAGATCCATTAGAAATCAAAAACAGTCTTACAGTTAAGACTTAAATTAGCTGGCGTTATATGAGAGTGGAGATAATACTGGGAAAGACTCTAACATTGACAAATTATCCTTGAGATATTAGATGTCAAGTTTCGGCAGAAAAGGAAAATACAGTCTCCTTGATTCTTCTAAAAATGCTCACTATATTTGTATACTGCCTACCTCCAGCTGGACTAACAATACCACCTGTGATTCATCTGTATGGGAGTAAACTCAGCCCAAGGGTTTGATTTTTTTGTTGTGGGGTTTTGTTTTGGTTTTAAAGAACTTTGGGTTTGGGTTGGGGGGGGGGGGGGTGGGGGGGGGTGTTCAAACACCATTACCAGTACAACAGAATTTTAGTCTTTACAAAGACATACCCATATTCAATGCACTATAATTTTTCCCCTCCAGTTTACAGAAAATTGTTTCTTCTAGAAGTTCTGCCATTCACTGATGTAAGTCCTACATGGCAAAATAACTCTTAGGTGACAGCTTGATTCAGTTATGTAAAACAAAATAAAAAATTAAGAACTGCAGTCTTTCCAAATGAATGAATAACAAGAGCAGTATGGCTTCTGTTATCTAGTGAAAAGTATAAAATTCTATTTTACCTTCAAACTTACACATTACATACAAAGAATAATTTATGCAACTTAATAATTTACAGCATAATAATGATTTGTAAAACTGAATTATTGATGAAAGAATGCTATTCTTTAAAGGAATAATAAATGAGAACATTCACTCCTGCATGCAACAGTTTCACCTTATTTACAGAATTCATATTATACTCAAGCCTCCTCTCCTTAGGATAGTAATTACCCCAGGAGAAGACTCTTCTCAAGGAATAAGGGGCTATTGCTGGCAAGATAATGTGTACTTACACAACAAAACATATAATGCACTATCCATGTTTTCTTTATGAAACAGTATTTTTCCTACTCCCCACTGTTCACATCCTTCCATTGTTGCCATTGATGTTTCTTTTTCAGATTTGCTCTTTACACTTCACTCCATGCGTTAAGACAGTTCCTACTGCAAGCACAATTTACCTTGCTTTAGGAAAAAAAAAAAGTTTTCTTATGAATTAGTTCTGTAACTCAGTTCACCACAAGATCACATGCATCGGAAGCAGCAGAATGCAGAAATACGCTTGGGGGGGGTCAGGCAGAACATACATGTTGGCACAAGTTGGTCATGGCACCACGGACTTGGATGGCTTCCAGAACCCACTGCCCAATCCCCAACGGTTAATGTCAGGGTCATGATGGGAACCTGAAATCCCTGATGGAGTCACAAAAACCCTTCCACACAAGATCCACCACTGGACAGGCAATACTTTAGACCAAAAGCAAGACGGAGCACTGTGGGAGGAACATGACTCACATGGATCTGAATCTGACCTAGACGATGCCAACAAGAAGGCCAAGAAACACTTTCTAGTTCCTACTGCCTATAGAGGTACTTTGCACTTATTCCAAGACATCACTGTATAAATCCTGCAACTCTAGCTCTACACTGACCATCATTCAGAGAGTAAGCTACCTGTCCTATCTCCAGGCTCAAAGCAGTATCAAAGTCCTGATCTGAATAATAACCTCCCTGTTGCAAGGAGTGAGTTACTTGGCACGCTGTCTTCCCCATGCTGGGCTCTATAGTTCTTGCTAATTTAGTAGCCAGTATCTCTAAGTTTCTAGAATGCCCAGAAGCAGAAAGAGTCAGGAAATATGAAGAAAAGAAAGGTAAACTCACAAGCACTAGACTTTGCATAGAGTAAATACTACAAGTACTAGTAAAAATAGCGAGAAAGTGATCATTTAAACACATCTAGGAGAGGACAATATACTAGAAACTTGTCTGTCTTCATAGAGTAAGGTGTCTCAAATCACCTTAATGCCTTCTCCCACCAGTGTTAAGAGCAATAGCACACTGGCCCAGTCTCTGGTAGGGCAGCCTTAGCTTTAGTAGAGAGTCATTTTATCTGGGTATCAGCAATCCATGAGAGGCAGCATTAGCAGGCACATTAGCTTACTTTGCTCGTTTAGAAATCTTTTATTCTGTTTTGAACCAACAGATCAACGTAAAAGAGTTTGAACACCTGCCAGCACCTTGTGCCCTTGTTAAATGTGACATCAAATTCCAAGGACTAAAAAGCTAATCTGACGTTTTGTCATCACTAGAAAATAATTCTTCCTATGCTTTTTGAGCTATATATCTGACACTACTATGTGAAGGTATAATCCCAACTGTGAGATTTACACCAAAAATATGTAAAGTATCGATCACTTAAGAGCTAGAAGTAAATCAAACCAATTTCATATAAGAACCTTTTTTACATAAGCTTGAAGTGATGTTTCAAAGGAAGGTAAATCTGCATATCAGAAATAAAATATTTCCAAAGCCACCGCAACAATATAAAGCCATGTATTATTTGCAAAGTTTTAGTACTAATTCAGTTTGGTTTTAGTTTTAATTAAAAGATTATCAACATAAATGTGATTTTTTTTTTCCTTATAAGCAATCATAATTGGAAATACTCCATGCTAAGTCAACAGCATTATTTGGTCAGAGCGTAAGAGAAATGTAATTTAAAGGGTTTTTTCTTACAAAATGTTTCAAATTGTGACACATAGTTTATAGTCACATAAAGTAACTTGAAATGTCCATTACTTCACAATGGATTTTTTAATCTAAATATTTTAATTCCCTCCCAAATTGCAGAGTAGCCCAGAAAAATCAAAATTATGGATTTAATTAGTTCTGTTATTAGGTTTATCTTAAGCAACTTGGTCCACAGACAGATATTAATTCCTTCTAGAGGTATACATGCATATCAACATCACAATACTTTATTCCCCTTTTAAATTCTCTAGCCTTGAAACAGCCTAGTCTAAAAATCGTACTGCGTTAATGGGAGTATGTTGCTGAGGTCTCTACGTATATTGTTAAAATGACATCTACCACTGAAATAACTACTCCTCTGTTGGAAAACCAACCAAGGGGACATGGAAACCAAGTCTGTAAAACTGTGATGAATTAACAACAGTGCCTGCTTGTCTCAGTTATTAGTGGGCTCATCCTCAAAAATCTCAGCTATTCTAACATTTTACACATTGAACACTCTTCCAGCACACGTTCAATGGGGCTAGTGGACCTAGTCCTAAACCACAGAGGATTACCTGAATACCACAAAAACATACACAGTTTTTGTTTTTAGCATTTGTCCTCCATCTATCCATTTTCTCACCTTCAGCAAGGTTTGGAACAGCAGGTTAACTTCCCTGCTTCTAAGCAGCCCTGGAGAAAGCTGAAACAAAGTAGATTTTTTTTCCGCGAGGCTCTCTAATATACCCAAAACCTGGGTGAAGTGATATTCGCAGAGATGGTACAGGCACATCCCTTCCTCTAAGAGAAAGCACGTAGGGGCAGAACAGCTCGTGCACCTGCCTTCTCCAGGAGGTGGCAGTAAATTTACAAACAGTCTAGGGAGAAGAGGCATGATGACACCCAAGAAGCAGCGCTACATTCTGGTAATTAAATTTGTGAGTTTTCAATCCCCCATTCAAACTCAAGTTCACTTGGCCCCAAGACATTGAACATATTTTATGTTTTTGTTAGTTCTTCCCTCTAATATCTTCTTTTGACTAACAGAGTGCTAGACTTCTTCAGAAATTTTTATTATTTAAAACTTCAAATCTGTTAGAAACCTAAATATGTTCTATTGCACACTCTTGCATTATGAAAATCTATAATCTTCCACCACGTGGCTGCTGTTACTAGTGACCTTTAATCTGCTCTCTACCACGACGCAAGCAAATGAATCGAACGAGGCTAAGCATATGAATGAAACAGGGGTTTTCTTTTCTAACCCTTCTTGCAAACTGATGGAACAGGATGTACTATATAGAGCTTGCTTTGAGCAAATGAAAAACTTAAAAACAGCTAGGATGCAACAGTATCAAAGTAGCATCCCTGCACTTGTTAAAAGCTATAATTATTCATGGACTCAACACTCGAAATTATTAAGATGATAAAAATGCAAACCCAATGCTTTCAAAATACCTCCACTTTACAGTACAGAACATTTGTTCTCCTTATCCCTCATCTTCAAAGGTTTATCATCCAGAATTTTATGTCGTTCTCCAAACAAGATTTTATTTTGAAGAAACAGAAGGTATTTTCACGAGCAAAATCCAATAAAGTGCAATACAACACCAAAGAAAATCATACAAATCCAGGTTTACTTTTATTACAGAAAAAATGCCAGAGAACAACATTTACTAGTCTTGAAGACATTAGTCTGTTGCTCTGCAATTGCAAAAGAGAATAAAGACATAAAGGGAGAAATTTTAATCAAATCGCAAGATTTTGTCAGCCAAAACTGTGAATCAGCCCATTAAAAAAACCAAGCCAAACAACAAAAAAAAACAACAAAAAAATAAACCACAGCCCCACGCAACATAACTTTTCTTCTCAAGCTGAACCCATTTTTTAACTACAAGTTAATGCTTCTTGCAGAAGCTTGGCAAAACAATTTACATGAAAACCAACTGTGTTCTGAAGGTTAACTAATCAAGAACTTCAACGAAGTAAGTGAGGAACATAAGAATTCTAAATTACTCATACAGTTGTTAATGTATATTTTATTATCATTGTATTAGATTATTGGAATTTTTAATGAAAAAAACTTGGTGAAGAAAAGATTCAGCAACGAAACACAGATAACATTAACAACAAAAAGAAAGACATATGTGCCAGATCATTCTAGTCAAATGGAATGAAAATGCCATAGTTAATTCATTCTGAAATACAATGTCCAGGTTACGGGAAGAGACAGGAGAGGATCTCTAGTTTACTAGTTTTGAGCTTTGTTACAACAGGGCCCTTTTTCATTATTTTTAGGGAGAAGGGAGGAATCTTTTTAAGATACATCAATGTTGTAATAGTGACTTTCCTTAAAAATAATTCTAAAAGTAGCTAAAATAGACAAAACCCAGTGATATGCTAATATAATTTAATGCTCTACAGTCTTCACTACACTCTAACAGCATCCTAGTAAGGGACTCTTTTTTACTGATGAGAATTAAGGTGTTCTTTGCTTAGGGTTACATTTAGAAGATCATGGACCTATTCAGAGAGTGATGCAACCCTGAGAATGGAAGGGACCAGTTTTATTCTTGTGGAAGCTACGGCACAAGTTGATGGGGTGCAAATGATGCATGTTGATGTGACTCTACTACAGAGCTGGCTGGGTCTGGTCGCATGCCATGGACACAAAGTTGGGCACGGTGCCAGACTGGAGATCCTACGCAGTCAGCAAGACCAAGCGCCAGAAACCCAAAACACTCATGTTCACTTCATTTAAGTCTGTACACCAAGTCTATTGCACCTAGAACAGCTACAAACTGAAATAGTTCTCATTCGCCACTAGCACAGGAGACACTCCAAAAACGTTCTTTCCAAACAGTTGTAAATATGTTTTAGGACTATTCTCCCCTTAATAGTAATAAACATAACTGTTTACTAACAAACCTTCTAAGAGTAAGCATTATGTTTTCCATTAGTTCTAGACTATCTGCCCTGTAGAAAAAGAGATTACAAGATTAAAAGCAGCCTCTCCCCACCCTCTATCTTATTTTTATTGTGATACAGACTTGTGAGGTGTACTATGTGATTAAATGCCTTGTTGCAGTGACATCTAGGTTTGGATTTGGCTTCCCCCCCCCCCCCCCCTTCACTGCTTACACAAAAAGTTGTCTTGTATTAAGGAACAACTGAAATTACAAATCCTTTTAACAATGAATTACTTAAGCATTTCAAGACCTTAAAAACAGAAGAATGAAGAATGACGCCCTCCCAGTTCAGCTTGTTCAACTTCTCAGCAACTTTGGCATCATCTTTGCATGTGGATTCACACAGCAAAGAGCAACTCTCCCGCTCTCCTACAGGTAGGTGTAAGGAGTTACATAACAAAATGCAAGGACATGAAGGATGTTTTGTGGTTTATTGGGTTTTTGATATCCTAAGAATCAGTGTCATCTACCGTGCAAGAAAACCAGCCCCTCTCTCTCCTTTCATCCCATTTTCCCTTCTCCCAGAAGGGACAAGGATGCCAGTAGTGTCCCTCAGTTCCCAGTCCCATGTCGTAGGCTGCAATAGCTGACTGATAAAGTCAAACTCTTCCCTTCCTGTCACAGACAGGCTTTCCCTGGCATCATACTGTCAGAACCTGAAACCCAGCAGAATCCTGAGATGAAATCTTACTGAAACATTTTTTAGTAATTCATAGTAGGTAAGTTTCTTCATGCTCCCTACAAGTTATAACATGTTGCTTTGATTATACTCAATACAAAATGCTTGAAGATATTTCTTCACTGTGATAACTAAAAACAGACCATTGTAAAACCAAACCCAAAATTTTAGATTCAAATACAAGACTCGAAAGATCACTCCTAAGCTCTAAATTCTAGTACTCATGCTTTGATCTTAAACTGCACTCCAATTTGTGGATTAAAATGAGTCAGGAAAGAAGAGTTCTATGATTTTGATGTCCATCCTCCATTTTTACACACTGTAATGATTTTCCACACAGCAAGCCTATATTATAACTATTATTGTTTTGGAAGCTAAACAAATAGGATTTTTTTTTTTTCTTCCCCAAAACAGTAATGAATAAATATAAAACAAGCCCTATGAAACAGGCATCAAGGTTTTAAGGAGTGCTCTTGAATGCACTGTTTTTTAAGAAATTACAACCAATGTCTGCAAAGACTCAGCCAGGAATTTTATAAACCTCTGCTTTGGGGGGAGTGTTTTAGTCTCAGGGAGTCTAGACCACAGGAAAATAATACAAAAGGTGCCTAAGCTCAGCTGGTCTGGCTCAGCCTTGAGTTGGACTAGTTACTTAGAATCTGGTCAACTGTTTATCTTTGCCCATTTGGCGAGAAAACGCTGACTCACAATTTAAGTTCCCTATTTCTCTCTCAGCTCAGGCATCTGCATTCCTCTAATTCTCCACCCTCTTCCCCTTTATGGGATCAGGGACTAGCATAACGCGAGGCTGTAACACACTGACAGCCAACTCAAGCATGGCAAGATTTCTGCACTTTCAAGGTGAAAAATAAAAATAAACCTAATATTTAGCCCAATTTTGTTAGATGTGCTTTCTCAGAATGTGTGGGCTGTTCCCAGTACTTCCATTCTTACTATTCTATCTTCCAAACATGTAAGAAGACTGAAAAAGAAACACAGATTTCCTACGTAATCACCCATTAGACCCACAGAAATCCAGGAAGTACCAGCTCAAAACATACACAGGCTGTATATACAGCAGTAGTTGAAAGTTACATTCTCTTATTCTGGTAATTATAGACAGGTTTAAATATGATACATATTTTATACTTCATTGAATTAGTTTACCCTGCTAATTATTTTAGAGAAGTAATCTAAATATAGCACTCCCCGCCGCGGAACTTTCTGCAACCATTAACATCTGACAATACATTACAAGACAAAGAAATATTCAAGGGTTCCCTTCCCACGCCTGACCCAGAAACGTGTTTCTTTCATTCGTTCTGTAGGCCTTTTCTATTGCTGCATATTACTTTGGGCCTCTTAGCATATCCCAAGCTTTAAAAGTAACCACTAAAGTCATGGACTATCTTCTGTGCTATTTCACTGGGGTTTATTCTAGTATAATTACAATTTTGTAACTGATACAGTGTAATGCAGAACAGGCACTGTATTCAAGAGTGAGGATCACAGCTCTCTTATCCCAGATACCAGACAGCGAAACAAGGGCATCGCGAATAAGAACTAGTTCCTACAGCACCTGAACTAACCCACTGGTTATCTCTCAATTCTTACCATGCACGCATTTATACGGTTAAGGAAATAGTAATGCAATCATCAGCTGATACAATTCCCCATATCCAAGGAATGAAGGGACTCAAACAAGCAACACATTCCTTCAGAATAGGATCTCTGTGTGTTTCATCCAACCTGTCCATTCTGTTTGATTTTTATTATTTTTGTTTAAGGGAAGCTTAGAAAGGGAAACTTAAAGGCAGTATTTGCAGATTTTCCAACACCGTCAAGTCACAAAAGAATAAATACATGTTGTATCCATGATGATGCATCTACTGCCTGTGCAAGCTTACTTGATCCAAACAGGCTGAGCTCACACCATACTTGCAGAATGACATTAAGGTGAATCTGCACTGGCTGTTTGTCTGAGATTTTGCCTGAAAGCAGCTATGTCCCGATGAAAAGGGGGATGAGGGAGTGCGGAAGAATCTGGTTAAAACAGCATATAACAAAGATAAAAATACACATTGAATTATGAACAATGCAGCTTGAAAAGGTTGTTGCAGAAAAGTAGCCTGAAGCCAGGGATGTGCTAATTAGGGCATTTAATTAAATAATATTAAATAGATAGATGGAAACAAGTAAAGGAAATTTATTCCCCTCTCCACACAATATGGCGCCCAATCATAGAAATAAAAAGTAAATCAGACTGCTGAATTCTATTTTATGACAGCACAGAGTAGTTTAGTTTTACCCTGTCTTACCCTTCTTCTTGAGCAAAGATGGTCCATCAAAAGAAGAGAGATGAAAAATTATGCTCATGTAACCCAGAGTCATATTTATAGTTAAGTGCAACAGTAACACTGGAATGTTTTATGTAACTCCTCCATTGCTGCTTTTAAATAAATGCATTAATTTTATCTTTAATATGGCTGAGAGGATGCTAACGCCAAAAGATTCCTGAATCTTTTTTTTTTTTTTTTTTTTCTCTCCCAAGGTGTGAAAATCCTTAGCAATTGGGCCAGTGGGACATAAACTCTTGCTCAGCGCCCCAGTAAATTATTTCAGAGTATCCACAAAAAACACAGCATAGCTCAGCAAAAGTCAGACTGCTTTGAAAACTAACACCAACCAGGCCCTAAAAGGAAGAAGAATGTTTCAGGAAGCCATCATTTGGAGTGACTTGTCTTTCACCCTTTCTGTAACCCAGCTGCTACCTGAGATTGAAGAACTGAGTCAAACAGAATTTAGACTTTAAAGAATAGCTCAGATAGTCTTTATATCCATCATAAACATCATCCCAAAGTATAGGTGTTAAAACAGATCTCCCCAACATTGTCCTTTCAAATGCTTTTTTTTAGCCAAATGTTTCCCACAAAGAACTCTTCGCTGAATCAACCAGATACAGCCACTCCTATAAAGGGTGAAGTTAAGGGTTTCCTTTTGGTTTCACAGCTGATTTTCCCCTGAGGCATGCATCCCTGAGTGTACCAAGCCCAGGGAAGCACCACCACACAACAGTCTATCGTATCATGCAAATGTAAGGAACCTAATGATTAAAGAGCATGCCCTCTAACAATACTAATACATGAAAGAGTAGCATAAGCATAGTATTTTCTCTGCCTGAATGATTTAAAATTGGAAGCAAAAGAAAAAGAAACCTCATTTAGTAATTATTATTTGGTAGTTTACAGAAATGTTGCACTACACTGGCAAACCTAATCCACACTTCCCCATGAAAAGACAGCTTCCCTAGTGGTTCTGAGCAAGGCGATAATACACAGTTTAATGAGGAACAACCAATCACCTGTAGTTCTGGTGGGGCAAACGCTCTTCTTCCCCTTCCTAAATCAGTTGCTACCATTCAAAGAATATTCAAACCAAAAAGGTATCAGCATCTTCTTAGCTGCTGGTTTCACCTTGGAGGGTATACTGGAAGCTACTGGTGAATATTAAAACATTGGTCTATTATATAGTTTAAAAAAAAAAAAAGTAATCCATATGAGAACATAAGTTGTGAGCAACATCTCTCAAAGCTACAGCACAAATTCAAATCCTGTCCAGACAAACAGTAAAAGGAAGTAACCTATATGGAATACATTTGCTGTTTGACTTCCAAACATTGAGAACCACTGCCATGGAACAGGTCAAGGACATCTGTCCTGAGATGACAAGACTACAATCCACCAGGGACATCAAAACTGTCAAACACTCCCCAGATATTTTTCTTAACCACTCTATCTTTCACTGACTAGGCAGCCCTCTATGCAGTTTCTACACGATAGCCTCCTCACTAAATAGAAATGTTAGCTGGCTTGTTGCTCCTTCATTAGTTACGCACACCTATACCTCCTCTTCAACGATTCAGAAGGGGATTTAAATAACACAGTGTGATCAGGCCAACAGCTTAACTCTAAATTTGCAGGCCTAGCACTACTGAAAATCATAATACTAAATATTTTAATATTTGAAAGTACAAGAAACATTAACTACACCATAAAAAAAGTTTAACAGATATTCATGCAAATGCAAACATTTACATCTAGACAGAGCACTCAAAACTTGTATTAAATATCAGATAATCCTCAAATGTAGCATGAGCTGCCTAAACATGGAAAGAAACCGTGGTAGTCCCCTTACTGATCTTATTTCTAACTAAAAGTGACTTGCTATTTTGCTCAAAATAGCTTGACTTGCTCAAAAACACATCAGGTATTCCAGATGTAGACAGCAAGACTGAGTTGCTATGTTTTTGAGGATACATTCTGATTATAGTCCTTAACTTTGAGAAAAGATGCTGTCATTTTGTAATCGATGACAAGCCAAGAGCTTTCCCCCCTGCAGTAGACAAAAGGCTCTCCTAGTGCTTCATAAAGCGTCCTCTAAATTTATTGTTTTCACATGTCATCCTTTTCCTTTAAGACTTGAAACAGGAAAAACCATTGAACATAGTATGTGACTTACATAATTTACTTGACGTGTTCTTGATAGATGCTATCATGTTCCCGCAGTTATCTTGTTAAACAAAGTCACAGAGTCTTCCTGTACAAGCCTGCTTTCCCAGACTCCTTCACAATTCAGGACATACTTAGGTAAGTTCTATGTCCAAGTACCACAAATTCCAATAGCCCAAAGCCGTCATGAAAATCAGAATTTATAAGCACTCTTTGTTTATTTCTCCCCTCATGGGGCAACCAAATAACTATGGCATTCACTGTGTAGTCTTTGATCACAGGATAACAGAAACTACACACTGTGCAAAGAAAATGCATCAAAAAGCACCAGTGTGTATTTCTTCTAGCTCTTTGATCATTTTGATAGACTTCAGAATTAGAAAACAAGCGCCTGGAAAAAGTCATTACTAACTCCAAACACATTTAACCAACTTCATTAGTCAAATAATGATTGTTTAATGAAATACATTAGAAACATTAACAGCAACAAACAAGAAAGAAAAATTCTAATGAACAAAATTATAAAAAACTTGGAAAAAGAAAAGCAAATTCATGTTTGCTTGTTTGTTGGCTTTGGGTTTTTTTTTTTTTTGTTTGGCCAGTTTTTTTGTTTGCTTGCTTTAATTTAGATCATGATTTAATACCTTTATCCTCTAAGAGCATTTCAATTCACTTTTTTCTGCACATGCTCAATTTAGTGAATAAAACGTATTGTCGCACAGGAAGGAACAAGTTTTAACACTACAATAAAACAGTAACTATTAAGACTTTTTTTTCATATAGAATAAAACTTGTAAAGAAAAACAATGTCTATCTACTTCAAATGGAAAGCCAAACAAAACAAAACAAGATCATGTACCTTCTTCTCTTCAAAGTCAATGTTGCAAGAAGCCAACTTGGCACATATGCTATCCTAAAACATGTCAGGTCCCATTCCATATTAGGAATTTGTAACTAATTCAATCCAAACCTTTGTTCAATCTATTTGTAACTATACTTTGAGATGCCAAATTATTTTACCAGAGACATATACACGGGCACAAAATATCAAAAAGGTCTCACTGGAAATACATGCCTTAAATGCAGAAATATGCACTGCTGCAATTTTTTAAAACAATGACTTATTTCTAGGCACGCTCACAGTCATCATCTTCATGCAATTCAATAAAATATTTTATCAAAACCTATTTTGCTATTGCCTCTACCTGCCTGAGTGACTTCTGAGCTTTTTCTTAGCTTCTCATTTATGGCTGAGCTCAGAAAAACAGGTTGCACTTCATGGTCTAAATGCAGTCCAAATGTTTACAAAAAGCACTTAGTCTTGTGAAACGTAGTAATTTCTTCACCATAATATTTTTTGCATTTTCTAAATAGATTACTATTTGTTTCTGGGAGATAATGTATAGCAGTCACATCAGCTGTATTTCAGCTACTAGGGAAGAAAATACCTGTTTCGGTATTTCCCATATTCAAATTAGTACTTCCAGAGTTTAGACTGTTTATTCCAGACTCACTGGAGCCTTTGGATTGAAACACTTCACCTTTCATTTCGCTGCCCACCACAGTGTTTGGACATCATGTAGAATTTATTTACGGCATTTGGAGTCAAAACTTGAACAGATTGGAGGAGGGTAGCCAAGACAAGATGCCAATCCAATCAACCACAAGCAGTAATCTACTGAACGAAGAAAGGAGGGAAAGCAGCAGAAGGAGCTAGTGCTCAGAGTCAGTTTTCAAACAAGTGGCTCTACTGAACTAAGCCAAATCACCACCACCAGCATCCTGGTCGAAGCAGCAAGCTGAACAACACCATCCGTCCCTGACACACCTTTGCATCTCACAAAACTTAATTTGGAGGAAGTAAAATTTCACAGAGTGGTCTTATTTTTCCTCAGCAAGCATAGTTCTGGACAGAATCTATTTCTCAAAACAAAACCATTAGATTTCTTAAAAAAAAAAAAAAAAAAATGTTTTGAGTCAGAAAGATCTGAGCATGGGCTCCAGCATCAACTGGAGCCCTGCCACATCAGAGGCCTTCACTCAGAGATCCAGGAGGAGGGTGCAGTTACTCACACCTCGGGCAGGAGGGAATGTCTGGGATCACTCGCTGAGGCTAGAGCAGAGGGAATTGATAGCCTTTCCTACAGAAGGTGTGCCCTGGTTGAGGAACTGTGTCAAGTCATGGATTTGTAGGAGGCAAACAGACTGTACAACATCAGAGAAAATTAAGACGTATCTTCTCCAAGACTTCACAGACACAAGAATCTGAACCACCAAATGCACAGAAGGAAGGAGAAGCAAGATTCTGTGCTTTTTGGAATGGCAAATGGAGATCCCCAAAATGTGGAAGACTGGAAGCTTGTGACTTCCGGCAAGAAGAAGATGCTCTTTCTCCATCCAGAGATCTGCAACTGCAGAACAAGTTCAGTGCGCTAGTAGCAGATTTGGGGGGCAGGGGTGGGGGGGTAGAACGTAATTCTGGTGAAACATCAAAACCAGATGAGCCTGAACAATGCAGCAGCACCAACAAGACGTGGCAGGTACTTGCTGCACGATACTCCCTTGCTATGGACAACAGCAGACCTGCTGACCTGCTGCAGAGGGGAGCCTTGGATTCAAGATTCTGCAGAGATACTGATGAGGCTTGGCCTCAGACTATTAACCCTTGTGACTCATCCACGTAGGCATCAACGATACTGCCAGGAGGAACACTAGGCATGTGACTACACGGCTCCAGAGGTGAGGATCATGGGCCCAAGGTGGTGTCTCTTCAACCCTACCAGTGCAGAGAAAAGGCCTGAGAGAGAGCAGACAGATCCTGTGGATCCACACAACTGGTGATGACAACAGAGATTTGGGTTTTGCAACCAACGGACTCTCCTTCAGGACTGAGGCTACTAGGCAGAAAGGGGATCCACCTCATAAAATGGGGCAAGAACATCTCTAACAACAGACTGACAGACATGTTGAGGAGAACGAGGAGAGCTCTAGACTAGAAGTGATAAAGGAGGGAAGTTACAATCCAAAGTTGAGTGAGAAAGTGATGAGCTGTGTTGGAAAGCAAAGGGTACAGGGTGATAGGCATTAGAGAGACTTTGAAAAAAATAAAACAGGGTGGAAGGGCACCCAGTTCATGGGCCTATATACATGTGCATATAGCCTGGGAAAGAAGCAGGAGGAGCTAGAGCTTGGCATGCAGTCAGAGAAGTGCAACATTGTTGGAATAACTGAGATACGGCTGGCATGACTGGAGTGCTGTGGTAGACAGATATAAGCTCTTCAGGAAAGACAGGAAGGAGAAAGGAAGAGAGAGTTTACCCTTCACAGAAAGGGGCAGCTCAAATTTACAAGGCTCTTCTATGGGATAGATGAAGACACCGGCTGAGAGCTTGTAGGTTAGGATCCAGGGAGAGGCCAGGGAGGGCGACAGTGGGGTGGAAATGTGTTGCATCTGCCCAATCAGGGTGAGAAAGTAAACAGAGCCTTCTTTAAACAATTGGAGAAAGTAGGGGGATCACAGACCCTGGTTTGTATGGGGAACTTCAACCTCCCTAACACCTGCTAGAGGGGCAGCGTGGCAGGATGCAAGCAGTCAAGGAGGTTTCTGGGTGGTGTCAGAGACAACAACTTGATGCAGGTACTGGATGAGCCAACCAGGGGTGTTGTACAGCTGGATCTACTGCTCTCTACGAATAACTTGTTGGGGATATGATAATCAGCAGAACTCTTGGCTGCAGTAACCATGAATTAGGGTTCAAGATCCTAAATGGAGTGAGGAAGGTAACAGAGTACAGACCCAAGAATTCAGGAAAGCAGTCCTCAGCTTCTTCTGAAAACTTTTAAGCGCGATACCACGGGAGGCAGCAACAAAGGGTAAAAGAGCTGAGGGACTTTAAGGAAAGCATCTTCCAGGTGCAAATACAGTCTCTATCCTGATAACCAGGAAGACAAGCAAATGCCTGAGGAAACTGGCTTGGCTAAGCAGGGAACTCCTGTCAAGTTCCAATGAAACAGCGCAGCATGCAGGAGGTAGGAGCAGGGACAAAGGAGGAACTCAGAAATGTTGCCCAGACATATAGGCATGGTATTAGGAAAGCCATAGCCGAAACGGAGTTGACAATTTCAAGGGTCACACAGGGTAGCAAGAAGAGCTTATGCTGCTAAATTACTAGTAAAAGGCTGAACAAGGAAAATGCAGGCCTGCAGCTGAACATTGCGGGTGATTTACTGACAGCGGACACAGATAAGGCTGACATACCTATGTAATCTTTTCCACAGTCTTCACTAACAAGGCCTCTGTGTTTAGTGAAAGGGTTCAAGGAGGAGAGGAACTACCAGCAGCAGATGAGGATTAAATCAGAGATTATGTGCCACACAAGTCTGTGGCATCCACTGGGCTGCATCCAAAGGTTCTGGGAGAACTGCCTCATGTCTTGCAAGATTGGGAACAGTCAGCAAGGATTTAGCAATAGTGAATCATGGCTGACCACCACAATTGCTTTCCATGATCAAGTGACTAGATTTGTGGATGTGAGCAGGGTTGTGGATGTCATTCACCTTGGTTTTACAAAGGATTTCATCACTGTCACTCACGATATTCCTATATCCAAGTTAGGATGTTGCACTTTGGGCAAAGAGAAGCTGAACACGCACCAGCAGTGTGCCCTAACCACAAAGAAGCAGCACAGCCAGGAGAAGGCAAGGTATAACCACCCTCTACACACAAGCGCGCATCTCAAATACCAGCTCCGGTTTTGTGTGCCCCAATACAAGAAATACGTCAACAAGCTAGAGCAAATTTAGCAGACAGCCACCAATATGGTCAGTGGCTGAAGCACTGGAACTGTGGAGAAAGGCTGAGGGAAAGGAGCTTTTTTTTGGTCTGGAGAAGTGATGGCTTCAGGGGGGGATCAAACAGCAGCCTGACACTACCTATGACGAGGTCATCAAGACCACAGACGGCTGGTTCTTCATGGTGGCACACTTCAAAAAGAGAAGAGGTAACAGTGGTAAGCTGAAATAACAGGTAGAGACTGGATAGAAGGAAAATAAACATTTTCAATGTGAGGACAGTCAAGCAGTGGACCAAGTTGTCCAGACAGGCTATGCAGTCTCCATCCTTCAAGACCCAAATTGGATAAAACCCTGGGCAGCTCCATCTGATGTCACAGTTGATCTTGCTTTGAGCAGGAAGCTGTACTAGGGACCTCCTGAGATACCCTCTAACCAGGATCATCCTATGATCTGATATAAATAACATGAGCTAAAAATCAGTCTCAGACTCCTTTTTTTTTTTTTAAGCTATTTTCTTTTAAGGCTTTCCAACTATCAAAAGTCTATACATCACTTATTACTCTTCCTTTTACTATCCTGACATGCTGAATGTCTACCTGCATAAAAAAAACTACAGCTTGCACAAAGCTTACCCATTATTTAAGTCTCATGTAATACAGGATTTTGTGGGCTTAAGAGTCTTCAACAATGCACAAATGCCAAGCTAACTTTCCACAGAAAGATCAATTTCACGGTGTTAATGAAGATGTCATTTAAAGAACTTAAAAGAAACTGATGACTGACTTCAACATAGATGCAGTTGCTGTATGTATACTGACTGTAAAATATATCATACATACACACATTTACATAACAAATAGATATCTAGCTTTATATACTTGCACACACACACAACAGGTATAATACATTTGGATCTACCTGCTTTTTATACAGTTATTTGGATGCACGTGCATTTAACATCTACCTCAACAGAAAATGGGGCAGGGGAGTTGCCCCTCAAGTAGTTTAAATAAAAAAATTGACACGTCCTCAATTCATAGTCATTTACCTATCAGGCCAATATAGTAACATGACTGCGCTGTGTGAGGAACCTCACATTGACAAAGGAGCACAAATACACCCAAGACAACTCTAAGTCTTAATAAGAAGACATACTAAGAGCACGTGATTTCTGTTTGCTTCACTTAACTTGGCAAAATTGTATTGCAGTTACACTGTGACTTTTGGCAGTTAAAGGACTCAGGGAGATTGATAAAAGTAAATTCAAAAATAGCAGATCACCTGGAGATGAATGCAAAAGGGAATGTGTCAAAAGGAATAAGTTAAAATGCTAATTTAAAATTCAGGATAGTACTGAATACATTAAAAACAAACAGAAAACCTCCAAAATCCCCCCAAAACACAATAAAAAAACCTATCCAAAACCTCCTTAAATTTGGGAATCTGGGAGGAGGTACAATACGATAGAGGCAATTATGAGAAAATAAACAAATCTAAAACAAAGCTTTTACGAGCTAATTCAGTACAGAAATCATTCAGTGTGCCCAAATGAGGACATTTTCATGAAACAGAAGAAGTAGTTGCACAATGAGTGCATACTAAAGGAAGAAACAGAAACCCAGTTAGCTGAAAAATCATTAGAGTTCTCAAGTAATAGAGTGAGCACAAAACATTCCATGGGAACAAGTTGAAGCTAGCAATGGTTAGAAAGGAGAAATAATACATCATAATTTACCCACAGGGAAGAAATGTTCTTTGCCATCATCTACCTCCTGACTTTACCAAAACACTTACTGCATTTAAGCTGCATGTGATCCAGCTATGCAACAATCACAATTGTCTACTCAGGCAAATACGTAACACAGATGAGACACCAGTTTACTCTGACAAACCATCCAACTAAAACCATTCTCATGGTTTAACCCTGGATGGTAACCCAATACCACGCAGCCGCTTGCTTACTCCCCCTCTCCCCAGTGGGGTAGGGGAGAAGAATCAGAGAGAAAGGAAAACTCATGGGCTGAGATAAAAACAGCTGACCAGGACAGCAAAGAAAAAGATTAAAATATATTAATATTAATAATAAAATAATATATAAGGATAATATTTAAAATGAACGATGCACCATTTCTCACCACCTGATGACTGATACAGCCCATCCTGAGCAGCAGGCAGGGAGCAGGGATATTCCCCAGCAGCTATCCCACAACAGCAAGTTCCAGAGAAAGAGTGAGCGAGGGAATGAACAGCCAAACAAACGCAAACGAAAAAACCTGAATGAACGAGAAAAGGGAAAAAGAAGGGAACCCGAAGGGGACTGGCCCACCAGCCGACCCTCACTTGTACCGGGCATGACATCTATGGTATGGAATACTCTCTTTGGCCAGTTTGGATCAACTATTCTGGCTCTACCCCTCCCAGGTTTTCGCACCTGCACATTAGCAAAACCTGGGAAGCTGGAAGATGTCCTTGGTCGTTCAGCAGCAACCAGCAACATCAGTGTGCTGTCACTATTCTTCACACACTAAATCCAAAACACAGTAGCTGCTGGAGAGAAAACTAGCTCCATCCCAGCCTAAACCAGGACAACCATGGAAGAAACAGTTGCAAAATCTATCGCCTTAAAAACTTTGGGATTGAAAAAAAAAAAAAAAAGAAGTGCATTAAACATATTGGCATAAAACAATGCCAAAAGAATATATGCCTACAGGGCATCTGAATGAAAATGAACCAATCTCAGAAAGGCCAAACATCTCCTGCTTAGAGTACTTAAATTAAAAAATGTTTAAAACCTAGCTTCCAAAGAGTCAGAAATGAACTTGAATCTAGTGCCTCATATCCAGTAGGCATTCTGTCAGTCAAGGTTACACATTGGTCTTCCTCGCTCATTACCTGGTAACCTGGAAACATGATAGTTCAAACAAATTTGTATGTATAGTGGAAAAGAGGACTGTAAAACCATGAATACGTTCTATATAATTTACAAGTTTCCATAAGATAGATGTAGCAAAACTGCTTGACAAAATTATCAGTAGATGAATGTGAGGCTTTCCTCCGCAATTTAAAACCACATCAAAAAGCCCCACACATATCCCTTCATGTTTATGATGTATCTTGCAAATCACAACTCTTAAATCAGCCAGAGATTTTCATGTTTATCTGTACCAAAGGAATTGCTGAATGGAAGGTTTTAGTGCAATCAAGTTATTTAGAAGTTTTAATAGAGAGATTAGAATTCACCTTCTTTTTTACTTGCCCCTAAAGAATGGTTTTTACTTGTTCTAGACACTACCAGGAGTTTTACATTCAAGAATTGCTAGAATATGAGGCCAAAGAAGAAACAAAAAAAATCATCTTTTACATAAATACTTCGAATAGTCAATGGTCAGTACAGCAACAGTGAAAATAAATCACCTTAAGAAATCAGTTTAGGGTTTTTGTTTTATTTTGTTTTTTTTTTTTTCCTTGAGATTGAAGGGTGGGGGAAAGATTGTAAGTCTTGGATCTTCTCAGTACATGAAAAATACTAAACGGTACATGAAAAGTACTGCAGTTAAGAATAGCTTCTTAAATCAGAAATCTACCTAAGAAACTATCTTAAAAACATAGCTTAGTATGAATTCACCATTCTATTCATATTGACTAAGTCAACTGATTTTCACCAACAGTAATATACAGTCCTTTAGATTTTATACCTTTCCTACTTCTGTCTCACAGCAGGTTTGAGAAATCACTGAAATCATTATGTACATATAACCTTAGCTGGTGTCAAATTTTCTTCTGAGTACAGGGCATCGCATTTCCTATACTGTATGTCACTCCACAACTACATGTTCAAGTACAAAATACCATTTCCTTTGGTTCCTGATTTGCTTTCAAAATACCCTTCCTTAGGAAGGTGTCAACTGGCATTCCTGGTTTCAGTGTTTGTCTTCTCAGCAACAGAAAAACCTGCTGCCATGAATGTCTATTGCCTTATGCCAGGCATACGGATGGCCGAAGAGTTCTGGTATTTCTTCACTAAGTAAATTTGGTGTGGGGTAAAGCAGAAACCAGACTATACAATGAAATTCTAAAGTGTGAACATCGAATCGCATAATAGTCTGTAGAGGTAAGCTAGCGTTCCACACTACTCTCTTTCGCGACTCCCCTAGAAAGATGTCTCGTAATATAATCAAGTTAAACTTCAGTTTAGTTTTAATATCAGCTCCTACAACATTTGTCACCAAATTTAGTACTTATTGATATTTAGGGGTTGGAAAAAGAAAAGAAAAGATGACTGGTTTTTCCTGAAGGCCTTTTTTCTTCCCTAATTACTTTTATTCAATGACTTATAATGGGGGGGGGGGGGGGGGGGGGGGGGGGGGGGAATCACTTCTGTTTTAACCAATTAAAAAAAAATGCTTCAAAACTTTAAGTCATAGAGTTTATGCACTGAACTGCATTACTGTAACAAAGCCTTGGACCAATAGATTAGGCATCTTGTGGCACCATGACTCTGAGTATGTGTCACATTTATTTAATAATATATTATTACAGATCAATAACAACATCATATAAAATACATTCTTTTTAGTCAATTGCATGGCTTATTCTCTCCATCACAGAAATCGCAGGATTGGGCTTAAGACACCCCAGACACAGACAGAAGAGCTTGCTGAATTAAAGTGGGAGGTGGGGAAAGAAAAGAAGAAAAGGATAAGGACGGAAAAAAAAAAAGGGGGGGGGGGGGGGGGGGGGGGGGGGGGGGGGAGGGAGCTGAGATGAAGAAATAAGGCTATGCTTATTTGTGATCTTCATTCTTATACTTTACCTTGCAGACTTCTAGTTATTTCAATTTATAAAAAATAGGTAGGTTGGATGCATTTGTTTCCTCCATTACATATCAAATATGGTGTGAGCCTCAGTTTTCACTATGGCTAACGTAAATCCAAGAGACACAAAGCAGGAGAAATACTTCAGCAAACAGCCCCTTACCAGGTAACCAGGGTATTCACACAACAGACAGAGCTGGTGTTTTATGTCTGTAGTTAAAATGAGAAACAGGGTAGGTTCTGGTGCCATTGACTAATTTTAAGCTAACAAAGTCTCAGTAATCCCACACTTTACCTTTCCTCCCTGAAAAACATGAAAAGTTGAATCATTCCAATAGTTTGCAAAATATCTGGAAATTCATAAAAGTTCCGTAAAACGGAAGAAAATTTTCCATCTTGAGACATTTCTATTCATCAAGACCACCTCAATCAAGTATGCTTAAGAGATGCAAACGGACTCAGAAAGTAAAGCCATAGATTTATCACAAATTCTCTTTGCTGTCACGTCCACCGATATTCACTACATCTTTCCTAGGGGATAATTTGCCAATCACAACTACATTTGAAAAAACTGTAAACCAAACAACGCCTTCACTGATAGCCATTGACTTTCAGCAGTCTAAGGGCTTTGAGTGGTGTAAATGATAGCAGCATTTAACTTCATTTTACAGAGTAACAGCAGATTGAGAGTATTGTAATGCAAACCTGGAAAATTCTACACTATCAAATTTTTCTTTCATATGAAATGCTTCACCTTCCCTGCCATGCTTAATATGTGGGGTGTTGTGACTATGAAACCTTTCCCAATCATCACTGGAAACCCTGGCTCATCTGCTTTTTTTAGTCATAAATAATGAGCCAGTTTGCATGATTAATACAGGAAGACGACTTTGTACAAGCTGCATAGTTTAATTGAAGCATAAATCATGCAGCTGGTTATAACTTAGAACTATTATAATAATAAATGATTATATTTTCTCTACTTGCTTTGCATGCTTAATATAAAACTAAATTAATGCTCATCTGGTAGCCACTACATACCAGTGGTTGTAATCTGCTGCCAGGAAGCTGTTAATCTAGCTGCCAGGTGGTTGAAAAAGTTGAAGTACCTATGCTTTTTAGAAATAATTACTAGTGAAAAGCCACAAAGAATCACCTGTTCAGTGAATAATTTCAAGTCTGTGGTTAATTCTAAACATAAAGATAGTCCTACCATTTCAGCAAAGGCCTTGGCTACACAATTCACTTCCTCTCTCCATATGCTTAGAATTGTCATTTAATAATTTGGCAGCAAAATCACTTGGTTTTGATATTCAGTTTTTGGAATCAGCTATATTGATTCCAATTCGTCGTCTTGATCCAGCAACTACCGCAAGGAAAATATGTTTCAAAATAGACCATACTTTCAAACACAGATTTGGGGGGGGGGGGGGTGCAGCAATTCAGAAAAAAACATACCTAATTGTGTACTCTGGGAACTGTTAAAGGAGGAACGTTCCTCAAGTTTACCCATAGTTTGGAGGTCCACATCAGTGCCCAGTCACTTTGGAACTTTTCTTCTAAATGCAGACATCACATACAGAGGAGAAATTTCTACATTTACAGAATGAGAGCAGTTTCCTTGCGGCCACACACAAGCCAATCCATTTTTAAAAAAATTTTAAAAATCGGGATCTTTGATAGCCCTGTTCTGCACTTTATAATAGCAATAATATCATATATTGTGAGATATTTTATTGGTCTGCGAGATGTTCTGGTAGTACTAAACTGTGGATGAAATTCAAATTTGAAGCCAACCAGGATATTCCATATCTTGCAATTTAAAACTAGCCCCAGATCTGAATGGGTTGTTTCCCCGATTATTTTTAGCAAAGCCTGCCCTAGCTCTAAGAACCTCAGCAGCTTCCACCAGTATGAACATTGAAATCTTGGATCATCAACTGTAAAAGCTAAGTTCAACCAAACAATAGACTTTTTCAGAGCAGATCAGTATGCAGTTATTGAGCAAAGGCATATTTGTCATCTGTGCTGACAGAGAGAATTCAGGTGGATTTTATTTTGTTTCCCCTAACTGACAAATACACATATGTTTGAAAGGACAATACTGGAGGATTACAGTTAACGTACAAAGAGCTACACTATCAAATACTGTGGGAGAGCAACTAGCTGCAAACAATCTTACATATGCAAAAGAGCTTCCAGAACCATGCAAAAATCTCCCTTAGAAAAACTTCAACACCTTTTTTTTTTTTTTTTTTAAATAACCACATTCACATGTTTCACAGAAAAAAACCTTTTTCTTCAAAGCATTTCAGTTTTTCATGCGTGCTTACTACTGGGTGCTGACTGGTACTACCTTATTTGTCAATAAGACTCCTGCAGTCAATTTTTCAAGTTTATGTTTTGCCTTCATCAAAGTAACAGCAAAGATCGTGGACTGGGAAAATCTGAGTTTTAGAAGAATACCTCAAAGCTAGTAACTGCACCACTTACTTACCTAATTTTCCTCTTACAAGAGGGCAGGAGAATGAAAAAAACAACATATACCCATGTTGGTCACAATACTTAACGGAATTAAAGATATGAAATTCTACTTAAATAGCACAGCACAGGAAAAAATCCTAAATCCTACAACTACTAAAACACAGAAACACACTCTGCATTAACTTTGAGGACTTGACCTCCAGAGATGATGACCTCTCTTAAGATTCAAGTTAGGCTGGACTGCGAAGGTTAAGTAACATCAATTCAAACTGAAACACCAGGACTTACTAACTGCATGATATGACCACCACAAATTACATCTCTCTTGATCAGCTTGGCAATACTTTGCATTATTTCTGTTAAGATCATTCCTCAGTTGGTGTCCAGGGCCTATCAAAATGAACTGAGAACGAGTGGGTGGCTCCCCCTACTTTCCAGCTTTTTGATGAAGGCACTTCAGACAAGAATTTACTCCTTCAAAGAGAGCAGCCTTCTGTTTCAAGAAGCATTAGGAAATGTCAGGAGTTCACCTCAGGAGGTCATGCGAGAATATCACTTCTAAACTAACACTGAGGTGTCAAACAAAGTGCTGCATATCCCTCTTCTTCCAAGGAAAAAAAAAATGAATCCCCAAAACACTTAAAAATCTGGGATATATCCACTTCATCACTCAAATCTTGCTAAGTCAGAGAGAAAAAGGCTTTCCTTCCAACATTTTTAGCATCAAACACAAGCTTCCCAGTGAGATCTCTCACATTTATCTCAAGGGTAAGAGTTTCTGTGACTATATCTTTTGCAGGATCACTAAGGATCATCCTTAGGGTAACTGTCCAGAAGGAGCAAGCATTTTAAAGCTCTCACTTGGGGCCTTCTTTCCTCACAATCTTAATGCACATAAGGCTTAAATAAAGCAGATTTCCTTGACCTTTTCAAGTCCATTCTAACCCCTTCTCCAGGTTATTATTATGAGAAGTGCTAGCAAGTAAAGAGCTAGCTAACTTGAGCTTAGTGGTTCAAGACTACTAAAAAAACAAACAAACAAAAACCTAAAAACCAACACCCCACACACAAAAACACACAAAACAAAAACAAACAAACTAAAAAAAGAGTAATTTTCCAAACCCTCCTATGACTAAAGTTCCTTTTCACAAGGCGTCTTTGGGTGAACTGTAAGGAATGCATCCCACCGATTTTTTTTTTTTTTTTTTTTAACAAGTTCAATACAACAGTAATCACATGAAACTGCTAAAATAAACTAAGACTCAAGCATTGAGTATATTACACTCTATCTACAGGTCAAAAAATTCTATTAACTAATAATACAACAGTTGGATATAACTAAAATTATTTTATTAAAGTCACATCCTGCAGATATCAGGAATACCATGTTGCCTAGAATCCACTTCCTAGATTCTTAGGGGATTTAAATATGAGAGTCTTAAAGGAATAGTTGAAGAATGGATTGGTATACTAACAGAAAGACTATAGACTGTATGTATTTATAAAATACAGCAAACAACTCAAGGAATGAGTTCACAAATTAAGTCATTATCGTGATTAATTTATTAACTTCTAGAAATACTGAAAGACTACCATATTTGATGAATGTGGGAGGTTCCCAGAACATAAACTATAGGCCCTATGATGACTCCATCTTCACTTTCTATAACTACCTTCAGTTGTAGAGGCAAGAAAGTCTAGGATTATAAGTTTCAACTTTCTGCTTGTTTTGACCAAACTTCTCCAACTCATATTTCTATTGAGCTGAAGAATATCTAAATTACAATAGTATAAGTTCTGCATGTTCTATGTAAGAAACTAAGAAACCAGCAGGCTACAATGTCAACAGTTTTCCACAACGTTTACTCATATAAAATTAATTTTTTAAAAAATATATTTTACCATACTTTCTTCAAAACTAAAAAAACAAGTTATTAAAGTGATCTGTGTCTAGAAAAAACTTATTTCCAATTTATGTACACACCATTGTAAACAGTGCATTATAAAGGACATCCCCATATTCAAAAAGCTCATTTACTGTGCTATAGATAAAAATTGTTCAACTTGCAAGTGCATGTTGCACATGTAAAACCTTCATATCAGTTTGTGCGTATGAACTTTTCCATTTATTCTCACTCACAATTCATCCTTCTTCATCAGCCTCATTCACAAGGAACTTGGCAACATTTCAATAGCCTAGTGTCTATTATCTGAACAACTTGCATATATACTACAGATATTAAGATTTCTCCAAGTTAACTATTGGCCAAGCTTATCAGCTGTGACTTATCTACAGTATCCCCTTAGTAAAATCAACTTAAATGACTTGCTATTTCCAGGGTCATAGCATTTACTGTAAGTTGTCCCGATCTTCATTAACTCGGAGAGCATGCAGTGCCCCTGGAGTTCATCTGAACTATATTATGACCTACCAGTGTATTAAACAGAACCAAGCAGAGTTCAGCACAGTTCATACTATATTATCATCCTCACAGCAATGCGAAATACACATTAATTATGGCACATGGCAAGCTGTATTGATTGTCTAATCACTTAGCACTGTAAAACTGTGTCAAATTTATGTTAACAAATTATTTTTAAAAAGGTCAATGTTGTATAGCAAATTAGGTGATTTTCCCCGTAAGTGGCGCTACTTAACCAAATTCACTTGGATGGATATGTATTCACAGGCTCCTGTATTAGGAAACTAAGTGGTCTAATTTTTATTGAAAGTCTCTGGAATACAGTGAGTTCTGAAATCAGGCTGTTTCTTCAGGCAGTTAAACTTGAGCCTGAATGCTAACTTTTGGAATGTCACTTTGAAACACCCTGTTTTACATGCAGCAGTCTGTTGGGCTTACTCAAATCAACAGCTCATCAGGTAGAGAGAAGAAAAGGAATTTTAGAAATAGACTTTACACATTTAACAGTTTACCAGTACTGCTGGATATTTTCTGACACCACCAACATTAGCAACAAGCTCCTTTTCTTCAAATGTAAGAAGTGGATAACACAGCTTGAATAGTTTTCTACTATGTAAGATGCTGCAAAGAATGAATGGTGTTCCTAACTGCCAAGCAGAAATAAGAGGAGCCAAAAATGCTCAAAATGTATTTGCAAAATCTTAGCAAGACATGGTAGAATTTACTAACAGTGGATAGCTGGGGCGGGGGTGGGGAAGGACACAGAAAAAAGGTTTTCTGGTATACTATAGACAAAAAGGAATCAATGACATAAGTCAATACAATACAAAAAGGTTACACTTTCTTATAAAAATCCATTTAAGTTCCTCTAGAGTGTCTTACATAAAATAATAGTGATTAACAAAAGCTATGAAGCTCTAACGACAGGACATTTTTCAATAATAAATTTCTACTAGAGGTTTAAAACTGGATTCAGTGATAGAATATTCTATACAACGTGTCTTATAAAACTATGTTAAAAAATAGGAATTATAACAATTCTACAGTTGGATAATACATTTGTGCCATTTGTTCAAATATTAAAAACATTGATCAATACTATATGAAGACAAATATCATTTCAAAAGTATCGTCATCTTCAGTTTAAGAGAGATGGCTATACCAAAAAAACCACCACACCCAAAACCCATTATCTTCCAACAAATGCCAGCTACAGTATGTTTGAAATAAGGAGAGTTCACTGTATCCCAGAAGAGTTTGATAACCTGATTAACAGTACATGAAACCATCTTTTTGCTGTGCATTTAGAGAACAGAGACCAACGTTTAATTTTCCAGGAGAGTCTGCTTCACCATAAATCCAAAATTTTGTGGAGCAGTAGTTGGAATAGACAATTCCTTTGCTATGGAACTGTAACTTGCTTATTTCCCCAAATTTACCTAAGGATCTAAATAGTTATTATCTTTAGAGTTAAAAGTTCTCTTTATTTTGTAATAAAAGCTACAGGAAAAACAAGGTACTGATAAAATAAAATAATGTAATAACTGTAATAACATTGCAAAGAAGGGCAAGAAAACATTTTCCTCACATTTTGATGGTGATAGTAACTCAAACTGGCATATAAGATGTATTTGTGTTTTGGAAAACAAACAAAAAAAGAGTGGAGAATGAAGTGCAGAACAACTCTATACCAAATAAACCAAGGTATTTGGTTGTTGGCTGGAACACCTCTCCTATGAGGAAAGGCTGAGACAGATGGGACTGTTCAGCCTGGAGAAGAGAAGGCTCCAGGGAGACCTTATAGCGACCTTTCAATATATAAGCAGGGCTTCTAAGAAAGACAGAGAGACCTTTTATCAAGGCCTGTAGTGACAAGATAAAAGACAACAGTTTTAAACTGAAAGAGGGTAGGTTTAGATTGGACACGAGGGAGAAATTTTTTACAATGAGACTGGTAAGACACTGGAGTAGGTTGCCCAGAGAAGCTGTGGATGCTTTATCATTGGAAGTGCTCAAGGTCAGGATGGATGAGGCTTTGAGCAACCTGATCCAGTGAATGATGTTCCTGCTCATGGAAGGAGGTTTGGACAAGATGATCTTCAAAGATCCCCTCCAACCCAAACCATTCTATGATTTCTTGTAGCAAAGATGTGACTACTTTCATATTCTTTTATAACTGTTACGAAAATCAAAAATGAGCTTTCTTAAAAAGAGTAACTTAATAGAAGAATCTACTTACAAGATCCGTATAAAGGGAGCACCAAGTAAATTTGTAATATATATGGGACTACACACAAGACGTCACAACTTGCAAGATTCATCTTCTTTAGTCCTAAACCATGATTAATATACATACAAATCATAATCATTCTCTAGACACGTTCTGTGGTAATTGCTGTGTGAACCCCAGTTCTCTGCTTTGCCTGTTAATATACACTCTAATTGATTTCTAAAAATTAGAAGCGTTATATGCTTCTAATCAAGCTAAAAGCTTTTATTTCTATTTATGCCTGTGGTAGGTTGACTTTGGTCAACTGGTTGACAGTCAGACCCCCACCCAGCCACTCTCTCACTCCCCCACCTCAACAGGAGAGGAAGAGATAACAAGAAAAGTTTGTGGTTCACAATAAAGACAGGGACATCACTTACCAATTACCATCATGGCTAAAAAAATTCAGCTTGGGGAAAGTTAATTTAATTTATTACCGAAAAATAGAGCAGGATGGTGAGAAACAAAAAGGAAAACTAAAACACCTTTGCCTCATCAACACCACCTTTTTTTTCCAAGGCTCAACTTCATTCCTTCATTCCCAACTCCTCTACCTCCTTCCCGCCAAGCAGCACAAGGAGATGGGGAAATCCCTGAATGGTTGAGATTGGAAGGGACCTCTGGAGGTCATCTGGTCAAACCCACCATGCTTAAGCAGGGCCATCTAGAGCTGGTTGCCCAGGACAACGTCCAGACAGCTTTTGAGTATCTTCAAGGAGGGAGACTCCACAACCTCCCTGGGAATTCTGTGCCAGTGCTCCATTACCCTCACAGTAAAAAAGTGTTTCTTGATTTTTAGACAGCACCTTCCATGTTTCAGTTTGCGCCCATTGTCCTGCCACTGGGCACCACTGAAAAGAGCCTGGCCCAGCCTTCTTTGTACCCTCCCTTTAGGTGTTTATACACATGGATGAGATCCTACTGAGCTTCATGTTATTCAGGCTGAACAATCCCAGCTCTCTCAGACCTTCCTCATAGGAAAGATGCTCCAGTCCCTTCATCATCTTCATGGCCCTTCATTGGACTCTCTCCAGCGTGTCCATGTCTTTGCTGTACCAGGGAGCCCTGAAGTGGACACAGCACTCCAGGTTGAGTAGAGGGGAACAATCACCTCCCCCAACCAGCTGGCAACACTCCTCCCAAAACAGACCAGGATGCCATTGACCTTCTTTGCCCCAAGGATATGTTGCAGGCTCATCTTATTCTTGGTGTCCACCAGGACTTCCAGGTCCTTCTCTCCACCAAGCTGCTTTCCAGCTGGGTGTCCCCCAGCATATGCTGGTGCATGGGGTTGCTCCTCCCCAGGTGTGGGACTCTGCACTTCCTTTGCTGAACCTCAGCACCCGAGCACCACATACAATGTTATGAGATATCTACATTTTACTTTACATATTTTTGGAAATTTACTTATTTGACAAGAGTGAGCAGGAGCAGGACTAGAGTGTATACAGGTTGTAAATTTAGGTTAAGAGTAAGTATACAGGATGTATACTTACTTCTGTGCAGACAAATGTCCTCTAAATTTTGAAATAAGTGTTCATTTTCCAATGGAAGCTTTTCTTCAATATTTTGTTTCATTCATAACATTTTGTTTAAACATAAATGGAAATAACTGTTAAATATTTCCCTTCCTCCACCATTCACCAAAACACACATAAAGTCCTTTATTTTAAGATGTGTGTCACAGAATTTCAAGTATTGTGTAACAGGAATTGTACCTCCATCAGACATGTTAAGATGCTCACTGAAATGGTCACAAATTTGACACAGCATGTAGCTTATAAGGAAACTTGGGAGAAAGAATGTAAACTAATTATTTTATAATCCTTCTCCAGCTACGTAGCCTACCTAAGCTCCTCTACTATTGAAAAGCAACAAAAATAAAACACAAAAGTCTCCTGAACCTAGTTGAGAGCACATCATCCCCCCCCCCCCCCCCTTATAAGGTAACTAACCAGCTAGCTAAGTCACCCTAGTTAGGAGGAATGCTTAATTCACTTGCCTCCCTTTCCTCTCCCCCCCCCCCAACATATAATTAATGGCAATTTACAAATTGCATGTGTTCTCAAAATGTAAATTCTACAGTGCTGCAATCCTTTGTGTTAAACAGCAGCATGTAAACAAGCTTTTTATGGAGTTAGCCACTTTAATTATTTTGGTTACAGCGAGGCCTTTATCAGCTTTTTCCTCACAGTGTAATAGGAAGAAGTCTGAATCACCTCAGCAACATCCAGTTAATAATATGGTACCAAGGACATAGTATCCATTTGATGGAATGTACAGTAAATATGTAATTTATATATTTTTGGTGCAAAAATAAGGTGATCTTCACTATTTATTCAAGACCACTGTGGAAAGTCTTCACACGTGATTAAAAAACCCCCAATATTTAGCACTAACAGCTCATAGTTTTAAACTGGTGTTATATCATTCATTTATAGAATTTCTTTGTGCAACTCATGCTAAACAAAGACTACTTTGAAGTGAGAAGGCAGCACCTCCAAAAGTAGTCTGAAGCATTTAATTACACAGTTATTTCTTTTTTTACTATCACTTTATTCCCCCTTTCATATTGAATTAATATTTTTAAATAAAGCTAATTCAGCTCTTATACATTAGCATCTCTGGTCATTCAACAGAACAAACCACAAGACACACATTCAGCATTAAAAGTGCATTAGTGAAAAATACATAGCTAAAAATTAACCTTTAGGTTTTCATCAAGCCATATGGATGAAGGCATATGTGCTTAATGCAGCATCTTATCCAGAATAATGACAGAAGAATCACTGGGGCATGAAGCCACAACCTGCAGGGAGTTAATCACAATCATTAATCACTACACCACATTCTTTTTCTGTTTTGCTCTTTTCAAGATGGAAGTGCTGACAGAAATAGACTTCATTTTTTGTTTACTGTATAAATTAAGTTCAAAACACCATTGCACCTTGTTGATGAGCTGGAAAGAAAAGTTAAGTAGTTGGCTTTATTTAAAGACTGAACGTCTCATGAACCTGGATGTTTCACAAGATAAAATAGCTTCTCAACTCAAGGTTGCTGGTTCACAGCCAGATTAGACCAGCTAGCACCCAAATTTATTGTTATTCAGTACTTTTAAAGTAAGACTGGTGATGAACATCCAGATCATAACAAAAAGATGTCCTAGTCAACAAATACATACTTTAGCTTCCCAGGTATTCTTATGATAAGCAGCAGAGGACAAGGAAGAATAAAAATGGAAGACACCACATTTTCCTTGACAGGGATGAACTACCTGTACAGACATACTAAACTGTCATCACTCTTGCTATCCCTTTTAGTGAATGACAAAAGGAATAAGCTGCATGTTATCTTCTCATGGGGGAAAAAGAAAAAAGAAAAAGAAAAACAACCAAACTTGCAATTTCTCATCCATGCCAATCATTTTCATTCCTGCAACTTAAACACAGCCAAGAACACAGATCTACTTTAAAAAAATTAAGCATCATTCTAAATAGCAAGAAGATTCCTCTTTGTATTAATAAAAAAAAAAGATTTAGGTAATTTAATATAGCAATATTCATGCAATTTTAAAAAGAATTTTCTTTTCATTTTAACCTTTAAAAGATTTTTTTATGCAGTACACAATGGAACATACAAAAGAGGAGGGAGGAAGACGACTTTTTTTTTTTTAAGTGCATGAAGATGACCATTAATTACATTGCACCAACGGTGACAATCACAAGCTTCAGATGTGCTGCGAATCAGGGAGATTGTGTGTGGTTTTGTTTGGGTTTTGGGTTTTTTTTCAACCAACGCACAGAGCTAAACAATCAAACAACCAGCCAGACACGTTTCATAAGATAGGAAAATACTTTTGAATAATGTATTTGCCTAGAAGCATGTCTTCACTCCACCAGCGTGCCTGTCTTCCAGGCAAACTGATGAACTTCAGGTCAGGCCTAGGAATCAGTAACACTGTTTCTAAGTGAAGAACAAGCTGTTGCAATCCCTGTTAGTCTACTTTTCTTCCTCTCAAGGGAGGACGACCATTTCACTCTCCAAAATTTCATTTGCCTTGACAGTGACTTCCGCTTTTATGTTCCTGAAGTTGCAGCATACTTTTTTATTAGATCAACTCGGTAGGACTATGGTTTTCTTAATAAGCAGCACCCTTAAGAGAACAGCCAAAGGAGGATTCTAAATAATCTTCGAGGATGAAGTTAAGGATCAGTGGTTCTGTTGACAACTGGCTAGAAATGAACTCCAGTATTTAGATGTGCAAAGGAGGTCCTAAAGCTTTTGCGTTTTAGAAAAATAGAGTACTCTGAGTTCTGGCAGCAGATACTTATCATTACTTCCGATTAAAAAATGGTTTAGTAGCCTTTTAGCTCTGGACAACCCTTCTTTTTTCTCCTAGGAAATAGGTGGTGTTCATGAATTGGCTGAAGACCCTGCAAGACAAAGATGACTGCAGTCCTCTTTGTTAGACCTTACTAAAGGAAACTTATAAACAGGGAAAGGACAAAACAGTTCTTGGATCTACAGTTTCTATGGAATTCAAGCCATCATATAAATCAGCAAAGATTTCAACCACTGAGTATCAAGAGTCATTCATTAGTTATGACACCTTAAACATATTTAGCATTTTGTGATGTTTATATCATAAGGTCTAAAGAGAGATGACGCTCTTGTAAACGTATTACATCTATAGCTAATTTGTCTTTAAGTACTTAGAATAAAAGCAATTACTTTTTCCTCTAATTCCTTCATTATTCCTTTAGAAGAAAAAAATCAGAAGTGGTAGGAACTAATCTTTTTTTAAAACATCTCTTCCTCACCACTCACTTTTAGTGCTCCAGCTTGGTACTATTTCAGTCACAGGCGGAGGGTGGAGGAAGGGAAGTTTCATAATGAGGGAAAGAAAAATAAACAAAAAATTCAGAATTCCTGCTACATTACTTTATACAGTAGTTAGACTAAGATTTCAGTATGTACAGAAAAAAAAAAAAAAAGACATAAAACAAAAAATTAAAGGCAGATTTAAAGAAGGCAGTTTGAGATGCCAAAGATGTCTGTTTCCAGCAACTCCAAAGGAGTTTCAAAGAAAGAGGAAATTTGATAGTATTTAAGAATATACATTGAAGTTTATGTCAAGTGAACAATTCCATTGAGCAACAGGCAAATATGAGCTTAACAGAACCCTTTTGCATGCTATTTTGGGCACAGGGTTGTGGTTTTTTTTTTTAAAAAAAAAAAAACACACAAACAACAAAAATTAAAGGTGCCATTTCTGACATCAAAACGTCACACAGACTGCAAGAAAAAGAATTCTGCAATGGGTTTCTAATGACTTTCCAGTAGCTGCACATGTCACAAAGCACAGACGTTCCAGAAAACAAAAGCTTAGGTTTGCAAGACAAGGCTCAAATAACAGATATCAAAATATCTTGATTATCCAGCATATTCTTTCCCAAAGGATTTGAAATGGAACATGCTCACTGTTTCCTTGAAATCAGCCTAACAAACATGGCACCTACTGGACATTTGCAAAGGTGGGCGGGAGACACGGGTTTCCCATCATACGATCCATTAATAATCTGAGCTCTCAGTGCTCTTTGAGCTCTAAGTGATTCACCCCCCTTTCCCAACACTTTCAAGACCACAGTAGCTAGAGATCAGATGAGGACAATGTAAGAGCATGCTACTGCAACAGAAAAATTCAACAGGTGCCTAAATTTATACGTAAACTTTAGACAAGTTGATACATGTTTATGATTAGACTTGTGACCAGATTCATCATTAGGAAGGAATATTGTCCCCAAATCTGACGGACAGCATGTTTTAAACATTTCTGGTTTTCACCTGTACCATAAGGTTCCTGAGATCATCCAAGAATTTTATTTAAGACAGGGACACATTCTCTTTGAGCTCTGCCACAAAGTACTGGAGCTGCCCTTCACAGTATCTTTATTTTGATTACTACTTTTCTGCAGAGTGTTCAGAAGCATTGAGTGGTCATTCATCAGCCCCGCTAGGCTCAGCATTGGTGCTTGTGGTACCACAGGACGGGACGAGATCACCCAGCCCATATGACAGCAAAGGTGTGACCACAAGCTCCAGAGGGCTAGTTCGTAACAAGTTAATTCCTCGGAGGATCTCCCATGTTTCCTACTCTTTGCACCTCCCTCTGTCAGATCTATGCTAAGCTCTAAGTGATACACTGTTCGAGAGATACTGAAACAGTATCTTGCAATTGATCATGTTTATATACTAGTTAAGGCAGAAGTGTAAACAGGTAAGAAATTACTACAGAGCTCCTTGTGACTAGAGCACTATTAATTTTAGACTCTGTAACAATGGTTCAGATTAACAATAGCCATTTTTAACCCTCCAGTCACTACCCATCAGGTTCACAGTGGCTCACTCCGAAAAATGACACCTCACCACCTCTGATTACTGATTTTACAATAGAGGAATTAGTGTAAGCAAAATTACTAGTAAAACACAAGTAGGAAATTTTATTAAATTGCAGGAAGTCACATTTCTGATTTTAGTGGCCACCTTCTGCTTTCCTTAAGATGTAGAATGAGAGGAAGTAATTGCACATAGCCCGTAAGTGAAGGCTGAAAAAGTAGGTTACAAGATACAGGTCTACAGCACTTTTCACACCCCCTCCCTTTCATTCTCATCTTCTAACCATGCTAACCTCTTTCCACACTGACACCATGAGAGTCATCTTTTCCTAACATGTGCATGAAGCATTTATCAAGCTCTTCTAGACAAAAAAAAACATCTTTAACAAGAAAGATCAAGACTTACAAAACATATGAGGGTGGGGAAACAACTGTAGCTGCTAGTCTTCTGCAGCAACGGGACTCTATTTATGTTTTAGTTCTTCTTTTATCTTCCCATTTCCCTTTGTCACCAGGAGCCAACTCCCCTCTAATAATCCTCTGCGTTTCCAGAATTTCAGTATCTCAAGACCTGTCCCTATGAAAAACAAACTATCTTGGGAATATCTAACCCCAGACTTGTAAAACCTGGAATCGCTCCTTTGCATTGCGGATACCATTTGCTGCACAAAAGTAGCAATGTGTCTTTGAAATTGAAGAAAATAAACAAGGTAAGGGGTCATAAATGCAGGGACTGCTTCACTCATCTGCCATTTGCGAGTCACTTTCTGGAGAGCTGACAACAGAACCAGAAAAGTAACCTTTTCCCTTGTAACAGCTGCTATAGCGTACTTGCTACATTTCTAAAATTTACAAATGCTCAGCTATACAATTACAATACAAGGGCTGACCGTTATTTTTAAGCTTTTGTTTCATGGTCCACAGTTCTTTTGCTTGTTCTTAATTACTCCTGATTGTGCAAGTGCCCACAACAAAAGAAAACATTAAGCATGAAACACACAGCACCAAATTTATGAACAGGCTGCTGCACCTGATTGCATTTTACAAGCGCTCCTCCCATAAATTGTCTTTTCTGGTGGTACAACTGCATGGGGTTTGGGGGGGGGGGGGGGGGGGGGGGGGGGGAAGTCTACAGACTCACTGAATCTACAGAGGGCATCCAGCACAACCGGTGTTTTTTCTCCACCCTAAAGGTTAACGCAAGGCATCACCCTGTGTTCCTTCTACATAACTGCAAACATATTTTCCTGCCTGCCCTGCAATGATCACCTACTACAAACTTCAGCTAACATTTGCATCTAACCTAATAGTAGAAAAAAACGGTTTTTTTAATTGAAATCCCGTATAAAACAGCAAGTTCAATGATCTGTGCCTTACAAGCACCAAAATAACAATTTTGTGGTGTACTCTGAGAGCTTGTTTAGATTTGAAGAACTCCTGGTTTGAGAGAAATTGGCTCAAAATAGATTTTTTTCCTGGCAAACACATGATGTCTGCTAATGCTAAACTGCATAGAAATAAGTTTTAAAATTATAATTTCCACAAGAATTCCCTCAACAACCAAAAGACAACATTTCTAAAATACTCTCACCATTTAGGAGAAAAAAAGAATAAAAATTTTGTAGACCATAGCAAATAATTCCTATAAGGTACAAACAAGCGAGGCCTAGAAGAGTACTTTCAGAAAGGCACACAGTAGCTTTGTGTATGTCTTTAATTGCCTTTCACCTTCAGGACAGATGGTATGAGGTAATAAGATCACAAGTACATTGCATTGCCTACCTTCTAAGAAGACATAACTCATGGGGACCTGAGGAGTAACAATTGTGCTCTTCATGCCTAGAGAGACAGGCAAGGGCTTGTACATTCTAGAAAAGTATTTTAGGGCTTCACTAAGCTTAAGAGCTAGAGCACCGATCTTCACTGATCGCCCCAAAATTCTGAGGTGTTCAGTGCATAGTGTAGACACTTACATTTATTCTCCTCACCCAGGAAAACAGACATGATTAAAAAAATAAAAAAAAAAAAAAAAAGCATCAGCATTTGACAAATACCCAGAGCTACTTATCAATCTGGAAAACCCACCCAAACTTTCTGATTTTGGAAGGTATAACTCAATTGTTGATAACATATCTTCTTCTTCTTCCTTTCTTCAGGCAGAAAAGCATTAAAACAAGTAGCAGAACACTGTAAAAATAGCTGTGAAATTTTTTATCTGATTCGATGAGGCTTTAAAAAAATCCTGAGTGATATAGGGCTGAGACAAAACCATTATGATGTAAAAAAGATTTAAAAAATTAAAGGATCTGATCTATGAAGACAGGAGAGTAACTATTTTTTCCTTGAAAAATTAGTAAGTTAAGAGGACAGAGGAGATCATCATGATTACCTGGACTGATCCTCTTGCATAACAAAAACCCCAAACAAACAAAACAAAAACAAAAAGCAGAGGAATTAGTCTACTCTGTTCTACGTTAAAAAATCCATTATTTACTTACACTGTACTATAAAACTTGAAAGATATTAAGTCTTTATGTAAAATTGTCACATGAGGAATAATCCATCACCTCCCTTAGGAAGTAGCATAATGATAATTAATAGTAATTAGTGTTGAAGATTGAGTATCAATACATGTTTCCGTATTTGTATTCCACACACAACTCGGACAAGATTTATGCCTAAGGAGTAACATGGCTGTCCACGTCACTAATGCTGGTACTGGTGACATAACAGTGCAATTTTGCGTAAGAATCAATATTAATTTGTCAAATTTACAATCCTCTCTGATAAAGGGAAATTTTGCCATCTAAACTGGCAAATATTAAAAGCTTACCATACCAATTTTAATTAAAAATCAGCAGCTACTCAAGATCCCCGAATCCATACAGCATAGTTCATGGTTTATATCATACTCTGATATAGATTAGAATTCAAATAGATGGTCTACACCAACTTTGAGTTTATACTATATCAGAATAACTCCATTAGCTGTAGGAAATTGCAGGCTATTATCTAATGATTTTGCAATAGAAGAGAATATTTCGCAAACATACCGGCTCATCTTTCCTACAGATTTGCACAGAAAACCTTTGTTCATCCTCCCCAAAGACTTTTCCTATTCCTGCAATTCAGGATACTCTCTTGTTGACTGCCACATGTATCCCTGACAGGATAACAACACCTGGGGTGCAGTGTTATCACAATACACCACAACTTAGCTGGGAAAGGAAAGAAAGTATTGTATTACAAGTCAAAAATATGGGCAAGACTTCAGACCAGAAGAAAATTAAAACACTAGGCAGCCCTATAAAATACAAAGTAATATGGAAATATGAAGTAATATGGATAAGTAAAAGCTCCTACACTGACCATGTCCCACTGATAATTTTGAAAGAACAGATAGCACAGAGCTCTGGGTATTTCATTAGCATTTGCTAATTATTCACAATGTAGTTTTGAAAATTATAATTTGAGTGCTTGGCTATTGTATTAAAATTCAGCAGGGAATGGAAATGCTCTTAAGAATAAGATCCTTTATCAGTTGGCTCCCAGAAATCCCCTAGACTCTGCACAACTTGAATTAAGTGAATGGCTGTATATAATAGCACCTGTTGGTGAAAAAAATACCAGACCCATATGGCTTTTTCAGCAACCTGCAAAGAACACCACAATGCAGTAAAATCCCTGCTCTCACTTGTCAAATAAATACCTAACAGTCACAATTTATTTTTATGTTATGGACCCTTTGCTACAATAAGTTGAAGTGAAGAAGAATCTTCAGAGGGCAGACTTTTCATTTGACCTAAGGTAAGAGATAACAAAAGCTCTGAAATGTCAAATATTTTTGTCCTTAGAAGAAAGCAAGAAATTTACCTTCTTTGTTTTTATCTAAATCATGCTCCTTTCTACTAATTCTGAGTCCATCTGAAAGAACAATCCTAGAAAATTAACCATCTTAATGTGTACTTGAAGAAAAAAAATCTATCACAAAGCTACAAACAGTACTCCTCAACAGCAGCAGAGTGAAGACATTGTGCTTTTTACCATCACCAAGGTCCCAAGAAATATACTGTTTCTTTTTCACCTTTCAATCTCCAGAGTAGTTTCAAAATCCACCAAAAGACCTCCAGAAATCACTTGCCTCTTCTCTTACAGTTCCATCAAAAAAATCCAGATAGATTCATTTTTCACAGAAGAGCACTTTCTAAAGCCTTTCTAAAATTCATAGAGAACTTCAGTGACCCAGAAGAAAAATTTTAGAGGCTGTTTCTAAGTGTTACAGGCATTTGTGGGTGGCTTAATCAAGACAGGGAGCAAGGAGAACAGTAATGCATTTTGGGTATGCTTGAAGTGACTTCTTCAACAGTTCATAAATCTTCAGGTAGAAGGAAACTCCTCTTTTACAGGACAGAAAAATTTTATTTTCCCACTGAAGTATTCATCATAATCCAAATCCATGAGCCAGCAATGTGCCCTTGCGGCCAGGAAGGCCAACGGCATCCTGGGGTGCATTAAGAAGAGTGTGGCCAGCAGGTCGAGGGAGGTTCTTCTCCCCCGTCTACTCTGCCCTAGTGAGGCCCCATCTGGAGTACTGCGTCCAGTTCTGGGCTCCCCAGTTCAAGAAAGACAAGGAACTACTGGAGAGAGTTCAACAGAGGGCTACGAAGATGATTAAGGGACTGGAGCATCTCTTCTACGAGGAAAGGCTGAGGGAGCTGGGGCTGTTTAGCCTGAGGAAGAGGAGACTGAGAGGGGACCTCATCAACGCTTATAAATATCTGAAGGCTGGATGCCAAGAGGATGGGGCCAGACTCTTCTCAGTGGTGCCCAGTGACAGGACAAGGGGCAACAGGCACAAACTGGAACACGGGAAGTTCCATCTGAACATGAGGAAAAAATTCTTCACTGTGAGGGTGACAGAGCCCTGGCACAGGCTGCCCAGGGAGGGTGTGGAGTCTCTTTCTCTGGAGATATTCAAAACCCACCTGGACGCAGTCCTGTGCAGCCTGCTCTGGGTGACCCTGCTCTGGCAGGGGGGTTGGACTAGATGATCTCCAGAGGTCCCTTCCAACCCCTACCATCCTGTGATCCTGTGAAATTCCACTGAGAACCATCCCCAGGGGTTTTTATTCCCCTTCCTCCCCCCAGTTTAACATTTGATAAAGAGGAGGGCAGAATTTGTTACTACGAGTGAAAGCTTAGGTCTAACGTAGGCTTCTTTTTTCCAGTTATCACATATGAAAAAGCACTACAGTTAAGCCAACATCACTCAGTAATATTAAGCAAACATATTTTAATAAACTCTTGAAGTTAACTAATCAACTAAATTTGAGACTTAAGCACTACGCCTAGAGAGGAAGGACAGAAAGAAGGTTGTTTTCACTCCCATGACAGAGTTTTGCAAACAGTATTTTCACAATAGCAGTCCAAATGGGATCAGTTATAAGTTCATTAGTTCAAAAGCATCCTTCCCGGTGAACTTGGGAATTGCAGGAAACGCCTATCTCCAATTCAGGTATAATCTATTTTGAGATCAGTATGACAGACTGTGCTAGAGAGATGAGGCAAAATTAATCTCTGAAAGGGAACCTGTACCACGGAGTCATTGTCACTTCATGAACTGCCCATCATTTTTCTACTTTTTAGCAACAGATTGACAGCTTGAATAAAGAAACAATTTTGGAAGAACGATGACTTCTGCAACAAGGAGGTCACAGATAGCTAAGGGAGCGCCATGGGAACCGCCTGCAACAGGTCTGGCAGCAATGAGTAATGGCAGATTGCTCAAGGGCTACTCTGGCCACTGTCAATGGGATGGCAAGATTAAGCAAGGCAAAGGCCAGAGACTCCCTCCATCTGCCAGCAGCCTAGCAGAATTAATTCCCAGCACATGAGTCCCCAAAATATGCATCAGCTGCGCATCTCTCTGAGGCTCTCTGGATGATGTTTAATTTGGATTTGCATGCTCAACAGAGGTAAAGCACCCAAAGTTTGAAGCACCCTCGCCCTTCCTCCAATCAAACTGGTTCACCAGCAGTGTAGGAGAGCATGATTCCACAAGATTTAAGGTTAGGGTAAAAAGAGGAAAGTGAAACTAAACACAGTCCTACACAATCCTGGTCTTCAGAGCTGAATACTTTTTTACTGCCTTACCTTACCTTCACCCAGGAGCACCCATGATGTAACACAGCCCTAGAGTTAAGGATCAACAATGTTGCCCTATTTTGCAAATAGTGCCATCAGTTACAACTCTTACACTGAAAGCCTGGTCCTCCAGCACCTCAGCATCCACTTTGCCTCCCACCACCTCCAGGGTCTGCCCCTACCTCCTCCTCCCCGTTCCCCTTCCTTTCTCCTACACCGCTTCTTGTCTAACAGAAACTCAGCCTTAACAACTTGCATCTCCACCACCACCACCTCGCAGCAAGCAGGTTTTGGCTGCCGCGTCCCAGGCGAGTTTCCCTGAGATTTAACACTCTGGACGCGCGAGGGCTTCGCTCTTGGCCCCTCCAAGCCTGGATGCCCGCTCACCAGTCGCAGCCAGGACCGTCAATGCTCTACTACAGCAAACACAACAGACAACCGAGACTCCTCACCCCCCCGCCCCCGCGGTAGGGCAAATCACACCAGCAAGAAGGCGCCCGCCAGAGCCCGCGCTCTGCAAAGGGCCCCACGCACGCACCGGCCAGCTGGAACGGGCTGAGAAGGCGGCGCGGAAAGAAAAGCAAGCCACGCGGAGGACTCACCACGGCCCCCGCGGCGCGGCCCCTCGCCGCTCCCTTCTCTCCCCGAGCCACTCGGGCGACTGCTCCCACGGCCCCGCCGCCGGCACGAAACCGCCGGCCAACGCCCCGCCCCCTGCTCCGGCACGCGGCACGCGCCCCGCCCCCCCGGCAGCTCTGCGGGCGGCGCGAGCGGCGCCTTCCCGCGCGAACGGCCCCGTTCCAGAAGGTTCCGAGGGCGGCCGCGCCCCCTCCCCTCCCCCCCGCCCCACGCGCGGCAGGACCTGCCTCGCCCCGCGGAGGGATCCGCGGCGGGCTCTGGGGGGAGCTGCCCCTTGCCAGCCCGGCGGGAGAGAGGGTTCCCCGGGCCGGGGCGCCCCCGCGGAGCCCGGCCCTTGGCGCGTCTGCGGTCGGTTGCGCCGTGTGGAACCGCCTGGAACCTTACGTCGGTGTTTTGCTGTTTGTGCAGCCTGCGCATCGCTTTCGCGGCGCTTAAGGGAAGTCGTCTTCCCAGACCTGAAGTCACACTGACATCGACTTCTATGGTCGTGAAACCAGTCATGCTATTGATGGATATATCTGTGAGAGTCACGTAGGCTAAAAGCAGATGCTTGCTGTTGTTACCCCGTATTCAAGTGCAATGCATCAGTTTCGAATACATACCCGCTCACTTCTCTGTAAGGAGTGAAGGTTAGTTACAGAGGTCGGCAGCTTTTCTGCTTGTGTAGCGAACGTTTATCAACAGAAGAACAGATTTCCTCAGCTAGAAGAAACCAGTAAAGACTAGTTCATCCCATAGTTTGCCCAGAAGGTTGATCGTTATAAATTACTTTATTGACCCATGGCTCTGCTCAGCGTCCTGCGCTTCAGTGAACCGAGCAATCAACACATGCTAAATGCAGGTAAGGGGGCCGTTCACGGCAAAATATTGCTGCTGAACAGGCATGCTGTTTTATCACGATGCACAGTTTGTTTCCATTTCAGTTTCTCTGGTGGACAAATTTTATTTTTGAAAGTCCTGGACCATTGGGACTTTTCAGTTTTCAAATAGAAGCTTCTGGTTTGTGGTTATATGGACATGGGTTGTATAGTTGTAGGTATCTATATGCATTTGTTTGTATGTGTTTACACATAGACAAATTGTAGCTGTAATTTCCATAGAGGTTGCATCCTGGCACGTCAAATACAATTCTCAGTCTACATAATACATAAAAAAATAAGTTGTTCACCCACTTATGACTGAATATAAATCATCCAGTATAAGTCGTTATGGGTCACTGTGCCCACATGAGGTTTGGTGAAACAAACTATGGGTCAGGAGCACTTTGTGTTGTAGAGGCAACTGTAGAGGCAGAAGTCACATTAAATAAATTTGCGTCATCATTGCAACATCTGAAGAGTAGAAATAGATTTAGTTTTTGCCTCAAATGAGTTTTTTCAGTGCAGAGTTTAAATTAAAGCACCTAGAAAAAGGAGTTGAATTCTGTTACGTGGTGTTTTTTTTTTTCCTCCGAGTACATTAAGGGGAATATTTTCTAGGTAACTCTAGTACTATCCTTGAATCATTCATTCTGTAAATGCCAAAATCACCAATATTCAAAGGAAATGCAAAGTAAGGAGAGGATTCCTCTGGTTTTACTTCACTAATTTTTAATTTAAGTCAGTAACTTGAGAAACAAACACTGGTGATGAAAGAGGAGTATATCTATCTCTACATGGTTCCAGTGTATCAAAGTCAGATTTTGAATGTTTTGTTGGTTGATTTAATCCATGCTTACTTGTATGAAATAAATCTGGCATCCCTGATGACATATGTACATTAAAGATTCTTGAAAATGGGGTTTTCAGTTGTCTTCCAAAAGCATAATACCTCTAGGACTATCCTCTTCCTGAGAAGGGAAGGGGAGAAAGAGGGCAGAAATGTCCATTAATGCAAAAGAATAACATGGAGATTTGTCAGAAAATATAACATGGATAGAAAAGTGATGTTATATTTCTTTGGTCTTTGTCAAGATAAACAATCCTATGTGTCTGATTCACACAAAAGAATTGATTTATTGTTTGAGAAAGAATTGTAAGATCAAACAGCAATAAAAATTAGGGACTTCATTACATCTTGCTTTCCATTGCCTAAACAAGGAATTGGTTCTTACTTCATTTGAAGATTTTTTTTTTAAATTTGTTAAAAAATTGTTCAAAATCTCTAAGAATATTTTTTTGCTGTCTAATATTGTGAACAATAGTGCACAGTGATAGCCACAAGGAGCAGCACCTGTGTTCATGGTGAAAAAAAGACACTGAAGATATGCCTCAGTGTGGTACAAAATCACATACTTAAATTACTGGTGGCTTCACTGTTTTAAAATATGATGGAATAAGTATAATTAAAAGTCACGGAAATTATGATGTCAATGTATCATCCAACATATGGTACATTAGCCAAAATTCATATGCTGCTTTACGCAAGAACAGTTCTGCTGGCTCAGAGGAAATAATCATCCTGGTTCTTGGAACACTGGAGGCAAATGATGTTTAGGGTCTGATTTCAAAAGAAGTCGGCTGTGTGTTAGAATCAGTGACCTAAGTCATTTAATCAGTGACTTCGAGTATTCACAATATTTATGGGGAAAAAATTGAAATTTCCTGCATATACTGCCTTTTATCTGAAATAAAACTAACAGTGGTGGGTCTAAGGTTTTTTGGCTGATTGAGATCTCGAAAGAAGATTCTGTAGTAGACTCAGTTATGCGTACATATGCATCTATAATGGAACAGAGATTTAAAAGAATGTCATATAAAACAACAGATGTGTAGCTTATTTATGATCAAGATAATACTACAAAGACTAGATTATTTGTTAAATATGTTCTTGGTTTTTACACTGCTGTTCTCTTAAAGCTCCATAACATGGCATGACTACATGTCAGTATTAAGACAGGATGACAACAAAAGATCTCAGTGAATTTTATAAAGTTGTGGTGGTGATCCGCTCTACTATCCCCAAGGTAAGAGCTGACTCTGAGTAACACAGTCCCGCTAGACTCCTACATCTCTTTTACATTGATGCTCTGAAAAAAAACGAGTCACTTGCTGAAACAAGTATAAAAATAAGGTAATTTACATTTTATTTTTCAAGTGGAACATTGTAAAGTTTCCTAGTTCGACCACTAGTTGTAGTTTTGAACATAGCTTTTTTTTCTAAAGATTCTGCTTTAAGGTCCATAAGATTTCACATACTGTATTTCCAGATACATATTATCCTTACCGAGAATAGGGCACCTTATGTTAATGTTGAATTTTCCTAGTTGACACATATTGAGAAAGCAGAGAACTGCAGCTAAATCCAGAATGGTTAAAACATTATCTACAGTAAAAGCACGCTACAGGGTGACCTAATTAGATTTAATTTAATACCCAAGTTCAAGATTTATGGAAGGGTGCTGAAATTGAACAAATTTATAACTGAAGTAAACTCTCTTACAAAAGGCAGAAGAATCGAGAATAGAAACAGATCACAGCATTTTCTGCCCACATGCAATATTTATCTAATTGATGTATAGAGTGCCTATCACTTTAGTGGCTAGAGGCTCATCTCCCCCCTCAAAAAAAAGAAAGAAAAAAAAACCCCAAAACACACCACAAAAACCCCAACAGAAAACACCCAAAGCCTTCAACAATTCTGATCCCCAAAATTAAGAAATTCCATATTGCTACAGACTGGAATGGCTGACCATATGTTCTTCTTTTCTTAATAAAGCATAATATTAGTTTCCTGCCCTACCCACTCTGCTGCCAACCCCACCCAAAGAAAAAAGAAGAGAGAGAGAGAAAAAGACAGAAATTCCTCTCCAAATAAAAAACCTGAGAGAAGTGATACAGACTTTGAGAAACCAAATTTAAAAAAAAAAAAAAAAAAAAAAGAAACTAAAGTTACATCAGGACACTAGCAGCTTTCTGGTCCTGGGTACAGGAGACTTGCAAAGAAATTTTTATTTTAAAATAGATATCTTCAGCAGAGAACACTTCAAGCTGATTTTGCAGTATACCATCCAAGAAAATGACAGTTGCTTTTTAGCAGAAGTTCTAGTCTTGCAACTTGTGTGAGATCAGTGACTGGTTTCTTAATATGTAAATGCAGTAGAAATGAAGTATCATTGACCCGTAAGAGTTCCAAATACTGTGCAGGCTCAAAAAAATGGTGCTGTCTGTGTCAGGTAATTCATGACAAACTCATTTCCACTTCTTCAGTATGATTTTTGCTCTTCATTTCTCCTTTCAGATACATACATATTTGTTACTTGTAATATTTTCACATATTGTATAGCATTTCTCTCTGGATTTTAGTGCGGATCTAAACCTTCTCCAGATATCTTGTGAAAGTAAAGATGATGAATAGTTGGAGAAGTAGGAAACACTGTAGCTCTAGTCCTCGGATTTGTATAGCCAGTCAGATTGGACTTCGAATTAGTGTCTGAAAAATGTTCATGGCTGAAGCATTCAGTGATTCCTCTTGAGAATGTTAAGCCATGACAGAGTCAAAGAAAATACATGAAGCTAAACCAGAATGGAGAATTACAGCATGTCATTTATTTCTTGGTAACTGTATATATGCATACTCGTATGCCAAGGTTTATATGAAGTAATGAAAGATACCTCTCCTCAATAGAAGGTGTTTAAACTGTTTTGCATGATAAAAGCTTGTGGGTGAGTTAATCCTGACATCCTGTAATTCCTGACATTCACTTCTCGTACATACCAGTGTGTATCAACCACACAAACTGACAGCAGTTCTTGCAGTGGGGCTTCTCCAAAGTTTTGGCAGGAACACTTAGTTGTGAAAACAGGTGAAGATGTTTATGGGGTTCATATATATATATATATATATATACACACACACACACATATATATATATGAAAGAGGAAATGACCTCAAGTTGTACCAGGGGAGGTTCAGATTGGATATTAGGAAACATTTCCTCACTGAAAGGACTGGCAAGCACGGCAACAGGCTGCCCAGGGAAGTGGTTGAGTCACCATCCCTGGAGGTATTGAAAAGACGTGTAGATGTGGTGCTTAGCGATATGGTTTCTTGGTGGACTTGGCAGTGCTAGGTTAAAGGTTGGACTTAATGATCTTAAGGGTCTTTTCCAACCTAAACAATCCTATGATTCTATGTTTCTATGATTTAAGAACAAAATAAATTGGTAAAAATTTAAATGCCTAAGAGAATTATATAACCATCAGACTAAGGATTTAATAATTGCGGTTGTTTTGTTGTTTTGTTTTAGATGATTGATATGTAATATAGTTAGATAGCATTTGTACATACCGTTTTCTCTCTGCCTAGTACCATTTGATCTAATTCTTTAAGTTATTAAGAAGTTTGGTATGTCCCAGGCATGTTGCATTTGCTGCACTTGGGCAAGACATTGAAAAGATGAGCTAGAGTGGGGAGGAGGTTGCACCTGATGTTGGGGGGTGGGGTGGGCAGATAATTATCTAGTTGCTCTCCAGAAAAGTGAAGTCATTTTACTGTGCCATCTTAGAATAAGGTACAACTTTGGTTTGAACAATTTTCCTCGCCAGTATGAAAATAACTTGTGACAAGATCTACTAATTGTATCCCTGCACCGCGTCACTGATGCCATCTTCCTGGTCCCACGTATCTGGGAGTTAGTCAGGTCAGATGACTGGTAAGCAGTTGTCCAAGGTCTTAGATATGTTGTGACAGTCAAACAATACATAGGTACGCAATGCAAAAGGAACATGTCTATCCCCAGACTGTTCTCTCTGACCTTCAAAGTAGTGTCTGCATGACACATCTGCTTGGAGAGGCTTCTGGCCATGCAATCCAGGAATGATTTTCCTTTTTTAATGGACACTGTGGAGCTTTCATGCTTTGCTCCAGCTTTGCTAATGATAAGCAGCTTCATAACAACTATATTTCTGGCCACTGATACTTGTTTTATTGGCATAAGGTCATAAAGAGTACATACTGATCACATAACTGCAAATTTTGCTAGTTAAATTCTATACTTCACTACAAGATGCTGTTTGAAAATCATCAAGGAAGTGCTTGATGTACAACAGTGCGTAGTATTAATGGGCAAACATCCAAGAATGGGTGCCTTGAACATCATCCAAGCGCACCTGAAGCTGCTTCAAATTTTCTGTGTCTCAAAATAGGGCAGGGATCTTGAAAGCAGGTTTCTCTGTAAAATGTTTGCTTGTGATTTCACTTAAGAAGATAATTTCAAATGCTGGTTTCCCATACAGTATTGAGAAGGTAGTCTGTTATAAATGAAATGACAAAAATATGAAGGATACATTTATATTATTTAGTCTAACTCAAGAAAATGCACCAGATGCAGGAATTGACAGATGATGTAAAAAAGTTACATGCTTTCCTGTGCTTGTGTACAAACCGATGAATTTTTTTCTTATTTCCAGTTAAAAGTTACAACATTGATTTCAGAACTGTCCCTACATAGGTATCAGTACAGCTGTGTTGCATAGAACTAAGAACTATTGATGGGTCTTAGGAAGCAAGGAAAAGCAAAGCACTACAATGTATTTTCAGTAGTTTTTAGAACTCGGTGAAGTCTATGCACCCCTATGAAAAGCAGATTTATAGAACAATTAAAAGTAAGATAATGTATTGCTTTTTTACTTTCTGGCATACGTAATTTCCATAGGGTACGAAATTTTCATACTGTCATTGTTAGATACTCTGGGTCACAAAAGTTGTTATTACTGATTACTCCACAGTATTAAGAACAAACCTATTGTTTCACTATGTTCAAGGAAAAAAATTATTACAATAATTTTTGACAGTTAATTGTGTTCACATTTGACATCTTGCCCAAAGGTGAATTTGTAGAGGGTTTGGTGTTGGTGTGGTCTTTTTGCTGTTTAATATCTGATAACTGAAGGCAAGAAAAAAACTTAAGAGTCCCATCTTCTAAATCAGTTACAAAGAATTCTGGGGGAAAAAAGAGGAAGATGTATAAATAATTAAAATGTTGCCATAGCTTTGTTACTGCTGTAAGCACATTAATTCTCAGTGTTACAAATCTGCCAGAGAAGGATAATGAGATACTTCTCACTATCAGCTGCTCTGAAGGACTTTTTTCACTTATTTTATACTCCACGGACCAGTGTTAATAATCACTGTTCAGAGAAAGATTTGTCCGTGCCTTGTTCCAGAGCCAAACATAACCAGTGTTTTGCAAAGCAACAGCACTTCTGGCTCAGTTCTAAATAATTTGAAATTCAAGTAAACTCAAAAATTTTAAGAGCTTTTCTCCAAAATGTACTGCGTGCTTCAATGGTATTTTGTTGCATGCTGCACAGCAAAGCCTTTCTGCTCTCTCACCACATTAAAGCAGATGATGTTAACCAAATACGTCCAATATCAGGGAAAATAACATTTTGTTGTTAGGATCCTGGCATCCAATGATCAGCTGATCTGCATTTCTTGGTGGCACCTTTCTCGTAACTTGTACCCTCAAGTGGCTTCGGATCACAAGTGATAAACCCTTTTCTTCTACAGAATACAGAGAATACAATTGGGTTCTACATGGCTATATTGTTAAAAATTGCAAATTCACTATAATGGGTGTATATACGTCTGTGTGGGATACAAAGAGTAAAGAATAAGCTTAAATATAGGTAGATATAGAGATATATACACATACATATATATACACACACTTAGGTTTAACACAGGGGTTGTATGCAAATATGAGGAAGCTGCAAGCTGGTCTTTCAATGCAAGTTACATGGCTACATCCAATGTAAACAGGAGTTGGGAAAGACTTCCATTTGCTAAGTTATGTTATTTTTATCCAGTAAAACAATTAAGAGCAAGAGTTCTTGCTTTTTATTACATTATGATGTGTATTTTAGTCTGCGCTGTTACTATTTGTCTTTAAAATGTTTTGACAATACGTACATGAATTGCTTTTATAAACTTCTCTACTGCTAACATCTAGACATATGAATGATTCCCTGCATATGTTGTAGAAAAGCATGAAACAGGAAAAAAAATCTTAAGTATTTCTTGTTTGAGTACATGTCTGAAGAATTGGTTTTTATCAATCTTTAAACATTAATCAGAGACAAATGATTTATTCATGCTTAATAAAGCATCCCAGACTGTTGCAGGTTTCATTAGCTGAAGTTTGAGTAACTTCTGTTTGCCATAATAATACTTTACATTTATACAACAATTTTCATTTAAAAGTGTTTCAGTGCTTTGCGTAGTGTGTGTATATAAGGGATAAATTAACCAACCAGTAAATTAGAGTTACCTCTGGAATGAAGCTCTGCAGAAACTTTGTGGCAAGAATCTTGTATGAGTTTAATTTTTATTTTTTTAATGAAATGTCATTGATTTCAAGGAAGCAGAGCATACAATTGAATTAAACTGTGTTTTGTAGAGGAGAAGAGAGTCTTACAGCTAGGGCACTTGACTCCAACAAAGAAGTGATCTCTGTAACTTGCTTCTGCCACAGACCTCCTGTCATCTTCAGGCAATTTGCTTAGTCTGATTTGGGCCTTAAGTAAAGTCAGGATAACTAGTAATTATACCAGCTCAGCTTTGGTGACTGTTCATGTACACCGTTAATTACTTGAAATGAAAGAGAGTCAGTTAACTTTAGCCACCTTTTAGCAATGAAAAAGCCCTTTTCCACTGATGGTAAGCTAATTTGTATGATGCTGTATTTGTTATGTGCTAATAACATAGTTACTGAAGATAATCTGCCATGAGTCTGAACCATCAGTTATGTATCTCAGAACTAATACTTGATTTATTTCAGTTTTTGACAATTTCAATTATATCGTATGAACCTCAAACTAAGGCTGTTTCCCTGTCTATGCCACAGAAAACATGATGCCTTCAGATCCTGGTTGGAATTTCTAGGTGCTGTTTAACAGAGCAAAGTTCTTCCTTGCATGTCATAAGATAGTTGCTTAAGCATGTGCACAAATTAAGAGACTATTCAGATATGTAGTAAAACCAAGAAAGGGCATAATTTTTTAGCTTTAAAAAAAAAAAAACACTATTAAAAAAATCCGACTTGGTCAGATTATTCTCCTACATCGAGAATGTAGAGCACCACAAAGGGTGTCAGTCCTTTTTTTATTTTCTTTTTTTCTTGAATGGAGCTGGTAGTATTGGAATCTCTCCAAGCTAAAAAATGGAAAGTAGTAAGTTGGTCAGGGTGGGTAAAGTCATCTACCAATGTGGGATTTTTTTCTTTCAAAGTTGGCAGGAATAAGAAAATTCTTCAAGACTAGAACAGGTGGACAACTATTTTGCATGTCTTTTGACACTCATGTTTCTCCTGGCCTCACCTCAGCATGCTGCTGCAGAGCTTGCAACCACCTTGCTGTGCTTTACAACGAACCTATTACTTTTTCTTAATCTACATTTGGCTGTTCAGTAGTTATTTCTAACTCCCACGAGGAATAGTATAAACTTCACAACTAATGTCAGGTGCAGTGGTGCGAGGAATTTACAGGAACTACTAAAGGTGTGATAGGGAGAACAAAGGATGTTAGAATTTGGTCCACAGTAACTTCAGTGCGGCTACTCACATGAGTAAATGTTTACAGAATTGAAAGTACCTTTCTGTCTCACTTTGTGCAATGAACAGTCATCCAAAAACCCTGGTGACATACTCTACCCTTCCAAAACAAAGCTGTGTAAGTGAAAAGTATGTCTATTCTATATACTTAAGGTTCCTATCAGTGCAATGTAACAGTACTCAACAGGATTTTTTTTTTTTTCCAATGCTAGCTGCACGGTTGGCCACCGTTACTGGAATAAGTAGATGTAAGCTTTTTGGACGTTAGTGGTGCTTCACATTCAGTCTGATCAGGCTGTTAACTTAGTAACCCCAGAGATTACTTCAAAGTACTGTGCTCTTGCTGAACGTTGTTCCCTGCTTCTCCTTTACAAGGCACAAGATAACTTCAAAACATAACTATGGAACTGGCAGTGGAAGAACTATCCTCTTTTAATCATCTGCATTAAAAAAAACAAAACAAAACAAAACAGTAAAGATTTGTAGTTGTTCTGTATTATTTAAATGGTCTCCACCCAGAATAAATTCATTCAAGCAGGACTTTTTACGGTAAAGAGTCTAGTAACCAGCTGTATTTGTTTAATGCAGTTTGCTGTGTGATATCATGGGAGGAAAGAGCCCCCTAATGGCTTCAAGTTATCTAGGAAAATGAAAATAAATTTCACTTTCTGTGAGTTCAAGCTGGAAAGCAATGCAAAATTAGTTTCAAAAAGGACAGGTTAGTCTTCTTGAGAAAATGGTGATACAACTGAATCCATTTAAAGTGTTGCAAAAGATCCAGATTAACAGCGTTATAGACTCAAAAGAAAATGCACAATTTGTAATATGTAACCTCTTAAAAATCTTTCTGATTTGAGTTTTTTCAAGCTATTTTTACTGAATATGACAAAAGAAGATGCTTACACTGTAAATCTTTAATGCAGAAAATAATAACGTTTCGTAAGTATAAGCTTAACTAATTGTTTGGGCTTCTGATTTGTGTTTTAAAAAAATAATGTTCAAATGGAATATTCCCTTTGCAAAAATAAATACTTTTTAGCATTATTTGGATTTTCATAGTTAGGATGTAACCTGAATACTAACAGATACTAATCTGGAGGGAATCACATCACTGTGAAATCACAGAATTAGCATGATTTTATTTCCAATCACAAAATTATAAGGTATATGTGAAGAGCCTAGGTATAGTAAACAAGGCTTTTCAGAGAGAAAAGAGAGAGATGAATAAGAGCTGTAAGAAAGCTTTTGAGCATATGTAAAGGATTATTTTTGAAAGTCAAACTGCACAGGAAATATTTTGAGACAGGCCTTAAGTTTTGTAAGGAGCCAAAGTGAATTAGGCATCCAATTATCTTAGCTCCTTGTAAAATTCTGTCTACATTTGGTAGATCCAACTCTTGATACCCAGGTCTTTGTCTTACTGTTAAAATTTTCAGTCAGTTAATTAAAATGGAAAGGATTTCTCCCCATTATTTATGGTCAGATTCTGACACTGACTCCGTAGTCAATGTACGCAGTCCTCACCTCTGGCAGTATTTCACAGAGTAAAATACCACTCAATGAAAGCTAAGGTGGCAAAATGTGCCCCCAAGTGAGTTTCTTGCTACTTGGAAAGAATTTCAGAAGGAAACATTGAAATTACTGACATGGCTCAATTGTGTGTATAAAAAATAACAGACATTATTCACAGAGAAAATATAAAGAAATAAAACAGCACAGATGCTATAGTTTAAGTAAGCCTTTGGTTTTGACTCATCTGTTTTTACTTTTTTTTTTGCCAGTGCTTGTTCATATAATACATTATAGAAGATGAAGCTGTCTCTTAAGCCTTACATATTTTGTTCATGTGGTCACTTAGGCGCCCCTCCAAAGTATTGTTAGTTTAAAAAAAAATCTATATGTGCCTAAGGTCCTCAACATTTATAACGTCTTTTACAAATTATAAAAAATCATTTTGGTAACTGTGTGAATTTCACTTCACATTTGAGATTTTGAGATGCCATTAAGTATTTGAATAGGGTCCTTTATAGAAATTTATAAAAAATATGTGGGTAGAGAAAGAGAAGAAAGTGCTTTTCTGTATTTGTGATGTTTTTGTCATTGGATAAAATGGATTACAGTTAGGTGCACAGTCTAGCAGCAGTAGCCTGCTATAGGCAGTTTCTTAACTGGACAAAGCATTGGAAAGTTGTACTCGACTGGGTGCAAATCTGCTTAAACGCTTGGGTTAATAGTTTGATGTCTCTGCTTCGCTCAGAGGGAGTAATCACAATAGCTGGTATGTGAAAAATTCCTTTCTGTTTGGAGCAAGGAGCAGAGCGCACAAACTGATGAGGAAGGTGGTGCAGGTTATCACAGTTGGGACAGTGCTGTCCTCTCGGCGTTATGCTCCCATGGCCTGTAAACCCTCAGTCAATCATCAGCTTCCTGACTTGCTACGTAACCAAAAGCTGTCTTATTTCAGTTTTAGCCTATTATCATCACCTTCAAAATCACTATCATCTATTACAGCAAAACCATTTCCAACACAGCCAAAGGAAATATGTAGAAAGTTCGTGTAGAGCCAGGCAGCTCGGAGACAGTGGTGCCAATGTCACATCAAAACAAGCAATCAGTCCATGGGATGGCTGCTTCAAACATGCAGCACAGCATAACAGAACATCCTAGGTTTCATATTTCAGGTCATAAGCCTTGATCTTCGCTTTGCAGGCAGAATGTTAGCAATAACTACTGTATCTATAAAAAGATGGCAGTCTAGTGCCATATTATTTAAGGCAGATCATGTTTGTGCAGCAGAGGTAAGCTTGCAGTCAGAAGATGAATACTGTTTCAAACTACTGACAAGCACTGAGAAATCCTCCAAGTAAATGTTCTCTCTACCTGACTTCACAACATGTACAATAATAAATTAATAATATGAGAGAGCTTGTGTGCTGTTATTACTCCAGACTGCTTAGCATGTGTGGGACAAGTTACATCATTAAAACATCACACAAGTAGTTAGAAATCATCTTTTCTGGCTGCTTCATTCCCATTTACTTGAAGGGTTAAGCATAATAAATACAATGCACAAACCATGACCTGTTCTTAATTGTCTTCGGGTGTACATAATATCTGGTACCTATCATCTGTGAGTGAAAGAAATTCAAGTGCAATAAATGCATTCTATAAACAGATGCCAAAGCTTATATTTAACATGCAAGATACAAAAAGACTAATTCCTTTTTTAGCTGCTCAGAAAAGCAAAGGATAATTTCCTTACCTGGAAGATCAAACTCTGTATATCGTCAGTACTATGTGAGCTAAGGGGACAGGATGAATTTTTGTCTTCCGTAATAAGCCTTTCTTCACAGATGCAGAACATAAGAGATGTAATTATAAGTAAAAGGAACTATTCCAACGTCCAGTCTGTTATCAGTTGCACTGGCTCAGAGCAGGCATCCTCTTGCAAATGAAAAAAGGTAGCTCAGCAACTTGTCCACTGAAGGAGCTCGATATCAGTGTTATCAGGCACCAGCAGTCACATACTGATGCTATAGCGTGTACAGTCTCCCTCTATTGCGCGCTTTCTCTCGCTTGCTCTCCCTCCCTCTCACCCTGACGTTCCCTCAGCTCTGAGTCTGAGCTCCTTCTGCTGCTGTATAATCAATCTAGCCTGTCTGAATCTAATAGGCCTCTATTTAACCAGCCAATCAATAGCACAGATTCCGCTGCTGCTCCCCAGGGTCTTTTCCAGGAGTGCTACAAACAATAAGAGTTTGGCCAGCAGTTTAACCAAGTATTTTTCATTATTTTATCTTCCTTAAAGAAAAATTGTTGAGGCGAGCCCAGGCTCAAAGCTATCTTTCTCTCTGTGTTTTTTCATGAGAGTTATATAAACATGCACATTGTACTGCACTAGCATTCTGAACGCTTTTAAATTTTTACTCATTCTATGTATTTTAGAATACCTATCAAAAAAAATAAAAAAGAAAGAAAAGAAAATACACGCACATGCTTCCCTAACTCCCCAATATAGAAATAAGCCTGCACGGCAAGCCTCAGGCTTTGTGTTCTGAAAAATCCAGTAGCAAGTTTTGTGACTTAGACCTGTTTATGCCAAGTGGGGAAATTAAGCATAAACCAGGAGGCAGGAGAATTGTGCTTCACATACTGTGCTTCTAACCCTTGTCACCTTGAACTGCCTTCTTTCCTACGCTGTTTGTGTTTCAGCTTGTGTGATTTTTTTTTTTTTTTTTAAGAATTTGTCTGTGGAAACAATGCAGATTCAGATACAGGAGGAGTTGGAGATACAACATCTATTTAGCAGCAGATTCACATGGGGCAGCTTTTTCTGCTAAAATAGCAATCAGAACTAACTGAAACATGGAGTTAGCAACAAATAGCTGTTGTACTTTAAAAGCATACCCTATCTTGTACTGCACTGCGTTCCCCACATATGCAAGCAACATACTGTCCTTTAGTAGCTAAAAACTAAGTTTCAGGATGGATATTGTGCAAAGTAAGTATTTTTATCGCAACAGACTGACATTCTTTTTTTGAATTTATTTATTTATTTATTTATTTATTTTAAATTTAGAGGCACTAAATCATAAGAATATTGATTTGCAACCTGGTCATTCTTGTTGCGGTTCAAAATTATGAACCAACTTTCATGCTGAAGCAAACTGTGGGAAAGTACCTACCATAGTCCTGAGTCCAGAGGGCAGGTTTCATCAGTCACAGGTGCTTCCACATCGTAGCATATTGATGCTATTATATTGCTGTTCTATCCTTTGAAACAGCAATAACTAAAGAACACCGTGAGTCCATGTATTCGTTGGTATTCTAGAGAACATTCTGTCCCATTCTTGGTGGTTCCCTCGTATGATTCTTGCAGAAATTCATCTGTTTGCTGCCAAAGTATCCAGAAACAAAATGAGAGCTTTGATTTTCTGCCTCTTTGGTGTTTGGACTGTCCATCAGTCTAAGGATCTCTCAACACATTCATTGCATTAAGACCTTGCGCTGGGGATCCTGTCCTGAGAATTGGAACTTGTGGTTCAACTGTTTATTCCATGTCTAAAATTGCCCCCTTAGAGAGTTAGCATAGGTCAGACCTCTTACTGAAGTATGAGAACTGTAGTCTAAAACGTCAGAATCTGACATAAGCATGTAAACAAGTAGATGTACTGATAATTAAACTAAAGTTTCTTGTGACAACCTGGCTGATAGGGGTTTCTACTTGACTCACAGGATTTCTTCTGTAAGCTCTTAGGAGTGGTCAAAAAGGGTTGTTCCCTTCCAGTCCTTTTGTCAGAAAATCCCCCATTAAACACATTTACAGAGCCCTGTCAAATGACTTATGGTCTATGTAACCTACCCAGCAATCCAGACTTCTTGGATAAACACAGGCTAGTGCTACCAAGTCATCAATTTTATGCTACTAGTCTCTTGAAAATTCTAGTCAAAGACTTAAAGGGAAAGACAGCATGAAGAAAAACACCCGCTATTAAATGGGAGTTTACGACACAAGAAAGAAATACACAGTGTTCGTAAACGGTAAGGGATACCTCTAAGCCTATTCAGAGATACAGAGTTATCAGGAAAACATTTCTGTCTAGTCTGAGTCTTTACACAAGAGTATGTGTAGGGTCATATAATGGCAGAAAATAACAATTCGTTTATGCACTTGAATCTTTTTCAATGCACATACAAAAAAAAATCCAGGAAACAACCAATGAAGTCACAGTATCCACAGCAAGTTCAGCTCATCCACTCTTAATGTGAAATGTCACAGTATCGACTAAGAATCTCTGATTCCTCCAATTCCTCAGTTGCATACGGAATACCTCATTAATTGCAGCCTACAAAACACATAGAACATGTTTCAAGTGTTTTGAGTGGTCTGCATCAGCTGAGTGATGTTCATTGATACAGAAAAATATTAAAATGCATAAATAAAAATGAACATGGATAGAATTATGGTCATACAATTGTGTAAGTGAAGATCTGGTAGTGAAAGTGTGTAAGGCCTGTATAGACCTATATGTTGGAAGAAAGGCAATTAGGGTGGGCGGTGTTCCGCTCTTGGGGGGAGGATAGGAGTGGGGAGGGGTAGGGCAGTGCAAAGTTCATTCCGGATCTCAGTGAGAAAGGCCCAATAGCAAATGGTGTAATAAAATAGCTGTTTTAATAAGAGAGAATAAGGAGGACTATAGATAGAGAGCAAATGTTGGATCCCTCATGTACTGGCAACCCTTCTTTCATCCAGCACAGACCATGAGTGGATTTTCCTACAGTACGCTGTGCAGATCCCATCCATGGAGAGGTTCTTTGCTCCTTCCCATGCTGTTGTGCCCTTTATTTTGTGTAACACACAGAATCACATACCATCTCCTGACAGGTTGGGATGTTATCTCTGTCGTAACACCCACCAGCACAGCACAGACTGGCACGGGGCATGCCAACAGGTTCTCTTAAAGCAGCTGCTCATGCTAACGTATGGGCTGCTCGAGCCCTAAGCATGGGGCCCAACAGAGCAGACATGGCTTGTCCAGGATCACTAACCACGTGGAATACAGTGTCTTCCACAAGGCTCCCAATACAGATGGGAGGAACACGGTTGCAGAATTCGAAGTGGAAGGAGCTCACTTTCCAAATACCCTTCTGAAATTTTTCTTCCTGACAAAGTCCCGGCTTCTTTCTGCATCCAATCTAATCTAGCCCATGCAAACCAAACAGTGAGGTACTATTACAAAATTATACATCGTGCAGTTTGGTATTTTAGTGTTTGGATTTGCTTTTCAGCTGAAGGCAGGACTGTCAGGGTCGCATTTTTAAAAGGAGGATCACTGTGTAAATCTCAGGAACTGGCCTTTTATAGAATCATAGAATGGTTTGGGTTGGAAGGGACCTTTAAAGGTCATCTAGTCCAACCCTCAAACAATGCAAACACTGAATTAATGATTGAAAAAATATTTACAGAAATTTTAATTGTACTTTGGAAATACAAATGTTGACACACAGTTGCCTACAGGGTAGCTTTAGATGCTACATATGCTGTATGGAACTTGTAAGTGTTAGAACACGTTCATATTGAATATATGTGAAAATATCTGTTTGGCCTTCATGTCTGCAGTGGAGTATGATGAATTGTCCTAAGAATGTATAGATACAACATATCAGAAGCATGATGATTTAGGACTACACAAATGTATCTTTAGTGGATTATAAATAGTTCCTATCTAGATAAATAAATGTTTAATACTGCAATGTTTAATATCGAGACCAGTGTTTAAGCTTGAAACATTGAAATGTTGAGCTAAATGATGTCAAAGTAGTTTAGAATAAAAGGCGTACTGTATACACTCTAGTAAGAAAGCCTGGGCATCCACCTATTTTTCATTTTATTTTGCTTAATTTGGGGAAAAATGAGGTGCAATTATGTCACAGAACACTGCTGTTTGTGAGTGCTGTGTTTTTATATAATATATAAAACCACATTACATATTAAGTGTGATTCTCTGTGAGAAATTGTTTTTCACTATTTCAGATTTAATTAACAAAGAGGAAATATATGTGCTTCCTACCTCATGATTCCAACAATAATCAAGGTAGTTCTTCTGTAACTGAGTAATCAAAGGAAAGCCAGAATATGCAGCTCTGTAAAACTGAATCTTGTGAACATCTAATGACGGAATAGCAGATGTTGCCTATTCATAGAGGTGCCTTTAATGGATTCCCTCATGACAAAAATAAAAATAGAAGTCAGGGTTGTACATTTTGCACCTTTCCCTGGAAAGAATGAATTAAATGGGCTTTCTACATTGAACCTAAGCACTGGTTCTATTAATTGTAACAATTGCTGAGTGATATTTTACTGATATGTGTATCATTCAGGTTTCAAGTCCTGCCAAGTCGTAACACATTCTTAAAATGCTCTGGCTATTCACACGCTTAAAATTGAGTACTGCATACTCAGGTATGAAATGTGGAAACCTAAAACATTTTTTATAGTTTTACTGATACTTAGGAAAAGTCTTTTTCCACAGATGGAGTACAAAGCTGTCATAAATTTGTTTTAAATACTTGAATGTAAATACAAGGATACTGAAGGTAGATTTTGTCAATTTTATTTCATTTTTTCCCTAGAAAAAGATCCCTTTCTTATCCTGAAGGTCATGCTTAGGAGAGAAGCCAAGGTACAGGGTATGAGAGATAAATAAGATAACAACACATAGTTTCTTGCATTCTATATAGTATTTCTCATTATTTCTTATAGAGTAGGTAAATATGTTACAATTTTGCTTCAAAGCTTTCTTTTTATTTCAAGCTGTAGAAGTAATATTTAAGTTTTGTAGATACTCGATTCAGTTTATGTAAACATACTGGAGAATAAGAGAAGGTAAATCTCCATTTATGAAAGACACTGACTTTAACCATGAAAGTTATGTATACGAACCTGATGCAATGGAATGCATGCCCATAAAACACAATATACCTTATTTTCTATCTGAATGCTTTAGTGAGCTTCAGGATGAACATTGCTATAAAAATGCAAACTAATATAATTGAAATTATTTATTATCATCACTGTTAATATTTATTGTATTATGATGCTTCTAGGTCAGACAAATAATTCTCTAGAAAAGGCAGTGATACTCTATTGGTGAGGAGAAACATATGGTTACAAAACAAATTTTAACTTGTAGCATTTCTAGAGCTATATTTATCTTCTGCTTCTCCATGCAAAGATTAGTATCATCCATTCCAAGTTTAGAAATGTTTCTCTTGGAATTTACCAGATCTACTTTAAATTCATATCTGTCTGTGATGATTGTATTTAACACAATAAGAATCGGTCTTTTGCACAGACTTCAGAACCTTCAAAGGCCCGCACAGATGTTAGCGAATGAAATGGGCTATACTAGCCTCAAGGCCAGCTGAAATGGCCCATCCATAATGTGGATGTGAGCCATACAGCTAAATGTTTTCCTTCCCCAAAACATCACGGCCACATCCAAGCTACTACTTGGAAATGTTTGTGATAATTCCTGAATTTTGCATAAGCCTTTTTTGGAAGAGTTAGCCTAGGCCAAAACTTTTTTAGGCATTTAAAAATACAGGCAATTACTGAATTTATTTATGCAAATTTCCTGAATCCCAGTGCGATACAGTTAGACTTCTCTGAGTTTCTCAGTAAAACACAGAAAAAGTAATGACTGTATTTAAAAAGAATGGGATCTTCATGAAAATTCACAGTTGCTACAGGGCCTCTAGCTTCACAAATTAAATATTTGCATGGAGACCCAATTCTCATTGCTAGTTTCTGTTCCCTAAAACACTAACAGTAGTGACGTCTGAAAGTGACTTCAGTAACATATATACATCACTAAGATACGCTTACTCTAGCAGTATGACCTTCAGCCACTGACTGCATAGCCCGGCATGCCAGCTGGTTTCTGTTTGTTTGTTTGTCGAGGGGTTTTTTAAGTTCAGAATGTTGTTAAGGGCAAAAAGGAAACACTCTCCCCCATACCAGTCTTTGCCCCATCTCTTATCGTCCCATGTCTGTGCTTTACAGCCTCCTACATCTCCACTTCTCAAGGGCTCTGCTATCATACCAGGCTTACATCATTATGGTGTGGTCATAAATACCTAATTCTAGATAGAATAACTATTTGTTGCTACTATGCTTATAAAACTAAGGTTACACTATACAAAGATAAGCAAAAGAAATTAGCCATAGCCACCTGGTCAAAAAAAAAAAAAAAAAAAAAATTAATGCTATAGTTAAACAAGCTAAAACAAAGCTCAGGTTCGGTCAGAGCAAGCCCGGCAAACCTCAGTTCTGAGGAACAGCAAATTTGATGCAAAGTCTGAGGCCTGTCACTAGCAATGACAACGCTGTATGACAGGGCTGCAGGCTATAGAAATTTTCTCACAGCCCGTACTTCCATAGTTTCATTGTTCTTGATACTGAAATCTTGGAAAATAGAGGTAAATCAGTTGTGCTGTCATTGTCTTCCTTATCAGCTCGCAAGTGCAAGCGACATGTAGTGAAAGATCTTTTTCGAAGACGAAACGTAGTGCAGCTGTCTCAGAAAACTGTGTACTTCTGATGAGGAGAAAAGTCTGTTTTCATTAAGGATCAAAAGATGGAGGCTTCATTGGTGGGGTTATGCTAAATAGCATTGCCTTGCAAGGCTTAAAAGTTCCAAACTGGTAACAACATTGACAGGAGGAACCCAATGGTACAAGTGCTGATTTTGCAGGGAATTAAGAAAGTTACTTTTCCTGCAGTAGCAGTCACTAGTGGACTGTGTCCTACATGAGGTTGGTGCTGTTTGCCTGCACACTCTCAACCCTTCCTTATTATGATGAGGTTGTGTTGTCCAAGAAAGTTTATGTATTTTGATTGAATTCACGTTATTTGGTGCTTGGTAAGAACTATGAGTTTGTTGTGAGTAGGGTATTATATCCATTTTCATACCTTTCCACAACAAATTTTTAATAACAATGTATTTGTAGATTACGTGGCTGTCACTTTACAACTTGTACTGGGTTTAAATTGATGTCATTTTTTCTTTTGGGGCATGTGTAAAGCTTAAATTTCAGAAGAAAATGTATATGGAGAAAAGTGTTGTTTTAACTTTATTTTTTGTTATTATTAGCAGTACTGCAGGAATGTTCAGGAGTCTAGACACTGTGCACTGCACAATGCTAAATTACAACACAAGAACTTACAATATAAATAATTTTTTAACTGAAAACGTGCTTACTGCGCAAAGAGGAGCAAAATATAATTAGTTTTGTAGCACAAATAATATCTCTCCCTATGCTTCTGTGAAATATTTATTGCAATTTGCCATTGAATTAGGCCTGCAGAATTTGGCCTATGCATATTTAAAACACAGATCTCCTGTGAGTTTTTTGTTGGAGTTTCAAATTCTGGCAAACAGGCCTATCAAAGAGAATTAGCTTTAGCCTGTGAGATTCCTGTCATCCAATATTTAGACTCACAGTATCCAAATATTTTTCTACTGAACAATGAAGACAATAGAAAATATCCAAATGCTCCAGGCACAAAAGTCAGAGAAGCTGATAAAACACATCTAATACTCAGAATTGACTTCTGTATTATGTCATCAATTTGAATATGATGTATGTTTTTCCTGGTGTGTGCCTGAAAAAAATCAGATGTAAATACAAACTATAAACCAATGTAATTCTTTAAAATAGATTTTGAGTTTATTTCTCTAGCTTGCATGGAGCAAGCCCAGGAAAGCGTTACCCTGAATTGCTAATGGATGGTAGAGTTACACTACTGTTGAAAACAGGGCTTAACATGTGAATGCCACCTTTCGAGTGAAGTGAAAGATCGCTTGCACAGTGGCCCAGCGTATTTCCTACTGCAGGAAATTATGTGTGCTATGTAGCAGAGGAGGCTGTAGCCAAAGGACAAAGGAGAAACTGGTAGCCGTCCTTCATTGCAAGTATTCACTGACTTTCTCATTTCTTGGACTCATTTTCAGTATTTTTCTGATTTCAGCCAGTTTGTTGAAGTTTTCCTTGGAAGTTTAATTTTTTTTTTAAAAAAACCCAACCAAACAACAAGCCAGTCTTGTTTTAAATAGAACCACCTGCCAAATGGAGTAGAATTTACCTACCAAATAGTTGAGGTGATAATATATTTCAATATAGTAGTAACTACTTATTTAAAATGTATTTAATACTAAGAAACTTACAAATGTAATGTTGCAAATATTTCTGAACCACATCCAGTGACTTCTGTCATTGAACCTGAAATACAATTAGTAGTAGTGAAAATAAGATTCACAGGATTTTACTTAACAGACTACATTTGAATTTTAATTAATCATCATGTATGTTTATTGTCAAAAAGACCTATTTTTACACAATCATGAATATATAGCAGAAGATTGACACTTGCCCATCAAGAAAAATGATGGAAGTTTAGTAGAGTTTCTAAGCTGCCTAGAAGTCTCGCCGGGGTTTAAACCCTAATCAGTTACGAAGGATTTAAATTTTGATGTAATCAGAAACAGAAATGTTTCTTCTTGTGCAGTGGAAGGCAGAAGAGTAATGACTAACCCAGAAGAGCAATAGGGATAAGACAGAAAAGTAAGAGTAATGCTTAATACGTGAGCCTTTTTGTTTCTTCCTTGGAGACAAAAAAAATAACTGAACTTACTTTTATTTGATGGCTTTGTGATTTGGAGGTTGTCCTACTGAATGCTGTCCAGCTGGCTGCATCTTTGCCTTCAGCAGGTTATGGTATGTTTTCTAGGAGAGTCCTTTCCTTCTCTGAAGAAACGTTTATCTTAATGGGAATGCTTACGTCGTGTGTCAGGACCTGGAGTGCACTTCCCTCCTAGGAGTTTAGCTGTCTGCTTCCAAGGCCAGCTTGCTGAGTGGGAAGAGCTGCTGTGAAGAGCTTGAAGCCTCAGAAGATGCCCCCTTCCACCACCTTTGCTTGGGACCTGCCTGCAAGCCCCCATGTAAGCTACACTGCGACTCCATTGGCACTGCATCTGCACCTGGTTTTATGCCTCCCTGATCCTAACGCGTAGGCTTGACTTACTGGTTCAGTCTTGGCCTTGTCTTCTCACTGACATCTAACGGGGTGACTGGTGACTTTCAGTCACAATATAAGAAGCCTTCCCAAAGGGTCATTGGAAGCTATTTGTGAGCGACAAATAGGAATGATGCTCCTTTTCCTGATTTGGAAAATCTTGTGTTGTAACCTAGCTGTGCATAAGTAACAGATGGTCAGAAATAATTTTGTTTTCTTGCAAAGGGGCTTTAGATACAAGAATAAAAATACTGCCAGGCTGAAATATACTTTATTTAAATGTTGTGCAGGTAAAATCTTGGCTTGCCAATTGTGTCTTGTGTTTACTCTCCATGTCTCTTCTGATGGAGATGGTACTGCTAAGAAAGGGGTATTTAACAGTGTTGAAATGCAGTTTATCTTAGGATGAGGCAGTCAATCCTCATGTAAGAGGCAGTATAGTCCTTTTGAATTCATTGAGGAGGATATGTGAAAAACCTGAATTTACTGTTTTGCCCGGAGGTTGGAGATAAAAAGCCAGTTAATGTCTTAACACTAAAAAGGGCTTAGCAAGCTTCAGGGGAAAAAAGAGTGCTTGGGATTCTATTGCAAGAGTATCTACTTCTGCTCAATTCTGAATTTGCAGGACCCTATAAAAAAGGGCTGTTAAGCCCCTCTGACTGATATCCTGGTCTGTTAGGGAGAGAAAGGGCCTGTCTTTGTCTGATATACGCTCAATCTCACAGGGTAGTCTCTTTTCTTTATTGCCAGTGGTTACTTAATGATTCCCCTTTTTCTTCTCTTGCTGTAAAAAACAAACAACAAATTTTTTGCCTTTCTCCCAGCCCTCTGCTTAGATTTCAAGATAATACACAAAAGCAGGGTTAGATGTCTCCTGTGTAACCTTCATGACAGCACCTTTTTGTTTCAAAAGGGGTGTCTTTCTTGACAGTCTTACGATAAAATACGAAGTGTTGTTAACAAAGTAAGACACTTCAAAAATAATTTGGCTTTGATTTTAGATAAAGCAGTGATAATCTGCAGTGGCTAGTCTAGCTTTAATGCAGATACGGTTGTGAAGTGCAATAATTGGAGGTACATCTGCACTGTGAAAGAATTCTCAGCTACGTTGTACCTGATTGCTACGCTGTACACGTGCTACCGGTCTCCATGGCACAGAAACCAGTTCCCTTGGACGTGAAGTCTGGGTGCGGTTCTAGGGAAGATTCCCTCCTGAGCTACTCTGGATGCACTAGCTTGGCTCGTCATGCACGACATACTTCTCTAACTCTACCCTGGAGTTCCTTAGCATATTCCTCTCAAACATCCCCCTATGTTATATCAGGTCATGTATTACAGAACCTCAACATCTTACCATGAAAAATACTAGCCTGGTGGGCTGCAGTGGAGCCCTCCCTTACTTTTGACAGTTTGGACTAGGGGGATAAAAACACATGATGATGACAAGGACGTCTTAGAGACTGGGATCTCAATGTCATGCTGTGGGCATGCAGCCAGTGTGCTATAAAAGGAGCTAGCTGTAAGCCATGTGGAAACAAGCCATTCTGTACCAGTTGGCTAGGAGGAACTGTTCCCTTACAGCAAACTTCTCTACATTCTTTTCTGCAATGACAGGAGGATGTACTCCTTATATGCTTATGTACTCTTGGGCTGACTCAATGAAATTAGCATGCTTTCACATAGTAAATAAAGTGGAGTGTTTGTGTAAGTCATGTAGAATCATGACCTTCATATGCACAGTATGCACATAACTGAAATAATATTTTTCCAGAAATATATATAACTATATGTATCTGCTGTAATTAATTCCCAATGTAGTGACAAAAGCACTGTGTAAAATAAAAATATTAATCTTCAGTAACATGTTGTGCCTTTAAGTCAACCTATTATTTGGCATTAAAAATAATTTAATTTATACCTGAATGCATTTGTTTATTCAGAGCAGCCCATCTCATTCAGCATGATGCTGCTAATATCCACATATCTGCAGATGTCAGTGGCTTTTGACTGTTGAACTGAAATACCTAGAGCAGCAACAGAACGTTTTTTTTACAGAAACTTGCAGTGCTGAAAATTTTGTAGGACGAAGAAATACAATGAAGTCATATGAATAGGTAAGCCTTTAACCTGAATTAATAAAGCTGCTTGGCTTTGTTATTCTTCTGTGTCCAGTGGCTGTTTTCTTCAATACCTTCTTACTCACTGTAGTGACTTACACATCTGTTAATTCTAAAGCGTGTCCAAAATTAACAGTAGGAGTGACAGAGTTACACGGGTATTTGATTACGGGAAAAGTAGGGTTTAGTTACATAGCGGTGTGTACCTGCAGCTTGATAGTATGTGTTATACCATAGAAAATATGTGATATGTTTCCTAAGCTACATCAGGTTACAATATATCATTTTAAGTGCTAAACAAAGGTTCACTAGAGTAAGACCAGAAGATGTCGTATCTTCTTCACATCTCCTGCTGAATGACTTGCAGAGACTATGGTCAGTAGTTTGGTTGTCCAGATCCTTACACCAGCACCTCTTCTTGTTAAAGCATTCATTGGCTTGCACATTGGCTTCTGTGAAATGACGTGATATTTGTGTAAAAGAGCTGCACAGAATTGGAGACTTATTTTTTTATGTGAGGAAAAGAAATACTTTTCAGAAAAAAGTATTTCTGAAACTGAGTCTGATTCTGATTTACTTACTGGTGTAGAAGTAAAAATTATTTTGTCCCTTTTATGTGATGTTATATGCAATATATATGAATAAGTATTTTACCTAGTAATATATGTATGAAAACAATTATTACAGTAGAACCTATTAACATATACTGCAGCACAGCTAATGATGGCAAAGACTGAGCGTTACTCATCAGAGTTATAGTAACCATTTGAGTGTGATAAACACCTCTCATATTTATCAAATAATCTTGTCTGCATTGCCACAGGTCTTCTCATTGTAAAATAAGACGAATCATCCTAATATTTATTAATAAATATTGACTTTTACGGTACTGATCTGTGTTATGTTTGGATAGACTGTACAAGCAGCAGTGTTATCATGTTGTATGCATGGACACTTAAGACTGAACAGCGAAAATGGAGATTCATTTTTCACTGGGAGATTTTAACAGAGATCAGTTCCTGTGTTGAAAACAATGTTTTGTGAGATCATACTGATTTTCACAAGCTTTTCAACAGAAAAGCTGATTACAGAAACCTGATGCCAGGTCTGCCATCTTCCTGTTCCATCTTTTTGCCATTTTGCCTGCATAGACAATCCTAGCTTTGAGGCTTCAAGACTCTGTCACAGGAGGGAATCCCTTTGGAGGCTCCAGGACTTCTGATTCTCCAACTTTTAGGCTCTTTCCACAGACATAATAGTTCCAGATGGAAGTTTATTTCCGTATTTCTAACATGCATGCTTTCAAATTTTTTCTTCTGTAAACTTTTAAGTTGGAAAGTGGAACGCCTGTGCTTTCTGTTGGAAAACAAAGGCATTGCAAAGAGGAAATGAAATTTCGACATTCATCAGGCTCTATTGAGCAGTCATCAATCTGAGTGCATGTAGGAAGGAAGATGGAGTGGATCAGAGAGTTGTCATGGTTTAACCCCAGATGGTAACCCAATACCACGCAGCCACTTGCTCACTCCCCCCCTCCCCAGTGGCATGGGGAGGAGAATCGAAGAGAAAGGAAAACTCATGGGTTGAGATAAAAACAGTTCACCAGGACAGCAAAGAAAGAGATAAAAATATATTAATAATGATAATAATAATAACAAAATATAAAGATAATAGAATATATGAAACGAATGATGCACAATTTCTCACCACTCAACAACCGATACAGCCTGTCCCGAGCAGCAGGCAGGGAACAGGAATATTCCCCAGCAGCTATCCCAGAACAGTAAGTTCCAGAGCAAGCGAGCAAGGGAACAAACAGCCGAATGAATGAAAAAAAAGGCCCAAATGAACAAAAAAAGGGAAAACTAAGGGAATTGGCCCACCGGCTGACCCCCACTTATACCGGGCATGACGTCTATGGTATGGAATACTCTCTTTGGCCAGTTTGGATCAACTATTCTGGCTATACCCCTCCCAGGTTTTTGCACCTGCACATTAGCAAAACCTGGAAACTGTAAAATGTCCTTGATTGTTTAGCAGCAACCAACAACATCCGTGTATTATCAATGATGTTCTTCGCATACTAAATCCAAAACACAGTAGCTACTGGAAAGAAAATTAGCTCTGTCTCAGCTGAAACCAGGACAAGAGTCAACCACAGAGGATCAATGGATACTTTACTCAGTTATCTTGATAACTTTTATCACAGAATCACAAAATGACTAAGGTTGGAAGGGACCTCTGGAGGTCATCTGGTCCAACCCACCATGCTCAAGCAGGGACATGTAGACCTGGTTGCCCAGGACCATGTCCAGACGGCTTTTGAATACCTCCAAGAAGGGAAACTCCACTACCTCTCTGGGCAACCTGTGCCAGTGCTTGGTCACCCTCACAGTAAAAAAGTTTTTCCTGGTGTTCAGAGGGAGCCTCCTGTCTTTCAGTTTGTGCCCATTGCCTCTGGTCCCGTTACTGAGCACCTCAGAAAAGAGCCTGGCTCTGTCCTCTTTGCACGCTCTCTTCGAGTATTTATACACATTGATGAGATGCCCCCTGAACCTTCTTTTCTCCAGGCTGAACAGTCCCAGCTCTCTCAGCCTTTCCTCATATGTGAGATGCTCCAGTCTCTTCATCATCTTAGTGGCCCTTTGCTGGATTCTCTCCAGTATGTCCATGTCCCTCCTGTACTGAAGAGCCCAGAACTAGACACAGTACTCCAGGTGTGGCCTCACCAGTGCTGAGTAGAGGGGAAGGATCACCTCCCTTGACTTGCTGGCAATACTGTGTCTAATGCAGCCCAGGATACCATTAGGCCCCTTTGTGGCAAGGGCACATTGCTGGCTCAATGCTCGACTTGGGTGTCCACCAGGACCCCCAGGTCCTTCTCTCTCTCAAGCTGCTTTCCAGCTGGGCAGCCCTTAGCATATACTGGTGCATGCGGTTGTTCCTCCCCAGGTGCAGGACTTCTGGAACTTCCTTTTGTTGAACTTCATGTGTCCCTCTGGATGGCAACATGACCTCTGGCCTGTCAGCCACTCCTCCCAGTTCTGTGTCATCTGCAAACTTGCTGAGGGTACACTCTGTCCCATCATCCAGATCATTAATGAAGATGTTAAACAGGACTGGACCCAGTACTGACCCCTGGGGTACACTGCTAGTTACTGGCCTCCAACTAGACTTTGTGCCATTGATCACCATGCTCTAGGCCCAGCCATTCAGCCAGTTTTCAGTCCACCTCAGTGTCTGCTCATCTAGCCCATACATCAACAGCTTGTCTATGAGGATCTTATGGGAGGTGATGTCCAAAACCTCATGGACGTCCAGGTAGACCATATCCATTGCTCTCCTCTCATCTACCAGGCCAGTCATTTCATCATAGAAGCTTATCCATTTGGTCAAGCATGACTCCCCTTGGTGAAGCCTTCCGTACTACTACTGACGATTTTGTTATCCTTAATGTGCCTGGAAATAATTTCCAGGGTTAACTGCTTCATCACCTTCCCAGGGATCGAGGGGAGGCTGACTGGCCTGTAGTTCCCTGGGTCCTCCTTTTTGCCCTTCTTGAAAATGAGGGTGACATTTGCTTTCCTCCAGTCAGGCACTTCTCCCACTCACCATGATAGAGCAAAGATGAGTGACAGTGGTCTTGCAATGACATCAGCCAGCTCCCTCAACACTCGTGGGTGCATCCCATCGGGGCCCGTGGACTTACATATGTCCAGTTTGCCTAATTATTCCCTGGCCTGATCCGCTTCCACCAAGGGTACGTCTTGGGGCTTGAAGGGGGAAGATAAATGATTTTTACCTTTTTTATATTTAAGTAATTCTGGCATCTGTTTTTATATAGATATACATTAGGTAAAGGAATTCTACCTACAGCTTCTTACAGTATAAGTATTGGATATAATGTGCGTGCTTTTTAACTTTCAGTATTCCCTCCAGAATCTTGAGAATTATTGAAAAAAAACGGGGACTTGTTGATCTCTTTATGAAAATACCTATTTCCTTGAGACCCTGTGCAGGTCAGGGTTGAATGCTTCTAATAATGTATTATATATACCACCATTTCACTTGGGTATCTCTCTTTCAAGAGAACTGCATCTTTCAAGGTAGTTTCTCAAAGTATTTCCACTATTTAAACTTATTGAAGAAAGCTCAGCAGAGAAAGGACTCTGTTGCTGTTTACCATGAGTGCAGAGGTAGCAGGAACATTTGTTGTACCAATCACAATTCATGGTATTATCTCTTTATAGATTTGGATAAAAATAGCAGCTCCGTACCATTGAAAATCTTGTACTGGCTTTCATGCTCCAGTGTTTGTACAATCATTTTTATGCCCGTGTCATTAGATCAGCTTTTTCTCAGCTCTGTTTAGGCTAGTCAAGCTTCTCGTCTGTGTTGTCCTTTATTGCAAGAATTATTTTCCCCTTTGGGTCATTTACTTTAGACACATGTCATATTGCTAATGACATAAAGCACACACACAACAACATTCAAAGTTTTGGGATTTTTTTAGGTTATGTCCTTTAATAGTCCCTTACCCTACCATCATGTTATAATTACTGTAGAGTATCTTGTATAAAATAAGCAGGAGGCTTTTTACCAGTTTCCCTCCATTCACTGCCACCGCAGTTTGAATTTTGCAAACATCTTAAACACTAAAATAGTCTAGTGTACCCCAGCAAAATACTCAGTTTACTTTTTAAGATTAAATAGCATGTGCTTTGCTACCTTTCATGTAGTAGTTCAGAAGTCTTCAGGTCCCCATCTTCCCAGTGTCTTGTTCCAAGCTCTCTATTCCCTATATTTTTTTTCTGGCTTTACCCTAATAATACACTGGTGAGAAGAATTTACATTTTACACTATAGGGACATTTTTGTTTACTTGTCATAATCTAGTAGAATAAGTGAAATGTTTGTACAAGAATTTTATTCTAGGAGTAACTTATTTGAAATAGGCACATTCTAAAATAAGATTTTGAACGTGAAATTGCATCTTTTATTAGTGGTAGTTAATCTGGATAAACTTATGTCTCCTTAAAAGAACTATTTAGAGGCACAAACTTTTTATTCAGATTAGCAGATCGTGAAAAAACTTCACATGAAAGGATTCATATTCTCCACTCTACAGTTTAAGAAAGTCCTATTTCTGAAATCAAAGGAAGACACAGAAGTGTCTAAACATATTAGCAGAGAAGAGAAAAAATGTTATTTCTTCATCTTTTACATAAAGCAGACAACTTTCTCTTTTGAACTCTTTCAAGGGTATTGAAAATATTGAAACATGTTAGAAATAAAGGTTAGAAAAATATTGTTTTTCCGTAACATAACCTCCAGATATTAAGAAGATAGCAGTTCTTTACTGGGGTAAGAGACTGAGTGAGAAAGAGAGAGACCAGTTAGTTAATTCCAGAATAACGAAAGAACTCTCTACCTGCAATTTATACAATGAAGGGGAAAAATTAATCAGAAAGAAAGTGAAGATTTATTTGTGCTATTTAGATGATAAGAACCGTGTATACTATTACAATAATGGCAGTTTACAATCATTTCATTATGGTTAGACAGATGTTGCTTCAAATCTGATATGAAAGAAACACATGGTGTTCAGATCAGGAAGCATAGGAATAACATACTTACAAGAATATTGGAATTATTTCTGTGGTTGTATATCTCAGAAATTACTTACTCAAGATCTCCTACATTCTCAGGAAAAAATTTCTGTCTGTAGAGAGTTCATCTTAAAATTGGATCAGAATACCAGCCTTAGAATTGAGCCCTGTTAAATGTTTGCCCAGTGCTTTATGCATAAGGCAATAACATTATGTTAGTTTTTCAGAGAAGAAAACTGAGGCAGCTGTGAGACAGTAACAATGCACAAACTCACTCTGCAGCATTTTATTCTTATAGGAAAAAAGTGAATGCATTTTAATGTGTTTCAGTGGTAAATGTCCCAAAATTATTGAGAGGGATCCATGAGGAAAAAGAGGATCTTTATTTTCTGAAGAATATGTGACTTGTATGTAACACTGACAATATTGAATCATAGAACCATAGAATTGTTTAGGTTGGAAGAGACCTTTAAGATCATCGAATCCAACCATTAACCTAACACTGCCAAGTCCACCACTAAACCATGTCCCTAAGAAGTGCCACATCTACACATCTTTTAAATACCTCCAGGGATGGTGACTCCACCACTTCCCTGGGCAGCCTGTTCCAGGGCCTGACAACCCTTTCGGTGAAGAGATTTTTCTGAATATCCAATCTAAACCTCCCCTGGCACAACTTGAGGCCATTTCCTCTCGACCTATCACTTGTTACTTGGGAGAAGAGACTGACACTCACCTCTCTACAACCTCCTTTCAGGTAGTTGCAGAGAGCAATAAGGTCTCCCCTCAGCCTCCTTTTCTCCAGGCTAAACAACCCAAGTTCCCTCAGCCGCTCCTCATAGGACTTGTGTTCTAGACCCTTCACCAGCTTCATTGCCCTTCTTTGGACACGCTCCAGCACCTCAATGTCTTTCTTGTAGTGAGGGGACCAAAACTGAACACAGTACTCGAGGTGCGGCCTCACCAGGGCCGAGTACAGGGGGACAATCACTTCCCTACTCCTGCTGGCCACACTAGTTCTGATACAGGCCAGGATGCCGTTGGCCTTCTTGGCCACCTGGGCACACTGCTGGCTCATATTCAGCTGGCCGTCAACCAACACCCCCAGGTCCTTTTCCGCCGGGCAGCTTTCCAGCCACTCCTCCCCAAGCCTGTAGCGTTGCCTGGGGTTGTTGTGACCCAGGTGCAGGACCCGGCACTTGGCCTTGTTGAACCTCATACAATTGGCCTCGTCCCATCGATCCAGCCTGTCCAGATCCCTCTGTAGAGCCTTCCTCCCCTCAAGCAGATCAACACTCCCTTCCAACTTGATGTCATGTGCAAACTTACTGAGGGTGCACTTGATCCCCTCGTCCAGATCATTGATGAACACGTTGAACAGAACTGGCCCCAATACTAAGCCCTGGGGAACACCACTTGTGACCGACTTTCAACTAAATTTAACTCCATTCACCACAACTCTTTGGGCCCAGCCATCCAGCCAGTTTCCTACCCAGTGAAGAGTATGCACATCCAAGCCATGAGCAGCCAGTTTCTCCAGGAGGATGCTGTGGGAAACGGTGTCAAAGGCTTTACTGAATTCTAGGTAGACAACGTCCACAGCCTTTCCCTCATCCACTAAGCAGGTCACCTTGTCATAGAAGGAGATCAGATTGGTCAAGCAGGACCTGCTTTTCATAAACACATGATGACTGGGCCTGATCGCCTGGTTGTCCTGTTTGTGCCGTGTGATGGCAGTCAAGATAATCTGCTCCATAACCTTCCCCAGCACTGAGGTCAGGCTGACAGGCCTGTACTTCCCCGGATCCTCCTTATGGCCCTTCTTGTAGATGGGCGTCACATTTGCTAACCCCCAGTCAACTGGCACCTCCCTGGTTAGCCAGGACTGCTGATAAATGATGGAGAGTGGCTTGGTGAGCACTTCTGCCAGCTCCCTCAGTAACCTTGGGTGGATCCCATCCGGCCCCATAGACTGTGTGTGTCTAAGTGGTGTAGCAGGTCACTGACCATCTCCCCCTGGATTATGGTGGCTTCATTCTGCTCCCTGTTCCTGTCTTCCAGCTCAGGGGGCTGGGTACCTGGAGAAAAATTGGTCTTGCCATTAAAGACTGAGGCAAAGAAGGCATTAAGTACCTCAGCCTTTTCCTCCATCCATCTTATTCCTGTGTTCTTACCAGGTAAAATCTGTTCGTGTTCATAGTGGTTTACAATTGATTTATTTAAGCGTGGAGGTGCTGCCTTCACTCTCAGTAATCTCACCTCAGGAATGCAATGAAAAATAAAGGAAAAAACAGTCTTAGATATACAGATGGAAACAGACCATAATAGCAAACAGGAATTTGAGAGTAACACAGAGTCACATTTGCCCACTTTGATACTGTTAACTTTCATCACGTACTTTTCAGTAAGCAAAAAATACCTCAGCTATAGAAATGGGTTTGGTACAGAGCGTGCAGCAAAGCTCATTCAATAAAAATCTGACTTACTTATTTGATTAACACAATGCAACATGTTCTGGGAATAATATTAAATGTAGACTTGTGTGAACTATTCAGAATAAATTACTTTAATGTGTCAGTGAAACTTATCCTCTCTCTCCGAATTGAAGTAAAGGTTGAACATTTTTACGTTTGAATTCATTTTTTGTGAATGTGCACACAGGAAGCACCCTTCACTTAATACTCTCCCATAGAACTTGCTACTTACTTCAGAAGCTTAGCAAAGTAGAGGAATGTCCAAAGCAAACTATCAGCAGTTGTGATTCTTTGAAAACATGCTTTTAGTCATGCACGTATGCCGCATTTTCAGTAAAATAAAGGGATTTTCAAAGCCTTTTGAATATATTACGTAGTTTCTAGACATAGTGTATCCTTTTCTTGGTTCACTTAACTTGGATCAGACTTCTTACAATAGATCTGTTCTTTGGTGGCACAGTACTGGCACCAGAATTGATTGATAAATATGTTGATGTTGACTGATAGAACGGTGGAGCTGAAGAGAGCAGCAGTAACCTGTTTTCCCAAATAGATACTGAAATAGTTTCTCACATTCTTTGCTCAAGTGTTGCAGAAAAGGAATGTGAAATAGAAACTGGAGGCAAGACAAGTTTTAAGCATTCATATTACATTTGTCCTCAGAAAGGAGGCAAGCAGAGGTTCAGCAGCACAAAGCTGGCTGAACCCTGGGGTACAGCCACTGCACTGCAGACACAGAGAGGCATGGAGTGCAGCAACAGCAAAGCCTGAAAAAATATATGAAAAGCCTAAACTGCTGGGTGCTCCAGAGATGACAGCAAGTTTGATGTGGCACATATAACCTTTGCCTTGGAGCTGTTTAAAAGAGGAATGTCTAGCAGCTTCACATGCCTTTGCAAGCTGTTTGGAAGGCAGGAGTTGGAAGTACAAGTAGCTATTTAGCTAAATTCTTGTCTAACTCCAATGGATGGCAGTAAAATGCATAATTAGTACATCTTGTTGAGACAAAATGTGATCAGAAGCCATTCAGAGGGCTAGAAACTCTATTTCCTCAAACTAAATACATTGACTTTGATTACAAGTGTTATTTTCATATTTGTGTACTGACATTAGCGCTATTTTGTATTTTTCCTGTTTACTTTTGTCTGTACTCCCAAGCACTGGAATGAAAGAATGGCTGTGGAATCATTATGCCCTGACAAAACCATTGAGTGGTTGTGTGTACCCTCTTGAGCTGTTGTGTGATGATACAAATTTCTGACAGAACAGTGGAAAGACATATGCTTTCAAGAAGATATCATTTAAAAAGTCACACTTGTTTTTTTTTCTCAAATCATTATCAATTCCTTTTTTATGTTACCCTGTGGTATTCATGCAGATTTAGTTTGTTACTTATCAGGTTGTTCTAGAAGACCAGAATATGAAAGTAGAGAATTAAAATATTTATGTATCAGTAGTACTTCACTATTTTTTTTACTAAAAGTGTATATCAATCTAATTTATAAAGTTGATCAGTACTTACCTTTCTAGCTGTCTGGGTTTCAAATTAGTACACCATACAAATCAGATCAATGTATTAAATGTAGGAAGAATTAAAACCACAGTAGTATATATTTTAAATCAAATGTCTTCAAGCCAGCACTCAATTTGTACATCAGTATGCATTCTAAAAAGACTAATTTACACATACTAATATATTTTAAAGGGTTTTTTTTTAACTGTGAAACATTTTTTAAATTAAGAATAATTCTTCATTCAAATCAGAAAAAGTTGCAGGTGTTTGACATCTGTATAACATGAGTATAATCTTTCAACTCATTTAATCATGAAAGTCTTTCAGGAATAAGTACAAAGGCATTAGTTGCATGGGTAGAAATCCTGAATATTCTTTCCATCTTCTTGAGGAACAGAGCTCAAATACTGATGATAATCTACTCGTCAAATATGATATGACTGCAAAAGGCATGGCTTTGAGAGGAAAAAGGGGAGAAAAAAGTAGTCATTCATGTTTATTGTGAGGAACTGATGAGGGATTTCTTACAAAATATAGATCAAAACTGGAGCATGTCAAAACCAAATAATTCTTTTAGGGTATGATGAAAAAAAAAAAAAAAAATGACAGCCCAGAAAAAAATTAGCTCAGGAAAAAAAAAAGCATGAGAGTAGGCCAAACCTATCACGGATCTATCTTTGGGCTCAATACTTGAATCAGAGTGACTTTCTTGAAAAATCTGAGGTTTATGTTTTCTGTAGTGATGCAAATCTAAGCAGGTTGTTTACCTTTCTTAGACTCCCAGCTCAGAGCAGAATCTTTCTCTACTCTTAAGATCATTCTCAACGCGAACTTTTTCTGCTCAACATTGAGCATGTGTTTGAATGATAACCTAAGTTTAATCTGAATTTCTATCATCTCCATTTCTGGTAATGGATTAAACATTTTGTGAATTTTAATGAACATTAGAATATCAATGCAATAGCCAGACTGATGGATAAAAGCAAATTTTAAGTAGGTTTTAAAGAAATCATCGAGCTTAAGAGTACCATCGACTTTATGACTACAAAATATGGGGGTTCTATCTCAAAAAAAAATACTAAAGGATACAATACTTCTTTTACTTGTTCTTTATCAGACTAGGTGAGCATCATAGGATTGGAAATGAATCACTTTTCCATCCATTTAGAGACAAAAATACAAATCATCATCCATTTTCCAGTAACAGTCTGAGATTATGTATTAATTTTGTACACAGAGGAAGACAACCTAAAAAGAAGTTAAAAATATGCTTTCAGATTTCAGGAATATTTGAAATTGTAGGCAGTGCATATTTCATCGATAGACTTTTCTAGGAAAATTACAATTATAATCATAGATTTTTTTTTTTTAAAATCAATGGCAGAAAGTCTTGTGGTTTCAGGATGAAATTACTTTTTTAATTTAAGATGAGGGAGAGATGGGGAAGGCTAACATTTGTGGACAATGTTTCTAAGACATCAACTTCATCAACAATGGATTAAAATTCAGGTCATCTAGTACCCATGCTTTGGGTCCAAACTCACAGAGTTATTTCATTGTAGATTAGTTAGAATTTTCTTTTTTTTAAATTGTTTGTTATCATACATTGTTGTGAAGAAAAATCTTGAAAACATGACCATGATAAAACCCAAGCTCTGAGCTTCCAGATGATAAACTAAGAATCTTTATCCTCATGGCAAAGGCAGCCAGCAGCATCCCGGGCTGCATTTACGAGAGTGTTGCCAGCAGGTCGAGGACAGTGACCTTCCCCTCTGCTAAGTACTTGTGAGACACATCTGGAGTACTGGGTCCACTGATGGTCTCCCCAGCACAAGAAAGATGTGGACATACTGGAGCAAGTCCAGAAAAGGGCCATAAAAATGATTAAGGGACAGGAGCATCTGTCAAACTAGGAGAGGCTGAGAGAGCTGGGACTGTTCAGCCTGGAGAAAAGGAGGCTCTGGAAGGGGTGGGATATCAGTGTGTGTAAATACCTGAAGTTAGGAAGGAACAGGTAGCCAGACTCTTCTCAGTGGTGTCCCGTGATAGGGCAAGAGGCAGTGGGCACAAATTAAAATACAAGGAATTCCACCTAAATATGAGAAAAATCTTTTTTACTGTAAGGACGATCCAGCAGTAGAATAGGTTGCCCAGAGGTTGTCAAGTTCTTGGAAATAGTCAAAAATCAAATGGACATGGCCCTGAGCAACTTATAGTGGTTGGCCCTGCTTTGAGCAAGGGAGCTGGACTAGATGATTTCCAGAGGTCTTTTTTGACCTCAGTGACTGTGATTCGGGGCTATGAACAATTTAAACTTTAGTTTGAAGACCTGAACAGTCTGATAGTAGGCAGTTGCCATCTCTCCAACTTGGCCAGTTTTGTTATGTGGCTGCTGCCATTATTATCTGCTCCAGTTTCCCTGCCATATTTTACGTCTCCCATGAAAGAGTTTTTGCTGCCGTACCTAGACAGAGCATTAGGTTTTTGTTGTGAAAATATTTCTTAAGTGCATTTCTTGTTGTTTCATTTGTGTTTAGTTATCAGTATGATTATCTTGTCCAGATTTTTGGTAGCATCTGGAAATAGGCTGTAAGTCCTCAATTACTTGGGGGTTTTTTCACCTAGCATTCTGTTAACACATCTTTCCAATCTAATTTTCACTTATTTTGTTCTGGGCTACAACTATGTCCTGCTAATGGTTTGTCTGTGGCAACATCTAAAGGTTTTACTCCTCTCCTTGGCCTTCCACATTTAACAGTTACACTCAAAAGTGAGTCATACTTCCATTCATAATTTCTTTGCACTTTGGTATGAGGGGTCTATGTTTAACCATGCAAGTTATTTTCTTTCTAATTAAATTCAAAAGCCTTAAAACTTCAAAATATAGTATCTTTCTTATAACATGAATGCGGCTTTTGTTTTTTAGTTTCTGTACCTCTTGCACTGCAGTTAAGTCTTCTCTTAACATGGTAGGGTAGTGAATAACTCATACAAGTTCCCTGAAAAGATGATCATACTTTCTCACATTTCTTTCGGAGGATAAGTATGTCCAAGTGTACTTTTTTCAGCTCCTTCACGCTTTTATTTTATACTTGCTATTTTGGAAGGCATGTTTCCATTCATGACCTACAATACCATTTCTTTGGTTGCGCACCTCATTAAATTTATTTCCTTCTTCTCTTCACGTATCTCTTTCTGTCTACCTACTACTCAGTTTCTCATGGGTGAAAGCCAATTACCTTGCATTAAATACTGGCAAGATAAAAATTGTTTTCTTACCCTCTGATTCTTTGTCTTTTCTACTCACTTTTGATTTCAAGAACACTCGGTCCTTTTTTCATGTTTTAAGAGCATTGACTGAAATCTTAACTCCAGTAAAATCTATGGCAAATCTCTCTGCAACTTGAAACATGGCAAGATTTCACTAATATTCTGAACAGGTATATGCCTTGTGAAACGCCACTGTATTATCTTTCACTAATGATGTCCTGAGCATTACTCATGGCTACATCTGTTCCCAAACAGCACTGCAACATCTTAAATTCTATTTCCAAGTAGGATTGCTTCAGTAACAAATGTAGTGGGCTATTGGATTTTTAATACATAATTATGATATTTAATAACCTTATTTCCAGTCAAAATAAAGTGTTGAAGACAATCATGATGTATACAGTACCTCAGACATCTTTATGGTTTTATTGGACCTGATCAGATTATTTATATCCAATGGTATGACCCATTATTGAGGTAAGGAGATACAAGAAGGCCTGTAGTATTGCAATCCTACAAATTAGTGGCTTTACAGTTGTCCGCAGGTCACCAAAGGGAGGGGAAGGAAGTCTCAAAACTCTACAAAAGCTTCAATATCTTCCTTTACAAGGAAGCGTTATGTTTATACAGAAATTTTTAAAAAGCTAAAAATCAAAAGAAATGGATTCTGTGATTACTCCTGGGTACTCACAGGTGACTGCAGCCTGATAAAGTGTATGTTAAATGTCAATTATTAAAACCAAAGTCTGTGTGTTTTTTGTTTGGTACAATGCTTAAATAAATAAATAAAAGGTTTACATTCAGCTGGGCTTTCTAGGGCTACTACTTTACATTCTGTGGTTACATGTATTGAAACATCATGAATACAGAAAACAGAATTAAACACTAAAGTTGTAAATTTAAAAGCTAAAGACACACTAAGATAAATTTAAAAGAGAAGAGAAATGCATTATAAATAGTATCAAGTGATACTAATTTTCTCACAGGCATGTACAGCACAAGTTGGATTGGTCCTCAGATTTTTTTTCACTTGGCCTCCCAGTGGGGTCAAGAGCAAAGGACAGAAAGGGCACTGGGAGCAATTGACATCAGTTTCCTGCCTTGTACCTTTTGACATTTAAGAAGCTTCATATTTGTACTCACATTCACATTCTTCCCTTGCTGCAAATGTATATTTTCTATTAGAACTAAGGGGAGTTACATATATGCATCGAAGAGAGAATGAGTCTCACAAGTCCAATTTGAAATAGAACTATCTGGAAGACATATTTGCTAGATCTAGTTCCCCTCATGCATTATTCTTGCCGGTGACCCTGTAACTACTGATTTTCTACCAGACAGAAAATTATTAACGGCTCATTTTCTAATTAATTTCCTGATTTGGATTATTTCTTTCATTTTCATCCACCTCCTGCTTATCTCCTTTGTACTTAGAATGCTAATTTCCCTCTCAAATCAAGTTCTGCTGAAGTCAGCACGGGTCTAAACAAATGGAATTCTTTTAAACAATGTGTTCCCTGTGGAATCAAATCTGATTTTACTGAATTGTCAAGACAGTTAATTTCTTTATCTACGTATTTTCTAAAGCATTTTTCATCTAACACTTTTACTTCAATATATTGGCAGTATGCTAAGGTCATTGCAAGCCAGAAACGAGACATTTTTTTATCTGTAACTACTGAGACATATTTCCCCTTTTAGATTTTCGAAGTTGCTTAAGAGAATCTAAACTAGTATGTTTTTTTTCAATTTGAATTTCTTTTCTTTGTAAGAAGCTTGCTAATCTAACACTCACTTCTTTCTACTAAACTAATGTAACACTCACTTCTTTCTACTAAACTAGAAGTCACCAATCAAATTCACTTTGCAATGAAGAGAGGAAACATGCCTGCATGCATTTTTTATTGATTTAGCTGAAGTTTTTTTCATTAAATTGCTAAATGATATTCTTAGTCTGATGTTAAAAACCCAAAAGCCTGTGAACATGTCTTTCTTAAAGGTATCGGTCAGCAAAGATGCTGTTTATGGCAAACTTGGATTGTGATATGCTTAAATTACATTTGGTTCAGATGGGTCAGATTCCAGGCTTGATTCTGATTTTTTTTTTCCCATCATTAATAATGACATCTGAAACTCTATTCATCCAAAGTTTAATTTGAGCCATATCTGGATGGTTTTCCCCGTTTGCTTTTTGGTGCTTATTTAAAATGCCCAGCATATTGCAGATGAACTGCAAAAGTAAATGTCTGTTTCTCAAAGCTTTATGTTTTACTATAAAGAAAAATGAATCTGCAGTTTTTTTCCAGTATTCTGCTAATAGCTTTATTGAAGGAAAACTGTGCAAAAAGATTGTTTAAGATTAATCCTTAAAGACCCACAGTGTTGGAATACCATACCCTATAGTCTTACTCCCTAAAATTAAATGGTCTGCCCTTGGCAAATTCAGGCCTGTACTTTGTCATTTTTGACATACTAACATCTAACATGACCTTCCAAAATAAGGTTTGCATATACCTAAATCTTGCCTGTATTTGTCTTCATCTGCCAATAGCTATTGCTCCTCAAATTTACTCTCTCATCATTTTTGGCATGCTGTTCATTTTGTAGTCTCTAAGGAAGATGCTTATTGTATTATGTTACTTTAAGAAGTAATTTAAGTGCCTGTAACTAACTGTGCATACCTCAAGTTGGTTTTTGTTTGCCAGATATTTCAGTTTCTATTAATGATATACTTGCATATTGTGTTCTAATTTGGATAAACAGCTGCCATTTTCAAAACCTCTCAATACTACTTTTCTCATAGTCTTTGTTTCTTAGTTTTCACATTGTGGCTTTTGTCTGGAGCGTCTTGCAACATTTCACAAGGCAAATATATGCTTACTGGCATAGCTGAAAACTATATGAATTTGTAGATTATGCTTATTTTTCCAGATAAAAATGTAGTTCATGTTCTTATAAATTAGATATTCTTTGTTTTCTTTGTTCCTCTGTATTAAGGCAATATATCCCTGATTGATCCCTTGTGGTCCTCATGTGTTCCTCCTCAGTCTGCTTATGATAAAAGTAAAGCACTCATAGTATTTTTAAAGAGACTAATATATATATTTAGGATGGATCTAGCATGTTTTAAATTAATACAAAGAAATTTCAAGTACTTACTTATGTGTATATTATTCCTTTTTCACATTTTCAAAACATATTTCAACTTTAACACGAGAACTTTTATCTGCCTTCAAACCATCCCCACAGGTTTTCTTGACCCAATCAGACAATTTTTTTTTTTTTTTTTTTTGGTCAGCATGGATATTTAATACATCCAAATCAAATTGTGCATTCTTGAGAAAGTGTTGCAACAAGAGCTATGGGTGAAAATCGATATTGAGCTCTTGTTCATGTTCAAAGAAAAAGGAAAAAGAAAAGCCAAAAATATACACACAGCAACAAAACTTCTCGAAAGGGTGTACACAGAAGATTGCTCTTTGTATTTGAAATCAGACATAGGCCTGAACTGCACTGCCCAGATCCAGACTGGAATTTCATCAAAGTTCAAGATTACACCTATAGCTCATTGCAGATACAGGGAACAGTGCTGAAGGCTGGCTCTGTGCTAGTACATAAGCTTCTGGTTTTATCTTGTATTTTCCTTAGAGACCTTCTCTTGATTTTTTTAGCATTCAAATTATTTGAACAGCAAAAAAAAAAGTTGGTAAACCCTTCTACAGAGATTTTTTTTAAGGCCTACTTTTAATTTCCAGTGAATCAGTGGATTTTCTCTTGATTCATAAAGAAAATTTTAAAATATTTTTTAAAGGCAGCTGCTTACCAGATACCTAAGTCCACTTCCTCTGCATGAATTTTTTAGAGAAAAAATAGCATGACACATAATTCAGCTTTGCTTACTCACTGCATATAGTGCCTAACGCAAGAGACATTTAGCAGAGGAAGACAGTTTCAGGCTTTTCTCCTGAACCCACAGAACTGTCAAAACCAATCATGTACATAATAGGATTGTACAGCAGTATTTCAAGGCACTACTATTTTTTCCTTGTAACCTGGCATTGATTTTTGAGACATACGCTATTATTTCATTACTTAAAGCAGTGATAGTAATGGGCTAGCAACCAAGGCATCACCGGTTTAAGCACAGAAGTTACTTGACCATGATTCATTAATGGGGTTGTACCAGTCTCTAATCCTTTTAGGTATTTATACTGCTCCCATTTCATTGCACTTCAATGCTTTTGTAGTATTCATGAAATAATCCTCACAATATCCACAATGTCAGGAAATAGTTACAATACTATGCAGCAAAAAAGGACCTGAGATGCAAATAAATTAAGAATTCCAAAAGTCTTTCAGGCCTAAAGCAACAGCCGAACCTTTACTGTTTTTTCTTTTTTTTTTTTTTCCCAAAGCATCTAAGCTGGCTAGGGACCTAAATATCCTTCAGATCTGATTAGCACCTTAATCTCTTCCATAACCACAAGACAACTAACACCACCGACTTGAATGCTCACTGCAAGCTCACAGTGCCTGTTTGCTTTGCATTCATCAGCCTGGTGGTGGAGTCTTTAAAAATGAAGAGTAATCCCTCTCAGAGAGCTCCAGAGGGATGGCTGCTAAGAAGAGGAGTGTTTTTTCCTAACGTGGCTGAGAAATAAGTGAAAACGGACTAGCGAATAGGCCTTAAACATGTTCAACTTGCACTGGACATTCGTATTTATGTATCACAAATTTCTATTTAAAAAGTAGGTCCACCGTAAAGTACAGGAAAATACCTAGCTGAGACAATATGTAAAAGTCTGGGAAAATAACTATGCCTAAGTGCACCTGAGGTGAAAGGCACCCAAATCTGAGACATCAGTATAAAAAAGGAGGCTAGAGCCATAGATTGGAAGAGGTGAGACATTAAAAAAAAAAAAACCACAAACAAACAAACACGGCAGAGAACTGTTTTCTATGCTGCTTACTGTTGCTAAAAAGCAACAATCACCAACATGAGCAGGTTGTGATTAGGCAGAGCAGCTAGTGGAGCAGGAGCGGTGGTTCTTGCTGCAGCGTGGCAAGGTTTTGCTGCTGGGCGGGATCCAGGGCAGAGCACAGCAGCCATCACAGAGTGAGGTGCCACTGCAGGAGCTGGCATGCAGCAAGCTCCCGTGGCAGGTACCTCAGAGACAATACTGAGTATTTAAATATTTTTTAATGAGCATTAAATAAATTTTGCTGTTGTACATTGGACAATGAATAATTATATATTGGTCTGTTAATTTCCCTTGTTATCTTTTTCTTTTCTTCAGTAAAATTCTGCTTTCCTGAATTGTTTGATTTGGTATATGTGAGATAGGAGTATACTGTTCTGTTAATTTTCCCAGGTTTGTGGATGAGAGCTTCAGCTAGTAATTATTACCGACCAGTAAAACCTGAAGCCAGCCACTGCTGCTGCTAATTTAGTCTTGACAAATGGGTTACAAACTTGTACGTTTTTCATGTAGCCACTTTGTGAGATTTTTTTTTAAAGTTATTGCATAGCTGAATTTGTCATGCTTTCGCTTCCTAAAATCAGCTAATAGCAGCATCCACTGGAGCATCACAGAAGCATGTAGAACACATTTCTTTACAGTGCAAAGATCTGGTAACTGTGTTTTCCACATGCTTTATTCAGAAGCAGCTAGATGTACCAGGTCTGCCCTCTGTGATAAAGACTGTGAGTATCACTATCATTTGATAGTCCAGTACCAAATGAGATCATTCTTCCTGGCTCTGCTGCAAACATTCCATGTCTGCAAAGACGGGGCAACTGTCTTTATGGTTTATGAGTTGAATTAGTAACCTGTAAGGCGGTATTACTGTATGCAACTATGTATTGTGTAGTTTCTGGGATGAGTATGCTACACCTTATTTGTTAGAGAGCTATGGAAACCCCTGACCAGCACTGCTTCCTAGAACATAAAGCCTATGCACAGCACAAACATGTAAAGATTGGTATGGGGCCTCTCTGAAATCTGCCCGCAATCATTGACTTCTCACAGCAAGTGGCCAACACTTACTATTTCTCTGCAACTTTTGATTTGGCCTAGGCACAGAGAAAGAATGAATGTACAGCAATTTGAGCTAGTTTTGTAACCAGATTTTCTCCCCTAGACAGTGTATCGCTTTTCTGCTTGTAACCCACGGAGAAGCAAGGTCTTTCAAATAACCATCTTGCGTGTCAGCAGCTAGAAAGGGAGAAAGTTGCTGCACATGTGCAACAAATCATTACAGTTTCAATTAGCTTTGATCAAAAGCTCTGAAATATACTTTTCAGAGATCATAAGTATAAAGTTTCCATCTGCTTAATAACAATTTGGTGTAAATGGCAGGCACGGAAGGAGAAGCCACTATCTACTAAGTGTGTCATCATCATCCCAGTTATTCAATGTACAATAGATTCATTTTTAACTCTACCAAAGTTGCAATCAGCATTTATTTGTATTCAGTGTTAGAGAAATCTATGCCTGAATGCAGAGCCAGTTGTAAGTTAAAGAAGGGTTTCCAAGAGAATAATTCTTTGGCTTCATCATGTTTTCCTTAAGAGTCTGCCAACAAATGTTATATCAGATTTGTTATTTCCTTATGGCCAAGTCCAATCTAACTTGACATCTGAGGTGCTTTCTTTTTTGTTTTGGTTTGTGGTTTGTTTTTTTTTTTTTTTTTACATCACCTTTAATTCCATGGAATGGAATTTCAACAGAATTACAGTATTATGTATAAGGGTTGAAACTTGAAACTGAGGCAGCAGTGGCATTGTTAGAGAAGTACAGTACAACTATGGTATGTTGCATAAATCCTCTTCAAAGACTATTTAAGCCAACCTTGTTTATTTTATTGTTTATTGTATTGTATATTCACCGATATTGTCACAAATATTTCTTCTCCTGAGTGATAAGTTTTTTAAATTTATAAAAAGAGAAAGGACTTAGAAATTCAGAATATACACACCTCTCCAATATTAGCAAGCCTCTTCCTCCATATTTTCAGTATCTGACTAGTTAATTAAACAACTCGTGCTTCTAAGATGAACAGCACTGATACCTCACCTGGAATAGTATGGCAGATCAATGAAGAATAACTAAAAGATAGAATCAAGTAATTCAGAATACATTTTAGTCACTGAGCATCATCTCTTCCTTTGCTCAGAATATGGCTCCTAAACTATTATTGTTTTCTTGAATTTGCTTTTCAAAAACACTTCCCAGATGTTTTGTATGAATAATTATTTGACAGGAGCTTGTTAATGAGCAGCTTGTTTTGACTACTTAATATCTGAAATTCAGTCTGTTGTGACTGAACACTGGAAACCTGAATTAGAAAGATACCCATATTTAAAAAGGGTGTTTAACCTTAGTCATATGTGTAAATTCTAGTTAAGAAAAATGGGGGTTATGTATACATGATTAATAGAGTGGTGGTTTTTCAGTGGACAGCTGGGAATACTTCTATGCAATATCTTCTTTTAAAAAAATACTTCAACTGATAATATTTCTTATAAAGCGATGTTATGCAGCACTTCCTGGGGATTTTGCCATGTGACAGAAAAGTCGCTCTCAATAGATTTGCTGGACTATGGGGACAAAGAGTATCAGAATAGCCACTAACTTTCAAAACAGGGACCGTTATAGGCAATGAGTTATCAGAGGCAACATAGTGTATCATCTCAAGCATATCTCTGCACAAGCTGGCAACATGAAAACAGATTATCATGTAATTTTCCTGACAAATTAAAAAATACGATAGCGATTCCCAGTGACCTGACAGAGACAAATATCTGTGCAGGCATCCTTTGTATTCTTGCTTTAGGTTGTTAGATCTTGTGGTTATGTTTGAGGATGATTGACATAACAACTAATGCACAATGAGGTATACATAGTATTTTACTTGACAGCTATTCCACGTGTCAGCTCTGAGGTGTACAGTTAAGCACTTCCAGCTCAAACACCACACTTCTCTGTTGATCTTCATGGATTTATATGTCATAGGTCTCCACAAAACAAAATCTGTTATTATACAAAAAGAGAAATATGAATAGATTGATACAGTTAATCATTTAAATGGCTTAAACTTATGTATTACTAATAACGATCGTGAAGCTTTACCAGCATGTACCATTTGAAGATCTGGCTTATACAACTATGAATAGTGTATGTTGGTGGATTTTTTTTTATTATTTTGAATTGGATAGGAAATAGAAAAAAAAAGCGTAGGAAAAAACCACACCACACACATAGGCAGAGGAAAGTAGCAAAAAGATAGCTGTCAGGAACAAGCACTGTATCAACATTTATCAATAAGATCTAAGCTGGAGGCTTTTTTCTTCAACTTGTTATACAATGAATCACTTTCTTGAAAATGTTTACTTACATGGCCTCAAATCTTATTACAATACCATGCCACATCTTGTCAGTAGCATAACAGATGTACCCACAGAATCATACAAAACCTTCTCAATTCACAACGTTCTGCTGTGCGGTGAAGCTAAAATATCACAGCCGAAAGGTATGAGGGGAGTAGTTTATGCAGCCTGGCAAGCACATTCCCCAGCCAAAAAAGGGTTCAAGTATTAGCCTTTCAGAATCTTTCCAAGGGCCTTGTCTGTATTGTCCACAAAATAAACCTACCGAAGCCAAACAATCCCTGTAGACTACTACTATTTTAGTCGTAAATAAGAGAAGGCAGATTTCCTCCTAGATTCCCTTTACTACGCTCCAGGTAATCACGTCACTGGTTTGATAGTGTTAACTGCTCAGGCACTGCAGTGCCTTTACCTTGTCAAAGTGTTAGCTGTGCCATGCTCTCCTCTGTCTTGCTCTAAGACCCTTTTTCATGTTTTAGATTAACAGAACAATTTGTTAGTCAATGTTTTTAAGCTATTAAATATACTATTACTTTTTCCGACTTATTTCTAATTTTTAAACATGAAAAGAGGCAGAAGTTTCAAAACCTCTTTGTCCAGAGTTCAGAAAACATGGTTGGTGACAAACGTAAAACCAGAATGCAATTATTACAAAAAAGTTAAAACATCAAGCAGTAAGAATTCACAAATTGCCTATGTGATTGGAAAGTGTTTGCTGAATAATCATCTTGTCTAACAGCTTTACGCAAACAATTAAATATTAAAGTCTGCTTTGGGTAATCCATAACCATGAACCAGTCAGACTGTTGTTTACAAGTGGCACTATCTGCATCTAAGATCTAGCTGGGAAGTACCACACAGGTATAGCACGCACAGGCAAATTCTTCACTGACTTCAAAATGTTTAATTGGGGATATCAGATATAGGGGTTAGAAGTATACTCACAAAGTCCAACACTGAGAGGCTGGCTGTATCTTTGGATTGCCACACCGTTAGGTGTTAAACCAGCATCCGTTTTTCATTAGGCAGCTCATCCTGTCATGGTAGTTTTCCTTAACAAGAAAGTTCTTAAAGAATGGATTTCCAAGGTGTTATGTAGTAAAGTTCTTAAAGAATGGATGTCCAAGATGTTATGTAGTTTTGCAGTCTTTTGGGCTTTCATTAACTTTAGTAACAGGCACACTGATAAAACTACGTTTGCCTACGACTAATGCGCTTAAAGTGTTCTTAAAGAATACAGTAGATCTCTGTGTACATTTCATTTAAGCTTCAACATGGGAATGTCGTAACAGAAGGATGCAACATGTGGCAGATATGTACTGAAAAACTGCTTTGTTGCAACTTTCATAGATAAAATAATTTTATATATGGTTAATTTTACTGAATGGCAGTGATTCATTTGGAGAAATTACAATTAAAAAACCTGAATACCTTGGATAAAGGTGATTTAATGAACAAATTACTGAATTCAGAGTCAGGATTTGATATTCTCTTCCAAGTTCTACTACAGACATGATCTTAGGGGAGGCAGTTTTAATCTGGTATTTTATAAACTTGAAATATTCTGGTTTAGGGAGCACTTTAATTGTTCTTAGAAATATACCTTGTGAGTGTAAGTCAATTGTGAGGTAAAAAGAAATAGAAAATCATATTCCATGATCAACATGTACAAAATAATGAAAGGGGAAGATGAAAAACAACTGGTTTATGGCCTAATTTTGGTATGAAGGTGAGGGTTCACCTATAGCAAAAGCCACTATGTTTTACTTAAGCCATAAAAAACACTCATCGCACTGAAGTCAGCAGGAAGTTATCAAGATATGTCTGTAACAGAAATTCTAAAAGATGAAATCAGGTTGAAAATGATGAATTAAAATTTAGGACGTTATGTAACTATTTCGTAATGCCATATACCCTACTTCACTCTTAAAATTATGTCCAGGCCATATGTATGCAAGAAAATCTGTCTGTTCATCTTGATTTTAGAAAAAAATTCTAACCTTTGCTGATTGTGCACTGGTCTCTGATAAAGCAGTATTTGAAGTGATGTTATGGTGCTTGTGGTACCATCTTGGCTTCTGGTGTTCTACACAAATATATCAAGAAACATGCATCCTCTTGTGATTTTTTTTTTTCTTAAAGCTGAACAGCTTTGTCTTACCACTCTCACTGCCATAAATATCAGACCAAGAGAAACGTTTTTTTGCTTTTATTTCCAGCATGTGATGTGTGTGGAATTCCTTCTTGTGGTTTACTGGGACATGACATACCACTTGAGCAGTTGCAGGAAAATCTTTGTTCTCGGAGCAGTGTGCCACCACTGAAGTGATTTTAGAGCAGGAGCAGAAGAAGAATAGGTTTTCAGACTTCAAAATGCATGCAGACGCTGTAGGTGTACATTTAAAGAAAAACAATTCTGATTTTTGACTAAATAAAAAGTTTTCTGGAAACTTTCTTACACAGCTGATCTTTTAAAGTGCTTGAGCCAAAATGCCAGTGGTATTCAAATAGGCATCATACTGAGGTAAGTTCTTCCAGTATGCTGCTCAGCTTTATTGAGCTGTGGGGCTGAAAGAATCCAAAAGAACTAAAAATCAACTGTAGAAGTAAAAGTGGAGAGATTCTGCCCAGGTAGTGTATAAAAGCCTATTTTTAGATATCATGAGAGTTAGATGACACCTCTAAAAGAGAGGGTATGTAGGTCACGCTCTCTGGGCTGTACACAGTGAGTCTACACAGTATTTTTCAGGCAGACCAGCTCATGAGAATGCTGTGGACACAGCACCACATGATACAGCAGCGTGAGGTAGCAAACCTGGTAGCAGAAACAGGTAGCAAAACTGTCACACTAGCTATAAGTACATCTTCAGTGTGGCACGGAGAGGGGCTTAAGGCAGTCTTAAAGATTAGTCTGTCTACATCGTTACATACTTCAAACGTAAACTTCGAACTGTGTATTCAGGTGCGTATGGAAGGGGAGGCAGGATTAGCGATATTATCTCTTCCGTTTTGTTGATAGTCTTCTGATCTTCCTAAATTTCCTATCCAGAGATGGAGAAGCAGTATTGAAGAGAGGATTTTAGCAAGGATCCTAGTCAGTGAATCAGAAGTTCAGGGGCCACTTGTCACTGGTGGTATTCAGAGCTTCGTTGAAGCATCTCTTACACTTACCTCTTTCAGCCCCTTTAAGGTATTCTCAAGATGGTTAAAGCCAGATGGCTATATTAGATTTTTTTCTTGTTATTAAGCAAAACACAAGAACAGTGACCATTCAGAACAAATGTTTCTTAAGATCTAATTCCATTTTTTCCTCTAAACCATTCTTTCCAAATACCATATTAGTGTCATCTATATTCTCACACTGTCACAAACTTACATTCCAGGTGCCAGTATTTTCTTCCTGTCCTTTCTGCTAAGAGCAGGTTTGTTTTGTTTGTTTGTTTGTTTTTCTTTAAGAGGATATTATGCTATAAGAATACATACAATAATAATGTTATGGATGGTTTAGAAATGAAAATGTTCAAGTAAAATGCAGTACTGTCTGTATATTCAAAACTGTCAATGTTAACAGATTTTGATAAGGATGCTGTGATTCTAGTGTAACAAAACAAGAAATAAAGTTTAGGGGCGTGTATCTTCTTGTTTTATCAGCAGGCCTATGAAAACTCATTAAAAAACTCTGTTTTGTTTGTGTGTACTGCTTTTACTGATTTAAAAGAATAATACAGGAAATAATGTAGTTTACTCATAGTAGTGATTTACTAAACTATTATGTAATAAGCTCCAAACTTCTACAAAATTTTCAGTCTGCAGAGTTGGCCAAAAATATTTGTACATGCAGTGCTGCAGCCTCTTTCTGCTCCTCTGGGTTTTAGGTAAATAGGTGGCACCTTGTTCCACAAAGATGAATGCACTTGAAATCAATCTAAAGGTACGTACCTGTAGTCATGATTGTATACTGCAAACGTGGTTTAATAAATACTATACTTTATGACCCTGGTATGGCAAAGTGCCTGCAGTTGCTGAATCAATGCAATCTCAGCGAAAGAGTGATACTCCAGTTAAATGGGTGCTGTGTGCTGTGCAGGCTATAAGTAGAGCAGCACCCTATGAGTATTGTCCTGTGAGCATTAATATAGGGTAGAGAAGTGTCAAGACTGATAGAAGTAGTTTAACATGATACTACAGCAATACAGAGCTAAGCCATTCCTTTTCTTCGGCAGAGAGATGCAGGTCTTCCTTTGCGTTATCCTCAGAATAGTCTTCAAAAAGGCCTTTCCTGAGGAAATATGCTAGAACATGCATTTTCTTCCTTGGGAATGGCTCAGATATCTTCCAGGAATAGTAAAACACTTGCTGCCTCTACCAGTCTAGTTTCTCTGTTACATTGCAGACTTTTCATATCTTGTTTTAGTAACAAGCTTTAATGTAAGGAAAAAAAAATCAAGATTAAAGGAAATATATACAGATGATGATATTGTAAGATATATTATGCTGGTACCTAAGGTAGACTTCAGGATAAATATCTGGTTGCTTATGGCATAACCATTGTCAAAATTGTCAAATCTGCCAAATATGAAATTCCAATCTTGTTTCTTCTTTACTTGTTTTCTCCATCTTGATGTGTTCCTGTTTTGAGACTACAGTGATTGAAAATAAAACCTCTGCTTCAGCTTAAAACTACTTTCCAAAAGAAAAACTAGAAAGAGTGATGATGAAGAGATGAGGAAAGTCAAGTGCACAAGCAAAGCATGATTTCCGTGTGATCCATTTCAAGGATCTGTAGGTTTCTAACTTAGTCACCAGACTATGCTTTAGAAAACTGAGATTCTATTTTCACATCTGCCAAAAGATTTTTTTTGCAACCCTGAGCCTCTTAGTTTCTCCCTGTTGCCTTTTTCCGTATGCTACCACCAGCACAATAATGCAGGTTTTCTGCCCAACCATTGCCCTGTGTATTTCCGCAGTTACTCCTTAACACCTAATCTTTAGCAGCTGATTAATACCTTTATATGGGGATATGCATTTCTTATATATTTTTGTGTATATTTTCTTATCCAAGTAATTGCCTTTGATATAGAAATTTTAAACATGTAAATAACCTCCTAAAACTTCTGGTTGAGATAACTGAAAGTGTTGATGAGATCCAAAATTTAATTATTTGTTATTTAATGTAAGTTCTTCTTATGTCAGTTTTAATTGAGTTAGCTGTGTTGGACATCATTTGCTCTACTACTATTTTATCTGTCTCAGTCATGCTCCTTGTTATACAATTTATTTAGCCACACAATCTTAATATTTTTCCAACTCCTATTATGGTAATGCTCTTCTGACTTCCAATGGACTATTTTGTTCTTTATTTTTCTGCTCTAGTTCTTAAAAACTTTAGAGGTACAATGTTCATGTCAGGACATAAGATGGGACCTGCATAATGTTCTATTTTGTTTTCCGCTATTTTTATAACTTCTGTTGTTACAGGTGTCTTCTTTGAGCTAGTTCCTGTTTAAATGGATATTTTTGAGCTACGTACACTGACATTTTTTCCTGTTGCATTAGGAAAAATAGAAACTGACAAATGCATAAGCCTTTCTGATATATGAGTAGTTGATATTATTTATTCTACTGTACTTCACCATTCAATATTAAAAAATAAGAAGTGGGTATATGTATTGATTCATCAGTAGTATTCAGAAATTGCTCTAGGTTTCTTTTTGTTCTTAATCTTGACTAACTTTTTTTTTTTTTTTCTCATTTTCACAACTTACCACTGTTTCATTTGTCTTATTTCTTAACAAAACAAGGAGGGGAGATATAGACTAGACAGAAGGAAGAAGTTTTTCACAATGAGGGTGGTGAAACAGTGGACCAGTTTGCCCAGAGAGGTGGTAGAAGCCCCATCCCTGGAAACATTCAAGGTCAGGCTGGATGGGGCTCTGGGCAACCTGATCTAGTTGAGGATGTCCCTGCTCATTGCAGGGGGGTTGGACTAGATGACCTTTAAAAGGTCCCTTCCAACTCAAACTATTCTATGATCAATCGCTTTTAGCATATTCTTTTAGTATATTCTTGCAGCATGTTTGGCCATGATTGATACAAATGGATCCAAAGAGACCATCCTGAATCTCCGAACCACTGTTCTACTCAGTTCTTATAATCCAGCTGAGTGTGGGTTTATGTGACTACCCCCGCACGTGTATGATGATGGGCATCTTTCTTGTTTGTCCTGCAATTTTGTTCTGGTTCCTCCGTGCCACTGTCCTGCCTGTTTTACATCTTTTATCCTTATCTTGCAAATTTTATTTTGCGCTGTTTTCCTGTACCCTCTTTGGGCAACTATACCTTAAGTCTCAGTTTGCTTCGTCATGGTTACCTATTATTCCTGTACTTAGCAGTGTTACAAAGTGCTTCGTGCTGGTTATGCTGTTGGCAGTGTTACAGTGCTACAACACTGCCAGGGATTATGCTATTTTAGTGTGTTTATGTCTGGCTCTAAGGCAAGCTAATATTAATTACAGTATGCTTAGCCAGTTTCTACTTTATGGGTGCAACAGATCTATGCTTTGGCTGCAATTTACACACATTATCTATCCATCTATCTATCTATCTATCTATCTATCATCTCCTCTGTTCCCAATACACTATCTGTTTTCCTAAAATTCTGATAAATACAGATTTCTCTGGAATGCTTCTCTTTTAAATGAGTTTTCTGATGATTATAGTAGACTGGAAACGCATTATTTTCCTGTGCAAAATCCAGCTTTTTTGTCTGCATTGAGTGATTTTGTGCTGTAATTTCAGTTATTTTTAAAACTATCAGTGACTCCTGTACTCAGTATTTCAGTATTATGATTTTACTAAGGCCCTGAGGGCTAATTACAAATTATTGAAATGTTTTAAACAGTTAACAGGTAATCTTCAAAATTATTTTATGAACTTCAACAGACAGTTAATTGAAGTGTCATAAATTTATCTATGATAACTCAAGATCTCATCCTACAATGCTCAGAATCCAAAGAATTAGAGCAACCTCCAGCTCACCTACAGTAAGTGAGACCACAGTTGTCTTCATAGAACTTGATTTCCCAAGGTAACCAGACCTGACAGACTCACAGACCTGGAACTCATAGTGCCGCCGTTCCCTGGTGCTGTTCTGTAGCATTTTTCCGAACCTGTTTGTTAATATATCGTTTTTAAACCACTGATAATGCTCGTTACAGTTTGATGGATTAGGCTTTGAGGCCACATTCATTAAATGGCTGCTAAGTGCTAATTAAAGTCTAACTAACTAAGTTTCTTTTCCACAGCACTAGGGATTAGTTGATGTTTTCCCACCTCTCTCTCATATATGAATAATTTTTAGAGCAAATATGTTTATACCACTGGTGTTTGAAGAGTGACTTACTGAATACTAATTGCTAATTCTGGTACATAACTAAAATATCTCTTAAAAGCTTCAACAGCAAAGAAGCTTTCTGAACATCTGGCTTCCTCTCAACTGGCAAATAATTTACTATACCACTAAGACCCTGAGCTTCCCTCAGTGGAAGAAACTGTACTAGAAATCAAATAGCTTTTGAAATGCTGGGTATTTCAAAGATGTTTGTAACAAATCGCTTCCAGAAAGAATATTTACTTTAACTAGCCTAACTGAAAATTACAAATGTTCAATTCTGTCTTTTCTGCATCTATATAACAATAAAAGCAGCATAATGACAAAATGTACTTTAAAGGACAAAAAAGTAATTGTAAATTACCCCCCTTCATAACTTACCCAAGTATAAGCAGAGAAATAAATTTTAGTTGTTATAGTGGCACCTAAACAACCCAAATGAAATTAAATTCTCCTTGTAGCAGATGTATACAATCAGAACAAAAGAAAGTGTCTGTCCAGAAACAGGTTTTCAGTTTAAATAGACAGGAGAGAGCTTTTTGGAGAGCTCAGAATGAGCAAAGACACGCTATTCTGACAAATGACGTGTGTCTGTATACATTTCTAACCCTGTATGGAGGCATACTGCAGGTAACGATTTCAGTTGAACCTACCAGGTCAGAAGTATTTTGCTATCTTGGAACTGCTGAGGACATAGCTTAAATGATTTGTCTGAGTTTACACAGTATCAAAACAATGAATAAGCCCAGATCTCCTGAACACCTCTTCATCATTTTAATCTTTTTCTCCAAATATATAACTTTTGCCTAACTGTATATTTTAGATGTAAATTCCTAAGCCAAATTCCTTTTAGTGGAAGTCAAGCAGAAATTGTTGTTTTCTTTTCTTTTTCTGCATCTTAGAAATATGTGCAATGCCTTGGACAGTGTCCACACAAAAATGAAAGCCTTGCTCTCTTACAGAAAAGTTTCATGAACATGAAATATAAAAATTTGAAGAAACATGTTTTACATGTAATATTTTACACCTAAGTTCTTTGGAATTGATCCCTTGTGCAGTATAGGAAGATGTTCTCTATCACTGAGAGTGATACTTACCTACAATGACTCCTCAGTGCCAGTAATTTACTTGCTGGATTATGGGGGAGTTCAGTGATGCAATGTAGAATTCTTTATAGGATAATTCTTTGCTTCCAGGTTCTGCTTCAGTCAGCTCAATGGCTTCCTATATTGCCGCAGACTCTGTACAGCCTTCTCTGGTGCATAGGAGGAATGTTAGCCAGGTCTGGCCATCTGCTGCCTGCAGAAGACTGTGCTTGAATGGAAGCTCTCAGATCTTCTGCAACTTTCTTCTTTTACCAGCTATCTGGCCAAGCCTCTCTCTGAACTTCAGACATCCGACTGCTTCCCTTTAACTGCCAGACCCTGGGAGCCCTAGAAATTTCTGTACTTTGAACAGGTAAATTTGGCAGTAGGGAAAGCTGTATTTTCCTCTCCTTTCAGGGATACCACATGACCCAGCACTTCCTTAAGAGGAATGAACATTTATGTCATACGTTGTTGAGGAAAAATACCCAAACAGATTTCATCCATTAAGTGGATGATTTCTTATATAGAATTGAAAGAACTGAGTTTATTTATCTTCCAAAAGACAACACATAAAGTATTTATGCACAGTATAGAGGTGGCAGACGGTGAAGCAACAATGTATGTGCTTCTTTTGCCTCCAGATAGGAAACCCATTTTTTTTATTTTGAAGTTTCAATGAACTACGTGGCAGAGTTGGTACGAACAGCATCTACTTCATGTTTGTTCCCCTTTGATTTTGGGGGGAGATATTTGTAGTATCTCTAGGAAAAGCTATTGCTTGAACCAAAATACCTTTTTTGGTGGTGGTGGTTTTTTTGTGGTTGTTCACGTGTGTATGATTCTGAGAAAGATGTTCCAGTGTTCTGTGGCATCGCATAGTAACACAGCTCTTGAGGGAACCAGACTTCTTGCGGAACAGGAAACAGCGAATGGGCCCTTGGACCTCCCCAGAGTGATTCCGACCAGTATGGATTTCCAAAGGACTCTGCAGATCTTAGAATAAGTCCAGTTTTCAGAGGTCAAACCTCTAACTATGTCCTGTGGGATTTCTGTGGAAAAAATAATGTATGGATGGTACTGTCTAGACAGAAACTTCAAGAATCTCTGGCTAGCACCGTGTAAGACATGCAATCTAGTTCTGGATAAAGTAATTTAGGTGTAAGAAGCAGTACAGCTGAAGTGGTTGCTAAATTAAATTAGGTCTTTCAAGAAACATCAAACCAAGTAGGAGAGAAGAAGGTTGCATGTCTCTGTGGCCGTTACCTCATATGAGATAGGACTGTGTGCAACCATACTAGATTAACCCCTTAAATACAGGTTTTGTTTCTGATCTTTTCCTACTACATTTATGCAATCTGATTTTGAGGTTGTGAGGAATACAGTTAATTGTGGGCCTTGTCCCTGGAATTTGTGTCCCTTTGCTAGCAGTACAAAAACTCATCTTTTTTTGAGACAGAGATTTTGTCTTTGTGCTGGTGAGGCTCAGAATTTCATCCCTTAGTTTCACAGTCTTCCATTTAATGTAAAAATAATAACCCCCCCTTATGTATAAACCAGTTTTACTTAATGGTAATTTTCGTTTACTCCAGATTAGCTCCGTTCGCTCAAGCCTGTTGTTTTCTATGACCTTCTTTTTCTTAAACTTCCATGGTTTATCAAAATAAACAAAAATAGCATCAACATTGTTGTTGTTGTTAATTGTCTGGTAAAGAAATCTTGGTAATCATGTCTAATATTGGGCCATAGTATTGTTCAAAGCATTTCTCATGTTTTCATCTGAGAATATAAAGATCTAAAAAATTACACAATTCTCAGTCTTGCTGATGGTCAATACACGCAGTGTTTTGCTGTGGCTGCCTTTTAACTAATCATGGCCCAATTCTATCTTAAAAACATTACACTTGGTTTTTTTACTTCTGAAAATTTATATATTATTCCATAATTGTGTTTCAATTATGATTTTATTATTTGATCTGATGACTGATTTATGATTTATGACTTGATGATACCTTGCAGCAGTAGTTCTATATGTTTTATTACCCAGGAACCTGGTCTTAACATTTACAAATTTCATTTACTTTTTTCTAATCGCTGTGTCCTATTTCCAGATGGTTTGAAAGACCATTTTATTACCAATGGTATCACCTACTTCACTACTACAGGCACTGAAATGACACCTTTGTTCGTCTTCATTACCTTTGCAGTACATTTTTAGAGAACTATCCTGCTTAATGTAGACTCAGCCCCTGCTATGAGTGTGTTCTGCAGTATTTCATTTTTACCCTTTATCCCTTCCATTGGGAATCTGATAGTGAAGTTTGTTCTAGCATGCAGAAATCTTGGTGGATTTTTTTCCATTCTTATGTTTTTTCTTCCATTTTCACTTTCAGCTGTGCATCTTGGGTTTCCTACTGTCACCTGACATATATCTGTATACCTAGGTGTCCTCTGTTGTGAGAGTTCTTAAAGAGTTCACAATGACTCACATTTGAACCCTGGCATCTACCTGAGGACACTCATTCCTGTAATCCTTAACATACAGATAATGCTGTCTTCATGGCTGGAAGACATGGATATCCTCCTGCTGTCCAAAACATTCACTTTCATAAAGTCTTCTCCTGAAGTTCCCAGTTTTGCAGCTTTTATCTATCATCTGTCTGGAGCATTATGTGTTCAAAGAAATGGTCCCACTCACCTGTATTTGAGCTCCTTAGATAAAGCTATTGGTACGCACAAGTATTACTGCCATATTAACACCACTGTAGCTTCTGTAGCAATGAGGATGTAAATATTAATTGTGCTGATAATAACAAAGGTTCCATACTTTGCTGAATTGTTTTATTGCAACCTTGCAAATTAATTCAGCATTATTGTGGGCTAAGAGATAAAGATACAAACCCCATATGATAATACAGCTGCTAGCAAATTTTAAGGAATATTTGAAACATAGAGATCTTTGACATTCCCAGGAGCTTTTCAGAATGTAGTAGGCTTGGGCAGTCACGTAGTTTTTGCAAATACTGTGTCTAGTAACATTGTTATTTTAGGTGGAATTTGGATGCAGGCTTGATAGGGAAGGCATTCTGACCAGAATACAAATAGATTTTTCCCTAAGGACATACTAATATAAGTAATATAATTGCTTTTCAACACTTTGCACTGTTTCTTTTTTTGGTTTGGTTTGGTTTGGGTTTTGTTTTTTGTAGAATAAATTCAATTCAAACTACAACTACTGCAAGCTGTTAACCAGATTCTCTCTCTGACAAACATACTTCTGTAATCCTGTTGTTAACTGATGTTTGTTTCATTTAGGGCTGAATAAGTCTTCTTTAGCACTTTGCATTCTTTCTAGAATGGTTGGTATTTATCTCATTCTCAAAGCTAATAGATAGCTTTATAGATCTATCATTCAGTCCTAATTCTTTGGCAGGCCTGAGAATACCACATACTGTGAATTTCCATAAGAAGCAATAACGTTATTTAGCTTAAGACATGATGTCCAATTATCCTGCATAGATTAAGATAATGTCTGTTAAAATAGCAAAAGATGGTATAATGCTCCAATTACATTACTTTACTCTTAAATTTCTGCTGATGAAGAGCTTTTCATCTGCAGCTTCCCAAATTCTTGAAATGTAGGTGCTTAAATTAGGTAAGATTTCTAGTTTAATAAATAACTTTCCTATTATTTTTCTCTGAAAGAATCACTATTCCATAGTTTTTCCATAGTATTTTTTTTAATTTTCATTCTTTAGCTATATAATCATCATGTACATCAGTTTTCTAAATAGCACTGTAGCACAAGAAATTGCCATGTCATACAAGTTTTGCAATGATGTTCTTTGTTTTCTTTGCTAATTGGTTGTATTGTGCCATTTAGCTGTTAAGTAAAGTCAAGTCTTCTAATTTGTTACCATGAAAACCTGGTCTATTTCTGCTTAGTACCTTGAATTGCCATGAATTCCCTGCTAATATATGGGGTCAACAGCATTCAGCCAAGACTAAACACAGTGGAAGAAAGGAGCTGGAACATAACTGCATGATTTTGGAAGAATGTTATTTTGGTACTTTTTTTCTGATTCTCAAGGCATTTCTTCAGCAATGTCATGGCTTCTATGTCAACAAAACTGGACTGCGTAAAGCACAGCTAGAAACATCTGTTGTAAAAGTCTATAGCCTAGATATAATGAGTGAAAAAATAGAGGAAGCTGTAGGTTACCTTGGAAAGAGCTGCTGAACTGTGGAGGCATTATAGAGGGACCAGTGTAATGAAGGAGACTAATGACTGAGAAAGTAAGAACCATCCCATGCAACTGGGTGAGAGTCCAGAGGTGCAGTCTTTGATTATTGAGTAAAAGGACATAGCTGAAACCCAAAGGAAAAGCTGTACCTATACTTCCCTGCATTGCCTTTTCCTGCAGAAACAGAAATGAGAGCTCTGCATTGAAGGGGTTAAGGACTCATTAACCTACACAGGGGAAAAGCTCCCCAATAGCGTACAACCTTCTAAACCTTGGGCTTCGACTTGAACCCTGTGGTCCACGAAGTTGGAGAGCTAAGCTGACTACAGTGACAAAAAAATGGGCAGAGATGATGGAATATGAAGCCTGATCAAAGTGAATACTGTCTGATACCAGTATAAACTGAAAAAAATCCTTTGTAGGTGCTTCTATCTTCCAGTGTCTAGAGACTGCAGAGCATCCATACGTCAAAGCAGCAGTCCACTGCTCTTCAAAGCACCTTACGTGGAAAACAGTTTTATCTGCACTAGAAAGGGAAACTTAAGACGACTGGCAGGAGTAGCATTTCCACAGAGAGTACATGTCAACTATAAAATGCACCACTGGTTTAAAATGAAAGACTATATTGTTCTATATCAATAAATTGATATGTATGTCAGGGACTCCATTCATCACAGATACGCTAAAAATGATACAGTGTCTCTCAAACTGTTAAAACTCAGGGCTAGAATAAAAGCGAACACAAAAGACAATGGCAGAAGAAGTGTAAAGAATAGAAAACTCGGAAAAGGAACATTAAAATGACTCAGAGGATACAAAAAAACACTGACCAAGACTGATGGAAGTTAAAAAAGAAAGTTAGGGGATACCGATTAATGATTAAAGCATGTGCAATCAGAATATTGTAAGAAAAACATAGGATTAATTCCTCTGACCACTGGTGACACTACTTGGTTTTGATAATAATATGTAGAAAATAATGTATGAAGTACAAAGAGAGTGGAGTCAAGGCAGCCAGAGGGAGAAGATATATTCCTGACTTTAAAATATTGATCAAATTCATTAATGCAACTGCTTTACATTCACTGTACATCTGTTGATTTTCATACATTTTAAGGAAGTTTTCCTTAATTTTAACAGATAAAATAATATAGAGATATATAGGAAAAATAATTACATAATTAAAATTTAGCTGAAGAGAAAAGTAAAAGTTAATGAAAAATTGTAATAAAATATAGCAGAACTGAACTTTTTCCCAAGTAAGGGTGTGTTTTGACAAAAAGAGAAATACCTCTTTTCTGGATGGAAAGGAAGGAAAGACAAAGACCTTAAAATGTGGAGTGATGTAGTACTTGGAACACGTACTAAGGATCTGAAATATCCAGGTTCAATCAAGAAACTTGAAACAAGAAACATGAGTCTCCCGCATGTATACAAGTTAACCATCAGAACAATGACTGTGAAGGAAAAAAGATCTTCTTTTTTTTCTCTATTTCAGGAGAAAACAACTTGCAAGGCTCCAAATGGGTGAAATGGAACTTGTACTTAAAAATTTACTTAAAGGTAGTAATTAGCTGATACACTCCAGATACTGAAGAACGAAAACACGTATTTATTTCACATTAATAGAGCTTTATGTGTTTTAAGAAAACAGCAAGTGAGAGACCATTAGACTCCTGCTGAGTAGGAGAGGACAGGGAAAAAAGCAGTATGTTCTGGTAACAGAAATGAGATGCTGCCTTTAAAGTTACTTGTTCACACACGCACACATACACACGTTGGGTTTTCTTTCCTTTCCTATGTTGCTTCACTAAGTCTCTTAAATTCATCCTAGCAACACTTCTAGAAGTAATAAAACATGCTGTCATGAGTCCTTTATATATTATTCAGGCAAAATGAAAAGCTAAAAATTGTAAGCAATTTGTTCATGCCTTTGGGGAAATAAAAGAAATGAATGTAAATAGGCATTTTAAATGAGTTTGTGTCCTGCCTGACCTTTGTAAAAAACTCATACTTAATAATACCAACAGAGCTGATTATCAAATAAACTAGATTTATCCAAATACAGTTGCACAGTTTTCAGTTCCATGTAATTATGAATGTAAGATTCATTGTTAGTAGTGACTGGTAGTAGTAATGCTTAGTCTAAATCAAATCCTCTGTCTTGGGCAAATATGAACCTTATCAAGAGAGCATTCTTGCTTTGAACTGTTTACAGTCTAAGACCTACATCCGAGAAACACTTATGCAGGAGATTAACTTCAAGCTTCTGAGTAGTCCCATTGTTCATCTGATTGATTTTGCGCTTGATGTCAATATAATGAAATACATTTACACTTACAAGATAAGGGTCCACATAGATGAGACAGATAAAGAGCAAGGGGAAAAATGGTATTTTCCTCCTCACATAAAGAGGGAGCTGAGAAACCACGCAAGGCATTACGTTAAGGTTTTGGGGGAGTCATACCCTAACATCAACCTAAACGATTCTGTGATTCTATATTTCCAGTTAGTTCTTGGAAATCAGAATTGGAATCCCAATGAAATTAGTGCATGTAGCAGCCTGCATCTGGTTTGTATACTCAGGTTTCCTTTTCAAGCATGAGGCGGAAAAAATGCTCTGTTCTGACTCTGATACCGAGCTGGGACACCACATGTCCAAGCACCTGGAATCCAAGGCACTCAGAAAACTTCTGGGTATGGCAGTGCAAATATATCCTTGGGTAGCTAAGGGAAGAATCTGAGTCAGTGTCTCACCCAAATGCCTCTCTTTCTTTTGTGTTCTGATGTTTAGACACTGAAATTTCAGAGACTGGTTTTAACTGTGGAATTCTACAGGCAGTACAATAAATACAGTAAAATAATACTTCTCTGCAGGGGTTTTTTTTGTGAAAATCTTTACAAATTTTCAAATGTTAGACAAAAAAGTACCCACTTAATAATGATAAACCCTGGAGTTGAGAGGAATGCAAGTTCCAATTCAGCCAGTGGAAATCAAATGCTGAAATCTGTAGAAAGTAATTGAATTTTTACGTAAAGACAAACTTTCTTCTCGGAGAAGATTAAATATACTTCCCATCCTATCACAGACAAGGGGGAATAGCAGGAAGTAAAAAAAAAAAACCAAACCCAAAACCTCTTTATGTCTGTTTTAATTGTCTCTAGTGAAGGAAGAAGGAAGACTGCGCTGCACATTGGGGGGAGTTTGGCCTTGAAATAAAACCTCTTCTGGAAGCATACTTTAGAGTAGGAACTGTGCTTCTGTGGGCTCAGGTTTCTTGAAATGAAATGGCTGCAATGATGGTAAAGTTAAAACAGCTCTGAATGAAATGAAGTAGCAATCAAATCTCTAAGCAGAAGTGCACTGAGGTCTAGACTCCACCCCAGCGGCAGTACCCTACTTGTGACTTACTTCAGACTTTTAGAAGCACTAAGCCAGTAGAAGACTACTGGCAAAAGCCCTAGGTGGAAATTAGGCCATCTGAGTCTGCATCACAGACTGCAGATGACTGTGTCACAGCTGGTGATTAAGTCACTGTCAAAACCCAGTGGCAAATAGACAAAAAGCAGAAGCTTCCTGCCAAAGGAGAAAGAGAATAGAAAGAGTACTAAAGAAGAAATATTTCCTTTCATCATGTGTGTGTAAGAAATATCACCCGCTGGGGGAAACATCAGTGGGGACATTATTTTGAGGCATCATGTCCATAAGGAGGTTTGTTAACTTTACCATCATCGCAGGTGATGTCATATTTGGCCCTTCTGTCTCCGTCTCATCAAGGACACGCTCAATGATAAGGTAGAAGAAACAAAGAGAAATATTTTTGCCTTCCTTCCGGTACGTTTGATATTTCTATGGTGCAGTCATTTGGAGATCTAAGGAACTCCAGTGAAATAAATTGTGACACATTTAATACTAAGGATTAAAAGAAGCACTTGTGACCAGTTCAGATCATTTGCCCATGACCAAATCTGAATATTATCTTTACCATTTTCATTTTTCTTCCTTTTCCAGTGTTATTCTTCATTCTTTGAAAGAACATGAGTGACTTTTGAATTATTCTAAAAAAGACTTTTGAAATCATAGATCATAGAACAAAAGGGATTGGGAGACACTTCCAGAGGTCATCTGGTCCAACCCTTGTGTTCAAAGCTGGGCCAACATAGAGAGGTTTTCTCAGGGCCAGCTGAGGTTTTTTTACAGAATTTTTTTTTTTTGCAAAATAGTACTACATGTATTTCCTTCTGTCAGAGAGTTTATGGTCTCAGTATATGAGGAGAAATGCCAACTGGATATTATTATCAGGACAAAGTAACGGACTGGCTTACCCTAAATGGGATGCAAAGCTGTGCATCATCAGTATACAAAGGATTATTATGATTCATGTCAGCGTTTCTGAGGCTTGAACAGAATCTCTGTACTTTCTGAGATGAAATGTGGGAAAGCGAGAATGGAATATAATAAACAAACAGTAAGAGACCTGTTGGATTAACCGACTGATTTTCTTGTCATTGCAGGATTATTCATTATTCTTTCTATCTTTGTGCTTTAAATGTAAGAAGTTGAAAGACACCTTTCATTTCTTTGGATGCTATGACATAGCCTAAACCATCTCCCTCTTGGAAGATTTTTTCCCTGTCTTAATTTCATATTATCTTAAATTCATCATTATTTGCATACTTCTCTTTCTTCCTGTGTCTCTCAGATGTAGTCAATAGTCCAAGCACAGGATCATGCATCACACAGTAAAAGTAGGAAATTATTCATAAGGTACTAGGGAAAGAGGTGTGGGAAAGCAATTTTGTTTCACTCTTAGTCACACCACTGACTCATATCTTCTTTAAAAATATTTTGCTTTGTGTGGAATATTCAAATCAGATGCCTGCTTCTTCAGATGGATTGAAACCTTCAACGTGATGAAATTCTGTGTTTGAATGTGGCAGTATCATAACTTTTGCTGACTGCCTGATATTTACGCATGTGGCAAAAGAACTGTTTCAACAGTAAAATATTTTCAGAGAAAACGTGCATTTTGAATGAAAGGTAACAAGGCATGCCACTGCTGAAATATTGTATGCTGACCTGTTGTTACCCACGTATCTCAGTTCTAGCATCAAGGACGATGTAACAGAAAAGCTATCCTTCTTTGCTGTGGAGGAGTAGCAGGTAATATGATAATAGTGTTAGGGAGGAGGTGGACAAATAAGCTTTATAGACTATCTGTAGGGCTGATCCCTTAAATATAAATCAGGGCAACTGTCAGGAGGTTTCCTGTGATCCCAGTGAGCCACCATAGTAGGTGGGAGAGAATAAGACACTGTGCAGGTTTTATGTTTCTCACAGTAGAATAAGAAGTATTTGCTAATCTGCTATAGTCTGTGGGCAACCATACTGGAAAGGTGTCATATTGGATGCAATGCAGTATTTTGGTCCCGTATTGGCTTTGCTTTTCTTCTTGTTATTCTTATTCAGCTCTTTAGAGTAGCTTATTGCTCATAGTCTTTGAGACAGGATCACTTTGGCCTGGAAGTTACTATTGTTTCTCTGTTGCTGCTAGACTTGTTGAGCTTGGTATCTGCGGTCAGCTATGTCTACTGGAGGGCTACTATGCAGTAGTGGTGCAGTGCTAAATTGCAGCTTACAGCCAAATAACAGTGACAAATAATGCCAGATAATAAGCTGTCTCTAAATTCTAAAAGAATAATCAGTAGAAAGATAAATATATCTGACAAGAAATTAAGGTTTGTTCTCAGCTTCCATACACATTTGTCCTTGTTCCCTCATTAATGTCACCTCTTTGCAAGGCTTTCTGAAAAAAACAAAGGACACGCTGGTGATTTATCAGTACATTGGCAGATTCTCTATTTGTAAACTGTAGAATGGATAGAAACAGGCCGTTACACAAATATTTAGCAGTATTTTACATACACTCTTTAAGGAACATCTTGAATGATTGCATATTACCCTGTAGAGGTAAATCACTCCTGTATTTATTTTAAAAGCCATTTCAGATGGAGAAACAAGATTAACTGTTCACCAACCTCCAGTAATGATTTAGATCTCTCACGTATCACAAATGGTTATGAGATCTGACTAGTCTACCATTACCCTAAAGAAATCTTGTAAGGAGTGTGGTGGGTTGACCCTGACTGGACACCAGGTGCCCATCAAGCCACTCTATCAATCCCCTTCCTCAACTGGACAGGGGAGCGAAAATATGATGAAGGGTTCATGGGTCAAGATAAGGACAGGGAGATCACTCAGCAATTACCGTCATGGGCAAAACAGACTCGACTTGGGCAAATTAATTTAATTTATTGCCGATGATATCTGAGTAGCATAATGAGAAATAAAAACAAATCTTAAACCACCTTCTCCCACCCCTCCCTTCTTCCTGGGCTCAACTTCACTACCGACATCTCTACCTCCTCCCCCTGAGTGGCGCAGGGGGACAGGGACTGGGGGTTGTGGTCAGTTCATCACATGTTGTCTCTGCCGCTCCTTCCTCCTCACACTCTTCCCCTGCTTCAGCGTGGGGTCCCACTCACAGGAGGCAATCCTCCACGAGTTTCTCCAATGCCAGTCCTTCCCATGGGCTGCAGTTCTTCACAAACTGCTCTAGCATGGGTCCTTTCCATGGGGTGCAGTCCTTCAGGAACAGACTGCTCCAGTGTGGGTCCCCTGCAGGGTCATGTCATGGTTTAACCCCAGGCAGCAACTAAACACCACACAGCCACTCATTCACTCCCCCCTGGTGGGATGGGGGAGAGAATCGGAAGAGTAAAAGTGAGAAAACTCATGGGCTGAGATGATAAAGACAGTTTAATAGGGAAAACAAAAGCTGTGCGTGCAAGCAAAGCAAAACAAGGAATTCATTCACTACTTCCCATGGGCAGGTGGATGTTCAGCCATCTCCAGGAAAGCAGGGCTCCATCACGCATCATGTTTATTTGGGAAGACAAACACCATCACTGTGAATGTCTCCCCCTTCCTTCTTTTTCCCACAGCTTTATATGCTGAGCATGACATCATATGGTACGGAATATCTCTTTGGTCAGCTGGGGTCAGCTGTCCCAGCTGTGTCCCCTCCCGACTTCTTGTGCACCCCCAGCCCCCTTGCTGGTGGGATGGTGCGAGAAGCAGAAAAGGCCTTGACGCTGGGTAAGCGCTGTTCGGCAATAGCTAAAACATCCCTGTATTGTCCCCACTGTTTTCCCCACAAATCCAAAACATAGCCCCATACTACTAGCTACTATGAAGAAGATTAACTTTATCCCAGCCCAAACCAGCACAGGTCACAAGTCCTACCAGCAGAACTTCTCCAGCATGGACTTCTCTCTCCACAGGGTCACAGGTCCTGCAAGGAGCTTACTCCAGTGTGGGCTTCCCACAGGGTCACAGCATCCTTCAGGCGCATCCACCTGCTCCAGCGTGATGTCCTTCACGGGCTGCAGATGGATATCTGCTCCACCGTTAACCTACATGGGCTGCAGAGGGACAGCCTGCCTCACCGTGGTCTTCACCACAAACTGCAGGAGAATCTCTGCTCTGGTGCCTGGAGTACCTCCTCCCACTTCTTCTTTACTGACCTTGGTGTCTGCAGAGCTTTTACTCTCACGTATTCTCACTCCTCTCTTATGGCTGCTGTTGCACAGCAGTTTTTTCCCCTTCTCAAATATGTTACCCCAGAGGCACTACCACCGTCGCTGATTGGCTCGGCCTTGGCCAGTGGCGGGTCCATCTTGGAGCCGGCTGGCATTGGCTCTATCAGTCATGGGGGAAGCTTCTGGCATCTTCCCACAGAAGCCACCCCTATAGCCCCCCAGCTACGAAAACCTTGCCACACAAACCCAATACAAGGATATACATTGTCCCTAGCTTCTTGGTGTTTTAAAGAATCCATCTGGTAGCCCTTTATATGGCCAGATAAGTATAGAGTAGCATATAATGTTACTGAGAAGCAGATACAAGCTTAAAGTCTTACCCAAAGTAAAGACTTCTTCATAGTATTTCCCACTCTTGCCACAATCAGCTGGCTTTCACTTGTAGCAACAGCTATGAGAGTACCCATGCAGGTTCCTTTTGCACCTCCAGGAGAGAAAAAGTCTTTGCTTTATTCTGAACACTGGTATTATTACATTGGCCCTTGTGCACATCTAAGTCCAAGTCTGTCTTGCTTCCATGTTTACTGCAAGGGAATGGCTGAACTCCTGGGTATATTGGAGAGAAACATAAGACTGTCTAACTGTTTAGTATGGGCCGTCAGCAACACAACACCAGGTTTAGCCTTGCATTTCTATCTATCTGGTTTTGACTTGTTGATACAAGTCCAATGCTTGGGTGACACCATAGTCACATGCCTACACAATAACTGGAATTTAGAGGAATCCTGGACTTGGCCCTTCCTTGTAGTATGGTGGGTGTTCTATGCCCAAGTGATGACCCTTATTTAACATGCGTCAGCTTGGAAGTCATGGACATCCTTTGATGTTCTCCAGTTTCTTCCTGAATACTTCCAGCTGGAGTGGATCTGGTCTAATAGACCCTTCTCTGAAATCTTGTAATCTAATCTATTTTTCTCAGAATATTTCAATGGATGCTGATAATTCTTTCAATTTTGAGATGACAGTTGTTTTCAGATTTCTAACCCAAGATCATTGTCTCAGAATTTTTATTTCAGCTCTTTTAATAATTCTAATTATTTTACATACTTCCTTTAGTGTTTGGTGGTTTTGCAACTGTCTTTTGCAGTTCTAGCAGCTTCTTAATTAATATAAGTCAAGCCATCAAAAGCTTCCTCAAACCTTCATGTTTTCTGAGAAGCTACAGCCATTGTATAATGATTACAGGCTGGCTATTCAGGTTTTTTACCAAAACAGTTCAACATTTATGTTTGAAGCCACTTCCAAGCTTTGTGTCTAGTTACTGTTCTGTGTTAAGATAAAATAATACATCAATAAATGCAGAGTTCCATGGTACAGCTGCCTGATTTCCTAAAGCAGAAATTTGGAGTCCAGATGTAAAATGAATGAAAGACAAATTAAAGTCTAGCGTTGCCCTGTTTGGAATAGAAAGTGATTCATCTTGTACCCATCTGCTTATCATCTTGTAAATTCTGTTGTAAAAGGAATTTGGAAGTGTTCATACTTACGCCTTTAACATTAGATCTCTATATTTTATGACAATATATTTACAATGAATTGTTAATAATACCACATGGTCAGAATGGAGAAGTCTCACTAAAGTATTTTGAAACACTAACAGAAAACAAAAACTTGAGATATTTTCTACCGGTTGGAAGGAAGACTGGAAAAACAGCTCAGAAATGCTTAAATTCAGAAAAATAAAATCTAATTAGAATGAAAATTTCTGTAGTGGAATAAGCAGTGTTTTGGGTATATCTGTGCAAATGACACTACAATCTATTTCCATATTTCATATTTGGAAGCTCTAACAATTTTTTTTTCCATGTTGTTGTACCTGATTATATGCCCATCACTGTGATGGCACTGGGCACTATATGCCCAGAGTGACAAGGTAGCTCATCATACTTCCCTTTCCAGTAGGGAGGAGTCATTCTAATTCCTTTAAATTATTATATTGGTTCCAAAGAGTGTGTACCCCATAGATGCCTGCCTTTCTTCTTTTAAATGTATATTTCATGCTTATATTTACACTTTTGAAATGGCAAGTTGGAAATGCTTTCAGTACATATAGAAATTTTGCAATATTTATGCTCGGAATGAATCACTTGTTATGCTTACATTAGAAGAATAGCTTTGCCCTTTCATTAAAGAATATTTTTTACTGAACAACAATTAGTTTTGGTTTATTTGAGATAGCTAAAGTGCTTTTCCTCGGATTTTCAAATCTTTCTTTTAGACAGTGGTCAGAAAAAATTTCAGCTAAAGATGTTGATGTTTCAATGACTTTTAAGCAAAGGTAGGCATTCTCATAGCTCTGATTTGCTTGGGAACAAAAAATGGGTGTAAAACATCACTAAATGTGTTAGGATTTTCAAGTGGCTTACTTTAGAGGAGCTCTATTATAATGGTATTTTATTATGTGTTTTTACATTTATATGCTGGTATTTAAAAATTGCTAAACTGTGGCGACAGATAGTGAAATTCTGTTATTATTTCTGAGCTGTCTGTTAGGTTCACCCATCCAAACACTCACAAATAAAGTTAGGAAGGGTGTGGTAGACGAGTCTGTTCTCGCAAGGAAAAACATAGAGGCATAGAAGTTAACAGAACTGGGGCCCGTGGGTCAGGGATGTCCAGGTTGAGGCAGCAGCAACGAGGCCAGTTCTGGCTTGGGCCAGGCAGTGAGGACGCTGTGGCTGGTGTGACTGGGGCAGGGCCAATGCCAAGGCCACTTTTCTCAGTCGTCACAGACAAAGTTTAAAAGTGTCATCTGCCTCTGTCTTACAGACCCAAATTTGGCGATTTGATCTTACAGCTCAGAGGAGTAAGAGTACTTTGTATGCTCTGGTCCAAAGCCATCCAGGCTGGTCTAAGCAACCTTTCAGAAACTGCAATGGGTTACTATGCCTCACATTCTCATACAGGCTTCAAAATGTTTAAGTAGAATCACCTTAATTTATTTCCATGCATATTTCCTATACGGCAAAATTTTGCATACACCAGGTGTACACATTGGTCATGTTTAAGCCTAGTTCAAATTCAATGAAAGTGATTTTGTAGTGTTACCTGTTCCACTTAATTCAGTATACAGAATGACAAGAAAAAGAGAACAGCAAGCTTCGAGGGTAATTATAGAGCAGAGAAGCTTTAAAGAACATGGTAGTCACTGCAGCCCGTGATTTAGTCCTTTAAGAACAGCCTACAACTTTCCACCTGAGTAGCTGTGGTTCATATGCATTGTCTTTTCTTGAAACCAGGCTATAAAAAAGCACAGATTGTGCTTTTCCTAGAAGCAGATCTAGGTTTTCTAATTTGGAGGCCTGGAGGCATCTGTCACTTTTGGGAGCCCCATATAAAGAATTCAAAGCAGCATCACCACAGGGCTATTTCCTCTTGAGTAATTTACCTGAATTGGAACTACTTGACTGTTCTTCCTGGCACCAACCCCACCTTTCCTCTTTGCATTCAAGTTGCATAATACCTAAAGTAGAAGCTAAACCCCTGTGTGCTTCCATGTGAAATATAAATCAGATGAGGAACCCTGCAAAGCAGTTAGCCTTACAAAGCCAGTAAATAGATTAATACTACTGAAAATTATATTCACGTGTACAATTAGTGCAAGGAGTCTAATTATTTTCACCATATATAACATGGTTGGTAGAATTTTAAACTTGTAAGAGCAGATTCCCCAGGTAAATGAAGGCACTGAAAATACTGAAAGTGAATTGTTTGTGTGCATTATTGGCAATACACTTGCAAAAGGACTTCTCTGATTTCTACCAAGCTGATGATCTTTTAAGGACACTATGCTCCTTTCCCAGCCTTGCAGCAAGCAAGGAACTAAAAACCAAAGTAAGAGATTCAGAATCATAATATAATCCAAGGTTGTCTAAACATCACATCTTGACATCACATCTACATGCTAAGCATTCCTTAGAGCTTCAGTTGAGCCCTGCTCAAGTAAACTGACATGAAAATATTGAAATTCTTTTTGATTGGCTTGAATTAAAAGTCTCAGGAAGTCAAGATGTATAATTGCCTAAATATTATGTAAATAATAATCTAATATTGTTATTAAGGAATTGTTTCTTTTTTAAACTTTCATTTTAAATACAATTCCTCCCTATTCATAGTTTAATTAGGCTTTGCACATCCCTACATATTCCCAAATGAGGGTTTCTGTTGTTGCTGTTGAACTGGTGCCAGAATTCTTAGAGCATTGCTGACTTGAGACCCGAAGCTTTACATGAAAGAAGCAATACACTATATTTCCGCAAGTGTAGTCATTGCTAAATTGATAAAATAAAATATATGGTGCTGCAAACTTTTCAGAGTAATTTAAATCCTGGTTCATATTCATGGTATCAAAATGAAATACCCACATGATGGACTGATGGAACGTAATAGATTGTAATAATGAGGATGAGTAACTGCATTCTTTAGAGGATATGCTGTTTCAAAATAAACTGAATACATGTTACTGTTACATAGTAAGAATTCTAAAAGAATTTTCTCTTTTGAAGGAATACAACAATATTCTGAAAACATTCTCAAATACATAGTAGTGCACTTAAACCTGGGAAATGGTGCTCAACTACTAGTCAAGGAATATGTTGAGACCAATGCCTTTTAATAAGCTATCTGTGAATGAATTATAATACTTGTATATGGGTCCATAGCTTATATAATTTTTGAGTAAATGCAAATGAACACACCCTATAAAGTATTGAAATTAAAAATAACTCACAAGCTTATATATGCAATTTAACCTTTTAACTGTCTTAATTGTTTGAGTGACACATGACATCTCTGCTTCTTGAATCAGAAGCTGAGTCAGAAGATGACTGATCTCCCCGCTATGTTTGTATTGTGAAGGCTCTGTTTATCTAAAGGCACTTGTTGCATCTCTCTGATCTTCAGGGTGATTCAAGCAGATACTAGAAGATTAATAACAAGTATAAGCTTGCATGAAATCATGAGTTAAGGTCAGGATATGTAATAAAAGTTCACCTTTACCCTGTTAGAAGACAAATATTAGTGGCCTCTCCAGATTTTTGTGTAAGAGCTGAAGGACTTGAACGAGAAGCTTACAATTTACAGCATGCTGAGGAGTACTGAACATGGGGAGGGGGCATACTCCTGAAACAGTACTGAAAAGTCTATCTCATTTCCAATTATGTGGTAATATCTATCATCTCAAACAAGTTTGTTTCATTGCTTCCATCAGTTTGGATTTATAGTACAGGGAGACTGACATTCAAAAAGAATACAAGGTATCTTAATATGGGCTAATTATGATTTAAAAAGGTTTAAATGCATTCAATTCTTTCTTTTTTTTTTTTTGTTAATCACACACAGTGCTTTATTATCTCATGCTGATATTGTTGTTCTTTTGTAGAAACCATTGTGCCATTACATCACTTTTAACTGCTTTCTCTTAGTGTAGGTTTATCAGTCTGCATCCTACTCACTTGGGAATTATTACCAGCAAAGTGGTAGTTGCTTCAGAAGAACAAGCACTCTCCTAATGAATTGTTGTACTGTAAACAAGTGCAGTAATTTCCCAATTTTTCTTTGTTAAATACAAAAATCAAACACATTTTCAACTTTCTCTGAATCTTTTTGTGTTTTCTTGATAGATCATTTCTTTTTGCTAATGGTACTCAGATCATTCTCAATGATGGTCCTGTGCTTAAACAGCAGGTGTTTGTTGTAGCCAGTGTTTTATCTTGAAGAAGGCCCTCTATCTGAAATTATTTTGAATTGTGGGCACAGCAGAACTCTGCAGAACTTGTCAATACCGTAGAACACCAGACATTATTGCAGGACATGTTGCAAATTTTATTTAATTACTTAGATTTTCTACAAAGCGGATGAAGATAGGTTTCTGTCACTGGAAAGCCATTCCCTTTGATATTTTTCAATTAATAGTGACTGAACTAATTAAGTTTTTGGACATTCTATGCTTGCAACAAATCTACACTGACTTAGTACCACTGACATGAAAGTTAATTTTCAAATTGATATCACAGTGGAAGAGTTATGTTTGCAACATATTTAATGGGGAACCAGTGACAGTACACTTTTTCACAGCAGTATTACAGATTTTGTTCCCCTTTGGGTCTGACAGAATGTTGTTCTTAAGCATGGCCTTATCAAAGTCAATAAGGAAGGATTTCTCATATATTTCAACCAAATTGTATTTGGGCTCTTTTTCTGTCCTTCCTGTGCTACTGTATGTAGGAGACATTTTGTCCCAGTTGTATTGACAGTAAGAATTTTTTAGCTGTCTTGAAGGGCTGAAAGGGAGAAGTTTGCAGTCAATACAATTTACGATATCACATTTTGACACCATTTTAGAATCATTTTCCAATATAAATGAATTTAATTCAAGGCACCTTATTTTAACTATTTGGGGGGAGGGGTTTAGAATTTCTTTTTGCAGTCTTTGATGCATCATGCTAAACATTTTAACTTTTTTTTTCTTCTCTGTTGTTTGATTATATAATTGTAATATGCACTGAAAAATATTCCTGTACAACTCATGATACTTTTCATGCTCTTCCAGTGAGGAAGTGTCCATCATTTCATTCTAATATCAGGTATTTTCATGTGCAGTATGAATACTTTCTTAATTTACTTGACTAAAATCTTTTACTAATATGTTTTTAACTCTTAAAGTCTTATAGTTTGCTGAGGTAGCTGAATCAGTCATCCTTTCCATGGGTGGCTTTTCCATGCAATTAGTATGTCATGGATATAGATCTGTGGATGTCCGCTGCCTCTCTTGTTTTCTGAATAAAACCGCATGACCAATTCTGAGCCTGGAAACACAACAGAAACACTTCAACACAGTAAAGTAGGGAAAAATAACAAAATAGTACAGTATTCCCTATCATCCAGAACTGCAGCTGGACTAAATTTGGATAGCACCATTCACGTGGGTGAAGAGCAGTAGGATATGTGACCTGTATTGGAAAAACTGTATTGGTGCTTGATAGAGCTTATTCACAAAACTGCACATCAGTATATTAGCAGAACTGGGGACAAAACTACAGGAAGGGGTTTGAAAGAAATAAAATATGTGTTACCCAGCTTTCATTTTCTGCTGTAATATATACAAAGCAATCAGTGACCAATCTTCCAAAATGCCCATTAACTAAGGGACCAACAACACATCACTAAAAAAAAAGGGTTTTCCTTTTCCGTTCACTTAAGAAGGAGCTGGATCAAACCCACAGTATGTATGGGATGAAGAATTACATTGCAGTCAGAATAATGTCCAAGGCAGCTTCTTTGGAATGGGAATGCCATCTGACTGCTGCATACCATGACTACTGTTTCTGTCTCTTCTGCTGGTACTCCTCAACAGTATATGCTTCCCTAAATCTGTTGAGGTTCTGCTGGAATCTCACCTGATTGCAGTAATTTCAAAACCTGGCAACACTGATTTGGCTTACACTCCCTATTTGCTACTGGGTTACTCCTCTATTCTACAGTTCTCAGTTTTAAAGATCAGTTTGTGTCAAATACAGATGTATTTATATAGTAGCTTATGAATATTTTTATACTTTTATTTCAAAGCGATTTTCCTTAGCTTCTTTTACCTTTTTCCACTGTTACACAAAGAGGAGACATGTCTATATTCAAAGCAGGTTTGGAATCTGTAGAAATATTTTGTTACTATTGTTCATCTCTGAATATTTACTACATTTGTAATCATTGCATGTCTTCTGTTTATATTCAATACTGTGTACTGAAGCTGTATTCAATACAACAGAAAGTATTTGTATTCCTAATAAATATCAGGCTTATGAATTTATGCCATGGAATGGAGAAGTGACAATTTGGAATTTTTCTCTGAATGGTCAAAGTGCTGTTTGGGAGTTTTCACAAATGCGAATAAGCGATCTTAAGGAAATGGTCAAGGAGTGATGAGGAAAAAACCCCAAAAAGCCACTTACATTGTATAGGATTTTTCCTTCTCTTCTGCAGTACCCATTTGTCTGAAAAAATACAGGAACTGTGCTGAAAGCCACAATAACTCTTTCTTCTTGAAGTATTGTAATACTAAATCTGACGATTTTTGTAACATTATCACCGCTCCAGTGATGCTCTATATTTTCTTTGAAGGTCTAACTTTTGGACTCCTTTAAGTACATGTGAGTATTAGCCTTTGTTGAAGAAAAATACAATTTCTAAAATCTTTTTACTAGCAGGCAGAGGCATGACCCAAAGCCTTTGACCCAAAGGCAACCTTGTGTTCCAAAATTTCTCTAATAAAGAAAGCTTCTGCTAAAAGAACAAATGATCAGACAGAAAACCTTCATGATAGTAGTTTAAGTAAGTAAGTTTGAATTACTGTGTATTTAAAAGACTATGGATCAAATCTTCATCCAGGGGTGAAATGTGGTGCCTCATTATGAAAAGCAATAAGCAGGATTAATACTTTGATTTGTCAAAGTATTTCTGACAGCAATCAGAAGCCAGTTATTCTAACAACCCTGTTTCTGTGGTACCCAGGCATTGAATGAAAATCTCATATTCTTTCCTGGGGATACTCACAGGGTTAGTATGGAGCAAGGATAATTAACTCGGTTTGTCAGATGCACTTTCATTAGTCAGACAGAAGATGAATGGAACTGAACAGTGGAGTCTGAAGTATGTTATATTTATTCAGGTAACAAATACATCCAAGTAATGAGTGCACTATGTAGAGAGAGTCTTCTGAAACATACTTTAGTCCATCTCTGCTCATCTGTAGAGACTTATTTAATTAGCTGGTGGATTTAGCTTCCTTTTGATGTGTTTATTGACAGTCTGTGAATCCTCTCCCTCTTTTGAGATCAGTAGGTTATTGCTTCTCATTTAACAATCAGCCTTTTGTGAATCCTAAGAAAAATCCGAAGGGTCATCCTATAGCACGAATAAATAATAAACTACAAAGCTGTGCCTTAAACATGTTATGTATTAAGAAAAACATGCCACTTCTCAGTACAAAGCTCAGAACGAAAGTAATCAGGCAAAAAAAGCCAGCAGTTCTTTAATGACTTCCCTCCAGCTTTAATATGCTTTTGTACATGCAACCTAAGTTTTTTTCTTACAATAATCCATGAAGACATTATGTGTTCTAACGTGATCCCCCTTTTACTACATATTGATAATTGCTACAAGACACACAGGATTCTTTAGATTTGGCCAACCACCCTGCCTGCATTCCTTTTCCTGGATAATACACCACTGTCATTCTACTGTAATGAAGGTTACTGCCACTTCCTAATAAAGTAATTGTCCTGGCCATACCAAAAGTAGTATCTTTTACTGTGTCAGAAAGTAATAGTAAACATGGAAGAATAATACCTGTTTAGTTGCTGAAGAATAAAGCATAGGGCAGACAGGAGCAAAGGGTAGGGGGCAGAGATCAGTGTGTGCCTGTATGCGGAGCAAGTTCATCTTCATCATCTGATTTGCCAGTCCACAGATGATAGCAAAATAAGGAGAGACATGAAAGAAAGAGACATATGACAAGGTCCTGTTCCTCATCATCACTTTGAGAAATAACAGATGCGTGAAACTTGGCACATTCCCTTATAAAGCAAGCTATAATTATTTTACTGGTTCCCAGGCTACGTTATATTTTAGCAACGTGATCTAATTGGATGTATCTTGGTTAATACCACAACTTCTAATACTAATACTAAACCTCAGAAGGACTTAAAAGTTAGATTGGTGCTAATAATTGCCTGGTGAGGCAACAGAGTGGTGTTTTTTATCAGATCTGATAACCCTGGTAACTGTATTTTAGAATTTAGGCATTGTATTAAAAATGTTCATATTCATGTAAAAGCTTCCATTAGGGCAACCTAGATCATTTCCATGAAATAGACTGGTGTTTGGAAATAACAGAAATTTTTATCAATATTACTAGCTTGAGGTTGGATCAAACATCGGCATATGAAAATGGCAAACTACATTCCAGGGATCATTTTGCTCAATGAGGAAGTTTGGTACCTTTCAGTTAAGAATCTTTGAGAAAAGTTATATAGTATGTGCTTTTATTACCAGGTGATATTAGATCTAGAAGTAGAATCACATTCTGTGATCTGCAGCTCTGCTCTGAAATTACCTTCTGGCTAGTGTGAAACCCAAGAGTATCAGAATTTGGAGGAAACTCCACTGTGCTACAACATTCAGATATCAGTATATTCCTCAGTGGCTGTAGGCATTTTAGAGTGAATTGTAGGTGCAATATAGGGAACTTGGAGGATATTTTAGAGGCAATAGCTGTTTAAAGTAAAGAAAAAGGGATCCTCAGATGTTTTTAGTAACAGAATGTCTTGTTGCTGTTGTTGAAGCTGGTAATGCATTTGAGGTCTGTCTGTGCTCATGTGAAAAATGATTGTGTTTGCATGTATATATGTTTGCATATGGGTGTCATTCACTATGGCATGGTCTAGCAACTATATATCACTTAAAGGGGAAAAAAAGCCCCAAACAAGCTCTCTTTTACCAATGGGTAGGACATTGGGAAAAGAAGTTTTTCCTTGTTTGCTTGTTTAACCTGTGATTCTCCATTTTCATAGGATCTTTGTGAGATAAGGAATTTTTATCATCTTATAACTTCAGGGAGCAAGTAAATGTTTGATTAGGTCATTCAAGTCTTCGGAGGTAAGAAGTGCTCTGATGGATCAGGGTGAACTATGTGCACATAACAGATGCACCCTTTCTCTGTGGAATATTTTTACCCTTAGTTTTGTTTTGTTTCTGGGTTTTGTGTTTTCTGAGTTTTTTTATTATTCTTTTGTTGTTGTTGTTGTTCTTTATTAGGTGATAGGGTCAAAAGGAAAAAAATGTATTTGTGGATTTGGGAGGCATTTAAGTTCCATGGTGAAAACTGAGGAAAAGGAAATGGTCTGTATCTTGATAAATTTTTTTTTGGATTTGTTTTACGTTTGCTTACATTTATTTTATTTTTCTGAAACACTGAAGGAAAGGAAGTAAATTCTTCTAAAAAAAAAGTCAGCCAAACCCAAAACATAGATGCATTTCATGAAGCTGGCAGAGGATAATAGACATTTTACTCTAGAGGACATGGTAGAATATGTCTCTATAAAAGTGCTTTACTCAGTGTTTGTCAGGCCATACATGGAGTACTGTGTCCAGTTCTGGTCTCACAATGCAAAAATACACGGACAGGTTGGAGAGGGTCCAAAGGAGGGCCACAAAGATGATGAAAGGTCTGGAGAGCCTGTCCGATGAGGAAAGACTGAAGGAGATGATAGGTCTTTTCTCGCTGGAGAAGAGAAGGCTCAAGGATGACCTCATCACAGCATTGCAGTACTTAAAGGGCAGCTACAAAGAGGACAGAGGTTCTTGCTTCACATGGAGCCACACGGAGAAGACAAGGTGCAATGGGTACAAGTTGCACTGGGAGAGGTTTCATCTTGACATAAGAAAGAATTTTTTTACAGTGAGAACAATCATTCAGTGGAACAACCTCCCTAACAATGTGGTAGAGTCTCCATCACTGGAGGTTTTCAAGATGTGTCTGGACAATGTGCTATATAATCTCATGTAGGCTCCCTTTCCCATGGAAGTTTGGACTAGATGATCTTTTGAGGTCCCTTCCAACCTGGGCTGTTCTATGAGCATGCTTAAAGTACCTGGTCAGAGGGGAAGTTAAAGAAAAATGCTGTAAGGAGAGAACAGTGTTATGGAAGGATTGCAGGAAGCATTGGTGCAGCCTCATCTTGAGTACTGTGTGCAGTTCTGGGCCCCACAATTTAAGAAGGATGTGAAGGTCCTTGAATGTGTCCAGAGGAGGGCAACAAAGCTGGTGAAAGGGCTGGAAGGAATGTCCTGTGAAGAGCAGCTGAGGACTTTGGGCTTGTCTAGTTTGGAGAAAAGGAGGCTGAGGGGCGACCTCATGGCTGTGTGTAGCTCCCTGAGGAGGGGAAGGAGAGAGGGAGGTGCTGATCTCCTCTCCCTGGTATCTAGTGATAGGACGCGTGGGAATGGTTCAAAGCTGCACCAGGGGAGGTTCAGACTGGACATTAGGAAGCATTTATTTACTGAGAGGGTGGTCAAGCACTGCAACAGCCTTCCTAGAGAGGTGGTCAATGCCCCAAGCCTGTCAGTGTTGAAGATGCCTTTGGACAATGCCCTTAACAACATGCTTTAGCTTTTGGTCAGCCCTGAATTGGTCAGGCAGTTGGACTAGATGATCACTGTACGTCCCTTCCAACTGGAACTATTCTATTCTATTCTATTTATAGAACTGGAAACAAGGTATTGCTTCTGCTTCTGTCTTCTGTGTACTCTCCTGAAAAGTTTATGGGAGAAAAAAATTTTACAACTTCAACCATAAATATGGAGATTAACTTTTCATCTTATTACAATTTTCTGCATTAATGTGACTTGTTAAAAGAGTGTGAACATGAAGAGTGTCCTAGGAGGCAACATTAAAAGCTTTCTTGGAATGGAACTAGAGGGAGCTTGTACTAGATGTTATCCAGGGGAAAATCTGGTGTAGCTAGGAGCGAAACAGATTTACCTCAAAAACAAACATCCAGAGAATGGTCAGTTCTGAGAATAAAAGCCTTTCAAAGAAAGATACAGCAGTTCAAATAAAAATGGTTCTGCAAAGCAATATACCAGCTGTGAAAACAGACAGAATATTAATTTTCTTTCCTCATAGAAGAAAAGAACTGATGACTCAAGCAGTCATAAAATGGCACAGGAATCCATTTTACTGGTCACTGAAACCATTTATAGCTAAATCACTTCTTCATTTTCCACGGGTATGAACCAAAAAGTTACAGAGCAGATAAAACTGTGTCTCTGTCCAAGGTAGCTCCTGGGAAGCCACAGTAGCTTCGATTTTCCAAACAAGACAGAGGCATATATTTTCAGTTCCTACTTTGTTCCAGACATCATCTTGTCCCATTTTCATTGCCATAACCCTTGAGTGGGTTTAAACAGTGCATTAAATGGTAAGACTTAAGATTTCCCATATATGGTTTGATCTCTCATTATTTCCCACTCTGTTTGTTTCATATGCTCCACTGATACTAAGTGACGATAACCTTCTCAACTTTTTCAGCATTCTATTTGCCAAGACTCCATAGAAGTATAGGAGGTTTTTTTTCAGTTAATTACAGTGTTTTGGATGAGAATCTGATTTCCTTTCTGTCCATATAAATAAATAATTTCAGAGAAATGCCTTTATTTTAATACTATTGTGTAACAGGCATCAGAAACTGGACACTAAGAAAGTTCATTTGTTTTTTCTTTTTTTTTTTTTTTTGCTACATGTTACATCTTCACAAAGGGTCTTAATGCTCATTTTTCTTACAGAAGTGTATAGTTTTTAAGCGCTGAAGAGTAGTCATAAATTAACATTAGAATGAGGAAAAAGAGCTTTCTAAAGCTATTGTTGAAAACAGAAGTCTCAATAAAATATTAAAACAAACTCCATGGAATTAGGTAAATCTGAGAAATGCAACATCCTGGCAAGGGAATTTAAAAAATCCCCAAACAGTGAGGCATCTTTAAAATTTTTAGTCCTCCATAGGTTCATTGCATATGTTGTCTTACCATTAAGATACAATGTGCAAGTGTCTGAGAATACAAGAATCAAACTATTTTCCTGAGAGATCAGAGGCTGTTATAATACTTTTGATGAAAGATGGGATGAGGATGATCAATACAATGTAACAGTCTAAAAATCTAATCTGCTGCGAGAAATACTACAGCAGCTTTCAAGGTTTAGCTATCACATGCATCATGGAATAGCCTATCAATCACATTTATTTTTAGAAACTAATACAATATTTCCTGATAACAGTAAACATTTAATTTTAATATGGTGTTCTAATATAGTGTAAGACGACTTTAATGTTTTATATACACTTTATTAATAACATCATTGCTTTGGTGGTTTGAGCTGTGGTTAGGTATGATAAATGAAACACAATTTTGTTGTTGTAACATTTCCATGAATAGTACAAGCTGGCTTTTTTTTTTTCCCCCAAGTGTGAATGTGTTTTCCACTGACTGACAAAGCAATACAAATGTCAAGCAAAATGCATGGAACTGCATTTCTGAGGTGCAAATACAGATAAATGTGCTAGCAGCTTAAATGAAACTATTCATGACATTTTGCAGCCCAGTAAGCTTAATAACAGCCATTAAAGATCCTTAAGATTTTTTCTGAGATAGTAAATTAGAATTTGCAAAACAGGAACACTTTCAAGACAGTTGCGAGTCATGCTTATGCAGCTAAAAACTTCATTAGTAAGACATCAGTAATTCTTAACACCTTAACATGAAACAAATGGATACTTAAAACAAAAAGCCTTGACTCTTTTCCTTTGTAACTCAAAAGTGACATGGATTCAGGAAAGTTAGTCTCTTTTCTGTTAGAAAGAGATTTTCTAATTAGAATTTGTTTGTGTAAAGTAAAATTTCAAGTACATTTTATCAAATATTTTATCAACTGTAGTAGTAGATATAGACATTTCTTCCATAGAACTAGGAAACTTTCACATAATTTCAGTATGAGAATTAGAGAGAATCTGAAACCACTGAGATGTCACAGATTTGACACGCCAACAAAACAGTAAGACAGGAAGGCTAAGCAGCAAAAACCACATATTAATAGAGGAAGAAGTGAAAGAATTTTCAGTCAAAGTGAAAATCTAAAAGATGTTGTAGGAATAGAGAATGAGAAATAAGAAGAGGGTTTTTGTTTTGTTTTTTTTTTTGACAGTGTGTTTTCCAGTACATACATTCATCTCTTTGCTTTAAAAAAAAAAAATCCTGAAAGTCACTTTTGGAGGTGCCTTTCACTTTCATAGTCTTTGTGAGTCAATAAAGCTTTGTAAAGGTTCTTCTGTATTTCTTTTATCTGAAGAAGTGTGTGAATTAAAACATTCTTTGAGGATGAAGTTGGAAGGAAAGAGGGAACATAGGATGAATTCAGAGTCCTTCATTCAGTTTAATTTGTTAGAGACTTTTTAGCTGGTGCTAAACACCTTAATGTTGACAGTTGAATTAAACAATCTCTCTGTAAAGCGCTCCTTTTAAGTCTGCTTTCTTAGCCATGTGAATTGTATTGCATTTACATGGCTAGTCATACAGTAGCTAGGGGCTTATTACCATCTGCAGAATTAGAGAGAAAATAGTTTAAGCAGAAGAGTGAATCATAAGTGACGAGTTCCTGAAAATGACCCATGAATTTTTCGTTAAATTATTCACGGATAACTTTACTAGGCAAATATGTCCCCCCCCTCCCCCCTCCCCCCAATAATAGGCACTTTTTACATATTTCAGCTGGGAACTCCTTGGCTTTCATTTAATAGAATTGTTTACATTGGAAGAGAACTTTAAGATCATTGAGTCCAACCGTTTACCTACCACTGCCAAGTCCACCACTAAATCATGTCCCTAAGTGCCACATCTATACATCTTTTAAATACCCCCAGGGATAGTACCTCAACCACATCCCTGGGCAGCCTGTTCCAGTGCTTGACAACCCTTGCGGTGAAGAACTGTTTCCAAATATCCAATCTAAACCTCCCCTGGCGCAACTTGAGGCCATTTCCTCTCAGCCTATCACCTGTTACTTGGGAGAAGAGACCGACACCCACCTCGCTACAACCTCCTTTCAGGTAGTTGTAGAGAGCGAGAAGGTCTCCCATCAGCCTCCTTTTCTCCAAGCTAAACATCCCCAGTTCCCTCAGCCGCTCCTCACAGGACTTGTGCTCTAGACCCTTCACCAGCTTCATTGCCCTTCTCTGGACACGTTCCAGCACTTCAATGTCTTTCTTGTAGTGAGGGGACCAAAACTGAACACAGTACTCGAGGTGCGGCCTCACCAGGGCTGAGTACAGGGGGACGATCCCTTCCCTAGTCCTGCTGGCCACACTATTTCTGATACAGGCCAGGATGCCGTTGGCCTTCTTGGCCACCTGGGCACACTGCTGGCTCATATTCAGCCCCAGGTCCTTTTCTGCCAGGCAGCTTTCCAGCCACTCCTCCCAAAGCCTGTAGCGTTGCCTGGGGTTGTTGTGACCCAAGTGCGGGACCTGGCACTTAGTCTTGTTGAACCTCATACAGTTGACCTTGGCCCATCAATCCAGCCTGTCCAGATCCCTCTGTAGAGCCTTCCTACTCTCAAGCAGATCAACACTCCCTCCCAACTTGGTGTTGTCTGCAAACTTACTGAGGGTGCACTCGATCCCCTCATCCAGATCATTGATAAAGATATTAAACAGAACATGCCTATTCCATTAATTTAATTAATTTGTTTTGTTTCATTTCTTTCCTAGTATCTTATCTGTTAAATTGTTTTTTCTGAGTGTGGTTGGCAACCACCTTTGAGATTTTCTTCCATCTTCTCAGAAATGAGAAGTGTGATCGTTTGGTTGTCTTGTATTTCTCACTTCTTTGTGCAAAGCTGTACTGATCCACATAATGATCCTGTGCTTAAATCACCATTAGACTGAAAATATAGGAGCACAGTAGTTAGTCATCTCAGCGGAAGTCACTGAAATCAGATGCGTGGGCTGAATCAAGATTGTAGGTTTTGTGTTGAGGCTAATCCTGGAAGTACAGCTGCTGAATATACTCAAGCCTATCATCACCTGACTGTTCTTCCATATTCTTTAAGGTGGTTCTGTTGGTTGATTACCTGAGAAATAGACCATTTTGGATCAGGAAAGTGCAGTCAGTGGAATGATTAGCATAAATGTCTTAACAGAAAAAAGCTAGGACAGACCCACAGGTTCTTTCAGGACAGGTGCTTGAACACTAATTTCCATTTTTTTCCCTTTCTTTCCCTCTCATGTTTATTTCCCAGATGTCTGGTGGCAGGAGCTGCTTTCAGCATGAGAACCAGGCTGCTTCCAATGTCTTGTAGAAAGCCCAAAAGTGGAGTCAAGCATCCACGTACTAGAATCTGGGCCAAAACTTCCTACTCGAGAGGAGCAAGATCCTGAGGAGTGAAGTGAGTGCTCCTGCTGTGCTTTGAAGGTTGACCTGGTTCTCTGCCCTGCTTCAGTTCTGTGTGTGTGCAATAGCCCTTTCCTGTTAAATGGAAACTATCATCTCCTGAGCCCACGTGCTCAGAGAGGTTCAGTTATTATATACATTGATAGGTGGCTGCAATATGAGGAGGATACAGAAATTTCAGACTTCCGTATAACACAGCAGAAGGAACAGATACTAAAAAGGGGAGATTTCTGGAACAATTAGAACAATTCTAATGATGTGTTTATATAGATATATAATATAGATATATTCTTTAGATTCCTTTTAGTAATATTGGTTTAACTTTAGAACAAAGGAAAAAATCCTCCTAAAAACAAGTAATTGACTACTCATCAGTCTGCAAATCTGTGGTTGACAAACATCGGAGCCTAGCCTTCCTTATTAGGAATGAGGTGGATAAGACTCCTTCTCCAACACGATAATTCCTTGGGATGAACAAATTTTAGTAAAGGTCTTTTCTGGTCTCTATTCTAGGAATTAACAATGTTGGTGCTCATAAAAAGTCTATTGGTCAGGCAGGTGCTAGTTGAGAACATACACTGCCGTTAGCCTGCTCTGAATGCCTCACGCCAGGTCTGTAGGCAGTCACTGTCTCTATCCTGCGTGCCTGGTAAGGCTATTGTCTCTCCAAAGTGTCTTGCAAAATCGCCCTTCCCCTTCAGGGCAGTGTTTGTCTCTCGGCCAAGGCTTGTGAATGTTTGAGACATTATTCTGATCTTTTCTGAATCATCCCATTGATCCACAGTACACTAATGACTGTAAGAATCAGACTGCACAGTCTAGGGTGCTCTTTATGCTACATTGAGTTATTGTCAGAGGAAATAGATTTCAAAGCTGGGAGAAATCATTAGATCATTAACCTGTTTTCACAGTATATCACAAGCATTATATTTCACCCAGTTACCCCCCTAATAGGTTTCTGAGATTAAACATTGCTAAAAGGCAATGATTCTTTTGGAGGAAGCCCCACTGTTCCAGTTGTAAAGATCTTTTTAATACAGATAGCCTCTGCATGGTCCTATTCAGCTTTTCGGTTTGGAAGACTATTTTTCACACCACGGATTGGAAGTTCTAGTTCACACAGAGCATGCAGCCATAGATGCTAATTAAAACCTGAAAAGACATTAATAAGTTGACATATTCTTCAAACTGTCACTGGTTTTCTTGCAAACAATATATTCTAACTCAATTAGAAGTTACAATAAGTATTACTAGTTGAACATTTTATCTGTTATGTGGAATATCCTATTAAATTGTCATAATAGTTTCTTTGCCTGTAAAAGTATAAGCAGCTGGAACTTCTGTTTTATTGTTACTAAGAGAAATCGAGACGTAGCTTCTGTTCATTCTCTGTTGCAACAATTTAAGTATAGGCTAAATAAGCTCTAATCATTTTTATCTCCAGTCACTTTGGTAGCAAGCAAGTAATGTTAAACCATACGTTCACAGTTAGGACATTCAGGAAGGGAGCTGCCTCTATCAGCGGTTTGTATTTCAGCTGCACATTTTGCCACCTTGCTGGGTGAAGGGAGTGAATATAAAGAAGAGTCATCTGAAGACAGTGAACAGCTGACTAAGCATTAAGTTTAATGAGAGCATTGAGAGCTACCAGGAGCTGTTGGAAGGGGAAAATAGCACAGATGAACCCAGCCACTTACCTCCAAACTGGCCGTGACAAGTAAATCAGAAAGAAAGTTGGGAAATGACTAGGCCATATACTTTGAAACAGAAGCAAAAAGGAAAAGACTGAACGATTTAGTCTAAGGACCTGACAGCCAAGGTGAATGGCTTTTCTTTCTGTATACCTTTCACAGAGAAGAAAATCATGACACGGGTTAAGGTGAATTCTGTATTTGTGGTTATAAATATAGCTTGCATTTAAAAAGTACTGAACTAAGGCTAGAACCCTACTTCTGTCATTTGTAATGCAGTCTTTAAAAAGGAGGTGGTTTCCAGTTTGCTCTTCCTCCCAACATCCTTCCCTCTGTCTTAGCTGAAAACTCCGTCAAGTGGAACCCTACTGCTGAGCCAGGGGAGTAACTATGCAGACTGTTGCCATTTGAGTTAATGAAGTCACAGAGGTTTTCAAGGGAACTAATTTGTTTGTTTGGGTTTTTTTTACTTCAAGTATGAGATAAAGAAGGTGTGCTGATGAATGTAAGCTTTCTCCTATTTTACCTTGGTGTGCTCTTTTTCCAAGTGATTTCCATTCTGTTTCTTTTCGTCTGCAGTTCTTATCCCAGGCTCATTCTCCTTGTCTCTGTAATTTCCAGACTTTGGATATCTCATTCCACCTCCTCCAACTTCTTGTCCATTTTTTTATTACCCACATAGGCTTAGTTTGAACACTTGTATATTTGACACATTTCCCTTCTCCCCAGTTCCATACAAGCTTTCCCTAAAATTTCTTATGTAGTTGTTCACTGATAGGCCATGTTCTCTACTTTTTATGCTCCTTATTCTGGTCTCATTAAACAAATATTTCCTTTGCTTCCCTGCACATTTTAATACCCAGGTTCTTTGTACAGCCAGTCCAGTTTGGCTCTCATCACTATCTTCTTTTCCCCACTGATGGCTTGTTACAGTCTAAGACCTTTTTGTCAATCTACCCTTGCCCTCTTTGTCTTTGCAGTAATTAACCCAGATATACTTTTTTTTGGCACATTCCTTAGGCCTGAGAGAAGAAAGTCTCCTTATTCTTTGTTGAGGTATTTAGACTATTCACAAAATACGGCATGTATTCTAAGTGGTTCTGTCCTTAAGCATGTATTTATCTGGAAAGTATGCAAGGGGATAGTGTGCAATATGGATAAATGCTGGATAAATTTATCAAACCAACAGTCTTCTGCTTTTTTATTCTTCTCCATGCAGTCTGACGCTACCTCTGACAATGGGGGGTGGGGAGGAAATGTTAAATTCTTGTCTGCCATCAAAATGAGGCAGAATAGATGTATGGAAGTTTCTGTGTAGAACATTTCATTTCAGTCATATTATGTGGAAGTGAGAATTTAAGTTCTGTTTCAAATGTATTTATAATAATGAAATTATTTATGTTAAAAAAGTTGTTTTGTAGTGACTATGTTCAATAGCATTTTCTGAGTTTCAAGTTCCTTGGGGTTTGCTTTTCCTTTTCTGTGTTCCCTGTTTATCTTAGTATTACAATCTATAAATTTATAATACCCAGAAGACTATATTTTTTAATTTCTTTTTTTAGTAGTAATATGTACTGGCGCCAATTCATAAGTGTTAGGGCAAATTCTCACTACATTATTTTCAGCTAAGTGTATAGCATACGTTGTAACTTCATACTTTCTTATGTGTTCTTTATTATGTTTTAGTTCACGAAAGGAATGCAAAGGTCTTTCTTAGGGACTAGAAATGTAGAACAATATAAATTATTACCAAGGTTGGCTACCTTAGAAGTGGCTGATGGAGGTCAGAGGGCAAAGTAACAAAAGGCACAAGTAATCCCACAGAGTGAGCTGTGCAAGGCATGCCAGAGAAGGATCCCACTCCACCTGGACACTAGATAAGAGAGTTGAAACTCACTGAAATACAGAACAGTCTGAGAAGACATGAAGTTTTCTCTCTTTTCCATTGATCATCTTTCTTCATATCATGAATCCACTCCAGGTTTCCTCTTCTGATAAATTAGTTTTGAGAGCACAATGTAGATTAGGGAAAAAAACAGGTTTTTGGGGGGGAATACCATTATGAGAAACCATTTATATATCTTTTATAGAAAGAGGACCAATAAGGTTGTATACAATGTTGGCCTCTGCATCTGTCTGTATGATATCACAAAGCTGGAAGATCCATACATATTCCCTGGAGATGGTGCATCACATACCAAAGAGGACCTCTGAGACAGACAGGAAAAACACTTTAAATAAAACCAATACAATTATTCTATTAATTTCTGATCAAATAGTTTTGCAAGATAAATTGTTGACAAACAGTATCTATTGCTCCTTAATACCTCTCCTTAAAATTTTACTATTGTTCATTTCGCTTATTTCATTTGTCACAAACTGAAATTTAACGAATTTAATTTCAAAATGTTCTGAGGCACTTGCTTTTCATGGAATAAAATAAAAATATTTTTCTTTTTGCACCCACTGATGATGGCAGCTCGGTTCAACCATTCTAATGCCAAGAGAAGGCTTTCTATAATATGCAAGGGTTGTTTTTCATCGGATACTGTTTTGCGGGGCTGTTAAATGACTTGCTGCTGTGATAATGTAGAAAGACATCCTTGAAGCTGAAGGCAAATAGTTAAGGCAGCTTTAAGTTACCTTTTACATTTTCTAATCCAAGGATACTCTGCTGCCTGTGACAGAGCAGAAAATACTGGGAACTCGTTCTGTAACGCATGCCTTATGTACCAATATCCTGTGCAAAAACTCTGGAGTCCTGTAGTACCTTTTTCACCCCTAGCAATGTTAGTGGCTCACCAGCTCTGCCTCTAGCCAGATTTTCAGATGCTCATTAGTGGGCTGCCTTGTGGCTGTTTTCTTCAGTGCCTGAACCAAGGGAATCCTCCCACAGCTAGAAATAAAGACTTTGATGGCTACTCTGCCTCATGGGTCTTCAGTACAACGCTTAAGATAAGTTCAGCTCCTGAAATAGAATATAATAAATATAGCTATTTTTCAAAAATGACATTTTTTTAGTGAGAGGTTATAAAGCTCCTGCAATTCAATTAGTGTTCACCTGTCACAAATATAAATCAATACCAAATAATCTAGTGTATATAGCTTCCAAATTATGAATTATTGCTAATTAAGAGCTGTGCAGAAGTCATGATTCTTTTTCAGAAGAGAAGCAACAAAGGCTTGAATGAATAGAGGCACAAAGTCCCGGTTCAAAGTTGCTTCAGTCTTTGTGTGCAATACATCTTGGTGCAGCCAAGTCTTCGTGATTAGTATAGCTGAAAAATGAGTTTGAGGTTGGTGTGGGTACACAACTCGTAGCAACACAGCCAGCATACACTTAACCTAATCTATTAGTTGATTCAGTGTAGATATAGCCCTTGGTATGAAAAATATGCTGTATTCAAGGTGTTGTGTAGAAAGAAAAAATCGTCTTGTTTGAAACCACTTGGTTTTAGGAAGAAGTCTGTTAATTTACAGAGAATTGGTTGATCTACATAGAATCATAGAGTCAGTTAGGTTGGAAAAGACCTTTGAGATCACCAGGTCCAACCATTTACCTAGCACTGCCAAGTCCACCACTAAACCATGTCCCTAAGTGCCACATCTATACATCTTTTACATACCTCCAGAGATGGTGACTCAACCACTTCCCTGGGCAGCCTGTTCCAATGCTTGACAACCCTTGCGGTGAAGAAATGTTTCCTAATATCCAGTCTAACCTCCCCTGGCCATTGAGGCCATTTCCTCTTGTCCTATCGCTTGTTACTTGGGAGAAGAGACCAACACCCACCTTGCTGCAACCTCCTTTCAGGGAGTTGTAGAGAGCGAGAAGGTCTCCCCTCAGCCTCCTTTTCTCCAGGCTAAACAACCCCAGTTCCCTCAGCCGCTCCTCATAGGACTTGTGCTCTAGACCCTTCACCAGCTTCGTTGCCCTTCTTTGGACATGCTCCAGCACCTCAATGTCTTTCTTGTAGCGAGGGGCCCAAAATTTGACACAGTATTCGAGATATGGCCTCACCAGTGCTGAGTACAGGGGGACGATCCCTTCCCTAGTCCTGCTGGCCACACTATTTCTGATACAAGCCAGGATACCATTGGCCTTCTTGGCCACCTGGGCACACTGCTGGCTCATATTCAACTGGCTGTCAACCAACACCCCAGGTCTTTTTTCCGCCAAGCAGCTTTCCAGCCACTCTTCTCCAAGCCTGTAGCATTGCCTGGGTTTGTTGTGACCCAAGTGCAGGACCCGGCACTTACTCTTGTTGAACCTCACACAGTTGACCTTGACCCATTGATCCAGCCTGTCCAGATCCCTCTGTAGAGCCTTCCTACCCTCAAGCAGATCAACACTCCCACCCAACTTGATGTCACGTGCAAACTTACTGAGGGTGCACTTGATCCCCTCGTCGAGATCATTGGTAAAGATATTAAAGAGAACTGTCTCCAATACTGAGCCCTGGGGACCACCACTTGTGACCAGCCGCCAACAGGATTTAACTCCATTCACCACAACTCTTTGGGCCCAGCCATCCAGCCAGTTTTTTACCCAGCGAGGAGTACACCCATCCAAGCCATGAGCAGCCAGTTTCTCCAGGAGGATGCTGTAGGAAATGGTGTCAAAGGCTTTACTAAAGTCCATGTAAACAACACCCACAGCCTTTCCCTTGTCCAGTAAGCCGCTCACCTTGACATTGAAGGAGACCAGGTTAGTCAAGCAGGACCTACCTTTCATAAACCCATGCTGATTGGGCCTGATCACCTAGCTGCCGCGTGATGGCACGCACTCAAGATGATCTGCTCCATAACCTTACCTGGCACCAAGGTCAGGCTGACAGGCCTGTAGTTCCCCGGATCCTCCTTCTGGCCCTTCTTGTAGATGGGCATCACATTTGCTAACCCCCAGTCAACTGGGACCTCCCCAGTTAGCCAGGACTGCTGATAAATGATGAAAAGTGGCTTGGTGAGCACATCCGCCAGCTCCCTCAGTACCCTTGGGTGCATCCCATCCGCCCCCATAGACTGTGTGTGTCTAAGTGATATAGCAGGTCACTTACCATTCTGCTTCATTCTGCTCCCTGTCCCTGTCTTCCAGCTCAGGGGGCTGGGTACCTGGAGAAAAATTGGTCTTGCCATTAAAGACTGAGGCAAAGAAGGCATTAAGTACCTCAGCCTTTTCTTCATCCTTTGTCATTATGTTTCCCCTCGCATCCAATAAAGGAGGGAGATTCTCCTTAGCTCTCCTTTTGCTGCTAATGTATTTATAGAAACATTTTTTATTGTCTTTTATGGTAGTAGCCAGATTAAGTTCAAGTTGGGCTTTGGCCCTTCTAATTTTCTCCCTGTATAACCTCACGACATCCTTGTAGTCCTCCTGAGTTGCCTGCCCCTTCCTCCAAAGGTCATAAACTCTCTTTTTTTTTTTTTCCTGAGTTCCAGCCAGAGCTCTCTGCTCAGCCAGGCCGGTCTTCTTCCCCGCCAGCTCATCTTTTGGCACATAGGGACCTGTGCCAGCTCCTGCACCTTTAAGATTTCCCTTTTGAAGAATGTCCAGCCTTCCTGGACTCCTTTTCCCATCAGGGCTGCCTCCCAAGGGACTCTCTCAACCAGTCTCCTAAACAGGCCAAAGTCTGTCCTCCGGAAGTCCAAGGTGGCAGTTCCGCTAACCAACAGCTAACTGACCATGGTCTTACATAGTTTTTCACGTTTTTTTCTACTATATTCCATTAATCTATAGAATTACTTATTTGTACAAATAAAATCTTATTCAAATTATTCTGAAATGTTGTATCTATATCCTTTTTATATCTATAAAAAACTTCTGAGAGAGAGAGAAAAAAAATACATAAAATTTTCTGATGTGAACCTGTATTTGTAATGGTTATGTTATGTACATCAAAGGAGAGAGTAGCTACTTATTGGTCTTTTTTTTGTTGTTTAATTCAGTCATTTTTTAGTGATGGTTGACTATCAGTCCTACTTATTAATTGCTACTGTTACTGCATAATAACTATAAAATCTATTTTTTAAAAAAATCTTTCTTGTTATAAGTAAGCTATGAAGTGAATTTCTTAGCTAGAGCAAGTTGTGATACTTCATTGATTTCACTTGAGTAGAACTGACTTTTGCAATTGAAATACAAGCCTATTCAGTTTCAGTAAAACATGCCTTAAAAGAAAGAACATGCCTGCTTAGACTGCCTATCACTTAGAGACACTATTGTTCCATGTATTTCTTTAGATAGAATACTGAATAATATAAACTAATATTAAAAATTACTTATTCGCGGGAAAAACTGTAAAGACAATTTTATTAACTATGGACTTACTTACTCTGTATTTCATATTATAAGTAACTTGAAATTATTAAGTTATTTTTAGCTAAAAAAAACCCCAACCCAAATGTTTCTTTTAATCTGTTGCTTAGAGAACAGAGCAGAAACAATATGCCTTGTAGCCTACAATATTATATTCCACTAAAAGTCTGTGGCTCAGCAAAAGGGAGATTTCTTCCTGTTTTCCTTCCCCATAATGCTATGCTCTGCTATGTATGGCCTAGTATTTTAGTTTTGCTTGCAGGTGTCAACAAGGAAGGCTCTAACGTTGGGTGAGTTGATGAGGACAGACTGCTTTAACTATGTATATGCTACGTGCAGAGCAGGATGACAGATCTGATCAAGACCCCACAATGTAACTAGTTGTGGGGGAGAGGTTGCTCTGAAAAGGAGGGTCTTGGCATAGTCAGGCTATGGAAAGAAAGGGGAATCTTCTGGAAATCCAATGATCTGTGGGGATTAAAGACAGGATGTAGCATATGAGGTCACAACAGGGTGATTTTCAATTCCATTTATTTTTTTCTGTCTGATAAGACTGGAGAGACATGTTTTTAAAAAGGTTGTTCTTCCCATTTCTTGTAAGAGTCGAGCCTAGTTCCACGAGCTCTCTCATGATTTTGTGGTCTGAGGAGAAGATCTGGGCAGATCAATTACAAAGCTCCACCTCGTTGTTCTGTCATAGAAGGCATTATTAAACCTAACCTTTTATAGGTGCTTTGTGGTTTTCTTTAATCTCTTATCTTGTATTGCTTGATCCCTAATACAACATTGTACTAGCTGTTGTTATTCGTCTCCCGTGAACTGAAAATTTATTCTCTTGAGTGAAACAACAGGTATGGTTTTTCAAGCTGAGTTTGACTTGTAGCTGCTAACAGGAGAACATTCCCCTCTTCCCTACTTCCTTTCAAAAAAAAAGAAAAAAGTTTGGTTAAAAAGAGCTGTGAACATGAAATGTTTGCCATATATGAATAAAAAGGGACCGATGATACCTTTTGTATTTATTAACAGTAGCGGTGCAATTTCTCAACTTTGTGTGACTGTGCTTTTGTTCCCTATGGCAACAGGAGAGGACTTGAACTCTGCACGGATTGCAGGGCTGAACCTCGTTTATTTCAGTGGGACTTTGTGCAATATTAAGGACTGGACTTCATAAAAATGTGTTACAGAACTGAAATCTTAAGTTGTGTATAAATCTGATTGAAAGAGCCAAGCAGAGGCTCCATTCAGCACCCTTTGCAGTGATGCTGTTACTGCTATTAGCTGATTTCCTGCCGTCTTAGATACGAATTCAATATTCTGTCACTAATTATATCTAAAAACTACGTGTTACAGTTTAATCTGTTGGTGGACTCAGATTGTGAGGAATGCCAAGGATAATAAGGCCAGCTATCATGTGCTTGACTGTGCCAAGAAATGCCCTGTTCAGAAGATGGACACCTTTATGGTGAGCAGAGGATAGTTGTCTCTGTGTCTTCTGTGGTAAACTTAGCTTGTGCCATAGTACGGAGCTACAGAATGTGTTAACAAACATCCATAAGTTCATTAAAAGAGGAAGAACGAAAACAAAAATAATGTATGTGAACAGTTTATTACCATAAATTAGCAACACAAATGCAGATGTTCTCATGAATATTCATACCACATAAAACCTATTCCTCCATCCGTTTGATTTCTGCAAAAGCCAAAGCTATAAAGTAATCTGGTTTTGGATAAAGATTAAACCTTTAAGAGTTTGGATTGCTGGTCTCTTTTTAAAAAAAGCTCCATTTCAGTTCAGGCCAGGGTGCTCAGACATGGCCTGAGTTAAACTGTGGTTGTGCCAGGGTCTGATCCTGTCTCAAGCTGTCCCTGAACAGTCATTGAGCTTTCATGGATTGTCCTGACTTGTTAACCTTGCCTTTGGCTGAAGTTCACAGGACTGTCATTGGAAACTGTTGTTGTCACCATCTGGCACTGCTTATCCTGCTCAGGTGCTGCAGGACGGCGCCCTGGCCCTGAAGGCACTGCTTGTGCTGTCACCATTGGTGCCTACCTCTTCCTCCCTTCAAGTGCAGCCCCACTCTTGCTGCTCCCTGATACAAGTTTCCAAAACTAGACCCTAAGTAACTGCCTCTATTGACTGCGTGAAATCTTTAGCTAAAGGTCATGTAAGTCAATAATGGAAGTAGGAAAAGGCACAGGCAACCAGTCTGTTTGTGACCTAGCTGAGCTTCATGATTTACACAGCCTGTTCTTCCTGTGAATCACCTGCCATTAAAGTGGTACAGCATCGTACTTGGCAGTTGCTCATGGGTTCAAGTGAAAGGCAGTGTCAGAGTCCATACTCTCCGACTGTGTTCTTTTAGATATTCCATGCATGGAGGGTGTAATGTTTCATATTAAATTTACTTATTTAAAGATAGTCAATGTCTTAGTGGATAGTCTTTCTCGACGGGATTTCTGATTTAGCAGAGTGACACAAAATATAGTGAAAACACAATAAAAATGTAAGTTACACTTAGAAAAATAGCGCAATTGCAATATACAGTTCAATGCCAATACCAATGCAATTCCCATTACCAGTCTCTATAATATGTTCGCTGTCACAATGCCTCCAGCCAATGTCACAATGTCTCCAGCCACCAGGAAGGAACATGTGAGTTGAAGCCAGCTCAAGCCTGTTGCTCTGTTTGAAATTCTTTTACTAGTTGTCTAGTTTTTATACTGTATGGTGGCCTAAGCCACGCATTCACTCCTCCCATACCGGTCTGGCTAACTCAGGGAGACATTCACACCCTTTTAATGAACTCAGGGAGAAACATTTACACCACCAGTTGATCAACTCAACTGTTGATAGCCGCTTATCTAAAACAAAAGCTGCCCTCTCATCACCTTTGTGTTGAGACACAGTCGGCTTCTTTGCAACAGCTGTGGTCAGTCACAGCCTGCATTATTCCCTGAGCTTCATGGGCACATCACCCTTGCCCATCTCCTCTGAGCCTTCTTCTATTGCAAGGATCACAGGCAAATCAAGTTGTTTGAACTCGGGCAGTGTTTGTTCAAGTGGTGGAGTTACTTTGTTAAATTTTTCCTTTGGGTAAAGCTTTCTCTCTCCGTTCAACCTTTTTAAAAATTTTGCGCAAAAAATTTAGACTCAAGAAATCCTGCTGATACGCAAGTGAATTTTTGGACTTTAGACCTAAGCGGTACTTACTTTTTGAATGAACATAGAATTTATAGCGTGAGAGTTTGGTGAAGAAGGATTGGGAGAAAGGAGGGAAAGAAGGTGGCAGGCAATGTCTAGTTTTAGTGAAGTGCACAAACACAGGATAAATATCTTTCATCCTCGTTTTCCTCCTAGGAGTCCCCTATAACATTGCCTGATGTCTTGGCATGTTATCCTTGGGAACCTTCCATGCTGAATGGCTGATATTTGAGTAATTCTGGTGCCTGTAGCTCTGCCACCCCTCTGCACAGGCAGGTTCTGGTCCCGCTCTTTCTCGAGCCCTGCTCACAGAGCAGTCTGGAAAGGATGACCATGAGGAGTTAGGCATCTCTGTCACCTGTGACACCGCATCTAGGGTGATGTGTTTGGTTTTGGACTCCTCAGTACAAGAAAAGACAGTGATGTTCTGGAGTGTCTCAAGGAGAGGGCCACCAAGATGGTTAGGGGGTTGGAGCACATGACATGAAAGTAGACTGAGATAAATGGACTTGTCCAGTTTCAAGAAGAGAAGGCAGAGAGGAAATTTTAAGTCCGACTACAACAACCTGTTGGGAGGACATGTTGAAGACAGGATCAGGCTCTTTGTGGAGGTGCACAGTAGAAGGATGAGAAACCACAAACACAGGTTGCAATGTGGGAAACACCCGCTTGAGGTAAGGAACCTATTTTTTACCATGAGGATGTTCAAACACTGGAACAGGAGCCTCAGGATGCTGTGGGATCTTCAGAACTCAAGTGAACATGGCCCTGAGCCACCTGCTCTAACTGGACCTGCTTTTAGCAATGGCTTGGACAACATGACTTCTAGAGGTCCCTTCCAACCTGCAGGACTCTGATTCCATTCTCTTTCTTGGAGAAATGTGACATGCCAGAGATTCTCTCTCAGTGGAAGTAAATTACAAACAACATTATTCTTGAAAGGAAGAACTCTGAAGAGCTGAAATTAGAAAAGGATTCTGCCCCATTTGATAAATTGTGGGTTTTGTGAAGATTTTTTAGGCTGAATAATTTGTTTGGACAAAAGGGACACAATTTTAGGGGAGGGTGTTTGTCAGTGACAAATGCATTGAATATTTACTATATTTAAAAACTCCTGCAATTTTTAGTAACAGTAATATGTAATAAAAGCAAACTGCAATCCATAATCTCTGTATAGGGTGAAAATAATATGATTTTCTTTGAGAAGCAGCTTTTGTATCAGTCTCCATAAGCTCCTTACAATTTTGCATCAACCGAATTTATTCTTCAGTTCTCTACTTACTATATACAAATTTTACTTTTGCATAGAATGATTTTACTTGCTATGTAGGAAAAATTGTGGGAATGGATAGATTTTTTCATAGCCGTCTACTCCAAGAATGATGATGAAAGAAAATAACTTTACGTCAGCTACGTGGATAGAGAGAAATAGTCACTAACATTCTCTCATGTAAAGTGAATTATTTGCTACAAATACAAATGTTCTTCTGATCACATAATGTACTCCATTTCTGATTTGCATTGCATCAAACGTGGCTTTCAGGAAATACTTTTTTTTCCTATTGCAAGCATTTGTGAGTACTATAGTAACTAAAGCAGAAATATTATATTTCAGTGAACAAACTTGTAAATGAAAGGGCTTAAGAATTTTGTCTTGAGGTACTTTACAACATTCTCGTAACAATACCAGGAAATAAAGGAACAGTCACTTTCTTGGGAGGGGGAGTGTAGACTAGACAAAACATTAAACAAATAACAGCTTTTGCACAATTATCTCTGCTGCAATGTTTTGAATGTCTCATTATGTCAAGTGCAGTGATTTACTGAACAAATATTTACACTGCCTTTTTCTCTCTCTTTGCTAATGACAACATATTAAGTTCTGATTAACTATTCTTTATTGTAACAGCTGAGAGACATGTTCTACTCGCACATTTTTCATGTTTGAATGAGAAAGAATCAGTTAGACCATGTAAGTTAAAAAAAAAAAAAAAAAAAAGAGAAATGCTTAATTTATGAGTCTCTGCATTTTTTCCAGAAGGAAAGCTTCAGGCACGTTATGCAGAGTTTTTGTCATTTTTAGTTTTGAAAGCTGCATAAGAACAAACTGTTCAGGTAGATGTTTAAATCAGAGTTATCAATACAATTGATATTTGTACAGTTGTATTTCATTTGGAGTTGTGACTACTTTACTTCAGGCTTCCAGTGCCTTACCTAAGAACCTTACACACCAAAACTGTGAGGTATGACAGAGTATTGTAAGTGAAATTTTGATACTTCTTAGTTACTGGATGCCATCACAGGCAGGAAGAGACTTAGAATATCTCATTTCAGCCTTCAGTCTAACTCTGAAGCCCCTGTCTCCAAACTTATTCTGAAGAATAGATGTGGTCAAGTATTGTCGTGTTTTCATCCAGGTTTTAACAACCTCCTTCTGGTATTTTCTCTCAGAAGCAACTATTGTAGGTGCCAAAGAAGGAAAATTCCTCGTGCAGTAAAATGTGTCTGAAATGGGAACAATATTCAGTTGAAATTAGACTGCTTTGGCAGTCTACCAGTAGAGATCTACTCTACTGTAAGCAATATAGCCACATATTGTACAGTCTCAGATGCTATATATTTTTCAGGAAGAACCCTACATATAGTAATATGAACCTTGTGGCAGATGTTAGTATAGTCCTCTTTTTCTCTATAACAAACTGTGTAAAGATGGTCATGAAAGCATATGCTGAACTCTATACACCAACATATAGTCGAACAGTACCTCAATCTGTATGAAAGTAATCTAATTATTTTAAATTGAAAATTCAAGCATTTTTTAACAATACTTGTTTGAAACCACAAGAGTTTAAAGAGACATTAACACTTACCATGGCACTGTTCTGAAAAAACACAAGTTATTTATCAGTCATTTGGCAGCTATCATGAATTTTCTGTGGCCAAAAGTGTAACTAGAGAATATGTTCATTTGAGAACCACTGAGTTATGCTCTTTACAAGATTCTTCAGAATGAACAAAAAAGGTGAGATAATACTTTTAAGCTAGATGACATGAAGGACTGGAGGAGCTAGGGTGCAACCCATTGAAAACTTTATGTTCAGAGACTGATGATGGGATAGAAAACAAAGATACAAATCCTGCTCACCAGATGTTAATATCTTTAAGAAATAGTGTCAGCAAAAGCTTGATACTCTTGTTACCAGTCTTGTTACCACTCTAGGACCCAATTTATAGACTACATTGCTCGAATGCTCATTCAGTTTATTGCACTACAGTTTGTGCATTCTGTGGGCCAAAGGAACACACTCTACGTACAAAGCCAAGAATTTAGTGTTAGCCTGACATTTTAAAGGTCTAATGAAAGAATTACTATTAGTCTAGTTGCAATGAAGCTAACACTTAGCATCCAAATTGTATACCATTAAAATGGTATACACAAAATTTCTAGTATCTACCCCTCTCTGTGGTGTTCTTTTCCCACTTCCACTGCTCCTGCGGACATTAAGGCCAGTGGCTGCACTCTGGTGATGGGATTAGAGGGAGCCATCAGCATCCAGAGTCATTCACCGGGAGAAAAATTAGGTTGATGGTTTCTTCCTCCTCACTCTTTTGTTTACTTGTGGTCATTTTTATCTGTTTGCTAATACCTTACTCTTTCTTCTTTTGTTTACAATTCTCCATTATGTCCAAATTTACTATATATAGTGTCTTACTGTCATGGTTTAACCCCAGGCAGCAACTAAGTACCACGCAGTCACTCGCTCACTCCCCCTCTCCCCAGTGTGATGAGGAGGAGAATCGGAATAAAAGGAAAACCCATGAGTTGAGATAAAGACAGTTTACTGGGTACTTTTTGGTTTTTTATTACCTTTAAAACTGTTTTGCCAAGTCCTATGGTTGTATTCCTTTGATGAGCACTAAAGGACCATTGATGACTTGTTCATAGCCATTGGGCCTCCTTTGCCCGTAGTTCTCTACCTTGCATTTGATTCTAGGGTCATAGATATTTCTTTCTACACAAATTAATTATGTTATTGTCAAGGCCCTGAGCATGACCTCTTTCCCTCATCTCCCATGGCTTTACAGTCTGGGCTCAGGGCCAGGTTTTGGTGCAGTTGTGTGATCTTGAATTGGGCTGCTAGTGAAAGGGCTAATTGTGCAAATGAGCTGTGAGAAGTGTGTGCTCGGGAGCCATGTCAGAGCTCCGGCCCACAGCCCACCAGGGCTGCTCCAACAGTTATTACTATAGTTGTATGTACAACAATAACTGTAACATAATTGATAAAGCTAAGCAAAAGCTAGAAATAAAAAAAGGTATAATAATCAAGCGATGGTTAGGTAATTGCTGTTACAGCTAGAAAAGCTAACACATAGCTCCAGATGGGCCAAGATGAGCCCAAGCAAGGCCTGACATCACCTGAGGCCCATGAGCCTGATATAAGGCCTGTGGCCTGTTACTAGCAGTGGCAATGCCATCCCTTGTGGGCTACTGGGCTACACTACATCTCTTGTTTTTCCAACACCCTCCCATTTAGTTGTGTTCATCATAGGCTACGTCTCTCCCGTTAACCAGATAAAACACATAGTAAACTGCTGGAAAAAAAAGCTGTGTTTTGGGACTGTGAGGAGAGTGGTTATCTTTCCTTTCTGCATGAAGACGAGAGTCAGAGTACATTCTGACCTTTAGAAATATGATTCCTCTATTAGAAAAAAAAAAGGGAAGAGCTACACTGTCATGTCTAGCCTTAAATGGCTAGCAAACTTCTATTTGGATTGGCCTTATATTCTTGATTTTCAAACCCTGTAGGGCTCATTTCATATATTTCATATATTTGCCTATTTTCTGAGCTACTTTAGTTATTTTTCGCTGAAGCTGATATAATTATTTTTATTGGTTTTGACAGTATCAATATCATTGATGACAGATCTTTTCTCTACAGCTTCTGCTGTATTTTGTCATATCCTTTCCTGTTTTTCAGGATTAATTCTAAGAGTCAGAAATCCAGGGAAATACATCTCTTGGCTTCAGGGGACTGATTCTCTTAATTCTGATTTGCAATGTATCATTTTCCTGGGGATGGCTATCAAAATAACAAGAATGGGAAAGGAATGCTACTTAACTTTGGCATCTTAATTCTGTAATTTTTTACAAGTGTTTTAAGATCTTGCAGAAGACGAACTGATGCCGTGACTTACTGAAATTTTAGGTAGATGAGCATCATCTTAGCAGCTGCACGGCTGAATTAACATGGGAATACTAGATATTACATGTACAGTTTTTTCAACATGATCATGGATACACGATTCAGACGGGCTACACCATTTGGTCAGCTAGCCACTTGCTTTAAGACTATTCAGCACTGTTCTGTTGTTACCTGATGTGAAAATCGGTGTGAACAATGGTTTGTCAATTGCTAGAAGTATTTTGATAAAAAGAAGTTCTTGGGTTCCAGCATATGCAGGTCTGTATCACCTATCTTAGTGTACTCCGTAACTGTTTTCTCCCTTTCCTCTCATCAGCAGCCTTTCACATATTTGTATACTATCATCCTATGTCTGTTGCATGTCCAACAATGTCTTCACTGAGAATGGCGACTTCATTCAGTCTTTTCTTTAGTTGCAGTTCTGGGAAACATGATTCAATTGATGCTTTTCAAATAGGTTTATCTTACTCAAAGTTTGGCGTTCAGAAATATTCACAGTATTATACCTGAAGATTTAATGAGATACAGTCCTGTTTATTTTCCTAGTGTAGCGTCTGTCTTGGTTAGAACACTATGGCAATGTTGACTTCAATTGATCTTATGTCTTGCTATCGTTCACAGCTGTTTTTTTCCTGAACAGCTGCAGCCTAGGATATTGTTCCTTGTCCTATAATTATGCAGCTGATGATTTCTGCTTGAATATAGTATTTTGCAGTTGGTCCTGATGAATTCTATCACGTTTCTTTTTCTCCTCAGAAATCTGAAAAAATACTTCAAGGCTCACTTTTGTGGTCATGTATAGGGAACTGGACCAAGGGTTTTTGCAATGCACTGTGTGCCCAGTTTGACATGTCTTAATTTTCAAGACTACTGAGTACCTGGTAACAAGTTGTGTTCTCTTGGCAATACCTATTCATACCACAGCTTGATGAGCTTTCCATGAGGTTATCATCTGCTTTGTATTTCTAAAGAACATGTGCACCTGATATTGTAAGGGTGCCTTACATCCCCTTTTTGCCTTGGCTGCAAAATCTACAAGATTCTGTATGCTTTATACATGCTCATGTTGCATGCAGGTAAAACACAGGACAGGATTGCAGTCAGTTCAAAGGAGCTGCTCATTTGCTTTGATTCAATTTGAGATTAGGAATGACAAATGTTACATGAAAGTGATTTTTTACCTCTTTTCTGTAAATACAACTTCTCAGTCTTACTGAGATCGTATTGTTTTTCTCATTCTAGGCTTTTAGTTAGACATAAAGAAAAACCCTTTCAGCTTATGCGCAGTACCAATTTCCAAAGGTTCAATGTGTTACTTTTTCCCTTGTCCCAGACAAGTAACTGTAAAAAGCTCCCACACAAATGAATAAGATATTTTCTGGTCACATACCTGCTAAATTACACTTGCCAACCAAGTCTTTTCTATATGAGAAACATTTGATTGTCTGGTTGTACCACGATTTCTTCCACAGTTATCTAGCATTAATGCTTAACGAAGGATATTGCTTTTTGTTTCATGGCTTAAATTAATTTATGTATGTTCAGTATCTTCCGTAGATAGCCAGAGGCCTTGGTACTTCATTAAAAAAGGTTTCCTATTATACAACCTACTAAAATAATTTGTTTTGTTTTTATTATTAGATATCATTCAGTATCCTTTCCAAACCTAATTCTGCTTTCTGAGCAGACTTTTAGAAAAATTATACACACACAAACTTAGATTGGTCTAATAAACATCTGTTAATTATGGGACCAGTTGCAATTATACTCTTAAACCCAAATAATTTCAGTAAGACATAAGACATTCAAAATACAACATGAGCACCCAAGCAAAGTCAAGTGTATCTGCAAATCTACTCTGTATCTGCTATATTCTCTCCTCAATTGTGGTTACTGTACAGTTCTCTCAAAACTGTTAATTTGGTGTTTCTTCTCTTTCTGCAGAGAATTATTTTTTCCTAAAAATACGAACAACTATCTACCTATATATCTAGCACTAGTGTCAGTTTAGCTGAGCCTATTGCTTTATTTATTGCTCAGCTTTATTCATATAAGGTTTTGTCAAGTCTCTTAATCTTGGAACTGACCAACTGTATTTCACAGAGAATATTGAACTGTGGTTATTTCAGGCCTGGTTAGCTGTAATTTTTCAGGAAAGTTGCATAGTATTTTTTCTATTCCTTGACTGGAGTTTCATAATTCATAACATTCAGAAGACTTAAGAGCATTTGGCCTCTGAACCTCTGAAGAAGGAATAATGTGAACCAAAATGGGGATTTTATGTACTTTAAAAGTTTTTCCTTTCTGAGCCAAACGGTGGTATGTAATGTATTACTCCGGGAGGAAAACAAAGGAGTGCTTCAAAGAGGCGGTTGTCAAAATCAGAAGTGTAGCTTTCTATCCCTTTATCTATAGGTCATCTCCTTTATTTCAACGTCAATAGTAGGTCGCAATAACTGCTTCAACCAGCCACGAGAGGGAGGCATAATTGCATGCACTGTACCAAAGTATGTGAAGAACTAGAACATGGATTTTACTCTCATGTTTCGTACTTGACTACTCTGCCTGGTTTTGAGGTGAGCACTTGGTCTTGGCCCAAGCTGTGGGATGCACAGCTTTTTTTAACTGGACTGCTGTGAAAACCTTGGCAAGTAACATCAGAAACATGGTTACTCTGCTGTGTCAGTTGGTATCCTATCTCATGCTTGGTTTACGAAGAGAGACAAGAGCATGAGGCCTCAATTAAACTGAGCAAACTTCTGATTTTAATAGTTTGTGGAAAGGTGATTCAGTAATACATTCCTGGAGGCAGTCAGACTAAATATTGCCTTCCAAAAAACCTGTATGTCCTTCACATGGTCTTCAATGAGTGCTTCATGTCTGGGAGAATGAAGTACTTCAGCTTTTCTCAAAGGCAGACTTGTCTCTTCGCAATTTGTGTATTTCCTGTTGCTATGGGACTATAGCTACTGCTTTTAGCGGAAGACAGAGGAGACACTGTTGTGGGTCCCCCAAGTGTGAAGAAATGGCTTTAGAGATGTTCTACTCACTAGGTAGCCACATAAAGTATCCTAGGTAATCTAGTTAGACTACGGGTTTGGTTTTTTTTTTCCTAAGGCTCAGTGTGTTATTGTACAGGGTTTTCTCAGCAGGAAGCACTTGGCTGGCTCTGGTGTTTACAAGCCAACCAGATACTGCAGGTGCTTTCTGTGTCTAGAAATCATGGTGAAGTGCTGGAAGTACTTTTGCAAAAAGGAGGAGAATAACAGGAAATAAAGGATCTCCTACAGGAACAGAGATGACATTGTTTTCGTCAGCCATTGAGGGACCCATGCAAATTTCCTTCCCTGTCAGGGCTGGAATTGGATACAGCCTTTACAGAGTCATGCTAGATCTCTTTAATGTGTGTAGCTTCAAAACTTCTATACAACTAAAATTGCGTTTAAAGATCAAAATCATCTTCTTAAAAATTCACTCAGAATGTGAAAGTCTGTTCCTAAGAAGAGTTCGCCTATATAAGGGAGCAGGGAGTTGGACTCAATGATCCTTATGGATCTCTTCCAACTCGTGATATTCTATGATTCTATGATTCTATGATATCTGAGCAGTGCTTTGAAAATGAAGATGTCAGAATTTTATCCACTTCCTTATCTCACCTCCTCCTGTGTAATCTTCTTCTTCCTGGCAATTTCTTACACTTCAGCATGCATATTCTGTACATATCACCTACACATAAGCAGGCAGTAGTAGAAGCTCCTTCAATTTGAAGCTAGCTGGAAGGCTTTGTCGCAGTGTTCCCCCTGAGTGGTATTCTGGATTCCTTTATATTACTAAACACAAAAGTACCTGCCTGGCTACTGCCTCCTCACTGGGGGATAACTGCTGTTATAATACTGCAATATAATATGGAGTCAGACCTGTGTTCTTCCAGACTTGTGTTCTTTTAATATTGAATACATTCAGATTGACAGATGTGGATACAAAATCCGTCACAGTACAGAGAATGGATGTAGTACTGATAATCAGAAACAAGGAAAATGGCACAATGGGTCTGCTTCTCCTTTGGCTAAAAGCTTTAAAAAATGGAAACTAACGGGAATTGAATAACTTTGAACAACAATGGTTTGATGGCACTGATGATCAATTTGTGGTATTTGTCAGTACAAGTAGCGTAGGAATGTATACAGTTGTAATTTTTTTTTTATTTCTGTGATTACATATGCTAGAACAGCTTCTGTGACTGATAAGAAACTAAAATGCTAAGCTTGAGTCAGGCTATGCGTAGCTCTAGTCTGCAGCTGTGCAGCTTCTCCAGTCCACAGCTGCTGTCAGTCACGTGCCCTGGGTGAATGTACCTCTCCAGGCAGTAGTGCACCATCACACTTATATCTATGCTTGTCTGAAGACTGAAGCTTTCTTTTTCCCAATGTCACATTGCAGAGGGACATTGAAGGGCTTCTAAGTACACCAGATAGATAGAATATCTTTCCTGGCTGTAGAATGGAGAAGAGAAAGTAGCATGGCAAAGTAATGCTATCAACAAACTATGTTGTTCCTCACTCTCTCATGCATAGTAGGCTGCAGGACTTTGGCACCATTTAATCCAAATACAGGGTTTTATTTATGTTCCTTCTCAGATTTGAGTTGTTGCAGAACTCTTACCTTGCGTGTGAACGGCTTATTTACTATTGAAGTTTCACGAGTAAGCAAATGCTAGCTTAATTCCAAAGGGAAAGAAAAACATTTAACCCCCCCCTAACCCTGCACCAGTATTAAGTCTGTAGAATTGTCAGGAGATAACATACGAGGGTGATTTGAGCACTCTGAACTCTGTCTCTCTTGGTAGGTATGTAACTTAGTACATATCTAATGTAAATTAGTACATAGATAAACATAGATTTAAATACATTATTTCTCCTACTATATAAAACCCTTGATTTTAAAAGGGGAAGTAACGGTTGCATGAAGTTGCATGTAAAAGTTACAGAGTAATAATTTGCTGGTTTTCTAAATTAACTGCTCAAACAATTTCTGTGGAGTCTGAGAGATAGTACTTCATCAACTTTTCATAGACAAAGTTTAACAAAGCAGATTAATAAATTAAGTACTTCCAGTGGTTATATGAAAGTAAACAGCCATGATGACAATGGTTGCATGCTCCTCTTTCTACTTCCTGGCCATGCTGCTGTTGGGAGAAGAAGGGATGGGGATGAAAACTATGTTGGCCTATGACATAGGTCTGCAGAGAAAACTTAAACAAAAATATTGGAATGAAAAAAAAAAAGAAAACCTTTGTAAGAAAATTCAGTTGACTTATGGAGGTCACAAATGTTGTAATAGTTAGCTTAGAGTATATGTAAAACAGTGAAAAGTAGGTAAATACAGTGTGCATCTGAATAGTCATTTAATCAGAATGAAGATTTTGGAGCTTAGAGAAGAAGATACACAATGTTTTAATTGAAAACCAGGATTTGATAAAAGCTGAAAAATAGATTTATACAGCATGAACAAAAATATGAATTGAAGCTATTCTGTATCTTTGTATATGTAAATGGTAATCTCATTCCATATGGTGAAATGGTTTGGGCTTACTCCATTCAGACGCTCTTTTAACACATATTTTGGTATTCACTTTTCCTGAAGGACTGAGGTTAACACAACTGTAATGGTATTCTTAGATGTATCACCTTTGTATCACCTTTGGGACTTCAGAATCTACAATTTTGCTAATGCTAACTACATTGCATATACTATCTTTGTGGGTTTTCTTCTGTTTCTTTTGAGGGTGAAGATGAGCTCATCCAACTTTATGGTATTTCTTACTTGCTACTTACGCAATTTAGTAGGGATAAACTTATCCTGGTTTCGTTAAGCATACAAATACACATACCTGTGTTTTTTACCTGCAAAAGGAATTCATCCAAGTCAGGGAACTAAATTTTAAAAGTTCAGTAATCCTGTAATAGCTATATTTCTCTTTGGTCTTTAAAGATTAAATGCCAAAATCTTTAATGAGTAATTTAATAAAATAGTGAGCAAGGTATATCCAGTACTAAGCAGATCTATATGAAATAGAGAAATTGTAAATAGCATTATATAAATCATCTTCTATTTAACTTTTTTTTGCTCTTTTACACAAAAAGAAAAGTTCTGTAAATAATGGAAGACTAGTTTTGTGTATTATACTTCAGCTTAAAAAAATGGCATGAAGGCAGGGAGTTTTAAGGGAACACTTTCTTTTACTGCCAAGAATAGAAATTCATGGTACACAGTAGCAAATAACTGTATGACAGTAATATAATATCGATAGCCAGCACTTTCAATTAGAAGATTTTTTTTTAAAGGTCTTAGGATTCAACTTTGAGTCAGTCATTAAAGGCTAGTGGGATAGATTAACCTGCCATTTAGATCTTGAGAGTTAAAGGTAACACTCTTGATTTAGAGTAGCTTTCTCTTGCATACCTGGTAGAGAAAATGCACTAGGGGTCTTACTGTTGGAAATACATAAACATTTTCCTGTGCTGCAAAGGAAGTATTAGTAAATTTATTTACCTTTTTAACAGGCGCTTTCTGTGCTTTGGGACTTGGGGAGAATTTGTCTAGTAACTGAAAGGCTGAACCCTGGCTAATGGTAAATGTTTCAAAATGACTTAAAATGAAAAACCTATAATTTAAAAACCCCTTACTTTTCAGAGGTTTTTTTTTTTTTTTTTAAATTAAGCAACTCACAATCTTTTTAAAAGCATGGGCAGAAAGATAGGAAGATGCTAGGGAAATTAATGACAGTGAATCTGATAAAAGAAATTCTTTACTGAATTCAGAAAATATTTTACTTTTATGGACATTGGATCAGGCTTTACTACTTTTCCTATACAATAGTAAATGTGTGTGTATGACGCAGACTCAGACACTCTCTAAGGGTGATCATAAACTACTCCTTTATGAAGGAAATATGAAGCTACTGGGGTGGTTGTACGAAATCATGGATTGTCATCTCACAGTTGCAAGAACTGAGATGATGAAAAGTTTAGTTGTGATGAAGACACCACATTGACTACCCAGGCAAAGCTTTTGCCACACTTCATTAAATAGCCTACACCTGATCTTATTAATTTGATGTTGTAAAGACTGGATTATTATAAGCATATTATTATAAGAAAGTTTTTAGATGCCCTTCTTCCGGTGCCAGCAGCCACCTTTCAGTCCAGAGGTGGACCTGACACCTTGGAAAGTCTCAACTAGAGTAAGTAAATTCTCAAAAAAATAGAGTGACTGGCATTCCTATCTTCCTTCTCTCTCATCTGGAACTCCTAGCTGAAGAAGACAGGAGTACTAGGCTATCAAGTTCTTGTTACAGGAGAGATAAGTAAGAGGGACAGCCTTCTTTTTATCTATAGGAAGTTCGAAAATAGATGCTGCCATCTCACTGGTACTTCTGCAATGGTTCTGTTAGTGCTTACTCTCTAATTAGGGATCAATGAGATGTTTCTGGTTTTGCTTTACCCAGTTGCAGCATCTTGTTGCTGACTGTTTTGCAAAGATCAGGGTCAGATGATTTCTGTGCATTGTCACTGATGGCCCTATTAACAGACATATTCTCTGTTCTACATCCTCCATCTCTTGCTCAGTGAATTGAGGTTACTAGATGTCTGTTTGTACGCCGAACCTTAGATGTCTTCATCATGCTAGCTCTTTTTTTTTATTATGAGTTTTGTGCTTTTGCATGATTTACATATAAAATCTGTGATGTTTTTGCACTTCAGCAGTCATAAAACTATGTCACAATAATAAAAAAAATCTGTATTTGCTGAATGATGATTTAAGCATACTTTTTAACAATTTTTGTAAACCATTGGCATGCTGATTTGGTGTATCAGGTTGCTGACATATTCAAAGCACACAGAAGAGGAAGTGAAGGTGAGGGGAAGAAAGTATTTTGTCTTGTAACCCAGCACGACAGGCATAAATTCTCTGTTACTCTTTGAGTGAGCTACTGACATGCTTGGTCACTGAAAACTTTGAGCCTGAATCCAAATAATAAAGGCGTTGACTTTGAAAAGACCTAAGTATGCAAATAACGTTCATCTCATGAATACTCCTATTGATTTTGATGAGACTGTAGAAGTTCATAAAGTCCTGTGGGTGCATAAGCTTTAGGATCCAAGCCTGAGGCCAGAGATGATCTCATTACTTTAGTGTATGAGATTCTGTAAGATAACAAAGAACTACCTCACAATTCAGTTCACATTTAGCAAAGGTATTTTCTTGTTATTACTTTTTCTTTCCAGGTATAGAATTTCAGTTTTAGCACAGATGATAGCCTGAAAACTGACACGGCTCAGAATTTTGTCTTTGGCAGAGAAATATGTCATAACAAACAGCTCTTAGCCATATCAATACAAATATGCAAATGATGAACATGTCAGAAAATATTAGTTGTGCACTGCCTAAAACATTGATCATAGCATTACTAATACTATGTTCACCTCTTGTGGAAGAAAAGATGTGAGAGCCTTTTGAAGTTGTAGGCATTTCTGAAGTTGAACTAAGCCATCTCAAGCTATTTCCTAATAATTTAAGTATCTGTGAAGGCAATTGCTCCAAAATCTAGGTGAGTTAGACGACTTTTTGACAATTTTGACAATTTCACCATGAATTTAAACTGGCCCTGGTGGTGTCTGCGTGAAGGTGATGGTGTTTGTTTCTGCTCTATAGGGCTAAGAAATACTTGAGTTGCCTGCTACAAAAAAAAAAGTCTCACATCCAATAGCATGCTATCATTAATGGCAATCAGAAGAGATTCTTTAGTCTGAGCTCAACTAAAAGAAAGGTGTTTTCCTATAAGCCACTCAAATTCCTGATTTGCTTGCTTTTTTGACTGAAATAATAGCCTGATTCTGTTGATCTAAAAGCTCTTTTTTTGTGGGTTTGTTTGGGTTTTTTTCTCTATGAATAGCTTTTAGTAAGAAGGGAGCACTGTAAAAGCTGTTAAAAATATGTGATTGAAGGGTAAGATTTTGAATTTTTCAAAATTCTGTGGTTTTGTTTAACTGTCCATTAGATTAAAATAGACCTATTGCATTCTTAACAACCCTTATTTACAAGTTAGAACAAAAATTCCTTCTATTTCTTTAATAATACGAATTCAAAATATTGAAGAAGTACTTACCAAAGTCATATACTTATTCCTCTTATACTGAAACCTTGGATTACATGATATCCTTGTTTTGGTTAGCTTCAATTATTAGGAGACTTTTCAAGCAGCATGGTGGAAAACTTTTTTAATGAACCATTTTTTACCTCCTCTTTTTCTACATTGCTTCTATTTTTGAAAGCACTATTTCCATTTCATTTAGCGAGAATTCCTTTTTCAGTTTGACCTTGAATAAAATCTGTAAGCACATTTCAAATTGATGACTGAAAATTAATACCTTAATCCCATAATTGATAAGTAAATGAAAATTTTATGACAAAGTTGAAGGAATACTGCATGTTTGAGTTTAAACACTTCTTTTTTGGCACCTGGTATTGGGAACCTGGACTTAGAGGGCTTTTCTGTTTGCTTTCAAGCACTTTCTGCAGATTTTTACAGAACTGGAAGCCGATTTCAAATTTGATGAATAGCATTTTAGTCACACTTTTTATTACCACAAAACCTAACTGTGCATTTCAGTGGAGACCGTAACCTTCTGTCATATGTTCTTTTACTGCTATTTTTGTTACTTGTGTTACCTCCAGACTGAATTTGAGTCCGTGCAACCACTAGGGGTTTAGTAAGGATAATATTTGCTGGCCAAGATACACAGCATCCCTGAGAAAATAACTTGTCGGTGTCATAGATCACAAGAAGTGAGCACTGCACTCCTTGATTTTAATGTCTCAGGCACCAGAAGTGCCTGAAGAGTCAACGTCGAATGTGTGTTAGGTATGGGGAACTAGGAAAGAAGCAAAAAGCAAATGGGAGGAGAAACTAACTTTTTTTGGAGTAGCAAAATAAAACAAAACCTCAAATTTTACCAAAACAAAGATAAAGCAGTCTTACTCCTGAAAATATCAGTGTTTTGATAGAGGCACTGTAAATCCTAAAAAGGAATCACTAAAACTATTTTCATGCAATGCAGTTTCAAAAGGAAAACTATTGGCAGGCACAGACAGTAGACACACACAGAGACATGTGCATCTGCATTAATTGGCCGCCTCTTTCTGCCAAAGTAGTATCAGGCAATTAAAAGATTAATTACAACAGAGAGGGGTAATGTATTCAAAAGTCCTATAATAAGAGCTACACACCGATGCTGAATTCTTTGGGTGCAAATTGTTATGCAGCACGAAGCAATAGTTACAATAAGTAGAAGGCAGGCTGCTGACATTGTTGAAGATTAAAAATATATAACATTTGACAGTGACCTTATTATAATATAAAAAAGAGTGCGCATGAATTAGTTTGACTTCATAAAACTATTTTTTAAAGTATTTCAGTGTGTCCTCTTCACCTAGTGTACCCCTCCTTAATGTGGACTTATGAGCCATACTTTTTATTACCTCTAGTTTTGTACTTGAGCTTAATGTACCTTATTAAGAAATATTCAGCACTTGGGGAACATCATGAATTTGTCAGTGTGGTTAGATGTTCAGTTCAGATTGGAGTTGGCCATCTCATATGTATTTTACATGCTTTCTCTTCTGCATTGTTTTTAATTCTTTTTGAAGTACAACTTTTTATTTTCTCCATAATACTCATGTTTAGTATATCTTGTCAGCTTTTTTATTATCAGTACAGCATAGCTGGGGAAAACTTCTAAAAATTTTATACTGATGAACTGATTTTAGAACAATGCATAAGATAAACCATTTTTAATTTCTTAGGCTCACCTTTCACCTCAGGACCTTTAAAATGGTTCATAGCAGATCTGCCACTACATTTTTATAAAATTAGTTAAATTTGGATCTCTGGATGTGAATTAAGTTCCATTGTAGTGAAGTTCTGTACTGGTTTTGGCTGGGATAAGAGTTAATTTTCTTCACAGCAGCTGCTATGGTGCCGTATTTTGGATTTGTGATCAAAACGGTGTTGATAACACAGGGATGTTTTCGTTACTGCCGAGCAGTGCTTACCTGGCGTCAAGGCCTTTTCTGCCTCTCACATTGCTCCACCAGCGAGGGGGCTGGGGGTGCACAAGAAGCTGGGAGGGGACACAGCTGGGACAGCTGACCCCAGCTGACCAAAGAGATATTCCAGACCAGAATGACATCATGCTCAGCATATAAAGCTGGGGGAAGAAGAAGGAAGAGGGACATTTGTAGTTATGGTGTTTGTCTTCCCAAGTAACTGTTACACGTGATGGAGCCCTGCTTTCCTGGAGACGGCTGAACACCTGCCTGCTGATGGGAAGCAGTAAATTAATTCCTTATTTTGCTTCGCTTGCACACACAGCTTTTGTTTTCCCTATTAAACTCTCTCAACCCACGAGTTTTCTCCCTTCCCATTCTCTCACCCATCCCACCAGGAGTGAATGAGTGAGTGAGTGGCTGGCTGGGGCTCAGCTGCTGGCCAAGGTTAAGCTAAGACAAGTTCTAAATGAGGGATGAACATTTCAGACTTCAGTCAGAAAGGAAGTGGATAAGGTTAAGAACAAATTCTATATTCAATTTACTATCGTTTCTAGTTTTAGATAACTTGAATAATAACTAAAACGAGTTGGATAAAACAACTTATCCTTGTCTCTACTACATCTGTTCATACTATCCATTTATATGAATTCACAGAATTCTACTTTAAAATAAAAAACATAGCAACTATCTTTTGAATAAATTAGTTATTTTATAACAGGATGCTTTTCCTACTAATATGCATAGTATCATATAAGAACAATCTTAAGGTTTTCATATCACTATTAAGTATGGCTGAGGAGCTTTAGATTGAATCCAGTCTCTACAACTTTATTTACAGTAGTCATCAGATGAAGGCATACTGATGTCCTCTCTTTAACTGTCAGTGGAAGTCAGTAAGTTCACAAACTGCACCTAAATGTCCTCTGAACTATTTAGTAAATTGCTGACACTGAATTGTGCAGATTTCTTGGGCTTCATAACACATCAGCAAGCGGTTGGTTGTAGCTGTGGAACAGCTAAACCAAAAATTAATAGCTTTGCATATTAATAGAAACTTCTTTTCTTATCCTGTTTTTTACATAACTGCATTACTTGAAGTTGTTGTTTTAAGCTGCAAGAAGTTAAACACTAGGTAGTGTTCATCTCAGATCATGGTATCTTTCTAATTACCTGAAAAAATAAAATAGGGACCTGCACTAATGTTTAAGTTCTGCATAACCATTTTTCAAAATAAGCAGAGTAAGCCTAACTAAAATTGAAGTTTTAACCAATATTCCCTTAGAGTCAGTCCTTTTATTGTCTCCATAACATACACATTAAGCATGTCTAATGACCACCTACTAACTTGCAGGTGCCTTGAAAAGTAAGTTACAGATACAATTATCTTCAGTCCTGTTTAATACATATTTTCAAACTACAATGGAATTAACTCAATTGAAAATTATCACCAAGAAGTCTATCTTATTGGCAAATAATATCTAGATTAGTGTTGCCAACTGCAGAAAGCAAGTGTGTGGTATCAGGTAAAACTCCTTCCCTTCAGTGTGCTAATCAGCATTGCCACTGCCCTCTGCTGATTATTGGTGAGGAAAAATAAACCAGGTAATATTTAGCTAGCAATAATAGCTGTGTGAGAGCTCTGCGGCAACGTGAGCTTGTCTCGTGTATACACACGACCACTGCATCTTTTGGCTGTGATGACATGAGCTCCTGCCAAGTCACTGTGCTGTTGGGAGCAACATTTTCTATCTCCAGGAAGATGCAGTTGGTGAGGTATACTTCTGTCTTTATTTCTTTCAAGTGTTTTCTAACTAGACAGCCTTAGCTGTTATTGCTTGTCTTCTGCCTGTGATTCCAGCAAACACCTGAAGTGCAGCATATCTTTTTTCTTCATTAGATTTTTTAAATGTAAATGTTCTTTTTATTAATGCTTTTTTTTGTCCTACATTCTCCTCTACTACCAAACCCTTAATCCAAATAAATGGCAAGGGACCCCAAGGGCCAAAACCTGTTTTGATTAGACTCTCAAAATTTCATATCTGTAGTTAGCAGTTCATAACCAAAAAATTATTTCTGACTGATGGAAAATAAAATTGCAAAATCATTATTTCTTCTAAAAACAAACTAGGGGAAAAAAAAATCCCTACTGTTTCTTATTGGCACATTCAATACAGAAAGTGAAATATATATTAAAAGCTATACCTCTGAACTTCTGAAATCATATGTCAAAATCAGATAAATTTAATTGCCAAGTTTTCAGCATCAGCATACTTTCCCAGGGTGAACAAAACAGATGCTTCAGAAGTTGAGGAAAAAGGCAAGTGGAGAAATAGGTCTGCAGTTCACAGTACCTATTACTGCAGGCAAAATGTTTTGCCCAGATACAGCAGTTCTATATCAATCTTTATTTAAAGTACTTTAGAATCTGGAATATAACGCACAGGTCCTTTGCATGGAAAGCATTTGCCTTTTTTCTGCAACTGGAACTTCTGTAGCATGCAGGCTTGCATCCAGCTTGGTTGTACCGTGGTCTAGACTTTCTTTGGCAGTATGTCCTGGAATAGCACAAAAATAAAAATTATGACTCAGTATAAATGTAAATTCCCTATAGTGGCACACTGTGTTGAAGCATACTGCTTTATTTTGTTTTGTTCTATCTCTTTGCACCAGCAATCAGAGACCCAAGTGAGAGATGGAGTCCAAACCCTCACCCAAAAAAGCTTTCCACACCCCATCTAAGATGCTAAAATGTAACCATTGTGCCATCTGGAAACCTGTTAATGGCTTATATATCACATGCATTACTGAAAAACAACACGATACTCTGTTTTGTGTTTTTACATTATTATATAAAGCAAAGTGATTATTCTTTTTTATCTTTTTTATGTTTAAAGGAAACTATGATAATTCTTCGTGTGCTACAGTTAAGATGATTGCTACTTGCTACAGCCTGTCTGTATGATTAGTCAGCTTAACTTACACCTTACTAGCTGATATATCTTGGTGACTGGGAAACAATTAGCCTACTGTGGGTTTTGTTTAGTATCTCACCAAGTAACCTGGTTAGATGACATACTCAAATTCGAAGCATTTCTTGGCAGAAGCAGCACGGCCACTCAGAAAATGTTCGGGGGAATCAAGGAAACCAGAGATTCAGTTCTCTGCTCTTTTACTCTCTCTCTGTTTTGGGAACTGTGGGTGCAATTCAACTTTCAGGAGGGTGAATGAAGTATGTCTTCACACTTGGCATGAAGTAATTACTTCCAGTCTTCAAAATCAAATATTCAGAATGTTCTCAAACTAATTTATCTTCCTCTGAGCCTAAATAAAATGCTGAAATAACTGTAAGTAAAATGGCTTGTCCCAAACTCCCTTGTGTTGCTGAAATGGCAGACAGAAGGTGAAAACTCAAATACGGTTAGGTTGATAAAAGAAACTCCATGAAAATAGACTACCACTTTATTTCTGTAGTTTTAAAAGTTCCTCATATAAATAAAGGATAATAACAAGAAGTTCCAGCCTTTTTCAAAATCATGCATTAGCTAAAATAGTTCAAAATGGTTACCAGAAATAATTTACTTGTAAAGATTAGGGACGAAAAGACTGGGGATTTCATTCTCTGCTGGACTGTCTGACAGGCATAATGCAAGAAACATTTTGGTACAGTGATAAGAGAAGCTTGACATAACCTTGCATTTGCCAGTCTAGACTCCTAGATGGCCAAATAGATACTTACGTAGATCTAAGTAATTATGAAAATTTATATAACTTATGAAATAGTAATTAAATCAAGAAGTTAACATGTCTCTAGATTCTTGAAGTACCATCACTTTTTTTTTTTCTCAAATTGATACTTGAAATTTAAAGGTAACACTTCTTATGGTATATCAATTTCAATAATTATAGTTAAAGGTTTCTCTATTTCAAAGTTCTGCTAAAAATGTTTTTCCTATTGATGGAGAAGAAAAGATGGTGCAGAAACAACATTCTTAAAACTTCAAGAACTGTGAGGTTCAAAATTATATGTGATTTCTCTGCAAGAGCTTGCACAAACAGCAACACATTTCATTTTGGGTAATATTTCTTCTTCTTGAAGTCAGTCTTCTTCCTCTCTATTGTTCCTGATTTATAGGAAGCGACTATGAGATGGGGTAAGAGAATGCAAGTTTCCACGCTTTCTGCACAGATGGCATCCTTGTACGTCCCTTAGATTAAGTATAGGTATATTTTGTCCTAGTTTTCCCAAAGTCATGCTAGAATCTGCAGCTTCATTGAAACTGAATGGAGGGGAGGGTGGAGATCATGGTATTTGAGAGGAAGAAGCAATTGGACACAAGATGCCTACATCAAAACTCTTCTGTTTCTAAATGGTAGTTACGTGCTGCTAGTCTGGACTGCACAGTGTTTTTTGGATATCTGTTCCTATCAAGGATACAAAGTATGTGTGGTTTATGGCATATTGCCAGATGTTGACTGCGCTTGTGTGGGTGGTTGGTTGGTTTGGTGGCTGAAATAGAAAATCGAACTTTTTTTTTTTTTTGCAAGTCACACAAAATATCTCATTTTACCCAAATGAAATGTATAAATTGGCAGATATTTCATATCTGTATTTCTTCGGTAAATCACTCTATTCAGAAACAGTTCAGATGACTTTCACTTTCACTTTGGGCAAAGAAATTATTCATCTGAAAATTTTCTCCCAATCCTGATTAACACTGCACAGTATTAGACTCCTGAAGTCCAAATATACTAAGCTTGATTGCTTTGGTTTATACCTTTGAATGATATATATTCCCTGGGAAACTGCTGGGTACAAAGCACAGCAGCCCCATTATTTAGCAAGTCAGGTTACTGTGAATACATGGTTGAAGTCCTTTGTACTCTGCTTTGGTGTCCCACAGGGACCCTGGTGAGGATTTTGACTTTAATGTTCAAAGCCCTTTATGGGACTAGACTGTGCTATTTCACACATCTGGATAACATTTTCTCTTCCTCAGGTTAACCCTGATTATCCATGCGGCCTGATGATAGAAGGGTAGAAAATTGCAGAAATATTGTGATGAATGTCAATTTTAGCCTTGCTTCTCTACTGTGATACCCTGTCTATTTTATTAAGCAGGGCTTGTGAAGGTTGAACTGTTTTCCGTGGTTGTAGAGAATAAATGCACGTTATTTGTTTGATTTTCTTTATGATATCCAGGTAGTGTTCACAGCATCCCTGACAAGCATCAGATTTTGACAAAAATTGGTCACAATACAAGGAGGGGCAAAATGCATTCTTAATTTGACTGCTTAAATATACTGATATGTTGTCTGGAAATCCAGGCAAGAATTCAGCAATTTTGTCTTTCATTGGGATATTATATCTATTAGAAAACAATAGGAGTCAGCTGCATTCCCCGAGGCTTCTCACGCATCAGATTTCCCTCTCAGTAACCTTTCAAAATCAGTCACAAATGGTCTTATTCTAGATCATACTGGCATCTAACCTTTGTAAACTTGGACACTAGAGAGAATTAAAAAAGCAAAGTGTAAAAAGAGATACAATCTTCCATTTCAAAATGTTATCATTTCTGAAAGCAGCAACGATTTCATGACATATAAAGTTCAAAGCTGTGCTAGCTTACTTTTCCCTTCACTTTTCTTATCTTTTAACCTTGATAATTGCTTATGCTTGTCCATATTAGCTGTTAATTTCTCACACTTTAAATGTTCTTAAAAATGCAGAATAAATGCTTATATGGGAACTTGAGAGGTTATGCCTTCATGGACAGAGAATTCCACAGCATTAGTTAGGGATAGAGTCCTGGGTGCTGGGTCATCTTATGAGATGCTGCAGAAAAGAGTGTTTCTGTTGCAATACACTGAACTACTCTAACTTACTGCAGTGGGCTGCGCGGCCCCTTACGTACAGAGTTTGTGTAACTTGAATCTGGTAGATCTGGTCACAGTAACAGAATTCAATCTCTGTGGTTCTTCAAAACACTGGCTTCCTTAAGCAAAGGGACATAATAATGTATCATATTTAGCAGATGACCAAAAAGAGAAAAATTGGACAAACTTTTTGTGTATTCTTGGTGTTTTTTCAGTAAAATATGTAAACTAATTGCTATTTTTTTTCCCTTAAAGTTGCCAAAGTCTTCAAATCCATTCCAAACCTCTGATTGCTTCATAGCTGATAGTGAGGGATAATTCAAATTCACACAGATATCAAAAAATTTCAGCCATCTCAGTCTTGTCCTCCCTCTCCCCTTCATATAGTTTGTGTATGGCATCTTTATACCTTGTTTTAGAGCTTTGTGATGCTCTAAAAACAAATATTGAGAGGTAACAGCAGCATAATTGGAAAAATCATGTTACCTTACTAGTATCTCTCGTGTGTTTACAGTCACCATTGCTAGCATTGCTAAATACCTTTTAAAAGGGAGAATACTAGTTATTCAAGCAATCTCTTCAAGGTAAATACATGTAAGTGTCATATTCATAGATCAGAAGGGACCAGTGTGAGTTTTGATTCTTACCTTATGCACGATGCAGGTCAATGTATTTTGTGAGAATTCTAACAGATACATATTTTGGAACATTTTCTGGATGGAAAAGAGGAAGGAAGGCATCTGTGATAGAAAAAGAAGGGGAAAAGGGTTTTGCTCGCTCTGCTTCCTATACCGTTTCCCTAAAAATCTGTTTCTACTGCAGTTCTTATCTTGACAGACCTTTGCCCTGATGCAGTACAGAAAGCCTTGAATAAAGCAGCTGATCTTAAGTACACACATTTTGGATGATGCAAAATACATTGTGGGTGTTTATCAATTGTGCCAGTGGCTAATAAATAGTAGGCAATAAGGAACATAATGTTTTGTTGCATGAAAAGATTTCTCTTAGCATTTCCTGGAGTTCATTCACTTTCTTAGGCTGCAATCTTTACACAGTGGTAACAGCTACTGTAGCACACTGTAAGCGCTTTACGTGACAGAAATTTTGCCTGAAATCTCCAGAGGGAGATCCTGAGCAAGGGTGCACAGTATTTAAACCCTACTTTACAGAGTACAGGCAGGAGGAGAACAACTGCTAGACCCGTCTTGTTACTGCACTACTCCTCTTGTAATTTAAGTAGGATAGAGAAACACACATAATATGCAATATATATTTGACTTGCATGTACAGCTTTTGCTTTCCATATTAAACTGTCTTTATCTCAACCTAGGAGTTTTCTCACTTTTGCCCTTCCCATTCTCTCCCCCACCCCACTGAGGGGGAGTGAGCGAGCAGCTGTGTGGGGCTGAGCTGCCTGCTGGCCGTAACCCACAGCATTTGGACAGTAGCCCACAACACAAGCCAGAGCTGCTCCCATAACTACCAAAATAATAAAATGACCACAACATTATATAGATATTAAAAAAACCTCAAGAAACAAAATGACCAAAACCCTGCTATGATTCTTGGTGCTAATATGAGTATCTCCAAGATAAATATGTAGAGGGGTCTGATAAAAGAAAATATACCTTCAGAATTCAGCAGAATTGTAAATCCTGATATCAAAAAATATCACTTCTGATATCAAAAGATATCACTTCTGTTTAATATTTTGCTTGGAAAATAAGGGAGGAGCACAGGACAGATGGAGAAAACTGCCATTTTCTTCTGACTTGATGTTTCCATTTTGAGCAGATTCATCCTGTCTCTGCCTGATGCCGTGCTCAGCACAACTAGAGAGTAAGCAGGTGAAAACAGCTCCCATCAGACTGAGATGAATTCCTTGGTGAGAGACTTTCTAAACCTCACAGATTCTTTTTACAGTGTGGTACCTTTCTTTAAAGGTCTCTCTGTCACCTTTCAGCCATACTGCTGTTACCTTCTATTTCATAAAGGAATGAAATGATGGAAGAAAATGACTGAGTAGGTAGCTAATGTTTTGGCTGAAGTCATACCCTTACTGCAGTGTTTGCACCTCGTAGAGGAAACTTGCCTTCCCCCCCTCCCCCCCCCTCTTTTTTTAAACAATGTTCAAATGTTGTTTTACCTAATTCCTGTCATGAACTCATGAGTTAGAGTTTGTCCATACAGTGGGCAAAGATCTACCATGTAGCCATTTTTCACTCTGAATGTTTTCTTTCTCCTTTCTGTGGGATTTCTGTAGTTTTCATTCCAAAGTTTTATCCCTAAGGGGAGGCATTGTATGGATCACAATGATGAGAGGTGGAAAGAACTGGTGAAAGGTAATCGTAGAATCATAGAACAGTTTGGGTTGGAAGGGACCTTTAAAGGTCATCTAGTCCAACCCCACTGCAATAAGCAGGGACATCCTCAACTAGATCAGGTTGCTCAGAGCCCCATCCAGCCTGACCTTGAATGTTTCCAGGGATGGGGCATCTACCACCTCTCTGGGCAATCTGGTCCAGTGCTTCACCACCCCCATTGTGAAAAACTTCTTCCTTATATCTAGTCTAAATCTCCCCTCCTTTAGTCTAAAACCATTACCCCTTGTCCTATCACAGCAGGCCCTGTTAAAAAGTTTTTCCCCATCTTTTCTACAAGCCTCCTTTAAGTACTGAAAGGCTGAAATAATCTTATACATGCATTGTGCATCCTCTGCTACTATGAAATTTTCATTTTAGAATTCATTCACGGTATCTTCTACGATTCCTATAGCAGTGGTAAATGATGTATGAAATGAAACATTTTTGTTGACTGATTGTACCGAGAATTCAGAGAATAGTGTTATAGTCACTGCTGAGGCATATTTATCTTATTTGCCATAATACTTGATAGTAAGACAAGCTGTCAAAAGTTTCCTTGGATCAAAAGAGTTAGAGAATGAGGGCAAGGGATTTTTAAGGCAAATAGACTATTCTAAGGAAAAGCAAAAAAAAAGCACTATTGTCACTGAACAACCCAATTGTTAGACTTCATCTCAGAAATAGGTCACCTTTTCTGAGGAAGGATGAGATTGCCCTAGAGATGGAGCAATGTAAGGTTAAGACAATGATTCAGGTGTTAAAAATACTTATTAGAAATAAAGTTTCTAATGCACCTATTATGAGAAGCAGAGTTTAGGGTCTATAATATCATGTAATTACAGTTATGATTACAAGAGAAACAGAGAATTCAATCCAGATGAAGAGCTTAATGTTTATTTTCTGTATGTAAATCAGTGGGTGGTGTGATTGATTGACTTCTCTGTTTCTCTTGGATTAGACCCCTTTTGAAGTTTGGAGAGCTGTAGGCTCGCAGTAGCCTACTGACAATAGGTTAGCTTTTCTTCATCAGCTTGTCTGAACCACTAGGACTTAAAGACTTTAGGAACAGTAGGTTTAAAATCATTGTTTTGGGATAGTCTGTCTTACTGTTTTAAATGGTAGCTTAAGAATGGTAAAGGTGAGTGAACACACACACACACACACATGCAAGCAGAAATACTGACATCTGCATTCAAATTATGTGATGAAATCTGCTCACTTGGTCTCAAGTGAGATCAAGCAGACTCAGGTTTGCTTTCATCTCCACAGCTGTTGTGACTCATACTTACTGTTACTGCTATTGAGGTCCTTAACTTGCTGGTCTTACTTGTGTTCTCTGTTGTTGCTCTTTTGAGCTCTGCACTTGAAACTGCCAGCACAGAGAACTGACAGGTTTTTGCAGAACCAAAGTCAAAGACTGCTCTTCTCTGCTTCCTCACTATAATTATTTCTTCTTACTCTGTCTAACTCAAAGATTAGAAAAAGAAGCAAAACAAAGTATGTATCAATCAGATGTATCAGTGCAATAACTAACTTATGATGCAGCCACAATTTTGTTGTTGTTGCCTTTCTGCAGAGGCATTAGCTTTGTTTCATAGGGGAGAATGCTGCTGCATTTAATATAGGAGTGGAAGCACTGACCTCTGTGTTCTTTCTCCCTCTCCCGCAGACTTTGGGTGACTTCATTGTTGTGTCTTTAAAGCAGTCAATATATCTTACCGTGTTTTAATGATACTTGGAATACTTTCTGTGGAAATTGCCTACCTTGTTCTTTGAGTTCATAACTGATGGTTTTATATGGAAAAGATCTAATTATAAGAAAGCAAATGTTGTAACATGGAGAAATGTGGGAATGTTCCCACTTTTCTTCAGAAAGGTCATTTTTACTGCGTTAGGCTTTCTGCAAAATGCACATTCCCCATCCCACATATTTCCTGGAGTCTCAGAGGGTAAACTACAGTCTACCATGGAAGACATGTTAGATTATCCAGAAGATCGTTTCCCATTTAATTTTTTTTGTTCACTTTTCACAAGAAAATGAAACAATGTGTAGACTCGCACCCTTGATAGTTCTTAACCAGAATAGTCAGAACTGTCGGAAAAAAAAAAGCTTTATGAATACTTAGCTGATGGATGGACTTCTCTCTTGTAAACAGAAAACAAAGTACAAATTTGTAAACACAGAACGAGTGCTCACCTTTTCAAGTAACTAAGCCATAACATGCAAATTTTTACCATTTTTACTGTGATGAAGATGTAGTTACCTAGCATCTGAAAAGAAAGTATAATGAAAACAATTTTTAGTTTAATTCTTCTTCTTGTTCCATAGTTTCCTCTATTTTTTTCCCCTTTTCATTTTAAGGCATGTTTTTCCTGTTCTTCACTTAGTAATAGCTGATACTGTACTCCAATAAACTTTGTCTCATTAAGTGTTAGTGTCTGGTACAGCCCCAGTAGCCCTCAACAAGACTCATTGGAGGCACAGAGCAGATCGAAAAGCAATTAGCATTCTGGCTTGTGATAATTACCCACAGTATGGGAGGCTTATCCAAGATGTAGTTTCCACTGTGTCTAATAATAGGATTCTTTAAACACTGATATATTTTCATGGACACACCAGTGCTTTCATTTCAATTCTGTCACTTATCTCAGATAGGGGAAATAAACATCCCTCACACATTTTTTTTCCTTCATAAAGTAAAGTACACTGCTGTTCTGACAACTTGTAGTGTCACCTAAAAGTCACCTTGAATCATGTTTTAATCAGCTGGAACAAGGCAACATCTCATTTATTTCTGCAGTTTCCTTGCTCTGCAATGCACTGATTGCCGAGACATAGAAATCCAAATTGAGCTCTGATTAAAATGGAATGAGGATGCAGATGCTGCCGTTGGTTCAGAGGGGCACTCTGCTCTGTGCTAGGAAAGGTCAAGGTGATTCAAGTTCCAATTAAAACAGGAAGATTTACTGTATAGTTCAGGAATATGTTGCATTGTAACAAGTTTATGCTGTGACAGGTTGAATAATTTCTGAATCATTTGTCTTTGATTTATTAGTTTTTATTAGCACAAGAGCTTACTTAAAAACAAAGTCAGTATTTTTCGCATACTGCAGCAGGACCCAATCCTGTTCTCATAAAAGTATTGCTTCAGAAGCTTGGAAAACATCCATCACCTCCCAAATGTAGCCAGTACTGTAAAGAGGTTTGAAGTTTTGGTGAATTTTGGTTTCCTGTTGATTTTTAACATCTGGAGAAATAAGTTACTAGTTCAAACACACTTTTGTTTTGAACTAAATCAAAGACAATGCATAAATCAATGGGTGGTTGTCTAGGTGTGCTAGAGATGAGACAGCCATGTTGTCTTTAACTCTTAGCTAAATATAGCTAAAGAAGAAATGATTACAATAATAACCCACACCACACAGAGGTTTTAAAAATAGACACTGATGGTTGAGTTGCAGTATACAGAAATCATACCTCATTTATATACTTCAGGCTACGTCTGCTACAAGACAATCCGTTTATTGGTAACGTTTTGCAATGGATGAAATCGCCTATTAATTCAAGTGCACTCCTGTTAAACAACCCTATGGCCATAAATATGAAAGAAACAACATGATATTATTCTTAGCTGCAGAAATCATGTTTTGAGCTCTGGGAAAACAGTTATGTCATATTATTGAGGCAGAAAGTGTAATAATACCAGATGATTTTTAAATTCACTCTCTGGAACCTTCCAGGAAATAGCAACAGAAAAAGACTGAGGAGTGGGCTAAAATAAACAATGATTCTACTTGGAGACTTAAAATAGATAATGTGAACACCCTGGAAGAACATGGTATTTATTTCTATTTTCTAACGTTTTTATTTTTGCTGAGAGTGTTGATAATACTGACAATATTGTGATGGGACGTTTTTCTGAATTGGTACTAGACAGCCTCCTTTTTCTTCCAACTGATCTGAAATACAGCACAGCCTCAGTGAAGGTGCCTCACCCTTACGCTGGAGGAGGCAGTAAGAGAGGGAGGAAAAATACACCTGAAACTGCTTCATAAACTGCTCATGGGATTGAGAGTGTGATGACTTAATGAGTAAAACGTGAGAGCAGCTCTCCATTTGCAGACTGACACCGCAAAAATACTAAGCAGGAAATTGTTAGGAGCAAAGGAAAAGCCTTGTTGAAAATACCCATGGGAATGGATCTCCGAGTATTGCTCCTTACTGACAACGCAGCAGCGACCCGGTTACAGCCAGTGATCTCCGAAGGCAGGGGAGTTTGCGTGCAGGACCGCAGAGAGCCACAGCACGTTCCCACAGGCTCTTTGCTCGGGGCAGCCGGGGAATCGCGGCTTTGCGGCAGCCTGGCAGCGCACCCACAGAGCGCCGCGTGCGCTCCTGTCCTCGAGAGGTGCGGGGAGACCGCTGAGGGGGAGAGCGAATGGAGAGCCCGGCTAACGTTACTCACTGTAAGGATACATCACAAAGATTTTTTCCCCCACTCTTTAAGCTCGTTTGCTGTTTTCTTTCTGAGAAGCTGGTAGTTCAAAGGTTCAGCCTTTCTGTATGACTTTGCTTGGTCGAGTGTCTTAGCTTTTATAGCCCAGGTGTGGTGAGATCGCTGACTTTGGCTCCCCTGTCTTTTCAGTCCTTGACAGAGACCATTATTCAGAGTAACCAATACTTATGCCGTGTTAGAGAATTAAACTGATCCGGTGGACTTGGTAGCGATAGGTTAACGGTTGGACTCGATGATCTTGGAGGTCTCTTCCAACCAAAACGATTCTATGATTCTATGAAACATTTGTTGAGTGGTCTGTCATTGACACAAACCGCAGACCCCAAATGACAAAAATGGGCTCTGATCTGGGTAGGCTTGGGAAGACAAGTTAGTAGTGAGTGCTGGAGGTATGCAGAGTGTAATTAGTCACCTAATGCCTGTTGTGCCTCTGAAAATCTTTCCCTTATCCTATAACTCTCTTTGACATTATAACTCATCTACAATGTCCTGTTCAAATATCTGAGGATGCTAAATTATATCTCATTTTTCTAGATGCTCACATAGGTAAAAATAGATTGCGTGAATCTACAGACATTAGCAAAGAAAAAGTCCACCCATTTCTTAAATGAATATTTTCTTATGCTTTACTCAAAAATTGTAGTGTTTCTCAGCCCTGTTTTCCAATGATAATAGAAAATATTTGCCACATAGACATTAGTATTAAATACTTCTATCCAGATTTGAATATCACTAATGATAAATGAAATGTATTGAATATTAATGACAGTGACTAAATCCTATAATCCGAAATTTGACTAGCATAACACCTGATAGTTTAATAGTATTTAGGGGCTTTAATTTTGAGGCTGACTTCATACTTTTTTAAATCCAGTACTTCTAGTTGTTCAGTCAGCTTTTTCAGTGGTTTTCCACTTTACTGAGGCTACAATCCTGTTAGCAAGTGAAGTTGGCTAGAATTCATTTTCTGGCCCTGACAGCAAGTGGCATGCTAACGTTTTTGTGTGTACTCTTTCCACGCTGCATTCCCTGGGGTTCACATGTGCACCCTGGTATCTTACTGCATGCCAAGGACCTTTCCGTGTCAACAGCTGCCTCCCTTGGCCCCAGTGGCACCACCTCTTCACCTGGCCCATACAGCTTAAATGCTGCTACTGTTTAAGGTCTGTCCTATTTGAAGGGAAAAGCTGTCCTTTTGTGAAAATTTGTGGCATGTAAATGCTGTACTTATTTTTTTTCTATATAGAAGAAAATTGTGTCATACTGTCTTGGATATTATGAGCTGATGACTTAATAAATATGATAGCTGCTGTAATTTTTTTCTCTTCTGGCACTACTCTAAGATAAGAAAGGGCTAGATGTCTGGTTCTTTTATGCTTATACATCTTTTGTGCTGTCAGGTGCTTTGAGATAGAGCTTCAGTAATTTAGAAAGATCAGACTGATATAAAGTAAATCTTAACTTAGATTACTTCATCCTTGAACACTTTCCATAATAACTGCATATTTCCATCTTCCGTTTGAATTGTGAGTAAAGCACAGAGGATATAGGACAAGTTCCTACTTACAAAGACGCTTGTTGACTAATTTAGTGTGTAAATTATATGATGACTGGAATATTTCAGAGGGATGCTTTGGAATAACTGAACAAACTTCTGGAAATCATCTCAGACTTTGGAGATGTGCTCTTGCAAAACTCAGAATTTTACTTTATTCTTGTAAATATTCAGAAGGAAGGAAGAAGTACTATTGATGTGGGTAAACATTAAAAATAAGGCTCTAGATCACCAGCTGATGTAAAGTAATACAGACCTTTTTACCTTGAGATTGTAGAATGCGTTTAACCTCATTTGAGATTCCAAGCCCTGTAACTTTTTCTGCTTTCCAGTATTGTAAGGTATGACCTTGCCTAAATTTGTTCTCATGAACCTTCCTTGATTCAATGAAAAAAAATCTGATTATACTGGAATAGACTAAGAGCTGAATGTGTAGAATGTACTTCTCTACAGAAAATCTATGCCTCTTTAATAGTCTCCAGCTCCTCAAAAAGATTAATAATGTTTCTTGCACTTAAGCCTTTTTTTTTTTTTTTCCTTCCCCAGAGCACTCAGTTATGGCATAACCTTACTCCTGAGTGGGAACAGAATTAGGTTAGTGTTAAATGCTTTGGAAAATTTGTATAACGTGTCTGGTTATGCTTTTATTATTGTAAAAACCTTTCTAAAATTCTTAACTTTTTAATAGCACTTTTAACTGATAGACTTTTTGCCTGGGAATGTATCTGCATTTCCAGTACCTCTGCAGAGAAAACAGAATTATCTAGGGTCAGAAGGCAGACTGGGAGTTCTAAAGTTTCCTGATTCCCACTCTAATGCTTTGGCAATGATTTTAATTATTTTATTGACATAGTCTGTTTTAGGAAACTAACATAGGAACCTCTGCTACCTACATAGTCAGTGAAGACTATAAGGGAGTGGTCTCACTGACCATGATTCAGGGGCACACTTCTCTTCATAGGAGGTTTAGAAGGTCTCAACTTCTAACAGATTAGATACTCAAAGCAAATAGTATGATAGATAGATAGATAGATAGATAGATAGATAGATAAATAGATTTTGATACTGACATAATGACGAATTGTAGAATGTGGAGAATTATGTGCAAGCAACCATAGTAGATGTCTGTATAAGAAGTGCCTTTACTTGGTCTATTTTAGGAACTGTGACTGACATGATGTTGTTACTTACATGATCATTAGATTAAAAAGTGGAAGAAATGTCTATAACGTCTATAGGCATGTTAACTCTATTTTTTAAATTTTATTGTATTATTAAAATATTAAGATGAATGTAGTGACAGGAATATATATTCTGTAGTGGCAGATGAAGCTCCGGTTGAGTCAGTATAAAGCCAGTGTAGCTTTATAATAGTGTTCTAAACTTTTCAGATATTCTGGGTTTTGAATGCATAGGAAGCTTTGAAGAAAAAAAAAAGACAAAAGAGTAATTGTGGATAAATCAATAAAAATGTGCAGTGTACAATAATTGTCAAAATTTTAGATGCTTACATACATTTGGAAAGCAACATATATATAAATATAACTACTTTGCATTTTACTCCAGAAGACACTTAGCTGTTCAGTAATGTACCTAATTAGTCCCTGACTTTTAAGAAGGATTAGTTTGAAAGTGTGACATGGCTCAGAGCACGGAAATGGAAGTAATTTTGCATCTAAAGTTAGATAAAATTTAGGGTCACTCAATGGCATAAAAATAAAAAATCAAGAAGAGCTAACTTAGATGTGCAGAATTACTAAGTTTATAGCAACTGTTTTTGGTATATCCTTTATATTCTGATGCAGAATAAAAGAACAAAGGATGTTTAAACAAATTGACAGTAATTTCAGGGTGGTAGGGGAGAAGGAAATTTACCTCCTGTAATATATAAACCAGCCTGTGAATGACTAATTCATTCTTCAAGAGATCATTGAGTCCAGTAGGATGGACAGACTTGAAGTATGTCTAACATCACAGTTGTGCAAATTAAATAAAGAATAATGAACATTCATGCTTCATATCACAAGATGATCACTTTCTAAGGCAAGAAAGTTTTTTCCCTTGTGCAGCCTTGTACACATTAGCTAGCTGGATTACTGGGAAGAGTTCAATCACCAATTATTCTTCAAGTAGAAAAACATGAATTTTCTCCTCATTATGCTGTTCAAAAAGACTGAATACCCTGAATTGTTTAACAGCTCAAGGAGATGTACAATGCGTTATCTTTGTGGGTCTAGGAGAACAAGGACATACATGGCGGATATACTTTGCAGCTCTGTCTCCAGTCTAAAAATGGCCTTCTCAACAGACCTTCTGAGCCTCATGGGATGGCTCAATTTGTTCTTTTTGTTTTACAATGGGAAGGATCCTGGCTCTAAAATGTATGACTTCTCTACGAGACTCAGGACTCCTTGTGTGCTTTCCTATGAATAGGTATATTTTCTTCTAGTCTTCTTTGTTACCAAGACAGAGAGAGATTAATATGTCATATTAGTAGCTGTTTGTGAACTTCTGAGTCTTCATCGTAAAGGATCAATGCCAAAATGTACTAACTAGTACAGGAGTTCACTTGTAATACTGGCTTTCTCTGAGCGACCAAAGACAATACACAACTTATGATCTCATTAGAAATTTAGTAACTTAAGCTTTTTGAAAAGTTTGAGTACTGCAGGAGATGTTCTATGCCTTCATCTAAAAATATAAAATGTGAATAACTAGTTTTGCTTTGAAGTGCTACAAAGTAGTTTGTAGCTTAATAATGGTCTGAATTACTACTGAAACTTTAACTTACTAATGGAACATAACTCTTTGGCATTGATCTAGCTATACAACTCCACTAGTCAAGTCTATCCTTTTTTTCTGTCCAGTAAAATTAACAGTTTGCGAAAATTCCCATTCCCCAATTGGATGCATATGGAAATTTCATATGTTCCTTAACCTTTTTTTTTTTTTTTTAAGAGAGAAAGATTATTTGAACCTCCCCAATTTTGACTTTTTGGAGGTAAGGGTTATTCTATTAACATGATTTTTTGTAAATATACCAGATGGCTACTGTTTTTTACTTGTTTGGAAATCATTAATATTTGCTGAGAAATAAAACAAAGACCATAGAATGCAATAATGAAGAATTCATCTGCAAAAAGTTCTGTCAAATTAGCATTTATTTGAAATGCAAAGAAAAAAGAGAAACCCTCTGTGTTTCTAAGAACAGTCTTGATCTGGTCAGCCGAATGCTAAAATGAAAACCTTTATCAGAAATCTTATTTTTTACTAAAAATAAAAGCTTGTGACAATGAAGTATTTTGTTACAGGGTGTTTTAAAACAGTTCTATTTTCTTTGAAAACTAGATTGTCTGAGCCATTTAAAATGTAAAGAAATATATAAGTTATTCAGGGAAAGGTCTGTGTCATCTGTACATCCCTGGGAACAGAGGTTTTACAAATACATCTCTTTTATTTCTAGTAACATCTTAAAGCAGCAATGCTTTTCTCTTCAAAGCTATTTCCACAAATTCTAATTACACAGTTTTTCTCTTAATATATTTTAAGTCATTCATAAACATAAGCTGACTGAAGAGATTTGCAACCATAAATAGTTCTTCTTAATAGCAGGCTTCACATAAAATGTGATCTCACATTTGTGATGCAGCACTACTTATTAAAATAATGCCTTAGGTCAAAGCCGGGTTAGTTTATTTTCTTGTTTTGGGTTTTAACCATGATACGGACAAAGAATTCTGTCTCAATATCTCTGTTTATAAATGACAGATGTCAAGCTCCATTTTTGGCTATATTGTCTCTTTAGTTTCTGGTAACACAGAAATGTATTTTAAAATATCTTTAAGCAGTGATACAGGAATTCAGAGTGACACTTCAAAAATAACCTTTCTGGGAAGAAAATTGTTTTAAATCAAAGCATTGCATAGAAATCATTCTGGTCTTCAAACCATTCGACACATTGTTGCTGCATATTTGGTGAGTCAGTCAATAAATACCAATGCATTGTTGAGAACAGCCACATTTTCTATGTCCTGTCACTTTGCAGTTTATTTTTTCATCTGATACCTTTGCCTCTTGAAGCTCATTGTATGCATCTGAAAAAAGAGTCATCTGGTCATCAGCTGGAAATTGGGCAACTGCCATGTATTTTTTTCATAGCCCGTGCTACCAGCAGATTAAACTCCCAGTAGAAACACTTCCATCTGTTTATTCACATGTATGAAAACTAGAAAATGAACAGCACAAAAAGTCAGCATTACTTTCATGTTCCCACTAGGTGTTCAGCTGGGATGCGTTTATGGGTGTATATGTCTAGAAATACACATATGTAAATGTATGTTTATATGTTTCTTTGTTGTTTTTTCTTTTTCCTGAGGAGAGAATTTCTTTCCAAAGCACTTGGTATCTCTGGTTTGTTTTCCTCAAAAATCTGCAGCATTGACTCATGCCATCTTTAGATGCACAGAACCACTATTTCTTTCTATTTATAAAATCATAATTAGTGAGAGGAGGCAAGATATTTTTGTCTGACGATACAATTTACAACGTTTTCAATCTTATCATATGCAAATATCATGTTAATATACACCTGAATTAGGGTATATTAACCTGAGTAGTTAGTTAATCTGACTCACTCACATGGTATTGCTCTATGACAAAGCCATGTCACTGAAAACACCTTTTTGATTTACAGATGCTAAAAGAAAGCCATGTGTAACACTAGAGCAAAAGTGTCCCTTTTCTGAGTAGTGATGGCATATTCAAATAATGTTCTTTTAATTTTAAACTGAAAGTTCATTTTTCCTCAGTGTCAACATTTTCAACACTGAAATACAAATTTATTACATACAGGAGCAAGACAATCCAATGTTTATTAAATTGAATGGATATATTCTCACTGAACTTAGTAGAAAGCACTCAGCCTAAAACTGATAGAAAAGTCAATTGATGGGAGCAAAAGTGTAAGAACTCTGGTTTCATGGAATGTAACTGGTGAGCTAATTATCAGTGCTACAACAGTGGAAAAATTATTTCACTTCATCTTCCCTTATTGTCACCAACTCAACAGTACATGAGTAAGAGAAGGATATTTAAGAAGAACACTCCAACACCAACTAGCCCATAAATCCTGAACCATTTCTCTGAAAATTGTTTAGTCACAACACACACTTTTTTGACAAGGCAGGCTATAAATTTTTAGGTTTGTTCCTATTAGCCACCTCTGCATAGGTTCCTCTGTGTAAGCTGCAGGTCAAAGAGTTTTCCTGGTTCCAGCTGGGAAAGAGACTTTGTAAAAGGGCAACTGATGTAACGAGCTGCTCATTACTGAGGCTATTTGTCTTCTAGGCTGAATGCGACTGAGGCCAGAAATCAATACAGACAACAAAACCATGTGATAAGACTTTAGTGGAGTCTATATAGTTCCAGAGGGAGCTTCTGGTCCTTTCCTCAATGATATATTAAGACTCTTGATGTAAATAGTTTTAAAGAAGCATTTATAAACGCTTAGTTTGTCTTTTCCTGGAAACATCCTTCTGGTTGTTGTTTTTTGTCATAAGAAATCATGACCAGCCAAAACAGCAGATAGTTGGGGTCGGTGGCAGAAGCTGAACAGGGAATGGGGATCACTTGGAACAGTATTTTTTAAATGAAAGAGAAGAATACAAAGTTCTACAAAGAATGAAGCTTTTTTTTCCCACTAAGATAGGATTGCAGAGGATGAAAATCTGCATTGGAATAAACAGGAAAATAAAGGACCCAAACAAATGACTCTTCAGTTTGTGGAAGGTGAGCTCTGAAACATAAGTGTTGCTATCACAGAGGTGATAAATGTTATGTCTATGATACAGTAATTCCTCTCTACTTTCCCAAACGTTTCCTTTAAAGTGAATTGAATCAGGGTCTTGATGCTTATATGTGGAAGTAAATGGAAGTTCTGCCTTTGGCTTTGATCCCAGTTCCAGATGTTCACAAGATTTTTTCAATTTTCCCTCTACTGAATTTCAAAAGCAACAGCTCAATTTTTGGCTACGGAGTAAAACAGTATTAAAAATGGCTCTTGTGTTAATATGTATGTGTATCAGCACATTTCTTTTCCCTATGCAGACTGTTTTTACTGATACTTTCAACTTGGCTGAATGGAAGGAAAATATTTGGGTATAAACAGATGGTGTTAGCTGAGTGAGAACTACTTTCAAAGACAGTGTAATGTTAACAAACTGAATGTTTTAGTACATTTACACTGTAAGATGGAAATTGGATTAAAATTTTTGAATAAGAACTATTTTTAGGGTTGTGTAGCACTTTATACTGAAGTGGCTGAAGTTTGTGGCCCTCCCATTCATGCCAATGAAGTACTGGTTCTTCATATCTGTAGGCGCGCATGCATAATTACTTAAATTAAGACAATGACTAAAAGTCTTAACTAATGATGAAAACTCTGTTTCATTTTTATCTGATCATACTTGGAGACATCTCCTGCCCTCAGAGTTTGCAGCTTTAAAGAGACTGAGAGTCTCCTAGACTACAGAGGAAGCAAGAGGTAAAAAGGAGAGTTTGTTTGAAGATAATTACAGATACCAAGTTATTGCATAAACTGATTTATGTTTCAGTTATGAATGGCACATAAGCTTCATGCATTCCAGTGGCGTCTATAGTTCCCTCTGACAGCTTTCATAAAGTCCTTCCAGACAAAAATAGATTAGGATTTCCTGTAGGTCTGCCTTAGTAGACCTTTGCTATAGACTATCAGATTTGGATGAACAATTAGAAAAGTCAGAACTCAACTGAGACCGTAGGCACGCTTGATATCTTGACACTAGAGGACAGAAGACGTTCCTGTGAATGCAGAATGTCTACCTGAACTCTTCTGCAGAAAGTAGGCCAAACAGTAAATAGTTAGCTAAAGATGCCTGAATTCAGAAAACTCAACTGGATTGTAACTCACTCCAAGTACTGAGTGAAATAAAGGCTGGCAGTTGTTTTGAAAAGGGTAGGTCGGTTCCTGTGCAATACTTCACAGAATCACAGAATCACAGAATGGTAGAGGTTGGAAGGGACCTCTGGAGATCATCTAGTCCAACGCCTCTGCCAGAGCAGGGACACCTACAGCAGGTTGCACAGGACTGCGTCCAGGCGGGGTTTGAGTATCTCCAGAGAAGGAGACTCCACACCCTCCCTGGGCAGCCAGTGCCAGGGCTCTGTCATCCTCACGGTGAAGAATTTTTTCTGCATGTTCAGGCAGAACTTTCTATGTACCAGTTTGGGCCCATTCCCCCTTGTCCTGTCACTGGGCATCACTGAAAAGAGTCTGGCCCCATCCTCTTGACATCCACCCTTCAGATATTTATAAGCATTGATGAGGTCACCTCTCTGTCTCTTCCTCAGGCTGAACAGCCCCAGCTCCCTCAGCCTTTCCCCAGAGGAGAGATGCTCCAGACCCCTCATCATCTTTGTAGCCCTCCGCTGGACTCTCCAGTAGTTCCATGTCTTTCTTGAACTGGGGAGCCCAGAACTGGACACAGTACTTCAGACGGGGCCTCACTAGGGCAGAGTAGAGGGAGAGGAGAACCTCCCTCGACCTGCTGGCCACCCTCTTCTTAATGCACCCCAGGAAGCCGTTGGCCTTCCTGGCCACAAGGGCACATTGCTGGATCAGGGTGAATTTGTCATCTACCAGGACTCCCAGGTCCTTCTCCACAGAGGGAGGGAAAGGGAAGGGTTAAACTCAGAAAGGGAGGGAAGATCATTTGGAAGGCTGAATTTTTGTTTTCAAACAATAGCATGGGAAGTGCATCACTCCATCGTGCACCTCTAAAAGGGTGCTGGTAGCTGTACTCAACCTCAGCCGCTGACAATGTCGGCAAGATTCCTGATAGCAGGCATAAGAAAAAAATGTTTTTCCTCTGTGCTACTCAAGTAATGATGAAGGGCTACGTGGCTCTAGAGACTTTGCTGGCATGGGTGACCAAGAAACTGCTATCAAGGCGCCAAGTAGATTCTATCAGCAGATACTGACTCAGTAATAGCAGTAGTAAGACTGCACCACCAGCAGCAATTTACATGAGACCTTATTAGCAAACAAGGCCAACAATATCACATCAACAAATGGCAGCTTTCTATATTTTCTAGTGTCTGACCAAATCATAATCTCAAAACTGAATTTATCATTTTGCCTGATACTAGCCCTATAACCTATACTGGTAACATTTCTGGAAATTCACCTGGATAAGTGAAATTCCAACCCACGGTGACCAGTTCTACTCCAAAAGCAAGAGGGAGCAAGCAAGCAATTGTGGGACTTCTGAGCATTTATATGTATATATACAAATGTGGCTTAAAACAAAAACTGTTTTTAAGCTCTCTGGAAATCAACGCAAGTTATTATATAAAAATACAAGAAAAAGCCACAAATTTAAGATTTTGTATCATAATGCCTAAGCTTACAAAACAAATGACAATAGAAAAATAGAAATCGAAATTTTATTTAAAATGAAATTGAATATCTGCACCAAAGGATACATTTTCATATTTTACATACTCTCTCGGTAAATGTCAAAATAACTTCAGAAAGTTTGGGTTGCTTTAGGTTTTTTTCTGTGGACTCCAGATGAAGTTCCAACTTGGGGGAATCAAATCAGAAGATAAAAATTCATCATATTCTCTGCTCACTGTAACTACTGAGTTTTTTCCCAGCCATAGCTCAAGTAGACGATTCAAATTACATTAGAATTAGCTTTTCAATTATGCAGAGTTGTGTTAATATTGTAGACAACTATAAAATGGCACAATTTTTCAGAAACCCTGTGATTGGCAATTACTCTGCAATGCTATCTAGACAGAAAGCAGTATTTCGTTACAAATTATTTCAGTGTGAGAGAGAGAGTTTGTCTTGAATATTTTTATTCCAGATGAAACTGAAAGAGTACATATGTTTTCACAGACTGCTACAAACTTTGATCTGGATAAATCTCATGGTAAATTGCAGCAAGAATTTTCAACCTTGAATAATTAGTATTGCTTAAATTGAAAATATAAAACTAAAATCAGTGCAGGTTCAAGTGTGAATATAAGAAATGGACTACTGTTTAATCTGCTCTGTGGAAAAAATACGGAACATATTCATAGCTTGTTCACAGCAGGCCTTTAAATATTGGGGTTTTTGCTATTCATATTCAAAATCTGTTTGAAGAAGAGTTAGTAATAATGTTTCTTCAAGTCAGCTTCAGGAAAATGACAGAGAAAAATAAAAAATTAGTTGTGTTAAGTAAGTACCAATCCATATGCTCAGAAAATGGGACTAATTTCTACCAAATCTTCTTATCACTATAGAAACTGTTAAAATTACAGGAAAGATACCAGGCTATGTGTTCAGTAAAAGACAAACACAGCCTAAATTAAATGATGACTAAAAGTACTTTAACCCATCTGGACCAACGCTGTTATTATCTGACGAGGCTACTCTACTCGGTGTCAACTAAAACTCATTAAATGAGCACCAAATAACCATGGGACTGAGGTCAAAATGAAGAAATAACTTACGTACTTACACTTGAGTGTGCTAGTGATTATTTCAGAAATCATGGATCTGGGACAAAGCTGAGCTTTGACCATGCAGTACTTCCTGGGGGTTTGTTGTTCGGCTTTTTTTAATTTATTTTGATTTTTCAGTAGCTTTTTATTCCTCACAACCTCCTAGCAGGTTTTTTTTTTTTAGGGTGGGTAGGGTAGTCAGGTAAGTTATTTATTGGGTCTGGCTTTTGTTTTTTAATAAAGGTGCTTTCAGGTCCTTCCAGTGCCTTCCAGGATCTTCTGCAGGGCACTGCCTATGTTACAATAGAATAGAACAGAATAGAATAATTTCAGTTGGAAGGGACGTACAATGATCATCTATTCCAACTGCCTGACCAATTCAGGGCTGACCAAAAGCTAAAGCATGTTGTTAAGGGCATTGTCCAAATGCCTCTTCAACACTGACAGGCTTGGGGCATCGACCACCTCTCTAGGAAGCCTGTTCCAGTACTTGGATCTGTATTTTAGCTATATATACATCTACACAAACAGGTATGCATTCATATATAAAATGGTGTATCACTATAAATGATAATGATTTAGTGACATCTGCTATAGTTGTTTTTTTGAACTGACAAAGCAACTCAGTTCTTTTCATCACAGTAGTTCCCTTCTTTTCTTTTTAAATAAGGCATAGTGGAACACTCTATTTTTAAAAATGGTTTGCTGCGTTTTTAACTTTGAGGGAATATTTCCTGTGTGTTGGTTCACTGTATCAGTCAGTATTTCTAGTTACCCGAGCTGTGTTGATCAATGTTGTTTGGATAACTTGGGCTTGTACCTGAGGAATTGAATAAGGCATAAAGCTCTCTGAACTAGTGTCCAGCATGTCGGTACATTCATATAGTGCAGGGCAACAATGTGGATGTTAGATTAAATTCCGAAAACAGTACAAACATGCCAGAATGGTTTAGGATTCTTGCTCATTAATCTGGACTTTCAGTGCTGTCCTGAAGTAGCTACATTGCTTTCAGTTCTAAAGTGAGTATAGTCATTTAATTGCCATTGTGTTGACACTATCAGTTTTCCATCATATAGATGTGATGAGCTGAGCATAACAAAATAAAGCTGCTAATTCTGTACAGAGTTCTACAGTGATGCGACTTACTTCAGAACACTGCAAAAATCTGGTTGCAGATCTGAGAGCTGGCTTTCAAACATATTAGTACTTGTCAAAATAAGTCTATATAATTATCTCTGTAGAAAAGAAGCTTTCTGCACAATTAAAAATCTAAGTTAATGGCTATTATAAGGGATTTTTTAAATTGCTTTGCATCAAGCTGGGTGAATTTCGCATTACATTTTTAATGTCACTGTTTACACAAATGCTTTCATAATTAAAACCACTTGCAAAAATGTCAATTGAAAGTTAATACTTTTTGAACCAAGGAGTAAAATACATGCAATTATTTCTAATAAACTGTTCCAGCTACACTTCCAGTCTGGTAAAAGGCTGTTCCAGTTGTAGGGTGGGACTCGCCTTAGTTTTCCTGAGCGCTTATCCCAGGTGTGTATTCTGTGGTTCTTAAGAATCGACTCCTGAACAGGATAGAGTGCTGTGCTGTAAACTGCAGTGATTAAGGGCCTCTAACAAATTTCTTGCCTGATTATAGATACCTAGCATCATATGAGATGCCAAGGGTATCCAGCCAGGCTTCTGGAGACTGTTCAGGAAGAACCTAGGTCTGCTGCAGGTCCTGTAAAATACCAGGCAGCCTGTGGCAATATAACTTCATTAGATGCTGTGCTGGTTTTTGGCTGGGATAGAGTTATTTTTTTTCATAGCCACTCGTATGGTGCTGTGGTTTGGATTTGTGACCAAAACAGTGTTGATGATAACACAGCGAAGTTTCAGCCACTGCTAAACAGTGCTTTTCTTCTTCTTACCCACTCACTACAACCAGCGAGTAGGCTGGGTGTGTACAAGAATTTGGGAGGGGACACAGCTGGGACAGCTGACCCCATCTGACCAAGGGGTATCCCACACCATATGATGCTGTGCTCAGCAATAAATATGGGGGGGGGGTTGGAGTGATGGTGTTTTCCCAAGTAACTGTTACATGTGATGGAGCCCTGCTTTCCTGGAGATGGCTGAACGCCTGCCTGCCCATGGGAAGTAGTGAATGAATTCCTTGTTTTGCTTTGCTTGTGCACGTGGCTTTTCCTTTACCTATTAAGTGTCTTCATCTCAACCTACAAGTTTTCTCACTGTTACCCTTCCCCTTCTCTCCCCACTGTGGGGAGAGTGATCAAGTGGCTGTGTGGGTCTGAGCTGCCTGCTGGGCTTAATCCACAAAAAATTATTATGGTTTGATACCCAAATTAAGCATGAATGCCCATAAACTGTGAAACAGGTGGATGGGGGAGGTGATCTGATTGATACACAATCCCAAGCAAAAGTTTCCTATCTATCTCTGAATACCCTGGAGAATATTCAAAGTTCACAGGCCAGGTTATATGCTCCTTGATGGATGGTTCTTAAAATTAACAAGAGTACAAATTTAAAATCCAAAACACTTACCTTTAATTACAGATATGAGGCATCTAATCAAATTTGATAAATAAGTATTAATTTTCCTTGTTGACTGCATACAAATTGTAAATTATAAGGAATAATTTATATCAGTTTACTAGGATATTTTTGCTTCATTCTACCATACTTTAATTGGGTTCCAGTTCAGCTGAGAATTATGAGGATTACTTACATGTACAACAACTCCACGAAAATCATTGTGTGTAGAAACAGGTCTGTTACAAACATCAGTACAATTTAAGGAAATAAAAATATGTGCTGCAAGTATTCTTATTCTGAAAACAATTTTTTGTACTTCATTCTTTAGTCCTTCTCCAATCCCAGAATATTAACAGAATTATTTCTTCCTATTTTATGGTGAGTTTGGATTTGAGGAGACGATGATTAATTTAAAAAGACTTTATGTATAAATGTATAAAACAAAATTCAACAGTGCCATAGGGTGTAAATAAAAGAATGGACTGAAAAAAAAAATCCCTGTACTTTAAGAAAGATATATTAGAGGCCAGTAAATCATGTGCACCAACCAGAAGGGTAACAGTGTAAGGTGCCTCCCACTGTGCTGGTGGTCCAAAGAGGGACTGGGCCAGCCGAGGAATGGCGGGGGGCAGGGAAGGTAGCTGGCAGCCAGGACAAAAGAGGGAGAAAACATCAACATCCTTCCCCTCCCAGGAAGGCGGAGGAAGAAGAAACACTCTCCATGAATATCACACTCTTCTTGCGAAGGGCTCAGAATGCCAGTAGTTTGCTGTAACTCCCCCTGCTTACCCTCCCCAGGTGCGTGCCTGCACACACGCAGGTCCTCTGGCTGAAGGAGCTCTGGAAGGTCGGGCATAACCCAAAGTCAAGGGGCAGAGACTAGGAGGGGGTGGGCGAGTGGGAAGGGATAGGATGGATTTGATTCCTATGTTGAACGCTATGGTTAGTGAGGCTTCTCTGTGTGCTTTTACAGTCCTGGCAGTATCTTGTGTCAAGTCTGCCTTTTTTTTTTTTTTATTATTATTTTTTTTTCTTGTGTTTTATTGAAAACCTGCGGAACCTTGGTCTTGCTGTCAGGGTGCAATTCCAAGTGGGCAAACTTTGGTGTGCAGAGGAGGCAGCAGAGGTGCTGACAAGACCTGAGGGAGAGAGAAAAGAGGCAGCCCCTGACGCAGTCTGAGAGGAGGCAGGAACCATATAAAAGACCCAGGGTTGCTGCAATGTGGTTTCAGGATCTGGTCATAGTCTGAGGAGATCAGAGGTCTCTGTTTCCACTTCTCTTTTGTGACCTGGTTGTGTCCAGGTGCTTGGTCTTTTTGGCAGGTTTTTCTGTGAACTGCGGGAAAGGGCAGAAGGGCAGGCACACCTGTAGGGGAGACAGGGAAGAGGAGAAGAGCAAATTCCCCCGCTCTCCTGACCCCACCCTGGATGCCCGCTCTGCTGCTGCACGAGCTTTCAGGGCTGAGCTGAGGAAAGGGGTTATCCGTTGGGAACCAAAGCCTTGGGGCTGGGCTTCTGGCACAGGGGTTCCTGCAGTGCAACTCCCCAGAACTTCCTCTGGGCGGGGGAGAAATACATTGAAAGGGAAAGAGGAGTGTGGCACCGTAACAAGGCCGCCTTGTCACCTGCAAGGGAGGGGAAAAAGGTTTGAAACAGAGGGTTATTAAGTTCTCTCCATACATAAACACTGCTGATTTCAGTGGTATAGAGTTAACTTTGCAAGTCAGGAGATATGACAAATCATTGATTAGTGATACTTTTCTGTATTAAAGACTGCGGACTATTAGGCTGTGAATGCATCAACCACGCTAGCAGTAGGTTCTTAGTGCCAGAAGCATGGTGAGGTACACTTTGCCTATACCAGGACTCTGTACTTCTGGAAGTTAAGGAAGAATAAAGGATAACTTAAACCGGTGTATTCAGTACAGGCAATCATAATTTCAGCCTGTTGTAGTTCTTTACCAGCAACACAGAGAAACTGTGCTGTTGGTATCCTATTCTTCCCAATCAACCTTACTTCAAATCTTAAATTTTCTTGCGGACATGAGGTTTATTAGAGGGTTAGTCTTGCTATGTTTCTCTTCCGAGTAAGATGCGTGAACTTTAGATAGATGTAACATAGACTTTCACATCTGAAGCGTCTGGTCTCTGTTTATAGGATCTGCATACACAAACAATTTTAAAGCACTTTACCTGTTGAGGGGGTGGGGTGGAGGCGTTTACTTGGTTATGTGACTTGTTCACTGAACATACCTATTTCTCTCCGTTGCCCGCAAAGTAGTCTGGGCAGCTGTCTGCAGTACAGACATTGACAGCAGAATATCAGCCTCACTCCTGCTGTCTTTGGATTTTATCTGGGGTTATTAGTATGTTGAATGAGGACATGATCTCTTGGGCTGTGTGATCATTTTGGACTGCATTTTTTTTGCAGTATTAGAAGTTTGAACTCCATGTCCTTAAAACTTGGAGCACTGAAGTCAGAAGCTATGATTTTCAGAAGGTACAATTTTCGTTCTTGCCCAATACAGTTTTGAAACATGAAAAATCAGATTAGAAAACTTAAGAACCTTTACTCAGCACAATTCAGTTAAATCTCTTTATAATTCATATGTAAAGATTGTACATGCACAGAAGTCAGAAACATTTCTAAGTCTGTACAGTTGAACATGTGAAAAACCCTAATGAAAAACAGATTTCAAATATAACTTCTATAGATTAAGTGTAATGTTAACAGGATTTTTTAACTTATTCCAATTAGTTTTAATATATTTTCTAGTTGTAATGTTTTTTTACTTTTTATTAATGATTTAATTTTCATTTTTTTCTGTGGTGAGGTTTAAGGGTTAAGCTGTAATGGTTGGATTTTGCTTATTGAAAATGTTAGAGTAGGTCCTCATGAGTCCTTAGCGCCATTAGTTTTCACTGAAGCTAGTGAAATCTTACTAAGAACCCAACTTATCTCATGAATTAGCTACTCATAGTAAGTAGTTTGATGTCAAAAATGTGCTTGCCAAAGGTGTTATTTCTTACCACGACAGTTTCAGTAGATCTCAGATCTACCTACACTATTCTATTTCATTGTTACATGCACCAATGATGATAATTTATATTAATAAAGTTAAAGTCAGGATCTCAGGCTTTAAGAAACTGAGAGCTTGAGTTTAACTTCTCATTTTGCTATGACTTTACAGAGCAGTTGTAATTGTTCACGGTCTTACTGCAGATAGAAATAAACTAGTGTAAAACCCTTCCAGTATCTGAGGAGGTACAATTAATAACATAATAGCTCTTCTTTAACTGTAGTACTTAATTGGCTTCAGTAGCTGTAGGTGGATGTAACCACCCAGTACAGTCCTCAGTAGTACAGCACAGATGATTGCAAGTGTTGTGTCAGGAGGTGTTTTTATATTAAAGTATACATACTTTAAATCCATTATTAGGTACAATACCAGTCATTGCATGTATGAAATCTCTTCATCTTTAATTTAAGCTACCATTTACTAATCTGCATTATATGGTGTACTTCCACTGTGTTTTGAGTTGCTTCAAGTATTCAGAGCCTCCCCTCCCTACCTCCAGCTCCCTTGCATTACTTTTCCCATGCTATGTAATTGACTGTATTTGCTTCTGAGGAACTGACAATCTTCTTGCTAGGGCTCTTTCTGAGAGGATTTTTGTTTATGTAGGACATGTCTGTTTTCTAGGCTTGTATAACCTTTAGTATCTGGAACTGAGCATGCTGTCTAAGATGGAAGTCCAGATGCTAAATCTACATTTGGCTATACATCTTAGAGGTTGCAGCTATTATTGTGTTGGTTTTCCTCCTACAAAATACAGTGGCAGCAGTGACCTAGGCATCTGTCTCTGTATTTTTAAAGGCTTCCCCTATCTTCAAGATAAAGTTTGGCGCTTTACCACATGCGACCTTTCAAGGCTGGCTGTTGTGAAAGCAGCCACTCCTGAAAGAAACCTTGTGTTCTAGTAGAGTCTTTCTCCTGCTGGTTCTGGCATGAGCAGTACTGGAGGGCAAGTACTCATTTCATCATTTTGAGGTTTGTGTCCTTTCTATTTAGCAGCTTTTGTGGGGTTACCTGTGTAACTTTGCTACCAGTAGTATGACCGCATCATTGTTTCTGGGTCTGGGATAGCCGGAAGATCTAGAGAAAATCTGGAACAGAAGGATTGTCAGAGTAGATCTCATGGTACATGAGGGTCTAAATCCAATCTGTCAGTGTGTTACAAGGTCTGGCAAAATTAGCATAGTGTTTTTCCTGAGTGAAAGCTGATCTCCGGGCTAGTATTTGTAGGCTTGCTTAGAGATTTACACCTCTCCTGTCTAAAACCTACCTTCACTAGAACATAGGACTCATTCTGGAGTCTAATACACTTCTTTTCTATTATTATTATTGCAGTAGGAGTTTTGTTCCCTCATGCACAACAGAGCCCAGCTGAGACCCACGAGACAGGCTTCAATGGTAGCAAATTTCTCACACATTTACCGAAAGAATCTGCTTGCATCCTGAATCAGCAGAGTAGATTTTCCCACTGAACATCTGCTCCACATTTGGAGACAATGTGTCTCCATGTGTGTATCCTGTTAGAAACAAAATCAAGCCCATTGTCTCTTTGAATATGACAATTAGAGAACATGAGTAAAATCAGGAGAAACATACACACCAAACAAAAGAAAGTGTTTCTTTACAATATGTTTAATGAAACTGTGCAGCTCCTTGCTGCAGAATATTATGGTTTACTAAAAGTAAGGTCAGAGAACTAGCCAAAATCATGTAAGCAAAAAGCATCTGAAGCTCTCGAATGTGGAAGTTTTCTACATCTGACTTATTTCAAAATTCTTTATGCAAGGAGCCAGTATAATGAACCCTATTTCACAGGATACCTTGAATCATGAAGAGATTAGGTGACTTGCTGAAATCCATGAGCGCTTGGAGCTAAGAAGAGAATCTAGTCCCAGTGGTCTTGCCCAGTGAATCACTGCATCATCTAAGTTATATTTTATGCCATCTAAATCACACATAATGTGTTGTCATCCAATTTGTCCCTATATATGTATTGTTCACATGGCACCTCATAATTATTCCCCTTCCCAATAATAGAACTGTTAAGAGTACTGGTTTCAACATGTGTTTATGCTACCCACTCTCTATGCGTACAACTTGTAAGCAAGTGTTCAGTTTATAATTCAAGAATACACAAGCCATACACAAAAAAAGGGAGTTTGGCCTAGCAACACTCAGTCTTATCCCAGCTGAATTTCAGCACCCTGGTTCCCTGTGTGGAATCCAGATTCCTCAGTCAGATGACTGCGGTTAAGTCTGAAAGATGGAGGGAGTCAGCCGTAGGCTTCTGTGTCCGAGTCCTACTGTGGTCGGAAGCTGGTTTATGATGTTAACTTGGGTCTATCTCCTTGCTAATACCTCTTATCTTCGTAACCTGTCACTTACTAATGAGACATCAAACTCGGTCCCTAAAGCGCTGAGGCTCCCATCTGATGAACTGCAACTTTTGTGGTGCACCTGTAAAATTTAGCACTAAAAATGTCACAGTAAGTCCTCAGCTGATGAAGGATGATATATCTTCTTTAATTCAACAGTGCAATGCATCATAAGAGATTCTGTCCTTTGGTGTATTCATTTAGACATACGTAAGACACAGGAAGGTGAAATTTAAATGGGCAGTCTTACAAAGTTAAATGAAACCACTAAGATTTCTTGATTTAAATTTCTGTCTTGCTTATGGAAGAAGCTGAGCTCTCTGCAGTTCAATTGCGTATGCATATTGGCAGTCAAAAAACAATCTTTCAGTTATATTGCCCTAACAAGTCAAAGATGACTTTTTAAAATGCCAACTATTTTTGTCAGTTAATAATTTAGATAATTCATCCCAATCTCCCAATTAGAGAAATCATCTAACAAGAATCTTCAAATGGCCATATGGTGTCAAGCCATACCCTCACATACCCTAGTATCTTTATAACAGTGGCCTTGAGCAGTTGCTAAGAGAAAAGGAAAAGAGTATAGTGATTATTCTCAACCTCTCTTGAATCAGGAAATGCAAGAGCATGGTAGCCTTTACCATTGTGAAAACAGTAATATTTTGAGTTAGTCATTAATTCCCAGATTTATCATCCAGGAAGAAGAGGCTAAAAGGAAAACTGTTTAAAATTTGCATTTACCTACTGAAAGTGAGATTTTGAAAGTGCTTGCAAAAATGTGAATTGGGAAATAAGAATGTTGAGTTGCTCTTCAAATACAGTTTTACTATTTTCATAATTTTTCTTTTTTAATTTAAATGATTGGTTTTGTTTCAGGTGGGGAATTGCTTGTGTGAATAGTTATTAATAGTATATAAAAACGTGATGCTATTGCTTGTATTATATTTGTGCTTAAGGAACCAACTGAGAATCTGTTTGCACTGCTTTATGATATCAGCAAAGATGGTTCCCACTCAAATATTTTCTAGTCCAACTAGAAGTGATATAAACTGATGTTAAAATGACAACATAGAGTATGTGTACTATGAAGCTTGAAATGCTAGAAATAATATGATGTAAAATGTGCAAGCATCTTGGCCTTCAGGTGACACTTACAGACTTTGTCAAGTGGATTGGTTAATTTATGTTTGAAGGAAGATGTTTGTTGTACATAAGACTCAGACCACTATTTTAGTGAACAATTCAATAGATTTTGACTTTTTCAAAATTAGTTGTGAACTGACTTCTTAGAAGGTTTTGTAAAACTATGGAATTTAACATATCAGACAGAACTGTTTATTTCACTGCCCCTCCATCCTACCACTTGCACTGGTAAGACTCATGGGAAGCCTGAGTATGGCAGAATTTTAATGTGAACTCCTCTCATAGTCACACTCCACTGTTACTATGACTCACGTAAACTGATAAATCAGCCTGGGATTACTGTCACGCTTTCACATCTGCTATTTATTGTTCTTCTGATCAGTTGCATTTTGACAATCTTTGTATCTCCACTTAACTGTGGCAGATCCCTGATTTTAATTTGGTTTTGGAATGCAGCCCCCTGTTGGCTATGATACTAAGAAAATTAGAACTATGTCATTGCTTTTATTGAACCAGATCCTTAAAAGAACCAAAGTTCAGTCTGTGTGCATACTTTAAACCTTAGCTCGCATTTGTTGCAGACAGCCTACTTGGGAGCCTGAGTCAAGGGTTTTGCCCAAAAGACTGTGTTTCTACCAGATAGCCTCAGTAACAACCCTTGCAACTTGCCTTCAGTTAACTTCTCTGATTTCCAGGATTGGCTCAGATTACTCCTATTTGATGAAACATGTTAGTTCATTCTACCAGTCTCCTTGTGAGGTCTTTCAGAAGTTCAAGAGAACATTTCCTTCTGAAGCTTAATCTTTTCTGTCCTACTGTAAGAGACAGCCTGGTTATTCTTAAATTGTTTCTCTTAAGTATGCAGATGCATCTTTGTTAAAGAAGGAGCCAGCTGCTCAATTTACTTGGCTAACAGTGAGCTTCTGTCCTGAAAAGCCTTTCTTCTTTCCCATTGGGACGTTACTCCTCAGGGGGGAATGTGTCTTAAGCTTGCATGAGGCCTTTCATTCTGTATCGGTCTGTTAAGTTTACTTAGTTTATAAATGGGATAAATATGTGTACCTACCACTAGCTCTTGACAGAACATAGACATGGTTATAATTAATCACTCTGGGGTGGCAGTGGATTAAGGAATATTGATCCCTAATGTCCTTCTTAGAAGGATGTTATACATGCATGGCATTGCCTTGTTGACTCTAAGTTTTATAATTAAAGGATTATAAAATCAGATTACAGTTAGAGTTAATAAGGAAAAGTTTGAGTGACAATGGACTCATCTCCTAAGGAATAATACAGAATCCTTGTTGCTTGAGACATTTAAAAATAGACAGGGCAGCTGACCTTTTCCATCTCTGACTCCTATGTTTCAAGCTTGGATTTCAAACAGCCTTGTCAAGCATTTGTCTTTGATATTTTTATTTTGAGCAATGAATTTTCGATGTTCAGAAGAACTTACTTTGCAGAGAATACACAAAGAAAAATTTTTAGGTTTAACAATCCAAATTTAATCATAACTCCTTTTGGTTGAACACATAATACATTTAAGGCTCGTATTCTGACTCAGGAGAGGCAGTTAATTGAAAAGAAGGATAACTTTATTTCAAATATAAAAAGAGTCTCTGTGTATTATGTTAATATTGTGGTTTTTAATACTGCACTTATTTTTATTTATGGTACCTTTAAAACCACAGTTTCTGAAAGGAAGTAGCTCTATAGTATTTAGTTGCTTCCAGCTGCAAGCTTTATCATGGAAGAACTAACTCATTGGGAAAGTGCAAGGCATGAAGAAAGTGTATGCTCAAGAATGAATTCTAAAAAAGATGCGCTTCTGAGAAACTTCTTTCACAGAACGCATGTTTCTTTCTAATTCAGCTGGGTTCAAGTAGAGAAGAAGGGCTACTGAAATCCCCACATTTGCAACATCATGGAATACGGTCGTACAGATGTCATTCTTTTGCAAACTGATGATAGTGGTTTAAGAAGGGTACTTTCGAGTACATTAGTAACAGAAGAAAATGTCACTGTGCAGAAGGTAAGAATTTCTGTAAAATGCAGTGAATTACGTTGTGGTTTTGGAACTATAGAAACAATGTTAGAGCACACACATAATAAAGGAGATTCTTTGGTATCTGTAGGAAGAAGAGTAAAGAATAGAAGTATCACCAACAAGTACATACTCAGTTTTACAATTGTAATCCCTCCTGTCACCTATGCTGGAGAAGATCCCCTCAATTAACTCCATGTTTCAATAACAAATAACCCCAAGCATATAAAAAGTCTCAAAGTTCATAATAAACATATGTGCAGATTAAAAGGGCTCATGAACTTGGTCAGCAAGGAAGAGTGGCTGTCAACAGAATCTGCAGAGAATAAAATATAAATAGCCGAATAGAGAGATCCTAAGCAGATTACAAGTTGGATCAATGACTACGTAGTGTAAGGACAGATTGTTTAGGGACCATTTCTTTCATTAATAAATTGATCAAAAAGCAGTGATACTCCAGCTTGCCAAGTGCAGTCAAACTACAAAGTTCAGTGTAGTCACAAATGATAATACTGCAGAATAAAATGCTGGAAAGCGTTGTCATCTCTTTTGTGAAACAGAAGATCCCTAGGCTGACTGTGCAGCTCTAAGGCTCCAGATATACATAAAATGTGAGTAATATGGCCTATCTATTCAGCTGGAACCAGCTGGGTCCAGCAGAGAGCAGCCCTGGCCTCTCCTCACAGAGGCCGCCCTGCAGCCCTCCTGTTGCCAGCACCTTGACATGTAAACTCAATGCAGAAGATCATTTAAGTCTACTAAGGCTTGAATGCTTTAGAGAGTGGGCTGTGTCTTCACTGGTTACACAACAGCAACCACATGGATATTCCAATTATGCCATTTCAAGGTGGAAAGCCTAGTTGTCTCTTTCTTGCTTTTCTTGTCACTCACTTCTGAGCAGAGTCTGCCCGTGAGAAGCTCCATATTAAGGCAGCCATCTTCCAGGCCCAAAGGTAGAAGAGCTCCGAATCTGGCAACTCATAGAGCTATTGGAGGAAAAGGGTACTGCCGTGTGCTCTTGAATGCATCCAAAAGAGGGGCTAGGGTGGAGTATTATCCTCTTACGGGAGCTACAACTACGGACAGGAAAGGAGAAAAGAAATTGGAAGCTCTGAACAGCCTAAGTAGAAGTCTGCAGGCTAACATAAGCTTGCACAGAGGTAAAGAGTCCAATAGCAAGAGAGGGATAAAGCTACTTGGAAGAAAGATGTTGAGAGAAAATCAATTGTAATGTGCTGAGAATAGGAAATGTAATTGATCCGTGCCCAGGGCCCTAGTCCTCACAAGAAGCAAAGCTGAGAAGTGTGACACTTGGTGTGCATTTAGGGTGCCTCTATCACTTTTACTGAGTTGCTCTGCGTTGTCCATATGTGTCAGAAGTGAGAAGTAAAGCAAATGACAACCACTCTAGGGTTGGAGAGGACATACAGTGAATTAAGAGATTATTAAAAGACTGAGAGAACAGAGGCTTCGAAAATAGTTGAGCTTCAGTTTCAAGAGAGAGCATTGGTAGGCTTAAATCAAACAAACTGCATGTGGAAACTGGGTGGGTTTGGTGGGTTTTTTTGCTTTCTTTTTGTGTTTTTTTGATGGAGGTATATTTTGGTTTGTGATACGGGTTTTTTTTCTGTTGGGAGCATGAGCAGTGAAGAATGCAGCTGCATTTAGCTCATATACAAATGGAGAGGTGATGTGTCCTAGTTACATGAATGGGAGAATGCATATGGGAGGAACTGGTGAAGGGACTTCTTTCATACCTTTTAATAAGTTTCAAGCCTCAGTAGAAGACACCGAATCTAGTTTTATGGTTGTGATTATGTATGTTCACAATCACTGTTACGTTTAAAAATGTTGCACATCAACTCTGACTCATTCCTGCTGTTAATCAATTGCAGCTGAAATTTCTTCTTACTGTAAAATGCATTACTAGCAAAATAGTGCTTTTTCACTTGCTTTCCATTTCAAAAGTAGCAGAAAATGTCTCCTCGTAAAAATAAGAGGAGAAACAAGTGAAGAGAGACATGAGGTCTGTGATTAATGTAAACCAGGAAGGTTCTGCTAAATTTGGTGGAACAGTTGCCAAGGATGGGAGCTGGGACCTGTAAGGTGCAGTTAGGCTTCTGTTATGTCTAAGCAAGCAGCCTGTGAAGTATCTTTACTGCATTGTATTTTCTTCTCAATAATTTTTTATTTTTTAAAAAAAGTGTCTGATTTACAGTAATGCTTTCCATGCAGGTTAAGTATTAAATTATTATACATCTTGTATGCAACAAAAACTGTCTGATTTTATTTCCCAGGTAAATCTTAAAGAGAAGTCAAGGTGAATTGACATTAGCGATTGCCGAATAGACAGATGAATTTATCCTGCTGTAATGTAGCTGAAGCCAACAGAATCATGTAAGAGATTAACTTCACCCACAATGTTGCTGCTTTTTTTCTATTGCATACTGTGGTTTTCCATGCAGCTGAAGAACATATATCTTTTAATCTCAGTATTTGGATATTCTTATGCATTCTTTCTGGGTGGAAGAAGTGCAGCCCTCATGTTTACTCTTGTGGCTTTGCTACTCTTAATCTGTACACCACCTTCTTCCCTTACATAGATAAAATCACTTGTTTGCCTTAACTTAAGAAAGAACTTTCATTCCTCCCAAAGGCATCAGACATATTTGGTTATGGTTTTTTGAGTTAAAATAAAAATCTCTTCAAACACAAAACAGCCTATGGGAGTTAGCTTGAATTTGGGGGGAGGGGAGGGGAAAAGAATGCCCATGATTTCCTATTTCCAATGAGACATGGAAATAAACAAAAAAACCACTTTTAAAGTGCAGCATCCCTGCTGGAAGGGAGGGGCAGGGGGGTAAAGGTAAGCACAGCAATCACCACTGTTCCACAGGAGCCATAAAATCCTGAGTTCCACTTCGGATTTGCTCCTCAAATGAAGTGTGTCCCTGTGGCAGTTCTGAAGCTTGAAAAGCTTTGTTCTCAGCTGGAGTGACAGACTCAGCTTTATTACTGATGTTCAAATACTTCTTTGTAACTCAAGAAAATAATTCTTTAAGAAGGCTCATGGGTATTTGATCCTTCTGAGAGATGGATCAAAAATGGCAGCCACATGCAAGTCTTCTGTCAAATTTCTGTTGTCATTTAAAATTTGAGCACTGTATAATTAAAATCTATATAGCAACCCCCTGAGAAACAATATATTTTGTCTTAAGTGTGTCACAGATTAAGGAAGATGCACATGCTTTCCAGGAAGGAAGATGAGTTATCCAAATCATTTTTAGTTCCCTTACCACAGCATTTGCATTGTATGTGTTTTATTTGAATCAATGTCTTGAACTAATAGATGCTATACTGTGAAAATGTAAACAAAGCCTGTGTCCTTATAGTTGTGGTTGAAAATTTTGAAATGCAATTGCAGAATTTCAGGCATGTACAAGTTGCAGTATTTTTTTCTCAGAGTATCTGAATACAGAAGAAAACAATGCTAATAATTAGCTTTTAATATTCCTTTACAGTAAGACAATGACTCCCTTTCTTGATCTCTCACTGTGATACGTATTTATAAAGCCCCTAAAATTCATGCAGTATAAATGAGTGGACATTTACTGTAACACCTGGACAACAGGAGAGGCATGTGAGGACAAAGAACTTGGGAGAATTTTCTGTGTGCCTAGGTCCATTGGAAAGCTCGAGTTTGCTCCCAGCTCTTGGTGTTTAAAAACAACGAGTCCTTGTATTTCCTTACTCTTTTGTAGGTATACAGTCGCAAAGTACAAATAGTTACTGTGATAAAGGATACTGATCCTTACACTAGTTGAAAGTTTAAACTTGATATTCTAACAGTACTCTGTGTTTTAATTTCTGCAGAGCTGTCTGAAAGTACACCCATTAATATGTTTTACGGTAATAAAGCTTATTAGACTTTGAAATTCATTTTATGATGTCTGCCCCTTGAGCAATGTCTTGAGTGGGACGAGTGCATTTCTAAGAGGTCTGACCACTATTTCTGAATTACCTGTATGCAAGTATATTAAAATAGACCATTGTACCAGAAGCTACGGAAGTTGACTTCAAAAGATGAGTAGACAATACTAGCATAACAGATTACATTGTGTAGCTGGCATTGTCTAGTTTCAGTAAAATGTGTTCTAATCCATATGCTTGCTCTTCAGTCATAAATGGCATTTACAGAGAGTGACAAAAATTCTGTTGGTTTTCTCAATAAATTGTCTGAAGGGAGGCTTCACGTTAAGCAGTTACACATTTTATTCTGTGCTATGTTATGGAGTCTGTTTTCACACAGGTTTCATTTTTTTCTTTCATATTTTATTCTTCTGTTACAGGCTCAAGGAGCACAGAGAAAAAGAGACAAAATCTTTCCTTAGGCTGTTACCATACTTCTGAATATACCTATTTTTCATTTTTTTAATAAGAAGGCAAAATAATCCAAAGTCTCAATAATGAACAGTCCATGGTGCACACTATTTTAGGGGAAAAATTTCAAGGAATAATTTCAAATAGCATTCTTAACTGATGTGTGTTCTGTTCTGTAATTCAGCTTGTATGTGCCCTTATGTATACATTTAAATTATACTTTCATTCAAGTTAAGATAATTATGATGAAAATTATGTATACGTAAGAAACAATAGTCGAACTATTTCGGTTGTGTCCAAAGTTCGGGGTTATTTTCAGCTATTTCAGGAGTTAAATAACAACATGATAATTTTGAAAGAGGATAACTATAAGCAATTGTATCTTTTTAGCTGTTCCTAGGGGTAGAATAAAGTAAATATTCTATATTCCCCTTTCAGATTTTGAATGTTGTGAATTCATTATGCAAAATTGCTATTATCATAGAACAGCCTAAGAAAATATTGTGTTAGTGCTTGCTAACTTTAAAGCCTTGCTAATATTTTTGAACATAGGCCATGATTAGTTGCTTTTGAATCCATTGAACTTACTTAAACATTATAAATCCTTGTACAGATACTGAGTGCTGCTTTTGATTCAGCTGAAACTGATTCCTAATTGATTTAAAGTAAACCAAAACAAACCTGGCTTAATTAGGAATAAGTGTTTGTTGGGCCTCTGTGACAATAGAATCATAGAATCATTTAGGTTGGAATGGATGATACTTTAATAAATTTAAGGAGTTTATACCTGTCCTGGTTTTGACCACAATGCAGCTAATTTTCTTCCCAGTAGCTACCGTGTTTTGGATTTAGTATGGGATTTGATGTGTTAAGAATGTTGATAATACACTGATGTTATTAGTTGCTGCTAAGAGATCAAGGACATTTTCCAGCTTCCCAGGTTTTGCTAATGTGCAGGTGCAAAAAGCTGGGAGGGGTATAGCCAGTACAGTTGACCCAAACTGGCCAAAGGAAGTATTCCATACCATAGACGTCATGCACTGTATGTAAGTGGGGGTTGGCCAGTGGGCTGGGCACCTTTTGTTCGTTCATGCTTTTGTTTGTTCATTCGCTCAGCTGTTCATTCCCTCTCTCGCTCTCTCTGGAACTTGCAGTTCCAAGATTGCTGCTGGGGAAATCGCTGTTCTGAGATCGCTGCTCAGGTTTGTTCTAAGAACACGCTCAGTTTCACTTCGTGATCGCTGCTTGGGACGGGCTGCATCGGTCGTCAGGTGGTGAGAAATTGTGCATCGTTCATTTTGTATGTTCTATTATCATTGTATTTTATTATTATTATTAATATATAATATTATTATTATTATCTTTTTCTTTGCTGTCCTAGTGAACTGTTTTTATCTCAGTCCACAAGTTTTCCTTTCTTTATGATTCTTCTCCCCACCCCACTGGGGAGGCGGGGAGTGAGCAACTACATAGTATTTGGTTACTGGCTGGGGTTAAACCACGACAATATCTTTCTTCTCCATGGAAGTAAATCTCAGCAGGAGGAGTATGCTTTTAATATATAGATCAATAAACAGAATATGCTAGCCAGGCCTCTGTAGCATGTCATTTTTCTAACGCAAAGAATAGTTCTTCCTTTCTTCAGCTGACTGCTCTAGAGGATCTGAATCCTGCTAGAGGCCATTCAACTTCAGTATCTCCGCAACTGTAGCGCTCATCATTGATATTGCACTAGAATGAAGCAGAATTGATACTGTAGTATGCTTAAGCTAGCAGCAATGGATATTGGACAACCTATGTTAACTCAGCATAGCTTGGTACACATTTTCCTTAAGCCAAGATACTTAAATAGAAGTTCTTCAAACTAGATTTGGAGGAACAAAAAGGAAAGACATTTCAGATGTTTATCTTCAATTGTAAAGAACTAAAGCTGACCTTTTCTACAAGGTTTCTAACTTTTCTCAAGCTAGTACTTTAAAAATTAATATTATTGCTCCAAATATTTGTTATATGTAAACAGTTCGAAGCAGGAGTGGAGGTATCCTCTCGACACTTCCATGTCTCCTTGTTTTTCAAACAAGGAGAGGCACCCAAACATGAATTAACTTGTTCAGTCTTAGAGAGTTCAAGTACATGCTAAGTTACCAGAGCTTGTAGAATTACAAAGTACTCGCTGATCCATGGTAACTACATATTTCAGAGGTAAGATAAAACATTCAGGATCCAACCTTTTTCACAATAATCATTCCTACTGTATTGGGTTTGTGTGGCAAGGTTTTGGTAGCAGGAGGTTGCAGGTGTGGCTACTTTTGGGGTATGCCAGAAGCTTCCTCCATGTCCAATAGAGCCAATGCCAGCCGGCTCCAACATAGGCCTGCCACTGGCCAAACCTGAGCCAATATCAGCGATGGTGGTAGCGCCTCTGGGATAACATATTTCAAAAGGGAAAAAAATTGCTGCACAACAACAGCTGGAGAGGAGTGAGAATAGGTGAGAGCAGCAACTCTGCAGACACCAAGGTCAAGGAAGAAGGAGGGGGGAGGAGGTGCTCCAGGCACCAGAGCAGAGATCCATTCTGATGCTATTTTCTACATTAAGAAACAATAAAAATATTGTGCCAGATGCACCCTTGAAGAGGGCTTCAATTCAGAATTTTGAGTGGATAGAGAAGAACTGAAAGAGGCCTGAGTGCACCCCTTCAGTTTTCTCTCTCCAATAAAGCATAAGAAAACTTTTGTGGCTTATGTTTATTGAGACTGAAGGTAGCAAGCATCTGAAATGAAATGAAAAGTGGGTGGTAATTCTTCTAAGCTGTAGTGAGAAATACAGCATTAAGGTCTCTCTTACTCATCTTTCTTACTGCAGAAAGAGGGAACTGGGGTAATACACGGCTGAGATGATCACAACAGAGAATCTGGCAGAAGAATTCTCCTGAACAAGCTGAACAGTAGCCAGTGATTTGGGCTTTGCTATTTCTCCGATTGATTTTTTTTTTTTTTTTTTTTAAACTTTTTTGTTTGCTTCAGCTCTCCTCTGCTTGCTTCTTGCATTTGGAAGGACCCAGCAGAATAGAACTAAATTCGGGCAACTCCTTGATCTTTTTTGCTTAAAGAAATTTTACTACGGGTTTCTCTACTCTAGTGAAGGCAAAAGCATGATTTGTTGTTATGTATTCTAAAAAACAGGCTGGGAAGTGTTCACATGAGATTAATATTTTTCTGCTTTCCTGTAGTGTTGTGTTTGTTCTCCAAGAACTCATGGCACTGCCAAAGAAGAAATGGAATAAGCACAAGGAAAATAGTTGCAATGTTTGGAGCTACAGATAATTTTTTATTTAAATAAAACTTAGTTTTTCCTTTTGTACAGAAGACAAGTTTAGTGGGAGAGATTCGACTTTACCTAGGCGCACCTTTCCACACTCATCCTTGCAGTGTCTCTGTCTCCTTTGCTGCTCATTGATACCCATGTGGTGGGAAAAATCTGATGATTAATGGCAATACAACCAGCTTTTGAAATGAGCACCAAAATTCATAATTTGTTTTCAGAAACAATCCACTCTGTAATCCAAGTTGGAGGGGAGGAGATGATGTCATCTGGCCTTGTTAAAGCTGGAAAGAGGAGAACAGGATCACAGTCCATAAAAAATAACAAAATAAGGGCATATTAGCATAACACTCCTCTACTTGGGCATGACTATATAGGGTAAAGAATAGAATCTCTTTATGGTGATAGAACAAGTGACTTTTTAAAAATAATCACAAGATGTAAATAAATCCAAAGAGAAGTAGAGCATTATTACAGAATATTTTTTTACATCTGGGTAAAATGTTTTGTGTTGCTTCATTGTTATTTACCAAAAGAGTTTATGCTCAGTGAAGATATTTTTATTCTTTCTGTGCCTGAAGTGTTTAATTTTTCCTTATTGAATACTTAGCCATGATTAAAGCAATGATATCTGAAAGCCATCAAGGAGCAGCTTTTTTGCCTGTTCTCTCTCTTTCCTTGTAAGAAGAGATATGTTGTTATAGTAGCCATATCATAGTCATCTCGTATGCTGAGCATCTCCTGGAGGTCAGTTCTTGGTATGTTTTTAGTGACTGCTGGGAAGCACCTGTGACTCTTGTAGCTCATGATTTGACTTAGGAAATCAATAAACTAAACATACTGTATTCACACATTTTTCCTTAGACTCTCCTGCCCACCTGAAATGTATATATACTCTGATGCTCTGTAAGATAGAAGAGCATTATCTTTACTATTTCTGTTGTGTATGTGATTGTGTTTCTCCACTAAATCAATTCCAGATCACTTGATCCTTACAGATCCAGGTCCTTACAGATCCAACCCAGGAATATTCCAATTTGTAGTATTTATTCACTAGATAACAAATCCTGCCAATTCAGGGTTTCCAGCTTTTTCACAATCAACTTTTAGTTCCTTCTGAAAACCTTTTTTCCCTGATGCAGTTCTTTATTAAGGGGATTGCAAGGAAGGATAGAAGAGAAAAATTCTGACAGGGCAACCTGGCATAATGGAAAGGATGGAAGGATGTTTTTTTAAAAAATACAGGTTTGGTTTGGGGTATTTTTGGAAGGGAGAGTCAGTCAAAGATTGTTTCCGGATAACTTGCCTTACTTTTTTCTAGTATGGATAGAAGGGGCAAGTTAGGGGAAAAAGAAAATGATCCTTTGAGAGACATAAGGTCTTATAGAAAAAAAGATTTTTTTTTTTCTTTAATAGGTGTAATATCTTCTTATGTAGGGGACCTTGATAGTTGTGTTCCTGAAGAAGTGGTGGGTAATAACATTAGTCCTTTACTCTTTGCTTGCCCCCATCCAAAGAAGCACTTTGAAGGAAGCCTCTTTTCTGTCAAGATTTGTGTTTCAGGTGCTCATGGTTACCATCGTGACAACACCACATAGAGATTTCTTCCAATGCATCTTAACACTTTAAAGTTCTACTTGGAGTTCTGTTGGAAAGAGGTAGTAGGATCATTCAGCATATTGGTTAAGACAGTCCAACCATTGTCTTAGGATAGGACTAAAGGGGGAAGAAGGGGAAGTATTTGCCTGGTTTTTTGGTGGGTTTTTTTTTTCAGATGACTTAGCATGAGGTATGTCATATTTTGCTACGACTTGGAGATTTATTTAATTCTGAAGGTTCTTCAGAATATTCAGTTCTACTGATAATTACTTAACAGCATCTCTTTTGAAAAGTGCTAAGACCTTGGAGTTAATGTTCACATTGTGTATTAGCCTTGGAGCACAGTAGTGAACACATAATAATCATAAAAGTCCTCTAGATCTATTATTATCCCTCACAAATATGGAAAGATATTTGTGCATTCAGTATAGAGCTTGGCTGAGGGTCTTCACTCATTTTGAGATAGCTGTAGTTCTGTTGGTCTATACGCCTCTCTTAAACTTTACTGTACCATTTTTATGATTTCTGTTCAACCACTTTTTGATTTTAAACTTCCACTGCTGTGCTCTGCCTAACTCCTTTCCCAAATTCATGGCAAGGGTGTAGTCAGCAAAAATGGAGCTTTCAAATGCTCAGTAGATTTGCTCTGATATAGCTCCAATACGGCTAGCCAGACTTGTACAATGGCATTGCTGTATAGAAAGAAGTTTGCAGCTATCTACTCTCAGCAGCCATGAAGAATGTGCCATCTCTTGGGATGTCCACGGTCCTACCTGGAGCAATAGCTAAACATAAAAGCTCATGATAATGCTGTTATGAGCAGTGTTGTGGTTTAACCCCAGATGGTAACTGAATACCACGCAGCTGCTCACTCACTCCCCCACTTCCCAGTGGGGTGGGGAGGAGAATTGGAGAGAAGGGAAAACTCACGGGTTGAGATAAAAGCAGTTCACCAGAACAGCAAAGGAAAAATATAAAAATATATTAATTTTAATAATAATAATAATAATAATTACATATATAAGGATAATAGAATATATAAAACAAACGATGCACAATTTCTCACCACCCGATGACTGATACAGCCTGTCCTGAGCAGCAGTCAGGGAGCAGGGGTATTCCCCCAGCTGTCCCAGAACAGCAAGTTCCAGAGAGAGTGTGAGGGAACAAACAGCTGAACGAACGAACAAAAAGGCCCAAATGAACGCAAAAAAGGAAAAACAGGGAACAAAAGCAACCAGAAGGGAAGCTTAAAGGAAGTGGCCCACTGGCCGACCCTCACTTATACCGGTCATGACGTCTATGGTATGGAATACTCCCTTTGGCCAGTTTGGATCAACTATTCTGGCTATACTCCTCCCAGGTTTTCGCACCTGCACGTTAGCAAAATCTGGGAAACTGCAAAATGTCCTTGATCATTTAGCAGCAACCAGCAACATCAGTGTGCTATCACCATTCTTCACACACTAAATCCAAAACACAGGAGCTGCTGAAGACAAAACTAGCTCTGTCCCAGCCTAAACCAGGACAAGAAGGTACAGTAGGAAGATGTTTGGCTGTTAAGGCAGTATAATTGAACAGTCTTTTGCTATTTCATCTAAGAAATACATGGCAAACTGCTTTCAGTCCGTGGTCTACTCACTAGACCTCACCAAGTTTCCATATATTAAAACAGTTCCAGTGTATTTTCATGCTTTAGATCAGTTCTTTAATTTGAAATTCAAGTCTTGTCTTCTTGTGTAGATTTACTAAGAATAATAGTATAATTGAGTAGATTTTCCTATGAAATATACATGAGATATTTTACTGTGCAGTGGTGTTGGAGGTACTTGTAATTATGCAGTTGACTTTTGCTATAACAAGGCTTTTTTCAGCTGATAGATAGTTGAGCTCTGCGAAGAAAAGTGTCGATAGTCCTTGCATTTCCAACTCTGCATTGTAATTAGGGATACTGAAATAACTCTGCAGTTCCCTGATTTTGTATATTGTCTTGCAAATCTGTTTCATAGTCTGCTTGTCAAAACCAGCAAAGCAGGAAAACTAGCTTTGAATAGTGTTCTGTGGTGCAGAAAGAGTTGTTGTTCTATCTGCTACAGACATTATAAAGGCTCTCAGTGTAGAGTCATTTGTGCAGTAGTTTTGAGGCCACTGGAATTATTTTTTAAATAAGATGATATGCACTGTTAGCTAGAACAATGGGGTTTGTATTTATTCTTTGTTATAAACATTCTTATTCAGTGAAAGATTTTTTGTTTGATATTTCACTTCAGGAGTGATTCATGATGAAAGTGTGTTGAATGCAAAAATATCAATTAATGGGTTATGCTATAAACTTTTTATCTACTGAAACTGAAATTAGTGAATTTATTGAAATGTTGTATTTCTTTTTGCAGAACCATGCAGAGGTATTTGTGTCATCTATGTGTATGTACGTGTGCAGTATTTTTCTCAGTGAGTGAGTGAAATGCCTTTGGTTGCTGTTTGTGTCAGAGATTAGTCGGAATGCATGGAGCTCTGCCAGGGAACAGATGATGAGCCAGCAGAGGACTGGTGGGTCAGGATTAAAGGACAGACCAACATGTGTAAAGTTGTAAGACCACCTGATTAGCAAGTAATGTATATGAGGCCTTCTTCAGACAACTGGAAGAAACCTTGTGTTTGGAGGCCTCGGGCCTTATGAGGAACTAGGTGATCAAGGAGCTGATGGGGAAGATGATACTCTGCTGTACCTGATATGTACAGATAAGGAGGAACTGGTCAGGGGCGTGAAAGGCAGCGGTATCCTTGGCTGCCTGCAGTGAACGTGAGATGGTGGAGCACAGGATCCTGAGAGAAGGAAACAAAGCAAATAATAGCAGGATCACAACCCTGAACTTCAGGAGAATAGACTTTGACCTGTTCAGGAATTTGCTTAGAAGAATACCATGGAATAAAATCCTGGAGAGAAGAGGGGTCTAAGAAACCTAGTTGATTTTCAACATTCATCCACTCCAAGCCCAAGAACATTCCATTTCTATGTGCAGGAATTAAAGCAAAGGTAGCAGGAAGTTTGCACGGATAAAAAAGAGGCTCCTGAGAAAACTTAGTTATAAAAAAGTGGAAACAGGATCAGGTGATCCAGGAGAAATACAGAGACAGTGCGATAGAAAGAGTGTTGCCACTAGGTCAAGGGAGGTGATTCTTCACCTCTATTCAGCCCTGGTGAGGCCACATGTGGAGTGCTGTGTCTGCTTCTCGGCTCCCCAGTGCAAGAGGGGACTATGTAAGGTTACTATTTAATGGTTCTGTGATTCTATAAGAGAGAGGTGGAGCTAGTGGAGAGAGAGAAGGGCCACTAAGTTGATTAAGGGTCTGGAGTATCTCTTCTATGAGGAAATGCTGAGAGAGCTGGGACTGTCCAGAGTTTATGACCACACAACGCAAATATTCCAATGTTCCAGGTCCCACTCCAGCATTAAAATTGCCCTGTGCTGAGACTACCTAGAATTGTTGGCAGGGACAGTTATGATGTAAAAGAAGAGATTAATTTATTCTGTTCAGTGTATTTGTATGATCTACCACTCATACATCTCAACCAGGAAGCTGCAAATGAATTCAGAGTTCAAGGCCTGGTCATATGGTTGGTCAATGGTCATTTGAGATTGTTAGTGTTAGATGAGGAAAATATTTTGAAATTATATCCAGAGGAGTATATTCTATACTGAAAAATGTTATGCAGGCTAAAAGTTACATATGCTGAAAAACCAAGCACTCAGAAGTAAGCAAACAGTATTGGTAGTGTTATTTCTGTTTAGTTCACTTGTACACACACATTTTAATCTAATGATATACTTTTCTCGCGGGTTCCTGGTCTGTTTTAGTTCACAAATTGGTATCTGAAAAGGAAAGTGCATGGGTTGCAGAGATAATTGTAAATACTGCATTTTCTAATGCTGAAATATTTACATTCGTAACTTTAGTTATTTACTACTTGAATGAAACCCCTTTAAACATTAGCTAGCAAAATACACAACTCGTAATGAGAATTGATGGGTGTCACATTTGGGTGCAAGATTCATGTCTGTATAAAACATAGCATGAGGGTTTTTTCTGCAGAAAACAGACTGAGTAGGAATATGACTTCGGGGTCTCTTCTTGGACCTTTTTTTCCAGGCTGAATTAACTTAATGAGATGAACAGGATGAATTAGAGGTAGTTGCCTGTGTTTCTTTAGTACAGGCGGAATATGTTTAAGTGATCATAAGTTATTACTTGCTCTGTTTTTCCTCAAAATATTCTGTGCATATAGTCTGAAAACGTCCCAGTTTATAACTGGCAGTTACCCGATTTGGGTAGAAAACAAAACCAGCAGCAACCATGGCAACCTACACCGGTTTATACCGTAAGCCGGTTTTCCTGGTTTTGAGTCTCACTGAAGAGAGAGACAGTTCTGCTTGTATTCAAAATTCTGAGCCAGGAGAGATTCCAGCTGTGCTCTTTGTTAGTGCACTGGAACTAGATACAGATGGAAGATATATTTTGGGAAGAAGTCCAACACTTAGAGACTTTTGCACCTATAGTTTCTCAGAAGTTCTGTACTGATTTAGAACTTTAATATGTACAGGGTTTTTCTTCCTTTTTTTATTCTTCTCTGGAAACAATGTATTTTCTATGGTATACGGACTCTGTGGCCAAAAATTGCTTGTCTACAAACTTCTTCAAACTTTGCTAGCACTCTGTGTAATGTCTGAGGTTTCAGGAATTACAATTTTATCCTTTAAACTGCTCATATAATTCTTCTGAAATGAACACCTAGAAAAGTTGGGTTTTGAGGCCTACAAAATAGCAGCTGAGGAGTGTTCTTAGTTGGCAGAGAAGACTGCACTTCAGGTGGGACACTGCAATCTGCTACAGGCTTACAGGATGCCTGTGACATAGAAACCAGGGTGTTTAGAGGAAGAAAGATTTGAAGAGACATTGGACTTAAGGGACAGTACTGAATAGACTGTTCGTTGCAGAAAATCAGGTATTGCACCAAAGTGCCTTTCATGTGTCCTGAATGAAAAGCATTGCATCTTTTACTTCTAAAAGAAGGGCTATTGTTAGGCCTTTACAGACTTTTAGTTTTTTTCAAGTTTGGTTCTTTCAGGAAAGATACGTAAAGACTGGTGTGGGGGAGTGAGGAGAGTCTGCCTTGTATTGTTGTTACTGTTCTTATTGTGACAACCTCTTAGTAAGCTCTGAATAGTCGGTGAATCCCATCTTCTAATTATCAAGCCCATAACAGATTGGCTGCAGGGCTTTCAAGTTGATCTGAATTGCTGTTTTGAGATGGAAGGCAGGGGTGGATTTAGTCATCAGTGCTTCATACAACAACAGATTGGGTCTTTGGATATTACATGGCTATAATCATTAAGATTCAACATGAAAAGTAGTTTTCACTGACTTGGAAGTTACAGGAGATAATAAAATGTAAAGGAAGCTGTCTGTGAAAAACAGGGAGGTAATGTGTCTCCAAGTGTTTTGATGAAAATTCATTTGAAATACAAAGCAAGGCTTCTGGTCACCCAGTATACACTAGTTTGATTGGGCACATAGAGTCATAGTATGGTTTGGGTTGGCAGGTACCTTAAAGATCATCTAGTTCCAAACCCCTGCCATGGGCAGGGACACCTTCCACTAGACCAGGTTGCTCAAAAGCCCCATCCAACGTGGCCTTGAATGCTTCCAGGGATGGTGCATCCACAACTTCTCTGGGCAACCTCTTCCAGTGCCTCACCACCCTCACAGTTGAGTTTCTTTCTAATATTTAATCTAAATCTACCCTCTTTCAGTTTAAAGCTATTACCCCTTGTCCTATCACTACATGCCCTTGTCAAAAGTCCCTCTCCAGCTCCCTTGTAGGCACCCTTTAGGTACTGGAAGGCTGCTGGAAGGTCTCCCTGGAGCCTTCTCTTCTCCAGGCTGAACAACCCTAACTCTCTCAGCCTGTCCTCACAGGAGAGGTGTTCCAGCCCTCTGATCATTTTTGTGGCCCTCCTCTGGAGTCGCTCCAACAGGTCCACGTCCTTCTTGTGTTGGGGGCCCCAGAGCTGAATGCAGTACTCCAGGTGGGATCTCACAAGAGTAGGGTAGAGGGCCAGAATCACCTCCCTCGACCTGCTGGCCATGCTTCTTTTGATGAAGCCCAGGGTACAGTTGGTTTTCTGCTGGGTCATGTTGAGCTTCTCATCAACCAACACCCCCAAGTCCTTCTCCTCAGGGCTGCTCTCAATTTGTTCTCTGTCCAGCCTGTATTTGTGCTGGGGATTTCCCCAACCCATGTGCAGGACCTTGCACTTGGCCTTGTTGGACTTCAGGAGGTTCACACAGGCCCACCTCTCAAGTCTGTCAAGGACCCTCTGGATGGCATCCCTTCCCTCCAGTGTGTCGACCACACCACCCAGGTTGGTGTCGTCAGCAAACCTACTGAGGGTGCATTCAATCCCACATATAGCACCACGCCGCATAATTGCATGCTTTGTTCAAAAAAACAGTCACAAACATAGGTTACAGAGCACAGAATGTATATTTCTGCACAGGTTAGTAAAACCCTTAAATATTTATCCAGTGGTTTGTATTGTTGCCATGTCAATCTACTAGTTCAAAGGAGTTCTGGGAAAAGATATGAGAGAAGATCTGTCAGATGAGGAAACTCTGTCAAAAGAATGATACCATGGGGCTCCCTTATAATAAGGGCTATGTCTACATTTCAAAGTAGGTGCCCTCTGTGATGTGCCCTGCGTTTCTGATTGCCTAATTATCCAAATGAGGATTCTCTGTCACGCACAAAAGTTCCCTCTCTGCCCCGATTCTGTGCAAGTAGGATGTGGGAATTTAGACTACAAGGTGCTTTTTTTGATTTTCTTGATTCACTGATTATTTACATCTGCTGTCTTTACATTTCCAAGACTTAAACTGTACTTTCTGTGAATATGTTTAACCTGGGTTTTTTTAAGTATTAGTCCACATGTCAATCAATGCCCATTTCAGTTCTCCTTTGTCAATACCAATATTGTAATACGATGAGTATTTTTTTTAACAAAAGTAGATATTTGTTGTCATGCTCACTGAAAGGTGCACACCAGTACCCTGTTCTACCTGCAAAATGGCTGGTTTCAAATGCCTAAAAAGTACTTTCTCTCCTTGTTCTTGTCTTACTCTTTTGGTGTATTTTCTTTTTCTCAAAATCACAGAATCACAGGATGGTAGGGGTTGGAAGGGACCTCTGCAGATCATCTAGTCCAACCCCCCTGGCTCAAGCAGAGTCACCTAGACCAGGCTGCACAGGATCACATCCAGATGGGTTTTGAATATCTCCAGAGGAGACTCCACACCCTCCCTGGGCAGCCTGTGCCAGGGCTCTGTCACCCTCACAGTGAAGAAGTTTTTCCTCATGTTCAGGCGGAACTTCCTGTGTTCCAGTTTGTGCCCGTTGCCCCTTGTCCTGTCACTGGACACCACTGAGAAGAGTCTGGCCTCATCCTCTTGACACCCACCCTTGAGATATTTATAAGCATTGATGAGGTCCCCTCTCAGTCTTCTCTTCCTCAGGCTGAACAGCCCCAGCTCCCTCAGCCTTTCCTCATAAGAGAGATGCTCCGGTCCCCTCATCATCTTTGTAGCTCTCTGCTGAACTCTCTCCAGTAGTTCCATGTCTCTCTTGTACTGGGGAGCCCAGAATTGGACGCAGTACTCCAGGTGTGGCCTCACTGGGGCAGAGTAGAGGGGGAGGATCACCTCCCTGGACCTGCTGATGACACTCTTCCTAATGCATCCCAGGATACCATTGGCCTTCTTGGAAACAAGGGCACATTGCTGGCTCATGGTTAACTTGTTGTCCACCAGGACAAAAATTTGGATCACTCTGTTTTGGTGCCCATATTGTGTGAATGCTCCATTACTCCTAGGAGTCTTTCTGCAGTCTGGCAGGTTTCCCCTCATCAAAATGTAAGGTGATTCAGTTGGTCTAGGAGCTACTTTAAAAGGCAGTACTATACCAGATCTCATTCCTTCTGCCTACTGCAGTCCTCCAACACAAATCGACAGGCAGCTGCACTTTCAGCATCATGTTATAAAAACACGTCTGTCAAGTAGCTAGGTAGCCTTACCATTTTGGTGTGTTATAAAAGGATTTACAGAATGCATTTTTTAAATGCATCAGGCCCTTGAAGAGTTTACATAAGGCTCAGAAGGGATGTGGCTCTTGCTGCAGAGCTATCTTGGAGCAAAGAGAGGGATATCTGTCTTCACAAATCTGCCTTATTCTCTGTAAGCAAAGCAACCTCATACTGAGAGTTGGAGTGGAGCTCTGAGCAATCTGAGTAGAAAATAAAAAGAACTGCTAAAAATAGCACGTTAATAACTATCGTAAGGTGGCTTGATCACATTGAAATACAGAGAAAGGAAATGTGTTGTATAGGATGTTACTGATATATCAAAGAAGTTTTTGAGTGTGCACTGAATTTGTAGCATGCCTTTCTATATCTGCCAATATTAATATCAGAAGGGATAGTTGTGATATAAAAGAAGAGGCTTAATCAGTCCTCTTGCTTTCTCATGCGTGTTTCCCATGTAAACTGATTTAATTTCGCCTTAAACTCTTTGATATAATGAGACCACCCATATGCCCTGGGAGAAGAGAATGTGCAAGTGGGTTAGAGATGGACGAGTGGGATTTCAAATAGGACTTCCAATAGAGCGGAGTCCTAAGACTAACAATACAGGGAGTAAGTGAAAGACCTAGTGGAAACACGGAAGACAATGTTTGAATAAGAAATTAAATATAATATTAGTGATTTTTTGCAGTGTTGGAACAGAAGGAAGAGATCAGAGTATTCAAAAAATAAATGGAATGTCTAACCAAAGTGAGATGGATTGAGGTGTGTAGGTAGGGTCGAAGAGTTGAGTAAAGGCAAGGTGTGCAATACATAAACTAAATTATACTAAATTATACTTTTAAAAGGTTAAGTCCCAGTGAAATATCTTCTCAGTAATAGTTCGTTTGGTATTGCCTATCTTAGGTTTCAAAAGAAGGGGAACTGAATCACTGTCTTACGGTCCTACTGCTGGAATTCCGTCCCTTTTCTGGATAATGTTATCTTATTGATTTGTTTTCTTCTTAAGAAGTGTTTTGAAGAGTAGAACTTTGAGGTTTTGATAGATTACATCTGAAAAGCAGATGACAGTTTTTTCCCATTATATATAATAAAATGTGCCAAAAAGACTGATCACAGATCTTTGAAGTTCTTTTCTGTAGTTACTCCGTTTTCAGGGTAGTCTTGAAATCAAAAAGTTTAGAGATTGTTTGGAAGAGAGGCAGGATCAGGTGAATAGGAATGAGGTTTTCTTATTAAGTTTTTGTATTTATTTATTCATTGTATTAAAATGACACCTCACAGGATATTAATTTTCAGTGTGAGTGTGTTTCATTATGCCTCAAAGGCCTAACTTGATATGTAGCAAGGGGACGTGACTAACGCTATTGATTCCTGTTACCACGAGAACCAGACCACTTCAGATGAGAGAGCTGTGCATTGTCTAAACAGTCTGGGAATAGTTTCAGTTTATGTTGCCTTCTTAGCTGCCTCTGGCAAATAGCAGATTTCAGGTATTAATCTTTGCAAATGAATGCAAAACAAAAATATTTTTTTAAATGTAACATGAGTCATGAAGTTGCAGCATTAAAATTTACAAGTGAGAACACTGAAAAATTAGATTCTCACTGCAAGTGTTTCTGAGGCCAGTAGATTTATATCAAACACAGGCTCCGTTATACAAGTTATCTGTATTGCCATATGGGCCATGGCTACCTTCATATATATATATGTGTGTCTGTGTGTATATATATGTACTAAGGCAGATCTTTAAGCAACATAGAGGAGGTAAAACTGTGTATTTCAAATGAAATAACAGTTTTACATACTCCATCTTTTTGAATTTACCAGGTGAGACTGTAACAGTGGTTTACTGAAGGTGATACAATGATCTTGTTTTTAAAAAATAATAATTTGCCTGTATCTGGTAATGTTGTATCGTAGTTGAAATTTAGCTAATCTGAAACTTAACTGAATTTCTGAATTTACTGTTGTCATATATCCAAAGTTGACTTTGCTGCCTCTTCTGTAATGACTGTGTACTTGCTCAGAAAAAATAAAAATATTTACAGAATATTTTTCATCAATAGCCAAAAAAATGTTGACTTAGTGATCATTGTAAAGTGACATATTCAGCTACTGGAAAGCAGACTTCATTCAGCAACACTAAAATCTTACATATTTCTTGGGTATAAGATGGTATGATTGAAAATTACAAGGAACTGAAAAAAAAAATCAAGGTCTATGAAAAATCTTAAGATTGCACATATCATATACTTCTGTGCATGTGTTCAAGTAACTTTGATTGAAACTCCTTTTTTTGATAAGTATGGTGAGGATTTTTGTTCGTAGTGTGAGTGCAATTTTCTCATGAGCTTCCAAGAAGAAGTCGTCAACTTCGCTTAACAAAACACTGTTTTTGAACAGGGACAAATAGCTTCTTGTAATCTTTTCCAGTTTGTATTTCTGTGCTTATATATTCTTTCAAACTGTCCTCATTCAGATATTTTTTTCCCTTAGACCTCTGGGAATTCTAGAGAAGAATGCATCTTCACATTGCAATGCACTCTTCATCTCTTGGGCAATCTACAGACTGAACTGTGTATTAAAAAGTGAGTATCTAGAGGTCTTACTTTCTGCGTTGTTTTCATTTATAGAATATCACACACGTTGTGACACATAGCTAAATTCAGTAATCTCAGCAGTGATGAATGACTTCCTCAGTGTTATAAGAAATGTGAAAAAGCTGAAAAAACATTTTCTCCTTCTTTGTCATTTAAGTGGTTTTATGACAAAACAGCTCTCTGTTAGAATAAGAGAACATTTACTGCAATTGTGCAGTGAAACAAAGCTATAGGGAAAATTTTCATCTCTTTTAACACACAACTGTGACTAAATTATAGTCTATTACCTTAGTTATTGGGAGATGGGGGTAGGGGAGAAAGCAAATCCATTGAACGGAGGGCAACATTCCTCCTGTGGAGATACACAACCTAAAAAAATGTGATATAGGCTTTGTTACAGTTTTCTGTACGAGACTGATGGAACCCCAAGCTAACTCAAGACCTTTTCTGAAAAATTTGAAGTAGTTTGGTGTTTGTAATATGTAGGCCCTTTCAGTTTTGGAGGTAGTCTAGGAATGTCCAACGGAAAATGACTACTATAATTATAGTCACATTTCTGTGATTCAAAAGTAACATTTTAGAAACTCAAGAAGATTTCGTTTCTGATGATTAGCAATTCACATTATAATATTTTTTTCTTCTATTAAATATGTTAAAACTTGACTTCGTCTTAACACAAAAAGAAGCTATTTCAGTATAGTTTTGTTTGAATTTTTAAAATGTGTGAGATTTTAAATAAGCTTTTGAAATATGGTGGGTTTTGAAAGTTTTTGAATTTTTTTAAAATAATTTTTGAAATATTCTTTCATGAAGGTCCTTTCAAAACAATTACCGATATTCACTGAAGCTTGCTAGCAAGTTCACGTCTCTTCTACAGGATTAGAGTTCATTAAGGTATGAACTCTGTAGGTCACAGAACTTCAATCATTCTCATTTACAGCTCAAGTGTATAAGAACTAGGTTTTGTCCACAAAACCAGCTTGGTGTGGTTGACTCTCAGAATGCTGCTTTTGCTCTCTTTATTAGACACACAGGCAACCAAATTTGGGGGTTTTAGCTCCTTTCAACAGGATGTTACTTAGACTTCCTAGAGTTCTCCTTTTCACCTCCACAACTTCTATTGCCTAACTTTTCTTAACTCAAAAAAGGGCAAGATAATTGTCTTGGGAAAGGGAAGAAAAGCAAACCTACAAATCTGTTGGGAAGACAAATGCCATTGCTCTGAATGTTGTCCCCTTCCTTCTTCTTCTTCCCCCAGCTTTATATGCTGAGCATGACGTCATATGGTATGGAATATCCGTTTGGTCAGGTGGGCTTAGCTGTCCCAGCTGTGTCCCCTCCCAACTCCTTGTGCACCCCCAGCCCCCTCGCTGGTGGGGTGGGGTGCGAAGCAGAAAAAGCCTTGACTCTGTGTAAGCACTGCTCAGCAATAGCTAAAACATCCCTGTGTTATCTATCTACACTGTTTCCAGCACAAATCCGAAACACAGCCCCATAGTAGCTACTGTGAAGAAAATTAACTCTACCCCAGCCAAAACCGGCACACAAGCTATAGTAGTTAATAGTGGAGAGAGCCTCGGAGGAAACCTTTCAAATCCTGCTGAGCTTAACATCACATTACTTATTAAAAACTTTGATAAAGATTAGTTCTAACTACTATTGTGTTTAGAAAATGTTATAGTCTTAATTTAAACATTGATACACCTAGTTTGTTTCTTGTACCATAACAAGGGCTTCTGAGTACCAGCCCAAGTTGGTGCCTCAGGCCCCCAGGATTGAAAGCGTGAGACCACAAAATGGTCAGTTACCATTTACTAAAGGAATAGAGCCTTGAGCACTGGGTACAACTGGTTTTCGGACACAGCAAGGAGAACAAAACATATATCCAGTATATGTAAAATATGTCTTAAAGAAAACACAAAGAGAGATGATAACAAGAAGGACAGTGACAGCCTCTACAAGAACAGGAAGAAGGAAGAACGGGAAGAAAAGGGTTTTTCCCATGCTGCCTCCTGTGCTTAATGACACTGCCTCCCACCACTGCTGCTGATACAGCACGTTGCCCCTTCGTGTTCGGTAAAGAGTGAGCACAGCTTTCTGGTTTGTCTCTTGCGGGGTTTTTTTCCACTCATACTTTTTGCTATCAAAGACTTAACAATCACAAATAAAATTCTATCTTTCACAATGTTACTAGGTGAAGAAAATGACAGTTTTAAAGAGGAATATCCATGTGTGTTGGGTGCTAGCCTTCCCTTGTGACAAGGTGATTGATACCACCACACCAAATCTGAGTAAACATAGATGAAAGTGTGTTTTACATTTTTTTCTCAATAGCTGCTTGTAACAGGTACAAGTAACGAGAATGTTCTTAACAAAGCTCTGAAAATACCAATTGTGCACATTTTGGGGGGAAATTACAGGCAGATGATTTCAGTTTTGCGAGACTCCTCATCCATAATATACACCTTCTAAAAAACAGACAGGCTAGAAGAGCAATGTCAAAGTGGTATTTGAAATCTTGAGAACACTAAGGACTGGAAATGTATTTTTGTCGAATCTCTAGAACACAAGCCCTTGAGGAAATAAGAAAAAAAAAATAACTAGTATTTACAGGGAGTGGGGTGGGGAGGGTGGGAGAATTATCAATGTAAACAGTGTGAACTAATAGGTAAAAAAAAAGGAAACAGGTGACCTCGAGCATGTTCAACCTTTCAACCTATGGTGATACTATTCAGTAGGTGAAAGTAGTTTCATTATTTGTGAAGCTGGAAAAAGTTTGTGTTCCCATTGTTAACAGATTTGAAGACTAAGTTTGTGGCATGAGCTGCCAGCCTTTTCCTTTTTAATTGGAGATGGGGAAGAATGAAAGAGGTCAAAAAGGGAAAAGTATAATTCTCCCAGCTTCTGAGTGCCTGAAACTAATAATGGATTAAAAAGCTCATGTAAACAGTTAAGATTGCAATAAATAGATTTTCCTTGTTTATACTTCTAGGCATAAATAATGTTTTCTCTAATTTTTGTTGAAATCATTGCAGAATTTAGATTTTTTTCTGGCTCTGAAGTTCTGGGAAATCTTCAGGAAAGATCAAGAACTGAGCTATGCTGCATTTCTAGTATCCCTTATGACTATGCTTTGAATGAAATTACAAAAGAATGAAAATGGTAAAGGAAATAACCCATATAGTTAGTTACAAGGGAAGGTTATCAACACTAATATAGTCAAGGCTTAACAAGAGTCTAATAGATGCTTTGAAATTAGTATTTTAAAAGAAATTGCTTATAATAAACCCTCTTACAGGCAGTGTTAATGGATTGCATTTACACAGAAGGGCTATTCAGAGTAATTTGTATATCGTAATACGTGCACTTCTGTAGTTCAATGCAGAATACAAAATGAGTCCTAGCCAAGCTGCATTCCAATAATACAGTATTTAATGGCTCTGTTCATTATTCTGCTTCGACATTTTCTGTGATGCACTGCCTACTTGAATTGTAGGTGTTTCATCATTCAGCCTGCAATCTTTAGGGAGGAGTCAAGGATCTTGAAATGTATACAGTAACATGTATTGTAGCAAGAGATTTACAACTTCCCATTTCAGTAGAAACCGTTCAAGCAGCAGAACCCTTTAGCCTGCTGGAGATGAGTGCTCATGCCACTAACAAACGGTGATGCAGAAGTCAAGCTAAGAGTTTAATACATCAAAATGTTTCCTTTTTTTGTTCTTCTACAAAATTGTTCAAAGCAAAAATCCTCAGTGTCCTTGTGCTAGTGCGTTCTGTGTGTTACAGAGCTAATGCCATAGAGCATGAATGCTAGGAAGACTTATTAAAGACTGCATTTGTGCCAAGTATATGGATCAGCTCTGGACAGAATTTGAGAGCTTGGCATTTTGAGTGACTAGCACTGTGAGGCTCCTTTTTTTGGTCATATAACTACACTATGGCTGCACAGATCCCTCTGCTGACTTCATAAAGCCCAAAGGAAATGTGTGTATGTATTTTCACTCGTTCCTTCAAAGATAGGCTACATCAGTGCTGGCCTTGTATCAGTAATGTCATTAGCCCATGGAAGTAAAATTCATGTTGTTATTTCTGTTGGGAGGTTATTTTTCCTCTCGTTTTTTATGCCCTTCAAAATTATACATGTAGTAGGATGCATCCAAGAATGTTTTGGAAACTATACAGCTTCAGTACGCTCCCAGTCTCATAACGTACGTGTAGTTTGTTTTGGCATCAGTGCAGTCACTTATGTTCATAAATTCTGCATAGTAACATAACAACCTAATTCTCTTTCTAGCTTGAAAGATAGCAGAGTCTTGTTTAATTTATATGTCAGTCTATATAATCTGACTGGCACTACTAGCCTTTTTTGATCGTGTATTTTTATGGTCCCATTATGAATCTACATCACTGTCTAATTGCATGTAATCCTTTAATGACAATGCTTAGACCTGCCTATCATAAGCATGAGCTTTTTATAGTTATGGCTATTCTAAAACCATCATAAAACAAAATAATATTTAAAAATTGTCAGTGATTCAGAAATAACAGGTCAGGCCAACAGCTGGACAGAACACAAAATTCTGGGAGCATCCATGTTCTTAAGCAAGACTTTGAGCAACTGTGAGAATAATGTGAATTTCATGTAATGGCAGCTAGGATCCTGTTAAGCATACTATAATTCTGAAATGTCAGGTGTCGGTGGTTTATGTAGAGATTTGTAATAGAAATGTTAGATTGATATAAATAGAGGAAGAAGGGGAATGTCTAGTTGTGAGATCCCCAGACGGCCAAAGTGTCGAGAACGACTGGATTCTGATAACACCTAGATTAGCAGGACTGTCTAGTTCTTGTCACTTGTTATTAGTGCCATTGTTAATCCTGACTAGGCCACTGGATATATGTCTTGGTGCTTCAGTACTGGCCAGACCACTTGGGTTCATGCACATTGCAGCCAAACTGCTGGCCAGACTACTTGGTCTCAACTGTTTTGGTGGTTGCTGGTATGTATGAGAACATGAGTGTAAGCCAATAAAACTGGATTTGCTTTAAAATAAACTCACCTTCCCCTCCTGTAAGATCTTACATTGAGCTTTGCTACATCTTTGTTAGCATCACAATATTTCTGTGTATATAAAATAGCCTATGTCTTTTAGACTTTCTGCATTTAGCTTCCTTTTTAAACAAGAAGATCTCCACATCTGCAGAAGGCTTTTATGAACAACTGGATAGTTGTGTGAATGTATTAAATTGCCCTCTTCCCTAGGGAGTGTCAAATAATTATACTTCTAAATTATTTCAAACGTCAGGGATTAAACTAAATTTAATCTGTAATAATCTTAAATATGTCAAGGCTGTAGTTTACCACAAGCCTGCATTTGATATACTTTGATACAGACTCCACATGCGATACTTCAACTTGATGTGGGCACTGGGTTTTTGGCATGTCTTTGTATGCATCCGTCTGCTAGACTATCTATATGCTTGGTCACCAGGTGGTAGATAAAGAAACTAAAGTGTAATCATGTGTTCATGAGGATCCCCTTGGTGGCAGGCAGTCCTAAATGAGGAGCACATTTCTGACTAATTGAAGGCATTCTGCTGCCAAATTCTTGTTGTCCCTCTCAGGTCATGCTCTCTCACTGGTGTATCATTCCTGAGAAAGAAGACTACAGAGGAGAAATGTGTTGTAAATACCCTCTTTGAGAGAACCTTAAGATTTCTAAACTGTGCTTTGAAGCTTTGCATTTTGAATTTCAAATCAAATTTTCTTATATTTCTTTCATAAATCTCTGTGATTTTTTTCTTCTTACTTTTTCCCTGAATCTACAGCTTCCCTAGCAAAATTTAAATGGTCAGCTCTGCTTAAAGCACAGGGCCTTGTCACATTGATCTGATTTATAGTTTTAAATATTCATTTCTGTATTTATGTTGATAAAGTAATGTGCAGGTGGAGAGTTGAGAGTGTATGTTATTAAGCGTGGAAGAAAATGAATTTTTTCATAATTTGGATCAAGCTTGTGCTACTAACAGTCATGGAGGAGCATATTATTTTACAAGCACTTTTCATGAAAAGGATGTCAGTTTCTTAAAGAAGATAACATAGCTCCATTAAAAGCAGCAGAAATGTGTCCATTTTACTGAATGTTAATATTAGAAATAATTGTTTCTGGCTGAGCTGTAACTCATACAATGCTACATCATTAATGACTAAATAATACAATTTTTAAATTTAGTCTATTTGTCCTTCCCTCTTCCTCTCTGTTTTGATATGGCAGTTCTTGAACTCTAATATCAAAGACGACTGCATATTTGTGACATTTGACTAGAAAAAAAAAAAAAGGTTTATTCATTTAGGTGAACAAGTCAAGGTATTCTTGGAACAATATGACTCAAAGTTGAAAATAGGTGTTAGACAGCAAGAGAGAGACTACTAGTTGGTCACAGAACTCTGGTGGTGGCGTGAGTAATACCCGATGCGCTGCTTCATTCTCCCTTTCAGTTCAGTGATCTTGCAAGTAATGCAACACCAATGGAAAGTAATTAAATTATTCCTATCTCTAAACCAGTCTCTGCCTCATTCTTAAGGTACTATGCTTAAACATTTCCCCCCTTCCAACGTACAGAGCAAGTATACTTTTGTGTACATGAATATAGAAGTCTCCCTAGTTTCTCCAGTGTTTGCATAGGATTGTGCAGTTGAGAGAGGTAACCAGCTAATAGTCTTCAAAAATTTGGCCTTTGTTTAGACAGCTAAGTAGATGAAGACTGTATACTTAATATTAGACCATCTTTTTAGAAAAAATACTGTCCAGATGCCTCACTCACTTCTAGAAATGCCTCACTCACATATCTAGAAATGAGGACACTCCATGGCTTGGAAGCTGTGTAGAGACAAAGATACACTACTACTTGGTAATCAAAATAATTTCTACACTGCTTCCATTAAGAAATTCTTATTCAGATAAATATGAGGAAAAAAAAATGTAGATGAACAGACGTACAAATAAAACCACAGTCACATAAGTTAAGTAAATACCACTTGTAGGTATTTTCAAAATGTTCATTATTAAAACTCTGGCAAATTATTTCTTTTATACAAAAGGACGCCTGTGATTTTTCCTGGCAGGGGGTGGGGTGGGGGGACGGGGGACACCAAACAAAAAAATAACTTTTCCCTTTATAACAGCTTTATAAACTGCAAAGTCCTGAGTGGTGCACAATTGGCAAAATGGATGCATTTAAAAAAATGAAAAGCTAAGAGCACACAAATGCAGTCAGAGTGATTGTTGTATAATTAGAATAAAATTTTGGATAATTTTTCAGTGAGTTTAAAGAAAATAACTAAAAGAGAAAGTATAATCATAAGATGAAACAGGAGATTTCTAGTAGAGAAAAAAATATTCAAGTTGTAGAGACAATTGAAGTGGGATTACAAATGCTCAGATGGATAATGGCGTAAATTAATGGCATTAAGTTCTATTTGTTGGCTGAGAACTTCAGTAGCAGAGAAGGTTTTAGAAGGCGATACAAAAACTAGCTATGTGGAAAAGCTTGGTGAACGAGATCAAGAGAAATTCATGTACTTGTATGTATACTTTTTTCATTTCTTTTTATATTTTCAGAATTTGGCTCTGAGGTCCAAGATTTATTGTGTTTAAGCTTTTCCTTAATGCAAATCCGATGATACTTAACTAAACCCAGAATGGTAGAACATTTAGGCTACAATACCAAGAAAGATACAGAAACTTGAAAAAGTCGCTTAGTTAAGTGTCAGGACCCTGAGAGCACCACGAGACCTCAACTGTCCTGAGTAGCCTCCCCTGGGCCCACCCTTCACCCCCTGCCTGTGGGTCCAGGACCCCATTTCAGGTCAGGCCAGGCGCCCCCTCCTTGTCAGAGCCGTGCTGGAGGTGTGCCTCTCTCAAGTTTTGTCTCTGGCCCCAGCTCCTGGATGAACCTTGGACCTATGTTGTAGTCTTGTGTCCAGTCATGCTTCTGGCCCCATCTCCTGACTGGACTCACTGGATGGGCTCTGGACGCAGTTCATTGCTTTGATTTGTCTGGGAATGTCAGTGCAGCCTCTTACCTGCACCTTGCTCTGCCCACAGCGTTCGGATACTGTGCTATTGAGTCCTGGCTGGTGAGGGCACTGTCTGAGTTGGGATCACCCATGGCTTCCACCTCATCCTCCCATGTGGAGGAGTGCCACTCCCTGACATTTACATTCTAATGAATATGTTATCATTTTTAGCTTTCATACGTGTGCGACATTTTGAGTTTTGTTACTGAGGGTTTTAATGTAACGTAACATACAGCAATTTTGTTTTTTTAAAAAATATCTGTAACCTACTGAAAGTTCTATTTTGGGAAAAAAGTGGTAAAAATCAAGAGGTTTTTCTTTTTAATTATGAGCTGAGAACTTCAATATCAGGGAAGGCTTATAATCCACAGTGATATAAAGACCAGCTGTTTGAAAAAGAATTAGGAATGAGATAATGAGTTGCCAACATGGATATACAAAGAACAGGTCTTGTCGAAGTCTCTGATAGGGATTTTTGAAAGGTTTTAAAAAATAAATCTCAGGGAGAGAGAAGAATGTAGTCTAGATTTTATTAAAGACTCATTAAAGTGTCACTTAGCCTAATCTAAAAGGTCAAAAGTATGTGTATTAATTTTGGGATGGAGTCTTTGGTCAAAAACTGACTAGAAGAAAGAATCTGGAGTATTATAATTAGCCATATCAAGCTGCATTCTGCAAAGCTGAACACTGGCAGTAGTTTTACTGAACACCTTTGTTCAAACAATGATTTTTGAACCTGGTGTAAGCTGTCATATACACTTACAGATAACATTTAAAAAAAATGAACAGACTACAGAGTAACATATATCAAAGCTCTGTAAATGGTCAAGTATAGAATGAAACAATTTCAAAATATAAAGCCATTCATGTAGGCAGCATCCGAGAACAAGTGAAAAGAGTAGAATGAAAGGAAGTAAAAAGACTTTCTGGGGAATTACATTTATATTGTACATAACATGTTATGAAAAGTATAGTTTGTGTCAAGTGCAGGAAGTACAGCTAAAGGAATTGCATTGAACTTTAGTCAACTGCAGTCTTCAAGATTGTTATTTATGGATTCTGTTGCTCAACTAGGTATATGGCCTGTGGGATGAGAGGCAGAAGAAGTGAAAAAAGTGTGGATTCAGAGAAGCTAGAGTTACAGTAACTTAATTTGGAGGAAAAAAAAAAAAAGAAATTTCTGTAAGTAACAGTAAGTGCCTGTACATTGTAAGGTCGATAAAATTATACTTAAAGAATTATTTAGTTTGTGCTGAGTATCGAGGATAGCGGACTGAAAGATACTCTGTGCTTTCATTCTAACCAGATTGCAAAGGAGAATCGGTTGAGGCCAGAAGGCGATTACAGACTGTCTTGTCTGTGTTCTGTTTACAGGGCTAATAGATTTTATGGAAATATGAAGATGTAAGTGATGTGAATTTTTTCCAGAGAAAACTGATGAAGTACTTTGGGCACACTAAGTATATTTAATCTTTCACTAAGTAATATGGAGAGCTTACTGAAATTAAGATTCTTTCTATTTGGATTTTTCAGTTTGCCTACATCTCAAACATACCCACATAGAACTTCATCATTTCTCTTGCATTTGCTTGTGATTGTAGAATTGCTCTTGATGGAAAGAGTGAACTCTCACTGTAAGAATCAACAAATGTTTTCACCAAGTTGAGTGAGTAAGTTTACAACTTGGCAAAAATAGCACTGGCAATGATTAAGTGCATGTATATGGTTTTATCTTCTTCGTTGATGGACTAAGCTGCAATGTATTACAGAAAAGGTTAAATTCTGAATATTCAATATGTCTTCTCTGCCTACTGAAGTAAAAATAAAAAAATAAATCATATACATTTTGTTGGCATATATTACCACTGACAATAACGATAGCAGGGGAAAGAAATTGAACTGTATTATCTGCATAAATTAATTCAGTCAGTGAAGTGTCTTACTTTGATGCTTCCTTTGGTCAATTACACAACATTAAGAAGATATTAAAAGGCAGAAGGCATCAAAGGGTAACCAAACTCATACAATGGACTATTTTAAAAGGTTGAATCAACTAAAATGGATTTTTTTTGTTGTTGTTGGAAAAGGAGAAGATTAATGCTCTAAGGGGTTTTTTTAATCCAGTGTTAAATATAAGATGAAGGATGCATTCAGACTGAAGTAGGACAGGGCATTAATGGGTTTTATACCACATTTCTTTACTGTGTGAATCTTATTGCATTGGCTTGAATATATAAATTCAACCTCAAATCTTAAAGGATATTGGAGTAAATGGTACAAATCGAATATACGAGAGACATGATGTCAGATTCTCCTCTTCTACTGTTTCTTCCGGTTTTGACCAAGCTAAATTTAGCAGCTGCAGTCTGGTCGTTCAGGAAGCATCTGGTATAGTGTCAAATGGGGAGTAATGGATTAAACTGAAGAATTAGCACTTATGCAATTGCTGTGCGAGTCTCAGTTTGAAGAACTGGCTATACGAGACAACAAGGGTTTGAACCTAAAGGAAACTAGTGGGGAAGGTTCCTAATGGATATCTTTAAAAACTTACGCTTTGGGAAGTGTATTTTCAGTTTAAAATCTTCACAGAAGGAAAATTAGAAATGAGCTAAAGATACCTGCAGGCACAAAGGTGAGAAGCTTTACCAAAGCAGGGAGATAATGATATCAGCTAGAAGAACTGAATAGCCTGAAGAATTATGATAGTACAAGTGGCATAACATTGAGCACTATAGCACTTACAGAGGCATAGCAAGAGTATTGACTGCAGACTGGGACCTGGAGGTGTTCAATAAGGAGGAAAAAGATCTGTGTTCTTGTGTACCACATCATAGATCTAGGTCATCAACGTGATGCTGCCATGAAAAGAGTAAGAATGCAGTCTTAGTCTGTGTACGACATTTACATAGATACAGGGAAGTATTAATACATTGAACAAGACACAAGAATGTCTTGGTGTGGAAGGAATACCATGAACGATTTTTGTGACATGATTTCTTAAAAGAAGAGGTTCATAGAACATAAGTGTGTGCATATATATGCATATATATATATATGAATAAAAATCCTACCGGGTAAAGCCAGTGATCTTGTTGCCCTGTGTTCTGGCTTCTATCAATCAGCAGTTTGAGATTACAAGTGCATATTTAGTTAACATATCAGACTGTGACATATCATACCAGTAACGTATCAGACTAGGAGGAAATTTCTGTCAGTAAATCAGTGGTGAAGGGTAAAGGAGTGGAATGCCAGAGAGAAAAGCTGTTTAACTAAAGGAAAAGAGTGGCATACAAGTAGGTAGGACGGGTCATGGACATTCTAGAGAAAGAGAGAAGGTATTTGATTAATAGTACACTACATTTCTGATGGAATTTTCTGCTAGGAACCTGGAGGTAAATACCTTAACAAACATAGTGCATGTGTATGAGGAAATACGCAATGAATGCTTTTCATAGTGGTAGATGGAGTTGATTCAGGGTGTTTTCTTCTGCCATGGTGTTAATGCATATATGTATATGTCTAGGGAAGAGCAGACAGAATTTAAATGGAGTCTTGGATTAAAAAAGTCTAGCTTACACAGCCGTCTAGTCCCCCTCTAGACAGAATGCAGGAGCAGGGAGTGTCTGTTGAAAATTTTTTTTCTTGTGTCTGGACAAATTAAAATAGGACACTGTAAAAAACCAAACCAAAACAAAAGAAATGCCAGCTGCTCAGAGACAGATTGTCTGAGATGGAATAGGAGTGTTTTGAAAACAATAGTACTACACTTGATATGCAAGTGAGGAAAAGAGGATATATGCAATTATAGATTGTGCTAGAAAAGCGAATCAGACCATATAAATAATAGCTGTACTGTTCATTTCTATGTGAACAAAATAGATTGCATCCAGTATAGTATCAACTGTGCTTTTTATGTTATACAGTGGCTTTATTCAGCATGTGAATCTCACTTCTAGAGTCTACAGACATGTACATTTTATGTGATACAAGAACTTAGAAAGCTGAAGTCCTGGATTCGAAGAATTGTCACTATTTTCAGCAGCTGAAAATTAATTATTTTGTATAAATTTCTCATAAAAAGAACATGAATGGTTTATACTATAAGGCAAAAATGTGTTGGTTTTGTTGAAGGGAAAATTTTAAACCTACTTCTGCATGAATATCTTGTGCTTTGTATTTTAAGTCACTACATCCTTCTGTGAACAAATCTTCTGCCTTCTTTGGTTGACTATAGCCTATAATCCAGTATTATACATAAGTGCAATTTTTGATCTAAGAATTTGAGGTAGTTGCTTCAGGTCTTTTTTTTTTCATTAACTCAAAGATCATAAATTGTCAAGAAGGCAGCTGCCTCTGCCTACCTTGTTATGCTCAGCCCCGAGCTCCTTGTCCCTTGCAGAAGCAGCCTGCCCTTGCTGTTGCCTGAAAGTCTCCTGATATTTTATGCAGAGGAAAAATAAGTATGGGTTTATTCAGAATGGTTCCTTTATGATCCAGAGAAGGAAACAAGCCATCCTGAACGGCTGGCTAGTCTTAAGTAGGACTAAGGAAGTTCCTAGTAAACACAAACCGCCTGAATTTGGTGAACACTTGAATACTGCAGGCACAAGAAGCTCTGAGCTCACTTAGCACAGCAGTGCAAGGAGATTCAGTTTTAGGAAAAGGGATACTATTGGAGTTGAGTTACCACCATAAAATGATTCATGCAACTTTTAGAAATCAAAAGAGTACTAAGGCCTACACAGCCTTCTGCTGGGATCCCAGAACCAGCCCTATACAGGACTTGACTTTCTGATATATTAACAGAGAGAACTTCGAAGTGGTGTATAGGATACTCTGAGTCCCTTTAAAACAAACAAACAAACAAAAACTCCTTAGGTTTTTAATTTTTGCACAGTTGCGGTGCAGCTCTACATGAAATATGGGAAAAGATCAGACAAATGAGTGTAAGTCTCCAATGTGACATATAGAGCTGTTGGAAGGAAAATATAAGAGCAGAGTGTCATCTAAGAGGCTTAAAGGAGTTAAGGAGGAGGTTTTTTACAAGGTTATCAGGAGAAATACAGTAAGATAAAGTGGTCTGATTGATAAATGGGGAACTAAACTAATGATAATTAAAAAAAAGAAGGAAAAAAGACTGAGTTCAGTTAACTATCTTTAATAAGAAGAAAAGATGACTGGATAATTAGAAAGTAATGAAGTTTTCTAAAATAGCTATGAATAGGCAGTTAGATTAAGGAATACTTGAAGATGTCAAGAATATAGAAAGTTAGCTTAGTTTCAATGATGTATAACTTGGAGCATTAAGGGAAATAAAAAATGCTCAAGTAGATTTCAATTGAAGTTAAGAGTTGACATCACTGATTTTAATGACAGAATGATTTGTATAAGATAAACTCTGGAAAATTAGTTTTAGAACCTTGCAAGAACAAAAGAAATCTAGCAAAACTAGAGAAATACAGAAATCTTTATGAAGATGCAAAAAATTACTTAGTATAGGTCCTAATAAGCTAAAGTAAAGAAAAAGAGGAAAGAATCGAAGTATGTAGGTTAGAGATGCATACACAGAACTATCATAACCGGGGAAGTAAATCCAGTTGCTTAATTCTTACTTCCCTCTTCTTAATGTTGTATCTCTTGAAATAACCTAAATGTGCAAAAGGACAGTGAAAATAGACTTATAATTGAAATAGAATAAATTTATCATTTAGCTTCTGCAATCATTCTTTTGTAAAACGAATGATAGATATATTTGATTTCAATTGTAAAAGTATTTTTTTCATTACAATATATTCTTTATATATACGAGGAACAGAAAATGTTTCCCACAACCACTGTTTTTGACAGATTATTGGGAGATCTATTCAGTTGGAGACTATCAAAATATTGCTATCAAAATATTTCATTTAATATTTTGGTGCTTCAGGAGCAAGAGTAAACATTATGTTAATGAAATTCAGAGATGATGCTAAACTCTGATGTTGAAATAGCTGTGTTAACAAAAAATTGCTTTTGATTTTAAAGATGTGACAGGAAAATCGACAGAATGGGACTGTATTAGCAAAAGAAGCTAGTAAATCTTTAAAGAAGAAGAAAGAAGATTTTCTGTAGAAAAAATGAACCTAAACCATAGTTTTTAAAAGGCTGTGGTAATGTGGACAATAGATTGAACATGAACGTGCAATGAAATATGGCCAATACAGTGACCAGTATCATTTACTCAGCTTTACTGGATAACTGCTCAGCTATAATCATATTTATGGTCTCATCTAGCATAGGAATTAGATTATGATATTAGTATTTATTGGGTGGTCTATTAGATACTATGGTATAATAATATAATTGTACTAAGGTCTTTGCTATGCTAAGTTGTTGGAATCATTAATATACACTACCTAGAAAATGCAGAATTAGTATCTACTCCCAATATCTTGCAAACTAGGCTTGTCCTTTCATATTTTGTGTTTGTAATACCCCAGTGGTTAAACATGGGAATAATTTGAGGAAGAACTTTAATTGGAAGGCTTAAAATAAGTTGTGGCATGGTCATTTAATAAAATGTTTCCGTCTCATCTGCGGAAACATCCACAATGGTGTGGTTCTGGAAACATTGCTGCTCCTTTTTTTTAGAAGTTCCTATTTCTGATGTCAACAGTGTTACCTTTTAATGAATTTCTAGGGGTTTAAAAGTCTATTTGGAAGAGAGAAAACACATCATGCATAAACTACGTATATTCTAAATTTCACTGCTGATACCCAAATATGGAAGTCATAGAACAGAGTAAGGATAAACGACATATTATCTTGCAAAAATCATACTTCCGGTAAAAATCGTATTGCTGGCACAGTGTATTAAGTGGCTACTGATTCTGGCAGAAGGACCACTTCTTGGTAAATGTAATGACTTCCTTTGTGCAGAGCTTTTCATAGTTAAATGAACACAGCCTTTCTTCTAGTTTAAGCAAGACCAGAAATGAGCTTGTGTGTTAAGAATTTGGACGAGGACACACAGTCCAGGATACCTGTTAATACTATGTGAGATTCAGAACATTTAAGAGCTCCTACCTAGACATTGATATCCTGAAGCTAAGAAATGGCGTGGAATCCAGGAAAAAAACCTCGCTTCTGAGTTCTTTTATAGGTTTCCCAGATAGCCTAACTTCTATATTGTAAGAAACTTTATTTCAGGAACTTTTCTCCCATTTTTAGAATCGTTCTGTTTGCATGCCAAGAAGAGATGAGCAGAGTTTAGGTGGGAGGGTGTCTTTTTGTCACTTTTTACTGGTAAAATCAGTGTGTAGTTAGTTACTCAAGATTAATATTGCAGTTCTAAAGTTAGAATCTCTTATGGTCTTCCATTGCTACGTATGTGTTTCTAAGTTTAAAACGAATTTGTTCATGCTGATTAGCTAAAAGCAGTGGAGGCCAAGGTAATTTCACAGAGATTACATCTTCTGAGATTTTGGTTCCCAGAGCTCCATACAAATAAATGTTGTTAGCTTCTTGTGTTATTAGTGTCATGTGACAGTTCACTTTTTGCAAATCAGTATTCATTTTCCACATATTTTTTCAGAAAATGCTTACTGTAAATGCTTTCCTGTTTTTTTAATGACAGGGCATTTCCATGTTTGAGAAATAGCAATTATGCAAAGATTTTTTCATGACTTTTAGTGATAAAATTTTAAATGTCCCATTTTAAATCGTTTGGCTTAGGAATTATCTAAAAATTATTTTCCCAATGGAATTGTCTTCTGGTATAGAGCAAATTGTTTTAATTTAAACTTTCCATTCCTAAGATAATGTTCTCATACTGCTACTCACAGTGGTTATTTCTGACAATATTTTGAATTGCAAAATAGTTATGTACTTCATGTCTATTGGCTCCTAAAGGACTATTATTTATATTCTTTTGTGATTTTCTAGATTTTGTATTAATGTAACTGTAGTCATTACAGCTATAACACAGTTGAACCATAGCCATTTTGAAATCAAACCTGTGTCTAACTAACAGCATAATTAGTAACTAAAGCCCTCTCACCTTCATGACATAAATATACAATTAATGTACACTCCCCTGCCAAGAGATGTTTCTTTTTTTAGTCTCTGTTCTGGCTAGATTGCTAACACATTACTGTTGGAATTCTGAGTCCTGGTCTTGTATTCTTCTAGTTTACCAGGTCTCACAACTTGGAAGGATAAATTTGGTCTAATCCAGTTACTGTATATTTGTCTTTTGTAATCTTTTGATATGTAATCAGCTGAATTGGAACTTTGTTGTCTGAGAAAATCTAGATCTCTTCTCAGTGATTTATCATGAGCCAGGCAACACTAGAATTCACACAACAGATACAAAGCAGTTATCTGCTCTTCATTTCATCTGCAAAACAGCTTCAGAGCTTCTTAGGTGAACTTCTGTCATCCTCTTCTTCGCTGCTAAGCAAATGATCGCATACCATTTTTCTAGAAGCGTTCTACCTCAGTGCCTGAGTGCACTTCTTGGGTGTAGGGTAAGTGCAGGGCAATAGAACAAAAGTCAATAAACACAAGTTGCAGCAAGGGAAATTCCCACTAGATATATAGAAAGAATTTCTTCCAGTGAGGGTAATCAAATGTATTGGAATTGGTTGTTAAGAAAGACAGTGGACTGTCCGTCCATGGAGATGTTTAAAACTTGACTGAACAAGGCATTGGACAACCAAGCAAGGAATTGAAGTAGATGATAGCTTCCAGTGGTCCTTTCCAACTTAAATTATTCTATAATTCCATTGAATGTTAAGAGAAATTGCTTGAAGCAAGATTTGATAGAGGGACAAAATATTTACTTCCCTTGTTTTGGGCTCAGTCCTGCATCATTCAAGCAGATTTTTTCTCTGACTTGAACAAAAATATAATGAAAACCTTTCTTAACTTAAAATACCTGGGATCTAATTAGCATAGGTATGGAATAGTCACAGCTTCCACTGAGAATGAGAGCTGTGAATGACCAATAATTCTAAAAAAAATCTATACTTTTTGAGTTTGGAATTCAGTCCTTATGATATTCAAATAACATATTTTCAACTAAGTGCACAAAGACCCCATCTGTGAGGTGGGAACAATAATCCCTTCTTGTTTAATGGGTGTGTTGTGAATATTAAACTCCTTAAATGATTATCTAGATACAACAATAAGCAGTACTATAGAAAAGCCCAACAGGAAATTATTAATTCTGTTCTTGGTCCTGCATTAGTATGGGAAATAGGAAGGTCTGGTTGTACGTATTGAATGATGCAAATACAAAATAAAATTGAAGACCTGCCTCATTTCCTAAGCAGTTTTTAGCCTATAGATGGGATCAAGTAAAAGACAAGAGATGAGAAAATATTACTTGAAATACTGTATAACTTGCCTACATAATATGCCACTTTCTAAATCTGAATTCGTCACTAGGTGCTCTTAAGCATAATGTGAGCATAGAAGTTTTCCAGTGTAACAGGTATTGCTGGAAAATCAAATTAAGATGCTATTGTTAATAGTATGCATGGGTAATTTAAGATTTAAACAAACCCTTAAAGTTATGCACACTCCAAAACTAGGTAATATGAACTCAATAAATTAAAAGGTAAGTTTTAAAAGGAATCACATTAGATTAAGAAAAATAATGCTTGGTGTAGGCAGCTGTCCAGTCTCAACCGTCTCTTGTGGTGAGACTGTCAAATTAAGGAATGTTGGTGCTTTTAACCTCAGTTTCAATTAATTTGAATTTCCAGGCATAATCAAACACCTTTTGGGGACCAACACTGAAGCAAAATTAAGTTTGTATGGTTATTTTCACCAAATACTCTTTCTCTGGAAATCTGTTTCCTTAGTATGGACTATGCCGCCCGTAGAATCCTCGGATAAGCCTCCATTAACTTTCAGTGACTGAGCGGTGCAAAGACCGACAGAAGCGGTATAATTACATCTGCTAAGGAATGCCACAGATGTTTATACTACCTCAGGCCAAGCAAGACCCCAAAGCTGCATGAGTTGTGCTGTTAACATCCAGAACAGAGACGCTGCATGGAAATTGTCTCTTGGCCGTCTTTCCTGGAGCAGTCTCAAGCTGCACCCAGGAGCTGGTTTGGAGAATGCTGGGTGAAATGGGGCCAAAATCATACCAGGGAGTGCTCTAATCATCTACTAGTATAGACAATTGCATTTCTGTTTAGCTTTCCTCTTATGGTCATAACGTAACTGTCCAAAAGGTCAAGACTTTACCTGGTGTAAACATCTATAGATTTCATTCAGCAATTAAAAGAAATGCTATGGCTATGTTGCACAATACAGAGCTGTACCAAAAATAGCTTGCTCAGAGCCAGATTCAGGGCTCTCATGGCAGAAGCAGTTTAACTCTTTTACAGTGTGGTATTCAAGTCTGGTGGAAGGCTCTTGTTTTTTAAAGGGCTAATCAGTCTAGGCAGAGCTCCGTATTGTTTTCACTGCCTAATCTATCTCAGGTATCTTTGTTCAGCCCTGCATTATGCCCTGAGATGAGCCGAGTCCCCACTTCTTGCAGTACTCAACAGATACAGCAGATTACTGCAAATATGGAATAGGTGTGGTTTCCTTGGACTGGCCAGATTGGGATTGCCATTAATCTGAATAAAAAGTGAGAATGAAATATTCATTTTACATGCTTTTCCAGAGGTTTAAAAATTATATCGTATTAATTAAAAGCAATTGAAAAGAATGGAGTGAAATGGAGGTTCCAGGAAGCAGAGAATCATTCTGGTTTTAACCACATTCTTGGTCGGTGTGGGCAGTTGTAGGCACAGGTATAGTCACCATGATCTGCATTGGCTTTGAATCTGCTGTTGAGAGCAAAGGTGCTGGGATGGAAAGAAAATCTTCAGAAATGGAAACACAAACCAGATGAATGATTTTACAGTTTTTAAGGAAAACTTATTTTCCTAATAACAGGTGTTAGAACAGGTAATCCCCAGAACTGATTTATGGATGAGCGTGTGGGTATATGCCGCAATACATCTTTAACTTGCAGCTGTGCGGGTGGGCAAATCATTTTACACCTCTCTCTATTCTTCCTATTCTATTTTTTCTTGCTTATTTACTTAACGATGTCTTTAGGGTAAGGACTTTTTCTCTTAGTGTGTACAATACCCAATATAAATCTTGAAGCCTTTGGGGTTTACCATTCTACAAGCTAAAATGTAAATAATGATGAGGCTTACATGGCACATATAATAACAGTGGGCTCAATTTTTTACAAGAAGAATACATTCTATGTTCACATATGATACACATATACTACATATATATATTTTCATGGTATATTCACATATACTGCATTCTGAAGAAAAAGATAAGTATGTTCCTAAAATTTTATTTTGGAGAAAAAGGAAAAATGAAAGCTTATAGAAAATAATGTGACCATTGAGATGATGGATGCTTTGTTAGGTACAAGCTGACTTCTTTGTGAATCTTAGTCTTAGAATATTTAGATCACATTGTCTTCTCCTTTTCAATTTAGATTTCCGCTTCAGCATTCAATGAATTCCTCTATTCCTCCATCCCTGTAAATTTTGAAACTGGTTTTCGTCAATTTGGCTAATATGCTTTGGAAACTTGGTGTGAATAAAACCACTGAAAATTCCGTCATCTTTGTTGCAGTTTCAAGGTGTATATATTTATATCACATTGATATTAATGGTTTATTTTGCAAGAGACAATCCTTAAACCACCTACCCATTCAGTTTTAACATTTCCTAACGGTGAAGTGTTTGGATTTTTTTCATAGATTACACAGAGTAATGTAACTGCTGTTTGCAGCAGTTTTGGTTTTGGTTTATATTTTGATTTTATGCTTGCATGTAAATCTTTGACACAAGAGATGATAAATGCTTTTTTAAGATTTCAAATTCATATTGAAACCTCTGTATTTCTGGTAATCAATAGTTAGCTGAATCTGCAGTTCTCCATCTTCCTTCTGCCCTTTGCATGTTCTTATCTAATCTTGCATGAATAGACTCAAAATATTTTGAACTTTACAACAAATATTCTACATAGCTTGATATATGTAGATTTGTTTTAAATGTTAATATGACCATTCAGAATGTCAAAAATGTATATTCCTATCTGCAAAGATAGCAGTGAAATTAAACAACAAATCTGCTTGACATTTTAAAATGTTAACCGGTGTACATTATTGTCCAGTGTAATGAATTAACTTGCCAAGAAATGTAAGTAGATTTTATTTTTGTTTATTTAAGTGTGAATAGGACTGCATGAATGATAGCATTTTACTGAAGTTTACAATGTTGAAGACTATTAAGCAAAAAGATTACCTAATATTAGAAGTTACAAACAAGAAGGCCATAGACAGCATTTTTTTTCTAAGCAAGAAAAACTGGTTGCATTAAAGGGAAAAGATACATATTTTTTTGCCTTCTAATGTAATATATAATTTTCTGTTATGTAAGTAAGAAATGGTGGAGTGTAGCCCGAGTTGCCTTTTAGAATTTCTCAAGGTTTTAGGAATTTTGTTTGTAGTCTGGTTTTGAATCAAAAATTACATAGACGTTTTAGTGCCTGCCTCTTTTGCTGGTGTTATTCTCCAGTGCTCCTATGGTTCTAAGCTTAAAGTCTTCTTTACAAAGTGGGATTCTTTTTGATTTAATGATGTTATTATTTCCTAATTTACTATCTATGGATACGTTGGAGAGTTGTTCTTTGTTATCCCTAAAACCAGTTTTACCCAGTTCCAAAAGTTGTATTCCCAGAATCATTAGTAATTGTTAGTAATTGACCACCTATAATCAATATCTACTAGTTATGACAGTATCATCACTGGTATGTTCTCAATATTTACACACTTTACACAAGTGTATGAGGATGTTTCTTTCTACCACATAAAAATGCAGGTGCCTTGTAAAGCATTGGGAGATGGATTCACCTGCGGAAGGATATGTTATGTATTATTGAAATTTAAAGGTCTCAGTACATACATTGCATAGATATGGGAAATACCCTGAATAAAGACTTTTGATAAAAATGGAAATCAAATTAGGCGTGATAGTTACAGTCTTTTGTTAACATATGCGTAGTTAAAATACACAGTTACGGGTAGAAATCCAGTTCTTTCCCTCCCTACCTTTTTATAAAGAGGAGCTACGACACAGTGCACTACATAAACACACATCTGATGCATAACCTTATTTCTGCAACAGAAGTCAGTAGACTACTGCTAGGCTACCTAGACTACTTTGACAAATCTTAGTGGGCAGTTCAAAAAATCTGAATCTTTGTTCTATTTTACCAAGCATTTCAAAGCACAAAGTCTGAATTTTATAATGACATCATGTATTTCAAGTGACAGTTCCCTATATCACACGTAACTCTAGAGCATTAGGTAGATAGGACTTACAAGATCACTAAGGTGTACAATTAATTGCTTGCATTTCACCTATCTGATATGATTAATATTTCTTCCCTAAGGAGGAACGCTATTATTAAATAATTATTATCCATTAATAGAAATCACATTGCACAAAATAGCTTTTTATTAGGACAATAGTTTTCTGCAAACAGAATTTGCAAAAGATTGGAATGTTTCATTGAGTAACCATGTTAACATTTGCACTTTAAATTATACATAAAACCTTAAAAATTGTCAGTCTTATTACATGGTGTTACATTTTATCTTCTGTATAAACTGGAAGAAAATTACCAAAAAAATTTCTTGTACAACCAAAACTGCAATCACTGCCACTGAAATTATGAGATTTTTTTTTTTACAAAATCTATTTATCCACTTCCATCACAGTAGAATGCATTGATTCCTTTTTTTTTTTTTTAATCAGCAGTTCTTAGTGTGGAAAAACTTACATCTTCATATATCTTTGAATGTTGGTGGGAAATAAAAGTGTTGACCAAACATCAGAAATAGTTTGTGTCTATTTTGTATTTTAGAAGTATTTTTTTTTACCAATTTTCAATTGCCCCTCGTCTGGCTTCACCATTCAGCCACAGTAGGTGGGTCTGATTGCTTCCATTTTCTTACGATGCTGAATTATACAGCTAAATCAAGGTGGAACTCAGTGCCTGGGAAGACCCAAACAGCCTGAGTCTGGGAATTAACACCAGTGCATGCAATTTAAGTTCTCTACATAGCAGCTTATCTATGGCTTTCCTATTGTTGTTCCCAGAATCTTCCCACTGAACATATACAAATCATACTTTAATACTCTTCTTTCTCCACATTGCAGAACCAGCTCTATGCATTATTCTCTCTTGAATGAATTTGAGTTTTTGCTCCACTTCCACCTTACCATCCATTCTTCTTTTTGTAATTTTATAAAGAATTTTACTGGAATCTATTTTGTAATACCTCAGCATTTTAGTTTTCTGCTAAAAAAAAGCTGCTTCCAAAACCTACATCTACTGGGTCTCCATTATGCCTGTATTTCCTTCTCTGTTTCCCCAGCAATATTTTTTCTTAAATAGTTGAGAGTGTATCTTTTTTTCTCTTTGCTTATTAAGTTTCCCAGTGTTTGCTTTTTTCCTCTCCTCTTTAATTTGTTACATCTTCATGCTGCTTTGCTATTGTCTTGGTTTTGTGTTTTGCCTTGGTTTTAGATTATCTTCTAAATTATGACGTCATGTAAGTTTCACTTTCTCCAAATTCCTCCAGTATCATTTCTTCCTGTACCCTCTCTCTTTTTTTTTTTCCTAAGAGATCTAATGTCTGCCTGCTTTCTATATTCTTTCACTATTCTTTCATATCTGACCTTGTGCGACATGCATTCCAGTTGAATTCAGTACCTTCACTACTGGTTAGTTGTAAGTAGGAGTGACAAAAGGTTTTAAGATATGTGTAGGTGTTGATCCCAAAGGAGACTGCCCGCATAAAGGCTATAGCTACAGACTTTAAAATCCTATTTAAAAATATTATTTACTGGGTTTTAGTAGGAACGTGGTAACTTCCTGAGAGAAATCTTACTATTGCTGGCTGACAGTGGTTTTCAGAAGTTACATGAGTTGCCTGCTTCTGGGTTTTTTGGTGGGTGTTTTTTTTGTTTTGCTTTTTATGCAAATGGATTCTTCACCAAGTTTTTGAAAGAAATGAGTAGTCAATATAGTATATACAGGCATTTCATTCTCAAATACGATTGCTTTAGTAATGATGTAGTGAATTGAAGTAAACCTTTCGGTCAGTGAAAACATTTTATTACAATTCCTGTGTAAGTTCTTTACTATAATTATATGTTTATGTATTTTTTCCTGATTTTGATGTAAGGCACCATCTTACAATGGAAGTTTTGTTACATGTGGACAATATATCTGGCCCTGTAAATCAGTTTCTCTTTTGAAAGGCCTGAACATAGCACACTTGGGCTAGCATTTCATACAACTAAAGCTCCAATTATTTTTAAAATGTAAAGATTCATAAACTTTGGTATATTATACAACAATGTCCCTGTATGTCCCTATCATTAAAACCAAGAAAGGCTGAATTCTTTGTTTTGCATACTCTCCTGGACAGTGAAGACAATAAATTATATTCCATCTCTTAACATTTCCACATCTCATATTTGCTTCTGACTGTCAAGCTAAATGAAATTTGCTATGATAAATGCTTTATCTTCTTTCTTCATAAGTCAGTCCCAAATCTCTGACCAGTTTCCTTATTGAGCCCTGGAGACTTATAACAATTATTGCTATCATATTTTTTTCCTGTCAGTTTGATCTATCCTCCCAGTTGGGGCAGAGCCTGCCTTTCTGGTCGTTTTGTACAACAGATATTTCTGAATCGAGGAGCTACATTAGATATTATTTCTTTCTGTCTGTTGTTCCTTTCATCCAAACTGTGCATTGGGCTAAACTGTATCTTTTACCAACAGCTTGCTGTCAAGAGCAGCTTCTAGAAACACCTCATCTCACAGAGGCACCTTGTCTGTTGGAGTCCACACACAGACTGCCCACTGCAACTTATTGAGAACGGGACGAAAGTCATACTAGGTCAGATCAGAAGATCAGCTTCCCAAGCATTTCCTCTCTACCAGTGGTCAACCCCACCCAGTTTCAGTTGCTGTGAGGGCAGGGAACATAAAAAGAAGGAGCTGTTTTTGCAAACTTTTCTCCAGGATGGTTACTGTCACTTACCAACACCATGCTGTCATCATCTGAGGACAACCAAAGCCCAACCGGAATTGAATCTGGTGAGGGACATGGAGGGCAACATGGAGGGCTTCTGCAAGTACATCAACAGCAAAAGGAAAACCAGGGAAAATCTGCTGCTGTGTGGGGCAGGGGCCAGGGCGTCAAAGGACATGGAAAAGGCTGAAGTTCGCAATGCCTTCTTTGCGTCAGTCTGGAGCAAGAAAAACAGCCTTGGTGGAAGAGAATCCAGTTAGGTAACATTTAAACAAATTGGACATGCGTGAGTTCATGGGATGTGACAGGAAGCACCCACAGTGCCAAGGGAGCTGGCTGATATGATAGCAAGACCACTCTCAATTATCTCTGAAAGGTCATGGCAATAATGAAAGATTCCTTAGAACTGGAAGAAAGCAAATGTCACTGCTATCTTCAAGAAGGGCAAGAACGAGAATCTGGAGAACTATAGGCCAGTCAGGCTCACCTCAGTCCCTAAAAGGGTGGGCAAGAAGGTGATTGGGAGTAGTCAGCATGGATTTACAAAGGGGAAATCATGCTTAACCAATCTGATATCCTTCTCCAATTATTATTAACAATAATAATAATCATTTTTGGAAAGACCATATCTGGCATACCAAAATAAAACTAGTGGCCAATCATTGTCAACTTTACCACATCAGCAGTATCTGTTCCTGCTCCCTATTCCCTTCCCCAGAAGGAGGGGGAGAAAGAGCCAGTGTCATCACTGTCGCTGAATATCACTGTACTGTCACCATTGTCACTATCACCCTTAATTCTGAGGTTGTTCCTTCTAACTTTGCTGTCATCTCCAAGTGGGCATTACAGCTCATACTTCTTAACTATTTCAACTATATATATTAACAATGTCTATGTTTCCCACTCTGTCCCCTCTCAGGGACCCTTCCCTGGCTTTGGCTAAAGTTCAGTTCTTGCTGAAGCTGTCATGGACAAGCCAAAAAAAAGACTGGGAAAAGCCCTTTGTGTCTTGTAGCCCAACAAATAAAATATTATCATTCCTAGTAACAGGTCACAGGCATTGTACTGACTTCACAAGGCCTCAGGGATGAGGCTTGCCAGGATTGCTTTATCTTTACTCGTCATGGCCTATCTGGAGCTTTGTCTTAGCTTGTTGAGCTGTAATGGCAGTTTACCTAATGACTAGGTGGTTATGCCTAATTTGTTTTTCTTTTGCTTAGCTTTGCATGGTAAAGCCACAGTTTTTATATAGATAGTAGTAATGAGTAGTTCTGTGTAAAAGTAAATATTTACAACATAGTGATGTAGAGGAATACATGCTTGATATGATAGCAGAGGTCTTAAAATGGGGAGGACAGTGTAGAGGTGTACAGATGAAGGGTGATAAGAAAAGGGACCCATGCTTACATTGGAGAATCTGGGGCTGTAAAATGTTCAGTAACAATTAGTCAAAAAATTCAGATCTGAGAGCAGGAGTAAACCAATTAGAGGGGTGTCCCAATCCAATATCGGGGAGGTTTCATTACGATCCCAGGGACGAGATTAAGACACCAAAACCGGTCAGATATCATACAACCTTTTGATTTTATTTGTAACAAACAGGGGAGAAGAGCGGGGAAGAGAAGAGAGATAGAGGGGAAAAGTTAGAGGGAGAGAGTTGGAGAAAGGGAGGGAAAATAGCTACCACCACTCCGAGTCCAATGATGTTCTGCTGACTCCATCTGAGGCCCTTCATCGCCGTAAGCTTCGTCAGGGCCGGGGTCCGGGAGAGGCACACGGACGGCAGGAGGCAGGGAAGAGAAAGAAAAACCGCGCGCCAGAGCGCCCACGTGCTTCCTTTTATAGGGCTCCCCCTCCTGCGCATGCGCAGACCGCGACCGCGTACGTGCCACTCCTGCCAGGCGCGCTGTTCCCTTAAAGCCGCCTCCTGTTTCGCGCCGTTTTCTTCTCTTTTCGCGCCTCTGGCCGCCGGGGGCAGGGGAGGGGGGGCGTAGCCGGGATGGCAATGTCGAGACAAGCCACGTCCATTATCGGTCCTCGTCGAGATAAGCCACATCCATTATCGGTCCTCGTCGAGATAAGCCACACCCATTGTCGGTCCTCTACACCACCCCGTGGCTCGACATTGCAGCGTGGTGGCAGGAGAGAGAGACACAGAAAGAGAAAGAAGGAAAACGCAGAGAGGAGAGGGAATTGGGGACAGGGGTAGAGGGAAATTGTGGGAAGGGGAAAGAAAAGGGAACAATATGGGTTCGGGTAGAAAAGTGTTTTAACGGGGGTTAAACAAAGATGTTACTTAATGCAAGCTCGTTCTCGAACAACTTTAACAACATTTAACTTTACACAACAAACTTGGAAAATTAAGTTAACAAGAGGGTTTCAAACATAGAACAACTGGTGAGTATGAGAGGGTTCAAATAATAGCCACTGCTGTTGGCTGTGGCTGGTGAATGGCACGGATCTCTTTTATGCCATCAGATGAGGTAGTAGGAATAAAGCGCATATTAGATACAACATGTCGGATTAATTGAACAAAGCAAGGGATCACACAAGGTAAAAACATTAAAGCAGCAACCATGAACATTAAATACAATAGCAACTGTTTTACCCACGGCACCCCTGGTAACCAAGACCACAAGTCGCCGCTCCAACTGTTCCAGGTTTGGACGGGGACGAGGGCTATTCTTCTGATGTCTGTGGTCAGCTGGAGAACCACTTCGCCCACGTCATTTATCTCCAGACAACAGTTGGAGATGTTCAGTTTTCCACACACCCCTCCCTCCTCAGCTAACAAATAATCTAAAACCATGCGGTGTTGAAGGATTGCCATGCACATCTGTTGGGACTGCCGGGTCAAGAGGTCTATTGCATCAGCAGTTTTGTTAGTGATAATTTCTAGGGCTGCTTGTAACCTGATTATCCGATTTAAATTATAAATTGGTCCTCTTGCCCCTGATATCGGCTCATTGGGATTCCAAGTTCCAGGTCCGTAATATTGGATTATTCGTTCAGGGGGCCATTCATTGTCCCCCCATTTTTGCGTCCCACCCAAATTTACCTTAATGGATCGCGTCTTACGGGCAATACTTCTGTTCCCGAGGTTATTGTATAGTCTTATTCCCAACCGAGGTCCGCCTATCTCTGGTAAGAGGAAAAATAGAGGTCTGATAATTCCTATATAACAAATTCCCGACCACCCTGTGGGTAAAAATTTGTATGCAGTATGCCCGCAGATCCAATAATGCCCCTTTTTAGCTCTGACGCCCTGAGCAAATGGTCCATTGGCTCTTTTTGGAAATTGAAAGTAAGTTGTGCTTTGGTCGCCTAGGGCGCTAAAAAATGAGGTTGCGCGATTATTTATACGGCCCGTGCAATACCAAGCGCCAGAGCTGCCCTTCCATTCGCAGGTCTGTTTGTAAGGGTGATGATCGGATCGTGGGATACTTAAGGTTTCATTTTTGTTTGACCAATACCCCTCAAATCCCCAATTGCACCCGGTTTCATCAAGCCACATCCATGCGTAAATATCCCTGTGTTTATTGATTACCTTACGAGTGAGTGTCCACCGACATTTACTTTTCCCCACTTTGATCCCTCCCTCCTGAGTGCGGTTTAGACCATATTCCCCCATACTTGGAAAATGAATTGGCCATGTCTCACTGTCGTCCCATGTGTCGTATGCAGTTTCACTACAGTTGCTTACGATCGGGTCTGGGGCGAGGGGTGTGGATGTCCGTGGCCAACTTGGTAACCCCAGAGGTCCTCCGCAAACCCAGCAATGGCTTAAATTGAAGGTTTGGCTTACTGCTTTCACCAACAACACAAACTCGTTGTTCTCGAAGGGGTTGTACGGGTTGAGGGAAGGTAAAGGGAGTGTTTTTTCGTCACCTTCATGGATGCATTCCTGAACTAGGATGATCAATAACAACATGTGCGTTTTTTGGTCAGGTCTTCGTCCCTGAAACAGAACAGAAACAAACTCGCTCCCCGGGTCAGAAGGAGGGAATAATTCATTTAGTGTGGATTCTGTGGACTTTCCCACTAGCACCTTTTGCTCTCCGTGTATATTTAAACCTTTCCCTTTCTGCTTTGACGAGGCATCTGTGAACCATGCACCAAGCACTTGCTCTGAAAATGGGGGAGCTACCTGTATTATTACAGGGGGAAGTTGGGGGGTTCCTTTGTTTAAGTCTACTTTGTCTTGTATGTTTAATATTTTGGTGGTTCCTTTGGACATGGAGAAAATGTCACAATAGTGCTCTGTCTGGGCACACCACCCTCGCACAGAGGCTCTCCGAGCCACCCCGTCAGGGGGTGGGGTTCCTGCTAGAACTGCCTTGGTTACTTTAAATGTGCCTTGGAGGACTATAGGTTGCTTTTGAATGGTTCGTTCAGCCTCCCTTGAAGCTAGCAGCAGGCCTGTATTGCTGCTTAGCCTCTGACAATCCACAGCTAGTCTCCGCCTTTCACGTGGCTCTCGGACTGGCCATACAGGGGAGCTGAAAGGGGATTGCGCCGGGATTATGACTCCCTGGGTTTTTAGGTCCTTCAATTCGGGCGTGATGCCCTCCCTCGCTCCCAAGAGTAACGGATAAGGTTTTACATTTGTTAGTCGGGAAGCGGGGAGAGGAGGCGCCGCTTGCAGCTGGCACACTGCCGCACCAAAATCTCCGGTTAGCCGGCTAACCTGGGGGACACCGAATGACCACGAATTTCCCTGGGTATCCCGCCATTGCTTCCCCTTCAGGATGTCTATACCTAGGAGGTTCATTTGGAAGGGCCCCACTGCTGCCATGGTGTCCACAGGGCTCTCTTCTCCTGGCAACCATAATGTTACTGGGGTTATAGGCACGGTTTGGGTTTTCCCCAGGGCATTTAGGACCACTAGGCGCTCGGACAGGATCGAAATACCACACTGTTCCGCCTCACTTTGTTTTAGCGCTGTAATTTGGGCCCCTGTGTCAATTAAAAAGGTTACAGGCTTTTTCTTCGGCCCCACTGCAACGGTAATTAATAAATCTTCCTTATTATTGCAGGCGAGTTGTCTAATATGCATCCACCCCCCGCCTCCTCCCTCACCCTGAGGGGGCGGAGGATCTAGTTTCCCACCACCCTCTCGTTCTCCTTGAACCCTTCCCCCCACGTTTAACGCTGGCATGGAAGGCGAGTTCGGTCGGGGCGGGGGTCCCTGCCCGGACCACCTCTGTACCAGGAGCTCTAGCTTTTTCGTTGGAAGCCCGTCCATTAAGTCTCGGGGCACTCCCTTTTGCAACCCCTCTTGCCACAGCCCCTGTCGGGTCAGGGGTCTTTCCTTTTTGGTTAACTCAGGGCTTCTCCCAGAAAACACCAGCGATTTATTTGCCGGCTCCACTGCCCGCACGGCCCTAGCTTCTACTTTTTGATAAGTCCGACCTATGGGCCCATATTTTCTCCCGTAGTTTATTAATTCCTGGGCTATCTCTCCCCAGGTCCACACCTTTTTCCCCCACCGCCGCTGCTCAGGAGTTACCATCCCCTCTAGGGCAGCCGCAATTCGTTCTTCACGAGGCACATTTTGAATCCTCCCCTGCAATTGGATTCCCATGGGTTTCAGGGAGTCAGGGAGTCCCCGTATCAAGGGAGTCATTCGCTCAGGGTCTACTGGCAACAGCATCGGGGAGCTAAGGCTTGGCTTGAGCTCCCGATCATACATCATTTGTAGGCAAGCCGCCTTCTGCACACTTTCCAGCAACTGATCAACTGAGCCCGTTATAGCTAGGGGATCCCCTCTTTCTAATGGGTTCAACCCCCCTGCCCAATATGCAGCCCTCTGGGTCAGAGACCATGGAGCTCGGCGATCGCCCGTTGTAAGGAAGACGCCGGGGCCCCAATATCCCTCTGCCTCCTTTTCCGATAGCATGATCCCGTCCCCTCCCGACAGAGATACCCTCCACACATATTCGGTTTCGGACTCTCTTGCCGTCCTAGCAAAGTCTTTTCGCAGTTTAGCCAATTCGGTGGCAGTAAAGGGAATTTCTTTCGTGACAACTTGGGGGCGGTCATCGCTGTTATCCTCATATATATATTCTGTTTTGACCAGTGGGCACATATGGGGGGGGTTATCTGCGGCCTCTTTTAGCCTTTTTAAATCCCTCTGAGGGTAAATTTGGCGTACCCCTTTTCCCTCCAGCGACACCTCTGTCTCAGCGAGGGTGTCTGCTTCCTTCAGAAGCTGAATTCTCAGCTCCTCTTTCAACATTAGGTTTTGGCGCTTCTCTTCCTCCAGTGCCCGCCTGGTCTCCTGTAATTGTTCTTGCAGCGGCATTATCGCTGCTTGCAGCGAGGCGACCACAGCCTCCGCCTGAGAAGGCGCCCGCTGTCTGTCCTCCACCGCAGCCGCCAAGCACGCTCCTAGCACCGCACAAACAATAGCTTTCCCTTTTCCCTTCTTAACCCTAGCTTCTTTATGCAAGACCACCATTCGGTCTATAACACTTTGCAGTTGGAACCAATGGTCCCGTGCCCAATCTCGTCCTGGGGGCGAGGGGCGAGAGCGGTATGCTTCCAAGAAATCATATAGTTTCTCTGTTTCTTCACAAAAATCGCCTGCCTTCTGGGAGGCCATGTCCTACAAAGGGGAGTTCGTCCTGGGAGGGCCAAACCTTAAAGAATCCAAATTTCCCCTATACACTCCCAGGAGGCCAAACCATAGTCTACTACAAAAAATAAAAATGGCCTACAAAGGGGATATCATCCTGAGGGGGTCACACCGTAAAATCCAAGTCTCCCCTATACGCCCTCAGGAGGCCAAACCACAAACTAGTATAGAAATTTTAACATAAAGGTCTCAACATTCGCTCCTTCCTTACGCTTCGTTCGTCTCCGGCTACTTCCCTCGCAGGAGAGCAGAACCGCGGGTCAGAACTCCGCACTCGCTTCATACTTATTCGTACGTCTCATTCACACGCAATCACTCAGCACGCCGCAAGGTTGTACGACACTCTCATCTCAAGGGATCCTGTCCGTGACGCCAATTAAATGTCCCGATCCAATATCGGGGAGGTTTCATTACGATCCCAGGGACGAGATTAAGACACCAAAACCGGTCAGATATCACACAACCTTTTGATTTTATTTGTAACAAACAGGGGAGAAGAGCGGGGAAGAGAAGAGAGATAGAGGGGAAAAGTTAGAGGGAGAGAGTTGGAGAAAGGGAGGGAAAATAGCCACCACCACTCCGAGTCCAATGATGTTCTGCTGACTCCGTCTGAGGTCCTTCATCGCCGTAAGCTTCGTCAGGGCCGGGGTCCGGGAGAGGCACACGGACGGCAGGAGGCAGGGAAGAGAAAGAAAAACCACGCGCCAGAGCGCCCACGTGCTTCCTTTTATAGGGGCTCCCCCTCCTGCGCATGCGCAGACCGCGACCGCGTACGTGCCACTCCTGCCAGGCGCGCTGTTCCCTTAAAGCCGCCTCCTGTTTCGCGCCGTTTTCTTCTCTTTTCGCGCCTCTGGCCGCCGGGGGCAGGGGAGGGGGGGCGTAGCCGGGATGGCAATGTCGAGACAAACCACGTCCATTATCGGTCCTCGTCGAGATAAGCCACATCCATTATCGGTCCTCGTCGAGATAAGCCACACCCATTGTCGGTCCTCTACAAGGGGTAACAATGAAGAACAAGTATTTAATATACATAAATGTTGCACAAATGGTAAATTTCAATGCAACATGGACTTGCAGACAGTGAAGAAAACAAGGTGTAGAATGTGTTAGCAAACATATAAAAATAACCCCAAGCAGATCCTAGAGTGAGGAGGAGGAAACTGTCAACATAATAAACAAACATTAACCTCCCAGCAAAGGACTAAAGACATAACTTGTTTTGGCTTTACTCCCTCCTCCCAGTCCAGACTGAAGACATCAACTTTAGGGCCTGGCAAGAGAGTAGAAGAGTGACCGTAACATTGGAAAAAGGGGTGGCTACTGGGAAATGTGTGTAGTTTTAACTGTATTATTATCATTGAGACTTTTTCATACAATAGTATTCTTTTATTTTCTTTTAGTTTTTCTATTAAGTAGATATCGACTACTAGTAATTCATTGATCAGACTGTTAGGATTTCAGTTATACTAACTAAATCTTGGCTGTACATAAGAGATGTGTTTCTTTTTTGCCCATAGCAGTGTTTTGAGTATAACTCTTTACATTAGCTACTTCCCTGTTATTAAAGAACTGTTTCAGATCTAAGCAACCTGAACCACGTGTACTGAAAAATTCAGTTTCAGGATAGTGACTTTGTGGGGATAATCCCCTTGTTCCAGAAAAAAGACTGATCCCCATTTCTCCATCTGAAGCTTATTTCCAGGTCTCTACCAGCTCTTTGTACTGTAAGTAAGTGCCTTAGATTCATAATAGTCCAGGATCATTATCTGTTCATGCTCCTGGCCTTTGGTCTTCACGTGGCGCTGAATGGATTTAATGAGTAGGTGTTTACTGACATTCCTAGTTCCAGTGATAGCATGCTGTAACCTTCAACTTGTCACTCCAGACCTCGTTTGGTGCAGCACAGCGGTGTGGTCTTGACTCAATTTTATTATGAAGACTGTTGCTAAGGCATGAGAAGGGACGTGAGCTAAAGCCATGTACAACAATGAAAGGAGGAACACAGGACTGAAATTGTTGAGATGGTGACAGTTAGCAGCTCAAGGATTCAAGAGAAAATCTACGAATGTATGAGATAGTAAGGAAAAAGCGGGAAGCCCAAAGATAGCAATTTGGCAAGAATGAGGATCGGCCCGTTCTGAGAAGCAGTGGAGGCCACCTTTCCCTAGCTGTCTGAGACCGGCTGGCCACTAGGGACACCGTACATATCCTGAGAGCCGAGTTTTGCTGCATGATGTGGAAGATGCCTGAACAAAAGTGACACAGTGGGTAAGGTTACGAGTCTTAAATGTCAGATGTTGAAGCTGCATCCCTATCTTGATAACTGGCTGATAAAGGATGAGTCTTCTTTTTTCCCAAAACAGTGAATTCCATGAATGAAAGCATAGGAATCCTGAGTTCTCTGAACCTCAGGATGAATGTTCAAAAATGACGTCTAGCATGCTCAGCAGATAGAATGCCTAGGAGCATTATTGAAGCCTACAGCAGCTAGGACTTTGATCAATTTCATCTTGTCTGTATACATCAGCCACCATACACTGACAAAAGACTCTCTTCTCTCTTGTCCACAGGGCAGAGTGTAGTTTCATGACCCCTTGGTGAGGGAAAGTGACTGTTCAAAGTTGGCTCTAGTTTAAACATCAAATATTTGCTCCACAAACATGTGAATCCATGCATAAATCCATGCACTGGAAGGAAAGACCTAAGCAATGTATGGAAAGTATGTCCTTTCATGGAATCTCCTCCAATTGCAAGGTAACCTTTCATTCATCCATACTTGGGAAGGGAGCCCAGTCAGAAGAATGTATTGCCCAAGATTTCTGTACTGTGAAGACTTGTCAATCATATGTTAGTTGTGTCCAGGAACTCAGACTGGTCAGGTATATGTATCCCACATTTCTTCCAGACGTTGCAATTTCAAGTACTCATGACAATTAGTATTGCTGTTGTCTGTTACTGCAGCACTAAATGAGGAGACCTCTTATTTTGCAGCTAAAGACAAACTCTTTGGAATTGGTGTGTGTGCTACAACATCTGTGATCCAATTCTACCTCTTGGACTTTTAGCAGTCCAGCAGATGTCCTCAGCTATTGCAGACTCCAATAAATGATGCCCAGATAAATGTCCTGACGCTGATAGCTTGAGACTAAGGTATCGCTGGAATCACACTCTTCATGTCAGAGTCCATCAAACAGCGTTATGTTTTCTGGCTCTAAAATCCATTTGGAATGACTATTTGCTTTGAATACATACTAAAGATTGATAGCAAATAGGAACTATCCACTGGCAACTTGTGCTGTTACTGAATGTCAATCCAGTGTTTTGAAGTCCAAGACTCACCTGATTGTTCAGTCTTTTGAACGCTGTCAACACAGCAATCTCTAACGCCCTATGGATAAATATTTTTTACAATACATTTATTTGTGACACTAGCAAAATATTTCACTTGAATTTCTGTGATCGTCATCTAAGTGCCAGGATGCTGATGCTTCCTAGGGTTAGACAGTAGCTCTTCCTGCCTAGTAAGGAACACTTTTTAATAGCAAGAAGGAGTTTATCAGATTGATCTAGCAAAGCCAATGGAAGACATTTGTAGATGAGTTTTCTCATGATTTAATTTCCTCAGAATCAAGCTGAATAAAGAAATCTGGCCAGTTGGTTCAGTAAGCAGTATTTCAATCCTGGCTTTCCAATGCAAGGTTACAGAACAGTATTCTATTTCCTCATTGAAAGTTTTTTCAAGTCTAACTAGGGTTCACCCTTTACTTTTGGACCCTATTTCTTAGCAGCACTTAGATATCCCTCCTGATCAGCATAGTCTTTGCATTTATGGCCACTTTTTTGCTGCCATACTTTTATCTGAATGCAGTATTCCTGTATTTATTATTTCTGCACGACATTTTTTGTAAGATTCAGACTTACTGCTGATTAGCTTCAAAATGTTTTACATAACAACATCATTTTCTGACTTCTGTCAGATCAGGAATTTGCTTTGCTTCTTCCCTCCCTGCTAAATCTCAGTCTGCTTCTTTAAAGTCATCCTGTCACTTATTAGATGCCTGCTATTTACTATATTATTGTATGCTTCATTCAAAAGCAATTATTAGAATGGGGGTTGCAATTTAATTCCAACTACTCAATTTTATTTCAGAGCCTTTCAGGGAAAATAAGTAAATGGAAAACATGAAAACTTCAATTAGAACATGAAGCCTCTTGAACATTCTCAGTGAATTATTTTATCCTCTTAATCTGAAATTCATGTTGATCATCTGTATTTGCAATTTTTTAAAAATTGTATATACTTAAAAAGTATAGAATGATGTTGTATTTTCAGATGTCTGGTTGTTGGTTAGCCATTAGCGTTTATCCTGTTAGGATAAGTTATATAATTGTCATCAAAGTTGTGTTTGTTATTGTCAATGATGTATCCTGGAAGATTTGAGTTTAGAACCTCTTCCACTTTGTTAGTGATACTTTTGTGTGTATATTTGATACAACTTAAGTCCTTAGTGGGATAAGAGTCCCATCAGGTTTCATGTTTTAATCTAATAGAGAAAAGTTGACATTTGTTATCTCAGCTATGCATAGTCATTGGCATAGTCATAGTCATATGTTCAAAATGTGATCCAGTGCCCCTTATTTTTTATTTATTTATTCATGTTAGGCAGTGCTGGGGATAAAGCGGTATGCTAGGGAAAGCTTGATTTTAAAAAATTATTTTTAAGTCATGAAAATATAAATACAGCTGGAACCTACATGTTTTTTAGTAATAAGATGAAAGAAAAGGCAGCTAGAAAAACAGTTCAGAAATGTATCTTGATTTTAATCTTGATGTTTTGTTGGCTTCAAATATTTTATGTTAGTAAATCTCATTAATCTTAATAGTGTGTTATAAAAAACACAGTGTTATCAGTCTATAAGGTTTAATATGTATTACTGGCGCAGAGATGAGTATATGTCATCATATTTACTCTATATACTTATTTTTTCTTCCTCACTTTTAAGCGTCCAGTTCTTGATATTTGTTTGGGGAAAGCTTAGTACCCAGAATTGCCCTTAGAAGCAGCATAGCAAAACTCAGCATCAGTTGAAGGGGAAGTTGAAAACTGTAGACATGAACTTACCCCTTAAAACAGAAAATCTTCAAAATAACCGAAGCGACACACCAACCAAACTCCTGTTCTGACAGCTGCTCTGAGTATGGCTTTGTCTGTGTTTCCTTCCCAGCTCTGCCCTGTGCCGAGATGCTGGGGTGGCCAATGGCCCAGGCACCTCTACCTGGGTGCAGCCAGCCGGAGAGGGGGGTGTCCTCAGAGCTCCCCTGCCTTGGGGAGCTTTCACTACAGGCTTTCCCATGGGGTACCTGATGGCAGCGTGGCCATTTACAGGTAGTCTAAGGCAAGTCAGTGCTGCAGAACTCTGGGTTTGATACATGTGCTATTGCTATTTCAAAGCATAATTTTGCTTTGAATTTTAAACAACTTCTGGGCACCTAATTAAATCTTACTCTTTCAGAAAACTAAATTTTGCAAAGTATAAAAAGCATAGAGGTTACACTTTAACAGAAAAATAAGGTGCTTAAAATAGAAAGTGCATTTCAGTAGACTCCAGCCTGAGTTCAGTGCCAGACAGGGAATATCTCCTAAGTGCACCCAGGTGCTTTTTTCCTGCGTCTGACCATGGGGATGGCAAAGATGGTCATCTCCTCTGTACAGGAGGGCTCGGCAGAAGCGGTCACTATGAGGAGCTGCGAGTTAGCAGGAGTCTCTCAATGGACTTCATAAGAGATGCTCTGGCCTGATGATGGCCTTATGTCTATTCTGAGGATAAAGCAGGTCATTCTATTTTGAATTTCATTTGTGGAAAAGCTTGTTTGGCATGATTTTACTGTCTGAATTTTTGTTTCTAAAAATGATGGCTTCCTAGGCTTGCCCTTTTTTCTTTCCTCCTCTGTCCTCCCTCCAGCTTTGCTTATTTTATAAAAGAGTAATTGTTTCTAACTGTTAGCTGTGCAGGACTATATTCCAGACCTTAAAGACTTTTTTTTCTCTCAAAACCCTACAGCTTTACCCGTAGCGGTGACAGGTTGCAGAAAAATACAAACACTGCAAGTTTTTTATCAAAGTTATTTCAGAAGAAACTTCATCACTAATCTAGACATATATTAGATTTCTCCTTGGTTCCACTAACACTTAGAAGATAGAATAACATTAGATGCAACTAAAAATATGTTAATTGAGCTTTTGTAATACAGTGTTGGGATGTTGCATGTTTTGTGCCATTTAATCAACAAAGCCTAGTTGCATTCAAAGTATGAACCACCCTAAAATACATTTATTCATGAAAACTTTGTGCGAGTTTGCCACTGATATCAAGTAAAGGTCTACAGGGTTTTAAAAAGATAACATTTTATATTTAGTGTGGAGAGGGGTGATTGCTGAGCAGAACAAAGAACTTCCTGCTGAAGTTTGAATTAGATTTGGATTTCTAATCTGCTAAAAAGGCATAAGAAAAAAAATCATTTAGCGTACTTTTTTCATAAGAACAACTCAGTCTCCAAAAGAGGTATATGCCTTATGGTGGATCATATTCCTATAATCCTTTGCTTACATAAAGATCATCACCTTTATCATAATTATTTATGACTATTTATATTCATAAACCTTAACTGTTATCAAGGGTTTCTTTCAAGTTAATCCAATGTGCCCTGCAGGAAAACCACAATTTCTCTGAGATTTAGCCGTTTCAGAATATTTTCTTTAGCTGATCCTTTCATTTACAAGGACATTACTGAAGAGAAAATTTTCAGGTGATCAGGGGAATCCACAAAAACACCCCAACCCTGCGTCGTGGTTTAACCCCAAATTGTAACCCAATACCACGCAGCCACTCGCTCACTCCCCCCCTCCCCAGTGGGGTGGGGAGGAGAATCAGAGAGAAAAGGAAAACTCACAGGTCGAGATAAAAACAGTTCACCAGGACAGCAAAGGAAAAATATAAAAATATATTAATAATAACAATATCTATAAGGATAATAGAACATATATAAAACAAACAATACACAATTCCTCACCACCCGAAGACCGATACAGCCCGTCCCGAGCAGCAGGCAGGGAGCAGGGGTATCCCCCCCCAGCTACCCCAGAACAGCAAGTTCCAGGGAAAGCAGGCGAGGGAACAAACAGCCAAACAAACGAAAAACAAAAAGGAAAAATAGGGAAACAAAAAGCAACCTGAAGGGAAGCTTAAGGATTAAAGCAAGTTAAGGGTCTAAAAGCCTAAAAGCCTAGTGGCCCACTGACCGACCCTCGCTTATACCAGGCATGACGTCTATGGTATGGAATACTCTCTTTGGCCAGTTTGGATCAACTATCCTGTCTCTACCCCTCCCAAGTTTTGCATCTGCACATTAGCAAAACCTGGGAAACTGCAAAATGTCCTTGGTGGTTCAGCAGCAACCAGCAACATCAGTGTGCTATCACTGTTCTTCTCACACTAAAGCCAAAACACAGGAGCTGCTGAAAACAAAACTAGCTCCATCCCGGCCTAAACCAGGACACCCTGGCATGAGAGGCTGATGATATAACAGCCTGTTTGTTATAATTTCTTTTTTGTAGGCATGTTCCAGATAATTCTTGTGAAATCCATTCTGAATACAAGTTGAAAAATAAATACAGTACTCTTAGTGATGCCTTAAAAAGTTCCCGTTCTGCCTTCAGCAACAGAAATGCTTTATATAGAGTCTGATTTTTGAATCATAATATGTGTTTGATTGATCACAATGTCACAGATGGAGGTGATTAAGAAATGTCATCAAACCTTATGCAGACTTTCTTTATTTTTATTTGTAACTCTTAAGACTGAAGTTTCTTAAGGGCCTATATAAGTTTTTTGTTTGATTACTTTATTGTGTTCCCACCATAAACCCTGTTGGGGTAGATAATCACTTGCTGATGTTAACAGCATGTATCTTTTGGACTGTTTTAGTTATGAACAATGTAGCCAGCAGCTTTAGTTTTAAGCTATGTATTATAAGTAGACCGTGCATTACCAGCTTTTGTAAGTGCATATGGATTTGTAGAAAAAGGAGACAAATAGTTTCAGCTGTGAAATGCTGACTGCGTAACAGCATGGGTGTTGAGGACATGAAAGAGCAGGGAGAGATTTCTACTTACTTGTATTTCTTTCTTGAAATATGGAGTTGCCCTAGCTTGTGACACTGTGTACGTAGGTAAAGATGTGCAATAACGGGTTCTTTTCATTCAAAGGGTGAATTAGGATATAATTGAAGAGAAGGAAGTATTGGGTTTGCTTGATGAGAAATGAAAGGTTTTCATGATGCATGGGCAAACCTGGAGGGAAAACGGATTAATTTTGACTTGAAATAAAACACAGAACTTGTTTCAAATTTGTGTTTTATTTATTACCCTTAAAAACTTATGTGGTGTTGAACTAAAACAATTCCAGGATTGAGTTTGAAACTTTTTGAAAAGTTACATTTGCAAAATATCACCACAGAAATGTTTTTAGTTTTTCACTTAAATAGAACTCACTAAAAGTGATTCAGTTACCTTTTCATATGGTTATGAAACTGCAGGTTTAACTAATAGTGCATTTGCCAAATCTTACTGAAAAAGGAATTGCTCTCAGCAAGGGTATATCTCTTAGTGAGAGTGAAAAAAAAAAAAATCTCTTTTATTGCGGGAGGTTACAGAGCCATCCTAAATTCAGCTAGAAGCTGCAAGAAGGGCTCTCGTAGCTTTTTTTAAGAAGTGGAACGCTTTACTGAGAATATTTCATTCCAGGTAGGGTCGTTTTCAGCATCCAGGTGTGGGTGAGCAGGTAGAACTGGGGGCGGCGCAGAGGGCAGCTGACAGCACGAGCCCCCGGGTGAGATCAGCCCCCCCGCCCCGGTCAGGTCCAGGCTGCAGGTCATGGGCAACAGGAGCTGTCCCTTGCAAAAGGCTCGAGCCCAGAGGAGACTGGGGATCAGCTGATTAGAACAGATCATCTTAATTAAACATCTAAATGGGAAACGGCCATCAGTCCCTGAGCACACCAGGAGACTGCTCTGCAACCCCTTCTCCAGCACCACCTCCCAGCAGCTTCGGGCAGCTGTGCCCGCAGCTACCTGGGAGAGGCAGGGGGGCCTTGCGGGGACCCCGGCAGCGGCCTGGGAGCTGCACTGACCCTCGGGCCCTTGCCTTGTCGTTACCTGAGCCATGCCGTAGGCTTGCTAGTATGTGCCTGGCCTTGATTTTCCCTTGCCCCCCCCAGCCGGCTGGGACCCGCCTTGTCACTGTGGCCTTGTCTCTGCAGCCTCGCCCGGCTGTCCCACAGCTGCGGCCCCAGCCCCGGCCCTGCTCAGCTTGTGGGCTGCGACTGTGGCTCCAGAAAATGTGTTTCTTCTTACAGGAAATGTCGGATGAAAATCTGGCTCTAACCCAAAGGGTGGCTGTAAGTTACCAGATACGCCCTTCGGAAACTTAAAGGTGAGGGAATGGTAATTCCCAAGAGTCTGCAACTTGCTGCCGGTTGTGATCCAAGTTAGCTCCAGTTGCTCGACCTCCCAACGGTGCTGCAAATCAAAGAACATTCACGGTAGGAGGTCAGACAGAGCTTTAGGCTATCTGTACTAAGCATGCTTCTGGGAACGGTTGCACCAAAACTGTTTGCAGCTGGCTATTGATAAATCAATACTTCATGAGGCGAGCCCAGAAGTTACAAAATGCACATTCCCGTTGAGAGTGCCGGTGGTGATAGCCAACCCATTCACGTTGGGGAGTGGATGATTTGAACACATAATATGAGAAACACTTAATTTTTCTTCTCTGTTGTGGCACTGCATTTGAGTGAGAGAGAACTAGTTTGTGCTCTTGTGACCAATTACACTATCATCTGTAATGCTGCCATATCTAGAGTCCTTCAGTAAAATTGTTTCAATCTTGTCTTTTAATCTTTTACATTCTCTGTAAATTTTTTTCAAAATAATGTGTAAAACAGCTCATCTAAGGGTTAGAAACATACCAAGTCCTGGTTTTAATACTGCTGAGTATACTTTTTCTTTTCCCATATCACACCAGATATGATAAATAATCTCTGCTGTACTGCATAGGTTTCGTGTGAAATTGCAAGTGTTGCTGAATTGCGTGTTTTACCATAGCTTGAAATTTCATGACAAGCAAGTACAGTAGCTACATATTACTACCTACTTTGTAGCAGCTAAAACTGACCATGATTTGTTATTAATAGATGTACTCACCAGATATATGTATGGGGGTTTTTAACAAACAAATACTACAGTGTGTAAAATAATTCCAAAAGGTCTGCTTTACTAATCTTAGGAGTTGTACCTACCTAAAAGGCCTAGGTGAAAGCCTTGGAGATACTTTTTTGCAAAAATTTTTATCAGAAAAGAAGACAGATAACCTGTCAAATTCAATTGTGTTTAAAATATAGGGTGGTACTAAAACAAATGGACAACATCAAACTGACAAGTAAGTAAAGCCATGTACTTGCTCACTAAAACAGTGTAAAAATCAAGACAGATTTTCAGAATGTACTATGTAAAAATTTGCAGCAAATAATAGAAGGTTTCAGTAAAACATTCTATTGTGTTGCACCTTACAAAATCCTTCAAATCCAACTATTTACTCTTTTTCATAATGTTTATTTACATTTTTAAATGTGACTGTAGCTGGTAGAAATTTACTGAAGTGACTAGAAGAATTGGTATCTCATCAGAATCGACTGTAGTGTTCTGAAATATGAACATATATTCTCAAATCAGCAAATTATGAAACTAGACTTTTATTTTTGTACAGAAAGAACTTCCTCTTATTTAGTCCAGTGCTACTGAAGTCATTGGGAGTCTTTCTGTAGTAGAAGATTGACACAATTACAGTTAAAGGTTTATCATTATTTATCAGCAACAAGATAATTATATGACAGATAAATCTGAAGACAGTCTTGCCATAAGAAGTTATAATCAAATCAAACCAGATGAGAAATATGAATAATAGTAATAAACAAACAAAACAGTGTGATTGAGCTGCACAGTATTAGTATAAAATCTCATGTATTGACCATTTTGCTAGAGGTTTCTTTTTCTAATTACTTTCCTGAAATTTTATCTCAAATTTAAGGATTCAAATTTTTTTTTTTTTTTTTTTTTAGAAAACAATGAAGTGAGGAGGGACTTGAATGAGAAACTGGAAACAATAGATAGCATTGGGAGAGAAATCTACAAGCAGAGAAAAGTACAGACAATTCAAATAATTAAAGGGTGAAAGAAAAAGACGTAAGAAAAGCAGATGTGGGAACACTTACATAAATTGCCAAGTAAGTTGCTTCATATTACATTCTCTTTTCTCCTTTTGGGCATTCATTAAGAGAGTAGGTCTCCCAGGCTTAATCAATTACAATGAATTATGCTTTATTTTGGTCAAATACTTTGGTCTCAGTACAGACCCCTGTGGTCTTGTTACCAGCCTCCAGGCAGAGCACAACTCATTAACCGTGATCCTCTGAGTCCAGTCATCCACACGGTTTTTTTGTCCATCTAGCAGTTCAGTCGTCCAGACCTTAACACAGGAAAGAGTGTTGAAAGCCTTGTTATAGTCAAGATAGTTGGCATCCACGGCTTTCCCCTTGTCTACAACCTAGTCATTTTATTATAGAAGCATAATATGGGCCTTTAGGAAGGCATTTGAAGACCAGGACACCTGTAGTAGCAATCTCTTAAATTCTCGTAGTACTCTGTGTTTTGGAAACTGGCTGAAAGGCAGATTTTTAGTGCCTGGCTGTCGAAGGGGCGGTAAGCAGGAATTCAGATTCTTCAGAGACCGGAGATGCCTCTGTAATAAAGAAAGCCTATACAGAAGAGGTGAACTTAATTTGAATGAAGAACTAGGGCTTTTGAAATTGAAAACTGACTAGCTTATATATGAATTTAAGAGCACAGTAAAGTCATCAACAGTGAAAGAGAGCATTATTCAGCATAGATGAAATCACAGAAATTCTGTGTCCTTGAGCAAAGATGCAACAGGTCTGAAATCTTCAGTTACAGGGCCTCTCTATAACAATAAGCATGAAGAGTTTATATTCAATGTCCCTGCAGATTCAATCAAAAATCACTGCATCTCTGCTGCGTTTCAAAAAGGGAAACTGCATGAAAACAAGATGAGCAAAAGAATCCCTCCAATGACAGTGAATAGCTATTCCAGTTTACCATGACAATCCCAAGTACAAATACAGTGGATCGTTATGTCACTAGTCACCTAATGCGCAATTTATTATCAGCAGCTACAGAATATGTTAAGTATGTTAAAACAACATCTGTTACAAATAACAGTATGGTTAGGTGAGATCTGATCCAATCTTATGCACCATGTAGGGGACTGAAAATTATTATGTTATTTCTTGAATTCTGGAGGTCCTTCCTGTATGCAAACAGATCCAGACCTTTTGTTACTCTCCCCACTTTGCTCACCCCATCAAGGATTTTTAGAAGCTACTGGGTGCTTTATAAACTACATGGGACTGGCTGCCTGGGATGTTTTGGACACTGAAGGACTGTGTGAATAACATTGCATCCCGTAGATTATGTAAAGTGCATTGCAACTTGTGGTGTGCTGCAAAAGACTTTTGTGAATCTGTCTAAAATGAAACCTCAGTTATGAGACAAGGGCCAACTGTGATGAATTACAGAAAAAATTTATGAGACTCAGTGACCAGATAATAAAATGGAATTCAATAAAGATAAATGTAAAGTGATGCTGATGGCAAAAGTAGCGGACAAACCTAAAGTGCCATTTAAAATAGATTCCCAGTCATTGCAGTCAGGTGGTAGATTTCAGTTAGGAAGGAGTGAGCCTCAAAAATATAAGCTTGCTCATCACTGGCAGTCACAAAAGAATTGTTAGGGATTATTAGGAAGGCAATAGAGATCAGAGCAGAAAAAATCATTAAGCCACTGTATAATTGCATGCTTTTCCAGAGGATGTATACTTTGTACAGTTCTCCCTTAACATGAGAGAAAACAGTGATACAAAGTTGGACAATTTAGAGAAGTATGGTGGTGGTGATCAAAGATAAGGAAGAAGCTTCCATCTGAGAAATAAGTAGGCTAGGGCTCTTCAGTCTTGAAAAGAGACGTCTCAGAAAGGATATGACTGAGAGGTTTATTGAGGTTTCATATGGGTTACATGCGAAGAGCAGAAAGGAAAGATTATGGCCTTTCTCTTCTGATATAAGAACCTGGGCTACCAATTTACACTAATAGGAGTCACATTCACAGTAAACGAAAGAAAGCAGCTCTTCAAGTATTGGCTAGTCCAGCAGTGGAACTGGTAGCCACAGGACACTGTGGCTCCTAAAAACATACAAAGACTTGAGACAAGACCAAAGCAATTACAAAACGTTTTCTAATGTGGTTTTTGATTTCTGACATTCAAATTAAATGGAATGATTTTAAAACAAGCTAAGCATTTGTAACTAACTGACTATTCAGGCTGATTTGAGAACTGAGGTCTGATTTGAAATGCATAGTTGATTTTCTAAAAAGGATTCGAAGTGGGCGTTGAGAACAAACTTTGCAAATTGTTTGGTTTTGCCAATTACTTATTATAGACTTTTGCAAATTATTAGAACATTCTTAGGTAACCAAACAAAACCAAATTTTGTATGTTTCTTCCTGCAAATTTTACTTTCATAGAACACATGCAGAAAACTCTATGCAATTCTCTGACTCCATTTTCCACCTTTTAACAGTTCTAGTAATCTAAATTCAAACATAGCCCAGAAACCATTGTTATTACCTATTTCAATTACCTAACAAATGTGATGACATATTTCTATTGGGGCTTTTCTTGGAAAAATAAACATGCTCTGAGGTCTGCATTTTCTATTTTATGTGTATTAAGGTCTTTTTTGATAATTCTTCTCAAACACAATAAGATTGCCAAAAATCTGAGTGAAAAGAAACTCTGATGAAAAGCGAGTAAAATAAACTTTGCTTGCAATGGTTGAAGTTTAACATATACAGTGGGGGAAAAATACAGCCAAAATGGAACCAAATAAAAGAAACAGTCAGGAAAACATGGATTTGACAGGGAGATAAGTATTGCTGGTTCATTTAATCCCAATGTTTCTTTTCCTCAGGTCATTCTAAAATGCAGTTGTTACTACCTTTGATGTGATAAAGTATGGTTGTTAATTAACATGTGCCGTAAGCCATAATAGCACTTTGTCATTTAAAAAAAAGAGACTCCTAAATTACGCGATGGATTATAAAGCCATTACAAAGCACTGGTGATTCAGAGCAGTGTTTCTACATGTAAGAATATTAATAATTTGTAGATTTAAATAAAATTGTTCCTTCAAACATATTGTTTTGTTTAGCAAACTCTGCTGATACTGGTCTACAAAGTTATTTTTTGCTTTCTCCTTCATTAGTGTCCCTCGGAGTATTTCATCCTCTGAGTTCAGTAAGGATTTCATCTAGTCAAAAAATCCTTAAAAAAACATATTTGAGGTAAAATAAAATCTTGAGTTTCAAGACTGTAGTTTATTAATCTTAAGATGATAGTGTGGCAGAAGTAGCCATTGGTGCTCTGACTGATGAGTCATGCTCTGTACTTTAAATTCAAGCCTGTGATTTAAAATTGCCACAAATCATTTAATTAAAGCCATATTCAGAGTTGTATGTACCTATAGTAACATCTTGTTCAGTCAAGGGTCTTTTCATACTTTTGTAATGAATAATGTCAGAGCCAAACACTGAGTTGTAATTTAGTAATTATTTTTTCAGGGATTTCAAAATTCAAGGGCAGATTTTTTTTTAATAAAGATTTGCATACACTTTACTTTCTTGCCTGGCATGAGTAAGCTATCCTGGAATATGCAAGTCAAAAAAAAATATTGAAAACTGCTGGGATTTTCATATTTTTGGAGAGCTGCAGAGAACAGAAATGAGAAGGTAGAAGTAAAAAAAAAAAGAAGTCAAATACTACAAGCATTTTAATGTTACAGTGTGAAAAGATTTCTGTGGGCATTTATTTTAATAATCATTGGAACTTAGTTTAAGTACTGTAGAATAAAACAAAGAAAAAATATTTAATTAGTAAAAATAGACTTACTCGTATAAAACACTTTTTTCTGAAACTTTGCTCATTGGTAAATTTCAAGTGACATCTGCTTTTCTGGTTCAGTGTAAAAACCAATGTGAAACAGCAGAATTTAGTGTGAAGTGGAAATTCTTGTTTCCTGTCTGTTTGATAGTGGATGTACTGAATATGGAAATGCTACAAGTCCATCTGATTTCCCAAAAGACTGAAAACTGGACTATCCCTTGTCTCTCGTGTTTGGTCTTTGAGTGTAGGTTATTCAGTGCAACTAAGACTATATTGCAATAATAAGCCATACAAACATTTATTAGAAGCTAAGACAGGGACACAAGGATTTAGCCAGTATTTTCTGCCTGGTTATGTCTCACCTGTTTTGAGATAGGTCAGTCTGCATTTGGTCTGATTTAATTTTGCACGTTTGGTTGTGCTGAGCTAGTCTGTTTCTGTGCTAATATTGTTGTGGGGATCTGTAGCATTTTTATTGTTTTGTTTGATTTGTTCTTGCCAGCAACTTCTACTTTGACATTTCAGGTGCCAGTCTGGCCTACTGAGCATTAAGGGGTGGTGTTATTTGCTCTGCTAGTCAGGGATGGGAGCTGCTGCTGCTGCTGCTGCTGCTGAGCCTGGGGAGCAATATTGTGCGTGGGAGTGGATACGTGTGAGTGGATTATACTTTCATTTTAATTTAGTTCTCGGTTCTGTCATTCTTTGAAGCGGAAAACATGCTTGATGCCTGGTTGAGGTGGCTTGTGAAGCTGAATATTCCTTTCTCCCAGTTGCTGAGCATTGAGAATTGGTCTGGTACTAGCCTGTAACAGTTGTTGCTTGAGTTCTTACACATATGAAGCATTTGTTCCTGGAACTGCAAATTTAGGATTTATCTGAGGGATTTGTTCCAGTCATATTAACCTGCTGTTAAAACTGGATCTTAGGTTTCACTCTGTGGTGGGTTGACCTTGGCTGGATGCCAGGTGCCCACGAAACCGCTCTATCATTCCTCCTCCTCAACTGGACAGGGGAAAGAAAATATAATGAAAGGCTCATGGGTTGAGATAAGGACAGGGAGATCACTCAGCAATTACCGTCACAGGTAAAACAGACTTGACGTGGGGAAATTAATTTAATTTATTACCAATGAAATCAGAGTAGGATAATGAGAAACAAATCTTAAAACACCTTCCCCTACCCCTCCCTTCTTCCTGGGCTCAACTTCACTCCTGATTTTCTCTCCCTCCTCCCACCAAGTGGTGCAGGGAGATGAGGAATGGAGGTTGCAGTCAGTTCATCACACATTGTCTCTGCTGCTCCTTCCTCCTCACACTTTTCCCCTTCTCCAGTGTGGGGTCCCACCCATGCGAGACAGTACTTCACGAACTTCTCCAGCATGGGCCCTTCTGAAGGGCTACAGTTCTTCACGAACTGCTCCAGTGTGGGTCCCTTCCATGTGGTGCGGTCCTTCAGGAACAGGCTGCTCCAGCATCGGTCCCCCACGGGGTGACAAGTCCTGCCAGAAAACCTGCTCCAGCATGGGCTCCTCTCTCCATGGGTGCACAGGTGCTGCCAGGAGCCTGCTCCAGCACAGGCTTCCCATGGGGTCACAGCCTCCTTCGGACGCATCCACCTGCTCTGGCATGGGGTCCTCCACAGGCTTCAGGTGGATATCTGCTCCACCGTTAACCTGCATGGGCTGCAGAGGGACAGCCTGCCTCACCATGGTCTTCACCATGGGCTGCAGGGGAATCTCTGCTGCAGCTCTTGGAGCACCTCCTCCCCCTCCTTCTTCACTGACCTTGGTGTCTGCAGAGTTGTTGCTCTTGCATATTCTCACTCCTCTTTTCCAGCTGTGTTTCCACAGCAGTTTTTTTCCCCCTTCTTAAATAAGTCATCACAGAGGCGCTACCACCATCACTGATTGGCTCAGCTTTGGTCAGTGGCAGGTCTGTCCTGGAGCTGTCTGGCACTGGCTCTACTGGACATGGGGGAAGCTTGTGGCATCCTCTCACAGGAGCCACCCCTGTAGCCCCTCCCACTACCAAAACCTTAACACGCAAACCCAATACACATTCAAAGCACATACTTATTCTTGCTTATTGAGACATTTTTGGTAGCTTTTTGGAGAAAGGGCTGATGGTGGGAGAAGCAAAATCAATGACGACACTGCCCTTTTGTGTCTTGGGGGAGGGGTTCTGATTGGTTTTCTGTTTTCCTGTGACTTAACAGAAAGCTTATATAATATTTGAATGAGGACATGTATTTTCCCACCAGTTTCAGTTTCTAGCACTCTAAGTTTGTCTTTGATAAATCAAGAGTGAATGAAGAGGCTTTTTTGATACCTGAGACCTGGGGGATGTTTGTGTATTTCCCGTTTTTTTTATGTATTTGTTAATTAAGTGTTTGTGCAGCAAGGACATGTGGGATCTGATGTGGTATTCTTTCACTCTTAGGTATTTTGTTTATTTCAAGGATACACAAAGTAGTTGTAAATGTTACTGCTAACACAGATGTATCTGATGGTGGATATCTTTGCATGTAGTAATTTTGTAAGAATTTCCTATATTTTATATCAAGATAGTGTTCAGATTTAAAATAAAAATTACATAACTTTCAAGGAGTAATGTGATGGGGTTTTTTGGCATTATAGTTGATACACCCTCAGGGTCGCATGAACTCCCATATTAGATTTTTGAAGGTTTTTCTTCACTTCTTTCTTACATAATAATCAATTTGTCATGGGTATTTCAGCAGGTTTTAATAGCTGTATTCAAACTTAGTTGATTATATGTCAGGATTGTTCTTCGGAATCCAGTGCATAGGGTTAGGCAATACTGTGCTCCCATTTCAGTCTCGTTAGAAGCTGGACTGAGTTATGCTTGTTGATTTAGAAGTACAGGTAAAGGACACAGACAATTTAGTAGGATTTCAGATGTACGTGTTGAAGAACCAGGCATACATTTTAACTACTAAGTGATGAACATTTTTTTTGACTCCCAGATAATTCCCCATTCCAACTGGGGATTTTATGGGGGTGGGAGGAAAGTGTGATCAGTGTGAGCAGGAAGCATCTGTTCTGTCCCTCTGCTGGGCAGTGAGACTGGTTAATCTGACAAGGTCTTCGGTGAAGGCTCAGCCCCAGTTATTGTTCATAAATGAGCTCCCTGTTGTCTTGTTCCCATCTCTTTTACCACTGAACTAAGTCCTGAATGTCGCCTACTGGGACTGAGGTACTCAGTGTATCATCTGAGGTGTGACAGTTTTATGATGTTAACCCTCAGGTTATCTGACTCTGTTCCGTGGAGGCTATGGAGTAGCCTGTGTGTCCTATGCAAAGGAATCCTTTCTTGACCCTGGCTAATCCACACGATCACAGCAAGTGTTCAAGCCCCTGCAACTGAATTCCCAGTGGACGTGTAAAAGGGCAGCTCCTTTCTCATCTTGATGTGAGTGAAAAATAGCAGTCTTAGGAGCATCCGTCTCATAACATCTGTAGCTGCCTCATTTGGCCAACGAGGACCATACTGGCTTCCCCTGAGCTGGAAGCAGCAATAGTGACTTGGTGATGATCACCACTGGTCTCTCTCCCCATGACTTTAATAGCTTTAAAATTTATTCTTCCAACTTATGGTTGAACGAACTGACATCTATCACATATTTAATTTGTATTTAATTATTTTCATTAATTACTGCAAATTATTGCCTGTAGAACATAGAATGGTAATTATACAGTGAAGTGGTAAAACCACACACCCTTCTATACAAAATAATCTCTCTCTCTTTGGTTTCCAAAATTGTCTCAGTATTTTTAGCACATAGAAATCTTTATGTAATACTTTTCAGTTTAGGATGCCTGTCATTTTTGCTCTTTTGAATTGTGAATGATTGCTTTGTAGTTCACTGACTATTTTATGGAAGTCTGTTTCATTTAGTGTGCTAAATGATGATCGCTACAGTTCAAACAAAATGTAAAACTGGATTAGGTTCCAGGTCCTGTGGATGTAACAGATCAGATGATCTTATAAGTTCCTTCTGAACTCAGATCTAATGTAGGTCTGTAAAAATCATTAAAAACCAAAGTGGACTCGTGTGTGTCTCACTGTCTCCTTTCCCATCAGCACTGCGCACAGTGCAAAGCAAACCAGCTCTCCGTGCCTGATGCAGCAGCACTTGCACATCACGCCCCCTTGCAGTCCTGTTTGCTTCCCCTATTCAGCCTGGATTGCATCCTCTCTTAGGTTTCGCTGCTTGAACATGTTCATTTAGAAGCTTCATTGGATTTAATAGGTTATTTTTGTAGTGTTTCTTTTTTGCCTTTATTAAGGGTGACCAGTAAAAGAACAGTAAAATGCAAATAATTTATGCATTCTGGTGAACAAGTTTCCTGAGGGTTAAAAGAAACTTCAGCATTTTCACTGTAGCGCTATGACAATGAATCATTAGTGACGCCCAGTGTGCCAAAGTCCCAGGTGCGCAGCTTTCAAAAACAACAGACACAAAACCAGTGGTATTTTTTTCTCATTCATCAATTTTGTGAAGCCAAATTGGATTTCTGGAATCCCCACAGCAATTTGCAAATGATGTATGAAATCAAATATTCCTACCTGCACAGTGCACAGGGAAAAGAAAAAAAACAGCTTTCTTATCAGGGCTCTGACATGCTATTTCAGTGATACTTGATATCCAGTCAGACACTGCCAGAAATAAGGTACTAGTTCCAGACGCGGAGAAAAATACTATTTACAAAAATCTTCTGCACATTTTTCTTCTTCAGTTTTCCTGTTTGTTCTCTCAGCACCGTTAAACTCGATAGTTTTGTCTTTTAGAAAACGTATTTGTTCATACAAGTCCATCTCAATAGTTTTCAGAAATGTTGAAGTGATTTTTCTCTTCTTGTTCTAATGGATCGTGGCTTGGGGAAGTGTGTGAACTGGATGACCTCTCAAGGTCCATTGCTCTCTCCTGTGATTCATTAAGATTACCCATGCATATTTTTTCTCCACTGTTTTGCTTATATAGTATTTAATTCCCTAGATATTTGCCAGCTGCATCTGTAGGCAGAGTAAAATTTTTCAGTGTTAATTTGTCTTGTTTTCTATTGTTCTTGTAATTTCAATACTAAAATTATAGTTTTTCCTTTCCATTTGAAATGGAATATTCACTATAGAAGAGGTTTGCGTTTGTATAGTATCTCAGATTGCGTAAAATTCTGCATATTATTAATCTCTTTTGTACTTAGAAAAAAAATACTATTTTGATCACCTACATCAAAGGTGACATGGTAGACTTAAACAGATGATAGATTACTTAACGTATGATAGATCTGCAGAATTTCTTATCAATGCAGATGCTGTTAATAAAGACTGTTTATTTTGAGTTCAGATATGAAAAACAAAAAGAATATAACAGGACAAGAATATTGTAAATGCTGTGCCATTAGACCAAAAGCTTACAATAACAAACTTACAAAGCCTGTCTCTTTACACTACTTAGTCAGGACAGGTGTCAGGGAACTTAGATATGACTGGTTCAAATTTGATAAATGAAAAATTTTTCATTCCTTTCCCATGGAATGTAAGTAATATTTGATACTACTTGTCAAAAATAACTGACGGGTAAGAGTTTAGCCTGAATAAAAGATATGTATATGTAGACATACATAGATGACAGGTGGCTATGGTTAGAATGGCTTTTGGAAGGGCTGTAAACTCTAATGCAGTCAAGTGAAAACACATCTTTTCATCTGAGCTTTGAAAAGATTTCTTTTATAACATATTAACTCTCTTACCTTCAGGTTTTTGTGCACCCGTTTCCCTAAAACTCTGAATGCCTTTGGAAAGAAGTGCCAACGTAATGCGTTAATGAAATGAGGCAATTCCTACATCTCATGAAATTGCCAAAGTCATTGGGCATCAGTGGATGTCTTCTCTCCTTCCAAAATTTGGGAAGTACTGTCTAGCGGTTAGTAGGGTCAGTGAACTACTAAAGCAAGTACTGCTTCCAGGCATTCATAATGTTCAACTGCAGCCACCAACTGTATCGATCTGTGCCACTGAGAAACACGGTGAATTATTCTGTGCAGATCTTCACACAAGCACAGCTATATTACTTTTGATACCTCAGAAAGATTGTTTCAACTTTTCTCAGGTAATTCTTCATGGCACCACATCATACAGTGTAGCAGAAAAAAAGGGACTGTGATTATTTTCTTCTTGGAAAGTCCCTATTGACCCTGCAGTATATTTATCTCTTTTACTTTTGTATTCAGCATTGAGGGAGATGAAACATCTTCAGAAAGGAAAGATTTTATTGTTTGTCCTTCCTTTTCTTCAAGGTTAAAGACATTTATCCAGACACCCTAAGATTTTAGTGACAGAACTGTGTGTTATCATGATTTTATGATTTTCTATGATTTTCAAAAACGGAAAATGAATTAACAACATCTATAAGTAAGAAACTCTGTCATTAGTGGTGGGACTTACTAGGCTCACTATCCTTTAGAAATAAAGCATGATTAGATCTCCTAATGTCTGATAAGGCATAGTGCTGTATTAAACATATTTTGGGGCAATTCTGCTCTTTCCTGGCTGGGTACTTGATGTCTGAAGGAAAACTGTCATGTGAGCTCAGCCATCTTCTGAGCATAAGCAGCAATACAGTCTCTCTTCTCTGCCAGGCTTCCTGTTTTCATGCAGCTGCTAGGAACCTAATGCATTTGAGATCTCTGTGCTTTTGGCCCATGGTGCAAGTTTTCCATGGGAAAACAAGCTAAAGATGTTTGCAGGTCAAATTTTGATTATAAGCTATTTAAAAATGTCTTGTCACAGATATTTATGCCCTCTTTTCCCAAACTCCTTTTTTTTTCTCTGTTGATACTCTGATTATCCATGCCCATGCAAAAATAGGTATCCCTTTAACGTGAATCCCTAAATGGATCTTCAATTTGAACTCAATCAACCATGGTTAGTGCAATTTGGTTTATCTTCTTGGTAGTAAACTTGTCCTTCCACTATGTGTATGGGTAATGGACTTTAAGGTGAGATTTCATATACCTGGCAGATCAATAACTCAGATCAAATTAACCATGTACCTTGAAATTTGATTTCCAAGGACTAGAGTATCTTTCTTTACCAAAGTCACAAAGACATCTCTGAAACACTATGTATAGTGTATCTCACTTATAGCTCATTTGTCCCAAGCCCACAATGCACTCTCTGCACTAAGCAAACTGCAAACGAAACGGTACAAACAATGTACATATGGTCTCTAAGTCGATTTTCAGATTACCTGTTAAACTCGGGTGGAAAAAGTCCTGACTTTCTGCATCATCAAACTCTTCTCTCCATCCTTTGTGAGACAGATAGGGAGAAACTTGCTGAGATTTAATCGATTAAAATTCAGTTGTTTATGTGGTAAGTGTAGCCCACGTCATAGGAAAAAATGGTAGTTCAGGTTTTGACTGTCTTTAGTATGGATCAAGTGGGTTCAGGAAACATACTGTTGTAGTAAGGAAATTTATTTGCCAAAGATATTGAAATGAGTTCCTGCTGTGATCTTCATGAAGAAGTAAACTTACCAGATTATAAATAGATGCATTTATATAAAATCTCCCATAGATGAACCTCATGGACCCCTTGGGGAGAAGAACGAAAAAAAAGGATGCTTTTCATGCTACAGTGGCTTGAATTAGCTCCCATTTAGTAGCAGTTTCTCCTTAACTTCCTCTTCTTCTTCCAAAGCAAAACTAAGTCCTTATTGTAACCACAAATCAGTTGTTCACAAGAGGCTAGTTGTGGGTACTGGTACTTTTGGTCTAACAGTCACATATAGAACTAGATTCAGCTTGGGGTTTTCATCTGCTTTCTTATCCACTAGACCCTGTGTTATCTATCAGCTTTCTATCTCTATGCAGATAAAGATTTCTTTTATACACATGCCCACACCTGCTGTATGACTTCTTTTAGCTGGCAAACCCTTTCAAGTGAGGAACTATCCTTTAGTGTATATATGCACATTATATAGTACAATAGAATTCCGTTGTCTTTGTGTAAGAAAAAATTAAAGGTTAAAAAAGTATACTAAGGCAACCCTACACTCATTAGAAAGTGTATCTGGTAAAATAGTAATTTCTGAGCTGTGGGTGTGTGGGGATTTCTTGTTTCGTTTCATTAATGCAATGGTATAGAGAGGAAATTTTCACATGGCAGATGTAATGTGAACTTTGAATAGTCAATGTTGATTTTGCTCAACTAAAATTTAAGAGCACGAAGGTGATGTGTTAGCTGAGGTTCGGAAAATGGCATTAATGTAAGAGAAAAAAGGTTGCTGTGGGTCAGACCAAAGATTCATCTATCCTACTCACATATCCCCATCAGAGCTTATAGAGCAAACGTCTAATAAGAAGGACAGGGCACATAATGGTTTTCATTTGAACTATTCTCAATTTTGAACTGGTTTTGGCTCACAAGACTTTTTGAACCAAATGTGGTTTCGGTGTGTTTTGCTTCCATGGAATTTTACAGTTTACCCTGGAGGATCTGTAAACTTTTAGCATTCACAACGTCTTGTGGCACTCTTGCATTGTCTGAGGAACTGCCTCCTTTCTTATGAATCTGGCTTATACTGGTTTCATATTATGCCCTCAGTTCTTATATTGGAAGAGACAGTGTGCAATTTCTCCCTATCTACTGTCTCTGTGTCAGTTTGATTTTATAGTCCTCTGTTATCTCTATCTCTCTTTCCAAGAGACAAGAGTCTTTTGAAGATGCCAAGCCACTCTGTTTTTTTTCATACGGGAAGAGCCCAATGCCACTGAACGTTCTTACCAACATGCTCAGGACCTTTTCCTGTCTTATTAGATCTTACTTTGGAGGACTTAAATAGCAGCATAATGATATTCTCGTTTCATTCTCTATGCCTTTCCTAATAATTCTTAATGGTTCATTTGGGGTTTTGACTGCCAGCGAGTACCGAGCTGCTGGTTTTACAGAGCTGTCATAATCCCACAGTCCCCACCTAATCATCTCAGGGCCCGTCATTTCATTTGTACATCACTCACATATGCACATTTCCCTTGTGCTTCACTTTGCATTTACCTGTGCATATGCATTTCTGCTGCCGCTCTCTCTGTTCCAGATGAGTAAGACCTATTTACTTGTCATGGATAGAATAGAGCAGAGAAATCATGAACCTGGATAACTTGCTTATTTTTTTCCCCTCCTGACAGGCAGTTAGCTTCCCTAGGATTTGAAAATGATTTGTCTGCTAAGAAGCCAGTACACAGACAACAACCACATTTGCATAAGGAACTGATGCTGAAACTTGAGGTTTGTTAGCTCCAAAAACACAAGCTTCAGACACCTGGCCTAATGTTTCTTCCATCAATCCTTTCCTGTCCTTGGCAAATCCACAGAGCATCATGTACTATATAAAGCTACTACCTGGCTGTGGTTGTCATAAATGCTCCAGATAAGCAATATACACTTGGCTTACTGCTACACCTGATTAATTGTCTTCTTTTAATTATAGATTTTTTTCCGTATTAGTATGGTGTTTATGTTTATGTGTAGTATTAATGTCTTCAGTAAGATTTAATCAATTTCCTTCATGATACATTATTTTACTCATCTTTTTCCCTCTTTTTCATTCTTTTCTTTTCACCTGGAATAGTTTACCACTAATATTGTCCAAGGAATTCTGGCCAGTTTCGCTCAGAGTTTTATCACTGTCATTCCAGCAATTTTTTTACAAATTGGTCTTAAGAGTAGAAATTATTTAGACTTTCCTAATAGCTTACCATCAGTGCCTTTTGAACTGATATTTACAGCTTTCCCTGAAGGCACAGAAAGGTCTTAGTGGTGTTTACCATACTATTAAATTTCTCAACTGCCACAATAGTGTGTGTGTTGTACAATGTCTTCAGGGAGGGGGAAAGAATGATTTATCAAGGTCAGGTCTTAGAGTCATTGATTGATTTTTAGTTTGGGTATTATGAAAGTTGCATCTGTTTGAGGAAGAAGCTGCATAGGTGTATGATTCAAAAGTCTGATTCAAAAACACATTTATTATGGCAACTGGGCTCATCTCATATAAAGTGTTCACAAGGTATTTATTATATCTATTGAACTTTAAAAATGTATACCACAACTCTAAATATTATATGCAATTATTCATGTTTTCTCCCATTGTACTTCGGAGATTACTTTAAAAGGTATTTCTTTAGAGCTCTGAATCTTCAGGTTTCATTTCTTTGCACAGCTGTGGAGGATATCAGAATGTGCACACAATTTGTTTTCAAATAAGGAAAATAATTTTATTTGCACAATATTCTTTCTGTTACATTGTAAAGTCTTCATCAAACTTACTTCTTCCTGGTATCCTTGTACAAATGTATAGAATTACAAAATAATTAAGACTGGAAAGGACCTCAAAAGGTCTCTAGTCCAGCCTCCCGTGCAAAGCAGGGTCAGCTACAAGGTCAGACCAGGTTGCTGAGAGCTTTATCCCGTTGAATCTTAAAAACCTCCAAGGATGGAGACTACACAGCCTCTCTGGGCAGCCTACTCCATTGCTGGAGTGCCCTCAGGTGAAATTTTTTTCTCTTATGTCCACACCTTACCAGTCATGACTCTTGTCCTTCTGCCAGGTACTGCTGTGAAGAGCCCACCTCCATCTTCTCAGTAATCACCACGCAGGTATGGGCAGGCTACTCTTAGGTCACCCTGAAGCCGCCTTTTCTCCAGGCTGAACAAGCCTCACTCCCTCAGTGTCTTCACAAGACAAATACTCCAGCCTTTGATCACCCTACAGGTTCTCTGCTGAACTTGCTTCAGTTAATTGACATCCTTCCTCTGCTGGGGGGGTCTAAAACTGAAAACAGTTACTAGATGAGCTCTCATGAGTGCTGAGTAGAGGGGGATAATTTCTTTCATCAACATCCTGGATGTGTCCCCGTGAATACCACCCAGGGCACGCTGCTGGCTCATGCTAAGCATTTACCTTTTTTCAGTCACTACTAACTTCCCCTGATCTTCACTACTTTTCCAAGATGATAATGGCCTCTCTGTTAAATTGTCTAGCTCTCTCAGCACCCTTGGATGCAGTTTGTCAGGTGACAAGGACTTCTGTGTGTTGAGTTCCCACACGCGGTCATCATCTACTGTTGGTAGTTCCTCTCTTCCTTGAACACTTTCACTATGCACAGAGGCCTGGGAGACCTCGCTGGTGAAGACACAAGGAAGACATCAGGTAGTCCAGCCTTATTTGTGTCTGCTGTCACCCCAGCCAACTGCCCCATAGAACAATACATCCGTGTTTTACTTTGCCAGACTTTTGCTATTAATACAGCCCTAGAAGCTCTTGTTGTGCTTGATATCCCTTGCAAGTATCAACTCTAGGTGAGCCTTGGCGTTCCTCACATCATCGCTGTGTGCCTGGGCAACGTTACTATAGTGTTCCCTTGTAGCTTGTTCCTGCTTCCCCCTCCTGTGTACCGTGTTTTTGCATTGAAACACAGTCATGACTTCCCTGTTAAACTGATCTGCTAACCTGTTTCTTTTCCTGGTTATTGTGAGGGACCCTTCTTGAGCTAAGAAGAGATTACTATTAAAGACCTGCCAGCTTTTACAAGCTCCTTTGCCCTCCACAGCTGCCTCTCATTAGGCCACTCCTACCAGTTTCTTGAATAAGCTAAATTCTGCTCTCCTAGAGCCCAGAGCCTGTAGTCTGTTACTTGCCCCTTTCTCTCCCTGAGGATCTTGAACTTTTCTGTTTCATGGTCACCACAGGCAAAGCTGCTATTGATTATCACCTCCCCAGTCAGTTCCTCCTTATTAGTAAATAGCAGATCCACCTGGGCATCACCTGAAATTGCTTCATCCATTACTTGTATCAAGGAGTTATCCTTGATACCTCCTCAAAACTCTGCTCAATTGCTTGGCTGTAGCTGTGTTGCTATTCCAGTAGAATACAGGAAGATGAAAATCTCTCCTAAGAGTGGGGGTCTATGATCCAGAGACCTTCTTAAATTGTTTAAAGAAGAATTTTTATGCTTTCCCATCCTAATGGGTGATCTGCAACAACCTCCTACCACAATAGCACCCTTACTGGCATTTCCTTTGATCCTGGCTGAATCCTTCCTTGAGCCTGATCCTTATGGGAATGGTGGGGACCATCTTTGAAGAACCCATTATCAGTAGGTTGACTAATGGTCATTTGCATAATTTGAGAATCAATCTTTAAAGATTAACCATATACATTAACAGTTTGTAAATTTTGTGAATACTTTACAATATATGCTACTAGTAATCCTAAAACTTTTAATAACTTGCTTGTATCTGTTTACTAAGTAAAAAACTGATATCCATACAGCCCATGCCTAACTTGATTTTGGGGGAAACTCTGGAAAACCTACTCTAAGCATCTGCCTAAAATTGTATGCAAGTACTTTATTCAGTGGAGGCTTTCTTGCCTCTCTGTCATATACTCCTTTGCTTGTCAACAGACCTCCTCTTTGCATTTCTCTTCCATGATTCCTCTTAAAAATCTATAGAAAGAGACACAGAGTGGCATTTGGAATGATTACTGCAGTAAGTAAGAGGACACCTTCCATGTCCTTCTCCTGTGCCAATTTTAAAAGATGTGAAGGAACAATTGGTTTTGGTAGTCAGGTAACACAGTGACTCATGAACACATAGGAGCATGTCTGAATTTATATAATTGATAATACTAAAATGTTGTTGATGATAGTCTGACGTTATTTGAAGAAAGTCTGAAGCAGCACCAAGTAAAATGTTTTCACATTGCTGCTTATAAAAGATTTTACTCATTTTGGTTCTCAACGTTGTTAAATGATCTAATTCATGTAACACAGCACTCATCATGCCTTGCCATTTCTATATTTGAATTGTCAGCACTTTGTAATACTCCACATTTTAGTTCATCTTTGCTTGGCAATTTTTCCAAAATTCAAGAGGTCACTTATTTATAGAGTGGGTTTTCACATGACATCTTGGTGTTCTCTTCCATACATGGAGTGAGAGCAGAAGTAACAGTAGTGGTAGTCTTCCTTTATAGAAGAAAAAGCTAATTTATTTACAGTTCTTGGGTTTGTTTATAGCAGTGAATTAGCATTTTGTTCCATGCAGTGCAATTTAAATCCACTTTTCTGTAATTCTCCTTTTTATAGTTGCAAATAATTGCTATGTGAAAAATGAACACATAGTAGAAAATTGTTAAATGAGTAATCTCATTTTAAACACATTTATTCTATTAGCTACCATTTATTTGAGAGGACTACACTGTGTTACGGTGTATACCCTGGGGTGCTAGAAATCGGTTGGCATAGAGTTTTTGCACAATCCATTTATTTAGTGTCACCATGAATTTTAGCAGATCCTGGTGTTTCAGAAGTATGTAACCTTCCTATTTTATGGGAAGAACTTGATTGCCCAACTGCCTTGTGATTTAGTCATTCCACAGCTGAGGACATGAGAGATGTTAACTTTTTTCTTGAAACAAACGGCCTGAAGCTGTACGTTTCAAGAACAATAAGCAATAGAGGTTTGAAATTGAGCTGGTCTTAACAGTCTTAGCAGAAGTGCAATACCAGCAAATACATGGATGGATGTAATTAACTATTTCCCTGTTGTTTGTTTTAGTGAACCTTTAGTCTCATTATTTTGAGACTAAACCGTGTGAGCTTAAGTTGCGTGGTTGTGTGTGGCATTCATCAAGAGGATTTCGTGAGAAAAGACGGGCCTATATGAAAATTATCTTCTTAAACCTGGGAGGCAAGAGGGATAGATAGCCAGGTGAGATTACGGTTAGCCACCAAAGTTGGTTTTTATGTCTGACGGCCTTTTTAACTTCTTTCTTCAGCTGCGCTGGTAGAAAGGAGTGTTACACTGTCAGTTTTGTGTGCTTCCCCCTTCACTTGTGCTTTCCTACACTCTCACAGTCCTTTCAGGGTCTTGACAAACAGCGTTGCAGGGACCTTCTCCTACTGGAGTATCTGAGCCCGAGGGACTGATTTCAAACATTTTCCCCAGTACACAGCTGTACCACGAGTTGCAGTTATATCAGCATCGCCGTCTTGGCAGCATTATTTATGTTCCTACAGGTGAGGTTATCTTGAGATATATATTCAAATGGATTAAATTCACAAATTAAGCTTAAATGAGGAAAAGGAACGTTCCTATCTAAGCATGACCTGGTACGCTGAAGCACAGTAATGGTCAGTATAGCTTGGCTTGATGTACCACTCCAACAGCAACAACAAAGTACAACTTGGCCAAGTAGAGACAAGAGCTTTGCAGGGGTAAAGCCCTGTTGGATATTGATGAAATCTGCTGGAAGAGGCAGTTTATGCCTTTATGCATCTATACAGAAAAACCTGTAACTAGTGTTGTCATGTTTCATTTTGATTTACAGACATTATTAAGGAATCTTAATGATGCCACAGTTTAGTATCTCCCTGAGATATTAAGCCTGTGGTTTTATCTCTGCTGAGTCTTCTACTGTTTCTTGTAAAGTTCATACTTTTTATCAAGAAAAAAAGAAATGTTTTTTAATGAGCTTGCAAGGTCATATTATTGCAAAGTTCTTTTTCTTAAAGACTAACTCCTTGTATATGTATTTCTTTTTTGAGAGCCCAGCTGTGGCTTCACATTTGTGACTGCTTTGCAAATTAGCCATACTAATAAAGTGGTAACATTGTTAACAAACCAGGAAATGTAAAATTAAACAAGTATACCCGAATATGTGTAATAAGCAGAACAAAAGCTATTCCAACTTCTTCCTAATGTCCTCAGGTAAATTCTACATTTGCTTTACGAAAGCAGGATTGGGACTAAAAGAATTGTCACTATTTCTGTTAATATTGCTGGAACTAATGACCACATGGGAATTAAACAGAAGCCTACAAGATGTGAATCATGTCTTCATTTTAGAAAAATCTAAAAGTTTTTGGGTTTTTTTGTTTTAATACAAAAGCATAATTTCTTTGGACAGTAGCTAGTTTTCAGTTCTGTGTTTATTTTGGGGCACTTGATAGAATGTTTTGCAGTCATCAGTAGTATTATGCTCAGACACGGTGGTGGTAGATTGTTAATTAAAATTACCTGATCCTTTCTAGGTGACTCATACCATAACAGACACTAAAGAACTGATCTGTCCTTGACCTTCACCATTTGCACATGTGTGCTCGCTCTGTCTCACCTTCCTTGCTAGATGATGCAAAGAGGGAATTTCACCTGTGGGCCTCAAGAAAAAAAAAAAAAACCACACCAGTCTTCAGTTTGTTTGTGGGTTGTTTTTTTGTCCCTCCTCTCACTTCTTCCTGCTGCTACAGAAAGAGGAGTACCTGTAGGCTTTAGTACTCTACATACAGATTCTGAATATGTTATTTCTGGAATAGAAGAGAATCAGAAGAAGATTTCAGGTTAGAAAAATGTACTAGGATTCTGAATATTTTTAGCTTTGTGTCTTGGAAAGGTAAGTGCAATAAAAGGTAGAAGAATGTAGGTGGTTTTGTTTCAGAGGAGGTTTCCTGTGGGTTTGGGGTTTTTTTCCCTTCTGTTTTTCAGATATGGTGTTGAAAAAAACATTTTTGAAATGGTCTATAGATTGTTTGTTAATTCTTTGCTGTATTTGAGCAGCTCTAGAGATAAATTCTTCTTTCCCCTGGAATAATAATACTATCCTCTCTGGTTCCTCTTTCCTTTAGAAAAATGCTCTTAGGCTATGCATGACCCACTGGAAGAAACTCAAACCAACTATTTCTTTATTCTGAGTACTAGGATAATCAGTTCAGTCACTCTTTTTACGTTTGATGTTGTGTTTTATAATATATTTAGTAGACCAGGAGGTATCAAGAGGAAATTGATTTGAGGCATGTAATTCTACACTGTATTTTCTCATAGGGAATGAGAATTACACAATCTTTTCAGAATTTGGTTTTTAATATAAAATCTTCAGTTCAATTGAAATGAATGATAATTCCCTATGCTTTCAAAGTGTTTTATTTACTGACATATCCTTGATACATATTAGCTTTTCATATACAGTATGGCAGTTTCTCCAACTTTAACACAGGTGTTATGCACTTTTAGAAGCTAATTGAAAAGTTTTATCTTTTTGCATGAGCTTTTGTTCTTTGAAATTGCAGCTCTTCAGGTTTTTCTGGTTGGGTTTTTTGGCTTTGGGTTGGGTTTTGGTGTGGGTTGTTTTTTTTACATTTTTCTACAGCTGTGCTCTTCAGTGGATCTTAGCAAATATCTTTATTTTCCTAGAGAAATAATTTTCCTTCCCCACCCCCCTTCACTTTGCTTCTCCATGGAATTTAGAAATGTACCATTGCCACAGATATATTCAGTCAGGATCATAACCCATTATAAGTTATTATAAATATCTCGAATGTGACCATGAAAGCATAAAACGATGCATTTATTTTCTTATTTGTTTCATTTTGCTATGTAAAGAGTAGATATCTCTCTTCTATCCTGTTTTTGGTTTTAGTGCACTACTGCACAGATTAAAATAACACAACAAAAACCCCCTCCCAACAACTTTTCAGAGTCCTAGTTCTAGTTGTTCAGAGGCTTCTTTATGAGATAAATGAGGTTACATGTGCTGACTTTGTTAACGTTAAACTTCATCCTGAATTTTACTTTACCCTTTCTTTTAGGTAAAATTAAATGTGATTGAACTCTGCTGTATTTCTTCATCTTTTCACATTTGTTAAATCTGGATAGTTTATGCCTTTTAAGCATAGCATTAATCTTGTGATGCAATGGAGTACCTGCATAAAAATATTCTTTTATATGAAAAACTAAAGGGAGTGCTTACAATCATAAACCAACTGTAACATATCATTGAATTTCTGTAGCAAAGCTTTTCACGATTGGATCCCCAGCTCTGTATCAGACGACAGAGCTATGCAGAAAGGTTATTGTCGCCCCGTTCTGAGTGTGCTTGGGTCTTTTGTTACGTTGCTGTAGGCCAGTATCGTTTGCAGGGGAGCATAAGGAACGGCGAGAGCTCAATGAAACAAGCTTTTATTTCCTGGATAATCTCTGGATTATCCTGGCTTCGTTAGGAGACTGGGAAGGTGCTTTGTTGGGGTAGATTGAATGTCTGACCTTCAAGAGGTATTCCGGTTCTCTTTCCTTTGGACACCAGCAAGTAACGATGGTCTAGGCAGAGAAAAGTATGAACTCCTCTAAACCCACCTTTATTGAACTGGTTTATGGGAATGTGGGAGATTTGTTTTGAGACAGCCTGAGCAGTTTCTCTGGGAGTGTTTAAGGCAGGGTTTGATAACTACAGTATTACATACACCTACATTGTTGAAATAGCAGATAAATGAGTCTTACCTCCTCTGTTAAGCGGGGATATCCCATTTATCTTTGGTATTTTGTCAAAGCAGATGTTAACTAGAGGCACAAAGTAAGGAATGAATGTGTTAAAGTTCAGGTTCTTGTATACCTACATATAGTGAAAAAATATGTTAAAATATATTAAAAAGCATAAAAATTATTTGCTAAAACAAACTTAGGAAAATACTTTTTCTTCTGTGTTTGCAGTTAACTTGCTTTAATAGATTACAACACATAGTGCGTGTCTGTGGTGTTGAATACTTATTGTTTAAGTGTTTTGCACATATCTACATACTGTGTGCAGGCTTAAGATATTCCTTTCAGGAAGGGGGAAATGTGGAAAAGCAAAAGCAAGCTAGAAAAAGATTTAATATTTGGAAAATGCTTTGTTGTTTCAGTGAAAAATGAATGAGTTTGAGCTACCCCTCCCAATGACTTCAGAAATTTCATTGTGGAGTTTTCACAAATTTCTGTAAACTTACTATTAAGGAGTGAGTTGAACATTTTTGTAGCATGGATATGGAAGTCAAATATAGGGTGAAAGGAAAACAAGTCAAATGATGCCTCTGGCAACAATTTAGTAATTGCTTAAACAATGTTGAAACACGAACTTACACCATGTTGCATTAGGATCTGTTAAAGGATCTTGAATAGTGAAGAGTCACATAGTAAACCTGTACAAAATAGCATAGAAGATCTTGATGGCAATCCTGGTTCATGTTCTATCCTTTTATGCTGCTGGCTGTATGCTACTTTCATGTTCCTCAAACTTGCAGCAATTTAGCAGCACTTACTTATTGATACTGATGTAGGTCACTTTTGGATTTTGAAAATCAGGTTATGGGTATCATAACATCCTCCTTTGGATTGCAGATAATATTTTATTAATTAATGCAAGTTTTCAGACTCAGATTGACTTCAGAAAGTGATTTTCTTTTTTGTGGAAGAGGAATTTAATGTTCTCACCAACTTTTTTTGCTGCTTAGAAATTACATGATATGGAGGAAGTAAGTGAATAGGCATATTGCTGCCAAATGGAAAATGTTGCATATTCCGTGATGGAGTCGTCAAACCTGAATATGTAACCTTTCTGCTTACCTAGCTTTCAATGATAATTATCTAACTTACAGGTGAATCACACTGTCTTAAAATAGAATTAATGAGCGTTTCCATTGAGGGTGCAATCTACTAGATTATTAAAGACCATCTGTGTTCTTTCAATTATGGTAATTTCACTGTTTTAAATAGTGTTTTACATTTCCTGATGGGAATGTAACTATACTCAGCATATGCTTATTAAGCCACTTAGCAAACATAGTTGTATTAATAAAATTCAAGGTGTGTCATTTCATTCCATATTCTCAAAACCTGCAAAATATAAGCTCCAAATACAGGAACCGAGTCCAAGATACAGTGCAGCCTATTCAGGACAAGTCACGTATAAGTACTGGGAAGTCTAGTTGAGTGGTTTTCATCCTGTATTTCAAAGCATATTCCCGAGGGATTCACAAACAGTAGCACAAGGAGGACCACCGGAGAGTGGATATATAGATTTGTCTGTATATGTGGAACTTCCAAAGGGATCTATCTATTCATTAAAAATTGTTACAAAGCTATCTATCTTTTTGGTTGCGGTTGTATTTATTAGAGGTGAGCAATAGTTATACTAGTGTTGTACATTTGGAGGGGCAAGTGCTTGAGGCCAGGCAGGCGCTACAGCGGGATCTGGACAGGCTGGATCGATGGGCTGAGGCCAATGGTATGAGGTTCAACAAGGCCAAGTGCCTGGTCCCGCACTTGGGTCACAACCACCCCAGGCAACGCTACAGGCTTGGGGAGGAGTGGCTGGAAAGCTGCCTGGCGGAAAAGAACCTGGGGGTGTTGGTTGACAGCCGGCTGAATATGAGCCAGCAGTGAGCCCAGGTGGCCAAGAAGGCCAACGGCATCCTGGCCTGTATCAGAAATACTGTGGCCAGCAGGAGTAGGGAAGGGATCGTCCCCCTGTACTCGGCCCTGGTGAGGCCGCACCCCGAGTACTGTGTTCAGTTTTGGGCCCCTCACTACAAGAAAGACATAGAAGTGCTGGAGTGTGTCCAAAGAAGGGCAACGAAGCTGGTGAAGGGTCTAGAGCACAAGTCCTGTGAGGAGTGGCTGAGGGAACTGGGGTTGTTTAGCCTGGAGAAAAGGAGGCTGAGGGGAGACCTTATTGCTCTCTACAACTACCTGAAAGGAGGTTGTAGAGAGGTGGGTGTCAGTCTCTTCTCCCTAGTAACATGCCATAGGACAAGAGGAAATGGCCTCAAGTTGCGCCAGGGGAGGTTTAGATTGGACATTCGTAAAAATTTTTTCACTGAAAGGGTTGTCGGGCATTGGAACAGGCTGCCCAGGGAAGTGGTGGAGTCACCATCCCTGGAGGTATTCAAAAGACGTTTAGATGTGGCACTTAGGGATATGACTTAGTGGTGGACTTGGTAGTGAAAGGTTAACGGTTGGACCTGATGATCTTGGAGGTCTCTTCCAACCAGAATGATTCTAAGTGGTAACAGTTTCCCTTGATTTGGAAGAATTTGGAAAGATCCTCCATACCTTGAAAGCCAGTAGTGTTTAAGAAGACAGTTAAGAGATCTGTCCCAGGAGGCCTACGAACAGGTCTCTTCTGTAGTTGTGCCCATGGGACAGAAACCTATCTATGCCTTGTAAATGCCAGCTGGAGCTCAGTAATGTTGGAGACTGAAAAGGAGGATGTAATCTCTGGAGTAAAGGAAACAACCCATCTTTTTATATGGCACTTAGAGGCTGTGAGGAAGAGCTGCTTCATGAAAATTGAAAATGAAGAAAGGTCTTTGGGTGTCCACAAGTGAGAACCTAAAGGGAAGAAGACTGGTAATAAAGGATAACCTGGGAACTTGAGTATTTAAAAGATGGAAGAACTGTATAATGTTTGGGGTTCTAGTCAAACTGTTTGTCTCCTGAGACAAGGACCTGGATCATGTCAAAGTATATCATCAATACAGTGGGCTGATGAGCTAATCCAAGGGTGTACAGAAGATATTTTTAATAATGCCATCGTTGTTTACAGTAAAATTATTATTAGCATGGTAGTTCTCTTCCATGGCAAGCATCTTGCTCCTCAGTTAGAGGTGCAGCTGTGACCAAGAGTCCAACCGTAACAGATCTGCAGAGTCAGGACTGTGCTATGGTCCAGCAGGGAGCTCCATGTCCTGAAGATCAGGGGATAAAAAGTCAAAGTGGTTTGTTTTATAGTTTACATGATATTTAGAAATGTTTCAAAAGAATCTCCAGATACGGCTGATTTGTGATTTATTTTGTAGTAAGTCATTCTGCTACTGCCTGATGGCAGTTAACTGGATCCTAATAGCTTATTATAGAAGAGTATTATTATCATTGATATCTGGGACTGAAAGACATTAGGGTACAGCAGACTAGGTAATTTTTTTAAGGCATGCATACCTTAATGGTACAAATTTGCTTTCAAATACCCCATAGTCGTGTTTATTAAAAAAAAAAAAATATATAGGACTCAAGGATGGGTTATGGAATCACTGCAATATATGAAAATCTAGGCCAATAGTCTGTATCTCCTTGTTGAAGTTATTGCTTTGAAAAATGTATACCCCAAATAATTTTGCTTCTTGATTTTAACAAAGAATAAACATGGTTATTTTATTTGTCAAATATCATATCAGATAATTTGAAGTGCCTCAGCAACTTGTACATAGTCTGGACACCTTAATATCTTACTTGAAGGAGCAGTGTTTATTTCTTAGATAATTGATGCAATTGAGCGAACATACAGAACCCAAAATATCCTGTTAAATAAAGTTCTCATTTTAAGAACTTCCAAAACTTTTATTTTGGTTGTCATGTCTACAAAGATATGAACTATCCTTTTACTTGATATGCACAATTCTATCTATCTTAAATTCTGTAGGAATTGATGTGATTAACTTGTACCAATAAACAATTCACTTCAGATTGATGGATATGACGAGCGATGTTAAAGTGGCTGCAAAAGCCAAACTTAAATGAAACTAAGTGTCCTCTTTACTAAAGAGCCACAGGTAATTATATTATGAGAGACAGTAGTCTGTATCATGAAGGATGTTAGTACATCCCTTCTGTTCTCCGACAAACTTTAAAAATTAATTTCACTTTCAAGAATATACTCAATTTTGCCCATTTTCTCCTGAGCTTCATAATGCTAAATATAACTTCATAATGAATGGCAAAAGACTTTTAACTTTTTGATAGATTAATTTATTTAGAACGTAAGCAGGTTTTAGATTCTATTGCTACAGAAGCCGAAGCATAGTATGACGGCTATTATTTTAATGTAAAAAGATTTAGTGACATTCACAAAATTACAGGAGAGGTACACATGGATATAAATCTGACATTAGATATTTAAAAAAAAATCATTTTGTTTTGGCCATTAGCAAAAAGATTCTGGAGATAACGTGTCAGTTCTTGCTGTTTTCCTTTGATGCAAATCCAAGGAAATAATTTTGAGTGCTTGCGTGTGATACAAACCAAACTTTACCATTCCTCATTCATTCTTGAGTCAGACCAGTAAGTTCACCACAGAGCATCAAGAAGTTTTCCTAGCTTGCTCTGTACAGTATACTTCCCTGTACAGCAGTCTTGGCATCCTGCTATAGCACTCCCAGTCAAAGAAAGAAGGAAAAAGTCTTCCTGAAAGCCATTTTGTAGTTCTTATTGCTAAAGCATTAGTTTGACTGCCATACTAGATGGGACTATTTGTTTAAAGAAACTTCATTACACTCTGGGACAGCTATAAATTGTGCATGTTTTTTATGTACGTGTTTGAACGCTACACTTTATAGACAAGAATGTCACTTTAGGTCACTTGCAGAGATATTTAAGATAAGACCATTGAATAAGAAATAATTATATCTCTGTGGTTTCATCATCAAATTATCATGAGTGATGTATAATTCTAATCAAACATTAGTTTTAATAATGAACTGGGAGCATTAGCTATATTGTGGTCTTTGAGTTAATCAACAATGGTTTCAGTAGCCATGATTATTCAGGCTAAAATAGTAAACATAAGATTCCTTTAAAAAAAAACCCAAGAAAACCCCAACCCCAAAAAACTAAAACTCCACTGTTGGAGGGGGGGGGGTAGCTTTAAATATTTACACCATATAGGGGAAAATAGGAGATACCACGAAGAAAAGATAGCCTTTTCAGTTTATTGAACAAGAACCTATGCATAGTTTATAGGCCATATTTTTCTCTGAGGTAACTAAGTCAAAATCATCTTGACACACCTGAGTCACCTGAACACAAAAGCAAATGCAGACTTTGTCATGTGATACGCTTGAAATGTCTTGGTAATCTTCTGTTGGGGATATTTTGTTGGTGTTCACAGTTCATTATGAGCAAGGTTATTAAGCAGTTTTAAAGTACGTAGTGGGCTCTCTGCTAGTTGATAAAATGTATTTATTAGAAATAATTTTTGACTTTTATAGTGTGGAGAAACTATTTCTGTAACTAAAAGATGGGAACAAACTGCTTATCCCATTTAATTCAGAAGTATTTCCTACGCTGTTATTAAGTACTTATTTTAAGTAGTGCGACATGCAGTACTGTGAGTGCATGATGCAACAGACTTTGGATTAAAGTTCTTTAAATGGCCTGGCAGTGCAGGGATGGTTGTCAATGTGCATTGTCATTTCTGGAGATAAAAGCCTCGCTTACTGTATTTAAGTGCACTGAAAAAAGACTTAGCTTTTTTAACCTCATCTAACACATACTCAAACTGATAGCAAAACTTCAGTATGTGTTGGATTTTTCCTTCAAAGGAAAGGAAATACCTACAAATTATTTTAAGTTAGACTTATAAAAATGCTATTTATCCATATCTAGGAAGGAAGACCAGCTGCGGTAGTTCAGCAATGGCTCACTGGAACTCATCGTGCTGTAAACCTGCTCCTTCTGATATCCCAGTATCCCCTTAACAAAATCATTCTCTCTCTTGCCTGCTTGCGTTGTTGTGTCCCCGTAATGGTGGTGCTGTGTGTGGTGTTTGGTTTTATTTTCCTCTGCATCTTGACTTTTGATATCTAGATATGCAGTAAATCTTTTTTAAGATAAAATAGGGGTAGCTGAACAAATGTTTTATTGAAGATGTTGTCAGGAAATAAGGAGTTATTTTGCTGCTTTTGGAGAATTATCATAGTATAAAAAAAACATGGAATATGGGTTAATTCTGTTCATTTCACTTTTGTGATTCTACTGTCAAAAAAGCACTTAAACATGTAATAACTTGGGAGCATAACTTCAAATGTAACTGAAATGGCTGCTGTTAGGTAGACTTTTCGAAGCGTTGCCTCTTCAACATTTTGTCATTTTTTTTTTTTTCCCCTCTAGAGTTTTTTTCCCTAGCCCAGGGATTATCCTGTACTTAAAAGCCCCTTGGAATTCACAAAAAGTGTCTTTTTCTGCTGCTATGGTAAAAGGCATGCTCTGAATATTGCTTAATATATGTTGACAGAAGAATTCTTTTGCAACTTCAAACTGTGACTGTTTTCCTACAATGCTAAGCAACAGATATATTGTTTCTCCTTCTTCCTCTCTATACAGTTTCAACAGCACGAGAGAACTCAGAGGGTAAAAAATACCCCTTTGATAATGTAATTCACATCCCAGTCTTCATGTCCCGGGAACCTGTCCCTCACCCATCTATTCCACTGTGCAAAACCAATTCAAGACTAACAGCCAGAAAAGGGAGAGCGAGCATAGCTATAAAGTCTGGTTAAAACCTTCATGTGAGAGGAAGAAACTTGGTTTCTCCTTAGGGATTTTTTTCTCTGTGTGGTGTTTTTTGATTATTATTTGTTTGTTTTTTAATGATTCTTTAATGTTTGTGTTATGGAAACACAATTAAGACTGTTACCCTAGATATGGGAGGAGAAGGGGTTTTGAATCAGAAGATCAAATTTGTAGGTTAGAAAAACCTCAGTGGAAGGTCTTGCAGGGAAAAAACTGGTGGGGTGAAAAAATGGGTTGAATGTAATGGATAGGAGAGATCCAGCACCAGGTGAGCAAAGTGCTGTAACGGAACTGGGAATGGGAATGTAGTTGCTATCCCAAAAAGAGAAAAATAAAGATCTGTCTAACGTGGATGATGCTGTTGGAATATGACTTGTATGCCTCTGAACATCTGCCACTTAAAAGTAATATAGAATTTTACATAGTTTTACTAATGCTTGATAGACTTTGCCTAGTCTTCATTTCTCTAGTAAAAACGTCCAGGTTTTCTGATCCTTTGTACTTATTGCTTGTAGCTATAGCAATAGTATCAGCAAGGTAGCTGATTTAGTAAATACTCACTAGTGATGACTATGGGGTTGATGGCAAAGCAGTCCTCAGACAAAAAGTCTGTCAGTATCAATAGGTTTGCCTTGTTAGATGTTCATTGGTTTGCAAGCATTAAAACGTACAATATTTCTCATCTTTCTGTCAGGTAATTGCTCCTGGAATGCTGGGAAAATTAGTATGAAAGCAGAGCAAAGTATGATGAAATTCAGGACCTTTTCAGAATAAGGAAGAGAAAATTGTTTAACATTTAAGTTGCATTTGCATTGATTATAGCTGTTTAATTTTTATACAGTTATAACTTGTTTTTTTGCACAGTAAAGCAAACAGAGCCTTGTCCTCCTGGTTTAATACTTAGTAACATAAGTGAGGTATATGATTAATAAAAAGTAAGAACCAAATACGTTGTTTAGATTTTTCATGGACCACTGGACATACATAATCTTTGAACCTGCAGGGCAGCATAATTTACTATCTCCATTTTACAGCTGGTTAAATTAAAACATTGGGAAGTGACATTAGGGTTCTTTCATGAATTGCTTCACCCACAGAGTACTGGAAGCAAGAAATCACTTTTATTAGTGATAAAATGCTGAAGTTTATTATAAACACAAAAGCAGTTTTATGCAAGGACAGTTCATCACTACAAATATTGTCTTACTATATGGTGATATAAAACAAGTTATGAAAATTAGAGAGGGTTATTTAGAATGCTGAGGAACTAAAAATACACTTAGTTGTTTTGTTGAGCTTCCCTTCAATGTGACATGGTAAGTATGAAATGGAAGCTCGTTATGAGCAGGTCCATGGGGCTAAAAGAACCCTACATCGGAACAACTGAAAAGGGGAAAAAAATTTCCTTAGTTTGTGGAGCCACTAACTTTGAATTTGGCTCAAACTAATTTATTGATGGGCTTTTCGTTACAGAGCTCATTTGTGGAACTAATAATCTAATATTATAGTTTTATCTGAACACTTTCGAAATATAAAAGAACCCTTATAATTTTTCTTATTTTTGCAAGCTAGCTTAGTGACATTAACAATGTTAAGCTAAGGTTCCTTTTAGAAGATCAAATAAAATACCTAAAACAAGCTTTTCAAAAAGGAAGAAACACTTCAAAAAGGCCATTTCATGTGTCGTGGCAGTACTATGATGTTCTGAGGTATGAATGATTTGTATCTTCCTTTATCATCAAAAAAAACCCCTCATCTTTTTAACATCAGGAACATATGATTTTCATGCCTTTTTTTTTTTTTTTTTTAAACTGCAGCAATGTCATATTGTGTGTGTCTAGAAACTCACGCATGCCATCTGGTATGTAGGCCTACTGAAAACTGTACTTAATTCTTTTGGAGGCAAATAGTGTAAGAGTATTTATTCATAGCATTCATATTAGGAAGGCAAAGAAGTTTAATAAATAGGGAGAGGCAGCATGGGAAGGGAATAGGACAGGAAATTTTGATGACTAAATAAGGATCTAAGAAATGAACGTTTTTGCTGTAAAATACCTACATACTGGAGAATTGAAAAATAAGGGCATGATATGCATCTAGCTGCTTTTTATATGAAAAAAAAGTAACACTGCTCTTAAGAACTTTTTTCCACTAAATCTAGGTACGTGTGATAAATGGATCTTGCTAGATCTCTACAGCAAAGTTTAGTTTTCCTTTTCTTGTTGGATCGATGTTGTTGAGTTCTGCAGCGGTTTTTTGAACGTAAACTAAATCTTTTGAAGCCTACATCATAAATTGATTGCGATGTTTTATCACATCCAGTTACCGTTGGAAAGGATAGAATCTCTAAATGTTATGTTGTGTCTGAATGTTGTTTAAGTGTCGCCTTACATGTTCCTGTAAAGAAACATGGGTTAGTGTAGTGTTATGTTTTGAATTTTGTTCTTTCAATGCAACTTTACATTTGATCATCTGATAAACTACATTACAATGGTTTAATTTTCAGTGATTGAGTGCATAGTGAGAGCACTGACTAAAGTAAGTACACTGGAAGCTTTGGCTGCTATTTCCTTATTTTTGAGCTTTTGATAGGTATTAATATACATTTCTTCTCATTAATCAGGCATTTAAAACACTTGAGATGCTTTTTTTTTTTCCAAGTTTAAATGCATGTAAGAAGCACTAAAGTAACAGTATCCAAAAAAATAACAGAGAAGTAAAGTACAAATAGATTTATTTTGAGTTTTTCCGTGTATTACAAGAGTCACGGAATTGTGCTTGGAAGTTGCTGGTAATGACTGAACTCTTATGACAAATACAGCTCCACAAAGTCCCACAGAGACTTTCTTTCTGTGCATCAAGTCCTGTTTCCCGTAGTATCTAATACATCATTTTCTAATGACAGTGCAGTTGACAAGTTGCACGAGAAGAATCTATTGAAGGAGTTAAAATTAGAAGCGATAGCCGTGAAAGTTTTCTCAAGCGTGGGACTGACTGAAATCAACTCATTGATTGGTCTTTTCTTTCTACTAGCAGTCAATTCTGTAAAGCAAGTCTGCACTGGGAGTGGAAGGGAAAACTAAGGATACTGCGGAGGCCACACTCCACCTTCGCTTCTCCTATGATCATATCCACCGCAGCAGCATGTTCTCTGTGAACCACATAGAGTAAAATGATCACATATTATATACTGATGCAGAAATATAGGTGTGGGGTTTACTCTCCACAGATATGCTATTGCCGTTTAAGAACCTGGCAGACTGAAAAGATGAAAGATGCTTGATATCATGATGGAGGGGGGAAGTTTCCTTTCTAGGACAAATGGAGAATGTTGGGTTTAGTTCCGAAACGTGTAACGTTTTGGTTCCTTTGTATAAAGTATAGCTCAAACTTGAAACTAAAGCCTTAGAAGTGGGCAAAAGTGAACTGATATGGGAACATGTTGTCTCTTCTTCTGTCTAAAAATATAAATTTCCATAAAATAAAAAGCTACAAGAAACATGGATCCCAAAACATTTGTTTAAAATCTTTGTCTTCTTGAAGACTTTGAGCTTCAGCATTTCTTTCCTGTCTTCCTCCTTCAGCTGTAGGCTGAAGAAGTAAAAAGTGGGGTGTATTTTCAACTAGGACGGGAAGAAAGAAACTCGGTGGAATATTATTTTAATAATATAATTTTAATTGTGGCAGTAGTTACATGACTAGATTGTAGTTCATGACAGTGAAAGCTATTCATCCTGGAAACTTAGTGTTAGCTGTTTGATAAATTGTTGCTCAAACTGGATTATCGTCTTGTGAAATAGAACAACCCTCCCATTATTTTTTTTAGCTCACCAGGAAACTCGGTACCCTATAATCCAATGCCATAAGCTAGAACATTTATTGCATATATTTTATATTCACTGTAAAGTGGTAGGTTTTTGGAAAAGTGAGATTTGATTTAAGGCAACAGATTGACAAGAGGAATATAATAATTAGTAGATATTTTATGCTGCACTGATTTTTTTCCTGTCTTGTAACAGAGGTCATTACATTGCAAACTTCTTCAAAAGAACAAATCAGTGCTTTATCCCTTGCTCCTAGGGAGATAAGTTGTTGTTTGATGCTATTACCAAGTACAGATATATTCCTATTTTAAAATGTAGATTATGCTCCTTTCCATCTCTATATTGTTACAGATTTTGCCTGTTGTAAATGAAGTTTAAATATGACTCACTAAATTCAAAAATAGGGGGAAAAAATATAACAGGAGAAGAAAGTCTTCCAGAGTTTTCTCTCAAGTCAAATATTGTTTTATTTAGACTGAAATGAAATTAATGATTTAAGATCCAAATTTTATTGCACTGTAGTCTCATGTTTGTCAAAGAGCATAGCAGTTATACTATCATATATCGTCATCTGCAAATACAGTAAAAACTATCTAAGACACTAAGAAGCTTAATGCTTACAGAAGCCTTTGCATGGCTGTTGTATTCTCTTATTTCAGCAGAAAAATGTCATTCCTTTCTGCAGCAATCCAACTAATTTGTCGCTGCATAGGCAATGCCTTCTATAAACTCTAGTGAAATAGTCTATATCGCTTCTTAACAAATCATTTTTTTCAAGCCATTTGAAGAGAAGTTTTCAGTTTGAATTCGAATTCAGGAGAGAACTAGATGATGACTATGGATGTGCATCCTTTTTAGTTTATCTAGAAGGACATTTTGAGCTTTGGCAGATTCCATGCAGCCCACGTGGTTGCAGATTAGGGTAAGGACCAGATATGGGTTTGGTTTTTGGTAGTCTCTCTAGGAACTCTTCTAGGTGCAGAGAAGTGTTTGTGCATGAATCTGATCAGTGATGGCTGATCTCTTCTCCCTGGTATCCAGTGACAGGACACATGGGAATGGTTCAAAGCTGAGTCAAGGGAGGTTCAGACTGGACATTAGGAAGCATTTCTTTACTGAGAGGGTGGTCAAACACTGGAACAGGCTTCCTAGAGAGGTGGTTGATGCTCCAAGCCTGTCAGTGTTTAAGAGACATTTGGACAATGCCCTTAATAATATACTTTTAGCTTTTGGTCAGCCCTGAAGTGGTCAGGCAGGTGGACTAGATGATCGTTGTAAGTCCCTTTCAATTGAAATATGCTATTCTATTCTAGTGCCAAACAAGGTTGTTCTCACAAGGGCAGAATCAGGCCTTGAGAAAATCTTCTCTTCTGTCTCTTGGGGTAGGGTGGGGATGGGAAGCACCTTTTGGATAGAAGGGTACCACCTGAAAATTGCTAAGCTTTTCCTAAGCTGCAGAACCACTGCCCTTAAATACAAAGTACGCTCTAAAGGCCTCTTTCCCCTTCCTCCCTGCCTCCTTCTGGGATAGCATCTGCTCTTTGCAGATGTATCACTGGCTGTTGTTTGAATGCTTCTGGCTTGTACGTTTCCATGAAGTTTCAGCACAGATGGAGTTGTTGACTGTGTCGCCGCACAAATGGATTTTTCTTTTCCTTTACTCTTTGTGCTTTTTTTAACAGAAGACCGAGTACTTTCAAGCTATCTGACTTATTCTTTGCTTCTAGGTGGTTATGTTTAACAATATGTCTTTCATAAGACACAGCCCAGCACAGCCTTCAGGGATAGGTGCTGAAATACTAGTGGAAAAAATAAGGGGTTTTCCCCTTATGCTCAATGCATGAAAACCATATGAGCAGAACAGTTCATAGGGATGTTATTATCCAAGAGGAGTTTCATCTAGGCCTAACATGTTTATGTGCACTGACTTTGAGGTCTTTGTGGGCAGATGTTTGATGTAAAACACAGTAAAAAAGGATTGGGATATTTGGGCTGTTTTTAAATGCTGACAATCCATAAAGAGTGTTCCTTATAAATAGGATCCGACGTTTAGTAGTGGAAATAACTCGTTATTTAATAGCATGGTTCCAACAGGTGTGTGTAAGTAGCAGTCATTGGGTTATGGCTATATGAAATTACCATGAACTGTCAAAAAGCAGAACCAAAAAACACAGGGCTCTGAGGAAAAGCCCCTAAAAGTTGCCAGCAGTTGAGAAGGTGTGGAATAGGTGGAAGAAAGGGAGGATGGCCAAAGCTTTGCAGCTCTATTGGAGAGACCTGAGTGGTAAGCATAATGTTGTGCAGTTTACCATGCAGCAAATACCTATATCTACTTTATATCAATTATGAAATACTGAAACTGGTAGTCTCTCACTGGATTAGTCTCTTACTGTTAACACTGTGATCTAGAAATGTAAATAAAAAAATACTTCTGTTGCCATTAAAGATGGTTCTCCAGTTAGCACTGGAATTAACCCATCATTTCTGTCCTTTTATTCAGATGTTAGAAGGATGTAAAGCATGAAGGGTAAAGGGGTTTAGTTATTTGCATTTTAATGGATAAACAACTGTTTCTCTGAATATTTTTGACTGTAAAAATAGTCTAGTGATAATTACCTATTTTTTATATGTATTGTATATGAACTAGGGATACATATGCCAAATAGTAAAATTGAATATTTATGGAGTGCTGTTTGTCTATAAGTATAGAAAACTAGTCATTATCACTAAAGATGTTAGTTAAAATTCAGAGGTGGATAAACAATGAATAGTAGCTTATAGATTGATATTTTCTAAATAAAATGTTTGGGTGTGCAGTTTGGTGGTTGGTGTTTTTTGGTTAATTCTGCTGAGGACCTGGCTCTGTTCCATCTCAGTCATGTACCTAATATGTAGTCTGTCTCCGAAAAAGAAAGAAAGAGGGGAGGGAAGCAGTTATAATCCATAACAACTGTTTAGTTATCCACATAAAACTTTGCTATTCCTTCATAAAGAAGTTGTGTGCTGTGGACATGAAATACCTGCCATCTAGTTAGGGTAGGTCACTTGTGGTCTAACTTAAGAGTCAGATGTGGCAGTTCCTGACTTTTCTCACCTGGAGTTTGTGCCTTTGGGGTAAGCGTGATCCAGAGACCACTTTTCTTACGGGCAGCGTAAATGCAGACCGAGTCCCACTCACTTAGAAATCCCATCTCGCCTTACAGCAAACCATAAAGGGGCTACTCCTTGTAAGATCTCGCGCCATCCTGTCTGTCTTGTGATGTACAAGTGGTACAAACGGGTAGGTGGGATAGGTGGCTGTGCTGGACCAAGCACAGTGTGTCAAGTTGTCCATGTGCAAGGTATGCATCCATAGGGATTATGCTCATGTCTGTGCTCCACGATATCCGCATTCAATTCAGATCTGCCTTTCCTCACAGCCAGGTGTGAAGGTGCTCCAGAGGGAGCTGATGCAAATGGACGATAAGTTTGGCCTCCAGCCCGGACCAGAGGCTATTCCTTCAAAGCGTGCAAATGGATCTGCTAAACGTCTCTTAATTTATCCTCACTTTTTAGTTTGGGATTTGTTTTTTCTTTTTGAATTTAGGTAAGTAATTTATATTATTTCATTTCATGGGGAAGAATGTGTTTAGTAGTCAGTCTTAAGATTCAGGAGTAACTCTGTGTAGCATGCAGCTTACAGAAAAAACTGAATCTCAAAGATGAGCTTAGAGTTTTATATGTGAAACAAGAAAATTCCCACTAATTTTCTTTTTGCTTGACTCTTGTGTATAGTATTGGTGATCTCAATTAATTTTGGGTTGTAAATCCTGGAAAGGTCCACCCATCTGATTTATTTTTATCATTGACTTCAATACCAATTATATTACTTTGCTTTTTTGGTATTTGTGAAGATGTTAGAACATTTACACTAGAGTCATCTGAAGTAGAGGCAGAATTGTTACTACTGTTAGTATAACAAAGACTTTATGAACTACGTTTTAATTTAAATATTTTAGATAGTCTTAATCTAACTGTTCACAGTGCTTTTTAGTGTGATCATGTAACTTATTTTTCCACCTGAAAAGTCTTTTTATTTCTACCAAAACTTTACATCATAACAACCTGAGAAATTTTGATGTTAATAACAATTCATTATTGATTTATACAGAGGACCGAGAGGTTAATGTTGACTGAGGTAAAAATGAAATCTGAGTAATTTTCTGTGCATACCGTAATCTCTGCAATGTCAGAAATATATCATAGTGTCTGACAGAAACAAGTAAAGTTAGGATAAACTGTGTGTTATTTGTTGGGTTTTTTGTTTAGGGTGTGTGCAGGGGTTTGCTTCAGAAGAAGGTGTCGGCATCCTTTTGCCTTACGTGATTAACAAGATTTTTGAGATTTTGTTCATTGTTTCTTTAGGAAAATAAGAAATAATGATGAAGGATTTCCATTCTCCCTCCCTCACCTGGTTATGCTTCTTGCAAGAAACAGGAGATAAGGTTTTCTGCAGTCTTGTGTATAGTAGAAATTGTATAGCAGGAGTCAAAATCCATTATTTGTATTTGTGAAACTGTTTCAGCATTTTATCCACTTTTTTTTCCCTCAAGCTAGTGTAAGAGGGTCTCAGGGAAGCACTCGCCTGGTTTTCAGTAAGTAGCATTGTTCTCTTAATTATGTGTGTGTAAGTGCCCATGTGCACACACAAGAGAAACTCCAGTTAGTGCTCTGACCTTGTCTTTTGTTAATTCTCCAGCAAAGCTTTTGGAGTGCATGGCCTAAGCTTGCTTACAGCCTTGTGCTGCGAAGGTGCATGTATTTTTTTTTTCTTTCTTTCCATTTTTGTAGCTCTCATTAAATAAAGGTTCTGTTAATTGTTTATCGGCAGCTCTCCAGCTCGGCAGCTTTCCAGCTCAGAGGCTTTAGCAAAACTGTGTGATTTGTTAACTCTTAGTACTGCACTGCTGAAACCTTATGGACCAGAAATAATAAGTGTTCAGTAATCACCCAAACTCATGTAGTAGTGCATCCTTCTCCTGTGGTGACCCATCTCAGCTGGAGAAGATGCAAAGATGACAAATGATATTGTCATTGACACTTTCAACTCATGTGAAGTGTGGTGAAACTACTTGGTTAAAACGGATTAAATGTCATTACTACCTAAATGGTTGCTCTCCTGACTCCTTTATTGTGATCTGAACAGACATTTCTTCAGATGTACTCATCAAGAGAAAGAGTTGATCCTGTAAGCTGTGCTGTCTTAGATTCCTGATGAATTTAGTGGGATCTCTCAGTATTAGGCCCTTCTTATCCTGCCTTAGATAATTAAGCAATGCAAACTTCTGTCATTAAGGCGCGTGGTTCTGTGACTGATCCAGGCAAGAGATGCATCTGTAATTCTGTTGACAAGTTTTCTGCAACTTAAAGTGTATTTTACTCTTGGAGAAAGCACTTTAGTCTTGATTCCATGTTTTTGTCCCCATTATGAGAAACCCAGACTGTCAGGTATTAAAAAACAAAACAAAACAAAACAAACCAGGGTATTCTCCTTCATCAGGTAGGACAAACTGTTGGGGTGGGATAATCTTGCTGCTAGTCTTTAGATGCCCTTTTGTGGTCCCTGAGCACAGTTCTGTGCCCGTGTGTAATGATGTAGCATGGCTATCTGTGCTATCCTGAAAAAGAGCAACAACCAGCAGCAGTGTTTTCAGCAACAATGCACTAAATTGGACTACTGTGTCCTTGCAGAGGCTAAATGTCAACATCTAATACACTACATTTCTTCCACTCCTTTTGCTAGCGCTGTATCTGGTGTAGATGTATCTGTTTTAGAGACATCTTAGCAGATGAATTGAACTTCACTCTTGTATTCTGCTGTGGTTAATGCATCTTGTCTAAGGGGGGATAAGCCATTCCTTTGCTGTTTTGGTCTTTTTGTTCCCAAGGGACGAATCTCATGCCATGCCCATTTAGAATAGCTTGGAGCGGAATAGTCTTTTGAGGCTTTTTGTTGGTTTTCACCAAGCAAAGTAAAAGTTTATTATCTCCCATCCTCAAAGACTCAAGGTTAATGTCTTCTATTCCTGTTTCATCTTGGTAGTACACCAAGCACTTTGTATCAGGTATCTACTTTTCGAAGGAAAAAATAATAGAAAGTGTGTTTAAATTTATAGTGGCTGCAGCAGAACATACACAACTAAAACTATTAGAAATACTGTATCAGCATTCATGTACCAAATGGGTAAGCTATGTACAAAGCACTACTTATAAGATGTAGTGAACTGAGAAGCAAAAATGCATAATTTAAACTTCCCTCATATGCATTTAGTTGTTACTAAAGTTTGTACAGTATGATAACTTGCTGCAGTTTATAATAATAATAAAAAACCCCAACACTTTCCCTTCAAACAAAAAAAAAATGCAGAGGCACAACTCTTACAAAAATGTCCTTATTTTTAAATACTTGCGTAGTCTGAGTCTCAGTATACACCAAAGCCCTAGACAAACTACAGTATCATTTTACTGCCATATCTCAAATTGTGCTTCTAATATGACTCATAGCAAGCACATGTTATCCTGAAGTTCTGAGCCAGATGCCTGACACTTCAGGCTTGCCCATAAACAACTTTTAATGCATTCAGATGAGACTTTAAAACGTGTTCTTCTCCTTCTCATGTTTTGGTTGTTTTGAGCTGAACTAGCTGATGTTAAGGTGAGAAATAATTATGAGCCCAATCTCGTGGGGCACTCAGAGTACTTAATTTGCACTGACTTCAGGCCATACTGCCAGAAAAAAAGCCAAAGAAGCAAAATCTAATGAGATCTGAATACACTAATTAAACTTCCCAAGCCAAAGGGTTGATATTTATAAACAAATGTTGTATATGACACTGCTCTATTTTATTATTTTTTCTGAGTATTTCTCCACATCCCTGTGTGGTTTTCAAGTCACCTTTTTGTTCAGCGCTGTCAATAATGCTTTTTGAGGAGAAAATGTTTGGGATATTTTTGCCCTTTTTCATGGGTAATGAAACAATTAACCTGTGCTGCGACAACCTTCAAACTTTTTAAGATGGGGTTTTCTTATCAGGTCTAGTAATTCACTTCTATGGAACCTTGATCTATGTGCTTGATATTTTCAATAAAATGGCAAGTCCGTGTGGAAACAGATGCAGTGAAGCATCCAGTCATGAACTTGACCTTTTTTTTTATTCTTCTGGTTTGATAACATTTTTACAATATGAGAGACCATTTTTAGCTTAGCCAAAGTGACATTTTTACTTTTTCCACCTACAAACAAAAGTAGAAATGTAATTTCATTGTGCCTTACTTTTCCTATTGAACTGGCTAGACCTTTTCAAATACCTTTTTGGACTATCAACAGAAAGCAAACTTACTGTTTTCTTCATTGCAATACAGTATTTCTCTATTCCTACATAGACATTAAGGGATGTATAATTTAAGAATTCACACAAAAAAGTGAATATACCCAGCCAGCTCTTTCTCCCAACTATGTTGTCATAATGATCAGAGTAATAACATACTCTATTATGAAATAGAGGATGGTATAGGGGAGGTTTATTTAGATTTAGAGGATGGTACTGAACATATTTTGACTGAAGAATATAGACAGGTAAGAAATTATACTGGCCTTCTGCAACTAAATTTCTTTGGTTTACTTTTCATTTATAAGTTGCTACTCTAGAAGCATCTTCAAATATTTTTTGCAAAGCCACAAGATGGCTGAGGTTGGCAGGGAGCTCTGGAGATCACCTTGTCTAATCCCTACCCCTGCTCCAAAGCAGGGTCAGCTAGAGCTGGTTGTCCCAACCTGTGTCTAGTTGGGTTCTGCATATCTCTAAGAATGGTGACTCCACAACTTCTCTGGGCAATCTGTTCCAGTATTCGATTGCTGTCACAGCAAAAGGTGTGGAGTTTTTATTTTGCTCCACTTTTGGTTTTTTAAATGCTTAGGTGGGAATTTGATGCGGCACGCAGCTGGGAGGGCAGACTGCCACTTGGTGTCGGTGAGCCATCTTGCCTGTGCCCCTGAGACGTGCCAAAATGAGCAAGGCAATTGACAGGCTTTTTTTATATCTACCCAAACACACATCTGTATTCATCTGTCTCTTTGGATCCTGGCAAGAAGTGTTATTCTGCTGGTGCAGTGCTCCTCTTCCCTAAAAAGGGAGAATAGTTGAGCAACTCTTATCTTCCTTTGGATCCCTGTATCTATAGTGCTGTGGAAGGAGAGTAGCTATGAGATTCATAGCTCTTCCTCCCAGGAGGTTCTGTTGCCGTGCTACGTACTCAAGGAGGACCGGAGGATTGTGTTTGTACTCATCGTGGTCATGCTTAAAGAATCTTTTTAATCTCAAAAGAAGGGCAAAATATTGCTGCTGCTGCTTCTTCGGCTCTTCTCTTCCTTTTCTTTAATCCATGTAGCCAGGAGTTGTGTGTCAGTATAGAATCCGTAAAGTGCACGCTGTGTCTTTAGCTTCTGTAAGTGTAAGCATGGGGAATGGAAGAATTCATCTGCAGAGCTATGGATTTGGGAAAGAGTTACATAAAATACCAAATTTGAAACACTAGATTGAGATGTATGTTACTGTTAATGTTTATTACTAGCCAATAAACTAATTAGCAATGATTGAACTTCTGGTTCCTACTGTCTAATTAAGTTATTTCTTAAGGACAACAAATTCAAGCATGGCAGTATAAGTGAAGGGAGTTAATCCTACAAGATGTATTCCATTAATTTATAGATTGATTACTTCTTATTGGTAGCCTTGTCTGGGCGAATAAAAATACTATCTATTTTAAACTGGGAAATCTAACATTCTTTCTTAATGATAATCCGACTCTTAAGCAATAGCCAGGATATCACTCTCTTCTTTACAGAGTTTAGTTTTCTTTCTCTCTACATAACTGTCATTTAAAAGAATCCAAGAAATTCCAGTCTGGGAAAAGAACCTGGATCTGCAATCTCTATGTGGAACACCTCAGAAAGTGTTATAGATCCAGTCTTTATTGTACATAAATAATCATAATCCATGGTGCAAGTAATTCCTGTCACGTATGCGAATAAGGATTAAAGCATTATGCCCAAAGTTCTACCAGTGTTCCCTTTCGGCTTAAGAGGATGCATCAGCAAACATGAAAACCTGGTGAGCCAGCAAAATTCGGTTCTAATTGCTTTAATCAGCAGGGTTAAAATGCAGTCAAATTGCCGGTGATATTCATGGCTCCACAGTCTAGAGGCTTTTGCAGTGAATATAAAATATTGACACAGGCTCTGTGATGATGCACTTTTGCTACAAAGTCTTGTAAATACTTACAAGAGTAATCGCCAATGCAGTAATACATTTGAAGATCACACAACTATTTTTCTTTCAGAAACTTTTAACGCCTTTATCATTCATTACTGTTGCTGCATTATGTACATATGGTCTTACTGTCTGGCAACTATAAATTGCATGTTGCAAACTACCCCTGCCTCCAAACAGAAACAAAACTAGGGCCACGATTCAGTAAATGAGTACATGTGACAGCATTTTACGTAAGTGCTTAATCCACATGTTTAAATATTAGACATGGATTTACTAGCATGTTGAACTGGTGCTTAGGTTAGGCACAGGAAGCCTATATGTCAAGGACAATGTGTATTTCATGGAAAGAAATACAGGAAGAGTGGAATCATCATCCAGAATTGCAGAATCTCTTTAATGAGCCAGCATTGACTTTTAATATTAAGATTTATTGAGTTAAGAGCTAAATGTCGACTGATGATAAAATTGGATCATTTTCTTCCTCAAAGAATGATGAATCTTGATTTTTCTTTTTCTTAAACCAGAATTAAAAAGAAGGAAGTCAATGCATTTTTTGGTATATAGGTTCACTGCTGCAGTCATTCACATGAGCAAGGTAATTTTCCTTTTAGTGCAAAAAAGCAGCTAATAAGGATTTTCTTCTTAAAAAAAAAAACCAGTAATAAGTGGAGAAAACTAGAAGTTCATGAAGTATTTTCTTTTTGTCACTGAGCAAAGAACTGAATAAACAGGCAGATTACATTGCATATGATGATTTTCCCCTGAACTTATTTTGGATTAGCTCATAAAATTATTGTTTCTTATATTAATATTTAATGATCTTAGAAGGAACAACTAATAGAAATTTTATCATCAGAATCTGAACATTTATCCTAAAATTTCTCAAAGGATGCAAGAAGAAATAGAAATATTAACATTAACACTTTACATCTCACAGAACTTGAGACAATATCAGTTGGCAAGTAAATTTTATCTGTTCTATTTGGGGTTTGTACATTCTTATCTGAATGAAATCAGAAGTTTAAGTCTTATGTGAACCTAGTTGTACTATGAGAACTGGCTTCACTATTTTCCATGCTTACCTATTAAGATTTGTCAGCATACATTCTTTTTTTTTTTTAGCAATATTTTACCAATAGTCTGTCAAATTTGTTTCACTTCAGCTGGGCTAGTGTTAACTGTACAGTAATAAGACATTAAATTGTAATGAGACATAGTTATGGGAAATCCTCAAGTCTTCTGGAAGCACATCTGAATTTGTGTGAATGTATGTTAAGTATCGAAGTAAAGATTATGGTTAGGCTCAGCTTTCCACCTGGTGAAAATGAGAAACAGAGGCACTTAATCTCTTACTATAGTGAAAAGACATTAAACACTTCAGATAGTCTTTTCTTCTAGATAAGAACCGTGCTTGCTTTTATATTTTGAAATCACATTAAATATTACAGACGGGACTAGAGGCAGGAGTGGTGAAGCTAATAATGGTGGTAGATTTTTGTCAGGAAGAGCGTCCAAGGTCACCGTGGGGAGTTGTGGCAGTGACAGTGTATCGGCGTTCTGCCCTGTAAGGGATACTGTATTAATAAAGAGGAAAGACTTCTTTACTCTTAGTGGCTTTCTGGGTGAGCTAAAGGAAACCATAAAATGTCAGACACTAATATGAGAGATGGTATCGTTCTGTCCTGTGTGCCACGTGGATGAATCAAGCAAGTTGGAAAGGGAGCTCTAGCAGTCACGGTTTTTTCTGTTCCATTTCCTCCTCCTCCTCTGCAGTGCTCTGAAACGCTCTGTGAAGAATCGCTGAGATCTAGCATGGAGAGCAAAAGGCTCTGTTGTGCTAAAAATAAAGGATAAGTGGACTCTGCAGAAAGAAATGCAAGGGGTACAAGGCAGGACAGAAGAAAGACTAGTGCTGCATAGCTAAGGTGAGAAATTAAAACTACATTCACCTGTTGTGAAGGGGAAAGACCTATGAGGACAGGAAAAGGAGAAATGGGTACTTAAAAGAATTGTCTGGGAATGTAGTGTCTGTATTGATACACCAGTGCATATCTTCAAAACATATTCTGCATATCAGTGGAAGCATTTATTTTTATAATTTTTCTCTGACCACCTTCCTTTTTTTATTATCTCTAACAAGAATTGGCAGGACCAACAGTCCTAAGTCTATGACGTGCTTGTTTCAAATCCTTTAACTGTTCCATCGCCAGGTGTTTGGGGCTGGATTTCATATTTTGTTAAGCAGTTCTATTGCAGGAGGCACATGCTTTTCTGTTTTAATTCTTGAGCAGCGCTGATAGGTTCGTGTAAGTGGATGTCACGTCTTTTTGATCTACTCGGGTGTTTTGTCTTATGTCTTACTGCTCTCTAGAAGGATGACTTTGAGGCACCTGCAGATTTATTTTTTTAATACTTACCAGACATATTTCATGTTATAGTTGATGAAAATCATAACGATTTGTTGAATATACCCACTCAACTAGCATGCTGTCAGGTTAGAACATACTTGCAAATTGAATTCCAGCCCCTTAACTCCACTGACGGATGCATACTCAGCTACTCTAAGTTTCCAAGTAATTGTATGTCTGCTACAGTGGTGCTTAAATTTGAAGTTGTGCATACAGACTGAACCTAGGTTTCTGAAAGTCACTTATAGCTGTTGTGAACAAGACAGTATTTTTCCTATAACATGCTTGAAGGCCTTAGCAGTCTTGCCCTGTACAGTTTTGGTATGCCAGCCAGAGCCATTCTTCCTTATTCCCTCTAAGGAGACCATGACAGTTTAGTGTGCTGAAAATACTACTCCCTAAATGCATATAACCTGGAAGGAGATTTGGTATGTACAGCAAGGACAGAAGCTCAGCTAAAAGTTTGTCATGTCGCTACTACCATTCAGCTAAGTTTATGCTTGAACAGTGATATTTTTCTGATTGCAAGAGGAGTTCAACCAGCTTGTGGGCTTCCTTGTATTCACATCCAATTATCATGTAAATGCACACCTGCAGTGTTTATTTTCCTACAGCCCCTGCATTCCTGTCCTGGGAAATATGCTATTTTGCCCTATGTTCTTATGAAGGCCTGCCAAGAGCTCTGTAGTTAATGTTACAAAGGAGATTTTCACTGTGAGAACACTCTTGCCCTTTTTGTGACTTTTACAAGTAACAAACGAAGTATCTTTGTCTATTGCTTCGTTGTTGGGGTTTTTTTCCAAACTTGACTTTGTAGAAGGAACTTGAGATGGACAGGAAAAGCCATTTATGAACTATGGACTCTAAAAGAGAGATATTTTGCCTTTTCAAGAACATACTGAACTCCAAAAGATACTCACTTTGCTTCTGAAACCATCTTTATTTAACTTAGTTCTTAGGTGTGTTACCTTAGAAATTTGTTAAGATATCTGGAATAATCTAGGGTGTATACTGCACACTGAGTTGTGTTGTGTAGATAATTAACGAGTTATTTAAGAAAGTTTTTTGTGTTTGGGGGGAAAAATGCTTAGACTTGTGTTTTATTTCAATTAAGAGCTTATTGAAAACTGTTGCTGCTGATGAACACTTTCATGTCCGAGATGTTTGCAGAAACTGCATATTGGTTTATAGCAAGAAAAAACAAATAAGCAAAGAATAGATTAAAAGCTACAAAGGTGAGGAGAGAAATGTGCTGTAATTTCTTACTTGTTTTTTTATTATTATTTTTTGCTTTACATTTAGCCTTTGCTTTTTAAGTAGGTGACAGCTACTTTCCAGCTTAACCTCATTTTTTTTTTCTTTTTTTTAACTACAATGTGTGTGTTTAATTCCAGTGAAAAAGGCACTTAATGTAGATTTTTAGTCCAACAAACCAGTGATATATCTGGCCACAGCTCTCTGGAGCCGCTTCTATTCATTTCCTAATAAATTAGCATCTCGCATAGGTTCTAACAGACTTATGCCTGCTTAATTAGGTGTTAGACAGTTACAGATGCCACTCACAGCTCCTCGTGTTTCTGGGAGATGAAACACTGAAGTAAGCTGCGGGCTAATTAGAATTACCTTATTGGGATTAGTTTGTTACACTCGGCTCTAAGGTAGGGAAGATGGATTTGTTTGCAGCTCTTACAAAAAGGCACCCTAATGGTAACAAGGCTTGGGACAAAAGCTTAAATTTAGGGCTATTAGGCTTTTTTTAGAGTTACTTCTTTTGATATGATACAGGTTACTGGATCAGCATTTGAAAGCGTGTATAGCAAGCTACATTTAATAATTTTAAAATTATTTCCCTTTTCCTTTCACTTCTATTGGTAGCATAACTCAGAATCCCTAATGGCTGATAAAAACCAGCAGTTTTCCTTGCAATTTCTGGATAAAACATTGATAAAAGTATCAGTCAAGGGTTTGCATGTCTTTTTTTATAGATCTGTACAGCTTAATTTCCTTCATGTTTCTCTATATGTAAGCTATTGCATACCCACTATTTGCTAAGCTAATCAGGAGAATTCATGTGATTAAACCCTTCTGTGTCCCTGATGATCTTACCAGCTCTTCCCAGACTCGTTTCCGGTCCGAGTTCGTCATTCCTGAATAATGCATTACCAGGATTGTGCACAGTGTTCCAAGACCTACAACTTTTACATTTCTGTTAGTAGTTTCCTGGTTTAGTGCTTCCCTTATCTCTTCTTAAAATATTATATATACCAGGTATATTCTAAGATTATGTTACAGGAGGAGTTTGGAGTTAGCCTGCAAGAACATTACATTTAGTCATGGTTTGTATTACACAAGTTTGTAGTTATCCAGCTCTTCTGTGACAGTCACCAGTACTAAAAGGGTCAGACACCTATAATTTCATTTGCACGTATTGATTTTTGTAGACTGCGCTTGAATACGGGGTCTCGAACTAATCCTCAAGAAAATTTATTAGGTTTGTATTTCCAGTCAAAATGCTGTTCTTTTGTACACAACTCATTGTCATCTTCTGTTTTGCAAGTTCACCACAAGTTTTCGGTTTGGTGTGATTTTGAGTGGCGAGGATTGGGTTTTGTTGTTGTTTTAAGCTATATCTTCTCTTAGGGTGAAGTAGTAACTTATTACAGTTGCCTGATGAGAAGTCCATTACTTCTGATGTCAAGGGAAAATGAGCTCTGCTACCTTGGTTCCTTTAGGGAATGACGTAATGGGCTATAGTACCCAAAAAGTACTACAAAGCTAATGCCATGTTATAAACAGTGCAAAGCAATGATTCCTCAAATACTGCAGTTTGCCCATTGCCAAGGATACTAGGTTGATAGATAAGTAGGGTAATCTTTGTAGTAATTTGCGTCTTGCTGATGGCTTGATTGACATTCCAACTTCTAAATACAATACAGAATTGATTTGCAGGCTTCCTGTTTTCTTGTGGGCTGTTTGATTAAATTAAAAATTGACTTTCTCGTCACTGCTCATTCATGCTCTGTGGCTGGGAAATGAGTGGTTTACGCTCATTAATGAAGGCCTTCAGGGAGGACTGTGAACAGGGCAGTGCTTCAAATGAAGTCCAAATGAAGGGCCAATATATTGGGAGGTTGTGTATCCTCTCCTTCCAGAAATTTAAATGGTTTCCATAGCAATACTGCTTTGTATGGTAGGAATGGGCAAACAGGTTTGAGGACCCACGCTAGAGAAATGTTTTATAATATCGAGTCATAAGTTAAATGATTCAATGAACTAATTTAATAATATTTTGTTCCAGCTGCAGTTGGGAGTATGACTATTTGAGGGAAGGCTTTTAGGGTTTTGGGTTCGTTTGTTGGTTTTGGGGGGTTTGGGTTTTTTTTGTTTTTAAAAACCATGCTGCTAAGGGTTGTAGTTCTACGCAACACAGCCATAGGACATATGGGTGACAAGGGAAGAGAATATCAAACATCATTAAGTGCCCTTTGCAACCAACCAGTGTCACTAGTAGAGAGATTTGTTTACAATAAAATATCTCCTGCTCTGGGAATTCTGTCTTGCATGGGAATAACCTCATGTCTCTAGTCTGAAAAGAATGTGTATGTAGATGCAAAAAAGTGTTTCCTGTTCTGTGGCTGACCAACTGAAAAGAGTATGCAGTGACTGTTTTTAAAGAGATCATGATTTCCGAAACATAGACAAAAATAACTGGATTTGTGAAATTAGATCTGGTGTTCTCAAAAATCACATTGAGTTACTGAACTTCTCTATAAAACCCTGAATTTAGTAAAAAAAAAATCAAAAAGACACAACCCTAAGGCCTGCATTTTAAATTTAAATATAATTTAGAATGTTCAGCAGCAAAGTATGCAAGTCCTTGAATAAATGAACTAATTTCAGAGATTTTGATCTTTGATTTTATTAATGTTTTCAATTTTGAGTGGTCCAAAAAACTTTGATGTGATAGTGCTAATGTCACTGCTTTGAACACCTTTTCTTATTTTAGGAGGGAGAACAAGAGAGATTTATGATAAATGCTAATAAACTTTTTTATTCTTCCAGATGGGAAACAAACCCTCAACTTTCTAAAAGCATTTTAAAGACCAATGTCTTAATTGAATCACCTTTGAACCTGCCTCTTAAAGAGAAAAACAAACCCACACTTGTTTTCTCATACAGATTCTGGACAAAAAAGACATCCATGATTTCATTGTCTTTCTTGCAAAGACAGACTAAGTGGGAATACTACCTGCCCAGGTTGGGACTTCAGAGGTTAGGACTGTATTTTGAAAGGAAATGCACATAAGATTCAGTAAACACCTAAACGTGTTTAGGAACAGTACGATCCTATGCTATTTATTGGAGACACAAAGTACTAGGAAACTCACAAGTAAACACATCCTCAAAAAATTGCTTGTCTAGTTCAAATGACTTAGTTCTTAAATTTTGCAGAGAAACAGACTGAGTAGTCTGCTAAGTGGCAGAGCACAGGGGAGTCTCTGGATTGTCTGGTCTGTGACAACATAAAGGTAGAGCATGTGTTTCTGAATGATATTCTGTCTTTGCTTAGGCTTGCAGTGTCAGAGAATCCACACAACTCTGGGTAAATAGCTCCAAGGATTAATTACAACGTGTAAAGACAAAAAGAAAAGGTTATATAATGGTGTCTCCCCAGCTTTCTACTGCTGTATCTCATTATATCTTCATCTGCCACGTTATGTGGTCTTCTATTAAAACAGTCTTGTGTAAATTTGGACTGGAATGAAGTCTTCACTAAAGTAAACAGATGTTTATTTGTTGTTTTACCAAAGGTTAGCTATTTCAAATCGCTGGTAACTCTTACAGCTTGTTTCTGAAACGAATCCATTTTTTTTAGCATCTTTCAAATACAGATCCCAGAAATTGTGTGTAGTAATTGATAAAGCTGGACATCAACTTTTACTTGAGATTCCTGCATTTTATAGGTGATTTATAGGTGCAAATGTTACACTTTGCTTTTAAACTCTATGTTCTGTTGAAAGCTAATGTTGAGTGAGTTATTCCTCAACACCCATGAGGTAATTCTGAATTAACTCCTAAAATACGTGGAGTTGGAACCACCAGGTCACTGGTGAGACGTCCATGTTATGTGGTCACTGAGCTATATATCCCTACAGTTTCAATTTAATCTTTTTAAAGTCTGCAGTTTGAATTGTGTGATGTTGATTAAAGAATCCTTATTAGAAATTGCTAGTAAACACTAACCTAAAGCTTGGAAAACACTGCTGTGATCATTTTCAACATGAAGGTTGTATCCTTCCTAAATGAGGATTTTACAGGTAAATTCCAAAAAAAATCACATAATTATTCCTGGACTGTTTACCCAAAAACCCAAAGCAAAAATCTTGGAGATTTAACTCATGTGCAGAAATTCATGATGGATGACACCAAGGAACTCATTCTCTTAAAAATGTAACATCCTTCCGTCTGTTATAATGAGGGTTCATTCATGTGACAGCACCCCAAATCAGATAGTCTGTCAAGTGGTTGCAAGCAAGATATCACAGCTTGGGAAGTTACTAGTCAGTACTGTGAACTGACTGTCAGAGCAGGAACTGTGCTAACTAATCATGTGAGTGCTCATAGATTGTCCACTTCAAGGCTGGAATTCATACCTATGATTTCTGCTAATGAATATTTATTTACAGAAGAATTAGTGATTTTTGTTTTTTATAGAAAATAACTACTCTTTGGTAACTTGACCACTTACAGTTGGATTCTGGAAATACTCTCAAATGAGTGAGAGCAGAAAATTAATAACAAAATCCCACCTGTGGGGATTGGTTTGTTTGCTTTTATTTGAATAAAGGAGTCTTCAAAAACAAAATTTAGAGTTGGATACTTGTCATCTTAAGGTGCTTTTTGTCTGACTTTTTTTATAGGATCACATGTCTTCCCTCTCTGCTCTTGCAGCAGTCAAAAAAAAAAAAAAAAGCTATTGACTATAAAGCAAACTGAAAACCAATGGAAAAGGTATTCTCTTTTAGCAGGTGCTTCCCTCACTTGTGCCAGCTGTTTATCCTGCTATCACAGCTGCAGAAATATGAAACTTAAGTTTCATTCAGCTGACTAGATAGCTTTGAAATGCCCCCAAGAATAACTGTGTTCCTGTAGAGGAATAAATTCAAAATATATATTGGTGTGCTTTAATGGGGAAATAGCAGAACTCTACCCAGTGTGATTCTCAGAATTGTCTGTAGCAAAGTGAAATGATGGACAGTGACTCCTCTGAAGTAAGAAAACAAAGAGGGAAAAGGGAATCCTCTTCTGTGATGGTTACTTGCAGGAGGTATGTAGCTGCGATAATTCACTCAATCCATGCTACTGCTGTGTGACTTCAAGACAGAGCCAGAGTGGTAAAGATTGGAAAAGCATGGCAGGACCACAGTGATTTCACTTGCAAAAAATCCACCTCGAAAACCACACGCCCCAAAACCCCAAATCCTCAGTGTCAGGTATTTTGAAACAGCTCCAACCACGATAAGATCTACAAATCACAGAGTACAATTGGATTTGAATCCATTAACCTGATTTTATTTCAGTGGAACTGTTCTGGATAATTAAAAGGATAAACTTTTTTCCTGATTTCTAGCTCCATTTTTCTTTGTGTAGATTGGAATAGGGTGAGACTGTGAATAACTTATGAGGAATATCCTGGCTACAACTTGTGGTATCAAGGGTCGCATCTTTGCATTACACAATAAAACAGCCAAAATGCCCACTGGTGATATGCTAAATCCAGAAACTACTCTTCAGCTACTTTGCTGTTCTTCAAATTTGTTTGATTAGCTTATGCTTTTAAGTTATGACTAGATGGGATCGAGAAAGGCATATGGTGGATTTGTCAAATGCTTTGAGCTTTAGAGCCATATTTGAGCAAGCGTGTTAATCCCCGTCTCCTAAGATTTTCCCTACTTTGGAGTGTGTATCACTAACATTTGTCCATAATATTTGGGACCTTACCAATTCATTCATTTGGACAGGTGACTGTTTAGAAAACGGAGAGGGAGGTAAGTGACCCACTAGTCAGTAACAGAAGTTATGTTTTGTAGGAGAAAGCAAGCAAGCAAGCTGAGGGAGGGCAAGAGAATAAGGGGTCTCACTTCAGAGGCAACTGATAGGGTCAAAGCAATATGTGGTCATGTGGAATTGGGCTTCTGAGATTCGGTTTAAAAAAAAAAAAAAGTCTTAAGACGTTGTGATGAGCAGTTTTCAGAAAGAAAGGTGGAAATCCAATTAGAGAGTTTTCATAGTGAACTTGAAGACAGGCGTTAAAGTAGATGTAGAAGACAAGATTACTGATCTTAAAGCAAGAAAAAGAAAGGATGAAGTAGAAGTTGGAGGAAATCCAGTCATCAAGGCTGTGATTTTACTGTGTTTTTACGCTTTTTACTATTTATTTTTCTAACTTAAAATGCTACTGCTGTCTTTTGAAAACATAATCACAAATGTGGAAATAAGCGCAAACAAGAAAAACACACATTTAAGGGCTTCTGTGTGTTTTGCCTGTCTATTGAAGTGCTGTATCAATACCTGAAGAATGCACTGAGGATGTTTCTATAAACATCTCTCATTACTATATTAATGCATGACACTTCTTTCATAAGTATTAAAATCTGCAGGAATCAGATCTTCTGCTGTGGGGGCAATTCTGTTAGTTCAGTCTTTTCATTCCACTGTCTTTTTATATTTCCTTACAAAATGACATTTTAAATATTTTGCATTTAACAATTGTAATTATCTTTTATGTGTGTTATTAAATTTGGTGACTAAGTCTATTTAAAATCAAGTTCAGGTGCTCTTTATGAAAGAGAATTTATTAAAAGCCTTGTCTCATACCAAACAAATTCAAAGAGAAAAATAGAAATCCACTTTTCTCCTTTCAGTTAATAATGGCCTGGTGCCAAGTCTCTCAGGATGAAGTGATATCTGCTGAGTATCAGACTGCTCCTTTCAGTAAATTAAGGCAATAGCAGGTCCTTGCATAGTCTTATTTATATTAGAAAATCTTAACAAGTACATGTGAAGCTATTTATCTCGATGCTGATGCTTGGTTGAATGGCTCTGGGGGAGCAGGGCTGTCCCCCAGCCGTTGTTTTTGGAGGGATTGCTAGCTAATGAGTACGTTGCTTTAGGATAGTGAGTATTTGTGAAGTACAAGAGAAAAGTGTTACCACTTTGTTGCCTCCAAGATCCAGACTAGGTTATAACGCAATGGTCAACCCAGAAGGTATTCGTGGAGGATAGAGAATTTCCAGTCCATGCAATTCCTTTAACTAAGGTTTACTGGTTAACCCCCATATTGCTAGTTCAAGTATGCATATGTATATACATAAATTACAACTACATATTTAATGCTCAGTCCTATGCCTTTTCCTAATGGCTGTCATTGCTTTTCCTGCTTTGGGTAAGCTATCGTGTGGATATACATAGCAGTAGCTCAGCATGGATGACCAGCAATTCCTCCCCAGCAGTGGGTGCCTGGGGGTGTAAGGGGGAGGCCCACAGGTACTGTACCTAATCTCAGGTATTTTCAATCTTGGGTCAGGTAAGAGCCCTCTTTTCAGTAGAGCTGATCCAGTTCTCTTGTTTCTGGTCATCCTGAATGAATGAATGCTGTTTTTTCTCCCTTGGTTGTCACTTTGTTCCCTTTTTACACCGCAAACAAGCTTCAGCTCTCAAGGATGCATTCCTTTAATCACCAGTAATTAGTCATCGGTGGGTTGTTTACAGCCCCGGTTCTTTGTGCCTGTACTTTCAAAGCCCCTGCTGTCATCCCATCCTTTATGCTGCATTTTTATTTCTCAGGTCATAGATAGTTCAATCTACAAAGAACTTGTTACCACTGTTGATCACAATATACAAGGCATTTCGCCTTGTAAACAAATTGCTGCCTCCCAACTGTATTGCATCAAATGTAAGAAAATAGTGACTATATTTCTCTAAATGAAATAATCCTAGAAGTGTGCTCTTGTTCTTTTAAGTGCGTAGCCAGGGTTTTCTTATTCTTTTACTTTTGAGGGGCAAAAACGTTATGTAAAGAAAGAATGAGCTGAAAGCTGCTAGACAGGACAACAGGTGAAAACAATCCCTTTCTATGTTTCCTTCCTCTCCTGCATGCTGTACTTGTAGCCACTGAGAAGGGAACTCTTAACAGTGTCTGTTACATTAGTACACATTAGAGTGAAGTTGCCTTTTGCAATGTGCATGAGAAATAGGGTTGATTTCTTTCTCATCGGGATTAACATGACAGCAGAGTGTAAAGTGCTTAGATTTTCCATGCAGTAACTAGTAAAGAATTGTCACTTTATCCTTCTCTCTACACCACATTTAGGGTTTTTTATTTATTTAAGTTTGGAAAATTATATCCTGCGATTTGTTCATTACTTACGGCAAAGTAGTCAGGGGTTTACTTTTGGGTAAAGGTTAACAGTATCTGTTCTTCCTACAGGTCTAACAAAACATCGCCCCCTCCTTTTTCAGCTATATTGCTATGGTCAGTGGAGAATTAAGAGCCAAATAGTTGCATGCAGCCAGGGAGACAGCAGTGTAACTTTGCAGGGAGCTGGGCTGAGGGACTGAGCTGATCTGCCTTTGATCTCCTCTGTCCCTGGGCCGTCCAAAGGCTCCCCCACAGCAGTAGGACTGGAACAGCCTGACAGTGCCCTGAAGTGTGCTGATTGCTAATGGCTACAGTGAAAGCCAATTGAATGGCTAATGAATTAAAGTGCCAGGATCTATCCCTTAACCTTTCAGATGGCTTCTCTGTTGACACTGAAAGTTTTATTAGCTACTCTGAAACTACTTTGGTGGAAATTTTAAAACTCCCTGCAATAGGAAGGGTGCTTGTACTGGTCTTGGCTGGGATAGAGTTAATTTTCTTCATAGTAGCTGCAATGGTGCCATGTTTTGGATTGGTGTTTACATCCCTGTGTTAACAACACTGTTCTGGTCACCGTTAATAGTATTTACACAATGTCAAGGCCTTTTCTGCTCCTTACACCACCCCACCAGGGAGTAGGCCAGGAGTGCACGGGAAGTTGGGAGGGGACACAGTTGGGACAGATGACCCCAACCTACCGAAGGGATATCCCACACCATATCACGTCATGCTCAGCAACAAAAGCTGGCGGAAAGGAGGAGAGTGATGTGTTCAGAGTTATGGCATTTGTCTTCCCAAGTAACAATTAACATGATGGAGCCCTGCTGTCCTGGCAGTGGCTGAACACCTGCCTGCCCATGGGAAGTAGTGAATGAATTCCTTGTTTTGCTTTGCTTGTGTGTGTAGCTTTTGCTTTCCCTATAAAACTGTTTTAATTTTAACTTATGCATTTTCTCACTGTTCCCCTTCCCATTCTCTGCTTGATCCTACCGGGGGGAGTGAGCGAGCAGCTGGGTAGGGCTCACGGCCTGCTGGGGTTAACCTACAACAGCGCTACAGCACATAAAGGAATAAAGAACAAATCTCTCTATATAAGTACACGTTAGACTGAAGCTGCCTTTTGCAATGTGCATGAGAAATAGGGTTGATTTCTTTCTCATCGGGATTAACATGACAGCAGAGTGTAAAGTGCCTAGATTTTTTCACACAGTAATGAGTAAAGAATTGCCACTTTCTCCTCTCTACACCACATTTAGGTTTTTTTACTTATTTAAGTGTGGAAGATATATCCTGCAATTTGTTCATTACTTACTGCAAAGTAGTCAGGAGTTTACTTTTGGGTAAAGGTTTACAGATTCATTTTTTGGCTATTGTCATTCAGGTTCCTTTAGACTTGAGTGTGAGACTGGAGGCTTTGAAAGCTTTATCTGTGAGATTTGTCTGCTACTGATGAAACTAAACATCTTGTTAAAAAAAAAAAAAATCTTTGCAGAAAAAAAATGAAAAATGTACCTTAGTAAAACATACATGTTTGTCTGTATTTGTAAATCTCTAGTTAAGTGGAGACCTTCCTTTTTTAAGGATAGCTGTTGGGGGGCGGGGGAGGGACGAGAACAGGAGCCAAAGCAAAATCCACAAACACAGGAAAGCGAAACAAAGTGGATATGATGCTAAAATGCACTTTTCTTGGTGGCATTTACTAGAGTTAAGCTCTAAGAAATTTTTTCTGAATATGCCTTTAGTGATACTGTTCTACAGATTTTACTTCTCTTATTGTCCCCTCTGCTGTGTTAGTATTACTTTATGCAAAAGTCTGAGTATAGAGGTTAATAGAATTCCTCAGTTGGTGATAACACTCAAATCTGTAACTGCCTCTGGATCCTGAACAGTACTGAAATTAAACTATTAACATTGGCTTTAATGCTTACCCCAACAGGGGTCACATTTTTCCCTTAGAGAAATTATCAGCAGAAGGACAAAGTGGAGATGTATTGGCAGATTTAAAATGCTTACCCCTTGCAAATCTCAGTCGACTGAATTGAGGCCAGGTGGAAGAAACCACATTGCCCTCTGAGAAGCATCAGGCAGTATTTCTTATTCCAGGTCTGAAATTTCTAAATTCCTTTCTGTATTGGGGAGTTCCTTCCCAGAAATCCAGTCCTGCTTTATGGACGAGTGAAAAACAAGTCAGGTTCCTTGGGTACTGCTGCCTTAGGGGTACCTATATTTTCCTTTTGTGTTTATTTGTACAGGCTCTAAACAATGCCTGTCCTTTGATAAACAGGGCAGTTAAGACTGTATCTGCACTTCTGTTCTTTCAATTCTTTCCTGAAAAAGTATATTGGAGTTCTGTAGTAAATCAGGCTGCTCAACATATTTGTTTTTCCTGCCTCTCTTGCACACCTTCCTGAGCACATCTCCCAGCTGGATGCACATAGTGATAGTTGAAAGAAAGGAAAAATTAGTGATGTAAAAACGAGTTGGGTTTTTTTTTTCCCATCAGGGATTGTCAGGTTTCACTTAAAAAAAAAAAAAAAAAAAAAAAAAAAAAAAAAAAAACCCTGAATCTCTAAAATATTTGGGAGAAAATATTTTAGCAGTCATTGAAAAATTCAAATTTGAAGAAATGGCCTCACCGATGCGCTGATATGAAGTACGTAACAACGATATTCACTGTGCTTGGAGTAAGACCTCTTACTTTTGGCTTTAATTCTGACAGTGAAATCCTGGTCCAGTTGAACACAGTGACAAAACTTCCATTAACTTCACTAATACAGAACTCTGCCTAAGGTGTTTCTGTTATCATTAGTAATAGTGGTAGTAGCCTCCATTAATTTGGCAAAGGTCTGTCATGATGAGGTTCTGTGATGTGCCCCGCTAATAATATTCAGGAAGCAGAGGGAGCTAGCACAATCGTTAAAACGGTGCAATGGCGTTTATTCAATTCACATCTCCATTAAATTAGAACAATAATACATGTTTGTTCGGTACAGTAGTCCCTTTCTTCAGGGGCAACATGCAACTCCCTGTCTTTCAGTAGGCTTAGAATGACCACATAGTCTTTTCAAAGACTCAGTATTATAGAGCGAAACCATGGCAGTGCTGTTCCTATATTCAGGATATGTTCTCATTCCTAACTAGTTTAACTGTGTTCATCAAATAGCAATCTGTTTCTGCACCTGGGTGCTATGGAAGTAAAATCTGTCCTTCAAAATGGAGAATTAGTTTCATTTCTCTATTAGCTACTGGAGTGTTCATAATAACTCTTAAAATGCCTTACCTGCTATTCCAGGTGAGTGAGGCTTGTGAGACTAATTTTAAAGCAGGTGTTCATGTCTTCAAAATAAACAACTGTTTTGTTGATTTTTATTTTTTTTCTTTCAGTGTTGGTGCTGTAATAGAGGGTACAGAATGTACTTAGAGATACAATAGTTAGCTTGAAGTAGTAAATTAACACAGAAGGGATCTAAGCCTGAATCTGTGTTTTGGATTAACATCTTCATGGTTGCTTTGTTTAAATTTCTACTACTTGCATTGAAGTATATTATCTCATTACAGCATCTCACTCCATGGCATGTTAAGACATATATTTTTCAAAATTTCTGTAGATGTCTACATAGACTGTGTCAAACATATCTTAGTCATCAAACCTTCAGATGACTTTTAAAAAGTATGAACTATTTTAGCAGACTGTAACCTTTAGATGTTGATATGTGTGTGAGGAATAAAGGTTTTTCAGTTTTGGTCAGAACGATACATCCATCCAACTATACTACTTTAATATTACCCTGTAATATTATTCTTGGTTTTGGATGGAATTGTGAATATAATAAATACAGCATACATTTAAATTATAAGAGCGTTACTATGTAGGACTTAAATGTGTGCAAAACCCAAGTATTTCTTTTTCAATGCATTTTTGACTTCATGGTTAAAATATTTCTCTTAGATTAAATGGTAGATCTGTAGTGGTGACAGATGACTGGAAATGTGGGCCTTCGACTCAACCTGATAATGCACTCAAATAGCTACATCGAACAGTCCCATTTAGATCAGTGAGACTACCAAAGTCAGCAAGGCTTATCTTGGAGCAGGTTATTGGTTGCCTACATAGTCTGAAGGATCACACCTCCAACAATTTTGAGTTTCCTGACACCTTCATAGTATTTCAATTTAGTTTCTGTGAGAATAATGCCATCTACTGAGCTATCCTGCAGAACATTTTTGACATTGACCAAGTAATCTCCTTTATGTGCTGTTGTAGTTGGATCCTAATTTGTGAAATCTAAATAGGCTTTTCAGGTTGCTGTGGAGTCCTGTCTGCAATTTTGTCCTCTTTCTCATAACACCCTCACTGCGTAAACTAACGTTTTATTGACTGACAGGACATTGTGCAATTGCTGTAAGTTTGTTGCTTTCAAAGTAAAAACTTTAGCGTAGTCTCTATATAAGACAAATGAAAATAAATTCTTTATTTCTATTTGATAAAAGTCCCAGTATCTCTATGGCTCTTTCTTTTGTACTCTGCAGACAATTCTAACTGGAATAAAACTAGATATACATTAGGTAGTTATACTTGCTATCTCAAGTAAAGCTTTCACTAATGAATTATTATACTTTTCTCAGCTTCTCATAGGAATGGTATATGGTGTTGAGAATAATTGTTATCAACAGTTCTACAGCAGATGTTCATGTGAGTGCCATCACCTGAAATTAGTATCTGGTTTGCCAAAGGATGCCAATCTGAAAAGAAGTAGTGTTACTTTATATATATGCATTTTAGCAGTTAAGCTGCACTGCATGAAATTCCATCTTCTAAAATGGAAGAAAGAAAATAAAAAGTAAAAAGGACAATAGTACTCTTTTGAAGAAATTCATTGCAAACTAATGAATGAGAGGAATTAAGGTAAATACTTTCAAGCAGAATGTGTTTCATATTTTTTAACAAGATTGAACCACTGTCTTCTATCTTTTCAAAATAAAATCCATTGTTATGTGACTTCATTGAAACGATTAGTATAAAAATAGGGAGATGCTGGCACAGAACTGTTAGATTGCGATATTGAATCAGACTCATTTAAGGGAACAGTGAAGAAAAAATCCAGTAGTAAGGGAAACAGAAACATGAGACTGAGGATACCTGGAGTGGTGACATAAGGTTCATAGAAATGGGGCTTCAGAAAGACATTGCGGACCTTATTCTGTAACTGCAAAGCATACTGCCATAGTACCTCTAAAGCTGCAAAGTCAGCAGGGACAGTACATGGTAGATGAGTAAGCAAGCAGAAAACAAATAGCACTGAAAACTCAATATGACATGCTTGAAAAAAATTTTTGACAAGGGACCTACAAGTGAGATGTGAATGGAAAACACAGCATCACGCTAGAGTTTGAAATGAATGGAGAATTGCATGTTCTTATCAGAAGACGAAATTCTAAGATAAGGTAGAGGTAAGTGCAAGCTACCAACAAAATAATTAGTGTCAGACAGTGCCAGATTTTTGTTTATATAATGGAAACGATATATACTTGACCAGCATAAGTAAGTTCATTTTCCGCAACAACTGCTTTTCTGTAGAATGAGATTTAGCAGAGACCTTGCTTGTTTAGCGCACCTGAGACTTCTGGTTGAAGGGTCCAAGCCCTGTGACTGAATGCATTTCATGTTGAGTAGAGAGCCTGTACAGGTTTGGGCCTGCATAGAAATGAGACGATGAAAGGAGGTTGTGCTTGCAGGTGACTGCCATATGGGTATGACACAATGTTCTGTAGGTAAATGCCAGGAGTCTTCTCTCTCCAATCAACGTGATGGATGGAGAGCAAAACTATAGAGCAAAGCAGGATGCCTCTCAAAGAATAGCAGTGTCCATAATGTCTCCCATGGATTGTACTACTAAGCCTTTTTCACTTTTTTTTCAAAAGGGAAGAGACAAACTCTGATACAAGACTGAATTGGTAACGTCAGTGCTTTTGTTTTCCACTTTAAATCATCTAATATGGCTCAAAGGAACAGCAAGAGGGTTTCGAGCCTAAAAGGCTGCATAGGTAACAGACATTTTCTAGTAGCAGCTTTACTACAATATTCTTGTCGTATCTGAGGGTGGAAAATAAATTTTTATGTACCATGTATGTTGGCCCTTTCAATGCACCAGGCAGGTGCTTCCTGGCCCCTCCATTCTTTGTAGTGAATTTTCATCTTCCTTTACTCATGTATTCTGTCCTCCTTGGTAGCCAGAGGTGAAAAACTAATATTTTTATCATTATTTTTTCCATTCAAACTTTATTCCCTAATGCAATTCCATTCATATATTTATGTTCCGTAATGTTTCATTCTCAGCAGTCAGAATTAGATTTGTAACCATCGGCCATCCAATACCCATTAGTCCCGGCAAGGAAATATAAAAAGTGCATGGGAAGACATTGATGGTGTGAGCATCTATACAGGGAATATCTCCATTGCAGACTCATCTGAGCTAATTAGTACTGGGATCAGAGTGTTCCAGTTAGCCTAACCTGAGTATAAGTATTCCCACAGCAAGGTCTTCTGTGCATTGCTGTCCCCGAACCAGTGTACGTGTGTGCCCGAGGGAGCAAAGCCCTGCTGCTTTGTGCTGCCGTGCTCTGGGATTCGTTCCTATGCAGCCGAGTCAACTGTGAGAAAATGTCTTGCCTTTGGAAAGGGTTGTTAGGACAGTGCTAGGGTATTCACCACATCTCTTTTGTGTCTGAAGATAGGTTCTGGGCTAAGCTAAAGGACAGAATAGACTTTATTTCACACATATAGCTGAAAGCCAGTGTGCCTGGGGTCAAATAAGCATATAGTGAACTTGTTAATAGGTAAAAATAAGGATTGGGTGAAAAACATTTGGAAGACTAAAACCTAAGTCTATAGTGGATAAATATTCTTCCTTACCTACTTTACAACTTGATTCTGTTCAAAATTATTAAAAGAATAAGGGCAGCAGTCAGAAATATGACCAAATGAAGATGCCTCCATGTAGTTTAACTGTCCACCTTTATGCTAAAGAAACCCAAGTAAATACATAATTAAGAATCTATTTTATTGCCATATGCAACTGAAGGTTATGGAGAGCCTAATGAGTGATGTTATTACTATTTTTTACATTTATAATAGTGGGGAAAGTTCAGGGTCATATCTAGTGAAAGCTGATAGCTATTTGGAGCAGAAACAAATAAGATAATGCCGATAGGCTAATTTATTGACTGGTGAGGCTTTTTAATAAGCTGATAGTTTCTATTCACTTGCAATTAATAAGCATCCATAGTACTAAATCCTTTTAGAGTTACATATTTGCCCTCAAAAGCTAGACAGAAGAGTTCATGGATCTCATATCTCCAAATGAAATTGCAGAATCACAGAACAGTTGAGGTTGGAAGGGAACTCTGGAGGTCATCTGGTCCAGCCCCTTCCTGCTCAAGCAGGGTTACATAGACCTAGTTGCCCAGGATCATGTCCAGACAGCCTCCAAGAAGGGGAGACTCCACAACCTCCCTGGGCAACCTGAGCCAGTGCTCAGTCACCTGCACAGTAACAAAGCGTCTCCTGATGTTCAGAAGGAACCTCCTGTGTTTCAGTTCATGCCCATTGCTTCTAATCCTGGCACTGGGCACCACTGAGAAGTGCCTGGCTCTGTCCTCTTTGTGCCCTCCCTTCAGTTATTTACATACATTGATAAGATCCCCCCAGAGCTTTCTCTTCTCCAGGCTGAACAGTCCCAGCTCTCTCAGCCTTTCCTCATATGTGAGATGCTCCAGTCCACCACTTGCATGGGCCTTTGCTGGACTCTCTCCAGTATGTCCATGTCCCTCCTATACTGAGGAGCCCAGAATATGACAGGGTACTCCCAGGTGTGGCCTCACCAGTGCTGAGTAGAGGGGAAGAATCACCTCGCTTGACCTGCTGCCAATGCTCCTATTCATGCAGCCCATGACACCATCAGCCTTCTCTGCCACAAGGGCATACTACTGCCTCGTGTTCAACTTGGGTGTCCACTAGGACCCCCAGTCCTTTTCTGCCAAGCCGCTTTCCAGCTGGCCATCCCTTAGCACATACTGGTGCATGGGGTTGTTCCTCCCCAGGTGCCAGGACTTCACACTTCCCTTTGTTGAACTTCATGTGGTTCCTGTGAGCCCATTTCTCCAGCCTGTCCAAGTCCCTCTGGATGGCAGCACGACCTTCTGGCATATCGGTCACTCCCCCCAGTTTTGTGTCATCAGCGTGAATACAGTTAATGAAATGATACTAAATGAAGAGAATGATGTAACTCTCAGCCAGCATATCCCTGATGACTTGCTAAGAAGGATAATGTATAAGGGCTCTCTTCTCATAATGATGAATGAGGTCAGTAATCGTACAATGAAATATTTTCACTTACAGTAGAATAGGATATTACAGCCAACAGAAAAATTCCTGTTTAGCTGGAGCCTATATCAGGCATAACTTTTGTCAGAATCGGGAGGCGTCCGTCTGAAGAAACGTGAGCAGAAATAAAGGAAGAAAGAATACATGTGTAATGGAAAAATGACATTGGTAAAAGTTGCCTGAAAGGCCTCCTGATAATAAAGAGAAAATGAGATTTGCTATCATGAAAGGAAATACCAGATAGGAGCTGCTAGTTGTTATCCTATGAGAAAATACCATTGAAACTGAAAGCTGGCGAGATGGTGGAAATGTTGGCAGCACAGTGCGTTTAATGCTGAAGGCAACAACTTTTAATTCTAACTGCTTACCATTTAAAAAAAAAACCACCCACAACTGAAAGAGAAGCGAACTGCCATGTTCCTATAGCTTCCTTGCAAAGTGCTGTTTAATAAAATACAGGTAACTTTTTGCAGTTGACAATGTAGGTATTAAACACTCGCAGAAATCTACAGATGACTTATGATCCAGTTTGAAATTGGCACGTTTGGGAACAGAAAGATTGCCGAGAGGCTTCTGTGCTTGAAACAGGAGCGTGCTCCTGACACGGATGTGAACGACTGCAGGCAGGGGCTCGTGTTCCCAAGCCCCCATAGGTTTGGGCAGGCAGGCTCTCAATGTAGGTATGACTCTTTTCTCCTTAAATAGCAATGATGTTCAGCTAGAAGACTTAATTATAAAGATTATGTCTTTGGGCTATTTGTAAATGAATTAAAAATGGGAAAGTTCCTCACAATATTACAACCAAATGTCCAGCTAGTTCGGGATTCAACTTGGCGCTAGAAGGCAATGCAATTAAAGTCTAACATAGATTTGAAATTTTCTGCCAATCCCTGACTGTATTTTACACAGTATTTAAAATAAAGTTTCATTCATGGTTTTGCAGTTAGATGCAGTATAAACAAGAATTGAAGTTAAGTATATTTTTCTGCAAATTTCATTTTCTTGTGGATTTATACAGTAACCGAAACTTATGACGGCTTAAAGTGAAATGAAGTGACTTGTAAAAAAATCTATTTTTGTCTAACTAAAGTTGCGTTTTAAGAAAAACATGATTTAAGGCAGAGTACTCCAAACATATCTCTTCTGATGAGAATGATGTATGTTGAATTTCTTTGGAGTCACTAGTTAATAACATGTGTGTAAAATTTCACTCTTGTTTTTTTGGACCAAAGCAAGGCTGGGAAAAAAACTCATGTATTCACATATTTTCTGGGCTTAAGAAAAAAAGAAAACAATGGGTCTTGCCGCTTGTCCCGGTCCATCTGAGAACTTGACATCCCCAGACTGAGATGAGTGAAAACGGGAAAAATAGTGGAAAGTAGAGGAAAAGAAAATGTTGCCTGGAAAGAAAAGAGCACATGTCAATCACTAATTCTAAGTTTTACCTTGGTCTGCAAAATTTGCCATGTAATAAATTAAATATTACATTACACATTGCAAGTAGCTTATAGATACATTGTGTACATTATTACATATAACATCATAATGTAATATTTATTATGTAAACAACATATTAAAAATAAAAGCTCTATTGACACAGAGGTGAAAAGATTAGATTTTATGATGAGTTTTATAGCTATATAATAAACAAAACCACTAAACTAGTTTCTTCAAATACAAATGGGTTGTATTTCTTAAGTGGTTCCTCATATCGTATAACGGTTTCCATCCCACAATGGTAGTGACTGAATGTGTTTCAAGACAGTAAGTGTGTCCTTGTTTTTAACCTCATCATTGCCAAATTAAAGAGTCCACGTTTTGTGTAGAAGTGATTTACAATGGAAAAAGGTGATAAAGGTTTAGAGAGGGAAGAGTGTTCATATAATTGATCTTTAAATGGGTCCATATTTTGAGATATTAAAACAAAAACCTGCAGTCTTTAAGAGTCAGTCTCTGGAACCTTTTAAGGTTTCAGATATCAATACAGATGATCTTCTTTGCTTAAGTAGGAAACAGCATTTCTACTTCTCTAACTTGCTTCTGACATCTAGGTAATGCTGTGGAAAGAAAGGGTCAAAAAGAAATATTTCTAAGAATAAAATCTAGAGTGACACTAATATGCCCATTTCAGGCCCTAATAGACAAATACTTTCAATGGCTCATTTTTATAAAATCCGCACAGTGGAGCCCTAATTGGTATTTATGCAGAAATCTCTTGATGAGATTTCTCTGCATGAATCTCGGGTATATGTTTACATGTAATTAATTTAATGTTGAAAAGGCAAAACCATGGTCTTTTGTTGTGGGTTTTTTTTTTTTTTTTTTAATTGCTTCTGGTGATGGTTCTTCACCATTAATTCAGCAAGCCACAAAGTCTTAGAGAAAGAGAACAAAGCTACCCAGTGCTTGCAGAAGTCGTGTTTCATATTGCTGAATAATGCAGTGGTTTTCAAAGGGGTAAAAATCTCTGTCTTTCAATAAAGGCAGTCTGAAAGTCAGAAGATTTCATTGTGGGTTTTATAGCTGTTAAATAGCCTATAGCAAGTACTGTTATGTAATCCTTTAAACCACCATTTGTGGCTAGCTGGTTTTCCCTAGGGGGGCATAGATAAGTAGGTTTCTGTAATGCTCTCATGCAGGAAAAACTTATAATCTCCAGATATAAAGCCAGGAAAACTCTTTTTTTTTTTTTTTTTTTTTTTTTTAATGCTAGAGAGAGAATGGCTGGGAACACTTCACACATTCAATGGAACAGTTGTTCTTCAGAAACCCCAGATATGCCCATCAACTCTAAATAACCGGTCTGGATACAATGGTCTTTTATAAAAGTGTATGTTTTGAAAATTGTTCAATCTACTAATGAACCCAATACTGTGTCAGTTGGAGTTCATGGTGCCTATGAATATCAGTAGGAGGAAATTTGAGCTACTTGTTAACCATTTTTTTTAAAAGTGAGCTATGAGCAGTATTTTCATGAAGAGATATCGGATACCATTCTACCTCTCGCATAAAACTCTTCTGTAAAGGAAGAAAGCTCCTTTCTGGTCCATCATGTCCGTCTGGGCATTCTTGTAAGAGTACCTGTACAAATCCTGTGCCCTACTTCAACCTCTTATGCATCAGCAGACCTGAAATTAGCTGAAAAGATTTGGTCATATAACATACAGCATGCAAACTGGAACTTTCACTGGGTGCCTTGCTGTCATGTCCAAATAGAAATAATTGGATTTCGTACAAGGAAATGACATGATCTTGAATTTTGGGAAATTGATTTATTGATACCTTTACACAAGTTATTTTTGGGAAAAAATATTCAATCCAAATAAAGGATGAATAAACAGGTACTTTTGATCAAATCATAAAACTCTAATTTAGCATGGAGTGAGATAAAGAAACATGCTAATTGATGTACAGGTATCTTTGCCCTGTGTTGGTCTTATGTTTTCAAATTGGCTTCCCTAGATTACACTTGTTGCATTCTGAAGTGTAAGGATGCCAACTTTTCTGCAGCTATTACTGGCTGATGCTACTTAACACTACCAATTCAGACTATACTGGCAGAGGGGAAAAAAAGATATTCTTGTCATCAGTACAGCTGGATTGTCAGACTGTGTGTGTGAAAGTCCACTATGTAAATATGTATTTATATTATGGTAATGTCTATCTGTTGATCGTTCAGTTGCCTTTTTTAATGTCTAGCTCGTTATGACTCTGTTGGCTTTATTCGTAGTTGTTTTCTTCTCCCTAAATACCAATTTTGCCCCTTCCTTTGATTAATATGTCACAGTTCTCTCCTTTTTATTGTGTTCTTCCTTTTCAATTTCAAAGGAGAAAAAGATACTGAGGGATAATCAATTCTCTCCGATTTTGCTAGTGGAGAGCATGATGGAGCAGAAATGGGATAAATATTTTTCTCCTTCGGTGTAAAGTAGAGGCTACCCTCAAGCTGAACAGAGCTCATCCTTAAAACCACACAGAAAAATATTGTATTTTTGATGTTGGGAACCCAGGGGAAATATAGGTTTGTACTGTGCCAAATCCTTCTTCCAGAAAATTCATTTTTTGAATGAATTTCTGTCTGGTTTAGAAGTAGTGGAAAATTGAGGTTTACCTGTATATTTATACTAATGGGCTTAACCCCTTAATGTTGCACTTGAAACAGTTTTGTTTCTGAGGTGATAAAGAAGATAAATTAATGTTATTTGGGTGGCGGGCAGGGGAGTAGCCCTTTCTGATCCTTTATTCCACATCCATATTGCAAATCTACTTGTTTTCATAATTCCCTACTTGGTAAATAATTAGACTTAGTCCTCCTATGCTAACTGTTCTTGTTTCAGATGTAATATAATTTGTCTTTTTGGAATATGTGTAAGTGTTAAAAGGTGTGTGAAACAAGTAATAGCAACCAGGATATTATTTTATCTCACACTGTTACTACTAGTATGCTTATTAAGAATGATATATAAAATTTTAACAGCCAAAAATCCAAAATAGTCTTTCAGATCAAATTTTCACTTTACTTTCTCAAAAAGGGTTTGAGTGGAAGCAATTATAAATAATTATGGGTCCAGTGTGTCAATCTCCTTTAGGTTTCACATATACTCCAAACAGAGAATTTGGGTGCGTAAAACCTGCTGGAACAATAGTGTAGAGCTGTGTAGATGCTGTAGGAACCAAATCTTAGTGGTATTCTGCTGGTGGCTGGGTCCCTCAATTGAGCCGTGAACTATACCTCACCTAGATTTTGGAGCGGGGGAGGCTTGGGGGGAAGAGCGAGTTCCCTTGGTCAGAAGCTAAGAGTGAGCTAACACACATGCAATATGTTTGGTAATGGAACTGAGATTTGGGAGAGAACAGAAATAAAAAGCTATTTAATAGTGTCCATGTAAACAGAATATACCTTTCAGATGCATAAAAACTTGTTCTGTGTATTTACCAGTTCTTTTAAGCAGCCTTCTTTTAAGGGGAAGAAGACAGAAGCTGGTGGTTTGAAATCCAAGAAGAATTATTAGAACTGGATGTAGTTATTCTCCATGTAGCTGAAGATTTTGTGCCTCTCAAGTACTCGAACAGGGACTGTGGCAGATGCTATTGGATGAAAAAATTAATTACTGTAGAAGTACACTTTGGATACATTATGAAGTTGTACTCGTGAATTTTAGTCTTGTGAAAAGTCATTAACTTAGATTTATTCCCCCCCCCATCGGAAAGGTCTTAAAATCTTTTCAGCAAACTTGTCTGGGTTTTTTTTTTTCCTCAGCAACTAATCAGATGCTTAAATATTTTCTGTTAAAAAATTAAGATGTCTTATCTTATTCTTGTTTTTTAATGACATAGCAGGTATGAGGTGCCTTCGCAAAATGACTAAAAGTAGAATTTCATATAGCCAATATATTTAGGGTGGAATTTACTTTTGACATATTTAGTCCTTTGGTATATGGCTCTATGTGAAACTTTCATTCCAGTTACTGACTTAAATGGTCTCCAAAGCATATCTAAGCATTGATTCATCTTTTACTTAAAAAGTAATCTTCTTGTCATAAACCGAAGCAGGGATAAACTTCTACTAAATCTCGAAACTGCCTGTTTCAAAATCATTTGCTAAAGTTTCAGGGTTGATTGTTTTCATTTTCACTCTTAAGAATTCAATTTCAGAAGAATGAAGCTCTCCTTGGAGCTATTTAAAAGATTGTCAGAAGTCTTTTGTGTTTCTAGTAAACCTGTGGCTTATTTTTTAGTTGTACGATTGTTTTGCTTTCCAGATTTATTTTTTTTGTTAGGTCTGTGTTGTAAATCCACTTAGTTCAAGGGGAGCTGTCATGATTTGTGGATAGAATATTTCGCTTTACACAACTGCTTTGTTCCCTATTGATTATTCTATTATTGGGCTTTCTGGATTTATTTTTTTTTAAATAATAAGGATGTAATATTCAGGTCTCATCTGTTCATTCTTTCATCTGTTATTCCCCCATATCAACTTCTGCCTTTCTGCAGCCCTGAGACCCACTCTCTTAATCCATTGTAACTCTCAGCGTGTCTACTTGAATGATATACTTTTATTCTGTCAGTCTTGTAAACTATTCTCTCTCATAGTGATGAATTTCTCTTCCATACTTTACAAAGATTAGGTGTTCATCAAGATTAATCAACTCTTCTACCTTGAGCCCTGTAATGCTTCAAAGCCTGCTAGAACAATTTTTTGGGTTGTATACTGCGCAGTGGCAACACAGCTTTCTCTTCTTCAGTGATGTCTTGTTTAGTCACACACATTTTTCCACAAGTGTTGTTGCTTTCATTGCAGGAAAATGGATAATGCCAGCAATGGCTAATTCTCCCAGTGAAGCCCCAGTGATGTCAGTAGGACTTGAATAGTGAACTTGCTGCAAAAATTTGAAAATTTAGCAGCAAATGGTTACTTTTCATGCTTGTGATGCTTTCCTGAAACAAGCTGTGTGAGAAGTTTGAAATCAGTATTAATCCCACTACTTCCACCAACTGCAGGGACTAAATACATTGCAAAATTAGTAACAGACGTTCTGTGTTTGAACTAGATTATCTGAAGGTGAATGGATATAATTACTATATTTCTCTATAAAGCGTTACTGTGAAGAAACTCCACGGCATGTAGCATCATATACAGGAGAAAGGAAAAAGCAAACTGCCTAAATTCAATGACCCAAATAAAATGTTAATTATGAAGGGATTAAATTTCTCTTTCTTAACATAGACATTTCAAGGAGTAGGTGATAAGTTCTTCCATGGTCTATCCTTTGATTATCCTGGATGTAATCTGAGAAGTGCAAGGAAGAGACTGTTTAATTTAGTCTGTTTAATGCTTTCATTTAAATAGCCTAGTTAGTGGTGAAAGACATTATAAAGGGAGACTGTATGTATACGTAGGTATGAATTTGCACTTGTGGGGATCAGCCAGTTGTGTTTCCAGAGTTTAAATACGCCCATGGAATGGTTGGGATTCAAAGCCATGTGTTTATCAGCCATGGACTGTGGAGTCAGTGGTGGGGTCAGCTGGAGCTGCGCTGAGTCCGCCTTTACTGGAAGTGGCTCTGCTTACCTTTAGATGCAGTACTTTTTCCGGCAGCTCATATTCTCCCCCTTCACTTAACAGTCTGTGAAGGCAATTGGCTAAGCCTTATCTCTGCGTTATTTGTCTATGCCGAGCTCCTAAATCCATCGATTGCTTTAATTTTACCCCGCTGATAGGTAACATCATATTTTAATACTTTGTTTCTCTAGGGTCTCTTTTACAATGCCTTTTCAGTAATTCCATCTGAATATCAAACTTCTCATTATTATATGTAAGTACCTCTCAGACCGTGTCAGCCAAACCTTGTAAGTACAGCAGTACGCTTGTCTCCTTGGTGTTGCGAAAACTTTATGGGTTTTTCACTAGGTTATGTATCTCTGCTGTCTGTCTAGCTTTGGTGTACAACAAGAGCTATTAGCTGCATAGAACAGGAAAGTTAAAGTATATGTCAAAATCATCCCTTCTTTAGTCTGAGAACATAGGCCTACCATAGGGGCACTGTAGAAAGCTCTGAATGTGATCAGGACTTTACAGCTCAGGCTCGCTCTCTGAGTTGATAAATGTCCTTACATCCATTCTGTTGATCAGCATCACTAACTGAAAGCAAACCACCACTGAACGATGAAGAATTCTTAATTTAGGAATAAGTTTGGTTATCTCACTTTCTCGTACTGCACAGCACACTAGTAGGACCTCACCTTCATTTAATGTATACTGCTACATATTACTTTAGGTCTTTGTAGCCCTAATGCCAGTCTCAGGAAAGGCGCCTGCCTGTGGCTGAGGGGCTCAGCTGGAACCGGCTGTGTCCGGCATGGGGCAGCCCCGGTCCCTCCTCACTGCTGCTACTGGCACCTTGTCAGGTAAACCTAGTACAAGCAAATACTTTTACTTAAAAATCTGAGTTCTATTTTATCCTTCTGTGAGGCAGATAAAAGGGTAGCAGCATCTTCTGCCTGGCAGTCTGTTAAAAGCCATTGTCAGAGGAGTAAGGACATTGCTCCTCTGCATTCATGCTACCAAAGGAAAGCCCACACCGTTGGGAGGGCACCAAGATGGCGTATCCCTGCAGGCAGGGGGAGGAGGGCAGCATTTAGAGTAAGTGGAAGCACCGTAATGGCTGCCAGCAAGGCTTTTGCTATGTCTTAACCTGTTGCAGTAAAATGCTCGTTTTGAGCTGTATAAATTGACTGCTTTTGTGACGTTAAGCTTGTGTTACGGTATCCGTTAGTGGAGCTAGTAATTCCAGGTGTTCATTAGTAATGGAAAGGGTATTGCATCTCAAAAGTAATTAATTCAGTATGCGGAATATGTATTTCTCCCAACGTTGGAGGATACTTATGAGTAGGAGGTGAGTGTTCAACTTTTTGGAAGCTGCCTTTTCTCTGCATCCAGCTCTGAGAATCTGATTTCTGAGTTGCTGCAGGATGCGGTTATATGTGCTGTTTTAGGCACAAGTGTGAAAGGGACTAATTTTATACTTTATATATGCATAACTCTGTGTGTGTATGTGTATACATATATATGTGTATCTACATATTTGTATGTGTATTGGCATATTCTATTAACTTTGCAGTTTTATTTAGTGGCTCATTTTTCTAATCCCTGTAATTTTTTTTTTTTTTTTTAATTTTAACCATACTAAGTAATATACTGTTGTAGAGTATGAGAATTCCAGTTATTTTTACTTTTCCGTGGAAGTAACATTTCTGGCTTGAGTAGCCGCCCTTTAATTGACTGAGTTGTGTTGTTTATATAGTACTATGTAACCTGTTATTAACCAGATGCATTATGATGCATAACAGCTATGCTATTCCCAAACATTCAGTGAGATGGTTCTCCAGATGTCATTACTATGAAGTATAAAGCTAGAGAACAGTATCGCTATAGATCATAGCAATAGATGTACATTTAGCTTGGTCTTCTCTTTTTGCATTTGAGGATTTACCAGAGAGAAGCCTCAGAAGTCTAATTGTTACTAAAAATGATCTGCTGATGCTCAGTGCGACTAAAATTATTAGCTGATGTTCAAATATCCCTGATCCTCTTCAATATCAAAATATCTACTTTGCATTTCTGATTAGATGGGCTTCTCTAGCTTCACTTTTGAGCTGTTGAGTCTTAATACAACTCTTCTATATCAAGTCTCTGCTATCAAACTTCTGTTCCCTTGGAGGTATTTCCCACTTGTAAACAAATTATCTTATTAATCTTTCTGACATGTGAAATAGATTGAGCTCCTGAAAGACTATAAAGCATTTTCTTCAGTCCTTGAGTTACTCTTATTACTATGATCTTGCTCTAGTTTATCAAAAAACTTATTGCAAAAAGTATCCCCTGTCATACTCCAAGATTCCTTTGTAATAACTTCTTGCTTGAATTTGATACTTCTTAATATTTAAGCTAAGGGCAGATAGACTTGAGATACTTTATAAGACAAACTTTTTTTTTTTTATTAGCAGTGTTACATAGTTGTCTTCTAAATAACCATCTTTAATATAGTTTGGTTGGTTGGTTTTGATCTTTTTAATCTGCTGCTATGAAATGATGCAGGAGGTAAAAAAACCCCAAACAAACAAACAAACAAAAAACCCCCCAAAAAACCAAATTCCAAAATACTACCACCACACTCCCCTCAAAAAACCAAAACCAAACAAAAAAACAAACAAACAAAAAAACACAAACCAAAAAACCCCTCACTGAAAAGTCCTCCATATCAACAGACTTGCCTGCTGCATCATCTGTTATCAAACAAAACAAACTCCCTTGGCCATGTGTACTCTCTCAGCTCTCAAGTGCATCTTGAACAGTCTCCTAAAGACTCTATCAAATGGGACCTCTCACTCCTGTCACTTTTGGTTTCAGTCTGTATTGTTGATGCGTTTCCTCTCACTACAAAAATAAGGTTGCTTCTGAAGTATGGGAGGCTCATGTATAAGAGGGAAGGGTAGAGGATGGAAGCTGATGTGTTCTAAAGTCACTGTCTGGGCAACAGTTGATACCAACTTAGTTGGCAACTTGCTGAGCTAAAGGAAATCTGTATCTTCTCTAGGTTCTAAGTACCTACTTGTAGATTGAGAAAATCAAGGCAATGTAAGGTCATGTACAGAATATGTTACAAACTGTTGTGCCAGAGGGGTTAGCAGATGTAATTATCTTTTTAAATAAAGGCTTACATTTGGCAAGCATTGGCAAGGTCACAAAGGAAGTATTGACACAGCATAACACAAAGTTTTGATTTGATCTGATTCCTACTGTCACAATATTCTTCAGCTGCAAAGTTCTTGTAGGCTGGAGAGGAAATAATTTCATAAAGACTCTTTACAAACTCTTAAGCTGCTGTCTTGCATCTTCTTTCAAGCTAAAATGTTGAGTAAATGCTGAATGGAAAAATGTGCTTACTGGGTTTATGAAAAATATTTTCTTTTATTGCCCACCTGTGTCTTAAGCTGGATCCTGTGTCTGTTGCTTGTTGAACGGAGAGAACATAAGGAAAATAACATTGGTTCAGGCAGTGATTAAAATCAGTGTGCTGGACAAAAAAATGCTTGCATGTGCAAAGCCCCATGTTTGTGCAAGGATATCAGATAATTGTGTGTGTAATTACCAGTTTACATTAAAGGCTGCCAAATTTTTGTGGCCATTTCTGGATTCTGATGCCTACAGTGAGAGCACGTACAATTTCTAGATTTACACGTTATCTCAAAGAGTCAGGGTGACCTGGAAGATGCCGTCAATATATCTTTTACTGTGCTGTCTACACTGCTGGAGCTGAGCAAAATGCATTATGTGCAAAGCGTGATCACTTTTTAAGAAGAAATGTCCTATTCTTAAATAAATTAAAAAAAACAAAAACAAAAACCAAACAGGCAGAGAAAAGATTGTTTTTTCAAAGACTTTTAAGCAAATCATGCTGAGCATCACTTAAGTGGCAGAAAGTGTTAAAAAAAGCATTTGAGTTTTATTTGATGTCCTTTCATCCACTGTTTTCCAGTACAGAAAACAAATTGCAAAAATTTAAAAGTGGATAAATTGGACAATACCCTTGAGTTTCAATAACTTTTTTGTTTGGGCTTTTTTGGGTTTAGATGTGGTGTTTTGTTTTTGTTGTTGTTGGGGGGCACTGCTCTTGAGGTTTGGGGGAAAGGGTTGAAAAATGAGGCTGAACGATGGCAGCCTCTCACTGTTCTGTGACAGTGGATACTGGTTAGGTGGCTTTTCAGTGATCAGGAAAATACGCCCAGAAGAGTATCCCTGTACAAATGTCTCTTTTCTCAAAAGTGTGTTTTGTCCTTGCTGAGACACTTCTACAGTAATGATGCCCATTTGTTAGGTTAATATATAGAGAAAAGAAAGAATACGTTAGAGCAGAATTGCAGAATGCAGAAATGACTGTAGCAAGTCCATTATGTGACAAGGCACGTTGCACTGAACATTCTTTTCTTGTTTTTAAAATGCAGACTTCCTCCTTTTTTAGAATAGGGAACTTTAAAGCTCTGAGGTTCAATGAAAAGAGATATAATAGAAGAGAAATGAACTCGCCATCCAAAACATACACCTACCCGCCAGAAGAAAACACACCAGATATGGGATCGGAAAGATACAGGCACCGAGAAATATCAGTATGAATACTGTTAAACTCAAGTATCTGAATTAGATATCAGCTATATAACTTCATGGCTTGGTAAATTAAATCTTAAAATCCCTGACAATGCTAACTCTTGTTATGGAAAGGAAAATAAAAATTACTAAGGGTGAGATTTTTGGAGATATTCAAGCCTGTGATGATTTAACTAAATACATACACTTTTTGAAAATACCTCAGAGCTTGGCTTTTATTGAAGTCGGTGGTAGGTTAAACTTGTAGGCTCTTCTCAAAATCTTACTAAAAACTTACTGCATCATTAAGTGCTTAAATGCTTTTAAAATCTGACCCTATGCTGTTTCTCCTTTTTAACACACATAGTAATGATACTGGTAAATATAGTATGTACTGCTATAATGAAAATTCGTAACAGCAGTACTGTCACAGAAAGATATAAATAAAAGCTTTTTCTGTGAAAGTTTCAGTTACTTAATGTTGAATAAATCAGATAAATCTGGGATTAGAAAAATGAGTGGTGAGGGTGTTTTAACCAGCCAAATTGCTACTGGAATTTGGGGTTTTTTGTCAGTTACTTAAAGCTAAAAGCACTTTAAAAATGGAGATAGGAAAATTACATGAAACGTGGTAGTTACACTTACTTCAGGGAACTATGCTCTGAACTGTTTTGGAGATTCCTCCCCATGCATACAATTTGGGAATACTTGATAGACAGTTGTTCAGTGAATGCATTACTGTAGGCCTTATCCTGTAATATTTTCAAAATGATTGGGTTACTTTCACAAGTAAGAGTTTGGCAGATTGGACATCCAGAGGTGTGCAACCCATTTTGAATTTGTAGTGATCTAAGTTCTGCTTACTATAAAGGGGACTATAGGAGGCTTCTCTCCTGTATGCAATAATAAAGGAAAGCAAATATATCCCTGGCAGAAGAGCACTGCTTGCAATAAAATCCTCCCGTCCCTCCCCCAAACAAACCAAGAAGGTAAGTCATTCAACCCTGTCATAACCCAAAAGCAATGATATAGTCAGAGACTGTTTTATAAATTGTTTATGTTGGGGAATACCGTCTCTGAAATGTGGCAATGTGTAGGACACATCTGAGTTATTATTTCTTTCTATTTAAGACTGTTAATCACAGAAGTGTCAAGCTAAATCCTATATTTTTGGAGGCTTTATGTAAGCTTACTACAGTTAATGCATTGCCTGCATATCCCAAGCTAGCGAAATGCTTAAGCATATTCTAAGTATTCAGCAAGTCAGTAATTTCAAAGAAGTCCCACTACTATTTGTGGCATATGATCTGTCATGTAGCATTAGTTTTCTATGATGAAAAATGATGTCCTTTGTCTTGGTAGGAAGTTAGAAACCACAGGGATGGATGTGAATATAGAGACTTGGAGCTTTTAAATTTTCAGAATTTAAAGAGCATCATTGAATTTAAATGACTTGCTGGTGAGCATAGTGATAAGCACATTCCTGTATGTAGGTTTCTTTAAATTATTTTTACAGCCAAATTCTGCTTTACTGCTTCCAACCATCCCTAAAACTGCTAATAAATTTTTAGGGCTTTAAAAAGCATGTCCTCATTTCTCTTAACGTGTATATCTCTGGTATGAATCACACAATCAGAACTTTCTTAGAAGATGCTGGAAACGTGCAGATGCATGCCTATTCCTAAACACTTCAATAAAGTTTTGAAAGAATTTGAAACCACATAAATATTTTGTGAATCAAAAGTCAGGGTTGTTTGCGTACGTACCTGAAACGTGGCACTATGCTGAAAGTCTGTAGATGCATAACCTGTTCTTTTGAAACACAGTATCAGCCAAGTTGTTCTGAAAGCTTGTGCATTTTTTTCATTATGTTCAAACTCCATTTTCTTTATCATTATAGGAGGCCAATAAATTTGATCTGCATTAAAACACTGAAGATCTGGACTTAAATTCTGTATAAAGCTTTTCCGGAAAGACAGAATCTCTTACTCTTTCTTTCAGTGAGGAGGAGATGATTGTGAGTGCATTTCATAGAAAACAATAGAAAAACTTATTAGGAAAAATACAAATCATCAAGTCTTTCCTCTAAACTTCTAAAGCATGTTTTGAAAGATGGACAATTCATAGGCTAATAAGTGCTTACTCAGACATCTTTGTCCGATGATATAGATGGAAACTGGGTGGTTCTTTCCATGGCCAAAGCAAAAAAAGATGAAAGAAAGTACATCTGGAGCATTTAAAATAGAATCACATTGAAATTAGCACATATTTCATTTGTTTTCTTTTTAGCTGAGCCAGGAAATAGCAAAATTAGTGGAACTAATTTCCTCTGTGAGGGGGTGCATTTGGATTTTTATGGGGGAGGATAGACCAGAGTTGTATAATTTTTTAATTTTTTTTTTCATAATTGCTGGAAAAGTGAAGTCCTCCTGAGTCACTTCATTAGAATAGTAGTAATACACATTTGAATTTCCTCTTTAGCCATGTCAGGGTGGATCCTGCTGCCATTACTTCAAAGACAGGCACCTCACCCTGCAAATGTTCCATGGAAAACAATGGAAAGAAGTGTAAGGCAACTTTTAAGCAATGTCAAGCAACACTTTCGATGCTAGGAATCAGTTAATTTCTCTAACAGGAACTGCATTCAGTTATTTACTTTTGCTAGAATAAGTAAGAACAAAACCTGTTTCTTGTGAGTATGATTAAAAGGGGGGAAAAAAATCCAAAGCCTGAGTTCCGTAGTTTCTAATGCTGATGATTTCTTACTCATTTTGGTGCTTTGTTATGTACATGCCACTTAGTTTTTCTATTTTTTTTCATGCTAAACATGATTTTTTGGTACTTAGTATTCAAACTTAGTGATATTAGCAGTCTCTATTTCACAGCCAAAAGTATTTTTTTCTTTTGTTAATGCACAAGATGATTCCCCCTCACACACATACTTGCATTTTATGAATTGTAACAATATGGTAAAAGATGAATTCATAGTTGTCCTGGTTTAGGCTGGGACAGAGCTAGTTTTGTCTCCAGCAGCTACTGTGTTTTGGCTTTAGTGTGAGAAGAACAGTGATAGCACACTGATGTTGCTGGTTGCTGCTAAATGATCAAGGACATTTTGCAGTTTCCCAGGTTTTGCTAACGTGCAGGTGCAAAAACTTGGGAGGGGTAGAGCCAGTATAGTTGATCCAAACTGGCCAAAGGGAGTATTCCATACCATAGACCTCATGCCCGGTATAAGTGAGGGTCGGCCAGTGGGCCGGTTCCCTTCTTGTTCCCTTCTTTTCCCTTTTTTCCTACGCTTAGGCCTTTTTGTTTGGTCGTTCGGCTGTTTGTTCCCTCGCCTGCTTTCCCTGGAACTTGCTGTTCTGGGATAGCTGGGGGGGGATACCCCTGCTCCCTGCCTGCTGCTCGGGACGGGCTGTATCGGTCGTCAGGTGGTGAGGAATTGTGTATCGTTTGTTTTATATATTCTGTTATCCTTATATTTATTTTTAGTATTATTATCATGAATGTATTTTTATCTTTTCCTTTGCTGTCCTGGTGAACTGCTTTTATCTCAACCCATGAATTTTCTTTTCTCTCCGATTCTCCTCCCCACCCTGCTGGGGGGGGGGGGGCGCATGCACACAGTGAGTGAGCGGCTGCGAGGTGTTCAGTTACCAGCTGGGATTAAACCGCAACAATAGTGGTTACTTTGTAGAACTTCCTGTTTGAACTTTTGAACTCCTGGAGCGGGTGCTGCATTCCATGCTGGGAAGGAAACATGCAATACCATTTCCTAATGCAATCCAGCATACACTTTCCCATATGCTTTTGTTACATGCATACACAAATTGCGTTGACTTTTAGTAAATCTCCTTCCAAATTGACTTTGTTGAATTGGTACAACTCTGGCTCTCCTGAATTAGAGTGCCTTAATTTAGCTTGTTAGAGAATTAAGCTAAATCAATATAATTCACTTATACTGATTTAAGAGTGTTAAATTGATGCAATTCCCTCGTGTGTATTTTTTTCAACTGTTGAGAAGAAATGTAGGGAAATTCATGTCATTTTTATGTGTTCCAGTCTCAGAATTAGTTCTTTCACACTTTTTGCTGAAAGAAAACCAGCTAAAGTGGAGAGTTGCCTTAAAATAAATTACGAAAGAAAAAAAAAGACATGAACTATATTTGTGTTTTAAGTATGTGAAACTCAAGCCACTTTCCTAGGACTGGTGTCCAGTATTAGCCCATGTCAGTCATGACTTACGTAGAATTTCTCAGACAATCTGGCCCCTCCCCACCTTCCCAAAAGAACCCAACAACCTGCAGAACATCAGAAATCTTAATCTATGTCTATCTTAGAAATTAATATAGCTCTACTTTGCTGATGTTAAATTTCAATGTGGATTACAGATGGTAGAGGCACTTACTGGAATTATCTAGCATTTTGGCATGAGATAAAATCTTATGAAGGTATTCCATGTTTCATAATAGCATAATGGATTTAGTGTATGAAAATTTAAACTTAATAAACTTAGCCTTTTTAGTAAAACATAAACAACTATCATCCTAATTTCTTCACCACCTTTGTCATAGTTCCATTAAAGACTTGCAATACTGTCTAAATTTAGACTCTTGATCTTAGATTGCCTTGCAGGATGACAGAATTGTAATCAGCAAGACAAATTACCTTTAAATTCCTTTAAAATCATGACAATTTTCTTATTTTTGCAGTTCTGATTAGGAAAAGTATTCTTGACCAGGAAGAATGCAAGATTTAAAACAACCTATGTGGCATCAGTTTTATCTTGGAATTTTGGCAATCACAAGACTTATTCTGAATAGCTGCACAGAATACGTGCTCAAAACCTGTATTTCAAATGTAGGACAACTATTTTCATAGCTGGATGCTACATGTATATATTTTTCTACTGAATTCATTTTTAGAATATTTAGATAAAGAGAATTGAATAAATTTAACAGAAAATTTAAGTGAACTCAAATTTTTGGTCTCTACTTCAGGTTAAATTTAAGAAAAAGAGGATATTCTTTCATAGATTAGAGAATAATGGTTCCTATTTAACTGTTTTCAATTTCTTTATTGCACTTTTGATGGTTGATTTGGGAATATTAGTCATGTTTTCCTCCAGCTTCAGCAAACTATTGCAGAACAAATTTACAGAGGAAGAAGTTAGATATTCATCTCTTGTATCTGAATGTCGGTAACTTACAGTATTTTTAGAAGATGAAGAGACATCTTATGTTTTTTGTCTGTACTGATGCCTAGCTAGAAAGTAAATGAAGTCAATTGAATTTTTAAGCTAGTGAATTAGGGGGAGACTCATTTGTAGTGCTAAATAGATATCAGTTCAGAGCTCTGGGATGCCTGTGGGGAAAAACAATACTGTTAGGAATGTATGGCAAGGTCTACACATCATTTAAGGCGCAATGAGGCAATGATCTGGTTGATCTCAACAATTTAAAACAAATGGTTCATATCAGTAATATATTATCTATTATTATAGATATTATACAATATTGTATGTGATTACATGTTATATATTATTTATAATAATACTTTATTGTAGTATATTATATATTATTATATTTAACTTACAGAACTTCCCTGTTGTTAATTTCTACATACATTTTATTCTGATACCCAACTTTGTTATATTGTGTATGTTTCTACTACTTTCAAAAAGAATTCAGTGTTAAACAATCCACTTGATGTCTCCATTCCTATTAATGGATATTAGGGCCTAAAATGAGGTAAAATAATCTTACCTGAACTATGTGGTGTTGGTAGTACGTGGTGACATGCATCGCTTACAGATCCTTGCAAAGAGGAAAGACAATCAGCATTCAGGACTTACTGGGCAAATGTATTGTTTGGCAGCAACAAGTACTTCTTTTAAAAAAACAAACCAAAAAAACCCCTGAGACAAGCAAGGGAACCTGCTGAGCAAATAATATTCAATTTCGTTATAGAGCACTGCTGCTTTCTGTTTGGCTGAACCTATCCCCTCTTCGTATTCTTTTCTAAATATTGCAGGTATAGACATGGCTGTTCGAGGCATATAATACAAGAACATTCCTGGAGTTTCTTTGCTCTACAGTGACGTTTACACCATTAAGGCTGCTTTGATGGATGCTTCCCAGTGGGCAAATCTGTTGTACTTGAAAACTGTGATCATAGTGGTTCTACGGCATATCCTATATTATTATCCTTTGTCATGTTTAGATACTGTAGCGAAGAATGAATTGCAATGATGGTGAAATTTTTTTCCTAAGAACTAATATATTCTCCATTTAAGTGCCAGGCTCCCTTTAAGTAACCTACTTCTCCCCCGAGAAATTACTTCCAGCTTATAAACAGAAAATAATGTTCTTCCTCACTGACTTCTGGGAAGATATGCACCCAAACTTCACTTTGTGGCATCCATCTGAAAAAATACATTCTGAAATCAAAGGAGAGACATAAGACTCGCTATTGAATATCCCGAAAGATTCTTTAGAAGCTTAAATCCACTTCAGTTTAGATTTAGTTTTAATAGGCTGATCTGTGTAAGTGCCATGAATAGTGCAAGCAAGGTGGAATGACTCTCTGGTTGGTGACCTGCAGTTTCCAGAAGAAAAAGCATTCATTTTCTTTCAGCTTGAGCACAGGATGTTTTACCAATGCTAGGACACTGCTGTACGTACTTGGACTATTCTGACAGTTCAGAACTTCTGATTTGCATTTGCTGATTGAACATTAAGCAGACTTGGCTGTGAGCCCTCCATCTTGAAGTGACTGTGAGCTCCTTTCCCATCATTAAAGGAATACCTAGTCTTTACTATAGATAAGTTGTTGTGTTTGGCCACAGCCTTTACACTCTCCCTACAGTCTAAAGGACCCCTTAGGTTGCAGCATTTCATTGCTATCTCGTGTATTTATGCTGTACCTCAGAGGTGATGCATTCTGTAGTATGCTCCACGTTGTTGAGGACCGTTCTTCACCTCCACCCCAAGGATATATAAGATAGCCATTCACTGGCTTTCAGTAACATGATTCATAAGAAATAAATTGAGATTTTCTGTGACTTCTTGATGACAAATAGAAAGCTTAGCAACAGTTGATCCCAATGCCAGGGGGGACAATTAACGCCCCTGCTCCCCCCTCCCCAGTTTAATAGAACCATATCAGTTGAGGACGGTAGATAGAAAAGGAAACCATGTACCCTCCACTCCTGCAAAAAACAGTGATTTCAGTCATGCTTAGGATGTTGAAAATCATACTGCTTAAACTGCAAAAAGATTAAGCTGATACCTTTATCAGACATTATGTGGGATAATGCCGTGTGCAAGAAGGATGATGGTTATGAGACAGGCACCCACAATGCTAGTTTTGAGAGTCCACTATACTGCATCTGGTTTAATTCTGTCTGTCAAATTCTAATTGCAGAAAGCAGAATTAAAGGAGCCTGAGAAAAGGAAGGGTGAGGGGGAATAATCCATTTTGGTATCAGTATACACAGAGGATAGAGAACACGACGGGCAGAAAAAAGTCTTGAAAACCTCAAGCTTTTTTCCTCCTTTGCCAGCAGACACCTGGAACATGACAAGCTTATGTGCTGCAACTGTTCTCTCAACCAATAGAAGTTGTGACTATAGTTTGGTGACAGCCTTTATCTGCAAATTGTGGTAAAATGAGCCCTTTTGGTGACAAAATGAAGATAAGTGCAAAGCTGTCTGTGTTCACCTCTTTATTGTTCGCGATTCATAGTTGTGATACGCTTTAAGACTCAGACATTGAGATGTTCTGTTATCTTTTCTGAAACTCTAAAAGTTTGGTGACTGTTTCATCCTGTGAGCCTGGACCTAGTGGGGCTTGAGTCTTTTCTTTGTCCTCTTTTTCTCTCTCTCAGAATGCACCTGGAGGCTCTGTGGCATCTCCTAAGGTCTGGTTGGCAGTTTCGTCACCCACTAATGCCAAGGGGAAACTCCTCTGACCAAAGCATAGCTCTAGGGATACTTTCTCAGAAGAGCTGGTGCTTTTATTAGTGGACAGATTTTTCTCTTCTAATCTGTGTTTCCTGCCTGTTTAGGAGGAGTAAGTTAGAGGCCTTGAAAGGGGAAAATGACACACAGATTTGAATCACTTATATTAGGCATTGATGCAGCAAATTAAAGCAGCTACATTCTTACCTGAGGATGACTTCTGGATACTCTTTTATAGCTGTTAAGAGGATAAGCCTTGAATGCAGCTTAACATCTCATTTTGTCAGCATGTTCCAGCAATATATACTTGCAGTACTACTTCTCCCAGTGTTCACAGATCTACCTGAAGCATTGTATTTCTACAGAACAAATCTATGAACTTGACTATAGAGCTCTGTAAGGAAAGGACTGTACTGAAGCAGTGAATTTGCCATGATATATTTCTGATTGGAAAGTAAAAACTGGCAAAGAAATTTCACTTTCTCTATAGAATAAGAATGAACCATATCAGGCCCCTGAGGGTTTACTTTTGAAAAAAAAAAGTGAAAAGGACTAGTTTTGCAGCAACTGTGGCCCATGCACAAAACTTGCTTCACCTTCTGCACTGAATGAAGCAATGAGTCTTGGGCTGGGAGTGGGAAGGAAGAATAATGAGACTGTGTCTTAGTGCATGTACTCATAGGGCTGAATTATATAGCTGTGTTCTTGCTTCTTGGTGAACATAGAGAATCACAATTCAAATTAAAAAAAAAACACCACAAAAACAAACAAACAACCCACCCCCCCGCCCCCAACAAACAACACACACACACACACACACACACACACACTGCGCTATAGGTTGTATTTGTTGTTCTAATTGTGGTGAAGGGACGAGGGATGGATTGTGTGCGTAAATTGTCCACTTTTGTTCAGTGTTGTGATGAAGTTATTCCGATTTTGGTGTGGGGAATTCTTTTTTTGTCCATGTGACAGAAGTTTGTGAAGATTGTGTGATGAATGTGGATTTTGTGGAATGTGGATACTTGTTCAGAGTATGGTTACAAGCAATTGTTGGGAAATAACTGATGTTCTAGGTTAATATGCTGGCTACATCTATTTCTGTGCCCATATTCTTAATTTATTTGGAGATGTTTGCCTTAAGCCAGTTGTGCTTTGGGACAGTTAAATAAGGTGCTGGATAAATAGAACTCAGGTGGGTATTTAATGTTTTAACATTTAATTTGTAAAGAACCTCATCAATTTGATTCACACGTCAGCAAATCTCTAACTAACCTATGGCAAGTCTCTCTGCTCTAATGTCGAGTTCTCCTGAGCTCCTGACAAGGCATTTCTTTTCTGAAGGGGTGAAGATTTTAACCAGGCTGGTCTGCTTAAGTGATGGGGTGATTGATGCAGACTGTGGTGGCTCCAGGCAGGAAAGACCATTTCCTTTTGTGAAATGAGAACTTATGGTGGTCATTATGCAAATAAAAACATAAAAGCTTAAGCTCCCTGCAGCTCTCAGTTCACAGAAGTAGTTTATTAGGGAGTACGTCTGTCTGGCTTCCTTCATCTCCCACAAAGAACTACCAAGTTGTCTTCTGCTGGGTTTATGTTTGCAGTCTCTAGGAACACAGTTGCCTGCTGGCGCTTGCTGTTGCTACAGCAGCAGGGGTTTGTGAGAGGGGATTTTGACAAGCCTAATTGCTAGAAGTGTTGGGGCTGCCTGCTGCCTAAGATGGTCACAATATCCCTAGGCTTTTTTCTTTTGCTTTTCTTTTTTTTCCCCTCCCTCTTTTAGAAGAGGGAGGCTCTTCCTTTAAAAACTAATTGGAATTGTAATTTACAGTTCAGCTGCTTATATATCAGTATACTCATAACTTTAAAATAAAATTACCTAAAAGCATTAATAGAAAATTGACAATTTAGAGTCCCAAAACCTTTATGCCGGGTCTCTGACATCCTTCCTTGTAACTGCTAAGATTAGAGGAGTGGGAGCTGCTTGTAGGGAAGGGAGAGATGCTGCCTTTTTTAATCTTTTATCACACCATCTGCAGATAGCAGTATGCAAGAAAAATGCCTTGTCAGATAAGCCTAAAACTTATTTAACAGATTAGAATCTTTTCCAAAAGAGCATATGTTAAATGCCAAACATGTCTGAATGGTTATGAGCAAAAAGTAATACCAGGCTAATGTGATAAGATAAAATAAACAGAACCATTTTTCAAGTTGTGCTCAGAAGGAATACGGACTGAAACACTGTAAGTGGGCAGTTTAGGCTATTACTTTCTGTTTGAGGTTTGTAATATCAATGAAAAATTACATTTTCTCTTCCTGTTGGTCTCCTGAGTTAAATCCTGTTTTATCATGTTATGTAGACCACACGTGGTAGGCCAGCTATAGAGCAACAGCTACAGAATGGAAGAAGAATGCATAGATGGGTTTTACCTGAGGCACCAGGGAGATGGTCTTTTATTCAGTAAATAATTGCAAAAGGTGAATCCACACAGCTAAAATAGCTGCAGTAGGAAAGAATACCTTGGCCTTTTCTGGGCACTTTCCCTGCCAGAGTCTCCAAAGGGGAAGCTGGTGGATGCTGCTATTCGTTAAGCTTGTTGGTGCTCTTTGGAAGTTTCTCTTGACCAACAAGGCTCTGCTGCTGGATTCCCTACAGCTTCCAGGTAATTTCCTTGATGGTGGAAGTAGTCCAGGGCATCATTCTACACTGCAAATAAGAGAAGCTTTAATTGAGTGGAATGGGAACCTGTGCAGTGGCAAGCCAGTGAGATGCTGTTGTAATACTAGATCTCAAAAATTTCTTTATGACGGTGGTGGAAGCTAAAGCATTGTGGAATGGTTAGTGGGAGGCATGCTTAGCTGTCGTCTTGTTGGGTTTGGGGTTTTTTTTCCCCTTTTTCCTTCCCAAGCCAGCCCTATAGTACAGTACTCAGGAATATATAATAAAGATTCAGTTATTGACCAAATGTTCTGGGTTAACCCTAGCAGGCAGCTAACCACTGCGTAGCCACTTGCTCACTACGCTGCCGCCCCAGTGGGATGCGGGGGAGAATTGGAAGGGTAAAGTGGGTTGATGAAGACATTTTAATAGGGAAAGCAAAAGCTGTGCACACAAGCAGAGTAAAATAAGGAATTCATCCACTGCTTCCCATCGCAGGCAGGCATTCAGCCATCTCCCGGAAAGCAGGGCTCCATCATGCGTAACGGTTACTTGGGAAGACGCCATCGTTCCGAACGTCCCTCCCTTCTTCCCCCAGCTTTTATTGCTGAGCATGACGTTGTATGGTCTGGAATATCCCTCTGGTCAGGTGGGGTCAGCTGTCCCAGCTGTGTCCCCTCCCAACTGCTTGTGCACCCCCAGCCTCCTCACTGGTGGGGTGGTGTGAGAAGCAGAAAAGGCCTTGGCTCTGGGTAAGCGCTGCTCAGCAATGGCTAAAACATCCCTGTGTTATCAACAGTTTTTGTCACAAATCCAAAGTGCAGCACCATAGCAGGTGCTATACAGAAAATTAGCTCTATCCCAGCCAAAGCCAGTACACCAGACAAGAAAAAAGCTGGACAATCTCAGAGAAAGATTTAATCCATCCTGCATGACCAGGGAGCAAGATGAGCCTGACCTGTCAAGTGCGCAAACATATTGCATAGAGAGCCATGTCCTGTAACTCAATAAATGACTGAGCTTGTCAGAACTAGCTGGCCTGTGTCCCACTGCACCTTTTGAGAAGCTATTTCAGACCCTCACACCGTCAATGATTGGGAGCTTTCTGCTGGTCACCAGCTTGTTTTGTTCAAGGCTTGTTATTCTGCCAGCCTCTTTGTTTAGCTGAATTCTCTCTTTTCCCCTGGTATTTGCATCCTGATTTATTTTCAGGGAATGGTTCTGTTCCCTCTTAGCCTTTGGTGTGGTTAATCAAGCCAAGTTTCTTTAATTCATCTATGTCAATATAAATTCAAGAAAGATTAACATGTGTGACAGAATTACAGCCAGCATTCTAAATAGGATTTTCCATCTAGCAGTCATACGGTCTTGGCAGACATAGGTCTGCTAGAAAAGCTTTGCTAGATGTATCCAAAGATTTTTTTTTGCCTTTTGCATAACTGTATCACAGTTTCCAGAACTGACATAAGCAAAGTAGGCAATTGCATTGGGCACCAGATTGCTGGGGTAATTAAATAAGCATGGCCTTCTGTTAATTTTGCCCTTTTTTTGCCTACATTGTGAAAAAACCTTGAGCTGAATGACTTCGTGATCAAGTAACGTACACAAAGCTTTCTCTTTTTTTGAGGACCTTGGATAGAAAAATCCTTGTTAGCTCCTAAGGATATTATTAAATTCCGGCTGGTGTCTGTTCTTCCAGGTCACAAAATTGATACTTTGGTCTTTTACATAAAAGTGCCTCTCAAGCTTAGATCAGAAGTGAATGATTTTTTGCCGGTGTGACAGTCATTTCAGACAGCATGACCTTCTGTAGTCACCCACGTAAACAGATACATTGCATGAGATGCTTGAATGTTACCAGACCAAACCCTCTGAGTTTGGGTGTCTTGCAACAAATCTAGGAGGAAATGGTCAGATGTCTTTTCCTCACGTTTTCCAATTTTTGCTGCTTTGCTGTGTTTCCTTAAGCTGTTGCCAAAAGAATGGCAATGGTTCTTTTAGTGTACTGTGAAATTTCTTAATTTTATCATTGTATAGGAAAATGTGGTTTCTTTGTATTAGGTGGATATGTCATTGGTGTAAAATAACACCACATTTAATTTCAGTCGTAAGGTGGAATGCACTTATGTGTTAGTGACTGACTATTGCAACTTAGCAATATGACAGGGAAGGAGGGGAATCTTAATAGAAAGGTAACTTTTGTAGAAAGGTCACTTTCATGGTATACCAAAATGGAAGAGATCAGAGATCAGTCACAAAAACCATTTTCAAACTGGTAATTACTGTACTGTCTGGTCTTCATCTTTAAAGAACTACACAAAATTATCTCATTTAGGTGTTTGAGTCATGTATATTTTTAATACAGAGATTGATACAGCATGTAAATTGCAGTGAAAAATGCATTTGCAGTGAAGGATATCGAGCAGCTATGAAATGTAAATCAAATGGCTAACACATTTTTATTAAATGGAAACATGAAAACTCAAGCAAGGTAAGTAAACACAGTACTGGTACTTAATTCTTAAAGTATAACTATACCAATAATATTTTACTGTGTTTTCTTCAGAGGAAGCAACTGCTAGGTCAGCTACTTGCTTTTCGTCTCCTGTAATAATTGGCACTCACTGTTCAAGGTTTTTGAAGTCTTGGTGGGGGGTAAGGCTACGTTTAAGCTGAGTTGGTGTATTGATCTCACCTGGTTCTGATTTTGCTGCTTCTCATGCTGCTAGCCCCACCGCTCGCTGTTCTGTGCTACTCGTTGCTCTGCTTCTCATCCCTTTAGCCATGCTTCACACAACTTTCCCCCCGCTCGCTGCTCCCACTACCTCTGCCTCATAGCTCTTCTCTTGCTAGCTGTGCTTCATAGTGTTTCCCCCCCCTATTTTCTCGCCTCATTTTCTTCACTATGCTAGCCATTCTAGCCAACTTCAGCAGCTTTGCTGGGGTGGTGGATTGATCCCAGCCAGCAGCTGGGCACCCACCAGCCACTTGCTCACTCTGCTGCTGGGGGATGGGAAGAGAACTGGAAGAGTGACAAGAAAAACTCGTGAGTTGAGATAAAGACAGTTTAATAAGTGAAGGGGGGAGAGGTGGTGTGGAGAGAAAAAAGAAAAAAAAAAAAGCGGGGGGGGGACACACAGTGAGAAACAGAAGGCCTTGATGCTGTGCAAGCACTGTTTGGTAATAGCTAAAACTGGTGTGTTATCAACACTGTTCTGGTCACAAGTCTAAAGCACAGCGCCATATGGGCTACTATTATGTCTCCTTGACAAGAAATTCTTATGTTAAAGCTAGAGCTTTTCTTTTTGCAAAATGTCATCTTCTTTCTCTAGCCTTTGTATTGCAACGCTGGAAACTATTAACAAAGATTGCTGTTACCGTTTACCCCAGATGTATTTAGACAGGCATTAGAACTGTATATTACTGTAAAAACAAAGCTTTCCTACTTTCCTTCTAATAGAAATGCCTCTCAAGCATTACACAACACATGCAAAGCAACTGTGCTTTAGGCTTGCTTATTGATCCCTTCCATTTGCCTTCCATTTGCTTGCCTAGTTGTCGTAAGTAGGCCCCTTCACTTCTCAGAATCCTCTGCTCCAGGCTTCTTCGAAGTGAAGGGGAGGTGTGACAGAATATTCTTGCACTTCAGTCCTCTGCCAACAGCCTTTCCTAAGGAAGGGAAGCAATCTTTGCTTTCACTAAAGGATTGGCCAGGCTCTCCTTGACTAAGCATGAAGCTGAAAAAACTTTGGAATGAAAGATGAAGCCTGCAAGGACCGCTCAAAGGAAACAAATCTCAAAGGGAATATTTGCCATGAGAACTAACATTCTTCACCACGAGGCAGTTGGATGAGATGAGTGTTACTAGAGGTGTCCTCTAATGGGAGGGCTCCAGGAGATGATTTTTCCTGTGGGTGAGCTTTCTGGCAGGCTTCGTAGTAGGTACAGCTGACAAAGTTTGAAACATTTTTCTGATTTTCAGAAAAGGAGGAGAAACAGGAGAGACAGTAAGGTAGCTGAACAAGGAACAGAAAGGGTTTTTTGAGCTAACTCTGCTGTAAGTAGTTTAAGTATAGTTCTGCTTTCATTTCTTCACTTGTACCCTTTATAAACATTTGCAACTTTTATTTGATGTGGATTTTATAGATAAATGCTTGTTGTATTTTATATTACCCATTTTTAAGTTACGAATGATTTAAGTAACTGGGTAAAAGCAAGGTATTCCCCATTTAAAGATGTGTCGAATTTCTGTAGGTGCTGCCTGAAGGAACTCAACACGCGCTCCAGCTGCCCACCACGGCTTCTGCCGTACGAGGCCGCCGGCGGCTCCGGGGCCAGGGGCAGCAGGAGTGTCTTCTAGTGGCTGCTGGTGGCAGCTCAGGGCTTTCTGGCATTTGGCGAGGCACGGGGAAATATGTTTAAACCCTACGGGTTGTAGAAAGCTTAAAAGAGTCACAAAGCATTGCTGGACATAAGAAATGGCTTTTTCTCTGTGTGTCTAGGGTTTTTAAGATACATATATCAAGAACTGTGAGGCACACGTTTTACAGCAGGAAGCACAGTTAAGTACTATGGAATATGTATTCCGGGTGAAGATCCACCAGGGATGTATACTGTAGCATGGTGTAAATATTCAGGATTATTTTTCATTTGACTTTTTTATACATTATACATACTTTGAAATAAATTTACTGACTAATAGATTCTTATGTTAATGACTGTTACAGATTGTGGGCTTGCTGGTAACACATTACTGCTTAAAAAGGAAAAGATTCTTTTATTTTTTTCCTCCCCCAAACGACATGCTGTGCAGATTATACAAATGAAAGGCTAAATTTAGAACTTTGAATTTAGATCGTCTGCGTGTGTATTATGAGAAAAACATATTATCTGAATAAATAAAAACATACGGATGTAAACAAAAAAATTCACCGTTTATGAAAGGTCTTGGAGAAGTAGTGGTTAGAGACTAGATAGTAAATGCAAGAATTTGGGGATGACATTCTTTGATCCTTTGCAGAAGGTCAGTCAGGATTAATCTCAAAGTCCTTTTTGGTATTAGGAACTATAATTCCTGTGGTTAACAGGACAGCACTTTGTTATGTGCCTACGTTATTCTGGACTGGAGAGTTGTCCATTATATGCTAATCAAATTGCCCGCTATTTTATGCACATCTACCATTTATTTCTTTTTATAACTACAAACAACTTAAAAGGACATTCCAAACCTTCATTCCAAAAATAGTCTTTATACTGTTTAATGTAACTAATTGAAATAATGTAGTGTCTAAACTATTGTATCGAGTTCTTAATTAATATTCTACCACACTCTACCTTCTCCAACTAGTTTGGTGTTTTTGCAGCTCAGAGGTCTGGACTACCTCTGTAAAATTTCTACTGTGTAATTAAGAATATGTAGCATGCTAAAAAATATACGGAAAGCATATCCACTTGTAAGAAGTTATTATACCTCTTAGTATGCTTCTCTGCAACTATAGACTACTTGGCATATTGTTCCACCTACATGTGGTGCTAATAAATATATATTCAGAGAGGAACAAATGCACTGTGATTTATGAGTCACTGGTAGGAGAAAAATCCAACTAGTTTACAGTAATGTAGATCTTGTCTTGCTTAATTGGAAATAGATTGTTTACGTATTAATTATTTTCATTTTTAAAATTAAAACCCAACCTTTTTACGGTATGTGAAGATGTAATACGTATACCTTAGACTACATTAAATAAACTGCTTCCTCTGATGACTAGGCAATAATTACTCTAATTTTCTAGCATTCTGCAGGGCAATTAAGTGCAAATGCAGTTGTCCCATGGCCCAATTTATCAGCCTGTTCATGCTCAGTACAGTGAAATGACAAGTATGTTTCAGAAGGCCTTGTGTGACAGGGTTTCTTTGATTCTAGCAAGGGATGGGGACAAGTCCATAGGCAGAGAAATCCACCTAGGAATCACTGATTTCTGATGTTTGAACGTGATATGTGGGCTCTATGCAAACTCAATGGCAAGTAAAATGTTTTAAAGTGCAAAGGTTTAGAAGTCTTCATATTTTGGTGGATATTTGTATGTAATAAGCCTTTGTAAACATAGAGCACTATAATTTAAAAGGTTACATACACAGCTGGTCCAAATTTGCCTGAGGTCCAAATTTGGGGAATTATATATTCTGGGAATCTAGGAAAAATCAAGGTCCATTACTACTAAAAATATTTATTGTCTTTTTTGAAAGGACAACTGATATACTTTACTGTAATCTTTTTTCGGCACCTTAAATCAATCATTTATACTTCTTCCACTGTGACTGAACAGGAATCAACTTGTCATCAAGGACTTTTGCCATGTACCAGAAAAAAACACGTGTATATTACTTGTTTCCTTTCTTGATTAATGTATTAGATGTGCTACTTGTAACAGCCTTTCTCTTTTTCCTCTATCACCAGTGCCCAGAGCTGGATCCAGAATGAGGTCCATAGCAGTCTTCTCTTTGCCAGTCTTCTGAACTCTCTGTGCCCATGAAAGCGCCACTGTGGGAATGCTGACGATACGTAACAAATGTCAGGTTTAGAAATTGAGAGACAGCTGAGAGACAAGACTGATCCACTTGGGCACTTTCTCTTTATAGGGGTATATGATTTCAGCTGGACACCTCTGCTTAATGTGCCGCGCAGTGCAATGAAGTTGTCCTTAGCTGTTCTCACTTGAGAAAGGGTTATCCTTCATACAGTCGGTCAGCAGGTTCACTGTGATCCTCAAGAAAGCTTGCATTTGTATGAATTAAGCTCTTCATTATCGATCTGGTGGTATCTAGCAGGCTAGAGAAGTAAATCTAATGTCTCCTATGTTATTCTGAAGAGTGAAGGGGGCACAACAAATACTCTTGTTCAAAATATCCCCTTTTAGTAATCGTACTGGATGTCCGCTTTCATTTTTCCTCCGCAGACTTGAGACAAGAAAAACTCTGTACAGGCCAGGTGAAGATTCTTCTAGTCCTGTATCTTTTCCCAGACAGCTGGCTCAAGTCAGAAGCGTAAGGCAAGCATGGAATGATATTTCCACTGAAACTGAAGTCAGCAAAAAGCTGTCTATGTGGTATAGGCACTGTTTAAGGAGGTGTTTTTGAACGAAGGAGGTGTGTCTGTAATATCATATGGTAAACATGCTGCTTTTTCTGTTGTTCTGACTGTATTTGTTTCTTCAGAGTGTATCTTTTACTCTTGGTATTCGTGCTACTCCCTTTTGAAATAGTGTTCCCCGAGAGTCCTCTTTTGGTTACCAATCCACTTCTTCCTGCTTAGTTACGTTCATGATATTCCCCTCCTGTGCCACCTCTCATGTCTTACCTTAAGTCACTCTGTGCAGTGAAATATATTAATAAGTTTTTGTCCCTAAAATATGCACAATTTGTATTAATCTTCTCTTCTAAAACCCTCTTTTTTGTCTGTTTTATGCATATTCTAACTCACCTTTGCCTAATTTGGATTTTAAAATCTTCCAGGAAAGGACTTGGTCTTTTTACGATCTCTTTCAAGGATCATACAAAGTTAATGGGTTGTATGAATGTTTAATAATAATAATATTCATGGAGATGTATTTTTTAATAATAATGAAATTTCTGCAGCTGTGTGAATATTCTATGAAATTGCTGCTTTAAACGTTGACATTCAGGATCAAACTTTCTGAAATAATACTTTTTTCCCCACTAATCTGTATAACCAATATGGTGTCTAAATATATGTTAGGCATTGATTATACTGTGCAACGTGTGCAGGCAGACTCCTAAATCTGTGTGGTTGCTACCTACATAAATCTTGCTGAAACCTCTGTAGACAGAAGGGCTTATATGTGTGTCGCAGGAGCCTGCAAATCAGGCACATAAATACCTGTCTACCCAGGAGTTTTCTTGCGAAATTATAGATACAGAAATGGAGGTTTGGATTAATCTGGCATGCTGCAGTAGAGCTGTAAACAAGGAAATCATACAGCTGCTCTCTGAAGTAGGCACAATTTTTGCTTCTATCAGACCGCATGTTGTGTACGAGCAATGTCAGACTAACCAGATTTGTTGACAAGATTAATCTGTTAAACAATTTAACATTTATTGGAAAGTTTAATACGACTCAACTGACAAAGAATTTTTCAGGAAGCATTGCCTGTCCCTTCACCTTCCCTTCAGTCAGACATCCGAAACACAAGGAGTTCCACCTCCCCACTTTCCTTTCAGTCCAGGTAATAAGGCTGAGGGAGCCCGATCGTAACTGACTCCTTGCTTTTAAAGCTCGATGTTGCTATCTTCTAAATGTCCAACTGTGACAAATCCCTGGTTCTGGGATCATTGGGTTCTGACCATCTCATGGGGTAGCTGGGTTTGTTTCAGCTTGCTCATATGGTAAAAAAAATGGCTTTCTGTTTGGATTTGTTGTTGTTAGACAAATTCATAGAATTTTTTACATCTGCTTTCATGAAAAGTCAGATTTAAGTAGATGGAAGCACATACAAGAAGCACTAACAAAGTTAGGATGCAGCAAAGACTGTAAACTGAGGAGGACGTGCTGTGCAGCCTTGTAAAGATTATTTAAGGAAGACATTTTAGCAGTCTCTGAGAAAGTCATACTTCACACTTGCAGGTGCACTGGCAGTCAGATTTTACATTGATTGTCTTCTGCGAGCAGCACTGTCATTACCAGTAACTCACCGTTTCTAGTATATAGCTCAGCCTCCTCAGTTTTGTCAGTGATTTTGAGCTGTGCTTAGTAATAGTGTACGTAACGCTTTTTGTGAAGTTTTTGGCTTCCTCACTCTACCAAGAATCTGTTGGCACTGTCGTTAGTGGGGGGTTTTTTGGGGTGGGGTGGGGCGGGAGGGTGCCTATGTTATCGCTTAAATGTACTTCTGTGTACATGGACATCACTAATTTTCATTTGAGGAGACCTGCCTGTCAGATGGCTCTTTATCTGCCTCTGTTTCTGTTGCAGGAGCCCTTCCATGCTAAGTAGCACAGTGTTGAAATAATAGCCTTATACTTCTTTTGACAAGTTTCTATAATGTTTCCTTTATCCCTGTTTTAAATGTACATTTTGTAGGTGTTTAAACAATAGGTTATATAAATAACACAAGCGGTATGTATGTGTGTTACAAACATGCAAGCTCGCACGCGCACACACGTATATATCTTTATGTGGACTTACCGTTGTCCAATGCAGCTCCCATGGGCTTTGTCAGAGGTTACTGTTGGTGTCAGGCATTTCTTTAAAGAAACCCATTTTATGAAGTTGTCTGTAAGATAAAGATAGCATTTTTCTTGTTCTTGCTTAAATGGCTTAAACTCAACTACAGTATTTACAGTAAAGGAACTGAGGTTCAGTGTTATGCTTCAACACTGATAACATATCTTCTATATTTGCTTCCTCCTGCTGTCTTAACCTCTTTAAGATAGGGCTTTGATTACACGTCTAAAATCATAAGCGCTAGCTTCCTTCCTTTTCACATTTGTTCATGTTAGCCACCATTGTTTGTAATTTAGATTTCTCTGTTAATCTCGAGTACTCTTTTCATACCTCTTCTTCATTTACCACTCCTCCTAGCACTGTCTGTGTAAATCACTGTGCTGTTCCATTCTGCTGTTCTCTGTCCGAGAATGAAATTCTGACCCCAGGGAAATCAGTGGAAAAGTACATCAACTTCACTAAGCACAGAATTTCTTCCTACCAGTTCTGTATCCTTCCGTCCCTTGATTTGACACACAAGTCCTTGTGTCAGGAATTTAGAGTAGAACATTTATTGTCTGCTGTTTGCTATCTGATTCTATAAAAACTTGCGTAGAAGTTGGATCAAATTTTATCACACAACTGAAGTCAACACAAATTACAGTCCTTTCCAGAAAGAGAAGCCAGCACAGATCACTCATTTTTATGTTAACCAAGGCTTGAATGACACTGGGCAACATCAACACAAATGCCTACAGAGCCCAGCTAGCAAAGTTCACTTGCTAATTGCTTTTGTCTTGCTATGATGTCAAGACTCAATTGTAAGTAGATATCTTTTCCATTCTTGTGCTTGGTATTTTAGAAATCTACTGAGAAAGATAAAGCTAGTATATGAGCATAGCTTGGAAAAAAAAAATCAAATTTTATCAATAAAAAGTATTACAGCTTTTTTTTGTGTGCTTTGCAAGCTCCTGAGAGATGTGCCATATTGTTAAGTGGTCTTGGGGTGTCACGAACGGATTTTGTCGCAAATGAGTGACTTTACACAATTTGATCTAGCCACAGTTAAAATTTATTTATGCCTTTATGGCAAATCACAAGATTAGATTGCGATATTTAATAGCACTCAATCATTAGTCGGTTAATAAAGTGATTCGACAAAATTCATTGTAATCAAAGCAGCAACTTGGTTAAAGATTCGAAAATGGCAAGGTTCACTCTATTACTGCATGGAAGAAATATATCAGGGGAAAATCGAGGCACAATTGACTTCACAGAGAAAAGGGACGCAAAGGGTAAGGAAGACCCTCCTGCTGAATCACAAGATTCGGAAAGGACCCCGTTGCTTTCTAGACCCCTTCTTAGAGAGGGGTCTAGGGGCGGCTAGATCCAATCCTAGTCCCAGACTTGGTCAACGGTTTATGTCTAAAGGATTATTCACAGTTTAAGGTGAATCTGCAACATTCAATTAACAACATTCAATTATTGACTAGTTCAACGTTTGTAAAATGATTAAATCAATTTACAATACATGCACACAGACAGAATATTTATATAAATGTACAAAAGGTATACATGTTAAAAATTTCCCTTGAGTTCAGTGAAATGCTCACATTGAACGCTTTGGCATTTCTCAACGGGCGAGGGTTGAACCTCAAGGAGAATATCAGCCCAGGTCTTGTCATCGGTCTTCGGCGACAGGCCTCCGGATTTCGCAGACTTGAGAGTTTGCGAGCTCTGGGTAGCGTCCCACTCAGAGGGAGGTGCTGGGCGCAGCCTGCTGCGGTCCAGGAGAGCTCCAAGGGTCTCACTTGGGACCGCTGTTTATAGGCTTGCAAGACGATTGGCTTTAGTCATCAGTAAATTTCCATCCTGGCCACAATTCGGGTTGGCATGTTCTTGTTCTCCACCTTTTCCATGCGATTCAGATCAATACGTTCTTGTTCCCCACCCTGGCCATGCAAGAGCTCCTGGTACAGTCAAGGGGCACCTGACTGCCCGGCTCATTGCACAGAGACAAAGGCCAAGATTTAGTGGGAACGAGCAGTGCCACTCCCGTCTCGGCCATGCAGGAACGCCTCGTGCAGTCAAGGGACCCTTCACTGCCCCAGCTGCTTACACAAAGGCCAAGATTTGTTGGGAATGTCTGAGATTGTTGAGCGGTCCAGGGGAAAAGGGGGGCGGGGGGGGATGCACCACCACATGGGGAATCAGAGTTTCTTCTTTTTACGGACAGAGGGTTTTGAGTAGGTATTTTCATAGGAAGATGAAAATAGGACACTGAGCTTCTGTAGAAAAGGATCAAGATATTCTTGATTACTAAGTGACATCCTTAGTTTGACAAGATTTTTTTTTTTTTTTTCCCCCCCATAGAGAAGCTACTTATTTCAATGAGACTTAGGTTTTGGCATAAAATGCTACTCAACATAAGCAAGAATGGAGACAAGAGTGTCAGTGTCTGGCTCATAGTTACTGTTTACAATGAAGAAAACCAAGCCTTTCATTTGCAGTTTTGAAAAAAGTACTTTTTTTTCAATATCCTGTAGCATTTTGTTGTTATATTTCTTGATATATGTCATGATGTATCACTTTGGAGATATGCTTCCCTAAGTTTCTTTATATGGTTTTGGCCAAGTATTTTTTTATATATATTATTTTCTTCTAACTTCCTCATGTACTATATTTTTTTTTTTAATTATTTTGCTATCAGCCCTTCTATGCATCATAATAACACCAGAAATATAGTGCTTCTTTATTATTGCTATCACTATTCCTTCTCTTTAGCATTGAAAAAGGTAAGTTATATTACTGGACTTAATTAGATGTTCTTTGCAGTTAATAGAATGATTAAAGATATAAGAAAGTATAAAAAGAAGGTATACTCATGAATTGTAACTAGTAGTTCTGAGAGTTATTTTGTGTTTAGGTGGATTTCTCATTCTTCATGTTTTCAACTTGAAGAGATGGAGAATATATGTATTTCTTGTATGTATAAGTGTATGTGCTATATGTCTGTATCTGCCTATCTGTTGATCTGTCGGCTTTGCATTCTGCTTTCTGCAGCCTAGGACACCTGCACTAACCACCTGCACTTTGCAGGCATCTAATGACTTATAATGATACTCTGTTGAAGATTTAATTACCTGTATGTAGTTGCTGTTTCTCAAACGGTTTCAGGCTGTAATTACTTGAAACTTAAATCACATTGCAGTGTTTGCGCGCGCATGTGTGTGTATGCGCGCGTGTGCTCATGCTCGTGTGGGGGGCTTCGACCTAGAGTGACATAATGATTAGCAACTAGGTATGATCTTTATCTAGCTCAGTAGCTGTTCAAAATAACTATGGCAGGAGTGTGAGATGAATTACAATTTACTCTCTTGACTGCTAATATCTGCTTTATGTACAATCATCTGTTATTCAGCTGCATCCATAAAAATGTTGATTTTCTTAAATTTTCTCTAACAGAATGAATTGTCTAATTTTCCACAGAAAACAATCATGGCAGAATTGCTTAAAAATAGATATTCAAATGTGTGCCCATTGTAATATCTTATTTATGACAAAATCCAACTGTTCTGTCAGAATCGTGCCACTTTTGGGTGGAAAAAAAAAAGAATTAAGCATCTGATGGCTTGCAGTGAGAGAGTTGTATCTCTGTGATTATGAAATGACTAGAGAATTCCATCAAGCAGTCATTGAGTTTGGAAGGAACATCTAGAGATCATCTAGTTACTACAGTTACTTAAGACTGTTTCTCGTTGGGTTTTGAGTATCTCAAAAGGAAAAAGACTGCACATCTGCCTTCTTGTGCTTGACCACCTCACAGTTTAAAAAAAAAAAAAAAAAGTTGTTTTTTTTTTTTTTTTAACTTCTAACTGGAATTTCCTGTGTTTCAATTTGTACCCATTGCTGCTGCTTCTGCTAGGCACCACTGAGAAGAGTCTGGCTCTGTCATCTTTATTCTTTCCATCAGTTATTTATACACATTGATAAGATTCTCTTGAGACTTTGCTTCTCCAGGCTGAAGAGTCCCAGCTCTCTCAGCCTTTCCTCATGAAAGATGCACGAGTGCCTCAATCATCTGTGGTGGCCCTTTGCTGCACTTGCACCAGTAAATCCATGTCTCTTTTGTACTGGGGAGTCCAGACCTGGTCGCAACACTTAAGATGTGTCTCCCAAGGGCTGAGCAGAGAGGAAGGATCACCTCCCTCAACCTGCTCGCAATACTCCTGCTAATGCAGCAAAAGATGGATGCTGTTGACTGTCTTTGCTGCAAGGGCATATTGCTGTCTCGTGTTCAGCTCAGTGACCACCAGGACCCCCAGGTCCATTTCTGCAAGGTTGCTTTCCAGCCAGTCAGCCCCAGCCTGTAGGGGTCTGTGGAGTTATTCCTCCCCAGGTGCTGCTTATTCCCTCCCCAGGACTTTGCACTTCTCTTTGTTGAACTACGTGAGGTTCCTGTCAGCCCATTTCTCCAACCTGTAGAGGTCCCTCTGAATGGCAGCACGTTCGTCTGGTGCATCAACTACTCTTCCTGGTTTTGTATCATCTGCAAACTTGCTGCGGGTGCCTGCTGCCCATTCATCTAGGTCATTATAAAGAAGTTAAACAGTAGTGGATGCCATATTGATGCCTAGTGTACACCACTAGAGACAGGCTTCCAGATGGACCATATGCCATTGATCACAACCCTTTGAGCCCAGCAATTCACCCAGCTTTCAGTCTTCCTCACTCGCTGTCCATTTATCTGGTTTGTACTTTATCAGTTTGTCTGTGAGGATGTTATGGGAGATTGTGCTGAAAGTTTTGCTAAAATCAAGATAAACCACATCCACTGCTCTCCCCTAATCCACTGATCCAGTTCTGTAATCCAAGAAGGGTATCAGATTGCTTAAGCATGACTTCCCCTTCGTAAATCCATGCTGACTACTCACAACCACTTTCCTGTACTTAATACTGGAAGGCATTTCCAGATATGCTACTTGCTCATCACCTTTACAGGGATGGAGACGGGGCTGACTGGCCAGTGGTTCCCTGGATTCTGGTTTTGCCCTTCTTGGAGATAGCAGTGACATTTGCTTTCTCACAGTCCCGGGCTATCTCCCCCGGTTGTCATGATATTTACAATGTAACTGAGAGTGGCCTCACAATGACATCAGCCAACTCCCTCAGCACTAGTGGGTGCATCCCATTAGGTCCCACAGCCCTGTCTATGTCCAGTTTGTTTAAATGTACTCTAGCCGGATACTGTTTCCCTGAGGGTAAATCTTTCTTGCTCCAGACTGTCCCACAGGTCCCAGGGGCCTGGGATTCCTGAAGGTCAATCCTACTGGTACAGGCTGAGGTGAAGAAGGCATTGAGCACCTCAGCCTTTCCCATGCTGTTTGTCACGAGGTGCCCTGCTTCATTCAGCACTGGGCTTGTGTTTTCTCTGATCTTCCTTTTGCTGCTGATGTATCTATACATGCCCTTGATGCCCTTCATGTCTCTAGTCCGATTCAGCTCCACGTGGGCTTTGGCTTTCCTAACCCCATCCCTGCATGCTCAGACAGCATCTCTGTATTTCTCCTGGTTTACCCTACCCTGCTTCCATCTCTTGTACATTTCCTTCCCATATTTAATCTTGGACAAGAGTTCTTTATTCATCCCTTATTTACTTGAGAGATAATTATTTGCAGATAGGTATTTTCAACTCTTTTTTTTCCTCAGTTGTGTGGAGCTCACTGCCTGTATATACTCTGATTACAGAGTCTACTTTAATTCTGTCATTGTCTAAAATAGAGCTGCATTTCTCCCATCTACCCACACTACTCTCATCAGGAATACCTGTGACAGCCTAGAGGATTATGCACGCTTTATCCATCTGGACTCTTGGGCAGGTTCTTACCATGCATGCAGTGTTAATCTGGAGCGAAAGGAATTCAAAGGGGTTGTTTTTAAGAACTTTCTGGATATTTAGTCGTTCATGCTATTATAATGCATAGTATAATGCGTTGAGCTGCCAGTCTATGAAGTAAATTTTGGGGGGGTTGTTACATTTTACCTAGCTCCTTAGGTGGTGCCCAGAGCAGATCAGTATCGTTCTCCTTGCACTGCATGGAGAGCTTCAGGACGTGCTAAGGTGTGTGTGTGTGTAGATGCATTAGTATTGTAATGTGAAGGTCCTTGAATGTGTCCAGAGGAGGGCAACAAAGCTGGTGAAAGGGTGGGAAGGAATGTCCTGTGAGGAGCAGCTGAGGACTTTGGGCTTGTCTAGTTTGAAGAAAAGGAGGCTGAGGTGCGACCTCATGGCTCTCTGCAGCTTCCTGAGGAGGGGAAGGGGAGAGGGAGGCGCTGATCTCTTCTCCCTGGTATCCAGTGACAGGACGCATGGGAATGGTTCAAAGCTGCGCTGGGGAGGTTCAGACTGGACATTAGGAAGCATTTATTTACTGAGAGGGTGGTCAAACACTGGAGCAGGCTTCCTAGAGAGGTGGTTGATGCCCCAAGCCTGTCAGTGTTGAAGAAGCATTTGGACAATGCCCTTAACAACATGCTTTAGCTTTTGGTCAGCCCTGAATTGGTCAGGCAGTTGGACTAGATGATCGTTGTAGGTCCCTTCCAACTGAAATATTCTATTCTATGTAGAGGAGGATTTATAATTGTCAACATAGAGTAGGAACATAATAAAAAATATTCAGTATACTGGTTTTGTTGAGGCACAGTCCAAATCCAGTTAATCAGTCCATAAGTGGTTTATAGAAGGAGTAAATACAAGACCTGACTGTAATAGTTACTTGCCCAGTGTCTTGTGGTCAGCACAGTGTGGACACTGTAGTTGTGTATTGATACCTGAATTTTAGCCTTAGACAGTCGGGGATGTGCCATCTCATCCTATGGCTGCTATGATTACCTTTAGAGCTCTTGGGATACATACACGACTTGGAAAACATTTTTCATTGTGACTTGCTGGACCAAAAGAGATGGATTAGCAGGGGCTGCAATGTTCAGGTTTTTCTCCACTTACTGTTTGATACAAAGACAGCACCAGGATTTTACAAAATAGTTCAGAATATGCCATCACGTAAGTTGAGCTGTTGGAGGTGTTGCTGTGTTCTGATTTCCATGAAGGCGAGATGGTTTCAGACCATTTCTGGATGGAAGATTTCCCTGGATAGTGGGTAATATAGTATTTCCACATTTCCTGGTGGTGTTAATTGAGTGTAACTATAAAAATATGTCCCTTAAAACCACATACAGATTGATAACGATGATTACAACATTTCTTTCTAATTGGAACTATGGCTAACCCCCAAAAGGAGAATTTGGCAATAGTAAATAAGTGATGTAATGTTGCGTATCACATTTCTTTATGGACAGATTTATCTGATGCTTGCTTACATTTAAACTGAAATGGAAATCCATTTTTGCAAATGTTTTAGTATATCTCTTTATATAACAAATTTATTGCCATGGAAACAAGATTCATTTTTTAATAAGCTGCAGCACAGGGCTAATTTAAAGTAATCTGATAAAAATAATTAAGGAAGAGACTTCAGGTAATATACTCCGCTGGAATGCCTGTGTGCTTCTTAGTAGTCTGCAGACCCTTCAGCATGAGGTGGCTAACTAGTCCAGGTCTTGTGAATTGTGTTTGTCATGCTGTGCATCTTCGGGAATTGAACCATTCACCCATGTCACTGAACCAAGAGAGATGGATTTTTCTCATTAACTGAATCCCAATAAGGTAATCATTGTAGGCTTTTGAAATGGATCTGTATGTTTGATGTGTGTTATTCATTCCACCGAAGAAAAGCCTTTAGCTAATCGTATTTTAATGACCTAGGAGACTTCAAGGGAACTATAATTAATATTCAGAAAGTAGTCTATATTTTCTTCTGCAATGTGCAGTTTAATTAAAGGGAACAAACTGAAAAATAAACCGCTAAATTTGGTGAAACATAAAAAAAAGTTTGTTTCCAGTTGAAATCTCTTAGTGGAGCAAGTTTTTTCAATAAAAAGAAAGTAGTTGTTTCTAAAAATTGAATGAAGGCCTCGTCATTAAAACATTTTAGCTTCTGAAAATAATTTTAGTTTTTATAAAGTTTTTTCCTCATTTGCAACATGTTTAAGTTAAAGGATTAGAAAAAGTCATATTAATTTTCATTCAGTTTGTAAGGAAATGATTTATGATAATTCAGAGTGTAATAAAGAATTAGTTTTCTTTCACATGAGTTTTTCTTGGGGTTGTGAAAGATACTCTTCATATATAGTATTTACTCTAAATATATATTTACAGAGCAGCTGTTTCTTGTATCTTGTATTAACTGTGGGTTTCTAGCACTATATTGCAGCACATCTGTACTTTACCATATAATACAATAGAGAGACCCAACCTGTGGTCTCTTGACATGAACTGTGTCTGTAATTGGAAGTTAACAGCAGCATTATGCTGTGCTTTAGTTAATTAACCATGATTGGCAGGTATAACTAGCTCAAGACTGGCGCCATGCCAATGGAGTTATGTTGCTACAGGAATCAGAGGTAGGATTTTCCCAATTCACTGTACCATGTAGACTTTGCTAGCTTGAATTGGTCTTAGTGTGGGGTTTAATCTGTGTTCCACTGTGCAATGCAAAAATGACTAAGAGGGTAGTTTAATGTTGAATATACTCAATACTCAACTCTGACTCAATCTGACTTTAGCTGACGTACATCTAAAATGTGACAACTGTTAGCTACCTGATATACATTTATAGAATTCTAAGTTTGTCATGATATATAAGGACTCAGAAAAATTCCACCCAATATCTCATTTCTGACCATGAAATTATTTTCACTTAAGGGTTAAATATCAGGAGGGAATGTAATTTAGTTAATCCTAGACTACTGAGGGCTCTGATTCTAACAGTCCTTCCCCAAAGGCAAGCAGTGCTCACTGAGGAAGAATCATCATTAAGAGAACATAAACACTTCAAAAAAAAAAAAAAAAAAAAAAAAAGTGGATTTTTTTGGTTTGGTTTGTTTTTTAATAGCACAGGATACCTCATGGCTTAGAGTTCATCATGAAGAATTCAGCCAAGGAAGGATAACTTCCAGTTACACTGTTTCAGTGTTACCATTGGAATAATTAGGGTGATTTTTCCTTCTCCTAGAAAAACTTGTATAGAAAGCTCATTTGAAAGACTGCTGGTCAGATATGCTCAGGTGCTGGTCTGAATGCAGGTTATATAGAAAGGTATGTTTTGTAGAAAAGTATATTTTGTGTATGAAACAATAAACTCATCATGTACCTTTTTAAAAGAAAATACAAAGCTATAGATGAGGTGGAATATACGTGAACAGTACTGTACAGCACTTCAGAAATACACGAAGACATGTTTAACTTGCATCTTACTAATTTTTTTAATACAAATGGGAAAGAGACAAAGTGATTTTTTTTTTTAAGACGGATTATATCAGTTTGTGTTGCAGTGACAAATATCAAAATAAGTATGTGCAGCTGTAGACACACTCAAACTAGTGGCTGCTATAAACTGAATAAACACTACACTCTTGCTGGTAGTATTAAACTGTTGGATTTCTGATTAACCCCTCATATCCCATATTCAGGATGACTTTCCTGCTTATAGAATGTCAGGTCTTACAGAAGCCTGTAATCGGTTGCAGCATGATTGAATGCAGCAGAAATGGTATTTGTCAACCCAGGGAGGACTCAACAGCTTTCTTTCCGATCGCCTCATTTTTCTCAATGTCAAAAAAATAAGTCTGGGTTTTATGCTACTGTCCTGCCTTGTGTACATCTGCAGAGATTACAAATCAATGCTATAGAATGCAGCAACAATAAGGTATCGTTAAAAAAATTCTTAAACTGCTATACGTTCTCTAACAACTAATAGATCTATTATGAAGCTGGGAGATTAAGTTACACTTGATAATATATACAAAATGACATGCTCTGAAAATACAGATACAAACACTTGACCCAGCTCAATTGTGATGAATATAGTTTCCAAATGTCCTGATTTATAATTTTAAACCTACATTTACTTTTCATTGTTTCCTTGTTAGTAGCTAATGGATTAGATTCTAAGTACTTTGGTTCAGTTTCGTGTGACAGCTTCCAAAGAAAACTGCAGCTTAGCTACATCAGGCAATCAGTGTTAATATGTGGAGGCAATGTCGGACCATCTCTTTGCTTCTGTCCCCACTGTTCCATCTAAAGATAGCCCAGAAATTTCAGCAGGTGAAGGAAACACTCTGTAAAATGTTCCACTCTGAGAGACAGTATCCAGGCATAGATAAGTTTACTACTGAAACAGTCAAATAGAATTAACAGTCCTGAACAGTAATGCTACTTCTTGGTTTGCCTGAACAACTCCATTCTGAACCCAGATTTTCTACGGAAACATTTTGTTCTGATTTTCTGCAAGTATTGAGCAAGTCCTCTAAGTTCTGACTAGGGGAATATATGCTACACTAATATGTATACATGTGTGTGTAGCAGTGTTAGCTCTTGCATATTTGCTTCTCTCTACGTGCCTACATTTTCCGTTGGAAGGCAGTGACAAGTTGCTTAGAAGGCTTGTCTGAAGAACTTTTTTACAGGCTATTTCAGACTCAAATTTCATTTAAAAGATCTTCCTCTCCCTTCTATATTAAAGATAATGCGTTACTGCTATGAATCACATGAGGTTTGAGTTGAAACACTCTATTTCAATTAGTTTCTCGGAATACCAGAGATACTTGCCGTGACACTTGTGGGTTGACACAAGAAATTCTGGAGTCCAGAGCCCTTTGGGAACAGCAGTGGGAGCTCAGGTGAGATGTCCCAGGACTTCTCAAATGAAACTAGATGCTTTCTGTACCTAGGCAATTGAGTCCTGCCTATGCATTGTCATGGTTGTTTGTCAGAAGTCTCTCACGATAGCAAAACATGGCTTGGAGTTTACCACTTAGGCTAAATTTTGCCTTTTCTTCTAGTGTTTTTGAAGATCACACTGAATTGTTCTTTAACAACAAAATGACATTATAAAAGTAAACAATTCTCTTGAAAAAAATTTAGGAAGAAAAAGGAGAAATGTGCATTTGGTAGGAAAACTGAGATTTACCCATAAATAGGTCGAGATAGTTTTCATAATATATTTTGCATTCAGGGGAGCATGAATCCAAAGGTTTCCAGTCATTGCAGGTTCCTGATAATCCATAAGAGGTACCAAAACTAGATCTATGACTGAGTTTTTAATGAAGACAACCATGCAGCTAAAATTCCCAACCATGTTAGGAACTGTGTAATGCAGTCATTACTGGAAATTTTGGGCTGAGAAATGGTGGGGGAAAGTGTCCCAAGGACATGTACCATAATTCAGTATAATTAGCTGTTGCTTAATGTTCTGTACTACTGCTGAATTGTTTACAGGCTAAGATGCATTAAGAGCAACAATGACTGTAAGAAATGTTATACTTTTTTTTAAATTAGTTTACAGTAACCTCTGCCAAGTATTTTTGGTTTTTTTAATGAGACCGTCATTACTTGCCTTTCATTTGAGAAATAATCCCATGCCTTATCTAGTAAGACATTGCTAGCCTTTGTTTCCAGTATTTCTGATTTGACCTACAGCATTTGCACGCTGTAATAAAAACTGAACTAATTTGATGCTGAATCAGATTCAAAGGTTACAAGTCATGGGTGTATCTGATGCCACAGTCATCACTTTAACTTAGATAACGCCTATGTGTCCTCAGAACTCTTGTAGTCATCAAAGAGAGAGAAGAGTGTTAGCTGCTAAGTGATCTAAAGCTTGAATGAATCTGGCCGCTGGTATTGGAATTGAAGATATTTTTTCCTAAAATACCACTCTCTCTTGTTTTCTTTTTTTTTTTTTTTTTTTAATCTTCTTGTCTTGGTTTAGGCCAGGACGGAGCTAGTTTTCTTTTCAGCAGCTCCTGTGTTTTGGCTTTAGTGTGAGAAGAACAGTGATAGCACACTGATGTTGTTGGTTGCTGCTGAACGACCAAGGACATTTTGCTGTTTTCCAGGTTCTGCTAACGTGCAAGGGCAAAAACTTGGGAGGGGTAGAGACAGGATAGTTGATCCAAACTGGCCAAAGAGAGTATTCCATACCATAGACGTCATGCCCGGTATAAGCGAGGGCCGGTTAGTGGGCCACTAGGCTTTTAGGCTTTTAGACCCTTAACTTGCCCTAATCGTTAAGCTTCCCTTCAGGTTGCTTTTTGTTTCCCTATTTTTCCTTTTTGTTTCTCGTTCGTTCGGCTGTTTGTTCCCTTGCCTGCTTTCCCTGGAACTTGCTGTTCTGGGGTAGCTGGGGGGGGATACCCCTGCTCCCTGCCTGCTGCTCGGGACGGGCTGTATCGGTCGTCGGGTGGTGAGGAATTGTGTATCGTTTGTTTTATATCTTCTATTATCCTTATATATATTGTTATCATTATCATTATTAATATATTCTTATATTTTTTTCTTTGCTGTCCTGGTGAGCTGTTTTTATCTCGACCTGTGAGTTTTCCTTTCTCTCCAATTCTCCTCCCCACCCCACTGGGGAGGGGGGGAGTGAGCGAGTGGCTGCGTGGTATTGGGTTACAATTTGGGGTTAAACCACGACACTTGTTTAGAAATGTTGCTATTTGTGACGACAATGATTAAAAACGTGCTTAGTCAAAGGAAAGAGTCAGCTGCTTTGTAACATGCTGACATCTGCCATTTTTCACCTAGACTATTTGGTGATATAATTCACATCTCAAATATGGGGTTTACATATGGGACTGTGGGGTTGGTAAGGTCCTGTTCATAGTGCAGCGATGTGTTTAGTTGTTGGTTTAAGCTAATGCAGTTGATGACAATATCTTACATATAGGTGAGTTTCAGCCAGGGGCCACATCTTTAATACTTTCAATGATGAAAATTCTTGTGATAGTGTGATTTCCTGAAACCATACATAATGTTTATTTTTACTCAGTCATCAATAACTGTTTTGGGCATCTCGGCGCAGATCTGTATAGGTATGTAAGAGCCTAACATATACTGGGATTTGTAAAAGGTGCTGAAATAGCTTAAATCTGTGTAGCTGCACCTGAACTCTGCTCTCTAAGATCTGCTGTAGTAATCTCCTGTGTATATAAATTTCAGCGTTTGCCTTTTTTCTTTGGTTTATAATCTCAATACGCTTGTTTTCATATTACTTTCCCTGTTTGACAGATCTTAACTTTTAGCTGTTATTTGATTGAAGTTAACTTCTTTCATAATGTAGTAGATATTTTTTGGTTTTACCTCTTTACCTTACCAAGTAAACATAACTAGAAAAATGCTCCGGTTCTTAATACATAAGCAAAAAATCGAGTATTTTGTGAATTATTTTTCCAGAAGATTCAATGCAGATTTTTTTGAGAGTTTCACTTTGACTCCTATGCTTTCCTCATGTCACATTCAGGAGAGTCCCAATGGGTGATTTTCTGAGTGATGTGAAAGACTTAAAAACCTGATTAGACAAAGCATGTGTGAAACAAAATAAAAAATGCTTCTTAAGCATTACTTGAGATACCAGAAGCACTTTCATATATTCATATTGGCTAGAGATGCTTAAGACAACACTTCTGTCTTGCAGGCATTCCTGCTCTTACTTTTAAATAAGTATGTACTCAAGTGCATTTATTACTTTTTGTAACTTTCCTTACATTCTTTCCACTAAATTTTCAAGATGCATAGATAACTTAGCAGAAATTATAAAATAGATGGATTTTTTTGTTGTGAGATGAGCTTTATACCCTATCCTAAGTCTGTTTTAAGGTTCCCTGCAGATGAAATGGGGGGGAAAGGAAAGGTGGAACAAAACAGAGGAAGGAAGATTAGACCTCAGTCCCCTGAGGTGACTGTGTAGTGTGTGTGTGTGTGTGTGTGTAATCCTTAATGCCTTACTTCAGAGAGAATGCAAAACCTAGGAGCCTAAAATCTTCTCAGAGCAAATAAGTTTCACTTCATACATTTTCAGATAGTAACGTCAGGGTATTTTGAAATAATCAGAAATTAGCCAGTCCCAGGATACAACTCCAAGCGTTGTCCCTCTTTCAGATTTACAAAGAAGCTACATCACTGCTAAAAACATCTCCTGTGTCTTCATTGACATTATTCAAAACCTGGGAGTGAGAAAAATTTTGCTTTCAACTATCCCACAAGGTAATTAAACTATTGTTAGATACATTTAATGGTTTCCAATTGCCAGTATGGTTGAAATACTTTATTAACTTAGTTATCTAGCTAGTTTATATACTCCCAAAATTACTCTTGGATATTATCTATTTAAGCATTCAGTTGCTTATTCAGATCAGGGGAATGCAGACTATAGTGTTCTCCACTTCTTTATCTTTCAGTTTGTTTTGTGGTGCCTACAGCATTATACATGGCATGAGTGTTATTACAGCTACACATTCTGTGGATTTCATTTCTTAAGAATATATAATAGTGTCTCAATCAACCGTTCATGCTTTTCAAATGAGCTGTGCTAACTCCAGCTAGCTTTCAGTGTAGTGAACTCTGGCTCAAGTTAATAGTTGCAAATAATCCAGAATAGGTTTAGAGTATTGTTTAGTTTACAGCCAGTTGTTGGAGGCCCATTTTTGCAGAACTTACAAAGAACGTAGGGAGATGTGTTCCTACGTACTGTGGGAATCATATCTAGGAAATTACGCACATAACTAAGTTACTCGTCTTGAATTATCTCTTTTTTTGAGTGTGTGTAGTTTTCTTACAACTGTGCTGGTGTGAAACCATTTTTCAGCAAGAAAAATGGTACTGGTTTTTCTTATTTAAAAAAAAAAAAAATTGTTTTGAATTGATTTTTTTTCCCCTATGATTTTTTTGAATTACATGCATTGTCTTAATTATTGTAAATCATGTTCATATATGGCATAGAGGACTCAAGATTTTGAATGATGAAATGAATACTCTTAGAATTAATTATAGTGTTCTACCTCTTCCTTCCTTTCATACCTACAGTCATTCTTTTAGCTTCTTTCTTTCCATTTACTTTTCACACACCGTGAGAATCGGATTATGCCATCTGAATGCCGCTAGAATATGTCATAATTAGAGGAAGCATGCTACAGTATATTTAAAATTATACATCTATGCTCCCTTGACATACTTTACAAATAATAATTAAAAAATTATGTGTATAAATGTTTATTAGAGTAAGTGGAAAAAAAAACCCCAACAAATTATTTTCAGGTTTTCATGTTAACTACTGGAAACCCCAAAATATTTCAAACTAATCTTTTAGTTTTAGGATCTATTTTATATGTGTATTATTTTACAGTATTTCAGGATACATAGTGTCAATATAATGATATGATGACGTATTATGTTTTTCAAAAATGTTGATGTGTATCCCCTGAAATGAGAATTCCAATTTCCTACCAACTTAACAGAGTTAGTAGAAAATAACTTTATTTCTTTCCCTCTTGTTCTGTGTAGCATTTAGACTGTGAATGATTTATGTATTGTTTTGTTTCTCATTATTATTTTTGTTTAAACATTTGATCATATTTTCAGTCACTGTGATTTGTGAACTGAGAAAAAAGTGTGACTAGGTTTGATTCCCAAGATTATGCAAGTCCACTTCCCTTAAAAGAAAATCTTTATCTTGCAGGTATCTTTGACTGTGTGCATAAGCCCCTTGGTGAAAATAAAAATGCTTTTTCTCATAGGTTGTTTTTAAATAACTTTCTAATCATCATTCATACTCCTATTTGATGAGGTGAAGGAAACCTGGAGATGCACGATTTTTGGAAAACAGCCTATATGCATGCACTATAATTTAAAACAAACAAACAGACAAAACCTCAACACTTAAAAATCCTTCGCAGCTGTCATATCTGACAGGGTGCAAATGACGATTGGAATAATATTTATTCATTTACTTTCCCCCGGTGACAGATGCACCCCTGAAAGGGAAGACTTGAGAAACTGTATGCTGAAGGCTCACTAATATTTTTGTGTCTGCAGAGGGTCAAGTGGGTTACAGACATTTGAGCAGCCTTTCCTTCCATTTAAGGCTTTACCCTGATCACTGATCTGGAGATTTGCCTGAATATAGTGATGGTCTATTACACCTTTACATGCTACATTAAGGCTTATGCTATGAAAATGCTGCACTGAACCATCAAATAGGGTAATATTTGAGAGAGCACCTCTCTCTTATGTAACGCTGTGGGAGGCTGGCCTCTGCAATTAGATGGAGAATCTGACCTTGTGGAGGAGGGCATCTCTATATGCATGTGTACAGAAAACCAACACGAGGGAATGGATTTCAGGATTCGGTGCTATTGCCTAGCGAAAGACAGCCCTAGCTGCTGCTGTCACATAAGGAAACACAAGGTTAATTTTTTATTCACGTCCAGAAAGATGAAGAGTTAGCTACAGCAAGGCACATACTCTTCTTTTATTGCTACAATATGAGGAAGGCTTTATTTCAGAACATCTTTTCCTGTCTAACTATTTGACAACTCATTATGTGATGAATTCAGAAGAGGTGAAGATAAAAATAGAATTACTTGGGGGGAAAAAAACCCCCACAAAACACCAAAATCAGAAAGGCACATTAAATACATAATGGGGTGTAGAAAAGTGGGAGTTTGTAGTTTCCTGACAAAAATGGTTAGATGACAACTTTGGGAGTTTTCAGGAATTGACACCTAACTGTAATGTTGTCGTTCAAAATTAACAAAAAGTAAGCAGTTGTGAAAGTTTTTAGATCTTTATATTGGTAATTAACTAAACCACAAAGATACACGGTTTCTTTCATTTCTGAGCTAATGTCACAACTGGTGTAAAAAACAATGCTCAGTGCTTGAAAGAACTGCGAGTTGAAGAATGGGTATGTGAATCCCCATAAGCTCATAAGTATCTAATAAATTAACACGTACCTAAATAAATAGCCGGAATTCTATAAATGTTGACGAGTCAAGAGCTAACATTGCCTTTTGGCATCATTTTTTTTTTTTTTTAAAGGCATGTCAGTAGACTTCTCCAAAATACTAATGGCGGTATATTCAACATCATATTCAGGTAAGAAATAAAAAGCAGATAGGCTGGCAATCTGATTCCAGTCACAGTGATCTTTAAATTACTTGGGATAGCTAAGTTGGAACACAAGACATTACTCGCTTCAAATAACGGCACCTTTTGAAGCTTAATTTGGGTTTTTTTTCTAATGGTACTTGAGAAAGTAAATCATAAATCACGTTTACATCGAGCAATCTGCTTGATATTTATTGACATCACATGTTCTTTTGTGTATTTTTAGAGTAATGTAAGACACTAGTGACTTGGTCAATTTTCAGTCCTTTTGTTGACAAGCATTAACCACAGTATTTTCTGTTTTGCGTAGTCTGAATTAAGTCACGAGTCAAAAAAATCACAGGGAAGACAAGGGAGAAGGGAAAAGAAGAGGCTACGAGCTCCTTCTGAGCTTTCCTTCATTCCACAGTAGTTGACTCAAATGGGAATTAGATATAATATTCTATTAAGATCCCAAAGGAGGAAAATGAGACTTGCACTTTGACCCAGCTCTGATTTTTACATGTTTGCAGAAGAGAGATGTTATATAAAAGTCTATTCAAAAAGAAGGATTTCTAGGCAGAGAAACATGGAGGAAAGCAAATGTCACCCCCAACTTAAAGAAGGGCAAAAAGGAGGACTTGAGGGAACTACAGGCCAGTCAGCCTCCCCTCGATCCCAAGGGAAGGTGATGGAGTAACTAGTCCTAGCACATGAATGACAAGAAAATCATCAGGAGTAGTCACATGGCTTCACAAAGGGGAACTGATGCTTGACCAACTTGATAAACCTCTGCGATTAAGTGACTGGCCTGGCAGACAAGGGGAGAGCAGTTGATATTGTCTACCTGAACTTCACTAAGGCCTTTGATACTGTCTCCCATTAGATCCTCATAGACAAGCTGTTGAAGTATGAGCTGGATCAGCAGACAGTGAAGTGCACTGAAAACTGGCTGAACAGCCAGGCCCAGAGGCTGGTGATCAGTGGCACAAAGTCTAGCAGAGGCCAGTAACTAGCGGTGTAGCCCAGGGGTCAGTAATGGGTCCAGTTCTGCTTAACGTCTTCATTAATGATCTGAATGATGGGGCAGAGTGTAGTCTCAGCCAGTTTGCTGATGATGTAAAACTGGGAGGAGTGGCTGATAGGCCACAGGGTTGTGCTGTCATCCAGAGGGACCTGGACAGGCTGGAGACATGGGAATGGCAGGAATCACAGGAAGTTCAACAAAGGGAAGTTCCACAAGTCCTGCACCTGGGAAGGAAAAAACCCATGCATCAGTATATGCTGGGGGCCACCCATCTGGAAAGCATCTTGGCAGAGAAAAGGACCTAGTGGGTCCTGGTGGACACCTAAGGTGAACATGAGCCAGCAATGTGCCCTCACCACAATGAAGGCTAATGGTATTCTGGGCTGCATTAGCCCAAGTATTGCCAGCAGGTTGAGGGAGATGATCCTTTCCCTCTACTCAGCACTGGTGAGGCCACACCTGGAGTACTGTGTCCAATTCTGGGCTCTTCGGTACAGGAAGGACATGGACACACTGGAGAGAGTCCAGCAAAGGGCCACTAAGATGATGAAGGGACTGGAGCATCTCTCATATGCGGAAAGGTCGAGAGAGCTGGGACAGTTCAGCCTGGAGAAGAGAAGGCTCAGGGGGAATCTTATCAACGTATGTAAAAACCTGAAGAGAGGGCACAAAGAGAACAAACCCAGGCTCTTTTCTGAGGTGCCCAGTGACAGGACCAGAGGCAATGGACATAAACACAGGAGGTTCCCTCTGAACACCATTAAACTTTTATACTGAGGATGACTGAGCACTGGCACAGGTTGCCCAGAGAGGTAGTGGAGTCTCCCTCCTTGGAGGTATTCAACAGCCGTCTGGACATGGTCCTGGGCAACCACGTCTGTGTCCCTGCTTGAGCATGGTGGGTTGGACCAGATGACCTCCAGAGGTCCCTTCCAACCTTAGTCATTCTGTGATTCTGTGATACCTATAGGCATTAACCTTTTTCCTACAAAGCTATATGCCAAAATGCCAGAGTTTATCCTAAGCTTAATTTTTATTCTGCTTTTGTGTTGACTGTATCAATATCTTATCTTGGGAGGCGTGGGATGTTTAGGTTTTTTATAGCTGTTTTTACTGTTGGAGCAAAAAGAGCAGAGAAGGTGTAAAACTAGCTAGATTACTCACTGTCAAAACACTTTGGCATTATGAAATTCACTGTTATATTTCTTTAGAGTAGCAGTAGATGTCTTGATGAACCAAATATTTTAAAATAATTACACCATTAAAATTTCTTTGAGACTTTACGTTTAGCACAGGCAGAAAGTACAAAGTTGGAGCATAAGAGAAATAGAACTATGCTTCAGCATAACAAATTGTTCCGGCATCCTACATAAAAGTACTTTGTATAATGCTGGTGGAATTTAAGGTCCAATGTACATTTAACCACTAGTGGGCATATAGGTCATATGTAATGATGTGAGAAACTTATGTTTAGAAGTTTCTATACTTTGAGGGTTATAATTTGAGCTTCGAAGACATGATTTGTATATGTGCTGTAGTCTGCATTTTTGAAATTTGGGTGTATACTACACTTTTCCCATATAAAGATCTTTGCTTAGATTGCCATTCAGTAGTGACTGTAGGCAAACAGCTGGGCAGAATTAAGGATAACTGTGTATTTCACTCTTTTTTTTTTTTAAGCTGATAGGAAAAAATAGTATTTCTCTTTTAGTTGATTTTTGTCAACCTGAACTATGGGATGAGTGTGTTTGGAACTGTGTTAAGGATAAACTGAATAGGCTTTTATTATTTTGTTATCTTTTTTCATCTTGTTATCTAGACCAGGTCAATATATTTTGTATGCTTGTATTGTTAGTGATAAGGTGAGCAACCAGTACAAGTGATAACTCATAGATGCTCAAATTCACAATTAGAAGGTAATGATGTTTTATCCTTCACATAGACATATTTTCTTCATGATAATTACCTCATGAGTCCAGAGCCTGAGTTTCTAGGAAAACCATGAAGAGACATCTTAAAATTATAGAGTTGACAGTATTGTGCTAGTGTGAATCAGATTCTGAACTGTGTAGTGATAGTAAGTGAAGAATTCAGAATATTCTTCCTCTTTCTTTGGTACTGACATGAACTGTATTATATATGTAAGTTTCTTTTACATAAGCGATAGAAGGAAATGCATGAGAGGGAATATACTGAAGGCATTGGTAGATAGGGATTCTATTTTATTAGCTGCTTTTTATAGATAATCTTTTTGGAAAGTATAAGTCAGCTGTCCTGAGTTTGATACAATTTTTCTGCCTTGTATCAAATGATTGATGTTATTGCATTGACATAGGATTTACAGATTTCTTCCATGTCTTCCAGACATGCATACATCTTTAGTTCTAGCGGGACATTTTTCTTTTTTGTGTGTACCTAGGCAGCTGTATACAGACAGAGATTTCTCCCTCTACCCTATGAACCATTCAGACATGAGTCAGCTCTCATGAAAGCTGAACAGCCACATACATGGTGCACTTTTCTTCCCACCTTGCAATGCTGCTGCTGCTCTGAAAGTGGAAGTAAGGGCTTGGGATCCTTCCCAACTGTTGTGGTTTAACCCCAGCTGGCACCTAAGTACCACGCAGCTGCTTGTTCAGTCCTTCCCCTCCCCAATGTGATGTGGAGGAGAAATGGAAAGAAAGGAAAACTAGTGGGTTGAGATAAAGACAGTTCACCAGGACAGCAAAGAAAAAGATAATAATAACAATATGATATATTAATAATGATAATAATAAAAATATAATGATAATAGAATATACAAAACAAACGATGCACAATTTCTCACCGCCCGACGACCGATACAGCCTGTCCCAAGTAGTGATCACAGAGCAAAAACGGGAGTGATCTCTGAACAATCCCGAGCAGCGATCTTGGAACAGTGATTTCCCAAGCAGCAATCTCAAAACCCAAGTTCCCGAGAGTGAGTGAGGGACCGAACAGCGCCCGGCCCACGGGCCAACCCCCACTTATATACTGAGCATGACGTCTATGGTATGGAATATTTTCTTTGGGAGGTTTGTGTCAACTGTACTGGCTCTACCCCTCCCAGGTTTTTGCACCTGCACATTAGCAAAACCTGGGAAGCTGAAAAAAGTCCTTGATCTCTTAGCAGCAACTAATAACATCAGTGTATTATCAACATTCTTTACATACCAAATCCCATACTAAATCCAAAACACAGTAGCTACTGGGAGGAAAATTAGCTCCATCCCAGCCGAAACCAGGACACCAACCTTTATCTCTGCACAGCTTCTCCTTGTCTATACACTTGTTTGTCACTTGAAGAATTCCTCAGTACTACTCAGTGACCACAGAAGCTTAGAGCCTACTAAATACAAAACCACAATGCCCAGCAATCCACTGCCACCCTCTTAAATATGCCAGCAATTAATTTTCTCAAAATTTCATGTCAGAAGTTTGCTTATTTAGCCTCATATTCTCCCTTACTCTTCCTTTACTGTTCATGAACTTGTAAAATTCAATCTCAAAATGCTTTGCCTCTGAGTTGATGAGCTTTTCAAGAACTTTCAACCTCTGATGGTTAGAAAACTGCTAATACCCCATCTAAGTACACTAACCATAGTATGCTCCATTGTCACCCAAGAAGATTCTCAGTACAACTCATTGAATCATAGAATAATTACAGTTATAGTGAGCAGTGGAAGCTGGCTCTTACTGAATACAAAAACGCTTAATATTCCTAAGTAACATAAATTGATCTCTTATCCTGGTGAGTAACTATACATCATTTCAGCTTTCATTTTACTAGCATGAAAAGCTAGATTGTTTTAATGTCATGTTTTTTCCTCTGATAAGCCTAGAAGCTCTTCTCCACACCAACCCGGTTTAGATAAATCTTATATTTTTACATATGTATCAGACATCTATAAATAATTCTCCATCAGGCATTTTCAGTGCTTTGTAGATAAGTACACCTAGTTCCCCATCTCTGAAGACTTGTCAGTTCTTATGTGTTAGAAACTCATTTGTGGTTTTTTTTTCAATCCAGTCATAATGATCACCTGCAATAGTAGGATCAACCAATATAGCTTCTTTCATCTTAGGACAAACATTCTTGATATTCTCTAAGTGCATGACATTACAGCTTGCACATTTACATTTTACCTCTTTTCTGTGGTGTGTTTTGTTTTGTTTTGTTTTTAAATCTACAAAGTCATCTAATTACTCCTGAGGGACAATAATACACTATTCAGTAGTGACACTGCCTCTGAAATTTATCATTGCCAAAATTCCTTGTACTAAAGTCACCAGTGAAAATAATAATAAATGGGATCAATCTCAAGATCCGTTATTAAAGAATATCTTTAGTATCTCTTTCCTGATAACCTGCCTTTCAACATAACTCTTTTTTTGGTTGATTGTTTTTGGATTTTTGTTGTTAGTCAATTCTTTATTCATTTTACAGCCCATGTCTAAAACCTGATCTTTTCCGCATTAAATAAGAATTTCCCATGAGGCATTTATATTAGAGGTTCTGCTTAAATTTAGATGGATTAGCATGGATGCATTGCATTTGTCTGAGAAGTGTGATAAGGCAACGAAGGCACATCTCCACGTTCGATAAAACCATGTTGATTTTAGTCCACTTCCCTCCATGTATAATTACCTTTTCTTTGTCATTTCATTTCTGAGTTGTTTCTGAACAGCAGTCAAACTAATGGGCTTGTAGTAGCTGAGGCATTTTACTTTCCTTTTTTTCCTCCGTACATATTTCTGACAGTAAGAATAGTAGTAGGCTTTCTATTTGTTAGTCCCAGGTTACAACCTCTACATTGAATGATTGATTGAAAATTTGCTACCAGAATTCCATAAATATCCCAGTTTGTGGATTTTATTGCCCTTCAATTTTATCAAAGTAAACTGGCTTCCACATTTGATGCAGTCATTTCCATTACCCTATCTTTAGATAACTAATTTTCTGCTATTTTAAATTCCTTAGAAAAGTGCAGTTCAAATATGCTTATGGACATTTGTATTTCTAACTTTGATTTATATAACTCATTGATCCTTTATCCATATCTTTATAGATATTTTCACTTACTCTTAAAATTCTGTCTTTTCTGCTTACTTATCCAAGCAGACCGAAAGCCTTCTGATTTTCTCTTTTCTTTGTGAGGACTCCAGATACTGCACTTTTATTTAAATTCAGTGCCTCCACCTCCACATTCAAATCTTTGGATTCTTCTGTCAACTTTATTAACCATCTTCCTATTTTTTCTGTCTACCATGCTAAACCCCAGTTCCTTAGGTTTTGGTCTGTTTCTGTCTTGGGTGCCACTTTGAAATAAAATGAATCATCTTGGGATTTCTCAACCAAATATTGTATGTTTTTTCACAGCATCTTCAGTGTTTACCAGAACTGCACGAGTGAGTAATTGATGTAGGAATTTACTACATATTCACATCCACGCATGCCTGAGACTTACCATTGTGGATTGATATGGATTAGAAGATAAATGCTAAGAAATTGGTGTGAATTATAAAAGTAACACTACTTTATTCATCTCACATAATCTTACAAAAAAATTTAACCATTCTCCAGCCCTGATGCAGGAGAAGTATTAACATATCTCCATGAAGTCTTCCCAGGAAGTGGTTTTTTAGCTATGGGGAATGTTATCTTCAGTCTTTTTTATGAGTATGCAGTACTATACTACCATCTTTAATCTTAATTCCATCCTTTCCAAACAGTAAATTCTTTCAGCCAGCTGTATCCCAGTAACAAATGGTCTTGTTTTACATTTCTATTATTCCTGTAATGAATGGTTTCATATCTTTCACAACAATTTCTGAAAGCAGTTGTTTACTAATGCCTAACTCATTGTATTAGCAAACAGCCATTTGAGTTGTTTCATTTTGGCCTTATCTTTGCTTTCAGCTGGAGGTACAGTTAATTTACTGGCTGAAATTTCTCAGAGAGTTATGCTCATAAAAACAGGAGGGCTATCCTTGCTCTTAGTGTTTCTTTCTCCATTGCTACGTTCTTTTTCAAGGGATTTCTTTTCTGCTGTACAGCTTTGAAATTTTAGTAGTCTTTCAAAATCTTCCCCCGCTTCCAGCTGCGACCTCACAAAGCTATGGTTTCTTTTGAATTCATTTGGCATTCAGACTGCATTTGACTTCTCTCTCCCAGTCCATTCCCAAAATTTCACCTGAGAAGCAGCACAGTCTTCAGCTGCAACTTTGGCTCTTCAGTGATCTCTTTTGTGAAATTTATCAAGTAGTAGTTTCTGCAGCTTACACTATCCACTTCAAGTTAATGTATTTATGATATTATAATCCCTGATGTACTTACAATCTTCTTTCTTATTACTATTGCCACAGTGTTCCTTACCCATATCGCGCTAGGAGATTAAAAAGAAGAGGGGGGAAAAAAGAAAAAAAGAAAAAAAAAAAAAAAAGAGCCCACCCAATCACCCAAAGAGGTTCAGGATTTAAATTTTCATTTATAATTCTTCTGTTTTCACTGAACATTGCCTTACCAGTTAGAAGTCTTTCTTATTAAGTTATCATCGCTGAAGTTTTATCTGAAGATATAAATGTACCAAGCTTAAGAGTTTCACAAAATAGTATATGTATTTATAATACGCTTTTTTTTTTTTTTTTCCAAAAGCAGGTGGTTGTTAATATGTGACATCTGCCATGTTGCTTTCTTGAGTTTCTTACTTGGCTTCAAAATAACAGAGTTTGTTTTAAGATTTGAAAATCTGTTAAAATAAATAGTAAACCTCATGTTCCAGCAGTGATCATAGTTCCTCTACCTTATTAGATAAGTACTACTATCATGCCTCAGTATAGCAGAGAATATTATTGCTACTGCAATGAGTGATCTATTAGTTATCATTTCTAAGGTACGTGAATAGTTGTCAGTACTTTTTACACCTGCAGTGAGAAAAGCAGATCTTTTCAAGACACTTCTAGCACAATTGTAAAAAGCCTGTAACAAGGAATTGATTTTTGAATAAGTTGCTATAGCTGCAGCTTTATCATTGGGTCAGTAGGTACAGTGTAAAATCCGTCCTTATAGTGTGCAACTAATATACTCACTCTCTGCGTTGTGTCTTTTCACAGGGGGCTATATAGAAAGGATTTTTCTACCAGGAAGTAAAAACTGTAACCCTAAGTAAAGCAGCCTTGTCCTCCTACTTGTTAATTTGAAGCAATGCAGCTGGTATTAACTTCCTTGTAATATAAGGACTTGACGTTCTTCGGTACCTGTGATGCAGAATCGCATCAATAGTCTCTCTGTGGAAGTCTCTGCATGTGCAAGAAAATCAGACGAATTTGCTTTGTGCAGTATGCTACTTATTTTGCACAACAACTGGCATTTCTGTAAGACCAAAATGCTGCCTATCATTTAGCTAGAAATTTTAACTGTGTTGGTTTTGCGGTTTCAAGTGAGTTTTCTGGTTGCACTGTTTCACTTGGTCTTCACATAGTCTTCTGTTATCAGTAGAATGTGAGTTGGTGAGAAGCTTTCTATATTGGTCTTTAATAGTATAAATCAATATATTGATACTAGAAAGCAGATTTGATCTTAATCCTGTTATCCGAGGGACGGCAGTTAATTTGTCTACCCTGTGAAACTGATCCTTACTGTGAACCTAAATCAAGGGAAAATTTCCAAAGGATCTATGTGATCTGATTTAGTGTTTTAGATTCATGAGCTTAAGTAGCACTTCTTTTATTTACTTTAAAGCAAATATAAAACAAACAACTTTAGTTGTTTAGTCAACTCTAGTATATTTGTTTATAAATCATGCAAGTATTAAGGTTTGTATAGCTTTATTGTTACCTTTTGTCTCTAATATACTGGGTAACTACAAATGAACAGTTTTGTGTGTCAAAGAAATGGTACCATGACACAAAAACTTTATAATGTATTGTACTATTAACGGTTTTGTGAGTGCAGACCATATATAATGTACTAATACAGTTATATCCTCCTCTAGTGTCTGTCATCTAACCACTAATTTTGCTATATAGACTGAAGATTTCCTCATTTCTTTATTTGATCATGCTTTATTACACAAATATTATTGGAACAGTATTGAAAGTATCATTACACAAGTTTACTATGTAGGAAGAGGATGATTATCTTAGGCAATAAAATATTTGTATAGTCTACTCTACAACCTGTGCCAAAGTCTATACTGCTGGCCCCTCTGTGGACTGACATGGAGCCATCTTGGCTGGCCTGCCTGCCACGGAAGCCTAGCCAAACCTGTAAAGTTATCAAGCTTCAACTAAAGTTTAGGTCTCCAATAAAATTTAAGTTAGTGATTAAGACCCTGCTCCTGCATACACTAAGTATATCTGGTGACTTCTGTGTGCGTGAAGAGTCATGTGTACGCTGAAGACAGACTATTTGAATACATGCATTTTAATACATACTCAATCTTTGCTAGTAGCTGAGTGCAATGGACCACAAATTCTGATGTAAAAAATCTGTATTGTACTTCAGTTCTTTTCAGTTGCTACTGTTTGCAATGAGACTGGTTTTGGCCTGTATCTGTTAGCCCCTCTTAAGCTATTGATTTGGATAACCCTAGGATAGCATCCTAACTCAAAAATGGAGACAAAGTGGATTCCCATGTTATCCCCCTGAAAATAACAGTATTTTACTAATGCCCAATAGTTTCAAATGCAGATGTTTTGTTCTGCAAGTTAGAAGCTTTACAGTGCGGTGTTTTGTTGCTAATTACTTATTTTGGAAGGAAGGAGGATAGAGTTACAGGCTGAGGTGAAACATAACTTTTCTGCTACTTGCTAAGACAGTCATAGTTATTACATAGTTATTACATAGAATGGCCTCCTTGCCACAGAAGATAGCAAGGACTACATCTATGACCTCTGGATTTAAATTCAAGCAAGATCCATCAGCTCAGCTGTCCCGTGAAATTGCTGCTGGTGCTGTAGGATGCTCACTGTGGTCAGAGTGCCAGGCTCTGCCACTGTGGTTCGTGCACCCAATAGGGCTGGGAAGCTTGATCTTGTACTTTGAGGTAGCATGCAACTCCAAGCGTTCTGGAAATATCCACTTGTGCGTAAGTGTGCAGTGAAGGTCTGAACATACCGTGCAGTTGTAGGCTACCGTGTCTTTGAGAAGACTATATAATAAACAAAAATGACTGAATGTACAGTGAAGAACAAGCTATGTCCAAGTAATCATTGAAATTAAGCATTAATGACCCTATATTAGCTAAGAAGCAGGTTTTAACACTGTTTTCTCTATTTTAAAAGATTTTTTAATATATTCTGATACTTGGCTCAGTCTAATAAGTAATGCTATGTTTAATAAATCAAACTGTGATCTAATTTCATATTCTAATGAGAACTTAGTATCTGCCATTTTACTTAGTGTTTAAGGAAATATTAACTTCTACTTTTCCCTACTTTATTAAAAATACATTAATTTGGAGATATTAAGTTGCACTGAAAAATTACTAGACACTTTCTCATGTCATTGCAGGTCAAAACATCTGAAGTAGTGAAGGCATGTTAAGAAACAGACTGCTTGCCAAATTTAGCAAATTACAAGCTATCCATTCAAAAGTTCATGATAGTTCACTGATTTAGATAGAAAGACTCCTAAAAAGAGTAAAGGAAGTCCTACCTGAGATACTTGGTCATCTACGTGTTTTGGTTCTGCTGGCTCATTTATCACTACCAGCAGAACCTTTTCTTTTAATTAGAACATTTTTGTTCAGTCCTATCTGTCTCAAATTACCCTGTTGCATAACATGAAAGACACAGATTTTGTCAGTGTTTCAAAAGCAAGTACATTTTTCTTCTGCGCATCCTAGCTTTATATAGAAGCTGTCTAGAATGTAGCTCAAAGATAACAGAAGAGAGAGAAGTCCACGTTGAGGATGACTTTCCTGACCACATACTTTTAGAAGTATGGATGTGGGGAGATAGAGCAGTGAACATTAGCACTATCTTTGGGGAAGATATTATTAATTATGCAGAAATGGGATAACACCAGGTGGAAGATAAATTATGCTTCGGAGTAATAATGCTTCCAAGAGGTATCTGAGATAAATCATTGTCTTCAAACTCCTAAGCAGGGAGTACAGCCTTATGTTCAGGCTACCCTGAACTTAGACCAGTGTGTAGAATAAAATTATTTTAACTGTGTTTTGCAGAGCGGATCATGCTCACTGCAAGGTGCATGCTGGGTGAAGAGTGCCAGGTTTCTACAAATATTTATGTCTGAAGGTCTAGGTGAGTGACTTAACTCATACATAAAAATGATTATTCCAAATGGAAATTTTACTTTGAACTGGTATTTACAAGTTTCTTTCTCTAAAACGAATTGGTCTCCTGCTTTGAACTGGGGATACAGATTACTGATGGTCTTGTCTGAAATTCAGTAAAGTAAAATAATCTGTAATTCAGAGTAAGTATTTAGAATAAGTTATTTTAGAATAGCTTCATTCTTTTCTGGTTGTGGTAGCCTGTCTGTCTAAAATCAGGGCTGCCAAAGGGTTGTGCCACTAAACAATGATGAAAACTACATGTGGGGCTGATACGATGAAGCATCCCTTTCACCCAGAAAAAACTGAGTTCACACTGCACTTCTCTATTACTCTCTTGTTTCAATAAATACGATAGCTTTCAAAATATTTTCTCACAGTTTTCTGTCACCTGCTTGAAAGTCAGGTATGTTTATACCAATTTATATGATTTGCTCTTCATGAATAAAAATTTAGACCCAGGAAAATGCTTTGAATTCTTTTGCTATGTAGCCATGTTGTCTTACAGGAGACTTGCAGTAGTCCAAGAAGTCCAGTTTGCTTTTATTTTCTTTCATATTAGTGTGGTGTACCCTCACTGAGCTGTTAAATCTTGACTTTTATGAGCTTCAGAGGATGTGATTTTTCGACCTCCTGTGTCCAAGACTGTCTGGTTCTCAGAAGTTTCCTTTTGCTTTATGAGACTGAGTTACTCTAAAGATTATAGCAATTTCACTGTTCAGTTATCTGATAATTTAGGGCTATATGTGGTTTCATCTTGTCTATCCTTTCATTAAATTTCTGGTGTCACTATAGCCACTACCAGTACAAAAAGAACTGAGATTGGGAGTCAGAATTGCCATAGATAATGTTGGGGCTCTGTCAAGAAGAATGTTAAATAAAAACTATGGACTTTGGAAAGGAATACTGTCTTTAGGATGCCAAGAAGTGGATTTTGACTTCAATTCTCTTTGAACTGAAGTAGGCCCATAACTAAAGGAGGAGAAACCAGGGGTAAAGAAGACTTGACTTTCCCTCCTCCTTCACCCTGTCCCCTTTGCATGCCAGGACAGTCATAGTGCTTGCGCATGAGGGCTCTCTTACCGCTCCTTCATTTGTGGTGTTATGGGACATATTTCATAAAGTGGCAGGGAAGATACAAGAATTAAATAGCTCCATCATTATTTTACACCAATACATGAAACAAACCAGTGGACTACAAAAGGAGTTGTTCCCCATTCACAGTAAGTCATGATCCACAGCATGTGGTCCTGCTTAGTGTGAATAGAAACGAAAAGAGGTGTTGCTAGTGAAACAAGGAACAATTGTTTCTCAATATCCTATTGAGAGACTGGATCTTTTCCACAGCCCAAATCAGAACTGCACAGCTGTCAATCTGTCTTTGAAACAGTGAGTATGTACTCGGACAGTCACGGGTTTAGTTTTTTTTCCTTCTACTGTAGTTTTGAATTGGACAACAGACTTTGCTAAATTGTTCTCCTTTTATTTCCATTCACTCTAAGCGAGAGCTTGTGCCATGGACAGTCATGCCTTATGGCATGGAATTTGTTTGCAGTGCAGAGTTAACTTATCTCTCTGCTTTCCCAGCTTCCCTTTCCTTCCTATCAGCAACTGCTAAAACAGAGGTACATTGTCAGTGGTGAGCAACATGTCAAGGTGAGGTCCTGAGGTGTCACAGACTAAATGAGGAAAAATATTAAAATATGATCTTAAGATTATGAATGTGATTCATCTTGTTATTTGTAACAACTAACTCTATACTTGAATGTTTGCTTTGTATTTTCTTAACCAATACATTACATTAATAAAACAGTACACTGAATTGTGACAGGTGCTACTGCATCTCTATGGCAATGAAAAGGTGTTTCCAGACAGTTCATTTTGCATAGTTTTTTTCTTATGGGAACCTTGAAATAGTTTCCTTCAAAATGCTTCTGCTATTTGTATTGGATAGAAAAAAAAATCAACCTAAATAGTGGAAGAATATTTTTTTCAAACTACTTTTTCACCCAGAGTAGACTATATGAATATCTTGGAAAATAAGCATGAAATTGTTCATCCTGAGACTTACATATCCATTCAATTTTTAATGCTAGGTCTAAATTCCAATAAATATAAAACTGTCTGGGTGAAGCAGCAATATCTAAAAACAGAGACTAAAAAATATGTCTGCTGCAAATGCGCCCTTACCACTTTTCCGGTGTTCTGTATCACTGGAATGAGAGAAGAGAAATAGCAGGTCTGCTTTAGGATATCACCATTAGCTTACTCCTCTGTTGAATAGGACGTAATCATTTAAAAATCCAAACTCCTTATGAGTGTTTTGGGAAGATCTTGACCAGAGGTACATTTTGAATGCTACTTTTTATCACTATTCCCTCCTAAACTTGTTCTTTAACCGCTTCAGCAGCATAAAAGATCTCGTAACTGCCACTGTGAACGAAAAATAGAGCTAATTCTATTTTGAGTCCCAGCCAGTCAAGTTAGAAATGAAGACAGGATAAAATCCTTCTTTTGGATTACGGGGATTTGTTTGAGTGAGGATATGAGCTTTGAGCAGAATAGTTTGTACCTAGCAGCAACCTGAAGCGTGCGGGGACGTGCAAGAGTGAGCACTGGAGCTTTCACTCACCCCACAAGCTCCTAACCAGCACGTGGAGCTGCGCAGCTCCACAGACATGGAGCCTCTAAACATCTCGCTAAGTTAGAAACATTTCTTTATTTCTTTTGCACAGCTATGCTGAGAATTTGTGCCTAAATAAGGGCTTCGGTATTTAAGTCGTGATAGAGAAGGTAGGTCTGTAGTTACATGCATCAGACATGCTGTGCTTCCAATGTCTACGATACAACATAGGCAAATAGAGGGTTGTAATGGTCTACAAGGAGCTCTTACTCAAGCAAGGAGCATTGTACAAGTCTTTCGCGATCTGTTACTTGAAGCTTAGAATGATTTCTAACTTTTGTTTGCTTGGCTACCTTTTAGAGTCAACACTTGTCTTGGAAGGATTCAGCTCCTAAGCAGAGTAAAGACATGGAAGTAATCCATCATGTATTCTTACAACTTTCTGAGTACTGCTTAGAGCCTGAGCTGAAAGAATGAGTCCCACTCTTCTGTGCATAACTGTAAACATGAAAGTGCTTTGTATATTTACAGTTAAATAGTTCAAACATACAGATGCAAACTCTATAGCAGTGGGAAGTTTTAGGAAGAAAAGATAATTCCGTGACAAGTTGTCTACCTCCCCAAATCACTGAACAAAGCCACTGGTATAGCCCAGATTGGATTAGGTATGGGAATAAGGATGCATCGCAGTCATGGCTGCTCGATCAGATTAAGCAGCTGGTTCCCACAGAGAGGTGAGACCAGGTGAGCCCCAAGATTAAATCTTGTGTTTGAAAATACTGTCATGACTGTAAACCGATTACCTGAAAAGATTTCTGTAAAATGAGCAATCAGCCAAACTACAAGGCAATTATCTTGCTCTGAAATGGTTAGATTTACCATACATAACTAGTCTTTCCTTTTTCTGCATACACTTTTTCATTCCGTTTTCAATCCTGCAGGTGCAGGGCACAAATGTTGCTCCCTTTATTTTAGAGCAGTCTTGGTAAATCTGTATTCTTATCATCACTGGTGCTATACTCAATCTGGTCTGTTGGGATTGGCAAATTCCTCTGGGAGTGGTCATTATTTGGCAAAGAACATATGCACAGTGATTGCGGTAGCATTATGCTATGTAGCACTGGAAAAAGGAAGGAAAGAATTAGTATGAATAATTTGAGGATCTATTGTGAGGGAAAAAAAAGAACAGAGAAAAGTTATTACCAGAAGAGGAAAAAAATGCAAGTAAGAGATAAAGAACAGGAAACAGGGAGTTTCTGAGAGAGATGAAAGGAGAAATTAGCCTTATGGAAGGAAAAAAAAACCCCATAAGATGACACCTTAAGAACAGTCAGGTTTTTAAAATGTTGCTTTAAATACATTGTTGTCTTTAAAACACTCATAAACAGAAGAAAGGAATTAAAATGAAGTGAGATGATGTTGAAAAAGGAAAGAAAACAGATATAGGCTGGAAGAAGCCAGACAGCCTTCACTAAGATGTAAGGCTGACCAAACTGAACGTAGATGCTGTTGTCTTGCTGATTTCAGTTAAACCAATATTTCAACAGTGTATATGTGTCATCCAAGGACCAAATTCGACCAGCCCTGCTCAGTTTCTTGCTTATGAGTGGTCCCACTGGTTTCAGTACAAGTACATATGGAGTAAGATATTGTGCATGTACGACGGAATGATCCTAAGATATTAAAAAGTACACTTTCAAAGTAAAAATGCCTGAAATAAATTTTTATGGAAAATACTGTATCTGGAGTATATGTTAAGTATATTCGTCGAACTTTAATTTTGTTCTTGCACAAGCACTGTCGTGGTTTAACCCCAGCCAGCAACCAAGCACCACGCAGCCGCTCACTCACTCCTCCCCTGCTCAGTGGGATGGAGAAGAGAATTGGAAAAAAAAACCCAGGTAAAACTCCTGGGTTGAGGTAAAGATAGTTTAATAGGACAGCAAAGGAAGAGAAAATAATAATAATAACGATAAAACAATATACAGAAGTGATGCGCAATGCAATTGGTCACCACCCACTGACTGATGCCCATCCCATCCCTGAGCAGTGATCTCTCTGGCCAACTCTCCCCAGTTTATATGCTGAGCATGACGTCATATGGTATATGGAACATCCCTTTGGCCAGTTTGGGTCAGCTGTCCTGGCTGTGCCCCCTCCCAGCTTCTCCTGCACCTCCAGCCTTCTTGCTCTCAGGGCAGGAGAAGCAGAAAAGTCCTTGACTTAGTGTAAGCACTGCTTAGCAACAACTAAAACCATCAGTGTATTATCAACATTATTCTTATCTCAAATCCAAACCCAAGCACTATACCAGCTACTAGGAAGAAAATTAACTCTATCACAGCCGAAATCAGGACAAGCACATATACTTCAAATGCTATACCATAACTGTAAGCAGAGGACAAGACATAGTTATTGAAGGGACTGATCATTACCCTGAAAATAAATACATTAAGCTATATAGTCAGTTTATTGAGTCCACTGCTCCCTGAAGCAGAGCATTGTTGATGCAGTAAAATCTCTCAACTCTCTGGAGTCAGATAGATTTTTTTATTTATTTTAAAGCCTGAAACACCTGGCTAGATGACTTCGGTCAAGAGTTTAGTAAAAGGAGATAAACATTTTCATTTCCCTGGTTTAAATATCCAGCCATGGACCATGCAATAGACTCAGGTGTAAGCTTCTTTCTACTGCCAGCCTGTATTGAGTATGATTCACATAAGACACTTGCTGGTGTAATCATTAATAGAATGTGTATTGTCACTAATTTGTTTTTATTTTATTTTGCGGCTCTTTTGGAGCGTAATGTAAGAGATACAATTTAGAGTGCAAGTGTTAAGTTTCTCTATCCAGTGTCTTAGAAATTAGTTGTTGCTCTTAGTTCAGCTCCTAGCAGACTCAGCTGTCCATCATTATAATGATCAGTTACTGTTATCTATTATTAACTCTCTGTATGGACAGCACGGATTGAAAGGTAAAAGGTAGGATTACTTTTATTCCTAGAAGAATCTCTCCTGCCTCAGAACTGAGGAACAGTGGTGCAACAGAGCAAAATAAAATGGTTTGACCTATTTCCAAGCCTGATGTTTGCAGGATAAATAAAACCACTACAGCTAGAAGCTGAACTTTTCTGTTACGCGTGTCTTTGAGCCACAGGTCAGATTCATTCAGCAGTCTTGATGAAAAACCTGGAAATTTTAACTTTAAAACCTGACAATCTCTTTCCTCACATCTATCACCCATGAGGCTTTTTCTGTCTATCTGGTAAGAATAATCCACACTGAAAAGAGTGCTACATGAAAACTTCATTGTATGTAAGTGTTCTTCATTTCACATACTGTTCCTTATTAACTGCAAAAACTTTTTAAGGGACAGAATTATCCCAAGTTTCTGGAGTCAATTCTGTCCCAACGGAATGTTTTGTGAAGAGAAAATTGGGAGTCAAGATTAGGTAGGTGAAGGGAAGCATCTGCTTCCGCCTGAATTTGCAGAGCCTGAAATAAAACTAAGCCCAAGTCTAATTTCTGTGCAAACACAGGTGACAGGGAGGTCAGTAAATCCAGATAAAGAACTGATCATGTAACCACCTGAGGATACAGCTGCAGAGGAAACAACTTCCTCAGTGCTGGGGGAAGAGGAGGAATCTGGCGATGAACTGAGATACCTGCATGCAGTGCGCCTGCCGTCTTACATTTTGAATCGTGCGTGTGACTCTTGTATATCATGTTATTTATGCTTAAAGTAATACAGAGTGCAAGGAGCTTGCGTGAAATGTAACAGCTAGGGTTCAAATCTTTCTAACGGTAGGTGACTCATATCACTCTGCTGCTGACCTTGCACATTTCAGTATCTGCATAAATTATCAGTATCTTTGACTATTTATAGCAGCTGATTAATTGAATTATTGATAAATTAGTGCTACTTACTTGTTAAGATACTGTTTACCTATTATTCCCTCTAAGAGGTTTTTAAAATATATTTCATTTCAGAACAGTGGAGTGTAGCCTAGAAGGGCTTGCTTATTTCTGCTAACTTTATTTTTGCTCTCTGACAAGGTGGGATGGATGGGTCATAGTTCCTCCTATCCTGCTCTGCAGTGGTGCAACAAACTGGAGTTAGAGGAACATATGTTAGGTACAACTTGAAAGGGGTTCTCATAATCCCTAATATTCCTCCCTAATGTTGGAATGCCTTTGAAGACTTTTTTTCCTCTATTTTTGTACATGGAGGAGTTCGTGTAAGAAGGGAATTCCTCCTCTCTTGCTCAACAGCTTTGACGGTGTCCCTGACTGATAAGCTCAAGTTTGAGAAGGTCTGAGGGCAAACTGGCAGAATTAGGGTAAGAGCCAAAAGGAACTTCGTAAGAGCTGATTTCAGAGAAAAAACATAGAATTTTTTCCTGTTTTCCCTGAATTTCTCTATCACAAAATGTCCTTTATCCTAATAACTATTAAAAAAAAAAAAAGGATGAACCAGCTTGCATGATGCAGAGACATGTGTGGCATGGAGTACCTACATGAGCCCCTGTATCTCTCCTCATTTTATTTTACTCTTGACCTTCAGTTTTGCACACCTGCTATATGGTACGGATTGATAAAATGAATGGCAGGAACTTTCCATAAAACCTTTATTTCTGTAACTGATTATTTATTCTTCCCTTTATAAATGACTGATCCTGTTCCCACAGAACATACCTACATTAATAGCTCCTCTGCCTAGAAGTGAGAAATTAGCTCTAACCCATGCCAGGATCTACCTAATTTCTGTTGTGTGTGCTTATAGAAGTAGAAAAGATGATTTGATCTCATTAAATCTTCTGTTGGAATTTGATATTTGTTGATCTTTGTGAGTTCTTAGATTTAACTGTTTCTGGAGGATCAGATGAGAAACAGCACGTTTGATTTTTAGATTTAGTAATTCATCAGGCAAGATGAAGAGTTGCGCATTTCAAGGCAGTATTTCAAGGCAGTAGCCTTTCACTTTTGGATACCAGTGTTCGGACTGGCAGTACAGCACAGCGGGGAGTAAGAGCAGGGGTCTCAGCCCAGTTCCTTGTAGACAGAAAGCGTTCTAACCAAACTGCAACGCTGGCCATTTCTGCTGTGCAGCTTATTGCATGTCTCAGGTGAGAACCAGAATTCAGAGTTTGTTATGTTCATATGTATTAAAACATGCAGAAACGTTGGGATTATTTCACGTTTTGTACTGTTTTCTGGGAGCCTTAACTCTAAGGAAGTTATTATTACTTTACTTTTTTAACAACATTGGATTTTTTTCTTTTTAAAATATTCTGGATTAAAGGGCGTACAGAGAGTCGAGGAGCCTGTTTGACTGCTATTTGAAGTTTTTCAGCTGACTTCAGTAGGAGCAAGATCAGACCTTTCAGATCACCAAATGTTGGTGACTGGAAAAGCTCAGAGAAATATTGTTCTTAGGATGAAAGGAGCTGGGAGAGTCAGTGATATTTTGTGCTGGAATTTCTGTTACACAAGAATGTCAGAGGGCATGAAGTATTTGAAGGAGGAAAGGGAAGAAATATAACACCAGGTAATACTGGATTTAAAAACCCAAATACAAAGTGTGTACGATATAAGGACACATTTAAATCCTAAATTATTCTAGAGTTTTAATGAATAGTCCTGTTAACATTCTTTATAAGCTAAGTAAATCTTCTTAGAATTCTTCGCAAATCTCAGCTACTTTTAAAAAATTACTTTGACAGCTATATTAACATATGGCTTTGCATAAAGGAATCATGTTGAATACATGCAATGTAATATTGGGATATACACTTTAAAAAAAGAGATGAGAGGATCCAGAAATATAATCTTCTTCTTGTAATCCTGTATTAATCCATTCTGTACTGCTCAGGTTTTTATTTGAACGTGGAGCTCACAAAGATTCTGGCAGAAGCAAAAAAAAAAAAAAAAAAAAAAAGAGAGAATGAAAAGTCTTCTGTACATAAATCCCCAGAGCTACACCTATAAAGAATTTTTGCAATCTGCAAAGAAAGGAACAGCCCCGGGAACTAATCTCTTATTGCATGGCTTTCTCTCTTTTTGTCCTGACCTTGGCTCTCCCACAGCCGCGGTAAGCGTGCCGCTGCCTCGGGATGCGCTGGCTGCTGCCGCCGGCTCGCGGGGCATGCCTTTCCAGCATCCACGTGCTGTTTAACTAATCCCACACCGAGATCACTCAGGCACTGAAAGGGGGTTTAGTTTCACTATCAGGTACACCTGCAGAGATGACAAATCAATTGATTTTGTGGCACGTGATGAAAATGTTAATGTTTAATTATTGATGCTGTTAGTGAACTTCAGAGTGGGGTCTAATCTAAGCGGAGACCGGATCACACAGCATTTGCTTGGAGCTGCAGCTCACCTGAAATGCTAAAAATGCCAAGAATATGTTTGCCTCCAGGCGTTTCTATTAAAACTGGCTTAAAGAAGGTTAGCAAGTGAGAAAAATCTGTTTTTCCTTCTGAAGTTTGAATCGACAATGGTTTCAATGTTAGAAATGGACTGAGATTAAATCTCATAATGTGGAAAGTCTGAGAAGCTGTTCCTAAGGGTAGGTAATATTCTAAAATTTTCACAGTCTGTTTCTCTCACCATTACAGACTGTAATGCTAAATACTACGAGTGCTATTATTTCTACTAGTTTTATAAACAAAACATCTATTTATTTGACCAGATAATGCAAAACACGTCTAGAAACTGAAATACGAGTGGACAGCTTTGGTAAAAGCTGGCGTTACAGCAGTCCTAAATTGGGAGTACTGAGCATTTTCTTGCATGTCTCACATTGCTCATTCATGTTTCCAGTTTTCAGCAATTTTAGATCTCATTAAAGATATTTCTTGGATTATTTTTTTTCTCTCAAGGAAATAGTTCCTTCATCTGTGGGAAAACAGGCCTATTGCAGTTCTTGGGACGGTGCTCCATCTTGTCGGGGCAGCCAGTCGTCTCGAATTTTGCAAAGGAGCCGTGTTCACAACCCCCCCATTTCCTGCGTGCCTCTGTTAGCAGCTTCTCTCTGTCCCCTCTTCTGTGGTTCTTCTACATCCCTTCAAGGGACAGAAGAGTGCAGAGAGATTCTGCTTGTAGTGGGCGGTATCCTGTTGTATTTCTGCCTTCACAAATGACTTTTCTTCTAGTCTGCTAGGTAATTTTGATCAGCTCACAAGCTGTCTTCATTTTGCTATACAATGAACCACTGGTGGTGTTTGCCACAGTACCGCACCATAAGTGCCATCACGTGCTGTCAAAACCATCAATTAAAAAGGAGATTTTACGTCCAAAGCACTTATTAAATGTGCAGATTTATGTGTTATGTTTTTGTGCCTTCCATTGCCTTTGCTGGCAAGATTTTATTTAAATGATCTCCCTGTTTGTTGATAATATTCTCTTACTAACACTCTGTGCTCCTCCTAATCTCTTGTAGCATCGGGTTTTAATGTTCACTTAAGAGCGCTGCTTTGCATTATTCTCCAGGCCTCACGGGTGAAGACTGTGGAAGGTTTCTCAGCTAATACTTTTCTTCACAGCCCTATTTTTCAATTTGCTGAGAGCAGGCAGTATGCATTCAGGGTTTTGATATTTTTAGGGTAATTTTTCCTGCTGTACATTTTTAGATTTTGGCAAACAATGCTGCATTTCTAAAATTATCCTTATGCTGCTTGCTGTTCACAGACTGATCCTTTAGCGAGTTTTCTGAGTACCTTTCTGTGTTTGATATTCGCACTTTATTCTCCTTTCTTCGGACGTTTTGTATTCTACAGTTTTCTTGGTTACCATGATTTAGCTGACCCTGTGAATTTAGAACTTTAATGAATAATTTAATCCTACCATGAACTTTATATATATTAATAAGAGTAAGTATGCACGTTATTTTCCAGAATTGAGTCATTGCTGGTGCCTAGAATAGAGGTAAGGTGCATAGCCTGAATCACAAAACTCATTCTAATCCTTGCTGCGCCTTATTCGTGTAGGCCCCACTGTATTTTTCTTTGCTTTTTGACTTGAAAATCCTGAATAAGAAAACTAAGTTTGGTCCTACAGCTGCAATAGGTTTTATGATCATGAACAGTGGGAGCATTTTCTCATTTATCTAATTTTAAGAGGTCAGAAATTTCCATCTGTATCGATGGAGCATGCGCGATTCTTAGTTCAGTAATATTACCTCATTTTGAGAACTGCTTTTATAACTGAATTGTTTCCAAGACTACATGAAATATGTTAACTGGAGTAGAAGTTAACAAATACATCTTTTAATATATTTCCCTATCTAGCCTGTTGCTAAAGATTACTAGCTTACATATCTCATTTGTAAACACCTCATTTTGGTTTTAAAATAATTATTTTTTTATAAATGTTAACAGAAAAATGCAGTACTGTGAAAAAAAATAGTAGTATGTATTTGTAAAAGCTTGCTTTCATTCAGATTCTGTTCATCTTCATCCCAACAGTGACTTTATTAAAACAACGACTTCTCATAAAGGGGAGGAGAAAACAGGCATTTGAACAGATGGGCTTAATAAAGATTCTGAGGTACAGCTGCCACAAATGGTTGAGTACCGCTACTAAAGCGGGACTGAGAATAAAGAACTTCCAAATGGTTTGTGCTCTCACTGAAGAAGTTTTAGATTAAAAGACAAAGGTTGTGATGTAAATGTATATAGATCAAAGAGGACACATAATGGAACCTTGCTATATAAAAGAAAAATCCACTTTCTTCCAGAGTAATAAAATTGCAGTACGCTGCAGTGGGAGAACAGCAAATCCTGTGTTGTTTTTGTTTGTTTGCTTGTTTGTTTGGTTGGTTGGTTTTTGGTTTTTTTTAGATTATTGCCACTGCTAGCTGAGATATGATTTCTGGTTTTTGTCTCAAAATATTTTTTAAAAAACCAAATGATTTACAGTGTCACCAAAAATAATGTTATTAAAGCTTTAAATTTTCATAGGTATGAACCTAATGAATCTTTGTGCAAGGTGGGAAGAAGTTGCTCTTGTCATTCATTCTCTGCTATAGACATTTTTCTTCCCAATAGTGCATGGAAAAATTGAAACAAGTTTTTATAGCACCATGTTTGGAAGGACAAATCACTTCAAATATGGAGTTACTGAATAAAAATGTCACAATGAATATAATACATATTTTTTAAATTGCCACAACTTGCTGATAGAATTAATCCTAAACTGTCCTGTTGCCTAAAACCTAGTGAAAGATGAAATTCAGCTCATCTGCACATTTAAACATAGGCATGTTCCTGGTGCTTCCTGCTTCCTTCCCATGCTCAGGGAAGTAGACTAGAAACTTCGTGTACTTTTAGTCTCTATATTTTGATGAAGAGTTGTTCTTCACTGCCCAGGAGAATTGCAAAATAGTGCTTCAGTGCATCCCTGACTTGGCTTTGGTTCTGGGTAAAATTAGGTAGGGTTGTGGGTTTCTTTGTGTTTAGTTTTGAGATGTAACTTGAAGTGTTGTCTCCTTCCACAAAACCACCGATTCCCTTTGCAAAATTTCCATTATGGTCACACCTCCTTGAAAAGTTGTAACGAGGCTTTATATAGAGAAATAGGTTGTTAGTGAAATTCTGAATACCTTGGTCGTGAATAATTTCAGTGCATATCTTGCTTTTAACTATTCCAGTGCCTTTTTTTTTAGAAGCCTCCTATTTAAGTGTCTGGTTTGAAAATTTTAACCATTTTCTTAAATACGTTCAGTATGAGACCTGTTGTTTCCTCAAGTACAGATTTCTCTTGAAATATTAAGTTTAAACCTTCTGGTGATATGATAAGTAACTGCCTAGTCTCAGTTACCAAGATTAGTTTATTTTGAGAAGAATTTTTATTGATGTATTGTCACTGTTTATTTTGTGTATACAGGAATTTAAATCTAACAGCTTTACAGCAACAGACAAATGCTGCTGCCTTCTTTAAAACAGATAAATACGGAGACGCTGCTCTAGTGCTCCATGTTTTTAAGTGGAGGGCATTGCACAAAAATTGTCAATTGCTACAGTAAGGCTCCATTTGTAAAAAAGTCTGTTTGGTCTTTATTTTTTAATTAAGATACCTGCTCCCTAAGAAACCTGGAAAGAGAAGTGGAAATGGGTATTCTTGCTCTTTCCAAAAGGAGGCCTGAACAGACAGTCTCACGACCTTGTATTTCATGCAGTTCTGTGAATCTTGAAGTGCATCTCAGGAGCACATTTCTCCTTCTCCCTTGTAGCTTAGCTGGTTTTTGAAGGCCATCTTGCTGAAAAGGGCTGTTGTAAAGCAGAAGCTAGAAGAAGCCCTAGCAGCAGCTCCCTCCACCTTTGCTTGGGGCAGTGACTAAGATCTGAGGCTCCCGTGCTTGGCCCCCGTCTGAGCCAGGCTGCGGCCATGATGATGCTGCGTCTGTGCCCCATCCCGCACCTCCCTGATCCTGATTTGCGTCCCAACCTGCTGACTTGGCTTTCTGGTTTGACCTTGGGCCTGGCTCGTCACTGTGGACTTGCTGGGTGCTTGCTGCGCTCTTGGCTGATCCTGGTTACCATCACCGGGCCTGATCCTGACCCTGACGTACTGGCTTGGTTTCCTGGCTCTTTGTCAGGGAGGCTGTTGCCCTTGTCTGCCTTGTAACGCTCAGCTCCCAGCTCGGCCCCCCTTACAGTCCAGCCTGCCCTTGCTGCTTCCTGACAGTGCTAAAGGGGAAAGAATCATAGTACTCTCTGAACCTCCTTATTTGAATTGTTTTGGCTAAGTTTCTGCTCTTTGTTACTGTCACCCAATTGCTGAATCTGTCCACTCATAGTGACCTTGAAGCTGCATGAGCAAATACTTACAGGTACTTATGTTGCCACGATTCCCTGCTTCCCACGTTTAAATCACTGCATCCATCATGAAAGTGTGTGTTACTTCACACTAATGGTTATTTGATTAGCAGCAAATTGAAATTATCTGGATGGATTGTCAGTGGCAATGATTTAACGATAGCTCAGTGTTAACACCAGGGTGAAACATAAGGGGGACGTAGCATAGGGGCTGCAGAGTTAGCTCTTGAAGAACGATCAGAAGAAAGGGTATGATCACTACTCTCAACTTCCCAGTACCTTTACTGGAATAAAGCAAAGATACAGCTTAACTGGTTCAAAGACTGCCGCCATTTTGGGATGCTGCATGCTTAATTTGACAGTAGTCATTAAGAATTAAGCAGCTAGTCCAGTTGCCGTGATTCTCCTTGGAGGCTTTATTATCTGAAATATTGTGCAAGAAAACATGCAATTAAAAATGCAAATGTTCTTATGCTCTTGATTCATTTGCATATTCCTGAGTGAAGACACAGTGTTGCTTAAAAAGAAGTCAACATGAAAAAAGAAAACACATTTATAAATAAAACATAGAGGAAGAGACAGCTTCATTCCTTCCAAGCTCAAATAGTCTATCTCATCAGACATTTAAAATAAGTATCTTTGAGACATTTTAAGAAAAGGATTCATGTCTCCATTCTCAAGACATATATTTTTTCCTTGCCACTAATATCTCTGTGATATGTCTTCATAAAAGCTGTTTAAAACATTTATTGAATTCAAGAACGGGGAAATAATTTGTATTCAGCCTACAAGCTAGAGGGACTGTATGTATTTATTTGCATAATACAGAAACATAAAAAACAAAGCCCATATTCTGTTATAAACAAAATAAGATTGTATAGCTATTAGTAACGGGTGAATACAGGACCAAAGTACGTACAGGCACTTTATGGAGGAGGAATTATTATATGCTTGAGTGTAGCTGAATGGAATAATAAAAGGGAGTTCCTGCTAGAATTATACCTATAAAGAGTTCTTTTTAGCTGTCAGCTTATAGAAAAAAGAAAAAAAAAATCCAAAGAGGTGCAACCAGTGTGATATAAAACACAGCCAGATAGGGGTCAGGATTGCTAGTTCTGAGTAGTAACGGACTGGGGCAAAAGCAGCGTACCCTTGAAACCTCGCGTGATCATTGCGAAGACTGCGCACAAGCATACCCAAGTCCTACCAGCTCTTGCTGCCAAAGGCAGGTGCGTGAGCAGGGCACAGAGCAGAGCAACAAAGGAGGCCCAGGAGAATTTTAGGAGGCAAGCAGAGGCCTTATAAAGTCTTGCTATGGCATTGATCAGCAAAGAGGAGATGCTTTGAAAATCAGTTACATTGAACACAGCAAAGAATGACTTATCATTGGCTTTTGTTGCTTACTCTTGAGGTTGTCTGATAATCCAGCGTTTCAAGAATGAATTGCAGCTAAACTACAGAGAATCCCTGGTTTTGCTAGCGGTGCAGAGCCCAGTTGTGACATAATGCATGCAGAAAGATAACAGTACTGAAATCAAGATAGAAAGATTAATGTGTTAACGTTTCAAGTTATCACAGGATGAAGTGCAAATGTGACTAAAAGATAAATGAAATTTACTTAAATAAGAGTGGTGAGCAACAGAAGTTGAAAGTGCCTATTTAAACCTAGGAGAAAGCAAGGAAGAAAGTGAATACAGCATCGAGACCTGTACTAACCCGGCTCTGAATTTGCCTCGGAACCCGTAGAAATGTGAAGCAGTCTCCATCTCGCTCTCTGCACCCTGTCTGTTCAAACACTGACTCTCTGATTAACTCTGTTGCAAGATGCATGTTCCATGGTAAATTCATGTGCCATAGTACATGTGACGCGAGTTAAGTCATTCACAAAACTTGCTTAACAAAATTTCCCATTCGAAAGGTCGAGAGGAACACATTTCTATGTTTTAAGGGTAGCACAGAAAAAAAATCCAAGTGTATTTTCTTTTGAAATCTAAAGATGGGTTAATACAGCCTGAAGACAGGTGTTAACATATCAATATGTCAACTATGTGACGAGGATAAATAGAATCAAATAAGTCAAAAAATGGTTCTGAAAGTCAGACAAGTTGTTGATACTGAAAAAAGATGTCTGAAGGAGCTTACTGTCTTTTCCACTTTCTTCTTGCATCTTTGACTTTATAGGACTAGGGACAAAGCATTAATTTCTGTTCATTTTCCAAGGTCTTTTATTTGTTGATTATCTTAAAGTGAACTAAGTAGCATTAAGCTGGTGAAGTATCTCTTGATCCCAAACTATTTAGCTATACCCCATTGTGTAAAAAGACTAAGCATAATTAAGTATAAAGCAGCTAACTAGACATTTATTATGTACTGATTGCTTCAGTGTTTACTGACTACACCAGACTATGAAGCTGTTTAGGTTTTGAGAAAACTGTGAAGACACGGGTTGGGGAAATGGTTGCATAAACGAATGTTATATTATGTAAAACAAGAAAAATTCTTTTTCATGCAAAAAGTGCTTTGATTGTACGTACAATTCTTCAAACAAAGCCTACGTTTTTCAGGTAATGGGCAGATGACCTCAAGCAGTAAACACTGCTTTCTTCTTTCTTTCATTCCTCAGATCTGTGCGCAGGTGTTATTTGTACGTGACTGTTGGTGGAAAGAAAAAAGCCACATACAAATAAGAATACACATGGAGGGGTTATTTTTTTTGGTGCAAAGATATTGGTAATTGCTTTTGCTAACCCTGGTTTTACATGGAGATCTGTATAAAGTATCTTCTCATCAAAGCAAAGAAACTGAGAAGGAAATCCAACTTCTAAAGCTTGAGTGAGCAGTCATTTGCCTTTGAAGATTACTTAAACCATAAAGTTTAGGTGCCAGTTATGGAGGAAGTGACTTAATTATAAATGAAGGGGGCAAATAGAATACTTCTTAGTATAAATGTCACTGAGATTTGTGAATTTATTGTAGAACATCACATGCTTTTTTATATATATTTGAACCCTTTCAGAGAGAGTACATCTGAAGAACTACACAGCTCATGCAAGGACGGTAACAACAGCTTAGCTAAAGGCAAAGTCATTAGTTTTCAACAGAAACTCAGTAGCATCCGTTTCGATACTTAAATTTTCTGTGGGGAAACTTATGAGATCTTTATGGAACATAGGGAAAGTACTCTTTCTGATTTCAGCTTCTGACATCGGTCTAGGCTGAGTGGGCAAAGGGTAGCTGCATTTTCATGACACACAGTGAGTATACATAAACACTATATAATAAAGATGTCCAAAAATAGTTGCTCCAAGTTAATTAGATTCAGCTACTTGGGAGAAGGTTTTTTGGAAAATTTTAGGCAATTACCTTGCTCTAATAAGCACAAATTTTGAAGAGCAGCTTAAAGAGGACAGAGATGCTGGTAGAGTTTTTTGCATCAGTGACAGAGTTAGAAGTTATTTTCAGTATAAACTGGTCCTCAAATTGCTTTGTTCATCCAGCAGTTAAGTAATTATAACAACTCTAATTTACTATATACTTATTGTAGTATCTACTGATTAGTGGGCGAATTTTACATAAAATGTACTTCAGCCCACATATTGAGTTTCCAAATCACTGCTCTGTTTTTCAAAATCACTGCTCACCAAAATCACTGTTAGAACTAAGGACAATGTTTTCAAATATGTCAGTATGAGCTAAGCCTCCAAAGATCAGAGAGGGGGGCAGGTTGATTAAATGCAGGCTTTAATAAGAGCGAAATATTTGATTTTTAACTCAAATTTTCAGTTTCAAATTTCTTTAGTAAAATCACTTCTTTGTAGGGGGCAAGGCATGATAATACACATGGATTTGCAACAAGGTTAATTTAGATTTAATTTCTTTGAGCATGTTTTTGGCTGTTTAGAAAATCTGAACATAATCTATAGTTAAAGAGATGATTCAAGCTCCTTGCGGAAAGAAATGGAGTTTCCATCGTTGCTGAGTCCAGCTTCCTCTGATACTGCTGCTGAAGAATTTGGGTAACAGTGAGATGATAATGGGAGGATTGCAGAGATACAAAATAAGTTTTTCTATAAATAGATAAATAAATAAACCCTACTTCCTTTGTTTATCCTTGAGAATACGGGGGGGGGGGGGGGGGCGGGGAGAGAAAGGGGGGCGAGGAGAGAGAGAGAGAGAGAGAAGGAAAGAGAAAGAATAAGAAGGAATGACATCTATGGTATGGAATACTCTCTTTGGCCAGTTTGGACCAACTGTACTGGCTATACCCCTCCCAGCTTTTTGCACCTGCACATTGGCAAAACCTGGGAAGCTGAAAAATGTCCTTGATCTCCTAGCAACAACTAATAACATCAGTGTATTATTCTTCACATACCCAATCCCATACTAAATCCAAAACACAGTAGCTACTAGGAAGAAAATTAGCTCCATCCCAGCTGAAACCAAGACAACATTACAGTGAGGTACTCAGTCAGACTTTTTGACTTTCTGATTAACAGGTGAGAGAGCTACCGCGTTCTCATTGATTTTTTTTCAATGGCATTGGGGTTTGATTGACAGCCTTACCTATTAGTTCCTTTTATTTTGAGACTTTGAAGTCACAATTTGTTAACATAATTTAAATAGGATATTAAACCTTAATATATGTGGTCAAATAAAGTCTGATCTTGATTTCAAGTATAGTATATACATTCATGAGGCAAATTGCAGGTAGATTTGCTTCTTGTTCTTTTTGGCAGAGTAAAATTTATTTCACTATAAAATCAATTCATTGTTGTATTATATACATTACCTGTAAACTTGCAAAAATAATGATTTATTGCTAGAAAGAATAAATTATACATCTCCCAGATTGTTTTCATTTTACTGATAAAATCATCATTTTACTGATGATCAGTAAAAACATCATTTTACTGATAAAATTTGAGCATTTGGCTGTGCAATAATAAAGATAAATATGTTTAAAATTTATGTTTTACTAGCCATAATTTGGCAGCTTTCTCTTGAAGTAATTTAAGTTACAGATGTTTATACAATCCTTTGAAGGAATTTAGTTACTGAATATCAGGTATAGAGATGTCTGAACTAAAGTAATCGTGGTCATTAGTAGCTTGACTTTGCTCTTGTTGCTGACCTTGCTGTGTGAGAAGATAAACATACTGTGTAACTGCGTATATGCACACCTGTGTGTATTCAAACATGAAATCTCTTCCTTTCCCAGCAGTCTACAGTAGTGGGGACCATCTATATTTATGCATGTATCTGTGTGTGTGTGTGTATGTAAAAGCAAATTTGCATGGACCAAAAATTTAAATTCTAACTTCATATTAAGAAATATTCCTACTGTTTCTTAAGCATCCTTGACCTTAAAAAGACTTCGTAATAGTTCTCTAATACTAGATACTCTGTTGACATAAGATTTTTAAGAAGTTTATTTTTGCCAGAACACCCTAGCTCAGTTTATTTTCCAGCAGGTTTTCCTTGATATATCACACTGTGCAACCCAAAGGAAAGAGAAAACCTGGTGACTGTAACAGGAACACAGAAAAATAAAAGTCAGGGGAAAATTATAATTGGGGGGAGGGAGGTGGAAAATCAGTCACCAAAAAAACAACTGCTGGAATGAGAAAATTGTGGGAAGAGAGCTGAAGGAAGAACGAGAGAAAGAACACGCACTGTGGCTAATTTAATTTAAAAGAAAAATAATCTAGATCACAAGCATATAAATGCTTACTTGGTGATAATTGTATAAGCTGCGTACTTTTTTGTGGGAAAGGAGTTAGTTTGTAAACTTTGGATTTAGATGAGGTATCCAGGAGGCAGCCAAGGGGGCTGGGCACATGGAAAATGTCTTGTTCATGTGAGATACTCGTACCTCGTGCCTCCCTTAGGTGGCTAGTGTCCCTACGAGTGGTGAGGAGGGAGGCTTCTTCCAGACAGTGGTGCAGAATGAGAATTGCCCTCTGGAAGTGCTCGCCTCTTCAGTGACCAGAAATTGTCGCTCATCTTTCAGATGTAGGGTGACTAAAGGCTGATGATGTGAGTAACTCTAAGCCGTATCATACTGAAGGAGCTTGAGATCCATTACCATCTAGTGGATTTGGACTATCCCGTTCACTCTTTCTAATAAGGGTTCTTAGTAACTGAAACAAGATAATAAGTGAAACAATTTGGAGAATTTACATACCTTGTAGGTATTTTAGCTATATCATTATGCCTTTCTTGTCAGTATTTCACTGGTGATCAACAATTACCTTCCAAGTTGTCATTTCAAGTGGCTTAGAACCACGGTAGCTCATCCATGTCCCTTTTTATTTATGGAGATTTGAGCAAAGATAAACTCATGGGCATCAATGAAGTGTGTGCATCTTCAAGATCTCAGGCTGTGCTTGATAGTGGCAAAGTAGGGTACTGTGCTAAGTGTTCCTGTTGGAGATAGGTAAGCAGTAGGGCCCTGCGGGGTGAGGGCTGCGGGAGATGTGACCGCAAGGCTGAGCACGCTGGTCAGGGTGAGAGGAGGCTGTGAGAGCAAACGGGCGGTAGGCGTTTGGGGTAAGCCTCCCTTAGCTGGGGACGTCCATGGCTGGGAGGACAGCAGAAGAGGACTGGGACTAAAAGCCATGCAGGATGTAGTATGCATAGTCCCTGATGTACTTAATCTGTCCTAGCCCTTTGCTGGTTTACTGGATGCTGAAGTTTGGTTACTCTTTGGGACTAAGGGAAGAAAGGTAGGGGGAAAGGAGAGATAAGCTTGTAACTGGTAACAAGGCGATGTAACTGGTCACATCTGGTCAGGAAGAGCCCAACCAATATGAAATGACAACCAAAAATAAATATTGATCTGTTAAAACAGTAATATATTAATCTTACTTGCTTTTAGAAGCTATGTTACACCAATATGTGCAGATTAATCCTTTTTCTGCTATATGACAATATAGATTATGCATATATATGTTCAAAAGATACTTTAAAAGCGTGGTTATATGGTTATGTGTCCAAGACTGCAATGTATTTATTCAAACTCCCAAGATGTGATCACTGTTATATTGATAAATCAGTGTAAAATCTCTATGTTTACCTTCCCATCTCCAACTACCCTGTTACACTGTGGACAGCCCACACTTCCCTGCAGTGGAAAAAGTAGTCTTTTGGATCTTCATCCTCATAGACCTCACATTACCGTAATACAGGAGCTTCCTGTATTTACCTGTGGAATATTATTCTGGTTTACACACTGGACTTTGTGTTTAAAATTTAAAATTAAATTCTCTTTACGTCTTACTGAGAGATCTTTATTTCTTTGCTCAGGCTTCTTGAACTGTGTTCCCATGTCACAGCCAGAGATCAACAGTGTAAAGCCAGGGCTTCGGAGGTGCTCCTGATAATTTTGTCACTGTGAAGGGAGTTGCCTCATATTTCTATTACTAGGAACTTCTCTTATTTATAGTATTGATGTACACATTGGCCTAGGGCTGTAGGTTTCAGAGTTATCTACCATTTACCCTTTGTCCCAATACAATAGCAAATAACAACCATTTTGACAATTTTAAATCTTTAGAAGAGATGGTAATTTAAGCATTAAAACTTAAAAGCTGTAAGAAAGGTTTTCTTTTTAATAAATTCCCTCTTTATTTTTCCTTTCCCTGGTGATAATTTTTGTAGAGAAAATATTCTCAGTGACTTTTAGTTAGTATAAAGCCTTGCAGTTTCCTTTTGGGGCAGGAAAGATGGTGAAGTGCATTGGAGATGTTATTTGTGTCTGATGCTGTCTCCTGAGAGGGGACAACAGCTGATGTGAACTGTAGCTTCCCTTTCTGTTACTGAACTGTTGTGGTTTAGCCCCAGCTGGCAACCAAATACCACACAGCTGCTCACTCGCTCCCTCCCCTCCCTCTCCAGCGGGGTGGGGAGGAGAATCGGAAAGAAAGGGAGACACGTGAGTTGAGATAAAGACAGTTCACCAGGACAGTAAAGAAAAAGACAATAATAATTATATTATATATTAATAATGGTAATAAAAATATCATGATAATAGAATATACAAAATGAACGATACAAAATTTCTCACCGCCCGACGACCCGATAACCGATACAGCCCATCCTGAGCAGCGATCTCGGAACAGCAATTTCCCCAGCAGCGATCTCAGAACTGCAAGTTCCAGAGAGAGAGAGCAAGGGAGGGCAGAATGAATGAACTAAAGCCCAAACAAACAGCATCTGGCTGACTGGCTGACCCCCACTATATACTGGGCATGACGTCTATGGTATAGAATACTATCTCTGGCTGGTTTGGGTCAACTGTACTGGCTATACCCCTCCCAGGTTTCTGCACCTGCACATTGGCAAAACCCGGGAAGCTGAAAAAAGTCCTTGATCCCTGAACAACAGCTATTAACATCAGTGTATTATCAACATTCTTCACATAGCAAATCCCATACTAAATCCAAAACACAGTAGCTACTGGGAGGAAAATTAGCTCCATACCAGATGAAATCAGGACACAAATCTTTACCTATTGCTAGAAAAAGGATTGTGTATTGTGTTTGCAGTATATCACGCATTCGGAAATCTAGGAAACTAGTATCAATGAGTTGTTTAAAGCATTACTTTGGCTGCCTTGTGAGCTCAGGTAAACGGTTTTGTTTGGATCTTATCTAGTTAAGGCAGGCTATCACTGAACAAAGGAAAGAGCTGGAAGGATTCCAGATGGATGGCAGTGGAAAGTGACGATAAAAGCTAGCTCTTCCTGTACACATCCAAGTTAAATTAAGGACTCAAGAAATGAATGATGGACAGAACAATGAATCTTCTCTTAATTTTATTCACCAAATTTCTCTTGCACTGAATTTTCTTTCCCAGTTTCAAACTGCAACTCTGTAATCTCCAACAACCCCTATTATGGTATTGCTTTATCTTTTTGTTCGATTTAATTTAGTCTCTCTGACTTCTGATATACTTTGTATAACAGCCAGCGATGGTTTCTTGTCACGATGACAGTGTAAGCCTCTGCAGGGGTCTTATGACTTTTCTTTATGACTTCTATATTTTTATATGTTATTTACTACACTCATCATAATTTGCTTTAGCACACTTAAAAATCCTCTAATCTTCACGAAGTGTTTCTGATCCATTGTAGTATAGCCTTATTTTATGAGTTGCTCAAGGTCTGAACTGAATGCTGCAACATTTCTCTGCATATAAGCAATGGCTTCTGTGCCCTTGCAGGAGCGAAGGACAACTCACTTCTGAACCTGACTGATAGGGTCGTATCAATTAGTTGACTTATTTATACCTGTTTCTGGTTAGATAAGGAATTCTAAGCTGAGGTCATGAAGGCTCTTGGACTCTGCATGTGAAGTAATTGATTACCTCACCTTCCATAAAGTTCAGATCTCAGGTAGGGAACTAACCTTTTTCAGTAGTTCAGACTGAATCAGATGGAGGCTTCATAGATCCAAGTTAAGAGAACACAGTTGGTTTTTTTTTTGGGGGGGGGGTGGGGGGGGTGGGGTGTTGCTTTCCCCCTCATGAATTCAGATAGATTTCCAAATTAAAATAACTAGCCAGCAGCTAAATGTGGCTCTCAGAATCAATTTACTTTTCTGCAATAGAAGCCTCCTCCCCAGAGTCCCTTTTTAGTTCATAAAATATATTACATGGAATTATAAAGAACCAGATCTAGAGTTGATGTAAACTTGTTTTGCTCTAATGAAGCAGGAAAACAGATACTCAGAGGTAAGGTAAAGTGATCGTTGGTGAGTTTAGTTGGGGTTTTCCAGTTGATAGCCTCTATGAAAAGTATTAACGTACATTTTGGACTAGATTTTAATGTGAGGAATCAGGTTGGTTTTGTCATCGTAGATGCCCACCTAAGGCTGCAGCTACCTTAACATTTTAAGTACCTTTGGAAAGTTTTCTAGATAAGATATGTTTAATATCTATTGCTCTAAAATTTTTCTGTATGCCCCAAAAAGGTGCATATGTATTTTCAGCTCAACAATTTGATTTTTAGTAACAGGATAAAAAGGCAACAAGATAATAAAGAGTTTCTTCTTCAGTGGTCTGTATTAGAACTAATCTGAACAGCTTTCTCCAAAAGAATATTGATTTTCTAAAACTTAAAACGCAGTTAGGTCCTTATTACTGCTTATAGCTCACAAGCAGTCTCCATCCTTAACTCAAAGTTCATATGTATTGTGCTGACTAGCTTACCAGCAGTTTGCCTCTTGGATTTTTAAGATGAGTGCAGATGTGTCCCTTTATTAATACCAATATCTGAAGAAAAACTTGAAGAAATAATATCTTTGAAGATTCTAAATGAACAAACTGTGCACTTCTGATGGCCTTTCTTATGTGAAGGCAAGTGGGCATAAGGCAATTCTAAAATTTTGGTGAGATTTGTCAATTCCTAGTCCTGTCAGTGCTACGTTTAGAGTTGTAGACTTGTGGAGAAGCTTAGTTTGGAAGAGCCCTCTGGAGGTCACCTACTGCCCTGTGCAAAGCAGAGCTGTCCTCCAAGTCGAGGTGAGCAGTGTAAGCAGGACCTTGCCTGGTTGCCCTGGGAGGTCCCAGGGAGGTGGGGGGTGTCCAGGGCTTGTCCCCATGCCCTGCTCCCAGCAAGAAGGCACTGCTGACTCCTCTGCAAAGGTGTTGGAAAGAAAAGTTTTCTTTTTTGAGAGAAAATCTGAAGAAATAAGACTTTAGACGTTTGAAATGTGTGTATTTTATTAAGCATGCCTACATCAGCACTTTGAGTTAACAAGATGTCAAAAAAACCCTGTTGTTTGTTTATAAAAAGTATTAGTACTGATGTTTATCACCAGCAAGTACTGACTGAAATCGGTACAGCATGTAATATTTCAAGACTGATTTATTACTACCATTACCTAAGGACTGACTTTGTAGAACTTTGTAAGAAAAATATTTAAGAACTAGCTTTGCTGCTACATTAAAAACTTAGAGATTACCATCATTCAAATCCAGTTTTAAGCTTGTTGAAATTCTGATTTATAATGCAGACTCTCATACAAATTTAGTCCAATACAAGAACTGTTTTTTGAGTTCTGCCTGATAACCGTGTATGTCAGGAAAGAAATTTAGTAAATAAAGTTCTCTACCAGACACATTTTTTAATTAAACTTTTTCAGGTATGTCTTGCTTGGTATTTTACTTCTGTTTGTCCACTCATTTTTTTCCTAAGAAATGCCTGGAAGTGTTGTCCTTTATTATAAACTATTAGGGTGGGAAAGAAAAAAAAAAATCTCTTGATGGGCTGGCTTTGGTGAAAGGTCTCTTGGTACAAACACACAAAAAAAGTTTCGACACCTCTAAATATATGAGGTAACAGAAGGAAACAAAGATCATGCTGGTTCATTTATTAAATATTTTGTATTGCAAAAGAAGTATTTTTTTTTTAATGAACAATTTTGCTGCTTGTGTTCTGTTTAAATAAAAAACTAGCTTTTTTAAAATGATATGGTGTGATTAATAAGATCAGAAGAAAGAACATTGGAAGAGAGCTCAGGAGGTAATTCACTTTGCAATGATGTTTGTTTACCATGTTAGCTAATAACTTCCCTCGTTTTAAAGCACTGCTCTATTCAGTTGATCACCTACAAAGCAAAAGAAAGTACACAACAAGGTTTTAGTCATCAGAAGTTGCCTCTGCCTAGTAAGCAAAATATAGCAGATATTTCTGAAGACTCAATGTCCATTAATTTTGCCTGCCTCTGTCTTGCACTTTGTATGTTTCTGGATAAAAGGATTGATTAAGGAGCCAGGTTGCAGTGTTTAGTCTGCAAACACGGCCTCCAATTTGTGTCTATAAAAGGTGTACAACACTTCATTTCCTTGGTATGTCTTGCTTGTTTTTACTTCAAGCTTGTGAAGGCAGAACTTATACAGTAATGACCTACTGTTTTATTTGACGCTTTGTTAACGATCTCTGAATTTCAATATATTAATCATTAAAAATACTAAAGCTACTCTCTACAGTGTCTACAAGGACCTGGCATTATAAAAGTGAAACCTTCCTTTTCTCAAAGATCAAGATACCTGCTTCAGAAGTTCATGAAAATGAACACCTTTGACAAAGTTTCCAAAGAAAATAAAAAGATGGCTAAAATGAGAGCCAAAAATCAGCTGTTCAGAGCAAAACTTAATGTGATTTAATTTGAAGTAGAGCCAAGTGAGTGAGCCGGGTGAGTTTCAGGAAAGGTTTCGTCTTGTAACTATCATAAACAATATTTACACATCTCGTTTTATGGACAACAGTCAACTTTTGCTTCATTGTCCTGCCCTCCTGAAGGGTAGCGGGGACAGAATCTGTATCTTTTGTGGAAAACTGTTTCCATTTGCCTTGAAGAAATGTGTCCAGCAGTCAGAATCTCTCAATGCCTAACTCCATGCAAAAGATCCCAGTTTCAGGTTTGTTATTTATTTATTTATTGTTCAATACCTTTTTCAAACAGAAACAATTGTGAGTTTTTATGTTTATTGGTCTCTTCTTGTTGAAAAATAAACATGAAATCCTAGTTATTGTAAGATTAAGTGAGTTTTGGAGACTGAAGAAAGATCTTCCGAAGATGCATACTTATGAGTCTAAACGGAATCATTTTACTTGTAAAATTACAAAACTTTCTGCACCTCCCAGAGAATGAAGTACTGTCTGAACGCAGATTTAGGAAGCCTCATACAAAAAAAAGAGAATAGTTTTACAGGAAAACTATGTATATGAGGGAAGTCTATTTTAACATCGGTTATAATAGGGAAGCAGCGAAAGAAGACTCTGATCTCAGTGTCAGACTGACATCCGCATTCAACCTTCTGCTGTTCTACTCATTTGTTATTTTCACAAAGAACGATGTTAAAAGATAACTGACGTGAAGAGGGGAAGAAACATATGTCCCAATATAAATAAGCAATTCTCACTGAAATTGTACAGAATTTGGTTACGCAAATTAGGGCTGACTTAATGTGACAAATGCTTCCACTGACAGTAAGCCAAATTGACAGTGACCTCCATATTTTCATAAGGTAACATCTAATATAAGAATACAGTGTTCTTGAAGGTGATAGGCATAGTAGCACAAACAGGATTTTGTCAATGTCACTTACGCATGATTTTTCCAGTGCTCCTTTCTCAAGCACTTAAAAAGAATCTCTGTCCACCTATATTTGATTCCTCTCCAAATTCACCAGCTGCTAATGTGAATTCGCAGAGCGGTACATCAGTTACTTTTTTAATAAAACAGATTTGGAGAGTACTTGCTATGTTTTTCAGTCATTTGCACACAGATGTAGATTGCCCATAGAAGAGAAATATCACTTGTAGGCCCTGGATAAGAGTTTTAAGTAGAGGTTGTGGCAATTCTTAAGGGGGAAGGTCATACACATCAATTACTCTGAGCATCTAATTTTAGTCCTGTGACTTTGGGGGCTGATTCTCCCCTGAGTTCCTACGAAGTCAATGGGAAGAGGTAAATTTCTCTAGGAAAGAAATTCAGATCCTCTAAGTTAGGTTCCACATTTCCCGTTATATTCCATAGGAGTTTGCTCTTCTGTTATACCATTGTCTACTGATGTTACTGGATTTTCTTTTCTCAGAAGAAAACTGCTTGAGTATAGGTTTGGGGTACCATTTAGTACCTGGAAGTTTTCTGTGGCCATTGCCAACTTAGTAGAAAATTGCTGTATGTATTTGATTCCAAATAAGAGTTTGACCCCAAAATAAAGTTCTAATGGTCAAAAAGAAGAATCCTTTTGCGTATAGGTATATTTGGAATTCACATACACGTATAGTTTTGGGGTTTTCAGAGACAAATTGCTTTTAGCATCTACTCTTTTAATCTTGAGGCATCCTGAAAGCTATGATGTGGAGTGCATAGCTTTCATTGCTATTAAAGCTGTTTTCTTGTGCTACAGATGGCTTAGTCGTCGTGCATTTCTAAGGTGAAACACTGTCTTTGCAGAATATGCAGAAAAACCTTCAAATGCAAAATGTATTTAATGAAGGGTATAAACAAACTAGGAGGAGCTGGCAAATAGTAAAAACAGACCATAACAGTGGAAGTGTGTATAGTCTAAGATTTCTGGGGAAATGGAAAAGCAAGAACATTGTATAAAGCAGAGAAGAAACTGCAAAGTTTGACTGAGCCATTTTCCATGGATTATTTAAATATTCATTGTACCAGAGAAAGATAATTACTCTATAACTTCACATATAGGAAACTTTTCTGACAGAGGAGAGGTTTAGTTAATATTCATGAAAAAAAAATGAATTTAGCTTGAGTTTTCTGTCTCAATGTGCCTCAACAACCATTTTGAAGAGTCGTTCTCTCTAGTTTACAGAATATTTAAGTAGTCTGTCTATTGTGGAGAAACCACGAGAGAGAAATCTAAACCCACAAGGGTTTAATATGCAATAACATGATGCTGATTTATTCATATGGTGTATCAAAACCTGGTTTCATTTGGAGATACAAATTTATCCCTGAAAACACTTCCTCCATTTCTCCTGCTAGTTTAGTTGTCTTTGCATTTACCTTGTGAAAACTCCTCTTTTTTTAGACGTTTCCTTGCGGTATGATATCCTGATGTATTCTACAGACAGCGTTACTGATATTCACCCATAGGAAACAGGAAAATATTGTTGTCATTTTCATTTATTTTGTTATATTATACATGCTACATCACAATTAGTCAGAATTAGTAAAAATGACATTTCAGAAGTATTTTATCATTGTAATTTTAGCTGAAACTACTTGGTCAGCTTTGACACAAATTTGCAAGTACTTTTCCATGACCTGTAAGTTCAGGTCCATGAACTACTTTCTGCATCTGTCAGTCAAGAATACCACTTGACAATGGAAGTTAACCCTGGCAACAAAATGCTCAGCCTGGAAGGTTTAAGCCTGCTTGAGGCTGCTCCAGTTGCTTCCCCTGCTGCCTCCCCATCTCTGTCTTTTGAGATAAGCTCCAAGAAACTGTAATCGTGGCCCAGAGTGGCATCAGGTGAGGCTCATTGGAGCCCTTGGTCCTGCAGTCTTTACTTAGGGCTGCCGAGGACCCTCATTCTGGCAGGCAGGTGGTGTTCAGAATTACGTTGGGTAGGACTGCACCGTACAGACAGTCATGAAAAAGGAAAAGTTGCCCATGATGCCTCCTCTCCTCTGCCTCATTCTTCTGAATTAAGATACAGAGTTTCCTGCAGCTTCAAGGCAGGAGGAGAGGAGCTGAGAGATGAGGGCTCGCTCTCCCCTATTTAATATCAGGTGTTGAGTGCATGGGAGGAGGGATACGTGGGATCCAGCCCTACAGATGTGACTCATAGTTTGTTAAAGTAAGGATAGTCTGGCTGCCAGAGGGTACTCCCATCCAACAGTATGCATGTGTATCATCACTTGAGAGAAAAGCAGTTACATGCAAAAATGTTTAGATGTAGGACAACAAAGTTGTTGGTCTCCTAGTGAATACGCAAAAGGATGAAAGAGTTCATCTGTAGTAAAATTTCAGAGTTCACCTTTGCAAATGTAGCTGAATAGCTAGAGACTTGAAGCTTAAGAAAGATAAAATTATCAACCCTATGGGGGTACAGTGTATTGTATAGTTACAATCAGCCACGTCTGCTACTCAGCAGAAGGGAATGGGTGCTTTCTAAACAGGTGATCAGTGGATTTAGACATTTGCTGAAGAACTAATTCGAATCCTCTGTATGTTTATGGTCAGAAGTGCATGGTATGGGCCCTGTATTACCCAGTATTACCAGTGTTATTAGCGAGACTTCATATTAACCAGGAATTTTAAGATACCACAGAGTAAATATTTGTAGCTATAAAAATTTATGTTCTTCAAAAGGAACTAATGTTTGTTGGTTTGTCTTGAAGTGCAAGGTTTATTGTGAGTAATAAAGCTGATTTCATTACCGCCGCTGATAAATGTCATTGATTATAGCAAGTTGCCTTCTTCCTTTTTCAGTCATCAACATTAGGCCATTTATTAGAAGGAATAAACAGTATGAGGATAAGTATTTTGTCAGAAGTATTGCACAGATAATACACAACTTCATGGCCATCAGCTTATTAGTGGCAGAGAAGCAGTGCCACTGTACTGAGTGATACTGCCACAAAGCCCCAGGCTTGCATGTGATACAGCAGAGCAGAGTCCATCCTGCTGTCTTTCCCTCTTTGTAATCCTTATTAGCTATACCATGCTGACTTCATTAAGAAATGTAAAAGAGGGGTCCTACGGACAAAAGTCTCATTCTCTACATTTCCCTCAGTTTTTCCCAGGCCACTGCCCCTCCTCTTCCAGCTTGAGGCAAGGATTCTGAGCATAAACTTCTATGTGGTTGTCACAGCTGAATTATTAAGAGAAGTCATAGCTGTGGGGTCAACTAAAAGGGTTTTATTAATTATCAAATGATGATCAAATGGTAATTAATCAATGACTGAATGAAAATCAAATGGTAGTCACATGGTGGTTAAGCAATAATTGAGTATTAGTTAAACAATGATTTAACAGTGATCTGACAATGATTTAAATGATAGTTTAGATGGTGATTAGATGATGATTTAGACAATGATTTAGACAGCGGTCAAACTACTACTTACTACACTTCTAATAATTAAGCTGTAGCTGGATATATATAAATGTTGCTAGCATACAATATACTTTTAGACCTAATGTAAAACATTGCTTACCTCATTATAGATATCAGATGCCAGGTAAGGGGTCTCTCAACTTTGAGGAGTAACCTTGAGAGGCACCCCTGCTCAAGGGAGAGCTCGCCGCCGTGCAGCCTGCTGCCATACGGGAGAGCTCGATGGGCTCGGAGGGGTTATAAATTTTATAGCGTGAGGGGATTGACTCATAGTCAGCCCCCCACTTTGGCCTGTGTGCAGGTGTGCAGCTGTAGCCGTTTTAGTCTTGTCTAGTCCCAGCTTGGGCTGGTACAGTTAGCTCCCGATAAGACACGGCCTAGGTTCCTTAGTCCCTGCGAAGACGCAGCGCGGCGCGGTTCTCACGGTTTGCAGAGCAGGGCTGATTTCCGTCAGGCCTGCGCGTCGGTGCTGCCGGAGCCGCGGCACTGGTCGCTCACGCGGAGCGGGCGCATCCGTCACCGTGGCCACGTCATTAGAGACCCTGTAAAAGGGCTGAATCAAGGTTGCAGAGAAAACCTGATCTGTGCAACTTCCTAGCTCTTAACTATGTAGCCTTAGGATTCCTTTTTGTATGTAACTTATAAACCAAGTAACAAAAGTAGTCTGTGCTTCTGAAATAATGCATTTTGTTTATTACCACTGGTCAAATGATATGCAAAGGCTTTTGGTGCATCATAACTGTAACAGTACAGTGTTCACTTTCTAGTTCATTGTAGCTGTGGTAAAAATACAGGCATGAATTTGGCCTCAATGCGTGTGAACATGACATTATTGACACGTATAGAGCTGCACCATTGACTTGTATAGATCTGCACTGTCTACATCTGACTATTGTTATATCTGTAGTATATGTATGAGCCAACATTGTTATACTAGTCTCTTTTCATTTAGAAATGTAATGCTCTACTCATCTTCGTCTTTAAAGTGATCACCATGGCACATTTCTCCAATTAAACATTGCTTGAGACAATAATGTGCTTTACTGTACTAGTAAGAAAATGTAAAGGTTAATTACTTAATGATTTAAAAGCTCAGCTTCTTTATATTCAAGTTTCTTTGTCTTTATAAAAGAAAAGAAAAAATAAGTAGAACATGAAAAATGGTAATCCACTATTCAGGAACTCTCTAGAGTGGCATTTGTATGAGAATTTTAGTAATGGAATTGCATATATAACATGTACCCTATTATATATATGTATAATGTGTGTGTATATATGTGTGATACATAAGGTGCGCCCCTATAAGAGGGGCATATTCTTAACTTTTGAATAAATACTGTGCAAATGCTTGAGGTAGTAAAAAATTAATTTGGCTATTTTCAAAAACCTCTTCATAAGCTACTAATTATACACATTCCCTGAGACACCACCATTGAAGATGTTGTTCTTAGAAGACCTTGAAATATCCTACTTATAAAGAGTATAAGCTTTGTTGTGAAGCTCTTAAAGTTCACTTTTTCAAGGCCGCTGGAGTGTAACCTCCCTTAATTCAAACTTTATTGCTTATATTCACTTGGTCCTTTTTTAAAGAAAAAGACAGGATATTTTGATTTCCCCAGGAAAAAAAAATGCTTGCTATCGAATAACATTACATGGCACAGCTCATCCGTAGTTTCTGGTGGGGTTTATTCTCTTGTCCTTTGTGCACTGACTTCAAAGTCAATAAGTACTTTGTGAGCTCTGTTTGTTTGTTTTCAGCTAGTTTTCACTTGAAAATCATACAGTTTAAAGTTCTGGTTAGAAACTGGAATTATATCTACTTTTGCACTTTGCAAGTTGTTGGGGCGGTTTTATTATATGAACAAGCTGATCAAAAAGGTGGCCAAATACACTCTAATACAGGTTTGCCTTGTTTTAGAGGTATCTCTTAGCAAGCAGCTTTGCAAGAGAAAACAAGCTAAAATGAAATTGTACAGTACAACGCGTGTAGGTTTTCTTCCTAGCAATTTCTTCACTGTAGGCAATAATAATGGCAAGAGCAAAGCAGTAACATGATTTTTTTAAATAGGAAATGCACAAGAGATTGTTACCCTTTGGCTTTTTACTTTCGTACATTTGTCTTCTACATATATATTTTTAAAACAAACAACAAACAAACAACATTTCCTGTAATCATAACCCCAGGAGGGTTTGAAGCAGGGGTACAGTAAATGTTGTCTTGTATGATTGTTTCTGTGCTAAGAAAAAAAGATTTCCTCAAATGGAACACTGAATGGTTTTCCATTGATGGAAAATTATGTTTAGAAGCCTACTAAAGTAAAAAGCTGTCTAGAAAATATGGAAAGACTGAAAGAAAATTATTCAGATGTCTCTTTTATGATACTTAAGGTGGTAATTATTTTGTAGTCATTGCCTTATTTGTGAACTAATCCAGTCTATTTCTGGTTTAGCCAATAATGTTCTGTTTAGCAGTATATCCAGATTTGCTAAAGATCAGAAAAAATAGATGCGTAGTTTTATTCTTGCCTACAAAATCTATTATCATATCAAAATGAAATAACGCAAAGACGTCAAATTGGTTTGGCATATTCTGTCTTTAGTAAAATCTTTTGGAGCTTATTTATTCCTAATCTTATCCATGTATTTAATTATTCTTCACTTCAAATTTTTACATGAAACTTAGCATGTTTTGAGGCTTTTAGTTGCCTAGATTTCTTTTTCTCTTTTGCTACCATATTATTTTTCTGTATTTACTACTAGGATATCATTCCCAATTGAACAGATTTGCTTAAAATATTTACTGGAGGATTTGTCATTTCATGTGCCAGTTTTCCCAGGGCTCTGGATGGAGGCTGTCTTTTCCTAGACTTATTTTCTTTATCTTCCCTTTATTTTCCCAGGCTAAGCACTTCAAAGTTTTGATTCCGATTTGGATATGAACACTTACATGCCCAGATTTTTGTTAGTTACTCTGCCTTTGCTCCACTGGTGAATACTGTCGTTCTGAGACAAATTATTGATTTTGGGACTATATTTAGAGACCTCTTATCTCTAGTGCATCAGTCTCACAAAACAAGTTCATTTAACTCTATTTCTTATATTTGTTTATATAATTAAAAGGCTTTGTGAAAAGGAGAAGAACTTAATCTGAGGAGTTCAACCTCCATTTTGATAGATGCAATTCTCATTTTAATCCAATGTTTATTGATTTCTAAAATGTATCTTTCTCCATTTCCTGTAAGCTCTCTCTTTATTCTGAGGTTGTGATTCATACATCTTAGGTATTCTTCAAATCCTTTCCTTCCCCTTTTCCTCATTACATGCATTTTAGTTAGATTTCCTAATTTTAATTTAAAGGAGTTAGAAACCTCTTCCACATTCAGTGAACACAAAACATCTCTAGTTTGTCTCTTTCAGTTCTAAATATTTGACTTTTGGAAACTGCAAACCTTCTGCAGATTCAGTTTTGGTCCCTTTCAATCACATGTTTTTGAGGTGATGTATCAGAATTTTAAGGATTTCTTGTTAACAACTCTTACAAAGCAACATAGACATCTTTACCAAGCACCATGGAAATACATACCAGACAGAACTCCTATATGCTATCCAAATGGGATACAGGAAACTTAGGAAAAAAGATATTTAATTAAAAAGCAGGTACCTTCTAGTCTGGCAACATTTTTCCCCCACTGACAAGGGCTGTGTTTTTCTGTTGACTCTCCATATGAATAGAACTCAAATAATCCCACTATAATACTACACTAAATTTCCAGAACCATTTCTTATATGTTTTCATATGTGATTCTTAGGATTTTTGAAAACCTAAAGGTGCCATCATAAAATATGCACTAACCAAGGATCTCCTAAATGAATTATCACAGTTTATAACTTTTAAAAATTAAAAGAAAGTAAAAAAGAAGCATACATTCCTAATGTAATGTATAAGCTTCTGTTTATTTTTATACAGTCAGACACTCCTAGCAATATATAACTTGTCAGACCATAGAAAGAACATTACCATGGGGTTATTGTGAATATAATGTAGTAATTAAGATCAGTTTATACATTCCTCATAATATATTCCATTTGTAAGCAGAAGATTTCTTGATTTGTGTTAAAGGAAGAACCCTGTTTGTTTGTTTGTTTTTAAAAATATTTCTCCACTTTCTTGTCTAACATGTTCACAGCTGAAAGCAACACTGAAGACATGATCTCTTATACACCAAAATCAGAACCTATAACCAACTAACCAAACTAATGATCAGTGCTGTCTCTTTTTCCCGTCCCAGTTAGCACTACAGATCCCATCAGCCCAGATCAATTGATTACAATGTGTGTTGTGTGGTGCATAACAGAAGGATAAAAAGACATCTTTTACTTTGTATTCACTAAAAAAGCAGTATGACATACTGAAATGGCCTCTGCATAACACAGCAGCTTCTGCTGCTGAGTAGGCAGGCCGTGCTGCTGAACTAACTCGGGTTTTATTGTGGTTGATGGCTTCATTGCGAGGTATAATTAATGGTGGTAACGAACACAAAGGACGTGAATGTAGAGAAGATCATTGTGACTAACATTTACCCTAGGGAGCAGTTCATCTACTGTATTACTTCTTCTCAAAAAGTTGCCTAGGAAATAGAAACACAAACTTTTTGCCGAGGTAAGCATTTTGGTCTGCAGAAACGCTGCGGCTAGCTTACCAGAAGTGAATTTAGATGTCATGGACCTACATCTATTAGGTTATAACTCCTTTATGCAGTCTAGTGGTAAAATGAAGTGGATAACAAATGAAAGTAAAATCGGGATTGGTGTGAATTGGGGTATCCACTCTGAAGCCTGAAGTTCCCACACAATAAAAAGCTACAAAATAAATGTTATGTTAAAATATGGGCTAAAAAGGGCACCATTGTTGGTATTGTTGTTTCTTCACTGTCTTGGCATTACAATACTCTCTTTTACGCTCTCTAGTCTTGTGCGGGCTTCACTTCTCGTTCATTTCATACCGGATTCCTCTATTTCAGTGTAGCTCCGTGCCATTGTTTCTAGGTCTTCCCTTCTAACAGCAACGACGCTCAACTTTGAACAGGCTTGGTTTCTGCTTTCCCAAATTCCCCCCGACTCACGCACACGGTTATACTAATTCTTTCAACATCCTGCTCCTCTGCGGACAGGCTTTGTACACGTCTGTACGCTTCTGTCCTCTCCTCTCCTCCCGAGCCCCGCTGTAACACAGCTAGCACTTGCTCATGTGCGAGACCTGAGATGACGGGCCCTGACACTGAGCTCTCACACCGGCGTGCCTCCAAAGCCCCGTCACCAACCAGTTAGGCTACTAACCGCCAAGTAGGTTCTCAGGGAACCCTGGTTCTCTTGCAGAGAGAGATTTCAGGAACAAAAATATTGATAGCATGAACACTGTGCTTGTATTTTTAAAGTGTGCATCAGTAAGCTACTTTTTCAAGCACTGGCTGTAACAGAGAAAAAAAGGTGAATCACAAAATCAAATTTTAAAATGAATTGATCTGAGCTACTATTTTTTTTAAACAACCTACAATTTAAGCCTTTTTCAGGAGGAAAGGAAAAAAAGTCTGCTGAACGGTGCCCTGTGTGGGAGGATTGCATAACACCCACTTAAGTAAATTGGACATTAGATGCTTTATTCTTTCTGGCATTCAGACCCAGTGACTTAGAGGAGCATGGTAGTTTCATGTGGGAATATGTATGTCTTTATGCGTAGCAGCATAACTGATTTAATTACAAGCCATGCTACACTATAATCTTTTGGGGTGATATGGGTATGTCTAACACACTGTAGGAGTTAATGGAACACAGCTCATAATAAAAAGAAAACCTAATGTAGACAGAAGGGTGGAATTCTTCTTTTCTAACTTTAGGTTCCCAGTAGTTATCTAAAAATAATTTTAAGTCACTGCAGAAAAATAGACATTTTAGTGCCAGATTCATCTGACCTATTTTATCTGTCTACTTTATTATGAGATGAATCATGTCCAAAGAGTTCTGGGGTTTTTTTTCATTCTCTTAGTGGAGAACCTCATCAGACAGCTTAGATGTATGCATATATATTTTGCCAGATCAAATCGTAATGAGAAGGGACAGACAAACCTGAATTGGTTGAGTTTGTGTTAAGTTATTCTCACTGGTGGGGGAATTCTAGGGGGATGAGTGGGAGGTGGTGGACAGCAGTGACATAACCCATAAGTGGAATTTTAGTGTTGCAGAAAAGCGTTTAACAAAAATAGCCCTCACAAAGCCAACGTGAAAAGAGAGTCTGTCAGCCTTCCCAAACCAGCATTCAGCGGACACCAAGCGACCCTGCAAAGGCAGTGACTGTAGATGCCTGGAGAGAAATAGGGGTCTGTTCAAAATGAAGCAAGTTCAGTGATAAGTCACATAGAGAAGGAGATGTGTATCAGAGCCCTGAAGGCCCGAGGGGAATAAAGGCATCATCACGTGCAGTGAAAGTAAATGCTCTACTCAGTTAGAGCCGCTAAACAGGATGCACGTATCTTTATCTGTTACTTGGAGGAGTAGGTATTATTCATCCCGACTGACTAGCTAGAGGCTGAACTCTCCCTTTGCCTTGGTGGGAGGCAGTGGTAGGTGCTGCGCCTCAGGAGGAATCTTGGGCAGCTGGGTTTACTTTACCTTTGAAGGAAAACTACCTGCTGCTACTTTCCTACGCTGTAGGTGCTTGCCAGCGCTTTCACTGAAGCCATTTCTTTGCTTTGCTAACGTGAGCTGTGTTGCTGAGGTGAGGTAAGTTTCTGGAGAACATGGTGGGCCGAGGAATAACTTAAAATGCAAAGATGGTGTTAATGCCACCGCAGCTTAATTTGTTGTCATTTTCCAGCTTTTCCTGCTGCTATTTCCCCGCTTATGCATGTGAGGAAACATTTGCAAAGTCTCTGATAGTGATTATACAAATAACTCCCATTGGTGATTCACAGGAGCTGGCGGGAAATATTTAAAGCAAAGAGGAAAATAGTCAAATGTCTAAATCCGCAGGACTGAAAATTACACCGTGTCCTATTGGCTGTGTGGTAATAACCACTTTGCAGAGGACGAAGAGTCTTTTTCACAATAGATTTCAAAATTTCTCTTGGTTCCAGATGAGAGTGAAAATAGAATGTTTTAAGTTCATCACAAAAGAATATTCTCCTTTTAAAAATGTTCTGTGTGCTTTCAACACTGGAGTTAATTTCTTTATGATTGCCTTGTATTGTAACACAATGTAAATTTAAAAATGAAAGATTCAAAGACAAAAAATATTAACTTCCAAATGTCAAAATTGAACAATGGAACCAAATAGGAACTTTCTGTCCATTGTTTTGAAATGACATTTTGGAATAAAATGATGCAGCACCAAGTAGTTTGTTTATTTTTAACTCGTCCGTCTATACTGACAGAACAATCTCATACGTATTGTGACTTTTCTGTGCTCCGGAGCTTTCTTAGGGAGGGTTAGAAATTATGTCAGCCAAGAACAGGGGAAAGTGGACTGTGTCTTTACTGTTCTAGTTCAAATGGGAAGCTCCTGCTAAACTTTGGTTTGTAATTCCTACTTTCCTCGATGATATGTAGAATTCAATAAATCTGGCAAGACTTGGCATTCTCCTTAGTATTATTTACTGTCGTTGCCTCACTCTCTGTAAAATGACAGGATATAATTTTACCTGAAGGTCAATTTGTTGTTTTGGATAATTATAGTGATTCACAGCAAGATAGCATGGAGTACTCAGTCCTTTTACGTACTGGCAGGGCTCAGTTGCCAGATCAGATTCCTTAGCAGAAATTTTCTAATAGATTTGCTCATTCTGGGATTGAGATTCTGGCTCTGGGAAATAACACCTTTGTGGCAAATTTTCTAAGTTAAGTTTCAGATGCAAAACCTAGCAAACAAAGAATAATTATGGTCCAATAAGGGAAAAAGAAGTGATTAAAAAATATGTGATTTTTGTTATTTACACAACCTATGGTGGGGAGGGCAGAAGAAGATAAGTTATGCTTTCTGGTCCAATAAATTGTAATAATGTCCATTTTTTTATCCCAATAGCATTATTCCAGGATGTCTGTTTACTTGATATAACATGCTAGTGCTCTTTTTAAGGGATATTCTTAATTACAAAAAAAAAAAATTCTTGGGCATAATCCAATTAATTTTAGGATTTCTGCTTCTGCCAGGTAAATTATCTGTGTTTTTCTTTCTCAGACCTACACCCATACGCTTTTCTCATGTTACTGTGTTCTTCCTTTATATGAATGAGATAGTACTTCTATTTGCTGTTTTCATTATATGGTGCTACTTCTTATTAGTCAAGAGAATAACCAATCTTTTGATTTAAGATAGGTAGTGTTATTCTGCTCCTTAGACATTAAGACGACTACAATGCCAACTTTTAACCATAGTCCCTTAAACCTGTTCATTGATTGACTGACATGAGAGAAATTCAGTAGATTTCCCTCTGTTTCTTTGACCGCAGAAATCTCACTAATGGCCAAGTCCCAGGGAATGACAATTTTTAGTCAACTTCAGTATATCGTATGGGCATGTATGGGCTAGGTGGAATCTCGCTCTGCTTTATGAAGTGCTAAAGCTTTCATTCTTCCGTAGAGGAAAGAGTGCATTTTAATGGCTAATACCAATAAAAATAGATTTTTAGCTCTTCTCACTGAGGACAGAGATGGTCAGAAGAATGACATTACATATCTTTGGTATCTAAGCACTGTTTCATTGCCTTTTATTTTATGCAATGAATACTTAAAATGTCTATTCAAATGACAGTGTAATACATTTTAATGAATGTCAAATGCAGCTTTATCCAATATAGTTAATATTTTAGATGATAGCAGTGGAGTACTGTAGTCCATTTAAATGTGATTTTATTCAAGATGAAATTGAGAAATTTGCATTTAAATGCACTGTAATAGAAAAACCTACCAGTTGGATTCTGCATTCAGTTGCATGGATGCGAAATCTTTCTGGAACTTCGGTGAACTCGTGCAAGTCTGTCAGTGGAAATATCAATGCTCATCAGACCATTAATGTTCAGACTTTTCTTTAATTGCAGGTTTTGGAGATGAAATCATGTAATTAACCAAACACTTTCTAGTGAATAGGGATTCTAAAATATGATATCAGCTGAAATCTCTGGTACTTTTTATATTTAGAGTGTTTATGTTCTGAAGTCATGTCATTGCCAACAACTTCATAAGCTCTTTACCAAACTTAAACATTTTCAAAATATCAAAAGCTCTTTTTATTAGCAGTAATGAAGTTTCAAAAGAAGCGAGCTTCAGAGATGCAATCAACTGTTTTCAAAATCATTGCTAATTGAAAGGATTTTCCTCTGGCTTATGTCAGAGACATTGTTAATATGAGATCTGTTAAAAAGAGTATTTAGAAATCATTCAAACAATCCCTAACGTTTCCCATTTTTATATCTTTAAAAGTGTTAATCATCAAACAAAACTCTGAAAATGGGATAGATTTCTTTCTACTGTTATGCCCAGGAGAAATGAAGTCTAAAATCAATATTCAAAGAACTATCATGGCTTTCACTCAACAGAGCAAAAACCATAAATGTAGTTTAGTGGATAATATCAAACTGACTTTCATCTTTGAAGAGGTGTTTTTTGCCTACATCAAGTAGGAAGCAGGACACAGATAAATCAAATGGCGTATGCACCCTGCTGCTTGATGTTTATACTTAAAGATATACTGCTATTTCTTTCTTCCTTCTTCATTGTAACTCTGAAAAACTGTATAATGAGTTTAAGAAAAATATATTAGAGGATTGTACAGGATACCTTTCTGCCTCAAGAGCTACTGTTCGGCATACATTAATATGCTTAACAAAAAACTTGAGAATGGTCGGGAATGTCCATAGGAGCATGTAAAACTTTTTTTGAATATATATTTTTAAAACATCTTCGTACAAACAGTTTCCTTTGCCTTTACAGTTTAGACAGTTGTAGGTGCTTAGTAATTTAGGGAAGCAACAAAAAAAAAAGTGAGCTAATTAACTTTCAGTATCCTCAGTCTAAAAAATTCAGCCAGAAAATCCGTAAAACATCTGGTATAGAAAATCTGACTTCATAAGAGCTTCCTTACTATTTAAATGACACGTTTGGTGTGTGTTCCTGAAATAGAACAGGTTCTTTGAAGGTTAAAATTAATTTGTGGTTTTGATTATTTTATGTAGGGATGGCAAAACCGACTTCTGGACTTGGTTTCCTTAAGTAAACCAGAGTGAGGTCAAGTATAGAATAAGCTTCTGTTTCACAAGCCCTCCTCCATGTGGGAATTCATGTCTAATATTTATATTCCTCTTAATTGCTATACACTAATTGTAGTATCCATTAAACCTGGGTTTAACTTTGGCTTCCAAAAGGAGTTTTTGGGGGGTTTGGGGATCTAAAATAAAATTTAGGAGCTGTGACTACATGCATCTTCTACACTTAGAATATTTTTAACTATCTTGGTGGAAAGAAACCTGAGAGTTTTTCTTTTGATTCTATAATATGCAGCATTATAAACTATCAGAAATTAGGTTAATTTCACAGCATTTATTAGTGAAGGCAGTATCACAGAGCAAGTACACACCTGTTTACTCAGCCTCTGTGTTGATGCTGGTAGGAAAGAAATTGTTTCTCTGTGACCTTCTCTGTGGCAGCCTCTGTCTGTTATCAGGTTGTATACTGAGGATGGGGAGGTTAGGATTAGTGAATTAGTGATACCAAGTATTGGAAATAGATTCAGAAAAGATGATCTTGTAAATGAATTAATAGCATCAAAAAGCAGGAAGGGGCTGCATTTTTAAAAACACAAGTAAATTGAAGCTGTATAAATTGATTTAAAGCACTGTAACATCTAAACATTTTCTCAGCTTTCTTCCCATTTTGGAGGTTGGTGTTGTGTTTCATATAGTTATCGTCTCTCTTCATTACCAGAGAACCGACGCTCAACGCTCTTTATCAAATTACATCTCACTGACTTTTTTTTTCCAGATATTTTGACATATTGCACCACCCATCCACCTTTTCCTTTTCTTCTTCTTTCTTCTGTATAATTACTTCTCCTTATTGACATTTCAATTATGAGACTCTTCCACCAAGATTATACACATAATTCAAAATGGGAGTTCTTTCTTGAGCTTCAGTCATAAACCAAAAATCATAAATGTGGACCATTATGCTTCCAGGGAGCTCCATGAACTTTTGCTTGTGCAGTATCAGTGATTAAAAGATCCAATTTTTTTCCTGCTTGCTGTATTGGGCCAACGTAGAGTTACTTCTGTAGGATTTTCACAAGACATTGTAACACGTGTGAAGAGCTTCACAGAAGAGAGAAGAAGGGTAATATTAAGAAGCACCAGAGGCTGGTAATAAGTAAAAGAATAGCTGTAGTTTGAAGAATTTGTGGGAGAGCTGCTCATGCATATACAGTCTACAACATCCCTGGTATTTAATTTGAACATGTAGCTGTATTGTTTGTTAGACTCTGACTTTACACTGCATGCTGTATATGTTAACTTCACCGTCTGTGAATTAAACTGTGAATAAAAGTCTCTGATGGATATTCAAAGATTAATGTCGTAAATCTGAAGGAGGCTTCACTTTCCAGTTATGCTACCTTTCTAATTGGGTTTTTACATTTCTCACAGCACATTTCTAAAAAAAAAAAAAAAATTAATGCAGAAATGCTGTCTGTTTTTCCAGTATAAATCAGGATAATTTATTCCTCATTTTTTCTTCTGGATAAAGCCTTACCTTCTCAAATAAAATCATATATGTATCCTAATGAATAACAGTAATAATAACAGTCATTATTTTTATTACTGGTAGCATACAGTTGTACCAGAAGGCAATCTTATTTCTTCCCTCTATTTTCTGTCTTCTTATCCCTTTATCAGGGATTTTAAATTGATTATCTTGCTGATATAACCCTGGAATACAGTAGGTAATTGGACCTGTATTAGTAATTACAAAATTGCATATATGATTAAGATAGCAGTAAATAATAGCTCTAGCATTTTTGGCAAGAATATGACAGATTGCTGCCGATTCAAGTTTGTAAAGGAGAAAGATCTTTTTGTTCTGCTGGAAATATTGACAGTCACCATTACCTGCCCACCCTTCCCAACTTTATGATATTATACTAGATTTTCTAACAATGAAGTCTAATTTGATATAGAATTTTGCTATAAAAAGTCACATGCCTGCTACTGAATCTTGTATTTGCAGCCCATTTTGCCTTGTAAATAGTTTAATATTTCCTAGTTGCCTCTTCAAAGGGTGCTGAAGTTACAGAAATGAGGGTTGTTCTGTATCTCAACATGTAAAATCGGTGCACGACTTTCAAACACAAAGCAAGCTCTCTAAATGTGTCTCTAATGGTCGCTGCACTGTAGCATCCTTCTGAAGTTCACTGACAGGAATTGCATTTCCTCTAGTCCCCTCCCTGTAGTTTTTACTCGGTCTTTACTTGTATAAAACTCCCATTGTTAACTATAATGAGAGCATTTGAACTAATGTAGGTGCTGCAATATCATTACTCCTTTATTAGCCATAAATATTCATCAATACCTCTTCAGTACTTACGCCTTAAAAAATGTAACTCACAGCACGTTTTTGCTGCTTTTATTGCTAAACCGCTTAAAAAAAACATTAAGCTTATTCCTGGTGTTCAAACTAAAGCTGAAAGAATAATAGTTTTCTTTCAGTTTGGTGGGTGAATTGCAAAACTAGGAGGAACTTAGTTCAAATGGAACCAAACTATTTTTAGGACTATATTTTACAAAATGGAGAAGTATAACAATGCTCATTTTTCAGTCAACTTGAATTTTTTATTCAAGTTGCCATATTAAGTATGCAAAAGCTATTAGCAAAAGAATAAAAAATGAAATGGAAAAAATATGACTTTGAAATGAAATGTTGAAAAGTTTATTTTAAATTGTTTTGATATTTCCAAATGAATATTTATTCTCTTTTAAAATCTCTTTTAAACGTTTTCCCTTTTCCGTCTGGCTAACGTTACTTGAAAAATCATCTGTAATGGTTAATGTCTTCTCAAATCTCCACTTTTTGGGAGAAACAACTCCTAGCTTGCCTAGTGCTAGCAAAGCTTTGGAACGCTTATGATGTAATATGAATGGCTTCTACTCCTGTGGAAGTTTGATCCTTCTACACACTGAATAGGAATTTACATGAGATTTCAATATTCTTCTTGTATGCCTGAAGAAATTTACAAGAATAATTTTTTTCAGTAAGGTTTAGTATACACTGACTCTCTAGGTTTTCATTTGATGAAATATAATAGAGAAAAATACTGAGAAATTGAGTTAGCTACAATTTATGCACAGAATTCTAAAAACACTTATAAAATAATCAAAGACTCCATGTAAATTTAGCTGTAGGAATGATTAGCATTAGATAGGCTGGTGGGAATTTTTTTCCTAGGACTCTGAACAACCATACTGCAAGAATTTACCTTAGAATTCAAAAACTAAATTACAAACATTCCACAAAAATTTCCCATTTCCACAAACATTTTCCCTGAGCATAATCTTTGGCTCCTCTGCAGTGCTCAGGAAGGCAAAGCTCACCATTTTTGTGGAGGTAGAAGGGGAGTGCACCGGGCGGACAAGGCTGTGCTACACTGGGAGAGGCAGGTCTCACAGGCTGATAATATTTTGGAAGAAGTGACCATTAAAAAAACATGAAATCACTAACTCTGATATTCTGTTTATATTCAATTTCTGGCAGTTTTCAGCAATTGTGCTTTCGAATAACAAGTATGAGACTGTTTTTCCCGTGTGAGACTGTTCTCCACTAATCCCAAAGGCTATGAATTACTCAATATTACTTAGTATGATAAGTAGATTAATATTTTGAATATTTACTGTACTCTCCAAAACTTTCCATAAAAATATTTATTTTGCTGATTCAATTTCTAATTTAACTTCTTAAAGTTGAAGTTCTTAAAGTTTTATCTTAACTTTCCAAACTTGGTTTTTTCCCTTTCTGTGTGTGTGTGGGCGCACATATGTGTGTGTGTGTGCGCGCAGATATCAACATGCCTAAACCAAGATGTCTTCTGCTTGTGAGGAAATCTAGATCTCTGCAATAAGAAGTCCATACAGTGATTTGACCCATCATGCCACATATCTCCCTGTAACCTTCCTCAAAGCTTAGCTGTCGTGCAGACTCTGACGTGATTTCCTGATTTTTGCCTTTTGACTCATATGCTGTCTTATTTCGTTAACAGTCTTGAATGAAGTGGTTTTTCCCTAGGGACCAAATTCTACTCTGTAACAAATTTTAGTCTGCGTAAATCACATGAGAGTTCTCTGTACTAGTTACTTTTTATTTATACCTGTGTTGATGCCAGATAATCTAATCTGGAAAGTTTGATAAAAAATTTTGAATTATTACATTGTGTGACATAACTTAAAATCCATCTGGAAGTACGAAGATTGCAAATAACTGTTTGTTACAACTTAAGCCCCTAGTATACCCTCCTTTGTTCATTTTTAGACACCTTAGCATTTGTAATCACAAAGAAAGAAACATTCTACAGATCCCAAACTATAAGACAATACTTTATTCATGTCTAGGAATCAAAGGACCCATTACTGAAACAGATGTCCTGGGCTTATCAAGTTGCTGTCCTGCTAGTGCAGACTGTCACGTGGTATAAATCAAAGAGAAGCAATGCATAGAAGCATCCAGTTTCTTTGATGCATGGCTGCTCTGATCCAGGTGAAAGCAGGGTATCAAAGTCTGGCACTGCCTCAATCACTGGACTTTTAGAGAAAGGATGAATAGTGAGTACTTTCGCCCCTTCCTCTGCTTCAGGTTTTGAAATCTGGTTTTCTTTTATTGTTTGGTTGTTTTGTAGTGATTATTTGGCAGAAAATACTCATCCAGCATGGCTCAAATTCACAGAGAGTTTTAGAAATCCCCAAACTGCTGTTCTGGTAAGAGATTATTCAATCCTTCCCCCACTTCTTGCCTCTTCCAGTTTCAATGACATTTTGCACCGGGAGGTGCTGGTTTGTTATGATCCCAGTAAGAGAGGCACTCAGACTCTGTTAAGGCATCATTCACAATGCTATTCTTTAGAGCTAACACTGTAAGAAGAGAGTAACATGGGTAATCTTACATCGCTTTAGATGCTGGCAGCCCCAAGCAGTGTAGCATTGAAGAGGACTCTGACCCACGTGCAGCATGCCATGCAGACCCTGGCAGAGAGTCTTCCCTTTGAGTCATTCAAGTGATTATAGGATTTTCTTATAAGGCAACAGCTATATTCATCATTTCTACAGTCAAAGCAGAAATTACATTCTCATGAGAACTTCTTGCTGCAGTTAGATAAAGACCAGGCCAGGCAGGTGGTGTAATTGCCGATACCAAGTGGGTACGAAGTTACGACGAGCCGGCGGAGTTTGTCCTGCAGCCAAGGGCTTGTGCAGCACTGCCCAGCACAGCACGGACCTGGGCGTGCTCAGGTTAATGTTACGTGGATCGCTGGCTCCTCCGTGTGCAATGGTCTTCCAGGCAGGGTCACTACAAATGGTCAGACAGCCCAGCCTTACTGCTCTACTTACTTTGTTGACAAGAAATCATGGTTACAGGTTGTGGGCGCAGCTGCCCCCTGCCATACAAGAACCTTGACTTGTGACACTATTAATTATCTATGATATTTAGCTGCAGATGAGCTCTTTGCCATTTTCATGGTGCTGCTCTCCTTTTCTGTGTGCCATTGGCTGGTGGTGGAGGGCAATAAGTAGAGTCTGAAGTGACATGGGAACAGAAATTAATTAATTCCATCTCTCCAGAACATACAGAAAAGAAATTCTGTCATATCCTTGATTTGTTTCCAGACACATTCTTTTAAGCAAGAAAATTTCTGTGGAAAATGTTAGGAAATGATCTTTATATGTGTCCATATGTATGCCATTGCTTGATAGTGGCAATGCAGTACCAAACCACTTAATCTTTTTCCTACTCTGTAAAGCTTTTTAAGATGGCCACATTTTCCTAGTGTAAATCTTTACATTCACGTGTTTTCTTCATCTTATGTAATGATGAATTATTTGCTTGGAATAATGTGGGGAGCCTATCTCTCCATGGCGAGGATAACATATAGATTCTACTGTGGTATGATTAAGGAACTAATATTAATGCATATGTTTGCAACACTTCTGTCTTCCTCTTACATTTTGAAAATCAAAGTGCCTTTTCTGGAACACTAATGGAAAAAGAACAAAAGAAAAGCAAGCATAACCAAACTGTAAGATAGTTTTGAAGTCTACCAAAATATTCGCAAAAAGCTATTTGCAGCCGTCATCTAGCTCAGAGCATTAGTCACGTCAATAATGTTAGTCAGTGAGGGACGTTTTTCAGTAGTGTTCTAGGAACTTGCAGTAGGACCTCTTACTTTTATTGCCTCTGTTGAAAAATGAGGCCAGAGTTTCCTTCAAACTTTTTTTTTCCTTTCCTGATTCACTTTTTCAACTTTACTCCAGGCTTTGATTGTTTAGATACGTACACTTTTTTTTTTTTAATGGAGTGACAGCCCCCAGGATCTCTTCACATATTTCTTTTCTATTTCTACTGTAAAACATCCTGAGATACTGGATATTTTTTCTTGTTGGCTAAAGACTAAAGGTTTTGTTTTATCTTTATATGTATTTTTTAATCATCTTGCTCAAATTAGGTATACTAAACAATTTGTTCATCTTTCCACTATCTTTCACAGTTATTAACGGAATCTATACACATCACCTGAGAAGCACAGCTGATAAAATGATTTGCCCATACTCAGGAAAAGTAGATAAATCTGAACTAAATGAAGTCTCTTGAATCCCAGTGCAGTGAGGCTGGTTTAGTCCTGATCCTGGCTGGAATGATTTAATCTCGTGATCCTTCCAACAGCCTGTGTTTGGTGTTTTTTTGCCTGTACTATAAAGATTACTAAAACAATATTGTTCTAAAATGGATCTTTTAACAACGCAAATCTTTCATAAGGACTATACCCTTAGATATAGAATGTTCTAATAATTGGATCGCATTTCATGGATCATTGCGAACATCGTAACAAGACTGCTTTCTTCCCGTTGTATGAATTCACAGCTGCAGATAATAAACCCAAGTCATCCCATGCCATGAACTTTCACTAAGAGTGAGCTGAAGTACCAGGTACACTGCGTAAGGAAAAAGTCCTGACATTGAAAAACTTGCATGAAAAACTATCAGAAAATCACAGGGCTTAAGTCACTTCTGTTTCTCATTTCCAGAGTCATGATAGACTTAGTTTTCATTGGAAACAAGACATGTACATGTACAAACACAACCTGTCTAGACAGTGCAGCTCATTTTGGGGGAAACAGATTTTTAAACATGTACCTGTCAATGTAATGCTATAAGATAAAACCTTGGGGATCCCTGGAGGCTTCTCTTGTAGATGCTTCACTGTTCCAAAGAAAGCGTTTTGTTTACTTCTTCTCAAACCCATCTCTATGTTTTGAAGATTACCAAGCTGACAATATGACATGCTGCATTAATTTAAACTCCTGTTTACTGAAGAAACTAGCACTGCACATGCTTATAATGGCAAAAAGGGGGAAGAAGATCGCATGTCTGGATATCTATCCCCAGCAAATGTGATTCTTTCTAAACTAAGCATAACATTACTAGTAGTTTTTAAAATGTAATCCTAGAAAAGTGATGCATTCTAATGAAGTGATTTCTTACCGGGATATAAAGCATCTGATAAAGTCAGTTATTAAGTGTATTCATACCGTATTCATTTCAGCAGGAGTACAATAATCAACATTTTTTGCAATCAGATTCTGTGGTTTCTGTCAAGATTAGCAAAAGTTTTTCTTAGATTTTTGTCAGACTTCTGTGCTTCCTGGCATCACTGAAGATTGGAACAGAAAGTGTTTTCACATTATTTAAATTCCAACCTCTAGAGAAGAGGGAAATAAATATACAATATTGTGACAGAAGATTTTGTTAAACCTCATCTTGGTTTTTCTTAAAACTGTGCATTCAGAAGGTTCAACTAAGGTATTTTAGTAAGAGAACATTAGAAAAAATGCAAGGAATTAAGGCAGTTCGTAAGAATATGTAGGAATAAAAGTTACAGCATCATTAATTCTTCATGACTCTGATGGAAGATACACTTGCAAAATGATTGTTCAATGAGTACTATAGTGCATAGCATAAACGATGGGAAGGAACATCAGTGCAGGAAAGTGAAAAAAAGCAATCAAGGGAAAGTATTTCCAAATATTTACACTTGCTGTTCTGGTGTGCTTAATTGACTGTCTTTCAGTGTTCTCAGTGCCAGACAGAGGCAGAAATTACAGGAGCAAACGTTGATTTCTTAACAACTTGTGACACTTCAGGAGGGAAATAGATGTTCTCACACTTCGTGTAATGCATTGTTAGAACAAGATGTATTTGAAAAGAGGGAAATGAATGAAATAGTCTGAATCCCCAGAACTTCATTCAGAGTAACTGGTATATTGTTACTTTGAAAAACTAGGGGAGAGCATCAGTGTTGTACTGTAGACACTGGGAAAACTGGGGATGTGGGGCCTCAAGCTGCATTGTCATAAAGATGTGAAAACTTGTAGGGAAATGTTTTCCTCCTGTTACCTGTATTATAACAGGCAGCAGTTCCGATGTTAAAGCTAGATTATTTGCTTTTGCAAGTAAGTTATTTATTAAGATTTTGCACCTTCCAAAAAAAAAGAATTATTTAAAAAGGTCAAGTTACAGTAGGATATCTAGTAAGATTCAGGTTTCAACAGCAACTGATTGACGATGAAGACATGTTGGTATCTTGTAACTTAAATAAAGGGGTGGTGTTTCTGTGCAAGGACCTGGGACTGGTTCCTTGAAATGGCAGTCTCTCAAATGCACTTAAGTGAGAATAGATATATGAAACATCTGTGATATGACTGTGAGATTTTTCCATCGATGTTGTTGTGAGAGAAAATAAGTAGAAAACCTTATTTTGCATTTAAAATCAGTAAGAATAAACACTAAACCCTTTTTGGCAGCATTACCGTAGCTACTAAGAGTGCTGTACCCGTACATGAGAAGTTAAAGAAACACTAGGTTAGACTATATTTTTGAGTGGCAAGTGTTCTGGCAGGACAAGACACTTTGAGGGCACAAATTCTCGTAGCTTATCCAGATTTTTCTATTTGAATAGGAACCTCATATAATGAGTAGTTGTTTCTCAATAAAATCACTATTTTTGAAAGAAAAACAAAGAACGCACCCACGCACCGACTATCTTTTCCCCTTTAGACATCAGAGTCCTGAACATGTAACTGAAGTACCAGGAATTAGCAGATAATCTGACTACCTTTGAATACAGAAGCCTTGCAGTGGGCCTGCTGTCAGTGACATCAGACATTTCAGAGGCTGTTCACTGAGGATGTTTGATTCTTAAAACTTATCAGTCTGGGATCATTTGCTGGTTTTATTCAGTAGATATATGGATTGTGAAGAACAGCGGTGTTGTGGGAGAGGTGTTATTGGCCTGTATGTACCTGAGGCGGGGTGCTTTTAGTTGTCAGCTCCACCCCACGCTATCTGTGTGTCTTAATCTCTCTTTACTTTTGTCCTACCTTTGTAAAGGGGAATAATAGTCATTTGTTTTTCCTGGTTTTGCTCTTGCAGGCACAGATCATTAAAGTGATCGTTGGGTATTTTTGCAGAGCTTGAGTGTAGGAGATGAAAGGATGTTGGCTCACAGACCTCTGAAGCTTTTGTGAGAAGACTGTGGAAGTATGAGGTGGAAAGTCTGATATCTGCCCAAGTGTACTTGGATATTTTTTATTAGGGAGCTGTAAAAAATCGAGTTGTCCTCTCTGGAGGGAACTTCACCATCCGTTTCTGTACAGCCTTTCTGTATGCTCCTCTACACGCACAAGCCAATTCACATTGCCACCCCCTTCATCTTGCCATGCTTCCTTAGTAAATATGTTCGCTAGTAGGTCATGATTTTTTGTCTTGCATTTGTGCATATCAGGAGTAGTTCCAGTGAAGTACAGTTTAATATGCTATATTAAAACCAGCATAATGAAATCAGATTATCATTCTTTAGCTGATGCCTTTCACTTTGTCGTCTGTCTTATCTTTTATTCCTTATCTTCCTATGTTACGAAGATGAATATTTTGTAATATTTTGTTTTCTACTGTCTTTTATTAGCTGATTCTTCTTTCCTCCTCCTTCTCTTCTTCCACCTCTTCCCTTTCTCAAGCTTTGCTTCAATAAATTGGAACTCCTTTTTTACTATCTTATTTAGATATCTAACTCTCAAAATGTATCTGAGATAATCACTTAATCTTCTCTGTACTGATACTTTTCAACTGTAGCTCTTTCACCCACAGCCTGAAATTACTAATCATTAAAAACATCCCGCTTGTTTAAACTCCCCAGTCGTTAGCTTTTACATAGAACAAAAAGGAGATGTAAGAGTTTCTAAGCTAGGTAATGCAACAGACAGCAAGAAAAAAAGCCCATCCTCTTACCCTGTGCAATGAACCCATTGCAAACAATGGGGTAAAATACATTCTGTACCAAAAATAATGAAGTATCTTGTCATACCTCTTATTATTGTGGAAAACAAGATGTTTTGATGAGTTATGGTCATTTGCCTTCTGTGAAGTCACAAGTTAGACTGATCCTACCAGGATTAGAATTGTTATTTGTAATCAAATTGCCAAATTAATGAGGTTATTTGAAACCATGATAATAAATTTATATTGATAGATACTGGGAATTTCACATGATAATAGCTCATCACTGGTAAGGAGAAAAAATATTATAAGTACTATGAATTAAGAAAGAATCTAAACCAAGTTGTTTTATGAGTGGCAAAGTAGAATCTGATCGCTGATCATCCTGTTCATAATGAAAGACATGCTTCTTTAGGGCTAGATTTCAGCCTCTGATTTTCAGCTTACTACAGCACAGCAAGATCAAAGTAGGATTACTATAACACCAATGCTAGATAGCAGGCATTAAAAAATGTAGGAAACAACAGTCATTATGCATAGAACAGACATTCGTCCCCTGATATGAAAAAAAGGTTATGATGTGGTGAAAAACAATGTTTTTGAAAAATTGATATAGTGTCAGACAGGAAGTCTCATATGAACATTTGCACTCAGACCATGAATTATAATCGCAGATTATGAAAGAATGGAGCTCACACGTGACTTCTCTTGATTTCTGCTTTGTTTTCAAAGTGCTGTTGGCCAAGAAGATAACAGAAAGGCACCGAGTGAGTTTTGTTTACACAGGAGAACTTTCCTAGTCAGACTAATAAAATGCTGTTTGCATACTTTTATTAAAAATGTGACCTTATAGAATGTTCACTTAAACTGCACCCTACCTGAAGTAAACCACGGTGAAAAGGATTATTGCTCATATCAGTAGGGTATTTTACACAAGTTAATGTATGTCACCTAAATCTTGAGGACAGTCCAAATGCACCTGCTTACCCACTGGGAAACAGAACTATCTAAGGCAGTGCTCTTTCATTACAAATTTGTGTCATGTGGACAATTTTGTGTTTGCCATGGAGTAGGAAGGGTCACAGTCGCGCCCAGTGACTCGTCTGTGGTGACTTGTTCCTTTGTGATATATTTCTTCATGGCTCTTCTTAGTTTTAGCACAGTTGAAGAAGGGATTAGGTCAGAACTTGGTATTTACATTAATTTAAGACTTTTATGCCTAAAAATATTTTGTATGTATTCATAGCCTAGAGGATTTTCTCCCGGTAGATGTGTCTCTTGTAGGACTGTTCAGAACACCTCAAGAAATCTCTAACTCAGATAAAAATATTCTCCATAGGTACTCTTTCTGTGTAACTAATCAGTAAAGTTGAATTCTAAGGCTAGAAATGTGATGGTTTTGTTTCCTCTAATCCTTTCCAATTTCCCATCATATAGATACAGGGGTTGGAGGGTAAGAGAAAGATCTTTCTATTGTCCTTCACTGCTCTTTTATTTCAAAGTGGACATTTCCTATTCAGCAAGATTGGAGCTATTTTATTATTGGATTCTTCTGGAAAACAATAACAAATCTATGTATGCTCAGGAGTCCTTCAAACATGTTCGTTTCAGAGAAGCTAGTCCTCATAGTATATAGCTACCTTTGACTTCGTGACAGGGAATCTTTTATGTCATAAGAATTGTATGCAAAAAATGCAGAACTGTAGATAGGTAAAAATTCTCCAAACCCACCAAAAACTTTATGCTGAACTTGGCTTCTCCTCATATAAAGAATCAAACCCAGTCATTTAAGCAAATTTACAAGAAAACTAAGGCCAGCCCCTATTTTGACACGGGCTGTAAAACCACCCACTGCTCTCATTGTATCGCATGTCCTTCCTGCACTGAATCAGCAGCATCTCTTGTCACTCTCTTCAAAAAAGGTTTGCAGCTGCAGGTATTTTTCAGCAGAACAGGGTATGAGTAAGGGACAATGGGAGGGAGGCCTTTGAAAAGTTATAAAAAGAAAGAGAAAACAAAAGGGAGAGCAATGAAAGAAGCAAGCAGAGAATACAAAACCAAAGGCACGAGGTGGGCTGGTGGGAAATAAAGAAAATTGCACGAGTGGGAAATGATTAATTTTCTGTCAGTTTATAAAAATAGGTAGTGAATCTGGAAAGGAATCATAATGGAGCCAGTGTAGGAAAACTCATGCATGTTTTTTGTGAAGGAACATAAAGAGAAATGAGTTCAGTTCTGACACGCAGGCTCCCTAACCCTGGGCTAGCCTCTCCGTCTGTGTGTAGCACCTCTGTGCAAAATACTGAAAAAGGCAAATGAGTCCAGAGGCAGTTACTCTCCATCTCTCTGCTATTTTGCTGCAAAGTGTTACATTCTCAGGAATAGTGACACAGATGGGCACTCGGGAAAATATTTCTATAATTCTGTCTTTAAGAATAGGAACTTGTTAGAGTTTTTTTCTTAATAAGAGCTCAGAAGCAACCCATCTGAATACGTTTGCAACTGAATCACAGAATTCTTATGTTAATTTGTGCAATTTACCTTATCTTCTTCTGTTTCTTAAGTTTTCCTTAAATCAAAAAACTTAAGCTTTAAAGATCATTATGTCCTATTGTTCTTCAGTGTTGCTGGTATGTTTGATTTATGTTCTTTTAAATTTGTCCCATGTTTAGTCCTCCTTGAGGAGCTGAATGAGAACCCCAAATAAAATGTGACCTAGTCGCAGGACTATCAGAATCATAGCTGGACACGGGATTACAGGAGAATGGGGACAGTAGCGTGAAAGAGGAATCACCTGAGCCATCATGTCCAGGACTGAGTACTGTCTTGGATGTAACACTGCAGCGTCACATCAGGTGAACTTGTGTTATGGGGACCTCACTTGCAAAAGCTGACGGAAGATAAATACACACCTTTCAGCCAGCAAGGAACACACCGGTCTTGTCTACATGTCCTCTTTCCTCTTGCAACTCAGAACTGATTTCATGACAGCGTTGAAAATGTATCAGGCCTTTATGTTATGCCAGGAGAAGACAGCACTCCCAGGAGCAAGTGCTGAAGTCTATTACATAGAGGTATTACATCCCTAAATTATATCATGGCAGGGATTGACCATCATGGCTAGGACATAAAAATGGTTTTAATTTTAATATAATGTGTTTCAAAGCATCTTGAGAACCTACTCACAGAGAACGCTTCACACAGAGTATCTTTCTTTGACAGTTTGTCTCCTTTTTGAGCTCTAAGATTTTCTCTTTCATCTCTTTTTTAGTTTTTATTACCCCTTGATTTATTTAAAGTATGTATATGAAAAGACAATGATGCCTTCTGAAAAAGAAAAACATGCAATACCTTCGGTTAACTCTGCCACACGATCCACAGTTTGCTGTCAGTTTTTCTTTATTGTGTGTTTTTCATTATACCCGTTACATTGGTTTTTACCATTGATTCTAGCTCAGGCAAGAATTTAAATGACTGCTAATTTAAGAATGCTAATTTAAGAATGTGGTGAGTCCCTTTTACTGCAGAATAACAAACATTTGCTTGAAACTAAGTATCTGCTAAGTGCTGTTGTGAAGCTGTGTTTGAGGCCGAGCTCTTTGTTAAGATTTCTTTTAAATACTACCTAGGAATTCAAAGACAAACATAGTTCTTTTCATGCAGAAATTTGAGAAATTAAACTCTAATAAATCCAGAATGAGCCAGTGTTCCTGGATAATGTGTATTAAAAACAAATGGGGACTAATGGAAGCTATTCAGTATCTTGAATTCTTGGTTTGATGAATGTTTCTGTTAGGATGAGTTTAAATAAAATTATTTATTTTGTGGAACTCCCAGCATTATAGGATCAAAGGCATCTAAGTATTACATATATTAGTTGAAAGAAATAAAAGCTGAGAACGCTTTATTTTTTAAAAATAAAAAAACTATGAAATTCTTTCTTGTATGAAAACAGCAGAATTTAAATTTGATGCATATGTCCTGTAAAACACACCATCGTTTGTATGTAAAAAGAAGAGCAGGATAGCAAAAGTCTGTTAATATCATTTATTTCAATCCTCCCTAAACTACGGGATGAAAATGTCATAGAATCATAGAATTGTTTAGGTTGGAAAAGACCTTTAAGATCATCGAGTCCAACCGTTAACCTAGCACTGCCAAGGCCACCACTAAACCATGTCCCTAAGCTCCATGTCTACACGTCTTTTAAATACCTCCAGGGATGGTGACTCCACCACTTCCCTGGGCAGCCTGTTCCAGTGCTTGACAACCCTTTCGGTGAAGAAATTTTTCCTAATATCCATTATTCCCGTCTTGTCTTTGGCTTCAAGTGGCTCATTCAGGTTTTTATTTTGTATTCATTAATTTCTCCGTGAATGTAATCATTCAATTTTGTGACCCCAGTACTCCTTTTATTCATGCTGTGAACTTCTATTTATCTGTTAGAAAATAGGTGATGAATCAGAAGTCAGTTCACCCTTAGAAAAATGAGGCCAGTTCCTTGAGTTCATTTATGACATCTCAGATTTTGAGCAAATTTTGAAAAAGACAGACAATTAGTGTCCTGGCAGCCAAGAAGTAATTTGAACAGAGGTTGTTTCCAGTCAGCTGGATATCTGAGAAATGCTTCATTACTTCATGGCCTCACAAAGCAAGTGACGGTAGTACATTATACTATGAGGATGTTATAAGACTGCTATTTTTCTAGAGTTATTATTTGCTATTATATTAGAGAAATATTGATTTAATGATAGCATATTTAAGCAAGCGCACAAGTATTTTGGAAAGAGTGGTTTCTTACTACAGCATCGCAGAAACTGTACCTATCTTTATAGAACTTCCTCAAATAGTATAGATTATACTCAGCAATCCACTGTGAGATGTTGATAAAATCTCTTACTCTCTTTCTGTTCCTTACACATCTGGAAAGGAAGTTCTTTCATTTGTAACTCTGCAGAATTAAATTTTAATCTTTTGAGGTAGAAACTATCCCTTATTGCACAGTGGGACTGGGACTACCTATCCTGACTACTGTTTCTGAGAGATACTGTGGTACAAATAATTTAGTAATAAAAATACACTTTTAATTAAAGCAACTTAGTCATATTTACTTGTACATATTCCACATCATATAAATTGTGGACCTGAACCATTGCAAAGTGAGGTAATGGGAATGTAAGCATCTGCTAGCATAAACGTTATTCTTAGAATATTGAAATTTAATTGCATAGACTGAGTTCTTTATGCAAAACATTTCAAGCCACATTGGCTGTTCTCACACTGACAAATACTAGGTGATGAGAACAGGCAATAAAAGATGGAAAGATATGTAACAAGGGCAAGAAAAGAGGAGGAAACATCTGGAAATTCAATTTGTGAAGGAAAAATACAATGAAAGAGCGTTAATATGAAAGTGTAATCGAGAAAACTAGAAGGACTGTCATAGTTAATATGACAGCATGTGTATATTTTTTGTATAATATTTTTAAACTTAATTTAAAATCCTTATAACCACTTTTGAAGGAATTCTTGATTCCTTACAGTTCCACTCTGAATGTACCTACCAAAGTCTGTGAACAGCAACCAAAGTTCATTTCATCGGGGCACATGCTGCTTACGTTGAAGAATCTTGCGTTCAGGAAGTCAGTCATGCTCACAGATAAGGTTCAGCAAAACCAAAACCTTTTTCCAGTTCAGAACTGGTACACTATTTTTATTCCCTAACAATATGTGGCGATACACCATAAATCAAAGGTGATCGATATATGCATTTTGAGCTGTGTGCAGTGGAAATGTATCATGAGATGGGCATGAGGGCACTAGAAAAGGAAAACCAAAGCTGCCAGATTACGCTGGATTCAAAAGCACATCTACCTCAGCCTCATCTTCCAGTACAACATATGAATTTATACCTTTTTATACCGATAGATCTCCCTCACACACTCTTTGAAGTGCTGTCTCCTGCCTTCTCTCCTGCCAGATTGCTGAAGTATGCTGCACGTGTCCTGTGATTCAGGGATATGGAGGCTGGGACCAGTGAGAGAGAGCAGGGGTTGTTTTGTGACCATTTTACTACTGGATAATTTCCTTATTCTGGGGAGGTTATGAGATGATGTTATGTTTAGAGAAAGGCTGGTCTATGGCAACAAAGAGGGTGGTCTGTGTGAAGATTATTGGCTATGTAGAAGCCACTTTACCTTGTTATCCTAATAGGGAGCAAGAAGCATGAGAGTGTGTGGAAGGGACAAGGGTTCATAAGAGCATTATTCTTAAAAGCAAATGGTTTGCAGACAAGTTGGGATAAGAAGAGTGAGGAGAGCAGCCAGAGAGACCGTTATTAATGAAAAGGATGGCCTATTATTATAGTATGTCAGTTAAGCTGCATATTGCTGTCTTTAGAAACCTTGGAAGAAAGATCTGGGGAGGATAGAAAAGGGTTTTGCGCATTCCTTCTTTCATAGAGTTAAGCCGTGTTATCTGCACTGTTCATTCCGCCAGCTGCCGGTTGTTGGTAGGGGATGGGGCTTTTTAACAGTCAGCTACCCCTACAGCAGCCCCAAAGATGCTCTCTGTGGAACATATTGGAACCAGGAGGGCATTGTTGGTTGGGGGAATCTGTTGTGAAGGAAAATGAAGAGATGGGGATAGGCCAGAATCTGAGACACATAATGGATACGTGGGAGGAAACTCTCACACTAAGATTTTGTCTCATTTGAAAACTTCAAGTCATGTGAATGAGAGGGCAAAATACCTTCTATGCATTCAGAATAGTGCACAGTTTTAGTTCAAGGCTCCCATTAGGCAAAGCATCTCTGCAAGATAACATCTAAAAACGTGCTTAAAGTACACATTCTGAATAAGAATAGACTGAAACATGTGGTTTATGTTTTCTTTCTGAATAACAATCTAATTCAATAAGTATTCATCCAGAAGGAAAATGCTGGTGTTCCTGTTGTTACTTAGTTCAGAACAGGCATGCCTTATAGTATAAAGGAGGTTTGAATGTAAGGTGGGAAATGGTGGCCATCTGCTGTGGAGGTCCCACTGGGGACAAATTCATAAGAAAGCATAGATTTCTGGCTCCTGCATCTTTCTGAGTTCATACTACAGGAGGAGTGAGAAGCCCCTGCCTTTCACAGAGCTCCCACCCTTTCTCTTTTAGAGGCAGCTGCTTTGGCCAGGAAACATTATGGACTCAAAGAGAGTGAAACAAATTGACGTCTGGCCTCAGAAGGCACAATGGGTTATAGCTGCGATTGTAAATCCCTTTCTCTTTCTATCCTTCTGTTGCCTCTTTCTCTTCCTTCTGTTTAACATAGAGTAGCTTTCAGAAGGCATATATGGTGTTTCTCAGCAGAAATACCACAATTAGAGCGTGAGTACTGAATGAAAGACATCTATTCTGATAAATAGTCTAAGGTGGCTCTCATGTAAACAATGAAACCCCTCATATTTCATTCAGTTTAGAAGGATTCAAGTGAAAGGAAATACCTTTTTTTCAGTCCTCTGAGGTGGCTTTTTTCACTGAAAGGTGAAATGCCAGGTAGGTTTTACTGCTCTCTTGTGTTCTTGCAGAGGTGAAGTTATAGGATGTTGTAAAGAGTATGCCGTGTACGCATTTTCTCATACTACATATACAATATGCTTACGCTACTGTATGCAGTATACAATAGTATGTAGTATTGTACTCTGTATAACTCTTCTTTCCTACATCTAAATATGTGGAATATATATTTCAACCTGGGACATACCTTTAAAAATGTCTATATCTGTATTTGTTTTTCTTTTAATTTAAATCCACAGCCTGTTTGCAAGATGTCACTCATGCAATCATATTTACATCTCAGTAAGCAAGAGTAGATACTACATAGAAAAGGTTTTTACTTTCATAGCTAGTGGTTTTTCTTGAGTATAGACAGTAAGTTGAGATTTCAGTTTCAGGAGTATTTGGTTTCATTTTTATAGCCATACTTACTTTTGTAAGTTACAGAAAAGATACTTGAAATTTCAAGTTGCTGTTGTAGTCTTTCTCTCTCTTCTTTTTAAAGGAATACTATGCACAGTTCATTGTTACATGTAAACTGAAAGATACTCTGGTACTTTTTTGTAACCATATACTAAAACTAGCCACTTATATACATCTAAACAAAATCTATCACAACTAATATTTGTTATGATAGTGGCAGTGAACTGCAAGTGGCACGCTGTTGGAAAAAAGACAGCAGGGGTAGGGGATATGGGCTCCTCAAGACAAAGGCTGCAGGGCAAATTCTCTATGCGATGCTCTGTTACTTGTCAAATGTTTTACTAAATGAGGCTTAGAGCAGAAAAGCAGCACTGTTTGGTTATATGATTTTAGACAGAATTTTTTTAAGAAATCAAAACCAGAGCTAAATTCATGGAGGCTATGATGGGACTGTGGCAAGCATATTACACGGCACACTCGGTTGTCCTGTTCCCGCAGTCACCCCTAGCAAGCATGTGACTGTGGAAGGGCACCGCAGCCCCTTTTCACCTTGCCTGTCTTTCTTCTGATGGAAATCAAGTTGGGAGGTGAGGTGTGTGGTAGTGCCTGCATGCGTCTTTGCAGACATTGAGCCATGATGCCACTCCTATCTAAATGTGGGAGCTAGAGAGACTTTCCCACTCCTGTAGTTTAGGCATAGCCAGAGGGACTTGGTCGCTGCAACATGTGTTTTAGATTCTTAACAGAATTCACAGCTGGAGTTACTACTCTTACTACTGCAGAAGGAATTTGGGGAGATTTGTGCAGCTCTGACCTGGACTCACAACAGCCAGCTAGCTGAACAGAGGACCTCTTTTTGACCTATAAATAATCATAGATCTTGTTAACGGTGATAGGTATGCTAAACATCTTATATTTAGGTTAAATGAAAGAAGCCATAATTTTACTCCATGTGGAGTAAAATAAGCTAGAGCAAAAAGCTTCTCATGGGGAGTGAGAGAGAATGATTTCTGAGAAGCGATAAAAAAGAGTAGTTTTAGTTTGTTACTGTGTTTTCCTGTATGTGTATATGAGACAAAAAGGAGAAAGCAAGCAAGCAGAGCCAGTCATTTGTGCCAAGAAGGGGTAAAAGACAAGCTTCCTTAAGTCACAGGACTGTCTGGAAAAGTAGCCTTGGAAACCATTTCTTGTTTGTTCATCCTCTTCAAGGAAGCAAGATTTCATGCTGGTTTTTAAATAACAACTGAGAGAGCACCAAAAAGGAAATAACAGTAATATCCCTTCTTTTTCTCCCATCTCCAGACTAATTCCCACAGAGAACAGTCCAGCAGGATGATGGTAGGCTGAACAACACCAGCCAAGGGTGAGTGCTGGAGAACATGATTTCAGACTACGCTGTCACGGCTTTGGTCCTCTTAACATAAAATTCCTGTTAATCTCTAACACGCTTGTTTTTTTGACCATGTTGAATGACAGTTTATAATTTGTGTGTTCCAAAACACTGTGAAAATTTAACTCATCAGAGAACCAGTTTGATTTTAGAATATTGCAAAAGTTAATGCCCCATTACACAATAAACTATAATACCATTATCTTGTTAGTATTTGCAATAAATAACATTTCATTACCCTATTATGAAGCATCTGGTCTCAAGTCAAGAACTTTGTCATAGTGCAAATGTAAGGACTTTTAGAGCTATGTCACACGCTGACATACCAAATGTCCTCATTTTTTATGCTGTTACAATGAAATATTAGTCATGCAGCTGCCAGAGACACCCATGGGCAAAATAAAAATTTGCTCGAAAAATTTAGCCATAGTCTTGCCATAAACTGCATGGGAAAGACAGAGTGAGCTCTGAGGGATGTGACTAATTAGCTGCTACTTGTCATCTAAGGCTAGAAGACTAAAAGAAGAATAGTTGGTGCTCGTAAAGGCCAGGAAAAACTCCGGTGCTGGCTTCTGTAGAAACCTTTGCCTTTGCTTTAGGAAAGGAGAGAAATGGAACTGCATTCCAAAACAGAAGGAATTGTGAGGGTGAGCCAAGAGACTTTGGGTGGGAAGAGCTGAAAAAGAGTTCGAAACCTTTCTTGTTTGCTTGGATATTGATAACCAAAAGTTGTAAGATTTTATGTCTTGTTTGCACTATCCATTCTTGTTGGTTTATGACAAAAATAAGAATAGTGTGTATGAAATGCAGTCATCTGCATAAGGTTGAACAGAAGGCTGTCATGTGGAGCCAGGGCAAGAAACAGATGGACTTAGATACCAGCTGTTTGGAGGGAACAGGAAAGTAAATTCAAGCTTGAGGAGAATGACTGTAAATCAATGACTGCCGGAGTACATTTTTGTCCAGTACCGGACTGGTCCTGATATGCTTGGGTTAACTAAAGCTGCATATATTAGACTGCCTGATGGTAATCAGCATGAGGTTTTTAGGCAGCTGATCTAATTTTGATGTTTATGAAAATTTCTTTTGTTAGTTCATGAAAATGGCCTGCTGGATGTATAAGCACTTGGGTAACAGTCTGGTCAATCTTCATATCTGATGCCAAAAGGGCCATTTAATTTAAACTTAATACAAGGTTTGGTTCTTCAAAGTAATCTTGATTATGTTCAGCAGGGGATTTCTTTTTGTGTCACTGGAAAGAAAAGTGTATGACTTATGGGTTTTTTTTTTTTTAAAGTTGCCAGAAAAATGCCAGTTGTTAAAATATGTGGTTTGGACAATAACAGATATCAAGAAGAAAAGTTAAATTCTGTGGTATTCTTCCCTCTATGTAATTACTGTCTAACTCCAAAGATGATGTGTACACTATGCTGTTAATGGGTTACAGTCCTTTTATAGTCCTCACCAATAGACTTTTTCAGGATAGCATCAGAATGATCTTCTGGCCTCGTGGTTGCCTTACTAAGAGTAACTAATAATCAGCACTTGATCCCCTTTATTTCCTTGTCAAGAAACTCTTGCAGTCATTTCCTCTATTGCTTGTCCACGCGGAGGGTAACAACCAGCTATTGCTATCAGATTCCATCAGCGGGTCCACAGAATGAATGTGCTAGTTCAGTCATGCTGGTGAATCGTGTGGGTGTCTAGACAATGCCTAAGAGTGGAAAAAGAATCATATTTTCTCAATAACAACTTAAGAAATTGTACAAGGATATGAAAAAACCCCTCTGTGTAGTATTATTTACAAATACAGATTGTAGAGTTAACTACTGAAAATTAGGAAATGCTGTCATTCAGGGTTCTCTTGATACAGTCTCTTGATACAGCTAAATACCTTATCTTAGAACATAAATTTTAAATGTCCATCGTTTCATTCTCAGTTTAGGTTGACTAACACATGATTTTTCTTTCCTGTCTTAGACAACTCGTGGCACATCAAATAGCCAATTTTTTGCCAGTGAAGTTTCTTTTCTTGCTACCATCAGTTATGGTTTTGCTGTTGATATAATTCTGAACCTCTTTAATTTTAGTTAAGTCCATTCAAACAAAAAATGTGCTAGACATGTGAAGAGTACGTCTTTTCTAAATTCCAATAGCCATGCATTTGGGAAAAAAAAAAAAACCCACAAAGGCTGATGAAATGGATTGTCTTCCATCACAGACATTCAAAAAGAGAAAAAACTTACTCCCCAACTCAGTCTTCCCAAAATGCATGAATCCTTTGTTTCATTATGGAGTATTGAAAAATTAATTTGTAAGCTATATTCCTGCCTATAACAAATAAGCCTTCCTTTAACATTCCAATTTTGTTCTTGACAAGATTTCTGTAGTAATATTCTGCATTTTCTGCATCATCCATCAGAAAACTTTGTAACTAATACGTAAAGCTCTTTCCTCACATACATTATTTTGTTTGTAGCATTATTCTTTTTAATATTTTAAAGAGCTCTTTGCTTAATAATGGAATACAACATACCAATATAACCTAACTCACTTTATCGTAAATGTTTCTAAAAATTTGTATCTGTGTAGTTTAATAATCTTATAAAATATATTATACATTGCCTCAATACTAATTACTTTCTGCATGTCAGAATGTGTGCTGTAAGTCATCTTTGCTTTTCAAAGTCCTGATTCAGAAGCTATAAAAAGACTACCTTCCGATCAACTGTATAGAATGATGGTTTCTTCCAGTATTATGCCTCCTGCCTTTCAATTCTCCTGGAGGTGATTTGTGTATGTAAATAAACCCCCCTCTAATTAGGACGCCATCTGTTAGGTTAGCTAGTGATAAGTCACTGACAATGCATTTATTTATGTTTAATATATCCCAGCTCTTGTGAATATCTGGGGTGAAGCAGATATTTCGAGGAACCTGAACAAGATCAGACTGCAATGAATGCTTCTGTTATCAATAAAGAGCTGCCATAGTTCTGCAGACCAGTGTGATTTTTGAGAATTCACTGAAACAATGGCCTGAAGGGGAAATTTATGACAATATCAAAGTTCCCCTTTGCATTTTATTCTTGTACTATGACAACAGGCTCTAAGCATAGCCATAGGCAAAATAAGCAGTGCCTAGGGCAGTAGATAGTACTCTAGTGGCAACCAAGTGTTCTTCTTCGTGATTTTGTTAGTATGAACTGATTGTCTTTTGCTCTGTGTCCACTTTCATCTTGGGTACCCACTTACCTCTTTGGTGCTGGAGCAAGAGATAGGACTGCAGCAATTTGCTGTCAGCACTGATCCAAGATTATTCCGTATTTTTCCCCTTTCTTGCATAGCTAAAGGCAGAAACACATCAAGGAGGTAATAGTTTGTGAAACTCCTGGCTCATTGGGCGAGTCCATGGTCTTTCGGTGATGAACTGAAGTCTGCTGACTTCTTACACCCAGCTGTTTGGCTGTCCTATGTGGCCACTCCAGCATATGCACGATCTATCACTTTGGATTATCTTAAAAAATGTGCAAAACATCTCCTATCTTAAGTATGTACAAAAGACGGACCTATGTGAATATTTCTGCACTTGCAGAAACCGTTTTGACTGACTATTGGAGGTGTCCTATCTATCTGCAGTCTCGTCTATTTTGGAGCAGCAGCCACCTGGGGAGTCTTTGGGATAGCCAGATTCTCCATTTAGGTTGCTAATTAATAATTGAAGCATGTAGATAATGCTTACTAATTTGTCTAGGCACAGCAGGAGCTACCTGGGGGAATCTCCAAGACTGTAAAAGTCAAACATTTTCATGTGAAGGTGTGGAGAAATTCAGTTAATCCTGTCTCAAGTCAGTCCATTGGTTCATCTGTTCAGAAAGTAGCTGCGGAGTTCCTGGACCACCCAGGGAACTTGTGACTAAATACGCTGCGTGTGCACACCGGCACAGCCCTGACACCCAGCCACATGAAGTTATAACTGTAGGACAACTGAATTCTTCTATCATCTCAGTTACAATATGAACTTTGCAGCTTTTGCCACATGGAGTTGAGTACCATAGAGGATGCTAAAGTGATGTCCCTCCTCAGGAAGTTATTTTGTCCTCATTCCTCATGTGAAAGAATGCATTTTCTTCTACACCCTTGAAAAGCCTGGAGATGACTCTGAATGTAGCTCTGAAGACTCACTGGGCCTCCTGGGAGTATTCATCATCTTGTTTATCGTATATTTTTGCACTGTTTTGAAGAGGTGGTTTACATCTTGCGTCTATTATAATTCTGTTTTAATCCTGCGCTCTAAAATAGCCTGCATTGTTGGGGCATGGCACACAAGGAAAAAAAAAAAAGAAAAAAATTATAGAGTTGCCCACGTACAGAGCTACTAGAAGAAATACTCCCCCAAAAGAAGACAACATTGTCAGTCACCATTAATTGAAACTGGCTGTGAGGTTCTGATTTGATATAAGGGAAAAAAATGCCCACCTTGAGCATAATTAAGCATTGGAATGTGTTGCCCAGAGAGATTGTAGAATCTCTGTCCTTGGACATTTTTGCAACCCAACTGGACCAAGTCCTGGGTAACCTGCTCTAATTCAGTGTTGACTCTACTCTGGGTAAAAGATTGGATGTGAGGATCTCTTGAAGTCCCTTCCAACCTGATTTATTCTATGATTGTGTGGTTCTATGAGAATTTGAGAAAATAAGCAACTGAAGCAAGGAGAGAGCCATCTGAAGATATGGAAAAAAAAGATTTTTTTTTAATAGGTTAAATTTAACTTCCTTTTTTTTCCTTCTTTTTTGTTTTAAAATGGGAGAAAACATCTCTGTGGATTCTCTGTTATAGCCCAAACTGACTATTAACTAGACTAGTGTATGCAAGGCTTCTTTTATATCACCAGAGTGGAAGAATTGGTTTAGTCCTTTTTAAAGTACATGTCCACACGATACACAATGTCGTTTGCTCAAGATGAAAAATAAAAATTAAGAACATCCATCAAAAAGGAAAGAAAAGGACCATAGAAAGTGGCAATAATGCTGTAAAAAGGTTTGACCTTTGTTTACTTCACTTACTTCACTTTAGCAGCTTTTTCACAAGCAGTTTTCATGTAATGGAGTTACTTCTGCAGAAAATTGGAATAACATTACAATGAATCTAGTTCAAAAAGGACTTTTTTATCTACTTTACAGGGCAGGATCAGGTCCATAAATCATAGCAACTCTGGTCTGAAGGGAAAAAGATTTTCCAATGTCATACACGTTCCTAACAGAATGAATTGCCTAAGGAAGGTATTTATGAAAACAGTAACCAAAAGTGTAAGCCAGGAGAAATCTTCTGGTGAAATTGGGGTAATATATCAAAGTGACAGAAATAAGACAGTAGGGTTTCTTTTAATCAGTGAGTTCTGTGTAATTAAATGTGGTGTAACCAAAGAAGACTCTTACTACAAAGAAATGAAAATATAGATGTGTTTACATATTTGTTATCATACATCTTTGGTAAGAGTGAAAAATAAAATTACGAGGGAGGGAAAAGTATGTTTGTTTTCTTCATGAGTAAAGCATAAAGCCACAGCTTTGTTCAGTGCATGTTGTTAGGACCACTCAAAGCTCTTTAAATTAGGAGTTCTCTGGCTACAAAGCAAAACAAGTTAGAGAGGCAACACATCATTTAACTTACTAGGCCATATAAGAGAGAAGCAGAGCCAGGAATAGTTGGGAACATTCCCATGTATTTGCTAATTATGTTGCCATTCACAGATAATGTTCAGTGTGAAGTAAACAAAATTCACAGAATATTTCACAGCTACTCTTGAAACTCAGCAACATATATGAAGAAAAATTGATTTTCTTCAGTGTTAAAAGTGCCGTGCTTCAAATCATTGCCATTAAAAACTGAATAGTTCAATCATGAGAGCTAAAAGGCTGTATGGTAGGACGACAAGCACTGCAGCAGGTGGGTAAAATAGATACCTGATTTTTTTATAGCATGCTGTCTTGAAATAAACACAATTATTGAGGATGTTTCAAATATAGCTTCTTGAATTGATTATATGCAGTGCAGAAAGTTGAATTCTGTCAGGAGCTAGCATGTGATATTCAAGTGTTTGCATTGCTGCTAAAACAAACAAAAACCAGCAAAAACATTTCTATATTCAATATAAAGTCAACTTTCATGAGGTCCTAAGGTTACAAATCACCTTGACATATGCCTGGCCCTGAAATACCATCTGATTTCCATGGACTTCTGAATATATTTCAGTTCACATTCTACTGTTCTTTCAAGGATGATCTTTTAACCCTCTTTAAAATAATTTTTGGTCAAAATTCAAAACTCCTTGTTGAGGGTAAATCCCCAAGTCAATAAGAATTTAGTCTGAAGACTGACTTCAAGATTTAACTCCTTGCATTTTAGCTTGCTTACATTGAAGACAATTAACTTTCTGCAATGCTGCTAAGTAACCTTCTCCTTTCCTAAGTTTTTCCCTTTGCAGCTGCCCGGCTCATCTTATTTTCTCTCCATTGACTTGATATATAGTGACAAAAGGGAAGGGAGATATGCAACATTTTCATACTGATTCATAGGTAGGAAAGTAAATGTTTTAGTGCCGTCTCCCAAGGGCTGAAGTCTTTCACCTGTACTTACCTCTTAGATCTTCTTGCTGAGTGAGATATCACCCAGGGGAAAATAATGGTGATAATATGAGATAATACAGAAACATAAACTAGAATTAGTCTGGGAAACTGGTGACAACATTCTCTATTCTGGCAGCTGTTTCATAATACCGTTGTTTCAGAAAGTCAACAGTGATGGGATGCCTCTAGCCTGGTGCTTTCTACGCATATTTATAAAGCTGATTGTAGATTTGAACTCAGGATATTATCAGCCTTTGGTTGCCTCAAAGTGAACTACATAGTTCCTGATGAAGGATCATGAAGTTTATATCTCACTGGATTAAAAATGTCTTTGGGAATGCTCAAGAACATAAAGCTGGTGTATCTCCTACTGTTTGTTCCTTGAAAGCTTCTTTATAGCTGAACAAATCCACCAGCTGGTGTGCATAATGCACAGATATAGTTCCCAGTCTCTTTGGATTACTATTTGCCAGGATTTTTCATGGACTGCGGTTTTAGGAGACTCTCTTTTTTAAAAAAAATCCTACTTCCTACAGTAAAAACTCATGGTTTTCCAAGTATGAGCAGCAATATCTGCTCTCATAAACATAGACACCTGAAGCAACTTCTTTAACTCTCTCCACTCCCTCTGGGTGTATTTGATGAATGCTGAAACAAAACTTTTACAGCTTTTATTTAAGAGAATTCTGCCCCATCAGAAAATTCTATAATCAGGTTTGGAGCACGTTACCCTTTACCTTGGGACATACGAGGGAAAAAAGTCAAACTTTGGGCCTTGACTTGAAGACAGCATGGTCAGGTCTATCAAAAGCCCTGGGAACGCTGAGTTTCCAGTTGTATATGAATATTAGTGGGAGTTGAACATTTTAAAAACTATATTCCATGTCACAGAAATGACTATAGGTTTTTATATTATGTTTTGAGTCACCACTGTGAATCATTGTAGCTTTTTGTTTTCACCTATGCGCTTCCCACAGCAAGTTAATTATAGCACTCGATGCTTGCATTTAGGTTGCTGTGTGACAGCTTTGTTTGCATTCGGATTTTTTAGTATTAGTATTGAACAGGCAGATTTTTAGAATTTCATCCAAAAGCTGCATCCTGAGTGGAATTGTCCTAGACAAAAGGACTTAAGGTGAACTTAATTATGATCAGGATGTAATAGCTTATGAAAATTTTCCCCGTCATCTTTATGCTAAAATGCTAATGTGATATTTATGGGTCATAATCCACTTTTACATGAACAGGCACAAAACCTGCCTCACTAGAAATTACAGTTATATAGCATGATTTGAGACCACAAGGGCATAAGGATGTCTCTCTCTTCTGACTATCTACTTTGGAATCACCTTCTCTGCAAATGCAGACCCAACAAAAAGCCACACAAGTATCACATCACCACCTGAAGAATGAAATCCACCATCTGGTCAGAGGAGCCTACTAACGGGCTCGGGGGAGTTGCCCACCAAACCTTGCTGAGACTAGTAAAAATCCGAAGCCCTGTATTATATGATCGGTGTTTAGCTCCTAGTGGTAGGAACAGGAGTGATGCTAAAAACGGGAAGAGAGAATAAAGTAGTAAGAGAAAAGCCAGCATGATGATTTATGGGCCTGATGTGTCAGCTGATCTAAAAACATAGATTTCCTTGAATTATTCTTGCAATAACATTCACAATATATTTTTTAGTGTCTATATTTTCACCACTTCAATCTCAGCTTTAAATCTGCAGATTTTTCTTCTTAAAAGAACTTTCTGTTTGTCTTAGTATGTCTACTAGTGGGAACTTTCCACTTAGCTGATTTAAATAATGTCATAACCATTTTCATAATTGTCCTTCGGATTTAACATCTTATTGATAGGAATATTCATGACTCCAAGATATGTTTTAGTAGCGTACCTGCAGGCTACAGTAATGCTTTTAAAACTTAGATCTGAATAGAAGCGTTTTAAAGCTATCAAACATACCCGATGTCTTCAGTGTTGTCTGTTTTTTCTCCTGGTAGTAATATTACGTTGACACATCATGCAAGAAGCATGCAGAAGGAGTTAGCTTCAGTCAAATAATTTGAAAAAAAAATTATTCTCACTAGTCAACAAAACTTCATCTTAAATTTCATTTTTTAAAGAAATATTATTTCACCCTCTGAAAGCTTAGCTGACTTTCGCTAAGAAACATAGCACACTGTAAGAAAATCTTTAAAAGCTTGTTTTCATTAACTGTCACATTCATCAGAAAAAAAAAGTGCCTACCGAATATATTTCCATCATAAATTATGTAAGTGGCTCGTTGAGTGTTTAAGAAAGGCGAAGTCTTGTTTACTCACTTAAGAAAGCTTATATACATCCTCAAACACAGACCACAAAAAACACAGACAAGGAGGGAAGAAACGAACTTCCTTGTTCGGCACTTCACGAGCAGTTACTTGTTTAGGTAAACCTCTGTGGGTCCTTAACGTGCAGCCATTAACTTGGGGTTTTTTTCTATGCTGCTGTGTGCAGTAAAACAGAGAAGAAGCAAAAATTAGCAGTGGAGATCCAAACCCTTTATTTTAAGAAAAAATGTTGGCATATCACAATTCAGAGCTTTGACAAAGCATCTGTGATCTCTTACTCCCATGTGCACCCTAATCTGGTTTGATATTTCCACACAGGCTTTTTGTACAAGTGTGGTGACTTGTGACACAAAGGTGGGGAGATCAGACTTTAGGAGGCTCTTGATGATAATACAGTTAGGACCACCCTAGCAGGGACTGAAACTAGAACTCAACAACAAAATAAAGGGGGAGAGGAGGGATATTAAATGTTCTAACAAAGCTCTCCCTTCCTACCTCCCTTCGTCCCAGAATTAAATTTGAGATTTTTCCCTTATATTCCATTTTTTTTAATCAACGCCAAAACTAATTTCCAAAAACTATATTTTATCAACATTTCAGTATGAATATTTTGACCAGTCCTGTTTGCAGCACACTGACCTCCTCTGTGGCTTGACGTGACTGTAACTTTTTTCTGCCTGACATTGTCCTGCTTGAAATTTTACGATGCAGCTACCTATTTACAATTACCTGTCAGTTTTTGTGTATCATCGGAACCATCTTGGTGTGTTATCCACCTGTGTAGCTTCTGATACAGGTCTCTGTGGCAAGGCGTAGTGCAGGTATGTAAACCTGGGCGAGGTGGCTCATGCACTTCAGTTCGGGGAACTATGGGGTAGTCTGCCACAGCGCTGCTTACCTTTTCTTCCCAGCAGCCCTGCCTCGGCCAGGACAAGTGCAGACTCCTCTTTTCCATGGTTTTCACATCAGCAAGTATTCTCTAATTGGGTCCTCAATAGAGTCCCTTTCCAGCCTGCCCTTTGTCATCACAAAATCAGGAAAAGAGAGTAGATTAATTACAGTGCCCTCTCTTGACTTACGTCTTATCCAGTTCATTGCACCATTAAGTAATTCACAGAGTATTCCCAGGGTAAAGCTACATATTTGATGAGTCCTCTTTCTGAGATTCCTTTAAAAAGTCCTTTTATCAAATTGCTTGTTTATGCTATTTTTGTCAGAGACAACAGCAAAGTCTGCATGCTCTATTGTATTCGGGCATAAAAAAATCCCAAAGTACAATCTAAGCACAGAAAAGTGGCCCATACAGATTTTCACATTCCCCAATGCTTTACATTCTACTAATATATATAATACACGTCTTCTGTGAACATTGCATGAGATTCATTTTAAATATAAGGCAATATGGGAATTGCATTAGCTTGGTTGTTTTGGATTTTTATTATTATTATTATTACAGGATTTTATCATGAATCCTGTTAAAAGTTTTGTTCTCATATAACCTTTATTACTCCCTTTCTTCTATGGCAAAATAATGCATAATAATTTCCCTTCTGTTATTGCCCTCTCTGGTCTGACCTTCAAATGTCAGACTTGCTGCTTTTTGATCATGCATATAATATGCACCTGGACTCACTTATGTGAAGCTATATCAGACAAAGGTCCTTTCATGATTCAAGCTTTGAGTGAAGTAATCATATTATATCCATCATTTACACCAAAAGAGCAGATATTTTAACCAAACTTAGCATCTTTCCTACTGATGTAAAATAAAAGTGACAGAAACACAAAAAATGCAGCTTAAAGCACAAAACCAAACGCAATATATGCTCCTTTTCAGACACTAGTGGTTGAGCAAAATCGTCTTGGATTGTTTAGAAGCTAAAGTAATTGTCTTACAAGCATACTTTGGTCTTTAGGCTGTATGTATTTCACGTTACAAGTGTTTTCAGAACTGGTTCAATGCCTGCATAATATACTTAGTACCATTAATGTCTCCAATTATTGCATGTTAGCATAAAAAAAAAAACCCAAACATTTTCTTCCTTACATAATTATTTAGCAACAATTTCTGCAAATTATTAAGCATCAGGTGTCATTAATTTACTTCATTAGCAGTTGCGTTTCTCTTTAACAACAGAAAGTTTTATATAACCCAGTAGGAAATGTTCATTTGTTCCCAGGGTAGATCACTATAATGTTGTTTCAGATTTTGAAAACTGGAAGACATTAAATATAGATGGCTAACAAAGGAAGCTTATGCATAAAATACATTTTTATGAGGAACTGAATATTTTCAGAGCCAATGAAGTCTGTATAGAGCTCTCTAAATCAGAAAAAAAAATGAGGGAGAGCTTAGAAGGCCTCATTTTCTTCTCCCATTTAGCTACCTGGATAAGAAATTGCATGCTTTACTGAAGTCAAATGAGTTACACAGATGTAAATAGGGGTGTGAATAAAACTCAGGTCTTGGAAAGATTTAGATTTGTTAGAATTTGAATTATTACTATTACTTCCCTTAAAATTTATGAACAAGTAAAATCTATTCCATGAAAGCTTGGAAGTTACATTTTCTTTCATCAGGATGGAACATCAAATTCAAGAGTTTTTGCAAGAAAGTGTTTCCAAGGGGACAAAACAATGCCTGAAGTTACATGATCAGTGTTGCACTTTCTCCTTATTGGCAGAAAAGGAAAGAAACAAAACTTTTCCAGCTCCAGCTGCTAGGAAGATTGACCACTTCCTTTCTTGATAGACAAATTGTACCTACTTTACTCTCTACTTTTTTACACAACTTTTATATGGAAAAGTTCTATCAAATAAAAGTTCTTCAGCATCATCAAGCTTTACACACACTGTAAGTACCCAACAAATGAAATTACTAACCAGAAGAAAATTGAAATGAAATTACTAACCAGACATGCAGGCTGCTGTGATGTGCTTCGGGAAATCTCCTACTGAGGATGCCTGGAAGCCAAGGACTGAGATGAGCATCACACCGTGCCCATTCACTACTCAGTAGGCTCTCGTTTTCATGTAGGTACCTGGTGCAGGACAGGATTTCACAAGAATGTCCCAGCAGTGTAGCCAGCTGATGTCATGCAAATGTCCCCTGAGGTGTAATACTGTTCTCCAACCTGTTTTCTTCAGTATTATTTGTTGTTGTTGTTGCTCTTTTTACTTAGGACTCTTTTATCACCAGGAAATGTTATTATAGCTGGTTCTTGCTATCTCTCCCCCTTTTAGATATGAACATTATTAAGAAGAAGAAAAGCCAAATATTTTGCTAAGAAGCTAGTTTGTTTTGAAAGCATTGGGTATAATTTTTCACTGTTACAATCTTTATTCTTCATATTGTCAAACATTTTTCATTTACATCACTTCAACTAATTACATGCTTGGATTAATGGTTTTCATTAAGAATTATTGTTTAAGTTTTGTGAATGATGATTGATTCCCTTTTCTCTCAGGAAAATAACTCTGATTAATTTTATCTGAAATTTACAATCTCTTTTCAAACACATGTGGGTGCCTGTATCATAATAGATGTGCCATTACTCAGTTTGTGGCATATTTATGCTTGGGGAGGACTATGATACCCTAGTGGTTTAAGATTTCCCAGAATTAATAAACTTGTAAGCAAGAAAGGAACTGTAATTAGTGCTTTTGTCAGAAAGCTTTCTAATGGAAGGGTAACCTTAAGCTAAATGTAGGAGAAAGAGAGTCCTAATGTGGAGTCCTGTTTTAAAGGTTTTGTCCTTTCAAGGTATCATGGCCAGGACATTTATTTCACCCTAAACTGGAGAACTGAATGTTTGAAATAAGAGGTGGAGACTCAACTTTCACAGTTTTCAAAATCATCTGTTTTAAAAAATGGGATTTAGGCAATTTACTATGAAACGAGTTTGTGATTTTAAAAATCATCTCTTACTTCCAGTCATCACTGTAAACAGTTCAGACCTGAGTCTTTAACTGGTTTCACAACTATAAGAATAAAAGATTATTTGAGTAAAAAGACAGACTTTTAACTGCAATGGATTTAGTTAATCCACAAACCCCTATTTTATTCACACTGTTTCCTAGGAGTTATTAATGGCTGGAAAAGGGAATTCAAGTTGCACATTGCTGTTCCTTTTAGGAACAGTACCGTGGAGCACTGACCCTTGCACCTGGATAAAGCGTGTGGAGGCATATTTGTCAGCGACAGCTCACTGGCTTGCATTTTGCTCTGTGCCATTTGTCACAGCTTTTTGCAAACAGCATTAGGAGGGGCTGATCTGTGCTACAGCTGCTGATTGTGGGGGCTGTCACCCCAAACAAGTCTAGAATGGTGCATGCTATCGCAAGTGAAGTATTTGAACACTACCACTCACTTGACCAGTGGAAGCAGCTACTTTATAAAAGGCAAAGGAATTGAAGATGGCAATGCTTCCAAGTTCATTATCACAGATTATAATATATATCTGTGTAGGAACATGTGAAAGGCCTGTACAGTTGAGAAAGAGCAATAACAAACAAATTAATAGTGTCTCTAGCACTCTGGAAATAGTGTGTTTTAATTTCAATAAAACTGGTAATAAAGTGGATTGCCTTACCTGGAAATAATAGATCTAAACCCAGTGAAGAGACGGAGGTTTCTCAAACATGAAACTGTGATCTTATCTTTTGATGACGTAATTCCACTATTTGCAGGGTAAACCAGATTCATACATAATACATGCAGATTCAGTTCGCATTACTAAACCTTCAGATTAAAGCGTTCCTTCCCTGCAAAAAGCATGCTATTTTTAGCAGTGCTCTGTATCTGTCTGCAGGTAAGTATCTGACAGGCAAAATGATAGTAAGTGGCACTTACCTATATGCCACTTTATTTGTGTGCTTTGTAGCATGAACAAAAATAATAGAAAGCTGTAAATGGCTTTTTTTTTGTATTTCTTTACCTTGGCTCTTTTGGAGTTGCATGGATGAGGAAAGTACATCTGTAGTCCGACAGACAGTTTGCTACATATTTTAGCAATACTACATGTTAGTTTTCCCTTATCATCAACTAAGTTTCCTGCTTTCTTGCCGTATGTGTTCTGAAAAATAATGTGTTAATTTCTTGCTCCACCTTTGATAAACTACAGGTTGCACCTTATTGGACTCTATCCTGGGACCTATTAAGTCTGGGATACCATTACGCAGCTTTCAGCGCTTCCACTGCATCAAGATTACTCATGTGCCAGGAAAACCAGACCTCTATGTATGAAATACCTGCAGTTAAAAAGGATACCGCTGACAGAAAGAGGCTTATTGTGAGAGAAGCCAGGCTTTTTAAGGTGCAAGGTGAAACACATGCCAAAAAATTTGTGCTGAAAATACAAAATATCGCATCTTTTTTAGCTTGGTAAAAGAAGTACAAGAGAGGGTTTACAACTTCCATAGAGTCAAAAAATAGGAGTGGATTAAAAATTAGGACATCTTGACCCAGACAGAACTCCTGCGGCCAGCCACATCTGGGGCAGCAGGGAGCGATGGGCCTCTCCAGGGGCAGCAGCAGCATCAACAGCAGGAGGCGTGAGTTGGTCAAGGCCCTGAGTCACCAGGATAAGGAGCTGCAGGAGGAGTTGAGCAGGCTGTGTGCTGTCAGGGAGGATGAACATGAGACTGACAGGGGCTTCATAAGAAACCTTGCAGAGGGAAGACCTTAGCCCTGTGGTGCAGGGAAGGAGGGACAGGTAAAGGCTACACTTAAATGAGTGGTGGGTAGAGACTCACAAGACGGGAGAGGCTTGAAGCCTCCTCTCTGAGGAATGAGGACTGCTAGCAAGAGGTGGGACCCATTTGACAATGGTGGCGTAAAAGCATCTTTGCCTGCAGTGTCGCTTGTTTGTTGAGGAGGATGTTAAACCAGGTATACTGGGAATGATGGTGAGAGTTTGCAGGTAAGTGAAAAAATGGAGGTCAAGGGTGGTAAGTACACGGGGCAGGGTGATGGGAGTAAAAGAGCCTTTGGAAAGGACGAAGCGGGTGACAAAGGGCGCCTGTGAAGTTGCTGTGCACAAACGCACACAGCCGGGGAAACAAGCAAGTGCAGTGTGTGTGAATGCAGAACTGAGACGTGATTGCAATAATTGAGATGGGAAAGCTCATATGCCTGGAGTGCTGTGGTGGATTGATGGATGGATACAGGCTCCTTAGGAAAGGCAAGCAGTAGGAAAAAGGAGATGGGGTTGCCAGTATGCTAAGGAGCAGCACAGATACATGGAGCTTTCAGCTCTTCAGACAGGTGACAAACTTGTTGAGAGTCTGTGAGTCAGGATTAGAGAACAGAACACCAAGGACAACATTGTAGTGAGAATTTCTTACAGATTACCTGATCAAGGTAAGCAAGTGAACAAAATCATCTATAAGCAGCTTGAAGAAGTCTCCAGATCATAGACCCTTGTTCTTATGGGAGACCCCCTGACACATCCTGGGAGGGCAACACAGTTGGACTCCTGTAATCCAGGAGGTTTCTAGAGGGTATTGGGGGCAACTTCTTAACACAAGTGCTAGATGGGCCAACCAGGAGTGAAGCTTTCCTGCACCTGTTACTCACAAACAAGGAAGAACTGATTAGGGATGAGATAAACAGGGAGAGCAGTGGCTGCAGCAGTCATGAAGTAAGGAAGCACGAGATGCTAAAGGGAGTGAGGAAAGCAAGTAGCAGAGTACAGACCCTAGGGTTCTGGAGAGCAGATTTCAGCTTTTCAGAGAACCGGTAGGTGGGATCTGATAGGAGCAAAGGAGCTCAGGACAGATGACAGGTCTTTAAGGACAACATCATCCTAGTGCAAGAATTGTCCTTCCTAATAGTCAGGAAAATGAGTAGACTTACAAAACTTGGCTAAGCAGGGAACTCCTGACTGTGCTGTAACGCAAAAAGGCTGTACACGGGAGGTGGAAGTGAGGAGAGGCTACAAGTAGCCCTGTAGCAACATATTGCCTGGGCACGCAGGAATGGTGTTGGGAAAGCCAAGCTCAGCTGGAGATGGTACTTGCAAGGGATGTAACATCCTGCTGCTACATTAATAGTAAAAGAATAAAAAGGGAAAATATAGGCCTACTACTGAGTGTTGTGAGCGATTTAGTGACAGCAGGTAAAAATAAGGCTGAGGTAGTCAGTGTCTTCTTTGCCTCAGTCTTCACCTACAAGGTCTCCCAGCGCCTCTGTACACATAGGCAAGGCTCAAGGAAAAGCGCTATTGGCAGTGGAAGAGGACTGATTCAGAAAGCTCTTGAGAAGTCTTGATCTACACACATGACACCTGATGAGAGGCATCATAGAGTGCCTAGAGAGCTTTATTTTTCCTTCTTTTGGCTATTCAAACTTGTAAATTCTGGTTCCTTCCTTTGCTCTGTTCCACAATGAAATCTAAGGCAAACTCAGCTTGCAGCAGCATAGGAAATGAAGGGGCCGAGTTCAATACTTCATCTGCTGCCCTTAGAGAGGATAGACAGTAAAACTGCTAGAATTCTTGGCGTAATTTTAATAGAATTCTTGTTTATTCACACAAATATGTTGGCTTTTCTTGGAAGTAGGACACTGAGATAAGAGAGTTAATATCATAGAACAGTTTTACTTTATTGAAAGCACATCAACATGCTATAAGTATTTTTTACTCCCCATAACAAATTTTTGTACAGCATTAAGACAAACATTGAACAGTTAAGTCATTCATTATTCCTATCTTACATCACACCGTTATGGATGAGAAAAGGCTTACTTTCTTGAGCCCTGGACTTTCTATTTCCTTATTAAATAAAGCAGGACCTTCAGCTTTGCTAATGCAAGCAATATTTATGGCATTATATTACAGGGGATTTTGCATAAATGATGACTGACATTTAGAGATCCTAGCAAGTGGTTGGACCTCAAATTAGATAAGATTATCTAGTATTAGCTAGAAATCCTGTCACATATTGACCTCCTAGTCCTAAGCACTGAACAAATTAAAACAAAAATTCTATTCCTGCTCTAAATAGCTAGTAGGAGAGATAGGTGTAACAGGTATATACACATCTTGAAAAGTGAAAGAAAACAATTCTATAAGGAAATAATACCTTAAAGATTTTATGTAAATTACTGAATTCAGTTAAGCATCTGTCTGTTTTAAATACATTGCAGCCTTTTGGAAGGCTGTGTTCTTCTAACAACTCAAGTGCATATCTCATCCATATCCCTCCCACTACAACATTGTTTCTGCTTTTCTGACAGACTAGTTTAAGCAACTAAAGTGTCATGGTCTTTCAGAAAATGCTATAATACTCTCTATTTGACCATATTTTTGTTTAGTTTGGTCTCTTGGGAGAAGAAGAGATATTAATTTTGAATAACCTGAGTACCACAGGATTACAGTAATTATCTGACCACATTTTGCAGGCTTTTGTTTGCAGCTTATCCAGCAAATGGAATTGATTTTACCAGCTATGAAACATATTGGTTTATTAGAAAACCATAGAAGTTTTCCCATCTTGACTTTCTCTTGAAATATATACACTATCTGTGAACCACTGATAAAGATCTGTTGTTTAAAATTGCGCTTATGTTACTTATTAATCCTCTGTATTTTCAGGAAAACACAAACTATGCTGTAAATATATATGTTTATTTGGACATAAAAAATGACATGCTGGGGAATGTTTAAGAGGATGCTGGCTTGAATCAAACCATTCAATCCTTTTAACAATTAAATTTATAAATGAACGCTTAGATCCTCGCGGGCATATGGTGGCGTGGGAACTGAGCTGTAATAGAAGGAGCAGCAAATGAACATTATGAAAATGCTAGAAACGCCAGCGGAGTCAGGGCAGCGGTGCCTGCCTCAGTGCTTGGTCTCCAGCAGCAACAGTGGGAAATACTGTCTCGGTAAAGCGCACGAGCCTGGCCGCCGGCCGTGAACAGTGGCTCATACTTCCCGGCGCCCGCATCAGGCATTATCACTCCCGCTGGACAACTCGTCCCTCTGCATATGTGACTGGTGCTGAGCTTTCGGAATCAGCTCTTGAGCTACTGCAAATATTATGCCCTGGTATTGAGGCAAACCAGCTTTGGTTTACATTAACATATAATTTCAGCTGTGTTAATTTAGCTGAAAACTGGTGGTCCAGGGACCAATTACCAATCAGTTCAGATATTCCTACCTCGAGGGTGGTCCTGTCAGTTAGAAGGGTTGTTTGACAACTGGAGGTCATATTGATAATATCCATTAATATTTCTTATGGATCTGGGATAAACTGTTTTAAGAATACATACAATTGTTGATGCATGAGTATTTATCTCTCATAACCTTCATACTGTTCTGTTTAATCTGCTGGGCAGGGTAAAGCGTTGTTCAGTCAGGATTAATGAGAAAATGACATATAGGTGACATAATTTATAGTCCATAGAGAGGATTGTTTTTGTTATTACAGATGGTAAAATAATCTAAAAAAAACATAGCCAATAATTCTATGACTATATTGGTGTATGAATACAACACTACTTAATGAAATATTTAAATTGAAGGAAGTACAGAAAATTCTTCAAAAACACACTTCAAATGTGTTCTCACATCGTAATAATACCTTGTGGCCAAATGTTGAGGTCTTTTCTGAGACAGGGTTTGCCTGAAGGTTACTTAGAAATCTTTTTTTTATGGCTTAGTTATGTGTATTGTATCAGGAAGCTTCTTTTGAAGACGAATATTTATTTTGCAGTTTCATTTTTGATAGTTTTTTGAACAAAACTGTCATTTTCTGATGGCTGATGTGTTTTGAATCAATGAACAGATTAAAACAAAGTTACTTTGTCAAAGTCTTGTGATTTCAAGATGTCAAACAACTTTTAAACAAAAAACAGAAGCAAAGTAAACTACTTAGCTGGCAGAGAAAAGCTTACAAAACTATCCCTGAATTACTACTTTTAAAAAGCTGATTAAAAAATGAGATTTTTCATTAAATGTTTCCATAATGTAATCTAATCATAACAAACACAGACTTTTCCAAGTCCACTGCCTCCCTCTGCGAAAGGTTTCCATTTGCTCTGTGAATAACCGAATGACGCAGGTTAATTTGGAAGCATAACTAAACAACATGAACTAAGGATGAAAAATGCTTTCTTTAACATAATGATGAAGATAAAATTTAAGAGGGATTTATTATTATGTCATGATTCTATATCAGCTGGGTTATAGTAAGGGGGCTGGGGTAAATTTCAGTATGGAAACCCAACTGTTAGGTAGACAGAAGCACTATAAATTAATTGTCATCTGGAAAACAACCCCCTAATCTCTTTAGTGACTGTTTGTTGCTGGTTTTAATCTGGATTTTTGAAGTGCGTGTGCGTTCAGCTATCTTCTATTATTTCTGTTTTCTGAATTTTTGTTTAGTGCTTATTTGTGATGTCAGCTCTATGAAAGTTCCCCTTCCCAGTCTCCCCTCTCTTCTCATTCATTAGATGCCCCAGAATAGGTGAACGATTTGCTGTCATTGTCTGCAGTAAGCCTGCCACCTAATATGGGGATGATTGTTTGTCAAGATGATGCTGTGCGTGTCTCTTAGCATCCTGTGCGAGAGTATGTACCTAGGCTTTGTGAAATAAAGCAGTAGTTAATGATCGTTTTTTTTTACTCCAGCCTGTTTTCTAGTTGCATTAGCCTAGCTGCAAAGCTTCAAGTGAATTGATTTGTTTTGTGAGCAGTGTTGTAATTTCAGTGGTGTCCGTTTCAGCTGAGATTGTCCTTAGTAGCTGATGGCTTTTTAATGTTTTGATGATCAAGCGTTTGTTGGTTACAGTCACAGGCTGCCATTTAATAGAGTGCATTTTATGTTCTTATTTGTATGTGATGGAGACCATACAGGTAGGCATTAGCCTTTTGCAGCTTTGGTCTTCTCTTAAAGGAAATATTATCTACTTGAGGTTGACCTTTTCTGCTTCACTATTTCTTTTATAATCCATCACAATCACATGCTATTTTATCTAATATTGTTTTTTCTGTTGCTCAAAGCATCACAAGTAATTGGCCCTTGCTTTCCCCCATAACCTATTTCTCTCCATGACCTTGCCTTTCCATATTGATTATGTGTCACAGGGACAGTAAACTGCTGTCCACAGTGGAAGATTTGGATGTACAGAAAAATGAATTCATATGAGCTGAATGTAAACTGGGATTGTCAGGGTAAGAAAAAGTATTAGCAGCAACTGACCTCATCTTAATCTCTGGAGGCTTCCTTTACGACTGATGGAGGAAAGAGACACAAATACACACACCCCAACACTCCCAAATGCATGGGCTCCCTCTTTCTGTCCCCGTTCCTTCGCTCACTTCCAGGAAAGCACCTAAATTAGTTCCCTGCTCTGAGCTGCATTTACAGCTGCCTTACTGACCGTTCAGAGGACTGGAGACCCTCCTTGAGCCGAGGGAGACCTTTTCCCTCCCTCCCTTTTCTCTTTGCTCTCCATAGATGTCCTGGTTTCAGCCGGGACGGAGCTAATTTTCTCTCCAGCAGTTACTGTGTTTTGGATTTAGTATGTGAAGAATGTTGATAATACACTGATGTTATTAGTTGCTGCTGAGCGATCAAGGACGTCTTCCAGCTTCCCAGGTTTTGCCAATGAGCAGGTGCAAAAAACTTGGGAGGGGTATAGCCAGTACAGTTGATCCAAACTGGCCAAAGAGAGTATTCCATACCATAGACGTCATGCCCAGTATAAGTGGGGGTCAGCCGGTGGGCCACTTCTCTTCTTTTTCCCCTCTTTTCGTTCGTTCAGGCCTTTTCATTCGTTCGTTTGGCTGTTTGTTCCCTCGCTCACTCTCTCTGGAACTTGCTGGTCCAGGATAGCTGCTGGGGAATATGCCTGTTCCCTGACTGCTGCTCGGGACGGGCTGTATTGGCCGTCGGGTGGTAAGAAATTGTGCATTTTTTGTTTAATATATTCTATTATAATTATATTTTATTATTATTGATATATATTATTATTATCTTTTTCTTTGCTGTCCTGGTGAACTGTTTTTATCTCAACCCATGGGTTTTCCTTTCTCTCCAATTCTCCTCCCCACCCCACTGGGGAGGGGGGCAATGAGCAAGTGGCTGCGTGGTATTCGGTTACCAGCTGGGGTTAAACCACGACAATAGAGAAGCAGAAGCTGATCTCACGGAAGCAATAGGCTTAGACCACTCCACTTAGGGCCTAAAAGCTACACCCATTTTTTGCCTTTTTTTTAAAAAAAAAAAAAAAAAAAAAAAATCAGTCTTTTTTACACCTGCATGCAGTTTCTCCCCATCTTCTTTCTTTCATATCTGAAGGAAGCAAAAAACACTTGTTAAATCTATTTTTAATCACTTGGGAGAAACGCTCTTTCTACAGCAAAGGTGCCATTAAGTACCCATTTCCCTCCTGACACAGGCTTACATCTCTGTCTCCTTTCCTGAAACTCATAGGAACTCGACTGGGTTTGATTTTCTAACCTCAGCCCTTTCGATGGGGTACTCCTGCCAGCAGCGCCTTTTATTTAGATCTGTGTTTGCAATAATTTCTCTTCTTACACTCAAACTCTTGTCATGGGTCAAAGGGAACACACCATATATATGGAGCTAGGAATGTGCTGGTTGTTTTAAAGTAATAATTTTCTAATTAGATACTAAAAATTTATTGTAATTTACATTACAGTCCTGTCACTAAAATTATCTTAAAGGGTGAAAATTAGGGATTTTTTTTCCCAGATTTTGTATCAAAGTATTATGAAACCTGCTCTGTGGCCATGCTGGGCTGCACGTACCTGGTTTCAGCAGCTATGCCGCCCTTAGCCTGGCTAGAACTTGGACCAAAGACTGCCAAAGAACACCAAACAATGTTATTACCAGTGATAAGAAAGGCATGAACAACAGGGGCCATGGCAAAGCCTTTGCAGATACGAGCCCACGGAAATCAGTTTAGAGGAAATATTTCATTTAACTGGTTGGCTTGTCCAGATGAGAATGAAAAATGAAAAATTGCCAATATCATAAATTCGTGGCTTATGAGGATGGACTCAGTTAAATATATAGTTGATTTGGGAGGCATGGTATTTTTTTTAAAACATCAGTAAATACTGAGATTTTTAATTTGTCCCATGGGATTTAAGTTCTTTATGCTCACTATTGATTGAACTGGGTTTTCCCCCCTAATATTATGACTCAGGAGCTGGGACTTAGAAGATAAACCAAACGAAATATGTCTTAAGAAGATTTAAGAAAATTCTCACGCTGATTGTGAGGTGGAATGAGCTGGCCTTCCAGACCCAGTTAGCGCTACCATCAGTTGTTCATGCACCTACAGCTGAAGAAAACCATTAGGTTCGGCTCTGCAGGTATTTTTTTGTTCTCATCTTCCCACCAGTTCTAACAACAACTCTAGGAACACCCTGTGATTCCCTTTCCCCCCATGTTCAGAAGTATAATTTGAGATATAGACTGGGATTGAAATTATGGGAAGGTTTTACCCCTGTGCAGCTTCAGCCAGAGCCCCATAAAAACAAACTGCATTAGCAGCAGTAGAGCTGTGCACCTGCTTAGGTTTCTCTGACATGATCTTCAAGCCTGACAAATATGGACTAGTAAAAAAACCCCACAGAAGCTCTAGTCTCTGTGCATGTTTTTTGATGTAGCCTCTCTGAGACACTGACAAACAGATATTATAATAATAAGCGCTTTGTTGTAACAACTGTAAAAATAATAGAGGTCCTAAATGGTGCTGCAGTTTTTTACGCTCTCTGTGATTGGAAACCTGGCAGCTAAATATTGGACCGAGCGTAACAAGACTCTGCTAGTTATGTTGCCAGTGATATCAGCCTTATGTTTGAATAATCATCACTACAATGTATTTCATTTTTTCTGTCCTCTTATCTCTTGGCTCTTATCTTCTCTGATAAAACAGCAAGCGAAAGTGATAGGGATAATGATAACATTTATTCCTTACTTATTTTAAATCACCGTGAGAATGGGACGCAACAGGCCAGCAACTCCTAAAAATACTAATTGCAAACTGTTACCACCAGCCTGGCCTAAATGTGGGTAAATAAGAAGAGCTATTCCCAGTTTAATGTTTCTCTTCTGTCTTTGTGAAGAGGTGTGTTGTGATGGCAGCATCTGATTGCTTCCGTTTAGTGTTCAACTAGCTGATAAGTGAGCCCAGGTGAAAACTTGAGTGGAGTGCTAGTGGAGCTGGCTGCAGGTGGTGCATGAGGTACCTTACAGCCTGTTGACTTCTGAAGGACATCAGCAGCCTCTGCGGTACCATCAAAGGGTGATGTAGTTTGTGGTCACTAGGGTGCCTGGTTATTTGTCTGCAGTCAGAGGAGACAGACCTTGCGGACGATGACATGTCATAACAGGTCATGTACTAGCAGGAGCTCAGTCAGCCCAGCGTGGCCAAGGAAAACGTAGGGCTCCACAGAGGCATCCTTCAGTGAAGGACAGGGGATGGCTCTGAAATTCTGGATTTGCAGTCTGGGGGCAGGGGTTGGTTTCCTCTCTTTTTTCCTCAGGCTCCCAGGGAAACACTTTGTTTGTTGGGGCTGGTACTCCACCTAGCAGAAAGAGTGAAATGTACTTGCAAGGAGGGCAGCACTGCTTTGTGGGCTAAAGGAACTGGCTTCCACATCTAAGTTTCACATCTATGGTTGTAATTAAGGCTTAAGCACTGACATGTGATTATCCACATTGCTTAATTTGGAGCATGTTAATGGGCACGATTTTGGTCCAACTAGCGCTCTTGCACACTGTGTCTGGGCACAGTTTTGTGGATAGCACGAGCCTAGGATTGTGCTAAGGAAGCAGTATGAGCAGGGCCACCTCGAGGAGGGAAGAGTTTAATCATGTTTACACAGGCTTGCCTGCTGCTTGCCTTTGGGGTCAGAGGACAAGCCTGTGCCTTTTTACTTACCTGTACAGATGTAGGTCCTGGGCTTGATTTTTCAGGCCTGTGTAGGGACCTAGAGGCTCAGACTCAGACACATAGATGAAAAAAAAAGATCAGTTGAAGCCCTCCAAACATTTCTGTAGCATTCACAGCTTCAGAATTTGATCAGGGAACCTGTATCAGCTCACACATGGTGACATTTTCCAGTAATTAACATATTTCCAAGCCTGATCATTCGCCTGGAGTTGAAAGCAGTACCTTGATTACTTGTGAGCCACACAAAAATGTTCAGGCTCTCTGAGCTGCAGTCATTCCCCACGGTCAATGGAAATTCTGAGTGCTGAAATGTGAACAAAATTGATCAATTTATTGGATCAGCATGTCTCTGACCTACCATCCAACATTTATATAAATGAGAATTGACATGTTGCTTTAACCCAAGGATGTGTTTGCTTTTAGGTAACTTGCAAATACTGCAAACACATTTTAGGAGTGCAATGGAGAAAAGGAAAAGTCTATTTTTGGATGTCTAATGCTTTGAACAGTTCTGCCAATGCCATCTGTGGTTTGTGCATTGGGATTTCAAAACTCAGCAGTGCTGATAGGGATAACTTTCTTCTCTGTTGACCATCTGTCACAGGTGCAGGAACCAGAACACATATTATTAATTCTATAGATTAAAACTTCGGTTGGACTGGCATGCTGGTTTATTACTATCTGCTTGGGCCCATGTCTCTGGACAAACTATATCCAGTTGAGCCAGACTTCCCCCCCCCCCCCCCCTTTTTTTTTTTTTTTTGTGACATTCAAAAATGAGTTTGTGGATCTCAGTTGTGTCTCTGTAAAAGACAAGGGAAAATCTTCCATTAGGTTCTCATTGATTTATGAAGCAGAAACATTTGCAGGAAGAAGTCTTGAACAGCTTGTTTGTTCAGCTGAGCAGCAGGGACAGCCTGCAGATGATTAGTTCTGCTCGTGCCCATATGTGTCATGACAGTAAATACTGATTATTACAAAAGATTTTGTGGGAGATGAGGCTAATTGAGCCAAAGTTAAAAACAAATGTATACTGATTGTTTTAAAGTGTGTAAATAACAAGGGGTCTGGTTCATGTTTGCATTATTGCCTTTAAAGGGAGTAAAGTTATGCAAATGCATGCAAAAGTCTCTCTAGAGTGTTATTGGTTATCATGTGTCACAGCTTTCCATTTTAATAAGCTGTCTCGTTAAGACAAGACTTAAGGACCAGATTTCCAGAAGTGCTATATACTAGAGAGGCCTTGAGAATGTGACAGATTCATTTCACGGTGCTTTGAGGTTTCAAAATTGTGGATTTATTCCATAATGGGACTAAAATCAAATGTGTTCCAATGGTTTTATTAAAATGGATGGCTGGGAAGAATGGTTTTGTCACCCCTGTACAGGTCCAGTCCCAGTTTCCACTTCAGACTGTTGTTCTCCATCTTTCCAGAACGTCCTGAGTCAAAACAGATAGCATTTCTTAGAGAAATGGTTCTTTTCATGATTGCTGTGGTATAGCAAGCAAACAACAGCTTTTTAAGTTGCCTTTTCGGTCATCATACAAACAGTGCAAGCTTAGGTATGTATGTAATTTCTAAGAGTGCTTACAATGCACAGGCAATACTTGATTTTTAATCTTTTGATCAGGGCCTCATAATGCAGACTGAAATGCATAAACTGTAGAATTTTGCATTTAAAAGCTTAATGGTTTTATTAAGAGTACTACTCCACTGTTGTTAACAATTAGTCTTTATCAAGGCCTGAAATACTTGGTAGGAAGTGATATTAATCTTTGCCTTCCCTCCGTAATTCTTGATAGTTACCATCACCTTTGTTAATACAAGCATCTTGCCTCATCACATACTTCGGGAGGATGTCTGCAGTGCAAACAGGCAAGAAGAGTAACATGTTGCCTCTGAAAAAGTCTTTTGTGCACACATTATCTTGGCTACTATCTTCAGAAATAGGTTAAAAGCTGTTTTTTACAAAGGAGCCTTGGAGATCTGAGTGTTTATATCCTTCTGCACCTTCCTTAAGCAACAAATCTGGCTTGTGTTACTCTGCTTCAGAATTTAGAGGAAATATAGAGGTAATGTCTGCTTGAGTTTGTAGATAGGTGCATCAAGTTCAGAGAGGTATTCCTCCTCTTTCTCCATGAACCTAGCCAGAGAATTTAAAGACCAGTAAGAATACTGGTAAAAGTCAACATTAATTATTTCATTGTGGCTCACTTTCATTGCTGACCTGGCTGTATGATGGGTTGCAAAAAAAATGATAGCCTTTTTAATAAAGCTATGAAATGTTAACAAATGGGTTAAGGGTCTGCAATTTTAGTGGATAGAATGTAGCAGCCAGGCTATGAATATGCATCAGCTCTATGAAAGATTATCACAGCTCTTCCTTTAAAAAAAGATTATAATGAAGTGTCCCCTGTAACTCTGTTTAATCATGTTGAAGAAAAAAAAAATCAAACTGTTAATGAGTGCGGAGAAGAGTTATTAGGGTGAGCAGAGAAATGCAATGTTTATTTCATAAGAGAAAACTGGAGACACTTGCCTTGTTCAGTCCAGAAAAAAAAATGAAAGAATGGGGGGTAAATGTCTGTTATCTGAAAGTACAGAAAGTTACAGAATGGGCCAGATACCTGGAAGAAAAATAAGCTATTGATTTCAAAGTACTACCCCTGATGGAGAGCAAAGGGTTGTCTAAAATATTTCTTAATACTGTGTTGGATTGTTTTGTTTGTTTCTCATGGAAGAAACTAATGTTTCTTTTTTTTGAAAAGAGATTAAAAGTATGGGAAAAGTATGCTAGAAGCTTTCTGTCACATTTGCAAATTCTATAAAAAAAATTACAAGTAGTTCAACAACTACCTTTTTTTCTGAGCCTTACAAGAAACCTGTTTCAGAAATGAGACCTGAGTTTTTAATTCCCAGAAGGCTTTCCTCCCAAATTCCCCATGATTCACCTCCTCAACTATGTCCAGTGTTTGGCCAAGAGACTTCCAGCAGAATTTTTCTGTTTGAGGAGGCAAGATGACTACAGAGGAAGATAGGACTTTTTGGTAAAGGGGTATTTGGCTGTGGGACTCTCTTGTGTGGGAGATCAGATGAATATTTGTCTTTTATCATCTTAAAAGCATGAGACAAAACTCAGTTTGCACTCCTCTCTCCCTCTGTTTAGTATGTGATTGAGTAGTAGGGAAAGTCCACAACTGCATAGCAAACCACAAGGGTGAAGCAGAAAAAAATTCATGGTCTGCTAAAGACTAACATTTCTAACTATGCTCCAAGATACGATGATGGTGATGCAGTTATACATTACCCTTTTGTAACTAATATTTCTGAAATGTTGCTTTTTACCATAAAATGAGTGAACTGATTCCTGTATATTAAGAAGGATATAATTATCAACTATACTTTCCCTCGATTTCAGAGCATCGGACTTTGTGTCCGAGCTATTTTCAGTGGTTTGAGGTGGAACATTTTAAAATTTTTGCTTACTGTAGTCTAACTAATTAATCTGTTTGTCTGCCAGTGGCTATTGAGGGAATTTCTTGGGTTTTGTTGTGTCCAGATAATCACCGAATCATAGAATATCTCAAGTTGGAAGGGACCCATGAGGATCATCGAGTCTAAGTCCCTGCTCCTTGCAGGACTACCTAAAACTACATCATATGACTAAGAGCATTGTCCAGACATTCCCTGAACTCTGACAGGCTTGGTGCCAATAAAAATTGCATCCCTTTATATTTGTCCACATTGACTTGCATAAGCCAATTATTGGCTTTATACCATGTCTGTACTCTCGCTGACACTTATTTCCCTTCTTTCTTGCCCTGCCTACCCTCTATTTTAGAATAGTTTAGAAATGCCACTCTTCCATCTATCCTTTCTACAGAATATTGAGTTCAATAACGAGCAAGCCAAGTTGCACAAAGCTGCCAGTAGGGAATGTGGCACTGAGGTCTGTGTCTCAGTAAAAAACCTGGGTACTAAGCAGGCTGCTCGCTGAATTTCCTCTGTCTCTCAGACATAGCTGCATTGTTTCAGGATTGTGGTACATTAGCAAAACAGCTTAGAAAAAAGCTTTGATGCCTGTTGCTATTCCACAGAAAAACAGTTCAATCAGCAAAATTGTCATTTGACACTCTGTATTGACCCATTTAATGAAATTTTAAGGAAAAAACTTAAGATTCTTTCTTTCTCTTAACATAACCACTTTGGGGAAAAAAGTGATACACCTTAATTGTTACCAAAACTTCCCGATGTTTCTGGGGGGACGGAGGCGGGGTGAAGGGGACCGGAAAAGTGTTGAATTTCCCACGCATAGCTTTTTTTTTAATGCTCCTTCTCAGGAATAAAGGCATTCCAAAAAGTATGAACGAACTTTCAATTTTTTCACAAAGGCAGATTCTTCAGAAGGTGAAGCACGATGAACTCTTCTTTCATACTTTGTGCTCTGTCAACCTTCCTGATAACACGTATGTAACAATTTGTCATGTATGAAACCCATAGGAAAGAGTTTATTCCAGCTTTTGAATACCTAGTGTAAAACTGTAACGCAGAAGCTGCTGTTAGCCCTCAGCCAAACACATGTACGCCACCATCTCCTCTTCATCTCTGCCGTAGTCTTCACCCAGCCTTTCAGATTATTTTATCTCTGAATCCATTTTTTTGTTATCTATTCAATTCATAATGTCTAGACTCCCATGTGCCCAGAATATTACTGTTCATTTTCCTGCAAATTCAATTTCACTCATAGTGTAAACACGGGGTCTTGACTAATCTAATCCTCTAGGAAGTTCTCAGCATATCACTCCCCAAATAAATTAGGATAAGTTTAATAACTGAAACCCTTGGGTGCTATGCAGAAAATCCTTAGTGTTTATAAAGTGCCTAACAGGTGATTAACTGCTAATGTGTCAGCCTAGAGATAGTCTAGTTACAATAAATAAATAAGAATAGTTGTCTATTCCTAGCATAGTTGGTTTTTATCCTTTTTTTTTTTTAACTGAGGTTAAATGTGTACCTTCTATGCTTCAAGTGCTGTCCTTCAGATCGGTCCGTTATTCCAACTGTTGGAGAGGCAACAAGGACTCAGATCTCATGGAGTTTTGAAGTACTAAAACTTACATTATTACTCATTGCAAAGGTTATATGAATCATCGAGAGCACAGTGAACTTTTCTTTATGCAACAGCCTCAGTGATTTCACATCATTACTTGAATTTCATCTGAAAATGTATCTTTTACCTTCCTTCCGTTCTTGCTCTTCCTGCTCTTAATTATTGTTAAGTTCTTTAATGTTGGTAATGATACAGTATCCAAGAGATACTTCCAAACCATAAAATAAAACTGTCCTGTGTTATGTTTAACAGGATTAATTGCGTTTGGGAGAAAAATTGAACATGAGTCCACAGTATACTTCTAAATTTCAGTAATAGATAAATGCATGGTTACTGAAGCTTATTCCTTCCAGACAGAGAAATACTTGGAGGTTATATTGTCATATACTTTATAATAAGTGTGGGGAGGAAATGCAAGAGGAAAGTACTCATGTTCACCATACTGTAGAAATAATTAATTCAACTGAGCATCATTATCACTGAATAACCCCAACTGTCTTCAAATGATATGTCCCAGTGCAGCATCTCTTTATACTTTTCAGCCTTTGTTCGGTCTGAGTGGTTAACTTTCCAGTAATGCTACTGCTACTATGCGTATGAACTGAATAATCAATGTGAGAGTTGAAACATTACATAATAATTAAGCATCTCATCCAGCAACAGGACATCTGTGCTCAGTGATCTCTGCTGGGATCCAATAGCTGGATCAATTAAATGGTTTGCAACTAAATTCTACCATCTCTGAGTTGCTGTTATCTTCAGTGGAGAGGTTTATGGGTTTGTTTAGGGGTTTTTCTCAGTTGTGATAAAATGGTGAACTGAGAGGTTTTAAAGAGATGAATTTCCAAGGTTTGTTAGCGTACTTGCACTGCTTTAGCTACTCTTAGCTAACAGCTTATGTGGTAGATATTAATGTAGTCACCCCTATTTCTGACTTCTATCCATATTCTTTTTAAATTGCTGCAAATTACACACAACTCAGTATTGGCAACAAGTTGTGCAGAGGCCATCTGTGTGCTTGATACACCATATTGGCTACAAGATCAAATGAACTAAAGCTATAAAATAAATGGTATATGGTACCTCTTTGTTCAGCTCCAACCATAGAAATCAACTGTGCCACATTTCAGCCCAAGCAAAATGTCTGTCTGTGTCCAGGATGGAGCTTCAACTCTTATACAATGCTAGGAGGCCAACCTGCTATCAGTCTTAATAATAGAAGCAATTGTATTTCATTGTGGGAAATAGCTCAACTCAAACAGCTCCTGTAAAACAGGCTAAAAGAGTATAGGCTATTTATAGGTGCAAGTACAATAAAATATAAGACGCAGTTGGTTTGAGAATCAGCTCTCATCCTATTTTTTTTGCATTGCCCTTGTAGGATCAAGAACCTCCCCACTCAATTTGAGGAATAGCTCTGGAAATGTAAAATGTTCTAAAAAACTTTAGCTGGTTTCTATGTTGATTCACCAGTGCCTGAGGCAATTGCTTTCCATAATATCAATCCTTCACTGAAAATAGTTTCCCATCCAGAAATACACTAATATATATTGGTGTCTAATCATGTCTAATCATGAGTTAACTGATACTTCTGAATAATCCAATCAGTACTCACTGGAGTAGGAACCATGTAGAACTCTTCAATTCTACTGAAAAAAAAAGTAGTATCTTTGCATCAACACTTTCCACGATGAATGTGGTAAGCTTTTTGAAGAGAGTCAAATAGTTTTCCAATCATCTTTCAAAGTCTATTTCAGGGTAATTTTATTTCATAGGTGTCGGAAGCTGTTGTGAATCCGAGAGTTAGCATCAAGACAATCTATGCATCAGTCCAAAAACCTGGAGAAACAAGGAGATGTATTGCATATGGTTCTGTGTGGGCGTAGAGCAGTAACTGCCTGGGGACAAGTTCACCTCCTCCTTCATTCCATATTAAAATATACTTCTATCTTTGTTTCTCTTTTGTCCTCTCTGGATTCCCCTGCCTCCTGCCCTTACTCTTCTAGCCTCTGGTTACTCTACAAACCCTCTGCTCCGGTCCACTTATCCTTTGTGCTGTTTACCACCCTGGTCTGTTTTTTTTCTGTCAGACACTTGAGAGAGCAGGATCTGATGACTATAGTAGCGAGCCGTGTACCTCTGGTGCGCAGCAGCAATGGAAAGAGGTGGGAAGAGCCAGGGTACAGAGGCCGGTGGAGTCTTGTGGCGTGGCAGTGAGGTGTGCGGTGGCCAAAGGGCACCGTGGTGGCACGTACGGGCTAGGCATGTCGAAACATTGTCGTGCAGGAACTTGTCAGGGGCGTTGGATAGGATGGGCTGCTAGAGGCGAAGGAGCATGACTTCTGTTAATGTGGGTTGACGTATGGCCAGCCAAAGCTACTAGGAAGTAATAATACCTTCATATTAGAAAAAAGAAAAATCCTCCTTGGTCAAGTGGAGCAGGTGGAGAGATTAAGACTGTGCAATACTACTTTAAATAATATTTTTTTTATCTTATAAAACACTTTATTAGCATTCGATATTAGGTCAATATTATGCCAAAGGGAAAAAGTGCACTCCTGGTAATTACTGTCCTATAAACCTAAATGCTAAAGTTAATGGGGAAGTGTTTAACAAGAAGTCAGTAAGAGTCTAAGGCAATTTAAATTACTTTTTCTTAAGTAAACGAATACTAGAAACTCAGAATGTCAAAATTCACTGAATTTGCACACTTCAGGTGAATTTTTTGTTCCATTACAGAAAGAGGCAGAAGTCAGCATGCTTTTGGACAAATACATTTAAAAATAATGATTAAGAGATCTCAAATCACAATGGATTTATAGCCCTTTGTGTCATCCACTACTTCCTATGAGTGATCATTCATTAATAATCAACAAGGAAAACAAATTAATCAGTATATTAATGTAATTGCATAAAAGAGGGCATGCATATGTTGTTTTGATTTACACAAGATTAATGCATCTTTTGAGACGTCTTAATAAGAAGAAATATTACTGTTAAGGGATTATTTAATTGAACTGCTTCATCAGTACATTATTAAGAGCATTATGGGTTTTTTCAGAACACTTTAATATTTATTCCAAATAAGCAAATTCTACATGCTATCCAAAATTAAAACACTGAGGATGTTATATTTGTGTGTTAAATACTCTCAGTGTAGAACACAACTGTTACATTAGAAAGCTTATTCCCCACTATGTCACTTCTTATTTCCTGTATTGCATCTCACATTGTTTAATAACAGATTCACAGGCTGGTTTTCAACTGAAATTTTATATTCCTTTTTATACAGCCTTTGTCGATCCATTGGGTGTAGATGTCTTCCATCTGAAGGTAATTCTCTAATTTTTAAAAAAGCTATGCTGGAGTAAGATGGTTTCCAATCAAACTGCAACACCTTTACAAATGTGTTGCAAGCAAAGTTTTACACTTTACATTTTCAGTTTAATTGTGTTGTTTTTTGAGACAGTCAGCTCCAGTTATGTGTTGTAGCTGATCATAGATAATGTCCTGTGTCACGATTCATTTGGATCTCTCAAATGTACAGGACAGCGTACTCTGTAAATTAAACTTTCTTTTGTGAGCTGATTAGGAAAGTAAACAAACACGACATCCAAGGGCTCAATTCCCTTTGTACAGAGTAGTCTAATATGTGAATTCACTACGTTATCACTTAATTCATGAGGTTCGTAACACATAAGTTCTCTAACTTGCAACTCGTGCACCTCTGAGCAAAATAGTTACCTAGCTGACGGTGAGACTGCTCATCCTTCCTCCCCCATCGTGGTGGGGATGTCCCCTGTATCACACGGGGAAGCACAAAAGCCTCAGCATTCCAGCTGCTTCAAAAACTTTTTGAGTAAGCTGATGTATTTATACCTTCCAGCTTGGAAGTTTGGTCTATACCTTTTCCATTAGTTAGCGGATTCTGAAGAATCTGCCAGAAAATCCATACGCAAGAATTATAGCTGCAGGAGACAGCAAGCTGCAGGTGATATGGGCTGCACAGTGGCTGTGAGCCCTTTCTGGCCACTGTATCCTGCCTACGTGTTGCCCTCGCTTTGACCTAGTGGCGCTGCTCCCAGCACTCGTCAGCCCTTAGCAAGAGCTGCGTGTTAGCCAAAATCTGAGCAGGACTTAGGTGAACAGTCACACTCCTGCCACATGATTTCCAAATTCTTGTTTATGTAACAAATCCAACCACTAGGAGATGCAGCTGGTTTTGCAGTATGTTCTTTATGCGAGAGAAAGCTTTCTGAGCCCAAGAACTCGCATGTATCTGTCTTGGCTTCTTTTTCAAACAACGCATCACAACATCACAATTCATTTTTCCTCAGATCACTTTTTAAAAAATCTGATTAAAAAATCAGATATTTTAAATAAAATTGTTCATTTTTTAGAATCTGGATTCATAAAGTGTTTCATAATCTTTGTACCAGATAAACCTGTTAGAATAAAGTTGCCCATGGAATTAAATTGTTATAAAACTCCGGAATAAAAGATCTGCTCATGAAGACAAATGTCACAGAACTTTAAGAGGCTTCTAGGCAGCCTTATCTCTCAAAATTTTGAGAGTCCCATGCCACCATCAGCAAATTAAAAATGATTAGTCATAATTACAAAAAGTGTAAGCAGTCATAAGGTAAAATACTTCTCAGCATTGATTAAGACAGATAATGTCATTCACTTTGTAGGCCACATAGGAAAGAAACAGGAGCTTCTACTCTCTTTCAAGTTGTACTCATCCTAACTTTTACTTTGGGGAGACAAGAAGATGATACCAGCTTTTCCTTCAGTTGAATGAGCAGATGAAAATTAATTGAAGCCATGAATCTGATTTCCTTCCTCCTCATACACCTTTATTGCAGATACCAAGCAATCCATTATCCCACATGTTCTATGTCAGTTTAATACACAATTTTGTCAAAGTGCCACAAACAATCGAGGCATAAGCGACATGCAGAGATAATCCCAGAGAAGACGTCAGATTTGTTTAATTATGAAATCTGTGGGTTGGTTTTGGTAATGTGGGGTTTTTGAGTGGGTTTTGGGTTGTGGGGTTTTTTTTTGGTAAAATCATTGTCTCCTTGATGCAAAGCCATACAGAAGGAAGTATTTGAATAAGATGGCTGTACAGGTAGGAGCTAGAAGTAGGGTATTGTGTGTCCGGCAGGAAGGTAAAATCTGATTATCTCTCTAAGGTAAATACACAGCTCATACTACTGTGGCAGTGAAAGTCATCTCCATGTTATAACTGCATTGCTACCCCGATGAAGGAAACATGGTGGAAAAGACGTATAAATATACTGAGTTGGCCAAAATTTACCCATTAAATTTATGCTAGAGAAGGGAATTGACCACAGGTTTCCTTGAGTTTCAGGTACTCCTCTAGCCCTGATAAATCTTTCCTCCAGATATCAGTTTCCTCTGTCTTTCTACAATAAAAAGAAGGATGAATTAGTTATGCTTTCCTAACTATCAGTAGGAACTTCGAAGACGCACAGCTGCAGATTAAAATTGTGCACGCTGAAAAAGGAACTGAGCAGGTCAGAGGTTTCGCAACTATGAAGAGAGTATGTGAAGGACAAAAAATGCTTCCAGAGTACTCTTCAATATATGTTACTTTGATGTTTCACTACCTTACTTTTCATACATAAATGTTAGTTATATGAGATTACTCAGTGATATTTAATAAGGGAATTCCACCCCAAATAATTTAATTCAAACTACTTAATTTCATTTTCAAAACTTTAGAATGCAAGCTTTCACTTGTAGAATTTCACGGATTTGTATGCTTTCTTAGCAAAGTTAAAGATAACCCTAGTATTTATGAATAGCTTCAACTGCTGCCACATTTTCTTCTCACTTTATAGTCAATATTAGTAGTAGATTTACATTTCATTTTCTGCTACAGTAAGCTACACCTATCTTTTTTGTGCTTGATCTTCTATTCATTTGGAAGAGAGTATCCTTCAAAAAGCACCTTCAAAGTCTACAAAATGACACTGGCATGGGGACAAGATTTAACAAGCTGTACCTTTGAGCATGGAATTCAAATGGACTGAAAATTTCACCTTTTTGAATGCATAAAGAGAAAGTGCAAGGGAAAACCAGCTATACGCCTTACAAAATATTATCACTCATTCAGAATAGATATTTCATCAAAAATTCTGTGTTGCCTTCTGTAAATTAGGAAAGAAAGTAAAGGCATATTTTTTATAAAAAATATTCTTCAGGACTTTTTTTAAGCTTAAAAGTAAAGTAGTTCCATATGTACAGTAGTACCACCCACAGAAAACCATATTCAAAGAAAATCATTAAAATTGCTGTTTCAGGCACTCAAAAGTGCTAAGGAAATTTGCCTGTAGCAAAAGTTATTGTGTGATGCTTCAAATACAGATTGTTGTAGAACATGTATAAGCAATATAAAACTAAATTGTTTCCTTGGGCAAGCATAAGTGTATCCTAAGCTTTGAGTATTTGACTTCTTAGTCTCAGTATTCATCCACTTATTTAGGTATATACTTTCCAAGGATGCATTGCCGGCTGAATATGAGCCAGCAGTGTGCCCAGGTGGCCAAGAAGCCCAACGGCATCCTGGCCTGTATCAGAAATACTGTGGCCAGCAGGAGTAGGGATCGTCCCCCTGTACTTGGCCCTGGTGAGGCTGCACCTCGGGTACTGTGTTCAGTTTTGGGCCCCTCACTACAAGAAAGACATTGAGGTGCTGGAGCATGTCCAGAGACGGGCAACGAGGCTGGTGAAGGGTCTGGAACACAAGTCCTATGTGGAGCGGTTGAGGGAACTGGGGTTGTTCAGCCTGGAGAAAAGGAGGCTGAGGGGAGACCTTATTGCTCTCTACAACTACCTGAAAGGAGGTTGTAGAGAGATGGGGGTCGGACTCTTCTCCCTAGTAACAGACGACAGGACAAGAGGAAATGGCCTCAAGTTGTGCCAGGGATGAGGCCTTAAGGGATATGATTTAGTGGGGGACTTGGTAGTGATAGGTTAATGGTTGGACCCGATGATCTCGGAGGTCTCTTCCAACCAGAATAATTCTATGATTCTATGATTCTATGATTGCCTGTCTATGACACTAGCTGTAATTTATCCAGTTGCTTAGCGCCTCTACACCTGTTATATAGATCTCTGGTAATGTTGTATACTAATGAAGAAACCAAGGAGACTGTCATCCCACGCATGGATGGGCTCTAGGTAGAACAGGGTACATACGTAATTACACACACACACATATATATTATTCTTATGTAATTATGTATCTAATTCTTTGGCCAAAACGTAAGCTTTAAGACTCACCTCAGCTTGTATTTGGCCCGCTACTGTCCCAGGACTGCGTTTTGGCTGTCCTGATCATGATGTCCCCTTGATTGAAAGCATTTTAACACTGAGAGTAATCTGGTGCTCAACTCTTTACTCAGTCACACTGGCCTAGCCTATGGCTAATTTATTTCAAGTACTGTCATTCTTGAATTGTTACAGGTTGTTTTTGTGAATTTTCTCTATTATTTCTGCTTTTCATTCCACCCCTCCCAATTTACCTTTGGAGAGCAACTAGCTCTCAGTCATGGTAGCACTTACCAGTCATTTCAAAAGTTATTGAAGGACCTCTCAAGTACCAAAAAACCCAGAGTCTGTAGAATTTTAGATGCAGCAGGCAAAAATCAAGAGAAAGGGCGCGCCTGTTGTCCGTGCTGGCACACAGCAGCCTGCTGAAGGCAGTCTGTAGCAGAATGCTGAAGGCATTTGTCAGGTACTTGTAATCAATTAGCAATATTTGCAACAAGTTTGTTTTACGGATGGATTTTAAAGTTCGATTTCTGTAACTGAAATATAAAATCTATAATTCTGGACTCAATTCTTTTGTCACCCATTCTAGTAGGTCAGAGGCTTAATGTCTGAGCAGGATCACAGGAGAAGTGGTAACATACTTCTCCAATAGCTTTCACAGATATTTGACGACTACAGAATTATGCTAGGGTTTCAACTGCTGAGTTTCTGGACTCAGTCTCTGGATGAACATATGCTCTATTGTGGACAAATCTTCTGCCCACCACCCTTTGACTTCTTGTCTCCCTAGTCCCTAATTTCTTCCTCATTCCTGGCTCCTTTCGCACACAAAGGAGTTCCCAATCTCCATTATTTTTTCATGTTTCTCTTTAGCAGTCTTGATCTTAATCATCTCCTTTGGGCTACCTATCTCAGTTCTTGGTTATGGGCCTGGGTTGAAAGCATTTGGAATAGCCTTTCCAGGTAAATTCTGCCTGGGACTTCAAAGCTGTCATGTTGTGCTGGAGAAAGAATGCTCATTTTAATCTGTGGGGATGTTCCATATCCTGTACAGTTGCAGATAGGAGCTGCAAAGGGACAGAGCATGCTCTGTGCAGGTGGCACCTTCTGAGATCTTTAGAGCTTAGCACCTAACATCTGTGATATCCTGCTGAGAAGATCATACCACATATTTCAGAGGTTTATACCGGAAAAAAATTTTTCAGGGTTGGCAAGAAGCTTATCTCTATCTGAAAAGGATTTGGCATCCCTTGTAAAGTTCAGGTTCTTACTCCAATATCTCCACCTCCACCTCCCACTATACACACAAATATGCATTTTTTTTTTTTTTTTCCTCAGAAACAACTAAACACTCTTTCACTCCCACTTCCCCCAAACAAAAATCTGATTTATCCACCTGGCCACTGTGGACAACTGCAGTAAAAATGGCTAAAGTGGCAAGGATGTTAACAAGGAATACAAGATTAGCATAAAATGGAAAGTGTTCGGATATTTTTCTACCACTTGTAAGAGCTATACAAGAGAGGAATATTATGATAATATGGACCAATAATGTCTTAACATTATTCTATTATGCAAAAATATGAAGCTAAGTATGTCAGAAAAAGTGTTCCTGTCTTTGATTTTTGTGGTTATCATTAATAGCATCACACTCATTGCAAATTTGATCAATGTATTATGCTCACAGTATTTAGGTTTTATTCTTAGAGGAGTAAATGTTCTCAGTTTTTCCAGCAGTATCGTAGAAGGCTGACAAGTATAAAGATAAGTTTGGTTGTTTTCCCTTCTGCCTTTTGCACTGTTACCCTTCCAGTTTCAAGGGGGATCAAACTACAGCTGCCTGACAAGGTTTGTTAAAGAGAACATGCATGAGATGTGGGCAGCCAGTACCGTAATACCCAAACAGTTGCTTAAGCAGTCATTGTTCAGAGGCCAATCCATTTATGGGGGATTGAGATTCCCTTCTTTCAGCATCTTTAATGGTGCTGTTTGGATAAATTCAAAGACATGAATTTGTGCTTTGTTATTAGAAACTCTATGGCAGAGCCAGATACAAACATTGCCTTTTATAATCAAGTTTCTGATTGATTGAGAATGTTTCTAAGTTTATTAAATACCTGAAAAAGCATTAGCTGTAGCAACAAAATCCAAGCATTAGCAGAAAATAATTTTATAATTCAGTTTCTCACATTTTAACTTTCAAAAGCAAGACTTCTGCAGTACAGAACTATCCCAGTTTCATCCATTCAATTCTGTAAGTCGTCTTAATATCAGAAAATATTTATGTCAGTAATAACAAAGTTTAGGAATATATGTGTTGCTGTCCTGGTGACTTTTTGTTTCTGAGATATAGTGCAAAATAATTTAAGAGGTTAAAGTAATCTGTTGAAATAGCAGGAATAATTAAGAAATAAGATTGTTACTGTGCAGTGTAAGGGATGGGGAGGACAACATTAGCAATATTAAACTAACGGATATCTGTTCTCTGACTACCATTCCAGAAATGCAGATACAGGGCCTTTTTACTGTTCAAAATTAATAATCAGTATACGCGCACGTCTTTCTTAAATAGGAAGAAGGATTACATTTAGAGTGAGGAACCAGTAAGATTTTGAACTGATTCTCATTTACAGCTGCTTCTAAACATTTTGTTTTTCCCTCTGAGTAAAGACTGTGCTTTGTGATTCTTCATTTTGTTTCATACAGTTCAATCCTCCCTGAAAGCGGCGTCAGACAGACCAAAGCGAGCAGAAGAAGCGTAAGAGGAAAAGACTATTGTATGTGACAGGGTTCAGTGAGTTTGTCTGTGTACTTTCCTCCTCATAAACTATTGTGATTAAAAGATCAAAGGGCACCATATCAGATTCATATCCCCTGACAGGCTATGGAAAAATATTCTGCTGGCAGGCAGGTTATGTGTCTCTCACTGCTGAGCTACCTTAAGAACTGCAAGAAGGCAGGCTGGAATCTGAACCCTGTGTGAGCTGATTCCATTTTGGTATCAGTATGCTTTTGACAGATTTTTCCCATGACCTCTGCATTGGTTAGAGAGGTATTAAACTGATGTTTTAGATTTTGAAGTAAAATTCAGCCGCAGGTATCTATATTTTTCAGACAGAATTTGGAATTTGAATTTGCAAGATGCCAGAAGACAACCATGGATGTTAAAATACTGAAGACTTAATTTTGACATCTGTAACACCAGAATTTATATTGGCATACAGCTGATGCATGTTCTTTAATATGGAAATTATCTCAGAAATACTAGAAGTCTTCATTACAGAGTTTGCTGCATACCTGAATTTTGTTTGTATAGCTTAAAGTCTTAAAGTGCAAATTTAAACCAGCTCATTTCAGTGGCTGGAAACTCTTAGGACCATTCTTAAGCTGGGTTTAAAAATTTCTATTTTGGTTCATTATAAACTAATCCTGATCCATATGCATAAAAATTCCTTTAAATCTTACCTTCCACTCAGTTTTGTCAATGTCACTAAGAAATCATCTATGATGTGGCATCCAGTATAGAGCCGTTATCCCTAATCTAGTCCCAGCTGGAGCAATTCCTCCACACAGGATAGTGCAGCAGTTTTCAACAGTAGTATTTCAGTTTAGAAATAATAAAACTGGTTTAGTGCAGAAACTTGCCTAAGCTGCTAAACTAGAGACTATTAGGAAACGTGTCAGAGTATTTGTTCATGTTTCTGGTCCTAGAGAAGACAGCTTGAACTGGAATACGTTATGTAGTAAAACAAACCTAACGGATATTTAAAACTACTTAAACTGAATTGATATCTCATTCCCAAGTGGAGAAGGCCCAATTACTAATTTAAAAAGTATGTATTTTGAAGTACCCTTTTTGTACAGGTGCAGTGTATTTAATAACAACAAATTTGTTTTGGTTTGTAGATGGAAGAATTAATTATAAGCAGATCTACAGATGGTGCGAATCTATATATTCTCCATAGAAGATTCGGTGTTCAGATTTGACACCTGCTTCATTTGGGAGAATTTGGTAACTCTGGCAATATAGTGTAACCCATAGCAAAGCCTGAACATGACTAGACATAGTATTCAAACTGGGACTGTCTTCATCCCACTTACTTTCTTTCTCTCTACAGTCTTGGAAGTAATTAAAGAATTGTGCCTTCTTGTGAGTTTTATTTACTTACTCTTTTGACTGTTTAAGAAACAACCAACCGCACCCTTTTATCTCTGTATCACTTTGAAACATATTTTGTAGGGTCCTTGTGCTTCTTTTTGTTTCATGGAGTTTAATAACTACTGAAAACTCAAGAGTGGAAATTCGATAGTACATCAGCTGCTGAGTGAGTTAGTGTAGCTTGTATACTTTTTGCATTATACTATCATTTCAGTTAATGTGACACAAATATTTTTTTTAGGTATTTCTGTATTCAAGTGCACTGGACAAGCATGAACAGGAAGAACTAGAGAAGGTCTTTCAATCAGACAATAAGATGAACACTGTATAAGTCTAAATGAGCATTCAGCTAAATTCTGACACATAGAGTATCAATAAACCCTATGAAGTCCTGGAAAAGTTAGAGCACTGTAAGAAATGACAGGTTCAAATGTCATGCTTGCCAGCAGAAAACAAGGAGGAGGAGCCAGGACAGCAGTAGGCTTTGAATTTCATATTAGCTGACATCCCTAAAATTGGAGTGTGTACATGTAAATGGTAATAGTATTACTCCATGAAGAATTGTTTGTAATCTGCGTATTTACATAATACGGACAGGACTAAATTAAATTCTACTCTGTACGTGTGTCTTGCCTAAACTAGGAAGGTCTGACTCAACCTAGACAGGCATTTCTAAGATTTAGAAAATGGTTGATTAAGAGCAAAATATAAGGTGGTTGAATTAAATTCTCAGTTGCCTCCGGCATCCGTTATATAGTAAGCGCAAATGAAGGATAATGTTTACAGTGTCTTCTTTATGAGGCAATTTCTGTTTGTGTATGAGGTCCTCTTAAAATGGATGTGGGAGCAAATGATCTGCTTATACTCTATGTGGGGGATTCTGCTGTGTTAAAGAACCAATGTGATGATGATATGTTTAGAAAACACTCATGCTGGATAGGGTCCCATGCTTCAAAATCTATGATAAAATTTAATAGAAAGAAGAGAAACAACCTTCAGCTATCATTGAAGGTAAAGGTACTTAAAATAAGTAAGTCTGCAGAATGAAAGATTTTTTTTGAAAATTAGGAGATAAAGAACATAAGGGGAACAGCTTAGTGGTATATGACTTTAAAAATCCTGAGGCTTGCAAAGCTAAGTAAATGCTAAATTCAGAAAGGAGGTTTCAGTAGGATTTTTCTGAGCTTCAGTGTTGTGCTATTTTTGGAAGAAAGTAGATAAAAGGCGGTTATGTTGGCATATGGAATGTTATCCCTTTGGGAAGGAGGGACCTGAATTAATTGCTTATCCCCTCCCCTTCTCCCTTGTTATGGACTGTTGGATTGCAGAGAGAATTGATCTTAAAAGACCTGGGTAAAACATGAACACGTAGTGTTCCTGTGTAAATACATAGTGTAGTTTCTGTAGCTGGCTGTCATATGTAACAGTTTTAAGTTTGAAACATGCTTAAATCTTACCGGGTTAGAAGAAGAGCTGTGAAGATTATGGAGTTCTATTTCTCAAGAAGCATTCTCAAAAAAAAATCTCAAAGCAAACAAAATTTGAATATTTTAAAATGGCAAAATGGAAAACCTAAAAAATCATTCTGTTGGAGTTGACTGAATGTTTCATATTTATTTTCTTTTTAAATGTTGTTCTATTGGCTATAGCTGGCAAGATCTTATTTTTGTGGGTTTTTTTCTAGTTTCTCGTCAATTAATTTTTGCATCCTGTGGGAAGAAGCTTTTAAAGAGCACAGAGTGGATTCTGAGTAAACTGTTAAATCATTCACATTTTAACTTAATTACTCTACAAATCTAGTTAAAAGGCCAAGAGGAAAATCCCAACTTTGCATAGCTTTCATTAGAATTTTTCATTTTTTCTAAACTGGCCTGAACTTTGGGCCTAATGGAATGATTGGCTTTCTGAAGAGGTGTCTGTCGGTTTGAAGACATCACCAGAAAGAAACAATAGTTATCAAAGTAAATGTCAATTGGTGTCTTTCTCTTTAAAAGTTTTAAAAAGGAATATGTTTCATGATTTATTTTTTTCTGTAGTACGAAACATGGAAACCTTCAACTTCAAGGTGAGGTTTTGGTACTCCCTTCCATACTGCCAGAGGCTGTTTTGCCCCTCTTTATTCTCAAAGGTTGCCTGGCAGAACAACTGTGTGTTGCTGAGCGTACTGTGCACCATGTGAAGCCAGCTGTTTGCTGCTTCTCTGTCCGCTGTAGACTAATCATCACTTTGAGAAGTGTTTGCTGTCTTTGCTGTTTCCAGATATAAAACTGAGATGCCAGGAGTTCATAAAGTCATTTAACTTCCCTGTATTTTGAATAACTGTGCCAATGCTGGCAGAAAAGGAAGATCTCATGTCCAGGAAACTAACATTACTAGTGGCAGGCTTATGCAGTGAACGTAAAGTCAGTGCAGTAACAAGCTTCTAACAAAAAAAAGTGTGCAGGTGTTTACCATGTTTATATATAAGAAAGAGTAAATACTGATTATCTAGCTTGAAAAGTCCTCTTGTATTTGCAAATCATCAATCAATATAGAATCATAGAATTGTTTAGGTTGGAAGAGGCCTCCAAGATCATCAGTCCAACCGTTAACCTATCACTACCAAGTCCACCACTAAATCATGTCCCTAAGTGCCACATCTACGCGTCTCTTAAATACCTCCAGGGATGGTGACTCCACCGCTTCCCTGGGCAGCCTGTTCCAATGCCCGACAACCCTTTCAGGGAAGAAATTTTTCCTAATATCCAATCTAAACCTCCCCTGGCACAACTTGAGGCCATTTCCTCTTGTCCTATCGCCTGTTACTTGGGAGAAGAGTCCGACCCCCATCTCTCTACAACCTCCTTTCAGGGAGTTGCAGAGAGCGAGAAGGTCTCCCCTCAGCCTCCTTTTCTCCAGGATAAACAACCCCAGTTCCCTCAGCTGCTCCTCATAGGACTTGTGTTCCAGACCCTTCACCAGCTTTGTTACCCTTCTTTGGACATGCTCCAGCACCTCAATGTCTTTCTTGTAGTGAGGGGTCCAAAATTGGACACAATACTCGAGGTGTGGCTTCACCAGGGCCAAGTACAGGGGGACGATCACTTCCCTACTCCTGCTGGCCACACTAGTTCTGATACAAGCCAGGATGCCGTTGGCCTTCTTGGCCACCTGGGCACACTGCTGGCTCACATTCAGCCGGCTGTCGACCAACACCCCCACGTCCTTTTCCACCGGGCAGCTTTCCAGACACTCCTCCCCAAGCCTGTAGCGTTGCCTGGGGTTGCTGTGACCCAAGTGCAGGACCAGGCACTTGGCCTTGTTGAACCTCATACACTTGGCCTCGGCCCATTGATTCAGCCTGTCCAGATCCTGCTGTAGCGCCTGCCTGCCCTCCAGCAGATCAACACTCCTGCCCAACTTGTTGTCGTCTGCAAACTTACTGAGGGTGCACTCAATCCCCTCGTCCAGATCATTGGTAAAGATATTAAAGAGAACTGGCCCCAATACTGAGCCCTGGGGAACACCATTTATGACTGGCTTCCAACTGGATTTTGCTCCATTCGCCACAACTCTTTGGGCCCGGCCATCCAGCCAGTTTCCTACCCAGTGCAGAGTACGCCCATCCAAGCCATGAGCAGCCAGTTACTCCAGGAGGATGCTGTGGGAGACGGTGTCAAAGGCTTTACTAAAGTCCAGGTAGACAACGTACACAGCCTTGGCAATCTTCATCAATATACTTTCAAAAATCCTTGAACTGACTTGCGTAGTTATCCTATAATGGTACTGTGCTATAAAGGTCCATCATAGAAACATTTAAAATAAAAAACTTCCTTTCCCCTTTTCTGCAGTCCATTATGAGGAAATGGACCTCCAAAGCGTGGCATCTTGGAGCACTGTTATACAGGTGAAACACTTATTTTGTTCTGTGAAGCTCCATAGTGGCTACTAAGATGGCAACTGGGTCAGCTGTCAAATAATGTTATGGTAGTTCTTCACCCAAAATTCAATGGATGCTAATATATATTGTTATTTCAGTTTATCTTCCTGAGGACCATTTTGTGTATGAGGTGCAGTAAGCAAAATATCAGATTCAACTATTTTTCATGAGCAAGCCATAATACTCTGCCTGACCCAGGAGAGGTCACGACTTCTCAAAACATTTGTGAAATGGCTTCTAACTTTTCTGTTTCTGTCTTGGTGTCTCCAGGTAGGTTTGTAATTATTTAATGCTCTTGCTGAAACTACTTCTATGCAATTTGAATGTTATGCCCTCTATTTGCACACACAGCCAGTTAGGTATCACTTCAATATCTGATCTTTGAATCCAGAGACTGAATGTTCTGTGAAGTTGTGTGCTGATTTCCTGCATGTATTGTTCTGTCTCCAGATGCTTCCTGGCTTTCTAGGAACTCTCTGCCAAATTTCGGTTTGAACACTTCTACTCCTAGGTAGAATTATACTTAAACTTTTGAAGGCCTTGAATATAAAGGTTTAGACCTGTGCAATAGGTGTCTTAGTTTCCTCCCCCAAAGCTGTAAGTTCTTAACATTGGCTCTGCTTTTGTTAGAAATGCTGTATTTTTTTTTTCCTTTTTCTTTTCAGGTTTCTACCTTTGGCACCTGAAAACCTTCTGTACATACAACTTGCAAAATTGCTCTGCTTTCCAGGAATATTGTGATGTGCAACATGCCAGTTCCCACTGATGGCTCAGTTTGAGTAAGCATGCAGCAGCTGTGGCACTTTCATCAACATTTGCCATAAATTTGGAAATCCCAGACAGAAGAACCATCTGGCTGTGCAAGGTACTCTCATAAGCCGGGCGGTTCCTAAGTAGCTCAGTCACTGTGGATGCACGCACAGATATCTGTGCTTTAGAAAGCACTGGGGTTACTGAAGAAGAGCTAAATAGCTTATGTGCAAGGCAGTCTTTTGTGATGCTAACTTAAGTACATATTTAATTTTAAACATGAGTGCTCTGGTTATCTTTTTATACGATGCATTAATACTTCGCTAAAGTAGGAAAAATACAAGAAAAGTTTAGCCTGAATGTAGCTCTGTGCTGAAAAGTCCTTGTCAAAAAAGGTAACTTGCATTCATTCAGTAAATTATGTCGTAGATGTTCATTATAATAATAATAATAATAATAATAATGGGCTTGAAAAGACATCCTGTGGTCAAGCTGGAGGTTTTTCTGCTTTTGACATCATCATAGTGCGCTACAGGGGAGTAGCAGATGCTATGCAGCTATTCCTTACTGTGCTCTGTCTGCTGTTTAAACATATTTATCAACAACTCACTGCATGGGTAACTGAAATATTTCTAACGTAGATCAGTTGATAGATGTTCTCATTAACAAAAAGCTGCAGGCCATGTCATTATCATCATCTTCTTTCTTCTTTCTAGCATTACTAAGTGTGTTGGTTTGCTATGCATATGTATATGTTTGGGAGAGAGGAGGGCTCTGCTCAGCAATTCCTTTTATCAGTTCATGTTCCTGATGATTTGCCCCTCCTTTCTTTTCCTTTTCCTCTTTTAGATTGTGATAGTGCAGCAGAATTCTAATTAAATTACATTTAGGACAGTAGATCTAGACAGAGATTGTTTGATAGAGAAGTATGTTAAAAGATAGTGTCCTTGAATACAATGATAATAGATTTATTTTATCTCCTGGTGTTATTCAAATTGGAATACAAAGCTATAAGGCTAAATCTGGTTTCTTAAAGATGTTGAAGATAGCTAACTGAATGCTGATGTAAAAATTCTTCACAAATGTTTGCTCAAATTTCAAACAGCTGGTTTTGTTGCTGTGGGGTTTGTCTGGCCTTTTTTTTTTTTTAAATTACAGAGGCTTTTGCTTTACTTACCCTTTGTATCTGCTGTTTATGAGCATTTGTAAGAATGGTTGCACTTTTTAAGAATGCGTATACTGCTGTGCATACAAAAAAGCTTCATTATTTATTGTTGACTATTCTTCTAAATAATATTTAAGTCAACCAAGCCAGAAAACAAAATAATATCACTTTGCCCATAATAGATCCTCAGTAACGAGTACTGCGTACTCTTAACGTGTTAAGACCTACCCACTCGTATATTCTTCTACAATCAACACAGGCAGAACAATTCTGTGTGGAGTACAGAGAAAGCCTGCAGAGAAACTGATTTGAAATGATCAGTTTGCAAGGAATTCATAAGCTCAAAGTTGTTGTCCAGCTTCGCTTGTAGCTCAAGAGAACAGTAGCTAGAGATGTTCCACATCTCAGTATTACAGCAATATGGAAACTTGACATTCTGGGAGAGAGGGAGTTTGGCAGAATGAGACATCTGCAAACAAATGAGGAGGAGGAAAGAGTGGAACAACACCTTCTGGAATACTTTTATAAAATCTACCAAGATTGGTAAGGACTTGATTCTTTCAGAGGGTTTGAACAGCTCGGCTTCCTGTTAAATTCAAGTTCCCTTCTTAAAGAATGTCAGGCCTTAATTACTTCTGTGACTTGAAGGGAATTTCTGATAAAACATGAAGGTTTTAGGATATTTCTTCCTTTTTCTAGGTGCATCTTTTAAACACCAAACCTGCTGGAATTTATTAGGTAATTTTTACATTTGTAAGCTCATCAGTAGTAATGAATTTTACTCCAGACTGGTGGATTCCCTATAGATTAATATAAGCTATTTGCAAACATTTATTTGAAACTTGCTAACCAAAAAGGAAATGTGTTTAGAATTTTCTTAAACCAATGTCCTTTCTAAATAATTTAAATCCATAATCATAAAATCCAATGACTTCTGCTAGTTCTTGCTCCTCCAGCTTTTCTTTGATTCTTGTCAAGTCTTACTAAACCATTTCAGTTGCTTAATCAATGTTTTAAGCTTAGCAGTAAGACCTAATTCTGTGTTTTGGCAAAGTTCCAGCTTCATATTCTTGAAGTAAACAAGCACTGCTTATACTGAGGTTCTGTGGCCCTGATTTAAATTGGTCTGTCTTCAACAGGTCAATATCCTTTACACACATAATTTCCTCTCAAGTAGCGATATAAAAAATGATTGCAAAAAGCAATTTCTTTCTTTTTAAATACAAAAGTTAAATTAGATTTGTGGGAAAAAAAAAAAAAAACAGGTTTAGCAGTTCTTGTTAGAGATCAGGTCAAGGTTCCTAAAACAGTAAATTCTGACTTTCTTTTTCTTAAATCAGGGTGAATGCACAGAAGATATGATATATGTGAAACAACTCAAAACTGTATATTGAAAGCAATAACATTAAGAAGTCACCTTTTATTGCTTTGCTGTACTTCTTCAGCCTGTAGAAAGCACTAGTAACTCTGATAAATATCTCCAAAGCTTCTGATGAAAGCATTTTGCTGCTATTTATAATTTCAAAATTGCCAATAATGCTAAAGCAGAAAGAGAACAAACTATGGATAAAGGGGCAGAATTTTTTCTACAGAATTTTTGTTTTATTTTGCATTTAAAATCTCAGCTCTGGGAATCACGTGAATCTCTGCACATATTTAAAAACATAAGGGTGATTTCAGATGGCTTGTGGGAAAAGAATGGAACTACTAACTTTCCAAGCTAAAATGCCAAAAGATTTAAACCCTGAATTCTTTATATTGTTTAAAACATTTGAAATAATTTCATAAGTTTTGAATCCATTGCAGTGCAACAACATTTTTAGCCCTGCAGAACCAATATTAACAATAAAAGGTTTACTGTAGTCATGCCTCAGACATTATAACATTTTCAGCTACATCCTTTCCTGTAGAATTGCTATGTAAATGGCTTTTTCACGTCATGGATGATGTTGTTTTCAGAAATGACAAGGGTATCTAGGCCATATTTTTAGAGATATGGGTTTACCATTTCATACTGTACAAAATGGTGGAACATATTGGTTTGTTTGCTTTGCTGTGGTGCTTACTTGCTGTACAGGGCTGATCCCAAGCCAAGCCTGAGATGTGAGAAAAAACAGCTTTTCCTGCTTTACAGGAGGCTCTGTGGAATGACTACAAATATAGAACCTGTAAAGAAGGACTGGCAGAAAGCGCTACTCCTGAAAGAACACAAGAGAACTTGTTTTCAGTTTTTCTTCTGTTTTTCCCACTCAGCAGTGATGTGTTTCCTTTGGAAAGTTGCAGTATATGTGACTTCAGCGTTCTAATAAAACATAAATTTAAAATACTTGCTATCTTTTGACATACTGTAAGGAAGAGAGAGCACAGCTGATCCTCGTGACCTGTCTGGGACCTCAGGACCAGTTTTGTGGTCATATTCAGTGAAATTTTTTTAAGCTTATCAGCTATACAAGCAACTCAAAATCTTTCTTGCAATTAATGATCAGATCATAAATGTAACAGCACGAAGCATACGAATGAAATCTTTTGAGTTTCAGATATGAAATAAAAATAATGTTTCCTGATTACCGAAGAAGATTAAATCCCTGGAGAACCAGCCTCCTTTATATTCCCTGCAACACTTTGCTGATACAGGCCATCATCTGCAGGAAGCAATGAACTCTCAAAAACTTTTGCATATGGTACTGATCAGCAACTGCTCTATCCTGCTTATGTTAAAGAAAATTACAATAATACAACTACATTTGCAATTTTGCAGTGCAAATTTGTAACCTAGGCATACCAACATTATATGAATAATAACTTTCAACTTAAACATCTCGGCTTCTAGCAGTAGTGCACGTGAAAAGGAAGAGAAGTGTCACGAGTGAAATCAGCCCCAGATGTTGGCAATTTACTGATTAGAGCTCTCCTGCTCAGCAGGGTTGAGAATCACCGATTCAGATCACTGGCTACAATTGGGATGAATGAGCTGGTGTCAGAATCAGCCACCATTCTGCCCAAATCACTGCAAGGCTGGAGACTTGAATGCGTGAAAAATTACCAAATTTTGGATATGACAGATCTCTGTCCCTCTGTGCAGCCACTTTTCAGTGGGTTGAGTTTTTCTCACTTTGGCATGAAAATAAACTTTTGATGGCACTGAGAGATGAAGTAATCATGAAAGAAATTGTATGGTATCTTGGGATAGAGTAAATTTGTTCCTCTGCTGGTTGAGCTGAGTTTTTTCACTGTTTGCTCTTTTTTCTTTTCTTTTTTTTTTTTTTTTTTAATTACTCAAAGAGGAAAGGGCTCCTGGAGGCTACATCTCAAAAATCCAGGGAACAGCTCATGAACCCTGGCTTGCTGCTTCATGATACCAGCTATGTGGGGATAAATTCACAAAAGAACTTGAGCATTATAAACTTTTGCAGTAGCTTCTAAGTTGTAGATTACTTTTACCATACTTGTGAGTGAGGTACTGCACGCCCTGTGTGATATTTTGGATCAGAGTGGGATGCATGAGTGCAGTGCTCTGACTGGGGGGACAGAGTCAATGACAAATCTTTTGGAAACTAATATGTCTTACATTCTATTCCTTTCTGCCACGTAGTCTTCTTTCCTAATCTTAAGGGAATGCTGATGTCCTCTTGGGAATCAGAGCCTACATCTTGTCCTGGAACTGACAGTTTGTCCTGGTTTAGGCCAGGACGGAGCTAGTTTTGTCTCCAGCAGCTCCTGTGTTTTGGATTTAGTGTGGGAAGAACAGTGATAGGGCACTGATGTTGTTGGTTGCTGCTAAACGACCAAGGACATTTTGCAGTTTCCCAGGTTTTGCTAACGTGCAGGTGCAAAAACCTGGGAGGGGTAGAGACAGTACAGTTGATCCAAACTGGCCAAAGAGAGTATTCCATACCATAGACGTCATGCCCGGTATAAGTGAGGGTTGGCCGGTGGGCCCCTTCCCTTCTTATTCCCTTCTTTTCCATTTTTTTGTTTGTTCAGGCCTTTTCGTTCGTTCATTTGACTTTTCCCTCACTTGCTCTCTCTGGAACTTGCTGTTCTGGGATAGCTGCTGGGGAATATCCCTGTTCCCTGACTGCTGTTTGGGATGGGCTGTATCGGTCGTCAGGTGGTGAGAAATTGTGTATTGTTTGTTTTATGTATTCTATTATCCTTTTATTATTATTATTGGCATTATTAATATATTTTTATCTTTTTCTTTGCTGTCCTGGTAAACTGTTTTTATCTCAACCCATGGGTTTTCCTTTCTCTCCAATTCTGCTCCTCTACCGCACTGGGGAGGGGGGAGTGAGCGAGCGGCTGCGTGGTATTTGGTTACCATCTGGAGTTAAACCACAACACACATGAAGTTTGCTTGTCTTCTTGTTTTCTAAAGGAAGTAGGTACTCACTTGTAATGCTGCCTCTTGGACTGTTTTTATTAAATAGATCGAGTGTTTGGGCATTTGATTATGATGAATGTGTAACTACTTATTATCCTCCCCTGAGTAAGCATGGAATAAATCTGTATCACTGTTACTTCTACAGATCATTTAACCTCAAAGAATAGGTGAGAACACCTTTCCTTCTTTCTGTTGAAACCACCTTCTGGCCCAGAGAGGTTTTCCTAGATCTAGCAAAGCGGTCAGGCTTGGCACACCCTTTCTCACATCAGGTTTTGGGGTCTTTTTTCAGTCTTCACATAAAGCTCCCCAGAAGCTAAACATGACAAATCTTGAAAGGAGCTTGTAAATCAATATTTCTCATGACATCTAATTTGCAAAGTTATACTACTATGTTTTACGTGGCCTGTATGTGGAGGAAAACAGCCTCAGGCCAGATGCCAGGATGAGTCTAATTAAGATACAAAATGACATGTTAAGAGTTCTTGAGGGGTAGGGGAGAGTAAAAAGGAAATAACAGAATCCCCCTGCACTGCCATGTGTTGCATCACTGCCCAGTAACAGGGCTGCTTTTCCCTATCTCTTGTGAAGGGCAAATGAGTTAGGGTACGTCATTGCTTTTTGGGATAAAGTAGGGGCATATCACACAGGGTGGCTCTATGAGGTAGTCTTCTCTCACTATGAGAGCAGGAAATATTTAGAACTATTCAGGACATTCCAGCTTGGTATGACTTCTAGAGCTAGTAGCACAGCCTCACAAACATATCGAGGTGCTAGATTAGGAAACTGAAAGGCTTTAAAGTTTAAATTTAAATCTTAATCATATGTTTCTAACTGTTATTGCATTATTGTAACTGTTTTACAAACACACATTTTCTTTAATCCTTTCATCTTGCCTAAGCTAATTCTTAGCAATCTGACAAACGCTGGGGACAGGTAAATCCATTATGGCAAACTGTACTAGGCAGCTCTTTGAGTGTCTACTAGGCACAGAGTTGTGGACTTCCAGAAAGCCTGTAGACAACTCACCATTGTGCTGCTGAAGCTTTGTCATACATGAGCATATCATGCTTCCCAAATATGAGGTAGCTTTTGTCATTAGTAAGAGTCCTGTTGGCTAGCAGAAAGATAATATGAAAGGAGACCAAAACTTTGACTCTTCTGCTGGCACGCCATTGTCCAGGTACAGCATATTTAAAATGATTTAAGGTCATTGACCTGGATAAAAAAATGTGAAAAGGATCGTGACTCTGAAGCCTAGTGATTACAGCACTCGTGAGAAAGTGTTCACATCTTGCTTGACTATTTAGTATATTAGCCAAGGGCTGTTTAATATATAACAACTGAAAATTTATTGGAGCAAAGATTGCAACTCAGCTCCCTGGTGAATGTCCTATCACAAGACTAGATAGTCGAGATCACTCACGTCTCTCTGATCCTCTCAGTCTATCGAATCATTAATTGTTCTCTACAAAGTCAAGTAGCTTCAAGTCTCCTCATCACAGGGTATGGTCTGAACACAGCTTTTGTTGTAATGCATCTTGAATTCCTTTTTTGGCATAGCAGAAATGTATTGTGTGGAGAGTTATTAATCCATGACAGCCTAAACTCTGGAGTCTAGCATACTTCACAGGAAATTTGGAGCTGGGGTTGGAGAGGGGAGCTTAACTCCTTGGAGCTGAAGTGTGAATTAAGGTCAACATTTAAGTGCACACAGGCTGTGGGTGTCCCCAGAGTTAGACATTTAAGTGGAGTTGTAGTTGTAAATACAAAAATGGGTGTTCTTAAAGTACCTGGTACTAGAGTAAAGAGTACTAGGCTGGACTTCAAGTCTGAGGATTTTTTTTAGTGGTCTCATTCTTTGGTCCTCAAAACAGAAAAAAAAACCCCTTTTCCTCACATGAGAATGTGTAAAATTTGCTGCTAACATCATTGGCAGCTGGTTTGGATCCCATTTTAATCCTGTTGAAACCAATAACAAAATTTCACGGCGTTAGGTAACGTGGGGTGGGTACCAAGGGAGCGCGTCCTTGCAGAGACTCTGTGTAGCTCATCTGTACTGCTGCTCAGCATTGCCCCGTGGCTGGCGTATGTCCCGCCAAGGAGTCATTGCTCGCTTATCGAGGTGCCAGTTAAAGGTGCCTAACATTGCCCTTTTCATTCTTCTTCTTATTACCATTATTATTAATATTTTATATCAGCTCTTAATACTAATTCAAGAAATGTCTGGCATAATCCAGAAAGAAAATTACAGTATTTGAATTGTATAAGAGCCTGAGTTTCATGGATTAGGACAAGACTGACTGATAAAAAAATGAATTTGTCTACACGGTTAGCTTCTACCTGCACTGAAGGAAAGCTCTTTACTTTTGACAACTGGTGTCAGTGTTAGTTTGCACAAAGCATTTTGGCCTCTGGCAGCCAAAATGTTGTTTTCCTCTTGTGCCAGACCCCTGTGATTGCAACAGTGTGCAACTGTCACTGTGAGAAACGCAGAGAACAGAGAGTCACACTTGCTTGCTGAGTGCCAAGTTGGCAACTAACTTTGTTTGGCTCCTGACAGCATGTGAGAGTCAGCTCCGAGCCGAGATGGCACCTGCAGCGCGCAGAGAGCCAACGGCTATTAAGAAATGAACAAAAGCGTTCTCTGCATTTTTAAATATACTTTGGCTAATTGGAGGTTTTTTCCTCTATTAAGGACTCACAGAAAAGATGCCCACTTTAATATGTGGCATAGGTTATAAAGGGCTCAAAAAACATTTGCTTAACTTGGCCTTGGTGATGACAGCAAATCAAGCAAACAGTTTATGATGCATATGAAAATGAACAAAAAGACAAAAAACTGAGAGGTTTAGGTTACCCAAATTTGGTGTTATTGTGAGAAAAGACTCAGGCTGATAGTTAGTCCTACTAGTCAGCTCACCTTAGGATCTTTCTTCACTTTCTGCCACACTCACTTTCCCTGGAAATTTTACTTTTTTAAAGCAATTGTCACATATGCCTCATTCTCTTGTTATGATGGCATACTACAAACACAAGTATTTCACAAATTGCAAAGTTACCAGTTCCCTTTGTAACCAGTTTTGCCTAAAGGCAGAAAATAAACTAGAAGTAATAATAATTGTTTGGATGAAATAATATCTAATCTTCCATAACAACTATCCAAGTCCCTTCCCTATAGTTACAAAGCAACTTTCTGTACATCACTTCTTGGATTGTCTCTGAACAAAAATCTTTCATCCCTATGCCCTTGGTCTCTTAAGTCCAGGACTGCGTCCAGGCTGATTACAAACTTGGGCTCCCATCCCATGGAGCACTTAAATGCCTGCTTAACTTTGAGACATGAATAATCTCGTCTGAGAGGTATACAAAATCAGGGATTATAGCAAGATGAAACAAGCTAAATTCGTGCCATATATAGAGACATCTAAATCCAGGCTAGAGACATAAAGAATTGTCCATCTCTAATTCTTTGCTACCTAAATAGATGTCTGCCACCCTCAGATTTGGAGCTTTTAAGCACTGATCTTGCTTTAACTTGTCTCACCACCAATAGAAGTGGCTGAAATACTCTGGCTCGATTTCTCCTTTACCACTCTTGTGACTGCAGGATTGCAGGATATCCCTTAGAGCGCTCTGTGTCTGACATCATCACCATGTAATTTATTTCTCCTCTCATCTTCTTCTCAAACAAAGAATTATGAATAAAGGTAGTCCTTCCCCTTGCTAGGTTTTGATCTGATTCTATTCTTAGGGGTAAAACATGTTTCTCTGGTTTGAAGAAAGCAGGTGAAATGGGCTTGGAACATGAGAGAGCTTTGTAGTGATCATCACAGCTTTGTGGTAGTTTTTAATACTTGAGGGCAGATTCATTTAACAGTTTTGGACCCTCTGCCTGTGAGCCTTACTCCGATGACAGAAATCTCTGTTGCATTATGTGGTGGCAGCACTGGGGCTTGAGTCCCAGAGCTCTTAGATGTTCTGGGCTCAGCCCAGAGCTTGTTAGGTAAAAAATCTTGTTTATGGGCAAGGTTACAGTACTTCTACACAGAAAAATATCAATAATAGTAATAATACAATTTGAAAGGTAACACACACACTTTCTTAGTCTCTATCCCCTTTCTTGGGGTTATACTCACCCTCCTGTTCTTTCTCTGGGAGCACACAGTTGGAGAGGTTAACAACGTAAGTCATCAGCACCTGGAGTCCTTTATTGGGAGGAATATGACGTTGATGCTGCTGGTATCTTCTTCCACCCCTGAGATCCACCTGATGTCATTTTTACACTTGCTAACATGCTTTTATGCCTTTCTCTTTCTTCATTGCTCTGCAGCTCCTTGTTACATCCAAATTTACTATATATGATCTATGGCTTTTACACATTAGGTTCTACTTCTTTGTTCTCTTTCTTACCCATGCAACCGGTTTTGCGTAGCTCCAGCTCTGCGTTTCTTTAGCTGACCACCGGCAAGTTGTTTATAGCTATGGGGTCTCCACTGCCAAGCCTGTGCCTCATCTCTTCTCCTCCCATGCCTGTACTCCTCTGTGCCACATCCTGTGTCTCCACTTCTCAGGGGAGAGCTGCTACCGTACCAGGCCTGTATTTCTCTACACTACACCATTATGTCAGAGCTGCAAGTATCTCCTTCTACATAGAACAACTGCTTGTTCCTGCTATCGCTGTAAAAATGTGGTCATACCACACAAAGATAAACAAAAGCAAAACAAATTAGCTATAGACACCTGGTCAATTAGGGAAATTGCTGTCATGGCTAAGCCAAGTAAAATCAAGTTGCAGGCAGGTCAAGAAAAGTTCAGGCAGAGCAAGTCTGACAAACCTCAGTCCTGAGGCCTTACACATTTAGTGCAAAACTTGTAGACTGCTACTGTCAATGGCAGGACTGTATTTTAGGGCTATGTGTTTACAAGCTTCACTCCATTAGTGTATAATACAGCCATGAAAAAAATACCTGGAGTCCATACCATAGCACTTCATCAGTCTCAGTCCAAGGTCCCTGTCATTTTACCTTTCAGTGAAGTACGCGTAATTTGTGCCAAGTTTGACGATAAGAGAAAATACATTTTTAAAGCAGAAGCTTGTAAAGATTTTAGTGACAATCACATAATAATCCATCTAGAGTAATATATTTAAAAGGAATATCTAATTAGTGTGTGTTCCAAACATGGCACTACACCTTCAGAGCATGCACAGAGAGTCTGTCACTTTACGTCAGAAAAGTATGTGATCTGCCAGTTTATCCTCTACTATTTATGTAGTGAATTAGGAGCAGTATTCTCTAAGCTAAACAACCCCAGCTCTCTCAGCCTGTCCCACAGGAGAGGTGCTGCAGCCCCATGATCATCTTTGTGGCCCGCTTGAGCCAGTCCATGTCTTTCTTATTCTGCGGGCCCCAGAGCTGGACACAGGACTCCAGGTGGGGCCTCACCAGGGCAGAGTAGAGGGGCAGAATCACCTCCCTCGACCTGCTGGCCACGCTCCTTTTGATGCAGCCCAGGACACGGTTGGCCTTCTGGCCTGCGAGGGCACACTGATGGCTCATATTTGGTTTTTCATGCACTGATACCCCCAAGTCCTTCTCTGCAGGGCTGCTCTCAATCTACTTACCACCAATGCTGTAACGCCATCGTAGAAGGCCACCAAATTTGTCAGGCATGATTTGCCCTTAGTGAAGCCATGCTGGCTGTCACCAGTCACCTCTCTGTTTTCCATGTGCCTTAGCATAGTTTTGGGGAGGATCTGCTCCATGATCTTGCCAGGCACAGAGGTGAGACTGACTGGCCTGTTAATTTAAAAATACTTGATCTCATTTTACTTTCTAAGATCTTTTATTTTTATCTAGTTTTAGTTTTGAAATTAAAGATTAATTTGACTTGAATATCAAAATTGTCTAAGTGGATTTTTCTAAACTTAAATGAAAGAAAGATGTTGTGAAGTAAGGAGGTAAGTCAAAACAAACCAGGTTTTACAGGCAGTTGCTTTTAATGATTCAAAGAATTTCTGATAAGGTTAGTTTACTTGCAAACACTTGATACTAAATAGTGTTCATAATCAGAACGTCTGCTTATCTTTTGAGTCTTTGAAAATCATCTGTTCTGTTGTAGATGCACCCCAGAAGCTCACTGACTGGAATTAACAGCAATAGGTGTTTTTTCAAGAGAGGTACTACCTGTTCCAATTTCAGTCCGTTTTACAGAAGATACCCTACTACAGTAAAATAAACAGAAACAGTAAATTGCAGTCAACTATAGGTATAGTATTCTGCACCATGTAAAGTTTGAGTCACTGTTGAGATTACTAGGGTAGTAGCATTGATTTCATTAGAGATACTCAAATGTAGGAGTGGAAAAATGCAACAGCCCAATGCTTTTAGTTGAGTAAGTCTGAAATTTAGTTGAATAATTTCTTCTGTACCTGGACTCCTCACAAAATGAGCATCTAACTCTTCAGCAGGTGTAAGCTATTGCAGTTCAGTGGATATTAATGATTCTCTTCCCATTTTACACTAGTTTAGGACAAGCAATTGGACCAAATGTAAAAGAAATCATGAAGTCTTGTCTTAGGAAGGACAAAGTGATAAAATAAAATGGCAGCTAGGATGAAAAGTGACAATAAAGGGATAACTGTTCTTAGACTTTTAATACTGTTAGCTCTTAAAGCTTTTTTTGCTTTGGATGAAATTTCAAAGAAAATCTCTAACTGCTTGACTTAAACCAAGTTCTGACTAATGTATTATACAGTGCAATGCTGCAAGAACAAGCATTTTGATAGCATGCAAAGTAGTTGAAGCTTTCATTAAGTCTTATCATTTGACACTACTATTTCATGCAAAAGAGCCTTTTACTAAACAGTATTCGCTAAGAAATCTCCACAAACTCTTAAGCTCTTACTTTAAAAGATGACGTATTTCTTTTCATATATGTTATTATGAAGTATAACAAAAAGGTTTAGAATAAATCACCTTGTTAATTGGTTACACTTACTGGATTTCATATCCTCAGTGTAATGTTAATATTTTCATCAACTAGAACTATTGGAGTTTTATGTTTGAATTAACTTTGCTATTGAGGCAGGTCATTAGAAACACAAAGGGAAATTGCTCCTCTTGAGTAAGTGTACAGCAGGAGGATTTTATAAAGGAGGATTATAGGGAGAAAGTAAAAGGAGGTAAGTTATTAAGAGCTAAAAGCAAGTGATCCTGATTAAATTTCTGTTCTAAAGTGGAGGATTTAGTCATTAAGATTACATCCATATTTTCATCCAGAAAGAGAAGTAGGATGTATCATTTAGATATTGCCTGTTCAGATTTATTTTTAAACAGTCTTACCTTCTTTCTTTTTCTCATACATTGAGTACTCTCTTTTTACTCTTTGGAAAGTCATGTGCAAGATTCATTATACCAAAGATCTGGGTAGTTTCCCCTTTTTTTCATGGCACATAATGAACCATATTCTCGGAGAAAACACATCAGTTTTGAGCTGCACTGTCAATACATTCTGGCTAGTGTGGACATAGATTCACAGTCCTAATTCATCAGAATACCTATATTCATGCCAAAATTCATGCATTTTCCTAAGCTGATCATTCATGGTTGCCAGGATTGTTCTACCATACAGTCGGATATTTCTTTAAAGATCTAGGAGAGATACCACATCCTACTGGTTGATAAGAGGGATGAATAGAAGAAAGGGTAGAAAGAAAGTCATCTCCCAGAACACCACCAACTCTGCATCTGGTTCTACAAGTTGGTGTTGTGGTGACAGAGCCATTGGGAAGCACCTTTTCACCTTAAGAGTCTAGAATTGGGGGAGTGCAAGGCAATTTTATATAACCATATATGCATGTGCCCTGTTGTCTGTTAAATGCTGCCTGAGAAAACTTGAGATTAGGCCTGGTATTAATCCTAGAGCTGAGATATCGGCATGTACAGAGAGGAGTGTTCATCTTCATTATTTTTTAGTCTGTATTTCTTTCTCCTGCAATTTGTTCTTAATGCTACAGTGGATTTTCACTGTTGTTTCCTTTCTAGGAAGTTTGTCTTTTTATCACTTGATTGTACCGAGGCCTGCTGGCTGCTCATTTTATTTTATGTCTCTTCTGTGGCTCTTTGTCTCTACATTTTGAGAAAAGAAAAAAGACCCAAACCCCTGAGCCAAGGAACAGATTGACAGCGCTGCTGCTGTTGTCAGCCATTTTCAAACAGCACGGCAGGACAGCATTATTAGACTCAGGTTGACTGAAGTGATTGTGCCTTACCATCAGTCATTTCTCGACCTCTCCATTTTTTCCTTGTCTCTTCTTTTATCAAAGACTGGTGGATGATTGCAGCACTATGATCTTCTCCCACTATGCTCTTGCAAAATAGCTTGACATGTGTTCACTGTCTGCTACTTTTTTCTCCTTTTGTTATGTAGTCTGCAGTTTTTTGTCTTGTCTCTTCTACTTTTCCTGCTTTTTTGAGTTCTAATTTTATGTAATTTTTTCTTTCTCCATTTCCTTTGTATAGCAAGGTGACCCTTGTTAGTACAACAGGACGTAAGTCCTCAAGATGCAGCTTAATAAAAAAGGTAAAAAATGGAAGGAAAAAAAAGCAAACAACCAACCCACCCCTGTTTCCCCACAAACAATCCTCCCCTACACCCCCACATCCCAAAGACTCACCTTGCATACCTTACATGTTGCATACCTATGCGGAAGAAAGGCAGAACAACGAAAATGTGGGCCTGTTACTGAGTGTTGTGGGTGACTTGGTGACAGCAGACACAGATAAGACTGAGGTACCAGATGTCTTCTTTTTATCTTCGCCAACAAGATCTCTCGAGCTTCTGTGCTTAAGAGGCTGGGCTCAATCTACAGATTCTGTAGAATCACCAGAAAACTTATCCCTTCTGAAGAGAATCCCTTTAGAAAGCAGTTAACAACACAACCCTATACCAGCTTCATCTGATAAAGGAGAAATGGAAGATTATTGGGTGTGGAGTATCTGCATCCAGCTGCTAAAACACTGTGGGGTTACCTGGGTTGTTGACAAGGCAGTAAAGTCCTGAGGTAGTAGGTTTCTTTTGGAACTGGAGAAATGCTATATCTTTTGGACCTTATGGTGCACACCCTATCCAGTGCCTAGTATCACGTATTCCTATTTCCCTTTCTTGCCATCTTCCCTTACCACTGATGGACACACTGCTCAACTTAGCTGCAAAAGGGAAAAAAGTCATTTCTGAGCCTATGCCTGCAACATGGGTGAGCACGAACTGGTATAAATTGATTTTGGTGGGGCTGTGCCATTTTTTTATTCAGGAGTTGGCCCTACGTGCTGCTCAAAGACATTAGAGTAAAAGCTGTATCCTGTTATGTGTACCATCTTTTAACATGGTTAGCTGATAGTGCCTGGCACTTTAGTGTGTACAGAGGATTGGGTCATAAATCTTCTCATCTATGGGAACCTGTAAAGTAAATTTGTATTTGTCTTCTACCATAGTCTGCAATTATTAAGAGATTAATTATGACAGAATTTTTAAATTTAAAATGGAAATCAATTGTTTATAGCTCAGAAATAGATGGCTTTTCGAATAGCTCCTCTCTCATTTTTTTTATACCCCAGAGAACTTCTTATTCTTAGAAGCATATTCAAAGCTTGGCCATAAACAAGAAGGTAAACTATATATTTGATCTTTGCAAAGCTGTATTTAGGCAGTAGAAGCCCTTAAGTCCTTCTCATGGCACCATCACAACTTAGAAAATTGCAGCCTACCTAACACAAAATTGGCAGCTATTTACCATCTTTTCAGTTCTTCTTGCAGCATATTTTCTGATGCCTCACAAGGGCTTCTTTTGTAGCTAAAAACGTAATTTCTGATGGAAAACACTGTTGCTGATCTTAAAGCCATTCATAGATTGGCAGCATTCTTTGAAAGTCCCATTTCAACCATTGGAACAGGCTGCCCAGGGAAGTGGTGGAGTCACCATCCCTGGAGGTATTTAAAAGACGTGTAGATGTGGTGCTTAGGGACATGGTTTAGTGGTGGACTTGGCAGTGCTAGGTTAATGGTTGGACTCCATGATCTTAAGGGTCTTTTCCAACCTAAACAATTCTATGATTCTATGATTCATCTGTGTTGTATTTCAAAAGACTTCAAGTTAACTATACCAACATGATTCCGATCTCCCAGGATTATTACATTGTCTTTTTGAAGAAACTTTGCTCTTACGCATGAAGTATAGGGACAGTCTTCCAGCCACTGATCTAATAAGCAGTGGCTCCTGATATAATTCACTGGAGCCATAAAAAAATGTAATTGAAATGTTGCTGTAATATTTAGAAATCCTTCTTTGCGCTCCTTCTGTCCTACAGAATAACTGCCCTTACGTAGTGCTCGGTTACTGTTTAAAGAAGCATGGGTGGAAAGGGAGCAGAGAAGAATCTGCAAGACATGCTGAAGACAGCTCCATCATTTTGAGCAATCAGAGTGGCAAAGAAAATATTAGTATTACCTTTACTCAGAGTTAGAGGTCTGTGCTGTTTCCTTCACTTGATGATCAGCTCAGACCCTTCAACAGTGCTTTACAACTATAAGCACAAGAGCACATAAGCTGGAAGGCAGTGAGAATGATTGATCACTTCAAGGCACTCACTTATTTATGGCTATGGATTGTGGTTCCACAGTAAGTAAACTAGATTCGCAGTTCCCAAATCTGCCATCTCTCCCCTTCTTGATCAGTGAGCAAGTGTTTTTAGATAAAGGCTAGTGAGACTAAAAGGGCTGATGTTAATGCTGAACTGTACTTTGAATATTGACAACAAAAAGACTAAGGGAGTTTCTGGTGCTATGGCAGCTGCTTGCTTGGAAGACTGAAAGTGAGCAAGAGGGTTAGTAAGCCTTTTAATCACATAGCTATAATAACCAAACTGATTAATGAAGATTTTCTTCCACTTAAATCAGAATTAATTAGGGTGGATATAATGGTTGTATATCACACTGCCATCTGGTGTCAAAAGAGTGAGAAACAGGAAAATTAAAGCCTATCTTCTGAAGATGCTTCTCCATATGAAACAGTATCACATTTACAAATACAGTGAACATTTCTAACTACATAAGTGTTGATGGGACCTATGAATATGTCCAAATTTGGACATGCTTTTTATCTACATCATACATATGCTGCACTGGTCCTCCAAAATTTTTGGATTTCAGGATACCGTGCAACTCAGAAATTAGAAGAGTTCCTACCTTCATATAGTGTGCCACAACAGTTACTGGAACATTAGAGATTAAAAAAACATAAATTTTTGCAAATTGTGCAATAAATAGTACATATAGCATTTCAAAAGCTTTTTTTTTGAAATTAAAAAGTTTTTGTTCTACTGTAGTGATACTAACATAGCAATATAAAAGACAAGAATTTCAAAGTTAGGGGTTTTTTTAAAGTGGCTTTTTCTTTCATCATATTGGAGTCCTAATTCCCTATTAATTTACATTAATGAGTCATTCCTGTGACACTATCTGAAAATGCATACCTTGAAGGTAGAATAGTGCTGTGTCTGACTCAATATAATGACTCACCTGTCTCCCTCCCACCTTGACTTCATTATGGATACATTACTGGACGTACAGCTGTATCATATGCAAGGTGCAAGCAGAACCTATCTAAAAGTATGGACTTGTGCATGGGCTACCTAGGAGTATATGTATGGCTATTTGTATTGTAACACCTTGTGCATGCTTGGCTATTTGCATTAAAATAGCGTCCTGTGGCCCCAGGGAAGACTGAGGTTCATTCCACTGACTGCAGCTTATAAAGATGCAGATACTGCCCCAAAACATCTTTATGTATCTTTATGCACAGGTGCAGATGGTCATGCAGCTCTTTTGCTCCTGCTTCGAGACAAGCTGATGCAAACTGGTTGTAACCTGAAGTGGTGCAATAAGGGCAGTGCGCTGTGCTGAGCCAGAGCCCCAGATCAGAAGCCACAGCAGTGGGGTTGAACAGCTTCCAGCCACCTCTGGAGCAGATGCACAGATGTTTGCAGCTGTACACCTAGACACGGCCTCAAAGATGAGTTCTTCTATATCATTTTGTAGCTGTAGTATTGTAGGCTGGCATCCTCAAATAATTAGTGGGTTTAGCAGTTTAGTTTCCTCTTAAAACCTTCTAAGATCAACTTGGATTGCTGTTCTCTTATAAACTAGTAATTGAGATTCTGTCTCTTTTAAATGCGCACAATAGTAATAGCTATATAGCATACAATATTATAGAAGTTTGTAATGGCTGTGTGCTTAGGCTAGAAGAAAGGAGATGAAGGGCTGAACCAAGTAAGAGCTTTCAACAACAAAACGCTATTGAAAAAGGAAGGGAATAAACTGTTCTTCACATCCTCTGGGAAAACTCGTGATGGGCTTAATCTGCAGCAAAGGAGATTCAGACTTGACATTAATAATAGCTTTTTAATGGTAAGGACAGACAAGCACAGTAACAGATTGGCTAGGGAACTGGGAATCTCTTTCTTTTAGAGGTTATTATTATAGAGCTGTTAGACAAATATCTCACAAGCACTTTTGAGATACAGTTGATCCTGCACTGGAGCAGAAGAAATGTACTGGCTTGTTGAGCTAACTTCTTTCATCTCAAATCTTCCAGGCCTTTGTGATTCACAAATCTAAAAGAAAGCAGATAGAATAGTCACTGATAAAGATTTACAGCCTGTGTCAATCTTACCTTATGAATCATACTCTTCTAGGAGAGATCTAAAGATCTATTTGTGGTGGTAGAGTTACAGTCAATGAACTGAGATGCTCAATCTGTTTTATATAGATTCTCATCGTCCTGATCACCATCTGTGCACCTTCAAAAAGCCTTTAACATGTTCTCTAGCATTGCCAGTCTTACCCATCTTGTTTTCACCTTCCCGCTGCTGCCAAAAGTGAAAACAAAGAAAAACAAAAGGATTGTGTAAAACTGAGTAGTGTTTTGTCAGAGGGGGCATTTGAAGTATCATATTTATGTGCTGTATTCGCTATAATTCTGATATGAATTTAACCACTGATACAAAAAAAAAAGCTGGGGGTTTTAGAAGATAGACGTGGTTGGGAAATTGTGGTAAAGCAAGATTTCAGAAAAAAAATGCTTCTTGGACAGGACTGAAATGTTTCACAGAACCAGATAGCTTTTAGCCTCCATGACTGTTTTCTGCCTGCTTGCCCACTGGAAATTAGGTCAGAAACTCTAATTTTGTAATGTTGTAAACTAATCCATCAGTGAATATTCCCTTGAAATAAGGTTATCAGTGCTTCAGGCTTAGCAGCCTTACTGTAAGAGACCCTGACATGTGAATGACCTAGAATTCAGTGCTTTCTGGCTCTTTTTCGTGGACTCAGCAGTCAATTTGGGAATAAAGTACAAGTTTGAACAGACTTCAAAGTGTGTTACAACTGTGGTGTTAGAAATGCAAATGCCTAGTGGCTTTCAGAGCACGTAGGACCAGATAGATATCAGATGAGCCAGGGTTTGGGGCTTCTTCACTGTAGCTCGCAGGAAAGGAGCTCTACTTCTGTTGTTACGCTTTACATTTAAATTATTACCAAAGCAGGGAAGAAAAGCTTAAATTTCTGTGCATAGTGGTTACGTTCACTTTAATATGCACAGAACCTTTCACAGATTTTCTTCCCTATTGAACATCCCCTCTGAGAGTCCTTTCTTTCCCAAGTTCCATACTTGTGCTTTTGCTTTACCACGGATTGATATCGAAAGAGATTTCCCCACCGTAACATGAATGAATTACAGCTGCGAGACCCTCAAAGGGCTATTAATATATAGGACACCTCATCAAGGTCACGCTGAAAGGCAACCAGAGAGCAAGGAATTCAGCTTGCGTCGTCAGCAAGCTGATTCACTGCCATACGCACAGAACTACCTTTCTGCTCCGTAGCTGTGTCATGATTTTCAAGTTGTGCCAGAAGGCAGAAACACTCGGAATGACTTGCTGCCATTCTTAGCTTCACTTATATCTCCAAGCACCCTATGTAAATCACTTCTTCTTAGCTTCTAGAGCAGTATCTTTAATCCTTCTCAGTGTTTTTATGCCATCTACAGGTCTCTTCAAACTGCTGAATTCTTTAAATATTTTTTCATATCAGGCTTGATGACAGGAAGCTTTATTTTCAAATCAGTTTTCATTATTTTGTAAATTTAGGTACCACTTAAATAAACTTCTTTTTTGTAAATGGCTTCTTATTTGTAAAATCTAGATCAGAGAAATTGGTTAAAATGGTATGAAAGCATCAATATTATTTTTGTTTTATTTTCTCAGTGCAGAATAATTTTGCGGTGTTTTATGATAGTAAAAACTTTGTCTTAAATCTTTATATCAACAATTTTGTTTAAAATAGTACTTTTTCTAGGAAAAGCTAATTATGAAACCTAAGGTTTCAGGAACGATAACTTTTAAAAGGTAGTCCAATAAATATTATAAATGTGTCTATAATTTGTACATATTAAATGCTATTTTTATTTAAGAATTAATAGAAAAAGAATAATAGGTTACTTTTTCGAACAAAAATTTGATTAATGAGAATAATTTTGTAGTTAAAGGGATATAATAAACAAGTTTCCTTCAATACACTTTGCTTACCAAAATACTCCACAGTCTAATTCTATACATGATCAGACAAGTTGTGGTGACAAGGCATAAGGTGGAAATATGGTATAAGGAAGCACAGAGATTTGTGACAACAGGATTACATGCATTTGTTGAAACTGATATGTCCTTTCAATCATTTTTGTGCCGTGTACAGTTAAAGAATCCACTGGTGACTTTAGCTGATGAGAATTCTACATGCGCTGTCAAGGACAAAACTCGTCTTAACTCTAAAAACCTCTTCAAGGAGGTTTATTGTGCTCCCTATAGATAAGACAAACCACTTAACACTGACAAAAATGTCACAGTGTACTTCCAGACATTAGTATAAATAAATGAATGCATGAAAATCAAAACACAAGAGAAATATAAGAGTAAGTATGAGTAGCTGACTCTTAGATGGAGATTAATCTATGTCATAAATATTCAAGGAAGGCATATTAGGATATAAAATATGGTTGAAAAGCATTTTTACTGAGAGATGCTCTTTCCTACAAGCCAGACATAATCCGTCTTTTTTTTCCCTTGCGTTCCTCTGCATGCAGGAAAATACAGTCATGGAAATTTGTCTGTGAATACTTCACTTGTGGTTCAGCTAGAGGTACAGTGACAAAAGCCTTTCAGATGATTTGCATTAAACGTGCTGCACATAGCCCCAACCATGGATGCAAGGTATATTTCCACTAAAAAAAGAAATTATGATGCACAATAAACCCACATTGTAGACAGAACCAGAATCAAAGCAATTCTTTAAGTCTCTTCTATTAAGAAAAAACAAGTAACCTTAATTGTACTGTTGAATATTCCATTTTTTTACAAAATGTAATGCCATTCCTATCTGATATCTGAGGGAGAAGTGTTGAAGTGACCTTGTTTCCCAGTAGACTTATGATAAGTTTTCCAGCCAAAAGAAATGGGAGTTCAAAACTACAACTGTAGTTATGCAAACCACGACTAATCGGTTGCACAGATTGAATGAAATGATAGGTGAATGACCGACCGATTCCTTAGAGTATTTCAGCTTTAAAAAGAGGCCAGTATGGTGCATGTTTGCAGGATTGCCAAGGGAAAATGCAGAAGGAGGTAGGTTAATTGATTTGCCCAGGCAGCAGTGTGGTCTAAGGTATTAAGTTTGGGCTTGGGCCTCAAAAGACACCTGTCTCACAAAGGTTTTATGAGACTTAATTCGGGCTTGTAATTTGCTTTGAAAACAGTTTTCAGACGTGCAGTCTAGCTTCAGCTGTAAATATATATCTATAGCTGAAAGACCCAGGGAAGAAACTTAAGCAATGGAGTTTGTTAATTTAACATAATATAATTGTTTTTCCCAAATACTCAATTCTGTATTGACCTATTAGTTATCAGGGTCAATTAGGTATCAGGGTGACCTTCTTACAGTGTGTATCCTCATCATTAGTCCACATTTATCCCTTATCTTTTTCCATTATTAGTCCACATTTATCACATATTTATCCATCTCAAAAAAAAAAAAAAAAAAATCCTGGACTTCTTGCAGTTTCAGCTATGTGAGGACTGTATTTTACCATTTAAAACATCATATTGTTCACAGAATTGAGAAGAATTCCCCAAAATAAAGAGAATGCATAGAAGGAAAGTTCTATAAACTTAAGAATATCTTTAAAGAAGCTATTTTCCATGTATTGCTGCCAGTCCAAAGCTTTACCAGTTGCATCTTATTCAACTATAGCAATATCTTCTGCATTTTACTGATGCAAAAGGCCCTCAGAAATAGGAAACAGCTTGACCTGATGATCACTGCCCTACTGCATTTTCAAATTTGTAAGTGTGAGGGAGATGAGAAGAAGGGAGCTACGCGCGGAGTCTCCGTTTGCGATCCCCCGTTACCAGAGCGCTTTCCTGGGCGCACAGGCAGCTGCTACTAGCAACGTGACCTGCAGCACTCTCAGAGCCGCCCTACCTTTAAATTACCCCGTCAGTTTAATAGACACCAGATCATCACAATAATATGCAACCATATGCAAAATAACAGCCTAAGCAATAGAAGCGTTTGTTGTCTCATTGAATGCTTTTTGAAAGAGTTTTTAAGCCATTTTGTTGTTTTACTGAATAGTAGTACACATGCCTGACTAATAATGCCATGTGCTATATTGATTCAAGGTACTCTAACTGCCAAGATGATTGAAATGCTGTCTTCAATGGTCCTTGACACCACATATATCCAGATTATGATTTGCATTTATTCCCATGGGATTTAGTGATTGTATCTGTATGCCCTTTGAGACTGATGTACTTTAGATTTCTAAGTAGAAGAAATCTGTGTGGGTGATGAACCATTTTATTCATAGCCCAGTGGGAATCCATAAACATAATTTGTCCTTCACTGTCAGTTCATTGGCTCCTAAGCACCACTTTCTATGGCTTCCTTCCAGGTCACAACATATTTTGTGAGAAAATTAAAAAGTAAAAAGCAATGAAATTTGAAACATCAGTTTAAAAAACGCATTCTGAATCAAGGTTGTAAATAAGGTTCTGAAGTTTTCTATACCATGGATGTGCTGAAAAGAAAGAAGACTTTTGTCTTCTATTCTGCTGCAGCAGTGGTCTGGAAATGTTGCAAGTGTTTGATGAGGCCGTAAATTCAGGTTCACATGAAATCAGTAGTTTTCTATTTTATATTTTGATTTCATTTCTGACTTACTGTATTTCTGTCAATTAATACACAGTTCTGGTTTCTGTTCCTCATGGTTGATTAGAGTAAGTAAGTTGGATGTCCTGTGTTGGTGAAGTTTTGTCAATACCTCTATAAGAAAGTGCTTAATTTATACATATGTATGTATATATGTACGTATGTGTGTGTGTATATATATACTTTTTTTTTGAGACACTACTTTACCACCTATTTCCCTATTACATTTAACAGCTCATGAAACTAATGGAACTAAAGTGCGGGTTGAACCATAGTATTACTCAAGACCAGCAGAATTGTTTCCAGTGGACACTATTGGAAAGGATGGGATATTGCTAAGAGAGCTCTCCATAAGCTCTCAGATCAAGCTGTGTTGCTAGTGTTGATATGTGATCTATTCTTAGACAAAGACCAAGCTTCTACGTTATCAACTTTTGGCTGCTTTTGATAAATTTTATAGTTAGAATTTTGTTTACAGAGCTAGTCTTCCTAATAATTTTCACATTACTATGAAGGCAATATGAATTATGTTGAGTAATATATATTGCCCTTTAGATATAAAGAAGTTTCTGGAGTTTTTTTCAGTATGAGGCTATTAGGAAATCAGATGACTAGGCACAGTCTGCCCAGAAATACTGGTGTGCCTTTCATCTTGAAAAGATGCCCTGGTATATTTTCATTGATAAAATCCCTTACTTACAGGCTTCTTAAATATGTTGTTTGTTTTTTTTAAAAACTGGCTATAGTGTAGCTTATTCTCACAAGACTTATATCTCACAAAAATTGTTCTAAATTGAGATAAAAATAATCGCATAAAACAAAACTGCCTAACAAAATCAGACTTTGTGAATTATTCTTACTAGATGCTTCCATTTGTGTAAAAATGTAGATGTCTCTGTTAGAAAGTTGGAAGCCATATGGTTCCCAATCATGCATAACACTTGCTGAAAAATGCATTTATACATGGGAACTTTGCTTAGTGGGCAGATTTTTTTCTTATTGTCTAGCACAGCAAAATTTAACTGACTTTGGTACTTTGTTCTACCTGCATAGATTTGTACAGACTGCAGCATGCATGAGCTGTGTCCTCCAGATCTGTACGCTCAATATCAAGATCTGTCTTGTGAATTTGGAAGAAAAATATATTCTTTTTTCTGGACACAAAAATACCTCAGCTTTAGCTGGTATGAGAAGGGACAGATCCTTGTATCTATTTAGACGATGTTTGTGCTGCTGTCTTGCACCAGTTCCTTTCAAATCCTGTAAAATTTTCCACGGTATCAGCCAAAAGTGTTCCACAGAGGATATTCTTCCCTCTATTGCACCACGTGGATTACATCCTCGTTACATCACTGAACATGTTCTTCAGAAACAATGCAACAGTCACACTTTGTAGCATGATTACTGTTATCATATTTATAAAGGATTAATAATTGTGTTTTCTAGACATGACAATTATTTGATTGCAATATCCATTACTACACAAGAAGATACTGCAGGTTGTTAACAATCTATTAATCCCTTAAAAACTGTAAAAATGGAACTGGATTTCATAAACTGTGAGCAGGCATCACTGTCCTGTTCACATAGAAACTGCTTCTGTGGGACTCCTTTGCAGTTATGCAGACATTGACAAATGATTGCAGATGTTCACCGTAGAATATTGCTGTCCAAAGAAAATGTCATTGGTGAGTCTCTTAGAACTTGGGCCAAATTTGACAATGGTATCGGTGGATGCAAAATCATTCATCCAAAGGAGTCATGTGGAGGCATCTGTTGGTTTGGGTTTTGTTTTTTTCCGCAAAAGTAAATAAGGCCCTTGGTCTTTAGAAAAAGTCTTTCAAGGTTTTTACTTCCACAGGAAAATATTTATTCCTTTTCAACCACAAGAAGCCAAAACTGAACAATTTAGGGCATAATCAAGTATGTTATTTTCTTTTTGTCCCCATTTCATCACTGTAAGGGGGAAGCAAGCATTGTTACAATGAAATTCATCTTTATTATTCTACCACTTTTAATCTGGCCTGATTGAGTCAAACACGATCCTAAACTTGGTATAGATTAATTTTAAGAGTTTTTGCTTTTATTTCCCGACTCCAGTTTATATTAGGGCATGTATGATTTTGGCATTATACTGTCTGCCACACAAAACTGCCAGAAATAAGAAAGCTTGAGGCTGCACAAAATAATTACTTTTTTTTTTTTTTTAACTCATCCTGCAAAATTCATGATAGAGAATGACTGCTGCTAACAGTGCCTTTTAGGGTCAACTGCTTTAGTTTTTTCTTTGGTACAGACTGTGTATTAATAATAAATTTGGGAAGGAAGGTCTTCCTCTAAGAATAATGTGGAGAAGTGCATAAGAATTCCAGCTTGACTCGTGCTCCGTATCAAGGATGTCGGTCATAGTATGAGTTGGCTCACTGTTAATCAGAAATATCTGTCTATGAAAACTTAATATTGAAATGGATTTTGCAACCTTTGGCAACCTTTGCAACTCTGTCTGCTATGGGATAAAGCTATCTTTCATCTTGTTAGAAAGATGAATACTGCTGAAAGTTACAGGTGATAGGGACTTTCTAGGCAAAGCTTAGAGAACAAATGCTCTTAATAATAACCTTGGATCAATCTGGATTATTTCTGTTGATTTCAGTTTAAATTAAATTAAATGGATGCACTAACAAAAGTAAGTCTAACTATTGCACTGAATTTCAAAAGACAAAGAATTATGAACTAGGGGATGTAGACAGGGGAATGCATTAAGCTGCTCAAAAATATGAAGGTAGTAAGGATCTTTATGTCTATAGAACTAGAATATCAAAATCGATACCCTAAAAAAGGGGATTTGTGTAGAAATTTGTAGAACCAGCCTGAAGATCAGGGAATTCCTGTGCATCAAACAGGAATTCTATTTAACACACTGTGGTTCCAGTCCAGCAATTGGATTTAGATAGGCAGATATGCTCATACTGAACTATTTTCACTGACTGGGTAAATGTAGTACTATGTGGGGCTAAAAAGATTTGCCATCCTGATTTGTTGCACGTTTGAGTTCAAAAGGGGAAATTCACCCATCTTCTGAGCATTTAATTCCCATTGTACACAGCATGTTCCTTACCTAAGATGTGGGCTTGTGAAGACGGGGGCGGGGGGAGCATTCTTTTCTAGATAGGGAAAAGTAGCAGGAACAGGCAACTTTTTGTAAAATATTCTCTAACACAACATAGCAAGGAGTTTTGTAATTATGTGTATTGCCTCATCTATAAAACAAGTTCTGTAGGTATTATTCTGTGCAGCTTCTAAACTCATTGATTTTCATTGTCAAGTGATTCTGCAGCTAAGACTACAAGGAGGGTCAGGGGAGGAATCAATTTCTATCTGCAGCAATGAGTTGACTCTAAAATATACGCAAGAGAATAACTTGAGGCACTCTATAGTCAAATCATATTTTCAAAATATTTTGGCCTCTGACTCAATTTCACAATATTTTAAAAGTAGCTATCTAATATATTTTTGTTCTTGGCTTTCAATCTTGCCTGTTTGTTTACTTCTGGGGCCTTTTTTTTTCAATATAAAGGCAAAGTACCAAGAACTAATGCTTTCCTTCACGTTTTGTATGCATAGCTGTATTTTCTGTCTAGTGATACTTGGTATTTTAATTCAAAGCAAGAGTACCCCTCAGTCTTTTTTGTCTATCATGATGTTTAGCTAAAGCTAGTGTTGATCCTTTCTTTGAAGCCTTCTACTGGAGTTCTCTGCGCTTATGAGCGCAGGCGTGATTGCTCCCAGAGGGCTCCTTCATACGCTGGATGGTAGTGCACTCTGAGAGGGGTGCCTCTTTCATGTATTGTATTTTCCTTCTGTTTAAATTAACTTTCTCTTTAAGTAAACACCTCAAATGGTGTGACACCTTCCCTTCTGTTGTCTCTGGCATTGTATTTAAAGCTCCTTTTACTTCCTGACTCTTGAAGAGTTACTGTGGCTGTATGTGTAATTTTCCCTCAGGCCAGGTTCTAGTACGAGAGCATAAGCTTCTTGCATCCCCTGTTCCTCTGTAGTATCAAGTAGTACAAAGATTTTATACAGGAATTAATTTTACTGAGAGACAGTTTGGAAGCCTAAGTTTTTTAGCAAAATTCATTTTTCTCCCCCTGTGGCGGGTTGATCCCAGCCAACAGCTAAGTACCCACCTAGTTGCCCGCTTACTCCCTCCACAGCAGAACAGGAGAGAGAATCAGAAGAGCAAAAGCTGAAAACTCGAGGATCAAGATAAAGGGAGTTTAATAGGTGAAGGAAAGCTGCGTACCCAAGTAGAGCAAAATAAGGAATTCCTTCATGGGTTCCCATCAGCAGGCAGATGTCCAGCCACTCCCCGGGAAGCAGGTCCTCAGCACATATGGCAGTTGCTTGGGAAGACAAACACCGTAACTATGAACATCGTCTCTCCCTCCTCGTTCCCCTGAAACTTTAGTGCTGATCCTGATGTCATATGGTACCGAATATCCTTTTGGTACGTTGGAGTCAGCTGTCCTGACTGTGTCCTCTCCTGAGCTCTTGCCTACCCCCAGCCTACTCACTGGGGGGCAGAGTGGGAAACAGAAAAACTTGACTCTGCGCACGCACTATTCAGCAATAGCCGAAACACTGGTGTGTTAGCAAAACTGTTTTAGTCACAAATCCAAAGCACAGCACCACACAGGCTGCTGTGAAGAACGTTAACTCCATCCCAGCCAGACCCAGTACACTCTCCTTCAGTTCTTAAACTTTTTGCAGTATCATAGGAAAGTAGGAGACTGAGAAGTCACCCTGTCTCTGCCTCTGACAGTGGGATCAGCGTTACCGATGTTATTCCCAAGAAATGCTTACCTAAATGTTTCTCAAAGGTGACCCATAATGGAAATTTCATTATTTCTCAGAAAACAAACTATTCCAGCCCATTTGGGGAATTGAAAGGAAAGTTTAAAACTTTTGATTTTTGTAATTTAATATTTTACAAATGTTTTGTGGGGCTATATTTATTTTTAATTAAAGTTCCTGAAAACTAATTATTTTTTTTTAACAGAAGACTTTTATCTTGAAACCACTTTATCTTTTCTAAGTAATTTCAACTGTGATAAAATGTGTCAGTAGTATCAGAACATATCTGGATGAACCAATTGTGGTAAAAGAGAGTACAAAATTAAATCCTCTCTAAGAATATGATGCATTGCATGGTAGATGATGCATTGGGTAAACCTTTTCTTGACTGCCCCATCTTGAGACAAATAGGATTTATTTGGCAGTAAAGAAGGCAGTAAGAATGTAGAGGAAGATGAAAATATCATGGATGCAAGGGCTTTTTCAACAGAAGTGCAGAAAAAAAGGGGACAACTGAAAAATTGAGATCAGTAAGAGGTTTTGTTCTTTGTTATGGTTTTGAAGGTCTCATTCACTTAATTGTATATGGTGGAAAATCCTCTAATAGGCTCAGTCAGCCTTGTTTTACTGGCTTTCAAAATTAAGTCAAGGTCAGGGGTATTATAGTGATACTACACAAATGCTTGTAACATCTCTTACCACAGAAACCTAATTGTTGTATTAATGAACCAGTATTTATTAATAGCACTGATTGTTACTACATTTTTTTTGTGTGTTAAAATTCAGAACTGTAAAAAGGTTTAGTTTTTTACATGATTTAAAAGGTGTCCTTTTTTTTCAGACAAGGTCAGACAAGCCTTCTCAACAACATAAACTAACTTATTTTATTTTCCAAACAGGCAGCATTGCTCATGGTACTAGAAAGATAACTGCAAACACAAGCTTAACTTGGGAGAGTAACCCAGCAGTGCCCTGGTACGTAAAGATGCACCTATGTCAGCATTTTAAGTCTTACTGTGAGTGTGATTTGGAAGCAAATCTCTTGACTGTCCCTACCAAGTGTGCTTTGGCTCGCGTCATGGAGAAGCCCTGGAGCAGCTGAACCGAACTCCTTTCAGACGAAGCTGAAGCAGAGGACGTACTCAAGAAGCACAGATCATGCACCCAGCTGATACGAGCACTGGGACCGCAGGACCTCGCTGGGTCTGCAGAGCAAAACTGCCCGCAATACAGATGATGCAAATGTCGTGGCCTCCGCACCAGCTGTCTGCCTCTACAGCTCTGCTCTTGCTGTTCCGCACTACCTGCTAATGTCAGCATAAGATACGACTACTTAAATGCAAGAAAACATTATCTACAGCACAATGTAATGTTAAAATTACCTAAGCTAGCATAGAAAACCAGGTGCACTTTCCCAGAATAGTGCAAACAGGTATATCAGATTGTATCTGGGAAAATGGATAGTTGCCTCCATGGGATGCTGCGTCCTGGCTAAATGGTACCACTTCTCAATGCCACACTGATGCAGCTTCAAACTGCCTCAGACTTGAGAACTAGTTTGATCTCAGCTAAGGTATCTCAGGATGGTGCTGCACTGTGCAACCAATAAGAACTCCTGGGTTTGCAAACAGTGCTGATGAAAGGACAAAAGAGAACTTCTGGTCTGTTCTCTGACAATACAGAACTTCACCAGGAACATTGTCTTTTTAAAGAAATTGCAATAGCCATAGCGCTTGCTTTTTTTTTTTTTTTTTTAATGTGGCTACTTGTATTCTTTACTAGCTATTAGCAGAACTCTGCCATGTAATCCTTCCACAAAGTCTAGATGGGCAGCAACAAGAGCTGAATTTAAAGTCAAGCAGGTTGTTATTAAGGCATCAGCTCAGAACATCTGATAAGCTAGTAAAATTATCCCAAGCTTAATAAACTAGGTTGTCCCCATTCGTAAATGTGGATTTTATGAATTAAACTATTTTTATTTAAGGAGCGAAAATGTAAGAAAATAAAGAAACAGAGTAACAATAACTAATTGTGGAAGTGTAGCACTCTATTTTTTATGGGCTTTTTCTTTGGTGAGGCAACCTCTAGGCCAGCTAGGTTTATTTTTCCTGCAGTCCTGCAGTAAATTTAATTAATGGTTTAAGATTGTAAATAGTGAAGTCCTTATTGTATCAGTAGCTCTGGTTTAAGCTGCACTCAGGTTGGTGTGATCTGGTTCTTTTCAGTTGCTTCTCGCTCTCCTACACTCCTCCCATCTACCAGCTGTTCTCCCTTGCCAAACTTAAAGCTGCCTTTCCCTCTCATCACCCATCCTGCAAAGTACCTTTTACAGCCTTTTCCGACACTAGCTGCTTCCACTAGCCTTGAATCGCTGCACTATCTGCACTTTGCCACTCCTTGCTGCCATCTCCAGCAGCTTTGCTACCATTTTTTATTTTCCAACAGTTGGAAAGCTGCATGTGGCAGCGAGAACAAAACACTACCTTTTAAAGCACAGGAGCTTCGACAACTCCCCTTATTCTCCCTTTATGTGATGAGACATCTTTTGTTGTTGGTGGTTTGTTTTACTCCAGTCTAAGTCAAACTCTGTCACTCCAGAGCTGGAAAACCTTGCTTTAACTCAGCATGGCATCTCTCTCTAGGCATATTCAGATGTCGTTGGCCTACACTTCTGTACGCTATTACAAAGGTAGAGTTTTCTCTATTTCTAAGTGAAAACTCACTCAGACATAGTGAAACAGCACGCGCAAACCAAAACGGGTTCCAGACTAGCAATTGGTCTTTTTAATTTATCCCCTATTTTCATCCTGAGATACCATCCGAGCACAGCTGGGTTTAGGCTCCTATCGCCTCTGGAGTTATGGGAGAACAGGCTGCTTTCTTACTAGAACTTAAACACGTGCTTTGCACATGTTTACAGCATAAAATCAAATTATCTGTCTTCCCGTTAGCCAGATTCAGATGCTCAAATTTCAAATGTAAACTTTTGGGTTTTTTTCCCCCTCAACTAAATCCGCCAAACCCTACCAGTGTTATTAAGTACACAGTTTCATTTTCTGGGGGAAATATAATGGTTGGACTTGATGATCTTGGAGGTCTCTTCCAACCAAAACAATTTTATGATTCTGTGATTCTATATGATGAGAAGGACCTTCTTCACCTCCTGCATATCACAGAAACAATCTCCTTGAAAATAATGAAAACATGATTAAGCTGTAAGGTCAAGAGAATGAAACATTTAATTCTAGATAATGAGACAAAGGGACCCAGCAAATACGACACCTATGTTTCTTCTTTTGTCTCCACAGTAAAACTTTATAAAGACAGGAACATACCACTGTAAAATTCAGCACTTGAAATACTACTATCGGAAAAAAAAAGAATCAAGCCCACAGGAAAAAAAGGGTGCCTGAGCTGAAGCTGAGGAGGCAGAGTGTCAGCCGCACTTCATGGTAGCTAACTAGCAAACAGAAACTAAGAGGGAAAAAAAAAAAGCTGCAAGAATTTCAGCAGTTAAGTAGTGCTTCCACTGGTAATCACAAATTCAGTTAAATTATGACCACAGCCTTACCAATGCCCTGATGAAGTGCCTATTAAAAAAGTGTATTCTTAAAGTATTGCATGACTTTGAGACTTGTTACAGTCTCAGTACAGCTGAACTTAAGGAAGTCTGAATGCTCTGTTGGATTTCTTTATGGAAGTGAACATAATTAAGAGAATAAAAACAACATTCTTAGTTTGGATAAAATGTGCAGGTCTTTTTATCTTAACATCTTCCATAGGTGGTGTATTTTTTAGGATTTTTTTTTTTTTAACTGTAATGTATCTGTACTAATATCCTACAAACAGTAATTTTAAAAATGGGATAAGTAATAGAATGACACCAGCATCCGCTTTCATCTCACACACTTAAATAAAATCTATTCTTCAAAAAAGCTTAGGCAAACGTATGTAGGTTGATTTGAAAATGCCAAAGTTACTTGGGTTTGAAGTCATCATGACCTGGCAGAGGGGAGTATTGGGGCAAGAAGTAATGAAGATCCTGGTGGAGTTGGACGGGCAGCAGGACAGGAGTTTTCCCTGTAAGAGATGATTCAGAAAATGTGGATTTTGAAACGTTCCTACCTTTACTCTTGAGCTGACATTTGCCAAAATTGCATTAGTTTCTTACTGTATGCAATTTGTATAATGTGCCTCAATTTTCAAACATCTCAGCTAATTTACATCCATTTTGATTAAACGTTTGTGCTCATGGCAGCAAAGGACAATTGGAATTGCCATCACAGGTCAAACCACTGATCTGCTAATCCAATGTGCTATTTCTGTCAGCAGTCAATACCAGCTGCTTCAGGGAAAGAAAACACATAATAAACAATTATGGAATAACCTGCCCAGAGGCAAATCATCTTCCTAATCTTATCTACCTGTGTGGCTGTATCGCTAATTGTGAAACTTAAAATGTAGAGAAGCTTAGAGAGATAGCTGGAGGAGCAGGGAATTGCTAGGGAGGATTGATTTTAGGGTAATAAGGTATCAGTAAAATCAGAGTCTTTAACGTACATCATAGTAGCATTTTATGACAGTTTTCATATTAATAATTGTAAACAAAAAAAAAATATATACCTGGTCTTACCTTCCCAATATCTGCCTGCATCTAAAGAATGGTCCCTAAAATCACAAGAATGGTTTTCTATCCTGCTTTTTTTATCTTTGTTTGGTTTTAGGATGTTCTGGCTCTCAAGATCAGAATTTTGCTGGAGAGCGGAGAAAGGCTCTTTCCTGCCCACGTGAGGAGAGTGGGATCACATAACAAAACCTAATGTTTCAATTCATCTCAGGTACGCTTTGCTTGAATCAGAATGAGCACTCCAGACTAAATTTCGGGATTGGGCTTTTGAAAAAATAATTTTCCCTGACTCCACTCATGTTGAATAAATGTACAGAACAAGATTATATCTATATATGAAAGAATAAAGTATATCACTCAACAAAATATACATGGACGTATGCTTTGCTCTGCACTAGCATTCTGCAGAGATGTGTTTAAATCCATTGTCTTTTAGTATTCTGTACTTGACGGGCTGGAGAGAGGGAGCTCTGAAGCAAAAGAAGCTACTGTGTAAAAGCGATTTCAGCTTGAATAACCCCAATGATTGTAATGGTCTCTGGATAGAGATCATCTGAATTCAATGAAGCCTCATTTTTAAGAAACCAACACAAAGTCTAAACTTTTGTTTCTGTAATATAACACAATAGAAACCAAGATGCCTGATGAATTTTAGGGTGTCCTACAGAGACAACATATGGCTCATACTTGCAAGTGCCTTTGTGCATCAACAGCTCTTTGTTTTTGTTGCTAAGCTGTGACTTTCGAAGCTGCCTAGTAGATTTAATTTTAATAGGAACTGGACATCCAAATCTCTCAGGTGGCTTTGGAAAAAAAAATCAGCCAAAAAAATTTTCTTCCTGATGGCTGAATATGCATCATAAATAGATGCCAAAGCCTTTTCACCTTGCCCAAGTGAGGAAAGTCCTTCAAAGGCGAGTAGACCTTGGCAACAAGTAAACAGATCTTTTCCCAGTTGTGTAACTGATGCAGCACAGCTATACGTCACCGCAGGACTCATTTTATATCAGACCTGGTTGACAAAGCAAAATTTATTACTAACAGACAAAACATTTAATGGGTGATTATCACTCTTAATTTTCTTTCTGTTCTGATTTCATTTGTTTTGTGTCACACTGGAAAAAGAATATAATCTGATTAATTACAGAAAATAGATAAAAAATTGGGAAAAAGAGATTATCAGCACTTCATGATTTTTGATTCTATGTTGAACTTTCTCTGAAACTTTACAGAGCAAAGAACGATTGTTTGAGATCAATATTGTGCATTGCAACAAGCAAATTCCACTCAGGGTCAGCTTCTGTTTTAATGGTTCTTCAACCTCTTTTCAGTTTGTAGAATCTTAAAAGTTTATAATATAGTGATTTTCTGTTGCCATGGACTTCTGTATAATATTTATGAATTTCTTTTCGGAGTAACCAGTTGGAGACCCTTTAGCACCTTTCTGCAAAACCCTCCTTGTTGTGTTATGTGCAATTGCTTTACACCAACTTCTACTTGTGGTCTTTTAAGCGGCCTTCGGTATTCTTGCCTCAGGTGCTTTGAATTCATTTTCAAGTATTTCAGACAATAGCATATATAGACCAAAGACTGAAAAGATTTCCAGGTTTTCTTGTGCATGGAAGCTTCATAAATCAAAGCTTAGTAAATTTGTCTTGGAACTTGAGCATGAAGGAGACCATCATTCTCTCTCTTTCGTTCAGCCTTCTACCTTTGCGGGATTTAAGCTAGTTGGTCACTGAACACTAGGTTATAGCATTAGTTGTCTTCCAATCTTGCAGGATATAAATAGTCATTACAACAGGGAATGATATGTTATGGACTTGTCTAATTTGAGGAAGCCTCAAAGAGCTCATATGTTAAATGGAACAGCTGGCCCCAGCACAACAAAACGAGTTTGCAGTGAGCCCCGCTATAAGCAGCTTATCACCTTTAGGGGAATCAGAGGAAAGTTATTGAGGTACAGCCAAAGGAGTAGATGAGACGAGAAGGAATGCTTTGATTTGTTTGGGATGTGAAGAAGCTGTGAAAAGGCTGTAAGCAGATAAGAGGAATAGGGGTAAAAAGGAAGAGCAGGGTTTGCATGAGTTTGTATGCTTTCCAATCCTGCCTCTGGCAATTCAGAGACTTAACTGGAAAGACTGACCTATTAATATTCTGTTCTCGGCCAATTTTAATTTACTTCCCATGTCTTTGAAAAAAATATTTTAGTGACTGTGGTTACCTTCCTAACTGGATAGTATGAGAAACCTTCCTCTTTTATTAGTAGGATGTAATTAATGTACTGATGCATCTTGTACCTAAAATTTGGAAGAGACCTGTTGGTCGTTCAGGCCATCCTCAGCACAAGCCTGTTTTCCCCTGTGTGTTCAGAGAATTGCTGCAATTAAGCCCTTAGTACACGACGAAGTTTTATCCGCGGCTATCATTCTCATTATCAACAATCCATTTCTCATATTCTGTCTACGTTTTGCCATCTTAATTTAGTCCACTTTTCCTGCTTGTCCTAGTTACTAAACCATAAATCCTTCCTCTGTCACTAGGCATTACTTTCACAGCAGTCATGCCGTGAATGTAGTACTATAGATAATGCCATGAATGTAGTACTATAGATACATAAACATAGTAAGGGATATTTTCTGTTACAAAGAATTCACAGTGGAAAGAAAGTACCATTATAAGCACAGTAGAGGATCACAGAAGGATTATGTACTTTGTCTAAATAAGACAGGAAATTGGTAAGAGCACTTGGAATTAAAATGAGGTCTTCTGAATGCCATCCCATTGTTTGTAACTGTTTTTGTCTGCTCTCTTATCCTTCAGTTAGCTAAGAAACATATAGCTGGCAGAGCAACAACAGGTGTAGCAGGGCTTTACAAAAATTGCTGGCACTATACTGGCGTTGCACGCATTTCAGATTAGGCTCATTGCTTAACGCTTTCGTTCTTTCTGTATAATTCAGTAATTTGAGCTCTCTGAAATGTGTTATTTTCTTTTGAACTTGCACAATGTCTATATCTTTATGGTAGTCTGATGCTCATAATACAATAAAATATCTCCAGTGCAGTAAGAAGAGCCATATAGGGACAATATCTCTGAGCTTAATGATACGTTGCCTTTGTGTTCAGTATTCACACTTGTATTGAACTATTCTTACTGCCATATCATATTCAAACAAATGTATAATTTAATATTCATTACCAACTCTTCACCCATCTGCCTTTTATTTTCTATAAATTTAGAAAGTGGATTAACATGAATGGTGTTTTAGGCAGGGATAAGTATATATAGTATATACTGTCCAAATTAGAACTAGGTGAAGTGCTTACCTTAATTTATCCTTTGCTAAACCCCATTCTCAAAAAAGTACTAGCATCTATTTCCATAGGTGTATTTGATTACATTATATCACCCAAAGAGTATTTGGTTCTCTTACTCCAAGCTCAATATCATTTTGTCTTCATTTTCTACTCCCTTTGAATTCATTCCAAGTGTTTTCTGCAGTTCCTCTCTCTAGTGAGTTTTATTTTGAAATATGTCATGAAATGTTTTATTAAAGTCTAAATCACTGCAATTTCCACTTTTCTTCTAGGGGGCCGATTCCCCATTTTTAGAATCTAATCTTATCCAAGCCTCTTCATCATCCCATCTACCCTTCTCATTTTAACAACGGCAGTTATTTCTATATAGAGGGAGGCCAGCATCATGGCTTAGCAGTTTACAAAGAAGACACGTCCCGAAATGAGCAACTGGAACGAGCAAAGTTCAGCTTTGAGGATATACTTCTCACCTGTATAAGCACTCAGACTGTCTCTTTGGGGGCTGACGTATGGTGGGTGCATACTGGATCTGACAGCAACAGTCTTGATAAAGAATGGCATTCTCTCATCTGCACATCAGTATATGATATTTCAGAAAACCTTAATGAATGTATGCATGAGAGGTCAGACCAGTGCAAAAACGGTGAACATAGTCGCATGTCGCACTAGTGATCACTACACCTTTTCCCAGGCGAAAACATGGTGGATAACCCTCTGTGAATCAATGTTTGGAGGTTTCTGATAAAGAAGACAACTTTTGCATTGGCATAAAGTATAGCTGGGTTTCAAAAAACAAACAAACAAAAAACCTGAAGGAAGGATATTTTAAAATTAGAAATGTGTTGAAAAAATGTGATACACAAGTAATTCAACATGAGAAAACTCAGGGAAATGAAAGCATCTCAACTTATGGGCAAATCTTAAACATAAAAGATCTGCTAATAACAGAAACAATTAATGAGAGAAGTTCCATGTCTTGGGATATGTATTGGCTCTGCAATTGTAATACTTTTTTATTTGTGTCTCCGAGGGCAGTCTATTGCCATGAACACACAAAAAATAAAAGATTAAAACTCATTAATTTCCTGGATAAATATTCCTTTTTTTTTTCTGGAGGAGAATGACTATAACATCAGACTTCTAATAATTCACTTTACCTTCCCAATAACTACATTTTTTTTTGATATATCAATTTGGAATTGTGTCACTTCTTGGATTTTTCTTATCTAAAGAAAACCGGGACAGATACAGTTATTAGCGTCGAAAGGCCTTAATGCTTGAAGTTGAACAACAGTAGAACCAAAGTCAATGTTAAGCATTTTATTAGAGAAAGCATCTCTGTCTGGAGCACCTTTTTAGTGTAGCCTTAAACTGGAATTTTCTAAAAACCTACAAAGGTATTTAAAAAGGTACAAACAAGAATTATGTATCACTAGAGAAAAAGAAAAAGCAGGTAAACTTAGATCAAGTGAAATGAATTGTTTCTTCAGAGAGTGCGTACTCAGTCTTTGGAATGTGCTATCAGAGAAGATTGCAAACTTGAATGCAGTAGAGTGGATGGATTTATAAAAGCAATGAATAAATTTATTATCTGTAGTAACATCATTGAATTTTGTGCATGTAAGCAAGTGGTAATGAAATTTCATAGTTGAAAATTTAAGCTGATCACCCCATCTGTCAGGTTGGACTCTTTCCTACTATGGAAAATTTCCTAGGTCTTCCTCCCCAGCCCATGTTTTGAAGCATCAGGTTATCTAGTACTTTCAAATGCATACTGAACTTGAGGGATCAGCAATTTTTTCAAGGATGGCAAATTCTGTCTTTTCCTGTAAGCAACATATATCAAGATTCTCAGAACTGGTCCCAGTAGCATGGCTGAAATGGGGAAATTTGTAGCAAAAGAGGCACAATGGAGTAGAAAGGACAATGAAAATCTGAAAATCATGAGAAGTTTCTGAGCCTTTAACTGGATAGACGACACATTAGGTTTGTTTACTGGGGAAATTATGAAAAAATAGTAAGGATGTTCTTCGGCTGCACAATGATCTCTTGCACAGAATTGCAGATATCTGGAGACAGGAAGACTAAGTCTCATTCTAGTTTGTTGGGGCACTCCTATTTATAATCATTACAGTTTAGGGATGAGGAAAGCTGCATATTTTTTAATAAGAAATTCAGATGTAGAGAAACTTATTTTAAATGTTTTATGAGTTTAAGCCTGGAAAGTTGTTAGAGGTTGCACCAGTTTGAAACCTAGTGTATAGGCTAGTTCTTGGATGGATTTCTATGTAATCCATAAGGAGATTCAGTTTTTAAGCCATGAGCATGCTTAGGTTATTTTGAACATATTACAAATGCTTGTTGAAAACAGTAGGTCTCAAGGAATGCTTTCACCCATACTTACCAACTTGGGGCTGCTCTTCAGGTATATTAGTTATTCTTGGAGCAATGAGAACAGTTTTACACTTTTCAACCCAGTAAAATGTGGTAGTGTCTGTTAACTTGCATGGGTTGTAAATCAGCACAAAGTGTGGCCATATGTCACCTAATAGTTTGGTTTAAATTAAAGCATCTAAAAGCTTGGGTTTTCTTTCTGACAAAAAGGAAAATTTTTGAATACAGTATTTCAATATTTAATGTTAGTCATGACCAATTAGTATATAAATTAAATATTTACTATCACAGTACTGTATGAAATGTAGTTTAGTGAAATTCTGAATTTAGGGCTCATTGGGATAACCAAATTGCAATTATATCCATGTGAGCAATAAATCTAATAAAATAGCCGAAAAAAATTGCTTCCAAATCAGATATGAACAAAAAAGCAAAAGGCTCCAGCTACTAGGCATTTTAATTTTGAGGCTGGGCAGTGAAGGTATAATTGGCTGTAAAGGGAACCCCATGATCTCTAGCACACTTTCCCTGAAGGCTGGCATTAGTCATTGCAACACAAAGCTCCTTAGAACTAAAAGCTCCCTTATCAGCATAACCATGAGCAAGCGCATCAGTACCAATGATATCTGGTTTTTGGGAAAGTAGTTTTCATCCATAGAATTGAATGAAAGTATCATCAATAAAACTCAATTTCACCAGACACTAAATGAAAACACCCTGTTTAGACCATTTACTGAGTTACCTCCCTTCCTCCCTCTCTCCCTCCCTCCTTCCCTCCCTCCCTCTCTCTAACAGATTCTGGTTACAGATTAGCAACTGGTACTAAATTGAATACTTATTTTAGCTAACATGGGAAAACTTATCTGTAAAATGTGAAAAAACCAACCAACCAACCAACCAAAAAAATGAATAAAGGATTGTGCTGTATCCTGCACTTTGAGTATATTGTAACCCTTGCCAGGAGCTCAGTTCAGAACATTCCTATTCACGACACCGTCAAGAGAAGCAGTGCCACACAAACATGAGACAACTCTTTCAGTCATAGGTCAGTCAAACGCAGGAAGGTGACTTTATTCCTGTTGTACGTAGTCTTTCACTGCAATGCCTTTGTGGCCCTTTGTCCTTCAAGGTGTCCTTCAACCTCAAAAGACAGCAAAATTATTCTGTTGTTGCAAAGGTTTTCTACCTTCCTAGCAACATACATATAATCAAACCATGTGTTTCACTGGTATTAGGATTTAATTTTGCCTTTTGGTTTGCTCAATACCACTTTCCTTGGGAGAATTTCAGAATATTTTCATTGTGGATATGATATATATAGTTAAGATCCATATCTGAGATGCAGATTCTACTTCAAAGGCCAATTCACCTTTGGGATAGATTTATTTCTTTGATATCAGTTCAATGCACCTTTCAGGGAGATACTAAAGTCCTCGTAAACTCAAGTGAAACAGATGGTTAAAGGCATTGTCCTGAACAGAGTCTGAAAAACTTTTTTCTTCAGCGCTTCAGAGCTGTTCGTCAAATAGATGCACCGCAAACGCCACGTGCATTCTCACACATCCCACTTAAGCTCCCAACAACGGAGTAAGACCTGTTTTTACCCTGATTCATATTACATAGCCCGCCAGGCCAACTGATGGGGAAGAACCAGGGCATAGACCAGAGGAAAATTTGCCGTCTAGCAGGGCTTTTTTGACTGCCGAGCCCCTCTGAATGGCACGCCTTTCGTCAACTGCGTCTGACACCTGTAGTCCCAGAATATGGAATATGCTGCCAGCATGCAGACTGTTGAAGGAAAACGAGGTGAAGGACATTACTGACTGAAAATCAGAGTGGAAGACTTGGTATATCTCCGGATTATGGCAAGTCTCTGAGGTATTTATGGGCATAAATGTGATTCATTCATAAGGGGCATGTAGCTGCCCCTTGGGAAACATTGATTTGATACTTCAGTCCTTTTTTTTTTTCAAAATTCATTATCAAACCCAAAAAGTAGCTTAATTTTCCATTTTTAATAACAGTCATTATTTGAGAATGAAGCGTGAGGAGCTGTCAAAAGATAATGTATTCTCTTCTAGTTAAGCTCTTTCTGCCCTCAGCAGTTTCCTGTGGTGACGGTAGGTCAAGTTTCCTGTCAGCTATTTTCTGTCCGATTCAACCGGTGAGTTCCCATTCGCTCCGAGTATCATTAGGTAAAGCGAGTGGAGCGTGAATCAAAGACAAGGTATATGTCAGGCACGGGGAATTCCACGGTCCAATTCACAGAAGAGAATAGTGATTGTCGGTGCGTCGACAACGAAGCCAAAGTATGGCTGTCTTTTACCTGCCTGCTAGACAGGCATGAATGAGGCAGAAATTCAAATCCTTTTTTCAGGTCCTCCTTCCAGAGGAGTGAATATAAATTTTTTATTTCAGGATACTTAATTGGGCCTGGCCTAATTTTTTTCAGCCAACAATGTTGTGAAATTCTGTACACCTTAATGGTCATAGAGATCCAAATTAAAGAGAGCATTTGGTATTATTCATGGCCACCCTGAATGGATTGCAGCTATCCTATGAGTTCTCCTTTCTTTCCTTGGAAGGAAAAAAAATTCTTTAAACTGTTAGTTTATTAGATTAAACTTTAGCTTTGGAAATTTAGAACAAGTTGAGCAACCCACAGCCTTTGGACTGCAGGCAGACCTCTTTTTACTTATGTTATCTTCTCTCTGTTCCACATAAATAACTTGCCCTTGATCAACCCAGTTAATAAAAAACTGGTGATAATGAGTTACTTTGATAATTTAGGGGTTTTTTTTTAAGGCTAGGAATAGGAAATTGAAGTGTCTGTGAGACAAAATGAGATGAAACAGGTAAAGAAGTGTTTGCATATACAAAAAATGCTGGAGGAAAACAAAGCAAGCTTCAAAAAACCCAGTGTTTTAATATATGTTACATAGTGTAATCCTTCCTTCTCATTCTGTAATTGGATTTCTTAGGGTATTCACTATGACCAATGCATTCACATCGCAGAAGCGAAGATCTAGTTCAGCCTTGAAACATGAATGAAGTTATGCTTTCAGATCTGAAATATTTCACTTACTCTGATTCATCTGTATTAAAGTCTAGCTTTTTGTTTATTAGGTCTGTTGCAGAATGTGCTAATTCCTCAGCTGGCACTGCATTCTCAGTAGTAAAAGTTTGTAGCGGAGAAGTAGCAGTTCTGGTTTCCTTAAAACTCTAGAACATTTATTCATTGAATAAGCACTGTAAATTCAAAGTGTCGGTTGTCGTTGTTGATCATGTTCTTGCTAATACTGTAACAAACAGTTTGTTAGAGTATTTCTGATGGTTGTAATACATCAGGAGCTAACGAGAGGCGCACATCCCTCAGTGTGATAATGAACGGCGAGTTACTGTCTTGTTGCAGCTGGGTTGTGATTTGTCAAGCTACGGTGCAATGGACAGAGCGACTGTGACCTGTGCATGCTGTTTCTCCGCCACTCTGCAGAAAGGTCAGCTAAAAACCAGCAGGTGAAGCTTGGAGATAACCAGTGCAGCCTTGCTGCCCACAGGTCTGTAGTCTGACAAGAACTACATGCACTTCTGAAATCGTGTAATTTGTTTTACTCATCTTTGTCTGTGCAGTGAAGTAGGAGTCCAAGGCTGGCTCTCTGGGAGTATCGTAAATCAAATATTATTTGTAACGTACTTTGCCAGTGTGGAGCCCCCTCAGATAAATGTGTTGTACAGAAAGTAACCATTTAAAAAGACTGTGGTTCTGTGCACTAGGTGGTTAAGAGTAGTCCCTAGTATCCATAAATGAGTAATTAAGAAAGAAGCTTGTTAAATGAATATGTCTAAGGCCTTAAAGAGGAAAAGCAACAGAATACTGACCTGATAAATGAATATACTCTCTACACATTACACATGAATATATTTCATAAAAACCCTAGCACCCTCACAAATTAATACCTGTTTAAAGAGCAGATCTGTTAAAAAAAAATACATTTCACTGCTATGTAAGTACTAGCTTGACAGGTTTTTATATTTTATTTATAGGTTAGAAACCTTATTAAATATAAAGCTGATCCTGTCTTTCAGCGGAACAGAAAGAAAATTTGGAAGACTTTGAGGCAAAAAAGAGATAAATCTGAAGAGGAACCTAAGTGCTTATGCATTCTATCATCTTTAGTCAAGATATGCATGCTTGGCACATCTGAAAACAAAGCCCAGTCATTTAAGTTTTACCTTAAGTTGCACAATCCTGATTTTGGGATAATTAGTGTCTACACAACACTCCTTTTATTAATTTACTTACACAGAGATCCACATTAAGCTCAGAGCCCCCTTAGGCCAACTAATGGATAAATAAATACATGTTGTGAAACACTCCTTGCCCCCAAAATTTGCAGTTCAAGCAGAACAGGTAGGAAAACAGATACTTCAAGTTGAGGTTCATGAGTCTGCACAGCAACAGCAGAGGTTTCTGGTCTCCTAGGTTCCAGTCCAGTAGCCTGTATATTGGTGTATGTGGTGCTTTCAAAGGCAGTAAAAGGTTGCTACTTGCACAGTGCTGAACTCCAGTCAAACAAAACATTCAGATCTAATCTTAGAAGTAAGCAGCTAAATAATCCCATTTAACTATATACATGCTTAAACATGTGGACACGTGTATACGAACAGCGTTTTTGGATCAGGACCAAAAGACTTTGCACTTGCCACAATATAAAGAAATGCAATACCGCAGACTATGCCCCGTGGAGCAGCCTCTGAATTCTGATCAACTTACTCCTCTTCTTCTCAGTTAGATATTTCTCTCTGACTAGATAAAATTTGTTTCTGATGTTTCTATTCTTTTCTTAATTAAGATAATGTTCTTTTTAAGTGGTTTTTAATACTGATGTTCTCTGCTGCCTATTCTTTCTTGTTCCTCCAAATCATACTTGCATGGTAGATGCAGAGTGAAAACAATCAGCATTCTTTCTGGATAAGTGTAAACAACTCCTACACTACCCTGCTAATATTAATTTCATTGTTATGTTGCCTGAAGACACACATAACTGGCTCATAAAACCAATGCTGCCAGAAAATACTTGCTGTCTCTCTCTTGCAAAAAAACTTTGGTGCTTTTCCTACATGGCTCATCTGTTTTTCTCTCTCTAGACTGTTCTTTTTCAAAAAAGATCTAAAGCTAATAACTTTCCCTTGTTCCTTGCTTCCCATCATGTCTAGACTCCATAATGCTGGTCTTGTCTATCTATCTCCACTAAGTTATTAGCATACTTGTCATTTAAAGCCTATTCCCGATTATTCAGTTTATCTGGTGAACATAAACTTTTTTTCTCGTTCCTGGACTGTGAAGAAAGAAGAACCAAGAATTGAATCCCACTGGAGGAAATAAGGTCAAGTTACATATGTGATGTTCAAAAACAGACTGCATTTTTGCAACTTGTTTGTTAACCAGAATTGGTTGGGGCTATTTTATATAAAAATGTTATTTACTATGCATAGGACCCATATAGTCAGAAGATCCAATAACTGTCACTTCTGATTCCGCTAAGGAAGAAGGTGAAAATGATATATAAAGATTAAAAAAGATTTTTTTTTCTTGCTTATGCTCTGTCCTAAGTCTTTTGAGTTTGGAAGAGATTTACATTTTCATGCATAAAGGTCATAAGTATTCTTACAAAAAAAAAGGCATATAAAAAGTGTATCAAATGTACCTGATATGCAGAACACTTGGATCAAAAAAAGCTGAAACATGGGCACAAAGACACAGTAACTGAAATCACTGTGCATCCTATGGCTTAAATTGTTAGAGTTTACGTGGAGACCTGTAGTAGCAACATCTGCTCACAGTGAAGAGTGAGAATGGCCCAGAAAATCCTCCCTGAAGATTTCTGGAGGGACATAACTTTCACAGAGGTGGGATTAAAACAGGAAAAAAACCCAAACAAACCAACCAGGGCCTCAATTGTAAGAGTCCTTAATAAGAAACATTGAAATTTTGAGTTTAAGGATAATAAACCCTCGTAAACATGAAGAGAGAAAACTTTTCCAAGTGTACCCTCAATAAAAGGTCACCTTGTCCCCAGTGACAAGCTAGCACGGTTCGATAGTAAGGCGAAGTTAAGGGAAATGAGAAGGGTGTTCATTCAGTGGAAATACATCTGAAGATTTAATGCAGCGCAGAGTCATCTTGGTATGAATCTGCAGAGATCAGTGACCTAGAGAGAGACTCGTATCGGGGGCTGTTGTATGGCTGCAAGTTTATGAGCATGTAGTCATGGGTAGATGGTAGAAGCCCCACAGTAAGCAGCACTTCACTGCAAGGCTGGCAACAAAATTCTTTGCGTTTTGGACTGTGCCAGCCCTGGAAAACAAACGGGCACAGAGCAGGAGGGCTCGTTCTAAAGTGCTTTGGCTATTTAACCACTGTCAGCACTGAGAGGAAAACTGAGGAGAGGCAAAGACACATTTGACATCTGTCTGTTGAACATCAGTAAACATGTCCTCTAGTTAACTCTTCTCCATTTCAGTTCCGTGACATTTGGGTTGTGCAAATGGGGAAACATGTCCTGTCAAAGGAAACTGGGAAACGTCCTTTGCTTTTCTTGGGTTTCATGTAGGGTCTTCAGCATATCTGTACAAGTATAAGAGAGTTGTGTCTATTGTTGGCCCCGTAAGATCCCTCTGTGAATTCATCTCTACTATTGCCACTATTTTAGTTTGAGTAGTAGGAGATACCAATTTGTGAGCCACAGGACTTCCAGATATGGGAGCAAGAACAATCACAACCCTTTGGATTGGTCTTTCTTGCTTTTTAGAGCTGTTTCTGTCTCTGCAGACTGTTCCCAAGGTTACTTTCAACACTACGATATAAGATCTCATAATCTTTGTATGTTTCCTTTCAGAGACTCCCAGTATGTGTCTCTATAGTTTCTACTACCCCTAGTACGCCTCCTGATTTCTCTACAGTGGAAGCAAACTCCTGGCATCAGGTAGATAACTGAGAAGTTCGCTTCTCACCTTTTTGATGGTGTTATAGTTGTTGAACGTAAGAAGGATATTCTTGGTTTTGTAAAGCTGATTTTGGCATCAGAAGATGTAAAGGAAGAAGGATAGTTGGCTTTTTTGGAGGGACACCATCCATTTCTTTTTTAATTTCACAATTTTCAGGTCGGGCTTATTTGTATGTGCTTCACATACGAAGAATTACAACCTGAAGACCTGTGTCATAGGAGACTACAGGCACAACAGAAAGACAATAACTTTCCCTCAGCTGTAGAGCACACATCAAATTTTAATTTAAATTTCTTGTTTTTTCCCATTATGGTTTTATCTTCTGACAGGATTCAGTGCCGATGTTACACCTTCATTTCACTTTTTCTGGAGAAATTTACATATGGTTGCAATTGAAGTTAGTTCAGAATCTTTTTTAAGTGCAATGTTGTTTGAACAGGTTAGTTTTTCTGAATGCTTTTCATGGTAGAATTTGATATCAGAAGAAACACTGTTAGTTCCTTTGGTATAAAGTGTTGACATCTAAGCTTGAAAGCTCATGAAAGGTGAGAGACATTTGTACAATAAAGGTCACACGTAAAGGCAGGGAAGTAAAAGTTTTCCATTCAGAATGTTGAGTTCTTTTATTTATAATACTGACCTAAGTGAAGGCTCTGTGGGGGCATCATTTAATCCACACAATTCGATTCAGTCTGTTGTGGCAGCAGGGCTGCCTAATCCAGTGATGGGGAGAGCTACCTCTGATGACAAGCAGAAACTATGAGCAGAGTAGAAAGGTAGCTAATAAAGACCCGTGCCAGCCTGCGTGGAGTGTGGGTGTGCTTCTGTAGCATTTCTGGTGCCACCGTGGGCAAATAAAACTTGAAGCTCTTCCACTACACATATTCACAAGTGAAGAAAAATGCTTTATAGCCTCAAATACTTTTGATTAAGACATCATCTCTTGAGTTTAAAATCGGCTCAAACCGTTCAAAGAACTTCATTACACAAACAATCATGACTGAAGCACAGACAATTTCCTGGGGATTAATAACCAGTGAGAGAAGCTGAAGGTAGGAACTGCAGTCAAGGGCCGTTAAATCCAGTCAGTCATTAAACTCCTGGAAATGCCCTATGCTTCAGTCAGTATTTCAGAAAAAGAAGAAAACCAGGTTATGCTTTATTCTGGTGTAAATTTTGGATCATTCTATTGACCTTGAATTTACTTTGATTTATCACACATTAGAAATCAAGTTTCTTCATTATGAGATTCAACTACTTAATTTAGTTGGTCTTAGCATGCAATGTACAGTACTGCTACATGAGTAAGTCATTGAGGTCTATTGTTATTTAGATTATTGGAGAAAATAATATGAAATAAAACCATACTCACAATTACTCATATAAAATACTAACATGTTAAAGAGTTGCCAGTCTTTCAAAAGGATTTTTTCCATTTTTCCTGGGAGAAAAATGTATGATCAAAAACTAGTTACTGCTTGATCTAACAAAGTCATTGAACCATATGGGAAATGTATAACAAAACTTAAATATTATGTGCAATTAGTTTTTAATTAGTTGACTTTTATGTGTGATGAGTCACCTGTAGTTTCATTGTTTAATGTACTGTTGTCAGCTCTAAACTTCTATTTTCTGTTGAGATGCAGCTCTTCATCCAGTAGTGTGCTTTGTTATTTCATTGTGACAGTAGGCCAGAAATTGTTGCCTGTCAAAGCAAGAATGACAAATCCAATCGAATGTCAAATCTGGCTGTTGTGTCAGAAATGGATTTAAATATCAGTAGATGAGAAAAGTAGTCTGTAATTATGAATGCCATATATTCCTACTCTTTCCCTCTTCCCCTATCCACATTCTGTATAAAGGATGACTTGGTAGAGCTGAGAAAAATATTACCTTAGATTTGGTTAGGATTTCAAAGAAGTAATTTACAATACTGTAATACAGCAGAAATGGGCTTCATGTCTTTTTAATTCACAAATATGCCTCTCTGTCTTTAGGTGACAAGGCAAATTCTGTATCTTGAGAAGACTTTCAAAAGTGTATCATTCCTGGATTATATGTTAACACAGAGAAAAATGGGCAAGTTCTGAGCCATTTCAAGTATTTTGGCACAAGATTTGTGGAAGGCAAAAAGAGCCAAGCCAGAAAATACAGAAAATCTGGTACTCAAGGAAATAGAGAGGGAATAATATGATCACTGCGATAATATGCTAACTGAAAGGATTGAGGGGAACACAAAGGTATTTTCTACATGCAATGAGAAAAAGGGAAGGGAAGGGAAGGGAAGGGAAGGGAAGGGAAGGGAAGGGAAGGGAAGGGAAGGGAAGGGAAGGGAAGGGAAGGGAAGGGAAGGGAAGGGAAGGGAAGGGAAGGGAAGGGAGACACTTCAAGTTAAGGAGAGATTCATTAGTTAAGTTCAGACAGTGAATTGAAACAGCTAACAGCTTTTTTTCAATTTAGTAATAAACAAAATTCACAGAAAATATAAGCAATTAAATATGAGGGACTTGTAATTACAGATATTGAGCAGTAGAACTAAAAAAGAAGACAAATTGAAAAAATGGGAAAATACATATCAATAAATAAATCCAGCAGCTAGAACAGTCACAGCTTAGGCTGTTAAAATGTAACTGCTTCGAAGCTAGAAAAGTGGATCTCCTTTTTTTATTTTTTAAGACATTTTATGGTAGATTATATATGATGATTGTATACTAATTAATTCAATTCACATCTGCAAAAATAAATATGATTTAGCACTGTAAATATTTTTGAGTTAACGTGAATATCAGCAGATCATGTTGAAGTCAGTTCTAGCTCATTTATCATCAACAATCAATTGAAGATCTGATTCTAAAATCTTTGTAATGATGAATTGCTGTAGCAGAAAGAAAGAGGGATAAATTAATAAAGATTAACAGGAGTACTAGATAGAAAGAATAAAGTATGTTTCCTTTTTCCAAAAAATAACTGAGATAACAAATAAGTGACTTTTTCTGGTTATTAGATTTTAAATGCCAATAACTGGAGGAAGAAAAGGAATAAAGGATTTAAAAATGAGGGACAGTTTGAAACACGGGTATGAATACACACAGCTTTTCCATAAGACAGCTGGACCTCCAGCCTCATCTCACGTGAGGGATTTATCCAAGGTGCTTTGCGGTGTTGCTGACTTTATGACGTTGCCCTGAAAATCAAACGTGCTCACACAACAGTAAAACAGCAGAAACTGCTGAGGAACAAGTTTTAAGGCTCACATTTGCTTGTACTGCAGCACATTTACTTCTGTTATAGTTCACTGTGCACAGTACTAGCTAAAACCAACAAAGAGCGTGGCTCAGGTGACTATATTGACTGCAAGCTGCAGCAGCTGAAGAGCCAGCACGATTTGACTCCACCGACGCTGCTGTGGTAAATTTCCGACGGAGAGGGAGGGCAGGCACCAAGCGTGGCAGTGTGATAAATTAACGAAGCTACACATGCCAGAGCTTGTGAGTTTGGACTAAAGAAAATATAAACCTCCAAATTTATATCTGGGTACTTAAATCATGATGAAAAAAGGAATTCAGTTGTCTTTGAAAACATTAGTTATTGCTGCTGTAGACCATTTCCTTTCCACGTATTGCCAAAACAGTAGTGTCCCCTCTGATTATCCCAAAAGCTTTCAGGTTCTCGGCTCTTCTCCTCACTCATTCTGGGGAGAGAAAAGCTCTAAGTAGTTATAGGTGACTGTCATAGGTACCTGTCCATTTTGGTGGCAGCTCTATTGCGGTAGAGAGAAGCTTTGATTAGCCAACACGTTACCTTTCTAAATATCTTGGGTAGACTTACACTCTCGGTGGCCTTTATTAATGTTATTATTACGCATTCTCCTTGCCTTATTTTGGGGGTCAATTTCTGCTTCTCAAAGCATACAATGCATTCATAGGAGGAGATCAACAGTGGTACTTCCCAACAGCTAGCAAGACAAGTCCATTATACCTTTTCTGTTTCTCTGTCACATTTTCTCCCTCAAGAGAACAATGTTTTATAAACATATCATTTCATTGATATTAAATTAATTTACCTTTGTGGTTGTAGCTGAGAAGACTATAGCAGAAAGGATCACATTTACAGCTAGGTTTTACACAAGCTCTCAGGATAAGTTATAGTTTTACAGAGATCAAATTCTCCAAAATATTACTGATCTAAAATCTATCTGATTTTAATGCATTCTTTTCCTACCTAGACTAAATGCAAGCTTTAGAGATAAGTCAATGCTATTACAAAAAGTAATTATCAACATTTTAATAGAGGTTCCTATTAGCCTTTCTATTCATTGGTCACAAAGCCACATAGCAGAGGAAGTATTTCAACTTTATTCTGAATTCTTTGCAGAAATTTATGAAATGGCAAATATTAAGCAGAATGCCATAGATTAAGCTGATTTTGCTAGCCTTCTGTTAAGCTAATACAAAGACCAGTATCAGATAAAGAAACTATCCTGCCTGTACTTAAGAAGTAGCTCAATTCTTCATCTTATCTTGTTGGCATTTTGTGCCTTTGCAATACTACCTGGAATCAAATGTGAAAGTTTTCTCTGTACAGTAAAAAGCTTCCTTTAAGACTTGCGATGCCCATTTCAGAATTAAAGTAGCAATATTAAGCAGTCTGGTCCTGTAAAAGCAATACCAATAGAAATTAAAACAGCTGTAGAATACAAAATAGAGGAAATATCAGTTGCTACACACAGAGACCAGCTCAGAATAGATTGGTTACCATATAGCCTGCAGTGTTAAATATTTGCTCTGGGGGACCAATTGTGCAGAGCAAGAAATCATGTCTGTAGGAGCTGTGTTCGCATATGGCAGGACAATGACAATCCTTCTTCAGAAGGACAGACTTCCCTAAATGGTACCAAGTACACTGAATAAAGCACATTTGTCACGTGTCTGTTTTCTTGATTTAGCAAGTGGAAAGTACTGAATGCTATCTGGATGCTGACCCAGATATAGTGCATTTATGGGTATACTGAGACCTGCTTAGCATCATCTACTGCACACGACACCCACCAATAGCTCATTTCTTCTGACCTACCTCAATGTGAGGCATCCCTTTGGACTCCAAAAAGTGGAAGGTCATGAGCTTTTGTTGGCTATGTGCCATGAAGGGTAATTGTGGCATCCACTAGTAAAGCAGCCAAATGAGCTGTTTGTAGTTATTTCTGTCATGTCTGCCATTTCTCAGTGTAGAAAGGAAGAGAATATTTTGTCCGTCATTGCCTCACCTATAGCAACAGAAGAGGCCTGATGAGATAAACACAGATGGTAGCAAGAGCTCACGAAAAGATAGGTATTGGGAGCCCAAATGATGAGAGCAAGAGGTTTTGGAGAAAAAGACAGACAGCAAGAAATCATATGCTGGGGAGAGGACGATCACAATTTATAGCACTTTTCCCTTCCCCGGTGTCGTTTCAGTTGGCCCCAGGTGCCCCTTTGCTTAGCAGCCATGCTCCTTGTAGTCTCCTCGGTTTATACCCCACCTGATTTCCACAAACCCCATTTTTAGGGCTTCAGGGTAAGTGGTCCATCCACCCTGGAGTTGTTCTCACTGTCTGGAACTTGTCACTAACATTTCTCTGCTTTTCATATGCAGTGGATGCTTACCCAAATCGTGAACACATATGCAAATACAGGATAATTATGAATTGTAGCTTTACCTTTCATAAACCAGCAAAACTAGTCTGTTGTCACAGGGTGCTTCTGGGAGCTTAGCATTTGTCTGTAACATCAAATTATTAAGAGGGCCCAGGCAAGTTTGGGAGAGTGATATATGGCACGAGCTGTAACTCTCCCAGAAAGCAAGCTAACAATAAAACAAAGCCGCAGTTGCAGAGAGCTCATAGTCAGGCCCTTTTGAGCTTTCTGGTACAGCACTAGTATTTAAGTGTGCTCCTTGCGATATTGTGCTTGCCTTGTGCAGAGTGCTTTCCTGGCTGTCGGTGCTCACCAGAAGACTCTTCTTCATACTGGAGTGATGCTGTGAGGAACTGGACACTTCTAGAGCATCTTAGAATCCATTTTTATGAGTTGTCACTTTCCTCTTCTCACCCCAATAATTACAGGTAACTGTTCACCGAATTCAAAATACCCAGATAGAAACATCTACAGCAAGTTAATAAGGGAACAAATGATAAGAATTAAAAAGAAATTAATCATGTTTATCAGTGTTTCAGTTTTAGCTTTAAAAGTTTAGTTTGGCATGTAAAAAATAGATAGAAAATTAATAGGTACTTCAGAGTCTTCCTAACAAAAGACTGGTTCTTCTGCAGCCATTAGTCATCAGACATTCTTCACAAAACTGAGTCTAGACTTGGAGGGGATCTCATTTCACATTATACTCCATCACAGAATCACAGGATGGTAGGGGTTGGAAGGGACCTCTGGAGATCATCTAGTCCAACCCCCCTGCCAGAGCAGGGTCACCCAGAGCAGGCTGCACAGGACCGTGTCCAGGCGGGGTTTGAATCTCTCCAGAGAAGGAGACTCCACACCCTCCCTGGGCAGCCTGTGCCAGGGCTCTGTCACCCTCACAGTGAAGAAGCTTTTCCGCATGTTCAGGTGGAACTTCCCATGTTCCAGTTTGTGCCCGTTGCCCCTTGTCCTGTCGCTGGGCACCACTGAGAAGAGCCTGGCCCCATCCTCTTGACACCCGCCCTTGAGGTATTTATAAGCATTGATGAGGTCCCCTCTCAGTCTTCTCTTCCTCAGGCTGAACATAATCCTCTTAAGTTTGAGGCAATGGTTGGAAAGGAAGGAAGAACAGTTTTTCAGACTCCAAATGCTTTCCCTTTCTCTCCATCTCTTCTTCCATTGGAAAATGTTTAGCTCGCATTACAGAGAAAAAACTCTGTAAATTGATATGTATATTTATAAGTTAGAGTATAATTTGACAGCCATTCTTTATAAAGAGTATACAAAAATGGAGTTCATGGGTACACGATATTACTGATTTTTTGATTGAAACCACAAGAAAAAAATGAGTCATGCTGGGGTAATGATGTGCTTGAGGTGTACTAGTGGTTCTGACCCTAAGGAATAGTCTTTAATGTATTCACGTCACTATAATAAATACATGCAGAAAGAAAGTATGACATCTCAGGTGCTTCAACAAGAACCTCGTGGGCGGCAGGGGGAGGGACACAACACAGGATGGGGGTATGGGATGGTGGGGGTGGAGATGGAGGCAAGAACAACTGGGGGGTTTTATTTTTTCCCCTCATCTTTCTTTTTCTCTGTAGTGACTTCCTACTTTTTAACAGCCAGGTCACTGCTCGATTTCACTGTAGAAGTCCTTCTCAGTATCTTTTTCTCAGTAAAAGGGGAAAGTTGTCTGTGGTAAAGTGGCCATTTACCATCTGGCCCCGTGAAAGGTACTTCCCATCTGCCTGATAAGTATTTTACTTCCATTTAAATTTTCACTGATATGATACTCTCTTAAATACCCGAGGAAATTGAAAGCCCATACCTTGACATAGCACTCTGTGACTGCTCGGAAGCAATTTGACTCTAGGAGTGATTTTTAAAAATATTCCTTTCAGACAGAATGTGAAGTATACTTTTCTTCTGGAATCTAAAAAAGTAGATGATAGGCCTTTTAAAATGGCATTTCACAATCTGATCAAATATTTAGTGGATGATGCATTAAATGATTATTTTATTATTAGAGGAATGTATTATGTATTAAATGATTATAATTTGTTATCAGAGGAATAACCCTGTAATTCTGAAAGAAATTCAGCTTCCTGTGTTTCCTTTACATGGCAAGAGGTCTTTGAAATCAAGACTTTTGGCAGTGTGGTTCAAGCCTCACCCTACCTGTGCCTGTGAACTCCCTTTTTCTTTCAGCACTGACCCTATGCTGACTGGTGTTGCTTCTCTATTTAATACAATCCGAAATTCTTAGTTTCATATAAAGGTGAAGTTCTGTTTTCTCTTAACAAGAAATGCATAGTAAAAAGTAAAATCAACCTAATGAGTCAAAATTCTGATTTGATTTTTTTTAAGATATGTGTCAGAGTATTTGTGGCCTCAAGGAATGAATTAAGCTGCTCTATTTTGTATATTCAAGTAATAAGAATTTACTAATTTAACATAGTAAGCAAAGTAAATATTACTTCCCTTCCCCCTTTTTTCTTATGACAGGAGATAGTGCATATTAACTGTGACCTTAGTTTAAGTGATATGCAGCCATCTGAGAGAGGTAATCCTGGAATAACATAGGGACCTTACTTGAAACTTTCACCTTTCTACCAAAAAGCCTGACAGTACTACTTTTTCATCACAGACAAGGAGAGATTTCAAATCAGCTTATGTTGGGAGCTTCAAAGTCTTCTAATATGTGCAGGTTAGGGTAGTGGAGTTTCTTTCATGCGGTTTCTCAGGTGGCTTTGCATTTTTGTATTTCAGAATGTCAGAGCAACTAGGCTATATTCACACTGCCTGCTCCAGCTGTCAAACTAATGTCAAGGCCTAATTATGAGATTTTTGAGTTGATCCCACGTGACTGGATTTTCAAACCAGAACAGAGGTAATGGGGTACTGAAGTTCAGCAAGTAATTTTCTGATGGTCAGAAAAGAGCAACACAAATGGTCATTGTTGGAATATAATCTAAATATAAAGTCTCTTTCTGTCATCAAGCATTCTGTGTGTGTGCTGTGTACTCCAGAGCATAACACTTAATTCAAAAATTCAAAGAATGCTATTTGCATACTTTATTCTGTTTTGCATACCTTCCTGTATGATTTATGCTCACATTTTAGAAAAAAGATTTCTTGTATATATATGAAAATATTACAGTGTTAAAGCAGTTTAGAATCATTTTACTAGTGTATTAGTAAATGCTTCCTGTAGCAATCTAATACAGTTGCTGTATCTATAGACAAAGTTTTTCTGCATTACATATTCATAAGAAGAATCCAGAATATGCCTAGGCTTTGTACCTTAGTTCAGCCTACCAAGTGGAGTAGTATAAGCCTCTTCATACATATCTTAAGTGAAATGAAATCAATCTTTGGAGGTGCCTGCCTCTCTTTTCTGAATTAAAGACAGCATTTTAGACATCTCAAGTCCTTAAAACTAAATGGGAAGAATTTGGGCCTATACCATGGGCTTTGCAGTCATGATGGTGAATTTTGGATGTCACATTCCCCAGCAACTGTCCAGACCTGTGGGTGCTTTTTTGTTATACGAGCTGGTGTGAGCTCCTGGAACTGCACCTACTCAGGAGGGCTCTTCTTGAGAATGGGCAAGTGAGCTGGATGCTGTACATTGGCAGTCTCCTAAATTGGCTCGGAAAGGTGTGGGATATCATCCTAATGTAGTTAAGGCAAGAAAACTACTGCTTGGAATTGTGCACTCATGTGAATCAAAGTTTTAGTTGCTCATGAACCAATAGTGCCGCTTTAAGCTTTTATTCACATGTCTGAAGGCAGAGTGCAGAGAAGGCTGCTGTCATTCTCACTTTAGAAAGCCAGAGGTGCAGACAGCAGCGAGCTCTCCAAATTACCTGGCCAGCTGCACAAAATTGGCAGGGCCAGGAGGACTCTGACCGGGTCACTCTTCCATGTTATGCTTGGGATGCTCCTTCCTCGGCCACAGTGCCTATACGCAGAAAAGGAGGATTATACACTACGGTAACTGTTATCATCTATGCCAAAGACAGTTGCATAGCCTGTCCTGCAGATCTGCTGACCTCCTATACCTGCCTCTGTGGGATCACAGAGCAGTAGAAAGGTCTGTGTCCTGGGCTGCACGCTCGCAGGAGTCCAGCAAGAAGTTACATCTCCCTACAGCGGGGATGAGCCACAGCATTGCCTCTGCCATGTGGCCAATGGTCCCCTCCCTCCTTGTGTGACCTGCTAGGTAAGGTCTCACAAGCTGGTCCAGGAAAAAAATGAGGCGCTTGTGCATACTGTCAGCACAAATACAGATGGCAACTGAGAATATACAAGAAATCTGTGTTTGTTGAGGGTTTAGATTAACAGTCCCAAAATACCTTTGTTTCTAATACATATTTTTAAAAGTCTCAAACTTTGAAAAGCTATGAAATACCATATCTTCAATGCAGACAAACTTCAGTAACAATGTATTCTATGAAATAGTAAGTGAAGAGGGAAGGATTTTTTTGTTTAGCCAAAAAATAGTTACCCCACCATCATCCCATCTGCAACGACTTTAGTACTAAGAAATTTTTTTCCTTGCTGTGTTACCTTATTTACTTGTCTGGATTTTGCCTGTCAGATTGTAATGTTAGGAACTATGAACTACTTGACAACTCCACATGATGAACTTAAAGTTCAATACAGCGCTATTCAGTTTTTTCTTCCATACTTGTGAATACAACGCAGGACTGCAGGGGAAAGGACCAGAGTCCTTTGAAATATCTTAGCAGCAGGAGGCTGATACTGGTGACAGCTTCAAAAGCCCCCTACTAATAACCTCAAGACCCTAACTGCCACTCAGCAATATTTTGTGGCCTTTACCCCCTCACATTCATTTCATCTTTATTTTTATGATAAAGAATTGTCGTGGTTTAACCCCAGATTCTAACCAAACACCACACAGCCGCTCCCTCACCCCCCCCCTCCCTGGTGGGGAGTCTGGTTTAGGCTGGGACGAAACTAGTTTTGTCTCCAGCAGCTACCATGTTTTGGATTTAGTGTGAGAAGAATGGTGATAGTGCACTGATGTTGTGTGTTGCTGCTAAATGACCAAGGACATTTTGCAGTTTCCCAGGTTTTGCTAATGTGCAGGTGTAAAAACTTGGGAGGGGTATAGCCAGAATAGTTGATCCAAACTGGCAAAAGAGAGTATTCCATAACATAGACGTCATGCCTGGTATAAGTGAGGGTCAGCCAGTGGGCCACTTGGCTTTTTCTCGTTCCCTGCTTTTCCTTTTTTCATTCGTTCAGGCCTTTTCATTTGTTTGTTCAGCTGTTTGTTCCCTCGCCTGCTTTCTCTGGAACTTGCAGTTCTGGGATAGCTGGGGGGAGATACCCCTGCTCCCTGACTGCTGCTCGGGATGGGCTGTATTGGTCATCGGGTGGTGAGAAATTGTGCATTTTTTGTTTTATATATTCTATTATCCTTATATATTATTATTATCATCATTAACTTATTGTTATCATTAATATATTTTCATATTTTTCCGTTGCTGTCCTGGTGAACTGTTTTTATCTCAATCCATGAGTTTTCCTTTCTCTCTGAGTCTCCTCCTCACCCCACTGGGGACGGCGGGAGTGAGCAAGCGGCTGCGTGGTATTCGGTTACCAGCTGGGGTTAAACCACGGAAGTCCTTCTTGACGCCCAACGTGGGGCTTGAGAGGGGTCTGGTGAGCTCAGCTGAGAGAGCATCAGACGGGGGGTCCAGGGTTTAAGCCCCTGGTCAGGCTCAAAGGGTTGAGATAACAGCAGATTTGACCAGAGTGTGTTAAAACTTTAATAGTTGCTGGTCACAATGTTGTTTCAATTGTTTACAGAGTTCTTCTCAGAGTTGTATCGTGTATCACCTTACTATGTGCTGTTTGTCAGTATTTATGCGCGGTTTGTCACCTCTGGGCGTTGGATTAAGGTTATTGCTTCGCTGTGTGGTTTAGCACTGGCGTATGGCGTGATAAAAATCATTGGTGTTTAGACCAGTTTACTACCTGTATTCATATACAACGGGGGAGGGCAATGGGCGGAACGGAGCGGCAGCAACGGTTACAGCTCCGTACTTCGGGAGCAATCTGGTGGGGACTATCAGTAATTATTCCTTTATTTTTTTCTTCCCAGGGGGTCACGTCCTCCTTTGCTTTCCCTTTCCCCTCCTGGGTAAAAATGCCTTCCTTTGCTTTCTCGTTCCCCTCCTGGTTAGTTACGGGAGTTTCTGAGAACTTCAAATACTTTTGGGATGTTCAGACCGGTTTGCTATTCCTAGTACTAGGAATAAATTTGTGTCAGATCTTGCTTAAGCTTAGAAGCCGGTGCAGACGTAGGCGCAGGCCCACCCCAGCTCCCTGCTACAGCCCCCGCAGCCGCGCCAGCCCCCGCCATGGGTAACTGCAGGGAGCGCTGCAGCTGCTCCACCCATTGCCGTGGGCAACGCAGCCGGTCCACCCCCTGCTGTGGGCATCGCGGCTGCTCCACCCCCTGCTGTGGGCATCGCGGGCGCCCCGGGCCCTGTGGCGGCTGCTCCACCCCTTGTAACGGGCACGGCTGCTGCTGCCCCCCCTGCTGTGGGCATCGCGGCAGCCCCAGCCCCCGCCACGGGCACCGCAGCTGTTCAAGCCCCAGCCGTGAGCACCGTGGCTGCTGTGACAGGCACTGCAGATCCACCCGTGCCGTTATCAGTTGCCCCTAAACAAAAGAAGAAAAGCACAAAGAAATCAGCTCGCGTCCCGAAAGGTGAGGATGAACCAGGGACATCACAGGAACAGGGAGAGGCAGACTCGGAGATAATCACCCGACCCCTATCCCTGACTGAGCTGCGAGATATCCGAAAAGATTACAGCCGTAATCAAGGTGAGCAGCTCGTCACCTGGCTGCTCCGATGCTGGGATAATGGGGCCAGTAGCCTGGAACTAGAGGGCAGGGAAGCCAGGCAGCTGGGATCCCTGTGTAAGGAAGCGGCCATTGACAGGGCGATTGGAAGAGAACCAGAAGCCCGCAGTCTGTGGAGGAGACTCCTGTCAGGTGTGAGGGACAGGTATTTCTTTAAGGAAGACATTATATGCCACCCAAAGAAGTGGATCACTATGGACAGAGGTATTCCATTTCTGAGAGAATTAGCTGTGCGGGAATTGATTTATCACAACCTGGACAACCCGCAGACACCCGTAGATCCAGATGAAATCCAATGTACCCGATCCATGTGGCGGAAGTTTTTACATAGTGCACCATCGTTGTATGCCAACTCATTGACTACAATGGTTTGGAAAGACGATGAGGCACCACCGGTGAGTGCAGTGGCTAACCAACTCCAACAGTACGAAGACAATAGCTCTTCCTCCTTATGGGCCTGTGTCTCAGCTCTGGAAAAACTGGCCGAAAGAATGTGCCAGGAGTTTTGGCAACTCAAAGAGGAAAGGTCCTACTTGCCACCTGTACGGACCAGTATCTCAGCTGTTAGGAGAAAATCCTCCCCTGCTCAAGAGAGACGGTACACACGGCAAGGTACTCTGTGGTTTTACCTCTGTGACCATGGAAAGAACATGAGGAAGTGGGATGGAAAACCCACCTCGACCCTAGAGGCAAAGGTACGTGAGTTGAAAAAGAAAACAGCTACAAATAAGGGTTCTTCCAGGAAAAGTGCTGCTCCAGTCTCCAGTGGGCAGTTCCCCAGATGGGATAGAAGGGCTTCTGATTTGTACTTAGAAGAAGTGAGTAACAACAATGAGATTCGACCCCATGCATCATTATCCTTATATATTATTATTGTTATCATTAATATATTTTCATATTTTTCCGTTGCTGTCCTGGTGAACTGCTTTTATCTCAACCCGCGAGTTTTCCTTTCTCTCTGATTCTCCTCCCCACCCCACTGGGGAGGCGGGGAGTAAGCGAGCAGCTGCGTGGTATTGGGTTGCCAGCTGGGGTTAAACCACAACAAGAATGAATGTCCTTCAATCCATGAGTTACATCTCAGAGGACAGCCAGGCTTATACAAAAGAAATAATCAAACACCACCCCCAAACTCCAATCTTCAAACCCCAAATTCTTTTAAGATAGGAAGATATTTTCTTTTTTTAATGAAGTACATATGCATTCAGAATAGTAGCGAAATAGGGTTTATAATTCTATATCTACTTGATGCATTGCAATAATTCTCTAATAAAGAATATATTATAAAATATTCTGGTCTTTTTTTTTTCTTTAAACTGTTGACAAAACATCTATACATTTCTGCTTATTGATATGTAGAAAGTCAGGTCCTGTATCTTTAACAGGAGATTCTACTCATACAGAATTGTGCCAAATGGTCATCCTGCTCCTTAATGTGCAAAGGGCAGATACTGAATGAGGCTGAGAACAATAAAATGACTAAGCAGAAATGATGGCAAAATACTGTATAGCTGGCAACAATCTTTTGTTTCATAGGAAGTTCATACATTTTATGGTCTCACGACAGTCACCTGAGTTAGGAGCTGAACTTTACAGAGCGTAAAATTCAAGTATAGCAACCAAATCAAAAAAGCAAAGCAAGAACGATACTAGCACAAAACAATCCAACAGGTTTTTCCCATCTTGATATGAAGGGCTAAATATAAATAAGTTGGAACTATGAAAGACTTCGCCTTAGTGGAGATACTATATTCTAAACAATCTTTTAGATAGACTTCTTTGATATTAACATCTGAGGCATAATCGTTACGCTTTGCTAAATCATTCTAAAGGTTTCAGTTAAGGTCAAGACTCTCTGGGAATGGCTTTCAGATTCTGCAGTATTTCATTGCAACAAATGAACAATTCTGTAGCAAAACTGGTGGCATTTTTTTAAAGTAATTTATATTTCAGAATGAATAGCTGCTGTGTAGATGACATTAACTTTTTAGTTAAGTGAAATATAGCTATGGTATCAGGTTTTCTGAAGACTTGGGAAAGTTATATAGATATGGATTTATCCTTTGCACTTTTTATTTTTGCTTTTTGTTTCATCACTGATTCATATTAGAAAATGTATTTCTTTTTTAGTTTCTTTTTTTTGTTTTTGTCTTTCTGTCCTCTTTCTTTCTTTGAAAGCTTGGATTCTCATATAGTGCTACTTCTGGTAAAGGATGGATTTGAAGCAGATTTTTGACTTATACATGTAATTGAAGGGTACCTTATTTTTCTTTACATATGATTAGGGAAATATAAACTGATGGAAAAGTTATTTTTTTTCCAGTTGTTTACTCATTATTCTTTGCCAGCCATTATGTCCATGTTGCCTTAGCAGAACAACAGTAACATGTATTGCAAGCCTTCAAACCAAAGTTGCCACTGTCTTAGTAACAAGGGATTTCTTAACCTATTGCTTGGGAAAGATAGAAGCCTGGCGTGTCTTACCACACGGTATCGCTTCTTGGGGGCAGCTGGTTGGGTCACTATACATTGTTTCCATCCTTTGTGTGGAGGCCAGATACCTAAATGAATTTAACCACAGAATAACAGTATGCTCAGTTCTGATGCTTACCCATTATTTACCGTCCATATGGCACCATGACCTAATTTTGGTTGTGAAGACTGGTGAAGAAGAAATGTTCTAAAATAAGTTTTAGCTGTAATAGCAGCTTTTTATTAGACATTTTAAGACATCTGCTGAAATGTGAGTCACATCTCACCTCCCATTATTGATCAGTTTTGTTCAGCCTGCATTCTGTTCTCAGCCCTGGTGAGTTACCTTCATGGCCTTCCACGGAACAGAGCTAAAAAGCAGTAGTTTGAAAGGAAAAGTGTATATTTGTACAGTCTCTTTCCACTGCGTTGCTTATCAATTGTTCCATTTCAATGCCAAGGTAATGCAGTTTCTAATTAAATGATTTGTTCTCAGTTGCTTGTGGTGGATATTAACCTTGCCAAGCAAAAAATTTTTGCCATTGTGTTCTCATCTGTATCTAGTATTCCTGATAGCAAGCAAGAGGAAGGTATATAGTGGGATAACTGTTAAACAGACAGACAGTTAAAGCACTGTTTATGTCCTACAGTGGTCATGATTTAGATTATGGGAAGACATAATAAATATTAAAGATGAAGAATTGGAGATTTGTTCTGCAAGTGCCTGTAGTACTTGTAAAATTAATACAGCTTTGCACAGGAAAAAGGGATCCAATTCATGGATTAACGTTTCGAATATAGCTTGGTGCAGGTAAATGATCAGGACACCTTTAAAAACAACGTTTTCAGAATTCATTAGAGGAAGCTTCTCACTCATAAGAAGAGGCAAGAGGCAATGGAAATACGAGAAGTTTGAGACATGAGTGATGCTTGCTTGGCCTGCCATCCCCCTCCGCCTCCTCCAACACAGAAGGAAGAACATAGCACCAAGAACTGGCTTTTAAGAGAGTCTTAAAGTGCAGCAATCTTAGTGCAATAAAACTATTTCAAGGCAAAGAAACAGGAAAGAGGAAATTAGTAATTGTATGTACATTTTTAAATATTTGGAGTCTAAAAAGGTAGCAAGCTCTATGGAGAATAACAAGTATAGCAACTATCAAAACTGCATATTAGACAGAAAAAGGGTCCGAAGGTGTAATGAGAATGAAAAGGCTGAAGTCTTGAAAATGCTGCATTGCTTATTTTCAGGGTCAGGCCTAAGGTAAGTATCTGGCAGTACTAAAAAAGGGAGATCATATATATGTACACATATATATATAATGGCTGTTCCAGGAGGAAGCTGGCTTCTGGATTAGGTTACAGAAGGTGCCACATACATACCACCAAGCTGTGCATGGTGGAGCTGGTTCTTCTTGATATAGTGCCAGACTCTGATGCCCTTATTTTCATGATGACTAGAAATGGAATACTATTATACTGTATAAATCAGCAGAATTATATTACTGAGGCTGAGCAACAGTAAATAAACCTGGTCAAAAGCTTTATTTGAAATTTCCTTCCAGTGGCTATTTTAAGTAGGAGGATTTCTGTTAATAAGTGCCAGCATGCTCTAATAGAAAACAGTTATGCTTTATAGAGACAGATTAGTGATGAAAATTATTAATTTGTCTTTAATGACTATTTCAGACAAGAATTGGTTGTGTTGTAGACGCACTCCAGTTTCTATCTTATTTTAAAATTTAGCTTGCTGTGCTCTTCAATGAAAACTAAGCTGTTCTTGGTTTTTGCTGTTCTTTTATTTTTCAGATAGCAGGTGACTGTCTGTCTTCAGTGTTTTCCTTTCGTGTTTGATTTCATATAATAGGGATTTCTTTTTAACGTTAGAATTACATGCTAATTTTAAATACTGGTTTTAGTCACAGTTTTCTGTACGAGCAGATGTAATTGCTAGAGGAGAAAAACGATGGCTGTTGCCTGTTTTATTTTTTATAATCTCTCATTCACAATACATTTTGGAGTCCTTTGCAAAATTTTTGAAAAACAAAGGAAGCACAATCCGTAAAATCATGCTGTTGCTCTTTTTTTTTTTTTCTTTTTGAACACCTCTGCGAAATATCCATGATAATACGGAAAATTTCTTTTATTCCATTTATTTTGTCCGAGTCAGCCAGCAGCTGCACAGCTGGGAGAGAAGCTGGTGTCTTCTCAGGCCTCGGTGCTGTGTGGCCGGCGGAGGTCAGAAGCACCAGGTCCCACGAGGCCTCTCGGCTCCGGCCGGCACCGTGCGAGCACCGCCTCTCACCGTCGCTTGAACCAGGGGTGTCACTTCCCCTTCTGTTCGTGTTCTGTTGTTAAAGCGCGAGCCTTTACCCCGACGTAAGAAAGAGACAAGAAACACGCTAAAATCTGGTTTGGAAATATGGTTCACAAAGTGGTATTATTCCTGAAAAGGAAAATTTCTTTTTCTTATTCAGTGTGGATATTCCCTGAGCCTTTACGCAAAACTATTTACATAAGTATGAAAGGTTTCCTCTTTACTTCTGTTGGGCCCCTGAGTCCTGCGCAAAGGGGGTTTCTGCTCCCCGAGGCGCCTGCCCGTGGCTGAGGGGCTCAGCTGGGCCCTGCGCTGGGGCCGCTGGAGCCGGCTGGAACCGGCTGTGTCCGGCCTGGGGCGGCCCCGGCCCCTCCTCACAGGGGCCGCCCTGCAGCCCCCGCCGCTGCTGCCGGCACCTTGTCAGGTAAGGCCAGTACAAAGGCATGAGATGAGTCCTTCAGTGTGGCCTCTCGTTCCAGTACTGGCAAAGTCCTCCCAGTCCTCCCACCTCCAGGCAGGTAAATCTCAAATGATTTATTAGGTAAGCTCAGGGTGCAGAAGATGATAGAAAATGGGTTGAAAACTTTTGCCCTGTTGCAGAGAGCATCAATAACTGATGTAGCATCTAGAACAACCCTCTGTTCAATGAACAGCACCTGTACATGCCCACATGGTTGCTCTGAATTCTCCATAGTAATGTGTCTTGCTGTTTAGTATTAATTTTGTACATCCACTACTTTTCACAGCTGTTACACTGGAACATCATGCAAGTCTCGATCTTTGAAGCCCACTGGTGAGACAACTGAAATCCAGGTATTTTAACTCATTCTTCCACTTGGATTTATTTTTTTTTAACTTCTCTTTGAAAATGTCTGCTAATGAGCATGTTCTTCCTGTCAGGGCTGACCTCCCTTACCGGCACCTTCCCATTAGTACTTCATGCTTTCTTCCCAGGAGTCACCAGCTTTTTCTCATTTACTTCCTGGAGAGAGTCAAAATGGCTTTTAATCATCTCTGAAATGGTTTCCAAAGCCATCTCTCTCCGTGGACCTACAGGGAAAGATATCATGCGAAGCTGTCACGTCCCTGGAGTTTCTTCTTGTGGAAACGTTCATTAACGACGGCAGCACAGGGAAAAGCGAACACTGTCATTATTTTTCTGTAACGTATCAAGGACAAACAAGATTATTGAATACGTAAACATAATGCAAAACAAAAGAAAACTGAATGACACAGTAGTTGTCACTCCTGAACATGCCTCCCCCGCCTTGTTTTTCATTCATGCTGTAATGTTACAAACCAGTGCACCAGTACACTCTGTAACATGCAAAGGTCCCTGCTCCCAGCCATGTTCTCAAACCTGCAAAGTTCCCCAAGTCTGCAGGAAGTCAGTCCTGCAGAAGTCAGAAACCAAAGAAATGGAAGTGATGATTCTTCAGGTGGTTTTGTTTTCTTACCTAATTTTTGAAGAGCATGTCAATGCATCATTACATTTAAACAAAACTCTAGGTCTGTCTGACTCTTAGTAACACTTAAGTACATGCCTAAATGGTATTCTGAAATCAAGACAGTCTGGAGACGGTGGACTGAACGTAAAACTGATGAAAGCAAACGCAGTTCTTATTAAATTTCTCAGGAACAAATCAATGCCTCACTTAAGCGGCACTAAAAATGACATGTGGAGTCTAAGGTCTAAAATGCAAACCAGAGTGATTTTCACTGCTCAGAAGGTACACAAAACAAATACATTGTTTCGGCTTGATGTTTACAATCATACCACAAAGAGAAACTTCTTTTTGCTCATGATGCTATGATAATGTATATTATAAGGTGCTAGAAAGAAGTCATTAACAAACTATAGTTCTAATCAAAATCAATTATCTTTTATTTTTCAACACATTTCTGAAATTTTGAAGGCAAACAAACCCCTCAGTGAAACTCACTAACTAAGTACATCTGCTGTAAGTGCTAAAGTAGCTTTGAGAAACAGTAGCCTCTGTTGCATATGCAAAGAAAATATTTTCTTGATTTTAATTTATTCAGTTAATTAAAATAGATTACTAGGTCATTGACAGTTGAAAAGAAATAGGAAAGCCTTTTTTTTTCCTTCTTATTTTCAATCTCTATGTAGAAGTGAGGTAAACTCTACCAGTCTGAGAATCTTATAGGTACTTCTGACTAGGAACAATCAATTTAATCCACTCCCTAAAAAGACTACCTTTCTTAATGTCAGTTTAAATTAAATTCAAAATATTTTATGCTAAATGTAAGCTTACTATTTATTGGGAACATATGAGGTCTTTTTTTCTTTTGTATATGTTTATATCATCAGTGAGCCCTTAGACTATCAGATAGAGTAGAAGTTAAGTTGGTGCCTGATAATCGTATTTTAGAGTCTTTTTCAACTGGGTTTCCTATAGGTTCATCTACAAATTAAAATGACTTAAGTCAACACTTTCACTGCCCTCCTCTGAGGTTCTTGCTGCTCATTTCCACTTCTGTGCTATATAGGACCTCGTGTTGTCTGGGCAACGAACAAAGCTGTGGGGTGATTTGGATTGAAATAGGGGTCCTTACTGTGTCCAGTCTTGTTCGATTTATTCATCAATGACCTGGATGAAGGGACAGAGTGTACTCTCAGGAAGTTTGCTGATGATACAAAACTGGGAGGACTGGCCATCTTTCCTGACGTAAGAAGTATGTTAAATTGTAACCTTAAGCTGTCTCTTCACTGCAAAGAGAAGTGTGCTGTTGTATCAAGGTAAAAAATAGAGATTAGCGATCACAAATCTACTATAAATCTATTATATAGAAAGGTACACGTAGTTCTCGCTTCTGTATGACTAGCCAATGCCAATAAGATACACTCTGATTTGGAGCTTACCTGGAGTTGCTAATACGAGCAGATACTAGTGCCTCCTTTCCACTAAAATGCTTACTTAGAAGAACATACTGTAATTGATTCATCTTAATGAGATAATTCAGCTGATTTTACTTAAGGTAAAGGTATCCGTTTTTTTCTGTTGATTCCTGAAGGTGTATAAAGCTGACCTGGTATTTTCTAGTTTTAGTTTAAAAAAAAAAAAAAAAAAAAAAAAAAAATTCCGCCTTCACTGTTTTCTAGACAATATTAAGAAAATGTCAAAGTATCTTCTTCCTGTTTAAATAAATGTCTTAGTTTTAGATGTTAAGCTTAATATCAGGTAAAAAAAAAAAAAAGAACACCTGAACTAGAAGCTAGAAGTGCAATATGAAAACACTGACCTGAGAGTTGAATTTTGGGAAGTAAAGTAGGAGAGTTTTCAGTTGACTAAAATTTTCAAGGTATTACTTTTTTTTTTTTCAAATGGAATAAGAATGTTTTTTAATAGTTCACATTCTTGTAGTACGGGAAGAAGCTATTTATGATTCTTTCCATGTTTATAAGAAAGAATGTACTTGTGCATCATATTACGTAAGAGACATTTATCAGACACTCAGCTAAAATATTTAGATATTGTCCCTTACAGAAGTAGTTTGAAAGCAGAATACTTGACTTTTATTGCTTCCATAGAAAACAGAATTAACAATAAAGTTTTTTGCTGCATATTTCAAAGCAACAGATATCTATGAGGTGGATAATGAAGTGTGCCTCCCTGTTTCACATACTAGTGAATATGTAAACAGGGAGCTCAGCTGCCTATCACATTTTTTAGAGCATGGTTCTGCAAGTATTTATTTTTAGCAGCAAAGCAGACTTGTGTAGTTACCACCTACTCTGCTTGTTCCCATATCCACCACCACATGGCTCTTTCAGAGCAGACACCACCATGAAGTTTTCTTTTGAATGAACTGTGAACTGTCTGAATTTAAAAGAACACTCCAAGAAACTTACAAATTATTCCAATATATGCTTCCTAATTTCACTAAATCTTCTCTTAAGTTCCTTTAGCATTTTAAAAATAGGGTTGGAAAACAAAATCCCGTATGTACACAGATACATCGACCTCCGTCTTTCTTAACAGATTCTTATTGAGTTGAGTCCTGAGCTGCTCAAAGTGATTCAGAAAAGATGCATCAAGGGCCTAACAAATGCTTGTTCAGCTCTGAGATTATAATTGTTGGTAATTGTGTGTTAGTTGCATCACTAGGGTTATGTGCACCTGCACCGCCTCTGATCTCGTTGGCTACAGCTGGCAGTTTATTTGATGGTCACTTCACAGCCCTGATTCACTGTTTCTGTGGGTATGGGATTGTGGCCTTTTGTGATTTGTTTTATTCACTGTGGTAAAGCTAAAAAATGGATGACTTGAAGTGTTATAAAATTATTATGTTGCTCTTGAGCATTTATAAATAAATGATTTAATATTTCAGGCAGCTGTAACCCTTATGATCACTATAATATTTGAAACAAACCAATGACATCAGGTTGTAGAGATCAAGAAGCAAAATTTCCTGCAGGGAATTACATCACAGACAGTAGCTGAGCCGCTAAAACTTCTACATAATGCACATTACACTAACAGTTCAAAGCACTTTAATTTCTTCTTACACTGAATTCCAATTATAAATGGTACTTCAGAATATTTTTAGAAAGCTTTTTAAAAATCACTGGTTTTGCACACCTCCAAATTTATGGACATAAAATTACTGAAACTATTCATTAAAAAATCATACTAAGGAAAAAAAGACCTTCTTATGAGCTCTAATTCCTCAAAGTACTGAGGTATGCAGTTAACTTCAACTGAAATGGATGGAAATTTAGTACTTATGCAAGAACTGAAGGGTCTCAAGACAAAGACATGAACTGAGTGCCAGTGTAGACCCTCACACACTGCTGATGGAATAAATCCAATTGCTTTGCTCAGCTGGCATCTAACAGAGTGGAGCCCCTTGTGAGGAGGGCAAGAGGATTAATTCTAAATCTGTATGAGTGTTTGCAAAGTCAGGGACAACAGACAGAAATTTTATTTTTCATAAGTTGTTTCATTGGAAATGAAACAACCTTCCCCACCTCAGAATCAAAGAATATTCTTCTCCTCACCCATTCTTTTTACTAGATCTCACTATAGAGTTTTTTGAGACATATCATAAGAACATATGGAAATGGATAGGATTTGAGGGGGCACGTTCTGTTCCCGTTTGTACTGTTGTATGAGAAATCTGCAGAAAAAGTAACATGGACTGAGTTGGTATGAACCATTCTCATTTCCATGATGCTGGAAAAGAAGAAAAGGAGCAAGAATATCTGCGACAACTGAGGTTTAATAGAAAGACTTCCATGTTCCTGGTGTTAGCTCTGCTCTGTACCCTATGCCAGCAATTTCACGGGTTTGGGAAGATGAACTTTCATTTCCGATCTTGACATAATTGAAAGTTGTAAAAAAAGCCAAGACACTCAGTCCTCAAAGAACATTTTCATTAAATTATTTGGGGACGACTTTACAGTTTATTTTCATTCTTCTCTTCCCCACCACGCACCTCCCCCAACTGTTTTTAATTTGGAGGAAGGCAGAAAAAAAGTATCACAGTCTTTGCTCCACGTGGTGCAAAGAAACAGTTACTTGGATCACTTTAGTAGTGTTTTTGATACTGGGTAGACTACTACAAGCAGCAAGGACAAAAAACTTGATTGCAATAATAATTTTGGAGATGTACCTGTAGAGTTAGTCATGTCCTCTGTTCCTTTATTTTTTTTTAATCAAGGAACAACCACTAGTGTTTAGTGGTAGTACAGGCTTTTTGGAATTTCTTTGTAGTATTTTTTTTTAGATGATGTTAAGTTAGAATATTATAGATTAGTTGTTACGGTACTTAGCCCTAACTGCACACAATAGCAAATATAGCCTGCTAGCTGTGCTCTGAAAAACTGTTGGGTGGGAAATTTTCAGACAACTTGCTTCCTGTTCAGCGATGTTAATTCACTGAAACTAATTGTTGGTATGAATGGTTAAGTTTTGACAAATCTGTCAAATTGATGTTTTCTCAAAAGTCTTGAAATTTTCCTTATTAAATTAAGTTTTTAAATAGAATAAAATCTATTCTTTCAATTCAAAACTCTCAGGCTTAGGTGATTGAGCCTATTGTGGTAAAGAATAGTGAGATCAAATATAAGAAGTAACTGTAGTCAGAATAACAAATTCTGCCTTTTCAAGAGAGAGGGAGTATTTGCAACAAAACTATTTTTAAGATGTTGTATTTTATTCTCAGCTTGTAAAAGAATTACTTTTAAATATCGTATTTTTAGTGTGCATGTAATCTGTTGGCCAAATAATTTTGCCATTACTGGTCCTTGCCATGTATTTATTAGGGCTTTTCCCCATGTCAGTGCCTGATGAAGGCAGTTCAATATCCTGTCTCTGATACAGGTCTAACAGTCAGATGCAGCACTGATTTTCCATCATCATCCTCTGTGTCTATCCATATTAAGGGTGTCAGTGCCCTTAATGCACATGTGCAGAAAGAATAAATCCCATTGAATTGTCCATGTTGGACGTGACATAGTTTGAGATGCTCTTGTGATCATACTGCAGGAATTGCTAATAATATTTTGTGGGCTGTTAATATTTTTAATATATAAACAACAAAAAATTTTCATCTGTCCTTCATATATCAACTTGGAAAAAAAGGGATAGGAAATTGAAGTTCAAGTGTCTAGCTCAATAGAAACATAAGAGTTCTGAATGAGTTTTGTTACATTTGTATTATATCACTACATCAATTTTCTATTGGATTTCTTCTAAATGGTGGCTTTGAAATAGACTTGTACATTATTGCGATGTATGTAAGTGTGAAGATCCAAGAGAAATTTAAACTTGTAAGTTAAACCCTGAATTAGTAGTTGAGGAGAAAACTAGAGATGGAGGTTGAACCCAGTGTCAGCATTGTGAAAAAAAAAAAGTGAATTTTAAATTTGTTCCCCTTCCTCTAGGGAAAAACACAACAAAGACATAGGTGACCACTCACAAAGCTTAGTCAGTCTTTTTATTATTAACTTAATATATACATATAAGTGTGTGTATGTATTACCTTAGTTTAGCTGGCAGCTCCAGTTCTGTAGTGTTTACTTTAACACACACAGTGCTTTGCTAAATCTAAAAAAATGTATTTTTTGCTCTGATATATTCTGCAGATTGTATGAAAATGACATCTGGTGGAGAATTGTTCTTGAAGATAACTGCTTCAAATTGCAAGCTAAGGTAGTCATTTAAGATCACAATTGTATATTTTTATATACACAATATTTTTATATAAAAGAGTCGATAGATTCTCAGCAATCAGTAAAGCAAAGATTAAAGTCTTTTGCTGTGTAAATCAACATTCATTTCAGATTTACAGTTCTTCAGGCTTCTTGTGCACAATTCTCTATATTTTTAAATTTCTACACATAAAATTCTATTTTTGTAAAAATATATATATATATAAAATTCTAACTTGTCATTCTTCAGGCAAGCTGAATATGAGTCAACAGTGAGCCCTGGCAGTCAAAATGGGCAATCGTGTCCTAGGGAGGCTGTGACCCTGTGGGAAGCCCACGCTGGAGCAGGCTCCTGGCAGGACCTCTGGCCCCATAGACAGAGGAGCCCACACTGGAGCAGGTTTGCTGGCAGGACATGTGATCCCATGGGGGACCCACACTAGAGCAGTCTGTTCCTGAAGGACTACAGCTCACGGAAAGGACCCACGCTGGAGGGAGGACTGTCTCCTGTGGGTGGGTCCCCATGCTGGAGCAGGGGAAGAGCGTGAGGAGGAAGGAGCAGCAGAGACAACATGTGATGAACTGACCACAGCCCCCATTCCCCACTCCCCATCCCCCTGCGCCACTCGGGGGGAGAAGGTAGAGAAATCGGGAGTGAAGTTGAGCCTGGGAAGAACGGAGGGGCAGGGGGAAGGTGTTTTAAGATTTGGTTTTATTTCTCATTATCCTACTTTGATTTGATTGGCAATAAATTAAATTAATTTCCCTGAGTCAAGTCTGTTTTACCCACGACAGTAACTGGTGAGTGATCTCGCCCTGTCTTTATCTCAACCCATGAGCCCTTTGTCATATTTTTCTCTCCCCTGTCCAGTTGAGGAGGGGGAGTGATAGGGCGGCTTTGATGGGCACCTGGTGTCCAGCCAGGGTCAACCCACCACACTAGTTTTCAGTCTTTTAGATTTTTCTGTTTATATTTCTAATCATATTTAACCTTATATATGATTACTTTCAATTCAAGGCACCTGCAGCTGCTTTAGAAATAAACAAGTATGCAACAGTTCTGAAAACCTTGTTACTTTTTTTATGTGTTGAAATATAGGCTGTTGTAGCTAACTTCAGGACAGTTTCATAGGATAAGACTTCTGCTTTTTAAAGAGCAATCACTGAATCTAATCTGTGAAGCCACAGCTGCATGTTATATGGGCAGCTTCTTAAATGAGGAGCACCCAAGACACAATACTTCCCAGGAAAAATATATAAAGAACCAAATAAAGTTGTTCTTTTTGGCAGAGTGTAAAAACATGCAGTTAACTGGTATTTGGAAGAACTTCATAGCAAAATGGGACACATTATAAATATAGCCAGATACTTCAAATTGTGAGTACAACAAAATATTGAAAGTTAAGAAAAAAGAAATTGGTTTATGGTTACTACTTCATCTTATTTTTATTTTCACTATTTCAATTCATTGCTACGTCTATAAATCAGCAACAGTTTTTCCAAGAGCTGATACTGAACTTACTTTCCCAATCTATTTACAATAGCTGTTTACATAATGCTCATCTGTCAATGTGATTTTTTTTTTTTTTTCCTTTTTTGCTTTCCTTCTTTTGTGTAGATTTTCTTTACGATGTGTAAAAAACATTACACAGAAACAACAGATTCAGGAAAGACATTGCACTGTTATTACAGAAAGGCTCAGGAGAATTGGTTATTTATATACAGCCAGACTCTGGAAACAGGACAGAACTGGCCTATGTAGCATGGCCTCCCTCTTGATAGAACACATGGTGTCTCAGCCAGAGGATACAGTTTAGCCCAGTAGTAAATTAATAAGATTTTCAAATAGAATATTGTTAAACCAAGCTCTTCCTGAATATGGCTCTGCCCTAATAATAAGGGGAAATGATTGGAATTAATTATCTAGTAATTAATGTGCTGTTTAAATAAACAATAAAGGTGATAATCTACTTATTTTCAGTAGTGTATTTCATCTCCTCAATGACCTTCACTAATTTCCCAGGTCATTACTCATTTCATTTTTATTTCAACTAGCTCCCATGTACATCTATACATTTTACTCTGATTTTTACTGAGAATGGAATGAAAAGTGCTGCCTCAGGGTTTTATCAACAAGATTTTTTGTATTAGTAGTACACAATTTGTTATTAAATAATATTACTTGATCGGTTTTGTCCATCTCAAGAGCTAAGGAATGCACACAAATCTGATATTGAAGTGAATAACAGAGTTAGCTTTAAGATGTGCAGACTGTTGCACGCATTCCATATATATCAATTACATTTTCACTGTTCCCATCTCTGGGATTCCCAGAACTGTCTTCTAATAGTTTTAAGGAATGCTACATGGTTTAATCTCCAAATATTTTTATAACAATCTGTATAGCCAAAATACTACTGACTTTTAGCTATAAAGGAAATTTCTAGAGAGCAGATGAAAAGATGATTTTGTAGCTAAGACTTGGCTTATTTAGGGACAGAGTAGAACCAAAGAGCTGAACTTGTGCTGGGAAGGAAATCTGGGTGGCTGTGCTGGTGGCCAGTGACTTCCACAGCCAGTTCTTGGACTAAAAGCACATGTTCTCATCCCAGCACAAGGGATATATATGAACAGGGCTGAAACTCACCTTTATTACACTCTTTAGCACACTGATGTAGGTATAGGGTCTAGTCTGGGCCAACCCAGAAAATCACAGAGTCTTCCTAAGCCTAAGTCCTCCTTCTCTCTTTTGCGGACACTAACGTTTTATTTATTTATTCTTTAATACTACATTGGTCATGGATGGCTGGACAAGCTTATTCTAATGATGGTCTAAATTAGCATGTACTTCTGTACTGTGGGGAACTGATCCTTAATCCACCAGCTTCTTTTTGTTATTCTTCTTTTATGTTGTTAGAGTTTGTTTTCACATAGATCACCTAAACTATCCTGCAGACAGAGTTCAAGCACTGACAATGGAAATCAATAGATGGAATACGTGGTGCCAGGAAGCCGATACTGTATTCTCTGACAAAATAACCAGTAAGCCTGAAGGCAGCCGACCCTGGTTGTCAAATCCTCTTGATCCCTGGGGAGTGACAGGTGCATTGGTAGCATAAAAACAAATAAGAAAGAATTCAGGAAGGAAAAAATAGAAATTTTTATTTACGTTTAGAAGAAGCAAAAGAATAGCCAAACTACCTAGTCAGTAACAGATGAGAAGGAAAACAGTCTGAACTTATTTTATGGACATAGACACAAAGTTCGGTATTTCATTAAAGATGTGAAAGAGGAGCACAGTCAGTCTTTGGAATGAAAATAAAGTATAATCTAGAGGAGACCATATTGTAAGAGGTTTCCAGTTTGGGTATGTTTCGAAGTCCTCAAGCACTCCAGGAACCACAGATGCCTATGGTTGCCTTTCACCCCGCCTGCTCTGGACATTTGTAAATGTCTCTTCTGGATACGGACTGCCTACAGTTGCCTCTGCAGTGGATTTTGGTCTTCTGATATTACCGCTCACAGAAGACAATTCAGAAGCTATAGCCACTTTAAATAGAGAGCTGCTAGCTGACTTGGCAGTGTTAGCTGAAAAAAGCTTTACGTCTGCACTTTAACAGCAGCGTGGCTTCTTATCCTCTCTAACGCGTTAAAGCATTTTCATTGAAGCTAGATATGTACGTGATGGTGGATCCAGTGGCCACAGTCAGGAGTGAGCTGCATTACACACCACGCGCAGGAGGGTGTCAGCCCTGGAAGATTCAAGAATCTAACCTCTCACTCCTGCAAAGGCCTCTGCAGATGCCTGGGTGTAGGAGTGATGTGTAGCATTTCGATGGATATGAAAAAGACAGGAAGAGATGACTAGAGCAAGGATAACACCAGGTAGTTACACAGGCTAAATACTGTGTACATTGCTGATTTCAGATTAATTTAAAAGCCTTAATGTAATGAATTCCTCTGATTATTTTTATGTTTCAGTGGGGACTCTGGCTTTATTCCTGTAAATGTTTTTTATTAGTTTTTTTGCTTTGCTTTTTTTCCAAAATCCTTGCTTCTGCTTTTTTCAATTTATATGTATATATCCATAAATTTCCACTATTGTCTAATATGATAGACATAGTAAAAATACAGTGATGGCCAACAGTACAATGAATTCTCCTGAACAAATCCATGGTCAGGTTTCTCACTTAGATTTTGGTAACTTAAAAGGACTGCAGTGGAGATACAGGCTCCTATTATGTTAAGCAAAAAAACATTCAGCTTATAAAGAGAACATTTAAATTCTCATTCGTCTTTTAGGTTGACCATATTCGTCACAAGTTGCTATTTAATGATGACAATCCTTGAGGAGGGAACAAGATGGAGAGAGGAATTGTAGGTATGTTGTTATGTCTCAGACAGCATCTAATTCTTTTGAACTATTGCTGCTCCCCTTCCTTCTAAGACAATAAATTCGTTTTATAGCTTGTAGGTCTATGATGAAAAAGGTTGAAAACATAACCATGACCACAGATAGAAATAGAGAATTAGAATTAGAAACGTTTTCATGGGAAGGGACTCCATAATGCAGTTTGCATGGTACAAAACTAAAATTCTTTCAAACACCAAGGGACATAAATATGTGGATTTCCTGGATTCAAAATACAAATCACAGCTGGTTACAGGGGAATGGATGAATGTGATCATTTTGTGTTGTTACCTACAGAAGCAATGCCTAAGAGTATTCCCTTTTTTTAACTGTTAATATAACTGCTCTCAAGCATTAACACAAGCACTCTTTTATACTCTCTCTTGATATCTGCCACCTTTATGGACTTGCTTGAAAGAATACACTATCTGAAAGATGCCACATGTGGCATTGACAGGCAGCTATTCAGAGGATGGCAGACAGCCAGTAAATCACTCTACAGTAGCGTTTTCTGTCCTTCCAGCCATATCTTACAGAATCTACAATTTCTGCCTTCGCAGTATACTTCAATGTCAGAGTTTATGTTCTCTTTAAACTTTTATACGTGAAAGTGACAAAAAAGATACACATTCTCTTGCTAATTGATTTTTCTCTCCTTTCAGAGCTCAGGTGCACGAATCCCAGCATGTGTTAACAAGTCTTCCGCAGCCTTTCCAAGTAGTCTGAGTGCAAAGCAGGTTTTTTCTTTTCTAGGAGGGGAAAAGGAAAAATAAAGACCTTTTTTTATAAACCAGGTCTTTGGGTCATTCATACTACTAGCAGCTTGTTCAAAATCTATAAAGAACCTTCATACCTGAAATGAAATTTTCAGTTCTTGCTGGAGCATAAACTGATAGGAAAAAATATGTAACCTTTGCCTATTTCGTGTACATTCATTTTTTCAGCTGTTCAAATGTTTTTGGCAGTGAACCAACTCTTCTAAGAGAAGCTGCTACAAAGACTGCATTAAATACCCTAGTAAAGCTTCTCTCTGTGTTAAAATTTGTAATAAAACACAACCAGTACTACCTGTTCTGCCAAAGGGTCAGTCTAGCCTAGAAGTTTCCTACACCAGAGGATACACGTGAGCATCCAAGAAAGAGTAAGAAAAGGACAAGTGCATATAATACCCACTCTATAAATGTTTATATTATGACCCCATATATTAATCTCATTAAACAGCACTTTCACAAGTTAACACTGATTATGCCCTCAGAGGCCGTGGTTGAACCTGTTTTCAAAAAACACTGATCTCCATCCCTCTGAAATGTCAAACGTCTCTGGGATGGCTCAGATTGACTGGATACACCCAGTTTTAGAGGATCTAAATCTTTATCACATAACTTCATATTTAAATCTCAGGAATGCAAAACTATTATTGCAGAAATATGAATGCATCTGAAACAGAAATGATGAATTTAAATGTGGTGTGTAGGTCACGGAAAAGTTCGAGCTGCGCCTGTTTCAGGGTCTTACATATACTCTGTAAAAAACTGACCTTAAAACACAGGGTATCATAGTCCCTGTTCTTCCTCCAATGTAATTTTATGTAAAATAGTACCAGTATGTGACAAAATATTAATTTCTGAGCATCGTTTCTTTTGCACAGTGGTTTCCAGTGGAAGTTCTGAACTCCAAACAGGATGCTTGTTTTCCCTTGTCTCAGCTATAGATAGCTTTAATAAATATTTTTCATATGCAAACTCAAACTCGTTACAGTGAGATGCAGGTTTGCTAATCCTCTTGTCTTCTTTGCTACTTCAGGGACACAAAGCGTCGTGCATATTTTGTGGCTAGCCAGAGCCAAGGGTACGTGGGGTTACTGGTGCATCCGTCTAATCAGGGAGCCAGCCCAGGGCTGGCCAGCAGACATGGGAAACACACGCACCCCACGTGTCCCGGGCCCTAAACCAGATTTGAACTCGATGGGATTTGTTTTGCCTTCACTGTAGGGAATGCATCGGCCTTGGGGGTGCTGGGAAGTGCTGTGGGTGAGCTCCGGCCCAGCAGCCATAGCCGGGGTCCCCCCAGGCTGGGCTGGGCTGGGGGGAGCGTGGGGCACAGGCCCCGGGCAGCGAGGGGTGCTGGGGCCCCGCTGTGCAGCAGGGCCCTGACAGTTGCAATCCCTTTTTCCTTCAGGAAAATGGGTTTAGTTAAAGGCCAGGGCTGATAATCCATTTGTCTTCAGAGTCGGCTATGGAGTTTTAACAGCTCCTGACTGCGTGTACGTGAAATGTGCCCGCTCCCATGCGTTTTTATACATAAACACTGAAGGTGAGGGGCTGGAAATCCTTATAAAACTAAAGAAATTAATTGTCTTAATAACTGTATCAATTGCATTGTAGACCAAACTAAGCCAAATTTTAATGCCCGTTCCACGTCTTGTAAGAAGATAAAGTCTCATGTGTTGGGTCAATTTTACATTGCGGAAGCACCAAAGATTTTCAGGGAAGAAGAAAATCAAGCAGAATGACAGGTCTTACTATTCGTAGCAGGCCTTCAAGAAAAAAAAACAAACAACAAAACAAAAAACCCCAAACCCGACAAAACAGGACAACAGCAAAACCACCCCCAATCAGATGACTACAAGTCCATATTTGCCTTTGGCAGACTTTTTTGGCAGAGGGTAGGATAGTCTAACCAACAACCTGTCACCATCTAAGTTACATTCAGGTGCTACCACTTGAAATGAAACAGATTCTTTAGCAGGCCCATTCCCTTCCTGATTTAATCATTGGCGTCTTGCAGTAAGGCAGCAGGTTTCAAGAGTTTTTACCTGTAACTGGGGCCTGGGAAATCTGGACACACTGCATTCGGTTATTAATTGCTAAGCATGTTGTCTTGAAACAGCTAAAGAGTCTTCGTGAGTCTTTTCCAGAAATGAAATTGTCTCCAGCAAGTTTTTCTTCTGAGACTTCAGAAGTAAAATGTTAAACCAAATATTCACAACAAGATAAATATCTCTCTGTCTGGCACGAAAAGTGGAAATGGTCCCAAGGTGATACGCAACAACCCTCAGTAACAGTAAAGAGAGTTACAGCTTCCTTTTGTCAGTTTTATCTGCAATTGTGATTTAATTCTATATTGTCATTTTCAGCACTGTTCAGTATTTTGATTCTGAGATTAATGGATTCAGATAAAATGTGGTTTGAATGAAGGAAAGATTTTCAACAGCGTATTTTTAGAAGAATCAGGCTTTAGAGAAGGGGGAATTCTGCTAGGGGAAGGGATTGACTTCTCCAGGGTTTGCCGCAAGCCGCTAGCAGGACAAGAAATAGGATCTTGGTCTCCTGGGGCTGCGCCTGCTGTTCCGTCCAGCGGCCTCCACGGCTGCTTTTTATAAGTAACAGTCACAAAAAGCAGGGCCAGGAAAACGCCTTCATCGTAAACCAATAGGCAAGATGTATTCAAATGCTTCCAGCGATTGTTGAGCCATTGATTCACAGTCGTCCCTCAAAACACCGAGCACGAAGAGCAGCAGCTCTTTTCATTCCTGCAGTGCCTATCTGCGCGGCACAGGCGTTAGGCAGAGAAGGAGCTGCCTAATTAGGAGGGCTTGTCCTGGCTTTAATGCAGCTTAAGAACAGCTGCTTTAAGTTGCGTTATTGGCCCGTGGGTGCCACTAAAGATGCTTCCTCCCCTTCAAAATGGATCTGTTCTGTGGCCTTTAGCAAATCAATAAATCTACTTAAATAGGATGGAAATACTGTGATTTGGGAAGTGTCTTGTGTAGGGTGTGCCAGCAAGTCACCGGCTGCCTGCTGTTACCTCCTAACCCAAAAGGAGTCGTCACCATTTAAAATGACATATTGCACTATTTGTAGCATTTTCTAAAAGGCTGCTTAGCCAGGTGCAATCTGATCTCACAGGGGCAGGAGCCGCAGCTGCAAAAGGATGGAAATCCGGAATTTTGTAGTGCCAGTGAGAGAGGACCACCAGATGGGAAATTTAGCAGGAAACCTCAGTGCCATTATGAATCTCCCCCTCTGCATTTCCAAGTGAAAAAGAACGCCTGAATGCTGAAAATTATGACATATTAAACAATTATTGTGAACTGCAGATAGCTGGCTCGGATATACCTGAGGTTCTGAAATTGCGGATGGCAAATTTAGCAAAGCATTGTGACGTGCTTTTGCTGCACATATAAGGGGAGCAGGGAAAAGCGCACAGAATCTCTGACAATGGCTTCCAACGGTATTGGGAAACCTAAACAAAGGCAAAGAGGGAATTAATACACAGAAGCTTGTCAGTGCACTCTGTTCAGAATAACACAATCATCTACTGCTTCTGCCATCAGCTGTTCAGTAATAAAAATTAACCAGCACATATTGAAGGTCTGTCCTCAGAGCAAAAGAGTTGCACACAAGCATATAGATGTTGTATTAGATTAGTTAGATCACTGGAGCGTTTTTAATGAGCACTTTTGTGTGTGTGAGGCATACTGTCCCGCAGACAAGCTGGGCCGGGGGGAGGCACAGGGGAGGAAGCTGTTGGAAATTGCCTGTATTTACAGTGGGAATAATCTGGCTTTTTGAGGAATGATGAACAAATTTTTCACAAAATGACAGCTTCCTAAAACTGATTGGTGATAGTAGGCAAATTTGATCATCACCAAAAATCATATGTAACGTACATTGATAGATGGTAAAATCCACCCTACTGCATGGGAAGACAGCCAACAGACTGTAGCGCTTACTCGTTCCATAAGGCTTCTTTTGCATGTTTGCATGCAAATATTTCAAGGCATGTGGAATTATATAGAGATATGCCAGGAAATTTTTTTGTCTTCATATCTTGTAGGACCGTCACACAGGTAAATGCTCTCATCTTTTATTATTCATGTGAAAATAATATAATATTTTTATATCTGCTGTAGTAATACAATATTTTTAAAAATACAACTCTTTAGATAAGATTTTAGCTTCCTATATTAAGATCTCAATGTGATAACAACATTGAGGGTAGAAAGTACTGGCTTTATCATTTGCCAAAGGAATGGAACGATGATACCTACCCAAACATTTTTTTGTGTGTCTTCTGAGGATTCTTCTGACTTCGTCTGATAACATCCAAGTTTGCTGAAGCTACTTCAGCAAATATATGTTATATAGACTAAATACTCAGTAATGAAATACACGGTTCCTAGTCTTAGAGCTACACCATTTGAGAAACAGTGTATTGAGTACTGACCTAGACATCAGGAGTCCAGGTTTCCTTATTGTGCCATAGACTTCCTCTGTCGGGGCTGACTTTGGATTTCTGGTACCTAAAGAAGAATGAAGGAATTGACAGGATTCCCAGAAGTAACAGATCTTAATTCAAGCTTAACCTGTATGAAGACCAACTCTGAAGGTACAAGCAGTGGATTGAGTTGAGGGAGGTTCTGGCTGCAGAACAGATTTCTCTGTGACTTTGAAAATAGCCTCTCTTTTGCATGAAGAGCATGTCTGTAAAGCAGAGATAACAGTGCAGCGTTGGAAGGAAAAGAAATTGTAAGTTCTGAGGGGATCCGAAAGAAATAACTGGGTAAGCAGGAAAAAAAAGTACAATTTCTAGAATCTGGCGTCTTCCTCTAAGCTAGTGGGAATATGATATATTTATTTTGTTTTGGATAGTCAATGATCCTGGGAAAACACAGAGAAGGAAATGGAAAAATTGCAACTGTGTACTTGACTAATCAGCCTTCCCTAAAAAAGAAGGGTAATTTTGCATTGAAATTATTTTGTCACCTTCGTATTCAAATTATAGAAACTAGATGCATGCTTTGGGATAAACACAGAAAATGAGTATCCCTAGTTAGCCTTGCAGATACCATCAAAGTCGCTTAAAACACATGGCTGAGACACAATAAGACAATGCAATGTTGATATTTAAAAATAGTATTTATTATTGTGAGACGTTTAAATAAACGTAGTGGTTTATTTTTCATAGAAAACTTTTAATTAATTGTATTTTTAAAATACACATCTCAGAACTGTTCCAGTGAAGCAAGCAAAAAACATTAACACAAGCAAAATAATATTCCCAGCTACTCATCTAGTGCTTTTTTGCGTGAGTAGTGCTTACTCCTTGCTAGTAAGGAGTAAGTAATAGTCTTATTAGCATGGTAAATACTGATGTTCCACAAACTTAGCTACAAATGTGTGCCATGACAGTGAAGAAGTACTAATGAAAATTACAGATCTCAAGAAAACCTTTGCAGGGACAACAGCCCTGCAGTGAAGCTAAGGACACAATACAGCTGTCTTACTGCTCCACATCATCATACAGTTAGATGATTGATGGGCATAGAAACCTGAGGCCGCTGAGGTATGAACTCAGCATTTTGTGCCACATCATACAGCACGTACGCACGCATGCAAGAAAGCCTATGTATAAAGTTTGGTTGAAAGTATTCTGTCAAAACTGATTTCTCAGTAACCAGTGAATTTTTAAATTAAACTGATATTTTTTTTACAAAATATTTTCCACAGATATTTTTTAATGAAAAACTTACAGCATGTAAAAAAATACCTCTATTAAGGTCATAAATGTTGCCATCCCAAGGTAACAAGCTTCAGAGCAGTTTATGCCAACATCATGTTTCTGACAGAGGCTGATAGGTCACTACCAAACAGTAGTGATAAAAGAAGATGTAATAGGGCTAAAATGAATAGCTGTTTGTTAATCTGTTTCCACGTACTTCTAAACCTATTGACAAATAACTGGAGCTTCATTTTATCCCAAAAGCACAGAATACAGAAATTCTTTTGAACGTGGAATATTCTTGAGTCTCTATTAATACCAAATGACATTAGAAGTCTTGTCAGGTTTTATAGTCAACTTCACAATTAAATTAGAGATACGGCAGTTCATTCATCAGTTAACAGCTATTCCCAGTCTGGTTTCTCTAGACTATTGTACTTGATAGCCTCTCTTCGCTTTTCCTAACACAAGCAGTCTCAGACCTTTGGTTGTCTTTGGGTAAGACATTCTCCAACCTCTTCATTTTTTTTCGTATGGCTTGTTGCATTGCTTATATATCTTATTATTTTACTTTTGCCCATAACTGCTCTTTGAGAAGTGGTAAAAGTTATGCAGGTTCATTTAGGAAAATTGTATTTTTCTTTTATAGAAATTCTTCCTTCAGCAAAATGATTTTATTGGATCTATACTGGATGTATCAATATGTACAATAGTAAAAAAAAGGGGGGGGAAAAAAAGAAAAAAAGGAAGAGAGAGAAAGTCTCTGAAGACAACCAATTTCTTCAGCATATAGATGAGGAGTAAAAGCCAAGATATGCCTTTTATTGAGATATGTCAGTAGCATATAAAGCAAGTTTATGTACTTAAAACTTTTAATTCTGTCAAAAGGCAGGACAAGTAATAATGTCATACAGTGTTTTGAAGATCAGCTAGTTCCGGGAACTGAGGAATGTAGGACATAAGCTTGAAAGGGCTGGGTCAAATGTGAGAAGCTGCAGGGACCCTCTGCAGTCATTCAGGAGCTCAGGCCTTTCGGATCCAAACTTCTACAGATGGAGAAGAGTCAGACAGGTCCTCCTGCATATCCAAGCATAGTCAATGCAGATGCCAGGAAAAAGAGCAGCCAAAGCAGAAAACAGGTGGTCTGGCATTGTTTGAACAGCAGTCTGAGAAATGACTATAGCACCTAACAAAACTTTTGCTTTTCCTGGCTTCAAATTTTTGTTACTGCACACCAAGGGCTACGTTCAGGCACCATGAAAGCGAGTACAATGTTTGAAGGATGTGCTCCAGCCTTAATGATAATTGTTTGTTCAATTTCTGTGTCCCAGCCAAAGACTGCAGAAGGTTATTCTGTCCTCTAAAACTGCTTAATTTGCCTATGACAATGTACCTAAGAAAATAGTCTGTGATCAATAGGCATCAGCACTTCAGCTCCAGACCTTAAGATGTCATGCCATTTGGGTCTTTATTACCACTATTTATCTTATTTATTATCTGGATCAATTTTATTTAAGATCAAGACTCTGAATGAGACACTATCACTTCAGAATGGCATTTTCTCAGAAAATGCACTTCTAAAAAAGGTCAGGTGGACTGAATCACAAAGAATTTGGCTTTCTTCCCTACCTGACATACATAAAAAATAATTAGAAAGGGCAGCTCTAGATTGTTAGGAAACGGCTCCATTCCAGACACAATCAATTCAAGTGCATGGTTGAAAATAATAAAACAGCAAAGACTTGATAAATCTTTTTGTCTCTATTTGGTTCTATACTTGTATTACTCCCATTCTTTTCACGGAATTTTGAAACCGGAGAGGACTATTGTGATCATCCCATCCAGCGGACCACAGAATTTCATTAACCAATTCCTGCATCAGACCTGTAATTCCTGCCTGAGCCAGAGTAGGTACCATTCAGGCAGACCCTTAATCCTGGTTCAAACACTTCAAATGATGGAATATCCCTCACAGTCACGGTAAATGACTCCAGCTGCTAGTCATTCACACTTATTTCTCATCTGAACTTGTCTGGAGTAATTTTCAGTATTCTGTGGTGCTTTTCCCTGCTAAAGTTTCAAATCTTCTCTTATCTTAAACTTATAGGTTCTCATAGGTGAATGGGAAAGCTATCCTTAAACATTTGTTGGATAAAATAGGTAGCTTTAGGTCTTTTTTGTGTGAGGTCAGTTTCCTAGGTGACCAATTCTACCTCTTGGGATTTTTTGCTACAGTATTCTAGAAAACGACCTTATTTTGAATAGTAGTATTTACAGTCACTGGCTGTAAATCAATCTCCAAAGACGGCTGAAATTTTTTTTTCAAAATTTGATCGTAAATGTCTCAAAAAAAATACTTGTGACATTTCTGTATACTCAGTTCTACTGAAAAGAATAAATATTACTAGCTATTTTTTCTTGGTAGCTGCCATAGTAAGATTTCAAAGCCGCACTAAGGATCTTATACTTTTCATTTGTATTGTTGAAAATACCAGTAATAATTCATTTATTTTAAGTCTGTCTTAAACAATATCAAAGACAACATCTTTCCAATAAACAGGGTCTACTTACCGAGATCAAAAGGAATAGATATTTATCTATCACAAAGAAGCATAACTCTGTGAAATTGTGTCAAACTACACTGATTTACATCAGTCCATAGTATGACCTAGAGCTTTCCTTCTCAGTGATGAAGTAGGTATGTTCAAATTCACTTTTTTTTACAGCTGACGGATTCTCCTGCTTTTAATGAAGAGTAGAAATCTTACCATTTTAAATAGAATTTTAATTTAAAATAAGAGCTGATCTCTTTTATAGATCTCAAAACTATTAAATAGTTCTACTGTTCTCAGTTCTGAAATTAAAATCACTCTCTGTATCACAGATAATTAAATGCATATCATCTGATGATACAACTATGTAATCCATCTTAAAACAGCAATGAATAAAATATAACCAAAAGTAACCCTGAACACTCATAATAAATTACATTGGCAAAAGGCTTGAATATGGCATTTATTTCCACAAAAGATAACTTGTGTGTATATACAGATATTATTATAAAACTTTTAATTATAAAATAGAGCTGTGCTCCAAACTTATGCAGGACCAATTATTGTCTTTGGTTAGCTGATGAAGCGAGAAGATCGTTTTCTTTGTTACGTCCTGCTAAAGGCTTTTTCTTGTTCTCAGAAAGGTCCTGAATTCAACAGGACGGCTTCATAGCTTCCTGCATGCAGAAAGGCTTGTCAGACAGAGGTCACAGGCAGCTGCGGAAAACATGTCTCAGAATTCCCCCTTTTTACTGCAGATATAAACTCTAACAAATATTTTAATGTTTTATATAAAGTATGCACATGTACATATAACATACATACACGTATTTTATGTACATGTACACACACATACACATAATCTTCCTAATGAAAAAGAAAGTGTTGAACTCTCAGCTCCTCAGTGTGGGGTGGATTCTTGAATGAGGAGATTATTGCACGAAGGAGACAAACCTCATCATCTTCGAGCTGTAATCTTCTCCGCAGTTTCATCCTGAAGGTCTGTGTCTTGAACTAGGGTAAGACATGAAAACGATATTAAGTTGACCAAGGATGATCCAGCTGGGGCAGTTCTGGACATGCAGAGAAGCAGAAGCCCTAGTTGCCAGAGAAAGTTTCTCAGTTGAGATTGTAGATACTAGGTGAGAGCTCGGTGGGAGTTTTGAGGCTCGTACTGACACAATTTAAGCTCAGAAATCCTTTTGTGCGTATGCATCTAGGACCTTTCACAGCTCTGTGGCATTACAACTGAGTCTTCATATGCATATATGTAGAATTTATGTAGATATTATGGATATTTTACAATCCTAGCATAATGTGGGGTGGCTGAATGAAAACTAGATTTTTTGACAGAAGGTGAACAAAAATTGTCTGAAAATGCCAATTAGATTAAAATGTAACTTTTAGGCATAAATATATGCATACTTCTGCAAGTATTGCATATACTTATGAAAATATTACATAAAACTTACATGAATGTTGCAGTTTATGTAACATTAATTAGATCCGAATTTTAAAAAATAAAGGTATTGAAATGACTGCTTTTGATATGGCTGAAAAATCCTATTTTGTTTATATTGAAATAGGTTACTTTGTTAACAGGTAATATGTATTTAATTTCAGACTTAAGGTCTTGGATTTTTTTTTATAGAGATTTATACATTACGATTGACTACATCCTATTACACTATTATTGGTTATTTCATGGTAAAATGCACATACCTATATGTATTATATAAGTATATATGTGTATATGTGTGCATGTATGTGTTATATATGTTGTTATATATTATATATGTAATGTTATTGTATTTTCTTAAAATGTAATATATATTACAATATACAATATAGAGATAGCATGTAATAGACAAAATATTCTATATTCTAGTTGTATATTACAGTAATTATATTATATATTATGTTTTATGTTATATAATGCATATACTACATGTTAATGTAGTAAGAAAGCTTTTAAAAATATTTAATGCTTTAATATATATTTCTGTTTCATTTAATACTTAAGTAGGAATCAAAATATGGCATTATTAATTTAAAAAGTAAATCGTAATTTATGAAAAATAGTCACTACGATGTTTTGGGGGAAAAATCTAATACCGTGCTAACTAAAATATAAATTCAAAACCATTTTCCAAATTGTATATGATTTAAAGTTGATACAAGAAATGTAAATGTTAATGTATTTTGAAATTTCAAATTTTTGTTCTAAAATTTGGATTTTATTTCCTTATGTATTACAAAACAATAATATTTTCCTTTTGCCCTTTTACCAAGAATTCCAAATTCCAATTTTTCCCCCTTTTTTTGCAAGTTCTGGCAGTGAAAATATTAGATCATGCATTTGCTGCACACCCAGAAAAAAAAATCCAAACTTCATCTAGGTCAGTATAAGTTTTATGAATAGTGGAGAATGACCTGGAAGATAAGAGTGACTGTTGAATGTATTACCTCCGATAATTTATTGCCACAACCTCTTCTTTCAGCTCTATGGAGCAACAGTGTCTCCTGGTGGTCAACCAGTAGTTAACGCCAGGCAATTATTTTTTCAAAAAACATTCGGCTCCATTTCAGTTGATACCTGTGAAGGTACTTCCATAATAAAGCTAAGACTCTTGTATAAATTGTTGCCCTGGGAGTAGTTTTACTGAAAATTCATTCAAGTGCTTTAGATACCTGGAATTAAATATGTGCTTACATACTTTGGAAGTAAATAGCTTCTTTTGGAAAAAATCATTAATAAAAGCAAGCTCCCTGGGCCTGTGGTCTCACCCCTCCTTGATTATGACCCAAATGCTCTTCCCCTCCCCCTGGCCAAGGATGTGCCGATTAGATGAATTGGGGGAAAAAAAAAAAAAAAAAAAAGAAGAAGAAGAAGAAGAAACAACTTAGTTGTGCTGAGTCTTTAAACATTTTTCACGTGCATTCACTATGTGCACTGCTTGCAGTTAATGGGCAATTTCAGTCCCTTGTGAAAAGCAATGCTTTCTAAATCATTCTAATTCCCTCCATTTCATTTTCTTTACTACATACACAAAAAGGGAAGAAAGTAAATGTCTCCCTACCTTCAAATTCAATTTGAGACATTTTACGTGATGAAATGTATATTTGCATAAACATTTCTCACTGGGGACGGCATCTAAATTTGCACTGTGGAACTTGACAGCAGAGCTTTATAACCTCACATTCTACTCATTGATCTCTAGCTGCTGTGTACTACCTAAGTAATCTCCTATTCATACTTAGCTTAAATTGTAAACCAGATAAGGCTCTAAGCCTTATATACAGACATTCAGTAGTATGAAAATACTGTGGACTAGATACTATTACTTGTAAATATGGCTGATCAGCAAAGTGCAGAGTTGAATGAATTTACAAAAATGATTCTTCCGTGGCAGGGTTACACACTGCAATGAGGTTTTATTTAACATTAAATTATTTTGCTACGCAAGAAGAATATGCCAATAAAATACCTGAATGCATATATGCAGGTGGGTAAAATACAAAGCTGGTAATATTCTAGCATCTATGAAGAATATCATACGGAACAGGTAAAGAAAGATGTGCTCCTTCAGAATTACAGATAAGCATAGATTTTTGCCATCAGTGATTAGAAAAGAAGTATTCAGAGAGCTGAACTAATTTTCCAGGAGTTTTATTATTAATGTGTGCTTCTCTTCCTCTTATTTTCAGTGACTAAATACATATATAGAGAGAGTTATTATACCCAGTTCTACAACTGCAAGCAGATGGAGACATGCTTGTAACAAACCTGAAATGACGTGCCACCAAGTATTACTCAGCTTAAGTCAGGTTTGTTGAATTGACGCACTAGAAAGGATTGTCAAGGCACAGGAATAACAAACACACTGGTTTTGTTATTAAAAGCCTTGTATGAGACGTTACATCTCCAAATACAGAGATGTTTTCTAAAGAAGGAGGTGTCAATGTCTGCAGCTTTCAATTCAAACAAGTTCTTCCCTAAAAAGTCAGCCTTCCAATGTCTTTGGCAACACAATTTCTGTACAGCTCCTTTCCCCCTTGTTTGCATGAGAGGTTAGTCTCTTTTTATAGGTGGAGTGAAGACCCTGCAAAGGGAAGTGATGTGAAATAGCTGTGGCCAAGATAACGGAACTTGTTGACGGAGCAGAGAAGATTATGCAGTGTCTCCAATGCAATTTTTACAAACAGAATGAGTTGCTGTAGTGAGAGCCATTTAGCTGCTTTGATGCAGACAAGTGGAATGACGGAGCCCTTCTTCTTATCTATATGTATCAGCCGTTAAATGACCCTCAGAGGGGGCTCATGCTATTCTTTCACACCTCGGCAGCAGCTTTTACCAGGAAGGCAATACTGAGAAGAATGACTGGCTGGCTTTTTCCTAACTCCATCACTGCCTGTAGAATGATTCAAGAATTTCAAAAAACACTATTGCTTTACAGAGGGTGTAAGCTAGATTGTCACAAAAAGGGTAGAAGACCACGACTTTCATTTGAACATAAGACTGACTCATTTCTAATTAGGCTGTTAGGAAACCACTTGATAGTACTGATCAAAAACTGTTGCTGCACAGCAGATAGGCATTATCTGTCATGTCATTTTTATTAATTTTAGTTGCAAACAGGTAAAGTGCTTATCAACAAAACTCACGAGGTTGAAGAAATGTCTGTATTGTGGGCACGACTCCCATGGTATTCAAGTTGCCGAACAAGTTAAGATAGCCTTGTAGAAAATGTGACTGACTTGCAAAAGTGTCTAAAATCAACAAAAATCAAGTGGATGGGTTTACCAGGGATTTACCTATAAGTATGTACATAAAAACAAGGCTATTTCCTTCAATTTGAGAAAGCTAACAGAGGTTTTTCTATTGATTGCAGTCTATCTTTAGCTGCATGCACCATCAGTGAGCAGACCAGGCGACCCTTCCACTTAAATTTATCTGCAATGCAGAAGAGGGAGCGAGTGTAAATACAAATCACCAGCAAGGGATGTCTGTAGTTCCCAAAAGAGAAGGGAACAAAGGAGAAAATGGAAGACATGTCTGAAATTGTTATGATGAACTTATCCTAGGAGATGCAAATGAACTATAAGAATTCTGTCAGTATTTCTATCATTTGGCCAGAAAAAGTCTGCATCAAAGCCTTGGAAACAAAGGCACTCGCAGAGCTAGTGTTACTATAGAGGGAATTACAGTAACAGTGCAGACACTGAACAGCTGACATTTTAAGACTTTAGTTTTCTCTTCAGTACACATGATGTTCATCTATCTGGTCCAGAAAAAAAGGCAGTGATAAGCTAAGCCACTACTTTTAGATGGCCTGAGAGAAGACACAGTGACAATTTCCCATCTAATTCTCAGTTGCTGTGACATTGTGAGCCTGAGCTGTGCTATCTATTTTAGCTTACGTACAGGCCAGATTTTCAATAAAAAGTTCAACATCTTAAAAGGTCTCTCTGTTTCTGAGACACCCATGTAAGTGGCCAGTTGTCTTTGAAAAATACCTGACCATGAGCTTTTTACTGAGAGTGGCTGCAGCATGATCACATCTGACGCTAGGGCAGAAGCTGTTCTCGTGAAAACCTAGACTTTTAAATCCACCTAAAATTCTTTTCATATGGCTCTGGAGCTTACAGATGCAAGCTGCCTTGCATCTGATCATGCTGGAGGAGGGGTACAGCAAGTGTGTGGTTCCGCTGGATAAGATATCCGATATGAGAGACAGAGAATACATAAAGGCATCCAGGTTTGCCTCTTATGGTCCCTGCTCAGGTCAAGTGAAGACGAAAAGGGGCAACCGTTTCGACCCTGGGTCAGGGTACAACCCCTCTGTAGCTTGCAGGTACTCTGCCCTACAAAGCAAATCCTCCACTGATCGAAATGAGCAAACATATTGTGGTTGTAGTGGATCTATGCTAGTTGATTTCATCTGAAAGACTGATATGAAACTTTCTTAAGAAAATGTGATTTGCAATTTTTCAACAGGTTTAATTGAATCTAAAATTGAATTTGTTCATGCCATCTGTGACCTTTAAACAATCAATGGCTATATAATTTCAGCAATGACTCTTTAAAATTAGAATTATTGAAAAGGCTTACAAGTAGTGATAAACAGAGTAAGGTGGTATTGATTGGCCAGTAGAAGACATTGATTTGAACTGTAAACAGGTATTATGCTAGAAGAATTGTATTACTGTATGTCTTTTTGCCACTCTTATTCGTAGTCACCTGTAAGCAGATTCATGGTATTTATTTTATTATGGTTTTAATACGCTTTTAATAGCTTGAGTAGATTTATGGCTGAGGAAACATGGAAGTCTGAAAAATATCATGTAAAATGGATTGAAGGCACAAGTTTCTACAGGCTTTTTGCATTTAATAGATTGTAAATGCTTATGATTTACTGAACAAATATACTTACCATATAAGTGTGTTTATACTGTACCTGCAAGTGATCTTTCTCAGTATAAAATGAGTTGTATACATTCTTTTTCATCTAGATATTGCATTCCACCCTTCTTTAACCAAACAAGAAATTTTGTACTGACTTTTGTGAAGCATGTAGAGTATGTATGCCTATGCACATGCTCTGTGTGTGTGGATTATTTCAGAAGCGCAAACTTGAAAATTACTAGAAATCTTCCAGTTTCAGTCAGGAAAAATAGAATAACATTCTATATGTAATCTAAAATTATATACATTGTTATTATATCAAATGACACAACAACATAAAACAAAGAACTAAGGAATCGGGACTGCAATAATAATAGGCACTATTTAAACACAGAAGATGGTGCTCTCCGCATCAACAGGCTTTTAATCCAAATGTGACAGGTGAAAACACAAAGTGACTAATGTTGCAGCAGAAAATGAATTGATATATTCTCAGTCTAATTTTAAGTGGTAGTAAGCAACTAAATGGGGAAAAAAGAGAACGTTACAGCAAGAAGATTACACGTAAAGTATAAAACTATCTACAGAATAAAAAGAGAACAAAAAAGAGAATGAAAAGAGAGAAAAGATGAACACACTGCAAGTCTGCACAGGTTAGAGAAAATTCAGTAAAACTTAAGTTCTGTAAAAAGAAGATCAAAAGTTCCTGACAGAATCTTACCCTTCACGTCTGCTACAGCAGTCTTTGCTTTGGCTGTTGTTCATCCCTCCTCTCATCAGCATGGATCTGTGTCACTAATTCTGTACTTGCACTATGTGCAAATCTCTTATCGATGTCAGTGGAAATGTCAAGCATGAAACGTGTTTACTATATGCAACAGATTTGTACCACGAGGAAAATTTTGCCCCAGTTTTGTTTTCAGGCTTAACGCAGACCTTAGAAAAACATATGCAAAGCTGGGTGCTTGCAACAAAGTTCAAGTTACGTCTTTTAAGGAGCAGATTGTCATCTCGTACTGACTGTATACCCATCAATTCTGGTGAATTCAGTGCAATGACACCCAGTGGACACATTTCTGAGAGGGAGTTCAAGTCCTCACGGTCTGTCATATGGCAGACATAGGATCTAAAACAGTTAAAAGGCATCACAGTTCTTCTATTTTTTACTGGTCTCAGTAGGAGTTGAACACTTTGCAAAATCCAGAAATTTGATGTAAATATCTAAATGACAGCTGGCCTTTTTGAAAAATCAGGTTACTTATTTAACTTACATAAAACCTAATGGCTGCAAATCTGCCTTGGTCTAAGCTCAAAGTTTAAGAAAACTGTATTAATAATACCTAGCAGCTCTGTATTTTTCTTTCTTTACACATCCATTTTTAAAAGATCATAGGGCTTTTTTACTTTTTTCCTGGTTTGCTGTATGCTGAATAGACACCAGCATAATGCAGCATAATTTCATAACATGCCTGCAACTCTGTAGTTGTCCACTGGAAGAAATTCCATTCTGTTGCACTTGCAAAACAGAATGATTTGTCTTTTAAGAGTTCTCCCTCAGCTGGGTTTCTGGAAAACGTAGTGAGCAGTTTGTCTTTTGCTGAACTGATTGAGGAACATAACTGATGTCAAATTTTAAAGTTTATACTCGCTACAACATGATATGGAAGGGGCTGAAGGGTCAAAAAGAAGCTGCACTACAAAGAAAATGCAGACATTAATTTGGTATGCAGACATGATTTTTCTCATAAAGCTTCGAAGTTTCATGTCAGCTTCATACAAAACTATTTCCAGTAAGAGCTACAAACACACCAGCGCAAGTTTTATTGTTTATCTGCACCTGTCACCCATGCACACATACATCCACACAAACATACAAAAGGATGAGGATAGTAGAGAATCTGAAGATCTTGATTTTTTTTTTCCCCAGATATGTTTTTTTATTTCTAATTTGAGAACATCCTTACACAAAAGAAGGTGGTACTCTTTCAAAATCCCAGATGTGAGAGCAATGCATGACAAGCAATAACGCTATTTCTGCTCTGGTGAGTATTGGCAATGGTTGGACATGCTGGTGAGACATGACATTTCTCTCTTTTATAAACACATGGAAGAACGTGTTCTAGAAACACCGAGGACCACAAAATCCTGAGGACAGAAACTAAAGAGGACCAGGTACTTCACAAGAGAACCAAGACGTATCTTGGATGAATGACAGTGGTTCAGAAGCTGTAAACAAAACTCTCTGAAGCTCCTTCTCTGAGGGCAGCTGGAGGAAAGGAACAAGGAATATGGGAGATCAGGGCCCAGAAACATCCCGCCACCCAGGGACCGGGCAGGCACTGGGTGAGAGGGAGTTAGGAGAGGCCTTGGCGGGGGCCTTCCCCTGCCCTTGGGAGCACCTCAGAGCCCTGGCCCTTGACCCCAGGCCTGCCCCAGACATGGGCTGACCTGACCTGACCCACCGCCCTGGCACTCGCTTCGCCTGGACGTCGCCTGACGTGCTCCCCGCCAGGCTCCGGCCCCACTCAGCTCACTGGGGTGTGGTGGGACTGTGCTCACTGGGGAAAACAGGGGAGAGCATGGACCTACTGGCCTGTAGGAACCCACTGGCCCATGGTCCATGGCCTGTGCTGGCCCCTAACCTACCTACCTACCTACCTATCTATCGTAAAGTAGCTATGCTCTTGTTCTTTTAAACCACGTCGTTTTCATTGCTTATGGGTTCTCAAGAAACTACTTATTTACTGTGAAAATTACTCTGAATCTCCACATTTGCCTGAATGCTGCCAAAAATAGTTATTCATCTGAACGCTTACTTTGTAAATGCCTTTACTGGTATTCAGAAGTCATACTTTACTAGAGTATCACTCTAGTAAGCCAAGGCAGTCTAACATCTGAAATCAAAGCAAACCATTAATCCTGCACATGTTATGCACAGACATAGAAGTTTGAATTTCAGAGAAAAAAATCTTATATTGCCTTTTTAATGTTTGCTAAAATGCTACTCAACATTTAAGGTTTGGTATGTTTTATGATTGCAGTTTTGTCATGGAAACCTCCTGTTTCCATGGAATTGTTTGCCAGAATCTAATCTTTCATTTAAATAAAAAATGTTGATATTTATTACATTTGGATACCTAGATACCTACAGACTTCATCTGCGTTAGTAGGCTTTTTTCTCTTAGGCAAGACAGATGCAGACAGCAAGAGATATACTTTTCTATGGCCAAAATATCCAAATGCCAACAGCGTATAAACAGATGCAGTGCTCTATTCTGCAAATAGCCTGAAATAATGGCTCTGGAAGGTGCAATGTATCCTCTTTATAGCAATGGTATATTAAGTGTGAAATGGAAAGATGTAGTCAAGAAAACTATAAAGATTTCACTACTGCTTATGCAATTTGGATCATACAGGCAAGGTACTAACTCACAACCTAGCTACTCTCATGTTACTAGATGTAAACAAATTTGCTGCAGGCTGATGTCCAAATGCAAAAAAACTGTAGCTTAAAGGCAGCCGAGAGGGCAGATTAACAGTTTCTACATGATTTTGTAACACATTAAGATGTATGGAAGACATGAAGTAAATTGAAATTAACACCACTTAGTAACATAGGAATGTAATTTTTTAAAAATTTGTGGTCATAAAATAAATCCTTGGGATATTTGCAAAGCCTATTATAGAATTCCCTATTTTCTTAAATTTCCCTTGATAAATTTTCCTTAATTTTTAAAAATGCTGAGTACTCACAGTGGAGTAAACCACAATATGAAGGAAGTTCCTCCACTTCTTCACCCACCTCTCTCAATATAAGTAAGTTATACAGCGGGGCGAGACAAGCTCCTGAGTTACACCCCATGGATTGTTACACAGAGCCCCGATTCCAGGGCACTGGTCCCAAAACTGGGAGTGGGGTGTGGGGGTACTTCAGCTCTGAAGCTTGGTCTCTGTGGACTAAAGAGTTCACATAGATGAATGTGAACTTGTGCAGATGGAAGCGTCACTCGACTGGAGCATGAATTCAGAGTGTGCAAGATTAAGACTGAATGGATTGTGTTCAGCCTAAGGGAGGTCCAGGTAATGTCTTGGTTCAGATTGAAACACCTGAGTTTTATGCTAATTGATCAAAACAGTAACTGGGTTAGGAAGCAGAATTCATGTCCCTCCAACCCTAGCAAATCTCTTTGTTAGTGGGGCTTGCTTTCTATTTTTGCAAAGAGCACAGCTTTAAACAGCAATAACGAAACCCAAGTTGATCCACCACTCTGAAAGAATGCGTAACAATGCTTAATATAGTACCCCAGTTGTTGAAAAGTCTTTCATCATCTTGGATGATTTTTCTAGTCACTCTGGTATTGTTGCTGGGGCCCTTGAGGACACTAATAGGCCTTAATAACCCAGCCCAGCCTCACCTGGGACCTCCATCCACACCCTCTGCCTATGGGCCCAGGAGCCCTATTTCAGTGCAAGCCTGGGCTCTTTCCTGAGCTGAGTTGTAGGTGCACTTGTCTCCAGCCCTGTCTATGGCTTCTTGGAGGGACCTTGGACCTATGCTGTAGGTAGCTTGACTCCAGTCCTGTCTTCTGGTTGGACATCTCAGACTAGTGCTGTAGCTTCAGTCTTGTCTCTGGCCCCATCTTATCTTGCTTCTGACTGGACTCCCTGGCTGGATCCTGGCCCTGGTTTACTGCTTGCTGTGCTGTTGATGTCGTCCAATACTACTACCTGGTTCTGCCTGCTATATCAGGTACCGTGGGACAGCACCTGTTGGTGAGGGTACTGCCTGTGCTGGGTTGCATTTAGCTCCTGGCTCCTTCTCTGTTGTGGGGCAGTCCCACTCTTTCTGCTCCCTGGAAAATGTAGGAAAGGGGGACACAGCTCGTATGTTTTTGTTAGGAGTGTGTGGGGCAAGGTGTATGCACCAAACTTGGCTGAAGGAAGTAGGTAGAAGGAGGGTCTCATCAGGCTGAGGAATGAAGCGCTGAGCTGCTCAGCCTCACAGCTATAGTGACAGTTCTGTTACATGTGCTGGCAAAGATGCCAAGGAGATGTTGAGTTGATTTCACACTTGAAGAGCCTATTTAGAGATCATGCTTGGCATGCTCTTAAGTGCCAAAACCTCTCCTAAGTCATGTTGGGGATCTGTGTCTCCACCCAACAGGCTCACAGCAGTAGTAATTATGCATTGCAGAGTCTATTTCTCACTGTGTTTCTACCATGACACCATCCATTCTACTAGAGCACCTACCTCAGTGTCTGGAGATGTGATTTTTCTGTATTTTTATTGCTACCACTTCCTCAACTGTAGTTTAGGAGCAGCCATGAACACTAGCAACCAATGCTTTGTCTCTACCACCCATCTGCACAACCTATTTGCAGGCAGCCTGCCCAGATTTGCCTGGCAAAATAATAGTCATAAGTATTGAAATCTCTTCCCCACATGAGATGGGGGGGGATGGTCTGGCCGGTCTGGAGACTGCTGACAGAACAGAAGGAAAATCTGCTGTTGTGCGCAGGCACAAGCTGCTCTTTTTGTCCTTCTCAGGCAGAAAAGACCTGTGGCTATTTTAACATAATTAACAAACACAAAAAACCTCCTTGTATTCCTGTCTTGCCTTTGTGCTACCTGAAGTGCTAAAACCAAACATGAGGTAATTTAACCACAAGTCACTAGAAAAAAAAAAAAATATTTTCCTGATAGAATAGTTTCAAAATAAGTTTTATGCCCATGGTTTCATGGATGAGACATTTCAGTGTGATGATTTCCATCTTAATGGCTTAATCAAACTATTTTTAAGGTTTATGTAATTTCTTATTTATCTGAACTATTTACTGAGTATAAAATAGCTGTGCAATTCATTATTGCTTTTATATTTCTGGAGAAAGATGAGAGTCTGGTATGTATCTTTTTTAGGACAGTTCTTTGGTGGAAAAATGAACAGTGTTTCTGAATTCTAGGTATAGGATTTAAACTTCAAAGTCTTTTTTTATTCTTTTATCACTTTGTCCTCCAATAACAGACTATTTTATATATATATCTGCACAGAAACTAGCTTCAAAGATCACAGGAAATTATTTTAGCAATATCTCAGAAGGTGGCCTCCAACAGCAATTTTTATTACTGCAAGGGATGCTATAAAATAGATTTTTGCCTTGTGTCTGTTTCCACATTGAATTCAGGCTCTTCTCTGTCAGGGACAATTGTATTTTTACTTCTTTATCCTCTAACCTACTCCTCACTGGTTCCCTCCTATCTCACAGGATTCATAAGACTTAGGGAGAGACTTTTCTAACAAAATTTAATGGCATCTGCCATTTTTTTTTATGAGCTCAAGTTCATTGTATCATAAGGAATGGAAAAGATGCACCATTATTATTTGTACTGAAAGACCAGGACAACCCAAATAAGCTCAGGATTAATTGTGATAAATGATTTATCTCTGCTAATGGAGATCGTTCACAGAAGTAAAACTGGGCATATGGTAGGTATCAAGTGTGTTGAGACCTGGTGGTGTCTTCATTTGGGAAACTGCAACTCAAAAGCCCTGATTCAGCAAAGTATTTTAGTACCTTAGGCCTATCTTTAAGCAATTTGCTTCATTGTTTGTTAGTGTTATTGTTAGGAAATATTTGGTGCCTAAAACTAGGAACACGTTCCCAGATCTATGAAATAAATGGCTTTATCACAGTCTCACAGGAAACCTGTTGCAGCCTTAGGAATTGAATTACTGCCTCTTTATTATGAATCCAATAGCGTGACCTTAAATTAATTTATTTTATGGACGTTTGGATAGCAAAATCTTGGCCTTTTTACATGCATTCTGGCTTCTCAGTTCTACGCTGATGGCAGGATTACAGATTCTAGCAGACAGGTCTGTTTTTCTTTCTGTCTGTGCTGTCCTTCAGCATTTGTACCAGAGTCAGTTTATTTTCTGTTTCTGACTGAGAGCAAGTGATTGCACTAATCAGTTAAAGTAGATTTAAAGTAAACATAATGGATATAGGCTCTTTTAAAAAACACAGAGCTGTAAGAAGATGTTTTATTAAGAAGTAGTCTGATATGCTAGTGAATAGGGAGACAATTCATGTTGACGTGCATTTTAGTTGATCTGGATGCACATAGATATCTTAATGATGCTATTTCATTTTCATTGAAGGAGTATATCACATCCCATGTCATGCATCAGCCTCTGGGAAAATTGAACGGCACAATGGACTGTTAAAAACTACACTGAAAGCAATGGGTGGTGGGACCTTCAATTAGCTGGGATGGAGCTAATTTTCTTCCCAGTAGCTACTGTGTTTTGGATTTAGTATGGGATTTGGTATGTGATGAATAATACTCTGATGTTATCAGTAGTTGCTAAGAGATCAAGGACATCTTCCAGCTTCCCAGATTTTGCTAATGTGCAGGTGCAAAATGCTGGGAGGGGTATAGCCAGTACAGTTAACCCAAACCAGCCAAAGAAAATATTCCATACCATAGATGTCATACCCAGTATTTAAGCGGGGGTCAGCTGGTGGGCTGGGCGCCTTTCGTTCGTTTGTGCTTCCGTTCGTTCAGCTGTTTGTTCCCTCGCTCACCCTCTCTGGAACCTGCGGTTCCAAGATCGCTGCTGGGGAAATCGCTGTTCGAGATCACTCTTGGTTTCACTCCATGATCGCTGCTCAGGACAGGCTGTATTGGTCATTGGGCAGTGAGAAATTATGCATCATTCATTTTATATATTCTATTATCATTATATTTTATTATCATTATTAATATAGAATATAATTATTATTCTCTTTTTCTTTGCTGTCCTGGTGAGCTGTCTTTATCTCAACCCACGAGTTTCCTTTTCTTTCTGAGTCTCCTCCCCACCCCACTGGGAAGAGGAGGGGGGAGTGAGTGAGCGGCTGCATGGTATTTGGATGCCTGCTGGGGTTAAACCACAACAGTTAAACAAAACTGTTTTATTGGGTTTGTGTTTGGGAATTTGGGGGGATTGTGCGACCTGGAAATGAGAGGTGGGAGATGAATTGAAAGAAACTCATCTGTAATGACAGAGAAACAATGTTCCGCTTAATGAGTGTATAATGTATGATCCATAACGTATTTACCTCATGCTATTGGGAGGAGGAAATGAGGGGCATCTAGTAGAAGTTAACCTTCTCACAAGCACTTCACTGGGCAAAGTGAATTCCTACCATCTGAATGATCATATTGCTTTTCCTGGCAACGTAAGGACCACAGCTGAACAGCACATCTTTCCAAAGGCAAAAGGGCACTTTTTAATGTTATGACAAGCTATCCTGCACCTGTTCTTACTTTGTTGAAGTTTGCACCTGATTCGTTTGGGGGAGAATGTTACTTAACATACCACATTGTTGTTTACAGTGAGGTTTACTGTAGAAAAAATATAATTAGAAATATATTAGAAATTCTGTGAGTACAACTTCTGTTTCAGACTTCAAATTACTCTTTCAAAATATTTGTATAGCACGTTGTTGTAAGATGCTTTCACCTGCTCTTTAATAGTACTTAATAGATGTTGGTGATATAAAATATTAATTCTTCCCTCTGAATACAAAAGGTTAAAAACAAAACTGTGTTTAGAAATGGTGGGAAGCTCTGTAATATCCTTCCCAATTAAAAATAAGCTCATTCTAAGCATTCTTTTCTTGGCTTCACAGATGCTTACTGACAAAAGAGACTCTTCATTGTTTTGTGTCTGAAAAGGTACTGATGATAAATGAAGACATAATATCAGTACTGAGAAAAACTTTTTGTTGAAGGCCATATCTTTTATATTTCGTATTTTATTAAACCATTAAAACATCTCAGTTATTAATAGAGCAATTACTTTGCAAATACAAAACAAAGCAAAAATAATGGGACTTACTTGAAATTGCAGCATCTTATGATAAAATCTGTCATCTCTAATCTCTATTGATTGTATGCCTATCTTATTCTGACAATCCTGAGGACAAAGCACTTCCTTCAGAATACCCACAATAACTCAGCCAAGTGCCCTGTCCCTCATGCCCCTGTCTCCTCTGGCTGCAAGCTATTTCTGAACCACTTTCTTGCTGTCCTTGCCAAGTACTGAGGTCTTACCTCCTCTGGGATGTGGGAACTGCGAACTCGTGCCTCCTGTTGAGAAGGGAGGTTGTTTCCCAACACAGCCCTGGCTGTGATATCAGAGCAATTCCTGGTGAGCTGGCATTGGTGATCCAGCACCTGCAGCCGTTGCACCACCACTGGGTTTGAGAGTAACACAGTGTTGCCCTGGCGTGAAGGAACCTCCCCAAACGTCCTCCAAGGTCCACCGGAGATACCGGTGTGGTGCTGCTGGTACGTGCTGCTGAGCAGCCAGGTGTCTCCTGTGGCCCCTGTAACCCTGCTGCCACTCACTCCTTCCCCTGGCGTGCTGACTTCCAGCCCTGCAGCTACCTGCCGAGGGCACGCGGGGCTCTGGAAGGGCAGTTTGTCTTCAGGGCCAAGCAGTTCAGTAACAGCCTCTTTATTTCTAGTACAGCATCTGATTATTTTAATTCTACCAGGCTTGCAGATTGGTTGCAGACTTTCCCTAGCATGCGGGCGGCTCTATCTAGAAAATAGGATAACTCTTTGTAATTCTTCTATAAGCGTTAAATATCAATTGAAGTAGAATTGTTAGATTATGTAAAGATTGACCCTTCCCCCCCTCCCCTTACTGGCAAAATCTAAGAGGTTTCCATATTCTTTGGCAATCTGAACAATCTACAGTGATAAATTCTCAGCCTGATTGGTGATACGATTAAAAACTGTTCATCATTAATATGGAGAATAAGTAGACATGTAAATTTACCAGGTTAGAAAGACCTTGTGAAGTGATTAATTATCTCTTAGATATTAAATTGTGATTCTTCTGTTTAAAGGACAATTATTATTTTTGGAAATAATTTTCCTCAAATGGCTGTTTTTATACATCTGGAAGACAATTACCACTTGAGGTAAGCCTGAAAGATAAAATGTAATAAATACATAGTATAAATGAGGCCTGCAAAGTTGTAAAGGAACATATAAAATGCCTTAAAGATGATGTTGCATTAACTTATTTTGAAATACATTTTCTAAGGTTGACTGAACTATGATTCATAATGTAATTTAAGAGAACATTTTGAGGCAAAGCATGAAAGTTAACTTTTACTTTTAATTAACACAGATAATTCAAAGAGAAATAATTTGATAGAGCTTCATATCTTCCCCTTTAAAATAAAAATCTATTTTTTTTCTTAAACCCAGTATTTTTTTAAATGCTGCTTGTTTTCTTTGTGTTTATACTCTGCAGCTGGCTAAATGAAGTAAATGGAAATCTTTTTTTGTTTCCTGATAAGTATAATTAAAATACTTAATTATTTCTAATTTTTTTCAAATTTATAATACTTAAATGTCAAAGATCTATCATTCAAAAAAATTCCCTCATTCTGAAAGCATTTATGGGCATGGTTATTCTGAAACCTTGGCACATCCTGGAATAGTAATATTAAGACCATACATTTAAAGGAAATAGAGAAGTGCTGCTTGGTACTTTTAAATATAATATAAAAATCTATGCCTTATTAATTCTTTAAGTCTAAAGAACACAGCTTTTATTTACACAAACTGATAATTCATTTAATTAATATTTATTTGATACATGCTTCTTTTAGGAGTCATGATTTTAAACAAAATTTAAATGTAATTTATGTAAACATTTGTTTTCAAGTAATGGCTGATTCCTATATATGAGTATTTTATATAACTAATTGTTAATTCAATGTAGCTACTTTAAATATGAGATTAAAAGAGCTAAAATAATGAGGGTAAAAATGGCGAAAACAGGGCAAATGTTAAGATTTTTTTGGGCAGAGTCAGAGTGAACATTGTCACAAGGACATTCCATATAGAAAATTACTTTTAAAATTTTAAACTAGAAAATACTGAATATAAAGAACATCAAATAGGAAATGTATGCATAAGTAAATAATTCTATTCAAAAATTTCATTAAATGAGCTACACGTATACAAAGGGTGGTATGTAGCTTTAAAGTAAGTTAAAAGGCAACATTAGAAATATTTTAAGTAACAAAGTTTTTGAACTGTATTAACATCTACACCCAGACTTATTAAGCTTATTAAGACTATTATTCCATTAAATAGACACAGCATTTCAACCATTTAAATATACAATCCCACAAGCCCACGTATCTAAAATGGCTTAAGTTTTTTCTAGGGCCAAGGCGGGGTATATTTGCAGTTCTCGGAGAAATCGGATAGAAGAGACAAGGTGCTAGCTGTATCTCAGTTTGAAGAAGTTTCATTGCAGAGGAAAGCTCAACTTTATTCAAGAACCTCTAGCTATATGAAGAGGATCTTAGTGATAAGCTAGCAAATGTTTTGCATGAGAGGCTGTACTGCATCTTATATGGACAGGGTGTTCAAGCAAACCTTGTATGAAATGTTTAGTTGTCTTTATCCATGAGTCAGTAGTTCTATTGATTTGATGAAGTCTGAAATATTATTAATTATACTCTCTAGCCACAGAATCATTTCACAAGGGCACTTGAGGGTAAATGTGGAGGTATACTGAACTTTAAATCTGGTTGTACTTGCTTAATTTCCATTGTTGGACACTTGCAAATACACATTTTGAGATGTAAATGTGAAGGGGGAAAATCTGATATGTCACGTACATAGGACTGACATTTAAAGGAATGGATATTTAATCTAAGCATCCTCTTGTGAATATGGTATCCTGAAGCACACAGACAAGGACTATTGAACCGGATATTGCAGTATTAAGCAAACTGAAGTTTGAATGTTGAATCATTAATGTGAAACATACTGCATTAGTGATTATATTGATTGGTAGTTATTCTTGAAGTTCATTTTGTTGTCTGATAATGATTGGGTCATTACTTTAGGGTCAATGAATTCACATTAATCAAATACTGAATGTGGAAATGACCATGGGAAATGAGTAAAGAGGAGCTGGCTGACTTTTATTGGTAATTATTAATTATTAACATTTCTGGTTATTAAAATTTCCCAAAGGCAAGCCAGTAAATTTATTCTACTCTAGTAATTTGTCTACTTGGTGCCTTTAGCATTGTACTTGGGAAGTGAAATCCAATGTTCTTAATACAAATAATGTTGAAATAATTTGACCCAGTTCTTACAGATATGTTTTTATCATGTGAGGGGGGGGGGGGGCGGGGACCTGTTCAAGTTGTGCACGTGCATAGCAGCTCCATGGCCCACTCAAAGCCAGCTCAGGCTTCCCGCTCTCATGGGGTGAGAGCAAAGGCAGCGCTGCGCTCCACGGCAAGGCATTCATGAGGAGACTCCATGCAGTGACACTGGAAGAGCTCTGAAATGTACTCCCAGCAAAAAATAACTCAACTGCAAGAGGATAATTAGAGTAGTTCTGTGACTTGAATTTTGTTGTTGAGGAAAGCCCAAGCCCAACAGTATTTAAGATTTTTATGAATTCAATTTGCCTAATGAGGTGCAACAGAGGTGACAGCATCCCTAGTGCAGAGTGTGTGTTTAATTTTGACAAGATATGCATGGCCAGAAACAACAGTAATTTCCTTTTGACAAGCATTATTACTTATAAATCACGTTAGTGGCACAACAGCGTTAATGCAAAAGGATGAGCAGATAAAGCAGAAGCTACTTGATCCGCCTCCCAGCTCTCGTCCCACTGGTGCTCACACCGCGAGCTACAGACAGACCTTTAGCTTTACTCCCACGGCGGGTGACACCTGCTTTATTGCTTTATTCTCCGCTTAGGGATTCTGCAGTAATCGGCACTATCAGCAGTCATTCAGCACCCTGCCCTGTGCTGCTGCAACGGGGCACGGCTGGGCAGGGTGAGCGATGGCCGTGCCAACAAGGGAGGCTCGGGAAGCCTGGAGCCGGTGAGCTCAGAGGTCTTTGCAATATTTGGTGTTTGGGGGAGCTTTGCTGGGGAGACCCTGGTGGAGGGACCCAGGTGGAGGAGGTCTCGGGAGAAAGCAGGATCACGGGAGAGCCCAAGGCGCAGCTCCCAGGCAGGGTCAGGAACATCTTGCAACTGAGAGATTGTAAATGCACAGGGCCTAACCGTGACCTTAGTGATGGAATATGCCTTTTTGATTGGGAATCACACTTCTAAGGCTTGGCAAAAAATGCCTTAGAACTTGGGAAATATGCCATTTTGAAAAGGAATCTTAAGATTATATCTGCTTTTCATAAAAGTGGATAATTCGGGTAAATGTTAGGTGCTAAAGCATTCAACAACTTGAAATACCTCTTTCCACCAAAAGCCAATTGTGTGCAAAACAAGCATTAAGTGGTTACAGCTGCCTTGCTGCAATTCTGTTGCCATGCCATGGATGCCTCGTAGAAGTTGTACAAGCTTGAATTTCACATGGTATGATCCTTTTTGCAAGTAAAATTTTGTTGCTCAAATGTTCAAAAGGGAAAGAAACAACCAAAGGGAGCTGTTCTGTCTAGTAAAGGCTTGTCTAAATATTGTCACAATATTCCCCTGACATCACTTCAGGGTAAAGTAATAACTGTGCTGTTGTGTATTTTCATAAGACTAATGAAATTCTGAAATTGTGTAACCTTGGAGTGGAAGCAACTGCTCATACTTTTGTTGAGAAAGAAGGAAGAGACTTTTTTTCCTCCCTTGATGTGATTATGATTTAGCCAAGGATGGAGTTCTACGTAGTTTTTAAACCAATATTTGAAATTTTTTTTAGATATGTGTGTACATGCGGTAGTCTGACCCCACCCTGCACCCCCAATATCTCTTCTTGATTGGAAAAAACAGAAGCGATGTGCTGCAGTGAGATCGCTCACTAGTTTTATGGCACTTCTTCGACAGCTTTCCTCACCACAAGGTGAAGGGGGATACTAAGCCCTGAAGGGACTGCACAGAGCTACTGCCTGTCATAAGGAAATAACATCCTAAATTAATGTTGTAAGAACTTAGTGCTCTTAGTCCCTAAACAGAGCGATCATCTCACGATCATCTTCGTTTGTGGGGAGGGATTATAAAATTACTGTTACTGGGTGAAGATGTTTAAGGATGTTTCTTTTCTTGAAGACAGAGCTGCAATTCTAATCACCTGAGTAACATGGCTCTTCTCTTTTATTTGTTTATCCATATCTATACGTAAAGGAAGATCTATACGTGTATCCCATCTGTATCTATATATACATAGGAATATATGTGTACACATAGGAATATATGTATATATATTACTTTATATTGTTACTCTATATATTACTCCTATATATATTCCTATATATAAAGAAATCCTCCAAAATTATTTGACCATCATAAGTGTTTCATTATCCCTGTTGAATCACATCATTTAAATCTCAAATCTTTCTGTCTAAGGTTAACGATATAATGCACTAGATATAATTTAAACTTTGGAAGATACAAATTCTAGCTTGGCAAGCTATGAGGGTTATGAACACGGGAATAAGGCACGTAACATAAAAAGAACCATGAAGAATCCATTGAATTTCTGTTACAGAAAAATCAGTGGTACAAGCTCATCAATAATGATCATTACAGAAGGAAAGGAAATATAGGCATCTGGGCTAAATACTAAAAATAGTAGCACGAATGGTTCATTCATGGACTTAAAGTCATATAAACACCTGTGCTCATAAATACAGTAGATGCAAGAACAGTTGATAGAATTAACATATCAAATGGCTAGTCTTGTGAAGAAAATGATGAATTGAAACTTTGTCTGGCTTTGATCATTTTTCTTTTCATGGCTAGCTAGCAGAAAATCCATTGAAGCAAAATTGTACCAAGTTTGCTTGTTGTTTTCCATAGTTTCACCAAAATGTTTTGCTTTTAAATTCAAAGCATTTACATTTAAATTTAATTTTGTGATGTATAACAAGTCTAAATTAAAATAAACATTTAGGTCAAAGTAGCATGAGAAATTTTATTTTCATGGAACTGACAAAAAGCAAAAATTCCCACCACAGTTGTGACAAAGTAGTTAATGGGTCTGCCCAACACCAAGACCTTTATTTGCAGAATACAAAAGCAGAAAATAGAAATGAATTCTGCACACTTCTGGCTTTGGGAGCTCTGATTCTTCATTTATTCTTTTAGATAGCAATTTCAGTAAAAACTATTTATACATTCAGAGCTTATGTAGGTCCTTCAAGTTTATAGAAAGTAATATATGACAAGATTTCTCATATTATGTAGACCAAAGATATTTTTTTATATATCCACAGAAGTAATTAATCTGATATGCACTTAAACTGCCTTTTAAAAAGATTTTTCCAGAACTTATGTGTAAATGCAACACACGCTACTACTGTTGATTTAAGCCATCAGACATGTTAACAATATTACTTCAAGAAGCACCTGAGATGCTGTAGCTGGAAGAGTTTGCTCCAGACATAATATTCTAATGCCGTCTCTAAGCAGAGACTGTTGACACTAACAATACCTTTTCTTTGCCTCACTTCAACAGTTCTTACAAAATCTTGAAAAAGCTTATCAGCATATTTTTTTCTCCTGAAAATGGATTTTAAAATCTTTCCTTTTATTAAACTTTTACATTTAATAACAACCTACTGCTTTCCTGTTGCTGCATATGTTTAGCTCAATGGTGGTCTTTTCATGACTGCAAAATGTGCAGTTTATTTACTTTTAGCAAATACAGATCCTAAGAAAAGATGTTAAAGATCATGTAGCCTCAAATATCAACTGAACTTCATGATAGGTTGGTTTATTTTTTAAAACGTAGATTTTAGAAACACCCATTTAAGGTGAATGTACTGGCGGATTAATATACTGTAAATCCAGATACCACATTGATAGCAGTGACAGATCAGTGAAGATCATTTCAGAAACACATACCTTTGGTTCTTACTGCCTGTTTGTTTGATTGTACTGCTGTCTACTTCAGTCTAGTGCTCTAAAGTGTGAGCTCTTTGACACAGAAAATTTTATTCACATTTCTGCATTGTCAATGGTATTCACTAATAATAATAGGTAAGCTCGTTTGGGGGCTGTGGTTAGATAAAATAAAATATTGAACATGTTCAGAGTGTTGTCTTTCTGCCAAGGTTCACCAGATTATAAGGTCTTGCAGGCCATATTTCCATTAGAGAAGGAATCTGTTGGTGTACAGTATGATTGTTACACAGGAGGGATGGTGAACAGTACATAGGCACTATCTTCCATAGCTTCCAGGAGTTTCAGCCTAAATGCATAATTCAGCTGATCAAAAATCATCTTTTGCCACAAAGACTGACTCTGTGACTAGAAATGAGAAAATCCCTGTGGGTAATTAAGGCAAGGAGCAAGATGTGTCCTCTCTTAGAAACCTCCAGTATTGCAGTATTTTCTTCCAACATTTAAAATTGCTAAGCTTCCTATCACTCTCTGCAAGTAGTATTTGATAACCAGAGCAGCTAGTCATAGTCCGTTTTTTGTTGTTGGGTAGTGGTTTTACTCTAAATTCAAGCAACTGTTTATAATGAAACTTCTAATGCCTGATGTGTCATAGATAAGGAATCTCCTCCTTCCTTTTGCCTCTCTTAATTTGTTATACATTGGGCAGTGGTTTAATAAGGATTCTATTTGTTCTACATCAAGCTCGCTGAAATGAAATGTCCTTTTGACTAACCACCAAATCTACCATGAAGTGTAGGTTCCTTATAGTTATGTTGTGTCAATTTCTAACATAGTTCTATATCTTACAGGATTTCCTGGTATCTGGATCTTATTGGAATAGTGATTTCCAACTTTCTTCATGTAAGTGCAATTTGTGAATTATTTTGGGGAGTTGGTTGGCTATAGTAGGTGCACTGCTACATGTGCTTCTGACTCTTCTGTGTGTGTACACACACACACATATATATATATTAAAAAAAGTATGGGTTTTTGTCTTCTCACAAACACTGGAATTCTGTTGTACACCAGTTATTCAGATTATGGTACTGTATTCATGTGTTATGATTCTGTCAATGTAACTGTTTCTTAGAGTACAGTTTTGGTAAATGACCTCTTTAAATGTAAGATAAGAATATTGACATAGCAGCCTGATTCTCAATTAGTCCTGTAATTGCTTACAACTAATAAGATCAGAATAGGTCAGCAATGAAATGGTCCCCGTCAGGTCAACAGCCAGAGGAAACCTTTGAAAAGTAAATCTGCTTAACGAAAGGAGTAGTGATATGGTTTCTTCAGCTAAATTTACTTCAGAATTGAAGGTGGGTTTTTTGTAGATTTAATAAGTTATTTTGTCAGATTCCTCCTGTTTTGGAGAGCCAATGACTTGAAAAATGTGTTTTCAAATACACCATGGCCCAGATACATTGCTTTACATGTCAGGCAGCTGCATACGATATGGCCCCTGAGCTCTCAGTCCGCTGATGCTTGCTTAGCCTCTTGGAGATTGCAGGAGACTGCAGTGAGCTGCCAGCTCCTGATGGCGATGTAAATCTTCCATGGGCTCCTGGCATCAGGGACAAATTTATGCACTACAGGGCCTTAATTATAATTTAGAAGTACCAAGAAATTACCCTGAAATCCTACTTTGAACCCATAGTCTTTACCTGCTCTAATCTCTTGAGTTTGTTATATCTGTAAGTAGGCATATGGATCAACTTGGACTGTTGATGTATATGGTAAGTGGTTAAAGTCAGCAGTCTGGAGTCTCTTCCTTACATTGCACTTTCATGTAGGCTTCTATGTGAATAGAGAAATTACATGAGCACTTACTTACAGACGCAGTTTTCTGCTTTATGGATTTAAAGATCTCTTTAAGATCAGATTATGGATAGCTTTAGCAGACAGACAAACATACACCAAAATTAAATATAGTTTTAATACCCATTTTCAGGTAAAAAGCTAAAATAAGTGTTTTAGGATTAAACACAGTTAAACTAAACATTCATACTAAAACAACACAGGCCAATATCAGGTACAGATAGAATATGGTATTTAAGACACCAGTGATAAGTGAAGTGTTAACAAAATTAGAATTCACAATAAATAAACATATGGTGCAATGTCAACCAGAATAATATATTAGTTTGAGCTTGAGTGGATGAGATACACCAGCGGATCTTTTGCCTTGGATGTTTGAAAGGTTCTAGTGCTATTAGGGGCTCACTGTGATTTAAAAGGACTTGATAATCTAATTCCTTTATTATCCTTTGACCAACTCAGAGCTGAGATTTGTGATCTGAAACTAATTTTAAGATTGTTATTAAATGTTCTCTTTATAAAAAAGAAATGGACCACATGATAAAGGCATACTTGCAATGTCTTTTAAAAGCAAGCTCTGTCTGTAAACTAACTGTCCCAGTGCGGTGGTTTTTTGTTGTCCTCCCTCGATAGACTTGGCTACTTTCCTCCATTACTGGGATTACCTTTGTCAAATCACTTAGTTTTGGGTGTAGACTACTTCTGTCTGTGCAATGCAGCTTAGAAGCCAAAATAATGTATATTCTTAAAGAAAACTGCATGGCAAAAATTTGACCATGATTTTGAAGGTCTCACTGAAATAGAATGCTTGGAAAAATGTTTGAAATTGTAGCCATTGATACATAGAATATTTTAAGATCTAGTAAAAGATTTTTATCTTTTGCAAAAATAGAAAATACATTAAAAAAAAGCAACACAGCTTTGTAAATCTAGGATACGTTAAAGCTAATAAAGTGTGCAAGAGCATAAAATACTAAATTACATATAAATCATACACTTACAGGTACTAGGAGGAACAATAATTGTCTAAACAGAGAAGAGAGAGCATAATGTTAGCGACTCACACAGATTACCAGTTGGGAGTTGTTAAAGCTACAGTAAACCTAAACTGAAATAAAAAATATATTGCAAAACTTTGTTTTACAAAGTTTACAAATGGCTTGTATATCTAAACTACACAGAACAAAAAGAACTCCGAACTTGCTATGGAAGAGTGGGAACATTTTACATCGTAATCTTTTTTTTTTTCCTCAGAAGTTAAATGTTTCAAAATGTCATGTCTACAAAGCAAAAGTTAAACAGAGTGCTCCTTATCTATCATGTAAGCTACTGTATCTAAATGTAGTGGTTTGCAGATCAGTCACTGGTCCACAGTATATCTCACTGACGTCAGTGTTTACAAGATTGGGCTTTTTTTTATGCTCTCATCCAGTTTTGCTGAAATTCAATGAAAGCTTATGTAAATAATCCCATGGTGGCATATAGAAATCAGATTGGGTTGCAGTTGGTATGTTTGATGTTTTTCATAGTACCTCTAACTTCCTATTGCTACCTTTCTTTATGTATTCCTGTTCTGTTCACAGCTCCGGTACTCTTTGATGTCTTTGCTTTAAGTCAAGCAAATCTAGTCTGCAATCTGCTGAGGCACTCAAGGTAATTAAGTGTAATAACATTTTCCATTGCCACGTTATTTGTATAGATCTTTGTCACTGTAAAATGAAACAAAATACTGGGATTACATTTGCTGTGACTTCCAGCTGAACGTCAGAGGCTAAGGAGTCTGAACTGGTTGGGTTAACAGCAGCTGTCTTTGGAGGTAGCCTTACTCACCTGCCATGCCTACCTGAGTCCTTCTAGCAGCCCTCTGGCTGGCTGCTTTATCCTTTTTTTGTCCTCAGACCTCTGGAAAGAATTACTTATTTGCTCATGCAGTGAGACTTCCTAACCCCTGGTCAGGTAGCTATCCTACCTCATAAAATCATGGTAGACTTCCCTGTTGGCATATTCCCTATAGTGCACTCCTTTGACATTTTCTTGTCTGGGAAGAGAAGAAAATGTCCAAGCAAGGTGAATCAGGATTATGAAACCCCTAACTGCTCTCCTTTGCCATATCGTATAACCATGGATCCTGAGGAGGGAACATAAAGTAATGACGTGCTTGGGCGTTGGCCTCTCTGCTCTGGGTCTAGTGCGTTACCACTCCTGAACAGCAGTCGCTACATTTGCAGTCATTTTATAGTGCTGGAACTGACTCTGAGAAACAGCACAGAGAAGAGCCTGACATCTCTTGTAGGCTGTCACAGTTTATTAGAAAATACAACCTGATAAAGGTTCAGTGGCAGGTTCCCTCTTTATTTGGTACTTCATCAATTCAGCAAGTGTAGCACATATTTTGACAGTTCTATAGCTTACTGTTTCTCTTTTCAGAGTGAACTAAATGATCAATGTATTGTGTGAGAACTGCTAAGCATAGTAATCTCATTAATAATAATTCCCTTCATATATTAGGTGTAAAGACATTGCTATACACTGAGTGAAACAATTTATTGGGTTAGAATAGATTCCAGCAGGAGCTTGATGGCTTAAAGAAAGAAGAGTTATGCATTCCAGATATTCTGAGGTATCCCCTCAGTTCTGTTTTGGCAGAAAAAAAGAATTCTTCCAGAAAAAAAAAAGTCACCCTTGGTATACGTAGATGCCTTGCTGACAATCTCAACCCAAAGACCATCCATGTCATTATTTTCAGTTAATAACATGAACAGTGATGAAATTACCCAATCTCTTTTTTAAGTCCAGTCATACTATTGAATGTGATGAAATTCTTGTAAGGAATTAACCCTGTGTCTGTCAATGAAACCAATGTCTGTGACAAAGGGAAGGGACTGAACCACAACTATGGTTAAGTCCATAGAACTGGAAGGGTCTTCCGTGCTAGCGAGGTCACGGCCTTTTGTTATTGCCCGCATCCATGTGTTATAACCCCTTTCAGAATGCTGAAGGTAGAAAAGTATACAAGAAAACTATAGGTGGAATTTCAAGGAAATTATTTCTCTTCCCGCATTCCTTCTCCCCAAGGATAAAAGCTTGCAAAAATAGGAAATGCAGATCTGAAGTGCTTCTGCTCCTAATGTGGCCTGACTTCACCATGTTTTCCAATTTTCATTACCGCTGCCAGTGTTCATTCAGTTCTGAGCAGGGCCTGGTATGCAAATTTTTTCTCTTAATTTTCCTCATGATCCTTTCTGGTGCTTGGCAGTAGGTGTCACTCTCTGTGTAACGCAAGAGGTCAAGTAGAGGTAAAGAAAGATTTTTCTGTTCACAGGGTAATTTTGCTTCAGAACTTCACTATTAACATGTTAATAATATAGCAGCATTAACATGACAGGCATAAGGTAAGGACAAAATAAAATAAAATCAGGAAATATGTGGTGCCATTTCTTGAAAATTATTTAAATGAAATTGAGACCGAGGATGAGGTTTATTATAATCCTATGAGCTTACTTTGTAAATTCAGCTATCTTTTGAAATCAAATTGCCTACTTATATTTTTATATCCTATTGATACTGAAAGAATCTATATGCTGCATGGAGTTACCTACTTTCACATCAAAATGAAAAGTAGCAGCAAGATTCCAGTTAATTTGATTAAAGATAGATGAAAAAGGTTTAGTTTCGTCTTTAGCTTGTCCCTCAGTTGTGTGCTCTTGACACACTAAACACATTTAGTTTTATATAGTTACTTTGTTACAGTTTTCTTGTAGTTATGGCTTCACTAAGGGCAAATCGTCCCTGACAAATTTGGTGGCCGCCTATGATAGAGTTACAGCGTTGGTGGATAAGGGAGGAGCAACTGACCTCACCTACCTGGACTTGTGCAAAGCATTTGACACCATCCTGTACAACATCCTTGTCTCTAAATTGTAGACACATGAATTTGATAGATTGGCCACTTGATGGGTAAGGAATTGGCTGGATGGTCACACTCAAAGAGTTGCAGTCAACAGCACGATGTCCAAGTGGAGACCAGTGACAAGTGGTGTTCCTCAGGGGTTGATATTGGGGCCAGCGCTATTTAACATCTTTGTCATTGACATGGACAGTGGGATTGAGTGCACCCTCAGCAAGTTTGCTGATGATGTGGTGAACTGTGTGCTGCGGTCAACACGCTGGAATGAAGGGATGCCATCCAGAGGGACCTTCACCTTGAGAGGTGGGCCTGTGTGAACCTCATGAAGTGCATGGTCAGGGCAATCCGAAGCACAAACACAGGCTGGGCAGATAATGGATTGAGAGCAGCCCTGAGGAGGAGGACTTGGGGGTGTTGGTTGATGAAAGGCTCAGCATGACCCGGCAATGTGCACTTGCAGCCCAGAAAGCCAACTGTATCCTGGGCTGCATCTAAAGAAGCGTGACGAGCAGGTCCAGTGAGGTGATTCTGCCCCTCTACTCCACTCTTGTGAGACCCCACCTGGAGTACTGAGTCCAACTCTGGGGCCCTCAACACAAGAATGACATGGATCTGTTGGAGTGAGTCCAAAGGAGGACCACGAAGACGATCAGAGGGATGGAGAACCTCTCCTATGAAGACAGGCTGAGAGAGTTGGGCTTGTGCAGCCTGGAGAAGAGAAGGCTCTGGGGACACCTTCTAGGAGCCTTCCAGTACCTAAAAGGGGCCTACAAGAAAGCTGGAGAGGGACTTTTTACAAGGGCATGTAGTGATACGACAAGGGGTAATGGCTTTAAACTGAAAGATGGTAGATTTAGATTAGATCTAGGCAGAAATTCTTCACTCTGAGGGTGGTGAGGCACTGGAAGAGGTTGCCCAGAGAAGTTGTGGATGCTCCATCCCTGGAAGTGTTCAAGGCCAGGTTGGATGGGGTTTTGAGCAATCTGGTCTAGTGGAAGGTGTCCCTGCCCATGGCAGGTGGTTTGGAACTAGCTGATCTTTAAGGTGCCTTCCAACCCAACCCATTCTATGATTTTAAAAATAATTCTCATCTTTTTGTTAAGAAAAAGGAGCCTTCAGCTTCATTTTGTTGCATATCTAATTTTGTAGTAAAAAGAAAGCAACTTCAAATAGCATATTTGAAAGACAGGAGAGTGTTGGTTCTTTTCTCCTAGCTTGACTGTAATACTGAAGCTGCAATGAAGTCTTCCTTAGCTCTGATCATTGTCATAGTAAAATAAATAGTGTTGCTAATGGCAGAGTAACGAAGATTCTCGGTGCAGTTTACAATTAAATCTGCACAGATTTAAAACAACTTCCTGAGCACAGCTTTCTTTTTCCTTTTTCTGTTGAAATACAGGTACTGTTGGAACAAAGAAGACAGGCAGAATTGAACTCTTAAATTTATAATTAAGAAATTACTGCTCCTTTAATACATTTTTCTGGTTTATACCTTTGGAGTAAGGGTATCTTCATACAGTGTTTAATTTTTAAGGGTATCTTGCTCTTGAGTAAGAGTAACGTTGAATAACTGTTCCAAGGCTAGGTCAGTTAATTATGTGGTAGAAATACAATGTAGTGTAATCTCAGCGCTCTTTTCTGTGTATGAGCAATGATTTTTCCCTTTTACTATTTTTGAAACATTTTTTTATCTTCTACTAATCTGGAACTTTAAATCTGCTTATTTTAGAAAACATTGCTCTGACAACAGAGACCATTTTCAGGAATCTTTTGTTCCTTTCTCACTGAGCCATGATGACATGTAATAGTTTCTGAAGGAAAATGAATTCATAGAATCATAGAATTGTTTAGGTTGGAAGAGACCTTCAAGGTCCAACCGTTAACCTAGCACTGCCAAGTCCACTAAACCGTGGCCCTAAGCACCACAACTACACATCTTTTAAATACCTCCAGGGATGGCGACTCCACCACTTCCCTGGGCAGCCTGTTCCAGTGCCTGACAACCCTTTCAGGGAAGAAATGTTTCCTAATATTCAATCTAAACCTCCCCTGGTGCAACTTGAGGCCATTTCCTCTTGTCCTATCGCCTGTTACTTGGGAGAAGAGACCGACCCCCATCTCGCTACAACCTCCTTTCAGGTAGTTGTAGAGAGTGATAAGGTCTCCCCTCAGCCTCCTTTTCTCCAGACTAAATGTCCCCAGTTCCCTCAGCTGCTCCTTATAGGACTTGTGTTCCAGACCCTTCACCAGCTTCGTTGCCCTTCTTTGGACACGCTCCAGCACCTCCATGTCTGTCTGGTAGTGAGGGGCCCAAAACTGAAGACAATATTTGAGGTTTCAGATGTTCCTCTGAATTCAGATGTTTTCAAAATACTCTTCCATGTAAAGTAGCAAGAAGCCTTGAATTGCACTAGTTTGTTAAAATACAGCATTCTGCTGTTGAAGAGCATTGTTCAGCAAATTTTCCGTTGTCATGGGGAAATATTGTATCGTCCTTCCTCTGGTTCCTTATTTCCACTGAAGTTTGCATCCTAGTGAGACCAGGCTTCACTACTCAGTTTGTGATGTTATGAGCACATATGGTTTGTTTAGGTCATCAACAAAATTAAAAAGTATTTAGTTCAGCAACACATTAGGAAATGTATATTATTTGGGGAATATAGAGAGTCAGAATTGTTTTGTGGGTAACTTTATCCTACCTGTATAATAGGGTGAGGTTTCCCACCTGGTGCAGCAAGCTGAAAATACTTCTGTTACTGGGATTCAGATTCTGTATTTTACTCTTCTCTGATGTTTAAGTACACACAGCAGTATCAACTTGACCTTAAGTACCAACCTTAATATCACACAGTGTTATTACTTTATCTTTCCCTTTAAATCTCTCTATATGTATATGTATAATATGCATATATCACTTTGGGAAGGCTTACATACATATATATGTATGTGTGTGTCTGTGGGTACATCTCCAAAACTATACAAGTTTAACTTCTTTTTAATAACAATTCTGATAGATGTTTTGGAGATGTCTTACTAGCTAGCGTATATCTGCATATCTAATTTCTCCTTTCTGAAAAAAATAAAATTAGATCTTTGCGAACTTTTTTGTGTATGAAACTGAAGGTCAAGTTGTGTTTTCATTAGCTTATGTAAACTCAGACTAATTGTGCTTAGAATAGTACTGAATTTTACAACAGTGCAAGTAAGAGCAAGTATTGAGAAAAGTATTTAAAAACAAGTGCTTGAACTAGTTTGGATAGAGGTTTTTTTTTTTTCTTCATTGGTACTGTGATTTCATTTAGTTTACGTAGCCATAATGAAAGCTTTCACCAAGCAAACTTGCTGCTGATGCTGCTAGTAAGGCAGAAGCGTTGATATTGTTGCTGATATTCCATTCATTTTATTTACAAGAACCAATTCCTAGTGACCAATGACGCAAACTACTGGAAGTGTGGAGGTAATGTTCCATTTAATCTCACGTTGCAGACTTTTTTCTGTCAACCATCGTTTGTATTCTGCTACTTGAAGAATCGCTTGAGAGCCTCTTTTTTTCTGTCAGGCTCGCTACAGAGCTCTCCTGCAGTCTGATTTCCTTCTAGCTTTGTCTGTTTCTAGCATTTTTGTTCTTGTTACAAAATTTGAGTTCTGTGAAGACACTAAGCAAGGAATAAGTATCTCTGAAGTACCTGAGATTGCCAGAGTATAAATCTTTCTCTTTAGCACTAAAATTTCTCATATGGCTTGTTGGCATGTCCTGTTTAGAATCGCAAATAGTACAAGTTTTACAGGTGGGTTTTTTCAGATCAGATTATCAAGAACCTTTGCTGTCTAGCAGGGTTGTTTTGCCTGTGCAGCAGGAGGCACACTCTGTTTTTCAGAGACCGGAGAGTTTTACTTAACATGCTTCTTGTTAATGCAAGTAACTTTTGATGTTGACAATATTCCCAGGCTTTCCTGCTCTTTTTGAGTCATAGTATAATTGTGACTTCTGGCTCTTAATTTGGTCTGAAGCTATTCTGATATGTTCAGAAGCCATGTAGGTGGAGAAGGTGTAAAATAGATATTACACTGACTTTTCAGAACTAAACCTCAATTGAGTAGATACCTTTGTGTCACTTGTTTGTTTGTTTGTAGTTCTGTATTCCTAAATAACTGATTCATTCTCTCAGACATAACCAAGTTCAAAACATTCTTCTGAGAGGTGGTCGTATAAGAAACTCTTTTATTATTGTGCCCACAGGTGGCTGATGGAGTTAATGAAGTAGGGTTGTGTTCAAGGTATGCAACATACCCCTAGTCTAAAGCTAGGTCAGTGGTACCTCCGCAATAGAAATCCTGTGTTGTCCCAGTGGAGAGCAGTGAGCTTCTCTTGCAAAATCTTTCCCCTTCAGGAGTCTGTTGAACATAACTAGTACACTGAGAACAGAGCTTGTAGTTGGATTACATACAACCTTTGATAAGGCTAGAACAGCCTTCTCTTTTTGTAATAATAACTAGATATTGCTAAGAGAGGTTTATTGTCTTATGTCTGCCAACATGGCAGCTCAATATTTATCATTCTCTTTTTTTCAGAGTAAGAAAGTGTTCAAGTATTAAACAGCTCTGACACCCATGTTTGCTTACCAAAGATCAACAATTTTATCAATGCTCTAAGCAGTGTACCTAACCTTTACATAGACTAATTAGTTTGAATTCCTTCATCTTCCTTCGGGAGAAGGAAGTCCTGTTCTGTCCTGTTAAAGTGCAGAAATTTTGTATTGTAGAGATCATCCTGGTTTTACACTGAGTATCTGCTGATTATTATTCTTCTCTTAAGCTTTGATTATATTGCTTCACAGAAAGTCAGTGGGTGGCTAATGGTTTTATGGGATCCATTGACTATGTACAGGTTATTTTGCATATGTGAGAGTTTTTGTGAGAAATTGTAATATTGGAAGTTACCAGGTAAGTGTACATGTTCTACGTAGCTTAATTAATGCTACCTAGATTTTGGGAAATGTTATTTACTCTAATGTGGTTTTATTTTTAGAAGCAGACTCTTACATATCAGATAACTTAAAATGGGAGTCTCAATTTCTAGAAGTAGTGCTTCCTTCTGCAAGATGTTTACCCACAAAATGCTAGAACCTTGCACAATAACTTTTCCATCATTACTTAAGATTACCAGTCCTTCCTTCAGCAATTTTATAAATTAGAACATTCAGGAAAATGAATTGGAATTTAATTAAAACAAATTACTTAAATTGGATTAAACTCACACATTGGCATTTCTACTCAGAATTTGTTGAATTCACTTTAGAATTAAACATAAATTGAGACAGGGTATTTTTTATACTTGAGCGTCTACACAAAGGTTTAACTGAATTTAACTATTTGGCTTTAAAATGTGAAGAAGTAAATATGTCTCCATGTCCATAAGGTAGCAGCTGACCATCTAATTGTAGATGAACAATTAATAACTTACTTAAGAAACCATCTTCCTATAATGAGTTCCTTTACAAATACTGTCTTCAGCAAATGTTTTCACAGTGGTAACAAACTGAATATTAGCTTTTTTTCTGAATAAAATTTTTTTTCTTAATTGCTTCCATCAAATACCATGCTTCAGTAACTAGAATCAGGCTTCTAGTTTGGACTCAAGACTATTCATGTACGCTATCTATGCAGGCTTTAACATGTATGTTAGCAGCCCATTGATATAATTACTATTATATCATAATAAAAAGCATCTGATATTTTGTGGTGATATTTTACAGAATAAAGATTGATTTGTTCAGTGATTTGCCTCTGGAGAAAGTATAATGGGAGATGTAATAAATGCTTTGTTCATCTCCAGTGTACCCTTCTTAAGGCAAGCACATGATCCTTTCAGTCCCTGCTTTGCAGTATTTATTGAGGGAAAGATAGTTTGAACTGCAGCAACACTGATAATACTGATGATTTTCGTTGTCCTACTGGTCAATATGTTATTTTAATTTGTTCTTCTAGTGATTAGCAGAAATGAGAATAAAACTGAAAACTAGTCACCTGAGGCAGACCACGGATAAGGCAATAGTGATACTTAGTGTAACATAGGGCAGAGAGTAGAAAGGCTCTGCAGAGGGATCTGGACAGGCTGGGTCGATGGGCAGAGGCCAATGGTATGAGGTTCAACAAGGCCAAGTGCCGGGTCCTGCACTTGGGTCACAACACCACTATGCAACACTACAGGCCTGGGAGGGAGTGGCTGGAAAGTTGCCTGGTGGAAAAGGACCTGGGGGTGTTGGTCGACAGCCGGCTGAATATGAGCCAGCAGTGTGCCCAGGTGGCCAAGAAGGCCAATGGCATCCTGGCCTGTATCAGAAATAGTGTGGCCAGCAGGAGTAGGGAAGGGATCGTCCCCCCGTACTCGCGCCTGGTGAGGCCGCACCTCGAGTACTGTGTTCAGTTTTGGGCCCCTCACTACAAGAAAGACCTTGAGGTGCTGGAGTGTGTCCAGAGAAGGGCAACGAAGCTGGTGAAGGGTCTAGAGCACAAGTCCTATGAGGAGCGGCTGAGGGAACTGGGGATGTTTAGCCTGGAGAAAAGGAGGCTGAGGGGAGACCTTATTGCTCTCTACAACTACCTGAAAGGAGGTTGTAGAGAGGTGGGGGTCAGTCTCTTCTCCCTAGTAACAGATGACAGGACAAGAGGAGATGGCCTCAAGTTACGCCAGGGGAGGTTTAGATTGGATATTTGGAAAAATTTCTTCACCGAAAGGTTTGTCGGGCATTGGAACAGGCTGCCCAGGGAAGTGGTGGAGTCACCACCCCTGGAGGTATTTAAAAGACATGCAGAAGTGGCACTTAGGGCCGTGGTTTAGTGGTGGACTTGGCAGTGCTAGGTTAATGGTTGGACTCAATGATCTTAAGGGTCTTTTCCAACCTAAATGATTCTATGATTCTATAGATAAACAAATAAAGATATTTTAATTTCTGTAATGACTTGTTTCCTTGTCATCAAGGTTCATGATTAAAGGATTTGTTTGAATCTTGAGGTTTTTTCTCCTCAGGGCAAGGTGGTGATCAAGAATTGTTTTTATTATCTATATTTTCTTAGAAGACCACAGACTTTCAAGATTTATATATTTTTGTCCTACATGCTGTACAACCTATAAAAAGATTCAATTTCATCAGTGTTTCTGTCACACAGAGAAACATTGTGGCTCATTCTCTGATCTTCCTGAAAAAATTTGATTTCAGACTTACAGTTGACATTGGTGGAATTCTTGTTTGGACCCTTAATGACCCTTATTCTTAAATAAGGAATAAAGCAATTGCCTTCCTGATCTTGAACCTATGAAAATTATATAAATATTTAGTAAAAACACTTTTTGAAAAAACAGACCACCCCTCCAAAAAAAGAAATCTCATTTGTTTTTAAACCAGTACACAACCCTTTGTTTCCTCCCAGGGAGGGGGCAGGAGGGGAAGTGGTCCGAGCTATACGGTAAAGAAAATTGATGTATAATATTGATGACAACTACGTTCTTTTTTTCCTGCATAAGTAGTTTGCATTTCTTGCTAATTTCTTTTGTTTCTTATTATTTACATATTTACTACAACAAATTTCAGACTGAACCAGAAATAATACTACATTCTGCTGTTTAAACTCTTTGACATTGTCAAACTGCATTCAACTCCTGATATCGTAAGTCAGGAGATAAAAAGTGATCTAGTTCTTATTATAAGAAAAATAAAAATCAGTTCAGGTCTGTATGTGGAATACCTTTTCATCGTTAACAAGAATCAATCTGTCAAACTGTATTTTGTTAGTTTTCTGGAAAACAAGTTCTGATGCTTTACAGCTTTAGGCACTTAATTTTAAATGAGAAAACAGATAGCATCACATACTGAATCAATTTTCTGAGTACACTTAAGCTCCAGTGTGACATAGTTTTACTCTTTCAGCGTGACTTTTAAAAGTTGTTATTTTTTTGAGTTCTTCAGTATAGACTCTTCTGTGCAGTGGCTTTCTGTTCTATATGAAAAATTGAAGAAGCATATTGATCACTCAGAATAAACTAGTTAAGATGACTCACAGATTGATCAATTGTTTATATATTTTGCAGATCCCCAAAATCAATAGTTAGAAGAAAAGTGGTAAAAGAAACCCAGTAATGGATCAACTGCTTTCCATAGCCTTGCTCCTAGGTTTGTTTAAGGCAGTGACTCAGGAAAAACACACATCAGATTTACTTATTCTTAGATCAATCCGATACAGAATTCCTTTTTGTGTTTCCTCTCTCCCTGTCTTATCTACATAAGAAATGTTTTAAAGATGTCCACAGGTTCTGCATAACTCAGATTCCATTATTAAAAAAAACAGTACTAAACATCCTTTTTTTTTTTAAAGTGTAGATAACTCTATCCAGTGGAGAGAATGGATACTCTTCTTCCCCAGCTAGACAACAGCTTTTCAAATATAGAGCATGTCATAATAAAATAATAATTTTGATGAAAATTTGATAGAACTGTCTACCACAGAGTTTGGCAGGCAAGTTTTGAAAATCTAGCTTCAGGTTTCTGAAGTCATGCTGCCACCATTCACACATTGCTAGGAAAACTTCCTTTCAGGACTGCTCAGGAAAAGCCTTCTGCCCCAGAAGTCTCAGGGCCTCCAGGGTTGGAATTGTCCAGAGCCGTGACCCTCCCTGCCTAAAACTAACGTGATTTTTATTAGGTTCCTTGTTGCTGCCCAGTGCTGGCCAGTCATGAACTGATAAGACTGAGGTTAATTTTAGACAGCATCTGTCTGATCTTAGAGGGAACATATTTTCCTTTGGAAAATTTATGTTTCTGTTTCTCCAGAGGAGGGCTGGGAAAGGATTTCCATTTGTAGAAAACAAAGTTTTGGGGTTTGCCCTCATTGGCATGGAATATTTTCAAAATGTTTGAGCTATCAAAAAATGGAAATTGGGTTTCCAGCCACTACTGCTAAGAGCTAGCTCTTGTTGTTTCAACTTAGTGCATTCTGGGCTTGACAATATTTCACAAAAATCTAGCTCTTTTTCTTGCTGGTGTTACGTGAAGATCTAAAGGACTGTCATTATGGTCTGTGACTTTTTAAACAGTAGATAGCATCAGTTTATATGATTTAAGTGATTAGCATAGGGAACTAACATTTGTTTTACAGGATACCTGGAACAACCAGAACTTAGAAGAATATATCAGTCATGTAGAGGTATTGTCTGTGTTTAAGTAGCGTAAACTTGGCAAAAGAAAGTAGCCATAAGTTGTCCTTAGGTGACATGTGTCCATATATGGATAAAAGGAGTTAGGGTACTTCATCCGGGAGGACCCCCAAGGACCCACAAAAAGAGGAAGACGTGCAGAAGGATCTGAAAAGGAGCCAAGAAGAATGATGCCACATAATTACGCAACTCATGTAGATTAGGATGAATATGTATTAGATACATAGAATATGCATGAATTTAATGTATAAATGTAACTAAGAAACTGGCATTGGATGTGCTTGACTTGTGGAAAAGCCACCAAGCACCCAGGCTTGCACAACTCTAATAAATATTCAATGTCTCTCCTGAGTGTGTGATTATTGGAGTATCGCACACCGGGCAACGGATCTGCATTTCGGACACTAGGATGGCTTTTGGCAGTATTGCTAGTTGTAGTCTACAGATCAATTACCTATACTGTATGAGCAGTGACTGTAATTACAGAAATGTACTAATATATTCAAGTGCAATCAATATTAATTCTATTGAAAATAATACTGATTTATAACTTCCATCACAAAATTATACAATGTGAATTGCAACTTTGGTAATCATAGTTAGTCAGTGTGAAGTAGTTACCTACCAAGGCACTTCTTACCCCAATTTATATTAATATTTTTATTGTAAATTCTCAATATATTAAAAAAATACTGGTTTGTGAATTAAAACAATGCTTGCTGTTTGTGAGCCTCATAATTTCCTCATTAGAATATTTTTTTACTAACTTGTGCAATCCTGAACATGACTTTCAGCATGGATGATTAAGTACGTTAATATCCATACTAGAAGTGCACTGTCTGTTGTGTGATGATAAGCTATCACTTGCTGATCATCATAAGAAGGAAAAATGTCTAATGTCCAGGAGAGAAGAACTGAGCCTTCAGTAAGTAATCATTCTCTCTAAATAGCAAATATAAACATGAAATAAGTGATGAAAACCACATAGTAGGAAATTATGACCTATATTTTTTGAAAGATTGGTTTACAGACAGCCTAGTCCTCTACCATAGGCTAAATTAACAGTGACTTTTAGAGCCAATGCAAATGAGTGAAATTCTACTGGAATCAACTAAGCAATCATTCAGTAATAAGAGAATTTGGTCTCCGTCTCTCTAGTAATGTGCCAGGTTTAACATTAAAATATTCATTTCAAATATAAAATTTCCCTGAAATTACTAAAAGCTTCTCAACCATTATGCACTAATATAGAAATTCTAGCAGTATTTTATTGAGGGGTAGCAGTCACATTTTATTGAACACCTAAAATTTTATTGAAAGAATATTCTTCAAAACCTATTAAAAGTAAACTTCATCGTTAGGTTTTATTACTGATCTGATTCTCAAATGTCTTAGAGGGATTAGTACAACTTACCTTTGCACAATAATCTATTTAATGGTCTCACCCTTTCAGTATGCATCTTTGGAAAGTAGCAATAGTACATCTAAAAGGCAGTTTGATGTAAATTAACTTTGCCAGTGGATTGAAATAAGTAGATACCTTTTCTCCTCATATATCACCTCTGTGCAGTCAACACATCATCCACTAATGGTTTTCCACTAGTTGGCAGCAATGGACACAAAGACTGAAAGTGCTGAGACAAGGGATAGGTTAGAGATATGGAAACTATAACATCTGAAATTCCTTCCAAATCCTTCCTGAAGGAGCATTTGTACTTTCTTCAGTGACGTTTATTCCAAGAGTTGAGAAATCCACTATATTGTCAGTGGATAAGAAATCCTTGTGTTGAATTTTCACTGAAGCCAATGGACTTGTACTAGCTAAGGCTGCACTGTGTATTCATTAAGCCACTTAGTATACGTTAGAGCTTTTCACCCAACAGCAGGCAGCTGATGTACTTATTTTCAGTTAAGTAACCTTAGACCAAGCTATCGGGATAAAAACCAAACCAAAACAAACCCACAAGAGATTTAGCAGATGTTTTGTGAGCTGCTCGCACCCAGGCAGGCACCAGCCTGGGTCCTTGCATTGGTGCCTCCTGCCCAGGGGCAGCACTTGGCATTTCTCCTTGCTGAATTTCATAAATTTCCTGTTGGCCTATTCCTCCAGCTTGACTAGGTATATGTAAACAGTACCCCTTCACTTGAGCATTATTGACTGGCTTTCCCAAATTTGGTGTCATCTGTAAACTTTGAGAGTGAGCTCTGCCACTTCTTCCAGGGCACTGACAAAGATGTTAAATGGGAGAGGTCCTGCAACATTGCCCTTGTGGTTCACAAACCAAAATTAGCTGGAGAAAATACACTCTGAGAACTGTCTGTGTGAGGTCTCAATTCCATTACATCCATCACAGTCAGCTCACTCTGGTGGTGTCGTGGTCCGAGTTGCACCAATGGACCTTAATTGCCCTGACCAGCCTCACCTGGGGCCTCCACCCAGGCATTCTCTGCCTGTTGGCCCAGGAGCTCTGTTTGGGCACAGGCCTGTCAGGTTGGGGCACCCCGACCCGGCCTGAGCCGAGTTGTGGGTGTCCCTGTGCCCAGTCTTGACTTCTGGTGTTTCTGGGCAAACTCCCTGGATGGACCCCCGCCCTGACTGATCCCTTCACTTTGTCTGGGACTGTGGATGGGTTGCCGTCCCCAGTCCAGCCCTGCCTGGGTCCTGCTGGACTGCGCCCTGTCAGGGAGGGCACTGCTTGTGCTGCGAGCATCTGCTGCTCCCAGCTCATCCTCCCTTGTGGAGCGGCTGGCCCTTGGCTGCTCTTTGGTAGGTGGCTTGTTTAACTGTTTCACAGCTCTAATGTATGTGCCCAAATCAGGCATTTGTTGTAGAACACGTAGGATCTTCGTTCACTAAGGCTTCCTTATTTCCAATCAAACTCTTCTCCAGCCTGTGAAGTAGGTCAGTGCAGAGGAGGGATAGACACATGGAGAATTCCAGCCTTAATGTTACAGTGGAATAAGATAAGAATAGGTTGAAAATTCAACCTTGACATCATAAACATGACTTTCTCTTGGATAAAATAAGTTTTTTATAGAACAGTATTAGAGTTTTCAGTTTCTTTAAGTGATATTACTGCTTCCTGTGGCACCTATTGCTGGCAATACAAACATTTCTCAGATTGATAGAATATTAAAAAATGCAGAAATTTAGTTTATAATTTTCATTGTCTGCCCTGAGGCATGTTACATACTCTTTCTTCTTTTGATTAACCCTGCAGTGAGAAAAGAGAAAAAAGCCAAGCCTAATTTTGCCCAACTTTGTCTATATTGTCAACATGCTGAAAAAAAAAAAAATAAATGGAAATATTAAAAATATATGCTGTAAATGGCATCATCGTATTCACTTTTTTCATCAGTTTTCATAGTTCTGTCACTTATAAATGTTTATTTTCCATTTAATTCAGATCATACTAAAGAAGCCATGCCAAAGGGACCTGAGAGATCACTTCCTAGTTTCAAGAAACTAGTGAAAGGTGCACGAGAGTCACAAACACTGAGTCCTCTTCTTTATCTTCACAGCTCAGATTAGTAAACAAAGTACTTCCCTTCCAAGATTTTGCAGTGTGATTAAACCAATTTTCTTTCATCTATAGGACAGAAGTGATTATATTGGATGGTTTTGTTTCCCGCAGCAAAGTAATTTTCTGCATGACCAGCAATAATGTAATGTGGGAGATTTTAATAAGGGACAATTATTTTTAAAATTAAACTTTAAACAGAGTGCAGATTGTAATAATACGGCAGAGATGTGTACAAGATTATTGAGCTCCTTTTAAAACTGTTAACATTGCAATGCACTCTTTGATGATTCAGAGTAGCACAGGGCTGCCAGAACAAAAAAGATTTTTCCACTTTTTCTTTCCTCCTTATTCCCCGCTTCATCCAAACCTTCCTAAAGCTTGGATACAGAAAGAGCAAATTCCCACATTCATAGAGAGAAATCTAAACATTGTTGGAAGTTTTTGTAAAAAATAGTGTTAGAACAGTGTAAACATCAGAAAACAAAATGCTCGAGTCGGGAACTGTCACATTCCAGCCAACTTTCTCACTTAAGTACATTGATGGCAATCTTTAAATACATGATCAAAGCCTCATTTTGCACCCAGAAGCCAGAGGCTGTAAAGAACACATTCAGATACTCTGCTGAGATCTCAGTCTGGCCATAAATAACTTCTCAAAGGCTGGAGCAACGTGGAGTTTTGTATTATGCGAGAATGGTGCGAATGCACTACGATTAGCATTAGGACTATAGGATGATCTTTATGACATCTGTGGGTCTTTAACCAGTGCTATCAAAGTTTCTGTTATTTTGTACAGTCAGTAATTTCCAAAATGTGTTTAAAATATGCCCAGTTACTCTTTATTAGAAGTGGGAAAAAACAGGAAGACCTTTCTGACAGAAAAATGTAATCTTTTCCGATTTTGTGAGCTTTTTCAAAGCATGAGTCTACTGCAGTGTAACCTTCCCGCTTTTGGTTATTTTAGATTTGGCAACTTTTACCATGTTAAAGAAATTCTGCAAACAGGATGTACACAACTGAAGAGTACAAGCAATTATTTATTGGCTAATACACACAGACCAGATAGGACTAATGAGTTACTAGGGCTTAGCCTAGTTAACATGCCTGTTAATATGCTCATAATGAGTGTTTGCTGGCCAGTCTTAGCTTAGGAGGCATTGGCCTGTATTGCACCCTGGAATGGGCCAGGGTTCAGTGTCAATCGATGCTCAGCATTGCTGTTTTACCATGTTTCAGTTTCCTGGTTTGTATTTTTTTTCTTACCATTGTCTGCTCTTTCATAGCTTTCCTCTTGAGCTGTCACTATCTCAACTATGTCGTCTCTGTCTTTGTTTTACTTTTCTTATCTTGCATGACTCTAGTTTATGTACTTTCTTATGTATTTTTTTTCAAAACCTAAGAGTTTTAGTGGGAAACATGATACAAGGTCATGCAGTTTGATACATCAGATGTAGGCATTGGATTACAGACAGCTGAACCGCTGGGTTCATGGATATAGAGGGATTCAGGAAAAAATTAGTAAAAATAATTAATATGTGCAGCAAGATAATTTCTCTTGGTTCTGTTCTCAAAAAATGGCTAAGATGGAATGGTTACATATCTCAAAAATGCAGCATAAGACAGAAACTTGATGTGGACTGTTAAGGATCAAATTCTAGAAACCTAATGTCTAATTACAACTCCTGTTAGGCAGTCCTAATCGGCAGTGCTAGAACTAATTAAGGCCTGCTTTGGTGACCACCTCTTGGTACCTGTTTTCATTTGATTCATCTGTGTGACAGCTGCCAGATTGGCCGGTACGCTACCGGTTTGTCTAGAACATTGGCATGTGTGAGCTCCTACTTCTTTAGCTGAAGATCCAAAGTTCTGGGGCCAGTAACAGACCTTTTCTGGTATCTTTTTCATACTGGGAAGAAAGCTGTAAAATCCACTCATATAAGCACTGAATAACCTAAGGACAGAATTTGCTACTGATTCCATATTGAGCTTCTAAAGGTGGAATGACTACCACTTTTGTTAATGGCTCTGATTATTAATGATAACTTGCAGCGGAACTGAAAATAAAATGAAACTTAACTTTGGATCTTTGAGCAGTTCAATTTGTCGGAAAGAGCATGGAGAATCTAGATCCTGAAAGATTCCCTTAGAGTTCAAGGCTACTATCATGAGGAAGTTCAATTAAAATTTTGGGAGATATGCATTTAAAATAAAAGTTAACTGGCCAGATTTAACAATAGGAAACTAATAACTAATGCTCTATTAGATTCTTTCAGTTAAGTAGTTCTGTTTTAATCCTTTTCTGTTATTTTCTTTTGCTTTCCGTGGGCAAATCAGAAATTTTAGGGAACAACAGAATATCAGAGACATATTTCAAATTCCAAAACACACTTGAAAAATAAGACCATATTCGACTGGAATTTGTTGGAAAAACAGCAGAGCAAAACATCAAAGTGATTTTGTCGAGACTGGTGTAATTTGAGGCAGAGGAACTATTCAGTGAATATGTTTTTACACATGAGACTGCACAAGCAAGTAGGTTGTGAGAACTGAAGTAAAATGCAGTGTGCAGTTAGCCAACTGGGAGATGAGAATGTCTAGATCTTAAGACTGATGCAGATTGACTTTACATCAGTCCTGTATGTGCTGGGTTGGTTGACAGTGCAGAAACCTGATTTGTATGAAATGAATGCATTTCTAAAACCCAGGTAAGGTTTTTTCTTTTCTTTTTTTTTTTTTTTTTTTTTTAAACTGATTGGATAGTTAAATACCAGGCAAGCTCTTTCAAAAACAAAAACAAAACCAAATAAAATTAAGACTATTACTTCACAGATTTCTCATTAATCCGGCTACTGACAAGAATGGATATATCACCATTGGATAATTGTTTCTAAATCAAACCTTACATTGTGGAGAATATTGTCAATTGCTTATCCCATGTAGTGTTTAAAATCATTGTTAAAAAAACCCCAAACAATCCCCCCTAGGCCCCAATGAAAATACTTTTGATGAAGTTGTCAACTTCAATTAACATTGTAGAGATTTTCAAAACCAGAAATGCTGAAAATTTAGTAGGATATATGTACCTATCAATGATTATTTCAAAATATCTCTCTGTATCTGTTCCATCTGATGATGGAGCATCTGCAGTATGAAACCAGGACTGGATTTTATGGTTAGGAAGACCGTACATTTGAAATTACATTTGAAATATTATTCAAGAGTTTAAATGGAGCTTTTATTTCCTGTCCTAGCTGGAATGATGGCAATATGGAGAAAAACTAGCATTTTTTTCTGACAGAAGTTATGCATAGCCTCTAAAAAGAAAATTTAAACAATAATTCCCCTGTTGTTGCTAGATCATATGAAGTAAAATGAGAGAATTTCAGACTCCCATATAGCTGCCTGATTTGTGTGTCTCCTGAATTACTCTTTCAACAGCTCCAAACAGTTCATGTACTTTCATGTTCAAATAACGAACAGAGCTTTTTAAAGAAATTGTATCAAAGGCATTCCTATCTCTTAGATTTTTAAAAGTAGTTTTGTTTTTTTTCCTCAAACTTTGAACTGGACAAATTCATTACATGGAATTAAGAAATCGAACTATTCTGTGAATGTTAGGTCACTGCCTGTTCACAGCTATCTTTCATTCCAGTTTTTTATTTGTATCTGATACAAGCTTCAGCTCATGAAAGTACATTGCCTCAGTCATAGAATGTGAGCATATGCTTAGCTTTGCATACTGCAAATAGTTGCAGTGATTTCTATGAGAACATTCATGCTTTAAGACCTTAAACAATCTTATGTATTTGCAAAAATTGATATCTTAATGTATCTACTATTTCTAGAATGTCCATTTTCATTAAGGAGGTAATAACTTGTGTTTGTTTATCCTTTGCTATAAATTACTCTTATTCACTGTTATTTCTTCTATGTATGTATTTTTCAGAAATTTTAAGTATTGTGAATTGAGGGAAAAGAAGGCACGGACTCCGGCATCGGTGGAAAGCGGAGACGCTTTAATGCACACTTACAGGGGTTTATAAAGCTTCCTTATCTACTACATGCGCTCTAACACCTGTTAAAACAATTCTAATTTTGTGCACTCAAACATAACAAAGAAATTCTTTAGTGTAACAACAAACTTCTTTCTGGTTCTGACTGCTTCTGTTTACTCTTGTTTACCTTACTGTGTCCCTTCATTGACCTTTACAACACTACTGTTTCAATTCAGCTCTATTGCCTTGCTGTGTCCCTTCGTTGACCTTTACTGTACTGCTGTTTTAATCAGCTCTAACCTGTCGCAAAACGGGACACCTACAATTCCCCCTTTCTTTGTTTTTACAAGCCAAATAGAGCGCATTGAATGTTCAATCATTTTTTTAGCAAGCACTGCAACAGACAAGGCACTACAATAGTAATTGTGACTAATACAATGAGCAAAACAAGTCCTCCTTTCGCTAATTCTACTAACCATCCTGTTAATCCTAACCCTTTCAGCCAAGATTCTAATCCTACTGAGCTTGTGGTTAATTGTTCAGATAGCTCTTTCAATTTCTTTATCTGTTGAAATACTGTTTGAGAGTTATCGCTTAAATTCATACAACACATGCCTTCAAACTCTTCACACCCATGTCCTTGTGCTAATAACAAAAAATCTATAGCTGCTCTATTTTGCAAAGTGGCGTGCCTAATAGAATCTGTATCTACCAGCAAAGCACCTAAAGCTTTTGATGTGGCATTGTTTTGCTTAGCAAGCCAACATCCTAATTTATTAAGTGTCGCAAGGGCGTTTGCGGCAGCGACACCAGGCGCCAAGATTGAGGCTACGATAGTCTTATCGGCCTTCCAAAAATCCACATTGTCCTTACAATCTTCTCGATAATGATTCACTGATCGTTTTGATCGCCCATGAAGTCTGTTAATATTTAAAACCATGGACGTGTTTGGTGTTAACAACGTTAGGCGGCCCAGAGTACAAGGGCCTCCTGCAATATGAGAAGGAACACCTTGCCAAGCCCGGTCCCCACAGATGAGAAACACACCGGCCGGCAAGGCTAAAGGTTTGTTTGAAGACTTAGATATTTTAGAGGTGGTATAATTACACCACACAGATGCGTTCTTATAGACGGATAAACTTGCTGTTACATCAATTGCGGTGTTATCATGTCCAGTATAATTAAAGCTTAGACAGGCATAGGCACTCACACTTCCCAAAATATCTAATTCCTGTGGCTCCAATGAAACGACCGGCAAATAGGTGGCCCAGCCATCCCAGTTGGTTACCGCTTCCTTACTAGCATTTCCCGTCAGATTAACATTCCATTTAGACATAATATGATGCCCTACTGAGGTACTATTAACAACAGCTACAACTTCCTTGTCTGAAAGCGGAATTCCAACTAAACATGTCGTAAATGGGTTGGCTGCGCTGGCCATCGAGAGGCACATGTGGTTCTGTCCCGTCATGTTGGCAAGTGTGACCCAGATGTTTGCTCTAGGTTGGATGGAGATCCATGAGGCACTGAAACCGCAACAGTAGAGGATGATGATCCCAACCAAGGCCGCACACCACGGGCTGGTACCCATCGTGGTCCTCGTCCTGTGGAAACACAAGCATATCCTCGCCCCCAGGTTATCAAAGGATATGGTCCTTCCCAATCCCCAGTATCTAAATTTTTTATCTTGACTAGCGCTTGCTCTGTTGATATTGATGTTAGCCCAGATTCCATTGCCTTAAAATGTTTAACAATGGGTGGTATTTCCTCGTGTTGAAAAGGTAATGTTAAATGATTCATAACATATACCACCTTGTTTAATCTATTTTGTGGTGTCTCCTGAATCTCCCCCTGTTTTTGTTTGGTTAAATAATTCTTTAATGTGCGGTGAGTACGTTCTACCATCGCTTGTGCTGTAGGTGAGTGTGGGATGCCTGTTTTATGTGTGATGCCCCAAGTCTGAAAAAATGCTGTTGTGGTGTGGCTGGTATATGCAGGGCCATTATCTGTTTTTATTTCTTTTGGGATGCCAAGTGCAGCAAAGGCTGAACGGAAATGTGCCTGAACGTGGCGACTGGTTTCTCCTGCCATTGCCGTGGCCCAAATTGCGTGTGAAAATGTGTCTATAGATACATGAACATATTTTAATCTTCCAAACTCAGGAATGTGAGTGACATCAGTTTGCCAAATTTGAAGTGAGGAGAGGCCTCTAGGATTGACGGCAAGCATTGGCCCCACCTGCTGTTGGCAATCTGGGCAGGTTTGTACTATGAGTTTTGCCTCTCCTTTAGGGATGGCAAACTGCTTTGATAATACTTTCGCTGGTTGGTGAAAAAATTGATGAGATAAACGAGCTTGGAATAAAATATCAGGAACAGGTACTTGTATTGCCACGTTAGCCAGCTGGTCGGCTCGGGCATTCCCTTCTGTAAAAAATCCTGGTAAAGTGGTATGACTTCTAATATGGATTACACAATATGGATGAATGCGTTGCTCAACAAGGAACAATAACTCTTTAAATTTTGCAAATAATGCCTCATTTTGAATGTGCCTGATTTGAGAACGCTCAATGCGTTGCACTACTCCCACTGCATACTGTGAGTCTGATACAACATTCAGTGGGGTTTGAGTCCATTGTTTAAATGCTAATATTATCGCATGCAGTTCCACTATTTGTGGGGAACCTTGTATATTTTCTATGACATGTTCCCATTGACCTCCTCGTTTCCATGTGACTACAGCTTTTCCCGTCCGTCCTGACGCGTCGGTAAAGACAGTTTGTCCGTCGACAGGGTGCCACCTATATAGGGGTTTAAGTTCAAGTTGCACATTATTATAAAAAGAAAACATCTTATGAGCTGGGAGATGAATGCCTAGTTGACCAGTAAAACCCAAAAGGGCTATTTGCAATTCAATACTATTCTGAATACACCAATCAAGATACTCCTTAATTACTGGGATGATGATGTTTTTAGGTTCCTCTCCCGCCATTTCTACAACTCGCTCTCTCCCCTTTCTGATCAAGGCTGCAAACATTTCTATGCGTGTCATTAGTGTCTTATTAGGTTGATGGGGCAGAAACACCCATTCTAACAATAAAAGCGGGTCAGCTGTAGCTGGATCCCATTGTGCAATGACCGCTAAAGGCTGTGGATTTTGGTTACATATATATAAATTGATAGGTAAATTTTCTGCCCGTCTTTGGCATTGCTGAGTTGAAATTTTTTCTTCAACTTGTTCTAGAGCTCGTTTGGCTGCATTGGTCAGCTTTCTAGGCGCGTTAATATCTGTGTCACCTTTTAAAAGTTCAAACAATGGCGCTAAAGTCTGATTATCAATGCCACAGAGTGTTCGAACCCAATTAATGTTCCCTATAAGCTTTTGAACGTCATTCAGCGTGTGGATGTCTGTGGTGATGGCTATACGCTGGGGTTGGATGGTGTGCTGTAAAATCCTCCATCCTAAATACTTCCAAGGTGCTGCTGATTGAATTTTTTCTGGTGCGACCTGTAGTCCTTTTTTCTGCAATTCTTGCTGTAACACTGGCAATATCTTTTGTTCTAGGCTTTCAGATGGACTGGAAAGCAAAATGTCATCCATATAATGATACATATACACATGGGGAAAACGCTTTCGCACTGGGCGCAAAGCTTCTGCAACAAATGCTTGACATATGGTCGGAGAATTTTTCATCCCTTGGGGTAACACTGTCCAATGATATCGGTCCATAGGTTCACTTCTGTTAAGTTTTGGAATTGAAAAGGCAAACCGAGGAGCATCTTCAGGGTGAAGTGGTATAGTGAAGAAGCAATCCTTTAAATCAATGATTAATATGTTCCAGTCTCGAGGAAGCATGGTAGGGGAGGGTAGGCCTGGCTGAAGCACTCCCATGTCCTCTATTGCATTATTGATTTGACGTAAATCATGCAGGAGTCGCCATTTTCCACTCTTCTTTTTTATGACAAACACTGGAGAATTCCAGGGACTGTTCGTCGGGGTAATGTGTCCTAACTGCAGTTGTTCTTGAACGAGTTCATGGACGGCTGCGACCTTTTCTGCCGTGAGCGGCCATTGATCCACCCACACTGGATTGTCTGTTTTCCAGGTGAGCTTCGTGAGAGGTCGCTCATCAATGGCCGCTATTGAAAATTCTCTGGGGAGCTCAGAGTAAAGTTACATAGTCCCATTACATCTCTTCCCAAGAGGCTGATGGGTATTGGGGCGATATACGGCCGAATGGTATATGTAGAACCTTCACAGGTGATGATGGAAAGCATATGCTTGCTTTGATAAGTGGTGCTAGAGACACCTCCCACTCCTACGAGGCCCCCCGTAGTAGAGTTCAGTGGCCAATTAGTGGGCCAGTCCTTAAAAGCAATTACTGTAACATCTGCTCCTGTATCCATTAGCACTGTCAGCTGCGTGCTGGAGGGACTGGCAGTCGGGTGATGAAGTGTCAAGGTTAATGTAGGTCGTTTTGAGGCGATGTCCGAAGCCCAAAAAACGGATGGGGTTCCTGTTGATCCAAAGGAGCCGCTGTGACGGTGGTGCTGTTCCGCTGCTGGGACAGTAGCCTGAAACAGTATTAGCTGAGCAATTCTGGTTCCCTTAGGTATAAGCACTGGAGGGGTAGGGGTCCATGCCATGGCTTGTATGATGCCTTCGTAGTCTGCATCGATTATGCCAGGTAACACAAACAGTCCTGTTAATGTAATGCTCGATCGGCCTAGCAAAAGGGCACTGTATCCCTTTCCTATAGGCCCCTTTACATTTAATGGTATTCTGTATACTTGAGAGTCCCACAATGTGCAGGTTGTTACTGTGGAGACGTCCAGGCCGGCACTTCCTCGCGTTTTGGCGGTGAGGGAGCCCACGGTAACGCAGTCGGTGGAGTCTGCGGGCTGGGTGCTTGGGCTGTTACCATCACCTGAGGCGGGCTCCGCAAGGGCGATCCGCCCCCTACTGTAATCCGAGGCACTTGTGTCGTCGCGCGGCCCCGCCCCGCGCTCGGCTTCCCGTTTCCCTGGCGCGGCTGCAGTGGTGTACCGTAAATGCTGTAGTGCGAGCGACACTGGCTCGCCCAGTGCCGTCCCTTCCGGCAGCGGGGACAGGGCGAGGGGGGGCGGGTAGGCAGCGTCATTGCGCCTCCCCCTGTTTTCTTATAGGGACATTCGATAGCAATGTGTCCCGTAGCATGGCAACGAAAACAACGTTTGTCTCCGACTTGCAGAGCTGCTGCAAAAGCTCCAGCTAACGCGGCGGTGTGATGTTCTACCGACCCAACACGGTTACATGCCTCAATCATTTGCACTAGCGTAGTATTCGCTGGCATTGCCTGGAGTATTTTTTTACAGTCCGTATTCGCATTTTCCACAGCTAATTTTAACATTAAGGCTTCTTTTGCTTCACGGTTATCAAGCTGCTTATTTAAAGCATCGCGTAATCTATCAGTAAACTGCATGTACGGTTCGTTTACCTGTTGCTTAATGCTTGTGAAAGACGGCTTGATTTTCCCCACCTCAGGCAGTTTCAGCATTGCCTGGAAAGCTAGAGACGCAGACTGACGTAGGATAGCTGTATTCAGTCTGGCTTGCAAGATTGGATCTAGCAGCGGCTCGGTTCCCATCAGCTGTGGGATCCCTGCCCCCATAAGGGGATCGCCTTCTTGCCTCTGCATATTTTGCAGGGCGGCCGCTTCACAGCTCTCTCTCCACCTTTGCTCCCACAATAATTTTTGAGTTGGAGTCAAAATCATTGTAGCGATTTGGCGACAATCAAACGGTACCAACAACTGACCAGTCATAACACTTTCAAGCAAGGATTGAGTAAATGGTGCATGCAATCCATACATAGTCACCGTCTTCCTTAATTCTTTGATAAGATCCCAGTGAAAGGCGGTATGTTGATTAGGAGCATTATCATGCACTTGTACGGGGAAGGCTAATCCTATCGGATCTCCCTCCTTTAATGCTTCCCGGCGCACTTGTTCCCATCGTGCCCATGGGTTGAACTCTCCGACCCTCTCCGGAATAGGGGCGGAGGTTCGTGCAGGAGCCGAGGGGATCATTGGATCGGGCTTTGTTGGTAGTATCTCAGTTTTCTTTAAATCTATCAAATCTCCCTCATCCGATGTCTTTTCTGTCTCTGAGCGCAAATCAGCTGTGAGTACTGATTGAACGGCAGCACTTTGAACCTTCTTTTCCGCCTCCCACGATCTTAAAGTCTCAGTTACTAAATGCCATGTAGTCAAAATTTCAACGGCAGCTGTATTCCCTTTAGAGACTGCTTCCCATATCGTTTTTCCTGCCTGCTCCCACGTCTTTACATCAAACACAGCAGAGACAGTAGAGGGGGCTCCTTGCTTTTGCAAAAACTTCAGCAATAACTTGATTTTATAAGAGTCATACTTTACTCCCCTTTTTGTCAAAAGGTGCGTTAATAACTTAGCTATAGCTTCTTCTTCTGCAGAAATATTAGATCCCATTATAAATGCCCAGCCGCTCACCTGTTTTTCAGGCGATGTCCCGGGGTGGAAGCCGCAGTCCAGCTGCTAGCTTGATTCGTTCGGCTGGGTTCCCTCCGGACGCTTCGCGTTGCTTTACTGGACGCTCGTTCAGCGTTGCTTCAAGGGACGCTCGTTCAGCGTTGCTTTAAGGGACGCTCGTTCAGCGTTGCTTCTTCGGACGCTCGTGCAGCGTTGATTTACCCTATCACGTCGGGGTCACCATTTGAGGGAATGAAGGCACGGACTCCGGCATCGGTGGAAAGCGGAGACGCTTTAATGCACACTTACAGGGGTTTATAAAGCTTCCTTATCTACTACATGCGCTCTAACACCTGTTAAAACAATTCTAATTTTGTGCACTCAAACATAACAAAGAAATTCTTTAGTGTAACAACAAACTTCTTTCTGGTTCTGACTGCTTCTGTTTACTCTTGTTTACCTTACTGTGTCCCTTCATTGACCTTTACAACACTACTGTTTCAATTCAGCTCTATTGCCTTGCTGTGTCCCTTCGTTGACCTTTACTGTACTGCTGTTTTAATCAGCTCTAACCTGTCGCAAAACGGGACACCTACAGTGAATGAATGTTAACAATTACTCTTTAAGAGAATATTGAAAAGAAAAAAGTCTTGTCTGGAGCCGTTAAGGAGGGAATATATCATTACAAGTCTTGAAGATTAGGGCATTCATCAGTATTTTATCCTTTTGCAGATATCCGTCTATTTTCTGAGACTGCGACATTCTGACTAAGTCAGACTTTTCAACTTATTGTGTATTTTTTTCCTCTGATACTCAATACTTTCCACCAGGCTGATTTAGCACTGGAACAGATATTGCTGTGACTGACTAAACCCCTAGGGCTGGAACATGAGTCACTGCATGAACCCCTACAATGCAAGAAGTCTCAGTGGAGATAGGCAAGGGTGATGTGCCCATGAAGCTCAGAGAACAAGGAAAAGAAGCTGACTCTATCTCAACACAAAGGGGACTGGAGGGTGGCCTTTCTTTTAGATAAACAGCTATCAACAGTTGAATGGATCAACTGGTGGTGTAAATGTCTCCCTGGGTTAGTCAGACCAGCATGGGGGGGAGTGAATACCTGGCTCATCCCAACATGGAGTATAAAAGCTAGACAACTGGTAAAAGAATTTTAAAGAGAGCAACAAGCTGGAGCTGGCTTCAACCCATGTATTCCTTCCCAGCAATTGGGGATGTACAGTGTTGTGACAGTGAGTGTATTATAGAGACCAGTAATGGGAATCTCAGTGGGACTGAAATGTGTATTGCAGTTGTTACATTTTGCTAAGTCCGGCTTACATTTGTATTGTGTTTTCACTTTATCACTGCTAAATCAAATCCCGTGTAACATCAACCATGTCCAAATCTGATACTAAATATGACACCCTCCATGTGTGGAATATCTAAAAAAACGTGGTCAGACAGTATTAGACTCTGACAATTGCCCAGAGAGGTTCTAGTATCTCCACCTTAGAGACTTTCAAAGATTGACTAAATAAGGCTCTGAGCAACATTAGTTCAACTTTTAGCTGAAATCAGCTTTATTCTGGCATTGGACTAGATGACCTCCAGAAGGCTCTTCCAACCTAAATTATTCTATGATTCTATTACTTGCATAATCAGATCATCCTTTTCTTTCCTTTTTTTTCTTTTACAGGCCAGACTGATGTGTATTCCCATGTCATACTCAGCGTGGTTACAACTTGGTAGTCTAAGTCATGGCTGAGTACTAGTCAGAGCAAGTGCCTGCAAATTGAGTCCTATGTTGCTTGTATTTCCTACGACAGGGTATAGCAACTTCTTCACCTTTCATGACATAGCACATCTGGAATTCTCTGATGAGAACTCCCAAAGAGATTTCAGAGAAGATCAGGAAAGATTGAAAGGGTGGAGACCAGTTTGTCAGGAAAGGTTTGAAATGAAATTTCAGGATGGGATGTTAGATTTGCTAAGATTAGAGTCTGATGTTATTCAAAGAGTGCAGAGAGAAAGGATCAAAAGAATAATAGCTGTAGTACTATGGGGTGGGTATATCAGGTAAGAAATTCAGGTAAGTATATCAGGGAAGAAATTAAAGAGAAGAAAATGTAGAATAACTATGAGCTCAGGAAAAATGGCAGTTTATTTGCAGATAAAAATATGTGACTGTGAAAATATTTCTGGAAAAAAGTAATGGAACACAAGCTATGAGGAGACTTTAAACTATAGTAAGCCAGACACAAATAAACATCTTCTAGGAAAGCAGTGTGGCACTAGCAGAGGTAATAGCACATTATCGTAAGTCTTTTCCCTCTTTGGTGATTCTCATACATGGGAATGATAGAGTATTTTACATAGCTGAGTAAATGTATTGATGTTGAAAGCATTACTGTTGCATTCCATTACTATTTTACAATAAATTAGTAGTTATGTTTGTAAACAGAAATTTGTTGGAAATCATGCACTTTATTAGAAATAGGTTAATACAGGTTTTCATCCAGATGAAAGGTCTTCATATCCAGATGTGCTTCCTGAAGTTTTCTCCGTACCTGTGTAGGAGCTGATTATCCATCTTCTTAATCTTTCCTGCCTGTAGTTATTTGGAACACATTCATCACCCTTGTGAACTAGCAACCAGTAATAAACTGAATAGAAAGGTTCAAGTACTGTGAATAGGTGAAGGTTATTTCCTTTACACTGTGCTTCAACTCCTTCCAAACACTTGGTTGCAATTTCAGTTTATATCTTACCTCTACCTGCAGTAGAGTTGCATCATTTGGAGATAATAGCATTTTAAGACAAGAAAGCCTGTTACTTTTTAAGTGAGGTTTCCTTCCACCCCTTGAGCACAGTCTATAGAAAGGAATAGTTTCTGTCATGCCAGTAGTTTAGGACCTACTTATGTGTCACTACTTAGAAGTGCAATGTTATTTGTGTTTGAAGTATATTGGTTTCTGTTAGAGTTATTGAACAAGATCAGAGCCTGCAGAAGTTAACATTAGACTCTAATAACTGTGGATGTCAATGAACATTTCCTCTCTTAGGCAACCTTTCACTGGTAAGTAGAGATTTCTCTCCCTCTGCATATAGCTTCTCAGTCGTGATGGCAATGTTTTGTGTGCTTTCATGTGCAACTTTCTCCAAAGAGTTTGAGTTCATACTACATTTTTTTGTGCATTTTTCTAGTGTTAGGAAGAGACAATTTTTGTATTATTATTATTATTATTATATTTTCCCTAGAAAATAAAAGGTATGCAGTGGAAACATGAAAACTTTAAATTATGCCAGACTCTGTACTGCAATGAATATAAATCTATGAATCCTTTGAGGCTTGTGGAATTGACGTAAAACAGTGGGAGCTTATAGTATATTTAGAGCTTTTAATGGAAACACCACAAATAAACCACTACAAAAATTATTTATCTAAATTAAGTGAGGTTATACTGATGACTAATAAATAATATCACAGTAATAGGTAGTGTAATGGTTTCTTATGGGATTATCTGTTCTAAACTTTTGTGGTGCAACAGAATCAGACATGTTATCCCAGCATCGTCATTCAAAATGTAATTCAAATGTAATTCAAAAAAACCATTTTCCGAACCTATCTATCTTTCATAACTTTGTAGTAAAGGAACGCTAAGCATTCCCTTAGCAGCCTGCTCCAAAGCTTCATGCCTTCAGCATGTTCTTATGAACATAGTCGCTGCCAGACCCATTTGTAGCTAGTCCATGTCTTGTACCTGATATTGGGCAGCACCACTTCAAAATAAGCACTGAAGACTTCAGAACAGGCAGATGTGGGATAATAGCCTCCCAGCCACATGACATGTTATTTTAACATTTGCTAATCGGAGATGAAATGATAAAAAATGCAGTGCAAACTCTAATAACCTTTCTAGTGGTTTTGTAACCAAGATGTCTTATAATTCTTGGTATTATCCAGATAAATCTCTGTAAGTACGTATTACTTTACTGTTAGCAGCAGTCTCATGATCACAGTGTTAGGGAGAATACAAGCATGCTGGAGAAGTTCCTCCTTCCAGAATTTAAAATACCAGTATAAAACAGGGGACAGCACTTCAATGCCATCAATCTGAATAAAGTAACAGATGATTTGTTTCATTTCCACAAGTTCTATACAGAGAGAAAGCCCATTTGAAAGTTTAATGGAAGTGTTAGTGCTGAAGTGATAACCTGCAGCAGAAATTCATGGAAGGAAAACGTGGAAATCACTTAGTAAGTGTCAAAATGATAATTTGCTCCTTCCTCTTGATACACGGTACATAGTTTATCTACTCCACTGCTCTTAAGCAGTATAAAGAACAAAAGTTCAGGGCATAACAGATTAATGAGACATTTGTAGCAATATAAACGAGGAGGTTAGGAGATTTACATTACTGTAAGCTACAAGATGGATTAATGTAATTTCTGTTTGCAGCCTCAGATTTAATTCATCAGTGTTTCCAGGAGAAAATGCATTATTGGGAACATGCTTCAAGAGAATTTTGGAGTATGGTTATATTAGGAGTGTATAACTGGAGACATTTATTATAAATACAGAGCTTAATTCCATAAAATGTTGAACAGTTTCCTAATGGAATATAGCTTTTCTCTGATAACGAGTGAAGTAATGTCATTTCTGTGTCTAGGTCTTGGAATATATGTGAAACAAAAGTATGAAACTACAGGGGGTAAAAATTGCAGAGCTCTAAATCTACATTTTATTTCCTTCATCATACTTATATCACTAGTTTGATTGCTTTTCTGAAACTTTTATTTGAATGTTCTCTGTTTTAATCTTCTCAAATTATCAAATTAAATTAAAAACTAAAAAAAAAAATAAATTATTATGATGTACAATAAAATAGTCTTAACACACTGCACACTGCTGATACTTAGCCGTATGATAAGCCTCAATTTTGAAGAGGATTTAAGAACAGGTTTAAATACTCTGCAAATAGGAATGGATTTATATACACGCATAAATGTCATTGTTGTTTTTCTCTCTCGATCTTTTAGTATATCAGACCTGAATACTATAAGTATTTTGACAATCTTTATGATTATTCTCTTTTGTAGCAAGAATCACCTGAAATGAGGCAAAACTGCAGTTCAGTACGGTAAAAATTAATTTCTTTAACATATGAATACGGTTAAAATGATAAAAGTGTCCTTATTTTAGGGAATTCATACTTGTGTAAAAGATAGGAAGCAAAATAACCTATCTGTGAAGAGAACTAGGCCCTTTCTTGGCCGTTTTCCTTCCATTTGTCTCTGCCTCCCAAACCGCAGCTCTGTGGCAGCCCTTCCTGTAGTAGCTGCCGCTTTAAACCAACTCTGGCAGTTTAAGTCATTTTATATAAATATGTCATCTGCATTAAGGGTGTTTCTATCATTTCTGTGCTGTTAGCAAATTAGGGAGTTAAACAATATAGTCAGGCCATTCTAAAATACAAGACAGGCAAGGTCAAAAAGTCCAAAGATGGTATTTCGCCAGAAATCAATGAATAAATTAGTTCATGGAGCTTTTCTCTTTTCTTCCCAGGCAAAGTTAAGACAACAGCAGAAGTAGAAGTTTGTGATGAGATAGGGAAAGCGAAAACTCTATGCAACATTTAGATATATTGTGTTATCTCTCCAAGCAGAGAGTGAGGAAAAGAAAATACTAGAGAAATCTATTTTTTTTTGCCAAGATCTTGAGATATTACAGCTATGTGCATTTCTTATTTGTGAGTAACTTAATAGTAACTTCTTAATAATATATGGGTATAGGAAACCAGACTTCTGAATGTCACTAATTGAGTGTACCTCACCACTTAACCTCTCAAAAAATCTGAATTTTGGTTTCTTGGTTTTTCGTTGGGGTTTTTTTCATTAAAATGACAGGTTCACGTAGTTACTTTTGGTATGCAAAAACATCTAGAAAGATCTGGGAAAAGGAATATGAATGTTATTATGCACAAAAAGCCTAAATGGAAATTAATGTTTTAGTGTACTTTTTTCTAGATGAAATACTAAAAGATTTTCTTCTATGATTATCTTAAGTAAAAAAAAAAGTAGAAAAATCTTTCAGATGATTATGTGTTGTATGTTTACAATGTGGGGGTTTTTTTCCCCTTTCCCTGTATTACTAAAATGAAGAAATAAACAAAAACCCCTGTAAGCATCCAGGTTTATTAAAAATCTGAAGTCTTTTACACAATATAAATCAAGAGATGCAATTCTCTAAAATATTGTCTGTTGTTACTTTTTCTTGCAGCCTTTCAACAAGAAGGGGAGCTGTACAATCTAAAATATCTGTATAAGACTCTGGTGCTACTGGCAGTTTTAAGCAGAGATGTTGTTCAGAGGAAACATGGCAAGTTAAAATTTTTCCATAATTTGGACAGGAATAAAAATGAGATCTTATGCTGGTGACTCATAGGTTTGATCATAAACTAGTTTGCAAAGGAGTAATGTAAGGCAAGGCAAGACCCTGTCATATACTGTAAATATTTTTTCCAAGTTTATCCCAATTGTTGTTTGGAAATTATTTGAAAAGCAGACGCCCCAATGACATCAAAACTCTTGGAAGGGAGGAGACTTCTTTTGTGATAAGAATTGAATCAAAATGAAAGTATTTTATCATTGTAGAGATTTTAGCTGATTTCTCCTTACCTATTTGCTTTCAAAACGAAATAGATACAGCAATGCCTTTGGCAAAGGGCGTGGTACTTCTGCAACACTGCTTCCTCTTAGCAAGAGTAACTAAGAGTGAGAGGAAGGTAAGCGTAAGGCAGGGAAAAGGGGCAGACATTTTGCACCATTCCTGAATCACGCATAAGGCATGGGTGGTTAAGTACTGAAAAGCACTGAAAAGGGAAAACAATACGTGTTCCTCGCAAAGGGAACTGATATGCATCACTGCTCTATTTGGCACATCGTTGTTCCTAGTGTAGTCTTTGAAGTGAGGTGAGGAGAGACAGTGTACCCCTATCCTATTTTTTAGCAGCTAATTTTGAACAGACAGGAAGCAATGGGTAGGATTAGGCGATGCCTCTGGCACAACTGTTGTACTTGTTCTATTCATCCTTCTGTGGTTATATTTCAGTGTAGAGAGCCTGAGGCTAAACATTGTTCAAATTTCAACCTACAAGAATAAATTTAGCATAATCAGCTTTGAAATCGTTCATCTGATTGTAGTCATCTGCATATTAAGGATATGAATTCTAATATGACTTCCAGTTACTTGTCTTCTTTCCTAAGTATCAGCATGATCCTTCTGAAATCCTGTGAGAAGTTCTAGTAACAAAAAACCCCAAGACTTGTGATACTTTCAGACAGGGACATAAGTTTTGACTGGTTTCCTATACAGAGGTAATTTCCATCCTTTTTGCATACCCTGTGGGTCTTTATTATTATTTTACCCCAATGTTTTAACATCAAAGATACGGGACTGGCAGCCATGTAAGAAAACAACTATACTCCAGCTTAAAAGTATGCTTACCCTTCTATACCCTCCCATTTCTGTTGTTGACCTACTCAAGTGGTGTTCAGATGTTTACTTCCCTCCTCCCCCCCCCCCCCAATTTCCAAGCTAACTTGTGGCCACCTGATGTTAGAACATCAACATCATGCAGGTCAACAAAGCTTTTGCCAACTGTTTTTGACCTTTATAGAAGAGCTTATGTCAATGTGGCTCTTTGCAGTTATCCAACACACCATTACATTCTCTTAAGGTATGTTCCTATTATCTTGAAATGATCTATAGAATAAAATTGTTCTTAATTAAGACTTCAAGAATCTTGTATGAGCCCTATTTAAACTTCCTGATTTCAGTCATTCCGTAAAATTATGTTGATGTAAGAAAGATTGTACTGGGTTAATCAATTCTGTTTTCTAACATTGGCAGATACGGAGTTCATAGTGAAGAGTATAGCAACTGCAAGGAGTCAGCGTCCCATTATTTTTTATAACTTCCCAGCTTCCAGCAGTCAGTGGTAGAAGAATCTTCTGAGTTTCATCCCTGTATTTATTGCCAGGAGACCTAGAAATTTATGTAGGAATGATAGTTGCATATCACCTGCCAGCTGGCCATATTCAAGACAACATTTAGAATGAGTTATTTCAGTGAGTGTGGTGTTTTTGCTTGACTTAGAGTAGGTCATGAAACACACAACTTACCGACACCAGGTGATATCACCAGGCTAACAATGATTTTGGGATAAGTGGCCAGATACCCCTTGAGTCATCTCTTTTCTTTATACACAAGTATTCTATAGTCAAAACAAACCTTTTTTTTAGTCTTCTTTTGAGACTGAGGATCATAACTGCAATATTCAAAACCTGGGCCCATCATAGATATGTATTTATGCACCTTCCAGTCTTGCTCTTTATTCCTTTTCCAGTAAATCCTAAAACTCTAATTACTTTTCTTGACCACAGTTGAACTGTATTTGATGATCTTTGTTCCTAATATATGGTAATATTGAAACCCTCTCTCTTGAACTGGTTGTTTCTTATCTTGGGTGTGGGAGACAGTAGGGAATTTGAGATGAATCTCTCTCCTCTTCCCCCCAGCCTCAGCCTTTTTTTTCGTCAACTTGAGTTTTGGTGACTAGCTGCCTGATATAATCTTTTGGCGTTACTTGCACTGATTTACATCTCCACCTCTTTAGCAAAGACAATTAACAAAACTTAAAATACAGATAGCCTTGTCCCTTGGTGGGAATGACTGAAATAAAATAGTGGCATCCTATGTACCCATGGGAAGAAGGAAGGAAGGAAGGAAAGAAGGAAGGAAGGAAGGAAGGAGGGCGGAAGGGTGGGAGGGAGAAAAGGAAGGAGGGAAGGAAGGAAGGAAACAAAAGAAAGAATGAAGAGTACCTAAGACAACCTTAATCTTAAGGGTCAATTTTAAATTTATAAGGTGCATAACCTGTAGAAGGAGCATGACTTGTGGTTTGTTTAAAATGCTGTGGAGATGCTAGACTTCAATGATACAGAAAAGTTTGCTGTAGAGATTTTGTAAAAAGAAGTGCCCTTTGGATGGATTGCAGTATTGCTTATCTATGTGCGTGCTGACTTCTCCGAAGAATATTGGTAGATAGCCCAGGCAAGTCTTCCCTTTATAGAGGCTCCTCTGATTATTCTCCCTCATATTCCCATTATACTTTATCTTTTTACAACTTGTTAGAAATGTAAGTCATGTTGCAGAGAAACTCAATCCTCTTTTTCATTTGCTAACTATTTGCATAACTGAATCGACTTATTTGTCTTCATAGATAGCTAATGTTACAGGCTTGTCTACATTAGGAAAATAGGTCATATTTTGAAAAAGTTAAATTATTAATGGTTCAAATAGCATGAAAAGCAGAAGGAAAAATGGTAATGAAATCTTGATATGTTTCAATAGCAGCAGAAACTAAAGCAAACTCAGCTTAAAGGCATAATATTGCTGGACTCAAAATCATTAAAAAAAATGAGTAGAAATGAAATAAATAATTTGAAAAGTCAGGAGATGAAGGAAAAATATTTCAATTCAGAGAAAATTCTGTAAAATAATAATGTAGAAAAAATGCTAGTAATTTGAGCAATTGTGTTTGCATGATTTGTGCATATTTCTCTCTCTTTGAATACATAGCGGCAGAGCAGCAAAAGTCCCCAAATTTGTGGCTTGTCCTGGAGAAGGCGATATGTCAAGAGAATGGGAAGTAATAAGCAAAGCACACCAAAAGCAGCGGAAAAGATCTAAGTTCATCGGTCTCTAAAGCAAGCTCCGTTGCTGGGTGGGCGTAGTGGCTGGCGAGGGGTAGGCGTGCGCCACGCTGCCGGGCCCGGCCGCTCGGCCGCGAGCAGGCGCTGCTTCCTGGCGGAGCTGGCTGGGGAATCCGCCAGGGGAGAAACAGCCTCGCTTGGGGTTTTCCTCTTAAAGGGGGTCACGTTGTGAGCGCAGCATCACGTGCTTAAGATTAAACATCTTTACAAAAGCAGCAAAAGTCAAAAAAAGACCAAACTGCAATACTTAGTTTTGAAAAGGAGAAAAGCTTGTTAGAAAGAAGAAAAAGTGGGCAACTAAAAGAGTTGAGCTGGAGACTGAAGGATACTGTATGTGGCGGAGAAAGACAAAAATTGAGAAGAGGCATCTGGCATTGCTAAGTAGCTGGTGTCGGGGCCTCGACTGCACCACAAGACTCTAATTGCCCCGAGGAATTGTGTTGGCACCCACAGGGCGGCCCCTGTGAGGAGGGGCCGGGGCCGCCCCGGGCCGGACACAGCCGGTTCCAGCCGGCTCCAGCGGCCCCAGCGCAGGGCCCAGCTGAGCCCCTCAGCCACGGGCGGGCGCCTCGGGGAAAGCCGGGGTGAGAAAGGGCAAAACGCTGCCCGGCAGCCGGGGCTGAGGGACACGCTGTGAGAAACAGCCCTGCCCGCCCCGAGGGGAGAGCGGGAGGAGGGGAGGAGGGGCTCCAGGCGCCCCCCAGAGATTCCCCTGCGGCCCCGGGAGAGACCCCGCTGGGGCAGGGGTTTCCCTGCAGCCCGTGGGAAGGCCCCACGCTGGGGCAGGGAAAGCGTGAGGAGGCAGGAGCAGCAGAGAGGAGCTGCTATGGGCTGACCACAGCCCCCTATTCCCCATCCTTTTACGCCACTCAGCAGAGGGCGAAGAGGTAGAGGAGTTGGGGATGAAGGAGTGAAGATGAGCCTGGGAAAACCAGAGTGGGGTGGATCAGACAAAAGTATTTTAATTTTTTATCTGTCTTTCTCACTACACAAATCTGTTTTAAGGGGCAATAAATTAAATTAATTTTCCCCACTTAGAGTCTACTTTGCCCATGACAGTAAATGGAAAGTGAGTTTCCTGTCTTTATCTTGACCTATGAGCTTTTCCATCTTATTTTCTCCCCGTGTCCTGTCGAGGAGGCAGAGTGAGAGACTGGCAGTTTGGCCCTTAGCGAAGGTTAACCAACCACACCTGAGCATCGTCACCTGGGCCCCTCCAGCACATTAGGCTGGAAGCTCCATTTAAGCTCATGCAGGGCCTTCAGTCTTTGCCTGAACTATGTTGTGGTTGTTCCCATTTGTAGTCCTAATCCCTAAAGGGGCCTTAGGGCCCTAACCCCAACCTATATTGTGGTCTTGCTTTCAGTTCTGTCTCTAGCCCTTTCTCCTACAGTGCTGACTGGACTCCCTGGATGGATTCTGGACCTGCTTTATCATCTTGACTGCCTGGGACGGTCGATGGAGCCTGCTATCCGCACCTTGCTTGAGTACTGTGGGACTGTGCCCTGGTCAGTAAGGGCACTGCCCCCCTGCCTTTGCTGGGATCATCCTTCTTTCCTGCTCATCCTCCCTCACCAGGCAGCCATACTCGTACAGCCCCCTGACACTGGGTGAGTTAAATTACTGAGAGTGCATCATTCACTAAGTTGGATTTTTGTCCAAATGAGGACAACAACCATATGTTTTTGCAAACTTTATGTAAAAAAGCCCCAAAGCGAGTTTGAGGGCAAAACCGGAAAGGCAACAAAAAAAATACTAGGTGTTTTTTAAATACCTTATTAGTAGTGGGCTTGGCAGGTGATCTGTAGGGCCAATAGATGATCAGGATATAAAAGCATATGAAAGTAAAGCCATAGCATAAAACTAAATGCCCTTTTTGCATTCATGTACACTTAAGAAGTCTGAGGGATATGGTCACATCTCCAATGTGATTCATGAGATTTGTCTTATATGAAGTGTTGGTAGTGATAAAGTGAACATAAGAAATTAGTAGGTGTAACCTTATAGCCCAATAAATACAGTATTACCCTTGCTAGTAACAGACCAGAGACACCACATTAACTCTGCAGAGCCTCAGCACTAGCACTTGACAGGCTTGCTTTTTCTGAGCTTCCCTTGGCCTAGAGCTCTATTTTACCTTGTTTACCTGTAATGGCAATTGTTTAACAAACAAGTGAGTATTTCTTAATTTGTTTCATGTAATTTTGTATGATTTTAGCTTTGTATGATTGTGTGCTGTAATGCTATTTTTATAATATGTAATAATTTCTATAAGTAATAGTAATGATAAGTACTTTTTCTGTGTAGAATGGGTTATATATGACGGTAGAATAAAAATACAGCTTAGAGAGGCACAGATGTGGGCTGATAGCAGAAGCTTTGGAACTGTGGGCACATGATGAAACCAGAGGTCCAGGGCTATGAGCAAATGATCAGTAGTCAATTACTGGTTGCTAAAGGAATGCAACATTGATCTGGGAAAACTGTTTTAGAGATAACAAAGAGAACAAAGAATAAGTATTTAACATATGTAAAACATGCCATATACATTAAATCCAGATATAACATGGAACTGCAGACCAGTGAAGGGAAAAAAAGGTACAGTACATGTTTGAGTGTGTGGAGAAGAAAAAAAAAAGCCATGATGGATCATAAGATGAGGAAGAAGTAATACTCACTGTCAACATCATAAATCTCCCAGCTGTTACAAGGAAAAAAACTGCTCAGATCACCTAGTTTAATCTTAAACTGGGATCAAAGAAATTCATAAACTTATTACTGACTTGTATTAACCAGTTACCATTAATTTATCCATTTGGGATTAATATCTGTTGTACAACAGATAAGCCAGAATACTAAGCATTTTTGTTAATAATTGTTAATAAACATAAATCTTTCTACAACTGAACCCCCAAAATTCTGACCACATGCACTCCTCCCATGGGACATGTGGAGTACAGGCTGGGTGCTGGCTGCTCGTGGCCTCCCATGGAGAGGTTGTGCTATTTAGCATAGCCAGAGGTTATAGGGCCAGCAGGATGAGTATTGCCGTTTCTACTCTAAGGAATCTTCCTCTCCTTTGTTACAAATTTTTGTTTCTTCTATGTTTCTCAGGTGAACTCTTCATTTGTTTCCAAAGTATGTTTGAAATTCCCTAGATACTGTTTAATTTGGCTGATGTTTGTTTGTCTTCCTCTTTAACACCATCAGAGGCTGATGGTTCTCAGCCGTGGCATTTAATATGATCAGTTTTGGGCAAGCACCCTCCCAACAGCTTTGGGCAATCAATCTGCATGCACATACTGTGTACACTCATTCTGATCCTACCCATGTTGTTATTCAGTGCATTTGCTGAGGGTGGGCTGTGTGAGCACACCTGTGAAGAAGTTAGGATACCGACAACTTACCATAATAATACCCACATCTCTTCTTGAGGAGCATAAGGCTGGTGATCATAACATAGAGAAAGGGGTAGATACAGTGAAACCTGCTGTAAAGGAGCTTTCTAGTCTTATTGTTGAGAACTAACAATACTTGGAGAGTTTGGAGAATTACTTGTAAAGAGAATAATAACTCTTTGAACAGATTGTTGATAGTTTAATTAGAGTATCAATACATTTGTGGCTTTGCATGTAAGGTGTGCTGCTTTATCTCACATAGATTGTATGAGGTGTTTGATATGGTACCTCCACCCGTAAGTGTAATCTGGATGCATCATAGGACCAAAAGCACTTTAAAACACTTTGACCCAAGTATTTAAAAAAAAAAAAAGGGGGAACAAAATAGTTGAACTGCTGTCTATGATATATGTAACATCTCCCTTGAAACTAGTTCACTTCCAGAAGACTGAACAGTAGAAAAAGTGATGCTAATTTTCACAGAGGATTCCAAGGGAGATTAGTCAAACAGATAAATGCACAGAGGAAATTAAATGAAAAAGGTACCATCCTAAGCAGCCACGGAGCATCTGTGAGTTTTGGGTGCTGATAGGTAACTTCAATAAAAATGATGGTTTGACAACTTTATAACAGTCTTATTATGTAAATATTGGATTAGAATTTTTTTTCATACTTTGTTTTTGTCTCAGTACAAGTGCATCTTAACCTCTTAAATGCTATTCTCCAGTGTGTGTGTGTGTGTGGGGGGGGGGGGGGAATAAATCACTAGGTCTTTCATTTCATATTCCATATTTCATTCCATTCGGACACAAAAATGATCAGAGGGATGAAACACCTCTGCTATGAAGAAAGGCTGAGAGAGTTTGGATGCAATAGATGATTAACAACATAAAGTAGTTGCACATGAAGTAGGATGTTGTTTTGTACTGCAGAAGCTGAGGTGGTGTGTGTTTTGTTTTGTTTGTTTTTTTTTTTTTTTCCTCTTTAGATGTCCTAGCAGCACAGAGTATTCTATGGAAAGTTGATATTGTGTATGAGGGACTGGATAGTAATATCTCATGAGGGAAGGAAAAAATACTGTTGCTTTTTCAATTTTTATTTGTACAGTAACTTCTACCTACTTGAACAACTAGAATTAAATACCACTTGAAATAGACTGTGCAGATTTTCACAGTGCTATTCTAATTTATTTAATGATCTATGGTTAAAGGGGAAAAAAAATCCAGACAATTTATCCACTGCTAGCACAAAAAGTAGTTTGGTAAAAGAAAACTAGTTTGAATAACAAAGGATCGGTTTATTTTTACATTTGTAAATGTTTAGATTTGTACTGTTTGGAATCTAAAGTACTTGTTTAAACACAAATTCCTATACAGATTCTATCACTTTCACAGAATTAACCCTGAACTTTACAGAGTTCATGGAGTCTGCAATTCCCTAGATGATTCAAATGTCTTCCGAACTGTATTGTGAAGGTCTGTATGTGCATATTCCCCATGCAGTGTGAAGAGTGGAGGAGAAGTGTATGTTAATAAAGTTTTACACTGTGTTAAAATGGCTTACAGGCATGTCAACAAAAGGTTATACAAGCATTCCTTCACAAATCTGAAGAAACATGGCAAGAATACCATGTTTTAGGAAGAGGTCCATGGTATGGAGTCTTCTGTGGGACTCCTCTGAGAATGAGAATTATTGCACAGGTGTAAGGCTTCTGGTAGCATTAAGATGGCTCCATAAGCAGGTGCTTTATTATGTTGATATGTGATTGGTTGTTTGAATTAATGCATGGAGAGGAGCAAAATTGTTCATTATCACAGTCTGTACCATTATCTGTTCAAAGTCTGTATAATGCTTTAGTGAAAGCTTTGAGAATTTCTTAGTCTATGTTAGAAAATTGGTTTACTTGGGGTTTGTTTCAAAAGCTGTAATTTAGCCTTTAGTAAACAGCTGAACCAGTGCTCTGTCCTTGCATAGTTCCAGTTTGAACTCTCAGCCTTCACTAAATTGTTTTTAAATACTAAAGGAAACAACTTTTAGGTGTAGCATTATTATTATTTGGGATTTTGGACTAAGGCATTTTATGTTGCATTATATATTTAAACAGCTAAACTTTGAATGATTTCATAAATGTTTGTTAGGGTCAGCTTGCCCACTGCTTTGTTAGTTACGAATGGTTACTATAGGGCATTAGAGTCTTCTATGCACCTAAATGGAGCTAGAGTTTTGTAAGAGAAATAACATTTATAAAATTCATGATTCGGGTAAGCAGCAAGAAATCACAAATGAAGCCTGTAATATCCTGATAGACTTATATGCTTGTTGTGCTTCTGTAAAACCAGATGTGGAAAATGGTCAGGGGAATATATAAGTAATCATTTGCATGCTTTTTGCTGTGGTTATGTGCAGGTGAGATTGGCAGTCGCCACCCCTGGTGCTGCAGGGCGGCAGGGGGATTTTTCTGCCGCCTCCGAAATTTAATTCTAATATGTGGTCTTGTTTATCATTTACTTCTATTAGACAAATTAGGCATTTAGGGTTAATACTGACAATGTATATCGCCAATGCATGGCTGGTGAACTTGCAGTGAATTCATTCACAGGATATACTGACCATATTTTTTTCACATAGAATCCTTGTAATGAGGCTGTATAACTTAATTCCCAAATTTCATTACTATTCACTGTTTAGTTAACACACATGGATTCTCACCCCTTTTCAGTGCATGAATGAAACAACATTGAATCTACCTCCTAATGTGAATTTGTGTATTACTGTAGCTGTAAATAATAGCCAGGTCTTCTTAGTTCTTGAATAAATACCAAGAAATCACTTAACTCCCAGAAGATCAGACCAGTATCCATAGTCATGTCTCTCTGGTATGTGGATAACTATGATATTTTCTTGAAGTTAATTCTGTTTAATGATTTAAGTATTCTTTGTGTCTCCATGAGTTCAGCTGTCGCTTAACAAATATTTTTCAAATACAGTGTTAGATATTTATACTGTTGCAACAGTGTGCACTATGAACAACTATGTTTAAAAATCCAAATCAAACTCTATGCTGCTCTGCAGCAGTATTCATGAACAAATTCCAGTCTTTCAAGCTGAAATCTTCCAAATCAGTATCGCACAATACTATGGCACATCGTAAATATCTCATAGAGAAGATGTTGTGCTTTATAAACTTATTTTTGCAAGTCATTTGAAAATTAAATATTTAGACAGGGACCTAGGTCTTGGTATTTTCCCAGGAGTAAATTGCTATTTTCTCTAGCATGGAATAAAGTCCTAAGCATTTTTTTGAGTACCTCTTCCCTCTGCCTATTTTTTCTCCGCTGTAGATTTTGGGGGATTAGAGTGGTTGGGAACAAAATGTTTCTTTTGAATTATTTTTTGGTATATTTCTGTGTTTTCAAGTTTGGTGATAGCATTAATAGGTGTTAGTTGTAGAATACTCTTTTATGTTTATTGGGAGCTATACATAATGTATTTGTGCCTATAAGTTGTTCATAGCATTTCAACATATTTATCTATAGATTCAAATGTATTCCTATGATAATTATTGATCGTATTATACATTCAAAGAGTTTGGATTTCATTTTTTACATATCCCTTGAAATTTTTAACAATTAAACTGGTAAACACTTACACTACCCATTGTGGAAAGCTATGATTTTAAAAGGCTTCTGCATGACAGTACTATTAGATGGAGCTGAATGTAACTTTTTAGGAACAAAAATGCTTTTAAAATTAGACATTCACTGACTCAGTGTCTTGGGAATATTTCTCAGGTGCAGGATGGGATCTGAGAGAGTGAGCTACTTGCAACTTCAGAGAATTCCAAAAAAGCCTGAAAATCAGTGAACAATTCCACAGGAAACATTTAAAAAGAAATTTGCACCCAGATTATATAGTTAATAGAGTCCTTATGTGTTTGGGACTTTGGTTTTGATCTCAACCTTGTGTGACAACTGATTGGCCAGTTGCAGTTGACTCCAGCAGAACTGTGACATTATACTGAATTCATCACCTTTTACAGCCCATCTCAAGATGAGTGGAGTAACAGGCTGCTCTGCCTGGGGTTCAGCAGCCAGTCTCTACCACTATTAGAAATGAGTGCCTACTAAGCGGGTCCGATCTCGGTCTGTTCCTGTGGTGCACAAGGATTTGGGAGGTTAGACTGCTAGTCTCTGAACAGAAATGGTGGTGGCAGTGTTCATCTGCATGTGATAAGGCATTTAGAAGAAAAAGCAGCCAATACCAGTTGTGTCTACGCAGATAAACTTTTAAAGCAAAAGGGAGTGCTAATGATACACTATGTACTGTCCAGATTAAATATATTGTGGGGTTTTTTTTCTGTCTGGTTGAGTAGGAGATATCTCTGCCTTTCCTGTTTTCCATGGTGGTATAAAATCATGCAGACTGCAAAGCTTACTCCTTAAATGAGATGTTGCTGTAAATGTTATTCAGTAAATTTCCCTGAAAAATTATGGAATTAGCACTTATAAGTGGCACCTACAAAAGACCAAAAAAAAAGTCATTTAAAAGCTTTAGCAGGAAAGAATAAAATATAAGTTATTTTAAAGAAATGATAAAAGTTTTTGTGAGCTTTTTGTGTGTGGGTATAAATGTAGACTATTTGGAGGAAACAAATAGAATGCACTTGGAGAAAATTGGCGATGTGGGATATGCAATATTAATAGTTATCCAAGAGCACTTTATGATGACTGCTTTTGGATAATTCATTGCAAAAACTGTGTCAGTAGTGCTGTGAGCTCATGCATTAAGTACTAAAAGCTTTATAGTTACGGCAAGGATAAATTCCCATATGTGAAAATGATCAGTGAAGGAAGAATTACTTTGCATTACTGAAAGAAAGTTAAGATACCAAACATAACATTTCAAAAGCATCTCTCTCAGTTTCAGCTTACAAGTTCTAGCTCTGGTAGTCAATGGTATCACAAGTCTCAACTTGCTTTATAAACTTACTGTTGGATACCTACCCTGTACTTCTTCTGTCTGCAGTACCTGATAAAAAATTAGTACTTTTTCTGAAAGAAGTATTTTTGATTCAGGGAATCATTGAATCACTGACCTAGTGATCTCTCAAAATTTTGGAGGAGTTTTTAATTGTCCTTAATTTGTAACATTTAAGAACTAGAGATTCAAGCATCCTGATAAAGAAACAGGCCAAGTCTTACCAGGTATTACCTATTGAGTTGTAGAGCTAATCGATGCAGATCAGTCCCACAATTCATCTCTCAACACTAGTTGGACAATTGGAGGACTAATTGTGTGAGTTCATCATTAGGAAGTCACAATGACAATAACTTTTCACACCCAGTTTATTTATCAGAACCTGCCTTATCATCACTGTACTGGAGAGGGGCTAGAAAAACATCAGGTTTCCTCTGTCTGAGGATCCTTAGGCATGTGCTCACAGGTTATTCACTTGCATCTGATGGAACCTGGTAAATCTGAGTGCCTTGCCCATAATCTAAGGAAGTTTAGAAATATAAATTATAAAATTGTTTATAAGGAAATCTTTGTTATTGGAGGACCAAGAGCCAGGACTTTAAGGACACTGAGGTATCGATGGCTAGAAACCAGAAAAGGTAAAACTTCTCTGGAAAGGCCCCAATGCATAAATTTCTGAGACTTCCTCATACTTACGTTTATATGTTAAGTTTTCCAGACCTTTCAAAGTGTGATCCCTCTTCTTTCAATGTTAAGACAACCATAACTATTCAACACAGCGTTCATGTTAGTTGTTTCCGAGGAATAGAGAAGTAACTTTTTTCCTGATTGGACTTTTCTATTTTTAATGCTTATCTGTGTGGTCTTATTAACCTTACAAAAATCTCTTACTGAAAAAAAAAAATAAATAATGTATGTGCTGACAGAACTCTGTTTTGTAGTTTTCCAAGACATTGTCTTTTATTGATTCTGCTCCGATGTCTTGACTTGTGCTGTCTGATTTCTGGTTCTTCCCAATAGCTCTGTTTTGCAGTATTTAGAATCAAGCACTTCTTTTCTCCTTTGAAGAAGCTGGGTGTTTTCTGTGGGTTTACCTTATTTAATAATAACAAGAAGTAACAAGGAGCATCTTAATGGAAAAGAGTTGCCTTGTTCCCATATTATGTCATTGTATACATGTATGTTGCCTTGTAGCTGAGTTCCAACTGATGTCAAAGCTACTCCTGTCCTATGGTTTCTTGTTTAGAATTTTTCCCACAGTGTTTATAAAAGTAGGGTAATTATACTCATGAACTGTGGTGATTACATAGTCTTACTTTAAAATTTGGTTTAAGTTCCCTGATAAGTGTTTGAGACAACATTTTAAGACTCCTGTTCTATAATTTAGTAGGTCCCCAAAACGATCCAAGTCTGTTCCTCCTTTCTCCCTTTCAGAATATTCCTTTGACACTCTTAGTATCTCTTAGTATCACAGATCTACTTGGCTGTAGATAGAAGTTCAATTTTCTGCAAAACATTCCAATTCAGAGTAATCTTGAGTTGTTTCATTATCTGTAATTATTATGATTCATGTCCTCTGTCATTTTTCCTCTATCCTCCATGTTTATGTCCACTAATAATAGTATTTCTGTAAAATTAGAACAATAATTAAGAGCCAGTATGTAACTTTTCCCACATAGTTCTGTGCTAATTTTAGGCTATTGAATTAGAGTTTCTTTGAGCATCTACAGAGTCATAACGCAAAACTGTGGTTGTTCTACTACTGCTTTATTTTTTAATAGTGCCAACATTATTTCTTATTTTATTTCTGAAATTTGCCTACTTAAAAAGGAAAAGACAAGTTATTGCCTGTTTATCTTATTTTTTATTTCTTGACACTTATTTTCTGTCTTCATAGTCTCCTACTTGACAGTAAAACATTTTTCAATAAAATCTGTGTCAAACTAGATATGTAACTAATTATTCTTGTTATAGAATGTTAGACAACTGCCAAAGAAAAAGTCGTCTATTATGGAATTACCTTGTTTTCCATTTACATCTTTCTCCTTCCTGCTGTTATTAAACACTGTGTATGATATGGTCATAGCTGTGTTCAGTATGATTAAATTTTTATTTTCATAGCCTTTATTGCAAGTTCAGGCGTCACACTAACTTTCAGCTCAAAAGAAATGAGAGTTTCTGTTACATTCAGAGTAGTATTATAGTTAGAATTAATATAGTTAACAGAGATTGTTCCCTGGAAAGGTCTCAAAGTGTCTTTCACTGTGGACTGTTTCTATAGCATCTTTCCATACGCCTTTAGATCTTCAGGCTTTCCTGACTCCTCTTTCTTAAAAAACAAACAAACAGCTTTTATCAAAAAGCTGAGCACTTCATAGCTCTGTTTCCTTGAAACTAATTCTGATCGCATTGTTCAGGCTTCTCCCTGGTTTAAATTGTATCTTGCCTCTCTGTTTCTGTGGTTTTATGAGTAGCTAGCTGGTAAACTGTCTTTCTTCTCCTTTTGTGTGGTAACTTCTTATTCCAGTACCATGAATATTTTCTATACTGCATACATATGCCATGGATGGAAGGAATCGGGGTGCCTTAAAAGTGGAATGTTTGTGTTGAAGTCCTTCATTAGACGGGTCAGCTGGTTTCAGTCAGAACAGCGTTCCACATCTCTCACTGACTGTTGAAATCCTATATCTTGGTCTTTCTGCTACAATGTTAATTACTGTCATCTGCCACTCTAGCCTGGAATACTGTGGACTTTACTGTTGCTAGCCTTCTGCTTCTGCCATCTGTATTGTTTGTCAGGGTATACAACCTGCACGAGTCCTGCCTTTACATTGTGCTTTGATATTATATAAAAAGCTGCTGACTTTTTTTGTTGCTGCTGTTATACAAATCTGACAAGGAACCACATCTGCATTTTCCTAGCAAGCTGTAATTTTTTTGCTTCTGAGACCTTGGCGGGGCGGGGAGAGGCAGGACAGGAAACAAAAACTATTTTGCTTTGTTTTTTTAAAGGATGTTTACATCTGTATCAATGTGTATATTGTGCCTATTTCTCTGCCATCTAAGTGAATACATGTGAAAATACATCTCCTTTTCACTAGCCTGTTCAGATGTGTTTTTTCTCCACTTATTATTTGTGATGCAGATTATTCTCCCCCAAGCATATTCCAGGCAAATCTTTCTCTTGAGCTTCTGGTATTTCTCATTCAACATATTCAAATTCAAAACTCCTTATAAGAACTTTGCATTTTCCTTGGACCAGAGAGCAAACTTTTTCCCATCTAAAAGATCTATGCCACTTTTGGGTTTTTACTTGTGTCCCTATAGCCTGTCATTCCTCTTCTATTGAAACAACTAATACTCACTTTAAATTTAATTCAATGCTTGCTATTATAGCATTGGGACTCTAGGATTTTGTTGGTAGCTCCTCTACCTACCACAGTACTACCTAATTTAACTTTTATAACTTCATTTTTACTTTATGAAATGCTACCTATGCCTACTCCTGACAAGAGAAAACAATTCATCTTTGAGGAAAAATATATAAATCTGTTTGAGACAAGGTTGGAAACTATCTGGGATTAATTTTAAGAATATAATTGTTTCTGCCTTCAATTCTGCATTAAAGTTGGCAGCAATGCAGAGAATTACATTAAAGGAGACTGGAAAACTTAAGAAGAACTTCAAATAGAAATAGGTCAGGAATTGGTTGGATGAGTTACCTCTCTTCAACTGGGTATCAGAAAAGATTTAATGTGCCAGAAGCCTAACAAAAGGGGAGAGGTATGGCTGAGTAAGGAAACGCTTTCATTGGAAAAAATGCTGACAGACTAGGTACTTACACTTACGAGGAATATAATCTCAAATAGTGCAGTTTGTTTCTCCCCATCTCAGAGGTAGGGCATAAATCAGATGTGTCCGAAGTAAAGATAAAGAATGCATACTTAGGAAATATGCACACAAGACACTAAACCTACTCCTGTAAGTTATGTCTATCTTCTATCTTGTCTTGCATTCTTCTTACATCTTTTTGGAAAAGAAAAACCCACATATGACTAGTTCTCAAAGGTCTCACTGCGGACACCTACTGGCCCTTTAGGTCATCGTTGGCGCTACTGAGTTAGTTTGGGCTGATTTGCTGAAGGTTCCATCCTGGTGTTGACCTGAGAGTCGGGGGAAGCATGGAATTTCCCTTTGTAAGAAAGTAAAGCCTGAAATTGACAGTCGAGGTGTTCATTCGGTGAAAACTTGAGAAAGAACGGTGCTATAACTAGACTGGTGGCTGTGGCTCTTGTATCCTATCATGTAGTTGAGTGTTTTGTTGTATAAGTTATGAAAGTTCTGTTCTGTGTAAATTTGTGCTATGTCTGGCAAAAACTTCACATTTAGAAAAGCAGTACAGCCTGCACAAATGAATTATTAACTCTGATTTTAAACGTTTCTGAATGGACGCGCTAGAATAGGTGGGATGAACTTGCTTCTTTTCTATTCCATTCAATAATTTTTTACTGGCATGACAAGTTTTAAGATCTGGCAAGCTGAGTGTAGTATGACCCTCCTTTGAATGGAATTTTTAATCATGCTTAGAGTTATCCTCAAGGGTGACAGAAGCAGCTTCCCATATAATTAATATTAGCTCATCTATAGCATGTATCTTCAGTATCTTTGATTCATGTTTTAACCATTAGACCAGATCTCTATTCAGTATAGGCCAATCCAGCCTTCCCCCCTGACCCCCCTTCTTTTTTTCTCCAGTGGAAACTACTCTGAGAGCAGTTCTGATCTGCCAGCCCGTGGAGGCCCTCACTCAGAGGCAAATCCTGGCACTCGGATATGTCATTGACTGTAGGCTGAATGCTTTGCAAGTGTGTGGCCTTTAAAAGGAAAATCAAGAAGGCAGATGTTCAGTAAAAGATGTGTAGCACAGTTACTATTGTTATAAGAAAGATTCTGCATTTTCTGCTGAAGCCCTGAACCTGATAACACTGAACTGGGTTATCAGGACAAGTTTATATAACCCTACCAAACTTCAACACATAAAGCACTTGATTTTGGCCTCCCTCACAGGATTTCTTGGGGGAGGGGGGGGGGTGGGGTGTCAAAACAACCAAACACTCTGTCATGACTGTAGATAAGAAAAAGCTTTTATTGTTGGAGAATCAGGTGTTCACTGCATAGCATCAGGTGCTGGGCCCCACTCACCCCTACAGTGTAAAGCATGTTAAAGGACTCTTCCCCTTCATCCTCTAACTTTTTATGTGTTGAACACTGTTAATAGCTCTCTGAAGAAAGCACATCAGACTAATCATGGACCTCATTCCCAGAGGCTGTTGAGGTCACAGAAAAAATGTTCACTTACCTCCATAGGCATTAGGCTGGGCCCAGCAGTTAGTTTCTTGAACCCTTAAAGGGTATGTATGTCAGACATTTGTGAAGAAATAATTTTCTGCTGAAGTGTCCACAAAGTACTCTAGTTTTTACTATTGGCAACTGTGGTATCTGTGAAATGCCTGTCATCAGGGGATGACATCCTCAGTATCAACAGAAGGCGGAAATTTTTTTTCACTTTGGAAACATTTCAGGTCAACAGAAAGCCTAGACTACACAAAAGCAGAGAGAAGGCAATGGTGACATTTGTGTATCACACAAAAGGCAAATAAAATACATCAATGAACACTCCTTAAATTTGTTGCAGTGTTTCAGCTACAGTGAACCAATAATGCAGTACAGTAGGAAATACAATCGTATGTGTTGCTGTGAATATATGCTTTATTATTCCCCTTATGTTACACCCTTGGGCTTATTTTATGTTCAGAAGTTTTCAGTAAAGACATTACTTAAATTTCAACTCTTAAGCTATAATGTCACTTACCTTCTGTCCAATAAATCTGAGTTAATCATGGGATAAACTCTGCATCTCTTGCCTGAGATTACTAATAATATCTCTTCCTTAAAATGCTGCTGGAGTGGTTAAAGAATCTGATTGTTTGAATTATTCTGCACGTGAACTGCTGCAAGAACGAAAGTTGCTGGTTTTCAAGCGTTGGTGCTCTCAAACAGATAATGAGATGGCTTCTTGAAGCTAGGGATTACAAGGCACAGAATTGTCAGCAATCATTAACTGGAAGTGAGTTTATATTCTCCAACTGAAGAAAATCAAAACAGGCGATATATCTCTTATGCATCATTAAATTGACCTCTGGGGATGTATGGCACTGGTGCATATTTTCTGAAGTGTACTTGTTATAAGAGAAACTTGTTCTAGCATACACAATATTGGTCTATATCTCTCTTTGCCTCTTACGATTTCCATTTTCTACCCCTTTGATATGGGAATATTTTGCTGCAATGTAAGTTACAGTAGAGAGGAGACAAAGAAAGGAAGTTTGGTGACAAAAAGTTCCTAACAAAATTAAGTTGTTATCTTTACAGGTAATCCGTGTGCAAGAACATAAAGAGCCATACAAATGTGTCAAATAATGACTTTTTTTTTGACATGGAACCATTTGAAGGTTTCTATTTGGGTTAATCTTTATGATATGAGGAAAAGGACAAGCAGTAAATTAATTCTGGAGAGAAAGTAAAGCAAAAAGGGAATGAAAGAAATGTATTTGAATGCCATAGCTGAGAATTTGATCATCTTAATTTTTTCACTGATTTTAGGTTTGTTTGGTTTTTTTAGGTTAGGGAGTTCTAGTCATGCACCCTAGTGTAATGGTGTTATCAATATTCCCTTGCTAAATTTATCATACTTATCTCATATTCTGACTGAGGGTGGTTGAACACTGGCATAGGATGCCCAGAGAGTTGTGGAACCTCCATCATTGGAGGTATTCAAAACCTGACTGGATGTGGTCCTGGGCAAAATCCTCTAGCTGACCATGCTTGAGCAGTTCAGTTGCAGTAGATGATCTCAAGAGGTCTCTTCTGATCTGAACTATTCTGTAATTCTGCAACTTTAAACCAGACTAATGTTGCCGCTATTAAAGTGGTAAGGGGCTGTTGATGAGCGTGGAATCTCCACAAGTTCAACTGAATGCTTGTGAATGGGTGGATGGACTGTATGAAGTGAAATAAATGTGTCAAATGAATAATATGGCAGATAGATAGGGTCTTTGTTTTTGTTTATGGTGTCTCCTCCCCCTCCATCCCCTTCCCCTGCTGCTAACTACATGATTTGTTTAAACCTGTCATGGGGAAAAAAAGGAGTTTTCCTATTTCTTAAAGTGTCCCAGGTCATGTAGAACCCTTTGGAGGAAAGGGAAATGCAGCCACCTTGGGAGGCCCATTTAGTCCAAGGATGCTTCTGTTAGCTTCCTGTCCTGCCTTGGAATGACACAATAAGCAGGGGAGAGTGTTGGTTTTAATCTGTTCCAGCAGATTGTAGTTTTTCCAATCCAGGAAACTAATCTTGTCCTAAAAGCATTTTAATGCTGTGCTGCTTCAGCACCTGGAAATCCTCCTGGTTTGCCTGCTTTAAGAAAAAGTCGGAGACAACTTCACCTTTGTAGTCTTGCTGAGCTAGGTTTCCTCCACAAGCATAGTGAGTAGGAATGCCAAAAGAGAGCCTCGATCCTAAAATAAAGAGGAAATATTTTCCTTTAATAGCTCACACTGGTGGGAGAAACTATTTATTACTTTTCTGTGAAATATGTTACTACGTGAGGAGGAACAATATGCTGGTGTTCTCAACTAAGCTGGCCTTGTTAAGATTTGAATGAACAAAATGTGCTAGTGTTCAGTCAGAAAGATTAATTTAGACTAAATCATAATGCTCAAGGAACTTCAATTTGTTAAGTGATGCATAATCGACTTTTATGATGATTACTCTTAAATGGATGCATTTATACCAATTTTCTCTCTAACTTTGAGGTTGACTGAGTTGTTGCAACATCTGGATTCTGTGATAAATGAAGGAAATCTTCATTTTTTCTTATTATATCCCATTATGTCAGAGAGCTCCCACGTGGCATCATTTGGGTATATTTTTTCTCTTATTCCTTTATTGCCATCCATATGTAATATTTTCCTATATTCTTTTCAAATACCTCTGAATAGCTTATCCTTGTCAAACATAAGTCCCTAGCACTATCTGTGAGCTCTTTGACTGAAGCAAAGTTTCATACAAACTGTGAAGTGTCCTATGCTGCTGCTGAAACTTTAGCCCAAATAGAATCATGGAATCATTTAGGTGGGAAAAGGCCCTTAAGATCGTTGAGTCCAACCGTTAACCTAATACTACAAAGTCCACCACTAAACCATGGCCTGAAGCACCACTTCTGCACATCTTTTAAATACCTCCAGGGGTGGTGACTCAACCACTTCCCTGGGCAGCCTGTTCCAATGCCTGACAAACCTTTCGGTGAAGAAATTTTTCCTAATATCTGATCTAAACCTCCCCTGGCACAACTTGAGGCCATTTCCTCTTCTCCTATCATTTTACTTGGGAGAAGAGACTGACACCCACCTTACTCCAACCTCCTTTCAGGTAGTTGCAGAGAGCAATAAGGTCTCCCCTCAGCCTCCTTTTCTCCAAGCTAAACAACCCCAGTTCCCTCAGCCGCTCTTCACAGGACTTGTGCTCTAGACCCTTCACCAGCTTCATTGCCCTTCTCTGGACACGCTCCAGCACTTCAATGTCTTTCTTGTAGTGAGGGGTCCAAAACTGAAGAATGATATTCAAGGTGTGGCCTCACCAGTGCTGAGTATAGGGGGACTATTATTTCCCTGGTCCTGCTGGCCCCACTATTTCTGATACAGGCCAGGATGCCGTTGGCCTTCTTGGCCACCTGGGCACATTGTTGGCTCGTATTCATCCGGCTGTTGACCACCCCCCCCCAGGTCCTTTTCTGCCAGGCAGCTTTCCAGCCACTCCTCCCCAGGCCTGTAGTGTTGCCTGGGGTTGTCGTGATCCAAGTGCGGGACCCGGCACTTGGCCTTGTTGAACCTCATACAATTGGCCTCATCCCATCGATCCAGCCTTTCCAGATCCCTCTGTAGACCCTTCCTACCCTCAAGCAGATCAACACTCCCTTCCAACTTGGTGTCATCTGCAAACTTACTGAGGGTGCACTCGATCCCCTTGTCCAGATTGTTGATAAAGATATTAAACAGGACTGGCCTCAATACTGAGCCCTGGAGAATACCACTTGTGACCGGCCACCAACTGGATTTAACTCCATTCACCACAGCTCTTTGGGCATGGTCATCCAGACAGCTTTTTACCCAGTGACCAGTACACCCATCCAAGCTATGAGCAGCCAATTTCTCCAGGAGAATGAGATGAGACAGGAGATTTTAATTTTTCTTTTCATGTTGTTTCATATGATAGAAACATTATTTGTTCTTTTAAATGTAACATCAGTGTCCCAGTTCACCACCAATTAGTTACATTAATAAATTGAGGTAAAAATTAGGTTTTTGTCTTGCTTATCCTATGATATTGCATATAAAAACTTACTCACTTTAGATGTTGATATTGTGTTGCCATTCCATCCATATCTTTAACGTTTTCCAAAATCTTGTTAATAAATTCTTGTTCCTGCCATGCAGACCTTAGTAAGTCTCATTACATTATCTGCCTTTTAAATATTCCATTTTTTTTCCATATACATTTGCTTTTGCAGTTCCTCAGAACACAGGATACACAACAAAAACCTTCCCATGTTTTTGTTACTTAATTTATTAGGAATCATTGTCTTCTGTTTTATAAACTCCAGTTTTAGGACACAGTGAAAAATGCAAGTCATATTAGTTATCAGTCCTTGGTAGGAATAAGGAGACAAATAGGCTTGGTTTGGTTTTTCCTACCTGATAGAAAGGTTATGAAGAATGGCATAAAAAACTGAATCACAGAATCACAGCAGGGCTGAGGCGGTCATCCGATCCAAACCTCCTGCTTGAACAGGGTCACCTACAGCCAGTTGCCCAGGACCACGTCCAGATGGCTTCTGAATATCTCCAAGGGTGAAGAGTCTTCAGCCTCTCTGGGCAACCTGTGCCAGTGCTCGGTCACCCTCACAGTGAAAAAGTTTTTCCTTATATTCAGGCGAAACCTCCTGTATTGCAGTTTGTGCCCATTGCCTTTGGTCCTGTCACTGGGCACCACTGGAAAGAGCCTGGCTCTGTCCTCTTTGCACCCTCCTGTCAGATATTTATAGACGTTCGTAAGATCCATCCCCAGCATTCTCTTCCGTAAGCTAAACACTCCCAGCAATTTCAGCCTCTCCTCGTAGGAAAGATGTTTGAGAACTGGACCCAGTTCTCTAGATGAGGCCTCGCCAGTGCTGAGCATAGAGGAAGGATCACCTCCCTTGACTTGGTGGCAATACTCTTCCTGATGCAGCAAAGGATACTGTTGGCCTTTTTTGCTATGAGGGTGCACTGCTGGCTCATGTTCAACTTGGTGTCCACCAGGACCACCAAGTCCTTTTCTGCACATCTGCTTTCCAGCCAGTCAGCCTGTAGCGTATAATGGTGTATAATTTTGATAGCAGTTACTGATAACTGCTAAGTGCTCGTTATGCATGTTTTTCAGTTGATATTTTGGCAGCCCTTGGAGAGAAATTCTCAGAGAAGACAATCACTTGCATTTAGTATACTCCATCTGAACTCCACTTCTTTAATATTCAAACTTGGAGTTAAGACGTCTGTTTCTGTGGATGGTTAACTGTGATAAAATGCGCACACATGTAGCTAGAATATACATACTTCATACATAACTAGAGAAAAATAAGAATCATTTAGCAGTCTTTCTTTGATACACATTAGCATTTAGTTACTCTTTATATGTTACAGATTTGGTGAAAACTATACTGTCATAGTAGTATTCTGATGAAAAGTCATGTACCTACTGAAGTGAAAACACTTTGAAAACATGTCAGTTTTGATTACATATTGTTATCAACTTGTATATTGCTAATCTAAAATATATTTTCAAAATGGAATGTTTATTTGACTTTTGATATGAAAATAATAACATTCCAAAGTCGAGAATGAATTTATTTTATTTAATCACAGTGACTGTTCAAAAACTGAGAAATTTCATTTTTAAATTATATGTTAGGATAAGGTAGAACCTGTAGAAATTCTTAAGCTGTTACATTTTGTTCTCACCTACCTCTAGTAAACAAGGGGGTTTTTTTTATACTTTTGGAACTCGTTGTGCATGTTAACATTGCTTTGTGATTAGTTTTTTTTGCCTTAGGGAAAATGCTTGAGCACTGGCTTCGGTAGCTGTAATCAAATGTTTTCTTTCTTTAAACTTTTTTTCATGTGATAGTGTTGCTTAGTGTACGGACCTGGAGAGAATAATTTCAGGTTTTGTGCATTGTAACATTTCCTTCCTTTTAATTCTGATTCCCTTGAAATCTGCTGAAAAGTATTGCTGCAGGAATTTCAAGTGACAAAAAATAAGGATTTTTTCCAAAACCGTAGAGAAGCTAGACTAGTAGTATATTTATCAAATTGTAGGAGATTACCATTTATCCAAGTGACAAGGTACTAAATGTTAAGCTAAGAAAATACCTCTTTCACCAGAGCTTTTTAATAAAGAAAATCTATACCCTCCTATTTCCCCCTCCCAAATTAGTCTGTAACTATTACCTGTTGCAAAATGTTGTGCCTTGTCTTAATCTCTGAGTAGAATAAATAATGTCATTCTTAATGCAGAAGTGTCTGGCACTCCGCAGCAAGATTTTGTCAAATTATGTATGCCCTTGAGTAAAATGCTGGCAGTTACTCCAATAAAGATAAGCTCTGTTTTTTATCAACTGTATGTCAGGCTGGAGTATAACCTTCCATGGGGCTATGGAATTCATTCACTAGACTACGTTTTACATTGAGAGGAACCCAAGGGATCAAATGGATTATGTAGTTGTAAGGGATTTTCTTTTTATTCTAGATTAGTGCTAAACCAGGCTGCTTCAAAAATGTGGAGTACCTCCAAACTGAGAGTATTTGGAAACCCACTAGAAACCTGGAGAGGTGCCTGCTGCTGTTGGGCTGCTTGAACTTACATTAATGGCCCAGGCTGCTGGAAGTGTACAAGCTATGTAAGACTCTTGCGGAAAAAATTAGATTTTTTTTTTTTTTTTTTTTAAAATTAAAACAACCCATGTGCCTTCTCTTACGTCTGCATTAACTGCTTTTGTATTGCAATTCGTTTATTAATTCTAAGTGATACCTGTTCATTTTGACTGTAAGAAGGCAATTTGTAGCCTTAACCATTGAAGTTCTGGTCACAAAAAGACAAAAGTTTCTGCTTATCTGGTCCTTACTACAGCAGAGTCTCCAAAGGATTCCCAAATGGAAAAAAAATGTGGTGTTATATATATATATTTTTTTTTTTTTTTCCTGTAGGAAGAAAGGGCAACTTGGCTTCAATGCCTATGCCTTCAGTATTACAAGAATAAGCGGACAAAGTGCAGTTGGGCATTGAACCTGTCTCATTTGCTAAGTTTAATACACACCTGTGCTCTTGGTATCTTCATGTTGGAGGTAGCTTTGTCATACCCTGCATTTTCTATTCATCCCTTTAAAAAATGGGAGTTTAATTTGGGAAATAGTTTAAGTCAAACCGCACATTGTTCTCCCCATTCTCTTGTTCTTGTTAAGTACTTGACTTCTCTGTAAAGGCAGTAATATGTTCTGCCTAAATTCTATTACAAGTCCTAGAACAAGCCTTTTTCTGTAAGTGCAAAAGCTATTGCTTTCTTTTTGTAAAGGGACTAGTTCTCTTCAGTGTTCACATTTTATAGGCATGAAAGAAAACAAGTTAGAACAGTGACTGTTGGCTTTATGAATACTTTTTTCAGAACAGTGGTTCCATTAAACTATTACCAGGGTAGGGAAGAATGATTCCCCCCCTTCCCCCCCCCCCCCGCAGCTCTTAATTTAATTTCCTAAATTCTAGATAAAATACAAAGAGCTTTCTTAATCTTCAGTGTGAGGTTCTTCAGAGCTACAATAATAGCTTACTCGCTAGAGCATTTGCATAAGATATGAAAACCTAACATCATGTCCTTGGTTTGCTTGACCTGCATCAAAGTTTAGCTTAGTCTTTTTACATGCCTGGTGGTTAGACAAGCCTTCTGTATATCGGTTCTTCTACACTTTATTGTGCTTGGAGGCCTTGATAGGTATTTTTGAAGCTTAAACTGGTGCATTTGTACATGTCTGGCCACATTACAGTCCCTCCTCCCTTTTTATATTTGTTACACTTACCAGTTGGTGAGTGAATTTTGATATACTTCTCCACTGTTCTTGCAGAAAGGTATTGGATGTGTCTCAGTCTGATTGTATCTAATTTAGCTATGTGGCCTCCTAAATAGTCAACGTTAATCTTGTCAGCATGGTAAAAGTCTTCCCTGCTATATGATATAAACTGACAGATCTTCAGCCCCACACATCCTCATCTAGTATGTATTATCTTTTATTCAGAACATTAGAATGTGCTAGGCATTATATAGAACAACAACAAAAAAAGTGTCATTTAATTTTTTCCATATGGCAAATATTTGCTCCTTCTGTGTTTTCTCCGATCTTGGAACAGTATATTAACAAACTGATTTATGATTGTCGTTTAATGATAATCTTTATTTCAGTGAGTCACTTCAAAAGTCCTAGCAAAAGTTAGGAAGCCTAAGACACTGATCATTATAACTTTATAAATCATTAAATTTTATTTTATCCAGTGGAATCACAGATTTAAATGTACCGAAGACCTTTGCCCCACATTATGTTTAATAATGTTCCTCTGTATACTTTCCTTCCCCTGCAGATTTTATGATTTAGATAACTGCAAATCGTTAAGAGGAAAAAAAATTACATTTGCTAGAGATGAGTCATTGGGAGATCAAAGAATTTAAATAATTTGCTCATAACTACAAAGTGTAATGAAAACTTATTTTGAGTACTTCTTCCTTGACTTATTGTCAGTCTCTAATCACTGTGAGTACTTCCAGTGGAACTCAAAGGGCTTGGCTTTCATAATACATGAGAACATGGATTTTTAACATTAATATTAATCATGTCAGCAAAGGTTACAGACAGAATAGATGATGTAAAAGAATAAACAGGGCAAGGGAGTTTGGGGATATACATCCTGACATAACTTAGAAGGATGTCAGAGCAAACCAGCTTTCAGTTCTATTAACAACTCTTAACAAAGTTAATCCTGACTGTGTATTTCCAGCTGCCTGTTCACCCTATGCCAGCTATTTTAATAGAAGATCAGCTGTGTAGTGAGGGCCTGGGAGTCTAAAATTCTTCATATGTTAGTGACCATGGAAGTTAATACCATGAAGTGAGTAAAAAAAATACTTAATATTTAGACCACAGCTCTTTGTCAGGATCACTTTGCCTGTCTTTGAAGTAATATACAAGCTATTAATAAACACTGATATATTCCAGTACAATAATAATAGGTAGATGTGTATGCTGTGGAAATCAGTCTTTCCTCTGTGGGTAATACTGATATGCACTTAATTAAAACTTACAATTGGAAATAAAGGTGGAAAAAAGGCTGGATGAAGATGAAATGTTGAATTTGAAAGCCAGAGTTGAAGGAGAAGTGGAATTTAGTGACAAAGTGGAGATCAAAGCATACGCAAGGCAGAAGTATTTTAACAGATGTTATGATGTACAGCACACAAAGTGAGGTGATACAGTCAAATGGTTTAGCGTATCTGAAATATATATCTGGAAGAAAATGGTTCTTAGAGGTAAGAAGCTTGCAGTCACAGGACCAAGGGTAAATCCATGCATATAAGGAAAGAACTTGAGTTAGCTATGCAGAGGACCTGAAATACTGGATGGTATTTTTGTGGTGTGGTTATATAAGCAAGGTATGAAAATGCAATATGACCTAAAATTTGAGAAATTTAGGAACACAGAGTTTCTGTCTTTGCTTTTCTGATTGAAGGAATGTCTTTTGAGGTTCACTTAGAAATTTGATTCAGCTGTTTTGTAGTCATGAAGTTATGAGTAGTTGCATCAACTGAGGATGTAAAGAAACAGATTGGGCCTTCTGAATTGGCTAATTTTAAGTGTCATTCCTGAAACTCTTCAGAATGGACTCAGATGTTATTGTTCAATATACTAAAAATGAATAAAGTCAAGAATCCAAAATTATAGGATCCTATGAAAATGCTGGCTGCAGCTGGATGAAAATATTACTCTTAAAAGACAAAGTGAAATACAAGTAAATAGAAAGCTGATAAAGCCAGGATTTTTTTCTAGAAGCCTGTATGAAATAAGCAGAAACTACCTGGAAGAAGTAATCAAAACACTCAATTAAATCCAAGGGGAAAGAATTAAAAAAAAAAAAAAATCTTGCCGAAAGCTTCTAAGGTCAGAAACTAGTACTGTGGCTGTATGTGCCCAGCTTTACTTGCAAGTCAAGACACAAATGAATAAATGCAGGTAAGCGCAACTTCTGCAGGTTTGAGTTGACTAGCTTGCATGATGGACAGTCTACTGCAAATGCAAGTGCAAATTACAAATAATTGATAAATGTTGAGCTTTCAGATTTTTCTTCTCTATTCTTTTGTGTATGTGATATTGTGTCCTTGCTAATGAGACAAGGAAAAAAAGCATATATAAACACCTTGTTTACAAAGAAAACAAATGTATGTTTCCATTTGTGGATTTTCATGGAAACCGCCTGGAAAATCATCATTACTATACTCAGAAGCAGCTTTTTTTAGAAAAAAGAAATCTGTACCAGTTTTTCAGACTCATTGATGTAGTCATGACCCTTTCTATGTCAGGCCGATATGTACCTAAAGATAATCAATTTTACATGTTTCAGTCTGATGTTGGAATGCTTTATGACCGTTGAAGTGTCTTTGCGACATGCAGAATGCATCCAACGGAGAGACAAGTGCCATAATAAAGTGTCAGACAAGGAACATGAACTCTTGCCTCTTTCCTAGAAGACCAAACTGCCATTGATAGAAGATGCTAGTAAGCAGGGTTGGCTTTTTTGTGTGTGTGTGTATTGTTGTTGTGGATTTTTTTAATTTTCTTGTTTAGTTATAGTTCAGGTATAGTGCTGGCCCTGGGAATACAATCAGAAATGGTTTAATCTTTCAAAATCTATTCTGTAATGTAATACAGCTCAGTTATGCTTTCCTGAATGATAAATTAAAAACAGTGGAGTTCTAAACGTGCTGAAAGCTCCCCCTGCTGCTGAAGAGTCATTAAGGGATGAGTCATCCCTTTGGATTTAGTCTTTAAAAGAAAAGCCAAGATCAAATGCTGTAAACGAGCTAATGGTCAAAAAGTGTTTATTTAGTGATGACATTTTCAGCTGATGAAAGAAAGAAGCTATTATGTTTGCATTAGAGTTAAATGACTGTAAGAATCATGATATAAGAGAAAATCCATGGTAAGAAAGAACCTATTTCAGTTAAACCAAATGAGGAAAAAAGTTAACTATAAAATCCTTCTTTTAAACTGCACCACTATTTTACATAGGGAGGAATATTCAGGGCATTTATTTGAGTCATATATTAGTTAAGGATATAAATTTACTCTGGTTAAGAACAATTAGCAACCTCTGAAGATTACACCTTTGAGAATTTTGGGTAGTTTATTGTAGCAATACTGTATTCTGTAAGTAAGGTGCAGTGAAATGGCTTAAATGCCTTGATGCTGTGCAAGCGCGGCTCAGCGATAGCTGAAACACTGGTGTGTTACCAGCACGGTTTAGCCACAAATGCAGAGTGTGGCACCGTACAGGGGCTGCTATGAGTTACATTAACTCCGTAACTCCATCCCAGCCAGGCCCAGACTTATTTACAGTGAGACCTCTCAAGCTCCAGGTGTTTGGTTACTTATCCTCCCCTCTTGATTCTGGATTATGAAACCTTACCTGTTGTGACACTTCATCAGATTTCACTGGGAAAGTGTGAAAGTTTAGAGTTTCTAATATCAGTCCCTAGTTACAGGCCTTTCTTATATTTAGATTTTTTTTTAAAGTCCTGATCTGACATTCCATTCCCATGCTCCATCTACATTGTGACAGAAATCTTGTTTCCTTCTGTCAGGATTATTTTAAATAGCTCTTTGATTTCTGGTTCCCTCTTTTGTAACTGTTTCGTGTTACAAGGTAAAGGTGTTGTCAAGTGCTTACCTCCCCTTGTCTCGATTCTGTGTTCACCATGTCAGAGGTGCCGCCCAGTACCTTTCATAGCATTGAATAATAAATTGATAACACCTTACCAATGCAAAAAACCTACTTGTAAGTCCTCGTTCAGCACATTGCATTTGATTTCAACTTTTTATTTGGTGACAGCTGTCACCTTAATACATAATTTTAATATACGTAGAGTAAAATGTCTTTTTAAAATTTTCCTGCTTGTGCTAAAAATATTCTCCATTACTTTGGGAAGATAAAATATTTCTAAATGAGTCGTCCTAGAAATCAGCACTTGGGAATCTTGCATGCAACAAAACTTAATTGAGCTCAGTTGACTTGGCTAATAAAACTGTTTCATTTTTATGCTTGTCTAATATTCAAAACAGGATTCAGTGGTGAATAATACAGCCCAACACTTTGTGTCTCTGAGGCACAGTCCTTTCTCGAGAATCTTTTGGTACAATGCTTTTCTAGTTTTGATCTTGTCTGAAGGGGTCAGTTGAAGTGAAAACCCACACAGAATTTCAAATTACCGTTTTTCCTCTGCTGTTTGAGATCTCTGCTTAAGCTCCTTGATGTAGTCTGTGGTTTGTGTAGTATGGCAGGTCTATACTAACGGCTTTTACTGCTGCTGGTATGTATAACAGTGGTGGGTAAAAGGTCTATTTTACATGAGGATTTATGAAAATGTGAATGGCTTGTGTTAGCAAGTATGCATTATCCCAAATACAGGCTGTACAATCCAACCCCTTTATTTATGTATTAATGTTACCCTCATCATCATCACTGCATCTGACCACTTCATGCTTATCACATGATTTTATTTTAACAAAATTTAAAAAGAGGGAAGCTGTTACCGTGAAATTATTATAGGGAGGAATGGAGTCAGGTTTCAGGGAGAAGTTTTCAAGGGAATAATTAAAATATAGTCATACATATAACAAATGGAGACAAGCAGCTCATTATTGTTTCAGAAGGTCATGAGAAGCCACCTTTTGGGTTTGACTCTGTTTCTATATGAACACTGGCTAGTGGGCTACTTTGCTCCTTTCTGCCTATGAGCACTTTCTATTGGTTTCAAGCAAAAATCAACTGAAAACACTATAAAAAAAAAAAAAAAAAATCTAAGCTAAAACTGATGGCTTTTACCTGGAGGCAGTTAGGAAGTGTTCTTAGAAGCTGACATTGTAGGGTACTAGCTGGATTAAGAGAGAGACGTTAGTCTGTGACCCAAGTGACTTAATAGGAAAACTGATTAAACCAAGACTAAGATCTGTCTGCTAGCTCAGGATAAGGAAAAATAAGAACATGTTAGTATAGCTAAAAATTGAATTATGCAGATATCAAATTGTTAGTTATTTTTGTTTAAAAATGATTGCTATCAGAATATAAACCCTCTAAATTGTCATACAAAAGCTCATAAAATCTTATTTTCAGTAGAAGAACTTCTGTAAGAGCATAGCTGAATGTACACTTCTGTTCTGTATAGAGTAGAAGACAGAGGAGAAATAGAAGTTATTTCTGGATCTAATTTATTTTCAATACAATTTTAGGTTAAATTCACCTTGGTAACTTAACCCTTTACTCAGTTTGGGGTTTTTTTTGCCATCAGCTAACCTTTTTATTCTTGCAGTTTTTGAAGTTATATGTGAACAGAAATGAACAAAGGGGAAATTATGGCTAGCCTTTTGATGGATAGGCAAGGCAAGAAGAATGAAACACTTTGCCTTCTGTCTTCAACCAGGAGCAAGTGCAGCCCTTTTGTTCTCCAGAGTTTCTTTTTAGTCCCTCATTCCTGACCTACAAGGAGTAGAAGGGAAGAGCATGACCACAGATTTCATAGGGGGAGGCATATTCTTCAGCACCTAAATAAAAGTTTCAGTAGGCATTTTTTTCCCTTGCATGGTAATCTTTCACATCTGAGTGGTGCAGAGTTGAATAACCCCCATTATGTGACCATAGATGAAAAGCTTCTAGATCTCCTAGAAATGCAAATAAATGGTTTCAAATCAGTATTACGTGGAAATTGAATATATATCATGTAATGAATTAGCTTGGAATTACCAAAGGCAAAAATCAATGAAAGAAGAATTCAAATAGTTAGACAATATAGAGAAAAATAAAGTTACATCAAATGGCAAGGAAGTGACATGACAAATACTTTACATAAAAGTAATTTAAATATACCATTTAAAGCTGTATGCACAGTACTCCTGTCTTTGAATTGTTGATCAAAAGGGTGAGATACAAAAAAAAAAAAAAAAAAATCAATCATATTGCCATTAGTTCTGTTTCAGAACTAATCAGTGCTTAGTTTACCATCTTAAAAGTAAACAGGACAAACACTGACTAGTAGGCTGCTAATAAAAATCATTTAATGCATATGGAGTTCACAAAATCCATGAGGAAGTGACAAGAAAATGATGCAAATGTCTAAGATTTCAGCTGATGAAAGTCAGCATTAGGTCTAACTGACTATATGAAGATATTTCAAGTTTCAGTGTTTGGGGATAAGTACCTATAAATATGAGAACATACTCATTGTTTAATAAGGGTTGCCCAGTGTAATTTCAGACATAGCAGATCAAATCCTTTTTCTTTTTTCTTTTTTTTTTAAATATCTTTTTCCTGATTTTTAGAGTTTAATTTGAATTAGGCATCAGACTTTTGGGGAAGGGTGGGCTCTGTTTGTGCATAAAAATGGAATGTGCACCCTGCAGCTACATTGTTAGAGATGCAGCTTGGTCTGAAGGGTGATAAAATAACACAGTGTTTGAGAATCTGTCTGCCATTGGATTACTTTAGATGATTTTTTTCCTAAGAGTGTGGACAGTGTCACTATGTCACCGTCATAATTGATATTACATAAGAAAAGTACTTGTTTCCTTTCTTTTTCAGAATATTAAACTGCTTTGCACCATTTTAACACATAATGAGAATCAGTATGTTCCTATTGATAACATCTTATGTTAGGATTCAGGAGGCCTAGGGTTTATTGCTGACTGCTTGTGCTTTTCCAGAATATATTTCAATGTTCTGTTTTCCGAGGTGCTAGTCAACATTATAAATAATGAAGTATTACTATAATTCTGTTTCCATGGATTAAAACTGAGTTGCTTGCTCAGTCATTACTTTTCTTGTTCTACTTTTACGTGCTTAAAGTGTGTGTGTACAAGTCTCTGTACTAATTCTTAAAAGTATCCTTAAGTGATTCTAAAAACCCCACATATTGCAGTATGTCCTTGGAAATAAAAAAAATAATTTTTTTTCAGGGCTCCTGAACTCATAACAATACCAAACTTTTGAATGGTTCCAGTGACCCTCATATTTCAAGATGTTTCCACTTGTCTTTTTTGGATATATATTAAGGGTGCTCGCCTTGGTTTTTTTCCACCCTCTAACTAGTAGATTTATTGGCAATGTGTAGATATGGATAGAAGGACTGTGGGCTATGACAGAAATGATTATTGGAACAGTGTCTGTGTTAATAAAAACGATACTTTCTCAGAGGAAGAAATACAATTAATGACTATTTTCTAAATTTTTTATTACTAGAGTGAGGATCATTGATACAGTACTGCTAGCGGAATCTTTTACTATCATTCACTGATATGGAACTGCAGTACTTCTCAAGGCCTTAGGTGAGCTCCCCACCAACTCAGTGCATCCAAAAATGCTTTTTCTAGCCATCAGTGGCAATTAAAAGGTATCTTTCTCCTCTTCTGACCCCTGTGATATTAACTCTTAATCCAGCTCACATGTACCATCTAAGGCAGCACACCCTGTTAATTAACCTTTAGATATGTTGAAATAATATGACCGGGAATATCTATGCTTATTGAAGCTTTTCAGTGTTCAGTATTTAGATGTGGTGGGTTGATCCTGGCTGGACACCATCTGCCCACCAAGCCACCCTATCACTCCCCCTCCTCAACTGGACAGGGGGAGAAAAATACGGCAAAAGGCTCGTGGGTCGAGATAAGTACAGGGAGATCACTCAGCAATTACTGTCATGGGCAAAACAGACTTGACTTTGGGAAAATTAATTTAATTTATTTTATTTATTTAGAATTCACCCACAGTCTAGGTGATTGGGCTCAGCAGGAATTGGTTGTATCACTAATGAAGATTTAAAGAGAAAGTAGGGGGTTTTTTAATCCTCCTTTGCAGTCCCAGACTGCGCTTCCTAATCAGCTTTATTTAGTCTTTGGAAGGCTGATTTTTTTAGCTGTGATTGAGTGTTTCGTATTCCCCTTCCTCCCCAAGGTTCTCTCATTACCACTTTTTAGTATACATTAATTAACACATTCCTGTCTTCAAGATTCTCATAATAATTAGAGAAATCTGAAGATAAACTTGGAGATAAATACTTAATGCAGTCTCTTTTTCCTATCTTAAAAAAATGATCTTTTGTTACATAAAGACTGAATATAATAGGATGGATAGTGACTCTGGGAATAGGTACTTGATTTGAGAAATGGCATTGGCATTTCTCCCCTGCATTCTTGGTTTTATTTGGTCTCTTCTGAGACTACCCATCACAGCATTCTTGAAAGCTGCGGCGGGGGAAGCTGGCTAAATCTTTCATTATGTTATCATTTGTTACTGTGCGGCTGCATAACTGAATTGTATAAACTTTAAGGCTCTAATTTAAAGCTAAATATACAGTTAAACTCTAAACAATAAAGTTGTTGGTTGATATTCAGTATGTTCATAAGCTCATAAGGAACAGGGCCTGAATTTTTGTTCTGATGTATCTCAATGACACAAGTTCTGTGGAAGCAATCAATGTCTCCGTACAAGTACAGACACACACAGACTGGTACAGTTCCTTTGAACCTGTCTATAATCAAGCTACCCTTCTCATAAACTGAAATTTTAGCCCTAAATAACAACCCAGCTGTAATTATCCTCCACCAAGGAGTAAACATGCAAATGAAGATCTGGAAGTCCATGTGTGTGAACTTGAAGTTTTTCAGGTTGTTGCCTGATTTCAACTCTTAATATTTCAAGTGGGATGAAATCTTAATTTCTGTTTACTTTGGATTCTTGGGGCTACAAAAAGCTTTGTAAACCAAGGAGAAGATAACTGCAGTCTTGCAACATGGAGACTCTAAGTTTTTAAATATGTCTGTTCTTCTAAATTTATATCAAGATCTACTGTAGACATTTCGTTTTGTCATCTTGGACTTGGGGGTGCTGGTGGATGAAAGGCTGGACATGAGCCAACAATGTGCGCTGGCAGCCCAGAAGGCCAACTGTATCCTGGGCTGCATCAAAAGAAGCGTGGCCAGAAGGTCGAAAGAGGTGATTCTGCCCCTCTACTCTGCCCTGGTGAGGCCCCACCTGGAGTCCTGCGTCCAGCTCTGGGCCCCTCAACATAAGAAGGACGTGGACCTGCTGGAGCGGGTCCAGAGGAGGGCCACAAGGATGATCAGAGGAATGGAGCACCTCTCCTATGAAGACAGGCTGAGGGAGTTGGGCCTGTTCAACCTGGAGAAGAGAAGGCTCCGGGGAGACCTTATTGCAGCCTTTCAGTACTTGAAGGGGGCCTATAGGAAAAATGGGGAGAACCTTTTTAGCAGGGCCTGATGTGACAGGACAAGGGGTAATGGCTTTAAACTAAAGGAGGGGAGATATAGGTTGGAAATCAGAAAGAAGTTTTTCACAATGAGGGTTGTGAAGCACTGGAACAGGTTGCCCAGAGAGGTAGTAGAAGCCCCATCCCTGGAAACATTCAAGGTCAGGCTGGACGGGGCTCTGAGCAACCTGATCTAGTGAGGTTGTCCCTGCTCATGGCAGGGGGGTTGGACTAGATGGCCTTTAAAGGTCCCTTCCAACCCAAACTATTCTATGATTCTATGATCTTGGTAGTGCAATCCTGGTGCAAAAAAAAGAGGTATTTTGCTGAAAGACCTATCTGATTGTATGAAAAATCTATATGAGACACAGATTCTACATTAAATTAGAGTTGGTCAGTTTTCTTTGCCAACATTTAAACTGAAATATTGTTTTGACTAAAATTAACTTTTCTGGAATTTTTTATCCATGTCAGAAACATGCTTTTTCCTCCTTCTTTCTACTTCTGTTTCTCTGTACTTCAAACATTTTTTCTTCAGTGCAAAGTTCTGGCAGTGATCAAATTGCTGTTTGCACAGTCAGCATTTGGGAAACTTTCTCTTAAAACTGAGGCATTCTCCACTGAGATGCCCATCTGTTAAAATTCTGTGGAGAAACGTTAAAATTCTGTGGAGAAACACATAACCGGGCAGCTCTAGAGTTTTATCTGCATGATGTGGAACTTGATCTTTTCCAGTCCAAGTTTGAGTCTGTGCCATATGTTAGGAACGGCAACAGAGTGTGATGGCTATTTAGTTGAATGTTTTCATTAGATCTGATGGTTTCTTCAGCTGTAACTTGTTGTGTTCAGTTAACTGCATGTTCTAATATGGATGAGTGGGACTGATAACCTGTACAGCTCTGCTAATTTTTCATGGTTGTGTTTTAGGGAGAGGTAGTGAATAACAGTCGTCTTACACACAGGATCAGTTTAATGATCATTGCTTTTGGATATGTGTATCAAATCATTGGAGAGCTGGCAGTGAGATTCACAAGATGAGAGTACCTAAAACTAGTTCACTTAAAGCTTATCTATGTCTCACTATTGACTTGCTGCTTTTTCAAAAAAGCAGTATAGTGAAATAGTCATCCAAAACTCTATATAGGTTGTAGATATTTGTGTGAGGGTGGAAAATGGTTTAAAGCATATGTGCATGCATTGGAGGACTCGCAGTTTCTCAGATGGATTCAATAAAGTTTAATGGTTTGGCGGGATGTGAGCAGGAGGAAAAAAAAAAAGGGGTCATTTAGGCCCTAGAATTAAATACAGAAGGTTGCGTCTTAGCAGTGGTCTGGGATAGCTATGTTAATCACTGAAATATTTAGAACATGAAACCTCTTATTTCATCTTTTATTCACCTTCCTAGTAAGTGATCCTTGTCCTAACAGTTATGCACCTTTTATTGCAGCCATATTCCAAAAGCATTCTTGGCTCTTAACAAGCACTCATGAGTAGTTACTTTATTTGATAAAATACCTGTGGTAGCTGGGAAAAAACCCTTATTGCACTTGCAGCTATGGAACTGATAATCCACTTCCATAATGCAGTACCTTATCTATTTTATACATGGAGCTTTCAGCATAGCATTTATGAGTCCCTGCATTAGTCATCTGAAACTCCATCAACTGTTTGTGTCTTAAAGACAAATACCATGCTGGAGTGTTTTTTCTAAATACTCCATCCTTGCACCACTCACCTTAGTTGCAGAGCTGGGGTATGTAGCTTCTTCTATACTTAATGAACGTGTTACTGATTTCTTGTTCTTGCCTGCCTTCTGGTTTCACAAGACAAGCAAAAAGTGACATGATTTTTCTCTTTCCATGACCACATAACTTACTCCTCCAGTGCAGCATTTCCATTATGCTGAATTGCTGTCTCTAATAATGTGTTCTCATTTCTTGTGTGCTAGCAGGATTATACTGTGTAGTGCAATGACAACACTTCACTTACAAAATTTTACTATTAAGCTTTGTGGCTTTTAGGATTCTTTAAAATGTAATAGAGGGATTGTTTATGAGGCTATACTATGGGTTTGTGTATTTATTCTAGGAATAATTGCATATTGCCTAATGAAGTCAAGACTTGCTGTTGCTTGCATGATCTGAATTTGATGCTGCATGATATAAATGAGCTTATTTCTGCAGCAGAGTCTGATGGAAATGTGTAGCTAGAAATTCTGTAAACTAGAGCACTGTAATGAAAAGTCTTCACAGTTCCAAAATACGGGATTTTAATTTTTTTAATGTGCCAGCAGCTCTGAATAAGTATACACAAAATTAAAATATGCACAGCTTAGCTCATTGTTATGTTTTTTAAAGTCTAATTCTTTTGCTCATAGCTTACCTGTTTACATCTGATGTAATTTCTACATGTATTGAAATCTTTTGTCAATTTTCATATCACATTGCACAGTGTTGCAATGCAAACCTGCAGATTCAGTGAAGAATTGAAAGAATTTGGTGTTGATGGCATTAGCTTAATTTAGGAATTGTTCAACAGAGAGATTAATCTTCTGTAAGACATAAGGTAACCAGGTAACTTGGGTTTGTGCTATAGAGTGAATATCATAGTACAATGGCACTGAAATTCCTGCTGGTCAATAGCTGTTGGGTCACTGTGAATAAGGTATATAGCCACTGCTAATTTTTGAAAAAAACAACTAAAGGTTTTCTTATACATATAAATTTAGCATCAGTTTGCAATTTCCTACAGTACACTTTATTTAAATGCATTTTCTATCTATGTATGGTTTTTTGCATTTTGTAAGCTTTTAGTTAGTGTCCCCTGTTAGAAGAAAATGGTCACCTCATCATCTTTTGTTTGTTGTCTGATTTTCCAGGGGCTCTCCTGCCAAGCTTATGCTTTGCGTTTTGTGTCTCATCTGTATTAGACTGGCACTCGTGTTCTGCAGCTCATTTTGAAGTCCAGGTATCTCAGTCATCCAGATTGACATTTGCAGGACAGGGCCATGGCATTGAAATCTTCTTATTGAGATTGGAGATGATGCATGTTTGGTTTGAGATTTGGCACTGCCTATCTGTTTAGGCATCTAGTGCTAGAATTTGCAAAAGTTGGGAACAGTTAAACTACCTAAAGCAAATGTTCAAGCCAAAGGTATATTTTAGCTGTCCGTCATTTGCTGTTTCCTTGAAATGAGGATGTGAAACTAAACAGGTGGCCCTTTCCCATTTACCTTAATCACTCAGTAGTTTGACCACTCACCAAGAATGTCCTTCTTTGCCTGAGAGGAGTTGAACTCAACTCTAGAGCTGCGATGGTTGCATCAGAACATAGTTCTTAACATCCACGAAGTTTTATAGGGGGAAAGTTGAACACAAAAATCAGACTGAATGTGATCTCGGCTTGTAGGAATCTTAAGGAGATTGAAATGCTTCATTTGGCCCAACTGTATTGTATTCATAGGCTCAGCTGTGCTTGTCTGAACTAATCATACTGAAAGGGAATATCTGGGGGGTGAGCAAAGCTGAATTTGTGTTGTGTGACTCAATTAAATTGAGCAAAAATGAAAAATAGCTACTCTGAGCTTCATGAACAACTGGGAAAGAGGAAGATGTTCTTAAAAATGCATTGATTTGAAAAGCGCTTACAAACAGACTAATATTTATAGGAAAAGTAACTTTGAAAGAGAATATGCTTATTGGAATTTTTTTTTCCTAACAGTTTTTCATATGTAGAAGGAAAAGCAGATACTGAGCAAACAAAGTCCATTCTGGAATTTGGGGTATTTTCTTTGATCTAATATTTTGCTGATTAACAAGTCTCTATTCCACTTTATTTTCCCACTCTGCTTCCTCAACTTTCATAAAGGTGTAAACTCAAATTATGCTCCTGCTCATCTGAGTTCATAATCTTATAATTGTTCATATTTTCATCAAGGCAGATGTGGTCTTACAGTTTCTAGACAAGTACTTTTCCATTTGAAGCAACGTAATCTTTCATGAAGTTTGGATAGTTAACAAAAAAAAAAAGAAAAAGGAAAAATAAAAAAAAGAATTTATTATCTACTTCCATTTTCCTTCCTGAACCATAATGGTCTACCAAAACATATTCTGACATCTTTTTTAAGTCTCTTATAGCCAGAAGTGGATCAAAATAATGCAATAATATTCTTAGGAATCATACTTCTGATCTTTCAGCAGCTGTATCTGTATTGTACAGTTCAGTGACACCAGCAACCACCTCTTTGCTTCACTTACGACTTTAAAGAGAAAAATCCATTTGATTTTATTTCCTACAAGGGACGCATGGAGAAACTAGGGGAAAAAGATGTACACGATTTTTTTTTTCCAGATGACTTTTGCGGGCTATGAACCTTTTATCATTCAAAGAAGTTGTAGTAATGGAGTTTGCCACAGCATTTGCAATATTAGAAATAGAATGGAGAAGAAAAATACCATAGTGTCAGTGAGACATAATGCTGGTTATTACACTTGAAGTCATGCTCCTGCATTTACTGTCTTGGTTAATGTAATATTATTTAAAGAAGAGACATAAGGAACCCAGAATTAATGAAAAGGTGCAGAAGTTGTATATTTAATGGTATGCAACCTAAAACAGTCTGTACAATGCAGGTCAGTACCTTAATTTCTCTCAGTGACATACATGTCAATAAGGTTGTTTTGAAATAATTTATCATTATTAGGATTTTAATGGCTTCCCATTCATTCTTTTCAAACATGTCATGAATTTGAAAGGAGAAAGAACTTTTTAGGTGGTATTCTTCCTAATTAAAGCTCACATAAAATGTCTTTCAAGATATATAAAGAGACATCTGGTTTCTTGCAGTCCAGTGATTCATACAATAAAAAGGCTTAATTTTGGTGGTTTTCACTAAATCAAACTATACTGTTCTGTCTTCTAGAGTGCAGTTTTCTAGAGAATCATAAAAGAAAGCAAGAGTATGTGTTTGCATAGCTATACTGTGAGGTCCTAACATCACTCATTTTATTTGCTAGCTGACTCTGCATTGTGCATAAATAAGTACTGTGGAAGACAGAATCTTGTAATCATTTTAGATTAAGGTTCAAGGACCACACAAAATAGATCAAATTAAATCTATACAGAAACTGGTATGGTCATTTTGATGAACTAGTTACATTTATATCATAGCTGAGGCAATAAAGAAAAGAGCATTTTTTCTCTTTTTTTTAAAATAAATTGGGATGCATAGATTGAATATTTCTGTATATTTAAATATGGGCTATTTTTTCTATTTTAATTATGCTATATTTTAGGCTTTATTGTTGAACAGATTTATTTCTTCTGGAATACAGAAACCCTATTTATTTTCTACTAGCAGAATGAATTTCATAATAAGCAATATATCAAATAAATATTAACATAAGGTCTGGGTTATTTTTTAATAGCTGGTTAATATTTTTTTCATTGTTGTCCAAGTTTAAAAGTATCCAAGTATTAAAACATCACCTTTATTAAGTACAGCCGATATTTTATTGACTTATAAGAAATCATAAGCCCACAAGCACTCAGTTTACACTAGTAATATGGTCTGCTTGCTTTTTTTGAAGTTATTTTTGTTTAGAAATAAAACTAAAAGTGCTTTCATACTAGTTCTGGCTATGAAGAGCACTTACTTAAAGTAGTATCAATGTCAGCATTTACTACTATTTTTTTTTTTTCTTAAAATATTCTAGAATTATATACGTACTTCTCTTCTGCCTTCATCTGCAGGCATCCTTATGGACCTGTGTGATTTCCAAACATGCTATAAAACAGACCCTGTGAAAGAATGTTCTTAACCTTAACAATCTTGTGTTCTAGAAAAGGAAAATATTATACATCATTTGAACCATCCATTTTATATAAGTAACAACAACTTGAAGGCTGCATTAATTTATACTCAAAAGATAATGAAAGCTGTAGACAAATAATTAACATTTATTTAGTTGGTAAAAATGTAGATAGTGATACATTAATTCCTATAACACTGACAACCTTTGGAAATAATTTGAATGATCTGTTTTCCATATCAAAACATGAAGTGGCATACAAATTTCTCATTGTGAAGACCATTTCCATTTAATAGCAACTAAAATGATTTTTATAATGGGGAACCTATGAAAGTTTCTGAGAAGTCAAGCGCTTTTAGATAAGCAGCATGGTTCCAGGGGGGACCACTAAAAAGGGGAAGAATGTTTTACAAAATTGTCTTCTCTCATTTTCCACAGGAGAATTTGTTTCAGAGAATGTTGGTGGTCTATTTTTTTTAATTTCTTTTTAATTCCCCAGAGAAATTAAAATTCAAAACACTGAACTAGAGCAGTCTTGCCAAAACCCTATTGGGCCTTAAATATATGTAACATAAATACTGATTTATAGTTTTGGAGAAACAATCATAAGACATTGCAAACTTTTAAAGCTTCTATAGATCATTTGAAAAACAACCCATATGTCTCTCTTATGGGAAATTTTAAAGTCTAACGTATCTTTACAAATAAAAGCTTTCTTTAGAAGTATTTTACATTGGGCCAACTGGAAATAAAGTTTATAGCTGTGCACAATAATGTGTTAAATGTGAAATGCCACACTTCCTTAAAGTCTTTGTGCTGTAAAAACCCGAATTGTTATAATGGCCAAGTAAACTGACATAGATACTATGAAGTTTTTATTGTGTTGAAATGAGACATTATTTTGGCAGTAGATTTACCCTTGATATCTACTTCCAAACCCAAGCACATGCTTGTCTTAACTAAGCTGTGAATAGAAACTATGAGCTGAAAATTGCTCTGACATTCATAAAAAAGTTCTGAAAACAGTTGGCTATTACACTGAATCTGTACATAGGCTTTATATTTTTCTAATAGAATTTCAGTGAAAATACTAGTAATTTTTGTTTCATGAATCTTTCCTTAATCTTTTGTCTTCCCTGTGTCATTTGACACTTTATGATAATTTGTCTCGATGTTCAGAGAAAATTTAATTTTGCCAAGAGCTCCTATGTCACATTTACAGCATGGCAGTTAGTACTCACAGCTGCCACTCTGCATCCTTTTGGAGGTGTGAAATTTAACTACTTTTTGATTTTGATCAACCCAAAAAGCATCTTCTTAACTTTAAGTATACAGATACTATCATGAAACGTCCTTAGGCCTGAAGCAAAGCTGATGTTTTAAATGTTATTCTGGGTCACAATTAGAGAGATCACCTTGTGGGATTAAAATGGTGCTCTCTCAACATTTTAATTAAAAAGAAACAGCCCCCAAAAATGCCATCCCAAACTCTAGAATCTTCTTTTCAATTATGCTGTGAACTCCAGTCTCAAGTAGAGTTAGATACCAAATTCAGTTAATTGGGCTAAGGAAGGCTTTTCACATGGTTGTACTGCTTTGAACAGAATTTAGCCTGAGAGAGATACCTGGGATTCAACAGAGAATTTTTAATCAGAACAACAAAAGACAAAAAGCCCTTTTGTAGAGTAGTCAAGGGATAGTTAACTACTGAAATTTATACTTCAGATACTTAATATTTAAGTTTAAGTCCTTGTTCTGGTATTTTATCATTACCTTACCATTAGGTTCTTCAGCCCTCTCTGTTGGATTCAGTGAATAATTTTAATGTAAAGTAGAAACATATCTGGGAGACACTAAGCTAGTAAACTAGAAATTCCAGTTGGGCACTCAAGTAGACATGAGAGCTTGGCTTTCTGTATGACAGAACAGTTATGTAGGTTAATGGGCCTTTTATACTTTAGAAGAGCATTCTAACTACTGGACCATCAGGTTCTGGAGCATGACAAAATGTATAAATGCTTGCTTTTTTTTTTTTTTTCTCTCCACAAAGTCGATAAGACTTTGTCCAAGTGTACATTGACATCTCAGTTATTTAGAGGAGGTGCAAGCTATTTCTTATCTAGCCTTAAAGCATAAATAAGAAAATGCTGGGAGGGGGAGGAGAAAAACCCTGAAATGCCAAAAGGCCCAAACCACTGTTGAGACTATCATTTTCTCAAAAGCTTCAGTTCTGCAGTTGAATCATTCTGAGGGATGCAATTCTACTATTTGTCTTGCTCCCTTCTTTCAGGGCTTTAAGTTCTTTGTCACTGCTGTTGACATTGCTACTGGCTTTCACATCTTTGACCAGTTGTTCTTCTTGTGGGATTATCTGGTCTAGAAGAACATTTCCTGTCCTTGATTTATAGAACACATATGTCAAGAAACCATCTTCAGGACACTCCCTATATCTCCTGGGTGTATGTACCCGACCCTAATGTCCTTCCAGCAGATACAAGGATGACTGAAGCGCTGGTTGAACATCCTGGCTCTGTGTGACTCATGAATAACATGATCCATTTCAAAAAACCTTCATAGGAATCATTTAAGGTTTCCCACAGTTATCTCCTTGCAGCTATTACATATCCATTAGGCTGTCAAAGCACACTTTTCTATTCTTTGTTTAATACATAAATAGTCTAGTAACTGTGCTCTAAATGATCTTTGACCACAATTAATATCCTGCAAAAGGAAATAATGATAGCTCTTTAATTATTCATTCAGTTCAGTTTATTATGAATCATTCTAAAATCTTAGCAGGACCTGCAAGATTTCAAATGAATGAATGCTAATTGATTATAACTGTCAGACCAGTGAGTTTAAACAATGGACGTTATAAAAGACAAATAGTAATTATTTGATATTTTAGCTATTTTGAGTCTGAGTGACCTATACTGTTTTCAGTATAGGTTTCCTTCTGTAAATTTAAAAAAAAAAAATTATTGTGGATGAAGTGACAAAGAAAAGTAAGGTTATCTTCTGTTATGTCAGTTTATTTGATTGTTTGGTTTGAGTTCGCTATGACATTCTGTTGTACAGCTTTTAAGATCAGAAGAAACTATACATGTGTCTACTTTGATAATACATAGAAGATGGTCCCCAATAAAAAAGTAATTTTGCATCGCATCTGTAACTTCCAAAAAACATTGTTTCATTTTTGGCAATAGTTTTAAGTGATGCAGATACTATCAAAATACTTCAGCAGAGATGTTTTTGCCTCCGTTTCTAGTCTGGAAAGGAGCTAATTTCAAATTTTGGTGTGGGTCTCATATTTAGTCTGTCTGTCTTTAAAATATGTATTATTTTCTGAAGACTCATCCTTGATTAGGTACTACTATTAGCTCTTTTCTTAACCTTCGCTTGGATGAACTAACTGATTGAATTGTTTAGCTCTTTGACTTCAGAGTTGGCTAGATTGCAAATCACTTTTGCACCTCTTCTGTAAAGGAATCAATACTCTGCATCTCTACTTTGTACATCTTATTCACTGTTTTCATGGGAAATTTTTTTAAGTCCCAAGAAATGTGTTATCATCAACTACAGAAACAACAAACAGTACAAGTAAAGTATGTTCCACAGTGTAAGAAGTTATACTCACATGAATTTCAGGTATTTAGGACTCAATGATTTCAATAGTTCTTTTGCTGTAGGTAAAAAAGATAATCTACTTTATGTACAGGATTAAAGATTAGATAAAAATAAACAAAATTAGGCTGGAAAGTACTGTATTCAGTATTATTTGCAGAGAAGTTTCACCATATGTATTCAACATACCCCTGTATTCTCTGGAAAGAGTTAGGTGACGTATGAGAAATGTCTATTGTGAATGAAGACTCAGCTCCCACCTTAAAGCTTGTTGTTGTTTGTGATATATTATCCCACTAACTCATAAGCAGTAATTACATTTACCTACTCATGACATCATGGGGAATCTCTTATGAGCTCTTAAACTGAAATTATTATCTGTGCTCATACAACGGGTTTGATTTCAGGTTAACCATTTGTCAGACACATATACCTGCTTGCCGGCCTTCTACTGCTTTCTACTTTGAGTGATGAGGAAGCAAGAGCAAATTAAGTGACTTCTTAAGTTACATGCTTAAGAAGTAGGCAAAAGATAAGCTTTCTGTTTTTACATGTACTTATACATACATACACTTGTGTGTGTGTGTGTATGTTACCTAGTAAATTTGATCAATTTTCTGACTGAAATGATAATTTGTAAAATGTTGTTTGGCTTATTAGAAGTGAGTTGTAGCCATAGCTGGGAATTTTCTCCTTTGGTAATTTTAAAATTTAGCTCTTAGCCGCACCAGTTCTTAAATAAACATGCTTAAATTGACTCCAAGTTACTCCAGTTATATCTGCAGTGCAACAAAGTCAGTGGCTGGGATATACCATACTATTACTTTATGCTAAAGAATCTCTCAGAGATTACAGGAGGTCTATTTTAGATTGCTACCACTGTAGTTTGGAAAATATTTCAGATTTAATTTTTATTATGGTTTATTATTTTATGAAAAGATTACATAAGCTGTATGACAACTCTGTGAAATAATCATTACATCTATGACTTATGAAGAGTACTGAACTACTTTGGATGACAGATATGAAGTCAAAATATTCCTGATATTTTTCAGGGTCATAATAATTTTAATTTATTCATTGTGTTACCTAACTTGAAATCTCCATTTTCTTTTTCTTCCAGTCAATTTTTATATTGTATTCACATTCATAATTACAGCCACTGTACAGGGGTAGTATAAGGGTTGATGAACCCTCACATAATCTGAAGGGTGGGGAAAAAAAGTTAATGATCTGTTTCACTATTTCTGATGAGAGCAAAATTAAACTACACGTTAAATTTATGCCCATTCCTCAGTAGATGAAAGGAAGTAGCAGTCACACATAGGAATATGCATTATTTTACTCATTTGTAACAAACTCAGTAAAGCATGGCATACTGCAAATCGTATTGTCATATATTAATGACTTTTTTGTGAAAAAGTACAACTGTAACCTTAGATGCTTTAGTATTGAAATATTTCTCTTGTTCATAGAAAAAAATGGCAGAATCATAGAAAAAAAATAAAATCTGTTCTTTTTGATCTTTCTAAAGCTGCCATTAAAAAGACTTTTATAATAGATACGTATTTTGAAAGAGCATGCTTAGACCTATTGTCTGCTTCAAAATTCTAGAAACCAATACATTGTTTAACATCAATAATATTCAGTCCTTTTCATGCAAGAAGAGATGTGAACAGCAGTGCATTACTTCCCACATAATGCACTTGATCGGGGAGACAGTGAAGACACATAACTTACCAAGAACAGTATGAGCAAGCCCATGGCAGAGCTGGAAACGAAGCTTACATCTCTGCATGCTCTGTGTGCGAGACTCTACAAACTTGTGGAAGTTCTACTGTTGATTTCTGTAATTCCTGAGTCAGGAATGTCACCTCTAAAATCCCAGGCCTATATTTCATATCCTGTTCTATACTCAGTACTTCTCCTTTCATATGGTGCAAATGTATTTTATTAATACCAGAAATATCTTTAAGAATTGTGGAGTAAGTAGTACACAGGAATCTTTCTACAGTGACCTAGAGCAGCATGATGACTCTCAACAAGAAATGAAGGTAGCATCAGTGCAGACATCCATGGCTTTACCATGCTGTTCTTCACCAGTGTGTTTTCACTTTTTTTTCATACCTTATGCTCTCCTATGTCAGCTGAGAGGAATCTCCAGGGGTTTTCCACATCTCTTATGCTATAGTAACACTACTACAGGGCTAGAATCTGGCCTTATATCTTAGCTGAGAAGGATGCTAATTCAGTATTTTGTGCACATAAAACAGCCTTCCAATAAATACAGTTATTCTTAATAAAAGGTAGAATCTGATTCAGTGTTTCAGGAGCAACAGAAAACATGTAAAGCAATCGGACACCTCCAGAAGTAGTAACGCTCAAAAAGGTTTTTTGCACAAATTCCTTTATTTCTCCAGCATGTAAGGCTTAGCCTTTGGTCATGAGATGCAATGCAGCCAAGCTTATGTGGGTTATCTGCTATGCTAAAATACATTGTTAGTATTGCTTTTATAATAGAACTACAGATTCTTACAGTCAGTATTAACACATCAGTATTACAGTGTTAACAATTTACTGACATGCATTAGTAACTTAGAGCAATCTGGACAGCAGATTACTGTGTAATCACTGTCATGTAAAAACAAAGCTAACTCCAAAATAAATTGCATGCTGTATAACAACACAAGAACTATCAACCCTTAGAGGAAGTATATCCAAAGTGCTGGTGTAACAGGAGTTTTGTCTTGATGGATACTATAAGGTATGACTCTTGGAAGTATTTTTTTCAAAGTGAACAAGATTGCTGCATCTACTTCTTTAGTATTTAGGGCTAGAATTGTTGCCAGTTGTGTACTGCTATGCAAGGGCAAAAATAACTTCTTACTACCGTTTATGCTACATTTGGAAGGGAAGAAGGCTCCTCGGGTTCATTCTGTCTCTTCTAGGCTAGTAGGAGGAAGATGAACTGAGGCCGGACTGGACTAGAGTCTTCCGGTGAGTAATATGTGGCTCAGTGCAGGCAATAAATTAGAACAAAATACACTTTACATTCTCCTTTTTGAAGCAGATGTGACTGGGAAGTGAGGCTTTTTGCCTAAAATCCAGTAAAAAAACCCACAATCCTGTGAATTCATGAAAGGAGGTTATTTACTCATAGTGATTACAACATAAAATGTTTATATTTCCTTTATTTGGGAGCAGTAAAATTATTTTCTCTATAATTGGTTCAAATTGCTTTACAGAGATTTTTGTCTGTATGCTGGTTGTTATCTACAAAAAATGATGACAGTCTGGTTTTCTGCCATCTTTTATAATGAACGGCTTTCATGGAAATTTAGATTCAGTGCCTTTTCCTAAAGACAGAGAAGCATGTGAGTTGAGCAGTCTATCTAAGGTATACAAGTTTACTCATGAGTTTAATCCTGGAAAAGTTGCTGTTTTGGCAGTGTGTTGTATAGGAGATTTCTTCCAGCTCTGGGCTATAAAATGCAGTCTGCCGCTCTTGCGGAAAGCAATTATATACCAATTCACAAATGTATCAATCTGCATCTTACAAATTCCCTCCCAGTCCTCACCCCATAATTCCACAGGGAGAATCTTTTGGAATCTCTCATTCTGGGTTTCTGAGCTAAATGTGTATATTGAGGGTTTGTATGCATTGTGACTGTGCCACTCCTACCTCCCTTTGTCCCATCATTTATGTATTCAGAAGAGATGGACAAGGTTTCCAGAGAGAAAGAATGGCTTTTACTATACCAGTTGAGGTACTGGAAGAAAAAATAGGAAAATTCCATGTGTGCATTCATTCTTCAGGTTTTCAGAGGATTATATTTACTCTGTAAATGGGTACCTGGCAGTTCTGTATCCTTAGTCATCCATATTCAGGACATGGCTGAAATATATTGTGGCATTCTTGTGGCCATGCGCTTTTTCTCTTCCTCTGAAAACCAGAGAAGAAAGAGAGACAGAGTGGTATGTGCCAACGTATGATTTGCAGATTGAGTCAGGATGCAGCCAAGAGGTGGTGGTGGTGGTTGGTTTTGTTAAGCCCAGTTGGCAGCTAAGTACCACACAGCCGCTCGCTCACTCTCTGCCCTGCCCCACACCGGGACAGGGGAGTGAACAGGAAAAGCAAAAGCAAGACAACTCATGAATCAAGATAAAGGTAGTTTAATAAGCAAAGAGGAAGAAGAAAGACACCCTCTCCCTGCCCAAAACCCACAAAACAAGCGATGCAAAGGCAATGACTCACCACCCCCCACAAGCAGACCGATGTCCAGCCAGTCTCTGAGCAATGGCCATCTCCTCTCTGTTTTTATTGCTAAGCATGACATTAGATGGCATGGAATATCCCTTTGGTCAGTTGGGGTCAGCTGTCCTGATTGTATCCCCTCCCAACGTCCTTCCCACCCCAGCCTACTCACTTGGGAGGCAGAGTTGGAAAAAGATAAAGCCTTGACTCTGCGCCAGCACTGCTCAACAATAGCCAGAGCGCTGGTGTGTTATCAACATCATTTTAGTCACAAATCCAAAACCAAGGACAATACAGGCTGTTATGAAGAAAGTTAACTCCATCCCAACCAGACCCAGTACAGAGGTATAGTGGACATAATAGCTGGTAATGGTCTTGGGGCCTTCAATATTTCTTTCTGTCTCCATCGTGAAATTTATATCCCAGCTGGGCCTTCATTTTACCCTTCTGTGCTCTTGTCTCAGTAAAGGCTCTGCACTTAGATTATCTAAATGGCTTTTCACTCCACTGCTCTAGTTGGGATTCTTTTATTCTGACCATGAGTGCCTGAGCAATTTAGATGAGGTTTCACCAGTGTCTTTTTTAAATAGTGCTATCACCTATCTTTCTGTACTGTAGAAGTATTGATTCATACATCTTAGGCATCAAGTTGCCTTTTTTCACAGGTCCATTTCAGTGGCAATTGTCTGTCACTTAGTGTCCTTTCCCTCAGTATTTCTGACTACTCAAGTTCCCAGTGAAAGGTCAGTATTCACATTAGTCCTTAATGGATTTCTTCCATTAATCTCATTTCTGAGACATAGCAGTCTGCCAGTGTTTTTCAGTGCTCCAGTCCTTTTCTGCATTACTGATGCTTCACAACTTTATGGGGTCCTATTCAGGTATCAGGATATTTGGGCTTTTGTTAGTAAGACACTCTTTCATGTAAACCCGGGGTGCTAACAGGTGATACAGGAGTTGGTGTATGAACGGTTGGTTCTCTTTGGTCTTTACGGTGTCACAGTTATTTTCTCTGTGCTGAGAAGAGAAAATCTAATGTTTACACAGCATTACAAAGATGCCGTGTTTACATGGTGCTGAGCCTGAACTAATTACTTGTGAGACAGACTTACTAACCCAGGCTCTGTGCCAGGCTAATGTGTATGTTCTGCATTCTAGGTTCAAAGCAGTATCGTGCTCTTTTGTGCTATGTGAATATACTAGCCCTCTGGGACGTAACTTGAGGCTTCTTGTGGTATGCTTCAGTGGCCCATATAGACATGGGTCCATAGTCAATCTTGAGGAGACATGATTTTGAAATAAATATGGAAATAATTCTGGTTATTGAACAATCCTAAAATGTGTATTGCATGTTAAGTATCATAAAATAAATGAAGCCACTTCCTGACACCAGCATTGCTTGCTTTTCTAGAGGTAGTAGATCTGTGAACAGCCTGAGATTAAACTCAAGAAGGAGAAAGACAACAGAGTGGTAAAATCAACCCTTTTGAGAGGCTGCCAGGTTATTTTCCTCTTTAGGAGTATGAAGTCTACATCAGTTTATGCTAGAACCTGCTATTTTTTTGTCAGTGTTTTACAGCATGAGTTTCATTTCATTGATACCAGATTGTCCATATTTTCTTAGAAACAGCTGTCGAGATGTCAGCAAATTAGAAAGTGAATTCAATGCATTTTAGATCTTGGTAAATTCTTTCATTTCATTCAAGAGGTACAATTTCTTTTTTTTTTTTTAATTTCCTTGCACACACCCCCACCCCCACCCCCACCCCCCCCAGGGGAAAAAAAAAAAGGCATGCACACCCCCCCCCCCCCCCCCCAGTTAACAGGTCTAGGAATGCTCTAACCTTTTTTTTGTTCTCTCAGAATACAGAGAAACCTTTATAGACCATCACAGTTCAATAGTTTCCCCCCTCATTTATTCTCATAAACCAAATGTACTGCAGAAAGAAAGAAAATTATCTTGGATTTACTCTGAAATGCCAGAGAATAAAATTTAACTAAAGCTGATACTTAGAAATGAACTAGAATGTCGATCGTTTTCATATTAGATGACTACAATGTTCATCAAACAAATGCCTTCTAATCACTTAAATATGGTATTCTAACAACTCTACAGCAGTCCAAATAGAATTTTTTGAATTATCTGAATACACCTCTTTGACCTGAAAAAATTGCTAAATTATTCACCATATCTTGTCTTTCAATTATTTAACAAAATCTAATGATCAGGAAACCATTGGAAACTGTTCTTATTTTTTTCCTCAATCAGAGAGAAAATGAGAGCTTTAAAAATTAGAGGTTTTACTTTTTATGTATGAGGGGGGGTACTGTTTAGTCTTTTATCATGATTAGACTTCCATCTTTTCTTCCTTTTAGCATTGGAGAAGTTCTGAAACAGAGTAGAAAAAATTAGCAGCACAGAAAAATAATAGTTTTGTTACTTTCTCTTGAAAATATGGGGAGGTTAGTATGAAGATACAGCAAATAGCAAAAATCCAAAAGTCGATTTTTGGGGCATTCAGAACTGGAGAGGAAAAAAGATGACATCTTGAATTCCATAAGAGGTTTCTTTCTTCTCATTTTCCCACCAGCTTTCTTGGGTCTAATCAGTTTCTTGGCATAAACACTATTTCTGTTTTAATGTGGTAAGTATAGCGGAAGCAAAATCTGAGGGAAAAATCAGTGATGCCTTATATGGATTATTTTTTTATGCCTGTTCTTAACTCTCTTGTGCTGTGGACAGAAATGATAGGATTAAAACTCTTTCAGATTTATAGCAAGGAATTAGGGGCAGGAATATTAGAATGTAATATCTTTTCTTACCTGTATTACAGTAGAGAGTTTGTACAATTATTGCTCACCTTTTGCAGTGCCTTGTCCTTCTGCAGTATAGCAAGAACCAATTCCTACCTTAGATGCAGTATAAAGAGATAAGACTGGATAAAACATGGGAAAAGTGAAATCCCAGAGATCTGAAAAGTAGGAAAACAACTTTACAGAAGTTAAGAACTTGATCTAGAAACTGAGCATAATTCATTTTCTATAGAGGTCAGATGACTTCCTGATGAACCTGTCAATGCGCTTAAGGTCATACAGGGAATTTGTTCCAGTACCAGACACTGAGAGTTGATTTTCTGTCCCTGTCCAACAGTTGCAAGAAAACAATTCATCCTGGAGCCTAAATGATGGAGATTATCAGGAGTCAATATATTCATAACATCAGTAATACTTGTGGGAGACAGTGGGAGAACATTTTGGTCTCTCTTATCTCCTCTGCCAGCTAAAGCTGTCCAACTCACTGCTGCCTTTCAAAGCGATAGTGAGCGTTCCTCTCTTATTCTTCTTTCCATTATCTTCACATTTTCCTATCTTTTAAAAAGAAAGTTTCCACATTAAATTAAGATGGTGTAGTTATGTCAGAAATTTCATTTAAGAGCTCTGGTATACTGTGTAGGATTGGGATGAGCATAGTTTTTTTTTTTTCAAAACATTAGTTATTTGCTGCTGGCCCATGCCAGCAATCTGTTACCTCCATCTTTAAATTGAAACGTTTTTACTTTGAGGAAAGGAAATCAGAAGATAAGGATATATGGATAATTGCATTGCTCTTAAAAAGAAACGTTGAGTCTAATAACCTGCTAAGACTCCATTATACTTTGTTCTTTGTAAAACCTTGTTAAGAGGTGCTAGAAGGGAAATAAAAAGTGGGAAAGGTCTAAAGCCTTCTTTGATGTGGGTAGTTAAAAATAAGAAACTATTGCAGTGGTTTTAAAAGGTCATATTTTACAACTGTTACTAAAACACAGGCATTTATGCTAAAGTGATTCTTATGGAGACCCCCAGAGTGATAATTTTGGACACAACAATAAAGATATTTAAGTTCCTCTAACACTTTTAATCCTTTAATTTGTGTGGTTGTTTGACCCTGGCTGGATGCCAGGTGCCCACCAAAGCTGCTCTGTCACTCCCACTCCTCAGCTGGACAGGGGAGAGAAAATATAATGAAAGGCTCACGAGTCCAGATAAGGACAGGGAGATCACTCACCAATTACCGTCACGGGCAAAACAGACTTGACTTGGGGAAATTAGTTAATTTATTACCAAACAAGTCAGAGTAGGATAATGAGAAAATAAAACCAAATCTTAAAAGCACCTTCCCCCCACCCCTCCCTTCTTCCCAGGCTCAACTTCACTCCCAATTTTCTCTACCTCCTCCCCTCCAGCAGCGCAGGGGGAAGGGGAATGGGGTTTGAGGTCAGTTCATCACACGTTGTCTCTGCCGCTCCTTCCTCCTCAGGGGGAGGACTCCTCACACTCTGCCCCTGCTCCAGTGTGGGGTCCCTCCCATGGGAGACAGGTGGATATCTGCTCCACTGTGGATCTCCCTGGGCTGCAAGGGGACAGCCTGCCTCACCCTGGTCTTCATCACGGGCTGCAGGGGAATCTCTGCTCCGGTGCCTGGAGCACCTCCTCCCCCTCCTTCTTCACCGATCTTGCTGTCTGCAGAGTTGTTGCACTCACATATTTTCACTTCTCTCTCCACTGCTATATTCATGCAGTAGGTTTCTTCCCCCCTTCTTAACTATGTTATCCCAGAGGCGCTACCACCATCACTGATGGGCTTGGCCTTGGCTGGCAGTGGGTGCGTCTTGGAGCCGGCTGGCATTGGCCTTATCTGACATAGGGGAAGCTTCTAGCAGCTTCTCACAGAAGCCACCCCTGTAGCTCCCCCGCTACCAAAACCTTGCCATGCAAACCCAATACAATTTGATTTACAACTATTAAACTTTCAAAATCTCTTTAAGTCTCACTGTTGCAGGATCATACTGTTGATTTCTCTTTACTTTCTGTTCAGAGGGCAAATAATTGTAACTTGATGAAGTGTTAAGATTTCCATGATTCCTAGGCTTGAAAGTAACTATTTAGCAATTCATTGCCTCTCCTTTGGGAAACCAGTGGCAATTTTTAGTCACTTACGTTTTGAAGATTTTAAGGTTAGGATCTTAAGATTTAGATTAATCTTGCTCAGAGGACAGGAGTTTTCAAAGGTATAATCAAGTGTGGTCCCAAGCTGTACTGCAGTTTTGCTCCAAGTGCATTTTTCTTCTGATTTTAATTACAAAGACAGGTTATTATGTTCATTGCCCTAGTGATCGCTCTAGCATACTATTTAAATTATTGTCAACAGTTTGGTAATGCAGTCATGGGAAGACTACAGTCTGACAGAAAAAAACAAAACAAGTGCTTAAACTCACCATGATGATGTCGTGGGGAAAAAGTTCATGGAGTAGTGGAGAGATTAACTGAAAACAGCTAAGATACAAAAGGAAAATTCTGTACTTCATTGCCTAGGACTCTGAACTACTTAGTTAACTAGTAGGTTTTATTTTGCATTTTGTTTTATGTTTTTAATTGGTGGATATAGATTAGGATGGCATTGGTATCTTCTGTGACTTACAGATTTTCTGTATAAATGTCATCATTTTTTCCAATATTATTGCAAACACAGCAACAGTTCACTGCTGACAAGTAACAGAAGCCTCTGATAGACTAGCCAAAGTCAGTGTAGTCAGGGGGATTAGATTTAAATGCTTCCCAATATCCTTGGTGACTATTAATCGCTTGATAAAGCATACATCTATCCAAATACTGACCTATTCATATTATATTAATACCAGTTTGATTACCTGATAGCCACTTGCAGCTTCTCCTGGAAACTGAGGAATTTTCTTGTCTCTAGTGGGAGGAATTTGCTGAGGCTAGTTTAGAGTTTAACACGATCTAGTATTACACCATGCATCAACTCAATTACAGTTTGTATGAATTGAAGAACAAAAGACAAATTTGTATAATGATAAACTGCTAACAAGGCAGTAACTTGGAAAATGAAGTTACTTTCTCATCAAACTTTGTGATCCTTATAATTTTTGAAGGAATTGCTCCACTTAGCATTTGAAGAAGGTTCATTAATGCTGACATTTTCATCCTCTGAAGATTTTTGAAATCAGTTTGTAAATATTAATATTCTTTAAAATTATATTGGAGGCAGCAGTTTTAAATGTATGAAAGACATCCATGTTAAGTTGCAGACTTATCAGAAGCTCTAAAAATGGGGTGACAGGGTGTGTTCTCATGGGAGCAGTGTAGAGCCTTAGCTGCCACTTGAAATGCCCACACAAATCATGACTTGACCCTTACAAATCAGATTCACACCTTCCTTTTCATAGCCATAATTGCCATTTTGTAGTTAACTTCATGCTTAACCTTTGGTATTTCCTGTCACTTCTTTTGCTGGAAACGTGGAATGCAAATTTTGAAATACAAATCAGCATAATGGAAAGTTGCTCAAAGTGTTGCATTTATACTCTGCAATTGCATTCTGAAAGAGTTTTATTGACCTTGGGGAATGCAAGTGAGAAATCATTTCCACAGAAATTGAACTTGTATTTTCTAGGAACCTTTAGATAAACCTTATGAGCCTTTGAGAAGTTATTAGATGGGCACAGCTTTCTCATTTTTAAGCTTTATCATCTCGCCGAAGAACTTTGAAGTAGTCCTACAGATTTGTGTGGCAGGGAAAAGTCAATTACAGTCTTGAATGATTAACAGTTAGAAACTGATACATTGCCAGATAAATTTGGAGACCTCCAAATTAGTAATTTTTTATTGCAGAGTCAGAAATGCTCAGCAAATACATGTGTCTAAATTTATTCCACTAGGAGCTCACATTGCTTATCACAGAATGGCAGGGGTAGGAAGGGACCTCTGGAGATCTAGTCCAACTCCCCTGCCAGAGTGGGTTCACCTAGAGCAGGCTGCACAGGACTGCGTCCAGGCAGGTTTTGAATATCTCCAGAGGAGGAGACTCCACACCCTCCCTGGGCAGCCTGTGCCAGGGCTCTGTCACCCTCACTGTGAAGAAGTTTTTCCTCATGTTCAGGTGGAACTTCCTGTGTTCCAGTTTGTGCCCTTTGTCCCTTGTCCTGTTGCTGGGCACCACTGCGAAGAGTGATTTCACATGATTATGTCCAAGTTATGAAGATTAAAAAAATAGATATTAATTAAACACAACTCAAATATACTGTTACGGAAAACTGAGTAGTTTTCTCACAAGTAGCTGAATGTAGTTTTAGTATCTCCGTAAATGTATGTTGGAGAACTGATAAACCGATATGGGCAGAGTCCTTGGACATACTTGCATGGTAGACTGCAGCCAGAGACGCTCAACTTAGCTTCAGGCAAGCTGTTATGTCTGCGCAAAACAGTGCCGTGCAGTTCTGAGCAGATCTACTACTTGGGGTTCCAGAGTCCCGGCAGACCAAAGATTTAATAGTGCTCCCTTAGTTCATTGGACCTGTTACAAAGCTGCAAATTGTACGGCACCACTGCTTTGAGTCCCAGAGCAAGTTTAACTGCAAACTAGATATTGATTTTCTTTCTGAAATGGGGTACGCTATGGTGAGGTGGTCACTGCTCTTTTCTGTACTATCACATGATCAAGAGCAAGCCCTTTAGTGGAGGATGCTTCAACGTCCTTAGTGTTTCTGTAAATTGACATAATATAGTTAATGCACCTTTATTGATTAGAAGGGCTTTGGATCCCTTGCTTTTCGTAAGAATTTAGTTTTGTTGGCATATTCTTAGTGTTGCTACTACGAAGAGAGAACAAGTAATCTTGTGGTCGATCATGATAGAAAATGTTTCTTCTGAAAGTTAATCATGAACCACATTTCTAGCTGGAGTGAATTGCTATAGCTTTATTCAGACGAACTGCGTCCCTACAGCTATAGAATACAGAAATAAATGCTCAGGAAAGCTCCAAATTACAGAATTAGGTGCCATAGTTATTGCAGTAGTATAAAGCTGTTTTGCTTTCCAAAAAGCTTAAGCAATTTGAAATGGTTTGTGTGAAAATTCAGTTTTGTAGTTGTATCTTCTAAAGTAGGAGTCATTCCATTTATTTCTGTGAGTTGCTCAAGATTATACTTGGAGCAAGCAGGAAAAAATTTTGACCCGTATATTTTATGCCGGGTAAAAGACTGCTGTATGCCTTCAAGCAATTTCCTTTTAATTTAACACTATATACTACATATTTCTGTAAACTTATGAAAAATATTATAGAGTATTTGAAAACTAGTTCCCATCAGACATCCATGGGAATAAAGATGGGCTTTCTTCTGAGATTTAGCCAGAATTTCTTTTTACAAGAGGAAAATCTCATTTTCAGAAATATAGCTATATCAAATAATGTTGTATCTCCATTCTTTATTCATTTTCCTACAGATTTTATCCTTACAGTTCTTCACACAAATGTAAAAGCTCTCAATTCTGAAATGGCAGTATGCATTTTGTGATGATATAGTGATACCATTTCAAACACAGTGTATTTTGTCATGCAATGTTTGAAAATTCATGTTTATACACATCCTTTCATGTGATGGAGAGTGTCACATATACACAAGATGAACTGTACCGACATCCATTACGATGATGTATTATTGTTCAGAGAACTGTTATGCTTGGCTGGACTAATGATAATTTTGGTTTTGCTGGTCACTGCATAAATAATATGAAGTGAGCCAGTCTCTGCCCTGAAAAGCCCACAGCCTGAATAACAAGACACAAGAAGAATAACAGGGTCCTATTATGTAGCTGTATGCTTAACAATGAGAAAATTTTACATCATCTCGTAAATCAAATGTGTGAATGTATTAAAAAAAATAGTAGTAATTTCTGGATTTACATTTTTTCTTGTTGAGACTGAAAAGAAGTTAGGTCCCATAAAAGCTATCTTCTGCTGCATTTCTAAATTTTTGTATTTGTGCTCCAAAACCAGTGAGTGTCAGTGGAAGTTATGGACCTGGCTTGGTAGGCGTGGAGCCTGTACGAAGCATGGTGCCAGCTGAATCACAGCAGCCTCTTCTCGGTACGGTTCAGTATCGGCAAGTTCAGCACCAGCGGTGTCAGCACCTCTCTCCACTCCGTTTCTAGCCCTGTCTCCTGCACCGGCCTCAGACGCACGCTGTAGGCAGCTCTCTCCGCACGCCTCTCTCCTGCTGGATGGACCCTGGCTCTGACTTATCCTCTTGCCTCTCCTGGGACTGTCATGGGTCCTGTCACCGTCTCTAGCCCAGCCCTGCTTGGGTGCCGTAGGGCTGCACCCTGGCTGTGATGGTCTTGCTCGTCCTTGCTTGTAGAGCAGCCCCGCTCTTGCTGCTCCCCAGCACAGCCCAGTGGAGCTGATTTGCTGTTGCTGGGTAATGTCCCTTTTCCTCCCGGTGTCTGCCAGGTGGTGGGCATACACATACCCTGTTTGGAGTGCACTTGCTCGTCCAGCATGAAGTTGAACGTCATGTTTGCTTCCTTACGTCTGTTTTTCTTTCTACCAGAGAATCAAATATCACTTCTGGTACTTTCTGTCGGAGGTTTCCTCAAATACCACTTCTGGGATGTGTATCGTTGTTGTCTGCCACTGGAAAGAGCCAATTTCTGATGATGGCTACTCGCCTGATTTTGTGAATATAAGTGGCGTATTAGAGTTAGCACTGAGATGCCTCACAGTTGTCAGTTTCCATAAGTAGGAAGCCTGAACCTTCAGAAAATACACTAGTCCGTGATCTTGCGCTGTATTGCTGGCAGTAGGGCAGTCCTTCCCTAGCTAGCTCCTGCAAGGCATCAGGAGAAAAAGATGACTTGCAATGCCTGAAGCTTGCGTAGGGCCTTCCCTACCTTTGGGTATATTTATAAGCTATAGCTTTGGAACTCACCCTCGTGTTTTCTAAGAAAAAAAACCCCTTGCACTTAGGGACTTTTGGCCCTTTAAAAAAAAAAATCCTACCTTCATTTCCTGTTTTACTGTCACTTATCTAGGGAAAGGCACAATGTTTTTCTCTTACAAAACCCACTCCTAAACATTTTTTTTTCAAAAAAATCATTCCCATAATGAGTCTGCAAGGCCTGTGTGTCCCCTTTCTTAACTGCATGTATAAACCATACACTTCTGTTTCACCAGTCAGCCACAAAGCCACCTATTCTAGTTGACAGGGATGATTTAAGTAAGCCTTTAAGGGATCAAGTTCTCTTTCCTATGCTGGCCTCAAAAAACACCAAAGTCTCATTGCCACCAGTGCTTTTCTTCATGGGAAATGGCAGAAAAAAATTTTAATGAGAAAAGTAGAGAACTGAAGGTTAGGACTTGTGTCAGCTTTTTATTTTACCCTTTTCTAAGACAAGCAAAAGAAGTAGTTGTGCAAGACACCGAAGAATTATCAAGAGACTCTTTTATCAGATGCTATGAAGCTATGGAAGAAAAAAAAATCATGTATGTAGTATGAACAGAACAGGTTAATGATCTAAGCAAGCAGTATTTTTAGTAGTGTTTAGTGCAGAGGAGAGAATTAAAAATTCTCTATTTGAGAGTTTTAGCTATATGACAAGCATAAAACTAACATAAAATATTTACAAAGGAATATTTTAGCTTTACAGCCACATGAAGTAATTAACAGTGATTTACACAATTTGCTATCCAGTTTTTGGTGGAGGGGAGCGTGTGTGTTTACAGGTATGTGCATGTGTCTGTTTAGGAGGAATGTTTTCCTTTTCATGCTGAATTTCTGGCAAGGAAAATACTACCTGCATTTGCAGAGGCAATTCTGTACTGTGCCCTGTCTCTCTCATGGAGGGAAGTTTTATGGTACCAGAGAGTGGCATTCATCTACCGCATCCAAGATACTTCTTCCTTTCACTCTTGGTGCCTAAATTCTGCAACAAGAGGAAATAAGTTTTTTTTTTTAACTGTACAGTAAAATCTTATGCTGAGAAACAAGATGTTATATCTTTCTTAATTTGCTATGCCTAGTTGTTACAAATACCGATGTTCAAGGGAAAAAAAAATGGAGGAAGGGGCACAGTAGTTTTTGGTAAGTCCAAATAAAGGATTTCTGGTAGAACCTTTTCTGAACTTTGACCGGACTTTAAAATGTGTTTTTGCAAAAGAATGTCAATTCAACTTTGAATTTGTAAATAGATTGAAATAACACTCCTCTGAATAATACAAAAAACCTGTTGTATTGACAATGCCATACTTCTTTCATCAGGAGACTCCTTAAGTCATCAGTTAAAGACAAGTTCAGTTTTATAGCCAGCTTGTTCTCATTTGCTTTTGAAGTCTCAAGTTGCTAATTAGCAGCACACAGCGTGCTTCCATATACAGTGACTGAGACAAACAAGGACCTCCTCATCCACAAAAGAGCATCTGTATTTTATATTCCTTCTCCATTACAACTACTTACACTTTATTTCCTGTTATCCAGCATAAAAGATTGTTACTTCTAAAAAAATTTTCTAAACGATACCTTCCATTATGATTCATTATCTTCCCAAGAAATCAATGCCAACAGTAATTTCTACTCAGTAATTTCACAGAGTGAGAAAATGGTGGCTTCTTCAAAGTTAGGGAAATATTCTATTTAAGTTTGAGAAGTCACAGCTGGTTCAGGTTTAAATGTAGGATGAATAACATGAGGTGGCTCTTCATAGGTGGAAAAGCACAATGAAGTTTAAAACAAACAGAACGCAGCCTTATGGTGTATTACTGTGCCAGATACAACTCCAGCTATTTAAACAGATAAATTCCAGATTTACTCTGTCAGTACTGTCAGCTGGATCTGACTCTGGATTCCTTCATTATTATGTGTCCTTGGCGACGAGGTTTTCTAAAATGCGCTGATAAGAGCCTTTGGCTCAGCATGTACTGTGCATGTTTAAGGAACCTGTAATTACATTTCTAAAAATGGAGTCTTTGCAATTCAATACTATAATGTTTGTTTCTTCAGTGAATTTCACCTGGCATCTTTCTGGCAAAAATGAAAAATAAGAAATCACAGTTGAGGTATAACTGGAGAGAACTGGATTCTGTAGTGTATTAACATTTATAGTATATATAAATGTAAATTATTTTTAAAATGGTCAACATTTTCATAATCCTTATGCTTAAGTGGTGGAACGAGCATTAACTAGTTCAAATCTTTTCCATTTGTGGTTTATGAACATTTCCGAGTAGGATCCAGCAGAAATGTCTCCTGACACGTCCTAGAATCCCCTTAAAGAGTCACATCTCTGTGATCCACAAGTCATCCATCATAACCTCAAAAATTTTGCTCTTTTAAATTTTTTTTTATTATATTAACAATGCTAGCAACCTGCATAGCAACTATAGACAACCTAGTAAAATCCATAAAAGCAGTCTTCCTTTCCCACTTTAACCCACAGGACTATATTCATACAAAAATCCCAGCTAGCATCAAAGGCCTCAGAAAGAAATAACCAGAAAGTAATCAGAGACACAGCATCCAAGAAATGTTTTCTATTGAGGGGAGACCTTATTGCTCTCTACAACTACCTGAAAGGAGGTTGTAGAGAGATGGGGGTTGGTCTCTTCTCCCTAGTAACAGACAACAAAACAAGAGGAAATGGCCTCAAGTTGCGCCAGGGGAGGTTTAGATTGGACATTCGTAAAAACTTCTTTACCGAAAGGGTTGTCAGGCATTGGAACAGGCTGCCCAGGGAGGTGGTGGAGTCCCCATCTCCGGGGGTATTCAAAAGGCATTTAGATGAGGCCCTAAGGGACATGATTTAGTGGGGGACTTGGTAGTGATAGGTTAATGGTTGGACCCGATGATCTTGGAGGTCTCTTCCAACCAGAACAATTCTATGATTCTATGATTCTATCCTTCTTACCAGTTGTCTTTGTAGACCACAGGAGGGGAGAGAGAAATTATAAAGCCAGAAACAAATGAAGGCATATGGATGAGAGGATAAGTGTGAGTTTAGTGCTGTAGTTAAAAGCATTCAAGGATTCTCGCTGTATTAACTACAAGAAAATAGTGAGAAAAATGGCTGGATGGAACACCTGGAGAGCTCAGTTGCTAATGTAAGCCTCTGCAACATCAGCACTTTCTCCCAAAGTAGCTCATCAAAGGTTATAGCCATAACACCAGTTTAAACCTTTATTTGATACCCCTACACTGTGCAAGATAAGCACATTCTCTTGGGTTGTAAAAGACTACCTAATGAAAAAGAATGTCACTGGCCACAATTGCACTGGAAGGCATCCTTTTAATAGCAAATTACTGAAAAACCTGCTTGCGTTAATTCCTCCTTCTGTGCCTTACAAAGAATGGGTAAGTTTGTAATGGCTTTTCTTAATACTGGAAGCATTGCCTCTTGATCTTGTTCCTGCCTTCTGACGAAGGCAGAAGAGAATCATGAGACTTAGGTTGCGTGTCTGCATATTATCCTCTTCCTACCTCCTTTCCCTTTTTCTTACTTACTTATAGAAGGTTGGCAAAGCTGTGCAGTATTGTTTCTGTTTACTCTTGTGTTTTCAGTAGGCAAGAATTCAAATTTAAACAAAAGGAATCACAGCGTAAATGGAAAATCGCATATAATACCTTGATGAGAAAGCACCGAGTGCCTTTATACCATGCTGTAACAATTACCTGACAGAACAGCAGCTGTAGCATTCAGAATGACTGGCTTAGACATTTGAAATTGTTACAGTTGTTTAAAGATAACAATTATACAGCTGCCTGCACTACAGAATACAACTTGTGCATCAGCCTCCTTTGATTTCATTGTTCTATTCTTCCATAGAATCTCTAGCAATAATAAAAATGAACAACAATAAATCATAGTAAGTAAAAAAATGTTCTCTTTAATGGACGAAACAAAGGGTTGGAAGAGAAAAAAATACATTTTTATAGAGGATTAGATAAAGAGGGAATTTACTACTCAGAGGTAGCTCTCGCAAGCCACATGCCCTCAGGAGCAACTTCTCTTCAGGAAGTTTGTATGTGGAGAATTTCAGTGATGCCTAGAGCTTGTCCTGACCTACAAGAAAAATGGGCATGAGTGCAAGTAAAGCTGCAATAGTTTCCCACCCCTGCAACCCACCCCCACCCCACCCCCGCCCCCCATTTTCTGTGCATTTTTACAAATAACACAGTAGGAAATACTGCAAAAAATATATTTATACAGTTCAGTCACAATTTACTCATGGTGTGGCTAGATTCTTTCAAACTATGTGAGAATTTTTTGCAACATATATAAAACAATGTAGACTACAACTCTGTTAGTGATATTCATTGATGGTACAAACATCATGTTTTTGTACATATTGTTAGTGGAACAAAGTTAAATAAAGATTGTTAGGTATGTTCAGTCTGGAAGGGCAGCAAGAAAACAAGATGTATGTAGCCGGGTATCAGAAATAGCTCAAAGTGGCAGATATCACTGGATAATGTTGCCCAGAGTGGTTGTGGAGTCTCCATCTGTGGAGATGTTCAAAACCTGACTGGACACAGACCTGGACAACCTGCTGTAGCTGACCCTGCTTGAGCAGCAGGGTTTGACTAGATTACCTCGAGAAGTCCCTTCCACCCTAAACGGTTCTGTGATTTTGTGTAAATAAATACAGCATACAAATATCTATTAATTAATTTTATAAATTTGTTATATAAAGTACAGCATTGATTTGTACTGTAAGAACTGTAAGCAGTCCTTTAAAAAATAAATAGAAAAAAAATCCCTGCCAGGAATAACTGAGAGAAAGATACTAAATCATTTGACACAACTACCTGCAGCAAAAGTATTCCAAAAAGATGGTTTTTCCATCTCTGTCTAACAGTGTGGTTCTAGATTTTTGTTATTTGAAATTTGTAACCATATAATCTTTCATTGTCATTTGCATAGTCTACTTCAGTCTGCTCTGTGGTGCAAGACCTTTCTACAGCGTCAGCAAGCAATCTTTGGCCGCAGTCACACAGGACCGATCAGACTTGTGATATTTCCCATCATCAGTTCTGCTTGTATATTTTTCCTGCAGAGTCTTATGCTCTGGTGTTACTCATTTATAGTAACATTGACCTTTTTTTCTCCCAACAGTTGCATACTTGGATGCTCATTGTATAGTTGGGCGTTTGCTACTGTCTAGAAAAATGAAGTCATTTCACTACAAAAAAAATCTGTAGTTTTCCTCCAGAAGTCTTGCTTTCTGTGGCATGCTTGAACACACTATCCATATTATTTATTAAGAAACTATGTTGACAACTCTACCCTTGGAATGGCACACAATTATTTTTTCTTTTTCTTTTACAGTACTGATTTTCCTGCTAGGGCAAATAAGGGAAATGGATATTGGGAAAGATTAAGCTATAGATATTGCTCACTTCATTCTGATTCCACTACCACAGAAAATAAGCTGAATCACAAGTACAGTGTACACTGCAGAACAAGAACATATGTTTTATACTTTAGTTTTATTGTATTATACTTTGGAAATGGTAAGGTTTTTTAATATTATAAATATATTTTTCTTAAGATAAATCTTACAAAGATAGTCTCTAGTTGCACCAGCAGAACATTGCTAAGAGAAACTTCCCTTATATAGTTTTTATTTACTTCTGAGCAAATACAAACAATGCATTTCTGGCAAAGAGTAAATTCCAGGTGCAGTTCTATAAAGTTAATTTAAGGAAACTTCATTCTAGAACAGCAGATTTTGGATGCCTGGTTGCTGGCAGGATTATGTTTATGTGATGACTGACAAGAGAAAGATGGGAATTGAATTCCTGGCAAGAAGCAAATGCAGGTTGCAAACATTTAATAGGGCATTTTTAATGATCAGAGTGAGGAGGATGTGTAGAAGTGAATTCCTGCCTACACAAATCCTGTGTGGTGCCAGGCAAAACAATTGTCCTCTTGGCAGGACTAAACTAGAGCTTTTAGTATGTGGGATAGTATAATCAGAAATGACATTTTGTATGAGGAAACAAAGGTAAAGATCTATAACTGTCATTTGTAAATACAAGACAGTTTATTTTTTATATATAAACTAACATTACATGAAAAAAGAAGGGAGAAACTGTATAGTCTTAATTATGAAGTTAAACTAGGTTACAGGTGTAATGTAATTTTGAATGCATGCTTATTGTAAATAGCATCATATTTTTATTGTGATAGGATAATTTGGCTTTACATAGCTAAGAGGAAAAGGATTTGAGTGATCTTCACCCCATTAGTAGTCCCCATTCCTTTTATTTTTATTTCTGTTATTGAGAGCGGTTTTCATGTGGAGTGAAACTACTGTTGTCATGAAACAACATTGTACTTTTAATAACAGTCATTTAGACAGATTCATACTTCTTGCTGTGCACAAATGGCTCAGCAGTGTCACTTCAGGACAGCATATACTGAGGGCTGTGCGGAATCACGTCATCTCTTATGGAGCAGAAAAGACTTTATGGCTGCAGGCATCTACTGCACTGTAGGGATTAGTTTAGTGTCTCACCAATGTCGTTAGTCAATTCACAGAGAGGAGGTAGAGCCCGGGCCCGGTATCGTGCTGGTACATAATTTTAGAATTACTGGGCAACCTGAGAAAGGATTATTTGTGCAACGGTGTCATTTATTGAAAATAAGGCTGGGAGAGATTCTTTTCAGGTCAGTTTGGGGGATAAGCACAATCTAGTCTAAAGAAGGGGGTTTTGATGACCTGAAGAAAGAAGCAATGCTTCAATGAACAGAGAATTTGGCCGGGTGATCAGGTCAACATTAAAGTGTGCTCTAAGATCCTAGCTAGCCATGCATTTCGCCTACATCATGTTTGGAAGGGCTAAGCTGAGGATGATGCTTATCCATTTAAATCAGAGGTTCAAATCTTGACACAATGGGAGAGGCTGAAACTAGATTTCTCAACTATCAGTATAGAATTGAAAGCTAAAGTAAAGCGAAAAAGGCAAATGTCTTTAAAACATTTTCGTGGGGAATGAGTATATCCTTAGGTTAAAGGGAGAGCCGTGGTTTTTTGGTGTCCCCCTGTGGTTTGATCGTTTTTCAAAGATGCATTGAATTAATAACAAAATTATTAATGTAAGATTCCTTACGGAACTAATTACAACCATTCTCAAAATCAGAGAGTATCATTGTTTTTCAAAACAGCATGTCTAGAAATGCATGGAAGTTTTTAATATTTTGAATCTGGGGGCCTGTTTGGACTCCTTTCATGCTATAATATGGAGAAAAATGGAAATGTGCAAGTCCTCTAGTTCTTCTGAAAAAATGCTGCCTGCAATTTTCACCAGATGTATCAAACCAAGCACTGTGCTACAGGACAATGCTAAAACACCTTTACTCAGAGATGCAGGATGGCAAACAGAGATAACGTTAGGTGACAGTATGCAGTATTGAATAACTTGGTGACAATTTTAAACAGAAGAAATGTTAAAGTATATTAGATGAAGTTCACCCAGATGAACCTTTCACTTTTGCCACACACAGTATTCCTTCACTTCTCTCTGGATGAGTTGCTAATGATTTATTAATCATAGAACCATAGAATGGTTTGGGTTGGAAGGGACCTTAAAGGTCATCTAGTTCCAACCCCCCTGCCACGGGCAGGGACACCTTCCACTATACGAGGTTGCTCAGAGCCCCAACCAACCTGGCCTTGAACACTACCAGGGATGGGGCATCCACAACTTCTCTGGGCAACCTCTTCCAGTGCCTCACCACCCTCAGAGCGAAGAATTTCTTCCTTAGATCTAATCTAAATCTACCTTCTTTCAGTTTAAAGCCATTACCCCTTGTCCTACTACTACCTGCCCTCTCCAGCTTTCTTGTAGGCCCCCTTTCAGTACTGGAAGGCTGCTATAAGGTCTTATTATTTAATAAGTAGATTTATTTTAGTGTTTATGAAGTAGTTTGATCCTTATCAGGTGCGCTTTGTGAAAAGCCAATGGCATTGGAAAAGTTCATAGCAAAACAAATCAAATTCTTTTGGTTTTGCTCAAAATTTGGAAATGAAATTTGCAAGGAACTTATAAATGTCCTGACAGGAAATTCTCTTAGTGATTTATGGAACAGATTCACAAGGCAATAAGCTCTCACTGCAATGTGCAGTAACGAGGATGAGGAAAGATGACTGAAGACATATTTGGTTAACCTAAATAGAGGAAACAAATATGTTGTGTGCCCAGAAGGCTTGAGACAGAGAACACTTATAGAAAAAAAGGAAAAAAAACCCACAACCTTTAATGATTCAAAACAGCAGTGGTGTTAACATCACAACTGTAAAACAATAGGGGTAAAACAAATGGGTATATTGGGGAAGAACAGCCTCTTTTGCTTTGTCCTCCATATTGTTTGACCTGACTTAGAGCTGTGGGTAAATTTCTGCCTTGCTTCTTGTGCAGACGGAAGCACGCAGTTTCCCCCGCACTTGTCTGCTACAGTTTGAAAGACGGACAAGATGTGCAGGGAACCACAGGTGCTACTTTTTGTTGCTTCCTGGAAGGGCCAAGTGGATGGGATATGCAAAGCACAAGAAGAGCCTGAGCTTTCTAACTTACTGGATAGCAAGTCTTATGTTACACTTTAGAGTCAGCACCGAAACCCCTGCAGATATTGATGTATGTTTTACAAGACAAAGTACTAAGACCTCCAGAACGTTTCTTGTTGGGGTGTGATTTCTATACTGCCCTTTATCTTATGCTTTAAACATATACACAGCAAGATAAGTGTTTCATTGCAGCACAGGCAAAAGTAGCCGTCTGTGTCTGACCTTGGTGTCATAGCTAATTATGTGACCAGGGTTCAGGATTCAGCACAGGCCAGTAGCTAGAGTACAAATACATTAGGGACTTTTTAAAGTACAATTTTTGATAATTTAATATGAAAGATCCTAGATAATGTTTATCACCCCTTCAGTTCTCAGTACTCACTTTAGCCCAGCGATGAGTAATCCGTAAGTATTTCCAAGCTGTGTTTTCCTTTTGCTCTATATACTTTATAGAAAAACTTTAATGATGCAACAGTTGTTAATGTTGCATTCCTAGTGTGCAATGAACATTAATGGCTATATTAAACTCTTGCACTCAGACCACTTAAATTGTTATGCACTCAAACGTGGCTTGGGGAAAGAGAAGAGGAGGTGAGAGCTGGTGGAAGAAAACAGAGGAAGTCGTAAACTGGCTGAATTTGAGACAGAATATATATGGCATAATTTCACAAAGTAATGTTCATCAGAATTTTGCTTCCCTACTCTTATTTTATGAGCAAATTATCCTTTTTTTTTCCCCTCTTCTTTTTCCTCCAGAATCCTTTGTCTTTTGGGCTTTGCATTGTCATATACATATTGTATACAGACCACCTTCTTCATTCTCTTTCTGGCTGCGGATTTTGTGCACTGATATAACAACCACTTTTCAGAAAGCTTCCTTTAATAGGATGGCTAAGGAAGGGTGAGCTGCTCTGACTGCGTACCTGTGGTACAAATTTATGTAGCAATTTTAATGGGAATGATTGTGGAGTAACATAGAAGTGCTCAGCCTAAAAAAGGATGAAGACTGTGAACTTGATTTGTTTTACTTGTCTTTACAGCCTGAGAATTTGGTGTGGGACAAAGCTCACCCTGTGAGTTCTGGCCATGTTCATAGAACAGTCTGTGCTGAAGAGTGAGAGAAGAAGGGTGGGAAGGAGGCAGAGAACAGAAGGGATGGGGGGGGGGGGGGGGGGAGAAACCCCAAAATTCTTCATTTTGACATTTCAACTTGCTGTTTCAAAATCAAGTTTCAACCCCAAATTTAGTTAAATTAAAAAAAAAAAAACAACAAACCCAAACCTAAAGCAGCCAACAACAAGAAAACAAAACAAAAACCCTTTAATTTTTTAGCTCCAGTAGGGAATATTAACTTTGACTGAGAATTATGTTTTGAGGGGATAGGGAGAATGTCATTTCTGCAAGTAAACAGAAATTCTTTATTTTTGTATCTGCCCTAAATACTAATAATTTTTCATTGTTTTTTGGTGCAGCAGACAGATCAACACAGTTATTTGCACAGCTCTACCTGCAAAATTAATCCTGTAATCCTAATGCTAAAAACCTCTTTCTTCCCTAAATAGCACCATTCAATTATTCTTGGTAAATTGTATAATTTACTGTAGACGTAAATTAATGTAGCTACATTGCTTAGTCTTGCAGAAATTTATTGCAATTAAAGGAATCATCTGGTGAAACTGTCTTAAGTACTGTGGCCTTCAGATGAGACGCAGAGAGTGTGAGGTGCAAACGTCCTGGCTTTTGGTCAGAAGCAGCATTTTATTACATTATCCTTAATAAGACTGTAGAACACAAAACTAGCCTGAGTAGCAATGTTAAAAATAAAAGGTGGCATCTGTAATTTAGCTTGATCAAGTAGTTTATATCATTAAGGATACGGAGTATCCTTTGGCTTGATTATGAAGTACAGCACAAAGCTAGCCAGCTAGCTGTATTTATTGTTGTTCTGGTGACAAAATGAATTCAGAATGAGGGTGTGCCATAAACTCTTTCCTGCTAAATTATCTATAAAACAATATTAAAGGTGATTTTGTTCGTAGTGCCAGAACAGTAGTTTTCATAACAAGTTATGTCTACATAAATGAAATATTCAGCTTGAAGTCTGAGGCACGAGGGAAAGCCTTGCTTGGCTTCAGGCTGTCATCACTGTGATTGTTGAAACTATAAATTTCTATGAAACTACATAAATTCATATGGACACAAACCCTAGGAACTTCAAGTTGGCAGTTTTACCCGCCTGAGAAATGCTATTGAAGATTGTTGCCTTAAGACAATTTCTGCATACCTCATCTTGCTAACTCCCACTGCTTTAGTGGTTTTGGATGGGGATAAAAAAATAATTATTTTCACAGAGGGAATCTAGAAGGCAGCTTATAGCGTTGATAGTTGATGTGACTGCATAGTTCATTGGTTGGCCCATTGCTAGGAGTCCAGCCTAGTGCTGAATTAGCAGTAGTGAGGAATAACTGGCTCTGATTTTCCCAAATTGGCTGACTCTGGACCTGTCCAGGTATCCAGAGGCAGGCTGCCTACTGCTGCCTCCTCGTTTGTGCTCTCTCAAGCAATTAGAATAATGCCCCAGTGTTGCTGGCTGATAGGTGGAAGAGAAGGGAACAAGGCACTGACCCAGCCCTTCCCTTTCTCCTGTACTTGCTGTTGTGTCCTGGAAGAATAGGGAAGAACCAGTTTTATTTCTTGCACTTTTCTAATTCTAAATACCTCTTTCCAGACACCATCTGTCTTCACAACAAAATGATGACAGAAGCCCTGAGGTAACACATACTACACTGAAGTGTTTTGAAAACAGAGGTTGTGTTTGGTGGTTTTTCATGGGATTAAAATAGGTACTGTGATTACTTGTCATGAGGTGCCTCGTGAATATTGTAGTTAAGGACAAGATTTCCTGTGAAGGAGAGTAGAAAACAGAATGTCCTGTTCCATCCAGTGATCGTACAGTCTTTTTCATTTTCCTGGTTTACAAAAGGAAATACATGCAGGGAATAATTTCCCGCAGTAGCTGGTGTAAACCCCACTGCTCACCATGGGACTCCTGTTGGGACGCTTGTTCTCCTCCACGATTCCCAGACTGTCTTGAAGAAGCAATTTGCTATGCAGTTAAGTTCCTGTTCCACAATGGTTTAGATAACTTTGGCGCGTTTATCTGTTTACTAACTCCCAGTTGGATCTATTTGAGATATTGTGGTAGAGAATCCTTCTGCCCTCCACCACCAACATGCCTCTACTTGCTTTTGTTTTCTTGGAAATATATTTGCTGAAACAAAGTTGTTGAGCAAAATTGCCAATTGAGTTTTTTATTGGAAATCAGTGTATTCATATGGTTGCAAAAGTTGCCTTTTGACATTAAAAAAAAATAGTTTTTGTTTAGAAAATGTAATTTATCTGTAATATCTTGTTGAAACCAATTTCAGTAATCTAAACAAAGCACAGGAAACTTTTCAGGTTTCTTTCCTGAATTAGATAATGTTGATGTCAAGGAGCACTTGGAAATTTTTTTAACTTCTCCCATCCATTTAAGATAAGAATAATTTTCAGAATTGACACAGAATGCGGAAGTTTTCTTTCCTCTTTTTTTACACTCCATTAAAAATCAGTGCCAAGTTCTATCTTTGGAATAAATCATGTGAAACGATGAAAACTAAACCAAATAGTAAATGCTAAGATAACTACCTTGTAACAAAATTCTTCCCCTTTTAAAATTAATTGTTTGTTTAGATTAACATTCTGTAAATGTGAAAGTCATGTTGAATTTACATTTTTCTCTCTCTAGGCTTGCTGAATTTCTTGCTGTGATCTTCTTCATTATTCAGCACCTTTTCAAGTGGAGTTGACCAGGTTATTGCTGGGACAAGGCTGATTAATCCCTGAAGCAACAACACAGTGCATCCCAGCAGTCAAATCAATAACCACAGACTGAAGGTTAGCTGGTAAATTGGATTAGGTCTTCTTTTATGGGGCTGTAGATCTACACACCTCTAAGATGTTAGTTTTCTCAGCATCCTTCCCTTAGAAAGCCTATTCATTCTAGCAGAGGTGAATGAATCCTGCTTCTTCTATCAAGAATAATTGAATGCTACATTCTTCAGCTTAAGTACATGGTGCTGGGGTATTAGTTAAGCAAACATCCAATTATGTTTATCTAAAGTGTTAATAGTAAAATGAATAATGATTGGTTTAAATGTCAACTAGAACTAAATAAAAGCTTTCTTCGTGGATACAAGCTTCCATCTACACAAGGCAAATACCAATATTTTTATATTCTACTTTGTCAAATAACTACAGTTCTTGCTTAAAGGTCAATTTTTTGAAATAATAGGATAGTTTACATGGAACTATCACCTCTCATAGTGCTTTATTAGAAGTAGTATACTATATTCACTTGGGACCTTATATCCTTGTATGATATCATGCTACCCTCAATGAAATGTTTGAAAAATGCTAATAAGAATCTGGGGACAAGGGAGAAAAAAATGCCTGTCATTCTTCAGGCTTACCTTCAAGTGGCATGGTCCCTATTATAAGTTAGAACACCCCCAAAGGCAAGAACTAATACAATTAACAGCACCTGAAATAGATCCATTCTTTTTCAAGTAGCAAAATAGAAAAGGAAATGATACTCTACAACCATTGAAAAAGAAATAACTCTTCAAAAATTGATGCAATTTTAATGTTATTTTAAACGTGATAGCTTTCTCTAACTTAAAAAAATAAAAATAGTCATTGTTGTATGTCGTGATTTAACCCTGGCTGGTAACCAGTACCACGCAGCCGCTCACTCACTCCCCGCCTCCCCAGTGGGGTGAGGAGGAGAATCTGAAAGAAAAGGAAAACTCATGGGTTGAGTGTCCTGGTTTCAGCCAGGATGTAGCTGATTTTTCTCTCCAGCAGCTACTGTGTTTTGGATTTAGTATGTGAAGAATGGTGATAATACACTGATGTTGTTGGTTGCTGTTAAGCGATCAAGGACATCTTCCAGTTTCCCAGGTTTTGCCAATGTGCAGGTGCAAAAACTTGGGAGGGGTATAGCCAGTACAGTTGACCTAAACTGGCCAAAGAGAGTATTCCATACCATAGACGTCGTGCCCAGTATAAGTGAGGGTTGGCTGATGGGTCACTTCACTTTTCTTTCCCTTTTTTCATTCGTTTGGGCCTTTTTGTTCATTCATTCAGCTGTTTGTTCCCTTGCTCACTCTCTCTGGAACTTGCTGTTGTGGGGTAGCTGCTGGGGAATATTCCTGTTCCCTGACTGCTGCTCAGGACAGGCTGTATCGGTCATCGAGTGGTGAGAAATTGTGCATTGTTCATTTTATATATTCTATTATCCTTATATTTTTTTATTATTATTATTATCATTATTAATATATTTTTATCTTTTTCTTTGCTGTCTTGGTGAACTTTTTATCTCAACCCACGAGTTTTCCTTTCTCTCTGATTCTCCTTCCCACCCCACTGCGGTGGGGGGGGAGCGAGCAAGCGGCTGCATGGTATTGAGTTACCAGCTGGGGTTAAACCACGACACTGAGATAAAAACAGTTCACCAAGACAGCAAATAAAAATATAATAATAATTATATTCTATATTAATAGTGATAATAATAAAAACAATTCTAAAATAAAATAAAATAAAGATAATAGAATATATAAAACAAACTGCACAATTTCTCACCACCTGATGACCCGACGAACAATACAGTCTGTCCTGAACTGCAATCACGGAACAGCAAGTTCCAGAGAAAGTGAGCAAAGGAACAAACAGTCAAACGAATGAACGAAAGCCTGAACGAACAAAAAAGAATCTGAAAGGGGGAAAAATGGACCTGGCCCACCAGCTGAGCCCCACTTATACTGGGCATGACATTCAAAACACAGTAGCTACTGGAAAGAAAATTAGCTCCATCCTGGCTGAAACCAGGGCACTGTAATAGATGTTCATGCACCTCTGGGCATTTTTAATAAATACTTCTGTCTGATTTTTCCTTTTATGTTTGAAAGAGCCCACTATGGTGATTTAGGTCTGATTCCATAGAACATGGCACCTTCTGAAGACTGTTGGAGTTAGTTTTGCTAAATGAGAAATCAGTTCAAGAAAAAAAAACTGTTGATATTTACTGAACTTCTGTTTAGTTTTATAGCAATTGGAATTTCATTTCAATATTCATAGCGGTGGTCGGATACATCTAAAGTTGTGCTATGCCATGGGACTTGATTACCCCAACTGCACCCATAAATACTATTTATCATGTGTGCAAGTTTTCAAGTACAAAGCTAGATAATGCAAATTGAGACAGAATGCATCTTCCAAAGTGTATGGTAGTTTCTTGGTAAATTTCTATTAATATTGAATATAAACCAGTTCATAAAAAATGTACTATGTCTTTTGGCAGCCTGAAACTGATATAATAAACTATAACAAAACAGTCAAAGCATGAGAGTATAGGTGTGAGAGTTGGGACAAAGAAATAACCAGTGTATAGGAGCTGAATATTGTAGTGGGACTTGGTACTGAAACTAGACCAAGCCACCTAAAGAAGAGGTATAGAAGAAATGAGGTATTGTATTTTACACTTTTCACTTTCATAAATAACAGTATAATAGTAAGATAATATAATAGAAATAGTATACTACAGTACAATAGTGACAAAATGGAGAAGGAAGACTGAAAGAGATGAGAGGTATAAAGACAGACAAGTGAGAAGAGTATCATGAAAGCCTGAATGATTAAGATACCAAAGATGAGGGACTGACTACTTTTTCTCAAAGGTTTATTATTTTCCAGTAAGTGTATCTCATTAACTAAGAAAATTTTCTGGAAAGAGAGGGAAAATTTTAAGTAAACATCCATCCACTCTTTTTTCTAACTCACAAGCAGAGAGCATTGTTGTAGTTTATTTTGTGTATCCCCTCAACACCCCACCGCACCCCAACCCTGTTGCTGGTCACGTACTATTTTAAAGCTATTGAGTTGTTTTTGTCAAAATGGAAGAAATTCTTACTGATCCTAAAAGATAATTTGTCACAGGGACAAAAAAGGACATTTTTCACTGGAGCTATTTTTCACATAGCTAGAGGGAACCAGAACTAAAGCAAAAAAGAGCATGAGCGTATTGCCCTTAATTAGTTTGATGAATAAATCTATTGGTGTTGAGTAAGAGAGATGGGATAGCAGTCTGAGAAAATAATGGATAAAATGTCACTGCATTGAAGACAGAAAAAGTAGAATATGCCAGACTTTGAAATGGAGAGCCAACACTAAGGGAAAAGGGATGAATAAAAACATGGGACCTAAGTAGCCTGATAGATATGAACATAAAGTGACAGATATAGTAGTTAGAATGCAAGGAAAACCTTTGTCAGGCAAGCTATATTTGTGGAGCATAATTCTAGCAATGTAGAAACTCTGGACTCTTTTGTTTGGTGCACAGAATTTCATGTGAAGGTATCCATTACTTTGTTATACTTTATCTATCAACTTGGAAAAGTATGTTCCCTAAGTCGTGGATATGTGTTCAGGTCATCAAAGATAACTGTGTGTATGAATCTTGGGTTAGAGAGCTGAATAGTCCGTATGAGTAATGCATAAAGATTATTTCATTTATTCTGAGTGTTACTGATTTGCTTAACACCATGGTCCTACATTATTAAAATTGTGTGGATGCTTGCCACTGGTGTCAGTATGTGTGGCTTCATGTCCCCTAAGGTAGAGTTGTCAGTATTTGCTGTGCAGAAATAGAATTACCTAAATGAAACTGTACTATAGAATGTACTTAGTTCAGTCTTCACCACTTCCTGGAAGAAATGGTTTTATGTCTAAAATATACAGGGAATTTCCATATACAGCTTAAACTAACAAATAATCTTTAAACTCAGTTAAAGGAACTATTTTACTTTGTCATAGTTTAACCCCAGTTGGCAACCAAATACCACGCAGCTGGTTGCTCACTGCCTCCCCTCCCTCCCCAGTGGGAAGGGGAGGAGAATCTGAAATTAAAGAAAATTCATGGGTTGAGATAAAGACAATTTACTAGGACAGCAAAGAGAAAGATAATAATAATTATATTACATATTCATAATGATAATAATAAAAAAAATATAATTATAATAGAACATACAAAATGGACGATGCACAATTTCTCACTGCCCGATGACCCGATGGCCAATACAGCCCATTCCGAGCAACGATCACAGAGTGAAACCAAGAGCAATCTCAGAACGATCCTGAGCAGTGATCTCAGAACAACGATTTCCCCAGCAGCAATCTGGGAACTGCAAGTTCCAGAGTGAGCGAGGGAATGAACAGCTGAATGAATGAACAAATAAAAGCACGAACGAACAGCACCTGGCACACCGGCCAACCCCCACTTATATGCTGGGCATGACATCTATGGTATGCAATATTTTCTTTGGCTGGTTTGGGTCACCTGTACTGGCTATACCCCTCTCAGCTTTTTGCACCTGCACATTGGCAAAACCTGGGAAGCTGGAAAACGTCCTTGATCTCTTAGCAACAACTAATAACATCAGACTATTATCAACATTCTTCACATACCCAATCCCATACTAAATCCAAAACACAGCAGCTACTGGGAAGAAAATTAGCTCCGTCCCAGCCGAAACAGGAATAACCTTCCGCATATACCTTAAACGTTTCTCCTCAAAGATATTGTGACTGTTAAGACCTGTTGCTGAATAGTTTCTGAAATTTAAAACATTTTCACCTTGTACTCTAAGAGGCCATTGACCTTCACACTTTAAATTCATAAACCTTATTAAAAGCCTGTTAAAGGAGTCGACAATAGTGCAGATGCAAGATTTTGCTATCTATTTCTTATTTCTAATATTTTCCTATTAAAGATGTACACATTTAAGTGAGTCATGGTATAGACAAACATGATTGAATTAACACTCAGTGAAGAGAAAACAAGTTTGTCTAATGAAAGAGCTTAGAGAAATGAAATACGAACTGCAAGCAGAGCCATATCCTCTTTCTCATTCTTGTAGAAATAATAAAAGCTGAAGTGCTCTTTCTTAGAGAAACTACAGCGTAAGAACAGTATTTTGTAATTGTGGCCTTGTGTCTTTCTTCAGGAGAACATTTAAAATCATTTTGTATACTCCTTTCAAAAATGTTTAACTTTTTTGGCAGTAGGCTGAAATCTGAGATTGTGAAAGTTGTTCTAGACCAATGTATTTTGATATAGCTATACACTAACTTATGCCAGCCTAGATTAAGCCCAAAAAGACTTGTGCGATATTCTTTCCTACATTCATCAAAACAAGTGTTGTATGGTTTTTGCATGTGTGTATACACACGTACATTTTGCTTTCTTGCACAGAGACAAATAGTCTGTGAATCTTGTAGGAACCCTACTTTTAAAAATATAAGTATTTCAGTTGCATTAGAATGGAACCTTGTGCTTGTTTGCATAAAAGATTTATGTGAAAATTCTTAAAAAAGAACAGCTTGTTTATATGAATCATTGGAGTGGATGGGAAGGGCAGAGAGTAATTACATTTGTAATTAAACAATTCCTAAGAAATAATTTGAACAATTGTAGTATTCTTCTGAAACTGGACCAGACTTGTTTTCAGTTCAGTTTTTTTCTGTGTTTGCAGAACTGAATCTATAGTTCATAGTAAAAAATGGGGATTGCTGATCAGGAAAAACTAAAGAAAATTAGATTTAAAAAGTATACTTTCACTGATGAGTAGCACAGTTTCACTTCATTTATGTTCTTTTATATTCTCACTCACTTGAGAAGTTAAGTGCTTCCTAAAAATTAATATGTTTTTCTTCCTTCCTCTGAGGTAGGAAGGTATTATTTTTCTCAGCTTGAAATGGGAAGCAGACTCAGAGAGATTTGTATTACTGAACAACTAACAAAGGAATGAATTGTCTCAATTTCATGTTTACTGCTGTAGAGCCAAGGCTGGCAGATTGATACACATGGTAGGGGGCACTATGGATACTCATAGTAGGAAATAAAAAAACCCCAAACAAATGGTGAAAAACGAGAGGCAAAATAGTGGGATTTTTTTTTGTTATACTGATGGGGGAATTGCAACAGATAGAGAATTTTAAGAGGGATTAAGGCAGCTGGGCATTTCTTTTCAGTAGTGTTATGTAGCTGCTAATGAACCTCTGAAAATATCCTCAGAAATCTAGAATTATTCTGCTTATCTTTAAACACTGAACTGCGACACCTAAGCTAGCTGCCTACTCACTCCAGATTCCCTCTATAATCAATGAAGACGGCTGGCCTAAGATGAGGCTGCATTACTCACGGGAGGATCCTGTCTTATTTCAGAGTAGAGAAGGAGACTAAATCATCCTGAGAAACTAGAAACAAAGAGGAAACTAGTATATGTAATTAAATACCCTCCTTTTAATTTTTTTTTTTAAACCAGCTTCTCTTGTATGCTTTTAAAGTCTGCAGGTCATTATTCTTTTAGACACTCATTCTGGCATATTGATGAGCTTGTTTTCCACTGAGAAACAGCTTTTTCCAGGGATTCATTAATTTCTGAGGTCAGAATGAAACTGTTCTTATTAAAGAAGGAGAAAAAGGTAGAAATACTTATATGAATATAGTTTTATAACATATCCATAACATTTCTATTATAATTTTAAAGTATCTACTGTGGTGCAGCAAATGAAATATTCTTGATTTTTCACACAATGTTATTTCTGATGCAGAAGATATAGACTCATTTGTAATTGTATGTACAATGTTGATAACTCCAGCTGGTTTATATAACTGGATTTCTTCTGCCTAGAGCGCTCAAAAAAATCTCTGTATTTCAATTCAGACCCTTAATGCTTATAGTTCCCTGTCTTTCATGTTAAAACAGGCAGCAGGAGAGACTTCCTAGCATACTAAAATGTGTCAAAAGCTTGTCTTCCCCATATGTAGCCAGTGACTGTCAGTCCGTTGTGCATAGTCTCACAGTAGTCAGCGAGACTTCTAAAACGGACTAGTTTCATGGCCCAGCTTATCAGTAGGGTAAATGGAAAACAGTCAAATTTTGTGAGAGTGTGAGAAAGCTCATTTTCATCTGGTGTTTGCCATCCATTCATGGCCAAGTTCAGCATGGACAAATTCCTACCTTTAACAACGTGACTTCGGCTCGGAGAATTGAACAGATTATCGATGTGCCCAAAATGTTTATGTGAAAGTGCTTTACAAAATCAAGCCAAAATGAAAGTTTTACAAAAGCTTTTGTTCTTCTTTGCTCTTACAAATCATTGTTTACAGAATCTATTACAGGAGGAGGGACCAGCAACAGCCATCTGTCACTGCAGGCTATTGATACATGTTAGCAGCAGCTACATAAAACAACGCAGCTGGAAATCGGAGCTGGAGAAGCATATATCTGCTTAGTAACTTGAGTTCCTTTTAGAAAGTACATAAAACTTGTGCACTGATACCTGCACCGACTTCTCATCGGTTTCCAGATAAATTCTTAGACAGTATACTTAAGCTCAGATCCACAATGAGCCAAAACAAATTACATTCTCATGGCTTTTGGCCAGTGCAGAGAACGCTCAAACCAACCTCATGCACATCTACAAAATCTCATATGGACAGATGATGCCACGTCGATGTGATTTGTTACATTTACAAAAATCGTTTGATAATAATTGTGGGGTTTATTTTAGACAATTTAAAAATGCATCAAAACTGCTTAGGCTAGATCCTTCTTTTGTTCACAGTAAGAAAAATTTCAGGGCAAATTACAGGAGTTATAATCCTGACTTTCAAAATCTGAATACTCTGCAGTTTTTTTTGCCAAATGAGAGTTCCAGAGAATGGATGGGGTTTTTAATGTCTAGCATAGAAAATACGTTACATAGTAAGTAACCTTCAGGGACTGTGTGGTTGAACTTAGCAAATGTGGAACTGGCGTGTTTGCCCCCGGTGGAGTTTCTCGGAAAGTTTTATGGAAATAGGTTGTGTCTCTTAGTGTGGTGTTTATTTGAGTTCTCTTTTACTTAGCTGTTTTTATTTATTTTCCTGTATTCCTAATGGATAGCACGAAACTAAAATAAATGGAAAAACACCTTAAAAAGACAGGAATGGAATTACTTAATCCTTCTGCTTACTTGACAGTTATGTAGTATGAATGAGAATGAACCAGGTTAAGAAAACCACATGAAAACGGTAATTGAGATTAAGGAAATTCTGGAGATAAATGTATTTTGAGTTACTCAACAAAACCCCCCATTTATCTCTGAGCATTAATAATAGTGAAGACAAAGTACAGTGCTGAGGATCTTTGAAAGGTCACAGGTAAAATTGAAATTGCATCCATAATGTAAAATTTTACATATTGATTGCTGAAATTTTGGCACAAATGTCTTCAGAACTGATGGGTCTGCAAAATCAGCCTTAAATTAAAAGGAAAAAGTACATTTGTACTACTTCAGTAGTACTTGTCATGTAATTGCTCACCGATATGAAAAGGGCTTATGGTTTTTTCCATAATTCATTGAACATTCACCTGCCAGCTGTAGTCAATCAGTTCAAAATCCAGATTGGTGTAACTCCTGAGATCTAGATAGGAACAAAAATCACCTATCATCTAAACAACCTCCTGACAACGGGATCCGAACTCTATGGCCTTTTTTTCAGTTCACCAGGTTCCTAGCAAAACCTCTGTACCCACTGAAACTGCTGAAAACCTCAGTGCGTCTCACTTCTCCCATGTGCTTGTGAAAAAGATAAATGAAATAGTCTCTTTGACTTTGCAATGAATTTTGAAAGTACTTGTCAACATTCTCTGTATTAAAATTTCTGCTTATATTCAAAACCAGTAGACAAAATCAAGCAACAGTGAAAAACTACTCTGCAGTAGCACACTGCTGTTTTAGATTCTTTTACAAAATATAAAAGCTTTAAGATGCAAGCTAAATAACATAAAGTTGCTCATTAAAGAAAATATTATCATATACTGGCAATATTACTAATGTGAATATTTTAATTATTTCTTCATATTCATGTTTCTTTAGTAGGAGTTATGATGCAATTCAATTTTCCTGTATTAACACACTAAAGAACACACAGAGTTTTAACAGTATCTATGTCCATTCCACAGAACTTAATAAATGCCATTATTTCAGCAGAATAGAATAATGATTTAAGGACATTTTAAATATCTTCACATATTGATTCATTAATCTTATGAAATACTCTTGAAGACACTACCACCAAAAAAACCCTCAAAACAACAAAAAAGTTAAGGGGGTGAGGGGAGGAGAGAGAGAGGCTGTGTTTGGATTTGCTGTATAGAGGATATCTCTGTAAAATACCCTTTTGTTCTCCCCCCCCCCCCCCAATCAAATGTTTTGCCCTTTTCCAAATTAATAAAAGTTCCCCTTAGGACTCCTGACATAACCCTAGAAAGCTCCTTCTACTCAGAATAGAGTATTATGATGGCTGTCCATCAATTGCATTACGGTTTATAACTAAATGTCTGTGTTCTCTATGTCTGAATAGAAAATCTATTCTAACTCAAAGTGCTCTTGTCGTCGGAACTCTAAATTGGATCATGTGTCATGAGTAGTAAAAGCAAAAATTCAGACACATAAACAATTGTATCTTCTGTCATTGTTAAATAATAATGAATCATGTTTAATTAAAAATTCATAAACAAACCTAAAAATATTTCTGTGCATTATTACTGGAATAAGCTGATGTCAGAGAGGGTTGTTTCAACATTTCGAAAAGCGTACTTGGCGCAAAGAAGTGCTAGTCAAAGCTTACAATTTCTGTTCTCTGAGAAATGTTTACATTTGAATGTCTGATTTCATTTTATGAAACAAATTCATGCAACTATTCTGAAAACATCATGGTGTGCTCTGTTTCCAAAAATGAATATGTACCCAAGGATACTGGAAACTTCTAAATTCCTGGATCCTTTGGGCTGCCGAATTCCAACCACATTGGGATCCAGGTGCAGCAAGTTCTGGTCCAGAGTCTGTCAAGCGGGAGGTGAGAAGAGCTGCTGTTAGAAGTCAATGCGCTTCCTGCCCGCTTCATTTATGCGCACAATTGCATAGGAGTCTTCTAAGAGACTGGTCCCACTGTGGGCATTAAGTTTTACCCTAACAAGAAATCAGTACTAGGGGCAAGTTTTGAAACCGGACACTTCTGTAAGATGATGTGCAGCTGTTGCCTGATGTGCAACAGGCTTGTAGGCTCCATACCCGGCCTCCTGCAGTGGTATAGAGGATTTTTCTTTTATCAGGATTAAGAAATTTCTTTCTCGTTGAGGCCTCTCTGATAATCATACAGTTAAATTCAGCTTGTACGTAAGCTGTCACAACGCTTGCTGACTTGGAGTGATCAGCACTTTGGCCATAGCCGAATTCGGCCCGTTGCTCTTAGCAAAGTTGTGAGCACTTAGCAGGAGAAGCATTACACCAAATACAGGAACTGTGGAGAGCCATTGTCAGGTACTTGCTATTAATTTATGTTTGTGAAGTGCACAGAGCCCTCCACAGTGTTAACATGCGTCGCACAGTGTTGTTTTGGTAGGATTCAAGCCTCTCTTTGCAGTCAGTGATACTGCTGAAAAGAGCTCAGAGCCTGTTGATTTCTCATTAGCTAGTATTTGATTGCCAAACCATTTTATTCTTGTTTCTGTCAAATTTTGGGCAGGCTGAAGTGACTTTATTATAAAAAGAATCATTATCTCTGATGCTAGTATATCGCTATAGATTATATAACTAGACAAAACCCCATACACCCTGATATCGTGTTCTTTAAAATATATGCAGATTTTCTGAATAATAGTCCTTTTCCATAACAGTATTTGAAAAGCTCAAGGCAAGTAAGTAAATGACTGCCTACAACAAGAACTAATGCTGGCAAACCTTTGCTTTGTTGAGAAGAATAGAGGGAACAACTGGTGTGAGTCAGTGGATTGTTGTTGCAGACTGCATAGCAAGTACTTAAGGAAATATGAGTGGGCTGCAGAATGAATAGGTTAAGAAATTGTACTTATATGGAATTTAGCATTGGTTGTATTCATTCTTTTTAATTTGCAGTCTGAATTAAAATGACAACTTGACTCTTACAGAGTTCATGGGTATTTCATTGTTGACAGTAAGGTAACTTAGATTTCAACCTTTGTTTCTGTAATCTGTTAAGAGATGGGGGATAAAAAAAGACAGAAAGAGAGAAAGAAATATGATTGTAGTTCCATTGCCATTTTTGCATCTCATTTCTTAATGTACATAAGGCATTTCTGTTACTGGTAATAGCAATTAACCTTACTACTTCAGGATTAATTGACAACATCCAAGATTATTTTTATGATGAAAACACATGAAAAAAATAAGCAGACATGCATGTTATATCAAGGAAATATTTATCTTAGAAATAAGAAGTCAAATAGAAATCTCTAATACTATCTGCTATGATTTGTTTCTTAAGGAGTACTTACTCTTTCTAAGTGTAATTAAACCCCATCGGATACTGCGAAGTTTGAACGTACTGTAAAAATAAGTGTACCTGCCTGGTGTTTGAACACCCCAAGGCCCCTTTTCTACCTTGAGAGGACTCTTAAATCTACCAACCACATGAGGGCAGCAAAGACCCAAACTCCAAGAGGGTTGTGTGAGCTATTGACTACTAAACATGCCAGAGTGGCTTTTTGATTCTTCCACTTCGGTTTTGCTTTGCCCAGCTGCATTTTAGGAAGGTCCTGTCAGTGACGGTGGAAAGTCCATCACTGCAGTCTTTTAGAAATAACTGGGCAAGTCTCTGATGGTACGTACTTGATGCACTCTCTTGCCACGAGGAAGGTTAAGTGGCTTTCAGTAGGCATTTCCAGCATCAATTTGTAATCCCAAAACAGATTGGTAAAGCCTGTTTTCTCCACACTGTGGATAAGAGGAACTGAACCATGGCGTTAGAAACAAAACTCTTCTCCTTTGTTCCTAAGGTGTAGAATATGGAAAGTTTTCCTGTGGTACACTGCTTGAGTAGTGTTTCTTCTTTTGAGAAGTACACTCTGCTGTTCACATTCACACCCGCTTTTTCTGTCACATTGATTACAAAGTGTCTGAATACTGTGATCTTTGTTATTAAGTTTCAATTCTCTGTAAGTTCCACAAGGGAAAACTATGTAATCTGAGCCAAGAGAACCCCCAACTATCTAATGGCTTTTCAGTACAAACTTATCTTAAGTGCCAAGAATATACATTTCAGGTTTCTATATATTTACTTTCTAGTGTTCATACTGGTCAGACAATAAACTTAAAAAGAAATAGAAATGCATAAAGTTTAGATGAATAGGCATGAATGACCTGCAGCCCTCTTGGCTGATGCTAAACAGAAAATTTCACAACTAAACACAGTGAAACGAGTCAAAATTTATGTCAAAATTGAGTCAAGTTCACCTGAAATGTAAAACTTATTTTATGAATTAAAATTCTAAAACCTACAAGCTGTATAGTTTGATATATTGCTGGTGCTATGCAGCTATTGTTAGAAAGTTGATGAAATTCCCATGCTTCAAGCTTCTTCACTCAGTAGTTGTCAACCAGTAAAGTGCCATTTTCTGAAACCTTATTGCTGACAAATATGAACATTACCTGAGCCATTAAATGTTTGTAGTAGGAGAATCTGAGCTTTTCCAGGAATGAAACTTGGTCATATATCACATAGAGCAAGAAACTGATCATGGTAGTCACCTTCTTAGTCTTCCGTTGTTATCCTGGTAGAGATGAGAAGTTGGGCATCATTACTTTTGTTATTCTTATTAATGCTAAAATAAACTTTTTACCGAGTGACTGTAATGCTGATGCTCAAATAGAGCAAGTAGAGATGAATGGTAGACATCTCTCTTCCACAGTACCCTTGCCCTACCCATTAACTCCCAGCCCCCATTAATCATAACCAGAACTCTGTCTTTCAAGCAGACAGCAATGTGGGTTTTTACTTATGCTAGCGCTGCCTTGCACATGCTCGGAGACTATGAGCTCTCCTTAGCTGCTCTGTTGAGCAAAGGGAATCGAGCCTTTGCAGCAAAGGACTCCTTTTGTGTTTCCTATATGTAAGGGCCACATACCATCTCCCAAACTGCATTCCACTCTGTTTTTTTTGTGTGGGAAAGGACTGCATGCCTGTTGTACCTCATTTGAGGCATAAGCATACCTGTGACCTGTCTCAAAGACAAAAGATAGATTGTTTATCAGCAGCTGGTGTTTTTGAGATGTGTAGTCCATATGTGTATTTGTGTTCTGCTCGCCTTCCTTCCCTCTAGCAAAGTCCTCTTCAGCTGTTTCTCAGAACAAATGAAATAGCTGCAAACATTCTTCCTCTAATAAAGAGCATATCAAGCAAGAGGAGGGAGGCAAGGGCTAGAGCGTGTCTGATACAGTTAGAGCAAAAGAGGATCTCAATGCCCGTGAGTAGTAGCATGAGTATACTACGCCACAAAACAGTTATGATAAGGAGCATATCTGTTGTGCATGGAGACTTGTAATGATTGCAGGTCTACTGTGAGCGCTTCAGCAGACTGTTGCAAAAACATGAGTTAGTGGACAGACAAGAAATTAATTGCATGTTTTGGGGTGTAGAGGCTATATCTGAGACAGAATGATTTCATGATCCCCTTTAAGTGATCAAGAGTACCAGCACATGAGTAATCCTACTTATGCTTCAGAACAGACCAATATAATAGTAATTCAGGATATTGGTGGGCATCTCCTATAGGAATGATGACATATCCATGCCCATAGATCAAAACAAGCTTTGGTACCCAAATTATCCATTGTCCAATTTGCTGTAAAAGTGGAAATTATTCTAGAGAGGATGCTTCAAATAGGTTAGTGAAATAGACTGAGCCTTAGTTCTGGAAGATGGAACTAACTCTGGCTATGCGTTAGTCCTGGATTTGTGTTTATTTTCCAACCCATTTGCATGCCATTACCGTAATTTCTTAGCAGTATAACATTTTTCAGTCAGTCATGATAACTCAGCCAGTCATGCATTGTAGGCCTTAAGAGCCTGACTTGCGTGAAAATACACAGTGATAGATTTCTTTGTGGTGCTAACAGAGGCTTTAAACCAACAAAGGCTTTGAAACCTTTCCAAATTCCTTCTTATTCCCTTTCACCTCATTTTCACAGGGCAGCATAATTATGCTTTGGACAGAGGTTCTCTCCACCACAGAATCGTTGATTTTGCACCATCTTAGCAAACTAAGCGATCTCAAACTGAGTCTTTATACTGGAATGATTCATCCTAATAAAATTGTCAGATTAACGATGAAATAATTTCCTTAAATTCCTTCAGATGCTCAGAAATCAATGTATTGAAATGTATTGATCATTAAAAAAATCACTTCAGCTAATGTTCAATATTTATTAAAAATGCTCAGCATTCAGTTTTAAAACTTAATGATTTTGAATTAAAATGTGACCAAATTTGATTAAATACATTTGTAAAATAACTTGATGACTGGGGGAAAAAAAAATCAACAAACTGTTTAAATACAACATGATAAAGGAAATTAAACACAACCACATCCTGATGAGTAAAGTTATTTCCTGTGTATTCCTAAATGTACTGGCCTGACTGCAAAGTGAAAAAAAAAAAATAGTTAAATGTAAGAAACTTGTGGTTATAAAAAGGGATTTTAATGTCTAGATAGGCAATATTCTTTAAAATTTTATTTAGTTTCTTCTTGTTTTAATGGGACTTAATTTGAAAGATGTTGATGGTACTAAAAAAACATTACTGTCAGTTTTTCCTAGTATGCTGTACCTCATTTATTTCAGTGGCTTCTCTTTACTTCTGTTTGTCCTGTGAAGCATACTAAAACTTTTGGAAATGCTTTAAAGCCATACTTGAGTAAGTTCATGTATTTGTTTTAGATGCATTTCCTGTTGAAAGTTTATTTCCTGTTCCAGTGCCTAGAGATGCCGGAGTAGACTGCTGCATTTTTGTATCATTTTTAAATGAAATCTCATAAATACTAATTAACATAATAAAATACGCATTTTCAGTGAAAACTTGCTCTGTACCCCAGAACAGACTTTGCAACTCAAAAACTTTGCAACTATTATTTGCATATACAAGGCTTGTGTCAGTGTAAATCAGGAGTGTCTCTACTCGAGTTCATCGTGTTACATTACTGTAAAACTTGTATGAGATCCAAAGCCAAGCATTCAAAAAACATCATATGACAAAGTGATGTAAATTAAAAAAAAAAAAAAGATTGTTAAATTTTATTGTTCAAAAATATTTGTATCTGTTAAGTAGTTAACTAGCATATCCAGATGCCCTGTCACATACAGGGAAAACAGTGTTCTGATATCTCATTTAAAATTGCTTAATATTTTCCCATGGATGTTTTATGAAGATATTTTTTTTTTCCTCCTAAATTTTACTTCTCAAGCTTTTAGTGTCTGAGCATTGCAGGAGGAAGACAGGAAACAGTTTACTCTGCATATTTTAAAAAATGATTACCTGCAGTAGGCTCTTTTACAAGTGCTTCTCATGCTATAAATAGAAAATAGAACAAAATTCTCCAGTTATGATAAATATTGCTGATTCAGCATGTGCAAGCACAGACAAAATGAACAGCTATTGAGCACTTAGAAAAAATCTTTTATTAGATGGTTACAGAAAGCAACTTTAGGCCAGAAATAAAGTCAAAACGGTACTTCAAGGTTAGCTGTTGGACTAGGTATCTAGGTTTTCTATATGCTTCAGAAAGGTGAGTCAGAGCAGCCAATTTATTAGCCAGGCACTGAGAGGGAATCAGCATACACCTGACTAGATCTCGTTGGAGCATCTTCAGTCCCAGTCCTAAGAAGCCTTCAAAGACCAGCTTGCATTTATTCTTGATTTATCAAGCCTGATCTTCCTGCCGAAGGAAGAAGAGTTCCTGGAAGGAATACATGAATGAAGGTTCATTCTTTCTTAAGGCAGGGAAGAGGATTTTACCAGGGACTTTTCAAAGCCTGTAAAAGACACAAGATGATTAGCAGTGGGAGAAGAACCCAGACAGCAGAGTGCCTTGCTTTCGAGCCTGACATTTCCTATGGAGCATGTTGATTGTGTTTTCTGGATTTGGCTTAGTAAATCCTGTACTTTTTTGCACACAATTTTTACATAGCTTCAGCAGGTGGTGTGAAGAACACAATAGTGGCCTCAATATGCTCTTAGGAGAAGCAAGATGTTTATTTGCTGTAATGTTTGGAGAACATTAAAACTGGGGCTCTTAAATTTTGTGTGCATGCTTTAACTGCTGTGCTATTGCATAGGAGGGAGTGAGTTTCTTGTCCTTTAGCAAGGTCAGTTTATTCTTTTGCTTTGATTGATTTCTGCAAGTGACTTTTGCAGCCTGTGTGATATGCTAGGCCTGTTACACATGGAATTGCCATTGACGATTCAGAAGAGAGGGGATTTCCTTCTGCATTTCAGCAGGATGTGGATGTGTTGCTGAGCACTGTCGAGGCTGAGGCAGTTCAGCAAACGTAAACAGGAAGAGGCATGAAGGGAGAGAGGATTTTCGGGATTACACTAAATTCTGATTTGTTCTGCTGCTGGCTTTCTACTTTAACCGAAAATTGTCCATAGAAAAGTTATCTTGCTTAGTAAAGAAAACCTATGGACAACTTCTCCAAGAACCTGGCACACTGTCTTGGGAGGAAAAGTACCCTGCAGAGCACGTTTTCAGTTGTGCATAAATGCAGCCATGCATGGTATATAGATGTCTGTGAGAAGGTTTCAGATTACTTGTTCTTCATCACACCTTTGGAGGCTGTACTGGGTCTAGCTGGGATGGAGTCAGCTTTCTTCACAGCAACCCTTTGCATTTGTGACTGAAAGAGCATTGATACCACACCAATGTTTTGGCTATTGCTGAGCAGTCAAGGCTTTATTTTTCCCACTCTGCCACTCCAGTGAGTAGGCTGGGGGTGCACAAGACATCGGGAGGGGACACAGCCAGGACAACTGGCTCCAACTGACCAAAAGGATATCCCACACCATATGATGTCATGCTCAGCAATAAAACTGAGGGGAGGGTTTTTCTTGTGAGGTAGTCATTGCTTGGAGACTGGTTGAGCATCGGTCTACGTGTAGGAGGTGGCGAGTCCATCACTTGGTGTTGGTTTTTGGTTCCCCCCCCTTCCTCTTTCCTTCACTTATTAAACTGTCTTTATCTTGAGCCATGAGTTATGTGACTTTTGCTCTTCCTATTCTGTCCCCCATCCCCATGGGGGTTGGGAGTGAGCGAGTGGCTGTGTGGTGCTTAGCTGCTGGCTGGGACCAACCCGCCACAGAGGCTCTATCACATGCAGAAAAGAAAGCAGATTTCTGAATTCCTGAATACAGAGAAAATAATAAGCATGATGGAGCCTGGTTCAGCTCACAGACTTCTAACAAAATGGAGAGATCAGTCACAGCTCACAACATTTTATCTGTTTCATGTTACACCATTTCATTTAATCCTGCAATGCTTTAGTGCAAATGCATAAATGGTCTGAATTCCAGATGAGAAGTGGTGTGCTATTTCTAGGGAGGCCGTTCTGCCCTACAGTCCTTTACAGATTGTTTCAATGGAAAGAATGATCCCATTTAGCTTTTCCCATGTACTTAAGCTTCCTCTGCTGCTTAGTGTTTGAAACGAGGGTTTCACTCTGCTCATGACAACAGTTTTCTAGAGCTATTACCTAGACGAGTTGCCAAATCAATATGCTGTTTCATAAAATCTGAGCCCTGGCAGGGCATTCTCCTCTTCATATCCATCAAGAGAGAACTCAAGCACCTCTGTCACCTTGGGCTGCAGAGTACTATCTTCCAGATAGGCACAATTCAGATAAATCCCTATGCTCAGTATGTCATTGAATATCTCTGGTCAGCAGATAGCTTCATTAAATCACTTTTTGAGTTTACTTACCATGCTTTCTTGACTACATATGATATCAGGTACTTTCAGTCACATCATCTGGACCAAGCTCAACAACTAAAGTATGTGATCTGAAATCATTTAATTTAAGTCACTACAATCGCAATTATAAAAATTAGTCCTAGAAAGTAAAATAAAGCACTTACCAATTGTGGAACAGCATTACTAAGAGTAATAATCATTCATTGGTGAGGTAAATTCAGCAAACCTGGAAAAAGATAAACTGAATTTCTGTCCTCAAATTTCTCCTTTTAAGAATTGAAGCGTAACATCTTGCTGTACTGTATTTGAAACATTCGTATGTATTTTGTCATTGCCAAATCTCCCTTCATTTCATAGAATATATTTTTCATAATTTAAGACTAAGAAATAAAATTGAGCTAAAAAATGTTAGATGATTGTTATTTATGTATACAAAGGTATGCTAATAGCAGAAAAAAAGAGGACATGACATAACTCCAGAGTCCTTCACTCCCTTCTCTTTATATGTCCTTCACAGAATCATAGAATCATTTAGGTTGGAAAAGACCTTTAATATCACGAAATCCAACCGTTAACCTAGCACTGCCAAGTCCACCACTAAACCGTGGCCCTAAGCACCACATCTACACGTCTTTTAAATACCTCCAGGGATGGTGACTCCACCACTTCCCTGGGCAGCCTGTTCCAATCCCCGACAACCCTTTTGGTGAAGAAATGTTTCCTAATATCCAATCTAACCTCCCCTGGCACAACTTGAGGCCATTTCCTCTTGTCCTATCGCCTGTTACTTGGGAGAAGAGACCAACACCCATCTCGCTACAACCTCCTTTCAGGTAGTTGTAGAGAGCGAGAAGGTCTCCCCTCAGCCTCCTTTTCTCCAGACTAAACAACCCCAGTTCCCTCAGCCACTCCTCATAGGACTTGTGCTCTAAACCCTTCCCCAGCTTCGTTGCCCGTCTCTGGACACGCTCCAGCACCTCAATGTCTTTCTTGTAGTGAGGGGCCCAAAACTGAACACAGTACTCGAGGTGCGGCCTCACCAGGGCCGAGTACAGGGGGACAATCACCTCCCTACTCCTGCTGGCCCCACTATTTCTAATACAGGCCAGGATGCTCGCCTTCACCAAAAGCAGGTATGTGAGTTATATATTGCAGAAGAATGGGAGAAAATACACTAAAAGTTTTGATATTGTGATTAGTTTTCTCCTTATTAAGTTCATTGTCTGATTTCTGCTGATGTCAGTTTGCAGAACGTTAAGTTGATGTTTGTTCATTGTGAAACATCTTATGTAAACCCAAACTACAATTCTGCGCCTGTACTGCTGTGTCATGTATTTTTTGGTCAGACGTTTCTACCCTGAAAGTTCAGCTCTAATCAGATATGCAGCAAGACCCATAACTGGAAGAGTAATGAACGCACAGGGGGATAAAGATCAAACTTCAAAGTAACCCAAAGAGGCTAAAGCAGCAGGGGTTGAAGGCAACAGGAGCACTCTGAATAATATTAAATGTATTGCCCTGACTTCACCAACTACAGAAAGAAAATTAATTCCAAGGACAAAATTAAAAATGTAACTACTTACTGCAGGCATGTGACCAAGTAATACAAGAAGTTCTGTTAAGGCATATTTATTTTTGATCTCTCCTAATACGATTCCATTTCCTCTCCATACACCTTGATAACTTCAGAGGAAGAAGGGGATTAACTTATGCTTCTTGAATTATCCTTTCTAACAGAGGTATATAGTAGAAAAGCATGCATTTGACTAGTAAATGCACAATATTCAACATGTGAGAACAATAAATCACCTCTAGCATTACAACACATAGCAGGGGAGCAGCAGGCTGTGCTCTTGTACACTGGACTAACACCGGCCACTTGTCCAGCCAGACAGTCACTACCTTCCCCCTTCTCTTTCTTCGTTTGTTCTCAGGACACAGGGAAGTAACGAGTACAGCTAACGAAGTGAAATGCATGCAAAAGATGACGTGTTGTAGAGGTTATCATCATCTTTACGCAGTAATGAAATAATTTTTTTAAAACATAGAATAAGCCAAACTATCATCATTACTGACAGCAATCAGTGTTAGTGTCCCTGTTAAAGACAAAAGTGTGTAAGTACTATATAAAGGTGTGCAGAATTGAAGGAAATATGGCAATTACAATAGTAAAAACCTGAAGGAAATCATAAAATATGCATGCATATATGCATGTGATATGTAATAAAAAAGAAAAAAACTGGCTTTATCTATGCACTTTGGAAAATTATAACTGAGGAAATGGTCATTTGAGGATCAATTAAACTTACAATATAGTCATAATAAGAAAATAAGATCGGTCAAACTGGGGTAGTAACCTCTTCCAGCACTGGCATAAGCTGATATCGCAGCAAAACACATAGGAACAGACCAGGCTATGTGACTCCCCCAGATGCTAATCAAGCACTATTCAGGGAATCCCTGAGCCAGATGTGATTCCTCTGGGTTAGGCAGCCCAGAAATTATTGGTTTTTCATTAATTTTTCCGACCTCATTTTCAACCTATGTAAACTCTGAGCCTCCACGACTATCTATCTCAGCTACTCATCATGTGAAGAACCACCTCTGGTTTTTTATTTTCATCCTGACTTCTGCTAGTTTCACGTGATGTGCCTTACTTCTTGTACTGGAAGTGACAGTAAATAATTTATCCCTCTCCAGACTATCCACATATTGCTAGTAATTTTAAAGATTGCTCTCCTATTCTTCCACTCTTACCTGAGCTGTCTCTCTAAAACAAGTCATAGTTACTATGCATATGTAGTTAGGTCCCTAATGCCACTGAGTTTACTAGAGGTTTGGAGCCCAAGTACAAAGGATGATTTTGGCGTAAGTCACAAATAGCTGATGTTGGAAGACACCTCTGGATATCATCTGGTCCAACCCTGTAAGCAGGGTCAGTCAGAGAAGGTTACTCAGGGGGCAAATCCCGCTGGGTTTTGAGTATCTCCAAGGACTGGTACACCACAACTCCTCTGGGTATGATCCACTGCCTGACATCCTGACAGTAAAGAAGCTTCCTTCTTACATTTTAATGGAATTTCCTGCATTTCAATTTGTGCCCACTGCCTCTTGTCCTGTCACTGAGCAACACTAAGAAAAGTCTGGCTCCATCTTCTTTACTTCTGTCTATCAGGTATTTATACACGTTGATAAGATCCCCCTGAGAAGTATTTTGACTGGGATCACAGCAATGAAAGTAAGATAAAAAAATTACCTAGAGATTTTAGTTGCAAATTAAAGTTGAAAAAAGGAAGTTTATCAATTAAATAAATAGAACTTTAAAAAAAACAACAAAGAGGAACTTATCTTAGTTTTGCTCACAATAGCAACCGTTGCTCGTGTTCTGACAACCTATCTGGTTCTTGATTTAAATAAGAAGGGAAAAGGAATCAGGTTATTATAGATTTGCCATTAAGAGAAGGTTGTGAAGGGGCGTAATATAAACTTTGTTTTTCATTCACTCTTAGATGTCACCTCAGTAGGGTTATTATTAGGGGTCATTTCATTATTTGTTTTCATGAAGGTTTGTAAAGCTCAGAAATATTTCTATACACACAGGATTTGAATGTCTATGTTAATAATAATAATAAAACTAATAAAATAATTGCAAAGAATTTACAAATCCAAATCTCAGCAAGTAAAATCCAGTCACTAATGTCATATGAAATGCCTGTAACCCAGTGGATTATTATATTTTCTTCCTGTATTCATTTAATAGAGATTTGTGATTTCATAGCAACACAGTCTTAAGAATTCTTTCATACAAATAATGAAGGTAAATCTGCAGAACCACATTTTTTAGCAGTGTGAAGGATCAGTTGTGTTTATGTGGATATGGACATCTTATTCTTAAGGCAAGAATATTTTCAAGGTAGTCTCTGGAATAAAATTGTCAGTAATCTGTTGAGTCATTTATTGCTCTTTGCTACATAATGAACTCTGCTTCCATAACCTAGAGTAAATCCTCAGTAATGGTAATTTTATTTTGAACCGCAAAATTTAGAGCAAATTTATAAAATAAGTAAAAATCCTGAAAGTATAAAATATTCAAACATGTCTTTGTGCAAGAGACATCATCTACTGTCATTGCTTTCCAAATCCTTGCTATTTGACTCACTGACAATATTGCAAATCTGTATTTCAAGCATAACAGCATTTTCAGATTTGTGTGGTAGCATTCTCAAATCCAAATATTAGCAATCTTTTATGTTCTGACCCCGCAGAGAAATTGTCTGAACTTTCCTAAGTAGTGACATTTTCAGCTTTCTTGGGAGGGCAGGGAAGACTTTTTCCTTCTTCCCTGAAATTCCTTTCAAATGTTCTGTTATAAATTTGTCTTCAGTTCTGTATGTCCACAATGTAACCTTATCAACTAGATTTCCTTAGATACTTCCCTTCTTAGCTGAAGGCTTTACATTTAGACTTTTATTTCAGCATCACTTGTGCATGTCATAACTACTTAACTTAAAACGTGGATTCTTTTTTGTGCCAGTGAAGTGTCTCAACGCCTTCATGTGCAGAAGGCATTTCACAGAATGTTTTGTGATTTGCAGGGGAGGCACTGTTGAGACATTTGAGATGATGCTAGATGTTTGTGCACTGGTATCTTACATTTGGAAATTTAAATGAAAGTATTTCTCTCAATTCTGTCACTTCTGTGCCTTTTAAGCATTATCTTAGCTTCCTGTCACTGATAGAATTTGAGGTTTATGGCTCTTTCCACAATTGAGAGAAAGACAGACATCCACTTTAACATCTTAAGTGTGCAAGGGTTTGTAGAGATTTTTTGAAGATATAGTGCTTAAAACCTGAAGTAGTTACCTGATACAATTTACAAATGACTTTATGTCATCTCAGATGCCTTAACATATTTTAAATCTTGTAAATTTCATATTTGTCTAATTATATTTTAAAAAATAAGCTGTTAAAAACCTGACAAGCATCTTTTAGAAAGATAGTGAGAGAACATGGAATTAAATATAACTTTCCTGGATCCCAGGTTATGCATAAATGAAAAGCAATTCTTTTCCTTATTTCTATAGAGCTGTTTACAAAAAATAGCCCTGTTAAGTTAAAATTGATTGATCAGTCTTTAAAAAAAGGTCTTAAAAGATTTTAATTCTGATTTTACAGGACAAGTGCATTGGTAATTACATACCTTTTTTTTTTTTTTTTCCCACATCTTCCTGGAGGTTTATTGATTATGTGATAGAAACATCTCAGTTACAAACCTCTTAAATGTCAAAAATATGCTTTTGATATTCAATTTGGTATTAATTTAACATACAACAACTCACTCTCAAATATGAATTGTGTGTAGCAGCATGTTTAAGACCACATTTTCTGTCTACCCATTTTGGAAGTCAGGCCCCCATACAGACTGTCCTCCTTAGAGAAAATGCCAACCTATTTAAGAGACGTAACGGTCACCCAGTATCCGCTACAAATACAACTTTCTGAGGAGCAAGCATGCCACATGATGTTGAAAAGTCAAACTGCTCTCACTTATATTGACTTTACTAGTGTAACACATGTAAAGGACTAATACAGTTACTAAGAGCAGAGTCTGGCTACAGGATTGCACATCCGTAAATGAGCAGTGTCAGATGCTTATTTCAGCTGTGGTAGCAGGGTAGGAAGCATTGCCATGCTACGTGAGGAAGCATTGCTAAGTCCCTCCACAAATACGAATTTTGTATGAATCAAACCTGTGTTGTAACTAATAGCAAATATTTTTTTTTCAGAGCTCTGTCTTATGCCCACTCTGCAGTATCAAGTTGCCTTTTCTTTGCTGTCAAGATGCGCGAAAATGAGAAACTTCACCTTCCACACGAAAATTGCTATGCTGGCAAATGGGCCCCGTCACTCCATCTGCTTCCCTGTCCTGTGAGAAGAGAGCTTTTGTTGGCTTAGTTTGTCTTTCAGGGAACATAGGATACCTTTGCTGATAATGAAAAAACCCACAAACCTTTCTTGTTACCATATGCTGTGTCTCTTCCTCAGCACTCTGCTGGTAGAAGCTATGCCAATCGCGCTTTTAATGCAGGCCTGTCCAATTGTACCGAGCTTATTTAAACTATACACCTTTTAAAGTCTCATTTGGAGATTAATTTATACAACTTTGAAATACCTTTACGTTTCCCCAAGAGAGTAAAGGGAACTTTGTGTATGTTAGTATCAGACTTGTGAGCTAACTATATCTGATAGTTATTAGTTCCTCTGCGGTAGAAAAAGTAAGCTGTAGACCTGAGGTGAATAAAAGACTTCTGATTCATGAAAGACTCGGGCTGACCTTGCCAGTGCCATTAATCATGAGTAGAGCTCAAACAGATTGTATAGCACTGCAGAGATTTTAGAAGGAGAATATAAGGATATATGCACTTCGGGGGCCATAAACCATTGTCTTACAAAATGTCTATGCCTTAGATCATCAGAAAAAGTCACATGAAATAGTTTTACAAGAGATCTTCCATGGCATAATGCCTTGCGCGTATCTGTACTTCGGTTACCTGCACAGCTACATTTATGCATGGGTATGTACATAACGTGTGGACAAACACACTGTTTTATATTTTTATTCTGCCTCTGTTAATATTTTGGCAAGAACAAAATTAATAAAGCGTCCATCCTCAAAAGGCTTTCTAAAATGTTTGATGTGGGTCTGACAGTGAAATACAATGATATGCTGAACTGTAGCAGATGGTCAGTTGAAAAATAGCTATCATCTCTATAATATGTATGCCTACAATACCTACAGAGTAACAATCTAATTGCAAAGAACAGTGATGTGGAATCTTTACATATACTTCTTTAGTGATACTTACAAGGGAAAAAATGTCTTGGTACTAAAAATACAATAATACTCTTAAAAAAACCCTCTCCATTTTACGTTCTAATAATAGTCTCATTTTAAAAGAAGAGGGGGAGCCAAGGGAAATTTCCTTCACATAAAGGAATAGCTGCTTTCATCTTTTTATTATTTTGGAAAAATGTAATATTTGCATGAACATTTTAAATATTCATTGATGTATGCTAAGATGTTTTCCTTTTTAATTTGGGCTTTACATCTTCAGAGTGAGCAACAGCATTTTAAATTTAAATTTTCAGTGAAATTTTGGAAGAAGAAATATGACGTCTTCACATACTGTTTTCTTCTTTTAAAAAACCAAACATAACCCCCAAACACAACATACACCCCACCCCCCACCCCCTTAGTTTTAATCATTAGATATGCTGCAGGAAGTGATCTCCGGTTTTGTTCTAAAAGAAGTCAGCATGTTGCTATTGCTTCTTGTCTTAAAGTTCTTGTCCAATTTACCATTCAGTTTTGTAACACCATCACAGCAGACTCTTTACCACTTAAATGATAAAAGTTTCAGTAGGCACTTTAGTGGAATTACGAAAAAGCTACCACTCTTCCACCGTGATGCCAGAAAGCTATCGTCTTTCTAAGTCAGGTCAGTAAACTGCACCTTGTAGGCCTGAGCTTGTCTCAGTGTAATTCCAGAGTAACAAAATAACAACAACAAAAAACTGTGTATATGACAGGATTTATCTTTCCTTCGCAGATCAAACCAAAACTGACAGTATGATAAATGTAGTAACTTGCTGGAAACAGTTGCTGTCTTTTATAATCAGAGGAATCCTGTCCTATTATAAAGCTTAGGTTTATCTTTTAAATTTGTTGTTGGTTTACTTTTCTTTTTATTTCACTGTTGTAGGTGTACTTAAGTGACTTTGTCAGGGTTATAACTTTCTTCTTCTCCAAACATGTCTGCCAAGATCTTAAAGCGAGGTCCCCAGTCACTCAGATAGTCATAATCCTGGTCTGCCTCCGTAGTAAGGGAGTCTATAGAGCTGAGAGACTCTGCGACTGATCCATTTCCTTCATAAGCGTAGGTTGCCAAGGAGTCATAAGGGGGTGCAGTTGGATCTACATCATTTTCCTGCAGCCTTTGATTAATGAAATCTCTTATGTCTGTGTTATCTTCCACTGGTGGTCTCTGACGCGGAAAACGCAAGGTGTCTGGTTTTATGTCCCTGCGTATTTTGTTATCTTCAATCGCTTTGGGATTCCTCAGGGCACCTATGTCGAAAGCCTGGGTGTCCTCTTCTCCACCTCCTTCATCATCATAATGGATAACGTTATCTCTGATGTCTTCTTTAGAGGTCATCAGGGTGTCCTTTTTCTTCTGCCTCCGTAGTGCTACGTACAGTACCACAATGACTGTAACGAGAAAAAACTGAAGTTAAGACACGCACAGAAATAATTTGGTACTCTGATGACATATCATTATATCTTCCTTTGAAAGTTGCAAGCAATCAAAGGGACTTTTTTCCTTAGAAGATATGCTCCTATTATTCTTTTAAAAATAGCAGTGCTCTAGCCAATGAAGTGTCATTTGCTGTTCGATGTATGAGTCTAACTCCTTAGTGCTTCCTGTGCTGTTCAAGGAAGTAACAAATAATTTTCCTACTGGTCTGCCTTGCGAACAAATAGAATCGGACAGGACCTCAGCTTTTTAGTTCAGAGAGACAGAGAGATGGTATTTTTTTTAAAATGTCTTCCATAGCAAAATAGAGAACAATCCCCAAATTTCCACATTGCAGAGAAAAAACCTCCTCAGTATTAAAGAGAAAAAAATAATTTGGAATCTTTGAAGTGGAGAAAAAATAATCCTACTTCAGCTTTTTATACAGCACACTTTGGCCTCCTCAGTGATCTGCTTTGAAAAATCCCATGTGATATGGTTCTGGAGAGAAAAGGGGTCCAGGAGTGCTGGTGGATTTTCAAGTATCACCTCCTCCAAGCTCAACAGTGGTCCATCCCAATAAGCAGAAAATCAAGAAAAAAGCAGGAGGACGCCTGCATGGATGAACAAGAAGCTCTTGACTAAACTCAAAGATAAAAAAAGAGGCATATGAGAGGTGGAAACAGAGACAGGTGAGCCAGGAGGAATATACAGTGACTGTCTGAACATGCAGGCATGCGGTTAGGAAAGTCAAAGCCCATCTGGCATTGAATCTCGCGAGGGACATGAAGGGCAACAAGAAGGGCTTGTACAAGTACAACAGCAGCAAAAGAAGAAGTAGGGAAAATGTGGGCCCACTGCTGAATGGGGCAGGGGATCTGTTGACAAAGGACACAGAAAAGGCCAACCTACTTAGTGGCTTCTTTGCCTCTGTCTTTATCGGTAAGGTTGTCCTTCATGAATCCCAGGTCCCTGAGACCAGAGGGAAAGTCTGGAACAAGAAAGACTTATCCTTGGTGGAAGAGGATCAGGTTAGGGAACACTTAAACAAACGGGACACACATAAGGATATGGGATCTGATGGGATGCACATGAGTGATGAGGGAGATGACTGATGTCATTGTGAGGCAACTTGTGATAATTTTTGAAAGGTCATGGGGACTGGGAGAAGTTTCTGAGGACTGGAGCAAGTGTCACTCTTATCTTCCGGAAGGGGAAGAAGAACGAGCTACGGAACTACAGGCCAGTCAGCCTCACCTTGGTCCTGAGGAAAGTGATGGAGCAAATAATTCTGGAAAACATTTTCAAACCTATCATCAAGAACAGGAAGGGGATCAGGAGTAGTCAGCGTGGATTTACAAAGGTGAAATTGTGTTTAACTCACCTGACAGCCTTCTACAATGAGGTGACTGGTGGATGAAGGGAGAAAAGTGCATTATTTTTATCCTAACTTTAGCAAAGTTTTTAATGCTGTCTCCCATAACAACCTTCTCAGAAAAAATAAGAAAGCGTGGACTAGACAAGTAGATGAAGTGGATTGCAAAGCTGGCCAAACTGCCAGGCTGTGAAGGTTGTGATCAACAGCCCAAAGACCAGATGGAGGCCAGTCACCAATGATGTACCCCAGGCGTTGATACTGGGACCAGTTGTGTTTAACATTTTCATAAATGACCTGGATCATGGGATTGAGCGCACCCTCAGCAAATTTGCAGGTGATACAAAACAGGGGTTGTGCCACCATTCAAAGGGACCTCACCAGGCTGTGGGAAGGGGCCAACAGGAATCCCACGAAGTTCAACAAAGGGAAATGCCAAGTCCCACACATGGAGAAGAATAACCACGTACTGTAGACGCTGTTGGCTGACTGGCCAGAAAGCAGCTTGATAGAGAAGGATCTAGGATCCTGGTGGATAACAAGTTCGCCATAAGGCAGCAATGTGTCCCTGTGGCAAAGAAGGCCAACAGCATTTGGGGCTGTATTAGGAAGAACGTTGTCAGCAGGTCTAGGGAGGTGATCATTCCCCTCTGTTCAGCCCTGGTCAGACACACTTGGAGTTCTGGGTCCAGTTCTGGGATCCTCAGTACAAGACAGACATGGACTTCCTGGAGCGAGTCCAGTGCAGAGCCACAAAGATGATTAAGGGATTGGAACATCTGGCATACGAGGAGAGGCTGAGAGACCTGGGACTGTTCAGCCTGGAGAAGAGAAGTCTCAGGGGGATCTTACCAATGTGTATACATACCTGACGGATGGAAGTAAAGAAGATGAAGCCAGGTTTTTCTCAGTGTTGCCCAGTGACAGGACAAGAGGTAATGGGCACAAATTGAAATGCAGAAAATTCCATTAAAACATAAGAAAAAAGCTTCTTTACTGTCAGAATGGTCAAGCATTGGATCATGTTGCACAGAGAAGTTGTGGTGTATCCGTCCTTGGAGATATTCACAACCCAGCTGGGTACTGAGCAACCTGCTCTAACTGACCTTGCTGTAAGCAGGGAGGTTGGACTAGATGATTTCTGAGGTACCTTCCAACTGTGATTTTGTGATTCTATATAATATAAAGTGTTACAAACTGGTTTTATTCCAAATGGCAACTCAACGGCAATCAGTGTGTGGAGGTTTTTTCAATAGTTTGTCTTTGGAGATATGTTTCATTGAATACAAAATCTGCTTGTAGTAAACTGGCCTTTTTGTTATTTTTAATTCCCTAACTGCCTTTGGTAGAAAGGACAGAGTTCTAAGTGCTGTTGGTGAAGTAACACAACAATGAGTACAGGAGTTGCAATGATTATAAATTCATGGTCGGGCTTGTGTGGCCTAAAATAACTCCTGATTCTGGTAATATGTTGACTGTCTTTTGTGTAGAAAAGAGTTTGACAAGAATGACTTCTACTACAATTTTAATGACTCTGTGTCAGGCCAGGTTCACAGCAAGAAATGAAAATCCAAAAGCAGTTTTTAAATTGATCAATGGAATAGCAAGGAGAAAGTCTAGATATAAGATAAACGCCGTTCTCTTAGGTTACACACAGCACTGGAGATCTCATTATTTATACATTAGTTTTTCTGGGTAATATTGCCAGGCTGATTGGAACGAAGGGAGTTATTAAAGGACCAAAACCTCTTTTCCAAACATAATCTCAGTAATTCAGTCTGGCATCCTGTGCAAAGCAGGAATTAAAATATCTTCATTAGTTTTGTATATGCCAAGAGTATCAATCAGCAGCAGAGCTGTTACGGAGTTCTTTGACATAATTATTTTTGATTGAATATGCTGGGTTTTTAAAATAAAAATCGTATTTATTTCAACAAACGATTAGGGAAACATAAACACAGTTCTGCTGAAGGCCTCCATGCTCACCTAGCACGGGGGGAATTCAGACTTCAGGTATTCCCGCTTCCCCAGATACTCTGCCATGGTAAATGATCTCTGTACCAAGAGCACCAAGCTCTCTGCTGTGTAGTTCACACTGTCCAGGCTACTGGACACGAAGGTGGCAACTTGAAAGGCGTTGCCACAGCTATGTGTTTAGGGCTTCTAGGCACTTTGCTCTCTAACAGAGAGGTTAGATATGCTGGGAGTCCTGCCTTAAGACAGAGCTCCAATTGACTTATCTCTTTACATGAAAATAAGTTAAAGCTTTTTTCATAATGGAATTTCTTTGATATTGAGGCTCACTCCTGGCAGCTTTTACCCAGGAAACCCCTAAAAGTAAAAAAGTAGTCTCAAGGGATCGTGGTAAAGGAGACAGCATTCTTCTTGCTTCCGAAAAACTGACCTAAGGTTGTTTTGGGTTTTTTTTTAATTCTTCAGAATGAGTGTATTTGTTATTAATTCCTATTCCATGGGAAGTATGACCATTTACCATTCTTGTTCTGATTTGAAACAACATTTTTCTCATAACATAAAATTTTTACACAGAACATAAATTCTGACTTTTACCCACTGCTAGTCAGAAGCTATTTATGTAACCCTGAGCCTGTAGTAATTTACTTAAGCAGGAAATTACTATATTATCCAAATGCAAAGAGATATCCATATGTTATATTCTCTGTCTGCAGCTATTTTTGCCTACGCTTTAGAACTACGTAAGCAGTAGCATGAGATCTAGGAAGCCCACTAGTATCAAGAACAGGCATAGGCTGGCATCTGTAAGAATCGGTCTTCTTTCTGCAGCCGACATTGTGCCTGTGTAAGGTACAAAGTTGGTTTTATTTCTTTATCAGTTCTTTAAGGCTATGTTTTAAGTAGGCTGCACATGAGTATTGACTGCTTTGGGCATGCTGTAAATAAGGCAATATTTAAATATAAGGCAGATCAAATAACAATGTCACCTTATGGAATCCATGCCTTCCTGAAATTAAAATGTTCCTGTAAAGTTTTACATGGATCTAGCCAGTCACAGTCTACATTACAATTATTTTCTCCTCTCTCATTTCTTCATTCTCCTTTTGCTCAAGTTGGCATGAAGAATTAAAAAAGGCCCTTACTAAGCCCTTACTGCTGTTGCTGTCAGTAGGACTTGTCTACCTTAGTAATAATCTAAAAATATTAATTCTTCAAGAAAGGTATTTAAACAAGACTGTTTCAGAGAAAAAAAAATACAGTTTGAATTTCACTGGAAGCTGGTTCTCTTCGTGCAATAAGAAATACGTAGGTGTTAGCAGATTCATGGTCAGTGCTTTGGGATGCTTTTCAGGAAACGTAGAAGCATAAAAGTTCTCATAAACTGCCACACATTTTCAACGGCTTTTGTTTAACAATAGATGAAGCCAATAACAACACAAATTAATTCACAGGTGACTAATCAGAGTAGCGCACTTCATACGGTTTCATGAGGACTAACCTAGAAGTATAACAATACACAACAAGATTGCAATCAGCGCTCCTGTGCTGAGGCCCACGGGTAAGAAGATTGCTTCCACGTTGCAGGACAGGATGGTACCATCAGAATCGCATCTGCAAACACGGATAGTCATTGTGTTTGTGCTGCTCTGGACAGGGTAACTGCTATCTTCTATTACTACTGGAAGAAAGTACAGCTCTTGCTGCCTTCTGCTGTAACCATTTCTCCTGGTTTCAATCCCAGCTGTGTTGTCTGTAAAACATGACACGGTCATTACAGGATTTTTATTGTGTACTTCAATTCGACATTGTAGTTTGTATCACCTTTAGTAATAGGCAGCTATTCCATTTTTGAAACTCAGTGAATGACATACTTTATGTAATTGCCTTGTTTTATCATTACAGAAGGTATTGTATTCTGACTGGTACAGCTATGTTTTTGCAGAGCATTAAATAATATTCCATTTCTTGTAAACTTTTTAGCTTGATAGCTAAAATTTCAAAGAAGACAAATAATAATTAAAAAAAAGCTTTACAGGTGTTAGATTAGGAAGGCTTTTCAGTTTTTCTTTTCTCCTTATCTCCTTATACTCCAAGCCTGTTGTCCAAAGGACTTTGATTGCACATGGTTTTAGAATCAAGTCTCTATTAATTAATTAATTTCCCTTTAAAACTGAAAGAAATATGTCTGGACAAAATGCAAAACCCCTTCAACTTTCCTGCCCCATTAAAAATAAGTACAGAAATGAACTGCGTACTTTATAATCGATACATTTTCCATCAATTAGTCATGAATGTGTTCAGAACTCTTAGAAGTTATGTTTTGCCATTTCTTCCTAGTGGATATTCAGTTATCACTGCTTTTCTTGAATCAAACAGACTAGCAAGGAAATGATGTGCAGATTGAAAGAATTACACTGAAAGCAAAACCAAAATGAAATTAGCAGGGAATCAGCTGACAGATCCGAATAAAGGTAGCCTGCAGCAGTCACCATTTTGCCATCTCACCCATGTGCTTTACTATATCTTTAGAAGAGATCTCCTGCTGTCCATGTTATGGCTTTCATCCCTTCTTGGAGTTTTGTCACCAGGTAGAAGGATAAGGGCTCTGAATTCAACACTCAAATACTTGTGTGCAGTTCTGATTAAGGACAGTAAGAAGGAACCCTAAATAGCCAAAATCAGCTATGTTATGATCAGACACCACTGAGAAAGCACTTGACTGACAAAATGCTTATTTCAGAAGTCTCTTTTTTATCAAACTCAAACATGGCACATGGACATGTCAAGTTCAGTGACATTTAGTTTTGAAAAAAGAAAAATGTCTCAAAATTGTTTGAATCAAACCAACTTCCATCTTCAGCTTGCTCTTTCTCTGTATGATTAATCATCTGCACTGTATAAAGAGTTTTAGATCTAATTTGATCTCATCCAGCTTAATCTTATTTCTCTTCTTATTTCTATTTCTATTAATAGAATTGTTTCTGGTCTTTTTTTTTCTTCTAATTGCAATGTTGAAGATCACTTCAATACATGTTACAATGCAACTAAATGACTTTCCATTCTCCTTTGAGAAGATTCAAACAGACCGAGCTCTTAAGTCTTTGACTTTGAACAATTTTTGTTGCTCTTCTACGACCCCTTTCAATTGTCCAAGGACCTTTTGAAAATACGGACACAGGCATGTGTTTGAACTCTACACAAAGCAGCCTGGAGCTGCAGCCTGAAGCTGAGACAGCTTCTGGTTCTTCAGTCTGTTGGCAATAAATTTGTTTTCAGGACGTGTGCGACAGTCTGGAGAGAAGGAAAATCCTCTCTCTTACACGAGCAGCTGCGGGTGCTCAGGAGGGAAGCAGCCCTCTGGGGAGCAGAGCAGGGCCAGCAAAGTGGGAAGAGGAAGGTGGGCGGCTCAGCTGGAAGCCCCCCAGCTCTGCCAGGGCCTCTCGCTTCTGGTCACAGCTGGCGCATTGGTCTCAGCGCTGCTGAGGGCACGGTCTACAAACACAACATTTCCCTCTGTTTATATTTATAGAGCCTCCGAATGGCAACCTTGAGCTTCTGTCTTGCTTCTGTCCTCATTAAGTTATAACCTGAGGAAGTATGGAACCTGGAAAAATTTATTCTCTTGGGTGCACTACAAACGTATTACACATCCTGTAATATCCCACCACCCATGATTTTTAGCTGTATAGAATAGCACTGGTTATTGGGCTTCTTGATGTGTTTAAAAACGTTAAACACCACCTTCACTTGTAAGAGCACTAATTGTAACACAGTGAACAAGATTTTTTCCTCAAAAAAAATCAAAATTCCTTTCACAAAGTACCTGCTTGATACTAACATAATTGCTAACTCAAAAGATAATGGTATTTATGCTTTTGAAAGGTTTCTCTAGGGAAAATAAGATTGTGTTAGTATATGTCTAAATTGTGCAAAGAGCAGACCTTCCACCTTCTTGGCAAACAAAAGGCAGAAGATATTGAAAATGTTGTACAGAGTTTCTGTTTGGACAGATTTTTCTAATAGCTCTGTAAAATCATCAAAAATGAAAAAGTCTTTTAAGGTTGGAAAATATTCCACAAAAGCTTTTTTTCTGTCTTCCTTATGTTTCAATAAATAGTGTACTTCTTTTTTAGTAAGTGTTAAGAAATGCTTTTAAGAGTGTGTATATAGGTACATACACACACAAACACTTATGCACAAAAAATTGTGTGTCTTGGTGATTTCTAATTCCATTTTTATGGGAATATTGCACTTGTTTTTATACGTTAGAGCAAGTTTATTAACAGACTATTGAGATCCAAAGTCATCTCAGTGTCAACATTACCAGTTTAAATGGGGAAATCTAATTATCTAATAATATTTGAGCAATTTCCTCACCAAACTCATATGCTAAGCACACTTCACAAAAGCTGTAAATGAGAAAGGTCATTGAGTTTAATTACTGTATAGCCTTTTTAAGTTTAAAGATTCTTTTGAGAAATTAAATATGTTAAAATGACCTGAGAACTGGAAGACTTATATTTAAAACAATAGTTTGTAATTATTTGAAAAAATTAAATCTTGGTGAAATTAAAGGATAGTTTAGTAAATGGACAGAAGAAAGAAATTAAAGTTCTTACTTTAAAGAAAGCTTGATCAATGGAGCAAAGGTATTTAGAAATACACAGTATTCATGTGATAAGACCACATAATTACGAAGATACTACCCATATGGGCCTTCAAATGTGTTGAAAAGTGAAAAGATGAAAGTAATTCATGTTAAATATGAGGCAGCTCTAAAGAGGTATATTTTCCTTCTTCTGTTAAGATATAGAGAACACTTTTTTTTTCCTTTTTAATTATAATCAGTAGCAAAGTTCATCATGCTGAGTTTTCCAAGGAAATACTACTAACAACTAAGTAGGGAATAGAAAGTAACAGAAACTACAGTTCAGTATTAAGGGGAAGCAAACTTTAACATTATCCAAAATTTTAAGTCCAGTGGGACACAGACGTGAAGCATTTAAATCTTGCTTGGCATGATAATAGTTAGATACTGAAATGCCACAACATTTTTAAATACTGGTAGCTGTTAAAACCAAACTGTTTAGACTCAGCACTTCTGGAGAACAGTAATGCCCTCATCTCCCAAGAATCGAAGTAAGGGGACTTGAATGCATTGTAAGGTTGTCCTTCCTATTCATTGAGCTGTCTGTCTCAAGAAAACTATTTGAATGGCCTCTGATAAAATGCTGATCTACATTTTTTTTTTCATAAGTTTCTATTATTCATGTCTGCAATATTATGAATTATTATGGTTTCATTATATACTGTATTTACAAATCATTAAGTGAAATTCTTTGCTCATCTGTAAAATGTTTTTAGCTATCTATGACATACTAAGATAAAAGTCACTAGTAAGTTTGGGAATAAACCATTTTTGTCTTGTCATCTTCACTATATAGGAGCTATATAAAAAGAGAAAATAAGCACAGTTTATTTCTGTTGTTTCAATTTTATTTCTTCCTGAACATTCTTAATGATAAAGGTCTTCTTGATTAATAGCTGTGCTTATTTTGTTGGCTTTAATTTTGTATCACCTAACATTGACAAAAGTGCATGGCTTCAAAAATAATGTGAGTCATATACTTAAATGGTTTTTTAAAAGGCTAAATAAGTGGCCTCTACAATTTTTTTCATTCTGTGTATTATCCATTTCTAGCCTTTTTTAGGGCTTGGGTTACTTAATTCTCAAGAAAGGAACCTTTATGTCATGCTCAGTATCATCTCAAATTTAAATTAAAAATAATAATGAATATAATTTATAAAGTTTTAAAACATCTAAGAATTATATACTTTCTCTTAAAAATAATACTTGTAACCTACATAGTTAAATAGGCAAAGGAATGTCACTGAACTTTATTGGATGGCTTTAGGTGTTCTTTCTTTGCAGAGTAATGTAAACCCCTTTTTGTGAAAAGCTTATCATATCACAGTTCTTTAAAGATCACCTAACAGCTGGTAAACTCATTGTTAAAATTTTTTCCTTTATTTGATTAAAGTAATTAGCGGTGAAAATTTACTACTACTGTTATGATGTTTTAGCTGTGTGTGTTCACAAGAGTACATGCTTGAAGATGTTTACGATAGAAAAAGAGATGAATTTTTTCATCTTGAGTTGTTCTTTGCCATTTATCAAAAGCATTCAAGTGAAAAAGAAAAAAAAGATGATCAATTATGACAAAAATTGGGGGAAAAAAATCAGAGAGGTTAATTATATAAATCTACAAATTATTAAGAGTGTTGTGGGATGTTACACTGCAGCAGCACTGTTCATACTTAGAACTAATTCTTCTGCAGGACTATGCATCCTCCGGAAAGCACGATAGCTGGGTACTTTGAAAACAGTTAGCAAAGTAATAGTATTTAAACAAGGCAGCAATAGTGCCTTGTTTAAAGGTATACCTGCATTGGCATATGAGTTCTTCCTGAGATACTGAATGATAAAAGGAAGAAAATAAAACAGGTAGCAGTGTTTTTGCGGGCCTGTAGGGAAATCTCAGCCTTTCGTGTTCTGACAATTCCTGTCGCCTAAAAATGAGAAAAGGTGCAAGACCTGAATTTATATTAATATATGTCCTAGATAGTTTAGCAATTAGAAATGTCAAATTAAAAAGTCTGTAGACATAACTGTAATACAAAGTAATCATATTTGTCATTATAATCACAGCCTGCTGCTCTGAAAGAGAGATACAGGTAAGCAACTTACTTCTGTAGTCATGGACTGTGAAATTTGGTTTGTTGGAAGCCTCAGGTGACAGTCTGAAGGAAAACCTTTGCCCAGCTGGTGACAAATCTTTGTCTGCTGCAGTGACAGTCTGTATCACCTGAAACCAGATTAAGATTAATTCTGAAGTCAGTTCACTCTTCTAAGAGAAGCAGTTCTGCAGAAGTGCAAAGTGAACATCAAATGAAACAATGAAAGTGAAATCCTGCTGGATTACTCTCATTCCCCTGATAGATTGGACAGTGGAGGCAAGAAGTCTGAGTACTGTAGCCTCCAGAGGACTCGTGATGTCTCAGAAGGTCTGGCTTTGACATATCTGAAGGAAATCAGACAGATTTACCCTATATTCATAGCAGCAGTATTTAATATTTGTCCTTTGCATCAAAATACTAGTGATTGTTTTCGAGTGAATGATTACTTAAAGACAGCTCACTTTATCTGCTACTACTAGCATCACTGTTATGACCAGTACATGTTGCACTACTTCTAAAAGCTGCACCTTAATTTTACAGCTTGAGATGAATTAGAGAGGGTTGAAAGATCTGCACCGTCTAGGTGTGAAGAAACTTTTGGGTCCCAGAGTCCTATCTACTGGACTTCAGGTAAGCACAGTGCAGTTAAAATGTTTCATGGCAAGATTGCCGCTGATCTTTTTAAAAGTAAGGCATTTTTTTAATGTAACAAAGGTTACAATATTTATAATTTTTGACAGCTCAGTGCTTGTCTCAGCCTTCCCTGTAAAAGGTTTCCCTTTCTACGTTAGGGCCTGGATAAGAAACTAAAGGTATCTGATAAACTAGAAGTTAAATTAGGTTGTATGGTAGTTAGTTGAAACATATTTAAAAAAAAAAAAAAAAGATGAGATAGTTATATCATATGAAGTCATGGACAAATCTGTAATAAAGGCAATAAAAATCCCATGGACTGATTACATGTTACATACATTTAAAGAGAAGTCACTGATTACACAGCAGGCTGAATATGTTCTTTCCATGGCTGGCAATAACTCTCAGAGTTGAATAGTTGAAGTTATAAGTCTTGTCTTGGAAATAGTATTAGTTGTTAATATGCATGATGGTTGGCCTTGGTGCTTTACGCCACTGTGTTTAATTGCACAAATTTTGTGCAGAAAGAGCACATGCCAACAGCTTCTGGAGCCAGCTCTATTAATACTGGCATCATTCATGGTATAAGGCGATATTCTGAATCTGAAATAGGTTTTGCATGCTGTGTATATATTTGAAACTGCTTACAAAAACAAGCTTTCAGGAGGATTGCCTTTAGGGTTGTGGGCTCTTTTTCTCAGAATAGGACACAGAAATGTGTGTAATCCACCCTACTCCATTTATTCACTGCAGTTTTACCCTTACACTTAAGTGTCTTTAAGGAAGGGATTCTTTCCCCTGTCACAGCTATTAAATGCACAGTAAAGGGTGGCTCAGGCCCATATAATCAGGGATAATAAAAATAAATAGACCATAAATAAACCACAAAGGTCAACAAACAGACTTCCAAAAGGTGAGTATTTCCAACACAGACATTTTAGTTGTAAAAGAATGCTGTCATTTTCAAACCCAGAAATTTCTATTGTTATAAATAACAAGGAAAGAAAAAGCAAAATAGCAAGCATTACAAATTTGAAATACCTGTCCTGGCTTGGCATTTTCACATACAGATGTCTCATATGGAACTGAAATTTCAGGAGGAAACTCGTTGACATCCAGGACATTTATTATAACGTTGACTTTGCTGGTTAATAGTGGATTACCTATAAATGATTTTTAGGAGAAAAGCATTAAGGAATACTATTTATGTTTATTGTCATCACCAGTGCCCATGAGCTGTCATAACTGTTTTGATCCCAGTACTGTGACTTCTAAAAGCCCTTGACTTCTGTTTATTTCTGATTTGTACTAAGGAGAAATCAGAAGCAAACTTCTTATCATTTTGTACCAGACTTTGACCCATTACTCTTCATGGGGTAAGGAATCAATCAACATGATTATGTTTATCAGAGCATAAATTAAAGAATTTGAAGTTGTACCTGTAATTAAAGATGAAAACTTTTCTCAGATCACTTTTCATGGAGTCTGCGGAAAATGCTTCCAATGATTAAAACTGTGTTCTGTTTTCCACAATGGAATGCAGAAAATCAATATTTATTACTTAGCCACTGTTTACATCTTCAAGATACTAAGGAGGTAAGTGGAGCATACCCATTTAGAAGATGGAGAAAAGTAACAGAGAAGGATATAAAGAAAAATCTTGCTGAAAGCCAGGCAGAGGCAGTGGTAAATTTAGCAGTGAAACATGCAGAGCCAGCATTCAACTCGTGGTTAAACCATTAGGCTATGTTGTAATGGGTATTTCTTTAACTGCATCAGTATTTGCAAGCAGCAAATACTTTTGTGCAAAAGAAATGCTAAAACCCAGTATACATTATGCTTCTTTCCATTGGCTTACCAATGAAGATAATCTTCATCAGTCACTAGATGGATTTTATAAACAAGTTTAGCTGCAGATGCAATGTCTGACAGAAATGAGACACAAATTCAATATAAAGCAGACAATAGTCTCTTTTACTTTATGCTGAGACCTCTTGCAAGATAGCAGATACACAAAAAAAAGTTTAGCTGGTGAGTCAAAAGGATAATTATTTTATCCTTTTGCATTTAAGAAGAGTGGCAGCCACTCTACAGACACAGTTAACTATTCAAGAAATGTATGCTATGAATCAGGGTGGTGTAGGAGTGACAGCATGGGGTCATGGTTAAGTACAAGAACAGTTTTCTTGAATCTTCAGATATAAATGGACCCTTCAAATTATTTGCATTAGCTGCTCACTTCATAGTTTGTATAAACCTTTGCATTTCTGCTGTTTATAACTAACACAGCAAGGGGCAAAGTCTTTGCATGTTAGCACTGTAGAAATTTTACATGATTTCTTTCTTGTTCTTAGGAACTACTAAATGAAGTGTTTTCAAGAGACCTCTGTCAAAGCCAGAAGGTATTCCCCAACGATTTCCTAGTTAAGTAGGACCCGCTGCAAGTAGAAGTGTGCTTTACCTGTTTACAAGTAGTGGACAAACTGACCATCCTACAAACCCAGCTTGGAATCTAAACAAAAACTCCACAAAAAAACACTACCCAAATCACACAATATTTGTAGTTCCTTCCTATGACGGTATCTAATTAATAGTGAACATATCTAATAATATCTCTCTGAATCTTCATTCATTTCCCATTCAGCATCATCCCTACTTGCAGAATGTCTCTGTGGAGAAAGGCATTGTGCAGTATGAATGAAGAGAGACTTGGGTCCAGCAGCTGGGAATCGGGCAGTGATTCTTTAGATGCCCGAAGAGCTAGAAGAAATCTAGATCGCTTGCTCACAGTTGAATTGGTTCCCTTGTACTAACAAAAAAGTACTAAGAAGTTATCTCAGTCAGTAGAGGGCAGGACCCCGACTCTGAATATATACTGAGATCAGAAAAGCCCTGAGTGGGTCAAGTTCACGCAGTTACCGGCAGAAACAACCTAACTTAAAACTTCCCTCCTCGCAGGACTTCCTGCGAAGAACACAGCAACTCATACGGAGTAACTCCGGTTTTCCTTTAGTTTTTGTATGTTTATTTTAAGGTACAACACTGAACAACAGGAGTTCAGGTTACATTCTTCAAACACATTAGGGATTAATGCGTTGCCATGAAAGTACAGGCATAGGTGTTGGTTCTTTTCCTTTTAGAAATATGCTAACGATGCCTTTCCAGTAAAAGAATGAATGTATTCAAAATTTATGCACCATGTACATGGGAGATATTAGCTGATTTTGATCATTTCTATTAAACACATCAGTTTCTATAAGAAGTCTCTTTAGGCTCTATTTTTTTGAAGTATCTTACAGAAATTATTTTTTCAGCCCTGTGGAACAGTGTACATATTATGGGACTGTGTATTTTTAAAACGAACAAAGGGTTTTGACATTTTGCCTTCCTTCAAAATCACGATAGGATAGCATGCTTTGGAAATACATGGGAGAACTGGTGATTCCTTAATCCCAGTTATAGTATGCAAGAGAAGATAAACCCCATCTTGAGATTTAAGCTGAGCTTAGCATTCACAAAATTTGGGCCTAGAGTTAGAGGAATTGGGAAGATGGTTTGGACAGGAAGGATTATGGTTACTTTATGTTTATTTTCAACCTTAACTAGCGCCTTGAGGATAGGAAAGCAGAAATAAGATCTTATGCGTCTTATCAATTTCCTCTTTTATAAGATGCAAAACCCATTTCCATACTAGGTAATTAAGCAGCACACTGGGGAACTTTCTGAGCACTGGACTGTGATTTTTATGCCATTATGTTCTTATAGCAGCCCTTGGCACAGTTTTCGCCTGGGGCAACTGGTGGTCTCGCAGACAATTCACATGCACGTGCTGGGAATTAGTATGGGCGAGGGACCACCCTCAAAGAATCAATTTACATGCGGGCATCCCGTTTGGAAGGTAAGAGCGTTTAATGACATAGAAATAGGCTACTCAGTGCCAGCTGGCCTTTGTGCTTGAAACGAATGCAAGCCATGTTTATTTATTAGTTTGGACAGAGTATGTGGGATCAAAAATGTTCAGAAACAGCAACCATGAAGGCTACTAGGGTGCTGATTTACTCTAAGAAGAAAAAAAACTACAATGAAATATAGTCAGGGAGCAAAAAGAAGTACAGAGAAATTGGGAATTGAAATGGGGGGAAAAAAATATGAGTCTGAAACATCCTCTCTGTGTTCATGCACTTTGTTCTGTATAAAGGCTGATTTTTTATTCCTATAGATGGGTAAGGGACCTTCTGCATTCAGCTGCCTTCACGTCTGTGTCATCATACACGTGTCAGCAGAACAATCATCCACCTCCCACTTAAAAAGATCTCTACTTTGGGACAGGCTTCTTTAACAAGGGCGAGAATAAAGCTATGGTGTCTTGTGTTAAATATGACAGTAGCCTATCCATCACTCCATGCTGGGTACACCTCTGAGATGTTCTCAGGAGACAGTTGTACTGCTATTTGGAGACAGATTCTCAGACAGTGTTTATATCAGATGTTTGGAATTTTTTCAGGGTTAGAAATAAAGATCACAGTATAATGATACACGGTCAGAGTTTGTCATTGCACAACTCGAGTAGAATAACTGCCCTTATCCCAGTTCCCTATGTGGAACCAGCAGCTACTGTCCATATGCAAGATATACTGTGTTATTGCTGGGTAACCAGGGCTTCCTTGGCTGTGAGTGTACAAGTTGACACAAGCAAGCCTAGGACAAGCAGATTTCATAATTATCTGTTTGCTAAGGCTCCAAGTTCTGCCTCTCTTCAGGCTGCCAACCTGCATCACGTCTGGTGCAGGCAGGGATGAAGGGGCAGGACCCGGAGTTTAGGGAAGAATAAACTCAGTATATATATATATATTTGTATGCCAAATAAGCGCGGAATGAGGACACTGGACATGAAACCATTTACAAATTCCCCAACAACCAGGCTTTTGAACAAGACTCTTTTTTTTTTTCCCTCCGCAGTAGGCAATGTCAGCAAAGGTTACTTTAATAAACACAAGGTAATTCTCTTCTGCCCCATTTTTGAAATGTATTCCTTTAAAAATTGTAAGTTCTGGTGCTTTAGTGCTAATAATAGTCAGATTTATCACCTTGTAAGAAAAGTCTAAATGGTACATCCATACCTACATTTACATTTATCAATTGCTTGCTGCTATATTTAGCTATTTAAACGGCATGCCGTTTATGCCATTGTTTGAGAGGTAACTTGATATTGCTCAAAAGTCATAATATTACTTCAAGACTTTACTGGCTGTGAGAAAAAATGTAACACAAGCATCATCTGTGATTTGTACAAGGTTTCATTTTGAAGCTACAGAAGGACAAAGGGGAACAATCACTTAGGAGGCCCCAGGGCTAAGGCACAGGCAGGGAGTCCATGCAAGCCTGCTCGTGACCTTGGCATCATTTGCTACATATAGGGGGATGATGACAAAGCTGGTTTAATTTACTTTTCTCTCTGACTTGATGGGGGTAAAGCTGGTGGGCTTTGTTTATAATTGGCCTGTTCAAGAAAAGATAATTTGCGGAATGACCATTAGGATGTGTCTAAAAGTTTGGGGTTTTGTTGTTGTTCTCTCACAGTGAGAAGGCAAAGTACATATTTTAGCAATAAAGTTTTTTAAGTAACAGAACTCAATGTGCCTATTACTAGTTTGGAGTCTGTTTATTTTAAAGAGGTAAGGTCATGGAGAACTGAAAATATTTAGGTAACAGTAGTGTCTGCTCCTGAGGGAAGTTTATGCAACTGATTGCAATACCAGGCCACTTTCCATAGGTAATCATGTATACGTCAAGGCACTGTTCAGTGCACTTTTTCTCTAATAAGAGGTGGCAGTTTCAGTGTTTCTATGTCAGCACTGAACAAGTGGCAGTTTTTTTAATAGCAGAAATTCTTCAAATATAGTAATTTTTTCCCCCTCTTTTTTCTTCAGATATTTTCTTCTCTTCTCTCTAACCTTTCTTGGTTGTGTGCAGTGTGTCATCTCTCAAACCCCAGCCTTTAGTTCTGTGCTAGCTCTTAGTAGATAATTGCATATAAAGTTTTGACAGTTAGTATAGCTCAAATCCTCCAAACTATTGCCAATTACTGGTGTAGTACTGGTATAGCAATTGTTTTTAATGCTATGGATAATGGTCAATGTATAAATATTTTGAGATATGCTGAAACGAATCACAAATATGTCTTAGGTGGAGATTCGTAACCAGGCAATTGTTAAAATTGGGAATTTCATAATATAGCCTACCCGCTACAGATCTACATAAATGTGACATTACTATGTATGTGCCGGGAAGGTGCACAGACAAGTAGACTTGGCGATTTTACCTAGCTTTAATTACTCTTGGGAATAATAAACAGATTCACACCAAGTTTACTAAAACTGCTGCCTTACTGCAGAAGAAATTTACAAATCTCAAATGTTCTTTGTGCACCAATAAATCTAAATAGTTAAGCTTTACTGAAACATAGACCATCACAAGACCTCCCCTCCGCATCTACCTGCCTTTCAGTTTCTCTGGAAACAAATTACAGTTCTGCTGGACTTTCTGTCAATATACACACGCACATGTATCTCCATATACTCAATCACTTGTGACAGATTAGTTTCCTCTGTTAGTGTATTCCTTTTCCAAGCTTTGGATAAAATTGGAGTTTTCATTTGACTGGTGTCCTCGTTATATTTTCAGGCTCCAGCGAGTGAGCCTATGGTTCTTTTTGAGGTAACTACAACTGAGAATTTATTTTTTTATTTTAAATAATGTATATCTTCTCTACTTCCAAAATCTCCTTCTTCCTGTTAGTAGCATGTATTATTTTTTGAAGACTCGGTGCCAAGCAATACATTGAGGAAAACATGTTCTTTGCTTTAGAAACCTGCATTTCTGGACACAGAAACAGTACAGAAGGGATAGGAAATAGAGCAGGAGTCCGCTTCTACAGCCTGTTGATGCCAACAGAAAGACTTCCGTGGCCTTTACGCAACAGCTGAGTGACCAAAAGACTTGTATTCAAAGGGTGGTATACGCCTACAAGAGTTTCACTTTGACAGGATCATGAAGGAGGAATGCTACGCAGAAGGATGGCAATGAAGAAAGCTGAAGCTACATAATACAGTGGAAGAAGGGAGTTCTTATTAAAAAAAAAGCTATATAGGAGAAGACACAAAGACATGAAATGAAAAAAAACTACTACAAATCGTATAGGAAAAGAAAACAAGTGGTTAGGCATAAAGTCTTGGGCAGAGAGAAAACACAAGAGCAGAGATGCAGCACACAGATTGATTCATTGAGGGCCTTAAATCTTGACTCAATTTTAGTGTATTTTTGTCTGAAAATTGAATGAGTCTTTAAATTTCTCTACCTTCAAAAAGCAGATTGACAGACCTGTTATTTGACTAACCTAATTTCATATGGAGTGAATGACAAAAGCAGAAAAAAGAATTGGAAGGTCTCCATACAACTCCGCATGCTCTTCGTGCTGACAAAATGTTTTTCGGCTTCTGAAGGAACTGTGCCTACAGGAGGGCTACTAGAAAAACCTCACTATACGGGGCTGTTTGAACATCACACGTAGCCTCACAGTGAGTCTGGCAAAATGATATTTATTGGGCCTTCTTAAATAATCTCTTGGCAATGCATACACTCTTCACAGCATATTTATGGCTGAGCACTACATTCTGAAAAAAATACCACATTAGCATATTAATTCAGTTCGTGTCATACTTACTAACTTTACTTGCAATTATAGAGAAATTGTACTGTGCTGTGCTTTCTCTGTCCAGTAATTCATTAGTAGCAATGGTCCCTTCAGTAGCATCTATTGTAAAGTAGCTGTCCACATCATTCTTCCAATCGATGAAGTATCTGTATGTAAAAAATATTAAACAAAGTAGATGCAAATGTGCAAAGATTACTCATTTATCATAGCAGCAGTCTAGCTAGCTCAAGTTTTGTTATTTTTTCTCTTCCCAGCTATTACCATCCTTGCAGGAAGAAGACAATAAAGAATGATTTGTTTATTTATTTTTTGCAGAGTTGGAATGCTTAAGGGAAAATGGGAAGTAATAAAAGATTTAGTACTTCTGGTGTTGAGAGTATTTGAAATCTTTGAGCTCCCAAGACATTGATGCACAGCTTTTGCGACCCCGATCACTTATACCGATCACTTTGGAAAGCACTAGATAGGCTTAGAGGGAAAAAGAGAAAAGATATATGAAATAGTGCTTAAGGTATGAATAGTGATGGAGAGCAGATCGGATCTGGTCTCTTTACATCCATTTGTAGCCGCAATAGGCTGGAAGTAGCCTCACCGGGCTTGCAAAGAGGTGTCCTAGTGGACGTACACAGGCTGTCGGCACAGTCTGCTCAAAGATCCCTCACCTAAGGGATGTTGGAAGAGTAACAGTACGGAGGGCGGAGAAGAGCGTGCTTATTCCCCCACATCTATAGGAGCAATAAAAGGTTCTTTGCCTTTGGGAAGAATAGGCAACTTTCACCTTCACTGGAGCTGTGAGGAACAGGGCAATACCATCGTTTTTTTATTCTCCTGAGCCTTTGTTTGTAAAAAAGTATGAACATAGAACAGATTCAAAACTCAAAATGTGTACTTATTTGTTATTGTTCCCTATCAAGGACTTAATAGAAAGCAGAGATGCGCTCATAAACATAGCTGCTTCAAAGCAGTCTGATAATTATTCCAAACCCATTTCCCTTAAATGCTAATTAATTTGAAAGTCTATTTTCGCATTTGATGCTACTGTTTGTAGTCATAACAGAATAATAATTTTTCTGATGCAGTGCCGCCAGCTACTAATTTCCTTTTCCTTCGTTGTTAGTCTCTTCATACCTTGATGATGTTTCTCAAAAACTAGGCAGGATGAAATTGAGAAAGCCATTTGTGAGCAGTAGGCAATAAGAACAAAATGGCACTCAACAACAAGTACATTTAGAAGATCATAAAGGCCAGAGGACCGTGCCTATGACACCTCTTTGCATGTAAACCAGAGAGAATAGGAATAAAAGCTAGTATTTCCTTCTCTGACTAGTGTGATTTATGGAAAGAATATACAGGGAATGTAATGATAAACACTATGTTTATTGCTGTAGAAGGAAGCAATGGTATAAAGGGGTATATGGCCTATTCCCAAAGAAAATATCTCAGATTGGGACTCAAGAATGCCAATAGCTCAGGAAGACTTGAATAGTCAAAAAAAAGCAGAAATAAGGTACCATGTTCCTTTGGAGCCATTTTGTTTAATCAAAATGACAAGAAAATCCTGTCTGTAGATGAAATAGGTTATTTCATCAATTGACAGGCATCATTACCATTTCACTGCTTTATTTGAAAAGCCTCAGAAATGATTTGCTAAAGGCAGCATATATCCTTTTACACAGCTGAGCAGGCACATTTTTTTGAATAGGCTAATATTGTCTACCCACATTTGTAATTTCAATCTCATTGTTCAAAATTTGGTTGACATAAAAATTATGAAAAATATATAAGCTATTTATTAGAAATATCATTACACTGAGGTACTCTTTCAGGAACAGTAAAATTACTCTTTCAGGCTTTGCATGTTTAATGGATTATAATTTCTTCCAAAATTAAATATACAGCCACACACAAATAAATAGGATTGAAGTGTGAGAAAGTAACTTTGCTTATCTTTCCCCTTAGGAAGATGAGCTTTGTCTAAGTACCCTACACACCGCAGAACGAGACAGTGAAGAAAGTACAGGACCTAATTCAAAGCAGAGTGTAGGTGATGATAGCCTCCTTCACCAGGAGGCTTTGAAACTACAGAAAACATACTCAGTTTGAACACTGTTGTGCTTGAAGCTGAGTTCAAGCATGAATATTTGTAGGAGCAGAATCTGATAGTCTAGCTGCAAGCATTCACACAGGTGATTAACCTCATGCACAAGCCCAGTATGCCTACTCCTAAACATAAGCATCAGCAGGATCAAAGTCCACCATAAGCACAGCAAGACTAGCACTGCTCCTGCTGAAACCGATGGCAGAACTCCTCTTGGCTTCAGCGGAAGCGGGATCTGTGGGAACTGAATGGTTTGATAAAAACAGAACTGTAACAGTTCTTCCAAATTCATTGTCTTCGCCTGCATTAACAATGTGGAAACTATTATGCCAGCATTGTTAGCATTGTTAGTCTTTTTTTTTTTTTTTTTTTTACTTTGGCATTATCTTTAAAGACATCCCTTCCTTCTTGCTCCTTGTGCTGCACATATGGTAAAATTAGGGGTGGAACAGCCAGTCATTTCAGCTCCTCTCATCCTAAGAAGCTATATATTCGATTAGACTACAGAGGGAAGAGGAGTAGGAGGAAGTATTGGAGGTGTATTGCCTAAAATATATATATTTACCAGAAAAACTGCAAACAAGCAGCTATTTTTCCTCCTTTCATTGGTTGTCCATGTGGAGCACCCATGAAAATGTATCTGGCAGAAGATCCTCTTACAGACAGCTCTTCTGGACATAGTATTGCTCCCAGATACTTCAGTAAGCCTGTAAGGCTTAGTAAAAGAGTGAATGGGGCTGCATCTGTCTGCTTTTCAAATAGGAGTTTTTGGAACATCCCAAAGGGAGGTCACTTTTGGGGGAGGCCCTAAAAGAAATGTAGGTTCCTTTTACAGCCCCAAAGCACTCTTTCATACAGACTGATACTCAAATGTGAGACTCTTTGTAAGTAGCATAGCAAGAGTTAGTCTCTTTCTAAGGCCAACAGTATTGCCTGGGCTCTGTCTTTTACTTGGAAAAAATGCTTTCAAGAAGAGAAGAAATGGGAAAAGGGTCTCCAACCAGAAAAATCAGTAACTTTCCAGAGATAAACGCAGGTGTCTGGGACATAAAGCCTGACATTTGTTGTTAGATTGTGACACAAAGAGGAACGCTATTGAAATAGCGGTATTAGGACAGCTGTCTAGATCTTCTAGTCATGGTCTAGCAGTTTGAAGCAACTGAAGTTGGTTGGTTTGACTGCTCAGAGTCCTTGCAAGACAGATCATGGATAACTGCACTAATCCCAAGAGGCAGCTCTCTCCTTCAAAAGTTAGGGAGAACTGGCACAGCCTTACTTGTTGAAATAGGACACAGCAGTATTATTTTTCAGAAGCACCTGAACAGACCTGCTTGGCAGCTCTGAGTACCAGGACATTGATATAATGTTCATATTCACTGATGGGGAAGAAATTTTGAACTGTATGTCTCCCTGAATATACTTCCCAGCAGAGGATTGCATTCCAGATTATATTATTGAAGTGAGGGGAGGATAAGTGTGGAAGGATGTACCTTTGCTAACATTGTTTGGGTCTTGCCAAGAATAGCTATATTTGTACATCAAGTAGGATAGAAGAGACAGAATGGAAATATTTGGTTTGTAAAATAATAAGAGTCAAGTCTGAAGGACTCTCATCCAGAGTGTTCACTAAGACACACACTGCCCTCTTAGGCGCTCCAAGAATAATTTGCATTCATCTTGGCTAAATGGTGAGGCTGTGTGCAGCTCACGGGGTCTCACAGAGCACTCCCCTGAAAGAGGGCTCCTCTTCTTTTGAAGAGCACAGGACAATGGGGAAGACTGCATTGACCTTAGCTGCAGCACAGAAGATAGCAGAGTGCTTGATGAAACGCTATTGAATACATGAGTGACAGCGGATCACCCGTGTGAGGATAATAAGAACTCTGAGCCATCAAGCAGACAACTGTAGCTGCCTTAGACTGTTACACCATGAATAAAAGAACTGGACAGCTGTCCTGCTACTGCTATAGGAACATGGGTGACAACATGCTCAGGAGGGACGGGAGGTGGCAGGAGGCTAAGGAGGCTGTGAAACTCAGGACTTGGGTTGTGGTTTTTGGTCTTAAAAATGTGGAGGAGAAGACTTCCCCTGCCTAGCACAGATGGCCTTGGGAACAGAGGGGTCCATTCTCACTATACGTTTGTAAACCTTGCCAAAGTCTTTCTTTGTTTCTCTACCTTGATAGCGACAGCAGTGGTGACACAATGCAACGAAGGAATCGTATAAAAAGTTACAGCATGTAACAAGTTACAACATATTGCTATCTTTTTCTTTTCTTTTCTTTTTTTTTTTTAAGTTGATGCTTAAACACAGTACAGAGCATGAATTTCTGTGCCCATGAATTGGCCCTTAGTGGGGATTTTACCAGCTGTTCCCGAACTTGCAGAGGAAAGCATATTGCAACTTGGATTAAGCTCAAAAAGGGGAGCTTAGGAGAAAGTTACAAGGTCCTTTACAAGGTAATAGCCATTTTTATCTGTTTTCCAAACTTCAACTGAGTATTCTGGTCTTGCTAGTATTACCTTGCTAATGAATAACCTATACCGTTACAGTCTCATACTCAAATTTCCCTTGCATTCCATATACACACACACATACATAAAATTTTATGTTGATATTTCCACCAGCTAAAATATATTACAGCCACCATCAGTGCTCAGTATCATTTTCTTTTCTCAGCTCTCTTTTGACAGGGTTTTATTGCCTCCAGAGAAGGACAGTCACAAAGTACTGGCCTACGTGTTTTGTTCTACGCTTTTCAAGAACCTAGGGACACCTTCTTTTGACATGGTTGTGGTTGCTGGGATGGTTCTAGTGATGAAAGCACTCTCAGGTCTTCTTTTGAAGAGGATGTCATAAATGCAGAGAAAGTAAAAGTAACAGAGAATCAAGAGGTACCAAAAAAATTTACCAGGTGTACAATGTTGGCACGGTGAAAGCTGGGTCATATCAAGGTCTAAGTGCTCTCTTGTGCATTCTTAGCCCAGAGGCACCCTGGTGTATTTATCCTTGCTTGTGCTCACATGTAGCTGACAGCTACATCCATCCATCCTGAAAAGCAGCATCCAGATCTCAGACAAGCTGCTTTGACATCATTTTAGACTGGAAGGTCTCAGAGACTAATTAAAGGAGCAGAGTTGCAATACCTTGCCCATATACACCCATACCTCCTAAAAAGTAAGAAAGAGCACAAGCAGGAACAGTCTTGCATAGCTCTGACATATTACTGCCTATGAGATGCATGAGGGAACTTATGAATCTGGAGAAAAAATATTTGTTTCCAAAAAGTTTTCTTTCTGATACTGAACCTGAAAGATGAATAGATGGAGCACTCGGTAACATGGCTAAACTCTGACCATCTGAAATGGAATATGCAGTTCTTAAAACTTGTTCATGGTACTACAGCCATGCAATTCAAGCCAGGAAATGAGCAAGGTAAGACATATATAAGTGTGTGTATTTTAGAGGAAGAGACGATTGCTTTAAAGCTAGACTTGGAGGATTAAGCCCAAATACCATAGGAGTAAAACTCGAAAGGAGTTTTAGTTAAAGAGTGCTAAAACACAGACGACAGGTATGGTGCAGTGATGGTGAACATGAGAAGAGCGCTGACCTGCCCAAGATGGTGAAAGGAACAGTGAAGAAAAAAAGCTGTCTACACCCTTCGTCACTGTTTGTATAGTAAGCAGGGAAGGGAAGCATGGATCATGCCCCTAGAGATGCTGTTAAGCTGAAGAAACTCAGACCAAACTTGCTCCTGCTGCAACAGTATGCATAGAGAAAATGATCTGAAGGAGTAAAGTACATTATTCAATGGGAATTGGCATGAAAATGGAAAGGAATCATTCAATTCAGTGAGCAGTAACACATTTAACATTTAATTACTGGCTTTCCCTTTTATTTTACTGTTCCACAAATAGGATACAGTAATTGCAACCAGCCTTCTAAAAGAAGAAAAGGGAAAAAAAACAAAGGTGAGAGAGGGACATTCCTTTAATTTTTATATTTGATACAGAGTTGTCCTTCATCGTGCCACTCATCAGCATAAATATTGTCGTCTGTATATCAATTTCTATTGTGAAATTATACCTTAAGCAGACCCAGATGGTGAATCTAAGAAAACACAAACCACAAATTTTCTGTGTATACTCTGAAAAATTTGGCTGCCAACCCCAGTTTAGAAAGCATCTTATTATTCCAACTACAGCTTGTCAAACCCAAGCACTGGAATGAAGCATTTTAGATGTAAGAAAATTCCTGACACAATGGAATAAAAAGGAGTATCATTTCTAAGAGAAACTATGCTTTCAACTAGGCTTTTCCAACCCACAATTTTCTCCAACTTCAAGTATGTACTTAATGCCTTTCCCTGTAACTGAACCATACTGGAAAGAGGAAAGATACTTCCTTTCATGTTCTGTAGTTTCTTGACTGGCTGGGCTCTTTTTAAGTTTAATTTTAAGAAGGTGCTCTTCTGTTGGGTCACCAGTTCCTTCTAGGAGGCGGGATCTTCTCCAAACGCTGCATCCTTGCCCAGCCACTCTGTAAAGCCCCTATGGCCGGTCAGTGGTGGGAGGAGGAGGTGCCTGCAGCTCTCAGATGGGCCAAGGCACCCCTGAGAGAGTGCTTGAGTCGCCCTGCAGACACCCGAGGAGCTGGCTGCGATGCAGGTCTCCATTTAGGCAACTCAGTCAACTGAGGTAAAGGCGACTTTCTCAGTCCAGGCTGAATCGTTGGTGTATTTCGGTGCTTGAAACCGGTTTGTTTAGTGTTACCCACTTGAGAGGTTTCAGTTTGACCACTTTGAGATAACTGCTACCGAAAGTAGTTCTGTTGATAAGGAGCAAATGAGCAATATGTATGAAAAGTTAATATATGCAAATTAGCTACTCTGGACTACGAATCTTAAATGATTAAGGGAGTGAAAGAATTTACAGAAACACAGACTTTTTCTGCTTTGAGGGGGAAAGATCATGGGAAGAAATGGAGACAACAACAACAACAACAATAAGACAAAGTTAACCCTACTCCTCAAAGAGGGAAAGGATAACCGTCCTGGTAATTTCTCTCCTGTAACTGAAGGCTACGTTTTGTAACATGTAAGATATCAGATCTGTAGGGCAAGATCCTCAGAGGCAGCTAAGTGACTGACTTCAGAAGATACGGCCTTAAGTGATTCCTCTTTTTCTTATTAAATTACTTGGTGCCTCATTGCAAGGAGTATCGTCAAGTTAAAAAAGGCAGTGGCAATATGAGCTCAGCACAACTGGAAATTGCCCACTTGAAGGTTAGTGGCTTCTGATCATTCTGTCTTCCTGCAGAATAAACATTTCCTCAAAAATTCCTGTTGATTGTTTTAGTTTGAGATGGACAAATAACCCGGTTGATAGAGGTGCTTTATAAAAATATCTCAACTTGTCTCAACTCACACTTTGCTGATGTAAAGCATGTTCCTTGCTCTGGTACCTACTGAGATAGAACACTGATTTTTGAGAGAAAAATGTTGCAAAGAAAGGTGAGGGATGAAATAACAATTTGCTGTAATGTGATAGATCACTATTTGCATATGTGACCTTAAATTGTTTAAACTGCGTTTGCTTGAAGTTTTATTGAAATATTGAACTGCAGGTAAATGTAACTCAGAGTTTATGCCAACTTGGGACAGTTAAATACCACCCATATATCAGAAATAATAGATGAGAACCTGAAAAATTAGAAACATAAATGAAAGATAATAAGATTAATTTGGGAACTGTAATCAGTTAGGATTTTTTGTAATTCCGATACATACATAATTAAATAGATGAAAGAAACATGTAAAGCGGGAGTGGCAAAAGGGGTGAGGGACTAGAAGAATACAAATAAGACTTTAGGTGTGATTTGACTACCTGAAAGTCCAAAGGAATTTTCATGAGTAGAATAACCTTGTGATGTGGCTGGAAATTAATAGGTTACTGCATATAACCAGGTGTTGAGAAAATGACACCTCTACAGCAGAATTTTGTCCCGGGCATCACGTCACTAGAGAGATATCAACAAATTGGAGGGAGTTTACAGAAGAGCAAGGAAAACTGTCTTGGGTCTAGACATCATGAATTATAAGGAAAGATTAAAAGAACTAAAATATGCTTAGCTTGGATAAGAGATGACAAAAGAGAGACATGATAATGGTCTACAGATAGCTGAACACCGAGAAAGGAAATGTATTATTTTGTTCAGCACAGAGAAGCAGAGGGGTAAAATTCAGAAAGGGAAAATTTATGTTATGCAGCAAAATCTGTCTGGCAGTGATGTATATTATGCTGCATACAAGAGGAATGATACAAGTTCTGTCACTTGGTACCACAAAACTAAGCTGGGTAAAGTAATGGAGACTGTGCAGTAAGAGAAATTTCTAGAAAGAGGGACAGAATAATCCTATTAGTCCCTGTAATGCTAACCTCTGATAAATAACAGGAAACAGCATCTTCATGCTAATCATACTCAGTTACCAATCCGCTCTAAGGTGCAGTTCCAAATACTGAAAAATTCAACCATTAAAGTTTGGGGTTTTTTTTAAGATTACAGTTATTAAAAAATAGAGAAACAGAAAAATCACTACTACAATGAGAAACAAGAAATTCAGACTTCAAGTAAGCCTGAAAGAGATTAAAATGTTAGAGAACGTAATGCGTTGAAGCATGCAAACCACTTTGTGTCCTCAAAAAGCCCATCCTGCCACCGAAATTTCCTTCCTGCAGTTCCTAAGATGATCCACTCATGGAGTTATCGTTGTGTAAAACTCCAAAAAATCGTATCACTGTATGTAACATACATACGTATTTGAAACACTAAGTCAGTTTATTGCTCTTCTCAAACAGAAGGGCTGAACTCTTCTGCTGATTACTGGCAGTATCTTCCATTCCAGTTAAGACTGAGGAGTGACTGCCATGATTTTGCTAAAGGTGCATGCTTAGAGAAGCCATGAAGTTCAAACAAGTATAATTAGATGTAACGTAACATTTTATTTTCCTGTGCTAAATGATACAGTCATCTGAGTTATCTGCTTTTAGGGCTAAATAGGATAGTTAGGTTTCCAAAGTCTTCCTTGAGGCTGCAGCACTTGAATCAGTATTAAGCTATTTTAGTTTCTTTTTCATACCTTCTTTTGATTTAAAGATTACCCTTGATTCTGAGTCTTGTGGTTTTCTATTAACTTAAAAATGCTGTCTCATGAGGTTTTACAAGAGCAGCAATGGTAAATATCCTTTTTTCTCCTCTGTGCAGCATGATAATATGAAATAAGGTGTAATGCACTACTTGCCTAACAGTACCAGGAAATAGCCTGTGCATATCATTCACGTTGTCCTGTGGCAATACAACCACAGGGCTCCTTCTCATATCTTTTTAAGTGCCCTTTACACTGTACAACCCAGCAATTGTTGTGCTGTCTGCATACAAAGTATTAGATATATAAAAGATTAGATGTATGTAATAAAATAAAAATACTTTTTCTTGAATAAAACTCTGTTAATATCAAAAATAAATTTCTTAATATAATGAAAATACTTAAGACCTCTCTTGTGCAGAACGCCTAGTTTTAATGCCCTGGTTTTAATACTGTGATATTCTGCTTAGAGGAAGTAAATCCAGTCAAACTTATCTACTGTCACATAAAAACATAATCTGATATATTCATAGTAAGAGTTACTAGAGAAATCTAATGTTAATAACAGCAAAATAACATTTGAAGTTTTACTGTAAAATTTTCCTGTCATTAACCAAAAAATGTAGAGGATGTGGTAATATTCCAAAGTGGCAGATGCTGTTCTGCTAGGTTGCCTTTTTTTGTTTGTATGTTTAAATAATTTATTAAGCCATCTCCCTTAATGGGAGCAGAAGCTTTCTGTACCTCTGCTGAATATCTTCAGAACGCTGCCGAGGCGTTAGAGGTCAAACCAAAGGAAACCTTGACTGGTTTGCTGTCAGATCTTATCCTTTGGGCAATCCCGTGGTTACCAGCTGGACCCCAGAAGAGCCCTACCCATGCAGATACATAATAATCTCAGTGCTTTTTTTTTTTTTTTTTTTTTCCTGAGGGGGCTACTAAGCATGAAGAAAAAAAGCATTCAGTAGTATCTATCTAACTATTGCCATTAAATCTTAACAACATCTCTCCTAAGTGCCCAGAAGGGCATCTGCTGCTGTCCCAGGTTAAGTGGTTATCTCCTCCCCTCCCTCCCTCCCTGCTCCCCATCAGTATTAGTCCTACACTTCTGCAAAATGCAATTTCCTTTTAAAATGAAATGGGCCAGTTTGTAAAGAAGTAGCTTGGTTTCAGCTGGTTCCTAACCTAACCTGTTTCACAAATCGAGTTAATGGGCAGTTGCACTTGCAGAACTGATGCCTATAACCCTCTCATGGGTGATGTTTTGAAATGAGCATCTCAAGGTTGCATATTCAGACGCAACCAAAAAATGAGCAGCCAATGTATTTATTTGGTCTAACTTGCTCTAAGTGCCTTTACTGCTATATAATAACACAAAAACAACAAGGTGAGCTTAGGTAGAAAGGTCTTAGTAGCGTTGCTTTGTTCACAGTTAACAAAAACTAGAGATGCCTGTGTGGGCGGTACTATGTAAGTGGCAGAATTGTCTTTCATATTATACTACATCACACTTGCCACACCTGAAAATAAATACACCCCCCAATTTACAGATATATTAAAATATTTCTGACGGTTTTACCATGACTTTTCTTTGATCATTCCACTCAAAATGCCATATTTCTTTATGAATTTGCAGAGGTTTTCAAAGGTACTTAGCACTGATGTAAAGCTGTTGTAATAGTCCAAGCTGAGTGTTTTTGCACTGCAGTAATGTACCTAGTCTTTTAGTGGAAGGATAGCTTTTTATTTGTTAAAATATTTTGGCTTAAAAAGCAGAGAATTTTTTGGATTATTGTGGTAGAAGCCCAAGTAAGTTGTTGTACTCCTCTGTCCCCTTTTCCAAAGGAGTTCAGCAGTAGAATTGCTCGGACTGATACACTGTGAGCTGTACTCCAGCCTTCCCAGAATGGATCTTGTCTGTACTGCACATCGAGTAGTGATGCTTTACAGAAGGACAGATGGAATTGCTATACTTTGGGAGAAGGAGCAAACACTTCTTGTCAGAATGTCCCGTGCCTATCATCTTCATGGCTTTCACATAACACACGATCTTCCACATGAAAAAATAACACAGTTTGGGTCTTCTGCGTGCTACATGACTGGGTTCACAGTCCTTCATACACGGCTGCATACTTCTGCGTTTTTAATCAGTAGGGTGAAGGATTAGCGATTTTAGCAGTCAGTAGCTTACCTGATCTGGCATGAGCAATATCAGTGCAAACAAATTATACTTTGCTCCTTTGGAGAAAATCGACCATTATGCAGAATTAATTGACAGGGAAGCAGTGTCTGCAGACAGCCAGACTCTAACGATGGGTCAGAGTCAAGCGAGGAAAGCTGTTAAACTTTTCATAAGCCTTATAAATCTTACATAAGAATTTTAGTAAAACACGCTAAGCAATATAGGAAATAAAATGTGCGGCAGTTCGGTTATCAGGCCTTCCAAACTGCCAGTTCTGCCTGTCTACAAATTCCTGTGCTTCCTCCCCCCTCTCCCTTTAAAGGTTTTGTTCATTTGCTTATCAAACCCTTCAGTCAGCTCCATTGTCTGCTCTGCATTTCTCATTACCAACTGAGTATCTTATCAAAAGCCGTTGTCATTTGGAAAATGCATTGTTTTTATTCAGTTTTAACATCATTTTTCCTGCCTCATTGAGCAGGCAGAACTGCAAGACAGCCAGGCAGAGGGAAAGCTTTGTCCTGTAGTTTAATTAAGTCTCAGTTGTTTGGACTGTGAGCAGCAGCAGAAGGCGCATTGGACTTAACCCCCTCACTCCAGGCTTAGCAGTCAATATTGCTACGGTGGGAAAGCAGTAGAGCACCTTTTCTACCAGCACCACAAATTATAGGCTCTGAACACCGTTCCACCCTGATTTTGAAACCTGTACTTTTACCCTCTGTGCTGCTGCCAACGGTCTGTTCTTTGCACCTTCATCCTGCCCATAGCACGAAGGACCCGCCACTCGCGTCCACCGAGGCACCCGGGCACTGGAGGGTGCATCTCACGTTTGGTGAAGAGGAGAGCAGGGCTCCTGCTTTGCTGGTTTTAGATGGGGAAAGGGCGTGCTGGGATGGGCGCCTGGATGTGTATCAGTATCTCTATCAGTGGGCAGAGTGAGTGTAGAAAGACAGGGAGCAAATGAGTCTGAGTGGACCCCCCCAACCCTTAAGAAAGCTGAGAGAGGGAAAACAGATGTGATGAGACTGTCAGATATTCAGCCTCAGTAGAAGCTGAAACTTTATTTTGTACTTGGGTGCATGTGACCTAAACACCAGGGGATGAGACAGAGATGCTTCCTGGGCCTCTGTTCCCATGCCTGGCCTGAAATGCTTCGTCTTCTGGTAAAGGGCTAAGGCAATAAGCAGCATAGCTGCTACAGAGGAGAGCAGCCCTAGCGGCATAAATTCAACAGGAATAATCTTTGATTGCTTTGCTTTTGCATCATGTAAATATTAGCTCTGTTCTATATCTTTTGGATACTAAAATTGGAACAAATCTCTCGTATCTTTCCCCAGAAAAAAGCTGAAGTAAAATGCTGATGCTGAGACAACCAAAGAAAAAGCAAATAACAGCAATCATGCTGACTCTAGAGAAAGCTGCAGCACACAGTAGAGGATTTATCGCTTACTTAGATCCTCAGCTGGGACTCACTTGGATTGTCAGCTGGATCTGCAAGAGGAAACACTCACTGAAGTCAGGAATTGGAGGCTGCATTGTTGCTTTGAAGCTGGTTTGGTGAAGCGCTCATAAAGTAAGAGATTATTCAGGCCAGCTCTGACACTGAGGAGCTGCTGCATTTTCCTTTTTCGGTTCTCCTCCCCAATCCTCTGCATGTATAAAGGAACCCAGAATCTGCAGAGATCAATATAAGTATGGAGTCACCTTTTCAAAGGTTTTACAAATTTCTTAAGGGCCCCAGGCACAAGTTGCTGAATAAGCACCTCCTTGCTCCCCCTTGCATGCTGATGGTCTGACCTGAGCCAAGTCAGGTCCTATCATTTGCCTTTAAAATCGGTTCTTCCCTCCTCCTACCTGAACTGAAATACCTGTGCTGTGTTTCCTCCACACGATTTTCAGATTTGCTACCTAAATTAATCTGTTATTATAAATCTGTAGACTTATTTACATGAATGCTGACAGTAGTCTTCTTAATTATTTTCTTTTGTGTTTGCACATACTGAACCTCAGCATTGTATTTAGATTATCTTTGCTCCTTTTTCACATCCAGCCATCTTAGATGATCCTGTGCCACTATTTGCCACACTCTCTGTTCCAGTTTAGAAAAGATGGAAGTCGCACAATCACAGAAGGGTTGAGGTTGGAAGGGACCTCTGGAGGTCATCTGGTCCAAACCCCCTGCTCAAGAAGGGCCACCTAGAGCCAGTGGCCCAGGACCATATCTAGATGGTTTTTTAATGTCTCCATGGAGGGAGACTCCACCACCTCCCTGGGCCACCTGTGCCAGTGCTCAGTCACCCACACAGTAACAAAGTGTTTCCTGATGTTCAGAGGGAACCTCCTGTGTTTCAGTTCATGCCCATTGCCTCTGGGCCTGTCACTGGGCACCACTGAAAAGAGCCTGGCTCCCTCCTCTTTGCACCTTCCCTGCAGGTATTTATACATATTGACAAGACCCCCCCTGAAACTTCCCTTCTCCAGGCTGAACAGCCCCAGCTCTCTCAGCCTTTCCTCAAAGAAGAGTTACTCCAGTCCCTTCATCATCTTCCTGGTCCTTTGCTGGACTCCCTCCAGTATGTCCATGTCTCTCTTGTACTGGAGCCCAGAACTGGACACAGTAAAAGTAGAAGTATCTGAGATCTGTCTGCATCTATAGTCAGGATGTGACTGAAACTTCCAAACACATAGATCCCAAATAGTGTATAACTCTTAAACCCCTGTTTTTTAAACTTCATTAACAAGTCTGCAAGCAAAAAAAAAAAAAAAGCCAAATATATATGAAACTCTATATGCAATAATTATTCACCCATACTAATAAACTTGAGCATTTTAGAACAGGAAAGTAAAGCCAATGTTTACAAACAGACCTGAAGGAGAAATTCAGATTGAAAGGACCTGGAATCTGACTAGGTTGCGATGGTTAAAATAGTTACTCTTCTGGAAAGGGACATAAGATCTTTAATTAAAAATGTTGTGAAGCTTTATTTTATATGAGGAAGATGGTTTCAGGTTTGACTTTTGTGTACCACTGTGCAGAATAACCAACTAACATGCTTCCCTGTAGCACAGTTTTTCTTAGACGTTGGTTTAAGTCCTGACCCTTCATAATTCTCTTAGTGTCAAGCCCTGAGAGGTTCACAGCTTGAGGTGATATGGCTGCAGCCATTAAACCTCTGTTTTAATCTCACAATTGCTTTCTAGAAGGCTTGAGAAATCCACTGCTGGAGAAATTTGGAATAAGAGCCCTTGATCAAAAATCAGGAAGACTGTTATTTGAGCTAAAGTAAAATTACAGTGTGTGCCTCTGGGATGCGAACTGGCTTTGTAAAATCACATCACCAGGTGGTACAAGTGCTGTGAAGTAAACCAGAACTATTATGGTCATATTGTTCCTTTCCCCTCACTCTGGCTTCTTAGCTATTCTCAATTAATTTAAAAGCTTTCCCTGCCAAGTTGTTCTTTTCTGCCTTGGAGCTGAATGCACACTTCTTGATTTTCAGCATCCACTTCCCTCACAAACAGGTCATTCACTGAAAGCAGTAGTCCATAAACTTCTTGGATCTACACATACTTTTAGTTCTAAACTCCTGACTGACATTTTATAGCTTAATACGATTGTATATGCCAACTGAAGATCACTTGCTGTTTTCCACAGGCTTCAGTGAGTTGATGAATAACTGACTGTAAAGAAAGGTTACTGGCCTCTCTCAGTTTTAAACTTTGTTTTCAGTTGCTTGTGACTTACTGAACTTAGGAAATAATATTTCACGTTGCAAGTGCTTCCAGGAGTCGATCTAGGAAAATTTATGCATGTCAAATGAATCCTAGTAATCTTTTGTTTGGGAAGGTCTGACTTTCCTCTAGCGCAGGCTTTCTGACTTGTGCCAGAAAGTACTCACCTTTGCTCCATGTTCCTGCCAGTCCTGCGAAAACCCACACAGATCAAAAAGTCAGTCTGCACGTGCTCCAAAATGACAAAGAAAGGTTTTTCAGCTCATCTCTGGCTGTTCCCAGTGAACATGCTGCAGCATCACAGAGGGCTAATGAGTGATAGTATGTTTACCTTCCCCACCAAAGAACGGCATGTGATCCCTTCAGCCTTAAGTCTATAGATTTAAGATTAAGGTTAAAACAAATCTGCACTTTTATTGTAGTGGCTACTTGTAGTAGCTCCAAGCTGATACCTGGAAACGAGGTACCACAGTCCTTGAATTAATACAACTGAGTCACTTGTCAACTGAGCTGTGGTAACTGTCTGTTTGTGTGCACCTAATCCATTGCAAATGTGAAATAAAACATATTAATTTAAACTACCATGAAGGGGATTACCATAATAATTTTTTTATACACATCTTGCTTCACAGTAAAGGTAGAGAGATACAGTCAGTTGCTGTGACTCTGCTGAAGAGCATGAATTCATTGAACTGCAAGAAAATAGTTCCTTTTGAAAGACAGTTTATACACAGAAGAGGAAGATTTTTGTGCCTTGTGTTTGAAGAGAAGTCACTTTTCTGTGCAGTCCCTTAAAACCACCCAGCTGTTGAGGAGGAAGCCAGCTCATTCAAACCTAGAGAAGGGCAGAGTGGTACGTGGGACTGTATGGGGAGGAACCTACAGGAAGAGGATGATGGAGTGGAGGATGTGGTTGCCTGAGGTCATGAAGACAAAGTCTAGGAGCTAGAGAAGGAAACAGAGGAAGAGTCAGAAAGCCAGGGAGAAATAGGAGGAAGAAGCAGGAGTTTATTGCCCTATATAATTTCCCGCATTGCTGGAAGGTAGGGAGATGGGGATGTTGTTGCGTATGTGGTAGCTGAGTGCTCACTGAGCCAACTGAGACTGGAAATCAGGGAGGCTGATGGGGAAACAGCAGATGTGTCGGCCAGATACAGCCCTTGGGATTCAGAGAGAATGTTGGGTTAGAAACCCAGTTTCTATAGTTCTAGAAAGAAGATCAAAGTAACTGGAACAAAGAGAAAAAAATACATCAAGCCACTGAGATCAAAAAAGACGTCTGTCATCAGCAGAAGAAAGGAAGGCAGTAGAGCGGGATGCCAATGAAGCTAATGGGATGTGGTTCAGGAGGAAAAAGGCAGAAACTAGCTGTGGGAAAAAGAAAGATGAACTGTGAAATAGGAGACTGGTATTAAACTGCCAGAGCATAGGAGACATAAGAAAACAGTGGGCTGGTAGGAGGACTGAAAAAGATAGCAAGGGATCTGCAGCAGGAACTGAGAGGATTTGAATTGGTTAGCCTGGATAAATTAGAACTTGGAAGAGAGGTTGAGGACACTGGGCAGCTAAAAAGCAACAAAAATTCTTGAGTCGCACCATCTTTTATCTGTGCAAAACCAATTGGCAAAGCATCTTGTTCCCCTCCAGCGTGATACCATACACAGCAAAATAGCTATCACTTAAACTGTTATTAAATGAAGAGGCTTGAGGTGCTGGAACTAGATGTCCCAGCTTTTCTATGTATGTATGTAACTATGATGAGATTCATTTTGATGTCACAGGATGGGATTTTTCTTTTTGAAGAAAAAGCAAATTCAAAAAGTGTACACACAAAAAAAAGTCAGAAGAATTATGAGATTGGAAGGTCAAGCACTTTCCTGTTACATTCGTAACTTTAATTCATCTTGTTTGTGCTTGTACATTAAGATAAAGTGTTTAAGGATTCAGGAATAAACCTATTATTTATATTTTCTTCATCTTTACATGACAAAGTATCGCACTGGGAAAACAGAACCTATGTATAAAAGTTTCTGGACCACCGTGAACTAGTTCAGAAAATAAATAAGGCTTTTCCATTGGAAGCACACGCAAGGAATACAGTCTTGTCCCCAAGATACTGAGGGCAGGATTGACCTATGACTAGTACACACGACTTTTTTCTTTCTTTAATATCACAGTGTCATGACTCTGGACTTGGACAGGAAAATACAGAGTCCCCATAGCTTTCCTGCTTTGAGTGGTTCTTGCAGTTCATAAGGCAAAACTCGCGAGTCAAGCAGAGAATATCCGAAGGGCGGTGTTGTGGCACAGAATATGAAACTCATTGTAATTGGAGTCATATCTGGGGCTCACATCAGGGGCAAAAATCCTTTCATGCTTTATGCCAGAAGATCATTTCCAAGGAAATCTGAAAACTTCAAAGCTGTCAGTGCAAAGTTGTTGAACTTCGCATACACTGTTAGATAAAGCTCACTATTCTAGAAAGTATTGCAGATAACTCAGTCTTGCCATCCATTTGCACTTTCTTGTCATTTAGACAGCTCTGTCTATAACATTCATGCTGTATGGACACATGTAAAAGTGATTTTTAGGAAGTCCTATAATTCCTTGTACCAGAAGTACAGGGATCTTTACTAAAAACATTTGCATATTTACAAATTACATACATTATAATACACTACAACACAGGTGGCTTTTTTTTTTCTCCCAGACAGATTGTAACCATCGTAAACTAGAGGACTACGAGAAGAACATGAGATCATTGTTCTTTTCAGAAGTGCTTTGGGATTTTTAATGGCCATAAAGTACATGGAACTTCATCTTAACATTTATGCTGAGCATTTCTTGCAGCACTATGGATAAAATGGGAATAGATGAAATAGCTCTCCTGAGAAACATAAACTCCAGATTTAACACAGTTTGAAAATCAGGTGCACTGGGGTAATGTTCCAAAACAGCTTCAAAGCCAGTCACCCTTGCAGGTGTTGAATACCTGCGGCCCCTTTTCTCCTTGTGCTTAATTTCCTGCTTCTTACTGAATGTGTGCTCTGTGCCCTTTCATTTCAACATCTCCAACAAATACCATCCCACAAACCAAACCTTTTAAAATTCCTGACTTGTCCAAAAACTTGATTCCAGTAACAGGAGAAAAAAGAAAAATAATATAAACCTCAACATTTTCAATGGCTTCCAGCAAAATATTTTTCTAACAGCTGAATCCAATCTTCATTCTTAGCTGTTATCTCCCCCTTCCTGATGTGTCTAGCATAACAGAGCTGAAGTTTTTGTCTGATAACATGGATTTAGCTGCTGTGACTAGTGCTGCTTCCTTTCATGTGAGCTGTTCTAGTCTGCTTTGTTCTCCAAAGTTTTGCCTTCTGTTGCATACAGTGCAGGCTGGTCTTTTATCCCAGTCTCTATTGTCAGGCAGACTGTTGATTTTGTTGTTGCAATGGGCATCTTAATGGCCAAACTGCTCTAGGAAAACATTTCAGAGAAAATGAATGAATTTGTAGAGAAACTGTGCCACCCAGCAAATTGTACGGGCTATTGCCTCAATACTTGCTTTTCCATGTTTGTTTAGAGGGCGTATTTACTCAGAAGGTGCTCGAACTCTTTCTTTAAAACATGATGAAATTGATGGAGCCATTCTTTACATCTATGAGACGATCTAGATTTTAAACAGCTGAAAGAGCATAATTGGTTAAGATACATTAAGAAGTTGTAATCACATGCAACTCTCTCTAACTAATTCACTCTTTTCTAACTTCTGGTCATGTACTTCTTTTTCAGTTAGAGGATATAAAACTCATGGAATATTGAACACTAATACATCGGTAACTAACAATTGCATATAATTGCTTTTTCTGCTTGGACTAGACAGTGTTTGGATACAGGTAGGTTCTTCCAGAGCATAAGAGCATGGTCAGATCTCTGATAAATTAGTAAGAATCTTATTATTAAATTCAAAGAGCTGGAGATCAAGCTGAATACAGAGAATCAAATATACCCTCAAGTAAATGAGAGCCAAGGAACAGGCTTCAGGAGTGAAATATGAAAATTGATAGAAATAAGTGATCTTACAAAGCCAGAAGAGAGCTACATGGAGGGGTTTCCAGCTTAATCTTCTCAGCATGTCTACAGGCTTACTGGACTACATCCCTCTCCTTAAAGCAAAGTATCTCCCTCCAAAGTCCACCGAATTAAATGTGTGGCTCACTTCTGGGTAGGAACAGGTCCCTCTGAGAAACTGGTAGTACTGGGACATAGTTCATGTTTTTCCCTGGGCATGAATCAGCTGAATCCGTTCGTACAAAGCAACCCTGGGAGCACTTCTGTAGTTTGTCGGTGTAAGGGGTCAGCAAGTAGAGCAGTGAGACTAAAATTCAAGGGTATTTTACAATATTCCTGATCTTTTAACTGTAGATGGGCAATTGGCCACCCAAGTAATGATTTCAGGGTTAAAGAAGGTAGACATGGACACTTTAAAACCGCTTAAGATTCAATATTACAGTCCGCGCAGTGTATGGAGAAACCATTACGAGACAATATGTTTTCCGGTGTAGTTGCAAATGTAGGATCAGTAACTAAAGCACTTGAGTCTCCTAGGAGGGTCTGTGAAATAAAAAAACTCTCACAGAGGAGTGGTTATACATTCAAATGATTCTGCTGTCATATGAAAAACTGTTCAGCAATATGATTAAAGGCTCTCTATCTGGTTGCAAGAGAGTATGGTTTTCAACAGAATATTGACTACAGTGGGGCTATTTTCAGAGGCTACCACCAGGGAAAAAGGTTCCCTCTTCAGTCTTTGTTAGTGAAGGTTTTGATCCTTTGTCAGGGAAGGAATGTGTCACTGATTCATGAACAAATACATTTCTGTATTAGAAAAGAATGAAGAATGTATTTTAAAAAAAAAGTAGTGAAACAAACAACATTAGTAATAGTTTTAAGCAATAATTAACAGTGACTTGACAAAACAGGAGGTAAAGTGTTGCATGTTAAATTTTTGCATATGATTACAACATATCATCTAGCATGTTTATTGTACATTTTGAAAAGATAAGTACTGAGTCAAAATACACATAGTTAATAAACATGGATTAAAAAGTCCAAATCAAATTTGTAGTCAAATATGCATGAATGTATATGCACTTGGTAGGCACTAGTGGCATTTGCCTGTTCCGTCATAGTCCCATTTGATAAACATTAATATTTAAAGATTAATGACTTCCATTATGTCTGTAATATTGCTCATGAAAGTCTGAGAATAAAAATATTTCCTGAAGTCAGGTAGGTCCAGCATCAATTGGTACTGGAAGCATGTGCAATGACTGCCTACATCTTAGACTGTGTCTGCACAGGAGCTTCTTTATTGGTACACAAGTCTGGTTCACTTTATAGTTTCTAATGTGGCTGGAAATACATCAGCAAAATCAATAAATTACATTTGTATAACAGCTCCCTGCTCCCTTTAATTTCAGGAAAATAAGCTATACCAGTAAACGAGAGGTTTTGCTTGCAGGGTTTTACTTGTGCTGAAGTCTGCTGAACGCAGCCATGTTGGTCAGCAATCACGTCCCCACAGCCTTAGCCAAGACAGATGTAGCAGTTATTTATCAAAGCATTTGTTCTTTGCCAGATGTAGAGAGTGAGTGGTTCTCGCGAAAGGGGCAGTGCTCACTGTCACCCGCTGAGGTATAACACAGACGTAGCACATATAACCACCATTTTCACTCCTGTACTTCAGAGACGCTTTTGTGGAAGCCCCAGACACCAGGCAAAACAACATTTTTACTTCCTTAGTCTGAGCACACTATATCTCTGAAGTCATGTCAGTGCATGGTAACTTATATGATCTGTATGATAAGAAGCTGTCAGCACTTAATGTATTTTTCCAGATAACCCACCCAAACTAGCATCTCTTTTCAATATCTTTCAGAGCAGCAGTTATCTGTTACAGTGACAGACCTGGAACATTTTATATCTTCTTACTAAGCTGCCACGGAGTCTCACTGTCAGCAGCACTTTGGGTAGTCTGAGAGTTATTGAAGGAGGAAAAGATTTCTTACCTAACCGAGCTGCTGCCAGCATCGAGGTCTTGTGCTGTCACTGCACCTATAATGGTCCCCACAGGTGTATCCTCATAAACCTCCATTGTGTACATAGGCTTGCTGAAAACTGGCGGTTCGTCCATGTCCAACACATTTATCTTCACAGTGGCAGTATCTTTGAACGGACCCACCGAGTGAAATCGATGGTCAAGATGGAGATTGGAGGCCTCGACTTTAAAGGTGTATGCCTTTTTTGTTTCAAAGTCTAATGGCTGTAGAAAGAACAAAAGCAAAACATCAGATTTGACTAAAGATTAAACATTGCAAAACCACTTTGGTAGGATTAATCTAACATAACTTAAGACACCTTTGGTATAAACATCAGCTTCTGAGCTAATCATCTAAGCTTGTTTTGCAGTTCATCTCATGCTAAAGTGGTTTCTGAAACAGGCCAGATGAATCATACCCAGGAAATGACTGTTTCTCCACATCAAAAAAATCAGGATGACTGGCATGGATGTAAACAGTTACACTGTAGATGTCTGAAGTTAAATGAGTGAGATTCATCTCTTGCAAATGAGCTGTGTGCGAGTTAGCCAGAGATTTACATTCACAACTCCCGTGCACAAGCAATCGTCTGTCTCTAGCTGATCCAGTTCCTTAAACAGAAGATTTCCATTTCTTTTAGCAGGGAAAGCTTTCAGCGGGCCATGACAATGATGGAAATGAGCCCAAATGAACACTCTGATATATACCAATGGGTCAAACTAAACTTCAGGTGTGGCTTGGAACGTGAATTCAAAGTTCCTCTGAACCAAGCTTTTCCTGTAAAATGTCTATCTTAGCAGTGAACTGCTGTTCACACTGCATATTTGAGCTGCATGTACGTTGAAAAATGCAGACTTTGACTCTGCCTTACGATCCTAGGTGTAATCCATAAGGTCTTGAAGGCAACATAGCAGCTTTTGTGTACCTACCTGGGGTTTTGATGGAAGTGCATCCTGCAATCAGGTTGTTTTGGTGCTGGTTTCTGTCAGTGTTCATCAATCTAGTGCCTTTGGTTTTAGAAAAGTGATCATCTCAAAAACCTTAATGCAGTCTTATTTAGTCGAAAAGCCAGAGAAGCTTTATTTTCAGTTAAAGGGTTTAGCTGCATTGCCTTTCATGTTGTTTTTAATGTTACTGACAGTCTTTTCCTGATGTCTGGGTAACACTGGCACCTAGTGGTTTCCGCCTATAATTGTCAAGTTGGAAATTTCCTAACGGGAAAGGTTACGCTAACTGGAAAAGAGAGCAGGATCACAAGTGTATGAGCAAGAACATTTCAATGTCTGTCTTTTTTTTTTTTTTCCCCTGGCCATCATTATCACAGTGTTTCCAGTCATTTGTCACAGCTAGGATAGCTATAATTCTGCCATTTTCTGTCCTTATCACAACAGGACATAATTGGCCAGATGACTGGCTGGTGTAAATTGAAGTAGCTCCATTAAAATCAATCGAGTTACCTTGACTTACATTAGCTGAACAGCTAGCATAATGATTTTAAATCCTTATGAAAGACTTTATAATTTTAATAGACTAGATGGTCTGTCTTTTCTGAGCCGGGGATTTAAAATTAGCCATCCAAGTCTACACGACATAGAAATAATCAGGCTTGAAACCCAACTACTAGCCAATCCACCACCACATGCAACCATCCTTCTACAGAAAAAATTTCCCTGTAAAAGCCAGTATGTTGCACCTTCGTGACTGGACTGACAGAAAGAAGAAGAAACTAAGGCTAAGAAGAAACAGAGAAAATTAAGTGTGGAAGATCTTGTGCCCTAGTGGTGAAACCCTAAGCTGTTGCCTTCACTACGAATGGACATGCTGCTTCATTATCCAAATGGTTGTCACACTGTCTTTTCAGTTTCTATGCTACGCATGTTCACTGTTACGCAATGCCAAAAACATCCCCCCCAAACAAACCACCCCCCCCCCCCAACTCTTCTTCAGCTGATCATACAAATTGTTAGCACATTTTCAAAAAATATATTAAGGGGAGAAAACCTGGAGTTTAAAGAAACAGTCTGGAGTGGAAAACAGTCTAAGTACGAGGGGTTAAGCTAGAGATAAATGATTAAGGCAGAGAAAGCAAGAAATCTAAGCTCTCAGTTAAGTAGTAATTCTAACTGACACCTTGTAGGTATCTTTCCTAACCCCAAAATTGCATTAAAACTGTTCAGACTGGCTCCTGTGATGCATGAGTATATTTGCAGATAGACGTGCTAACGGAAAGAGCCATAATCCATGTGGTCCTTGCGGGCTGTCTTTCACTGAGTTACTCTTCAAGGCAGCCGTACCAGGTCACCATCCTTGGGCAGTGCCCAGTCACCACTTTATTCATGCAAGGGGAACAGAGTCCTTGTCTGGGGATGGACAGAAAGGAACAAGATTTCAAGCAATTCTGTGTATTGGTGTGCTCAGGCTGGCATATTTTACTGCATAGCTACCCAGAAGTTGGACAAAGTGGCTGCGTTACTTCTCTCCCCCCAGCATATGGGGCAACACTATGGTGTATTTTTGAAAAGACAGTTTGACCCCAAGAAAGGAAAAAGTTTTCCCACTGTAACCTCAGAGCAACGTATTCTCTCTTTCTGTCCTCCTATGCGTCTGATGATAAATATAGTTAGAGGTTAAACAACATGCAGTCGATGCAAAGCACATATGGCACTCAAAATAAGAAGAGACAGGCTGAAAGTGCTGAGCCGTCGTCAGAGAAAGAAATCAGTGACAGACTCCCACGAAATGGCAGAATTTAGCCTTCTAATATAAGTGAGGCTAAACTGCAGCTGAAACATCTGTGGAAAGATGGGAAATGTTGCAAATGATAAACCTAGGATTTAATTTCAAAAATAAAAAGAGTTTGTATAACATATATCATGAAGCAAAAGACTATGGTTTCAATGTATTGTGTTTATGGGGAGTCCATGCTACAATCTCCTGATCAGTTCTGGTCTTCCCAGTTTTGAACAGGTGAGTCATACAGATAGCTACTGACAGTCTCAGATTTTGGCATTTGCATGACATGCCCGGAGTCTGCCTGAAAACAGAAGAATTGAACATCTGCCTAGATCTCAGGCAAAACCTTTTGGATTTTTAGTTTTAAAGATGCTAAAATAGTATTTCTTTGTATTTCTTTTTTTAGTAGATACCACTAAAATTTGTGAAAGAAGTAAGTGGTCTACACAACAATTTAGATGTCTCTTTTTTTTTTTTTAAATATGTTTTGCTGTTACATAATAAATGTCTGAGAGCCCTCAGTCATTTTCATTTTAAATCTGGAATGCTGGTAAGGGTACAAATATAGCAGAATGTTTGAATCTTACAGAAAAATGTAAGATCATTGAAACGTCTTTCAATTAATCAGATTTTAATGGAATGACTTCATAGAGGTGGGTTTTTTTTAAATAATCAGTAGAAATATTTATTCCTTCTATAAAAATAATGATATTCAGAAAGCTAAGTTTGAATAAGGCTTTTATTTTACAAAAGTTATGAGTTTTTCCACAGTAAACAACATTTTTGCTAATATTAAGGCAATGGCTTATTAACTGTGAACTATTCAACAATTAGAGGAGTATTTCTAATTGATATTCTAAGTACCAGTGACAGAATAGATGTATTTGGCCCCCCTACCGGTTCTTATCTGCCTTTTCCTGTGTTGCAGTTACAAGCTGCATAGTAAAGCACTATCAGCATATACACAGCTGTGTGCAGCAAAGGCATTCTACAAATCCCAAAATCAAATAATACATACTGACAAATCACTTTATCTTGCAACTCTGGAAGTACCGTGAACGGGCTTATTTAGTACGACTAGGAAAGCACATAAACAGCTCTGTGTTCGAAATAAATATATTTTGAAATATTACTGTTTCTGATATTCAAGGTAGATGTTAAGAAATGCTACTATATAGATGTATCTGTCTCTAAATTTATATATTAGATAGATAGATGGATAGATGGAGAGAGAGAGAGAGAGAGACAAAGAACCGAAAGAAAAAAAATGGGCTGAAAGATATAAAGAATTCTGATGAGAAGCACGGCAAAGGTGGGAAAAGAGGCAGGACCAGAAACTCCAGAAATTTCTTCTTTTTATCCACACGTAAGAGACACAACAGTATTGTTTGTGACACAGGCTTTCATGATCCATACCTACAATGATGGAAAAGCCGTGTTTTGTGATGAGACTGTAAGCCCCAGGACATATGGGTAGTTACAGACAGTAGCACTGGGTTGAGAGGAAGCACATATTAACTTAGACTTTTCTTCCTACTAGCGTTGTGCAACTGTAGAACAACTGTGTGTCATGTGTGCCCATCTCACAACCTGGCAGCACTTTCCCCTTGAAGACGGGTTGAGTGTCTATATGTTTTGTGAAATAGTGCCATCAGCCTTTTCGCTGTGCATTGACACGTTTCAGTAACTGTGCTTCTGCACTGGATTTTAAATGGCATAAGGAAATAATTGGTATCATAGAGCAGGCTGATTTATTAAAGCAAGCTCCAGATCAACCAGGAATATACATTAATTACAGAGATGAGAACGCACAGTAAAAAATGAGATCTGTAGGCCAAATCTACACCAAGTGCCGTAGATTTGACCAAATCTGAAGTGAGTGTTTCAAGATTTGATGGGAAGTGGGCAAAATATACGTATGTTCTGTATCTGGAGAAGGGAAGAAGCTGACCAATGTCAGGGGTTCAGCTGTTTGGTGCTCTCAAGCATCTTACCCGTTTCTGCAGGCACCTTTCACTGTTCCAGGAAAAAAAAAAAAAGACAGCTGTATCTGCAAACTACAGACCCTGAAGATCTCCCCTTCCTCACTCTTGTGTCATTCTTCTCTGTGGCTGCCATGGTCTTTATGATTGCATCTGCACCTGGATCACCACTTTCTGCCTATACCGAAGGACTTAATATCGCCTGCTCTTCCTCCTCAAAATATAAAGCCACAATTCCCACTCACACAAACTCGTGAGTTATGATTATAGGCAGACAGTGCTTATGCACACACCTGCAGAGGGTATTCCCTGCCTCTGGAGAATGAAGGAGTGGGGTGGGGTGAGCAGTCTGTACAGTCTCGCTAGTAAAGCAAGTAGTAGCAGTAACGCAGTTCTGGCTGAGGGACGTCAGGAGTCTGCCTTATGCTCACTAGTATGGTGTACAGATGCTGTCAGACTGCTCTTACATTATAGCAATGTCCCAGCGCTACATACATGTGCTGTCCCATCAGCAAGACCACTCAGCTTAGCCAGCAGATGAACTTCTACTTGCTGACTCCAATTAAAGGCTGTTTAAAAGCGACCCCTGAGGTTACAAGGAAGCACACACTCCAAATACCTCCCTGCAGCTACTGGGTCTGTTCATCACCCCCCCAGTTTCTCTTATTTTATCATCACTAAAGTTACTGTTTCTCATCATGCAGTGCTATGTCCTGCCTGACATGGTGTGATTTCATGGGTACAGCTGGGTCGCCCCATCAGTTAGCAGTGGGACACGGCTTACAAAAAATAAGATGCAGATGCTCCCTGAGCTTCCACTGCCCCAATGGAGAAGCTCACCCAGTATAGTGCAGCAGTGTAGGATCACACCAGGTGAAGCCTAGAAACAGTTTTTTCCTGAGTTTTAATGACACTCTGCACAAGTTAGTAAAGTAATGTCTGAGCCAGACTCGGTGCTTGAACCCCATTCAATTTCTGGATTAGCTCATGCTGAGCCAATTAAGAGGCTTCTGCACACAATGGGCTTATCCTGTAAACTCATCCTTAGTTTAATGAATTTGGTGCCAACTGAAGCTTGGATCCTTCTGTTTTCTGTTGGGTGTGGTCATTAAAGATTTCTTATCGGTGTCAATAAAATCAGGAGCCTGCCTGGCACTGACACATTTTCGCTCCATACGTGGGAGCGCTACTCCGTGCCCCACCTCAGGCCACTGCACTCTGGTACAAAGGAGATGGTCCCTTCTGCCGCTCTGCTGCTTGGAGCTTATGCTCACCGTAGTTTGCTGAAGCATTCAGGTAGGGTGACAGATACTATATAAACATAGAACCCAGTAAATGCTATTAAGTAGCACCAGACAAGGGAAGAAATGGGTCATTCTATTCCTAATATAATAATATTTCTTACTCTTGTAGAGAACTGTATGCAGCACTATCCTAAAGCCAGACATATCCCCCTCTTTCTACTGATGCTGTTTTCCCCTTTTTTTTTTTTAAGCGAGGAAGCTATTACAGTACTATCTACACAGTGGTGCTAAATGGCATTTTGATCATTTCTTTAGCAGAATTTAAGAAAATCTATTCCATTTTTAACATATGCAAATAGTACAGGAGTTGTAGTAATTAAGCTTATATTGGATCATAGCATGAAAATAAATTTGCAGCCAAAGCAGATGATTTAAGATGTGCACCTTGCCCAGCTGTAGCTGTTTGTGCCCATTTAGTGTCCGAGAAGCAGAGAATGGGCTTTTGCCTCTGCCAATGCACTTAGCGTGCTGAAAGGAACAGTTAGGCTCGTGCAATTTTTTGTCATCAAATGCATTTTCCACCAAAAATAAATGTAGTCCAGGAAGGCTTCATTTTTCTGAATTTTGATATAGGAATGTCGCCATGTTTTTTTGCATAACAACGGAAGAAAAAAATTATCTATGGAGTGACTGACAGTTTCTGGCTACAAGAAATCTTTCAGGAAAAATAAAAGCAAACTTTATAAATGGTTTTGAAATGGCTTAGTGCTGAATTACTGCAGCACTTACAGCATCAGAATACGCTATGATACAGAAAAAAGTGCAAACCTGATTTTAAAGCACATGGCACTTCTTATTAGTGGCTTTGTTTATTATTTATAATTCATAATTGAAAGTGTTGATCCTGTTCATTCACCAGCTTTGATTTAAAGAAGGATTTAAATGCATACCTAACTTAAATATTTGGGTAATGCTACAAGGTCAAATCAGTGTTTGGAACACCACGCAATGTGAAATTGCTTCTGTGCAGGCAAATGAATAGTGCTGTTGCAGGCTTGTACAGTAGGGGTAGCATGCATTGTAATAGGTGTCTGCAGATTTGTGAATGACCAGCACTTCTGAAAACCTGAAAACTGCAAGCCCTGAAAATACATTTATATTATTACAAGTGTAGAGGCTATGAAAAGACAACTGAGTTAACAGTGCCTTTAAGTATCCAGATTGCTCTTGTTTAACTTGGGATCTAGCAAGGAACTTAAGTGGATGGATTCTGGATGATTCCAAAATGTCTTAAAACACTTGGATCATTTAAAGATTAGTGATGGGACCTTCTCCCTGAGAAAAGTTTTGCGAAGAGCAATATGTGTAAGGGCTGTATAAAGGCATTCTTTGCTGGAGACCTGCGTGTTGGCTTTATCTTCTTTCACACTCCTGCACAGAACAAAGCTGGCATTCTCTGACCTTCACAGCCTGTCACTATCCCCAGGCTCACTGCGATGAATAAGATTAAGAATGGATTAGGATTAAATTTTTCCCCCTCCTGTTCAGTGACAGAGATCTATCATTTACATTAGGCAACACCAACCGATGTTCTGCTATCGTAAAAGTGCCCTAAAATTTCAGATATGCCACATCTTATTACTGAAAAGACTAAATAAATGCAGTGAAATGCAGTGACCAACTCTAAAGTATCTGGATATAGAATTAGTTGTGTCTTTTTTTTATTTTTTTTTTAAATTAGTTGTTCAATTAGCTATTATATAATTCCCCATATAGCAAGCTCAAAAGTGACCAGCCATTTTGCCTGTGCTGGTCCTAAGATAACTGTATCAGGCAAATTCATATGTGAATGCTCTTCATCGGTAACAAATATTATATGCATGCTGTTTGAATCTGCAATGCCAATTTGAATGTTTTGCCTATAAAGTCTAAAATATATACACTTAACCATAAGTATGGAAAATTTCCATTGCTGTGTATAAAAACAAGCAGCACAGCTGAGGCTTAGGACTAATCCAGGGAGAACTGAATCCTCTCAAAAACCTACTCTTGATGCTCAAACATTCATTTTTCAATGGTTCCCACTCATTGCCATTTCTGACTGGCAGTGCATGCGGAGGGGCATGCAGCTGCTCAGCCTGACAGCTCCAGATGGAGCTATTTTTGAGTCACCTGCAGAGGGGGAAAAAGGTCATCAGAATGATTTTTAAAAATGAACCAAAGTTTACAAATTCACATAAGGAGGAAGCAGTACATTCAAACTTTTAGTCAGAAAAGAAGGGACTGTGTGAGGAGTGGAGTTTTTATGCCTCATTGACAAGTTACTTCACATGGGTCTTGTAGCTTCCATTTTATGTCACTAAAACAAGCAAAAGAATAAGTAGCTTGACATCATCTGATCCTTTAATGCACCCATGGATAATTTACTATTTCCCAGGTCAAGAGGCTGAAGCCAGGAATTTCATTGTTAGAATGAATATAATGCAAATATAGATCCATGGTCAGAGCTGGGGGAAATTTAAGTACCCAAATTCTAAATTTTATTGGAAGTAAAGCTTCTCTTTTCCTGAAGCTTGTTTTAATACACATGTCCTGAAACTTTTCCTTCAAAGGCTCTTGCGAAGTGTTGAGCTCATAGGTGTGCTTATTTTACAAAAATTACACCTACAAACATGAGCTGTCTATAAAACATAACCTGGCCTTTCAAAATGAGCTGGTGGTTCAGATTTCTTTTTACTAAACAAGTTGATCATTGGTGTACGTGTGCGTGCCTGGGCTCAGAAGACAACCATCGGTTAAAATGTGACTGTCCCTGTTTTGGATCTCTCCTACTGAGTGCTTTGATCACTACATTCCAAATAAGGCTTGTGCTTCCATTTTGGAAATTCATAAATTCAGTAATCTTGAACTTGCTTTAGTACACTAAAGCAACATCAACAGCTGAGATGCAGCGTGCTCCCTTATATGAATATCTGATAAGCAGCTATTTGGGACACTATTAGGAGACTGGAAGTAGGACATGTAGTTTTGCAACCATTTGGGACTCCTCTACCCCAAGTAAAAACTCTGTTCACCACAGTACTGCACAACAGTTTCATTATTAATATAACAAACATAAAATGAAAATTTTCAAAATAAAATGCTTACAAGTGAAAATGAAATATATTTCCTCCAACGTAAAATATAGCTCTTTCAGTCCATGTTGTGAACTGGAGCACTTTTCATATGGTGTTACATGGAAAACTTCCCATAAAAGAGAAATTATATTTTCTAGACAGAGATAAGAACTACTTTTCTGCCACTAAAATGGACATTATTTGTGAAAAGTCATACCTGATTGTATACAAAATGAAAAACTAAACTCCAATTTCTTTTAGGACTAAGATCACAACCACAGATTCTAATAAAGATACAAACTACTGTATGTCACTTATCAGGTATAATTGCACAACATTTAATTCTCTTACCTGGTTTCCCACTTGAGCCATAGGTACATACACCCCATCGGTGCCACATACCTTTTTCAGTTTGATGACTCCTTCCTGGGTGTTCTCATCTGTTGTGATGTCAAACAAGTTTCCTCCATCTCCTGGAACTATGTTGTACTCAATTTCTGCATTTTTCCCAAAATCAGGGTCCACAGCTCTGATCCTTCCAATAGCAGAACCAACGTGAGAGGACTCGGGTACTTTTAAATGGAAGATACCTGTGACAAAGTGGTAAATGGTCATTCTTGGGATTTCTTTATAATTAACATAGTATATCTGATTAAAAATAGGGAGCCTGTGCAAAATAAACAGACTTAAATAATCCAAATAAAATGATGAGATCAAAAAACCAAAGGATTAGAAAAAGATATGCATGTTTTACCCACTGAACATGCTAATTTCCCCTAGTTTCTAGATTTGGTCCAACACAACCATAGAAACCTTAGCATCTCCATCTCTTGAGCTACCTATCTATATTTCTATCTTTAATTTCACCCATATGGTTGACCCTTTTGAATTAAACTCTACATGTAGACAGCACGTTTATAAGCATTTTCCTCCTTCTATGTTTAACAGTTTTTAGTATTGGATTTTTTATTTCATTTGAGAAAATATATCTATGCATTTCACCGTAGTTGAAAGGAAAAATTCAATGGAAAAAGAATTTCCATCTGTTTCTGTAGTATTCAGTATTACAATTACACATACAAGTCGTGAGAGGGAAGATACAAAGAGTACTGCTTCTACATGAGCCACCAGAGGGTGGTCTTACTAAAAGTTCAGCTGTAAAAATTTTTAGCTCTTCACACTTCTATTTTCAGTTTCTTCATTATTAATGGCAATAAAAGTTAAAAAAAAAAAATATACCCTGAAAATTACACGCTTTTAAAATAATCACTGCTACTGATCCGTGAGGACAAAATGGCTTCATTCAGGGCAACGGCTATGCTGAAAAACTGCTAGACTTCACAGTTAGAACAGCTAAAAGGAAAGGCCCAACGCACTTCGGGTGCCAGCAGCAGCGGGGCTGAGCGCCCGACCCCGCGCCCCGGCTGCCCCCACGGCTGCGCAGCCCCTGCCCTTCCCGCCCAGCCGCGCCCCGGGCTGGGGCTGCTGCCCTGCGCCGCGGCTGGCCACCGCCACCGCCCGTGCTCCCCGTGGGCCGGCAGCGCTCGCCTTCCCTCACGGAGGAACCTCCAGCAGCTTTTGGAGCCGATTTCAGCGGGCCCGGGGGGTTCGATTTGCCTCGCCCTGCTCCCAGCAAAGCCAGCATTTGCCTGCCCCGTCATTTCGTTTTCCTGGGTCATCCCCCAACAGCTCTCGCAGAGCAGCCCCTTCGGCGCGGGAGAACGTCAGCAACGACCTTCTCTGTTCCTCTGCACGTGAACACGTAGGAGGAAATTTACGCTTCTTTTTCAACAGTATGTCAGGACAGGCATCTGTGACTAGTGGGAGGCTTATTAGGGGGACGTCTCAGAGATTTCTGCCTGGTAGCGGTTCAGTCACACTTCACGAAATAAAGCTCCAAGAAGTTGTATATCATGCAACAGCAGGATAGATGACTTTCGCATCCAGCCGCTGAATTAAACAGCAGACGCTGTTCCCTGTCGTTATCTCCTTACAATGCATGCTGTGTCAGCTTTTTCAGCTTTACAGCATTTCCAGGTGAGGCAAAAAGTGACATTAGCACTGGTGAATTAGGAGCAAACCTGCTCTTTTGTGAGCTAGTAGTTCGAGCTATGGTACCTATATAATTGTCTGTTTGATTGCCTCTGAAAAAATGTGCTTTGTCTGCCTCCTCCCTCTGTCCATCAGTATGCAAAGTGTATCTGAAGGCAAAACTTTATTATTTGTTTGAGAAAATCCCTGTAAGTAAAGTCTGCTTGTGTCAGCATCCGTATTTGGACATTACCATGTGTAGCTTTGTAGTATTCATTGACTGAGCTACTAAAGGTTGTACAATTATCATTTCACTATTTTTTTCCAAGGGAACATACTAAAGGAACCTTCCCTTCTTCTTTTTCCAATGGAATGTACTAAAAGAAGCTTTACCTTTTCTTCTTCTTCTTCTTAACAGCTGGAAAGAAGGACTATGACACAAAATATTATCAAGACAAGAGTAGCCTCAGCTATTTCTTAGTTGTACTTCAATGACTCTGAGTAAAGAATAAAATTATAACATGGTATGCAGGAGACAATCACAAATCCTCCTATTATCTAATGTCACTTACAAATACGTGTATTACTGGGTCTCTGCTATGCAAGTTATTCAGAAGAGGCGGAATAAACAGGATGCAAAAGGGCTTTGCCTACACTTGAATCTTATATTACATTTCCACTACATAGTTCTAGCCCTCTCGCCCAGGTCCTTTACAGACACTTACATTGGATGGCAGAAATCATTGCTGCAGTGTTTGCTCTTTACAGCCACAATTTTGGTGAACGTAAAATGTAAGAGCAGAGGATAATGGATTTTTCCTTCTTTGCCTAGTTGATCTCTTCTTAGTGAACTGAAGAGCACTCAGATTCATTAAAACAAACATTTCTCTATAAAATATTGTACCTGGCTGTAAAGCGTATGGGACTTAGATGAAGTCAAAGAAACACTACATTACTCATTTCAGACTGTTTAGGCTTTTATCAGTTATTTTCAATGACTTGGCATTTCATCACTTCCAGAAATTCAACAGCAATAAAGATGGGGTCATTCAGATTAATTTGAAACTCTGAAGTAATCTTCAACTCTGCCACAGTCAGATCTCCAAAGATGTAGTATGTAATTACACTTCCATCGTCCTCCTGTAATAGTATCTTCACAGCATATGGAAGCTGTTAATGGTGCTACTGTGACAACATACTTTCAGAATAAAACAGATGAAAACAAATAATGTATATTGTTGCCAGCTCAGGGAAAAACTTCAAGAGAATATAATGTATAGCATGTAAACCTTCTTCCCCCCCACCCCCAGAAAATAGTCTTTGCACAGAGGACATTTGAAATGATCAATACGTGTTGCACATGAAATGTAACAGAAAGACAGTTTTGTAGACTTTTATTTTTCTGTTTCTTCTTGCTGTGGACTTGCTGTGACAGTTTAGCATTATTCCGGTTTCTATTGTCTGTTTTACCTGTATACACTACTACCTCCATTTGCTATAGAGGTATATTGAAACAGGCCTGAGTAATCGCCTTTTGCTCCCAAAGGTCCTGAAAAATCTTGTTCTCTGCTGCTTCTAGGAGTGATGGAACAAGCGGCTCAGACAAACTTATGCAGCAGCTGGTCATGCTGCTCAAACGGTTCTGTCAAATTTTGTAGATTGTCTCATGTGACTTCTCTGCCTACAAAAATCTTTTCTTCTACTTGCATAAATCGCTCCTAAATGTGTTTTCTGAGTTTGCTGCTGGCTTTTGGAATGGATGAATGCAATGGGATGTACCAAAGGAGCAAGCCCTTACTTCCCTCAGACTGCACTACAAAACTGGACTCGGCAACTAGTTACCCTTTTGCTGATTTCAGTCATGTATATTGCATGCATGTCTGAATGTTTTCACATATAGGAAAGCTAGTAGCAATGCATATTGCCCGGTCAAGGTTTTTCACTCTGTTGCAACTGGGATTTTAATTAAAAAAAATTAAATGTTATTTTTAAGGCCAAAAGTCATGTGCCAGTTGACATGCTTAACTTATGCAACACTTCGCACTCAAATTACGCTTAAAATTCAAACCAGAATCCAAAAATAGAGAAAGCCCAGTGATTATGTAGCTTAACATAAGCATTCAGGCATTCCCTTATAAAGCCTGTGTAGTCTCTCTGTGTCTCAATGTGTGAAACTTCCTCAGAGTTTCAGGTTGAGCAGCATCAATGAGGATGATAAAAATAAATGAGTGATGATGCCGTTGAAGCTTTTAGGTTGCAATGACTGATAGGGCCTATTACTCAGCCCCCAAAGCATGCAGGAAACCGAGGTGGAGGTGAGCTAACAACTAATACATGCTGCCTCCGAGTTTCTAAAACAAAGATGGTTCCCAAGCACATAGCGGGAAGAAATCAGAGCTGAGTAAGTGACAGGTAATCAGTCTTACTGACTGAAATTCAGCACACATTTACAGTTCTTTTGACACGATTAGATTAGTTTTAGTTAGTTTAAGGCTCAAGAGCTGTTCTGGGGTTTGATTTTTACTTACAAGGGGGTTTTTTGTTTTGTTTCTCCACACATGCAGTTTATGGGTACACCATCATTCACCAAAAAGGTTTTCAATTCTGATGAGAATAAGAAATGAAAACCATCACTACATCTCATCAGCAAAACAACCATTAAGAAATAACCCAGGTTAGCATATAAGGACTTAAAGTAAATGCATAATGGCCTTCAACCAAACAGCTGTAAAGGCTATTTGAGCTTTTTTCTAATCTGCCACCATACGTGTACTGTGTGTATGCAAGATTATCCTCTCCTGCTTTTTCTTTGTCTATATTTTTTTCAGTTCTCTTTGGCAGCTGCCAAAGTATTGCATTGCAGTTAATCATGATAGCATGAATCTTATTGACAACAACACTGAAATAAAATAATTTCTTTCCCTGATCTAAATCTTTAATTTTTTCTCCAGAGAAAAAAAAAATGAGATTATGTATATTATAATAATCTTTTTAGCTTAAATTACCAAGGTATGTCAGTTTTTATCCTGGCCAGGTTATAAAGACACTGATTTCTGTTTAGGAAGAATCCAAAGGCAACTGTTCATATTTACTTGCTGGTGTTTTAACAATAATGTAATAGGCAAAAGAAAGGATACTGTAAATACAAGCAGATAGTATACTAAACTTGTTACCTCAGCTACAGCTAATCAGCGTAATAATTAGCAGCGTCTGATGTACATGCTCCTAAAACTGGGAAGATGTGATTTAGCCCAGCAGCGAGATCCACCCGTGCCTCTCCTGGCTGCGGCTGTGCCCCGCAGGGACCTTGCGTAGGGAAGAGAGAGGCCAGGCTTTGCCACCACGGGCTCGGATGACCTGGCACAGGCTGCTGAAACTTCAGCTATGGCAAGGCTTCTTCCATCCGCAAACCCACCGCTCTGAGTTAGCGTTTATGGCCTCATTAGATATAGCATAATCATTCTTAAAAATTCCTGGTTCTCTGCCATGGAGCCCACCGTCCACACCTAGCAAGAGTCACGTCTCCCCAGCCTGTAGAGATCCTGGGTGTCCGAGGGTACCCAGTTCTTCAAGGGAAAATGAGCAGAGGCAAAACCCCTTTTGAGTTTGATCCAGCCCAAGTTTAGGGCAATCCCCTTGAGGGAGCTTCCGCAGAGCTGGCAGCTGCTGAGCCAGGACTCTGTCAGCCCCTCAGGTGAGCTAGCAGACTGAGGTTTTGAGGCTGTCCTCTTTGTTCCTTCTCTAAAGGGGAAAAAAAATCATCATACTTGGTATAATTTTTGTGTACTGAAAAATTTCAGTTTAACCATTTGCTGTTTTTTTTCCACTGATAAGCTGTTGTCAGAAAGCTTTCTAAAAATAAACCTCCTCATTGCATGTCAGAGACTAATTCCACAGAGCATAATATCCCCCTAGTTGGAGCAAGAGTGCAGGAAATGGGAAATGCCAGTTCTTTTTCTCAGCAGAAGATATTCAGACCCACAGCTTCTGTCTCCAAAGAGTGCTGGGTGTAGCAAAGACAACAGAGAATATTCTGTTTAACAGTATAATGTAGAAATAATGCTAGAAGCAGTTGTTTGGAGACACAGACACTCCGATGTGTGTGCCCTAATACCTAGGCAAGAATAATACTTACTCTTCTTTGAAGAATCTTAAATTTTCTTTTGTATGGTGGCACAGTTTTACAAGGAGGGCAACAAAATGCTCATTTCTAGAACTTCCTCATGGTTATAATTAAGGGTTTCTGCTAGATGATATGGAGTTGAGCTCTGACAAGCCAAGGAGACCAAATCAAGTTCCTGAGTAACTGCTTTAATCATGCGGTTATTACTGTATAGGAAAGATCCCACCATTATCCCTTCCCCTTCCGTTGGTCTTGCTGTACGGAAAAGTGGTGGTCACCCGTGCAAAGTCTGACTTTGTCAATGTGTTCATGTGTTAGACAACATGCCTCCTCAATCTCTGACGGCTTATGTGGAAAACCAGTCGCAGATGATCAGCTTCATTATGTATCATAACCAACAAAGAACTGTTCTGCTAATATCCAGTCTACTGATTAAGAAATTATTACCAAACAAAAAAAGTTGGTGAAAAGAGTCCAAAATACAATAGGAAAAATAATTTTGGAGGGATATAGTCTAAAAGCTTGAATCAAATGTTTTTATGTAAGTTATATAATGGTTATAAAGAATTATCAAGGTGTAGCATGCCTTACAGCTAGAACAAGGACAGTTTTCAGGAGAAAATGTCTTTCCTTTTTCAGAATCTCAGGCAGCACGTAACTGGCATTTATCACGTAGGTCTATTGGTAATATTCTGGTGATCACATCGTCACCATGAAATAAATCAATACACTTATTCCCTCTATAAAATTTAAATTGCATGATATATGTGAAACATTAACATGATAAAAAGTATATTGCCGAGGATGGGACACAGAGTTTGTAATGCTCTGCTTAACATCTCTGCTTCTTAAATATCTTGCTGGAGCTTTTTCATATTTTTTTATGACTCTGGCACAAAATGTAATAACACAATTTTACTCCAATTCATTCACTCTTAAAAATGTGGTCAAACCATTTACTTTAGGATATAAGCCAAGTGCTCTAAATCATCTGTATTGGAAGAATCATTTTTCTCTCCATCGACTAAGGAAATTAGGTCCCTATCTTTAGTCCTCCGAGTAACACCTAAGCTGCATGCCTAAAATCACCTAAACAAAACATACTCAACATCTGGGTTACTCAGAAGACTCCCTGTGAATCTTTGATTTTTCACATGCTCATTGGGTACATTTTATGTAAATGGTTTTCCCTAAAATATATATTACTTTTCTTCACCATATTGACACAGCCTGAAGCAGAAAATAATAATTATTTTTAGAGATAAAAATGTGAAATCACCAAATACAAGTGTCTAATAGTTTACTGTTCTTTGTTTTAAATTTTGGTTTACTGTATGCAGTTTCCTTAAAATATTTGCCATTTAGTGTGTCATATAGACAAAAAATAATGACACAATAGGATGGCAATTGGCTTCACATTTGTAGTCTCTTATAGTTTACAGCAAGTATGATCAACTTATCAAAAGTGATGTTTATGTCTTCCAATTTAAATGTTTAAAGGTGAGATCTCTATATAGATACTGCTCCTCTTGCAATGAAATCTGTGGGTAGTGAGTGCTTAATTATAGATCCTTCCCTTGAGAGCATTGGTGATCACATTTATAAGATCAACAAATTTGCTGTGGAAACCACTGAGAAAAAAATAATTGTCATGAATTTGAGAGAAAACTTGAAAGAGTTCCCCGAGAATATTTCTGTTATTTTCTTTTTATAACTTTCTTTATGCAAAAATTCAACTAAACGTGTATTTTGGACTCGGAGAAGACAGTTTCAAAACTGCTTGGTATCTGCAGCTCCTGTTGCTGTCAGCAGGAACCTTTGGATTGTTGCAAGCACTTTTTGAGCGTCCCATTTAATGCTTTTACATGGAGTGGAGCCCTCCTGAAAGTCTGACTACAACTGTGGTTGCCAGGTATTTCTGAAAATCATGAGCCTAAACTACTGTGATTATAATTAGATAATTAGATATGGTCTGTTTCACTTCATGTTGCACCGTAGCCTCTAAATTTTCGGCAAGCAAGCCCACCACAGTCAGAAGCACACAGGCTGTGTCGATTCCTTACTTGGACGGGAGGCCTCGGTGAACAAGGCAGTTGCCACCAGAAATGACAGTGGCGCGGCAAGTGACACTGTAGCCTGCGAGTCACTTCGCAACCAATTCTCAAGGCATTGCAAGGTGACCCCATGCCGTTAAATCTGCAGCCCTACCTACTCTTCAGTATCAGAGAGCAGGTGGAGACGCATGGTGCTTTTAAGCCATCCCAAGGTTACCGTGGATAATTTCATGCATCCCATCTAAATACTCTCTGTGTTTTGAATGAATAATTTCTTCACCGCTCCCCACAGAAAACACATTGGGGTGGAATGAATGTCATGATTCCTGCCAAAGGTTGTTGAATTTCTATGAACTGTATTTGTTTACGCCTTCTATACAGAAGGTAGCAGATGTAAAACACAATTATTAATGATAATAATCTATTATGATGATAATGGTGTGTTTAAAAATAATTGACCTATAAATCTTGTTGTTAATGATCAATTACCACTTAAACCTGATGATGGGGGAAAATGAATTGGATAAGTACAGACTAACAACAGAATTTTATGACTAATAGATAACATTTAACTTCTAACCACTATTGTGCTCAATTGTATTTCTTGGACTATTGCTTACTGTGCAATCAGATCATTACATTTTACCTAGTGACAAATTACCTATATTTTTCATTGGTTATGGAATAGTACATATAGCCATATTTGTTTTCGTGCTCTGCTTTGCAGCTGAGGGTTCAGTCTCTCTCAGTTTAGAGCTTTAAAGAGGTTTTTGTTTCACTTAATCAGTACTCCAAACAGTCCTCTAAGAATAGCCTTTGCTGGTTACGCATTCTTGAGAGGGTTAAAAAACAATGTAAGTGTAGAAGACATAAAATTTACTAAACATTTAGTGTTTTGAGAATCTATGGTAACTGAATATTCCTCCCTCCAGTTTATTTCTCAGTTTTTTAAAAAATACTATGCTTTAGCTGGGTTTTGTGTCATTGTTCAGTCTGAATCAAATGTTTCACTCTTCAAGATGCTTTATGATCAAGATCATGCAATAGTGACAGCTACCAAAAAAAAAGAAGTTTCTAGGGAGCTTTTACTAAGACATCCACTTTTTACAGTGGATGACATTTACATCCGCTTTTGGGGGCAAATCAGCTCTTACTGAAAGTACTTGAATAATTCTGATGTGGAAAGGAATAAGAAAAATAGTCAGAGAAAGTTGGCATAAGTGTAAATAGAAATCTGTATTGATGTTGAATTTTAGGTTAACTCCTTTATGTTGCGCACACACACAAATAGTAACAGAAGCCTACTTAACTGCCAGATGCTGTGACCCAAGGTGGGCTGCGTGGCCCGGATTGCAAAGCATAGGCTCAGAAAAGCTACAACTGTACAAAGAGATTTCATGTACCAGCTGCACTCTGCGGCCCGGAAGCCAGCCAGTGTAGAATGGCCTATTTCCATGTTATTAAATTCTTTTACCCACACCAAAATAGGTCAGCTTCATGGAAAGTGACTGCAAAGAATACTTCCCGATCTGTACTGATTTCCCCAAATGCCCTGAATTTGCCTTAGAAAGCTTTGCTTGGTGTCGGTCAAAACCATGCCCAGCGACTGTGCTAATGCTGACAGTACAGATGATTTAAATATCCAGGAACTTTCCCTGACACTCTCATGCCCTCCTTTAAGTCTTCAAAGCAAATTAAAATGAGCCATTGTATATCTTCTTTTAGTCTATGTAAAAATGTCTATAACAGCACTGATTAAGTGGTGGTGTAGGAAAAAAAAAGTACAGAGGCTTTTTTATGACTAGCTGTCAAATGTGTAGCTAACTCAGGTGGGTCAAATAGACACAGCAGGCAAGGGTCACCGAGCTGACAGCGTAGTGGCCAAGCCAAGCAAGACGGAGCTGTAAAGAGCTTATCTGGGATGGTGAAGACTCATGATCTCAGTATAGCAAAATGTGGAGAGACTCAGAGCTGGAAGTGAACCCGTAAAGCATAAATTATTTTAGCAGTGTTATTACTGGGGAGAAAAAAACTGCTTGGGGAGGAGAAGGAGGAGATGGCCACACTGTAGTTATAAGACGACAATGAGGTCCAGGATAAATTTGTGTCTCTTTTAGGAGAAGGGAGACAATGCACGTTGAATGCAAGGACAGACAGAGTGAGGAAGAAAAAGAAGGCCAGAGAAGGGGGAGACAGAGATGCAGATAGCACAGAGATGTGCAACTTGGAAGGAACCTGGATTAAGGAGGAGTTACTTTAAGTCCTCCTCTGATTCCTGTAAGAGCACTGTGCAAATACTGGTTTGCCAGTACTTGTTCACGTACTGATTTGACTATTGTTTTGCTGGTGTTAAAGCTGTAGTTAAGTGACTTACTGGTATTACAATCCAAAATTATGATGATCTCTGCATGGCTGCTGGTTTTGTGATTCGCTTACAATCGCATGGGCCCATTTCTGGAGTCTTTGTATTCCTATCCTCCATCGCTCCTTGAAATGGTTGGTTAAAATATATGTTCAACTCAAAATGACAGTTTTAGTTTACCCAAAACTCACAGGTAAATAGAAAACAGACTTGCTTAAGATCTTCTGACATTAAAACATTTAAGCTTGGTTTACAAAACCAAGCTGGTGCTTTTTTCCCTTTATGTCTTATGACATAGTGGTTAGAAAATAAACAAAGATGGAGTAGACCAGGACTCAACCTTCCCTCCCTTTCTGATTCAAAGCAAGCTCTGACTCAGTCTCCCACCTAATCACTGCCTGCAGGCTAGTCTGCAATGGATCTGTCCGCCTGTCCTTTGTAAGTATCTCCCATTTGGTATAAAATAAGTAATTATTTGCTGGAACTGAATTAGGGTATCTTGTCTGCCAGGTAAATTCTTTAATCAATGAAAGACAGACTCGTTTTCATTCTGAGAACCAATGAAGACCAAGTGCTGTATACAAAGCACAACAACTTTTAACAGGAACACCAAGAGAAGCCATACTTCCCTGTCTAAATTGCGGTGTTTAGAATAACTTCCCAGAAAGTCGGGCAGACTTGTTAAAATACTTAATTAGGCAGATCACAGCTCTGAACCTTAATCCCAGGTAAGTTTTCTAGCAAATTGTCCAAGTACAGAGGGAATAAATCTTCCTCTTTTTTTTTTTTTTTTTAATCAAGACCTCTGCTTTCATTATTTTAATTTTTTTAGGTTAATGAACAGAATAATTTCTTAATCACACAGTCCTTTTCTGTAAATGTCTAATTTACTACTGCATGGGATCTGTGTTGTATTCTTCTGAAATCTTTAAAAGCAGATACCATTATCTGAGGAACTTCTCTCTCATAGGACACTCATCCAAAGGACTGGGTTAAAAGATTTTTCTTTCTGTCTACCTCATGTGGACCAGAAAACTTTTTACTTGCATTCTGCATCTGAACCCAATTTTGCAATAAAATCTGAGCAAGACTGTTTCAAAACCACATGAAGGTATCAGCCACATTTAGTTTACTGAGTGAACAAAATTGCCCTGCTTTTATATAGTAAAACCTATGCTAAATAGTGTGTGTGCAATTTCTGTGATGTACTAAGGTTCCCAGAATATATAAATAAATACCTATAAGAGTTTTCAATACACAGAGTGTGTATGCATAAGTACGTATAGGCAGACTATTCCAAGTTCAACACTTGCTTGTCTTTCCTTTCAAAATATTTCTACAGAATTTAGTACTTGAAAGTAAACCTATTAAAATATGCTATGAAACAATAAATATTCACTGAAAATAGACGCTATCGAAAGGGTAATAATATGCAAACTCTATTCCTAATATCATAACTGTGAAATAGATAATAGATCTATATAATAGATCAACCAGATAATAGATAATTCAAGTAGCATGCAAAGGTTATACAACCACAAGAAAAAAAGGCTAGCTCTTTTTTAGAAAGGTCTTTTTTACTTGCACTGAAATTCCTGAAATTGCATCAATAAAAGATATTTTCTTCCGGTTTCTGAATTGTCTGTTTTGTTGACTTTTCTACTTAAGATTGTTGTTTCCAATGCTGTCTCCGGTGGAGAATTTAATACTTTCCATGAAATGCATTGTACTGGCCACTCTTGAAATCCAAATCCAACTAGCTGCAAACCTCTACAGTATGGACAGGCAGATGATGTGCAAGGTCCTAGGAATGATCCTTCATCCTTGCCTTACTTAAGGTGTCATTACCAGAAAGACAAATAGTTGCATTTCTGTTTCCACGCACGTTAGCATTTCTGGAAATTTGCCATGCTCTTTTATGCAAACTAACTTGATGGATTTCACTGGGATACTTCTGGAAAGACGAATGACAGCAAAAAACTGTGCCTTGTGATGTCTAGGCATTGCTCTACTGCTGTCTGAACATTTTAAATGTGGTTGCCAAACAGCCCCGAGATAATGGTTTCTGACCATCAGAGAGCTGCTTTTTTAGAAGCCAAGACATGCATAAGTAGACAAAATTCAAGTATTCAGTCCAAACCTTAATTCATTTTACTTCTTCTGAAAACAATTTTCAATCATTCCCCTACAATATTCACTTCTCCTGTAAGTTGGAAATGATATGATAAAACATAGCTTTAGCCAAATAGTTCTTTTAAATACAAAAGTAAATTAAGGGAGTGTCACCTTAAAAATACACACCTTAAAAATAAACCCCACTTATTGCTAACTTCGTAAGACACTTGAGAATGGTCTTTTATTTGCTAATATCAGAATAAAAACCATATCAATTTTAAAATTCAATTGCATTTCTTCTACATTAGGGCCTTATCCTCCAAAAGCATATTTATGTCATATATAAAAAGACATGCTATTCCTTTGACTAAAGTGATTCGCATGTGCTTTTATTACTCGGCATACAAGGGTTTATTTCTCTAAATTGCTTTCACAGTCACTCTGTCATCAGTGAACAAAAGAAAGAGACAGGAAAGCTGAAGCACAATAACCTTACAAAATATGAATCAACCAATTCACTTAATTGGTTTGATTCCATAAAGTATAATTTATACCAACTAATTATACAGTTTTTTGTCATTTAAATGTTGAAGTAAATATAACCCATCCATGCTTTCTTGAAGCTTATTTTAAGAGTTGGAAACAAGCCAGAGCTGTCCTTGCAGCTAGCTCAGACCGGTCTAACGATGCGTTAAGGGTTAGCCCATCAGCTTCTACAAGGATGTGCTGAACTGTCTTTTTACTTAACCAGCTACGGTGTATGTGAGTAGCTGAGAGAGAAAGGCCATCAGTTCCCTTCTGGACCAGGATGCATGCCTACGCATAAACAGCTTTTATCCACTCTTCTCTGTTCAAAGGCAATGTTGTGTTATATAAAATTTTCATTTAATTGCACCGAGGGCTCTTTAGGTCTTGCCAGCCCTGAACTTGGCACCTGCCTGGACCTGATTTTAAAGACTTATTTTGCACATAAACTAAAATTCTGCACAAGTATCCTTTTAGCTATGGTGGTCAAGCAAATGACAAGCTCCACTTCCTGGCAGGTAGTTACTCTGAATCATTCCAACGTTTTCAAAGAGCAAAACTGAAAAATCCGGTTATTATATCAGAGATAAAATTCATACTCAACTTTGTTTCTATCAATTATTTTTGTTTAGCTGTAATTAGCCTTGTGTCTCTGTGAATTTCAGGCACACTGTACATCATCTCACATACCGCTTAACCAAATGGGCCTGGCTAAATAAATCCCCATTGATTAGGATTTTTGCTTTTACTATTTTGATTAAGTAGAAGTTCTTAGTTTATGAGAATGTAAATATGTTGCCTGTAACACATTCCCCCAGAAAAGGAATGTTCCAGGCAACTGTTCGTCTTGATCAAGCTTGTTCCAATATACTGGAGTCCCCATACTGACATTTTCGTTTGTAAGCCATGCTAAATGTTTATTTTCAATATCGACACAAACCTCCCATAGTATTCTCTTCTGTTTTGTTGAGAGTAACTGCTAAAATTTGGCTTGTGTGACATTCGATATAATAGAAAGAAAAGGTTTTCAACCCTATTAGCATGCAAAGCACAGGATAAGCTTGGTCTCTGGTGATTTTTTTTGCTCCTTCATAGCAACAATTGGGCAAAGACGTCATAACTACAGTGCATGCATTAAATGAGACCTCAAGGCTATCATCTTCTTCAAAGAGGATGATATATTCCATGATTTCTCTGTGTCATGAAAACTGTCTGACATTATGCGAGACGTGTATTTTTGCAACACCATAGTAGATGAAGGCGTACAATAAAATAGAAAATTACCAAGGCCCCTAACAGCAAAGAAAGTAAAATACACAACTGAAAATCAGACACGGGAAAGAGCATTGGACCCAAGGAATTTGCCAATGCACTGACTTTTTCAGCTTCCAGGCAGTTACATTCTTTCCTCTTGCACCTGTGGTAGCCTTCCAGCAGCAGGGCTTCCAGCTGAAAGGAAGGAGCAGACCGCAGTGGTGGGCAGGCTAACAAGCATTGAGGACGAGGACAGTGGGAGTATTGGTTCAAAGAGACCCTCTGGGATGGCTTGCTTGTTGACCGGATTTGGAGCATCTCAAAAGTGTTTTGACAGGATGTCAGGAAACACAAGGAGGCACCAGTGGCTATAGTCCATGTGAGCTCTGCCAAAATAAGGTAAGACTGGACAGCGGTTTTAAAGGTGAAATTTAGACTGGCAAGTGAAAGCTGAAGTTAAGGACATTCATAGTAGCATAGTCTGAAATTGTCTCACTGTGTATGATCAGGGAGAGAAAGATGGAACGCCAAAGCTTTAAATGCCCGGCTGAGAAAAAGGTGTAAAGAGAAGGGATCCACTTTATTGGAAAGTAGGGGCCCTTGACAAAGAATGGGTGCCCATACAGAAGATGCAAAGTTCATTTTGGGCGTAGGAAAAACAGGCTTCAGAAAGTTTAAAAACTTTCCTATGACCATTGTGATGCTAGCTGAAAAGTTCAGGAAAACTTGCAGGTGTTGGAAAGCACACAATTCCAAAAAATGCAAAAGTACACAGTTCGGATAAAGGGTGCGGTCATCAGAATTCTGCGTTCTTCACTGAAGAGTGCTACAAAAGGTAATGGTAGCCCAGTAGGAAACGTAGAAATGGTAGATCACACAGAATCAAACTAAGGTCCAGTAAAGAGGAGAAAGAAAGCCACAGTATAAAGCCAAGGGTTAAAATGGGAACTAGTATGGGTAGCTTTAATGCTTTAAGAACATCAGCATAATAGGCATGTTCAAAATCTGTGAGAATGAAGAAAATCAGCCAGACAGTGCAGTACCGAGGAGTAAAATACACAGGAAAGGCAAAGCAGACCTTATCAGTGGAGGAATAACGATGGTTGTTAAAGGAAGCTCTAAGTCAAATAAGACTTAAAGAAGAGAACAGTATTTATTAACACTAGCTAGTCAGGAATAGTTCTTTAGTTCTTCTAAATTTTACAGCAACCATAATGAGATTAAATGCAATATTTGTGCAGGAGCAATAAGAGCCAAAATTACATCATAGTTGTACTCAGTTAAATTAAAAAAAAAAAAAAGTGGAAATAAATAAAACTGAGGGCTATTGCTATAAACAATCTGAATGGGATAGCTGAGACAGTTAAATCACTGTGGGTGGTGTGGATGCTATCTGGGGACACTATTTTGAAGACCCACAGCAAATGCACAGCACCCATTAAAAAGCAAGTCAGTAAGGGTAAACAACATAGCTAATAAAAGCAAGAACACATCTTTCAAAAAATGAAGTTGTGTCTCAAGGAGGACAATAGAAAGAACCATAAAATCTGCTTTATCTATAAAACCACAATAAAGAAGACAAAAAACGAGTTTGAATAAATCTCTAGCAAACAAGCTAATAATAATTGTCTTTTAAAGACATCCGGAGGCAAAAGCCTGAGAGGAACTGTGTAAAGCCAACCCAAAATTGAGATATAGAAGCAGTGCTCAGAGAAGATAAGATCACAAATGTAAATCTTAATACATTTTTTTCTTTGTATTCAGCATAGAATAGCTGGGGCATTTTTCTGTCCTGGAACCCTTCTTTATGGGGGACTCATGAGAAGGTTAAATTATCTATAGCAGCAGCTGTGGAACGAACAGACACAACAGTAACACATCATTGGGATTAGCTGTTACATGCCCAAGAGCCTGAAGGATGAAATAAGTTAACTATTATGATGTGTAATATTTTGCTTCAAACCACTGTGGCACATGAAGGCTTGGAGGGACTAATATAACACTGATTTTTTTTCCCCCAAGATTTCCAGGGAGTTTGGGGGAGCGAAGGATGGATATGACTGACATGGACAGGGCAAAACAGCAGAAGCAGGATTAATGGACTCATGAGAATATCCCACACTGAAAAAAACTCAACACAGCTTTTCTAAATAAAGGTCATATTTTACAACGCTTTCTGAATTCTTTAAAGAGGTCAACATGCAGGTAGATAGGTAGGGATGGATTCAAAACAAATGAGGGGAAGCTGTTTGTTGTGCGATATATGATTAATCTATGCACCTCACTAACATAGGATGTTGTGGACTCTGAAATTTTACTTAAGTTTCAAAGCAATGGGGCAACTTGCTGTAAGAAAAATCCATTGAGGGTTGTTAAATAAAAAGACACCATCTGCGCTGAAAATCGTTAGAAACTGAGGAAATGTTCTGGAGTATTGTTTGGCCTGTTCTTATGTATTCCCTCTAGATGTCAATGTAAGAGACAGAAGACAGGACCAGATGGATCTTTGTCTTACATGGTCATTCTTCCATACCTGCAGAAATGCAATATAATTTCATATTGCAGAAAAGAAGAAGAATAATTTTCATACGAGAGAAAACGGTGAAGTTTCAGGGTGCGGTTTGGTACCTGAGGAGCATTTATAATACATAAAGTCGGATTACAATTCATGTGCAAGAAAAGATACAAAGTAAAAAGCTGCCATGATCTTACGGCAAATGCACATGCATGTTCTAATATGAATTTGCCTTACTAACAACTTTTAGCAGCTAATTGTTTTGGCATAGTTATCAAGGTTTATGCTTGATTAGTGTCTGCATTTCAAAGGTATGGAATATAGAAAACTTCAGTAAATTTAAGGAGACCACTAAGTGACGATCCTGCTAATCATACACAGACTATGAAACTCTTTAAATTAGCATACTTCTGAAAAGCCTCATTTAAACTAATTGATATGAAATGTTATAAATTGTCAGTGGATGATCACTATTTTGAGACTAAGTGTTTTCAAGGACAGATATAATCTTCTGGGCCAAGATGTGTAAAAAAATCTGTTCCTGATTATCATAACAACAATGCTTAGGGTGAGCCAGTTCTGTCTTTGGTACCTGGAAGTCTCAGGTTATAACCTTTTGTCATTTAAAGGGGATCATCCAGTTTCCCTTGGCAAAATAGTATTTCCCAAATCATTTTTAAAGTGTAAGTTAAATGAACTCTCAGGCTGATCCTGTGGAATGATGATATATTTCCTCTTAAACATTCAAAATTCATGCTTTCAAATTGAGATTTATATTATTTAAAAAAAACCAAAAGTATATTCTAAATTTTTTAATCATATACTGTTCTTCTTTCTGGATCTCAATTCCTTGTCTAAAGGATTTTTCACATTAACACTTTCAGTTATGCTTATCTGAAAATTAGCGCATTTGAAATACAACATACTCTTAGGAAATCTGGGTGGGTTGTCATTGACATCCGTGAGAGTAATGTTTACAGTGGTAGTACCAGCTAGTCCTCCCAGCTGTCCTCCCATGTCCTTGGCTTGGATTAGAACTTGATACTGTTCTTTCACTTCTCTGTCCATATTTGGCAAAGCTGTTCTTATTACACCTACGAGAAGAAATGGGAAAGAGAAAGAACAAGTAAACAAAGGGCTGTGATTGTCTACTAATTACATTTTAATACTGGATCTTTTGGACTAGGAATGGAACTCTTCCTAAAGGGTTGATAAGAGAGGAGTACACACAGAAACATGCAAATCACTCGGGCTTTCCAAAAGTGTGTTCATCACCTATTCAACCGTTCAAAATGACTGCTGTGTCCTTTCAATCAGGACATGAACGGCTGAAAGACAATGGCGCATTTTCACTAGGGGTGTGAATGGTGTGAGCATGTTTGCCGCATCGGGATGGAAGAACGCTGCATTGTGCAGAGCAGGGCAATGTAGGAAGAGGTGGCAGTGCATTTAAGAGCCCGCATCTTCAATTGCTTCCAACCAGGGGCTTGCCATCACAGTTAAGCTACAGTAGGCCAAGACAATATCCCTTCTGTACAAAAGGAGGTCTCCATTAGAAGACGCTCCTTCACTTGAGAAAGTTTTCTTGATGTAGCACATAGACGCAGTGAAAACTTTAGGAGTTTCCTTAAAGAAATGTAATTAAAATATCATGGTAAGACATTACCCCAATGACTCTTAATCTTCAGTGATTTTGGACAGCTGATGTCTAAATAGGTATGCCATAATCTCCCTTCTGATATGTTAAGGATGTATATGATAAAAGGAAGACTTGTAGAGGGAGAGGTACTAGTGATCATAGGATTAGCTGATGAGGTGGTAAAAAGCTATAAGGTTTCAGGCACTCAAGCCTTTTTCTTGAAACCAAATGGAGAGGAGAAAATGCATTTCTTTTTGTCAAAACTTTACAAGTGCATATTACATTGCAAAACGCTCTATATTCAGCAATAGTTTTCAGAAAATGGCTAGGTGCAGATTGGTGCAGATAGCACGCACAGTTGAAAAATAAACCTGCTTCTCTAAGTTATTATTGTTTTAGAAAATATTATTTTCTAGTATTAAACCATTTGGGTTTAAAAGCAGTCTTTTTCCCCTGGTGTTATAATAGGTTTGGAATGATAAGAAACAAACTTTAAGGGTCATTCTTACCTTTATAGCAACTAACTACTGCTGTGTTAACAAGTAAGAACAGGAACCGTTAGCTTATAGTACTTGTTCAGAGTCTAGAAATAACTTTGACCTAAATCTGCCATTTCTGGAACCTATTAAAAATTCCCATTGAATTGAATTGTATAACAATTTCCTTTCTCTCCACTTGTAACACTGACGATGATAACGACAACACTAATAATAACTAATATTTTCTCTCTCAACATAGCATATACTGTATTGCATAGATCTGGAATATGACTATCAAATACTTAAGAACATTTAGATACTGCAACACTATCCTTTTGAACTTTTGAAAACAGTGTTGTTCAATGTTTTGTTTGTTCCAGACAGAAATCTTGAATTGTAAAACTGTAAAAATTTGTTCATGCGATATTTGTGAAAAAGATCTTTTTGTAAATAGGATGAACATTACTACTTGAATCTCTTAATCCATATTTTTGCATTGTGGAGACTATATGTTCCACAGTATTTTACAACGCCCTTGGTATGCTCATTCTAAGGAGAAAAGAGCTATGAAAATTAAGGACTTCCCTTGTTGTACTAGCAAAACAAAATAACAGTAAGTAGAAAAAAATGAAAATGGCCAGATAGTAGGTTGTGAGCAGGAGATGCAGTTCATCTGATTGATATACCTGTTTTAGGTACAACTGAGTGGCTTTCTCAGTTAGAAATATTCCAGATGGTCTTCAGAAAATGAAGAATTGGTTATTGCTCTAGTAGTAAAGTTCCCAGTCACCCACTGTTTATTCCTGCCTGGAAGTATAAGGGCATTCTATACATTTTTCTGTAAAAAACCTTTGTCTCCAGCAAAAAAAAATCAATGAGAATAATTTTCATGTCTAGCAGTTCACAGGCAATTTTCCCTTTCCTACCTACTCTATTTCAAATGCATAGAAAAAACCCTGAAAAATACTATTTCTACCAAAATCATCAGTTCATATGTACAGGACAAAGGTGATTTAAAGTTATCTAACCCGCAAAATAGAAAAATAAAATGGAGGTAAAAATCCATGTGAAAGGAAGGACTACAAATTTTGGTATTCCGGCTTCAGCTTCACAAAGAATATCCAAACTTTAAATCAAAGGCTTATTATAATGTAGAGGCCTCACATGCATATAATGGTGTTCTGAATGTTTTTAAGTCCTTCTGCCTTAAGATTTTACAATAAAGATTGTTCAGCTCTAGAACTGAATAACTGATTTTTTTTTCCTTGCAAATGTCATCAATATTAAATGTGCAGAAAAGTATGGTCTCGATGAGGCTGCTGAAAATTGAAAATAGTATGTACGGGACCTGGGCCAGAAGATATACTCTGCAAAGTTATTGAGCCATAATTCAACAGGAGATGGTCCACTTATGTGGAAGAGAAAATCCAGATTCCATGAAAAACCTCCTGAATAAATATTAACATCAATACTCCTGCTGACACCAATTTGGATTTCAAGAATATAACTGAGGTCAGAATATGTACTAGAATACTGAGTCTAAGAAAAAATTGGAGACATCTAGCCATAAATAAGAATATTGACCTCATAAACACATCAGAAAATTGGGTGGAAAGAAGTTTGTCAAAAGGACATTTTAGTAACAGAACGGAATGTACAGAGGAAAGATAAGGGAGGTTATCTGTCTGAAGAGAAGTGCTCTATGTTAAAGAAAACTCACATTAAAATCAGAAGAGCAATTTCATAGCATCAAAAAGTAACCCCCACGTATAAGATCTGAGGCCTTAAAATGTGCCGGTCCAACAGCTGCTCTCTGGCAGGGACTGTAATGCATTTAACCTTCCAGCAACAGCAATAAAAGCTAACTCTCCCACTTCCACATGGTTTGCTTACCTCCAGCAAAGCACTGCAAAAAATTAGGAGGCCAGTGAAGAAGAGGAGTAAAGGGGCAGCTGTGACATTCAGACCCATAAAGGTTAAAAACTATTTAAGTGTACTAGATTGATATCAGAGTAAATGTTTATCATCTATCAGGAATGATTTGAGAAAGGAGTATGTGTAAAGTCATGTGCGTGCCAAACACAATCCTTATTTCACATATGAAGTTATGGTCAGTGGTTTCACAACTACCATTTTGCGATATCTTGAGGTAGTAATAGATATTTCCACCAACATATCAGCTTTTGTGTGGTAGAAGCTAAAAAGTAAACAGAATGTTTGGAACTGCTTGGAAAGGAATAAAGAACAAAAGCGTTATGATTAATCCATTCTACACATCCATATAAGCTGCGTTCTTGAATACTGTGTGCACTTTCTCTTCCTGAGAAGGAGAAGGATGATCAGTGTTATGGAATGGCTTCTGTTTAAAGAAGTCTTCAATCTAGAAAAGAGGTAACTAGGGGAGAATATGGGTCTATAAGGTCATGGGAAACTGATAAATAAGAATTAACTGTTCACTGTCTCGTGCAATATAAGTGTGGGGTATGAAATAAGTTAAGAGGTGTTGCACTTCAAAGAAGCAAGCAAAGCTGATTCTTCACCCAAAAAAACTTTTGCTGTGGAATTTCTAGTGAGTGGGTGTGCAGATACTGTGCTCCTGGACAAGTCAACTCTACTGGGAAGTGGACAAGTTATGGCGGAGAAATCTTTTCAGAGTTTCAGTTACATGGACTCCGCTAATCAGCCAGGAACTTCGTAAGAACAAGTTGCTGAAGACCAGAAGAGTATTCAGGGGGTGCACCACTAAATGCTTCTTTTATCCTTTGCTAGAGCTGAGCAGGCCATCACTTTTAGAAACATGATACAGAGCAGCATAGTCCTTTGGTCTGACCTGGTATGGATGTTCTTAAGTTCTTTAAATAGCTACAAGGGAATGTCTCAAAATTGTCACTAGAATGCAAGAGACGGCAAAAAAAGCCAACAACAGGAACCAAAAAATGCTTATCTATCTGCCAGCAGTTCTGAGTTTGTCTGCCCTTTTGTACTGAAATGGCTTTCTTCCCCTTTCCTGTCAAAAATACTAAAGGCAGGTGTCTGGCAGTAAAACTGTGCAGTGAAAAACTACTGTATCATCTCCTCAGTTATAAAATAAAGAATTGGAAATGCCAGAAGATCTGTAGTGCTGCCCAAGACTTCTGGATTTTAGAGAAAATCATTAAGCAGCATCCTGTGCATTATCATTCACAGACTGTTTATCTCTACAGTCATTGTTAGACCCACAGGTAACTTTCTGACCTGGTTTCGGCTGGGATAGAGTTAGTTTTCTTCCTGGTAGCTGGTACAGCGCTGTGGTTTGGATTTAGTATGAGAATAATGTTGATAACACACTGATGTTTTCAGTTGTTGCTAAGTAGTGCTTATACTAAGCCAAGGACTTCTCAGCCCCCCATGCTCTACCAGCGAGGAGGTGCACAAGAAGCTGGGAGGAAGGATAGCCAGGACAGCTGACCCAGACTGGCCAAAGGGATATTCCATACCATATAACGTCATGCTCTGTATATAAACCTGGAGTTGGCCACGGGGTGGGAATCGCTGCTTGGGGATGGGCTATCAATCACCGTGTGGTGAGCAATTGTTGCATTGTGCATCACTTGTTTTTGTATATTCCTTTATCAGTAGTAGTAGTAGTAGTAGTATTTCTTCTTCCTTTGATGTCATATTAAACTGTTTTTATCTGAACCCATGAGGGTTTTTTTCCCAATTCTCTCCCCCATCCCACCTAGTGGGGGAGACGACCAAGCGGCTGCGTGGTGCTTAGTTGCCAGCTGGGGCTAAACCACGACACTCTCATATTGTGACATTTCTAATGTAAGACTGGTTACAGCACATTATTGTTGCTCGTAGAAGCATGAATCTCTATGCTTTTTTCTGGTATAGGATTTTAAGCTATACTGGGTTAGCTGTTTCATGAATCTTCCTTTACAGCTGTGTCCATTCTTTTACCACCAAGGTCCACTTGAGTAACTCATTAAAGATGTTAATTGACAGATGTGGAAACACTGGGTTTGTGTGATGTTCCGGGGCTAGTAGGGTGCAGGCCATCACCTATGGTCCAGTCACTACTCACTACTGTGTAATAGATGAGAGCATATGATATAGCAACTCAAAGTGCCACAGGAAAAAATGTTCTTCAAGTACTAATAACTACTAATTTTTTTCTTGGGAAACTTGTACTAGAACTCCAATTGTGGCTTCAGTAAAGGTTTTTCTTGCCATTGAATTCCTCCTCATTCTTTACAAGACTGAAATAAAAAAATAAGTATAAAGGTAAATACTTTTTTTTTCCCCAGACACTTGAAGATGTCCCATTTCAGTTTGAAAAGTAAAGTTGCTCCCTGCAAATTGCAACACTATCTCCTGCTAAATGGACCACGTGACAAAGGAATGTGCCCATTGGAGACAGTGCACTAACAGCCTTATGAGGCTCTCACCCCCAAACTATTGATGGATCAGGGATAACGGCTCTTTACACACAATCTGACATTCAAGTACAGCTCCACTGGAAGGAGAAACTATTTGCTGAAAGGGGCATATGGACAACTATCCCTGTAACACATTCAGGATGACACAATGCATGGCATTCACCATATAGGTTATTGGCTCCTTAACTGAATTACTAAATATAGAAACAAGAATGACATTTAGAAATATAGGACAAGATACCTAATTAACATGTCTACCAACCTCCCAAATACTTCAGTCTCTTTAAACGTATTATCCTTTTCTGCTTGCACATCCAGTAACCCCAGACAAACATACTATGCCCCAGGAAAAGAGGAGGGCAGGAGATGATTAGCTGTTCCACAGTCTCAAATTAGCTCTATATGGCAAAACAATCATTGCTAGCGAATTTCTGACTGTAAGTTCAGCAAGTAAAAATGCTGAGAAAAATGAATGTAGACCCAAGATACAAAACTGAGTCATCAGGAAAAAACAAAAAATAGAATGCATGTAGCAGATAAGGCTTTAGCTATAGAGAAATGGTAAAGCATAAAAAAATAATTGTTCAATGTATACATACTTTAGATATTCCAGGACTGATTGGAGGAGCATGTTTCTTTTGTTTCTACAACAGATTGTAATTCATTCAAAAACTAGTCAATAGCCAAAACTGAATCATGTGCAAAGCTCTACTGGCTTTTGGCCATGTCAGCCCAGTCCATATTTATCCATTGATACTACCCACATGAATCAAAATTCAAAGTTTAGATCTTCCACTGTTGCTGACAAAATATTTACCTGTCTTCGGATCAATGGAGAAATACGGTTGTCCCTGAAGAATGCTGTAAACCACTCTCGCACTGTTTCCGTAAGTGGGATCATCAGCATCTGTCGCCTTTACTTGAAGCACGTATGCACCTGTAAAGAAACACAAGTAATCACACTTCCAGTATAGAGCAGTGATCGGGGATATTTCAGACACATCAGTCCTGTTACTAGTGGATTCTGTTGTAATTCTTGTTCCACTGGAAACAAGGCAAGAATAAAACAGTCAATTCTTCAGCTCCATGCTAGCAACCATCTAGGTAACAGCTGAGGCATCATGGGAAGGAAAGGGGAAGCAGCCCACCATCAGAAGACATTTATAAACAGTTCATGATTTACAAAAACTTTTTACCCGACACATATAGGATGGAGGCCTGGGGAAGTGCAATACCGGATTTTGAAAAAGGAGTATGCCCCACAGTTTTGTAAAAAGGCTGACAACTGTGGAAGTAAAATAAAAGTGAGTTGCCTTTAAAACAAGTGTTTGGTCAAGCAGCTCCTGAATCTGCCAGTGAACCAATCTCTAAGTACCTTAAAAAACTATACTGCAGTCTCCTAAAGGTGGAATTCACATTCCCATTGCAGAATGAAATTAGGCGTTTGGTTCAGCCAGTTGTCTTCAAACTCCAGACTTGGGTCTTCTTCCCTTTCCAATACAGCTCAGTAGGAAACAAAAATACCGTGGAGGAAGAACCCCCCTTGATACTCTATTTTCAGACATGGTTATAGACCAGACCTAGTGCACTTTGCTTTATAATCCGACTTAAAGGGGACCCATGCCATGGAGCAAAAGAAATGCACCTGAAGACAGAAAACTCACTGTAAAAGGCTTGCAGAAATGTCTTGTCCCTCCTTCTGGTCGCTAAGCAATTTACCCGCATTTCCCCACTGCCTCATAAGGAAAATAGTGTTCAAACTATAGTCTTCAGCAAAGAAATGGCCACATATTTAGGCTTTCCTGTCAGCTTTGAAGAATTAATAGTTTCCTATGATCTTCTGTGCAAACGAATGTTGGAATTTGCAATGCTGATTTCGAGTGAGTGAGGGTTAAGACAACCTAGATGAGAAACAGCACAAGGAGGAGGGTTAACCCCACTGTTTTTGTTTTAAGAAATGTTCTGCATTTGGAGGTCATCTGACATTTTTTCAAGAATACCCGTGGAATACTGCAAGCGCTTCAAGACTGCTACTTTTCTGTAATGAAAACTGGCAAGTTTCAACGGATGTTCACAATCTAAAATTAACCTTAATGGACTTGTTGAAGTTTATTTCTAGGAGTGCCTCACTGAGAGATGCTCCATGTGAAAGGTCCTACGACTCAGACAGGAAAGTAACTCATAGCAAAGGTAGTTGTTTGGAGGACTTTTTTTTTCAGTCATCACCCCCCCTCCCATCTCTCCATATGAGGATTGACAGTGGTGCTGAAGGGTTTGGAATTAACATTGTAAAAATACTTGCTGCATGATGCCTGGTCATACAAGACTGCTCCTGTTACAGCTGTTTATTGAACAACAGAGAATGAAAAGGTATTCCAAGAGATACTCTTTCTATCTCCTGAAGAAGACACAGAAATATAAGTGCTATTTGACTAACAATCACTTTTTAAAGTCAATAGGCTGATCATGTTTTTAAGCTGAGGGTAAGTTTCATTAAAATCAACTTCTAAAAGAAAGAAAAGATTAGCAATGAATAAATGAATGAAAACAAACCATTGAGATGGATTCAGTAAACTAAAAGCCTGAGGTTACTCTCTTGATTTTCTAGATATGAAGGGTGAGGAATGATATGTATTAGAGAAGACCAAAGTCCAGGTTCAGTACAACAATTGCGGAAGCAGTGCCCACTCAAACACTTGGGCCTTTCTTTACATAACACATAACCATGACTGACTATACACTAAATAGCTTAGACAAGCCCAGCTGGAGGAATACATTTTCCTACTGGAATGACAGACAGAAGCTATCTAATACCTGTAGAGCATTTGATGGCTTTCATCTGTTCCTGTTCATAAGGAATATCTTTGTAATAGCATCTCCGACTTTCAGCCGTGTCTTCTGCTCCAGAAACTGAAGGACCCACAGCAATAACTTTGTTCTACTCCAGTGACAAAGATGGAGAAGGAAACGGTAGCTTTCAAATTTTTTCCCCTCTTCCCTCGCAAAAACAGAAGTTGACTGTACGTGCCACCTTTGGACCCTTACTGGTGTGGAAGAAAAAGGGAAATCTGTTCCTTCTGGAGCAATTACACTGACAAAACACGTCATGTTCACTCAATGTACAGTACAACCTCCCTTCCTGGTATACACACAATCGTCTTCCTTCATTGCTACAGTATCTCACTATCTTTCCAAACTAAAAAATTCAGTCTACTTTCTCCACTGAAATGCTACCTTTTAACATAGTTGCCGCCTTCTTTCCTCCCTACCAAATGGTTCAGTCTTTCACTGTGTTCTGACCTTAGGCTGGTGACTTTTCTCCCCTCTGAAGTGGTGGAACAAAGCATTAGATTCCCAGATGCTGAGGTCTGAGCTGGAACTGGGTGACTGAGTGCTCTGGCGGACAAGTGTGCTGCTTCGGGACTGGTTTAAGACTGTAGCCTGCACTTTTGCCAAAAAAAGGCAGTGCTGTCACTCATTCCGAAGTCTCCCCTTGGGCCAGGACTCATGTGTCCGATGCCACACTGGTTGCTACTTCAGGGAGCTGATTTTAGTTTGTCTTCTGAGAACGAATTGACAAAATTTTATCATCATGTTACCAAGACCTTTGCTTTGCACCTTGACGGGAGCAACATTCTCCATGAGAGAACAGGACAGGCAGACAAAGATTTACAAACACAAGAGCAGAAAGTTAAGCTTCTTTGTACGTGCGCTTATTTTCTGAAGTGCTGAGCACTGAGAAGACCTACCAAAGGTCAGGATTTAAAAACCTAATATTTCTGGAAAGCTAGCCACAACACCTGCCTTCTCACGGGTTATCAAGAGAGAACTTGCAAACACCGTAATGAAGATCTCTCCAACACTTGAGACTATCTGATAGAAACAGCAGACCTGTCACACAGAGCACTGGCCATCACCTCAAGAGGGTGAATCACATGTTTTGGTACTGACTGTTCATGTCGACTAACTTTGGACAACAAATGTAGACAGTTAAAAGGTTACTAAAGTCAGGCAGTGAGGAAAATCTCATGTTACCTAATCAATACTTTTGCAGTACTTTTGGACTTTAGGATATATCATCTTTATGAATTTCGCTTCACTGTACCTCAGTTGCAAATTGAGAACAACACATAAGTCTATATGCCAGCTCTTTTAAAAAAGAAAAATTCTTAAACCTAATATTGTACTGATCTTGAGATTCAAAAACGATATTAACTGATAGACTGAAGCTGCAATGAGACAAAATAAATCATAAATGTGATTCAATTTTAAGGAAATTATTTAAGAAGAAAGCATTGTGCTTCTTAGATACTTAAGCTGTTAATTATAGTAATGCTTATTTTCTATCCATTTCAGTTACAATTCTGCACCTGTATTTATCGCTACCGGAGCTTTTCTTTTAATCCTTAGAAGCTCAGTTCAGGAAAAAATAATTAAAGTGCACTTTGAAGAGGACTGTAATATTTGCTAGTTTGCTATGCTAGGTCATATTCAGAAGGCAAATTTAGCTCTGGTAAAGTTTGTGCAAAAATGCTGCAGTCTTTTTCTTATGGAAAACATATATATATACTTTAAGAATTTTTTACCTTCCTATGAACAGTGTGATTTATTAATTTATTTGTAGAATTACAGATAAAACACCAACTCATTTGTTTACTATTTTACTCCATCAAATCAATACCTAGAATAAATCTGATTTTAACTCCTTATGGTTAAATGACATTTCATTATTGTTGTTATAAAAGAGACTAAGAAAGAAAGATGATCTGTATTTAATAGATAAAAAACTATTTCTATTTTATCACATTATGCCTACCTTTTTATGCACATGGTAGAGTATTTAAGTTCTAATCAGATCTGCAGTAAAAGATAACCCACAACAGTCAGTCATATGCAATGAATAAGATACATTAGCATGACACTGAATTGGTGGAATTCATAAATGTTATTTCCTCCAGGTGAAATAAAACAGAAAAAATCACCCCAAATCCAACAATTGTTTTTGATTTTGATACTGTCCCGCAAAACATCCTTGTCTGTAAAACGCAGAGACAGGGAATTGATGGGTGGACTACTCGGTGGATAAGGAATAGGCTGGATAGTCTCACTGAAAGAGTTGCAGTCAATGGCTCGATGTCCAGGTGGAGATCAGTGACAGGTGGTGTCCCTCAGGAGTCTGTACTGGGACCAGTATAATTTAACATCTTTGTCAGAGACACGGACAGTGGGACTGAGTGCACCCTCAGCAAGTTTGTGGACGACACCAAGCTGAGTGGTGTGTTTGATACTACAGAGGTAAGAGATGCCATCCAGAGGGACTGTGACAGGCTAGAGGTGGGCCCATGTGAACCTCATGAAGTTCAACAAGGCCAAGTGCAAGGTCCTGCACCTGGGTCAGGGCAATCCCAACATGGGTGCATGCTGGATGACGAGTATATTGAGAGCAGCCCTGAGGAGAAGGGTTTGGGGGTACTGGTGGATGAAAAACTGAAAAACTGAAAACTCATAAGCCAACTATGTGTGCTTGCAGCCCATAAAGATAATTGCATCCTGGGCTGCATCAAGTGTGGCCAGCAGGTCAAGGGAGGTGATCCTCCCCCTCTACCTGGCTTTTGTGAGGCCTCACCTGGAGTACTGCATTCAGCTCTGGGACCCCAGCATAAGAAGGACACGGATCTGCTGAAGCGGGTCCAGACGAGGGCCACGAAGACGATCAGGGGGCTGGAACACCCCTTGTATGAGGACAGGCTGAGAGAATTGGGGTTGTTTAGCCTAGAGAAGAGAAGTCTCCAGGGAGACCTTATTGCAGCCTTCCAGTACTTAAAGGAAGATGGAGGGGACAGGAAAGATGGGGAGGGACTCTTTATCAGGGAGTGTAGTGATAGGACGATGGGTAATGGTTTTAAACTGAAAGAGGGTAGACTTAGATTAGATATTAGGAAGAAAGTATTTACTGTGAGGGTGGCGAGACACTGGAAGATGTTGCCCAGAGAAGTTGTGGATGCCCCATCCCTGGAAGTGGTGTGGATGCCCCCTCCCTGGAAGTCTTCAAGGCCAGGTTGGATGGGGCTTTGAGCAACCTGGTCTAGTGAAAAGTATTCCTGTCCATGGCAGGGGGGTTGGAACTAGATGATCTTTAAGGTCCCTTCCAACCCAAACCATTCTATGATTCTATGATTTACGACTGAATGCATGGATTGGTAACACTTCGGAATAAGAGAAACTTTGCAAAGCATACTAAATTAACACAAATCAAGAACTACTGACTCAGTATATTCATCGGCTTCTCTTAAGTTCCAACAGGTTTAGGTAAGAAATGCTCAATGAAGATATTAAAGCAACCTTAATTTTTCTTATTATGATGTAAGCATTCATATATATTTAAGATGTTGGCATGTGAAGTATTGAATGTGTTAGTGGGGGGATTTTTAATAAGCAAAGTTGGTATTTTTTCATAAATTTAATCCATACAGTGTCTCAGGAGACTGAAACAAAGGATACAGAAGTAAATGTGTTTATCTGGTTTTGCATATTCAAGGAAAAGCTACTGTGGCTGAGAACGGGTTTTGGAGCTCACCCCCTATTCCATCATTTGTTTCCTAAGCCCTAGCAACAGCATCTCAAAACCCATCAATATCCTTTTTACAAAGCAGTGACCAGCTCCCCTTCTTTCCCAAACCACTATGACCAGCAAGCGGCTCCTGCTACGCCACCAGCAGCAGCTTCCTCCAAACCAGAAATTATTTACCAAACCAAAGATTTGCTGAAAGACTGTGAGCCAGAATGAGGGCTTTCATGGTGATACTTACAGCAGAGTTCATGTCACCTATTATTAGACTGCTACCATGTAGGCACCGACACTCACGCCAGGCGCCCGCAGCTCGCTTTGCAGCCAGGGGCTGGGCGCAGGGATGCACAGGTAGGCACGTGAAACACCACAGCTGAATCCCTACCGACGTCTAAGTTCTCGTGCAAAAATGTGATGTTGCAAGGTGAAGGAAGCAGACAGCGGCCATCAGCCTGCCTGAAAATTCTGCCATCGACCTAGGTGCCTGACGATCCCTGCGTAGACCAATTCTTATTTGTCTCAAAATATTAGTTGCATGTTCTTAGGTACATGCTCTAGGTACTTCAACCTTATTACACAAGAGAAAGAAGAAATGCTTTAACCTTATTACACAAAAGAAAGAAGAAATTTATAAACTACATTTTATTAAGGCAGACATTCAAAGTCATATTTTAGCCTGATAAAGAGCAGGGACTGAATATGAAAAATAATCCATTTCACAGTGATAGCAGTTTCAACTGTATTAATTCATCTGTCAGATCTTTTACAACAAATAGATAATATGTAAATCCTATATTTTTATGAGAGGTTAGGCATGTTTTTTTAATGTGCCTCCAGTCATTTACTAACTTAAATACATACCTAATGTTCTAAACAGGTTTTCTGAAATTGGTTTCTCATCCTTGCAGTGTTATCAAGCACTGCCCATTGTATCTAACAAGCTTTCTATTTTATTGCAAAGCATAAGCCCAATATACTTTTAAAGTAGACTCTAAAATCTAATTATTTTTTTCCAGGCAGTAATACAGGGCACTACAGCTGTAAATCTTTAATGCACAAAGGTAGTGATGGAGAATCACATTTACTACAGCTCATGACATTTTAATTAAAATATATACTTACATTACTACAGGGAGTAATCAAATGAACAAAAAAATACAGTATTTTTTGTTGTTTGGAAATACCTTATACGATAGTGAGCATTTAAAAAGACTTATATTTTTAATTTTTCATGTGCAATCAACAAATATTTGATGTAAGGCATTATAAAATGCAGAAGAATGGAATGACGTGCTTAAGTAGTTATTTACGTTTTAGAAAGAAAAGAAAAATAATGCTAAACCACTCCAATGGCTCAAGAAAATGGTATGGAATTTTAATGAAGATTATATTTTCTTTAAAATAATACAGACAATATTGAGGACTAACATATTATAAATAGTTATTTTAATCACAGCAAGCATACTGGCCTGAATTTTACTCTGGCTGAAGTTCAAAGGCAAGCCAGTAGTAACTGCAAATAGAATGAGGCCCCAGATCTCTAACTTGTTGGCCAAACTGACTGAAATAGCACTAAAAAAGCCTTGTACTTTATATTAGAATGACTGGAGGGAACTATAGGAAGCCTGAGCTTATACCACAATGAGAATGTTTATGAAATAAGAATTTGACTTCTAGAACTATTGCCATTTTTTCTCAAAGTCTTTCATTAGTAGAAATGCTACTTTGCCAAAATCAAAAGAATCTCTGAAAGAAGAGCAGTATTGATTAAATCTCTTTCCATCCAAAGAGTACTAGAAAGAAATTTCAGAATTTTCTAATACACCCAGTTTGATATGTTCAAATTGCTTATGACTGATCAGTCAAAATTTTTTAAAAAAATTACTCCAAAATTCAGACCATCCCCAATTTCAAAACAGAACATTTAATGTATTGATTTTTACTCCTGTTTTTTTCTTGTAAAAGAAAGACTAAAATATTGACCTTTTGTACTCTTTCGGCCTGGAAATAAGTTTTGCCATCACCAAAGTGTAGGTGGGGTATCTTGCTGGCTGTGGAGCTATTGTTGGCTTCCAAAAAAACCAAGCAGGAAATGTTAATTTCTTATGTTTAGTTCGTTGAACTGAAGGGCATGAGCAAGAATTCACAAAACTCAGCTGGGACTATATAAGTTGTTTATTTCATTGTAGAGGAAAATGAGAGGATTCAAGGCTAGGAGAATAAGACAACGGACTTATTTAGATATGATTCCTGCAAAAATAATGTATAGTCAACAGAATTGCAAAGATGAAGAAGAAAGGAGGTGGTGGTAAGTCAAGTCTTTTCTCATTAAGATCAGCTTTCACTAGGCAGGCAAACCCCATTAAGTTTGGTAATAAATGTCAAAATTCAGTGAAGTAGTGGCTGTGCATTATTTTCCACAGCAAGTGAGGGGAACTTGCTTTGAGGATTTGAAGAGGCAAGCGAGGGCTGGATGGGAGCAGTAAGGTTTGGGGGTAATTGAGAAGGGAAGGGATACTGCAAGTGAGAGCAGGACTTCAGCGTGTTGTAAGTGTTCCACAGGCTCTGGCTGGAGCCTCTCTCCACTCGGCACAGATCAGAGGTTCAGTCAGAGCAGGTCGCTCAGGCCCTTGTCCAGCCGAATTTTCAATATCTCCAATGACAGAGATCCCACAACCTCTTTGGGTGCTCCTATGGGATCCTGCCAAGAGGATTCCTGGACAAGCTCAAGTCTCCTCTTTTTGAAGTCCAGGGCTGTGATTTTACCATTTTTCTTGTGCACCTTTTTTTCCTGTCTTTTGTTAGTAGGAAATAAGTATGATACATTGTATGTGAATTTTCACAGAACTTACCTTTTGTAATGGATTATCAAGGTAGTTGCATCTACTTATGGTAAAGATTGAATAGCAGATCTTCTGCCACAAGCTCTCTTTTTCTTTTCCTTTTTCTTCCCCAACATGGTTTTCTTGCAGAGTTAGAAGAGCTGTCATCATCTTGCTGTACAGCCCCTCCCCTATCACATATATGATTTTGTGGTTTTGTCACTCTGCTGGGAGTTGTTTGCGCCTAGTACTTTTGAAAGGAATCAGACAATTGCGCAAACATTTTTTATATGGGCAGGAGGAAGGAGGGGCGTAGCTGCTGGCATAGGAACTCACTACTTTGCACAATATCCTTCCTAAACAATTCCAAGAACAGCCCCTTGGCAACCCACACAACGTCCATCCTCTTTTCAGAATTCAAGTAAAAACCTAATCAACATCTACCTTTCTTGTGTTTTCTTTTTTTTTTTTTGGGGGGGGGGAGGGGACGAAAAGTGAATTTATGACTCACTGCAGCACTACATTGCAATTCAGATCAGGAGATCCCCTGTCTCAATAAATATTCCTCTGACCTGCCACTAGCAGTTTTAGCAAAGCTCCAGTACTGGGAGAACATGTGCATCTGTAAAGAGAGATGCTGACATTGCCCTTTTGGGGCTTATCTTTTATAGAAGAAATTACCAATAATATGTTTTGAAGATATACTCCTGAAGCTGACTCCCACAAAAGTAATGTGAGCAAGGCATATTTTACCTGGAAAAGCCAGTTTCCAGTTTATTTATTCATGGCTGTGCAGCCCTGATAATAACACAAGCTTGCTGGCTCCATCAATATCTTGAATACTAGACACAATCAGGGAAGCACACTTTTCTCCTGTTTTGCATTCCAGACATCACACTGAACATATATATATTTTTCTCTCAGCTGTCAGAAGCAGCCATGTCCACAAAAGCAATACTGCCATTCCCTGTTGTAACTGATGAAGAAAGGCAGCTTTTTGCTAATACTTTTGCCGTGCTGGTAGCGAAAAGCAGCTGTTGCAAGTCTCAGCATTTAGTGCATAATCAAACATATTTCTAGTATCTGTAGAATAACATCTGATTTACAGTGGCAACAATCCAGGGAGTATGGAAGCTGGTTTTGTTAAGTTTGTTAACAACATACACGCTCTGATTTCATCTGGAAAACAGTGCTCCAAGTGCTGAGGGTTTTTTCCTGGCAAATTGGAAGACATGACATCATGAAGGAGAAAGATTTTTTTGTTTCTTCTTCCTGATGCTGTAAATGCTTTATAAAGTACAACTAAGGTTTTAGAAAGAGTCAGCACATTTTATTGCCCACAATGTTTTTGTCTCTCAAAGTCTTTCTTGCAAATTAATTAATAGGTTCCTTTCTCCTGGCTATCCCTGTCTCCCTCATGGATGATGAGGGTAAACAGGGGAAACATACAGCTGTGGGGTTTTTAGATAATTATTTAGCTTGGAAATCAGCAAAGCAATTATTTTCTTCTCCCTTTTTTTCTCCTACCCTCATCTGTTGGGGTCAGCCAGAGTTAAGCCACTAAGGGCACACAATCTGGCTAAGCTAATAATAACTCTGTTAGCACTGAATATTTATTTAATTTATTTATTTTTATTAATTTAGGCTATTTATTTATTTATAAAGACATCCAGCTGCTTACACAGTCCCAAGGCTGTGATAATGTTTACAGAGGTTGCACTTCTGAAGAAAATGAGGAGCTTGAAATAGCAGCTAATAGTCTATACCCTATATGCACATAAAGGAGTAGCCTGGTAAAGTAACGGCTGGAAATAATGCACAAGGAGAGCAGCACAAGAACCAATTAGCAAATACTAAGCTTAATATCTATCCGTTTGAGAAATACATCTCTTGAGAGTGATTTTTCCTTTCTGCTTTCAAGTCTGTGGATTGTTTTCCTCTTACCAATATGACAGAAGTTCCTCTCACATATATGAAATTTAGCAAATAGAAAAACTTAGCTTTGACTTTTGTTTTTATCATCTTGACAACTTGATAACTTTTCAGGCCATGACTCAACAGGGACTTAATTTTGCCAGTATACCCATCACGGCTAGGCTGTGGGAGATAAAAATAACCAGTACACCCTCTAATCACAATAGCTGGCAAAACCCCTACTGTAGATGTCGCTGTGCTGATAAAAACATGCTTTTGTTGGTTCAGTTTATGTTTTGCAGGGAGGTGGCGTAAACTGTATTAGAAGAAAGAACCTTTCTGGTATCAAATGCTATGTCTGAACCAGAGGACTTTGCCAAAAATACTGTACGAAATTAGACGAGCCCTGGGAAGTAAATACTTTCTTCAAGGGAATTGTGAAATAATAGATGTTAGCCATACCTGATGCATTGAAATCCTAAGGATTTGAGGAAAAAAGAGTCAACCCCAGAATAATAGCACAAAGAGTTGCTATTCATTTATTAATCTGTAAAGTGGTTTCAGTGTGATCAAAATATTTTCCAGATGCAAATGTTCAAAGAACAGGCTAAGTATTAAGCTCAATGTGAGTGATGAAAGTGATATACTGGAATTGATTCCTAGCTTTTGAATGCTAATGCGACTTGATGGTTGTCATGATGTTTAGCTGTACAGCACTTGCTAATATCAGCTCCACGCCTTCCAACAACATACCGTCCTTCTAGTGCCAGATGGAAGAGTACTAGGAAAAGAAGTATTTTTAAGCAATCCAGGAAATGACATTCACTTTTGTCATGGAAGAGCTCCTGGAGATTCCTAAGGTGTGGCAAAGGTCTTGAAATTGTGACACTCCCCCTCCCCCCCTCCAAATGTACGCCGAAGATGGTGGACATCACACAAAAAAATCAGGAGAAAGCATGTTATAGTGTACTACCGTTATTTTACTGTTTGAAGTTTTCATGAGCTGGAGTTGCACACATCAATTCTTCAAATGTCAAATGATTTATTCAGAATGTAGTAATAAGAAAACTTGAGCTTTACACAGGACACAAGAAAAAATCAGTGTGAAATAAATGTCGTTCATACTGAATGTCAGTTAAAGGGACTTCATTTTGATTCTCAGTAGATGTTCAGATGGTATATGGAGGCTGCTTTGTTTCATTTATTTTTACTAGATGTCGGACCTGGTTAGAAATCATTTAATTCTATGTTCACTCAGGCATCTTTACCTGAATAAAGTACATTTCTACACCAGAATTCGGTGAAAAAATCTTTTTAGCTTTGAATAACAGAAAGAAGTTTATCAGGATCTTTTGGCCAGTTATATTTTAATAGAGTCATGCACTTAGGATCAAATTTTGGTAACCAAATTTGATATTAATCTGGTGACATTTCAAGGAAAAGAGATTTGGAGAGGTTGATGACTGAGCACACTTTTAAAGTTTGTTTTGCCCGCATCTCTCAAGAAGGATGCAGAGCAGTCTTCATGAACATTTTTTTCCTTCATGTTTTTTTGTATTTACCTTTAAATTTTTTCTCCTACTTAAAATCTACAAATCTCCTCAGGGCAAACTTGGATTAGGTAGAGACATGATAACATGCAAAAATAACTGCAGAATGCAACAGTGGCTTCTACATAACCTAGTATGTAATGTGATGCTCTGTGAAACGTGCTGACTTTTCTTTAATTATTTAATCAGAATATTGCTTTGAAGACTTTCCTGCTACTTCAAGATCAAAGCACTGAAGAATCCATAGAATTTTACTCTATACATTTGCATTAAAATTTAAAATGTCATCTGATCCATTCAGTGACTTAATTCATAATTTCTATAGTATTCTACATAGCTTCCTACATCAACATCCAACTACACTAACCTTCAGCGGTGATAGGGGACAGTAACCCCACAAACCCACGACAGGGGTCTGACTATAGGGGCTTCAGAACTTGGAACGGCACGGATGTCCTCAGGCCCAACAAAAGGTTCCCCTCGTGCGAACTCACTTGCAAGGATGCAAAAAATAGTAAAAGAGGCATTGTTACTCCAAGTGACATCAGGCTGAGCCTCCACCACAAACAGTATCTCAGAAAAAAATGTGGAAGAAATCCATCATTTGAAAACACTCAGGATAACATGGCCTTACGTAAGTCCTGGTCTGATTCGTAGCAGTGATTGATTTAAACCCTGAAACACAGGCCATCATATCCTTTTCAAACATCTCTTCCCTTTTACCATAATAGTTGGGCCTTCCTAAAACAAAGCTACTGAACTGATTTCCCTTTCTACAGGAACAGGGTAAGGAGTAATGAACTGAACACACAGCGAGGGAGAGAGAGGTTTTTGATGGATGAACAGAGACAGCTTGCACAGGGCTGACTCTGGTGACTCTTCTCCTCAGCTGGGCTTTCCGTTCCCTCTCAGAAATCCCATCCTTCTTGTAGGAATGACCCAGCCACTTATAAAGGTACAAACAGAGGTCAACTTCAGATTTCCTTAATAATTCACAGCAGTTTAGTGGACTTGGCACAAGGAGCTGAATGATCCTTGCAGCAGAAACTCCTGAGAGAGAGGTGGAACAAACAGCTGGCAACAGAAAACGGTGCAGGCATTCAGGTTTAGAGTGGTCAGACTTCAAACAGAGCCCTAATGCTAATGGTAAGCACGCAATTAATTTTATTGCATTATTTTACTACAGGGATTTTAGTGTCACTATTGTTGGAAGTTCTTGAGAACAGATTAGACATTCATTAGGAATGACATATGTGGTTCCTGCTCATGGAAATGCATTAAGTGAACTTGGGATCCCTGCTAACCCTAGCTCTGTGATTCCGTGCACTGTACAAACAGACATCCCTCCCCTCAGAGTGTTACTATGTCCTTGCTCTTGTGGCTACGATGGAAGTGCCTCTGTGTTACAGCTTTAATTTGGTTCAAGAGTGCGCTTTTGAAGCAAATCTTGCAATTGTCCCCACTTACTACACTCTGGTTAAATATATGAAGCACTCTTTAAGTGTGCAAACTGGATGGCTTTGGGGTGAAGCTAAGCTGGAAGGCATGCTGCAGGTGTGCACTTGAGGCAATGCAGCTGTTAATAGGCAGGCGTTCAGTCCAATAAACTCAGATGAGAGTTTATTTGAAACCATGAGAGTAGATATACTCCAGATGCCAAGTTCTCACCACTCACTGTTACATCACATAGATCTGTTTCTATTGCATCACACTATGGTCTAGTATGACATAGGTAGCACTTTTTCTTTGTACAGTATCAGGAGTAATACTTCTCCAGTCCTTTTCAGAGCCTTTAGGTACTACCATAACAATACATAGGTATCATTATTATTTCACATAAGGAACAGTTGCAACTTAATTAGCAAAAGTCTATAAAGTTTCAGCTGAAGATGGAAAATGTTAAGGTAATACTACTATACATATTTAGCCAACTTCATAGTCCTGAAAATAGAATATTTTAGTGATTAGGAGAGAGAAGAAATTCAAACCAAAAGGTCATATTAAACATATGGAAGTTTTAAATATATCCACTTAAAATTAGCTGAGAGCGTGACTCTCCTGTCTCAAATATCTTATATTAGTGTGACAACTCCCTTCCTTTCATAGAATCACAGAATCGTTTTGGTTGGAAGAGACCTCCAAGATCATTGAGTCCAACCATTAACCTATCACTACCAGGTCCACCACTAAATCATATCCCTTAGCACCAGATCTAAATGTCTTTTGAATACCTCCAGGGATGGTGACTCCACCACCTCCCTGGGCAGCCTGTTCCAGTGCCCGACAACCCTTTCAGTGAAGAAATTTTTACGAATGTCCAATCTAAACCTCCCCTGGCACAACTTGAGGCCATTTCCTCTTGTCCTATCGCCTGTTACTTGGGAGAAGAGACCGACCCCCACCTCGCTACAACCTCCTTTCAGGTAGTTGTAGAGAGCAATAAGGTCTACCCTCAGCCTCCTTTTCTCCAGGCTAAACATCCCCAGTTCCCTCAGCCGCTCCTCATAGGACTTGTGTTCCAGACCCTTCACCAGATTCATTGCCCGTCTCTGGACACGCTCCAGCACCTCAAGGTCTTTCTTGTAGTGAGGGGCCCAAAACTGAACACAATACTCGAGGTGCAGCCTCACCAGGGCCGAGTACAGGGGGACGATCCCTCCCCTACTCCTGCTGGCCACACTATTTCTGATACAGGCCAGCATGCCGTTGGCCTTCTTGGCCACCTGGGCACACTGCTGGCTCATATTCAGCCGGCCGTCAACCAACACCCCCAGGTCCTTTTCCGCCGGGCAGCTTTCCAGCCACTCCTCCCTAAGCCTGTAGCGTTGCCTGGGGTTGTTGTGACCCAAGTGCAGGACCTGGCACTTTCACGTGTCTGCATTCTGATTTTTTTTCTAAAATCATATTACAACCCTCTAGTGTACCAGTCTGATTTGTTATTGATCTGAACAGCAAATCTGATTTTGTATTTGCTTCATAATTTGGATCAGTATAATGCTTTGACAATACAGTATTATTAAACAAAACCTCAAGCGTCCTTCACAATAGGCAAATTTCTGGACTGCGTGCTGCCAGACTAGGCACTCACAACCAGTTTTCTTAAGAAAAGCCCAGTAAGCCAAAGAAAATGTCAGTGTTTCACTGGAGGAATGCACTTCCCAGGCATAACTAGGAGGAAGTTCTTTGCCAAAAGATCTCAGAAACATGCTTTTTACTCTTTTCTGCCTTACTAAGCACACCTCTGTTTCAAGATACTGCAGGCAGAGTTTTTCTCAGCATCAGGAAAGACAGTGACTGAAGCAGAAGACCGGAACAGGGAGATCTTGTCCTGTTCTTACGTCTATACCAGACTTGGTCAACAAAGTATTTCACTCTTTCTTAGATTCTACATGATAAAATGGAAACATGAGCCTTCACACTTACAGTGGTAGATGCTGTTCTAAGACAGTGTAATGCACAGTGTTTTTTGGTGCTCTGTAGTGTGGTGATAATAGAGGGGTCTTCTATTATATCACTGGTCATGACATAATAATATATATAATTTGGAAATATAGCATTGGGCAGAACACCAGACTATCCCATTCTAAGATAAAGCAGTATATCACATTCTTCAGATTCCTTGAAGTCATACCTTTGAAAGAATTACGGACTACAGTCAAGAAACAGTCAAATGACAATCTCAAAGAGCTGACAGAATTACAGAATATTAATATTAAAATGGAGTCACAAAGGACAAGAGTGTTACTAAAGGCTTTTTTGTGTTAGTGAAGAGTTCATTCACTTAAAAGCTCAGTTCCAGATATCTTGAAACTGTTTGCCAGTTAGCTGATTATATACACAAAAATGTTCTAGGAAAGGTTTTAATGCAATAGTCCAATTTATGTAGAAAATCCAGCTTCTTTCTGAGATCCAAATTATTCAACAGGGTGATAAAATTAGTAACAAGCCTCAGGCATAAGACAGCAGTTGTTTTTAGCATTTGTTTTTGTTTTATTAACTACTAGAGACCTATGGCAAATGAGATCATTCTGAATATTACCTAGGACAATACTGAAGTCTAGTTGAAAAGTCCTGCAGCAGAACTTTGTGGGTGGTGTTTTTTGGTTTTGTTTTTTTTTTTTTACAACTCTGGAAGCCTGTACATGAAGTGGAGCACATGCATTTGCAAGTACACATTGCAGCTGCAGGAAAAGGTGCTAAAACTTCCAGCATCTGAAAGCAGTAAGTTCTCAATTTTCCTCTCAAATTTCTTAAGGCTTTTGGTCATAGGACAAGCCACTGTCTAATAGCAAAAACCAAACCCAAAACAATAAAAATGCCAAGTCTTCCATCCAGCTGCTGAAAGTATTCTCTCCTCTTTAGAGAACAGTGATACCTTACCTAGACTGATTGCAGGTCTTCTCCTTGGCTGCTGAGAAGACTCATACCTTTTGCAATTTCCAGAAGCCTAAATCTTCGACTGCCATATTCCTATTCCCATTCCCATTCCCATAGACTCCAGCTGGCAAGCCACTCTGAGCAAAGTGGGTTTCTGCTCCAAATTCAGTCAAACTAATCTGCGCTCTCCCATGGTTACTTAGTACATTCGCTCATCCTCCTTGTTTCTCCTGCCACGTGCCCTACTGTGCCTGTTCTTCTGCAACCATCTCCCTTTTCTGCCTGCCTCTTTCTCCTCTGGGACTTCCACTCTCAAAGCTCGCCCAAGCCCGGCTTGATAAAATGGCCCTGAAGCAGCTCCTGCTTTCTCTAGATTCCTCTCTACAGAAAAAAAAAAAAGCTCTTTTATAGTCTGTCTCCTTCCCAGAACGCAATGCTTCTGGATGCAGCTGACTTCCAGCTGCTCATTTTTCATCCTTCGACTCTAACCAGCCTACTTCTCTTGTTTTAATCTTCTTTTTAATTTTATTTTATAGTGATATTCAAAATAACTATTTTTGACACATTTCAATCTTTTTAGTCACTATGTGATGAATAAAAGTGAGATTGTATTTTCTGGAAACGTATTACATATCAAATGATTGACACTGCTCCACAACTAGCTTCTTCCTGGCCCCATTGCATCTAGTGCCAACAACAGGCTTCATGTCCAGAGGCTGGCAAAAATGAGTGTGTGTCACAACTAGCTAAATAATATGGAATTTTAATGAGAAATCTGAGCAGTGTCAGGCCACTTCTAATTATCTGATTTGTAATTTATTCATTTCACTTTCTCTATGGGCCTCTATGCTTTTTTTATCATTGAAAGTAAAAAAAAAAGAAATTAATAATAATTCATGTGAATGGGGGCTAGTTGAGGAGAAATTTATAGGAAAACAGTGGAGAAAACAGGCTTACTCATTTCTTTGTTATTGCAGCTAAACATAATGCAGAATACAGTCAGGTTTTCTTAAAATTCAGTAGGCATGTGAAGGCTGCACTGAATGAGGGAATGCACTCTTTGACCATTATGTAAAAATGTCTAATTAATTTTCCTCTGTCGCTTTCAATATGTTTCTATTACATGTTTGGGACTATTGGGGTTCCCAACAGTGACTGAATTTTGCAGCTGCAAATTAATGTCCTTAAGTAATTCTAAGTATTTTCACACTGAAAACTCATAAACACACATCAGTTGCTGATTGTGGTCACACAAAGAAAAATCTTGCTTGGCTATACTTATTCTTTTACATTGCCTTGACTATCATTAGTTTATTTAGGATAAACATAACTTTTTTTTGAAAAGTCTTCTGGAATATTTTCCTCTACACTATAATGCAGATGATACGGATGTTAATTTGCATAAAGAGATGGGTCCCAAACTTTCTTCTCGTGGACCACCATGCAGTAGCAAGGTATCATATGGACTGAATGCTGCTGAGGCAGAAATGAGCTCTGGGAGTATATCCAGTTCATCCAGTTACCTGATAAGTTACAGGTAGTGCAATGTAGCAGGGCAAGTATGATGGGCAGGAGGTGCCAGAATATGCTGTCTTCAAAGAGCCCTGGGGACACGGTCACCTGTGTTACCTGCAGGGGAGCTACTGACTGATTAACCGAGACTTCCATGCCACTGCTGACCTACAGAATGCATTTAGCAATGACTGTCATCATATTTGAAAATTAAAAATTACTACTACAGAAGTCCCAAAATCAACTGAGTTGTGCTGTAATGAGAGAGTAAATGAGGGCGCTTGTATCCAAAAAAACCTCTCAAAATTTATATATTATTTTGATTTCCTGTACTACATTACTGTGTTCAGAAAACTTTATTTCATAGAATTATAGACTAATTTCTTTACTAGCTGCTCATAGCTCTGAACAGATAGTTCAAGTAAACACAATAAGGCTGTTTTAGTTTCTGAGTAATTTTCTTTATACTCTTAAATATTCACATGGCATTTATTGTGCAAGAAATAACTGTAAGCTTCCACAGTGGACAATTGTGACAATTATGTTGTTAGTCACTATTACCTTTTTTCTCCTCTTATTTAATTTTTAGCACTTCTTACAAAATATTCAGTTTTATGGTAGAGGAACAGCCTCTAAATTATGATTGCAATTTCCATTAGAAATTTTCCAAAGAGAAGATCCACCAGATGGTGCCATTCTCCTAGCAGGATACAGAATTTGGTCCATGAAAGCTCTCAAATTCTTCTTCATAGATATTGTTTAATAATCAATATCTGCTTGTTCACCATTTTATCTATGTCCTATGCATTTATGAATGTTATGCTGACTTTTATTTAAAGACCTAAACTTGTCAGAGCATCTGTTTCTCAAGGAAGGGTAGATGGGCAGAGATGACCCAGCATGTTACTCAGTAGTAGAGTTGGCTGCTGTCATCATTTGCTCATAATTTCCTACCTTTTTTTTGCTGAGGAAAAAATGTCACGTTCTAATGTGAAACCTGCATGCAATCAAGGAAAAAAAAACGGTAAAAAGAAAAGCAAAACCTTGTACCTCAGTACCCTACTTTTTCCCTCAGTATCACTACTTAAGTCTGTCTTCCATAACTGCCCAGAATGTCTTATAATTGGCTAATATATTTCTAACTTTTAAAAAATTTTGATCTTAGATTTGACACAAGCTTGAGCTGGATCTATTCATTAAATAAAAAAAAAAATCACAGGCTTATTCTGATTTACTTTAAATGATCACTTCAAATTAGTTGTACTTCTTCTCAGAGAAGAATCATTTTACATCTACTGTTCCATTATCAGTCCTATCCCTTAGGACTGAAATAGCGAATACAAGTCCAGATTCTGATTTTAGCAAGAACTTTACCCTCTTTTTATCTTCATACCATATCTTAATGTGACTTCAAGTAGTATCCATGGTTTTCCCTGATCCTTCTTTTGAAAATACCAGAAGACCATTGCACAGGGTCCTACACCCTTACCTGGTCTTGGTTTAATGAAAGCACATGATTTTTTTTCCTCAACCTTAACGTAGCGTTTGTCAGAGAGGGGGGCTTCGTCTGCCTCCATCCCCAGAAGTGACTCCCACAACCCACCTGCCATAGGCCACCTGTCCTTATAGTTCCCAGCCCAGAAGTGTCAGTAAACCAAACGTACCCGGAGCCGACAGCAAGAAAGTTTAAGGTGCCTGAGGAGCAAGGCACATACGTAGGCATAAACACTGCACTTGCTGAGAAAGCACAGGCAAAAGCGATTAAACAGAAAACACAGACTAAATGGTTTGGTGCTAATTCTGGACACTCTTCTATATGGCTATGAGCCAGCACAGGGCTAAAAGCCACACAGGCGTAATAGTGCTCATCTATCCCCCTGAGATATGGGACATGTTAGTCTCTGCACAAGCGTGTGCTAATGAGCACAAACAGCCTTGGGAGCAAAGCTGCCTCTCACCCTGCGTGCGCAAGGAGAGGTGGTGACTTTGCACTACTGCTACATGCACACGAAGTCTGAGTGGACCCAAAACAAACGTTTCTCTACCTAATGCAATAAATTTATACATTGAGACAAATAAATAAGCATCTTTATATAATGCCTGGTTTCAGTTTCCTCACAACTCTGGAACACCCTGTAAGCAGAGTCCTCCGAGGAACCGAAGTGCCTCCTTTCTCAAAATGACTTTCCCATTTAAACTTGGAATCTCTCACACTTTATTCAGGACAATGCCAATGGATTTTGGCAGGACTCTCATCTTCATAAGCCTGCTCCGTGCCTGATGTATTCTCAGAACACCTTAGTTTTACTTTCTCACAACTGGTTCTCAGTTTATTTGTTTTGCTACAGATTTTTCCTTAATCACCATCACTTTTCCTGTCTTTTGATATATACACACAGATATCATTCCCTTAGTCTATGGGCCAGCCCTCTAAAATGTCCATTGAGGTCACTTGGTCCATGACTTTGGGCTCCATCTGTCATAACAGTCTCTCAGGGCAGGGGAGATGGTGTGTGGTGTTGGATTGTTGCAAGCTACATGTGGAGCTTGCAGCCAGCGTATCTGGCGTGGCCCATGTCCACGGTCTGCGGGCTGAAGATGTTGATCTTGAGGAAGTTGCTGGGCGCAAGTTGCTGAAGCCAGTTCTGGTTCCATCACCACTGCACTTTGTTCGGTTTCATTACAGTTCATTTCTCATTAATCTGGGTGATTCTTACTGTAAAACTGTTGATATGGCATATAGCAACCATAGTAATGATGACATACAGTATTACTTAGAAATTACAGAATCACAGAATGGTAGGAGTTGGAAGGGACCTCTGGAGATCATCTAGTCCAACCCCCCTGCCAGAGCAGGGTCACCCAGAGCAGGTTGCACAGGACTGCGTCCAGGCGGATTTTTGATTATCTCTAGAGAAGGAGACTCCACACCCTCCCTGGGCAGCCTGTGCCAGGGCTCTGACACCCTCACAGTGAAGAAGCTTTTCCGCATGTTCAGGTGGAACTTCCTGTGTTCCAGTTTGTGCCCATTCCCCCTTGTCCTGTCGCTGGGCACCACTGAGAAGAGCCTGGCCCCATCCTCTTGACACCTGCCCTTGAGACATTTATAAGCATTGATGAGGTCCCCTCTCAGTCTTCTCTTCCTCAGGCTAAACAGCCCCAGCTCCCTCAGCCTCTCCCCGCAGGAGAGATGCTCCAGTCCCTTAATCATCTTCATGGCCCTCCACTGGACTCTCTCCAGTAGTTCCTCATCCCTCTTGAACTGAATTAACATTATACAATTCAAATCATTGGCTATTCTCACCCACAATCAAATCCCCTTGAGGTACACATCAGACTTCCCCATCCTTCTGCATCACCCACCAAGTGCACTCAGATCCCTGAGCAAAAGCAATATCCCATGGATGGGTTTGCCTTTGCCCAAGGCAGGAGTAACCCAGACTGTCTTCCCCAGCCTATTTTTTATGTGCACTACAGGGATTTTATCCCCTTCTACAGTATGTAAAAGTTTTGATTGGACAGAGTCAGCTTGATTGGTGGATCCCCCAGTGTTGACTAACCAGGTGGCTTTTGCTAAATGTGCATCCCAATGTTTGAAGATCCCACCACTCATTGCTCTCAGTGTAGTCTTTAACAGTCCATTGTATCATTCGGAGGCAGGTGCATGATAGGAGATGTGATACAGGGGATGTAATACACCCACTCAATGCCATGCTCTTTGGCCCAGGTGTCTATGAGGTTGTTTTGGAAATGAGTCCCGTTGTCTGACTCAATTCCTTCTGGGGTGCCACGTCACCATAAAATTTGCTTCTCAAGGCCCAGGATAGTGTTCCAGGCGGTGGCATGGGGCACGGGATATGTTTTCAGCCATCCGATGGTTGCTTCCACCATTGTAAGCACCTGGCGCTTGCCTTGGCGGGTCTGTGGGAGTGTGATATAATCAATCTGCCAGGCCTCCCCATATTTATATTTCAGCCATCATCCTCCATACCAGAGAGGCTTTAACCACTTGGCTTGCTTGATCGCAGTGCATGTTTCACATTCATGGATAACCTGTGCAATAGTGTCCATAGTCAAGTCCACCCCTCAATCATGAGCCCATCTATATGTTGCATCTCTTCCCTGATGGCCTGAGGTATCATGGGCCCACCAAGCTACAAATAGTTCACCCTTATGTTGCCAGTCCAAATCCACCTGAGCCACTTCAATCCTAGCAGCCTGATCCTCCTGCTGGTTGTTTTGATGTTCATCAGTGGCCCGACTCTTGGGTACATGAGCATCTACGTGATGTACTTTTACAACCAGCTTCTCTACTTGGGCAGTAATAGCTTGCCACAATGCGGCAGCCCAGATCAGTTTGCATCTTCACGGCCAGTTGCTCTGCTTCCATTGCTGTAGCCACCCACAGAGCATTTGCCACCATCCATGAGTCAGTATAGAGATAGAGTACTGACTGCTTTTCTCGTTCAGCAATATCTAAAGCCAGCTTGATGGCTTTGACCTCTGCAAACTGACTTGATTCATCTTCTCCTTCAGCAGTTTCTGCGACTTATCATATAGGACTCCATGCAGCAGCCTTCCACCTCCAATGCTTTCCCTCAATATGACAGGACCCATCAGTGAACAGGCTATATTGCTTCTCATTTTCCAGTAGTTTATTATACAGTGGGGCTTCCTCAGCATGCATCACCTCCTCCTCTGGCAACACTGCAAAATCTTTGCCTTCTGGCCAGTCCATGATCACTTCCAAGATTCCTGGGTGACTGGAGTTTCCTATTCGAGTCCGCTGTGTGATCAGTGTGACCCACTTACTCCATGTGGCATTGGTGGCATGATGTGTAGAGGGGACCCTCCCTTTGAACATCCAGCCCAGCACCGGCAGTTGGGGTGCCAGGAGGAGCTGTGCTTCAGTACCAACCACCTCCGAAGCAGCTCGAACCCCTTCATATGCTGCCAAGATCTCTTTTTCAGTTGGAGTATAGTGGGCCTTGGATCCTCTGTATCCCCAGCTCCAAAAACCTAAGGGTCAACCTTGAGTGTCTCCTGGTGCTTTCTGCCAGATACTCCAGGTCAGGCCATTCTCCCTGGCTGCGGTGTAGAGCACATTTTTTAAACCTTGTCCTGCCTGGACTGGCCCAAGGGCTACTGCATGAACTACCTCCAGTTTAATTTGTTCAAAGTTGACTGGAGGTTAGCAAATGTGAAGCCCATCTACCAGAAGGGCCGGAAGGAGGATCCAGGGAACTACAGGCCTGTCAGCATGACCTCGGTGCCCGGGAAGGCTAATGAGCAGATCATCTTGAGTGCCATCACGCAGCACATATGGGACAACCAGGCGATTGGGCCCAGTCAGGTCCTGCTTGACTAACCTGATCTCCTTCTACGACATGGTGACCTGCTTAGCAGATGAGGGAAAGGCTGTGGACGTTGTGTACCTGGACTTTAGTAAAGCCTTTGACACCATTTCCCACAGCATCCTCCTGGAGAAACTGGCTACTCGTGGCTTGGATGGGTATACGCTGCGCTGGGTAAGAAGCTGTCTTGATGGCCAGGCCCAAAGAGTTGTGGTGAATGGAGTTAAATCCAGTTGGTGACTGGTCACAAGTGGCATCCCCCAGGGCTCAGTATTAGGGCCAGTTCTGTTTAACATGTTTATCAATGATCTGGATGAGGGGATCAAGTGCACCCTCAGTAAGTTTGCAGACAACACCAAGTTGGGTGGGAGTGTTGATCTGCTTGAGGGTAGGAAGGTGCTACAGAGGGATCTGGACAGGCTGGATCGATGGGCCGAGGCCAATTGTACGAGGTTCAGTAAGGCCAAGTGCCGGGTCCTGCACTTGGGTCACAACAACCCCAGGCAACGCTACAGGCTTGGGGAGGAGTGGCTGGAAAGCTGCCTGGCAGAAAAGGACGTGGAGGTGTTGGTTGACAGCCGGCTGAATATGAGCCAGCAGTGTGCCCAGGTGGCCAAGAAGGCCAACGGCATCCTGGCTTTTACCAGAAATAGTGTGGCCAGCAGGAGTAGGGAAGGGATCGTCCCCGTATACTTGGCCCTGGTGAGGCTGCACCTCGAGTACTGTGTTCAGTTTTGGGCCCCTCACTACAAGAAAGACATTGAGGTGCTGGAGCATGTCCAAAGACGGGCAACGAAGCTGGTGAGGGGTCCAGAGCACAAGTCTTATGAGGAGTGGCTGAGGGAACTGGGGTTATTTAGCCTGGATAAAAGGAGGCTCTGGGGAGACTTTATCGGTCTCTACAACTACCTGAAAGGAGGTTGTAGAGAGATGGGGGTTGGTTTCTTCTCCCAAGGAAGGCCTCAAGTTGCACCAGGGGAGGTTTAGATAGGATATTCATAAAAATTTCTTCACTGAAAGGGCTATCAGGAACTGGAACAGGCTGCCCAGGGAAGCAGTGGAGTCACCATCCCTGGAGGTATTTAAAAGACGTGTAGATGTGGCACTTAAGGACATGGTTTAGCGGTGGACTTGGTAGTGATAGGTTAACAGTTGGACTCAATGATCTTGGAGGTCTCTTCCAACCAAAACGATCCCATGATTCTATTCTACGATTCTAAGTCTTGTCGCTGCTCAGGGCCTCATTTGAAATCGTTCTTCTTCCGGGTCACTCAATAGAGAGGGCTTACTATCAGACTGTAATTTGGAATATGCATTCTCCAAAAACCCACAACATCTAAGAAAGCTTGGGTTTTCTTTTTGGTAGTTGGTGTAGACAGAGCTGCTGTTTTGTTGATCACATCCATTGGGATCTGACAACGTCCGTTTTGCCATTTTATTCCTAGGAACTGGATCTCCTGTGCAGGTACCTTGACCTTACTTTGTTTTATGGCAAAACTGGCTTTCAGAAGGATTTGGACTATCTTCTTCCCTTTCTCAAAAACTCCTTCTGCTGTGTTGTCCCATACAATAATGTCATCAATGTATTGCAGGTGTTCCAGAGCTTCACCCTGTTCCAGTGCAGTCTGGATCGGTCCCTAGCAAATGGTGGGGCTGTGTTTCCACCCCTGGGGCAGCTCTGCTGCCAAAGGGATTGAGAAAAACGTATTGTGGCATACCACTTGGCTGGCTTTGACTCCAGTTCGTATTGAAGTCCTAGCACGTCCAGCATGGCAGCACTCAGCGGTGGCATGACTTCATTCAGGCCACGACAGTCTACTGTTAGTCTCCACACTCCATTAGATTTTCCCACTGGCCATATGGGACTATTAAAGGGTGAGCGAGTCTTGCTGAACACTCCCTGGCTCTCCAGTCGACGAATCAGCTTATGGATGGGAATCAGGGAGTCTTGGTTGGTGCGATATTGCTGCTGGTGCACTGTTGTGGTAGCGATCGGCACCTGTTGTTCTTCGATGTTCAGCAACACCACGACAGAAGGGTCCTCTGAAAGATCAGATAAGGTGGACAGCTGCTTAATTTCCTCCGTCTCCAAGGCAGCTATACCAAAACCCCACTGCTATCCTTTTGGGTCCTTGAAATACCCTCTCCTGAGGTAAGCTATGCCAAGGATGCACGGAGCACCTGGGCCAGTCATAATGGGGTGCTTTTGCCACTCATTCCCAGTTAGACTCACTTCGGCTTCCAATACAGTAAGCTGTTGAGATCCCCTTGTCACTCCAGAAATAGAGATGGGTTCTGCCCCTTCATAACTTGATGACATTAGAGTACACTGTGCACCGGTGTCCACTAGAGCCTTATATTCCTGTGGGTCTGATGCGCCAGGCCATCAAAACCACACAGTCCAGTAAACTCGGTTGTCCCTTTCCTCCACCTGGCTGGAGGCAGGGCCGCTCTAGTCCTGGTCATAGTATTTGTTACTTACTTCTTGTAAATACGAATCAGGAGTCCCTTCTAGAGGATCTGTCTGGGGAACTGCCTGCTGGAGACTGGAGCAGCAATTTTTCTGGAAGGACCTCCATTTGTGATTGTTTTTCCTTGCAACTCACATACCTGTGCGCCCAAGATCGAGGTACATTTTCCATCCCACTTCCTCATATCCTCTCTGTGGTCATGCAAGTAAAACCACAGGGTGCCCCATTGTGTATACCCTCTATATCCTCTCTCTTGAACAGAAGAATGCATACTTCTAATAGGTGAGGTACTGGTCTGTACAAGTGGGGAGTGGGACATACCCTCTTTGAATCGCTGGAACTCCTGGGACAGTTTCTTGGCTATCATGTCTGGCAGTTTCTCTACAGCCGAGATTAGGAAGGAAGAGAAATTTTATTCGTATTGCTGGAGTTGGGTAATCACATCATGCACCGTTGGCGCCTCTTCTTCTTTCCAGCTCAGTACTGCCAATGAGTTGGCATACAACGATGGTGCGCTTCGTACAACCTTCTGCCACATGGGTTGTGTACATCGGACTTCATCTGGATCTTTGGGTAACTGCTCGTTGTTCCCTCAGGTACTGGATACCTCTCTCCATGGTGGTCCACTTGCTTGGGTTACATATAACACCCTCCTTGAAGGGATACCTTTCCTTCACGCCTGACAGGAGTCACCTCCAGAGGCTGAGGGCTTGTGCCGCCTTTCCAATCGCTTTGTCAGTGCCCCCTTCCCTAGAAAGGGATCCCAGCTGCTTGGCTTCCTTACTCTTTAATTCCAGGCTATTGGCTCTGTTATCCCAGCATCGGAGCAGCCAGGTGATAATGTGCTTGCCTGGACGATGGCCGAAATCGTTTCGCGTATTTCGCAGCTCACTCAGGGATAGGGATCAGGTGGTTACCATCTTGTCTTCTTCCTCTTCCTCCTCCCCTTCTCATGATGGCCCTGTTTTTTCGTCATCCCTTACTCAACGAGCTGACTTTCGCTTCCAAGATTTCTTCTTGTGTATAGGGGCGACCGATATTGATGTGGGTTGGTTCTCTGGTTCAGCCACAGTGCCTGTTGTGGGGGTTGGAGTAGCCGTAGTGTCTGTTGCTGGGGTTGGAGTAGTCACAGTGCCTGTCATGGGGGCTGGAGTAACCGCAGTGCTTGTTGCCAGAGTTGGAGTAGATGCAGTGCCTGTCGCATTGTCATCAGATCCAGAGACCCTCTTCTCTTTGAGGGTACTGAACAGTGTTGAACAGGGCTCGGTAGGCATGGGCCTGGCCCCAGCACATTGCAATGACTTGTGTCTCCTTGGAACTGCCAGGGTGACAGGATACTTCTTCCAAATATTCTACTAGTTTTTCAGGATTCTGCACTTGTTCAGGGGTAAAGTTCCAAAACACTGGAGGTGTCCACCATCTTAGGCATTTGCCCAGGCTATTCCACATACCCTGCCACTCATAACTATCCAGCCTCAGGGCAGATCTCTGGATGATATTCTTAAATTGCTTGCTAACCGTAGACAAAACTGAAACAATATTCTCAATAGAAGTATGTTAACTACCCAAGGATGGTCAAGATACTGAAAAGTTATTGTAATGAAGGAGCAAACATCACAGTAGAAGGCAGTGAAGGTGCCATCCTGTATTTCCTCCATAAAAAACCTCTCAGAGGAAGAAGCAGAATTGCTAATTGTCTCCACGAGATGGTACCCAAAGTACAGTAATGGCTTTAGTACAAAGCTCACACACCACATTAAGCCCAGTGGTGCTTAATGACAAGGTCATTAGGACAAGGACAAGGTCAGTGTCCTAAAAACAAATCTCCCAGGTAAAACATTACTAATCATTGCAGACTACAGCAGCCTGCAAAAGCCAACACCAATGTTTAACATGTACAGCAAAGACAAGAGCATGATGCAAATCAAATAAACTAATATCGTGACCTGCAACTGTTAACAGATATAAATCCCTTAATACGCTCTGATTGAGCTGTTGTGATCTCAAACCCTTCGAGCCCCATGTTGGGCGCCAAAAAGGACTGTCACGGTTTAGCGCCAGCTGGCATCTAAGCACCATGCGGCCACTTGCTCACCTCCGCCTCCTAGGTGGGATGGGGGAGAGAATTGGAAAAAAAACCCTCGTGGGTTGAGATAAAAAAAGTTTAATACAACAGTAAAGGAAGAGGAAATGCTACTACTACTACTACTACTACTACTACTAAATAATAATAATAATATTGGTAAAGAAATATACAAAAAACAAGTGATGCACAATGCAACAATTGCTCACCACATGGTGATCGATAGCTCATCCCTGAGCAGCAACTCCCGCCCCCTGGCCAACTCCAGGTTTATATACTGAGCATGATGTCATATGGTATGGAATATCCCTTTGGCCAGTCTGGGTCAGCTGTCCTGGCTGTGCCCTCTCCCAGCTTCTCGTGCACCTCCACGCTGGCAGAGCAGGGGAAGCTGAAAAGTCCTTGGCTTAGTATAAGCACTACTTAGCAACAACTAAAACCATCAGTGTGTTATCAACATTATTCTCATACTAAATCCAAACCCCAGCACTATACCAGCTACCAGGAAGAAAATTAACTCTATCCCAGCCGAAACCAGGACAACTAAATATCCTTTCTACAGACAAATGTAGTCAAACTTGCTTCCAGACTCAGACATCCTACTTCTGCATACATAAATGCATACAAATCAGGTTTGTGGCATGAATATAGTGTGTATATATATGTATGTATACATATATGTCTTCTATTACTGACCTGAGAAAGTTAAATCTTGCCACATTTAGAACTTGTAGGATTTTATATTGTATCAAGTTTCTTGAGGTTTTGGGGTTGGTTTGTTTGGTTTTTTTTAAACTGATGGTAGTAGTAACAGGCTTTCATATGCAAACTACACAGTGTCAAGACTGTATATGGTGAATTACACAATTGCTAGAAAAGTATTCTGTAACAGTTTCTCAGCTTTTTTAGGCTAATGATTCCCTCATCAGAAAAAGGAAGATTGATAATCACGTGAAGTTTTAAATTTTAAAAAATAAAACTAGTAAGAAAGGTAAGTTGTGCCAGTTCCTAGGTATATGGGGATCAAGCCAAATCTGCTGAACCTGACTAACTTTTTTCAGCCTGGTACTGGTTTCTACAATGGATTGTATTCATACACCTCTAGAACAACTCTTGTCTCCTGAAATTGAACTAAAATGACAGGAGCCACATTAGTGTTGAAAAATTGATAAGGGTATTATGGCACTAATCCAAAATTTGATGGAATCTGACATCTACCTCCAGCATGGTTGTTCTTATTGACTGTGGTTCTTTTTCATATCTCAGATTGTGGGAAGTATGAATGCATTCAAAGAATATATTATTTTTTTTAAATTTGCCTTCAATGGGATTAGTTGCTGCTCCTAGACTGCGATGCAAGGGCTGACTTATGCATTCATTATTCCTCCTTTTCACTGGGGGAATGCATTTAATTAAAGAACAGTGGCAGTGCAAGAAAGGTTAAGCAGGGTCACCCTTGAAGTAAGTCCTTTGCCAACATAGAAGGAATGAAAGATGTCAGATAGCTTGACTTAAAACATTATGGTCATTTTGATATTCTGAACCAGACTCTGTAACTTTGGGAAATACTTTGTTTTATGTATACTGATGCACTTGTGTCAAGATAACCAGTTCTTTATTCAGAGTTCCTTAAATAAGCAAAAGAAAATTCTGTGGTTTAGACCAAAATAAAGCCATTAAAGTTACCTACTTTTGTCTTTTTTCATCTACGTGACTGTTATTGGCTATGATTAATGACTGACTTTTATAGGGATTGTGGCACAAACCACCAAAGAATTCTTCTGACAGCATACCACACGCACTAAGAACTCCATACAGAGGTTACTGATGATCTGGGGCAGGACTCACTTAGAGGGATACATCCTTCAACAGCATTGCAAGTAGATATCTGAAATTATATGTTTATTTAATCTCTTTTTTTCCCCAGTATTTGTACACTTTATGTTCTTACTTGGCTTCAACAATGTGTGGTCATTAGAACGACATCATTCTAATGATGTCTCATTTTTCATCCCTTTCATTTCCTGATTATAATGCACTAAAAGAAACATTTGTATTCCTATCATTACAAGGAAATACTGAAACAAGTGTGGAATAATTTCTCTTTTTTGTTCTCTCATCCCCTTGTAATAAGAAATTCGTGCCCTCCTGTATAAGAAGCTATGGAATAGATTAAATTATCCCTTTTTTTGGTATAGCAGCAAGAAAGCTATGTCACAGTAGGATGGAATTCCTTATGTGCAAGCTCATGAAAGGAAAGAACGAACTGAAAATTAACAGGTGTGTTCTCACTATCACTATGTAAGTCAGATGCTAGCTGGAAAAACACTTCGAATCATAACTGAGGCTTAGTTTGAAAACAGAAGCATGAAATGATGAACTTTCAAAATCCCTGGTCTCTTATATACGAAACATAGGAATTGAACACACTGTACCGCTATCTATTAAACCACACAGGGCCGTTCACTATTAGTTTTTTGCAAGATAAACAATTACAGATACCACTGCTCAGAGGCAGCAGCACTAAGGAAACAAGTTCTTGCTCCAACATGGTGCTTAGGGACATGGTTTAGTGGTGGACTTGGCAGTGCTACGTTAACGGTTGGACTCGATGGTCTTAAAGGTCTTTTCCAACCTAACTGATTCTATGATTCTGTAAATCCTGTAAAGTACACGGTCACCTTTGTGAATGCAGTGCACTCCATCCATATCTGCACAAAGCTAATTTAATTGTATGTTAATAAAACAGGCAACTTAAAGATTTCTTCCTTTTGATACAATTAAGTTTTTTCTACAGAAGCAATCTCGCTTCACCAAACGTGAAGTCAGAGGTTCTGTTCTAGATAATTTATTGTGGTTTCTCTGGGCTCAAGGTTTGGTAAAGCCAGAGCTCACGCAATTATCTCCACAACTGATTGTTAGCACATTTGCTTTATTTTGCTTGGTGCACAGAAGAGAAAGCTATGGATTTGTCTTTGGCAAGCTACTGGTATGCCACCACATAGCATATGAGAAAGACCAAGTCACCCTTTCATGTAAGTATATCTAATGACACACTTCCATCTCTTTTTACCACAGGAAAAAGAAAAGCCTCTGTAAGAGATATCAGGATTGCAGAAAGGCTGGGAAGCCTTTTGTCCCTCCTTTTCAGTATGTGCCTAGGTCTAATTCCCAATTACCCCCTTTCACTTCCCAGGGATAAAGCTTTGGGACTGCTGACGCGTAGCTATTAGCACCTTATTACAGAGCCGCTCTGGGAACAGAAAAACAGGCAGCTGCTGAGGACAACAGAGCCCGAGGAGTGACGAAGAGCCACGGCCTTGCAACCTGCTGCACCCGCTGCCCGTTCGGCCTCCAGTTCCCACCCTCTGCCTCTCCTGGGTGTGCTTTACTGCGCGACACCCGCGCTGGCCGCCCCAGCAACACAGGAATTCGGCTGGCAGCACGTATAAAGCAGCTGGCTACCTGCAAACCACCTAACTAAATAAAGCCTCCTCAGATGTGATCCAGGAACGAAAGGGGCAAGTCTTGTCTTTTTTCCCAGCCCTCTGCAGTCTCTAACCGATAAAATAAGTACTGTACAACTTGGAACATTGCATTAAAAATAGTTATATGATGAATGTGATTTAAGGTTTAATTTAAAAAGAACAAAGCAATTATAGGAGTATGAGTCTAATTTTCTATTAAATTTAAAGATACTTCTCTTCACTCCTGCACTTGACTTTATTTTTACTTTCTCTTTAATCTGTGCATATCTGAATTTTATCAAATTAAAAGTAAATATGAAAGGACAATCTACCAAACATGGCATGTTCTGTGCCCTTTTCTTCACTTACTTCACATGCTGAGAAAGGATTTTGTTCCAGAAAGCTTGCTTTCAATTCCTTGGATTTTTAGGTCATTATATTAAAAACCATACGCCACTTCAGTTTCCTTTTATTATTACACATTTGATTTTAAAAATTCTTTAGGCAAAATTCTGGTCTCAGTTACACACATGCAGCCCCACTGAAGTCACTAATTACCGTTGCATCAGATAAACAACTTATTCTTAGGGAAAGAAGATAAGAATGAGAGCAAGGGCAGGGAAAGAAAGGACTCAGAGCACAAAATAATAGGCAGACTAGCAGAGATAATTTAATAAAATAGACATAACTGAGGCTGAATGTGAATATTCTCTTCTTCCTCTGATTTTGTGAGTTAACATTCATTTAAAATCAGTGACATGTACGTGTTTTGTCAGTTTCATTTAAAAGACAAAGGGAAAATTGTGTTTAGTTATAATTACATTTATAAAGACCACGCTGGCTTTCAAGTTTTCACTATTGCTATTCGTGGAAGGTACTAAACACTCTCAGAGCAGAGGGATGGAAGGTCAGTTAAAACACTAAAAAGGCCAAAACCCCAAACCCTAGGAGCATAACCCCCACCACCAGCAGAAGTAACAGTGGAAGCAGCGATGCCTACAGATTACATGCATTGCTACCACAACCTCCTCTACCCCTGCACTAAGCTGTCTGAAATTACCTAGTTAGGTCTATACAGCTTAATGTCACGCCGCGCTGGGATGAACGAGAGCTTGGTTAGGTTGTAAAAGCAAAAAAGCCACAATGCCGACATAAGCTACCCCAGGCAGAGAGCACACTGCTTTGGTTAAACTACTTTTAATGTCCATACCGGTTTCTTAATGTTGTCTTGTGCCACAGCCAAACCACCACCGCGCCACCTCGCAGCCGTTCGCTAGCAGGGTTACCAACAGGCAGGCACAACGTGGACGGCTTGGGCTGCACAGCTGCGTATCTACTGTTGCACCCTGTAGTCAGGAGGCGTAGCGCCTTTAGCTGCTCCCACCCACGTACTTCCATACCCGCATTTATCACCTTCTCCAGGTCAGACCTTGCGCAGCCGAGTTGCCGGAACGTTGGCCGTGAGCTCTCTGCACCTGAACCCAGCGCAATGTTCTCCAGCCTAGCTTGAGCAACCTTCAATAGATGCTCAAGCCAAGACAGATGATTTGCCCCTAAAAATGTTGATGTTATTCTTTCTACTTGCCTAAACATGGGGATGGTACTTCCGAGGCATAGTAGTATTTTAAATTACCATAATTATTTTTGCAGTAATTGCCTGATTATAGCCTTTAAAAAAAACCAAAAAAACAAAAAACAAAAAATACTATCAGAATGCTGTCCACATTAAGATTAAAAACTTTAAAATCTTTTTGGCCATACATACTGTAACTGTGTATAATAATACATTTTCTCTAGTCACGGGTGAATTTAAAGAATTTCAGAGTTCTGATTTCAATCAGATAAAGACTTGGGAGTCTGAAAGTTAATACAAACTGTTTTCTAGATCTGTTGAGTCTGTAAAATTGAGTTTGAAAACCCATGAGAGGAGACGCTTTCAAGTAGGTTTCTAACACTTTGCATGCAATCAGCCAGGAAAAACTGCAAAACACTTTTGCTTATGATTTCTCAGAATTTTTGACACCACTATCCATTAGAAAATGAGGTGAAGATACATACGAAAATGAACAAATAATGGAAAATAAAGATTAATTACAGAGCATCTTTGAATTTTCAAACTTGGATTGATTCTAGAAATGTTTTAGAAGAATGCTTATTCTTCACTGAATAGGTTTGTCTTTACCTAATTTTAAAGTATATCTAATTACAACATAGTAACTGACAAAATTACTTTTAAAGTGGCTGCATGTATCTTGTCAGATGGCCTCAACAACTCCATAATGGTCAAATGACGAAAAAGTGGAAACGGTTCTCCTTGTTTAGCCTATAAAATCTAATACTTGCAAATGACTTTTTGGGTTTGGGTTTTTTTGGTTTGTTTTTTTCTCCTTTCTTCTTTAAAGCATGAGATATAAATAGCTTTTCCCTGCCATAGACCTCTGTTATTTCCTTGCTTTTCAGCTGGCTGCGGCCTGACTAAGCAGAAGCTTAGTGGGCATCCTACATATTCACCAATTAACAATCAGTGTAATTCTCTCTCATAGAAGATATTTAAAGATAACACAGTCTGAAAGACTTCCTTCCAAGGAATGCCAAAACAGAGAGCAGTGTACAAGAAGGAACACAGTAAGCCTCATATGGATTGTTAAAATCTATTATCATTCAAGCATCGCACAAATAATGACTTAATCATGTTTTAGTTATGTTTCTCGACAGTGAGATTGTAAAGACGTGTTCAAAACCTCCTCAAGAAAAGCATTCTGATTCACAGAGGCTGCCTTCAAAGTTTCCAATTTATCTTCAGTTCCCAAGTTACATACTTTACAAATTTTTACATCATACACTTCTAAGTCTGGTGCACAGCCATTTTGTGCACATTGCTTTTAAATAAATTAAATCATTGTATTCAAAAAATGACAATACAGTAGAAGGATGATACCTGAAGATCGACTTTGTTAAATTTCTTAAAACATAGGTGATTACAGGACGCTGTACTGCAAATCCAAGAAGTTTCCCATGAGCTTTGATTATATTTTTTTTAATTCTGTGTGAGATCAGACTTAGAAAGGTGGAGGAATAATATGGGAACTTTTTAATTAAAATTGTCATTGTCTCGAATGCTGTGAAAAATACATCAACATTTACGGCAAATGAAGCGTGGAACACAGCACTGTGAACACGATGGTCGAATTGCTGGGTAAGTAAGTATTCTGCCTCAAAATCTTTTCAGTGTCAGATGTGGCTAGACATTTAAAGAATGGTTCTACTGTGAAAAGAATCTGTCAGAAAATAAGTGTTTCTTACTCTGGAGATCTGCTTCTTGTGTTTACTCATGTGACTGAAAACATCAGACTCTATTCCAGCTAGTTACATTCATTTGATCTGCAAGGCTGGCTACGCAGACATGATTGAGTGTGCTTACTTATGTCTCTGGCAGCATGAACATAATTGTTAATTAGTTTCCAAGAACAAAATCTTAATTCCTGATAAAGATTCTGTATCAAAGCACAAGTGAGCAGCTTCGTTCATGACAGCATTTGGGTAACGTGAGTTCGATATGTCTAGGCTTCAGACTGCACCAAGCACTGTGAACGTTTAGTACCTTAGATTAGAGCCACAATAAAAATTAGAGTGCTTGAGTTTGCTTCATCATTTTAGAAATTGTGAACAAACATTTCAAATGCTCACTGTGAAGAAAAATCGAGAGAAAACATTAGAAAGACAAACTATGGGGAGCCAAACGAAAACTTCCTTCCATATCCACCCCAAGCTGGCAGGACATCTGCTCGGTGCCCACCATCTGGGTGGGTCTAATTAGAGACTACCTGGAATAGGCTCTCAGAGAGCTATTACAGAAACAGCTCCGCAGCAGATGCAGCTTCAGTCCCTAAGGGCCGAAAGATAAGGCTGCGAGAACAAGAGGACCACTGAGCAATGGGAATATCGTATCGCCTCGTGCGGTAGTTCTGCACAGCGAAATGCTTCCAGAAGAGCTAAGTATTGCTTGCGCTTGGAATTTACATGAAATCCAACAGGGAGTGATGATTACACAGACCAGCAAGTACAAAGACAGTGAAACAACACACTGAGACGTAATAAACACATGCAGTCCCATACTGATACTTCTGATGCATCACAATTTAAACTGTGTTATGGTTTTCTTCTCTTTATTTTTTTTTTTCCTGGAGGGGGGGCTTTTTTTTTGCATTTTTAAACTATTATTTTCAGGTTTTAATATCACCTCCATTTCAAATCATATCCAACTGAAATTTAACACAGAATTTATATCGGTTTAGTTTCCCACACTCTGGCCAAAAAATCCTCTTAAAGATAATTTTCAGAGGTTAAACAAATTACTGTACAGCATCAGGGGAAAAAAGAGTTATTTTTCTCTTTTTCTAGCTTTTCTTTCCCGCAAAAGCATCACACTTGCCTAGCATAGCACTTAGTGCTTTCCACAGACTGAAAGACAACACTCAGCACCTTTAGATAACTCTGGTGAAAACCAGAAGCAACTTCAGTTTTACTGGAGAAGCACTCATGTAAAAATACTGTATGTCAGAGAGCTCGATTCCTTTTTTACCTTTTGATATCGATACTGATCCTAAAACTCCTTCCCTTTGTAGGGCTGGCAAGAGGGAAGACAGAGCCGGGGTGTGGTGCAGCCCGTCGGGGCCAGCCACGTACGTGGCACGCGTTGGCTCACGGCTTACGGCCCAGCGCCCGCCGCGGAGCTGCCTGCTCACCGCCGCTGCTGCCTCAGAAGGGCCACCGTCAGCCCTGCCATCTTGTTAAAATACAGCCATGCTTTTAAAAACACAAACCGTAACAGGTATAACATATCACAAAGTTTATACCTGCTCTCTGAGCTATTTCGGTTCTGTTTTGCTTACAAAACACCAGCCATCGCCTGGGTGTTTCAGGCTGTGCTGTGCATCTCGGGTTCCTCACTCTGGCTTGCCTCCGCTTTGCACAGCAGAGGGACCCACGCCCGAAGGGACCTGACTGCGAGGTCCTTCGCAGCCTGGCTACCAAACGCTGCTGCTCTTTGGCCTCCACAACAGCCTGTCTCGTTCCTGGAGCCGGCCGTGAATAGACACTTCCAGTTACTCACCTTCTGGGCTGACGCCAGGTGTGGACAGCTAAATAAGGTCCTCTGTAAACATCTGGAGGTGCTGTGGCCAGTTGCAGTTCCCTTGGCCAGAGAATCGCTCACTTCATTTTATTTGAATCTTTTTTGCATTCGAGAATTATAATTTTCCTGCATAAGAAGTGATCTGAATACAGTGTAATATAATCCATTACAGAATTGTAAATATTAATGATGTTTTTACCTACAGCAATGGCAATATTAACTATATTCTTAGGAAGAAAAATATATTTCTCCTTCAGGTTAGGCTAATTTCAATTAGAATTCAATGCAGCTTCTCAGTATTATCACCTGCCTTTTACAGGCTCAGTGGGGTTTTCAAGCATAGAAAGGTGATTTGTCAGGTTCTTACTGGTAGTTTAATAAAACTGTGAATTAGTGAAAGCCACTGTAGTGAGTAAATCTAAAGACGGTTGGAGATCAGTAGCCTTAGCTTTGACCGTACAGTGCATCCATCCAATGCCATCAGGGTGATGAGAGCTCAGCAGTCTAATGACAAGCACAGGAACGCATTAAGCCAGCTGAGACCGGAGGCACATAGATGAAATAGAGAGTGACTTGCAAACCACTTAGTTACGCTTGTACTTTTAAAATACTCAAGGCACGTGGAAAAAAAGGTGAAATTCTAAACCTCTTCTAGAGGAAAAGAAATCCTACTTTCTCCGCTGATGTTTGTCATGTGAGAGAGGCTAAAAATACTGGGAGATGTCCCTGCAACCCCCTCCCCCTCCCCCCCCCAAATGTTTAATATTTATGAACATTTTAGCTATGTTTACAGATCTGCAATTACATACTTCTTGCACACTGACATCTGGGATAAAAGGTTGTTTATACACTTCTGCTGGGAACTCTACTGTTAAAACCATCTTGATACGCACAACAGATACGCAGTCTCCAAGCCAATCTCAGATCTAGTTCTTAGCGCACAACTGAGTCCGCACAAAAGTTAGCAATAGCCATGTTGCAAAAGAGAATCGATCTTCAGCTAAAATTTTCACTATAAACATTTAAAATGTCTTTACAAGGCTTTGCAATGGTCTTTGACCTTAAGAACGCGATCCTAAACACTATTTGAATTTTGGAAGCTAGAAAAATCACTGAAAAATTGAAGTTCAGCTTAATCAAAGATATTTCCGAATTTGTGCTGAACAGCTTCACCACAAACTTCTCTGAAGTAATACTTTGAAAGGTGAAAGCATTTTGTTTTGAAACTTTCATGCTTTGATTCCAAAATGAGTAATTTTTTTAGGTGACCCTAATCTTCCTGGTCAGTGAACTAAGAAAAAACAGTTCCTTGTACAGACTTATTTGTATGTCATAAGTCTTTTTATTTGCATGTCGCAAAAAGAAATATTAAAAGAAAGGTAAACAGTTTTTACATACACCTCTGACTCCCCAATAAGATTAGGTCCTGATGACTCTCCAGGGCAACAGCATATGTATTTCAAAACATAAGCATAGATTTGTGAAACAATAAAATATAATGTCAGAGTTTGGTCCCCAGATGAAAAATGGACAAGAAAGGAAAATGAAATTTCTGCTCACAAGTTAAAGATCTGCTTTAGGAAAGGGACCAGTGGCAAAAGTGAATATATTGTACGTTACCAAGGTGCGACATGCCATTTCTTACTGTACAAACATAAAAGAAAGGCACAGTGAGTGTCTTCTTAAAAAAACAAGTGTATGAAAAAAAGCATCTTTAAAGGTCATCAGCCTTTCATACGGCCTGTGGCCAAAAAAAAAAAGAACAACACTGAATGTTGTATGTCACCATAATGCGTAATTTAAAATTGCATTGTACTAAAATACAGATGAGAAAATATCCCTTAAGACAAAAAGCTCCGACAGCAAATGCCTGACATGCTTATATTATTTCCCTCTTATCTTAAATACTACTGGCAGAATTTTCCTCAGTATTAGGTTAATAAGCATGTAATCAGTGTGGGTCATCTGCTATTCTACATATAGTATGGATATTTTAGACAAGCAGTAGTTTAAAATTAAAAGCTGCGTGCTTTATATCTATTTTAAAGAAATATTTCAATACGCTTGAAATTAATGCTAAGGTTAATCAATACATTGCTTTGCAGAACTGGGGCATAAGGCCTGTAGGAATACTTGGGAATTTGCTGAAATGTAGAACTAATTTACAAAGACAGTGGAAAAATGTTCAGAACTAATGTGAACATCTGTAATAATAAAAATTTGTGGGAATTCATCAGCCTAGTGGAAGATATGCTCTTGGTAACTTTTCCAATTGTATTTTCAGAATATACTGCTACATGCAGTACTCCTCTTGGTTTTACAACAGCTAGTCTCACAAAATTCTCTGGATTGGAAGAATCCTGTTCCTTCTAAAAATATGGTAAGCTTTTTCAGAAAATGGGATTTTTTTGTTTCCCATAGGTAAATAACAACAAAAAAAGTATATTTACTAATGTACAAAGATAAGATCATATGTCTCGTGGAACTCGAGAAACAAAATACGGAACAGCAAACTAAATAAATAAAAAAAATTAATATGGGCCTGGGAGTTCTGGCTAGACTCCATTTCTCATACTGCAGTACTACTTCATTGTCAGAAGGGAGCCACTAAATGCAGATGGGAGATTAGGGGGAGAAACAGCCAAGGAGAAGAATGAGGTTCTGAGTCGCTCAGATTCATAAATCTGTCCAAGAGCTTGAGTTTATCTATTTCTGCATGTGGGAATACAGTTGCAGTTCTGTAGTTCTGACATTGTTTTCCCTTAAAACTGAATTCCTGTCTGATTCTGTTTTGAATGAAAAATTTGAAAATTGCCATGGAAAATATTAGTTCATTACAGTAGACTTTCAGTAATAATATTTGGTGTTCTGCAAACTGGAATACAGTGTCAGACTGTGTGTAGCTCAGGTACCTATAAAAAAATAAAAAAAAAATCAAACAACTGGGAGCCCCATTTTTTTTCCCCAGATGTTAGAAAGCAAACTCGTATGCAGGTATCAAACAGTTAAGATTAAATATTGGTACCAACAGAAATAATTCAATGTGGCATTTTATTTGTCTAGTTTGGATGAGACAGAGTACAGTATAGATGAGCATATAGTACAGATAGGATTTTAAAGGTACGTCTACGGTTTATCTTCCTGATGATAAAAATGAAGGTATTTCTAACAGTGAAAACAGTATTTGTTATTCTCTATCAGATAAACTTTATGACAGGGATTAAGTATTTGCTAGCACAATGTGTGGCGGGAAAACACAAGTGCGCGTGACCTGTGAAACTCACGCCAGTCACCAAGGAGGACTGCCGCGCCCCTATACGTACATCTGCCGGTTACCACTTCAGAGAGCTGAGATGTGCCGAGACAGAGGTGTGTGCAATATGGGAAATGTAGCGGCACACCAGCTCTAGGTTACGCCAAAGAAACTTCTGCCTTATTATCCGAGTATTTAAAAGCTAATGTTGAAAAACATCTCTCAGAAAGCCTGCGTGATATTCTCACTTCACATCTACGTGGTCCCCACGAGTGCAGTATCCCAGCCGTTCCGGTACGGAAATGATATATACACGAAACACCTCACTTCCCCAGACGTTTTGTCAGAGGACTTCTAAGCAGTTTCAGCAGGAGCTCTGTACCGACCCTCCCCTGCACGAGGGCTTCAGGGTGTCTTTTTCTGGGACTCCCTTCAGCTTCTTCCCCCCGTCCTGAGTTCCCCCTGCCACCCTGGCGGCTCTCCCTCCTCCCTTCCCTTGTCAAAAGCTTATGCTGATCAAACAGTGGCAGTAGAAGTTACTCCCTCTTCATGGAGAGTTATCCCTGGGTAAAATGATGACGAACAGGCCAGGTCAGGATTTCCACTCATTAATCCTATTACATTGCTCCACAGCCCAAATATGTTGGGTAAGAACAGCCTTGGATCCATCTAAAATACGAATGAAAGCCTGGCTTCAAGCAAAACCTTTAAGAACATAACTACTCAGCAAACCACTTAGGTATGCGGTTAATTTAAAGAACCCTTTTAAAAGTACTGAAGCCGATGAGACCAAATAATTGTACGTGAGAGAAGGTAATTGGGATTTATTATTGGAGTGACTGAAGGATATATGGTAATATAGTAGGTATTTTCATTGCCTTTATGCGTGGTCACTCCTTCATCATGTCTTTCTGTTCCTCATCTGTAACCAAAAATTTAGGGGCATAACTGGTAGCCAGAAAGCTCTGAGGAAAAATCTAAGCTGTAACACAGTACCTTTCCTTACCTGCTCATTTCCCCAGCTGTAAAATGCAAGCAGAAAACTTTTATTTGCCTTCCACTGCTGTCACTGCACTATGGACAGACAAATCTTTCTTACAACATTTAAAACAATTCTTCTTTGAGAAGAATTCCTCTCGTTTGAGAATTCTGTGGCATTACCCCACTTAGCAAGTTAACAGCAGTGACTACAACGCAGCCTTCTCCTGATGTCAGTCAAGGTGTACATGGCTATATACATATACACTTTCCAAATATTTCACTTGTAATCTGTTTTTTAAAAAGAAACATGTTGCAAAATGATTATTTCCTTAATAAATATACCTGAACTTTGAGAAAAGAGAGGAAAATCAGACACCGATGCCAAATTCTCTCTTTAGCAAGGCTGCAGCATTTTTTTTTTTAATTTTAAGCTCTTGTAGCTTATTCGAGGGCTTTTTTAATACCTCAAATTCTATTGCAACACATTATGTTCCTTACACAAGACAGAAGACAAAAAAAGACCACTATAACATGCAAATGAATTGTGACCATACACACATGCATAAATACAGGTATTTCAATATTTGTATAGCACAGCTATGATACAGAAAATTCTAGTTAAGGATGATACAAAATGCCTCACTCTGTGCTTCATGCTGTTGAAATGATCAAGGTAGAAACTCCACAATTCTTACCAGATGATAGGATTTTGAATCATTTACTCGTTAGAGTTATTCTGAGCCTGCTCTGGGATTTTTCCCCCTGATTTGCATTTCTCTCTCTATTTTGATGATCAAAATCACTTCTCTCTGGAGACCAGATAAAAAGCAATGCTTAAGTTGGCACCACTGGCCAAAAAAAAAAAAAAAAGAAAAAAAAAAAAAGAAAAAAAAAGAGCAAAAAACAGACTAAGAAAAGATAAAATTCAAATGGTAAAGACAGACTATATTTGACTCTTGTCCAGGCTGAAGTGCAGTTTCACCCTTCTTCGACTGTAGTGAGGATTCTGTTCTAGAAATTTGTCGTTCTATGCCAGCCCCCCCAACTTCTTGATGTTTATTCATAAATTCTAAAACCTGTGAGATAAGCAAGCCTTGATACACATAAAATTCTGAACTTGTGAAATATCAAAGCTAAAATTAAATGCACCTAAATATGGCCTAGATATCTTGCAACTTATTGCTTCGCTCATAAAAAAATAGGAATTTTAAATTTCTTAGGAAGATATTTGCTTAACATTTGTTGAGTTATTGTTTTACAGATGAATCTACAAAATACAAATCCAGGCCTACATATCAACTATCTAAAATTTGAATGTATTCAGTATTCAGGGACTCTTGTCTTCCCCCTGAAATTTCTAAATAATTTACAATCCAAGGTGTTGATTTTGCCCAAAGATCATGAATGGTAAGATCTGCAAAACAAAATTCTATCCTAATCTCAAATAAAAAATAAATTAAAAGAAGAAAAAAAAAAAAAAAGAAAGATGTGGGCTATAAATTCATTATCAGACAGCTGGACCTTTATTTTAATCAGTGAAATGTCCTGGAGTCTTTTTACAGCTGGAAGGTGAATCACGCCACTAGAATTCTACCTATAGTTGCTCAAACTATTCCATCTTCAACCATGTTTCAAAATTAAAATAAAACAAAATACTGGAATACATTATGTTGCTGATTTTCTATAACTTGATTATTTTCTTTTGACTATTTGCTCAGAACAAAGCTACAGGAAACAAGTATGTCATTCTTCCTACAAAATATCAGTAAGAAAATAATAATAATAATGATGATGATGATGATGATGAAGAAGAAGAAGAAGAAAAAACAGACCCTAAATGTCACTCCTTTTGACACACATACACATAATTAACAGTAGGAGGAGATTTATCACAGCCTGTCAGGCTTTCAGTGCTACATCAGCTGGAGGCTGGATACAGATCACTGTTTACTGGATGACAATAAGGTACTTTTCAGCCATTGTAATTTAGGTCTGAGCGTCAGACAGTGAACAGCCACACAGCTACGAAGGTTTGTTAAAAAAGCTATCATCAAGTGGGTTTTAATAATCCATGCACAGACCTTCCCACATACATAAAGACAGACAACATGGTTATCATCTTAACTCACTAAACTAATCATGCTCAGGTTTTTTAATGAGCGTTAAACTCTTATCCTGTTATTCAGATATGAGTTGTTTCCTAGCTCTTTATTCCATATTTTTTCTATTCCTCAAATTATTTTTTTTTCCTGACTCCTTCACAAACATATTAAAAAAATATACTATTTTTTAAGGTGAATTTCCCCCAGTTCCCTTGCACATACGCTCTCATCTGTGGTTTGTCAATTCTGGTAACATATACGCATTAAGAAACAAGCTCTGCAATGACTATTCCTTCTCAGTTTCCACCCTCTTCAAGAGTACACCTACAAAACAGAGAAGTACCATTACATGGTGCTTTTATACACAACTACAGCACAGAGATACTGAGGGCATGAATCATAAAAAGAGCTGCTGCAAAATGCAATAAGCCCAGATGCAGATTTTTTCTACCCGGTGTTATTTAGATGCCTAACAATAAGATCCACACAAGTGAGCTTATTAGTGGAAAGGTGCTGTAGCCTGTACGAAACACCAATGAGAAAAGTTGTATCCTAGATACCTTCTTTCTCAGAAATTATTTACTGAGGAAAACCAATTTTGAACCCTTTTTTTGTGTCAACAGCTTAAACCACCCTTATTCTGACAAAATGCAGAAGCAGATGATGTTCCCTCCTGAATGCCCAGTGGATGCATGAGATGATACAGATTATTTTAAGTCACTCTTCTGTTATATGGTGGTTGAATGCTTATTTCCTACCTCTTAAGTGAATGCTCAGACCATCACTCTCTTGAAAAAGGAGGAAGCTGATCTGTTTTATAAAGGATCATTAAATATTCATCAGGCCAAAAACAGGGAGAAGGGAGAAAGACAAAGAAAGGCTTTCTGGCCTCTGGTGGTTAAAACATGAGGAGGGGGTATTCAAAAAAGGAAAGGATTAAAGCTGCATCTGCAGCATCCTGTGAGTTTTCTACCTACCTCACTGCAAAATGAAAAACATGTAACCTCTCCTCCAGCCACATTTTGCATGGGATGCAACTCCGAACTCTGAAAATGTCACTGACTGGCTTCCGAAAAAGAATTAAGTCTATCTGCTTTATGATTTCTGACAGTGCTTAGGCATTAATTGGCATCTAGCTGCTCAGCAGTGGAAAGTTCGGATGGTTCTGTGCGCAAGCAGATTGGGGACAGGCTTAGGTGACATTTTAGGCAACCATGGAACAATTTTATAGAACTTTACTTTTTTCCAGATTCAGGCAGGTACTAAGATACTTCATTTGGAATCAGACGAATAAATCCACGTGGACATCTAACCCTGCACGTCATACCCCAAATCACCTACTGTAGTAGTGCTGAATTTAATCTGTGTCTGATCTGATTGGGCTCCAGAGACATTGCTCCAACCACCTGGCCAAATTTCCAGAACATTTTGGTTCACATTTATAATGTATGCCAGCAAAATTTAGGTGTCTCTACGCTAGGGATGCTCAGCATTGCTTGAGGAACTTGGTGGTACAGCTCAAGCTATTAAAAGCTATTTGGGAGTCTAAGGACTGACTAGGGTTTTCAAAACCATTTACATGCCTTGCACTTAGTGATACCAAGAAAAAAATCCCCGCAAGATGCTTATGAAACTCTTTCAGTGCCACATTACCTTTACAAACCTGGCCTGAGAATGTGCTGATGAAAAATATTTACTAATGTGATCTTACTAACAAGTCTAAACCCTCTACTGTTGGTAAGAGCAGTACCGAAATGACGCACACTGTGTCCACAAGTAAGTCAACACTCACATCATAAAACGCATTTGCAACGTGGGCAGGGAGGCTCATGTGGGCTTTAATGTAGGCAGTCTGGGTAGCAGCAGCACTGGAAACGAACCATTAGGACATCCCTGCAAGGTAGCTGGTGAGTTAGTATCCCAAAGTCCCTTGTACTACACTGCCATAAAACCTACCCTGTCATCACTGTTACTGTCCCCTTGTGCTACCCAAAGCAAATTGATAAAGGTGGCTAAAATATAAAGCATCCAGATCGCAGCATAGGTATTACTGAACTGCCACAACTTCAGCTCTACAGTAAATCAGTAAGATGTGCTGGTGCAGTTCTTATCCCGTATCTTTCCTTTAAATCAGCAGTTCAGAGATCTCTTATTGCTGTGCAGTGGCTCAAAGAAAAGATTCCGTCTTTACAACTTGCCAGTTCGATTATCAGCTTCATATGGATTTTGGAATTTAAGGAGCTGATGCCTTGCTGCCATCTTTTGATTCAGGCAGGCAGTCTAACATCGTGGCACCTTTCAGGTCATTTATGGAAGATTTTCTTCAGAAGGAAACGCTACAATTTGATTTTGTTTATTTGTTACAAAGAAAAGCTGATGTAGGAACTGATTATCCCTTATTTTATGTTGGAGCAATTCCTAGTGCACCAGTGTTTGAATCTGGGTTGTGGCAAATAAAAGCAGCAATTTACATATGTTCAGCCACTGCCTCGCCTCCACAAATGTTAACAGTTCCCCTCCTTATTCTCCCACCAGTATTGCAAATAAAACTATCACAGTTCTTTAATATATCATAGTAAAGCTATTTTTTCTACTCAACCAGGTGAAGATTTTTTTTTCCCCTGCTGTATTAACAACTGGATGACCTTTTGAAGGCACACAGGATCATCTGCTGTTTGAACAGTGAGGTGCTATGTCTCACTGGATTATGCTCAGTGATTAATATTGGTTTAGGACTTAAAATCTGTGAACAGAGGATTCATTCAGAGTCACCTGCAAGAGCCATGAAAGAATCCCAGGACTATCAAACATCTGCTGAAAACTGTCTGACAGGGTTTGGTTTGTGTTCAGGCATGAGGTGATATGGTGGAGTGAAAGCAGCAAGAAAAAGTGGATGAATTTGGAGCTACTGAACCAGAGAAGTAGCAAGTGGGGCTGATAATTTGAGCATCTGTGTCTGTATCATCTCTTGCAAGACCATAAATTGCAGGCTTGAGCACTTGAACCTGCCCTTCAGGCATCTTTCTCATCTGAATTCTCTCAAGAGTGTTGAAAATATTGATTACTGTTGCCCTCTCGCTAAAAGGACAGCAGAAATAAAGGGGGCTTAGAGGCAAGCAGTGAAAGTGATTGAGACATGAAAAGTTTTCCACATAGAACTTTACAGATTTCATCTGTTTAATTTAGAAATGAGACAAATAGGGCATGGTAGAGATGTATACAGTAGTTAGGACTATACCAAAGCTAAATTATCTATTCCTATTAATCTGTTATCTTCCAGACTGAAAGCCAAAAAATGTTAAAAATGGGAAAAGGAAAGGCTTTGTAGAATGACATGATCAATTTAGAGAATGTACAGTCACTAGACCTAACAAAATGGGGATTAGAGAAGTATTTGACATGCTTGTGAACTCTAGCAACAACCCTTTTTAACAGAGTTAAAAAATAAATAAGTAAGGTGTGCTTGGATAAAACCTACCCCCAAATAGACTGTGACATGATAATCTACTTAAATGTGTGTTTAACTTTCTCCTAGTCTCTACTTCTGGCCGTTTACAGAGACAGGAGGATAGATAGGCTTCTAAGGTGATGTTCCTACAATATGGGAAACCTAGCTACGTAATTATGTTTCAAATAAGTTAGGATACTCCTTTAGATCAGAACAAACGGTAAAATTTATGCTTGCTCTACTAACAGCAATAAACACAGATGGAAGACGAAGGATATGATTGAGGGGATGCTCTCCAGCTGTAGATACCCTGACCTGGTTATTACTGGATTGACTGTTGGGATTCATATTATCCTTTACCAGTTAGAATTAACCCCAAAACATCACGCTAGCCTCTGTGGGATGACTAGCAGTCAATCAATTATTTCCAGTGAAAATCACCAGTTACGAACAATTGCGCATCAAGATGCAAATGGTTAGCTGGAATTACACCTCTGAGGGCATCTGCAACGTTCTCCGTCAATGGCTGGTGCAGACTGATGTGTCAGGTAGTCCTTGCTGGAGGACCCTTACCTGCTTCATGCTGTTTCTCTCCTCCCTCAAGACTGCTCCATAGTCTCACTCATACCTTGAATGTCATTTATTCATGAATTAATATCCTTTAAGCTTCTTATGAAAATAAAAGGATGGTTCTGAGGTCTGTTAACAGAAACCATAGCAGTGTCTTTAGGAGTGCCAGTCTGAATCAAGTCCAAGGCAGTACTAAAAGTGTTACATTTCTCTCCAGTAGCTCCTGAAATGAAATCTGTACAGTTTGTAAAGCTTTTCCTCTTCCTCTGCTGTCATTCTTTACCTTCACACCTGGCTGAAATCAGCACCCATCTCTATTTCCAGTCTTCTCCTCTCTAACCCTCAATGATTTCACTTTTGCTGCTGGCTTCTGCACAAAAGGTCCCCAGACATAACTGGTAAGTAAGGATGTCTGGACAGTGGAATATTGCTTTACTGGGATATTTCAGACAGTTTTGGCCTTTCACTTCATCCTGCTTCACTCCAGAAAAAAATTACTTGCCCACTGCAGACAACAATATTGGCACGGCTGTTTTTAGCAGAGAGGATAGTTTGTTTCATTTCCATTGATCTTCTTCCTAGGTAGTTACGACCTGTTCAGCTTGCAGGCTGACTAGCTCGTCTGGGAAGCATGGCAACCTGCCTTGTCATCAACTGTGCGGCAGCGAAATCCGGGAACAGACAAACCCGCCAGGTTCCCAGCTCCAGAGAAGACTGCCTGGCCTACGGGTTCCCAGCCAGCCGGTGCTTGGCTTGTCAGGTTGATGTAAAGAATGCTTCTCTACTAATTTGGGAACCACCTGTTTAATTCGCCAGTCACCAGCTAACCTGGGGGATGACTCACCAGGCAGCCATCTGGTTTTTCATAAAAAGTTTTGACAGAATTACATGTTTGTATCTTTCAGTTCTACAGAAACTTAGCAAAAATGGCTCTTGTGGAAAGGTTTCAACCAGCCCCGTCGGGACCCTTGCTGATCAAAAGCTGGAGGGACATCAGGCGCGTGGTCCCGTAAGATCTTTAATGGTTCCTCAGTTAGGAAAAACCTACAGTGTATGGGATAGACATTGGGCTGGATTGCCCATCTATGCTGTTCCTTACTACAAATAAGGAGAAATGTTAAGTATCTCGGATTCATTAAATCCAAGGTCGACAGACAGATACACTTACTAATTGGCTGACACGCCATTTAAAGATACTCTAGTATGTGCTGTTCCTCACTCTGCAGATATTTTTAGACCTCTGTTTTATGTAGATTTTTTTCTCCTAAGGTATTATTTTTATCTGCAGTGTCTTTGCTGTAGACTTTAAGCCTTATGGGATTCTTTAAACAGAGAATAATTTGTCCTTAACAGAATATTTGTGATCAGTGATTTTTTTCTCTTGGCTCTTGTTAAGCCAGATTCTCACGAACACTTTTCTTATCACTCCAGGCCTTCCTAGGATTACATCTAATTTGCCACATGGAGTTATTTCTGCACACAGAATTAAAGCCCTTAATCATATTTGGTTTAGTGACTCCCATTTGCTTAGCAATCTTGAGACTATTTTGCCTTCTGTTTTGTCCTCCTCTAGGGTTGATGATGACTAGATTGATTCACACAATCCATCAGTGACTGATTTCTTAGACCAGTTATCTTAGTACAAAATATCACTCATGTCTGCTTTTATTATTTTGGTTTACTGCAGAGTTATACACAAAAAATGAGGGAGAAGAGGAGAAGAATACTAGATATGCCACACTGTCCATGCAAAATATCCATAAAAATCCATTTTAATTTTGGACTGTTCTCATTACCTGCAGTGTCTTTATGAGAAGATGGCTAGGACGTGATTACTTGTCATAAATGAGAGCTGCCTTGTGCCAGTGAAACCTTGCACTTGTTTCTTCTGTGAAAAATTACAAATAGAACTGAGCCTATAAGAAAAAAATAGCTCAGTGGCTGGAAAGCAACTTTAAAGAAAAATGATGTTCATAGCCATGCAGGCAGTAGTCTGAAAAGCAGCTTTTATAAAACATATTTAATGTTTACAGTCACTCAGTGGCTGAGAACAGTAATACTTTTAAAATATCTTTAATGTTTAAAACCACTTGGTGGCCAAAAGAACAGCTCTTGCTGAAAAGATATTTAATGTTCAGAGCCATTTTGCGGCAAGGAAAAAGCAACTTCTTGTTAATTTTTAACATTTACAGCTGATCAGTGGCTACTAAAACAACTATCAATACAACATTTTTTGTTTAGAGATGCTATGTGCCTGTATAAAAACAATTCCTACATCTCTCAATACTACACTAAAACATGCCAATACCTTTCCCTCAGCAATAATATCGTTGACAAAAAAATAACACGTAATTCTAACAACTCTAATGCAACGTATCTTGAATCTAAAGAAGATCATGCAAACCACAAGACAGTACCAATAATTACAAAGCTTCTCCTTATATACTAAAAGAATTAATACTCAGCACAATTAAAATGACCAACATATACATTTAGAGCAAAACCAAACAGCTTAATTTTAATAATGAAAGTATTGGTTTGTTAGATTAACAGAGGGGTCTGCATCAAAAGACTTGGGTGTGATGACATATAAAATGTTATTTGATTTACGCTACTGAGCTGGAGTAAAGTCAGCGTGTGGACAGAGATATAATGGCTTTATCTGCTGTGACATGAGTTTTTAACTTTGCCCACTTCCAGTTAAACACAATAAAGTAGGCCTGGATATACATGAAGTAAGACTAAAATGCTTTGCATGAATTCGGGACTAACACTGACATTTTGGGACTGTGAAACCAGCTAGCAGAAAACATTTACCCAGCATCTCACCTTTTTAACAGCAAAAGCTTCTCAGACATTTTGCTGTGTGCATGTTTGTACGGTTCCGTCTGTCACGGCTTTCATTTTACATAGACTCCCCCAGCTAACAGTATTTGCCAAATTTCCTTGTTTTGCTGACAATTTCCAACAGCCAGGGTGTATGAAATGAAACTCACAGTGAGTATGACAATAGCCACAATCCTTTAACCAAGAAAGCCTTGATTCTCTGCATTGTTTTCTTCCTCCCTTTTGATCTAAAAGGGTTTTTTCTGTAAGGTTTTTCACAGTAGTTGAAGCTGCCTAGGTTGCCTAGTGATCTATCATAATGTCAAGAAACACTTTTGTTTCAAAAGCATTTACTGCCTACTTGTAATTTTCTCTAAACATCTCAGTGTTGGGTTTTTTTTATTTTTATTTTGTGTTTTTGTGCAATGCCCCTTATACATGGGGAAAAACTCTGACGAAAGGCTAAGCAGCCATATCCTGCCTTTCCTTTTGCTCCTTCCTTAAAACTCGCCTTTCGCTACAGTGGCTCTAAAGCTTAGTCTGATGATCAGTGCAGTAGCTGTTTCTTTTCACAACTAAAAAAAAATGAAAAAAACCAAGATCTGCCATTAACAACGCAGTTCTAAGTGAGAATCTGCTGAAACGTCAACTGTGATGGGTAGACTGCCATCTGACATAGCCCCAGGATGAAGAACTAAAAGGCAGTGATGGGACACGAGTTTTTCTGAAAAGCGGTCTGTATGACCTAGGGCACCAGGTCTGACCCAGGGGACGGACGAATTTGTACGCTCTGTAATAAAGTACCAAACTAGAGGACATGTGGATATGACCCTGAAAGGAGGGAGTCAGTCCAGTTTTGTGAAGGGAAGTCGCTCTTCACAAAACCTGTTAAAACTATTGCATGAATCAGTGAGTATATAGCTCTAGATTACTTGCATAGACAAACAATATCTACATTTCCAAAAAGCTTTCAGCAACGTTCCTAAGCAAAGGCTCTTAAAAAAAAAAAAAGACAGATTAAGAGAGAACAGCCTTTTCTAAGATAACATCCAAATAAAAATAGCAATCGAATGGAATAAATTGCCAGTCTTTATATGAGAGGTGGGTTGCCACTGGCATCTCACTTGGATCTGAACTCATAGGTTGCCAGTAAAACAGAATACATAAGCAGGTGACAGCTTGACAAAACGAAAGCTTGACTGCAAAGTGTTACAAGGGAATCTTAACATCACAAGTAACCGGGGATAGGGGATTTTACACTGAGAAATACAAAGTCAGAGGCATGCGAAAAAAAAACTTATCAGTACTTTCACAGAGGTGGGTTATAGCTCGGTTACCTATTAACTCTTGATCTTGGGATCACTGTGGAAAATCCTCCACAGCTTTCATCTCAATGATCAACAGCAGACATAAAAGGGAAAATGATTGATAGGAATTATTAGATAAGGAAAAGAGAACACAAAAGAGAATAAACAAGAATATTCAAGATATTTGTATCTTGAATACGACATCCAATTCCCATCATTGTCTCTAATGACTCGATAACACCAGAAAAAAGCGTGGAGACCAGGGTAGAGATGGAGGGGCTGCAGACAGGGGCTGACAGATTATATTGCCAGTTATCTCTCCATGAGCGTGTGTAATACCATTCAAAAATCTCTCTGGCCTCTACAGATTCCCAAAGTAGTATCTTCCGCAACAGCCTGGGTATGCTTTTGGAAGTCCTTAAAAATATATTGCCAGAAGCTAGGAATCTATATCAAGGGAAGGATCGCTCCATATTTGCTCCAATGCTTTATAGCCCTTCCTTCCCCAGCCTCTGCTCAGTGTAAGCTTCAGGCTAAACTCAGGCACACGGTACTAAGCTACGCGCAACCAGCGTGCAGGTTCCTGCCCATCAGTTCATCGGGTTAGTGTTCTACACCTTGTAATCCTTTCTCATGAAACGACATAGATGGATATATTAAACATATGTTCCATTTGGGAACGTATACATATATATAAGCCTTTGTCAATATTTAAATATAAGCCAATGTTTAAATATAAGCCAATTAAGTATTCTCTTCAGAAGGAAAACTGCTGGAAAATTTACAGAGACTGTTTCTGGCTGTCAGTACCATGGGAAGTAAATCATAACACTCTTCAAGTAGCTGCCTTGCATCACCGAGGATACCCAGTAAAAATAACCTGATAGCAACTTCCTAGTACCATTGACCATTTTAGTGTTACGACATAGGGTTACAATTGAGGTAGTTTCAAATAGAATATTCAAGCCTAATCAGTAATACAGCTATTTAATGTGAACATATTCCATTACTCATTAATTAATAACCAAAAAGGCAGAATAATTGCCACAGTGATCCGGAGTTTGCAAAGCCCCCCTAAGCAATAACGAGTTAATCTAGGGGAAAGGTATGAAATGAAATTGCCTAGGAAAGAACATATGGAATCTATATGTTATGGAATTGATGGGTTTAGTACAGCCCTAGCTGGTCTGTGCATAAGCATAGAGGAATAATGGAAATAATACCTTAGAAAACAATTAGTAGACTGCGACAGTAGAAGTTATAAATTTGTCACATGTAATACATATGATCAATTAAAATCAGCATAGTCAGTGAAAGAAATGCAGATGCATTTCTGTGCACATTTTTATGTGTAAATATACAAAAATACATAAGATCTCTCCTTGAATGTGTGTTTAACGCTGGTATGTCCCTACTCTCAGTCATCTGGACTGATAGCTTTAATAAGGGGATAACCTTGGTTTAAACTCACCATACATTTGCATGCTTATGTGAGCTATATTGCAACAGAAGCTGGCACAGCTGCCAGAAGCAACAACACAGTTGATTAAACTACACTTAAGGACAACATATTTTGCTAATACTAACGTACAAATGGGGAAATTACAGCCCCCTTTTCAGTCCTCATACATAAATTTCCATTTCTCTTTTTTTCTACGTTTTGGAACTCTTATTAAACCAGGACAATATTTTCAAATAAAGATACTGATAAAACCAATCCAATATCAGAAAAACTATATTAGGAGTCCAGCCCTTAAGCTTTTATAAGTCTCTTATTAGGCATAGGATAACAGCATAGCAATCTCTGTTCTTAAAATATTAGTTCTGCGTTGTAATCTGACTCCGTCTGCTGAGTTTCTCTGCAGGGAATTTCACATCATTGTCCTTTCCAAAATAAATTCTTCACCGTAAAGTTTTCTGCACCCCATTTATTATGTGAGCAATACACTGTCAACTTTGGAGGTACCAATATCCTTCCACAACAATACAGAAACTATGCACACTTAGAAAGTATCAGAAATAATGGCAGTCATAGACGGGTACAGTAGCCTGCATGTTACACCAGTCGGTAACCATGGGGCTTTTCAAGAGAAGATCTTTTTTGTTTATATCTGTGATTGACTGTCCTCTCCATCATAGGAGAACAGATTACAGTGCATGTGTGGAAGGAGCGAGGCTAGCTGCCCATTCAAGCCTTTGGCATAAAACAGGTAGGCGTCCTAGTTTGTAGTGGGCTTAAATTAGAAATTTAGAACACAGTAAACATCCTGCTAACTTTTTTTTCTTAGTAAAAAGCATATGAAGGAATCTGGCTCCTGGTAAGGAACACACCACTAAGTAAAAATGGCAATCCTAAAATTATCTCCTCTTCAGAAAAAGCTAAAAGATATGCACTACCATAATCTTTTTTAAGGAGCGGTATTGATTAGAGGGTATTGATTAGAAACAAACCTCAGTGTACAGAAACTGTAGAAGAAACTTTAATATAACCTCAAAGTGAATGTGAAGGGAAAAAATAAATTTCCACCTAAAACATGCATGGAAAATAACACAACAAAGTTCTTAGAAAATCTACCATGAAAAACTTGGATATGAGATATACGTCTAAATCATATCTATGTGCAGAAAACCAGATATTGAGGATCCTACAAATTTCCATTTCTTTTTATACCTTTTCCAGTAAAAAATCACCAGGGTCCAGGATAAATCTGACAAGCAATTTTATTATAACTCTGTGACTGGAACTCTGAATCTGGGGGTGAATGCTACGGCATTTTTTCAGCCACCAAAGCTTCAGCGACAGGAATTAGTAGGAAGGCCAGAGATGTTACAAAACTGAGAAGAGTGCAGCTATGAAAATTTCTAAAATGTGTGTAAGGGGTCTGAAGGACACTTTTCTTCCCAAGACTTCCCAGCCCCACACAATCCTCTCTTACGGCTGCAGACTGTGGTACCTCAAGAATGGTTTATACAATTCCCTTTATTTCACTGTCCAAATGGAATATATACTGTGTGTTTACATTGAGTGTTTAGTCTAGACGATTTTATTAGCTATTTCTCTGCCCCTCTATTCCCCTTTGAACATGAACTCTGGCATCCGTATTTTGGTCCTTATTACCAATAACCTTAGGATAAACTACCGAACTGAGTAAAGCTTTGCATGTGACTGTCACGCAACAATAAAAGCCAGCAAGCCACTAGTCACAAAAGCTTGTCAGGCTCATAGAAACGACTGGTAAGGGGAAAGTCATGTTGCAGTGCATTTCCCACAATAGAAACAGTGTGCATCAGTGCAGTTCATAATAAATACCGTTGCAAAAATATAGTAAGTGAAGTTTAGGACATTTGGGAATTGAAAACTGGCAACTAGAAAACGAAAGTGTAAAAAAATAGATGAGAGGAAGAGTTTATCAGGGTTTTTGCCTAAGCCAAGACAACCATATGCTGCACCAGCTAAAAAATCAAAGTGATTTTCAATGTAAGCCTCAGGCAGTGGTAGGTCTAGGATCTCTATAGGTGCAACTAAATGCTATTGATGATAGGGAGCAGTAGTTTTAGATCCCCTGAGAAATCTGTGCTTGCATAAGGTAGCAAAAGCATGGATAAGAGAGAGCAAGAGGGTGGAGAGACCTACATCGGAGAAGGCACAATCTCCTGGCACATCACAGGCGACAGAAGGCATTTCTGGATATTTTTGCTGCAAGACAACCCAACAGCAAAAATTGTTACCTGCTTTAGTAACCACTAATTGGAGTTTAGGCCTCCATTTAAGGCACTATTTCCTTGCCTTGACTCTTCTGATCAATTTTCATCCATCCTTTATTTTTCTTATAGAGGAAAATAAAAACTGTTATGAATAAATCTTCTAGAGGTAGTGAATGTGACTGAACAAAGTGAAGATCAAGAGGATGCATTTTTGCCATAGCATCTACTGATCTTTTTCCAAAGGAGAATAAATTGAAAAGCATTTCTTTTAAAACGCTGTACGCATGACACAGCATTCTCAGTTGCATCTCATTTAGTCATGCAACTCCCAGTCAATGTGAAAGCCACAATGCATGGCACACCTTGAAGAGAGTTTCCCATGAAATAAGAACACCGTTAGCATTTTGTCTGCTACTGCACACACATATTTATGAAAATAAGAAAGGAAGATGGAGGGAGAGCAACAGAGTGAGAGAATGAATGCATGCACTGCATTCCACTGTGTTAAATAGCATTATTCATTATTATGTTGCTCATTTCTCCCTGATCAAGTCTTAAAAACAATTTAACAACTAACCATACATTCACTGGTGAGAAAATTTTATTCTGAACTTGCCACAGAAATAGATTTGAAAATATAACAAATGTTTTCCATCTACAAATAATACAACTGTAAGTAATATTACTAGGCATCTCTATAGGGGCAACAACAATAGTGCACCTATATAGTGAAACTATAGATGCACCTCGATGGGTGACTATAGTGACCTTGTCTCTACACATCTATGAGATTAACGTGATCATCTCTACATGTCTACTCAGATCACAATTTATCACATTCTACCTCTCTTTATCACAAAATTTAAAATACTACCTCATTAATTCCATATAGCAACTTGTGTAGATAGCTAGTTGCCTCCTGGGTTGTCTTTCAAAACATCGCCATCTGAGCTGCATAGCTGAAGGGGCCATAGGATCCCTCTGCACATTTCAGAGTCAGAAAACTTCTGAAACTGTTACCAACTACGGGGAGTATTAAATGACTAGTACTGGCTTCTGAATACCGGGAAAAGCCAGCTTAGGAGAGAAAATGGCAATAAGCTGAAACTAGCACTGGGAAGTTAAAGGCCTCCCGCCCCAGAATGAATTAATTTCTGGTGCCCACAGGGCAGCCCGAGGTGCCATCTGGCAGCAGGACACAAGCAGCGTGCTTGTCTTGCAAACACACCGCTCAGGACCACCGCAGAATCAGCCAGCAGGCAGAGACCGACGGGCCCGTTTAGTCTGTTCTCCTGCTCCAAAGCAGGATCAATGCTCTTTATGTCTTTCCTGGCAAATGTCTATCATGTTGTGAAAATTCTTCAAACAAAAACCTGTTTCAGTGCTTCAGTAACCTTACTACAGTCCATCTTTCTTTGTAGAGAAAAAGATTCTCTCCCTTGTACACTAGCTTTTTGAAAACTTACCATGTTTCCAATCAATCTTCTCTTTTTTGTTTTTGACTTAAGAATCCAATGCACTTAATATCTTCTTGGACTATAGATTTTTGAGACCTTGAGCCAGTCTTGCTGAGCCCCCCTGACTCCCGTTCTTGCGTTACGGAGAGCCAGGTGAGGGCAACCGCCACGTTCAGCACCCACAGTGTAGCAGGACTTGGATAAAGAATTGTCCCCTAATTCATAATTAGGGGATCATGCAAGTGCTGTAGGAGTTTAACAGCCACAAAGACACGAACAGTAAATGGCAAGATGCTGTTGTACCACCTAATTCCGTACAGCAAACAGGCAACGTAAACTACGAAGAGAGGGGAACACACTTCATCATGTGAAATAACAGGTTTGGGGGTACACAGAACACCCGGACCTTAGCATATCTTGAATATCTTTTCTTTTTCTTCTCCGGTCCAGAGAGACTTAAAGTCACGGCCACTCATTTTGCGGAGGAATGAGTTTCTAAATAAGCAAATAAAGCTAAAACAAAACTGTAATCTGTGTATTTCTAAGCAGAGAGCGAGACATTTCTAATAATAAGTTTTAGAAGTTATATTTTCATTTTAGCCTTCTCTTTCTTTCCTCAGCAGGAAATGCACGTTGAGACAATTAAGTAATATGCAATTAGTTATCAAGTATTTAAAGCTTCTTACTCACCCACGGGAGACATTTCTGGGACACTGGCAACATAAGGCCCATCCAGGAACTTTGGCTCATTATCATTAATATCCTGCACTTTGATGATGAACTCCGATTCAGGCTCTAGTGGTTTCTTGGTATCAACATCCACAGCCTGAGCCCGGAGTGTGTAGAAAGGTTTTTCTTCTCGATCTAGGCTCCTTATGGCATGAATGTCTCCTGTGGTCTCATCAATGGTAAAAACCGTGCCGGCACCATCTCCTGAAAGGGTGTATTTAACAGTGCCCACTCCCTTGTCCAAGTCAGAATGAAGCTTAAGAACAAAAAGGAAAAAAAAAAAAAAAGAGAAAAAGAACATTAATGGCTTTTTTCTAGGCTGGAAGGCAATTATTATTTTCACTTTTTTCTCTTATGTAATAAAAGGCATTAGAGGAACCAATTTTGCAAGTCCTTAACTGTCTCTAAGTACATGGAAAAAATGTGGCTAGCATGTCGTCTAATATTTTTACTTCCATCTAGCACACAATACAGAGAGCATTTCAAAATTCTGCCTGCTTTCTCTCACGGACACTGTTCACTACTAAAACTGCAATGAAACAGGGCTTCGGATTTGTTATAAACTGAAATTTAAGACCAAGGATGGAAAACGACCAATAACCACATCAAACAAACATGAGATGACATGAGAGAGTGTCAAAAGCTTTCACAGGCATTTGGCTTTCAGAGAAGCAGAAGGAACAATCTAATTTTCATTTCACACACAAGACCATGACAGAACGCTAAACTCAAACTCAAAGTCAAACCTGGTTTAAAAAAGACAATATACACCTCTTAATTACAGTAAATGCTAACCAGAACTAAAAATACTACCTTTTACACAAATACTGGATCGTTTGTTTCTGTCCTTTCTGAGATAGTCACACTGCAGACAGCGTGAAGCTAGGGAGTTCTCTTGCTCATTGCAAGAATCCAGAACTCAATCATTTCTGCTTTCACTCAATTATTTCTGCCTTAAATACCAATACACACATTTTCCGGGCTATTAGTATGTTCATAGAATCATAGAATCGTTTAGGTTGGAAGAGACCTTTAAGATCATCGAGTCCAACCGTTAACCTAGCACTGCCAAGTCCACCACTAAACCGTGTTCCTAAGCTCCGCAGCTACACGTCTTTTAAATACCCTCAGGGATGGTGACTCCACCACTTCCCTGGGCAGCCTGTTCCAGTGCTTGACAACCCTTTCAGTGAAGAAATATCCAATCTAAACCTCCCCTGGCGCAATTTGAGGCTGTTTCCTCTTGTTCTGTCGTCTGTTACGTGGGAGAAGAGACCAACCCCCATCTCTCTACAACCTCCTTTCAGGTAGTTGTAGAGAGCAATAAGGTCTCCCCTCAGCCTCCTTTTCTCCAGGCTAAACAACCCCAGTTCCCTCAGCCGCTCCTCATAGGACTTGTGCTCTAAATCTCTATTTCTAATTTGAAAAAATACTTGAATACAAGTTCTTGGACGTTTTTGTCTATTTGATCAGTGTCTATACTACTATAATGTGGACTTAAACACTATTTCAAATGCAGGAATTTTTGAAATCAAAATACAGTATGATGAACTTCTTTCTCAGATGCCTTTATCTGTTTCATGCTCATCCTTTAAATACATCTAAAAGTTTTGAATAGATACTCAAGGTTACATCACTGGTGCTGAAATAGCTTTTAAAATACTCACCTGCTTGTCCCATCTAATGAGGACTAAAGAGATCTACTATAATGGACACAGGCTGGAATGGAGTTTTCAAGAGTGAATTCCCTTAAGCAGCATAGTAAAGCGATTATGGATATAGGCTTTATTTACATGATGTACTGCCCAAGGTGAAACACAATAGAGGAAACATGGGATATGAAAGGAGATTATGTAGAAAATGAATTACTGAGAAACTAAATGGTTTTGGTAATGGGGCAAGAAGCTAAGCTACAGAGAAAGAGGTAACGGCAATTATTAACATTTATAGCTATTGCCTTGGAATTGAAAATAGGTCCTTGTGACTGTGGAAGAGGTCATGGTTTGTGGGACAGAGCGAACATGAACATAGTCTCTTCTTTGTCTACTTTTTCATCTCATCATTCCTGCTCAGTGAATATACTAGAATCTGAGCTTTCGTCTAGCTGCCCCCCACATGTGATTTTAAATTATCTCTCCAGTCCGAAGTAAAGCATTTTGCTTCTTGAGCACTGGTTCACTGTGGAAAGATTCAAAGGAAGTTAATTCTTTTCCTCCTGGGGTGTTAAACATTTCCTTGCTTGCAAAATGAAAAGATAATGCAGCCTGAGAGAATTAATGTCTATTTCTTCCTCATCATTTTAATTTAAGTGGCTCACAAGCTTCCTGCTGTTCCATTATACCTTGCTCAGTTAAAACTTAGTATTTTCCTTCCATTATCATACAGAGGCTTACAGACACAGATGGAGTAAAAAAAAAAAAATTGAAATTATGATAAGAAAGCTCAAAGAAAAAATGTTATAACTTTATAGAGGGAACCACATCATTTTCTTACTCGTGTCCCTGTATTAAATAAAATATGTCTGGGCTTTATTGTGAAGTCTACCTTGTTCCATACTCCTGGAAGTAAGAATATCACAGAGCAAAAGAATGTGGTTTTGAAGCAGGGATTTGTAAACAGGGAAGCGTGCCAAGAATATTGTCTCTACTCCCATCTCCTGTCATCAGATTTGGCACTGAAGCTGAGATGGTTGAGCAGCTTTCTGATTGCCAGCTGAAGGGTTTATGTTCAACTAGTAACAAATCAGGCTGCATTGCAAGTGTTACCCGAGCGCTTGGATTATACTAGAGAGAAATAATTACAGCTGCTTCCCCTAGTTGGGGAAAAGGTAAAAGGTATAACAAGAAAAAAGCAAAGCAAGGACTCCTAAGAGAAAGGAAGAGTGAAATACAGAGACAAGCACAAGCATAGCTTTTTTCAGGTGTATTGGAGCAAAACAGCTTTATAACTGGCAGCATTAGCAATTCTACATTATAGATGTGTTTACGGTGCTTCACAAATATCACTCAGCCAGTATATCCTAGGAACCATTCCATTGATTTAAGCAGAGTTGTATTGCTTTGCGTTAGCTGAGATTTGTCACATTGTATTTATTCATCAAATCATGCTAATCTGCCGATTTCGATATGGACTTCTTAGATGCCATTGCTAGACAATGGGCAAACGCAGGCTTACTTGTAAACCGCATTGAGCTATGCAATTTGTGGGGCAATTCAACATTACAACGTGTCTAATTACTGTAGGGGAATAGCTGATTGATTTAATTTAAAATGAACTAAATTCTCCAACAACAAAAGGTATGCAATACTGAGATTCAGATGCAAGGACAGAGGGAGAGAAACTAGCATTGGTTGGACTTGCACAATACTAGAAAACAATCCTGGCCTCCAATGCCTGAAATTTTCCAGAAAGCCGTTTAGGCTAAAGAGTAAGTGCTTGCTCGTGTGTCCCTGATTTATGTGTTATAAGTTGTATTGCACTGGAAGAAAAGACATTTATTTTTTGTGCTGAAAAACTTACAGAAGATTTGTGAGAGACTAGTTTTTCTGACACTGTATCCAGCAGTAGTTTTGGGTTTGCATCCCATTTCTCCTTGTTGCTTGTACTTATTTTCTAACTCTTGCTCTTCTGCTACTTGAGCAAAACTACAGGGTAAGAGAACAAGTGCTCAAATCTTACCCCCCCCCCCCCCCCCCCATGTGTTTACATTTCAGAATTACTTGAATTTACTGCAACAGGGTGGTACAAATGATTGTATTCACATGGATTTTTCTCACTGTTACGTTTTCTCTGTTAATCCTGAATATTAATAATGTCACAAAGGTTTGGAAATGTGAGGGATTCATTTCTACTTTTGCTCAAATCTGCGCTGTTATTCTCACTACCTAAGTAACAGAGAGTTTAGTGTCAGATCTTTGGGCAAATCTGCCCCAAGTGTAAAATTAATGATTTCTTGCAGCCAACTCTGTTAGCGCAGAAAATCATGAATATTCTTCTGTGATGGCAGATAAAGACTCATCATCCCATAATTCTTGCTAATGTGTGCAAACAATAACACATATGGCAAAGGAAATGACTGATAAAAAAATCAAGTAGGAATAACAAGATGGAGACTATTGTGGAATACATTGCGTAAATCTATGCAGAAACTATGACAGTGTTCTTGAATCATATCCAATGCCAGATGCCAGACTAAGTCAGTCTACAAGTCCATGTGATCTAGCAATCTGCTTCAGCCTACAACCAGCTGAAAGCTACTTTGCTTCAGAGAAGATGAAAAAGTTGCTAACAACTCTCTACAAACACACCTGGGAGAAATTATTTATTCAGTTCTTCAAGCAGTTATGTCCAATTCCTAACAAGCAGTATGATTATTTGTATTTTAGCAGTAAATTAAGACCTTACTGCTTCAACAACTCAGTGTTATTAACTCCGTGTCACTTCAAGAATTCATACACCTGCATAAATGGTTTGATATTACATATGAAACCACATGAAAGATCAAGAAATGCATTAGCTAACGTACTTCAGGAACTGTTGTATACTCCTAGTTAAATTCAACATGGCAGTAGCATGGATCAGAAGTATTTGTCCCTTGGTGCTGATTTGCTCCTCAATATCCTATGCAACTGATCCTCAGCTGTACATCTTCTCGTTTCTTAAACACTTCAATGGCTTTCATTAATGAACTTACAATGATTTGGAAAGTCAAATTTGTAAATTCACAGACATAGGTAAAGAAAACAGAAGCAAAAGAAGCTCAACAAATTGCAAGGTAGTCTAGCCTTAAAATGAAGTAATCGCTACACCCTCACAGAGCATGCAAGAACAAGGGCTATGACACTTGCTAGGATTGCTGTAATCTTAATTTCACAGACATTGAAAAGTTGTTTCATGAACTGACTGGCTCCCTTTCTTAATTTCCCATCCACATACAACAAAAAAAAAAAGGTAGAGAAAGAAAAGAGGAGGAAGTAAAAAAGTTTTAAATGTCAAGGAATGTTTAACATCCCAAAATTGATATATTCACCCTGTGATATACTCTGAGATTCTGAGTCTTATTCCATTGCCAATTTCACAGGCTGAAAAAAAAAAAAAAATCACTGTTCAATTTATTTATTGCTAGTAGATCAATTTAAATGCTATATTGCAGTGCATATCTGGACTCAAAAAATTGCTAAATGTTCCAAGATATTAACCTTTCCTCGCATACACAACGGTACAAGTTATCCACCCCATATCTGTATCTTTACATCATTTTTCATTATGCAACATATTTTAGAACCTTATTCCAATATTGATCTCCCTGTATCTACTTCCAAGTATCTCCATTTGCTCTGTAGCCACCAGCTCCTCCCCCTGTCCTTCCTTGGGTAAGATGCGCAATGAAAACACTTTGAGAAATCAAAATAGCCAGTCAGCTCCAGTATTACCTATGACTGCAGAGACGGAATGACATCCTAAACTGAGGAAAGTGAAAAAGGTAATTGTTGTATGGAAAACATAGATGCGAGCAGAGCTATTTTGGCAATCCTCTACTGCAAAAGTCTGAGTGTTGGAACAGGGATGTCCACTACAGGAGAGGAGGATGTAAATGAGCCTAGAGAAACCTTTGATACTAACCATCTAAGAAGACTTTCTATTTGGAACATTGCCCTTTTAAAAGATACTTATTCTACACATATTTTCTATTGGCTAGAGCTCTATGGTCTACACAGATTGCAGAGTTCCTTTTAAAAACTGATAATTAGACTCTAATGTACTGCTTTTATACAAACATTTTTTTCTTCCCTCTAAAAATACATAAAAGTTGAAAATTTTCCCAAGATAAAAGGGGGGTGGGTGGTGTCAGAGACTGTAATTGAGGAAATTGAGTAATAAAAACAACAATGCAGTTGCTGCTAATCAATTCCGATCAAATATTTTTTCTTTCCTCCCCTCTCCATCACACACACATACTCCCCCTCACCCCCCCATCCACATACCCCCCTCCACAGGACATGTAGGGACAAGGCAAAATCTGCTCACAACACCCTCTGCACATGTTTCTTGATCCTAAAAATTTGGATCACCTAGGGCATCTTCCGAATACTCAGTTAACACGCATTGATCAGGCAAGACTAAAGCTTGTGCTGGGAGGAGTTAGGACACTACTACAAAATGGGTCAGATGAACAATAACCGGCAAAACAGGCGTATGCAAAGAAGTAGCAACTAAAATCATAGAATCATTTAGGTTGGAAAAGACCTTTAAGATCATCAAGTCCTACCACAAAATGATGACGTGAAAGAAAGATGGACAAAAAAAGAAAGGAATTATGTTTTTTAGAGGTCATTTGGAAAAGATGGTTTTGTTTCATTTTAAGACTGAATATTATTTGCAATAGGAAGGGGTGTCTTTGTACTAACTTTGTACAGGGCTTTTACAAGGGAACCCCATCCATGATTAGGCTTTCTTAGTGCTATGAGAATTGTAAACAATAACTAAAAATGTCAATGAAAGGATGTGTATATATGCAAAAAATATATAAATATATATATTAAAAATATACCAAGGATAAAAAAATAATTATTTGAACTAGCAAGCTGTGCATGTCACACCACCATGACTAATTTTCTTAGGGATGTACTGCTATGGCTTCTTTTCCTATGTTTAGTGAAATATCTACTTCCAAGAATTGGCATTCTTCTGTCTAATTTTTATAAAAATGGTAATAGACAACATGGTTCTGCATTTTGAAGTATCTTTTGTACACTGTCCAAATTAGATTAGAATACTTTCTTATTCAAGAGGAATTAAATAAAAAGGTTTTCTACTCTTTTTCTAATGATTCCTGTTTGGCAAATAAAGCTGAGCTTTATTTAAATTAAAACACCGATTATCCAATTAAATAAAACATTATCTCCTTCTGTCACAGGGATTTAGTTTAAGCATACTAAGTCAGACCAGACGTTTCCAATCATTTGGTTTCCAGTTAGTAATATGATGGCAAATAAGTCATTAGCAAGGAATAAAAACAATACCTGACCTGGTCAGTTCAAATGAATCCTCATCGCTATCAACATCACTGACTTGAGGGGTCAGGGATTGTTACTTTTCTAATTCTGCTCTACAAGACTATTTTTCTTGCATTATGCAGAATTCAATAATAACACTTGCAAAAGCGTATTCCAAAATAAGTATTTTTTTCTTTCATGAAATGCGATTGCCCATAGACAGAAAAAAATGTTGCTAAATGAAAAAAAATTATGCACTAGTAAAATATTGAAAGAATAAAAATCTATCAATAATATCTCATTATAACTTGATTATACAAGTAATTATATATGTACGTTACAAGTTGCATATATTTCTGATGATGACTTTTACATCACCATTTCAGCTGGAGTTGATGCATATAGAAGCACTGTGTCCCGGTCCTCTCTCTTAAACTTTAATGTAAGAATCAATATCGGAAACAATTTTTTTATTAAATTATTCTTACTGAACTCATATAAGTCCACGTTACAATGTGCTCTGTGTATCTATGTTGACAGGTTTAAGTCCACTGTTATGTTGAATTCCATTTGAGGGAAATGTTCTGCAGAATGGTAACAGCTGATGGGACCATGAAGCTGCTGAGGTCTCTATGTATTACCACGGTAAAGTAACAACATGATCACAGGGTCCAACAACAAATTCCAGTATTGCCCATTAGACAACAACAAAAGATAAAATTTGAGGAAATTTATCAACTTCTGATTTCTTCTTTCTCCAATGCAATTTTATACATCCTGCTGAAGAAATATCACTACAATGAAGTGTGCAGCTGCTGATGACAGCTCAGTGGAAAATGATTTCACCATTCATTAAATTTTTATAATTTCAGAATTTTTCAAAGTATTTACCAGGAACAGAGCAGGGGATTTAAACTGAAACCCTTGCAGTCCAAAGACCTTAACGCATCAGATGGGAAAGGTGAGGTTGTGCCATGTATCCTCATGCACAGATGTGGCCTTTTCCTTTCTTTTCACCACTGTACGCTTGAAATCTATGATAAACTACCTTCTGGTTCAAAGGAGTCTGCACAAGACATTGCCTGTCACACATGAATGTGTTTCAGTTGGCACCAGTGGAGCTGGTTTGATTTACGCCTGTGAAAGCCCTGGCAGTCCCTCCGTACCAGTGCCTGGCTGGAGTCCCGGTGGCTGAGGGGGGGCATAATGCTCGTGCCTGAAACTGAGAAATGAGGGAAGGGAATTCGCCACAAACAGAGGTCTGGGGAAAAATCATCACAGCTTTCAGCAGCAGGTACTTGTACGCCTTTTCACGGCAATACCTATTTTTTTAATTCTGAAAACTAAATGAATATAAGACAACATCGCAATGAAATTCTACATTCTTGCTATTTAATTGTGCAAGACCTGCAAAACACCCAACGGCATTGCTGTAACTAATGAACGTGGTAGAAGGGTGGTGCTCTTTTTAGGTAGTATATAAGATTGCAGAATTTCCTTTTTGAAACAGGAATCACTGTAAGAATATCAAAAAGACCTCCATCTCTCTGGATGCCACATACTGACAGTAATACATTATTTTGCATCATGGTCCCTGCTGTATCCCTTCTACAACATATATAAAAGATCAATGCATGAAAATATGAATTATGCTGTATGAATCAATATAATAAAAACAGATACTAGAGACTTAGGAAGCCTTTACATGAAACGTGCTATATTTATAATAAAATTTGTAAGACACCTAGTAGAGGAGAGTTCATAATTTCTAATGACTGCCTAATTGTATTTATGAACATAGTCTCTCTGAAGATCACCAGATAACCACTGTTCAAAAAGTTGAGAACAAGCAGGAACTTTGTATTGCAAAGTGTCACTGAAATTAAGCAAGGTTGGCAAGGTTAGATATTTTCAGTCTAAAATGAGGTGTTTATGCTTGTGAAGTGAAGTGACAAAATCTATTTGCTTTCAAGGGTGTGTGAATGTGATCCGTTTTTGGTAGAACTATACTCTATAGATGTCTTAAGCTACAAAGTATAAAATAATGGTTTATTTTCCTTATTCCTTATGTTAGCTAATTGGGCTTTAAATGGAAAATACCACTAGCGTCAGAGGACACATGCTTGAATACCAAATCCAATATGATCAATATATGAGATTCCTCATCTCATCTAATAATGGGTCATGACATTATGGACATCTTTTTTCCTTGAGATTTAATTTCCCATGGAAGCCATAGCTACAGTTGCTTAGTTGCACGACCCTTTTTTTCTCTCACAGGAATTGCCCTACTGATGCCAGTAGGAATACCTTTGTGTAGGCTGTAGGATTAGCTATGAATATGTCATAAGGAAGACAGTGTACCATATGGCATTCTGCTTCTGAAGTGACAGGCAAAAAGACAGCTGTCTGCTGATGGCCACCATGGCAAATAGAGACTATGGAATGACATCCACTGCTGGAAGAGATCATGGCTCTGAGCAGCTTCCCACTCCTTCCCTTGGTGGCATTCACTTCTCCACCCCAAATGTCTGGAGCTAATTGAATTCTCTTGAACTTCTTCATATCATATTGTCCCACCTAGTTATAGCAGTTGAACAGCTGGCTTTTGTAAGCCTGGCTCTTCTGAAACTAATTACGGAAAACTCAAACTTCCTGCTGGAGTTGCTTTTCTGAGGAGCAACCGTATGAGGGACAGCAGCTGTGGAGCAGCACACATTTCCACATCACAACCGCAACTAGGAGAAGAAATATATCTCCAACTATGTAGTCATAAATATCTAAAGGCATAGTAGTCATGAAGCCAGTTATTTCCTGCTGTTAATCAGTCCCTAACAGAGAAAACTGTGGTTAGGGGTTAGCTGACCTCCATAGTTGTCAAAATGGTGCACCTGACCACACACAAAGTGGATCCCAAGCCTGACTCTGGCTCCCTGACTCAGCTCTGCAAAATATCCAGAGATAGCTTCTCCAGAAAGTCAAAGGCTCAGTATTGTTCCTAGAAGCATACCCTCTGTAAGACTCCCTAAACTAGGTTTACCCTACTTTAAGAAGCCACAATTCTCTGACATGCAGCGACATGAAAGGACACAGATCACCATACAGACTCCTGTTGCATTACCCAGTGCCGAAATATTTTCTGTGTATATCCCAAAGATTATAATAATAATAATTTTTTAAAAATCACTGATAAACACACAACTTTTAAGTACTTTTAACGGGAGCTCTGTCATTAATCAAAAAGAAGAGATTCCTGTAGTTAGAACATGAAAAGAAAGACTAGAGCTGTAGGGTCTCCTCCTTTTTGAGTAGACACATTGTTGGAAACATATCCAGCTGAAAGAGTATCTGTTTAAGTCCACTGCATTTGGAGAGGTCAAAGATTCTAAACCGATTATAAAAGCTTATGCTTAATTTGACATTGATTGGAACTTTAAGTAGCAAATAAATCTTCTGCTGTTTCATTTTTTATTTATATCAGTATGCTCTTCAATTCCAGTCTGATCTTGGGGGTTTTAGAGCAAAGGCCTATTAAATTCTGTTGGTGCTGATTAAACTTTCTTCTTTTTGATCTTTCCCTTAGTACATTTTTTTTTGTTATTTCAAATATTTTTCTTCACTGACTGCATTGCAAATGAATATAAAAAATCTCTTCCTCAGGTATTTAAATTTAATGTTATGTTAAATGCAAAAAAATTGTTCTGTAAATCACACTTGCTGTAAAGCACTGTCAGTTAAGGTGTCTCTTTTTGTTTGATAATGACACACTAGAACAGTTAGGGAATGACAGAGTAGAAAGATTCTGCCTCAACCTGTCTATCACTGTGACAAGGCATACTATCATAAACTATTTGACCACTTCTCTTTTCTAAATAGGAAAAAAAATCTTAGTTTTTGTCACAGAGGTGAAAAATATTAATTTTAACACATCTATTAGAGGGATAATTTTCAGGCATTTACAGGCACAGAATTTTATGAGCGAAACAGAGTACCTTCTGAATTTTTAATCTCCTTATCTTAAGTTGGCCCAAAAACCCCAGGCAAACAAGCACACTACAACACAAAAAAATATAAAATAATCTAGCAGTCATGAATCAATAATGCTTAATGTGTATGAGATATAGGAATGGAAGGTACAGCAGAGAAGCTGAAAGACTTCTGTGCCCAGATGTCTCAATTCCAAGAAAGCGCAATCATGTGAATCATGTTCCAGTTGCAAGATTTCCTCAAAACAATATTTTTAAAGGCTGTATTAATGAAATTGCCTTTTCACAGAGCAACTGTTGATTTTCCTCAGGTTTCAGAAAAAGCCTAAGAAAGGGTTGTGTTATACTTACTTCTTTCATTTTGCTGAAACATTCAAAATGGCTTCAGGTTAAATATTCTTTGGGCATGAAACTGTAATTTGCTGTACATTTGCTACAGTGTTGAGACAAACTTCCTGCAACACTGATTGCAGTCTAGGTATAATTCGAACAATAATGCAATAAACAGCAGCCCCTCCACTTTTTAAAACTACTCGCTGAAGCTGGTTTCTGGTCTGATCAACTTATATTCTTTGTCTCAAGGATCAACGAGAAATTGGTAAAACACAAGCAGTGATTACTTAACAGCGGAGTGGCAACTTACAAAATTTTGTGGCCTCAATGTAAGTAGGTTCAACAAATTAGAAAGAGAATGAGATTAATGAAGAGCTACTACAGAAAGAGGAGCAGATACATGTTTTGGAGGTGGCTGAGTTAATGTGATCACTCCGGAGGAAGAGGAATGAAAGTGCTTAAGGAGTGTACGCCTTGCAGGTCTGCTTGCGCGTCACCTCCTGCATCATCATGCCTGTACTGCAATATGGCACCATTTCATATTCAGAATGACAACCAAAATCAGTGGTGGAAGCCAGGGCACACTGCCAGAGAACACCTACTTGAGAAAAACATTGTATTACTTTCAAGCTCCCGTACAAACAGAAAAACTTTTTCGATAAAGGTGGCAGGAATATGAACATTTCCAATTTCAGAGTTTTAGAAATAATAACGAAGGGGTCATATCTACAATTTTTTACTCTATCAAATATAATTAAGGTCTTCAGGAATAGTACCAGTCATTTCAATAGAATGTATATGAGGTGGTATTCATGATATTAAAACTTAGTAAATTAGAGAATATAATAAATAAAAAGTAAATTGGTACAATACAGATAAGTGACACAGAAAATTTTTTTGGCAGTTTTGCAATAATAAGAAAATTTCTCTTTTGTGGGGTCTTGACTGGCATGACTGGCTGGATGGATGAGGGGAGAGCAGTGGATGTTGTCTACCTTGACTTCAGCAAGGCTTTTGACACCGTCTCCCATAACATGCTCATAGGTAAGCTCAGGCAGTGTGGGTTAGACGAGTGGACGGTGAGGTGGATTGAGAACGGGCTGAATGGCAGAGCTCAGAGAGTGGTGATCAGCAGCACAGGGTCTAGTTGGAGGCCTGTAGCGAGTGGTGTTTCAGTGGTGCCCAGCGACAGGACAAGGGGCAACGGGCACAAACTGGAACCCGGGAAGTTCCGCCTGAACATGCGGAAAAACTTCTTCACTGTGAGGGTGACAGAGCCCTGGCACAGGCTGCCCAGGAGTGGAGTTTCTTTCTCTGGAGATATTCAAAACCCGCCTGGACGCAGTCCTGTGCAGCCTGCGCTGGGTGACCCTGCTCTGGAAGGGGGGTTGGACTAGATGGTCTCCAGAGGTCCCTTCCAACCCCTACCGTTCTGTGATTCTGTGATTCTTTTAATTAATCGACCTTTGGATGGGAGAAAAGTAGGTTCTTAAGACACAGGTAAAGTGTCAGATAGAATTCGCTCTTTAGGCTTGGATTATTTAAAATGAGCAGCGTTTATATGACACTATGCGGAACTGAATCAAATCACAGAAATCCTGTATGTGTTGTAAGTTATGGATACATTCGTATTTCAGGTATCATTAAGCTGCACTGTGTAAGAATACTGGTATGCCTTCTTTTTAATAAAAACATCATACCCATGTACTAACAAGCAAAAGAAAAATGTCTTCCACAGCTCAAGCCTAAATTATTTCTGCTCAAATGGAGCAATTTAATTCAAAAACTGAACAGTGATTGTCTCTGCTGGATTGTCCCAATGTAATTTTTTACAAAATGTGTTGAGTTTACATGAAGTTATATTCTAGCTATAGCATTTACTTTCAAGATTTACTCATGTTTTTAATGGATAAACAAAAAAAAAAATTCTTAAGAATCAGTGGGGAGTACAGTATAATGGATAAAGAAATTAAAGAGCTTTATAATTTGGAACAGAAATGATTGTATGGCTGCGGTAACATCTCTCTTTTCTATAGCTGTGGCTGTACTTATGTTTTATACTGACGAGATGAAAGAACAGCCACCTCTGCTGCCGCTGTTGGAGATGGAGAAGGAAGCGAGGAGCACATTTTACCCCAGAGACAGAGGGCGGCAAGGTTATTGCTACAGAGACCTTGGGAGAGGGAAGAAGCAGGAAGAGATGCAGAAGAGCTGCATCTGGGTGAGTTTGCAGTCTATCCCTTTTCTGATAGAGCTGCTCAATGAAATAACAGAGGTGTTAATTTGTTCCTAATCCTTCTGCGTATGGTTCTTCCAGAAGTCCTAGGGAAAATAATTTACAAGGGCAAAATCTCTTCAGGCTCCAGGGAAGGCTAATTGTGCCCATAAAGCTTAAATCTTGGCCTCGAGAAAGTCAATGGAAAGCTCCCATTGTCTCCAATTTTATTCAATAATAATTAGGGCCTTGCAAGTTCTAGCAGAGTACTCTCCTGCAGAGTGAGAGTAAACGTTTTCTTTTGTTTCAATTTGCACACTTTTTTTGCACACTGAATTTTCTTTCCACTTTTAAGTTTTAACAAACTGAAGGTCTCCAAATGGAAACAACAAAAGTCTTGTCTTTTCTTGTTTGGAAATCATTCACCGTGTCTCTCTCTCTCTCTCTCTCTCTCTGATTTTCCAGAACCTCAAATAATACTCTTTCATCACTTCAAGATTCAAGAGATGGGATAAACTTGATCAAATAATGCTTTTTGCAATTTTAACAATAAACCTTCAGTTAGACAGACATTACTGTGAAATCCTTCCACTGGTGCAAGAGTTACTTGTTATGTGACAGGGGTTTTATCTGTTTATTAATCTTCACAGAAGTAAGGCTTCTTTCACTGACAAATGTTGCAGCTATTGATAGCTAAATTCACCTGGATTTGCAGTAGCTGCTAATTATCATCAAGGAAGTCATATTCACAAAGGGAAGCATTTTTTAGCAATTTTCCTAAAAAACATTCCTTTGGTGTGATAGATGATTTGCACATGCCCTTTTCGAACATAAGAACAGACTTAGCTATTAAATAATAATAAATTCATTGGCTGGAAACCTTCTAAGCATCAAACTTCATCTATTTCCTTTGCTGTCTGCCTTTAAGTTTTCATGGATTTGCAACACAGTTCTCAAGTTCATCATCTTACGACACTTGCTCCACATATAGAAACCAGGATTGAGAAACATGTTTGTGCCTCTCTAAAAAGACTATGTAAACATGCCTTACGATAAAGAACAAATTTCTACTTTGTTCTGATAAATATTTTACTCACTGAATAACAAAGAATCTCTACTGTGAATAAGACACTTTAAGAAAACATACAATCTAGTGACAGATGAATTTTAACTATACCTGAAAGACATATGTATAGAAACTACGTATTTGTTAATCAGATCACAGAACACTGGTACCTATTTAGAATTAGATCAGTTAATCCTAAACTAATTAGCATCTGTTTGTTAATGAAACTCTTACTCTAGCAATATTTGCACCATAAATTGAACCGAATTTAACAATAAAGGATAATGTAGTCTAATTTATGTAGGCCAATAAGTCAATTACTGCAAGAATCCAATTCATTCAGGAAGGTAATATACAAACAGAGTGCTTTTGCTTAAACCAAATCAAAGAATGAACAAGTAATTACACTTATTGACTAACGAATTTGTCAAAAACGACTAAGCCAGAAAACAGTAGATATTTCTGTTGCTCATCTTTTTGGAAGGGAAAATACTCTAGATACACAAATTACTGAATCTGTGGAAAGCTAGTGTTTCTAATTCTATTAACAAATTGATTATTAAAATATTTCTTTTCAATGCAAAGTTATTTGTCAGAAAATCTAATTTCTTACAAGGCTATCTGCTGGCAATTTATCTTCTGCAGAACTGTATAGATTCGATGCAGTGAAAACTGCCTTACAAAAGTATTCTCTTGTAAGTATTGCTTACAGTAATCGAAGAGTATTGCTCTCTAGCATTGAGGCAAACTATATTTTCCTATCTCATTCAGAAGGCAAGATCTACCTCCTGGACAATGACCATAGTGTGTGACTATACGAACATAGCAGGTGCAGCCTCTGAAAACAGAGCGTGCAAGTCACCCATGGAAGGATACGCAAGGCTGTACTCTGTAGTATTGCACTTTATTTAGGTATAGGGGATAACACGTAACTGCCAAAACTCATATTCACAGCAGGGCACAGGTCTATTTGTACCAGCCACAAGCCCCATACAGCTCGTTGGATTAAAGGAACAATGGGGAGTTTGACTCCGTAAGAACAGAAAAAGAAAAAAGGCTTTATGCACAGAGCTTCCCACTTCTACCCTCACCTTCCACACCTGCACGGGGAAACAGCCATTCTTGCTGAGCTGCTATGAGATCCAATTTAGAGCTACATCCTTTACTCTAAAACTAAGCCTTTTGAGAGACTGGCTTAGGAGTATGAAAAGAATACAGCATTCACTTGTAGTGGGCCTTTTTAAGCTTTCAGAATAGATTCATCCCTCGCTGGCATCCAGCTGGCCTTGTTTTGAGTGCTGCAAAATATGCTTTGAAAAATCATCTAGCACAGACAGAAGAAAATATTTAAGGAAAAACGAGCTTTTGATTTACTGTATGTGTGCCTTAAAAGTGCATATTTTTCATTTTAATGATACATTTACAGGAAGCATGAATTGGTGTTGTGGGATGCCAAACACCTGTCACAACGAAATTTCATGCTATGAAATCATGAATAAACTATGTCCCAGCACACTTACAGCCTTATTAGGATGATGTTCTTCTGTAAGAATTCAACTGAATACTAGATTTTCTATAAATATTCTTTTAAAGTGGATAAAATTAGTGAGACACCCCTGCTAAAGATTTTGAAATTTATAAATACATTAAGATTTCTTTGCTAATTTGTTCATTAACTTAATGACCTAGTTAGACTGGGCTTAGTCAGCATGATTAACAAGTCATTATAACATCAATCTCCTATAAGATAAAAACAATCTTAAAATTAGTTTGTTTTAAACGGTACTTCTAAGTAGTGGAGTTTTCTTTACTGGAACAGCTGGTACCTGGAGCAACAGTAATTTGCTTTCTTCCTAATTTGATACACCAGCTGCAGCTAGTAGCAGTGTAGCATTTCTGACTTCCTGAAGCATCTATTTTGTAGTCAACTGTGTTAGTACTGTGGACCCCTGGTGACAATTTTGGGGCTTGTGTGACCCCCTTATTATCAGCACCATGGAACTGACCATAGAGTATGGGATTCCTCGGGATTTGTCTTTTTTCAGTAAAAACTCTAATCTTTACCCTTGTAAAGAAACCTACACACATTCATTCCTAAGTGTGAGATGAATGTGAAATAGAATCTGTATTTCAGAAGAGAAAACAATAGCATAATCTGAAGACCTGTCTTCATTCCACAAATAAAAACTTGTTTTGGTCATACACGTGAAAGGACCTCAGAAATGCTGATTAACTTCCCTCTCAAAAAAATTCTGATACATGCCCTCTCTACTGAATCAAGTTTGCCCTCAAAAGGCACTGTTTTCATTTGTAAGAAAGAGCAACAAGAAACGCTTTCGGAAGACCGAAAAAAATTATAGAGAGTGGCTCTCCAACTTGCCCATGATCTGTGAACATCATGACTTTGATCAGCAGATGCGCAGGTGTTTCAGCCAGGCTGGGTTGCAGAAAGCACAGCGAAGAAGAGGTACACGCCTGTCTATAAAGAGGTTATACAGGAGTGGTTACATACCTCAGCTGGAGGATGTTCTAACATACATCCCCCCTCAGCACAGCAACACAGACGCACCAGAACCACTGAGGGAAGGTTGTAAGGTGCTTCCAGATGACTTCCCAAAAGTGCAAATGAACCTTTCTTCTCCCAGTATTACTGACTAAGTTTTGTGGGCCGATCCTGCTGCCACACTTACCTCTCTCCCACAAGAGCGGTACCTGTGTTGCGCTACCCCAAGGCAGCGGACACCAGCTGTTTCTCTACTTCGTCCACAAGAACTCCTACATTTCCTTGCTGAGTAGTGCTGCCTGCTGTGAAAAGGATGGAAAAGCACTTTTCCCTGTGGACAGGCAAAGTAATAAACTAGTCATGGCACCAGCAAATTAGCAGCACATATCAGCACTGCGGGGTGTATACACGATCCGAGTAGCAACACGCTGTCAATGTCCTGGAGGTATTATGGACTTTGACACAGGAAAGTTAATGATGTTCAGATTCTACAAACCCACGTTCATATAAGAGCCACAGATGATAACTGTACATCAATTTACAGAGGGCATTATCAACCCTACTCGGAGGAAGGGAAACAGACAAAGAAATAAAAGGGTACAAAGTAGCTCAATGGTACAATTTGTAAACAGAATTCAGTGAAAATTTAGTGACTTTAATGGCAGTACTCTATCTTTTAACTGCCTTCCAGCACAACAGCAGCTGTAGATGAGCACTAAGTTTGCTTTTCATTCAAGCCACAGAACCCCAAACAAAGATCAGAGAAGTGAAGCAGAATAACTTAACTTTATAGAACTGCAGCTGGGAACACCTAAGAAATGATCCATCCCAGTAACTCCAGCTGATTCTGAAGAAGAGCAGAGATGATGACCTCGACAGAGGACACCAACTAAAGCAAACTTGTCCTCCTTCCATATGAAACTGGGTCAGCTGAATGAAGGTTTAAGGATGAAAACACTAAAGGTCAAGACAGTGGAACCAGAGGGCCTATGAGAAGAAAACTTGGGTCATTTATCAGCACAGAAGTAAATAATCAAATGAAGTTTCCCCAGCTGCTGGTTTTACACACAAAAATCATACACCCACAAGTTTTCCATATGCTTGTTTTAGAGTAGTTCTTTTCCTGGCAAGACATGGAAGAGAAAAAAGAAAAAAGAAAAGAAAAAAAAAAGAATATGATCAAACATGTGTAAATCATACGCATTACTAATGGATGTTGCAAAACAGCTAGCAAATGTTTCCGAAAGAAAGGGCAAATGAATTTTACATAGCCAAGTATTTTAAAAATATGCATTTTATGAGAATCTTAAAGGAAAAAACAGATGGCATTTTAGACTGCATTCTATGTACAAGATTTCTCTATCACAGATTGTGAATAATGTATGCATCTCTTTCATATATAAAAAGTTTTGAAATATTAATTTTTGTAGTTTAGAAAAACATACAGTGAATATTTTCATGAGCACATATTCAGGAGAAAGTACTGGCCTTCACAGGAAAAAATACACTGTTAAGAGCATAAACCAATATTTAGAAAATTACTTCTGTTCTTCGTAACTCCTTTTACCCTTTTTCACACCAAAATTTTTCTCTTAAAAAATTCATTTTTGAGTTGGACTATTCCAATTTTCTTTCCATTAAAAAAAAAAATTAACTAGACTTCATGTTATCTTTCATTATTGCAGTGAAAAAATCGATTTAAATAGACTATATTTCCTAAACCAAATACATCAACAAATAATTTTTCATTTCTCTGTCATGACTCTCATAACTTGGCATTGCCTGTTTCATGCTTTGTCTTATCAATCAATTAGGATCAAGTCAAAATCTATTAAAATGGAAATCTCTCAGTGACTTCAACAGAAATTTGATCTGTCTCATCATTTTTATTGTTCTTTGTATGTTTTTTCACATTGCAAAAAGTAATGGCTGAACACATTCTAACACAAATAAGACAGAGAATTCACCATAAAAAGAAAGCATATGGGCAAACGCAACTTTTACTCAGGCTCTGTTTTGTACTTGTAGTCCCCCTGTAGACCTCACATGCAGATCACAGACATTTTTGTGAATATATACATGTATACATGCATACACACATACACATGTATATACTAGACCCCATGAATATAATTTGGGGGTTATTTGTTTAAAAAGTGATTCAACAGCACAGCAGGATACACACATGAGCAAGCCATGGAAAGTTTTGCTCCGGCACCTCTCTTGCTTCTGTACCTTGGAAGCTCATTTCTTCTAACTGAATAGCCTGTCTCTGCTCTGATTTTTTGCAAACCATGTAAAGACTTATTTTCTAGTACCCAGACTTTTCAAGGATTGTAGATTATGAGAGGTGTACATTACAATCATGATAATATGACATATTTATGCATTTAAATTGTGTAAGTATAAATCTTAATGTAAATATCACACAGAGATAGTCCAAAACTGAGATTGTACTCTCCTACTTTGTACTACTATTCTGTGTAATTTCTTCCTTACCTTTGGACACTTGACGGTATAAATCACTTCTGCTCAGTAGCTCTTCTTAAAAGGACTGGAAAATTTAACTAAAATTTAGGGAAAGAGGGCTGACTAAACATGCCAGCACTCACCTAGCCTTGGGTAGTTTCTCCCTATGTATTTTTGATTGGACACGAGCAGTACCTATGTTAGCAAGTAACATATACCAGTAAGAGCGGATCTGTAGAATGAAGAAACTGATGTTGAGGAATGATGCCCACAATAAATGCACCTCAGAGTTTTTCCCTGCAGACAAGATCTCATCTGGTTTGAAGGACTAAGCGCCAATTCATGTAGTGCATCCTCTCGGCTTATTTTTATCCAGAAGTGATCTAGTTTGTACTCTCCAAGACCTCTCCTGATGTGTACAGAAGTACAGTAAGTCTGAATGATCAAGAGATTTGCCTCAAAAGTGCACTTTAGATCAGAGTGAAAATGCTCATGGAGATTCACCAGCTATCAGGTAATGCACAAAAGCCACGATTCTGAAACATGGTCAGGACTTCAGTATTTAAGAAGGATATTATCCACTTCTTTATTTTGAGAGAATCAAAAAGAATTTTTTAGGACAGGTCCAATTTATTTTTTTTGACGCAGCTCAAAATGGAAGTGGGCTTTAGTTTATGTTTGTATTGTACACAAAGGCGATTTCTCTTTAAGGAAAGATATACAGCTTTCATCATATGGCTATAAATTCGTGGTGGCATACTGTGAAGTGAACTAGAATTTAACAGGAAAAAAAGAAAATTCACGTTAAAATCCCTGAATCTGAAGATCAATTTTCTGGAAAGGATTTGTGTTAATAAAGTCTGTCAAAATGTATGGGGTATTGGCAGCATTTAGACAAATGTCACCATTATCTTTCTTTGTAGACATTGTTTTAGGCCATCGTTCATCTTGTCCTTTAGAGTATAACACCCATGAACATTAAGACTATAAATGACTTTTAGCTATTTAAATACATGCTCATGATACAATGTCAATGGCTTTGCAAAGTCTTTGCATTATTTTACCTACATTTATCTTTGTAACTTACTTTTTTCCTGCAGTTTGAGCTACATTACTGGAAAGTAACACTGGAGATAATCTGCTGAAGCAAATAATTTCTGCATATTTATCTAACTCATAGCATACCAACTGTCCATCATTAACAAACACAGCAATACAGCCCACACAAACACACAGAATGAAACAATCTTTGGTTCCTGTCTTGTGGATATTGGGTAGAGGGGTTGCAGGCTTTTTTTCCCCCGAATAATACCATTTTATATTTTCCCCAATAATGCAAAATTATCTGTCTAATGCATAAAATGAGATCAAATTCAGTACACATTTCTTACTATCTTGTATAGCTGATAGGAAAAGTAATGCCAATAGGCTAATTACTTATGCCATTATTTTTTACAAGTTTTTAACTACTGATACTTGAAGATAATTAAAGAAAATGAGCAGCCTGTCAGAATTATTTAATACACTGACAAACCCATTACTTCAGAATCAGTCTCCGGGGCTGGGCTCCCCAAAGAAACAAGTTAACAATCTATTCCAAGGAACACAAGTGAAGAAGCATAAAGCATAATGCAGATAATTATGTTTTTAACAGCACAATACTTTTGATTGCCTGTTTTGTCTGTTATTTTAACAATTTTGTCGTCTAGTCTGATGATCCATGAATACAGTAGGCTAGCGAGGAATTGGCAGCATCGCCCTTTTCTCCACTTGCCTCTTTCCCTTGAGCTTACTTCACCTTGCAGTTACAAATTTGACATTATTAATGTCAAGACTAGAAATGGACATGGAAGCTAACTATTTAATCTAAAGAGCATTGCAGTGTTTGGATGTAGAGAAATTTAATCAGTAATCCTGTCTTTCATTTCCAGGTAGGCAGATCTGCCCAGCTCTCTCAGTTACTGTGTTCTTCAGTGTAGACAGAACTCCCTACTTATCAGTTCAGACAATATCAAACTGTAGACCATTATTTATATTAAAAAACAGATGTAAAAATAATAAACAAAATCAGAAGAATGGACTTTTTGGTCTCTAGCGTTTCAATATAATTTTGATAATTACTCTGACAAGTAATTCAGTCTTTCCTGTGCTTCAACTCTCTACTTATGGAAGAGAGCTAATACCTTCTTGCCTCACAGAATCACTGCAAGGATAATCACTGCAATGTTCAAATGCCTTAGTGATGAGGCCCATAAAAGCACCTCTCTGAATCACAGTACTTTATAGAGATGGTAATAAGTGTAGAGGAGAGAACCATTCATTTTCTGTAGGATCAATTACAATTTCTTAAAAAAAAAAAAAAAGGTCCTCCAAAACAAAAGCATAGATTACACATTCATTTATTTTTTTAATTGACAATATATCTAATTTTACTACCCTGGGCAATAAAATTATGCTATAGTTGCTACCAGGCTCATCTGGCAGAATTTTACACTCAGCTTGCCGAAGAAGGAATGATGTAGTAAGCGCAATTCAGAACCAGGCCTTACAATAGCTTTCAGACATGGCAAATGAAGCATTGCAGTGAACATGTCAAAATGGTAAATAAAGTAAACCAATCTTATTTGTATCCCACATGAGAAAAGAACTTATTTTTGGTTCCATGTTTTGCTATACAAGAAGGCCAAAATTATTGTTTCTAACATAGATAACAAGTGTGTTATTGCCCTTTAACTTTTTGAGAATATCAAATTAGTCTATCAGCATAGAAATTACTCAAAAGAAGTAAGTGCTGTACTTTTTTAAAATGCCACAGTAACACAAACCTTTACTGAAAAGAAATTCTCAGTAAAATTGGTCAGTGATTCAAGTTTTCAGCATCTTTATTACAGTTCTTAAACTGCACAAATGCTGTCTGCCAGAATTCATTAGGCTTACGTGGGAATCTCCTGATTGCGCAAACACTCATTGATTTTTTTTCTTGGACTCTACTACTGGCATCAATTAGGGTTAAACTAGAAGCAGTTACCTGCTGTTGGGCTGATACAGCTGGACTTGACAAGCAGGAGCTATTAACTGATTTACATAACAGTGCTGAAAAAGTGCTCTCAGATTCTAGAAGATACACATTGCACTAATAACTTCAATGAGATTTTTTTTTCTTGACTTGCTCTTTGACAGTTTATGCTTCAGTTCTCAGAATAAGAAGACATATTGTTAGACCAATTCGACTGCCCTGCACTGCTTTTTTTTAATTGTAATCCTTAATTCACATAAGCCATAATACATAAATATCTACGGGCTGATGTTTTTTGACACAATAACTCTTGTTAACTATCCAAATCTGCATTTTGACACTCCAAAGAAAATGTCTCTGGTTCTTGCATTATGAAACACTAAAAAACTGTACTCGCTTCAACAGAGTAATTCTGTATCAACACCAAGATACAAGAATAAAAAAAAAGACTCATAATCATCTGTGATCAACAGCTCACTCGGCTATCACTGCTGAAAAGCAACGACACCAGAAAAATTTGAATAGAACAACCTCTGGTGAATGGCACAGTGTCATTGCCAGGGACTCACTGCCATAGTCACAGGGAGAAAAGGCTTTACTAATTAAAACATTTATTGACATTATCCTCTAAGATACTGGAACAGAAAATTCTCTCTCATCTTGCCTCACCTTAAGCTTCTTTAAAGGGCAAGTGGAACTGAGCACCAGAAAAGTGCTTTTGAAGACCCAGAGAAGTAAAGGAAAATCAAAAGGTTGGTGCACACATTCCTGACAGGCCTAAATTCTTGTTCAACGAGCACATAAAACATCTACTCTGCTTCAATTTATGTGGTATTTGTTTTGTATATAAAGACTGTATGCAAACATATAAAGAACTCTGAAGGTTTTTGAGTTTGCAAGACAAACAAGGACTTCTTCCAGAGAAGTAAAGCAGAAGGTATAACAAAAGCTTCCTTTCATTTACTTTCTGCTTCTCAGCTTATCAGGCAGTCAGACTAACACGACATGGTTTCAACTCTCATCCACTTCGAGAGTTCATTTTAGTTTCATGAAGCAGATTGCAAAGTATGATTTAAATGACATATTGCATTTTCTAAGAACGGTGTAAGATTTGTATAAAAAGATAAAAACATCACAGCAAGAAGACATATGGGAATATTTGCGCTTCGTGTCTGTCTGTCATTTGCAGCCATGTTTGAGTTTGGGCTCGAGTGCAGGTACCGCTGCAGTTCAAGGGCTGGCACATTCACGCTGCTTGTAGATGACGAGCTTGCTTGGGAGGTTTCATAGCACCTCATCTAGTCCCCTCCCATCCCCAAGTTGGCCTGAGCACGGACTGAGCTGGTCCCTCCCGCCTGGAGGCACAGAGAGAATCACAGGCAGCGTGGAAAAGCGAGCGTGCAGGCTGCAGCGCAAGCCCAGTCCCTGAGGTAACGGGGCAGTAGGTGTAGCCGCAGCCATGCGCAGCGGAGGTCTCCAGCGCTTAGGCCAACTTCAGAGTTAAGGGATCCTCTGAGGGGCTTGTAGGGGGCCTGAGGAGGCTCAGCTCTTTCTAAGGATCTTTTTAAGGAAGATCCTCTGCCAGCTACATCGACTAGAAAACTAAAGACACAGTTAGTGTGAAACAGTAGGTAGTGTGAGATCTTGAAAGGCATGGATATTTGCAACAATATCACAAACCTCTTGCTAACTGGACGTTTTTCTCAATATTACATTAGGATGCTGACCTGCACTACTGTCTCAAATCTTTTGAATCTAATATTACTACTAATATAGCCTCATTCACTAAACAGTTAGTACATTGCTACATGAAGTACTGCAGCAGTCTGCATTTTACATATAAGGAGTGATGTTTATATTTTCACTAGGAGAAATAATATTTAAGGAAATACATTTTTCTGTTTAGAACTGAATTGTTCCTTGATCGTATTCCTGCCCATCGAACTGTCCAGACAACTTTCAACAAAGTTAAATGAGTCACTTTTGGGGACAAGGCCAATATAAACACTTCTCGTTATTTTCTCCTAGGTGGAGGAGAACGCCTGTTGCTGTCAATGGTGCCCACCGGAGAACGGTGTGCTACGCTGTGTGCAAGTGGCCTCCAACCCAGAACTCTGTCTCTGGCAAAGGCCAAAAGCGGGTACCTGGGGAAAAGCATAAGGTTAGAGAAAACACTGTTCACCACCCAATTTCCAAGCCTTCAGTAATTTGTGGAGACATTGGTGGTGACTCTGTAGTTATTAGCCTTCAGCAGACCGATTTTTCATGAAAATTCTATATATCCACAGCACCCTGTGGCATGGAGCTACCTGTTTTGGATTTATACATTTTGTGGAGAATCACTTCCTTTCCTTTGCTTTGAATGTTCCACCTGTTGGCTTCATTCGATGCCTTCCATCCGGCATTGGTGAAGAAGGGATTCTTCCTCCTTTAGCCTCACCACTCTGGTCTAGATATTATGGAAACCTACCATATCTCCTCCTCTTTGTCTCTTTTCCAGGCTAAGGAAACCCATCTTTCTCAGTCATTCCTCACCGAGGAGTCAATCCAAAGGTGCTGATTGCCTTTGTATCCTTCTCTGTACTTTCCCCAGTTCTTTGGGACACGTGTCCTTTTTGAGATCAGAGCTAAATAATTCACACGGTGTGGAAAATACAGGCTCACCAGAAATATAGATACACAGCTGTATTAATGACATTTATTTTCTTCTGCTGCTGCTGCTAAGAATTTTTAACGTCCCATTTGCTTTTCTGGCACTCACCGCACACTGAGCAAATGCGCATACAGCTATTATAAAACAAGATCTCATTTGAGAGAGATTACGGTTTCCTCAGAGCACAACATTTTATTAATGAAGTTAGAATTATTCCCCTCCTCCCCCAGTATGTACCACTTTACATCAAATTTCATCTCTTATTTTAATCCTGTTTCATAAGGTTCTTTTCCCATTTTTCCCACTCAGGCTTCGTCTTTACTAACTCGAATAGCTTAATATGAACAGCAAACACTGTCACCTGGATACTCACACCCTTTTCCAGATCATTTATGATCATGTTAAACAACATAGGCCCCAGCCTAAATCCTTACTGATACTGAATATAGCACAATAGTGTCCAGTATGAAACACAGTAATATTTTTTTCAGTGATCAGTTAAGTATTTTCATGACACTAGGAGTGAATAATCCATCTGTTACTGAAAATCTATTTTTTTAGCAAGCAGTAGCAAGGTCGTAATGGCACTAGTTCAACAGTATCAATAATAACTCGAGCTTACATGTTCAGGGACTGACAGTTAAAATAAATACAATGTACACAAGGAAATAATATCGTAATTAAAGCTGGTGCTCGAAGACAGGAGGTTTTTTCCAAGCTTGGCTTTGTTCTCTACACGCACTTTGCTGTAAATACAAGAACAACTACTGCACACAGCTGCTTAGACAAAACTCATTGCACTTCTGAAGCATTTTTTACTATTTAAACTAACACTGCCATGGGTCAATCTGTAACATTTTGGCTACCATCACTGGAGCCAATAACTTCAGAATGCAATGCAGTACAGGTATGTGAACCTAGAGGAAGAAAAATGTCATCGTTTAAGTAGCTGATGGAACACGTTAGTGCAGCGAGGGAACAGCTCGCGTACTGCGACGTCATGCATGGGGCGTCCTTTGCAATCCCGCCCTCCTGCTGCAGCGGCAGGAGTCCCGCCAGTTCTAAAAGGACCAGGATCTCGACTGCCTCCATTACTGCCTATCTACGTCTTTATTGCTACGATTTCTGAATTTGTATAAAACTGCTTTCTCTTGTCATCTTACTTCTTGAGTATTTCTCTAAATCTTATTCCGTCTATTCTATTTTAACCCAGTTTTCTTCTACCCTTTTTATATTCCGTAATGCAGCAAGAATCAACAGGATGGGTTTTTTTTCTTATATGTATATATGAAACTAAACCTCCTCCAGAAGAAAATCAAATTTAAACTAGTAAATAATTACTAAAACTATATTAGGTTTACTTTCGGCCTGTGTCAATGCTGGCAGACATTTTCTTCACTCATTATTATGTCTTTCAGCTTTTCTCCTCCCTTTTCCGCCTTCCATGAGATATCAGCCCCTGGGCTGGGTGGGGGAGGGAAATGCCATCCAGCAGCATCGACTTAAGCACCTTTCTCCTTAGTCATCCTCTCTTGTCTATATAGCACTATAACACATACATCACTGCCTTGCAGTGGTCACAGTCCACATGCTTCTGGTGCCACACAGTGAACTAAACTAAATAACTTATCTGAGTTTAAAAATAATCCTGCAAAGAAAAGGGCAGTTTTCAACCGGATTGTTTTTATGCTTGAGATCATCTTTTACCCTTAGAAACAGCATAACCTCTGGTTTGTAAATGACTCTACAACATTATTGGATTATTTGGGATTTTATAGTCTATATTTAGATTGAGTAAATGTTCAGGAACAAGTGGCAACAGAGAGAGAACTATGCAATAGTGTTCCTATAACAAAAATATTTTCCACTACTGGGACATCTGAATAATATTTGTTTATTTTTATGTAATATTATTTCCTCAGTTTTAGTCTTGCCACATTCCGCTTTTCTTTGTTAAGACCTTTTTTGACTTTTCATTCATGTTAGGTTTTTTAAGGTTTTTTCCCAGGTGGAGAAAAATGTAATCTAATGTGGTTTACATCTAAATTATTATATAGCAAATACAAGGATCATTTACGAAAGCAGTGCCTTTCATTAGACTTCCACCAACACGTGGAAAAGGTAAGCAAGCTTTTGGGTACATGAGGTCTATTTCAAATCAGAAGAGAAGCTGTGGAGTTCAAAGTTAAGTATAAGCTGGGTTCATTGCTCAGAATTTAATTGGATACGTAACAGAGCCTCTGTAAGGAGTAAAGCAATTGTAGCTTTTGCAGCAGAGTGGATGTCAGGCACAGAAAGAAGGATTAGGGGATGGTTATCTCTAGAGGGAGAAGGGAGAGAGGTCATTTGCAGCCTGTGGGACACGGAGGTGGGTGAGGAGAGGGAAACGGTATATTGATAGATTTGATATATATACTTCTGAAGCACAGGGGTTTTCACACCTTAGGACATCTGCTGTGAAAGGACTCTCAGGGCCCTGACTCGCAAACCGTGCTAGATGTAACCACAGCACCTGACAAGACTGCCAATCCCAAACATCTTCATTTCTGTTGGTGACTTACATGCAAGGCTATTAACTGCAGTGGCTGAAAATGGGATTATCTTCTCACTCTTTAGCTTCTCCTATAGGTTGGTGACGGACACCTAATTGGAAAATTTTCTTTCTTTTTTCTTGAAGTGCATGCTTAATTCATTATTCATTGATTCTTGCTGGGAAAATGTTTTTGTTTCAGGATATCTAGCATTTTATTTGAAAAAAAAGGAAATTAACTTTGAATTTTGTTAATAAATTTTATTTTATACTCATACATTGTTTTTGAATTTCAGTGGTGATTTTTCATGCTATGTTTTCATAAAATGTAAATAATTCTGCGTATTTTATTAAACATGAATTTAAGTGATGTAGATATTCACACCTTAACGTCTATATTTTAAATTTTAAGTGGAATTATGAAACAAATTTTATAAATTGAAATTTCTGAAACTTGCTGTACTAATTTTTTCTTGCAAATAGTGTTTTTATACTAAATCAGCATCCCTCCAAAATGAGCAAAAGAAACAAAAAAGTCCACATTTTGAAAAAACAACCTGTCTCATAGATATGAAACCCTGAGTTTTAAACTAGCATCCTATCATTTAGCAAGTCTTTCATTAATATTTCTATAATTTGACTTTTCCTGCTGAGAATTTATATTTTTGTAGCACAGTTGAGTGAGGTATTATGCTATCCCCTTGTTTTTTAACACCTCACATGTTGCAGCAATCATAACTTTTATTCCACTTCTAAACCTCCCTGTTACTTTGGTTTACACACTGTTACCCAGACACAGGAATGGCTACAGGTATTTAATACTTTTCCACATGTTGCTGTCTGGTGAATTCTATTTCATTTCTTACTTGACATTCTGATGCTCTTCCAGAAAGGAGATCTCGTGATCTCAACTAGCTTCTCCTTCAGTTCAGTTATAATTGATGATCTAATGTTTCACTAGTTATAAATTCCGTTTTGAGTTGCTGACATACATAATACATGCCTGTGTCTGATCTGAGTACTGGAAACACTATGTCCAAGGCTGCCAGGTGAGTCAGCAATTCTCAGCTAAACTCCAGATTTAGATTAAACAAATTTAAAATCTTCAAATTCACTTGGATTGAAAGAGGAGACTATGTTGTGGTTTGTCCATCCACCCCAAGTCCTTCAAAACATTTTATCGATCTTTTTTTTAAACTATCCTTTCACGTATTTCCTGGTTCAAATGAACTTCCTGCCCAGATGAAGCCATTTATACAAAAACCATTCCAAATAAAACTACAGTAGATATAAGGCTTTTCCTTAGCAGTTTAGTTGCTACAAGCTCATTTGTATTTCTCCATCTGTGTTGACAACATAAACTTGAGACACATGCTGGCACCATTAGCACCATCCGCTCAGCTGCGTTCAGAGGTCCTGTGAGAGCTGGTGACTTCATGCTAACAGCACCATCTCCGCAGGCTTTCAGTCTCCTACACTGATCACCGAATTCACGGGCAATACAGCCTGCCGAGTTTGAGAGTTTTAACTAGTTCAATTTGTGACCTCCTTGGCAGTCCAGAACAATGACCACAACCTTGTACATCCCCTAAAAAGTGGGTTACAGCTCAAGAAGTTGATCCTACCTTTTTATTTTGATCTCTCTTTGTCCTAAACTCCCTCTTTCTCCTCTGTCATGCAATCAATGAAAACATAGTTCTCATCTTTGTTTCATCTCCAAGTATCTCATATAATTTTCATTAATGTAAGGACCACAGGCAAAAGGTGTTGCTACTATCAGTATTTTGCTTCTAATTTTCCCACTATGAGATACCTAGGTAAATCAATAAACAAGTGAAGCCACTAGATCAATAAGAAACGTTCTGTTGTAAGTTGCTCATCTCTACCACACATGACAATAAAACTAGGTCTTTATACACCTTGTAAAAAGATAAGCCTGCAGAAGTAAACATTAAGTGCAAGTCTGATCTGCTCATGGGAGTTTTGCATTTCCATGGCTCCACTTCCTTCTCACACTTTCACGTGCAACTGTCAAAATTGCTTTGTGTCTCACATACTTCATGCAATATATAGGATGCAAAGCTTTTAAAGTCATAACTTTTTTTCACCAGCCAGACATAAGTGAGAGAGACAAAGGTCTCAGCTCAACATAGCAAGATAAGAAGTCCAGAGTTCTGCTCCCAGTTCTGATTCCTCTTACGCTTTTTTTACTATTTCATTTCTCCTCATCAATTTTGTTATCTGTAATAAATTGTGACAAAGCTTTTACTTGAAAATGCTCATGGTATAAACTCAGTCAGTCTAGTAAGCCAGGCTAACATGATCATGCCTGATCACGCTTTAAATTACCATCTAAGGACCGCTAAGGCCCAACAAGAATTTCACTGTGATGTCTGCAGACAGAGGTGAGTATATGAATTCCTGTGGGTTAAAGATGTACTGAACAAGCTCATCCTTATAAATATGATTTGGAAGATCTTTCATATTAAAATCATCCAGAAGAGAGTAACTGTGATGTCCTGCATCATGGGAGTCAAGTAACCCATTACTAGCAGCGGTCCCCGAAACAACTCTCATCCCCTTGAAGATGGCACTGTGCAAATGTCTAATGGAAATGATATACAGGTCTCTCTCTAATATTGTCCCTGTTGTGGGTATAGAATCTGATAAGCTAGGAAAAACCCTTATGACAGCTTTAAATGAAATATTATTGTGACCATCTTAGCAGAAATCTAGTAGAAATACAATTTTTTAGAAAGATCAGATTAATCACGATATAGTTATGAACAGACGCTTTAGCTTTTTTTTTTTCTTGAAAGGGCAGTAGCTTTCAACTTCACTGCGTGTATTTCTTTTCCTTTAATTTTATTCTTCCTTTCAGTTTAACTCAGTGCTTGCGAATAACACCAAAAGGACAGCCACAGCACTGTACATTTGTTTGTCTGAGAATAGATTCTGCACAAGCAGTGCAAAATTTCCTTCACAGACTGCCCTGTCATCCAGACACTCACCCAAGAGGGAAAACAACTGCAAAATCTGAGTGTGCATTCAGAAAGAGGTGTTGATTTAAGCCTGATGGAAGGTGGGCAACATTAATTTCATTATATTAAAAACTATCCACAATAAAATGCATAAATGAATTCTATGCTCATATTTCAGATGCAGAGGATAAATTATTAGGTTTCAGAAAAACACTCTGTTCTGGTCACAGATATAGAGCTCTGCTTCCTCCAAATCAGCACTGTTTCTGCCTTGATATATGGGGAAACCTCTGAAGACGATGAGGCTTTCTCAGGACTGTCTCAGATGAAAAATACCACATTGTTACGTGCACCCTGTACTGCCATAGGGCAGTCATGACTATTACATTTTTCAGCTGGTGGGGGTCATAACAAAAAAAAATGTGTAGTAGTTTGTATGTGAGTATATATAATGTAACGGAGGTTTAAAGAACAAAATGTTGTAGAACATATAGGTTATTCATTAGCAAGATAACACCTGGCAAGCTGAAAATATTTAGTTGTTGCACTCTGGAAAACAGAAGAAAAATGGCCATTACCTTGAAGAGGACTTTGCAATCGTTTCCTACGCAGCCAATCTGCATTCGGTACAAGTTGCCGCATGCCTGTCTCTGCAAGCTCGAGGACAGCCAGCAAAGACCCTTGCTAAGAGCAACTGTGCAGGTGTACGACAGGAGAAAGATGTCCTACATTTACACACTACAAATGCAAAGACACGCATCTATAAATGGAAGCATGCTATATGTGTAACAACTAAAACTTTTTGTTAGTATCATCTTGGTAATTAAGAACCTAGATTGTTCTCTTCTGTTTTGTTCTCTTGAAGTTTCATTTTATTACGCTGTCTCTGCATGTCACTCTTGAAACACGACAATAAAGAAAGGTTACAGCGAGGCAATGTTCCGGTGGCAATTAAAACTGCTGCCTTGTTAGTGGTTATAAACTGTGTTGGGACATGGCCACGGTTGAGGATCTGTTACGCTGATGATTTGCGTCACCATTCAGTGAGGACTAAGCTTTGGCACAAAAAAAAGAATAATGAACTTTTTTGTCTTAATCCACCCATGTGCTGTTTGCGTGGCCTTCTGGAGCTTCACAGTACCAGGAAAACACACGAAGCGCAGCAAAGTAAGTACATGAGCAAGCCTCATCTTACATCAAGCCTTCCAGCATCCCTTCAATTTGCATGGGTCACATGGTAACATCATATTCCAATTTTGCTTTTTAGCCTGTGTCTGCTTACATGGATCTCTAGTAAACAAGGCTATCTTTTGTTTGGTAATCTGTTGGATTTTTATGGCTCTTCCGTATTACGCAAGCAGAGGACTTCCAAACTTTGATTTAATACTCAGGTTAAATGGCTATTAATGTGTCAACATGAAGCACTATTTCAAGATCTCTAACTGTGAGCTAGACTAATCCCCATCAGTTTCCAAACTATATTTTGATTTGCAACCTGACACTTCTTGAGATAGTCTTCTAAAAACAGACATAAAATGAATTAAGTGTGTTGGTCGATAATAGCTGACATTATTGCTGTAAATCCGTGTTCTCTTACAGGTGGCTTCCAAAACTAACTAGTCACCCCTAACTGTTTAGTGAAATTGTCAGCTGATTTAATAGACACATTAAACTCCTATTTATAAATTACTGTGACATTATTAGTGCAGCAGTTCTATATTAAGTAATATAAACGCCAATGCACATGTCAGTATATTGTGTCTGGCTATCATGGCTGAAAGAAGATGATTAAAAAAACGTGTAATTCCAGGTCACATGAAGTATCTGCACTTTATAATACACTTAATATCACTTCAAAGTATAACACAGCAGTATTACAAAGAATTACTTTGAAAATATATGGTTTTGGAATAAAGCTAAATTATCATAAATATAAAACAAATTTATTTCTACAATCAATCAAGAACTCAATTCCCTTTCATACCTTAAAAATTTTCCGCAATTTTTAAAACTTACATAAGATCTAAAGATGTTGATTAGCCACTGTTGAGTGTATTTCAGTATGTTGACAATGGTTTGAATTTATATTAGGCATGGCTTTCACAATCTGGATTTAAAAGCACAATTTCTCTAAAGAACTTCTCCCATTCAGTGCTCTACCTTCTTTGAGAGCTTTGTGGAAAATAAGGGGAAAATACTAACATCTCTCTTTTTTTTAAAGAGATTAGGCAAAGAAGACTTATCCAAAAAACTGGCAGGTTCTTTTTTTCAGGCAGATTGAAGGAAATAGTTAATATAGATAAAATAAGTTATGATAAACACCAAACAGATGCTTAGCAGGTAATAAACACTGTTTAAAGAATTATAATCTGGAACAGATTGCATTATCCTGGAAGCAGATTTTCTGACTTAATTTCACTGATGTACTGACTAAAAATCTTAATTTATTTTGTGTTTCTCCAACAACATCCTCCCATATTTAATTTATTAGGTAGCGGTGGTATATGATATCCTATTAAGAAACATCACTATTGCGTATGCTACACTGCAATTAGATCTTTCCTCATATTTGAAAAGTGTCTTTTCTGCAACTTGTAATAGTTAAAAAAAGTCTTAAGAGTTAAAAACACGGTAGGTAAATCCATGATATGATAAGTGTTACTCTTAATGAAAATATCCCATTAGATCTGAAGTTGCTTCTAAACTTAAATTCAAATGTACTGATAATAGTCAATTTTGTGCAAGAAAAAAATACTATTTTGGCAGCTTAGAACTGACCCTAAATGACTACCCAGACTATCTTACATAAAGGAACAAAGACTAATGAATTGCAATGGTGCAGCCAGAGCATCTCTGTCTTCTGAGGTAAAAAGCACAGCAGTCACACTGCCGGTGCTACAGCATCGAGGGTGATTAGAGTCCTCGTTTGCGTCTTTAGCGAGTGGCCAGAACAAAGATACGTGTTAGAGGAAGCGTAACGGGTATCAACTAGATGTCACAAAGATGCAATTTTTCATTATGTGATCCCCCTCTCTTCGGACTGTAAAACAAACTCGTTATATTGTCTTTCTGATATAAACATACTGCTTTATATGTTTTAGTGCTCAACACTAATGCCTACACGTGTAATATCCAAGTACATTTTTGGCTGGTTTGTCAAATCATCTGGCGAACCACATGTAGTCTTTTGCTGTTTCATTTATACATCTGCTACTCAGAATAGTTTCCTGGAAGGGTAGGAGGGAAAATTAATTTTCTGTGAATTTTATTTATATTTAGAAACAACCTCCACATTCCCAGCTTTTACATTAAAAAAAAGTTAAAACATGGTATTAAAGTAAAAACCAAAGCATAGAATCATAGAATTGTTTATGACAGGTGAATCTGAACCTCACTGCCTAGGGACGTGGCATTTGGGGACCCAGGAAACGAATCCTTGACCTCTTATCTTCATTGAGTAAGGGCCTTTACTTAAACTGAAAATTATACATAGCATGCAATTACATACTGTGCTACTATTTTTTTCAGGTCTCTTTTTCAGCTTTCCTTTCTGAAAACTCTATTATCTAAATTCACTCCCCACATCCCTCGAAGAGTTGGCTACCAAATTACGTATGCCCTATTACAGAAACAGTGGTCAAATAATGAGAGAATTGCCTAAATTCTCTGCACGTGAGTGTGCATCTCTGCGCACAGAGTACAAAAGCTACAGTGCAAGAGTCTGACTTATGAAGCAATAAAACATATTAGAAATACTTGAAAACAATTTGAACGATCGGAAATAAAAGCAAATGATACTGAGGCATAACGTAACAGAGCAAAAAGTAGGTATCTTTGCTGGCTGAAAACTGACTTGGAGTAACCATACTGATCATAGAAATGACTGTGCATTCTGGGCTAGAGATTTCTGGTTTAAATCTTATCTCTGATATCAGTCTGACATTCGCTGCTAAAAATGAAGTATGCCATTACAGTAGATTCAATTAAAGTTAGCTGTGCACCGCAAACTTAACTCAGAACTCCCATTTTTTTTTGTTTTATTCCAAAACCAAGGAAAAGGAAATAAGACAAACATACAAAGGTAGAAGGTAAATGTTATAAACTTGTGCATTAAAAATAATAATAATGTCTATAATGGCTATATGAGAGGCTGAATGGTGAAGGGGATGAACAGAGGGACCTACTGTCAGCTGAAGAAGATTTGCCCCACCAGAAACAGGTACACATTTATAGCACATTTTACCCCTTGTCCGTGTCATTTCAACTTTTAAAGAAAGAGTAAAAAATTACCTTTCCCACATACTGTGGTTCGGAGCCCATGTACTCCTCCAGCACAAAAAATTGATTCCACACCCAGCCTCGTTTGACTCGCTGGGCAGATGACCTCCTCCCTGGCACTGGGACAACATTTTCTCTTGGCTCTGCTTCTAAAGTCTGTTGTGGTTGTGGATGCAGTGGCGTTAGGAGACCTCCATCAAACAGGACCCAGAGCAGCAGGGATAAGCAGTTCCTTGTAAGCATTGGCAACGGCTTCCCTACAGCAAGTAATAAAAACTCCAGCACTTAATGCAGAGCAGAGGAATCCAGGTTTGAGGTGTCTGTGGCCTCCACCACTTAGCTTCTGATTTTATTGCGGAAATGCTAATGCAGGCATTAATCCTTCTGATGACAAGGTTTTTGCCGCATTAAATTCCATCTAAAGGGACCTATAAAAGAGATTTACATGGCAACATCAAATTACATAAGATTACATTGAAGCGTTCATCAAAATTCTCACACCTAGTTAGTTTCTAGAGACAGAGAAAAAGATTAGGAATCACAGTTTTAAAAGAGATTGCTATTTTGATTGTAGCACTGAGCTGCTCTAGAACATTGTACAGTTATTACAGGAATAGCTCATTCTTGCTCTGCTTAGCATTACCTTTGTGTCTGCCTGAGGACAGGCTCACAGCCTTTGCTTTATGACCCAGTTATCAGACAAAACTGTTGCCCATCAGCGATGCCAAAAGTATTTACTCCGGATTTACGCAGAAAATATTGGGGAAGAGAGGACCCACTCTCCCATCCTACTGTCCAGAGCAGCTTTGCTTTGTGCCCCTGCCAGAAATGCATCTTGGAAGCATCCCCTTTTTCTGACTGTGGGTGGACATGGACAAAGTTTATACTGAACCTTGGACTCTGGAGGATAGATTTGTATGAATTCCACAGGAAATAAAAAATGGGAAATAGTGCCCATGCAGCTAAATGCCACAAGGCTGCCAAGACGCAATATGAAGTCTATGACTGGCATTTTTGTCTCACGACAAGCCTTGTATCAAAATGATAGCTGTGTTGTTCTTCAGGACTACTGTAAAGTACATTAAAAAATGCAGTTCTGGTGTATGGAGAAAATCATAGAACTGCAGTCAGCATAGAAAATGAAATAACACAGAAGCCACTAAGACAAGACAGTGATACTCATTTATACTGACAAATGCCAGGTACACAGATTAAAAATAAATCAGTGCTAACTAACTACAGGGCTGAGACAGAACTATCACATCAAGGTGACAATTAAAACTGGTGATCCTTGTAGCAGCCAAATGCCATCAGCAAAGAAGAAAAAAAAACCCTAAAGGAATTGTTATGCTCTCACATTGCTCTGTTTATACCAGCACAGAGCATTTTAACAGAAAGATAGATAGGAAAATATACTGTGTTTTCTAACCACAGTATAATTAACAGAGGCGCTTTCTTTTTGTATTTATGAAATGTTCTGATTCATTGTCTGCAACTAATAAAATGACAGTGCTAAAGGATGTAAATATTTAAATATTAGGGATGTAAATATTTAAATATTATGGAATATGAAACAAGTTCAATAAAATGTAGCTCTATCTGTCATTTGCAACTCTGTGCTAAATTTAGCAGCAATAAAAACTGGTGAAAATGAGCACTCACACCATCTACAAATGCTGTGACCCAGCCCCCAATAAAGACACCGTGAAGACTGCTAAATCTGTGGAATCCATGCTGAAATAAATGAAGCTATTCTAGAATTTAGAATTAGACAATAAACAATAACACAACATCTACATTCATTTTCAGGTGGGCAGCAGTAAGCACTGAGGCAACATGAAGACTTTAGTGTTTATTTTTCCCCACTCTTCCAAGCTATTGATCTTTCTTTTAATAGAGAGAATGGCTTAATGGCTTTCATGAAGCTATCCTTGCCTATGCTGGCCCTTATGCAGCTGTTAAAACTGAACCCTCACACTTTCATAAGGCCCAGGACATCTATTTAACGAATACACTTTCCCTTCCATGACTCTTCTTCATTAGGGAGGGATGACTGGCAGGCTGCATGTTGCACTAGCTTGAATAGAAGGGGACAAAAGTTGTTTTCTGACAACTAACATTTCCATAAACAACAGTTCTACGCTTACAAATTTTAAATCCCACTGTGGATTGAAGGCTTAAGAATAAATTAATAATCTTGTCTCATTAAGACCTACAACCTAGGAATGATGTGCCAGCCTACTCTACAGTCTGCTGGTTGTCAGGTACAAGAAATACTGCTTGTAGGATTTAAGATGGATGCATTTTACATTTTAAAAACAAAAAATACAATCTATATCACTATGGAATTCACCACTTTGTTAGGACCATATTGTGTCATTGATTTTTAAGCAGAAGTTTCTACCAAATCAATAAAGAGTTCTACTTAAAAATCAATGACACGATATGGACCTGAGAGAAGAAGAAACAGTAAAGTACCTAACCATATATATTTTTCATTTTCAAACACTGCCAAAGGTTATATTTTCCTTATGAATAATATTATTACTATCCATAACAATAAATAACATAGAAATTCTCATTTTTTAGGTGCATGATGAAGTATCTAAATAGAAAGGATTTATAATTGGGAGCCTGGAAAACCTAACAAGTTTTGAAGAAGAAAAAAAGAACACTAGAAAAATAATTGCACTTCCTATTCTAAATTTAGGGCAAGATTTTCTGTTCTGATTAGAAAGGCTATGTTTTAGGTCTTAATAAAAAAGAAAGTAAAAAATATGGTGAAAAGGTATCTAGTGCGAGTGAGTGTTTTAATTCTACCTCCAGAAAGGATTAAAAATGAGGGAAGAACTCCTATCTGCTTATGATCCTTTTAAAAAAAAAGGTTTTCTAAGTTGAGCTCAAGACATTTTAATTTTTTTCATCTAGAGCAAAATATTCTTAGGTACAACGGGTACAAACTTCCCACTTGCATTATCATTTGTATTGTATCGATTTTATTCCAGCAAAGAAACTTTAAGACAGGACCCTACCACACCAGAGAAGTGCACTCAATATTAAATTTAGTATGCACTTCTATTAGCAGCTTTTTTTATTTAACAGTTCACACGACTTTTTGTGCTTCTCTCTTAGAATCACAGAATCATAGAATTGTTCTGGTTGGAAGAGACCTCCAAGATCATCGGGTCCAACCATTAACTTAGCACTACCACTATCAGTCTTCAATGCATTCAACAGTATATAACATCAGTTCAGACTGTGTTCATCCATAATTCAGTTCCAAGACTTCCAAACTCCTGTGCCTCTCTTGGTCCACGGTTGCAGGGTGCATGTCTAGTTTTTATGGCAAAATCATAGTAACCATGAAACATAGCAAAAACATAAAACCAAACGAAGAACTCGGAAGTATCCTTTTGAATTGCCCAGTCATAGATGGAAGTTGGAAATAAACAACATAAGAAAGCGGTGGGATAGTCTGCACTGCTTCACAACCCCCAAAATCGCGCTGTATTCAATTTAACTGCGATACCACTGCTCTTTGCTGAGGAGGCTCTGTACATTACAGTTCTCCCAGCAGAGCTCTGCCTCTGGCCATGTCTGTCAGTCAGGGAGCTTTTAAAATGTTATACAGCACCAAAAGTAATGCAAAGAGATTGAAAGACTTCAATGAAAGGAGAACAATTCCCCCTTGGCTGGAAGGTTAGCAACCAAGTGCAAAACGCAGAGCACTTTAACCCCTTCTCTGTCAGTCTCCCGGACTGCCTTCCAGAAAGCGTGCTGCAGAGTCAGGAAAGAGCAATGCCAGTGCTTGCCTCATTCCCTACAGCTTCAAAAAGCTGATGAATGTGAGGGGCAGAGAAAAATGGGAGGCTAATAGGCCTTGCAGTACAGGACTGCAGCACAGATGCCCTCATCAGCTGCAAAAGAGTTCACCATGAAGAATTTTCTTTTTTTTTTTTTTTAATTTAAAGCTCAGCAGTTAGAAGGCCAATAATTGAGAATCCAGTACTTCAGCTCTCAAGAGAACCACTCCAGTTTGCTGCGGTGTAACCCTTGAGCAGTAGGAAACTGAAGCAGAGGGTCTTTCCCTGCCACCTCTTCCCCAGCATTTCATTGCTGGCTTTGGAGGAAGCCTGGTGGAAGTGGCCTGATAGAATATCTTTAATAACACAGCTGGAACTTGTACAGCAATTCAAAGGCTAAGACTGATACTTCTTTTAGTCTGTGTTTATTGTTTTGTATTTTCTTTTTAAGCTATGTGGTAGCCTTCCAGCCAGGATGCCCAAACTTGTCTTGGTGCTTTTATGTTGCCCTACGTTCATTGGACATTTAAACCTAGCACCCTTACATACCTCTGCCCAGAAAACTCCTGTGAAGCTTAGGAGATAAGGATTTAGAAATCCAATCAGAACATTTAATCATAAGGAAGGTACCGTATTTCCTAAAATTTTTTAAGAAATTATTTCCTCTGATGTTCATAAAGAGATACTCATCTAGTAAGAGAGCTGTGCACAGACATGCACCCTCAATGCATACAAAATGAAAGTATAGGAGGCCAGATTTTTCTTAGATCTTGCTTTTTTTCAAGATTAGCTGTTGCTAGTCATTTCTTCAGATGATCTTATATGGATTTAAGTACCATTATGTGTGACTTATTTAACCCATAAAGAGAGCTACAGAGGGAGAGCCTGTATGAGCTTACCCCCACGCATGCTTTTATACACTGAGATTACATTTATTCATTTGCCCACTTTGAAAAAGTAAAGTGACCCAGCAGCAAGCATGGACAATCTGTTAAAACACAATAATTAAGAAATCTTGATCTTATTTACTCTGTCCCCAAAACTGCAGGCTTAGAAACTCATGAAATGCAAATGATGAATTAAATATCACTACTAAGATTATTTATTGAGAATAACAAAATACAGTATAAATGGTGCTCCTGTAAGAATTTTGATACTGACCTGTATTATACTGCCATTAATCTAAACAGTCTGAGCAAAGGAATGTTTTCAGAATAGCAAAACTGATGCATGCCATTACTGCTGCAATAACCCTTAATCAAAGGGAGCCATGGCACTGCAGACACAAATCACCTCACCAGGCTTGGCAAAGGTTATCCCTTCTAGAGAGGACAGCCATACATCCTCTGCAATCACTAGTATGCACATCAGGCCTGATTTAGAGGAGTCTTGGAAAGGAAACTCTAAATGATCTTTGATCTTGTCGTGGTTTAATCCCCGCAGGCAGCGCAGACCCACCCAGCCACTCCCTCCCTCCCCCTGCGGTGGGATGGGGAAGAGAATCAGAAGGGTAAAAGTGAGAAAACTCGTGGGTTGAGATAAAGACAGTTTAATAGGTAAAGCAAAAGCCGCGTGTGCAAGCAAAGCAAACTAAGAAGCTCATTCACTCCTTCCCATGGGCAGGCAGGTGTTCAGCCATCGCCAGGAAAGCAGGGCTCCATCACTTGGGAAGACAAATGCCATAACTCCAAAGGTCCCCCCTTTCCTCCTTCTCCCCTCCCAGTTTTATTGCTGAGCATGACGTCATATGGTATGTGATATCCCTCTGGTCAGGTGGGGTCAGCTGTCCCAGCTGTGGCCCCTCCCAACTCCTTGTGCACCCCCAGGCCCCTCACTGGTGGGGCGGTGTAAGGAGCAGAAAAGGCCTTGGCTCTGTGTAAGCGCTGCTCGGCAGTAACAAAAACATCCCTGTATTATCAACACTGTTTCCATCACAAATCCAAAACACAGCCCCATACAAGCTACTATGAGGAAAATTAACTCTATCCCAGCCAAAACCAGTGCAGATCTGTATGATGTACCTACTTGGATCAGACCGCAGACGTGTTACTGTCATATGCAGACAAGCAAGAAACACTAAAGCTCCATGAATCACTCAAAACTGTCTTCAGTCCAGCACAGCCGATAATTGCACCTCCATGAATGGAGGCAAATTGCTTACTGACAAAGTATCCATTATGCACTGATGGTGGGAACATTTCTGCAGCCACCTTGATCATAAATCTATCAGCATAGAGAATGCTTTTGCTTATGTGAAACAACAGCTAATGTAGAGCAACCATCTTCCTACCCATAAAGAGGCTTGAAAAAACTTGGCAGTACTGTAAAATGGTTGATCCATGCCACATGGAAAGCCAGCTAAGATCTATAACTGTGGATACGCTGTAATAGCTGACCATCTAACCTCGCTTCTCTGAATATCTTGAAATAAGAAAATACAACAACAGAAAAAGAATGCCTATGCTGTCAGTATCTATTAAAATTAACTGCTAAAGCATTTGAGATGATACATCTTGTGGTTAAAGAAACGGTAAAAGGATATGGAAAACCTCAGTTCATCTCTCACCTTGATAGCTTTTCTTTCTCTGACCTTAGGCAAATCAGTTAGGCTGATATTCTCTAAGGCATTTAGTTAAAGAATTCCCATTTGATTAGACTTTAGATGTCCGTACGTCTTTGTGAGTTTGACTTGAGCTTCACAACCTATCTAGACACTTTGGAAATAACAGCAATTCTTTCTTTTTTCCACCTTTTTTCCACCCTGTCTTTTTTAGTTAGGGTAGGAACTACTTGGTAACATCAAAATGGGGGTTAGGAGGGAGATTACAAGTGAACAGATTAGAAACATGAAACTACCAAGGAGAGTAATTCTCAATCTCTCCGTCCTACAAGTCGGAAGAGTTTCAACAGAGTGATTGAGCAGGTCCCACCTCTGCAGCCACAAAACCCATTTGGCAAGTGTATCATCTGGAATCTATGCCAGGTAACTCTCATGGGGCGGAAAAAAAAATCAGTGTTTCTACCTGCTGAGAAAACATCTGACTTACTGGGGTCTTAACATGATCCAAAAGAGTTACTCCTTTATCTCCCTTTGTGTGGGACACAATAAGCCATAGAAACCTAGAATAGCTGTCTAGCTATATAGATTGACCCCTCATGAAGTTGAACACCTGAATCTCGGTCCCTACTTCAGTGGTTGTTTATATGAAGTTGATGATGAACAGGAGGAACAGAAACCCAATACTCTATGCCAACCCCAAATATTCTGCAGCTTAGTGATGAGAGCACTCTGATAAAATGTGAGAAATATGGGTAGAAAACACACAAATGGAAGACGAATCTTGGTATTTGTAGAAGATATATGTTATCAATCTGGAGGAGAACTGTACTGACTGAACTACTGGACAACAAGATGATGATGGCCCTTCTTCTGCAATAAGGTGACTTTAGCTCTCCTTTTGTTAAATTCTATTACAAAAGCCCCCAAATCCTAATATTTCATGTCAAACATTTTGCTTGATACAAAGTTATTAACTATTCAACTTGGCATGAAAAATGTGAGTTTTAAGGCTATGATTTTCAGATTTGACTGCCAAAGCCACCCCCTCTCTCTATTCAATGGTTATTTGCAGAGTCGTATTTTCTATACTGAGTTAAGAGTTCAATTCTAATGTCAGTTATGCCTATAGATATCAGGAGTGATACTAATATGAATCTGGAATACTCTATTGAGTTTTTACTGGCATAAAACCAAAGTGAGATGAGAATGATGTCCCTGATCTTCGAGCATGACTGCCCTTGTAGCACATTCATAGGAAGGTTACCACAAAGATATGTTATGGCACAAAAACCATGTGATATACTATACCAGTATCCAATAAACATATTTATGAAGTGCCTAACATTGGAGAAGAGTCTAATTATGTTTGGCATTTCTAAGCACTACAATAATAGAAGTATTACAGCTCCACAGACATGCTTTAATAATTGGCTTTCTAGCATATCAAAAAGTGATTACTTAAGAGAGTTTGATAACATAACAAAATCAAATGATACATACTTCCAAAAGAAGTGTAGCTGTACAATACTGAGGGTTACAGAAAAGGTAATGAAAAAAGCAATATAAAAATATTCTATGTGAGTGCAAAAACAATAAACTAGTTCTATATGCAACTGTTTATACATATTGTGTCAGCTTTGTCGTCATTAGCAATACTTACAGGTGATCACTTGTGACTTAAATATAAGCCACTGAGCCATCATCCTCTACGTGGGAAATTATCATGTCTAACTCACAAGCATGCATAAGAATATCAGGGAGATAATTGTTTAAAAAAAAAAAGACTGAAACTTTCATTATAAAAATGAAAATACATCAGTCAATGCACAATGCTCCATGGCTCATTGAACTCTTGAAAGTTAACTCAGGTAAAATTAAATTAATATTTATTTTGGTGAGATTCAAATCCAGCCCAGTACTACTCTGTAAATACATAATGCAGCTCTACAGTTTAATCATCAGTTAAAATTAAGAAACAAAGTGCCGCAGAATAGCACAAAGTTTCCTTTACTTTAGGAAGATGGTCAGATGATGAAGTAACATCATCAATTTTATTTTTATTCTGTCTTGTATCATGTTATGTTGGTTTTCTCTCAGAAAAGTACTATGGTGAATCTATACCTACTTTGTCAATGATCTAGAATCTTTATTTTTGATAAATTACAAATATTTTCATTTCTGGTAGAAATCTGTCAATGTCAATGCTAAAGCACGGACAATCAGGAAGCTATCCTTTTTCTACTGTCTTATGGTTTTTTGAATGAATACATGAGAAGGAGGAAAGGAGAGAAAGGCAAACAAATCAAAACATTTTAACACATTAGCAATATATGTAAGGGAAGAACTGACAAATCTCAGGCTGCAACTCAAATATATTTATAATTTTGTAAGTAACATGGGATACTGAAATGAATGTGAGCACATTTTAATGTGCTCTGTAACATACCATTTTGTTATTCCTTAGGGTATTTGTTTTTCCCAACCTGTCAAGAATTCTATCAATTACCTCAGATTGCAAACATACTTTAGTTAAGATCCCATTATTAAAAGACTTTCTGCTGTTGGTCAGACTCTGAATATAACAAATTTGATGATAGAATCCATGATAGTTTCTTGTGTTAGAAGGACTACATAAATATACTAAATTACAAAACTAACTCAAGGATAGATATTTTAAAATGAGTCTTTACAGGCATTTGTTTGTGTATTTTGTATATAATGGCACAATTATTGCTTAATACAAACTTGGTGTATAACCTTAGACACTTAAAATTGAAAATATGGGTCTCCTATTGCCAATTATTGCAATTTGGATAAAATAGTTTTAAATGTCTCTGTCTCCCTCACCACAGTATTAAGAAGTATTTAATCCTTAATACTCCTTTCCATAATAAGATTATGGAAATCCATAGCTCAACTTGTACTTTCAGCCCAACTCTTACATTTTTGGTCTTCTGAAAGGTTAATAGATTTGTGCTAACAGTACTGAATGATGTAATTTCAGAGGATGGTACCTTCCTCAGGAAAAAATGACAGACAGCAGTTTTGCCCAACAAGTTTCAAGCCATTAATCTTGTGAATATTAACAGGTAGTCCCAGAGACAACAGGACTGAGAGATAACCCATCAATTTTCTTAACCGTGAGAACATCCAGCTCAGGCATCTCAATCTCCTGGAATAAACCTAGCTTATGCTGGGCTTACTCCATAATAAATAACTCTTATGCTTAGTAATTTATCTCTTTTCACAACTAGTTTGTCTTGTTCTCACCTTACATACATATGCTGTTAGGACTGGCAGTTGTAATGAGCCTATGACTCTTTTCTGATCATTGAGGAACTAACAAAAAAAATCCTTCATGGGTTTTAAAACATCAGAAATAGTAACTCTAGGGCTTCTCTTTCTGTCCTTTAAAACAGGTTTCTGTGTTTTGCCCACCATTACAGCACGGGAATATAAGGTTACCACAGCAGCCGAGGCAGGGTCTAGTTAGACTGACTACAGCTATTCTAACTAGAGAGTACGGACATCTAGAAATAACTTCAGCCAAAGTAATCCTCATTTGGTTTTTGTTGTTCAGAAGCAGATGTCTTTCATGAAAACTCACCAAATATCAGAGACGTCTGTGAATAGCTAGTTTGTCCTCAAGAAACCTTTCACTCAGGTAAAACCTTCCACTCTCCAGTCAATGTGGAACTGTTCCCAACCTAAGTCAGCAATTAAACTCAGATGTTAAAAGCAACCACAGGGCAATTTGTGTACAGTCTCTAAAAAAGATAAACCAATATTCTTGCCTGACTTTCATCTTTATAAATCCTCATGTCTCTCGTGCGTGATTGTTCATTTCCCAAATTCAAGACTAATGAATTGAGTAATTTTATAACAGATGCCTGCTGTGAATTTCAGCAATTATGGCCCAACGCAGACAATAGCTGAGGTGGTGCAGGAGGAAATAGAGGGCTCATTTCGGTGACGCTTACTACTGCAGCCTTATCGGTCTTGTCCAGAGAAATAAATGCAAATCTTATCTGAGAAAATAATTTTCCTTTCAGATTCTTTCCTACCCTTCTAAATTTTAAATTAAAAGGATGAGAAAATAATATATTAGAAGAGAGACAGGTCTTGTCATCTGTATAACGTTCACACTCAGCAACATAAATTATTGGAGGCTTCTTTTCACTGACCCCTTTTCTCCCCATATGGTACACAAGGGGGTCTCTATTAACTGGTGTGAATATATTTTTATAATTTCAGTCACGCAAGTATCTCTTTTAATTTAATAAATTAAAGGCAAGTAGTCTTTTGTCTCTCTTTTGTTGTTTGTACATACATGCCCCATCTCCCTGCATTACAAAAAATACAGGAAATAACTTCAAATGCGAAATGCAAAATCTCATCAATCTTTGAAAGCTTATTTACAATTTCAAAAACACATTTTTGGAAACAAAAATGTCCATAAAGAGTCACAAGCCATTTTCAGTTAGTACTGATTTAACTTAGAATAGAAATGAGATCATCTTATTATGCTTTTTCCCTAACATCCTGCTTTGAATTATTTTAATAGTCAGACAAAACAGTATTAATTGAAATAAAGCATATGTTTTCAAAAACTATTACACCCAGTATCCTCAGTCTTCATAAAAGGCAGTGGTCTGTTTTTCTTTTGGGTTTGCAATTTTAACAAAGTTTTTCCCTTACTTTTGTCTGAGCTCCCTCCATGCTACAGTAAAAATGCAACTGTATAGTGGACAGGCGATTTATGATTTATACAACTTAGTTCAAGACATGTAATGAGCAGCTTGTTTATTGCATATATTTCTTTTCTTTTTTATAATAAGCATAAATTTGTCTAGTTACTGCAGTTTGCAAAACTGTGGTTTAGATAGGAAATCAATAATGCCTTTTTAAGGTTAAGCTCAGTGAAACAAAGTGCTGAAATAGTCCCTGATGAAATTGCACCTCAGCTGAACTCGCAAAGAGCAGCATTATGGAGAGAGGATAATGTCATACCTGCAGTATTATAGATTGCAGCCAATCAATCAGATATATTGTAATCGCTAAGGGCACAGTCCTATTGTACTAAAAAAATACCTTCAGGCCTCAAGGTAGAAAGATTGACACATTTAGTCTGGAGCAACCTGAATCAAATACTTCCCTAAAATGAGTGAATTAACCTTACTACAGGACACAGCGCAAAGAGATACACCCATTTTGTCCAGGTAGAAATAGAGTACTGGGCCAAAGACTAAGCTAGAAGGAGGGCTAATACTCTGCCCTGAAAAACCACGGAGGGAGCTATTGCTTTGGTGGAAATAAACATATATTTCCCTCACTGTAACTTCTGACGTGTGGTCAAGTGTGACCCACTGTGCGGTTCCGCTCGTCACAGGATCACAGAAACACAGAATTGTTGAGGTTGGAAGGGACTTCGGGAGTCCACCTAGTCCAACCCACCAGCTCAATCAGCTGAATTTCTCCACAGACAGAGACTCCACAACCTCTCTGGGCAACCTGTTCCAGTGACCTGGCCATTCTGCAAGTTTTTGATCCACCTCACTGTCCACTTATCCAATCAGTACTTTATCAGCTTCTCTATGAGGACGTTTGCCAGACAGGGTGAAAACCCATTTTAAAGTCAAGGTAAACAAGATCCACTACTGTCCCCTCATCCACCAAGCTAGTCACCTCAATGCAGAAGGCTACCAGGCTGGTTAAGCATTATTTCTTCTTTGTAAATCCATACTAACTACTCTCAGCCACTTTCTTGTCCTTCCTGTGTTTGGAAATGTTTTCCAGGTGTCCTGGTTTCGGCCAGGATGGAGCTAATTTTCTTTCCAGTAGCTACTATGTTTTGGATTCAGTATGTGAAGAATGTTGATAATACACTGATGTTGTTGGTTGCTGCTGAGTGATCAAGGATGTCTTCCAGTTTCCCAGGTGTTGCTAACGTGCAGGTGCAAAACTCTGGGAGGGGTAGAGCCAGAATAGTTGATCCAAACTGGCCAAAGAGAGTATTCCATACCATAGACGTCATGCCCAGTATAAGTCGGGGTTGGCCAGTGGGCCAAGCCCCTTTTTTTCCCCTCTTTTCGTTCGTTCAGGCTTTTTTGTTCATTCGTTCAGCTGTTCATTCCCTTGCTTGCTCTCTCTGGAACTTGCTGTTCCAGAATCGCTGCTCAAGACAGGCTGTATCGGTCATTGGGTGGTGAGAAATTGTGCATTGTTTTTCTGTATTCTATATATTCTATAGTTTGTTTTATTTATTCTATTATTATTATATTTCATTATCATTATTATCATTATTAATATATAATATAATTATTATTATATATTTTTTTTGCTTTCCTGGTGAACTGTTTTTATCTCAAGCCACAAGTTTTCCTTTCACTCCGGTTCTCCTCCTCACCCCACTGGGGAGGGGGGGAGTGAGCGAGCGGCTGCGTGCACAAGTACTATGACCAAGTCTCTTCATGAAGATAGCTTTTTTTCTTCTTGCCAAGCCAGTAGGTGAGCCAAAATAAACTGTCTCATTTGTCAAAACCTCTTCTCTTCCTCCTAGGAAAGGAGTCTTTGAAAGTCCCAAGGAATTTTAGAGATGGTTATAGTTCACTTTTCAATTAATTTCCCAATTTCTTCTTTACAAATGCATTAGCCTCTATTTACTATTACTAGTAATTGCATTTGTTAACATGGGAGCCCAAAATACAGGTGTATGTTCTATGCTTCTAAATAAAAGTAGTTTGATTTTTCAGAGCCACCATAGACTTCAAGTGCCTGATGAAATCCTTAGAATGCTTTCAAGGAACAAGATACGCTTTGTACTCTAAAGACTTACAAATTAATAGCAATAAACATGCAGATACTTAACAGATATTAAATGCACTAAATAAATGCTATTTGGAAGACAGCATTTTAATCTAGTGAACAAAAAGATTAGCTCACCTATGATACCTAAAATGAGTATATGATTTTTTTTTTTTCATATAAAGCTCTAAATTTTAATGCTTTTGGGTCATACTTTATCATAAACATAATAAACTTTGTTTGGTGACACAATTGTTATCTGGATAATCTTCATATGTAAGTAAAGAAAGCTCAGTTTGCACAGTGAGCTTTATAAAATATATCTGTAAATTAATTTGTTTGTATCTCTAATATCCTTTAAAAAGGTACTCAGCTTCCTACCTTTCTCTAACAGAGATGGTAAAATTATTTCTCATAATTTTATGACAGATTATTCAGAAATATAAAGTGAACAATTAATTCACCATAAAATCAAGTATTTGCTTTGCTGGGTGTTAAAAGCAATTGATGATATGAAAGACAGTAAAAGCTTACTGCTTAGAGAAATTCCAGCTGCACTGCTTTTATGACTTTGTCTCCCTTTAGCTAAAATTTTCTCTGATGTTAGAGCTTTTGAAATTCTTGGGAGGGTTTTATTCCCAAGAAGAGTCTTATTTTCCATTTCAAAAAGAACTGAAACAATTCTTTGTTTTTACCCCTTTTGATACACATACACATTTTTTTATATGGTTTGTGGCATTAAAGACTATTAAAAGCCAAACCTTGCAACTTAGAAATTTAATAAAGCGTTACTTTTGAGATGATGTCAATCATTATAGGCTTTACTACTTCTTTGGTTTTGCAGACAAAACGTAATGCAACAAACTCATGTGATCGACGAGAATTTGCCATTGATTCACCACTTGCAACCCTGTACACCTCAGCATCTGCTAAACTGTCAGACGTGCTTCCACCTATTTACCTGCCAGCTTCGTTCAGACACAGGGCCAGAAAGGAATTTCTGGTGAGGACCAAAGCAAGAGAGAGCCCAGCCGGGAGCCCAGCAGGCACGCCTCTTGCCTGACACGTGTGAAGCAGAATCCCGGTGGAGCAGTTCAAAACCTGGACTGGCACTAAGGTCACCCACTTGAGAGCCCTAACTATATTGTGATAATACTGAGTGAGGGGGCTATCCCTGTATTTTTCCTCTCTGCTTTGCCAAACGTTTGGAAAGTCCCATCTTCCACCTCAGAATGACTGAAATGTCGTATGTTTGAGTATTTATCATGATGCTTCTGCTATACTTGGTTGTGTAATGATGGAAAGCTCAGAAACAAATCTGTCGTCACCAAAGGAAACAAAAAGAAAAAACAAAGTTCCAAGACTCAGGTTTGCCATTAACACAGAATAAGCAATCCATCCTGTACGATACATACCCGCCAAAACCAGAAAGTACTATGCCTTCTGAAGGCCCTTCCCAGCTCAGTAAAAAAGGCTCTACTTCTCTGTTACCCGTGCTAGCCATCATTACGGTATTCAAGCATCACTAATGCTAATTAAATATTTAACCAGTTAGCATCTGGGGCAATAGTTGGCAGCCTGGCTGGGCAGTAGCTCCTGTGAGCAGCAGACAATCAGAGCAGAAAGAATTATTGTGATTATTTCTTAATAAGGTGCCTAAAATGGCCCTCAGCTAATCAATGAAAAAGACTTACCTACTAAGGCCTTGTTCAGAAATGACCTGAACAATAGTTATGCAAACAAGAGCTTTCAGCCAGATTACAGTGTCTTACATATTTTACTGTTAATGAGAAATAACCCCACCACAATCATGCAAGTGAACCTGCAGATGAGGTGCAGGGAATTGTTAACTGCCCCACAGATGCACAGATGAGCGTCGGCAACTGTGCAGCATCCCAGATGTCTAACCGGCTCAAGTTACATAAATTAAGGACAAAACACAGCCCCAGCATTCCAGCCTGTCAACACATTGATCAACTGCCCCCTTTACTGCTCCCTTATTAATCGCCTTCCCTGCCTCCCTCTCTTACCTGCTGTAGCAAATTTTAGAACTAGTATTTAGAGGAGGGCAAAGGGAAGAGAGAGGAAACGGGACCATCTTGTTTATTAAAACGCAACAGCTAACATCAGACACTAAGTTTATAGTTAGACACCCGAAATGAAGAGGTCTTCTTCAGAGGCTGTGTGTGCAGAGTACTTTGGAAAATCAGGACAAGTTTTTAGATACATATTAGCACAGGGCGCAATATATCTTTTCATGATCAGTTTGTACAGGAGGCTGGACTGGATGCCTATGTTAAAACTTAGCATTTGTTTACTTGTGCGAGTACTGGAAAAATTTACAGCATCCTCAGTGATGCTTTAGTTCACATGCTTGCTGTCTGAAGGGATCTTTGAAACAGAGAGACCAAACTGGGACCAATCTGATTCTGAAGAACACTAAACACTAGAGTCTTTTCAAGTATTTGCAGCAAAACTAAGACTTTTTTTTTTTAATTGACTTTCAGAGTTGATGTCCCTTTCAGCCTGAGGGAGGTAGCAAAGTTTCACCTCCCAGATGTCCCTTTTGTTCTGCAAAGATTAAGCATTCCATCTCCCAAAGAAAAAAAAAAAAAAGAAAATGTTTATTTTTCTCAGAGCAAAGCCCAAACCAAGTATTACAAATTCTCCTAACAAGCTCTTATTGATTTTTTTTTATATACTCCTAGGAAATCAAGGCAAAACCCTCAGGTCTCTAATTTTCTTCAACTTATTTCAAAAATCAAATAATTCTCACTCATTCATATGATACAATCTCCCCATTAAGCAGGACAAAGCTTCACTATAACGACACTTGCTTTGGTCTTTAGGCCAGAAATTTCAGGACAATAACACACATACATATATATGCAAATATTTGTATATATGCCTCATATGAAAACTGAAAGTGTATTCCTCACAGGCATGTCTAAGACTGGTAAATTGTCAGAAAAACCACCAAATATATTGACTGCTGACTAATATAAATTAACCTTCCCTATACAGTGTAAAAATCCTTTCCACTTCCAAATTTATGTAAAGAGTAAGCATTTCCGAAGAACACCACCAATGATATGATTTCCTCAGATTTTTTTAAGGTACAAGTTTCACTTCCCATACCATATATACTCCAAAAAAGAGTCTGAACAATAGAGTTGCTGTTCTCCAGTGGAAAAAATACCCAAAGAAGGCCCTTAGTACATCTTCCACTTTCCACAAAGTGCAGCGGTCCAGTGCCTAGATGTGGAAATAAGAAAATTAAGTGTATTCTTCCACTGAAAAAAACGCTGAATATAATGCATTATCCCAAAGAGTATAAGCTCCCCGTACAAAACTCCCATGCACTTTGTATTATTTTGACTGCGTGCCAGTAACATTTATTTTGAGATTTAAAGCATTTACTGTAGCACTTTCACATTCCATGCTTCATTTTTAAATTTTCTCTTGTCAAAACTGGAACTATAGATCTAATTTTGACACGGAAAAGAAATAAAATGAATCTTAATGTGGCCCAGAATCTTCTTGAGGTTACAGAGGGCGGTGCAGGAGTAACAATGTGCTGAAAATTTAAGACTGAATGGATAAATTGCAAACACTCACAATAGATCCTAATACACATTTTGCATTCTTGCAAAGTAAGCTACTAACGGAAGAAACAGTCTTTGCTTATCAAATTTTACTGCAATATTCAAAAAGTACAGCACAACTAAGAAGGCCAGAAAACTTCAAAGCTGTGAAAAGTCAAACTGGATGCTTACTAAGATTTAAAGAAGACGAGAAATTGCAAATGAAAACATGACAGAAATACAAAAGATGAGTAACAATTTTAAATGGCCAATCTTTTCACACACTCTTCTGTGATATTTTCTCTTTTCTTCTGATACTGCTTTAGTAAAGTTACTATATTACTGCAAGGAGAAATAAAATAAAAAATCTACCACTTTTAAAGGCAAGTTTGGTACATCTCCTTCACTGTACAAGAACGAGATGAAATTTGTCTTTTAACATCCAAGCAGTGATGTAGCACTCAGTGGTGATTCATAGAGAATACTACTTTTGTTAGCCGTGCAGATGTGTTAGATAGCTACTGCTGCATGCCAGGAGACGCACATCTGCTGTTTCCACAAAAAGAAAGCCCAAGAGCTGTAACAAGCTGGCGTGCCGCCTGGAGTCAGACACCTTCTGCCCATAAAAAATCTCAGCCCTGGAAGCAGCCCATCACCAGCTATGGTGGTGTCAGCCTGGATTTCAGAAGATGGTTATTCCCAGGGAAATTTTAGCAGTAGAATTGCTGCTTTGATTTCTGGTCACAGCAGGGAAGCTTAAGGCTAACCACTGTGGTGGACTCTCAATTAACCCAATGGAAGTCCTCTTACATGTAAAATTGAATCACTAGCATCAGGATTTCGGGGCGGAAGGCAGGGGGGAAATGTACCTCCCACGTGACACTGCATCTTATTGCTAGTGTAGGGTGGAGGGGCTACGTGGCTATGTCCCTACTGTGGGATTCTGGGACTCGCTGGAAGAGCTAATCTGAGAGGTCTTCCCAGGAAAATCCCCAAATGTAACTTAAAAAAGTTCTACCTTTTTAGTTTGTAGAAAATAGAGGTAAAGAAAGAAAAGAGGCATGCATACACTAGCAAAAATAATGAAATTAGATTTAATGTACAATATACTCTACTAGGATTCTATGAATTAGGAAACTTCATAAGGTGGAAAGCTCTCTCTTTTTGACCTTCTAGATCTGAACTGTCCTTCAATTGTTTGTTGAAAAGTAAGTATGACTGACAACGTACGTGAAAAGCTTCCTATTAGAAATAGTACTGTTGGTTAAACTAAGTTAAACCACATAAAACTGAAGAAGAATTAGTTTAGAAACAAAATGAGGAAGTATTTTTAAAAATGCTGCTCCCTCTCAGAGTTTTTCAAAATAGATTTTTTTTTCAGACATAAAATAACTTTTAAAACCAAAACATTACGAAATGAAAATAGTCAACATATTGAAAAAATGTCTATTGACCTCAAAACTCAAAAACTAAAAAAAAAATTACATTTTCATTTCATATAGCATTTTGAAATTTCATCTTTTCTTTGTAAATTGTGCTTTATTCCTTAATAAATAAATAAATAAATTTCACCTCTTTTAGGAATATCGGCTTTTTAGATCAACCCTAGGTTGAAATCAAGAACATTTGTAAAACAAGGTTTGTTTCCAAAAGGATTTTTAAAAAGAAAAGAGGAAAAAACCCTATTTTTTAATACAATAAAGCACTCTAGGGTAAGTTCTCTCGTAAAAACAGCATGACGCAGTGCTATATAACAATTGTTTTCCATTCTCTTTTAATAGCAGAAACTCTGCAAACCTTTATGAATAAAAACGTCAGCAAAAAAAATGAAATAAAACCAAGTACACCAGGCGCCCTGTATCCTGGAGTCACTGCTATCATAAATTAAATGGAGTACAGTCCAATTGGAGCTATCTGTTGTGGGAAGTAAAAGCAAAAGAGGAAGAGGGAAGATGACAAGATGTCATCCAACAAAGGAAAGGTAGAAAATGATAAAAGTAATTTTCAATATAGAACACAAGCCGGACGTCTGCTCAGAGCGTTTAACACGTCGTATTAGCAGAGAGGTAAAATCTACGTCTCCATGATGGGCAATGGCCTTACAAGTTGGAGACTCCAGCAATTCAGCAGCTGCACGCACAAAAGACTCAGCAGCAGAAAGAGTTACACAAAGGAGGCTACAGCACTCCTGGAACCGGCAGGATGAGCAAGGACTCGGAGGGAAAGATTTTGAAGGCAGCCTGTACTTATGTTCACATGATTGAATACTGTAACACAGCAGTTCTAAATATTTCTCTCCATAAAATGACAGTTTAATTTTATAAAATCAGCATAATTTTCTTGTACCAACTGCTGAGTTGTGACATGAAACACTTATTTGCATGAATTTCCATCATGCTGTCAACACAAAGTTTCTTGGCAAACCTGTATGCTTGCACCTGCTCTAGCTATCGAGGCTAGCACACCAACCTTCATGGGGCCCAGAAGCTTGGCTTTGCTTTCTTCTTCCCCTTTTGTCACTCGCCTTCTCCTCTCATCTTTCCCCATTACATACAGAAACAGAAAGTCCTTGCTTTGAGTCAAAGGCCACTAAGTCAATTAAGATTTCTGTCTTTCTTACAAAATCATTGCCACCAAAAACCTGGTGCTTCCGATTTAAGAAGGGAAACAATAAAGATAATAGGTTAAACAGATTACACTTCATTCCGTACCAAAAAAATAGTGAAAAATGCTTAACATAATTTAATCTTTATTGCATTTGACCTCGTTCTTTTGAAAAATAAATATTTTACTCATATGCTTTATTTTTTTCCATTGTCTGAGTTAGGAATATCATTCTATATTTCGTTCTTTATCCATTAAGGTAATAAGTGATTACATTAATTAAAAAATGTAAAGAGATGAAAAGTGTCAATTTCCAATGTCAGTTTTGTGATGCAAGGGAAATCAGTCATGTTATTCTGCATTTAATACAGCCTTAGTGGAGATCAGAATTTGGCTCTATATTCCTATTCTATGTTTTAATTATATTCTGTAGTCATTTACAAAACTTTTGAAGCCTAAATAACACCTCCACAGTCCCACAGCTACTAACCAACAACTTCGAAGAATAATGAATAAAGTGCCAGCTTCATATACCAAAATCATTTAGTGCAAGTACTTGTGGAGTTGTACAAAATTACTTTGGCTTTTTATAACATTAAATGAATTCTGATTTTGGCCCCATATATTGATTTACCAGCTATCAATTTTATAATGAACCAGATTCTTGTGAAAAAAAACTATTAATAGTTTTGAAAGAAAAAAAAGGAAGAAAAGAGATTTCGTATTTAAATGATCAATTCAAATGGCCGAAAAGATTTTAAAGTCCATTATGCCTATTCATATAATTTTGTAATTGTTCTTTACAACACGGTGATGCAGTCAAGTTTTAAACATTAACTGAGTTAGCAGATTGCTTTCCACTTCCGTCAAGAGACAATCCACAAGTTCATAGATCCCATATATCCCTATATTTTCCTTTTTATTCAACTAACCATTCTCTGTTTGCAGATATGATATCTCTTCAGATAAGGATCTGGTTGCCTATTTCAGACTCAAAGATTTTACATTGGAAGGGATAAAAGAAACTGTTGCAGAACACAGTACATGCACATAGTATAGGGATGATTTTGATCCTAAACTTTTTTGTTCCCGACAGACTTACACGACCAAATAATTGTGGTGGAGGGTTTGTTCATAGTTTGTTTTTTTTAAACAAACACACGAAAAAATCACAAAAGTAGTAACATCCCTATAAGTAGGTTCAGCATTTCAGGGCTGCATAAATTACAGATTCCTTAGTAAGGTCTGCTCTTGGCCTTGTTCAGATTCCACGAACTGAAGCTTGGCAGGCACATCATCTTTATTCAGCAGAGAAAGACAGGCTTCTTGAGCACTCTCTAGGATGAAACGTACGATCACTTACCCTGCAGTTGCTTACACCCATTCATTCTGATTGTAACAATAGAGCAGATTTACCCTGTTGAATAGAAACCGCTTAAACAAGTTCTTCCCCCTACTTCAGTCTCTCTTATCCAATAGTGTCTAAGGTTAAAGCTGTGATTTGACATTATTGTATTGAGACTAATCATTTTTTGCTGTCTACATAAACATGCACGAGCATGACAGTACCTATTCATACCTTCAAGCAGTCATACATAAACATTTTACCAATTTAATATAAAATAATTATTGCTCCGTAATACTGTTGGTACTCTGAATCATTTAAGTTAGTCAGAAAAGTATCAAAAAGTCATTTTTTCACCATGTGTCATCCATGCTTTATTTCATTCTGAGAGCATCCTTTGGCATCTGTATGCCTACTGGGATTCAGAAATCTTCTGTAAGATCATTTTACTACAAAAAAGACTCACTTGGGTATAAACAGCCTGCCATTGAGCTGACAGCAGACTTTTCATCAGTCACAATTCTCTCTATCTCCAACTTTTTCAGAAGTGCAAATTCAACTGTTTAATAGGTTGCGTGAGAGCAAGCTCTATATTACCATTTTGAGACTCCGTATGAGACAGCCAGCTCTTTCCCTCAGGAGGAGGGGTACCTGCGATTACCGTGTGTCACTCCAGAGAGCTGCTCTGAAAGGGCTGACCTTGTGCCTCTTTCCGATTCCGTGAGCAGAAGCCTGACAGGACACTTACCCATCACCATTAATAATCAGAGAAAGCCGGGCTCCTGGAGCAGTGGCTTGGATGAAGAACAAGATTGAAGATGGTTACAGAGTTCCACATGAGTTATTAGCTGTTAGCCTGATGTAAACATGACTAACGGATAATGGAATTAGTTTGGCTGAGCAGAAATCACTCGGAGGAGCCTAACCCTTCTCTTCCGTCGTGAAATATTTCGTAGAGGAGGGAGAAGGGTAGGGTAAGTCTCGCATGTCACTTTGAGAGCCTGGGCGGGTTATGACGTTGCTTAAAACAGAATCGTCTCAAGGAGGCAGACGTGCTCTTTTGTCTTTGCACAGGCACTTTGGAGCTCGGAGGAAAATAAAATTAATGCGGGGAATGGGACAAACTGATAGAAAATGTTTCTGATCTCAGATCACTTTCTTATAGTCCCGCCTTCTTCAGTAAATATATTTCAGTAAACTACTAAGTATTTTTGTCATTATGGAATTTTTTCTCTGAATTTGTGCATTTTTTTGGTTGCTAAATTTATAGCCACATAAAAGTCAATGATGTGGGTCTTTTCATTTTGCTGCTTTTTTTTTCCCTTCCCTTTTTTTTTCTTTTTTTTTTTCTTAACACCATTTAACTCAATAAATAGCATCAGACCTGACACTTCATTGTTAAGCAGGCACTAAGCAAACCGAATTTTGGATCTAGTAAACTTGCCTGCAGCAGTTGACAAGTGATTTTCTCCTGAGCAATCAGTGACCAGACCTTAAAAATAAAAGATAAAAGATTCTGGATTTCAGGTACGCAGATAGACATCTAGACAAGCACTAAGGACAAGCAAGGTATTGTTACAGATTTTTATCAATGTAACTGACACAAAAATCTGCTTAGACTTATTGAAGAGACTAGAAACATACAGTTGAAAAGTATAGCATTCACACAGCCTGCAACAACACCACAAAAAAAAAGGGGGAAAAAAAGGAAAGAAGAAGAAGAATCACATGCTAAACTGTGACCCCACCTTCCACCCCCATTTTTTCTTATGAAGAACAAAGAAAGAGGATGGGCAAACGTGAGGAAAAAGAAGCACAGGGAAGACTAGGTGCTAGTGAAAAATCTTCATTTCTTTTGCATCCACATAAGTCATGAAGTCAACAGCGTGTCAGTTGTTTATAGGTCATCTCTGTGAGTTCATTAGCTCCCTTTTGTTTTGTTAAAGTTGATCAGGAAAAAGGAAAAGGAGAAAAGAGGGGGAATGTGTGAAAATGATGCTGGAAAAAGCCCAACAAATAATGTACCACTTTTCTTGCCACTTTTGTCGAATGCATTTTAGAGCAATGAGATGAATGACAAAACAAATCTTTGTGATCATAGGATCTGGAGACATTTTAAAATGGCATTTCAGAAGAAGAAGAAGTAGCTTGCAGGGGAAAAAAAAAAGAATCAGTATACATCAGTTTCACCTGAAATGAACCCCTCAAGTCCCTAATATCCTGAAAAACTGATACTTGAGTTTTCTTATTCTTTTACTACAAAGATTGAAAAACTTTATACACACTCAGTGCTGCAAATTTCAGTAATTTAATCAAGGATTTGGGACAAATTTGCTTCAAGGATGTAGTGCAATTGCAATCCTGCGAATGCTTCTTATAAAGCCTGTAACTTTCCTATGGCTCCTTTTTGTGCGTATGGTCCCCGTAGATACCGCGTTCTAGGACCTGCAGTACTTCTTCTGTTCAGAAGAGCTGCAAAGCACGGCGGGATGCGGGTACGCAGTGCCCTGGGTAAACAGCGGAACGTTCCTTCGGTCACCAGGGACCATTCTTCCTGATGGTGCTTTTGGTTCTGCTCATTTCTCTGCTCAAAAGCATGTGCTCACTCATTCCACACGCTCTGCTATCTTTTCAGTCAAGGAAACAAAAACGGATAATACTCCATTCAGTTCTGCATTGGAAGAAGATGTAGGTAGAATTTTTTCATATTCCACATACGGAGGCAGTTAAACTTTCTTTTCTGTGTGGTGTAATGTCCTTCCATGGACCTCCTCAATACGCTGTTCATTAAAAGCAGGTTCATAATATTTACCACATAAGTTTTTGGCAGAGCTTCCATTATGAAGGAAAGAGAGTTTGCGTTCCCTGCATCTAACACACTTAATGTGCACCTTCTGAAAATACTGGCACGAGTGAAATTCTACTGTAAGCTTTACAGCTGCAATGTTAATAGACACCTGACTACTGTTATCGTGGACTCTATTCCTGAACTTTTCAGGAAAAAAAAAACTGACAGCGTGGTAACTGTAGTATGGGCAAACTAAGAAAATACACATTACAACAAAAAAAAATTGGTTTTCCATTTTTTCTGTCCTGTTTGGGAAGAGAAAAAAAAACAACCCTACAAACAGCAACAAACATTTTTGTGGAATGAATAACTAATATAAAGAAAACACAAATGAAAGAGGTTTATAATACAGCAGTATGGCTATTTACAGCACAGTTTGATGGTGGTGAACATGAAGCACATCAAACTTTTTAAAGATTAAAGAAAATATATATTTACTACATAAAAAGTTGCTTTCATAATCTTCCAAAGAACAAAAAACTAAGTAGTGATACAAGTAATACTAAGCAGTGTATATGGTAGGACTATTTATTTATACGCCCATATATATATATACCATATTAATAAATGCTTCAGAGTGTAGCACATGACTTTCTAAGCATTAATGAATAAACCATTTTGACAGATCCTCACAGAATATGTACAACAACAACTATATTTCACAAAGAGAGAATCGAAGGTAGAGAGAAGTGATCTGAAAAAATCCATCAGGGCAAGCAACAGAATATACCAGAGCTAAGACTTGAACTAAATCCAGCCCTGTATCTTCAACATTGACTTGGTCCTTCTTGGCTTTAAGTGACAGATTAAAAATCCAAAAAGTTCATATCTAAAAGGTTATGTCATTTTTAAAACTGCATCCTGAGGATACGAAATTGGATTAGTAGTTGCCAGTGTCACTTAAAAACTACATGACCTGGCACAGTGCTTTCCTCAGCTTCTGAGATTTCACTTCTGAGCTTGTCTTGTTGATGCCTTCACGATGCAGGAAGTCCCACGCACAGAGCATGCAACGTGCATTTGGTTTTATGACCTATCATGCACGTAACCTTGAAATGCCCACACTTCATCAAAAAGAAAGCATCTGAAACACCACCAGTTTCTTTAATAGCTTGGAAGCTCCATGACAGCACAAACCAATGAGTTTTTGGTGAAAGCCATCCGGGGGGGGGGAAAAAAAAAGGGAAAAAAAAAGAAAAGCTACACTTCATTTCAATTTTCCAGGCTGATTGCAATCCATAGAAAATGCACAGCAATTTATTTATTGAGTTATAATTTGTGGCTATTCTAAATTGTGTCTTGTGTTCAAAGGGAAGTTATTCTGTGTAGAAAAGAATAAGAAACTTGATTATTCAAGTGCACTATGTCACGAATACTATTGAACTCTTCTCCCCCCTACAGAGAGTGGATGACTATCCTCTATAAAACCTCTGTTTATAACAATTACATTTTAATAGCACTGTGCGCAATTCGCTGCTTTTTTTTTAATACATGTTACTGTTTTGTATCCTACAGAAGCTTGCTGAAATGCACCATTATTTTCAAGATGAATTGGTTACATTTTATTCATATTACTTATTCATGATAGTACAGCATTATCCTGAATTTGATTTCTACACATTGATCAAAAATTGGTTTTCTTATTCAATTCACAAACTATCTACACGTTTAAGGTACTTAAGCTGATCTTGAATTCTGCATATTTTAACTACTGATAACATGTTAATCACTAGGAAGTATATACAGCTGAAAGAAAAAACAAATGGTTTGCAGGCATCAAAGTAAATTTCTTGTATAAGAAGTTCACACCTGTTCGTCTGATCTTTATGGTGCCTGATCTATGCAGGTGAAATGGGGACTTACTCTGTTATCTTCTGGATGCCCCAAACACTGTATTGGAGAGATAAGGTTTAGGTTCATCCTGTCCTTATGTTCATAACATCTTAGTGGTAAGCAGTTACCAACACATTTAAAAATCACTTTAACTGAATCTAAGTTAAAGAAAAACGCATATTTCTCGCTCAGCTTTCAAAATAATACTTTTTTTTTTTCCTCTCTTGAACTCTGCTACTTATAAATGTGTTCCAAAGAGAGACTTGGTCTATTCAGCTAAGGTTAAACCAGAATGTTCTTTTTCCCCCTCTCAAAACCAGATGTAGCTGCTACGCTCTCACAGGGAAGACGGCAGTAAGGCATTCATAACCTTTTCCTTACTTTATACCTCAGACAAGCACTCTCGGAGAGAACCTCTGCTTTACTGCCTCCATCAAAAATCATTACCTTTCGGTGAAATGTTACATTCCTGTACCCACGCTCCCCCATCAAGTCTCCCAAAGCACCCAGGCGGAGTCATTCTTTCTCCTGGGAAATGACTGTATTTGCTACCTACACAGGAGATCAGCTGACTGTGCTTTTTCAATAAAATAAGTACTTTTCTGCTTCCTTAGATATGTGTGTTTTTTATATCCTCTGCTTGACTGACCAATTAACAACTTTTTACTCGGTCAGAGAGAAATTTCGTCCCCTTTCTTTCTTTGGTGAACCACGGATACATTTCATTGTGATATATAATCAATAAACACTACTGATTTTGTATCTTTTTTTCTTCTATATTAACAAACATATCTGACAAATATGTCAATGTTATACAGATATGTAGCTCATTATTATTAAGATAAAATACAGTAGTAATTAGTCATTCTCAGGTGATTGATCTTCAACGTCTTTTTCTAAGCCACTGTCAACTTCTTCTCATGACTCAACCTAGCTTTTACCTGTACAATGATGAGCAGACCTAGATCTTTCGCCTTCATTAGTGCATACTGAAGATCACTGTCACTTTATTTTTTGTGTGAATTATGCAGATTATTGACGCCCATAGAAGCCTACTGTCAATTTTTATTTTTTTTACACAAGACCTTCAGTACTTTACTCGATGAAATCTCAAACAGAAGTGTCAAAATAATTTTTTCATTCCTGCATTGCTAAATGGAAAAGACCATAGCAACATAGGAGTGTGAGAGTAATTTTTTTCAGATGAAGAAGGTGGTGATTAAAATCCTACATTCTGAGCATTGCTTTTCTTGTCTGCTTTCCATCAGCCTTTCAAAGGACTCAGGTCCGTATAATGTATTCTTAGCTAACTGGGGATGCCCAGCACAGATGCTAAATTAAGGTCGTATTATCATAAAATGTAACTAGTTAGCTTTTTTTTTTTTTTTTGATTAGGAGTCAGCTAGCTACACACTTTCCATTACCAGCAGAAGACACTGCCCGACAAATGGATTACATCTTTCCTCATATTGCTCATGCTGTCCTAGAATGTGATTATTTCAGTTTTATTGGCAATCTGTCATTTTGCTAATTCACTATATGACAGTACAGGACAGCAGCTGAAAACGATGCTTGACTTTCCTTCCTTGCAGATTGCTGGATTTCTTTTTACACCTCTGTTATTCTCTGCTCGTGAATGGGATAAAGCAAAAACCTGTATCTTGTCTTTTATGAGACTTCATTTCAGAGTGATTTTCTGCACTCCGAACAAAAGTGAAAAGGTCTCTAACAAGTTGGCAAGAAATGTTTTTTACAAATTCAAGACAGTTACTGTTTCTCTGGAAGCAAGGAGTGTTACAGTTGCTGAGTAAGAGGTATTTGGTTTACTAACCTAGGCTCTGTAATCTATAGCTTGCACAATTGGCCTACGCAACGGGCTTTCACAGCTTGTTCTATTTCCTTGTGCACCTGAGGTTCACATAAATAGGTCAAACTTTTTTTTTTTTTTTGTAATTCAAATAACCTTCATGCATTGTTATAAGAATATGTTTTTCTGCAGTGACACAGAGTCACAAGTCTGCTGTCTTTGTTGAAAATCCTAGTTTGTAGTAACTGCAACATATGGCGTAACTTTGAAAAGGAATATATATAAAGTCCCAGGCTCTAATGACTTAAGTACAACCTGCAGTGTCTCATGCTCAGTTGCTGCTGGACTGCACTGTACTGAACGACAGGCCTATAATCAAGCTCCCGTCTTTGCTCCATGAGCATCTAAAATGTTGTAAAGAGTGGTCTCCAAGACTTGTGCAAAATCTCACACTCTGAAAGATCTTTTCACCAACTTACTAGTGGAAAGATCAATAACAGTCAGCTTCAGCAATTCTTAATATCCTTTTATAAAAATATGTATTTATACATTCTCATGGATCATGGCTGAAATCCCTTTCTCATTTTGAAAATGTTTCTTTTCAGCTTTTGTTCACATTTTAATTACCAAAGCAGAGGCTTCTCTTTGATGTTATTACTGCAAAATACGAGACACAATATCTGTGCCAATATCCTACTTGGAAGAATCAGCAGACAACCGGAATGTTTGCTTCCTATAAAAGTATTTCAGGACTTGACCTCTCTAATAGAAATGCCTTCAGTTTCTCAAAATCCTTACTGAAAGTTACATTTTATGTCCCACGTATCTTCTAGAATCAAGAAACTGTTTTTTTTCCCTGTATTTATCAATCCATGGATGTGTTGTACCCATATACTGCTAAAGCAGGTATTCCAGAGATGGACTTAAATATCTTGAGATATATTTGTAGATTTTGTTTTATGTACTATTTCCCTTACTACTTTTTCCTCTACTTTCCCTACTTACTATTTTCCCTATTTTCCCTGTTTGTGTTTCATATGGTCTAAATTTTTAGCTCTTCCCAGTGCTGTTCAGAATCTCTGGTCATCCTCCTCCATTTGTTTCTTCCCCTCAGATTAAATGTCCAATATGTTCCCTATTATATCAAAAAAGTATATTTTCCCAGAAGATATCCCAGATGCCAAAGGCAACCCAAAAAGTAATCTGAGGATTTTTTTTTTTTTAATAAAAGCATTGAAAAAGTATGTCTCCTAGATTTTCTTCTTTCTTAGTAGCAAAAAATCTTCCTTTTTCACATTTCTTTAATTATTGGGCTCTATATCTATGGAAAGAATTCCATCAGAATTTTGTTTTGGAGGTACAGGTGATTTGGTGGTTGGTTTTGTTGGGGTTTTCTTTTAGAACAGGTTACAAATATATACTTACTACATGCCATCTGCTCATTATTCAGAAAACTTAATTATGGAATTTCACTTTTCCCCAGGGAAAGGGGAATCCTCTGGTTACATGAATTGTGGGTAGGGTTGGAGTCTTGCTTTGACTCTGAACTCTGAAGTACTTTGCATCTCCTAAAAAGTAATAAAACCAGTCTCTTGACAATTCCAGGTCTTTTACCAAAACATTATTACAAGCTGTCACTCTTTCTGCAGTTTATTAATTTACATATGTAGTTCAGATACTTTAATAATATGGGTAAAATTGCCACTATATGCAATGAATTTTACCTTCTTACTCCTTTGCCACCTGCTTGGTAACTATTTCACTATTTCTGATGTAGAAGTGCCTAATCTGATGTTAATAAGTGCTTTCCCTATGCAGATAATCTATTCCTTTTTAGCTGTAAGATTGATCAGTTGCAGCTCAGCAGAATTTTTCTCTTGTCAAAGTATTCCCCTTTTTCCAGCCTCTAAGCACCACAGTCCCTTGCAAAGCAGCAGCCTGTTACAGTGCTTCCATCTTTTTCCAGATAGGCCCATATTTACTCGTGTCTGTAGACTAAATGCTAGGGGTTTACGGTTTCCCATTCTGAACTCTGTGCACACTTCTGCCTCAAGTATTTTGTCTGGGGTTGTTAGTAGTGTTATGATTTCTGTTTGCTGGTTTCCTAGCCAGCATTTTCACCTTTCGAGAAAAATATAACAAATCTCACGGCCAGGTGCATATTAACATGATTATGTGCAAAATAGCCTGTAGGAACAAGCAAGGAACAAGTGATAGGAATGTTTTTGAAATCCAAGCAGAGCACTCTGACGTGTATTTAATAAGCCTAGATAGTGTCTCAAAGTGTCTTGTTTATTCTTTTGTATCTATTCCATACACTTACGGATTCATTTCAATTGGCATTAATCCTTCCCAGTCCTTGAGCCTTGAAGTCAAGTATCTGAGGACAGAACTAAACATGGCATTTTTCAAGTTCTGCACTAGATCTGGTCACATCAAACTGACACAAGGACACCTAAAAGCAATTTCAGGTAAGAGTGCTTTTCTCCCTCAGAAAAGCTCAGGCCGTTAATGTTTCTAGCTACCTTTAGTGTATTGAGATGCAGCAATGACACAAATTCAAAGAATTGATCATACGTAGTTTCTACTTTTCATTCTGTTTGAAATTTCTCGTAAAAGCTACCAGCCCAAAGTCAGATGCAGATGGAGCAGAACACAGATTTCCACATGTTCCTTTTTTACCTCATTCCCCTGTGGTTTTTAAGCAGTCACAATCATAAAGTGGCATCTCTCTCAAACTCTATTCTTTCAGTTTTGCACACAATACTATACATATTGAAAAGTGACCCAGTTTTGTATCAGTCCATAAAGTTACAGATCATAAATCAGATGAGTTGTGACTAGCTAGACTATGCCTGAAAATGTTTGTGAATGTATGTAGATAGGAAGGTAGCATTAAAACAAACAGCAGCAGCTCTGCATTTAACTAAACATGGCTGAAATAAGAAGGTTCAAATTTCAATTTGAAGTGTATGATTTCTTTGATGTGCACTACTGAACTATACAATCATGAGCTGGATTATTCTTTCAGCCATTTTTTTCATGTCTTCTGATGTTTTCCCCATCATTCATGTTAGATTCATCTGCAAAATTCCTCCTACACATACCTTCATATGGCTCAGGAAGCCACACAGCCTCTTATGCTAATATTCAAGGAAATATTTCCTGACCTTTTACTTGACCAGAAGACAACTTCATAAGACCAAAAATCAGGTTGCCCCATCCCTCACATGATGATGTGTATGCTTATGTGACTGGATGCACAGAAAATGCACAATATGACATGATGTAATTACATCTATGTGATGCCATTGCACAACCGAACGTGAACCTGCCACATGACAGACATGTTGCTCGTCATATGAGAGGCAACAGGCAAAAGAAGACATGGGAGAAAAGGCCATAAGGAGCAGACCATCATGACAATGAAATCAACACTGCTCATGTCCAAGGGGCCACTGACTAAAGAGGGCCACAGACAACACCTGCTGGACATGTCTGTCCATACAGGGGGTATTACTGCTTTGCTTTACAGCCTTAATAAATATATAGGACTTCCCATTATATACAATAATGTAGAGAAAAGCTAGCAAGAAGGAGAGGTAAGCATAAAGTGTAAATACCTCAGAATCCATTTGAAAAAAAGAAATGTTATCTTATGATTTACATTTTGTAGAGTATGTAAGTGATAAGGACATTAAAACATGTATGTGAATGAGAGTGCTAACATCAGAAGTAGCTAGGAAATGGTCCATAAGTTTTTCCAGAGATTTTTAGTTAAATTTTGGAGGTTAAACAATTGTTAAGAAAAACAACTGGGGCTGCAGGCTATAAATTCTAAACTGTGCCCAGCATTACACAAAAAGATAACTGTTTGCCAACAACTGGTGTGCATCAACAGCTCAGTTTTCACTGTTTCCTCTCATGCTCACAAAAGGATTGAAGATCTGTTCTAACAAATAATCTCTTTTAACAACAACATTAAACAAATGTACATATACATGTACAGCACAGTTGTCCTATTAAGACACTAAAGATAAAACTCTAGCAGTCCACTTCTGATATCATCAAGTCACAGTAGGTAGCTAATTTCTAGTTAATTAAACATGAAGCAAATAGCTAATTCCGTGCAAAAAACTCTTATCCTCTTTGAACTGCACACCTCCTTAAGTCCTGAAATTTCCCTCCAAAGCGAACACAACAAAAAGGAAACATTGAGAACAGAAAGCTACTGAACAGCTGAGCCTGGATCTATGTACTTTTTTATATATATTCATGGTGTTTTATTCCTTTTACCTTCAGAGACAGAACTTATTAAATTAAATCTAAAAATGTACAGTACTTAATTTAGTCAGCATTGCAACATTTCCGGTGTTCTTAGTCAGTCATCACAGCGCTATGCATCTCCAACCTTCCACACTTTGGACCCTGGCTGTGTGATGGAAACTGAGCTCAGATTAAAAAGGATCTGAAAATTATTTAAATATCTATTTAAAATATTTGTGAATCTGTGTTTATACTACAATATTTCATAAAAAAACCCAGTGAAATGAAAAGTATCATCTTCCAGGATTTTTTGCTTCCTCAGCTGTAATTGCCAGAATCATGTCCTATTTCACTTTTTATTTCTTCGAAAAGGCGTACTAGTGGCTTCTGATGTTCTCTCAACACACTCCCTTTGCTGATAAATGAAATAGACACTAGAAAATAATCAAACTATGAGACTGAACATTTTAGTGACTGAGAAGGGAATGATACTTTGCACACAATTTGCTTCACCTCTTCTACAAGAAGCTTCAAAAATTTACATTCAGCTCTTGAAATACAGTAAGTTTCCACCACCTCATTGCATGGAGGGGCAGGGGATTGGGGCACATTCAGAGCACTTCAAAGAAGCCTGGATCTGCTGCACTGTAACGGCTCTGCTTCACATATATAGGGTACCTTATTTTATAATGCTTTCAAGTTCACCAAAACCACAATCTAAACCTCATTTTGAAGACTGTGTATATATATTTAGTAATGTATACATATATACTATATGTATTGTTATGTTATATAAATACATTCAATAATAATGAAAACTAAATGCATCTAACATATAGAATCATAGAATCAGAATCATTTAGGTTGGAAAGGACATTTAAGATCACTGAGTCCAACCATTAACCTAGCACTGCCAAGTCCACCACTAAACCACGGCCCTAAGTGCCACATCTACGTGTCTTTTAAATACCTCCAGGGATGATGACTCCACCACTTCCCTGGGCAACCTGTTCCAATGCCTGACAACCCTTTCAGGGAAGAAATGTTTCTTGGTATCTATTCTAAACCTCTCCTGGCACTACATGAGGCCGTTTCCTCTTGTTCTATCACTTGTTACGTGGGAGAAGAGACCGACACCCACCTCGCTACACCCTCCTTTCAGGGAGTTGCAGAGAGCAAGAAGGTCTCCCCTCAGCCTCCTTTTCTCCAGGCTAAACAACCCCAGTTCCCTCAGCCGCTCCTCAGAGGACTTATGCTCTAGACCCTTCACCAGCTTCGTTGACCTTCTCTGGACACGCTCCAGCACCTCAATGTCTTTGTTGTAGTGAGGGGCCCAAAACTGAACACAGTACTCGAGGTGCGGCCTCACCAGGGCCGAGTACAGGGGGATGATCCCTTCCCTACTCCTGCTGGCCACACTATTTCTGATACAGGCCAGGATGCCATTGGCATTCTTGGCCACCTGGGCACACTGCTGGCTCATATTCAGTCAGCTGTTGACCAACACCCCCAGGTCCGTTTCCACCGGGCAGCTTTCCAGCCACTCCCCCCCAAGCCTGTAGCGTTGCCTGGGGTTGTTGTGACCCAAGTGCAGGACCTGGCACTTGGCCCTGTTGAACCTCATGCAGTTGGCCTCAGCCCATTGACCCAGCCTGTCCAGATCCCTCTGTAGAGCCTTCCTACCCTCAAGCAGATCAACTCTCCCACCCAACTTGGTGTTGTCTGCAAACTTACTGAGGGTACACTCGATCCCCTCATCCAGATCATTGATAAAGATATTAAACAAAACTGATCCCAATACTGAGCCCTGGGAAACACCACTTGTGACCGGCCGCCAACTAGACTTAACTCCATTCACCACAACTCTTGGGGCTCAGCCATCCAGCCAGTTTTTTACCCAGTGAAGGGTATGCCTGTCCAAGCCATGAGCAGCCAGTTTCTCCAGGAGAATTCTGTAGGAAATAGTGTCAAAGGCTTTACTAAAGTCCAGGTAAGCAACAACCACAGCCTTTCCTTCATCCACTCAGCAGGTCACCTTGTTGTAGAAAGAGATCCAGTTAGTCAAGCAGGACCTGCCTTTCATAAACCCATGCGGACTGGGCCTGATCACCTGATTGTCCTGTACGTGCCATGTGACGGCACTCAAGATGATCTGCTCCATAACCTTCCTGGGCACCGAGGACAGACTGACAGGCCTGTAGTTCCCCAGATCCTCCCTCGCCCTTCTTGTAGATGGGCATCATATTTGCTAACCGCTAGTCAATTGGGACCTTCCCAGTTACCCAGGATTGCTGATAAATGATGGAAAGTGGCTTGACGAGCACTTCTGCAGCTCCCTTGGTACCCTTGGATGGATCCCATCTGCCCCCATAGACTTGTGTGTATCTAAGTGGTGTAGCAGGTCGCTACCCGTTTCGCCTTGGATTGTGGGGGCTTCTTTCTGCTCCCCTTCCCTGTCTTCCAGCTCAGGGGGCTGGGTACCTGGAGAACAACTGGTGTTACTATTAAAGACTGAGGCAAAGAAGGCATTAAGTACCTCAGCCTTTTCCTCATCCTTGTCACTATGTTTCCCCTCACATCCAATAAAGGAGGGAGATTCTCCTTAGCTCTCCTTTTGTTGTTAATGTGTTTATGGAAACATTTTTTTATTGTTTTTTATGGGAGTAGCCAGATTTAGTTCTAGTTGGGCTTTGGCCCTTCTCATTTTCTCCCTGCATAACCTCATGACATCCTTGTAGTCCTCCTGAGTGGCCTGTCCCTTCTTCCAAATGTCATAAACTCTCCTTTTTTCCTGAGTTCCAGCCAAAGCTCTCTGTTCAGCCAGGCCGGTCTTCTTCCCCATTGGCTCATCTTTTGGCACATGGGGATGGCCTGATCCTGCGCCTGCGCCTTTAAGATTTCCTTCTTGAAGAATGGGCAGCCTTCCTGGACTCCTTTTCCCATCAGGACTGCCTCCCAAGGGACTCTGTCAACCAGCCCCCTAAACAAGCCAAAGTCTGCCCTCTGGAAGTCTAGGTGGCAGTTTTACTGATTCCCCTCCTTACTTCCCCAAGAATCAAAAATTCTATCATTTTGTGATTGCTGTGCCCAAGACGGCCTCCAACCATCACATCACCCACAAGACCTTCTCTGTTCACAAACAAGAGGTCCAGCAGGGAGACTTCCCTCGTTGGATCACTCACCAGCTGTGTCAGGAAGTTATCTTCCACACACTCCAGGAACCTCCAGGACTGTTTCCTCTCTGCTGTATTGTATTTCCAGCAGACATCTGGCAAGTTGAAGTCCCCCACGAGAACAAGGGCTAGCCATTGTGAGACTTCTTCCAGCTGCTTATCGAATATTTTGTCTGCCTCTTCATCCTGGTTGGGTGGTCTATAACAGACTCCCACCATGATACCTGCCTTGTTGGCCTTTCTCCCGATTCTTACCCATAAACACTCAACCCTATCATTACCATCGTCAAGCTCTACACAGTCAAAACACTCCCTAAGATACAGGGCTACCCCACCGCCTCTCCTTCCTTCCCTTCTGAAGAGTTTGTAGCCATCCATTGCAGCACCCCAGTTGTGTGAGTCATCCCACCACATTTCTGTGATGTCAACTATATCGCAGTTTTCCTGCTGCACAATGGCTTCCAGCTCCTCCTGTTTGTTGCCCATGCTGCGTGCATTGGTGTAGATGCACCTCAGCTGGGCTCTTGGTCCCATCATCTTTCTGGGGGGAGAAGCCCTAGTTCCTATGTGACCATTCTTAGGCACTTCCATGGTTTCTAACACATCAATAACCCTTGCATCTTTGCTGTCGCATGGCTCTCCATCCCCTGTCTCCACTGAGATGGCAGACCAAAGGACCTTGCTAGTACACCATCCCTCAGACATTAGTGTGCCGCCCCCAGCCTTATCTCTGGGTTTTAACCCTTTCTCCCTTTAAATCTAGTTTAAAGCCCTTTCAATGAGCCCTGCTCACTCCTGTGCAAAGATCCTGTTCCTCATTCAAGACAGATGTACCCCATCTGTTGCCAGCAGGCCTGGTGTCATGCAGACTGACCCATGATCAAAAAAACCAAAATTCTGCTGGTGACACCACGCTCGGAGCCAGGTATGGATCTGCTGGCTCCTCCTGTTTCTTCCCTCATCATTCCCTGCAACTGAGGGATAGAGGAGAACTCTTGATTGCCCTCGTACTTCTTGTTGCAGCTTCATTGCTGCCTACCTGAAAAATCAATAATGGATAGTAATCTGAGGTAGGAAAGGTAGGAAGCCTTCTCTTCACATTTTTAACCCAGGCCCCAGGGAGGCAGCAGACTCCCCTAAGAAGTGGGTCCAGTCTGCATACTGGGCCTTCTGTTCCCCTCAGGAGAGTCTCCTATGACAATGACCTTTCTTTTTTTCTTTATGTAGCCTAATGGTTAGCTTCACTCAGGTGAGACTTGTAACTTCAAGAGAAGTAAAGAGAAAATGTCCTGGTGGGGTTGAATTGTTGACAGCTGTGGCTTTAATTAGGCTTCACTTTGGTTCATGTCTTCACTACTGCTCTTTCTGGCTGTATACAGCTCTCTCAGAAGAACTATAGAGAACTGTCTAGCCAGTCTTAAAACCTAAAGTCAACTGTCATTCATTCTTCCCAGAGCCATGGATCTCTAGATTTACCTGACACATATTTCTGTATCAAGGCTGTCGTTACTGAGAGGAAAAGTGCTCATAACTTTTTCTTTCATGAGAAAATGCTGCCCTGGTGGAACACCCACTCTTCAGCATATCATAAAAGAACCTTCTGAGAAAGAGAAAAGACTTCATTATCAGAGACAGAAAAAGACTCAACACACAAAACAATTCATCCAGCACTAACCAGTGGAGTAATATGGAAATTAGTATTAAGAACTCAAATTTATCACCTTAGCATCAATAAAAATTGGTTTAAACTCATGAGACTGCCTATTCACCTTCAAATCATACATACTACAATAGTCTCTCCCTGAAAAAGTTAAGCGTAAAAGAATTTTTATAGTTTTCTGATTTATTTTCTGCTCCATGATTTTTTTCCTTTACAGCTGATTTTCTTTGTACATTGTTGTGTCAAACAAATCTCAGTCCCTTCTGTAATTTTATGTTTCATAACTATTGTTAACTTGATATTTTCATGCTATTTTATCTTTCAAGATTAATTTTATTGTATACATTGGAGTAGTCCAACTATTATCTAGGGCTAATTAATTACCAACGCTCATTTTAAAAGGTTTCAGGAAACTAGGATTTATTTTTTCTGTAATAGAATGTACCATTCAAATACTCTACCTCCCCTTGTTACTAAACTTTGTTGGCGAAACAGACCTTGCTTTTCACCAAAGGTTTATGTACCTTTTTCTATTGTTTCATTACAAAAACAAATAAAAAACCTTCTGTCTTAAACTTCTGAAATCTAAACAAATTTAAAAAAAAAAAAAAACAACAACCTACAAACACACAAAACCCCTCTTCTCTAGGGATTAGATTTGTGCTCTTATATTATGCAACCATTTGAGTGCATGAATGTTGGAACAGTCTAACTTGAAATCCTGCTGGAGTATTTGGAGTTGAAAACAGAGCCATAAGTCATTCAAAATTTAATTTCAGCTAGATTTACAGTGAAAGCTCAGCTTTGATCTATGACATCTATGTCCGAACAAACTGGCCATTCTTAATGTTATCACACTTGAGACATGCTTCCATCACTCAAATATAAGGTATAAGGGACATTTGGATCACTGGTACAGGACTACAATAATGAATTAATAAACCAAAAGTGACAGAGAATGCTTTGAAGAATGCAGATATGATGAACAGGCATCAATCAGCAAGCTAAGCCAAGATTCAGCCAAGTGCTTCTGTGCCAGCCCTAACTTCAAGCATGCGAGCAGTCCCGTTGATCTGAGCTAGCCTCAGACCCGGCACAGCGGGGTGCACCGGGCGAGCAGGGCGCTGCTCCGGAAACACGAGCCTGCCACATCTGTGCTCCCATTAGGGACAAGTCAGACCTGTGTGGTGGCAGCGGCAGCAGCAGATGACCAGGCCACAGCTTGTCTGGAGAGCAGGGGCTTGCTGAGGGTGATGACCAGGTTTCCTGATGCTTTCAAACCCGCAGAAACCTTGCCCTTGTGAACATCTTGTGGAGCCAAATGGCCACCCATCCTCACCACTCTTCCCTATTCAAATCTCACAGAGTTTTGTTTGTTTCTTTGTTTGGGGTCTTTGTTGGTTTTGCTGTGCCCATAAAAGGCAACTTCAGAAATGCACGGGTACATTGATGTCCATCATGTCCATAGCTAATAGATCTGCTGTTCAGCTCATAGCTGCTCATATAGTAAATCCTACAAAGACAATGAAATCTCCCTGTCCTAAACAAGTCACTAGGGTGGCTGGAGTTATAAAACAGAAAACAAAGAAACAAAAGTTTTATGTGGCAATATCCAGTCCTGGGGCATTGAAAGCAAGGCTCCTGTATTTTAGATATACAAAAATTAGGAGAGATGCAGCAAAATAAGGAATCAAAATTAAGCCTCGGCATATGAATAAGGGAGTGGGGTATAGGGAATTCAATTACAAAAATGGAAAAGAAGTGGGACAAAGAGGGGGAGAAAGAGGAGGAAAGCAAAAGAGAGGGAAAGAAGGGAGGACGGGAAGGAAGGAAAGACACCCCCCCCACACCCCCCCCGCCCCCGGCCCCCCGAAGCAGTGGAGTTTGAAGCTCCCAGCAGAACAGGAAATGCTATTTTGTCTCATGATTGGGAAGACCAGATCTACAAAGACAACTGAACCTAGAGTTTCTGCTGCCCTGACTACAAGCCTGGTCTTGGACCAGGAGTTGTGACAAGACAGGGCTTTTTCCAGCTCCAGTCCAAAGGGTGGCACTCAGCTTACCAACGAAACCACTCACTTCAGGCAAATTCCAGCTATCCCCCTCAGCTAAGGCCTGCAGCAAGACTTTGAGAGAATTTTATGTGTTCCTAGTCCTTCAAAAAAGGCCCATGAAGTCTTTGTCAAAATTACTAGACTTCCACTGCTTCCAACCCAATATTTTTTAGAATAAAGCAGCCTGCTTTAATTTTCTTTTCTTTTCTTTTCTTTTCTTTTCTTTTCTTTTCTTTTCTTTTCTTTTCTTTTCTTTTCTTTTCTTTTCTTTTCTTTTCTTTTCTTTTCTTTTCTTTTCTTTTCTTTTCTTTTCTTTTCTTTTCTTTTCTTTTCTTTCTTTTCTTTTCTTTTCCTTTCCTTTTCTTTTCTTTTCTTTTCAAATGTCTGTTCTCCATCCCTATCTGATATATGTAAGACTATAACTCACTATACCGCTGGGACATTCCTGACTTCTCATATAGCAAAACAATTTAACTTAGCCCATGAAGAATCATTAAAAAAAATATCCTTCAAGGATCACAGTACTTCAAATAAGTCATAAAATCTATTAAATTAAAACAATACCAACAAATTCAAAAGCTAAAGTGCAAGTTTTTGCTTTTCCTCAGAAACCAAAGCAATCCAGTCGAATAGTTGGTAAGAACTAAAAACATTTCTCTTATTTTCTCTCTCTTTCTGAAACTGGGGAAAACACTCAAGAAAATTCCTGTGTAAATAGAAATTTTCAGACATTAGCACCAATTACTCTATTTTTCTGATCACCCATCTAAGCAAGTGAAATCAGTGCAAGAATTTAGCCTATTTGAACCATTGAGTCAATTATAAACCTAGTTTCAAGTTAAGAAATCACCTGTAATATTATTGTGAAGGTTCTGTACTACCTCTTTCATAAATTCATGTTCATTATATCCTAATATAGCTTTGAACTTTGTCTGAAGACTTCACATTTCCTTTCAAACTTTATATAACATTCTGGTATACAAAAGTTGTCTTGTCCACCTTTTTCAAATGGCATACCAAATAATAAAATTATTAAGTACCTCATCTAGAAATACTTAACTACCTAAATGTAGGCAGTCCAAATTATATCACTTAAAAAGAACTGAGTATTAAAAATGACATCCTCACAATGAAGTACCTTTTAGAGTGAGGAAAAGAAAGATATACTGGCTCCTAGACTGTGTGCCAATCACAAGCTGAATTACCTTGTTCAGTGCTATTTTTGTGGGATTATTTTTATATATAAAGAGCTAAAGGAATAATGCTGAATGAAAAATAACCCTACCATTTAAAAAGCTCATCCTATTGCCATCACTGAAGCAGCAGGAAATTCAGCTGCTAATGAACACCTCTAACCTTAACTACATCTATGAAAAAATTTGCTTTGCCTGACTTAGTATAACCGGGGGGTTATACTTATAGTGTAAGAAAAATGATGTCTTCAAAAATATTATGACCAAATGATCTAATTCCACAAAAAAAGTTTGCATGAATATATTTTTTGTACTACCTGTAAGAAGACTGAAGCTTATCTGCCTGTGTGTGAACAGAAGGGATTAATGGATCTGATTGCAAATGGTAATTAAAGCATTAGTATAAGATTAGGAAATGAAAAAACTTCCATTTAATCTAAAACGGTATATACTGTATACTCCAAAAAAAAAAAAAAATCCAAAAACACTCTCTCCTGCCTTTCTAAGGGCTTACTCTCATTTAAAAGTATAACCAATTATTAAGCCTGTCACAAGTCTTCATATTGATCTAAACATCCATCTTCATTTTAACACAAACGACTATAAATGTTGTATTCTTGAATTTTTCATATTCTTCAATGACATCTCACATTGCTATGGACACATAAGAATGACTACAAAACGTTCTGTAACTCATCTCGTTAGCAGCATGTTCTTCTTGTGCCAGCACAAATACTCAAATGCAGAAATGCAACCCTCCTGTTCTATCTCAAAAAAAAAATCAATTTACAATCATCTCTCCACACGAACCTCTCTCATTCTGTTTTTGTTTGTCCTTGTTTTCTCCTTATTAAAGGAAAATTACAAAAGCTATATTTTTGCCACTGATTTATTTTGGTCAATTAATGAAGCATGCATATTTATTTTAAGAGACAAGATTAAGGGATGTAGTTTTAATAAATTATACGACTAGTCAGATAGGAATTGTATTTCTCTAGAATCTACAGCACGTTCACAGTTTTGCCTGACTCAAAACCCTGGAATAAGACAGGTTTCCACAGTATGTAGACAATTGTTTGAGAAGCGAATTAGAATATGAGAGAGACTATATAATCAAAAGGATAAATAAAATGTTATACTGTAAATACATGGAGAGTGGTTTTGGTTTGGGGCTTTTTTTCTTTTTTCAGCAAGGCAGCAGAAAAAGGACTTGTATGTGTCTTTACAGTCTAACTTAGCTTTAACTCTCCTCTGCCCTGCAATTCCCAGACAAAACCAGCTACACCATAGCCTTTCTGTAGTCATAAACAGAAATCTGCAGAAGCTGGCTACAGGCAGCCTTCAGGAATACAACAGCACAGAGCTGGAACTACTTAAAACCAGCCCTAAAGTCGGAAGTGTGGGAAGATGGTGACGGCCCAACAGCCCGGCACGTACGTGGAATCAGAGGAAATGCTCCTGCGACGCCCCTGGGGCAGGAGGTGCCGTGTCCCGCGCCTGGGCACAGAACACATCTCCTTCACACAGCAAACGGACGTACCTCATGTCTCTTCTTCATCTTATGTAATTCCTCTTCTTTTTAATTTTTATGTCTTAATTACTTGGGCAACGTCCTTCCTCTGCCCCAAAAGCCAGGGACTGGCTGACCTCGTATTCGTACAACAAAACTCTGTCACTCCTCCTTCTCTGTGTCATTCTGGCTCTTGGTAAACTTGAATTGCTTTAAAGATCTGTGCTCTAACCCACAACCAAGTCTGACACACTTGCAGGAAATACACACTACAAAACCTGCAATTTTAATCAGTGTTTTTTTCTAACTAAAGATAAATTCCCCAACATGGTATTCACATGCCATGTGAACAAAACACTGAACTTTTTAAGGAGCGCCACTCTTCTTATGTTTGTACATACAGAGCTGTCTTCTAATACACCACTAGAAGTAACTGGCTAAAAGCTTCTTTATCCATTTTAGTTACCCAGTAAAGTATTTTCTGTTATGTGTGTGTTTAAATAAAGAGTATCCAAATGAGAAGTAATTTCTGTACAGGACTTTATTTGTCAATATTCATTGTTGAATGTCATTTGCATACTGTGATACTATGTTATCTTTTCTGATACTTTACTACATAGGCTTGATTAAAAAAAAAAGAAACACCTGCTTATGCCACACATCTCTTTTGCTTGTACTTTTATAAATGTAAAAAAGCCCTAGTTGTCTTCTATTTTAAGCCTATTTCATACAAGGTTTCCTTTTTTTTTTTTTATTCTTCCTTTGGCAGAACACATTCTAAACTGCTCTAGAAAAGTAACTGATTCATTTTTGGGTCATGCACTATCAAAGTAATTATTGACTATGTTTCAAATCCATAACATTTACCTCTTACTGCATAAAGGTGTTAACTTGAGTTTTTTAAGTGATTAAGATTGCCAGTGACCTCCTCGAGTGACCATAAAGCACTGTACAGAACAGAACTCCGTTTCAAAGGCTGTGCTGCCACTCAAACACATTGTTATTACTTCTGTTAATTTGTGGGAGTTGATGCCTTTTGTATACTAATGCAAGACAAACAAAATAACTCTGTCCTTAACCTTAACTCTAATGAAGAACTCAAGATCCCAAACCTTTCAAAAATTGTCTAGATGACTCTGGTGGTGCTGTATAACAAATTATATCTTTTCAAGTTACAAGCTGGGCAAAGTTAAAGGAAGCAGGGCTGTGAAGAAGCATCACTGCATCGTACATCTTTCTAATCAGAAGCACGTGAAAGGCCTCACTCCCTCAGTGGCAAGTTCGGAGTATGTTGCCAAAGTATGGTCATTGCCAAAGAGTAAAGCCTCCCTGAAAGCACCACTAAAGTAATTGAGATCTTGACTGCATTTGCCCAGTGCCCAGTCTGAACTTTTACATGACACCTACGAAAACAAACCAAGCACAGCTAATTGTTATGTAGCGTCTTACCCAAAAGCTCTGACCTGCTCTAATGATGAGGTAAGCACAGAAAAGAAACAGAAGCAGAGATGAACTCTTAGCAACTATGTGCCCAGGTAACACATTTGGAGCAGGAAGCCAGCAGGCGATAGTAACCCAGGTAACAATAGCCAGATGGCTTTAGCTATCGAGAAAACAGAAGAGATTGGCCTGGGGTAATGATATAAGACACTAATGAAGCCATTGGTGGCTTATACCAACCAGCTATGTTAGAAAGCAATAAATAGCAAAACCAATAGCCCCTCATGGAGAACATCCTTGCATAGAGATCCCATTCTACTTATAAATACGTTTTACATTATATGCCATGGATCGGTGTGGTTTTGTCCCTGTGGCTACCTCACCCATGACAACTAATCTAAAATATTCAGCTCTGTAAGCCCCCATCATATCTTGTGGTTTAGTTTTCCACTAGGAGCCCTGGCTTAGGTGGCCAGGAGCATACTCAGAGACCCTCCACATTGTGCCTAGGAGATGAAGAGAGATACACATGGTCATGTTTTGCTCCCTTCCACCAAGGAATGTCTAGCCCAGAACAGACTCTCAGCTTTCCAAGGTTTCCACTGTACCTAGAGCAGCCACCTAGGTACCAGCACTCCCAAAAATCTGTGATTGGTGTGTTTCAGTACTCATGAATGAATCAATTCTTACTTAGCAATTCCTACAATTCAAACAATCCAGACCAGCTCCTCCCAGTGGGGTTCAGTTTAAAGACCTCGTACCTGGAGAAGAAACTCCCTTGAGGCATCAGCCCTTGTACTGTGCACCTCTTTCCCTGTCCCAGTTTAGCTCAGGCTGTTAAGAATGCTAATTAAGCTCCTACTGTCTGATAACATATGCACGACTATTTTTACAGTATTATACAAATATTTAAAATGTTTTGACAGACTGTGTTCTGAGAACACTTAACTGAATATCAAATGACTAAATCACAGGAGTTCTTTCGATGACATTACAGCTGCTATGCTGTATGTAGCACAGGCACATGCTCAAACACAGTAAATGGCATTTATAGTTTGTAAAATTCTGAAGATGGCATTAAGAGATTCAATATAAATCAATGTTTCACTGTTTTGGGAGGATGAAACTTTGTAGCATTATTGCTTTTGGTGTTTTCCTTATTTCTGCCTGAAAACACAGGCATATAAATGTAAATTTGTTAGTAGATACTGTAAAAAGCCACTAGCAGGTAAAAAATACTACTTGCCTCCCAGCTTACAAGAGATAGGATATATTGTTTTATCTATTTACCACAGTAACGTACAAGAAAAGGTACATTATTGACCTTTTTCCCCTTTGGTCTTTCTCTAAATTATTGAAACACTTAACGTTGAATGTTTTGTTGCTGTTGTAGAAAATAAACCAAACTGAAACTGAGTAGTCAGCCTCAGAGGTCTGTTCTCCCATCCATGTATGCACATACCCTCTATTAGCATTAATGAGAATTACCCATGCATATGGATGAGAGATCAGACCCCTTAATTTGTTTAGATGAGACCAATTTTAATCAGTGTGAGCTAATGCATCATTTTGTAGCACGCTTGTGTGCTTGGTGAGTCGACACATTTGAGGTTTTCACTTTACATTTCAGGAGTGCCGGTGCAGACTGAGAATTTTGAAACAGAAGAATGTTGAAATATTAGTCAGGAATATTATTCTCAGGGTACTTGTCCCCTGGTGAGGAGAAGAGGAGCCACAGTGACATTGAGTGACCTCGCAAAAGCAAACCAGGACAGAGAGGGACTGTTGAATGCCAGAAGCATGATTTTGCATTGAATCCCTATCATTAAAAAAAGTCCTACAGCCATCACTGTGGTCTGTTGTAATAAATCATTGCTCTTGTTTATTAAACACAGGTCAGTAAACTTATATTCCTAGTGAAACTTCAAAATTTGCATTACCTCCTAACCTCACAGCAACCTCACAGTAAGCTCAGTAAACATGTTTATTCAAACAAAACAAGCATCAAGAAAAATTATTTAAATGCATTACACAAATACCACCAAAACACACTGTACAAGGTGAGACCAAAGACCTGCTCAGGCAAAAACTTATGCTACTCTGACCTCCATTTGAAAATGAGTTTCAGTCTTGAAAACAAACCTCACACTTATGTCAGATACACTATCTTTCCACTGCTTCATTTTTCACTGGTAATCCTTTTCCTAACTCACTTCCATCAATCCCGCTCCACAGAGATCAGACTTTTTTTTGAGATGTGTAACTGTGAAGACATAGAATCACAGAATCTTTTAGGTTGGAAAAGACCTGTAAGATCATTTAACCTAGCACTACCAAGTCCACCACTAAACCATGGCCCTAAGCACCACATCTACACGTCTTTTAAATACCTCCAGGGATGGGGACTCCACCACTTCCCTGGGCAGCCTGTTCCAATGCCTGACAACCCTTTCAGGGAAGAAATGTTTCCTAATATCCAATCTAAACCTCCCCTGGCACTACTTGAGGCCATTTCCTTCTGTCCTTGGGACAGCAACTTCTCCCAAAAACTTGGGAGAAGAGACTGACACCCACCTCGCTCCAACCTCCTTTCAGGTAGTTGTAGAGAGCAATAAGGTCTCCCCTCAGTCTCCTTTTCTCCAGGCTAAACATCCCCAGTTCCCTCAGCCCCTCCACATAGGACTTGTGTTCCAGACCCTTCACCAGCCTCGTTGCCCTTCTCTGGACACGTTCCAGCACCTCAATGTCTTTCTTGTAGTGAGGGGCCCAAAACTGAACACAGTACTCGAGGTGCGGCCTCACCAGGGGCGAGTACAGGGGGACGATCACTTCCCTACTCCTGCTGGCCACACTATTTCTGATACAGGCCAGGATGCCGTTGGCCTTCTTGGCCACCTGGGCACACTGTCAGCTCATATTCAGCTGGCTGTCAACCAATACCCTTGACAGCCATTGCCTGTTTCCACAAATATAAAGGATGTACAGACAGATAGATGTAGAAACTCTTTTTTTTCCAGTGGAAATACTCAAGACATCTCCCAAAATTGAAGACATATATCTGCAGGTAAGGGACAAGAATTTGCATCTGTAAAAATGTATCTATAAAAGAGACCAGTAGTGCAGACCCATTTGGAAGATGATGATCCATAGCTGTGATTAGGTCTTTTTCTTAATCTTTCCTTCAAGGTTTCACACTATTGGATGTTCAAACCATCTATTTGACAAATGTAACTTTTAGTTTTTTAAAATAGCTTTCAACTATTCTCTTGTGCTTTCTGAGGTTCTGTGTGAAGCCATGAGTAACTTGTACGGATCATCTTAAATAAAGGTCTGTGTAACCTTGTACTGCACCCCACAATTAGCCAGTCTGAAACGTACACAGGCAACTAAAAATGTATGAAAAGTTTAGAGAGTTCTAAAAGTAGCCTTGTGTTATAGTTTTTCTGCCTTGTTCCCACAAAGAGCTTTTCCTACTGAATCCTGCATGAGGCCAGCAGGATCTAACCAGTAACTGACACAGACACACAACGCGTCAGTTTCAAGAGATGATATTTTTAGCCCATCTAGTGATGGAAAAGTGAGCCATCTACTCGGAAAGCTGGATTCTTCCATTCCACTATGTTGCATCACTCTCAATATCTCAGTGGGGAAAGGGAGAGAGAGAAATGGTATAAACACACATGTAAGCATACACTCTTATGCTGTGTACATATAAAATGCCACACACTTAAAGATTTGCAATTTAAGATGCATTCTTAGGAGAATTTATGAAAGGAATCATGAGCATGTGACAAAATGCACATTATAAAGGCAATTTATCACATGAATTTCACAGGAGGGTGCTTTTTCTTCTTATATATACACAGCTTTATTTATTTATTTATTTATTCCAAATGTACTATTCCACCAAAATCATAATAAGCAAGATGAGAAAGAGGAGTACAGTACTGAGGTGTCATTTTCATCCTAGTAAAGACTGAATGTTTTTTTACGTCAGGCAACAGATTGCACCACTGATTTCTTCATATGAAAATATTTTATGTAAAGTCAATATTGAGATTCACATTAAAGCTGAAATACAAGTAATAAGAGAAATTCCTCTGAGATATCTGTTTAGACTAAGTTGTGTAAAAACATATTGTAGACTGTGGATAGAGAAAAGAACAATTGGATAGCGGAGTTAAGTATTTACATCAGAGATGATACTTCATAAATTATTAGCACATTATTATTATTACAGATATTTTCCACAATTTACAAAAGTATTAAAATCAAAGATTGTTGTAGGAGTTTTCTAAGTGAATCATATTTTACTACTACCTAAATTCATGTAATATTTATAAAATAAGAACTTATTTACATGAGTCTGAGGGACAATCTGTAGTGTGTAGTTACTAAAAGGACTCCATAGCTTATCTTAACTGGGGATAAAGAACTCAAATTGTCAAATCTTAACAAACTGATCCCAGTTGGATATCATGTTATAAATTTCGGAAGTTAAATAAACTCTGTCTCTGATAATCCCCAAATAAAATCTATACACAAATAAATTAATCTTGTGGTGTCAAAGTAATTTCTAATACAGTTTTATTCCCTTCCCAAGGCGAATCTGTGTTCCAGATCCAACTCAGCACATCTGCGCAACATTCCAGCAACCTTCCCAAGCTAAATGCGTAGTATCTAAGATATATACCGATGTATCCAAGCTGTATGTTCAAATTGTATCTATTTACATAGTACCTCTGGACTCAATGAGGGGAATCTTCATGTTTAGTTCTCTGGACAATTAAAACAGAGCTCCAATAAAACACACCAAGATTAAACTTCTTTGGAGTGAAAAGCTCACTGCCAGCAACAACTCCTAAATTAAATAACCTAATCTTTCTAGTACCTCAGTAATTCACAGGGCTAGACTCCATCACCTTTTAGTTGAGTTATTGGAGGATTTAGCACTACTGAAAGGTAAAAACTAAGTTCCTATTCTGGTCTGCAGAAATACAGGCAGAGAATAATAACCAAAAGAACTTTCAATGGTTACTGACCAGGTGTGTAATCACAGACCTATTAAGCAGAAAATTCTACACACTGAACTGTGTATTTTCTTTCCAGTGTGCTCCTGTATTACGTAGAACTGTTGAGAGAGAGAGAGAGATGTCGCTAAAACTCCCTTCCCCAGCATTGTATATTTGCTATAGAATAAATCTAAAAGATGGTGCTCTGTTGTAGAGGGGGCAATTCAAATGGAATCCAATAGTCATTGTTACCAAAAAAAAAAAAAGAAAAAGTCCGTTTCAGAACAAGTTGGTTTGGATTGTGCTCTATTGCTTCAAATAAAGTACAAAGTACTTTTCCTTTTTATACCTTTAGAAAGTTACTGTCAAGAAGGCCTTCATCTGGTCGTAAATTATTTTTTCTAAATCTTTAAGAACCTTTTCAGGGTGTATTCACTTTTTTGTGAATTCCTATTGTAACAAAGACTTGAAAAAAATATTTTTACAAAAATACACATGGGTAATAATCCATCAAATTTTACTTATAGTTTCGTTTCCATCTGTTTTATTTACACTACTCTGTAATTGATTTAGGGTTGTGACCATCCTTCTATACTTTAATTTAGCCATAATTGCATAAAAATTATTAAGACAATAAAAGTAGCATAGTTACCTGATGAAAATAAAAATAAACTAAAAAAAATAAATTAAAAAAGTGAAAAAAAATATTTTGGTCACAATCCAAGTTTATAGACATATCCAACAATCCAATGGCAGAAACTTAATGAGCAAAAACTATTCACTGAGCGGAAAACATACGATACCAAAAAAATTCATAAACATTGCAGCCTCTCCACAGAGAATTCACATCAGGGAAAAACCAATGATTATATTTTTGTAAATTCTGTGAAAAGACTTACTCCATTCCCCAAAATTTCTATGAATGTCTTAATCACCATGGCTTAAGTAGATCAATTAAATATTTTCACACGCGGAAAGAATTGACTGAGCAGCTCTCATACTTGATGTAAAGGAAACATGTCCCACACAACTAACTAACTAACTAACTAACTTTCTTTCTTTCTTTCTACTTATCTGTCTATCACCATTTGATAAACTTTATCTGTACTTGTAAAGTAAGTTAAAATTAAGGACTTTGCCTTCAGGAAGCTGGAAGCACCTCTACAAAATCAATGTCTAATGAAGTTTAAAGGAGGGCATGAGGGCCTGGGAAGGACTTTGGGGTCACAGAGCCGCTATCACACGGCACACAGCCACAATAGCACCTGCCAATGCTAATGGAGAAAAAGAGGTTAAAACCTTCTGAGTTCTGGATCCTTTTCCACTCTCTCCAGAAAACTATTACTGAGTGACTAACATGCCCCTCAAAAATTACAGACATAAGAATTCATGTCCCCAGTGTACAGTGAAAATCACAATTGCTCACACAGCCTAGAAATGCAATTGGGTACATAGACTTGCAATGGTTTTAAGTAAATTGAGTTAAATTCAGTCAGACCGGCAAAAAATAACTGTCTGAATTCTTAGCCAAAATCTTGCCTTGATATTCTGCATATTTGTTGTCTTTTCCAGCTAATTCTTTCTACAGCAAATAATGTAAAATATCAGAAATCAGACAGCCTTTTAATTTTACAACTTTGGTCATTTTTGTCTTGAATTCACAGCTGTTTTACACAGGCTAATTTCATTATAACTTTTGTGAAGAAAAAGAGAAAAAAAAGCAAATAAAAAAGCGCTGATGCAAAGAGGTATTTAGTGCTCAGAGTTATGAAACACACTTTAGAGAAAGGTGCAGGTGCTCACCACCTATTGGAGTCACACTGTAATGGCACAAGATGGAAAAGGAAATCTCTTTAGACCTTTTCTTTGTCTTTCAACAGAGGACATGCTTTTCTGAGAGCTGCTTCAATTCAAAATAGTGAACCAGAAAACTATCCAGTTCAATACTCTCCTATGACTTACTAGCAAATCACGTCAGTAGAGTTACTGTACTCATCACCATTAGTCACGTGCTTAAATATGTTTGGAAATTTTTTTGGTTAAAATTTTAACTATTTCACACTACCAGCAGAAGTAGTAGTTTATGAACATACACCTATTAATCATGAAAATTAAAACCATGCATTTCAGATATGAAAAATTCTGCGCCAATTTCAGTTAAAGCGATTATGGATAAAATAATGTAATAAAACAATTCCTGATGCAAATAACTTTCTAAACTGACATTTGAACACAGCTTCATGTTTAAGTGATCAACTTTTTTTTCATTTCTTATGCATTACTACCTTCTAACCTATACACCACTAGATCTTCTGAATTGCATTTCCTACTCAAGAACAGTTAGACACAAACAAGAATTCCCACACAAAGATCTGTTGATACTAATTGAAAAAAATTCAGAGTCTGCCATCACAATGTAATAAAGCTTGGTAGTGAACTCTAACTATTACCAATGTTACCAATACCTATCATACCACTGATAGAAAATGCTGATTGCCAGGTAACTGCTGACCATGGCTCCTGATTAACCGTGCATGAATGCATAGAATTTCTAGGATTATGACCTTGGAAGAAGGGGCAGGCAACTCAGGAGGACTACAAAACTGTCATGAGATTATGCAGGGAGAAAATGAGAAGGGCCAAAGCCCAACTAGAACTAAATCTGGCTACTCCCATAAAAAACAATAAAAAAATGTTTCCATAAACACATTAACAATGAGAGTTAAGGAGAATCTCCCTCCTTTATTGGATGCGAGTGGAAACATAGTGACAAGGATGAGGAAAAGGATGAGGTAATTAATGCCTTCTTTGCCTCAGTCTTTAATAGTAACACCAGTTGTTCTCCAGGTACCCAGCCCCCTGAGCTGGAAGACAGGGAAGGGGAGCAGAAAGAAGCCCCCATAATCCAAGGGGAAACGGGTAGCGACCTGCTACACCACTCAGATACACACAAGTCTATGGGGGCAGATGGGATCCATCCAAGGGTACCAAGGGAGCTGGCAGAAGTGCTCGCCAAGCCACTTTCCATCATTTATCAGCAATCTTGGGTAACTGGGAAGGTCCCAGTTGATTGGAGGTTAGCAAATGTGATGCCCATCTACAAGAAGGGCCGGAAGGAGGATCCGGGGAACTACAGGCCTGTCAGTCTGACCTCAGTGCCCGGGAAGGTTATGGAGCAGATCATCTTGAGTGCCGTCACATGGCACGTACAGGACAATCAGGTGATCAGGCCCAGTCCGCATGGGTTTATGAAAGGCAGGTCCTGCTTGACTAACCGGATCTCCTTCTACAACAAGGTGACCTGCTGAGTGGATGAAGGAAAGGCTGTGGATGTTGCTTACCTGGACTTTAGTAAAGCCTTTGACACTATTTCCTACAGAATTCTCCTGGAGAAACTGGCTGCTCTTAACTTGGACAGGCATACCCTTCACTGGGTAAAAAACTGGCTGGATGGCTGAGCCCCAAGAGTTGTGGTGAATGGAGTTAAGTCTAGTTGGCGGCCGGTCACAAGTGGTGTTTCCCAGGGCTCAGTATTGGGATCAGTTTTGTTTAATATCTTTATCAATGATCTGGACGAGGGGATCGAGTGCACCCTCAGTAAGTTTGCAGACAACACCAAGTTGGGTGGGAGTGTTGATGTGCTTGAGGGTAGGAAGGCTCTACAGAGGGATCTGGACAGGCTGGGTCAATGGGCCAAGGCCAATTGTATGAGGTTCAACAAGGCCAAGTGCCAGGTCCTGCACTTGGGTCACAACAACCCCAGGCAACGCTACAGGCTTGGGGGGGAGTGGCTGGAAAGCTGCCCGGTGGAAAAGGACCTGGGGGTGTTGGTTGACGGCCGGCTGAATATGAGCCAGCAGTGTGCCCAGGTGGCCAAGAAGGCCAACGGCATCCTGGCCTGTATCAGAAATAGTGTGACCAGCAGGAGTAGGGAAAGGATCGTCCCCCTGTACTCGGCCCTGGTGAGGCCGCACCTCGAGTACTGTGTTCAGGTTTAGGCCCCTCACTACAACAAAGACATTGAGGTGCTGGAGCATGTCCAGAGAAGGGCAACGAAGCTGGTGAAGGGTCTAGAGCACAAGTCCTATGAGGAGCGGCTGAGGGAACTGGGGATGTTTAGCCTGGAGAAAAGGAGGCTGAGGGGAGACCTTCTTGCTCTCTGCAACTCCCTGAAAGGAGGTTGTAGTGAGGTGTGTGTCAGTCTCTCCCAACTAACAAGCAATAGGACAAGAGGAAACGGCCTCAAGTTGCGCCAGGAGAGGTTTAGATTAGATATTAGGAAAAATGCCTTCACCAAAAGGGTTGTCAGGCACTGGAACAGGCTGCCCAGGGAAGTGGTGGAGTCACAAAACTAATTGTAATAGCAGCAATCTTTTTGTTTGTTAGTTGTATCAACTTATTTCAGAAAGCCCTGTATTTTGTGAATTTCCTTGCATGCTTCAAAGAAGAAAAGTGAACTCTCATTTAGGATACATATGCAAATGTTACTCCTTTTCTTACAAGCTCATGCGTTTTTTCTTTCTTTGGAAAGGCATGGATACGTTCTTGGCTAGGTCTTTTATATCGCTTCACTTCTATACAAAAAAAATTTTCCAAATTCAGGAATCGGAAAAGTCAGACAGAAAATTCTGAGACATTTGGCCAGCCTAAAAATTTGGCTTCTATTCAGAGCTGGTCTCAGAGATCCTGCTTGGACTCCAAATGCTCAACATTATCTTCAGGGAGAAGCAGCAGTGCAGTCCATACTTTTCACAGCAGTACATCCTCGCTTTACATCTCAGCTGTCCTGCCTTTCCCGTTTTGAGATACCTTTAACAGAAACTCCCCATGAAGCTCTGGAAAGCTCTAAGTTCCAGAATTCTCAATCCAAAAGGCAGTTTGAAGAAATGATATAGCATTTCTCATACAGGACAACCTTTTTCTTTCCTTTCTAGGCTCTTTTTCAGGTGGTGTTCCAATCGGTACAACAGGTTTCAGAAAGACAGAGTCTTAATTTGGTCTCAACTTTTTGCTTATGAAAACCTGTAATTCTCCAAACAAATTTTGGGATGTTGGTCTGATCCTCCTTCTGCTTCACTGAGATCATGTGGGAAGCTGATTAAGGCACCCAGCTTAGCATAACACTTAACTGGTGAATAAAAGAAAAAGAATGATTTTGGGTTTCCTTTGTATATTCCTTGAAGAAGGAAGATACAGGAATACAGTAGATGCCTTAAGTAAAGTCACAGGGGGGGGGGGGGGGGGGGGGCGGGGTGTCACAGAACTTTTTTGTTTGCCTTTCTAAATCTGAATTGAATCATCACCACTTTCATAGGATAAGCTTCAGCTTTCAGTATTCTCAATTTTCGTGATGGCTTTGCAAATATAAGTGCAACATAAGTAGTGAATTCTATTATCAGACTAAGAGATTCAGGCTTCCCCCGAAAATACTGTCATACTACACTTCAAATACACCTCTTCAATGTATACAAAGATCATTTAAACTCCATCTCTATTGTCTGAAACACGCAGCTACTGAACTAGTTGCTTCATACAGTCTTTTATTTTATATTCCTTAAGGATGGGTGATCCATGGTGGCAACCTAGATCTGAATTTTTAAAGTTAAAATGCACTAAGGAAATTCACATTTGCTTACTGGATGTGAGTGTACGGAGTGACTACATCAGTGGACAAGGGAAGAGCTACGCATGTCATCTATCTGGACTTCTGCAAGGCCTTTGACACGGTCTCCCACAACATCTTTCTCTCTAACTTGCAGAGATATGGATTTGATGGGTGGACTGTTTGGTGGATGAGGAACTGGTTGGATGGTCACATCCAGAGGCCAGCAGTCAACGGCTCAATGTCCAGATGGAGATCAGTGACAAGTGGTGTCCCTCAGGGGTCCGTAGTGGGACCAGTACTGTTTAGCATCTTCATCAATGACATTGACAGTGGGATCGAGCGTACCCTCAGCAAGTTTGCAGACGACACCAAGCTGAGCAGGGCAGTTGACACACCTGAGGGACGGGATGCCATCCAGAGGGACCTGGACAAGCTCAAGAAGTGGGCCCAGGTGAACCTGATGCAGTTCAGCAAGGACAAGTGCACGATCCTGCACCTTGGTTGGGGGCAACTCTCAGTATCAATACCGGCTGGGGGTTGAAGGGATTGAGAGCAGCCCTGCCAAGAAGGACTTGGGGGTACTAGTAGATGAAAAGCTGGACAAGAGCCAGCAATGTGCGCTTGCAGCCCAGAAAGCCAACTGTATCCTGGGCTGCATCAAAAGAAGCGTGGCCAGCAGGTTGAGGGAGGTGGTTCTGCCCCTCTACTCTGCTCTGGTGAGACCCCACCTGGAGTCCTGCGTCCAGCTCTGGGGCGCTCAGCACAGGAAAGACATGGACCTGTTGGAGCAGGTCCACAGCAGGGCCACAAAAATGATCAGAGGGATGGAGCACCTCTCCTATGAAGACAGGCTGAGAGAGTTGGGCCTGTTCAGCCTGGAGAAGAGAAGGCTCCGGGGAGACCTTATTGCAGCCTTTCAGTACTTGAAGGGGGCCTATAGGAAAAATGGGGAGAACCTTTTTAGCAGGGCCTGATGTGACAGGACAAGGGGTAATGGCTTTAAACTAAAGGAGGGGAGATATAGGCTGGAAATCAGAAAGAAGTTTTTCACAATGAGGGTGGTGAAGCACTGGACCAGGTTGCCCAGAGAGGTAGTAGAAGCCCCATCCCTGGAAACATTCAAGGTCAGGCTGGACGGGGCTCTGAGCAACCTGATCTAGTTGAAGATATCCCTGCTCATTGCAGGGGGGTTGGACTAGAGGACCTTTAAAGGTCCCTTCCAACCCAAACTATTCTATGATTCTGTAATTCCACTGCTAAAAATTACAATCAGCATATTATCATACTCTTCCCATTTTTTTCTTTTCAACTATGTATTTCTCACAGCATTCTGCTCTTGTGGTTAAGTGGGAATCATTTTCTGGCTATCTGCAAGATAGAGTTTGAACAGTATGCGTGGAAGTGACATACGGTCATTTCATTAAACAGCTTACTCATCTCTTTCTCAGTCTCATCAAGAAGAAGGAACATCAGTATTCAGGAATTATTAGGATGACAGAAAGTTTCTGTTAGACCAAAATAAGGGAACATTGTGGGATTTCAAGTTTAGCAGGTCTAAAATTCAGAAAAAGACTTGAAGGTGGGTAGTATAAAGGAGTATGGATGTGTACCTTGATTACTTCAATTTATCTATTTTGATGACTTCTAATTTCATTTATAGAATTTCATATAAAATTAGTGGAGGAATAATGCTAGATTATTTTCCAGTTTTATTCATACAGAATTTGTTTCTTTTTCATTAAGGGGGAATCATGAGCTGTAATTACTATCTCCTCCCTCTTCAATGATCCATTTGCAGTTACTCCCATTTCATGTTGTTAAAGTGGTTAATAGCTGAGATATACTTTAGTTCTTCCTAGCTGCTGCATTAGCGGTTAGAGAACCAGAGCTAGAAGGACTGCCTAAGGGCTCAATCCACCTCACAGGGAAGTCAATAAGAAAACTCTGATTCACATCACTGGGACTTGAATCAGTCCTAAATACACAGAAGAAAATCCAGCTGGTAGTATAGTTCTTATGTTCAGTGTACAATTCAAACAGAATCCTTATGAGTATGGGTAAGTTAGAACTAGCAGTAGGAACTCTGTAATTTATTCTGAAGTTAAAGGTACTCTGAGCAAGTAGGAGGAGAAGCTAGAAACTGAAGAGATACTATGAACAGTGAAGACTTCTATTAATAACAACACAGAGAAAGTTATGTCCAGCTATTACCACAAGCATTACGTACACCATTTGATTTGCAACACCAGTAAATTATTTCTCTAAATTAGGCTACAAAAATGAATGTTTATAGGAACTGTGAGATAAACAGATTTATGTCCAGTATGTTATTTTTATAAGACTCCTTGAAAGAAGGTAAAAAAGGTCTCTTGCAATGACAGCTTCACATAATGAAATCAAATCAAGTTATTACAGTTAGTGCAGACACAGTAGTGCAGGTAGGAGGGAGAGTCCTGACTTCATGTGTAGAAAGCTACAGGAGTATAAAAAGAACCATCAATGTCCTTCATACTATGTTCAGAACAACTGTTCTTGATTTTTGTACCAGCAAGAATAGTGCCTGCTTCCTCATGTCTTCTGGAATACAATGTGTGTCAGAGAGAATAGGCACCGTAATTTTCTTCCTCTGAGAAACTGAATTGATGCTATCTCATGTCTGACCTGTTCCTGTTCTGAAGGAGACTGGAGAAGAAAATTCAACTCACCAAAGCAAAACGCCAAAGAGAATCTTTGCTGGGGTATGGCATACAGGGCGACTGGTCTATATTGTCTTCATCCTAGCCTACTGGGTAAATCACTACCTGACCTCTACTCTAAGTTTTCTATTCACTTTCTATATTTTAATACAAGTTAAATAAGAATTACATGGCTACTGAACTTTAGTGCAGGACACTATAAAATCAGTTCCTTCTTAGTGGTCACACATTGTAGAAGTTGAAGTTAATTGACATAAAAGAGTCTACACTGATTAACATAGCAGCATATTGCTCTGCCATGGTTAGCATAATTTTGTTTTTCCCTGGAAAATGATATTTTACAATAAAAGCTTCATGCTGTCTTTAATACTCTATGCTTTCTGCATCACTGTGCTGATGACTCAAGGTTATTAGCGGAAAAATTCAACTACAGAGCAATACAAGAAGACAATTGTCATAAATAAAGAGCGCACACAGCCTCCTGATACCTTTACATTTTCAAGAATCCACAGCTGTTTTCTTATGATTGCTTTTGCTTTAAAGGAGTGATTGTGACATTGATGAACATAACATTGAGTGAGATGCTGCCAAGATATACTACAAAGACAGCCCCTCCTGCGTTCTTAAGACTTGGTTCTATTTTCTTTCCCTTTTGAAAAAGAGAGTATTGGATCTTGATCCAGTACCACTGAAATCAATATGACAGATGTTTCACTGGATCAAGATCTGATATTCTTTTTTTTTGGATTAATGTAAAATTCAATAGTTGCTCTAAAGTCAGTACAGTTGATGATAAAATTTATTTTAGGAATTGTCCCAGCAAATGTGTCATTGACCTCAGTGTGAATAGCTTTTAGTGATGAGATATAAACAACAACATGTCTAGACACCTAGGCATATGACCTTCTACAATTTCTTTTATTTACATGACAACAGCAATTCAACCTGAAGTAGCAGAAAATGCCAATGTGATTCTATCAGACAGATACTGCCAGTATCTGTTCTTATGGAAACATTCTGGAATAACCTCACTGAAGTCACTTGATTTAGTTGGTATGTTTGAGACATGCTATACTGTGTTTACCTGAGAAAAGAGTTTACACGCTAGATGCAGTTTCAAGGTGCACTTTCAGACTGCACCTGCTCATGTGACCTCGGTGGTCTTCACAGAGAAAGTCTTGGAAGAAACAACAACTTATACATAATAGAGTAAAACAATGAAAGTGCAATCCCTTGGTTTTGGAACAAACGATTTAAAGAAATACCATCTTTCTTACATGAGACAGTCAGATTAAATGCTCTGTCTACTCTATTTTACCTCATTAATTTTAGGTGAACATCAGTCTTTTGTTGCAAAGAAAAATGTAAAATAGTTGATACACATTGATCATAAGGTGTTCGATTTTGAGAAAAGCTCTAACTTGCCACAATTTTTACCCACAAATGTGGTAGCACTATTTATGTACATGTACACGTCACAGGAAGTTGTACAGGGTGGGGGGGTACATAAAGAGCTATTCTAGCCCAGTTTGCATCTGACTGAGGCTTTACCATTTTTCTAGCATGTAGGATGGAACAGCAGCAAAGGAAACATTATCTCCCTTTGTGATCAGAGGAGCGCAGGTTTGCCGCTTTCAGGCCCCAAGAGAGCTTCAAAAAAGATGAACTAGTCTTACAGACACTCTGTAGCCAGTCATCTGCATGATTATGGATGAGGCATTTTAAAAATTTGTTCTTATCATAGGCAAATGTCAAGTCATCTTCAAAAAAATCATTGCTACTCACCTTAATCATGTTTCCTGCATTAGCGAAGTATAGGATGGGAAATGAACAAAAAAATTGTATCATTTCTAGTGCTAATTGCCTGCATACTTCTGCTATTTTAAAGGTGTCTGCAGACCCAATAAATGAGAACCAGTTTTCAGACATAACTTATAATCATCATTCTAACATCACAGCAACAGCTTCCACTCTCCTTTAATTCCACACAGTCAAGGGAGTTAAACAAAAGAGAGGGGAAGTATTTCCTTTACTTACTGATAGACTGAAATATTTACTTGCAAAATCATTCATAACGAGCCTCTAGTAAAGATTTGCAGTCTGATCATCTGACGTTCAGTCAGTGTTTGCCTTTATGGGGTGACAGTGAACATCACTTCTCAGGTGCTGTTTCCTTGCATTCAGGAGTCCATTTTGACCCCAAAAGCATTAACCCAGCCAGCATGCATTTCTTCCCATACTGTCACGTAAGATGTACTCTACACAAAATAAGGAACATCGACCTTGAAGGAAAAGGGGGGGGGGAATAATAAATCCCACAACCAAATCCATTCAGCAGCCCAGACCAAGATCTAAGCTCTGTCAAAATGATTTCTTATTCCATTTTGCTGAAGCAGTGCCATGCTTTATCACTTCTGAGTTCATGTCTTACAGCTGAGGCAGCCCACTTGAATTGGTAAGTTTTTTAGTTAAAGTACACACGTGCTATTCACATTGTCAGTATGATTTAAAAGGAAAGAATATTTTGCAGGTGCAATACAGCCGCAACTGCAACAGGAAGCTGGAATCCAAAACACTAAAGCACATACAGCTAATTGCTGCGTGTCGCACTATGCTCCTTCTCTTCCCCATTTACAGAAATACTACAGTCGGACTCATGACACTGGTGGCGGTGGCAGCTTTAGATCTTCCAGGAGCTTCTGCTGAAGTCTCACAATCATAAGTAAAACTGGTCAGGTAATCTCAGCTAAACCTAATGTACTACTACTGTCTGTATCATTACATCACTGCACACACGTTTATACACAAACTGCAATATAATGTGGAGAAATGCTGAATTTGCTTTGTATGAAATGTGCAGATGTTGAAACATTTAAATAAATTGTGACTATAAAAAAGGTGCTTTCCAAGTGAACAAAGTTTACAACCATTAAAGTCTACACTTCATTACACCTGCTCAGAAGTAGTTGTGTTTATTTATAGCTATTTTTACAGAGGTGGGTTGAGTAGCTTAGCTTCTTCGGTCCAGTCAGGGTGCTGCTTTAGTAAGATAGATCAAGTATTGCCATACAGACATAGACATATTTTTTTAAAGCAAAAGGCTCTACATTAAAGTGCAAACCATACCTAAAAAGGGCTATTTGCTCAAACAGCAAGGAAATCAAAGGCTTTCTTCTTGTGATTTACAAATAAGGAAACCCGGATCCAGAATGCTAGAAGTGCCCCATAACTCTGTTTAATTTTATTTTAATGTAATTGAAAAATTTTGTGAAGACAATGTTGAAAGTTGAGCTCATTTTCTATTACACTGCAGTACAGTACCAAACTCTATGCATTCCATGTAAATTAACAACGTTATCAGACTACAATGAATCTAAACACTCCTCCATCTGTACTTTGTGAAATGTGAATAAATAAAAACTTGAAAGTAATGCAAATGAAGTCACTGACAAAAGATCCATAAAATTCAGAACTAGGTCAAAAGTGAATGCATTAGTGTTCAATATAATTCCGTCTCAGGTTTTAATGTTCACCACCTTCTTTTGTTCTTGCTGTCAATTGATTATCTTTCAGTAAAGTTTACACGTTACCATTAAATGTTAATAATGCATAAATATTAAACACAACATTGTAAAGTTAGCAACACTATTAATAACCTCAATCTCTGTAGGTGATACTAGAAATTACTAAGATCAGTATCAATAGTCAGAATCATAAAAATCCTGTCTTTCTGGAATTGATAGCAATAAACAATGGACAAAGTACAACTGATATTTAATGCAGCCATCTCTCCCTACAGAACTGTAGAGAATGGGGAAATCGGTGTTAGGAAAGAAAAGCCAACACTTTTTAAATAAGACATTCCTCTTAATATTTCACTATTTTCTACCCTTTTGTCTGTATGTAATACTTACAAAATACTGTAACCACCTTAAGACATTGCATATTCTGAACAGCTTAGTAATAGTTTGTTCTCTAGTTTGCTCAAGAGAAAAAAAAAACCTCTGCAGCTCAACCCTCTGCAGCACTGACAGGCAGAAATGTCACGGCCAGATTCCCCGCTGCAGATCCCTGTCAGGCAGGGCATTGTTAAAAAAGCAGGCAAAGACTTAAATGCGCATAGTTGCTCTAGATTTCAGTCCCACTAGGTGACAACAGCTAGCTAAAGTATACACGTGCAATAAGCTTTACACTCCCCCAAGTGTGCTAAATCATTGTGTTGGCTCAAATTTGTTTTTTAAGAGCTTTGTTGACTTCACAGCTGGTGAGTTGACACTTTCCATCACTCCACCACTTGGCAACAGATGCCTCTTACTTATGCACAGATGCTGAGTATCCACCCAGCCCCAACATTAGCCTTGTGTTTTGAACTAATTGGGCCAACACAGCTGTAATTAAGATTTGAATAATTAGAAAACTAACACGATTACTTTCACAATTAATCCTTATATTGTATCATTACATTCTCTTTTGGACTATCCTGCGTAGCTCTCATTTCTTTGGGTCCTGTAAATGCATCAGCCTTCTAAACAGTGGAATAAAAACATATTTTGCAGATAATATTAATGACATTTGAAAGGGCTGGTTTCACTCTGATTTTAAAGAGTTACAATGTATGACTGGACTGATATTTCCTTTCATTCCATTTGCCCATTATGTGGATCTCTTTACGACAACCATACAGGAAGAAAAACCGTACACAAGAATGAACAAAGATTTTTGAAAACAGTATGTGAATATACGTGGAACCAGTGTAATACACAAGATCTTTAAGATGAGCTGATCTGACACATCCTGGTTTATTCCTTTGATTTGGTGTCTGTTTTAAAATGATGCGTGCTGGGGAGTAACTGTTAAGCAAAGGAAGACAGCTGAGGGGAAAGGAAGAGTCTCTTTTAAGTGGGGAGTCTGTCCTGGGGAAATGGCAACTGTAGTACTTGCAAAGAATAGCAGACAGTCTGGTTTTAGAGAGGACATAATTGAGAGAAGAAATAGTAGGAAATAAGCAATTAAGAATTGAATCTGATTAGGAAATGTCCATTCAAAGCATGAGGAGTGTATTGCTTTCATCATTGACATATGTAAAGACAGGATGAATATGTGAACATCTCACGCTTTGGGTATTAAACAAATTTTAAACAATGCTCAAGATTTATCTGCCAGTAATATGCAAAATTAAGGTGTTCATGTATGTGTATGCTCACAGAAATGCCACTTTTTTTCTCAGATGCATTTACTCACATATACACAGAACAGGAACTCTTATCTGCCAATAAAAATCACCACTAGTTAAATTTTCATTCTTTGGCATTAGAGAGTCTGAGAACAATAGAGAAGAAATATTACAGCTGTACCGAGTATCAACAAGAAGCATAATTTAGAAAATGTATGTTCTGTTTATAGAAAGTAAAAGCTAAATCTTTTTTTCTTTGGCATTCTAGATAATCTACTCAGTTCTTGGCACAGTGCAGGAAGCCTGGTATTTTTGAGTTCAAGAGATCTCTCTTAAAGGTGAGAATATTGTTTCGTATGATACATTTAAGAAATAGACCGCTGTAATCTCAATTGCGTGTTAGAAAAAAAAAAACCAAGGAAAAAATTAAATACACATTATCTGCAATTGTAATAAAGTGCATCCAATTATGGAGAGGAGGCGGAATTTGTTGTAGATAGACTCTCTTGAACTAAAGATTTATGTTTGCTAGTCTCCCCCAGGTGTTTAAACCGTATTATTTGCACAGATACCTAAACTTGCTTTAAAGGGCACTTCAGGAACATATTTATCAGGGAAAGCAAAGAAACAAGAACAGGGAAGGAGAAGCGGTTCACAAACAGGTTCAAAGGAGAAAAGTAAGTGTTAAATGGGAGCAGCCAGTAGCAGCTCAGCCTCCCCTGAGACAGCAGCAGCTCAGTTCCCCTGAGGCAGGAGAATAAGAAAAGGCTGTAATTACTGGCTGCCATTGTTAGTGAAAATAAATATACTGCCTCCATATTCAAGAAGAAATACAGCCTCAATCCCTCTTCCCCCACCAATTCCTTAATCCAAACTACAAATGCTTCTGTTTATGGCTAGGATAATCCTGAGGTTAGTATTTGACACGAGGGTAACTTGTGACCACAAGCCAATCTCTTGTAAAAGTTTGTGTTAGGTGTTGTCGAGAGAGTGACTCATTACTTCTGTAGGCACAGAAAAGGGAACGCGATGATAAGAAGCTGTGGAGGGAAACATGACTCGCAGAAAGCAGTTACACTAGCCCACTACCCTTGGTCTGCTAAGTGGGGACAAAATGAAAGGAAACAATCTCTTGATCTTTATGTTGGGCAAATGGAGCACTTCTCAAATGTTGGGAAAAGAAGCCTCTCTGTCGACAACATGGGGGCAAAAGAAGACAAACCAAGTTAAATATTAAATGGCAAAGGAATATTTGCAGAGAACAAAAATCATTTCAGTACTGATAAACTTCAATTTGTCCGAGGCAAAAAGCTCAACAAGTGCTGATGGCATCGCACAAGTAAGCGCATCCTCACCTAGTCTCAAACGGTCAGAGCTGCCGTACTGTCCAGCACATGGCACTTCTTTGGCTTCATGACCACTCAAAGAAGGAACTTGTTCATTACTCAACATCCTGGCCACTGAATGACACCTCCACCCCAGGCATAACAGTACAGTAGAAATCAAGATGTAATAGCTCTGAGACTTTGGCTTTGTTTAGACAGTCCGTGACACTTCAAAGCTCTCGTGAGTGCTTATCAAACCTACCTGCTCAGTTAGATTTTCTAATTCTATCAATCATAGCCAGTGTGCCTCACAGCCATACCCTGATCCAGCTCCTGTTGAAGTCAGAGAAGGTTAAATTGATTCTTCATCCAGGTTTGACTGATCTCAATTATTTTTTGCCCTTTCTGTAAAACAGATTTTGCCAGTTACTTCTGTTGCTGTAGGATTTTTAACTGTGAGGCAATATACTGAGCAGACTCCACAACTTCTTTCCATTGTGTGGTTGGTAAACATGAAATCCATTGTAATGAAATTAAAGCTAGGTTGTATCTTTACTGCAGTCGGGCTGCTTTCACAATACCTTCCATAAAACACAGTGTATTGTCTCAAAGAGGGATGAATAAGATTATCTGATTATTAATCTCTTTTCAGTGGTTATCAAATAACATTTGGTTTCACAGAGAGCTTGAGAATTTTTACAACTTTAGAATACCAAGTTCCAACATACATGTGATTATATTCTCATGTAGAATGATAAAGTCTTACTTCAAATGATTACTTAGAATTAGTTTCCCTTCCTGTGGCTGTTTTGCTTCAGTATCTGAGCTATACATTTTTGCATCATAAATAAAATAAGTATTAATATTTTCATTTGTATTCCTAATTATTTTCAGAAAAAAAATAAAGATTTAACAATGTTTTAGAATTAGTTACAGGGAAAAAAACTTAATATTGGAAAAGCCCAATGCCCCATTAGATATTTGCAAAGAAATTGAAAACTAGAACAATAACTTTGATTACTAATACTTTCCTTTTTGACAGGAGATATTTCTCTATTTCCTTGCATTATGTTTTGCCTTATATCCTACTCACAACATTTATCTTGGCATTATGAGTCTCTCTGCCTTTTCAAATGTTTGCCTTCAGGGGTACGGATGCTACTAAAGAACATTATATTTGGTAGATCTGCATTAAAAATCACTTCTTTTTCCTGACAAGCTATTTAGAACAACACATTTATGCCTTATGAATTGCACTTTAAAAAAATATATCTAGATATCCCATGAAACCTAGACCCATCTGACCCAAGTTTGTTTCTTTGCAAGAAGTGCAATTTCTATTTAGGGACATTATTGCTCAAGAGGTATGAAGGAAACATTTTCCAATACAAATACTATTGTTTACTTTTACTGGGCAGGGGGAAAATATCCTATTAGAAAACTGAGAACGACTCCTAAAATGGCTAATTTAACTATGGACATCAGTAATATCAGACCATTATTCTTCAAAAGTGAAATCTGAAAACAAGAAGGGCAGGAAAACCACACAACACCAACAGCTATAACCTTCAGCACTTGTACGCTTTATAGTTTTAGATGGGACAACACCTCTAGTTCTGTTTCCTTAATGAATCGTTTTTGCACAAGACATGGAGACACAAAGTCAGAGGCAGAGAGTCAAAGAATGATACATGCTAAGGTATACTTTGAAATGATAATAAACTATTTCTCTACCATGGTATCTGTCCAAAGAAAACCTAAAGAACGGCTGGTAGAAAGAGAAATGCCTGATGCGCCTAAACATTGCATTCAAAAATTTCTAGGTAGATCAGTTTGTGTTTTGCCTGGTACAGCCTGCACTGATAGAAACAACTGACGTAGGCTGCATGGTAATCAACTCCACCTGTTCTTTATCAAATAAGTAACATTACATCAAGTTAGATCTATTAAATCTCAGCTCTTAGTTAAAATCATCATCTATCACTAGGTATCTGAACAATATGAACCCAGTTCTTACCTAGACTAGGCAGAAGACATGCATATATTTAAAAATGTCGTTTAGTTGTGAGAACTTCCATTCCAGAGAAAATTAAAACATAGCATGCTGCCATTTTTACCTGAACTAGCATCCCTAGGCACGTAATCACAGAAAGGGTTGTATAGCCACCAGGCAATGAGAAACGAATGGTAATTCTGGATGTTCAGCATCCCCCTTCCAACCCCTCCACAGAACTGTAACAGCAACATTTAGAAACACAGTTAAGTATGTGAGTTTTCTATTTAAAATATTCATGCTCATTGATCACACAAATAGGGCAAAAAAAAGGTCATATAATTATTACAGAAAAAGTGAGTTGATTAAAAAAGAGTGACCTTTAGAAAACATTTGCAAAAAATGCCCATTGTTTGTTGGAAAATAATGCCCCAGGGAGTTCCACGCAGAGTCAAAAGAAAAATCTAACCAAGTAAACAAACAAACCCACCCAACAATAACAAGCTTAGAGAAAAATACTTCTACAGGAAGAAAAAATATATATTTTTTTTAACTTTACCTACAAAAAACATCCAGATGCTTGCGCTGATAGCTCTGCTCCATTCTGCCATACACAGTATCTCCTCTACACTCAGCATAGGATTACTCACATTCTTGGCTGCTGGAATTCAAATATGTCCTTGACTGATACATTTTGGCTCTCAGGGTGAGAAAGAGTGACAGGTAATTGCTATGTGCTACATCTGGTGGGTAATACAGAGTGGGACTGAAGTCCATTGATGGACCTGAATTTAGTTGCTTACATGTTCTATGCACCAGACAACGGACATTTCCATTCCAAATAATAATAAAAGAGGGGAGCGGAGGAAGGAGATGAGGAGACACGAGGACAAACGCAGAAGAAAGTGATGCTGCCTGAAAATTTCCATCAATTTATATGCAGTGAGGACCAAAAAATGGGATAGAAGTCTCTACATTGAATCACAAAACCATCAGAGAGAAGTGATACTCTTCAAAAAGCATTTTAATTAGCAAGTTCATTTGAGTGTTTTCCTTATCAGCACTTCCCTTCTCAACATCAGATCTTAATCTCTGCATTTATTCTGACATACGCACTCTTTCAAACAGGAGCCAGGTATACGACATTTTACCTATTTATTTTGACATATGTGCTCCTTCAAGTAGCAGTTCAGAGGTAGAAGGGCCAAATTACCAAAAGATCTGTTTTACAGAAAACCTGAGTCCCACTGTCTAGGAGGTCAGATTAAAAAAAACTATTTAAAGATGAGAACATAAAACACAGCTGTATCCTGAGAGATTTGCTCATCACATAGCAATAGGAAAAAGGAGATCTTTACTGAAAGGCACAGGGCTTTTTTTTTCTTCTTTTTCTTCTACCAGTGTAAAGCAGGACTTCTGTAACATCTGTTTAGAGTTACAGTGAGGTAGATCTACACTAGATAGGTTTACTCCCTGCCCTAAATTATTTCTATTTTACCCAGAAAAGGAGTAGGAAGTGTTACTTGTGACAGGGAATGCAATGAATTTATATGCCGTCTACCATTTGCAAGAGACATAGTTAAATATTTAAAATTATGGTAAACAAGTACCAAGATTATTATTAATATTTTAGGGATAAATGAAAAGACTGTTAACAAGCAAAGATACAAATTTCCTAAATGGAAATCAAATGGCTTTTCATTTTGTTATATAATTAATACTCCAGTTTAATGACTGAAATATTACTTGAACTTGAAGAGTTTTTACAGAAAGCTTGTTGCAACTAAATTTGAGTGAATCCAGATTTGGCAGAATGGCTTCATTATCAAAACTCTAGCAAAAGTATTGAGTAAAAGTCTGCTCAGACTGTTCAAGACAATGAAAATGTAGGCAAGAAATACCAGTTTTTAGCTTTTCTTCATGCTGCAAGTATTCTTAGAAAACTGTCATGAAGTTGTACTGTCTGGTATATTTGTTCCATTTAACAATATTGGTTTTATGTGCAGTATTTTCTTAAATAGGAAAGATGAACCATGGGGTGAAGCCTTTTTTTTTTTTTTTTTTTCCTTTTAGGTTATATATTGAGCTAAATATAAAGCAGATATATGAAAGTGTATAACATGCACACACAGAGTCAGTATGCCTGAGGACAGAATGCCAAGAAGGTTATTCTTAATAAATGTACTTTGTGATCTTCATATAGGCTTTTAAGACAGTTGCTTAAACTGCCATCTCAACTCCATATACAGTAAAACTGTACTATAGGTATATATATAAAGGGTCCAAGGAGACTGAGGAACATAAGGGAGTGGTAAGGGAACTCAGAACCTAGGTCACCAGTTTGAACTCAGCCCTGTGGGTAGTGGTTATCCGCATAAACAAACCAAAATCTTTGTGAAATTAATAAATGCACACAGACAACTGTTTACCAAATGCATATGCGCATTTACAATTACATTTAGCACTTGCTGGCAGTCTTCAGAGAACAGCAGCCAAGAACCTACCTAATGCTTATAAACTCTAAATGACTTAGGTCAAAAAGCTGGATTTTGGGATCAGTGCTGGAGCACATTGTTGATCAAGAAAGGTTAAAGTCTCATCTGTTTTCTGGAAAAGGAGTGGGTTTGCATCCTATTTACCTTCACCGGAAAAAAAAAAGAATTTCAAACGTTTTTCTAACCAAGTCAGCCACAACTGTATTTTGTAAGCATATTTGGTGTGCTGGACATAGTATTAGTGCGGTCAGTGAGTAAATGCATGCATGAAAACAATAATAAATCTGATCTAAATTTGGAAACAAAAACTCCTCATCTAAGTCATTTAACTGAGTATTTATCATCTGGCTTTGGAGACTGTTCTGAATATACTGTAATCTGGAAGTTGAAGGACAACATAATTCTGGTACCTAAAAATACAACTTTTAAACTTAAGTGGGAGACAGCAGTTTATTGTGAGATAGATGCTTAGATACTTTCTTATTTTGAATCTCAGACCTACACGTTTCCTATGAATGTCTCCATAAAGGTTTCCAGCCTGAGCTGTGATTAGAGGTCTGGGCCATTCAGCACAACAGCACAGAGATGGACTTCAGCACCCACAGACCCCAAATCACACTCCCTGGGACACAGGACAGTAAACATAGCTTACATTATACATATGTCAACCGATGCAGTCATTGCCTTAAAAAATATTGACAGCTGAGACATCTGCAGGAGAAAGATGCCCCTCCAGCCCCAGAACTGTCTGGTGTACATCAACGAGTCTGATCTTCACAGGAAGACTCTCTTCACCCTCAAAACTGAAGTGATGCATTTGAGAGAAACTGAACCACAGCTGCTCCTGAAGTAATCTGACCAAGTCTCATGATGCAGTATCTTAGCTCCCATCTGGTTGGGAGCAAAAGAAGCCTCTTTAAACGATCCATTGCAAAATTAGCATTGTAAAACATATGTCCTTGACTTCTGCTAAATACCAAGTCCAGTAATAAATATGGCAATGTAGGTTTGTATTTTACTTTGATATAGAAATTATCTACATGAAATATTTTTTTTTCCCCCTCAAACTACCAGGCTTGAAGGTTCAACAAGAAAGCAGACTGAAGCTTTCTCCCTCTCAAAACACCACTGAAGCTTCAAAGCTTTGCTACAAAATTATTGCCTCAACAAATATTCATCCAGTGACACATGCCAAACTCAATGCCTTTAATGAGTTACATCTCTGCAAAACAAGTGGACCTTAGTGAAAGTTTCTGTTAATACAAAGGAAGATAAGGTTTGAAACTCATTCTTTAATATGGTGCACCTATGACAAAGAGCAATAAAAACAGAAGCCAGGAAAAAGTAGTAGCAAACACTACACTGGTCTCTAAATCAACTGATTATGACTCTGAGAAGTCATTCAGAAGGTGCAAGTTTCACAGTGACTTGAAAATAACAGCCCCTGAAAATATGCTGAAAACTTACATATTTGCAAGCATATATATAAATATATATACTGCAATATATGTTTCTTTTTAACTGTAAGGTATGCTTTTGCAAGAACAATGACATCCTGAGGTATCTGAGTTAAATCTTGCAGAGCTTTGTTTCCATGAACCAGTTAAGAGCAGGCGGTTTCTGCAGTGTAGACACACACACAGACTCCAAAGCTGGAAAGAGAACTGGCTCTTACTGTGCTAGCTACTTACTGTACACGGAGATACAGCCTCTGACACAAAGAGTGCACAATCTAAAACAACTGCAAATACAGAAGAAGGGGATAAAAAGATGGTAGAGCGTTGGAGCACATATATCCCATTCATGCGAGTACTGGAGTGTTTTCAGAGAGGTTTTCTGTTTCAGTTAAAAAGAAAAATTTACACAGGTGGACCAAGTGAGAAAAGCGGTGTCCTCGCAGCATCAAAGGAAGGAAGAGAATGGATGTGAAAGTGATGACGCATTAAATCGTGGTAGGTGAAGAAAAAGAAAGGAAAGAAAGAGGCAGAATGCTAAGAGGAACAAAATGAAAAGAAACACAAATCCTTAGGAAGAAAAAGAAGCTATACGAAGAGGAAGGTGCTACCCAGAGGTGCAAGAATACGTGCCCAAGAAACAGACTATGAAAATAATAGAAGGAGCAGGGATAACAAGAGTCTGGTGGGACACAATGGTCTTGCTAGGAAAGCTGATGTTAGTTCTCTGACGCATGTTAATAACACAGGGCTTGAAAAGCCTCCCTTTCTGGTAAAGCAAATTCCCATATATCTTGGAGAAAGGAAACTGGGGAAACTCATTAACCCCTGAAGCTTATTCTATCTCACTCTCACCCTATACTCTTGAAGTGACATAATATATCTCTTTACCTTACATTATCTAGATTATTAACTATAGTCGTTAACCGTTGTTTTCTTTTTCATACATCACTATCACTGTTTTAGTAGGACTGTTCCTTGCTGCTCTATGGTTGGTTTTATGTCAGCTTTCAGAGACCTCCCTTTGCTTTACCCCTTTCCAAACCTCAATTTAATAAATGTCCTTAAAAAGCTCCTAAAACATTAAAGCATTAGCATCAAACACTTATTTTCAGCGGAGTTAGGCCAGATAGCAATCGTACTCTTCTGTCAGTAATAAGGAGATGTAGCTTGAGGCAAAAAAATTTAACACTGGCCTCATTCAAAGAACTAGAAATATCTGAAACAAAGCTGAACTCTGCATACAGCTATATATTTAATATTATTTGATATGGCCTTAGAGTAAAAAAACAGGTCCAAGAGAGGGAACTAGGCTATGCTGACATGTCTCCCACCGCCTTCCTGTGTAACCTGTGTTCCTATGTTTATCAAGTCAGAAAAGCTTCACTGAATCAGATGCCCGAAATTATTTATTTAATGAGGAATGCTATTTCCCATATTGCTGAGGTCACCTTTTGGACTCTCACTACATATGAAACAGCCCACAATCCACCAATGGAATAGATCAGAAAATAATTATAGCATTATTGTCTATTTTTATCAAAACATGAGAAAAACCAGCATTTTCCCGTGTTTGGTGAACTGTCATCTCATACAATCTCTGAGGCTAGCATACCGGAAAGTAAGTGCTCTTCACTTAGAAGCAGACAGAACATCTGATCTTGTAAAATAATAATAGAGATGTAAGTGCATTTGTAAGACTTGTTTAGAAACCCACAGACACACTGCCATGAAAGCGTGATTTATTTATTTTTTACTTACAGCAACAGCTTTGCGAGACAAAAGGGGAACAGAGCCATCATGTCAAACAATGTTTGTAGTCAGTCCTTGTGAACGACTGGAACAGAAGTTCCTGCTATTTGTATGTAACCTGGATGTCTGCGACTGCACAGGAATTATTTACACTAGAAATTCTTCCATGCAGCACATTAAGTTATTGTCTTTCGATTTTTTTTAATGAATACTCTGTTGTATATTAATGAATACTAATTATGCTGAGAAACCATTGATTATTCATGAAAGAAAGAAAGTGAAGACAGGTATAATGGAAGCTGATTTGTGCATTCAAATATTTCTACCCTGGTCAAGACTTGCATCTGTGGGTGGAAGAAGCACAAAACCTTGTAAATGTCATATTAATGTAACATGAAAAAAGACGTGAGCCACATGCTACACCAAAATGAGGATCAGTGCCTATAACTACTTCCAAAACCAACTTCCCTTCCAAGAAAACAGTGGACATATTGAGTCACCATTATAAAAAACATTACTTTCAGAAAGAATTTTCAAGAAGGAGAATATACTGATAGACAGTTAAAACTGTCAGTATTCTTAGTATGTTCCCCCAAAACCTCAGGTCATTTTCCCATATGCTTATGTTTTTGTGAGAAGGAGAAATTGGTATTTCTCACTGAAAAAGCTAATGGAATAAGTAACAAACCTGCAGGTAACAAACATTTCCCTAATTGTTCTTTTTTTCGGGGGGGGGGGGGGGGGGGGAAGGAGTGGAGCGGGGCAGGGGCTTGGGAGGTATTTTTGGATGAAAAAAATATACCTCCATATTGAGTAGCTGAGCTTTTAATGCAAGATACAGTGCTATGAACTGTATTACCAACATTGGATGATAAACAATGATACAGATATTTAATGACAGTAAACAGTATTGGCTGAAAAAAGAAGTGCAATTAAGTCATACTTTTATAAGCTGCCTAGGAGTTACACATCCGTTTAAGACAGCAAGATTTGAAATCAGTTAACTTTCCATTGATCTCTTCTCCCTATTATGACAGATTTTTAAACACAATGTGTTAATTTTTGTGGGCAACAGAAAGAACAGAGACATGATGTTTAATACAACGGATCTTAATTTGGCCCCTTACAGTATTAAAAAGTTTGGGCTGTTTACTAGCTCCTTAATTACGTCCGCTGACAGCACAACTATTAAGTGTGGACTTGACTGAGACTGTCAAATTCAGTTCACTTTAGACATTTTAGGGTGGATACGCCATAGACACACCGGGTCATCTAACTAACTCCAGGCTGCATAAGCATTTCTGACTTTTTCTTATTAAGCATGTAATCTTTCAAGACAGCCTCCCTCATCTACTCTTTTTTTTTTCTTTCCAGATAAAGATCTTCAATCATCAGTCTATTTCTTTTGATATGTCACACTTTCTATCACTCCATGAAAAATACTTTCTCTCCCTCTTCAATCAAACACTACTCCCCCCCCCAGCAACTACCAATTTAATTTTCTGGCCACTCATATTGAACCAGCACCCCCACTCACCCTTATCCCCCCCCCCCCCCAACTGCTAATCCTGTGAAAGCAGCTATCCAAACCCCACCAGCCTGCGAGCATAACGTTACACACGCCAGTCACTGCCCTCAGTCTGACGGTAACCTGGAAAGCTGCATGCATATTCTTGACTCACATTTCAAAAATCCCTTTCTGTCTGGTTTAAATGCCACGGGACTCTGAAGCCTCGCGTCTTCGAGTTCCTGCTTGCGAAGGAACGACGCTCCTTATTCAGAATGAAGTTCTACCATCGTGTACTTTTGCTTTCCAGCTGCTGTGCTTCCTCAGACAAATGTACTAAGCACAAAGGGGGAAAGTGCGCTTGCCTTTCCTCCTCCCTTCTCACACCCCGGCACGTTCCTAACATTTTTTTTTCCAAGCTTCAGAGAACCACCGAATCGGAAATAACTGCAGCCATTCATAAGAAGCTGCTTAAAACCCGAATCCCTCCCGAGAGGAGTTCCAGGCTGGGACGCTTGCCTCTGCCCCAGCGCCCCTGTCTCCCGACGCACGGCGCGGGCTCCCTTGCTGCAGTGCAGGCTGTCAGTCTACTCAGTTTGAACTTTCAGTGCAGAAATTCGGCACGATGCAGTCAGCCGGATAAAGCAGCACTTACCTTAATTGAAATCTTTTCTCTGGTAAAGCTGGAGCATCAGTCAAATCAACAGTGATTTGGGGGTAATCTAAGTTTCAATCAACACCCTCCGGGTAGCTGCATACTGCTCTGCCTTTTTTTCGTTGGTGTTGAACTCTTCACTGTCTAAAGGAGAGAGAGAGAAAGATAAGCTGAAATCCTCAGAGGCTCCTAGGGAGTGAGAGAAGAGGCACCAAAGCAATGTTTCTTAACATGAGATTCCCAGCCAGCGGGCTCAGGTCTGGAAGATGGTGTAACTGCTGTGATAGGCTCCTGTCATGTCCCCTGAGCCGTGAGATGATCATTGACCTGATTAGCTCCGAACACTCCCTACATGCAGAGAAAGCGCTGAGAGGATTGGTGGGTCGCAAGGGAATTGGGAAAGGCACCAGGGCCGCTTGGGAATCTTCATTCTTCCAGACTAATGGATGTGCTGCAGCTGAGGCTGTAATTTGTGAGGAGGTTACGCACCATGTTAACCATCTGAGGACTTAAACAAATGTGCTTTTGCATGCTGTTTCTCAAGGTGCGCCAGCGTGCAACGCAGGGTAGAGCTGAGTAATTAGAGGCTGATGGAGCCGTTTCGTAATACAAGGCTCGCTGTATGAGATGTTCTGTAAGCTGAGAGATAAAGTGGATTCGTACATTTGTCTCTGACCCCGGAGACAATAGCAGTTAATGGGTAGAATAAGTGAAATTAGCATGGTGGGCTCATGTCAGCCCCCAGATGGCAATCAATCACCATGGAAAGAAAAATAAAAGAGCAAACAAACCCAAACAGACCAGAATTATTTAACAAGTGTATGTGGCAATTTAAATAAAATGTAGAGAAAGAATGCCAAATCAGTACAGAAAGGACTCCTCAACATAGAGATAAAATCAGTAGCAAAGCACAATACAAGTTCTCTTCTATGCTTGCAGTAGATGGGAAAAAACCAAGGAATGCATTTAAAGGACCTAATTTGTCTTTCACTTACACTGATACAAATAAAGCTATTAAAGATGACAGTTTAAATTTAGATGGGGAAAAAAACCCCACAGAATGAAAGAAGAATGAGGTGTATTTGTTACCCGTTTTTGGTTCTAGGGTATTATGGAAACTAGATTTTTGTGTACCAAGTATTCGGGCTTATGGGGTCAAATGAGTTCAGCCAAAGTATGTCAACTTTTATGACTGTCCTCATCTGCTATTTTCCTGCTTCTTGGATGACAATTATGGCACTAGCCAGTTGACTCAATTTTCCGCTCAGATTTATCCATGGAAATACCAGTTTGTGACTAAGAGAGGAGTTCACAGAATAACATATTTAGTAATGGTGGTCTGATGCACCAATATAAAATGGATAAAATTTTATTTTGATAGCAACTAAAGAAGAAGATTTGGAACCTATAGTAGCAATGTTAGTTCGTATGTAGTTATCGTAAGTTACTCTGTAAATGCTGAAACAAAGATAATCATAAACATATACTGAAATTCTTAATCACATTTATTTACTTTGGGTCTAGTTTTATCCATTTTCAGGTAAATTAGTATAGTTGTATTTTAGTAGGATAAGCAGTCAAGAAAGCAATTTTTAAGTTGTTAAGCAAATGGCAGAGGATATGGGTTACATATCTACTTTCTGAAGGCATTCACATCAGAAATCTCATTATAGAGAAAACAGTATCATGTGATTTAGATCACTCAGAAGTGACCAGAAAAGTTTGAATCTCCAATGTATTTAGCAAGACACAGAATACAATGATTTCTATCCCAGCTGCAGTCACCCTAAACGTAATGCCTGAGAAACAGGCAATAAATCTAAGAGCCCCATGTTCCCACTCCACCGTCAGTAGGAAGAGACCAACTTTTCTGCCCTCTCTCATCCCACCAATCAAAAGCTCCTCCACGTGCAAAATCTGGATAATAAGATTGTCTTTGGCAATATTTCATATTCAGACAGCACATTTTTTAGAACATAGTTTATCTTTTAATATGATTTACAGAATGCCTATCACCCAGGGATTCCCGTTTCACCTGGGACTAATGCTAACAAAATAATAATTAATCAAATAAGAAGGCTTTTACATGCATTAATATGAAACATAAACACATTCTTGAGCTTGACTAAATGGGTTTCATGTGTCAAGACTAAGGTGATCTGCTGCTACAACTCTCACTGAAAAAGAGGTTGCTTTTCTTACCCATAAATTTGTACCTCAGAATGGGCAGCAAATCAATCCAGCACTTATGATCTTATCTGTTCTGACATGGCACCCATCATGAAACAGGTAATCCACAGACACACACTGTATTATTTATGATTTCAAATACAATGAAAGCAATTAAATATGAAAAAGACCTTATTAAGACAATTTCTTTGCCATTTCTCAGAGCTTCCAATTCAGGTTTCTTGCTGTTTTGTTTAGTTGAGTCCTAAGTCTCACCAGCCCTCGAATTTTCAACACTTCTCTTAAACTACTGTTCCACAGCCTAAGAGATCTCCATGTCAGGAATACTTTTCCTGTTACTGCCCCATTTTCAAATCTCTTTCAGTAGTTTTGTACTAAAAATTCCACTCTTATAATATAAATTGTAATCTTGCTCACTTAATATTCTGATTGTCTTTTTAAGGTTTAAAAGGCAACATTCATCAGAAGTTCATAGTACATAACTGAATTATTTTAATTGTTTCTGCCTGCAAGTAAAGGTCTGAAAAAACCCCAGCGGGTCCAGAAAAGGGATTGAAGCACGAAGTGACAAAATTTGAATTGACAAAATGATTTAAGTTTGTGCAGAAACAACTGAGACTTACTGTTGGACTTGGACAATTGGGTAAGAAACTGGCATTTTAAATTCAGTGTTAACAAAAGGAAACAATAATTTGAATCACTCATAAATCTTGCTGCAGGCTAAGTAAGAGAAGCAAAGTCACTTGTCTTGGGCCCTATTCCCAATCCTAAATATAACTTGAAATTTTGAATTCAGTTCCTATCAGTCATCTAAATGGACAGAGGTTGTTCAGAGCAAGGAGATCAGAAAAGTAATATGTCTTCAATAGGAGAAAATATAATCACTTATATAGATAAAAAAAATTAAGACACCCTTCTCAGCTGATCATTCTTATACAAAGGGGACAGTACACTAAATCAGTAAAAAAAATGAGGCGGGGGGGGGAGAAAAAGGAATAATTTCTGTGGAATCCATAGTTAACCTTTTGAATTCACTTCCACAAGCCATGACTGTAGCAAAGAAATAAAATATACATCTGTGAGAAAATTTTAAAATCACAACAGGATTTAAAATGTATGCACAAGAAAAATTTCCTTGTTTCAGGACTGTTCCTCAAAGAGAAGTAAAAATATTACCTCATGGGCAAGACAAGATATTAATCATGGGAAAAAATCCTCTACCAACTAATATAATTTAGTAGTAAAATTTAGAAGACCTCTACAATATCATTGCATAAGCCATGATATTTATACTGTCAAAGGTCATTAGATACTCATGCTTCATTAAAAGAAGAAGTTAGTTGGTTTGAAGTATATTTTAACAGGTGAATAGCATTTTTTAAGACACCTGTATTTCACAAATTGGTCATTTGAATAGACTGAATGCCAAAATAAATTCAGAAAACTATAGTAGTGTAAGTTTCTTAACATTCATGTAAAGATCTTCAGTTCAGAGACACGAACTACTGCAGCACAATACTTCACCATGCATCAATGTAAATTCAATGCAGAATAAAAGGCCATAGAGGAACAGTAAGAAAAGTGACGGAATCACCTATATGCTAATATATTCACAACTTTTCTGCTGGCCCAAATCACACATACAGTCGGTTGCCTCAGCTCTGCTGATGCTCAGAAACTCAAAGAACTAGAAGTGAATCGTGTCTATACCCATAGCTTCAGCATACAGAATTATTCTTTTTCTACAGTTAAAAAGGTCCTTTGGTACAAAAAAGATATACTATACAAGGTGTACTGAGAGTGTCAATTCGCTCAATAATTTTTTCTTTTTTAATAACTAATTCGCAAAAAGATGTATTGTCTGCTTCATTTTGGCTGGAAAAACAGTAACTAGATGTCAGGTGTGGGAATACTCTAGGACAGCAGCAAAACCAGCAGAATAAAAGACTTTATAGAAGAGACTCAGTAAAACCATCTCTATCCTTCATCTCTCCAGAGAAAAACATATAAATAAGAAACCACCTAAAGACATTAAAAATGATTTGAAGAAAAAGAAAACCATTTGAACAATTTGAACTTTCACAACCATCAGATTTTCTGCATTTTTGCAACCATTTTTTCGCCACGGCAGCCAGGGAGAACCAGACTAGATAACTCTCAGTAGTACCTGACAATTGCCATGCATTTCAGCACTGAAATTTTACTTTCATCCTCATTAATTTCAAAAGCACAAGCTGAGCAGATTCAACTCCAAATTCTCATCTGGCTTACATCAGCATAGCTGCATTGATTTAAGTGGAACTGTACAGTAGATTTACAAATTAGTGACATCTTGTGTAAAAGCAATACATTTGTCATCAATGAATATTACATCGGATTCCAAAGATCAACCTTCCCGCAGCATCACCCAATATTTTATTTTTGATATGGATCATTTTTTTTCCAAATTTTCTGGCCACAGTGAGTACAAACAACACAGGAAACTTGTTTGCATCTAACAAAAAGTGTAATCTTGAACATTCAGCACTTGAGTTCAGTCTTGTTCAACAGGTTCTTGATGTTAAGGTAAAGATGTGATCCGGATGGAAGGAAACAGCTGGATCCTAGCCATACCCAGTGGAAAACCGCTTACTTCATCAGGCTTCTCCTTCTGGTAGCTCTAGGGGCTCAGACAAGTCTTGCTCTCTTGCTCTTACCTGATCACTGTTCTCACTCCCAGTTTAGTAACAATAACCAGTACTGTTCTTTTTACTTAGGCCAAACTTCCAAAGATAAGGAAAGTAATACAGCATATTGCTTTAAGACATTTCCAATTATGTTATGCAGTGTACACTTTGAGCTTCATTGTACACTTTTATTAAGCCAGGGTGGTAGGCTGAGACATTTCAATGTTAGTGCTCTCTATTTCCTTGGAGGCATCCCCACAATGTTGGAGATATTCAGGAGGCACAGGTAACCCTGGATTTACGTAAAGGTACACAAAATGCATAAAGAAACAAATGCAAGTTTTGGAGCATCCTAATACCACAGTGGAACAGTTCCAAAAGCATAATGACAGTGTGAAGGCTGGTGGTGACTAAATACTTTTCAGTTCTGGATGGTATTAAAGAAGGTCGTTCTTCCCAAGAGTTGGGAACATATGGGTAAAGGAGGTACAGAGCCCTGTGAGAGAAAGGAAACATGGAAGGACAATGGTTTTAAGGATGTATTCAGATCTGGTAAAGAGAAAAGGGAAATAAAGGTAGAAAGATGATGTGAAATGGAAACAGGCCACCACTGTTTTGATTACGCCTCTTCAGTTTTACTACCATCTGAAAAAAATACACTTTGTACCACAGAGGATTATAGCTCATGTTCAAGCACCAAGTGAATGATGGTTGCCCGTAATTATAAAGAAAGAAACAGAATGGACAATTATTTGAATATGATATGTGCCTGCAATACTATTTATTTACAGATGTGTATTACAAAAGCAGTTTTGTTAAAGCATGGAATCCAAATTCTGTTCAGTCTGTTTGGTATGTCTTTCTGTATGAGTTGAGAACCTCAGGACTACTAGAATGTACGCTACAGGACAGAGGAAATTTTACATCTGAAGTTAGTTTATCTCTGCTGAAAATTTCTGGCAGCAATACACCTATACAGTTCAACTGAAAACAAGTTACACAGCTGTAACCAAGGGCATGGTTTTGTAGCAAAGCGTGACATGTAATTTCTGGTCTGGGTCTCCTTTTTGCTGGGGGCTATAGACCTCCTTTAGGCATAACAGCAAAAACAGGAGCGCCCTGCAAGTTGCACCACAGGAGCAGTGTGGGAGACAGAATGACTCAGGGACATCCTTCCTAAAGTACAATTCCTCCCTCACATCCTTCTTGTTCAGGTGAAGGGAACAGCGTGATTTGTGGTATGACCTGTCTCAGCAGCAATTTACAACTTCCCAGCAAAATCTCTGTCTACTCACTCCCTTTTGCCATCCGCTTGCTTTAGCATGCAGGGATAGGGGAGAGAGGATAGTGCAGAAAGCAGTGTGCAGGGATGCAATATACTGCTTGTAACCACATAAATATCTTATACCTATCCATTAGCCTCCATGTTCCTGTCTCTCTGAATAAAGAGGGGTTGCTTGTCCCCTTGAAGGGGACAAAACTGAACTGCAATTTAGTCTTGGGATTCTCCCTGGCATTTTTATAGCTGAAGCCTGCTCTGCTACTTACTCAGACTAATACTATAAATCTAACACACTTTAAGGGCCACATTTTCAGCATCATAAACCATCATATCTGTCCATTTTTCAGGGGAACCACAGGGCTTTTATAATACCTAGAGAAAATCAGATCTTAGGAGGTGACGACATCTCTGCCTGAGATTGTTCAGACATTACTGGTTTCTGGAAATGCTCAGAAAAATATAGTAACAAATATAAACATTAATTAAACCAAACTTTCCAGCAATCCTAACTTGCATGTCTCTGACTAGTTTTTAGTCTTCTAACTTCGGCGAATTTGAGTTTGTTTCTTTTTTTGACTGTTCTGTTTTGTTGTTTATTTTTAATGTTACCCTTGACTGTTTTTCCTTATATGATGCCGCTCTTCTGTTTTTCAGTTTGTTTATTTCAGTCATCTTTTAATCTGTTTTTTAAATTCTTAAAAAAATCTGCTTTCACTCTTCAAGTTATTTTAATGTACTTGTTCTCTAGGCATAGGAAACATCCTACTTCTTACTTTAATCTGCTCTCTTTCCACTTACTCGTTCCTTATTAATGTTTCTTCCTACACAATTCCAGTACCACAAGCACTTCCTACCTTTCTTCTCCAAGGATTATTTTCCCAATCTCTCTTAATGTTCTTCTTCCTTGTTTTCTTGCTCTCTCTTTTGTCACTCTTAGAAGGAAAGGTGTCCCTCTGCCTTTTCTGGCAGTGTTAGAATGGATAGGTATAGAAGGAGAAAATAGAGGGAGAATAACGGCTGCATTTTTTCCATATACACGTAAAAAATTCTTATGTAGGAAAAGGAATGAAGTGCTGACAAAATTGCTTTTAGCACCACATTCCCTCAACTGCTCTTCAGGAGGAGCTGGAAATGCTGTAAAGGAGCATGACTGGAAAGTTTTTAATTCCTCGTTCTCTCTCATTCTTCATGGTCTGAAGCAAGTAACAGGCACCAGCCCCTTGGCTGTAAAGGACGACTTCCTTCTGCGCAGCAAACAGGGAGGAAGGCTGGACTATACCATAGAGAGTACCTGTAACATTATTTTGATGCCAAGCTCTGAAAGAATAGTCTGATGGGAACAGTGGCCAGTAAGACAAGCTCTCATTTGGGGTCAGGGCTCTCACTTCATGTGTGGCCGTGCTGGTTAGCACTTAGGCTATATTCTGCTGTGGGAATACTCAAGCTCCACCACACCAAGCTGACGGTGGACAGGAGGGTAAGGCAATCCCTCATCCCAGTCTTCTGAGCAGAGCAGAACTTTCGGACCCTTTCAGGAATGTAAGTAATTTAGTTCCTTCTATGTGCCTAATGGCAAGACCATTACTCCCGAAAGCATTGTACTGCATCCAAGTGTTTAATAAGTTAAGTGGCTTTCATGACATAAAGAAGCTAAACTGCGTAATGCATATAGATCTTATTTTTGGATACCGAGGAACATGAAGATTTCAATCCAGTACACAGACACTGACACTGATTAGCAGGGCCTAACCCTGTAGAGTTTCCTTCTTGCTTGTACCACTCACATCATCAACCCTTTCAGTGCCCTCCTGTTACAGACAGCACGCTACATATTACTACCCCATTAGTTCGCTTATCCATAGTCTATAACAAAATTCTGAGCAAAATTATCGCTTCCTTCTGCAGAGCTGCGTGTTATTCCTCATCTGCCTTTTTTTGATTCTGTCCTGCACTTCAAAAACATCAGTTTCATGGGCCTTTGTGATTATCAGGTTTCCTAAGATTTCCCTTAGATGATCAGCAGACATAGAAGAATAGAAAGGCAACAATATACAAAACTGTCGTCTTAATTGTTCCATCCTGTAGTCATGATTTCCAACGGGATCTATCAATGCCAACATTTTAAAAGCTCAGAAGACACAGAATCAGATCATGATACGAAACGTGACACTTGGTTCTAGCCAGCAGGAAACTGAAGGGGGCAGGAGGAGAATGGAGCAGAAAACCAGCCTCCTTAGCTCAGGCAGCCCAAGCAACAGCCACGGCTCAGCTGCAGCCCCTTCACGCAGGGAAGCAGAGGCAATGATCCGGCAACATAAACTTGGACATCATATCCCACAGAGGGAATAAAGAAGTAGCATCTTAAACTCTATTTCACTGCACGTTGCTGCCAAAACCCAGTATAGAGCATGCTGGAACAGAGTTGCTTTAATACGGTCTTGCTGTGGAAACATGTTGGAAGAGAACATGCTTCCACAAAGCACAGCCACCCTTTCTCTCTTTTTAAGACCATACGGTTTGAGACAGTTGGCTAAGTAATAAAGTTTGGACTCCAGTGGTTAAACTGAATAGAATTCTCTAGCCACAGAAGACAGATGAATCATACGACACATTAAAAAAAATTGCTCAGGTTAATAATTATATTTTTTTCTGGACAGGAAGTATCATTATGTGATCATACTCATTTTGGGCCATTAGCCTCTCTTTCCTCTTTTTCTGAATATGGAGGAATGAAAGATGGCTTAATTATAGCACTAGGAAATTACCTCCCTTTTGGAGGAGGGGTGGAGAAGATGGTCTTATAATCACAATACAAAGTTGAGACTGTAGGATATTACCTTAAAATATTTATTCTCAGTTACTCTCTCAGTTCCATTTGCATGTTTAAAAGACACTGACGTATTATGGAATGAGAGTAGAAGAGTTTGGAAGCCAGAAGACCTCACTTCTGAACTTCACAGAGTTGCATTTTCTCTCGTGGTTGCAAGTTGTGATTCGTGATTGATGTGAAAATGTGTAATATTAACATCGTCTGTTAAAAATTGTGGGTAAGAAATGGAAACGCTACATATTCATTCATGTTAATTTGTCTCTTTACAAGCATAGCCAACTAGCCTGTGTTCAGCTATCTCTAGAACCATCTATACTGATTATTAATCAGCGTTTGCAGAAGCCTTGTATCTTTTTTTTCCTCCTATTCATGAAGGCACTTCTGAGAATAATAATTACACTACTTAGCCTTTATCTAGTGCTTCTCATCTTTCAAGTGCTTCACAAATATTAATTCACTAATTAATCTTCCCAACAACTCCGATTACTCCCATTTTACAGATGGAGAAGCATTAGCAGAGAGGGCAAGTGACCTGCCTGAGGCCACGGAGACTAAAGAAAGGGGAGAGGACTACGGGGAAAGATGCTTATAACTAGAAAGAAATGGAGGCAGATGGGACAATTATGGTGATGGTTCAGCAAATAATCATAAGATTCCAGTGAAGAATTTAACACACCACCGGAGGGCAGGCAGTGCTAGCCCTACCGTGTATTATACAGTCACTCAGTATGCCAAAGGATCCACAAATAAAAAAATCAAACTGACAAATAAAACATATTGTGCACTTTCACAATTTTTTTTTTAAAAACAAAACACAGTCTGTTCTTAGATACTGGCAAAATCTTAAAAGCAATCATGAGAACAAAACTAAGGTAAGGAAACTAGAAAATTCTGATTTATTGGGCATGTCATTTGATGTAGGGCTATCTGTACACAAAATTGGATCAACTAAATGCAAAGACTGCCCAATACTAGTGGCATAAATTCAGTTAGGATTTTTATGCCTGGTTCATTTTGCACCTAGAGAGGCTGATAGAAAGCCTACTGTCTGTAAGACTAGATCTAGATCTCAGATTTAGTTCAAACTGCATGTAACAAAATAGACTTGCTTCTTAAACCTTGCCATTCTGCTTTCCAAATAACCTCTGTTTAATCCTCTAAGTCACTTACTTTTTTTTTTTTTTTTAGTTTTACAGTAAAAACTTCCTTTTAATCCAGATTTCCCAAATGATTGCAGGAAAACAGACATTCTACATTAGGACTACAGGAGAACATGGGTTAATACTATTGTACGGTACTGCTGGCAGAAAGACTTTTTCATTAAGGCTGTAAGAGATATATCATTGCCCAGAATTTAGGACAGCGACTGGGGATGCGAGATATCCAAGCTAAATCCATGAACTGAATGACTGAGTGATCTAAGAGCAAAAACTGTTCTCTATGTCGCAGCTGTTAGGAACTTGGGGATTGGTTTTGGATTGCAGTAGAATCCTAGCAAGTATACTACACATACCTACCCAAATCAAAAAGCTCCAAATGATTACAAAAACATTCAAAATACTTTATGCTCCATGCAGACTGGGAACAAGCTAAAAAACCATTGAGACCTGTACAAAACCTACCAGATGTACAAACAATCGGGTCGAGTTGAGATCACTTTTGCCCCTCTTTGAGAAGTTTTGCCTTCTGCTCCATTGATATGGTAAATGTTTGTTCCAGTTACACTTTATGCAGATATTGACATTTTGTATATAATGCTGTATTGTGCTGAGCAGTGACAATAGAAGCAAGGTGGTGAACAATCTATATACTCTCATATTCAAAACTCTCACGCTACACTGATATCCAAGAGTACAGAAAGCCCCCATAAGAATGAAGAGGAGAGAGGAGGAATGCAAAAAAGCCCCTGTTAATTTCAACCACTGCAGTAAGAGATGCGCTGCAAGGCTCAGTGCTAAAAGGGGAGCTCCCACTCCCGTACCCTGTGCATTTCTCTCTCAAGTCACTCCCTTGTCTAGAGATGCCCTTAGAATGAAATACATTTACCTACAGAATAGAGACACCTATTCTGTATCTTGGAAAACTGTCTGCTTCCCAAGCTCTAAGAACCCGAAAGAAACTATTATTCCAAAAAAGAATAATCAAAATATATCTTTCTTTGCTTCTGTAAGATTTTGAAAGTAAAGATCGTAGTTTTCTCTCTTCCTGAGTTCTACATCCTCTTAATTTTCCCTATAAAATTTATTTAAGACACATATTCAGGAAAAGTTTTCCTGTAAATGACAAGGTGGAATAAAGCCTTTGTCGGCACTAATTTTGTGTTACTAACACAACTTCATCATGGCTTCAGCATTTGTAAGCTTTGCAGCCACTACACGTGCTTACCAATCCAATCACTGACAGCAGCAAGCAACTCACCACTCATGATCTCAAATTTTGTAGCGGTGAGAAACAAATTGACTGGGAAGAGCTTCTGCAGCACGCTGTAATCAGGATGACACTATTAAATTTGTGATTTCATCCAGTGATTAAATTTTTATTTAGCTCCTGTAATACAATGGGCTTTTATGTTATTACAAGAAAGTAACGATCACAAAACTCTCATAGCAGATCACATACATAGGTACAGGACTGATGAGAAGGATGCTCGATAATGACATGAGGGTATCACGCCAGAAACAAACACTGCATTTTGTCTGTGAAGTTTAGTTAGGCTTGCTTCGCTTAGGCCAGCCTGCTGGAGGTCTGCGTAAGGCCACGGATCACTCGCACTGGAATTCGGAGCACTGTGCAGAAAGGACTTTAGCAGAGAGGAAAAGTGGCAAAGAAAACAGAGCGCCTGGCTCAGCTGTGGTGTTGCTCAGCACGGAGGAGAAAAACCTCGTTTATGCAACAGACACAAAAATGGCAAGGATATGGGCCAGAAGCCCTGAGTTTCTTCCCAGGTGAGTGTTACAGCTGCCAGGTTACACATAAGCTGCTGCAGCTTCATCTTGTGTTCCCTTTCTTCAACATACTGCAACTCTAAAAGGAAGATACAGATTTTATTTACTTGTCTCCAGAATTATATTTGGAGGCTGCTGAGCAAGGATGGAGCTCAGAAGTGCTGGTTATAGAAACTTAATTACTGTTTTAGGAACCAAATTCTTTTAAACAACAATGATTATTTATTTATTTTACCTAATCTGTGTCAAAAACTAGGCAGTGCTATGCAGTTCAATGCTGTAAGTTAAATGAGTAGTTACAAGGTAAGGCATAAACTGGTTCTTAGATGCTGGGACCTAGAAGTAAACTAGCTTTACATATCAGCTCATCTTTAATTAAAATTCGTTAATGCAATCTGAATGTTGCTGATGCCAATATTTTGAAGTACTTAAGGTTATTCTAGGCTAAGCAGGAAAGTGTCAGTTTTCTTTTTCTAGCACTCTTTATGTTTGCATAGGCTTTAGCTTTGTATTCTTCAACCAGGAAATGGTATGTAATTATTCTGGATGTCTTCTTTTATTGCTTAATTAAAACTATGGAAAATGGCATAAAGTAAACTCTCTCTATCACAGTGACATTTGCACAGCAGCACATTTGCAATCAACCGAAAGCATATTTATCCTATGTCATTAATGATATAAAAGATACAAATTATTTATTTATGATGATATTAATAATAAAATATTAATTTGTTGAAGAAAACACTGTATTAATAATAAATAATCCTGATCTCCATGAACATGATGCCAGGATGAAATTGCTTTAATTTGGTTTAGAAAATAATTAAATACAGACTTACACTCATAGAAAAGAACTCTACTGCCTTGTAAACAGTGGTAAAATACATGTCTCGGAACAACCTCTAAGTAAGCGCCTGCATAAGAAGTGTGTTGTAATAACTGATAAATTTACTGTGCTGTATCATTGAGCATTAATTCTGAAAGTGCTACTTTTTCAGATAATAAGTTCTGTATTAATAAGAGACGTGCAAAGTCTAAAATTCAAAACCAACACCTGAAAACAAAATAGAAGAAAGTGTCTGTACTTTGCATCATTTATTTTCTAATTCGGGAAAATATACATGTGAGATTAACAATAAATCCACACACGTCACTTCTTCAAAACCATGAATCTTCAAAACAGGGAAGCAAAGAATAATAAAATCATGGCTAGGATGGGTCAGGAAAAAATCTTGTATCTGAGTATAACTATGGGTCTAACACAACAGAGATTCATAGGCAATGTCATCCCCAACTGACAATCTCTAATAGTAAGTATATGTTGTTGTTCTTCCAACAGGTTTTTACAGTATTTCAGTCAGTCTCCCAGTAAGTAAAATACTTAGGAAAGTGGCCTTTCTAAATAGTTGTGCTGCTTTTCAAGTGTTAGTGGCTTTCCCATTGTTTGTCTACCCTCACCTCAACTTTTCATCCTTTATATCTAAACTTGTTCAGACGGTAAATTATCTTCCTTTTTGTGTGCATCTTTTTCCAAACTGTTTTTTGAAGTACATAGGAAAGCTACGGCAACAGCGATGACATCTGTACCCTTTAATTTGTAGCACAATGCTGTATGTTTCTATGTCTCATTCTCAATAGGCATATTGCCAGTCACTTCACTTCCACTTGGTATTATATACATTAGCAATCTTTTCATGCAGGTCCCATACCACAAAGCTCAAGAGTATCACGTTTTGTAAAACATCAGACACAAATATTCACGTTCCAGAACTTACGAGTGATTTTATCCTCAACAGCAAGCAGACTGGGAATGGTTGCAACTCACACAGACATATCTGAGTTAGTCCTAATTAGCTCGAATACCGGTAACAGCGTAGCGGGGCGCACAGAGCTAACTGCAAGCTTGCTGCCTAAATACATTCTTTACAATATCACACCTAGCAAATGGTAAGTTTGAGACCAAAGGAACAATGCAGGTTATATCCCTCACATCCCATCAAAAAAATCCACCCCAAGCTTCGACTTGTTTCACTACGGTCTCAGAGAAAGTTGTTCCAGTGAGTTAAGTGAGTTACATGAAATTTGCAGGCCAACAGATTGTGGGCCAGACCTTGCATACATTTCTTCAAGAGACTGTCCTTATTTGTGCAGATAAGAGCCAAAAAATTTCAACAAACTCATTAAATTGCATTTTAACATTTCCAAGACTTACTTCTAATGCCATAACCATGTTCATAACCATAGTTTACTCAAATTATTCATGAATTATAACTCTTGAACAAGCCAAAAAGGCATTGGTAATATATATACACACATGTAATTAATATTAGAAACTTCTTAATAACTCATTGCTAAAATATGTAATATGTACATATGTACACATAGATGGAATTATTCATAATAAGAAAAGGTGGTATACAACATCCTAACCAACACCGAAGTATTCGGAAGTTTTCAGAAGGTCCGCTTTGGTGCAAATATATTAATTTTCACAACGAAGAGTCCCATTGTAAAGAATGCTGCAACGTTCCTGCATGCCTTGCAGTATCATTAAAACTGCACAAGTCTCTCGTGATTTATTTCATTGAGTTTGCACCATCATAATTAATCATCTAATTTCAGCTAGTCATTTAGGCTACTGATAGTCCATCATTAGAGAAGAATGTCAGTAAGTTTTCTTCCACCTGAACACAGACATCTTTCTCAAAATGAGATTTATCATTCTTGGCTGGCATCTAGCTCTTCCCCCTTCAATTATGAAAAGATCACAGACAATTTGCTAAGATCAGGTGCCAAAATTGTAGACAGTTAATATTAGGTGAGCAGAATCCCACCATTACTTGCCACAAGCTTCCTTTAGCAGAAGCATACAGAAAAAAATACTTATTTTTTAAAAAGATACTTTCTGGTCAAGTGCTTTGTCTTTCCCTGTCAAGCTTTTACAGCTACATTCCCTAGCTTATCGAACAGACATTCCCACAGAGTCTTATGAGCTAATATTATGTCATGTCACTTTACTACAATAATGATCAGGTAATACATCTACAGTGCAAGCTAACTTCAGCTAACCAAAGCAATACCTGGTAAATAAATCTTTTAAAAGGCAAAGCATAACTATTCTTGTTTAAGATCCCAAATGCACATTGCAAACTATCAACATACTCAGAGCATGCCATTTAGTTACAGATATAAATCTTTTAGGGAGTGGAACTTCAGCATTAAGTTTCTTAACTTAGTTAATGCTATCTAAGTATGTGGTCAAATCTTTAAGTAAACGGTTTCCTTCTACTATTTAATCTTTAAAGAATTTCTTTGTTTTTATCAAAGCAATCTTACTCAGATTTTGATCATTTTGTGAGTATTTTTCCTCTACGATCCAGGCTGGGGGAAGGAGTAGAAGAAGATGAGGAATAAAATGGCATAAATTTACTTTCATATCTGAGATATTTTTTCTTGCTAGTCATTAAGTCTTTTCTCATAGGTATGCTTTTGTTACAGGGTACAATTTCAATGTAAGAAATTAGCCATTCAGTCCCTACTGTTTCTGCCTCTGAACAGCCAAGAAGCCCTGCTACGCGTGAGGTAAAGAGAAAGGTAGGACGGATATCAGTGGGAAGAGAACAGCCACAGCCTGGCGGAGTTGCTGTGCTCCGTAACAAAAAGAGGCTTATGCTGCAATACCATCGCAGGATAAATCTATTCATTCCATAAACAAGAGAAGTGAAAGACAGCTTATCCTCAATTCAGTATACAGTGCAACGCCCATAATTTATCATTTAACACGGTTGTTACGCAACAAGCAATTTCCTTCCAAGATCATGGTGTCTGCGTATTCCACTTTCAAAGAAATAGTAGGTAAATGTTGTAGATCACACTCTCTTACGGACAAAACAAAGAAACCAGAGCTTTCTACTGAACACAATGTCTTTTCCTGCTGAAAAAATTGAGATCTATTCTCTATCACAATAACAGCCATGTTATATATAACAGCGAAGCACAGAGGCCTCCTACAAAGCAAACACATCCATTAACTACAACACCTTTGCACTTGGGACTCGGAAATTTTCGAAATAACAGTGATTCACCAATTAAAAATTGAAAGGCACCTTCGCTACAATACACATAAACACATATGTGTCCACATTCATACATTGTACATTTTCCATAACTAATACACTCTCTACAGCTAGCTTTGACTTTACGCATACTTCCCTATCAATGTACAAGGAGATTTCTTCCCAAAGATATTACGGAGGAATCTCTGAACAGAACACTTCCCTTAGAGAACAGCGCAGAAAGCCAGGTACTGTGGTATGAACCTTCAATATTACACCTTGCATGCAAAGGTGTAATTCTGTCAAAAAATAAAATTATAAGTAGTTCAAATTTAATGAGTTTTTTCTTCAGACAAAACTGAAAAAAATGCTCTGAAAATCCTGAAATTATTTTAAAGTATTTTTTTTTATTTTTTTCTGATAGATCACAAACTGAATTTGCCTTGCATGCCAATGCACTGCCAATTAAAATAAATAAATAAATATTTCCCCACAATTTGATTGTCAAATAAATATCGAGTAGCTACCTAAATGAAAATTATTTGATACACAGAGTTTCTGAGCATCTATAAATTGATCTAAAACACAGAATGGTAATTTGAATTGAAGCCACTTTTAGGTGTAGAGTATGGACCTTAACTTCATATAGTCAGAAGGAAAAAATCTGGTCTGTAACTTCATTACTTTCTGTTGCCAATATAGGATATATAAATAAGGGAAAGAAATATCACAGTTTTGATATCTTTTGGTTTTAAAAGGCAAGTAACTCCTCTTGAATATTTCAAACGCTCAGCAAAGCAGCAATGTAGAGCCTCTGTGTGAAATAACTGAGGCACACAGCGTATTTATTCATTATTCAAGAGCTGAGAAAGATGGGCAAGGCAAGGTAGCAAAGACAGGGGAAGAGCTGTTTAAACAATATCTTGTCAATATCTTATCTTCTGAGCAAATTATCCATGCTAGCTATGTGAAAAAGCAGCTACAGAAAATAAGTGGCATGCCTGACTTGTCATTATGTCAGCTGTTACCTTTTCTGAAACTAACACGATTTTATTTTTATGTCATTTCATAAAGTAAATATTGTCATCCCAGGGAACTCAGGTTACATGCAAATTTTTAATAAACATATTAATAAGAGCTTTTCTGTCAGAAAACATATGCTTAAATTAAAATGCTTTGAAATTTGATTTTCTTATAATTTCTTCCAACAAGTTAAAAGTGTACCTGAATCTCCAATATTCCCATTTTAATACTCTGAAAATTTTTATATTTGATGTTTTGTTCTGTATTGTTTTTCAATTGCAATTATAAAAAAATTAAGAAACTGAAATCAAAATAAAATGGGTTTAGGTTTGGGCTTTTTTTAGAGTTTCTTTTAAAAATAATTTCAAAGTTCGGCTGATTAATTCATTCCTAAGTAGGCATAATACGAATTCAGAACAGTTTTCAGTTTGATTTCAGTTTTTTCCCATCATATCTGCATTGTCTTGAAATAACAGAAACAATTTCAGCTACAAAGACACCCGTAGCTAAATTCCCATTCGCTTAAATAAGGTCAGACTTTCGCCTTCTGATGCTTATGCTATTTTATCTTTTTATGCCCTTCACTGTAAGCACTAGGCGCCGGGCAAATGAAGTCAGCGGAATTAAACAGAGATGGAATTGGCATTAACCTGGTTTGCATTGTTTACTCCAACAATACAGTATGGTTATGTGGAAGTAAAAAGGTTATAATGAGAGCAGGGTATGGAACAACATGAATTCATTCTCGTAACAGTGATTGTAATGTTAATGGGACATCGTGCAAACACAACCCACCCCATTACAATTTAAGGAATTTAATCATATGTCCATTTCCAGTTGCAATTTACTTTTCTTCTTACTGTAACACATACATTCACATATTATGTGTAAATTAAAAACAAAGAGAAAACACTTCACACCTATCTCACTATCTCTAATCTCCCCATCTGTCACTGTGCAATGTGTGAAGCAACAGATATATAATATCACCTCTGTACATAACCCCAGCTCAATACTGGTAACTCCATTTCCAATTCCTGATGTCCCGTTTCAGGCACATGAAGGACAAGAAGGTGATCAGGAATAGTCGGCAGGGATTCAACAAGGGGAACTCATGCTTGATCAACTTGATAAACGTCTGCGGTCAAATGACCGGCTTGAAAGATGAGAGAAGAGCAGTGGATATTGTCTACCTTGACTTCAGTACAGATCCCATAAAATCGTCGTAGGGAAGCTGTTGAACTAAGGCCTGGATGAACAGTGAGGTGAATCAAAAACTTCCAGAACAGCCAGGCCCAAAGGGTGGTGATCAGTGGCATGAAGGCTAGCTGGAGGCCAGTAACTAGTGGTGTACCCCAGGGGTCAATACTGGGTCCAGCCCTCATCAACACCTTCATTCACGATCTGGATGACTGGGCAGAGCGTACCCTCAGCAAGTTTGCTAATGACACAAAACTGGAAGGAGTGGCTGATACACCAGAGGGTCGTGCTGCCATCCAGGGGGACCTCAACAGGCTGGAGAAATGGGCTGACAGGAACCTCGCACAAAGTTCAATGAAGGAAAGTGCAAGTTCTGCGCCTGGGGAGGAACAACCCCATGCACCAGTATATGCCAGTGACCAACCAGCTTTGCAGAAAGGACAGCTGGGGAAAGCAGCTTTGCAGAAAAGGACCTGGGGGTCCTGGTGGACACCCAGTGAAACATGAGCCAGCAATGTGCCCTTTACAGCCAGCACGAATAACGGTATCCTGGGACACATTAGACAAAGTATTGCTAGCACGTAGAGGGAGGTGATCCTTCCCCTCTACTCAGCACTGGTGAGGCCACTCCTGGAGTGCTGGGTCCAGTTCTGGGCTCCCCAGCACAGAAGAAATATGGAGCTATTGGAGAGAGTTCAGTGAAGGGCCACAAAGATGATTAAGGGACTGGAGCATCTTTCCTATGAGGAGAGGCTGAAGAAAACTGGGACTGAAGGCTCAGGGGGATCTTATCAATGTGTATAAATACCTGAAGGGACGGTGTAAATAAGACGGAGGCAGGCTCTTTTCAGCGGTGCCGAGTGAGAGGACCAGAGGCAATGGGCACAAACAGAAACACAGGAGGTTCCCTCTGAACATAAGAAAAAACTTTTTCACCGTGAGAGTGACAGCGCTGGCACAGGTTGCGCAGAGAGGTTGTGGAGTCTCCATCCTTGGAAATAATCAAAAGCTGTCTGGACATAGTCCTGGACAACTGGCTCTAGGCGGCCCTGCCTGAGCATGGAATTGGACCAGGTGACCTCCAGAGGTTCCTTTCAACCTCAACCATTCTACAGTCCTATGAATTTTAGGTATTGATGACAATCTCTCCATAGGTGTGACCCAAGAAAATTGAGGATCAGAACACCAAAATGCTTCCATTTTGCTGACACACACCAAAAAAATTACATTCTGTTTGCTTCATTTAATGTTGATTTTGGCAGAATGAAGGACCTCAGGTTTTCATCCTATAAAGACTTAGATTTAACAAGAGCATTTCATACCAATACAGTCAGTTCCAACAAAGGGATACAGCAATTACCAAAAATAATACTGCAAAGACGATTGCCAAAAAGCACAAGAAAATGCACATTTATAAATGCTGTAATACCTAATACTATGTAATCAAAGAATTTGTTGTTTATATACCCATAAAGCAGGGATATCTTACAGCAGAGATTTCTTACAGGGTTAAAATACAGCAGGGTTAAAATACTAGGAGCTGGATGAAGAAGATGAATCTAAATTCGAAGACCCTCCCAATTGTGGGCCAGGAACCATACCTGAATTACATCATTCAGTTTTGTGACTTTCCGCAGCAGCAAGAGATGACAACATGGCATTTTTTAATAACACTGCAAAAGTGGCAAGCAAAAAGCATTCAAATACAGGAATAGTTTAGGTCTTCAGGCAGCAGCATAACTAAAAACAAGGATAAGATGCTGTTTGAACACATATTCAATGTACTCCAAAACCATTATTTCTTAAAGCAAGTAGGATGTCTGTGCCAGTCTCCTGCAGTTTTACTGTGTCATTTTGTTATTTGATGTTTCAAAAAATTGTTGTGCAGTAATCAAAACCCAAAAAATGTATGTATATCCTACAAACTCTATCCAGGCATAATACAAAGACATTTGATTCGATACAGTCTTTATTTGCTACAATACTTAATAATCTGTCAGATAATCAGCATTAAGCCTTTCTTTTGCTTTTTGGACTTTCTTAAGAGAAATCCACAGGGCAGCCAAAGCGGGGAGTCGGCCAAACTGAGCTCTGTACTTCTGCCCTTACGTCCCTGTCAGCATCCCGGCCGGTGAGTTCAGAGCTAGCTTTGGTTTATTTCTGAAGAGATGCATTTGCATCTCTGAGCTGAAAAGTAACTATGGCTCAGCTTTCCATATGAAGACATGCATCACTTTCTATATCCCACTTAGGTGGCCTCAGCAGCAAGCAGTAGCTTTTCTTTACTAGGCATCGTTTTAATTGTCGTGCACTTCACCTTCAGTGGATTAGACTGACTTGATGCTACTCCTAGTATTAACATTGCAGTTGGCTTCAATCTGGCATCTTAAGCTACTTCTACATAAGGGGACAGGTGAGCACTCTATCATGTTACACCTGAAGTTGGGGTCCACTGATGATCCAGACAGGGAAGTGTCCTGACACTGTTTTCCAGCCTTATGTTAAATGGAATCCTATAATTTAAAAATATAGTAAGCACTTGAAATTAACTCCAAATCTTTCAGCAGCCTCAAAAGATACGTGTATGCTATTAAATTAACCAGGGTCTGTGAATGTTCCTGGGCACTGGGCTCAATCATTCATACCGCAAAATTATTAGAATAGTTTCTGGCACGCTTGCGGCCTCAGTGTTTTCTTGCAAGCTATTCTCACGCATGGCTTAGGAGGTAGCAAAGAACAACAGGGAGTTTGCATGAAACCATCTCGTTTTGGAAGCTAAGGGAGTTCACTTACATTGCTGTTCTCTGCTTTTTAGCCTCAGTGCTAGAGCATCATAGAATCATAGAATAGTTTGGGTTGGAAGGGACCTTTAAAGGTCATCTAGTCCAACACCCCTGCAATGAGCAGGGATATCTTCAACTAGATCAGGTTGCTCAGAGCCCCATCCAGCCTGACCTTGAATGTTTCCAGGGATGGGGCATCTACCACCTCTCTGGGCAACCTGGTCCAGTGTTTCACCACCCTCAACGTAATGATCCTAGTGTGTTTCCTTTGTTGATACAAACATAGCCAAAGTGACCAAGATCTGTAAGGAAGACTTCTCCTAATGATGTCACATCAGGATTTCAAGTTAGGCAAAAGGAAGCTATCATGGAGAACGTATTATCCACGTTCTATAAATTTAGAAGAAAATGTAAAAAAACTCTGCCTTTCAAGGCTGTCAGTCAGGCACATATCTCAAGCCCTAGTATAACTCATGAAGACAGAGAGACAATCAAAAGAAATTCTCAGCAATCCTGAACATGCAAGCAATCACCACTAGACATAGATGCAAGACATCATGATTGAAAAACTAATCCTTGTAGTAAGTAGCAAATTTGCAAACTGTTTAATACAAGGAATCCACCGGACAACAGAAGACTGACATTTAAAATACAAAGGAGAAACAAGTGGTTTGTAACATTCATACCATACGTCTTGCATGCATTCTCAGGCTGCTGAAGAGCATTTTACACTGTTCAGGCACTTTTTGTATTAACGATCTCCAGTTCTGACTGGTCTTTCTGGAAGTAGACATCCTCAAAATATGATGGCTCGGGACTGTCAAATCCTGCATTTGTCTTCCATATAGACAAGTGCAGAGGTACTATTTAGTCTTAAGTTCAGTTCCCAGAATAGCTCATTTTCACAGTGGAATGAGATGTGTGTGGGGGGGGTGTTGTTGTTGTTTGTTTTTTTTTCTTCTGATTCACCAAAAATCTATAGTATAGATGGCAAGCTCCGTGTCTGTTAGTCATTTGGAGGAAAATGACTAAAAAAATCAATTTTCTCTCTGGGTTTTTTGTTGTTGTTGTTGTTTGTTTTGACATCTTCAAAGAACGTTACTTACTCGCTAACTGCTATTATTACTGATTTCCATCCCATTAGTCAAGAGGGATGCCATGTCTCATAATGAAACAGAGAAAAGCACAAACCCCCGCAACTCTTTAGTGTTTCAGTGTTGCAGACAGTATTATGGAAAACGATAAAACATTTTTAGATGAGGAAGAGCCAGATCCAACTCTCCTTATCATAGGTCAGAAACCTGCCATTGATAGCAATTGATTTTGGATCTGATCCAAAACAAGTTAAGCATACAATGGAGTGGCAACAGCCAAGCTGTATTCACTATCTGCTAACTGCTCTAAGATGGGAAATAACCAGTTGCACCACTGAAACAAGAGCTGTCACAGAACTTTTGATTAACTTCTGGATTTGCACTAAAGAGAGTCCCAATGCTATATGCACATCTTAATTATTTGGGAACATCATTTTCTGTAAAAAAGACATTACTTATAGTTTGTTGATTACAGCCATGTCCTTGACGTCAGTAAGTACTTAACTAAGTACTAGATTAATGTTGGAAAATTGCTGGTAAAACTGGTATTTTTCTATAAGCTATGTTGAAAACATTTCAATGCCAAACAATTCGAGAGACTCGTATTTCATGATGAAAATGTTATTTAATACACACTTTCACCTCACTCTAGAAATTGCTTGGGCCTTCATGGTGGGATAAATATTGTTTCCCTTCACAAAAGCCTTTTTACCTTCTAGACATACTAGAACTAGAGTTATGCAAACCTCATTATTTCTGTTGCATAGGAAATATGACATTTCAACATTTATATTTTCTACCAAGACAGAGAAAAAACTGGAAAGTTCCATTTTGTGAAACATTAAAAAAAAAAAATTCAATATGTAACAAACTACAATATTCTGAAGTTCCTTAAATTGAAAAACTTAAGTCTGATTCAAGTATAGTCATAATACTTCATTTTGAATCTGTTCATTAGTAAAGTTAATCTGCCTTGGTACTCTATTTTTTTCCAAAGGAAATAAAGTTTGGGAGTTTAATGCCTTTACCTTTTTAAAATGTAACCAAGATCAAACGACCAGGAGCACACATAAAGAGAGAGAACAGAATTAACTAATATTGTTTAAAAGAACTGCTCAGAATGCAATATTTCATTTAGATTTTTCTGATGTATGCTTGTGTCAAAATCAAAAGCAGTATGTATGTGGAAAATATTCAGTGACAAATTTATTCCAATAGAAAATTTGCTCTGCAAAAAGTGAAATTCCTAACTGTGATGCTAAATTATACAATATATTTTTCAGAACTAGACATCTAGAATGAGATGCTGGAAAGTCAGATTCTATTTCTGGACCTCCTATTGGCTTCTTAGATAATTTGGGTGAGCTGTTTTTCTGTTTTTGACTTGGTTTCTTTACCATAATGAATATTTTGTATAAGAATTACATATAATTTTAAAAGTAAAATAATTGCATTAAAATTGAGGTGGTATTATCTAGTTAGGTTTATGTGATATATAGAAATAATTTTGTATTATGGTCTTTATTTTTTTTTTACATCTTATTAATAACAGATTGTTGCTCATGAGAATATTAAAAAAAAAAAAATCCATTGACTTCAAGCAGTTTTGTTTAACATTTGACAAGAATCTTCCAAATAACAGAAAAGATTGCTTAAAAAAAAAAATATTAGTGGCTACGGAGTGGCCGCTCTCGCCCTTTGGTCTCATCCTCCCTATCAGTCTACGAGTAACACCTCTAACTGCAGACTGCTGCTTGGGAGTCAGGCTGCGCTTTGCACAGCTGACTTCTTGCTCAGGTTCACTGCCTACCAAAATAGCCAATCTTCTGCGGGAACCACTATCAACAGCCTGTTGATTATTTTCGGGAAATTCATGAGAACATCACGCTAACAGTCTATAGAAAAAAATCCCTCCTTGTATGCCCCTGGGGATACATGTCTAGAGTAGCAGTTTCACAGCAACAGCTTTATTTCCAAACCACAACATCCCCATAATGTCAGGCAAATTGGTCCACTAAGCTTTCTGAAATCCTTTCCTTTGATGATATTCCCCTCCCAACTGATAACTTAGTTTAAAGTATTTATCAAGACACAGAAAAAAACCCCAACATTTCCAGTGTAAAAGAAATAATAGGAAGATTATATAAAATGTGAACTCGAAAAATCTGCTGCCCTCAGTTCATGATTACAACCTTGTTCTACTTTATGCTAGCTAAATCTCAATGTCACAATGTCACGAATTTTCCCGCAACACCATTTTCAACTGCACAGCTCCACAGAATCAACTATGACATGTAACACAAAAATTATACAACTGTAAAAAACTATATATAAATATAAAACCATTTAGTTAAATATTTCTTGAATTAACATATCTTAAATGGAGCAGATATGGAAAAAGCTTAAATGAAAGAAGAATATTTCCAATCTACACAGGTACATACCCTATTCATGGAAAGATTCCTAAGCAAAGTCTGTTCCAGAACTTTTTAACATTCATTTGTACTGTGTCTGCCTTGAAGCAAGACAAGGAGAGTCTAGAGCTGATGCACAGTCATGAGGACTCTGGTAATTCTGAGTGCTACCTGCTATGGATTGCTCAAACCCTTTCTGCTCTGAAAGGAAAGGTAAAAATAAAATTTAGAAACTAAACAAGGAACACACAGTGTAGATTTCTTCCCATGGATATTTCTTATTCTTCTGCTCTTGGCAAAACTCTTGAAATAAATGCGAACACTGAATTTTACTCATGATTTGCACATTCACTATTCCAGATAGAAGACAGACATTTCTGTTCTATCTCAGAGACTTACAGACCTATGGTTCAGGAAAGGACTGAATTACATGCTTACATCTTCTCTTGTCCTGGATGCAATGAGCCAAAAAGCATTTTTGAATGAAATATTTGTCAATCAAAATCAAATATTTGCTTCCAAAAATCTTAATAAAAACCCAGATAAATTAATACCTTGAAAGTAATCTTTCAAATCAAAGTAGACTTAGAACCATCATAAACCAGTAATAAGTAATGATTTTAGGTGACCAGCCAGAGTTCTTATAGTGATCAAAATTTCCCTCAAAGGGCAGAACTGTGTTCTGGAAAACACAATTCTCCGAAAAGCATCCAAAATTAGAAAAAGTAAAACAAACAAACAAACAAAAACAAAAAAACCCAACCAACCAACAACAAGAAAAACCACACAGACACAAAAACCAACCAAACAAACAAAACCAAAACACAAACCATAAACAGTGAAGCCTTAAAGATGTCCATGTAAATAAAAACTGCCCCTTTGGGATGCAACTACAAGTCTGAGTGTCACACTGAAAATAAAACTTATCTAATAAAAGGAAGTGGATTATTTCATTTTACCCCAGATGTCAGTCAGCCTGACTATTCATATTACGAAAATTATGGGATCATGTTAACCTCCTCAATGAAGTACAGTCTTATTTTTACACTTATCGTAAATTCATGAAAGTTTCAAAGTAACCATTCAAAATCTTACCCATCATACCTTTGAAACAAACCCACAACAGTATAAGGAAAGCATTACAAGGATGTTGGTACGGAGAGATGAAAGTATTAGCACTATGATCAACTGGATTTGACAAAACACAAGATGTAGGATTATCTTTGATCGTTCAGAGCATCTTGAAAGGATTCAACAGAAAGACATATTAGGCTAACAAAGCTATGGAAAAGCAGAGGATAAAAGCAAAACCCTAAATAAATACAGTAGCTCCTTTTGCTTTTATAGGCTTTTATCCTAAAAGTATTTGTGAAGTCCAGAGCATGAAGTACATGGTCACTGTACTCAAGCACCAATGAGAAGAAAATGTGCAAATCTGAAGACTGAGTAGTAAGGATACCAGCCCTTAAGCAATCTCAGCTTTAAATACTAAGTTAAAGTTGTGCAGCCCTAAAAAGGATACAGTCCTGGATATCTGCTGCGAACAAAAATCAAATGAAAACTACTTCAAAACCCCAAAAAGGAAAAATGGGTAGATATACAAACAGTCCAAGTTCAAATAGCGAACTGGGATATTCAAGGACAATTCTTGACATGCAGATAATGTATTCAGCTCTGGGTTTTTTTGAGATTCACGTCTGATAACAGAAGAAATGAGTTCATATATCCTGTGCGAGTATCTGTTTCCCTCCCTGGTCTTGCAGCATGCTCACTGACTCGTATTACCTCTTTTTATCTTTAAAAAAACCCTCTACCTGCCCATGGGAGAGCTCACTCAGAGAAGATGATCAAAAGTCTAGTTGTGGAATATGGAGTGTGGATAGCTAACAAAAGTGAACTCATTATACACAAGGTTTATGGAATTCAATATGTTATATTGTGTATCTGGATAAAAGGAGAAGACAACTGCATTCAATGCAGGACAGTGATTGAAGAGATGGATCCATCCATGATGAGAAAACAACGAAATTCAGAGATTTGTGGAAATTCAATTAGATGTAAAGTTCACATAAGTCTGCTACAACAGAGTAACATTAGCAGAGCCTCAGCTAAGAGAATACTCTGAAGCCAAACAAAGATCACATTGATCATACAATACAAGCTGTATGCCAACCCTCATGGTGCAAGCAAGCCAAGTAAAGCTACATTAGCTCTCTACTAAATCCATTCAAGCCTATACATGCTTTAGATTTAACTTGTGTCTGCACATCATCAATTTGTGCATTCCTCTAGAAGGTCACATGAAAAACAATTAACTGAAAGATACAAGTAAGTATTATCATAAAATATGATATTTCATGTATTTTTTTAATGTTCTAAGCTACCTCCTCAGTTTGTTATTTGGATCAACTTTGACACCTTAACATTTAACTTCAGGTAGGCACACAGTTCTGAAAAACTCCATGAATGTAAGGGAGTGTAAGAGAGCACAATTTTCAGTTTACACATCTTCTCTGAGTTTTGTAGATAATGTGCTGTATTGAGCATGTATTTAGTAGTTCAGGGAAGTTTCCTCATAACATTAAAATCTCCCTGAACTCAGAGGTGTAGGTTCAAATGAGAACAAAGGGATTATTTGCTGGGTTCCACAATCCAATTCAGTGTCTTAGAAAAAAGTGTCACTGTATTCTCCTCTGTGCAATTAATTGTGAAGGAGCAAGGGTGGAGGGGAGGCATTTCCTGCTAGTCCAAACGTATGGAGCACTTCAACCTGGAATGTCCAGAAAATACCATCCAGAAGGGAGGTAACTGAATGGGACTCCTTGAGTTCTGAGATCTAAGTAGCCCACAAAGACCCATCGAGTTTCTGCACATAACTTAGGCGTGGATCAGATTTTCAGCTGAATTCAGGCAAAGTGAAAGTATGATCTGCTTTGCTTTCAGACTGATTTGTGCTGTCCAGCACTAACAGTCTGGTCATAACCTAGGTCAATTGTCTCTACAGACAGAGAAGATGGAGCTCAAGGCATCCATCTCTCGGTTGTTACACTCAAAGTAGTGTTATGGGAAAAAGAACACACTATATATAGGGAGCCTAACAAATAGGTATTAGTCTAGTTACAGTAACAGTAGCACTTCTAATCCAAATTAGTACAGAAAAAACGCTTTAAACTGTGCCCATGTTCTCTCTTTATCTAGGTGCATATTTTTCTTACGTTTTTAACTTCAGCCACGGCAACTGACCTCAAGAGAAAAGTATTGTAGCTTTTGTTTTTCCCATATTGAGATATGGTAATAAAAAAACAAACCAAAACAAAATCCAAACAGAGCAAAGCTATGTATTACATAGCTAACAATACCCAAAGGACTGAAATAGATTGTTCATCCTTCTATTCTACCTATGGAAAAAACCCCACAGAAAACCTGCAGCCAAGACTGCTATGAATACCTATCTTTGTCAACCCAACCAAAGCATCTCCTTCCGGAGGAGTTTCTGGTGATATTCCAGCTAATTAGCAGCACTGTTGCTTTCTCGATACATTTTGCAGTATCTTTTATGAATGACTTTACTACTAGGTAAGAATATTTTACTTGGTGTGCTTAAGGAACTGTTCAGTGATCCAATAGCCTTGTTTCTTACCCCTGGGTTTCATTTCTTTTTTAGAACAAACACATAAAATTTGCTATTTTAACTGAAAAAAATCAAGCACTTGTACCTAAACTTTTACTTCTCTATTTTTCTTCTTTCCTTTCAAAATAAATGTCTATTTGAATGCACCAATTACAATCATCCCTTACAGGTTTACATTCTGGCTTATGCAGTTAGCTCTACCTCACTTCACTGAGAGCTACTTAAGTACAGACAGCGCTTAGTCAACAATCCTGTGTTTTAAAGCTTTTTTCCTCCTTGCATTTTTTTTTCCTCCTTTTTACTGTGCTATACTCCTCTCTCCCCTTTGGATGTCACTTTTCCCGGGAGAATCTGGGGAGTTGCACTGCAGGAACCCCTGTGCCAGAAGCCCAGCCCCAAGGCTTTGGTTCCCAACGTATAACCCCTTTCCTCAGCTCAGCCCTGAAAGCTCGTGCAGCAGCAGAGCGGGCATCCAGGGTGCGGTCAGGAGAGCGGGGAAATTTGCTCTTCTCCTCTTCCCTGTCTCCCCTACAGATGTGCCTGCCCTTCTGCCCTTTCCTGCAGTTCACAGAAAAACGTGCCAAAAAGACCAAGAACCTGGAGGCAAGCAAGTCACAAAACAGAGACCTCTGATCTCCTCAGATTATAAGTAGAGACTAAAACCACATCACAGCAACCCTGGGTTTTTAACCTGGGTCCCACCTCTTCTCAGCCTGCTTCAGGGCTGCCTCTTTTCTTTCTCCCTCTAAGGTTTTGGGTTAACAATGTGAGCCACCAGCACCTCTGCTGCCTCCTCTCCATACCAACGTTTGCCCAGCTGGAGTTGCAGCCTGATGGCAAGACCAAGGCAAAAACCTCTCTCTTCCCTTTCCTCAGGTTTTCGGTAAGCCTCCATCACCCGAACTGCTAATAAAAAAAAACCAAAACCACACACACACAACCCCCCCCCCACAATCTGATGGCAGACTTGACACAAGCTCTGCCTTCCTAGTCTTCTGCTGTCACCCCTGGTCACCTGCAGAGATGCATTCGCAGAGGGTAGCTCACCATGTCACTGTGCCTTGGATCACCGAGGGGTTTGCCAACCTTTTCCACCACAGATTACCCTCAAAAGCCTGTCATGGGCAAAAGGGACCTTGTCGTGCCCGTGGTACTAACAAAGCACTGCTGGTGCAGCTGATGTGTTCACAGTTTTTACAGCCCACATTCTCAAATACAAAAACCCCGCAATAACCATGCAGTTGAAAATGTCGTAAAAATCACTCCCTCCCTACCCGCCTCCTATTCTCCGCCCTTCCAGGGCTCCTGGGGGCCTGAAGATGGGCTGTGTCCGGCTTGCTCCAGAGGACCGGTGGGTGCGCGCACGGGAGGGCGGGTGGGGGCGGCAGGGGGACTTACAGCAAACTGCCAAGCTCAGCCCTTCAGCCGGGAGCGTGTCGTATGCACGAAGGGGGTTTCTTCCTCCTCAGTCTTGGGCCCACTCAAGTTTATTTCCATACATTCCCTCAGCACGGCGCACACCACCAATGGCACCGCGCGGCCCCGGCTCGCCCCAGGGGGGGACCCCGGTGGGTCGGCCATCGCCAGCCAGGCCAGCACAAGGGCCCATCCGGCTTCTGCTAGCGATGGCAAAATCTCATTTACTGGCCTTCAGGGTCTCTCTCTGTTGGCTAGCTGGCAGTAAGGTGCAGAGAGGGGAAAGACAGAGAGCGAAAATGGCAGGGTTGAAGTACAAAGAATGAATAAAATAAAAATCTTTGCTAAATGCCAGCAGGTACCTTTTTCTTATTGTAACACCACTATCCTTCTTTGCATATATTAATAAACTGAAAAATTGATAACGTATTATGAAATATACTGGAACTGATAATTGCTATATTGTGTTACAGTTCCAGCATTCTCCATCTCAGAATGGTTTTAATGACAACAAACCATTGCAGCATTTTGCGTATGGAAATCCTGTGCAGAGACAGTCCCATCATGTTAAAGGTGGTTGATGCCCTACAACTCCTGATTTTTCTAACTTTCCCATCCAGGTTTTTTGGAGAAGATGGGGAGAGATGGATTTTTTTTTTTCTCTGCTGGACCAACAGAAGTCTAAAGCTTTCATTTCCTTCTCAGCATTGTGAAAACATAGTACGTTATGTCTAGAAACTTATTACTCCACAAAATACAGGGAATCTTTCTCATAAAGTCTGCCTGATGGTCAGCGTACATAAAGAGTAAAGACCCAGCAAGAGACTGATTAACCCCCAGGTCAACATGGAGAAAGAGGAATCTTAAGCTTCTACCATTTATGTGTATTTTATATCTTTTTATCCTCTTCAAGGAGGAGGACCAAAGAATTGAAATAGGAACAGGGTCTTACATAAGAAGCTAAAGAGAATTTAATAAATAGATATCTGTGCATGACATGGAATCTTGCTCTGGCCCTAGTCATTTGTCTTTTCCGAGGTTAAATGATTTCCCCCCGACTCTTAGAAAAGTTTTAGACTGTTGCCTATATCCATCTCTTGATCAGTTTTTAATCACTTGCTTCTTCTGATCCATGTTAATTTCTGTCACAAGAATTTTTAAAAACCTCTATTTTTTTAAAAAACTCTTTTAAAAGTTCTCATTCTGAGAACTTGCAGCACATATTAAATTTCAAAGAATATATCTATTTCCTCAGTCTCAATTTATTTTGACAATATACAAACAACAATAAATAATTCTGTTCTTCCTTTTCCTAGATTGAAAAGAATAAAACACTTTAATGTCGAATGAAATATTACAATTATTAGTGGTTTTTTTCTCTGAATTTGTAACTCTTTTTGGTCACTTCAAGGAACGCTATTTAGCAAGAAGACCAAGAAATACGCTATTACAGAAGCTGAACAAAGACGTCAGAATCCAGTTTTAGTTTAGCAACAGGCCAATCTACGTGCATTCACATCCTGGAATGTTGTTGCTGTTAGATAGGCTCAGGTTTGATTATGAATTATGAATATGTTAATATGCTATGCAAGAGCAGACCAAATTCTCTCAGTTAATAAAGTCAGAACTACCTCAGACATATCACAGAACTATCATTTCATACAAAACCCCTTTAACAGATTAGCGAAAGAAATTGAGCTGAAAATCTATCTTTGTACTGAAACCTTGTTTTTCAAAAGGACCTTAATGCTCATCAAAGCACTTTAAAGAAAAAAACTATCAGCAGAAAGTAGGAAGAAAAAAAGTCAATGGAAGACTTCAAATTTTTGCTGAACTGACCCCAAGTTTAAAAAACAAACCAATAATGTGTATGGGTTTTTTTCTTTTTTAAAGGTGTAAATTAATCTAAACTCAAGTGTACATAAAAAAAAAATCTCTTTTTTATTATTATTTTGGTGAGCAAATAGACTTGTTTAAAACAGAAAGGCTATCATTTGTATAGCAAATTATTCTACTGTATGGTATTGAATGTTTTCTATTTTAAAATAATTTTTTAACTGAGCTAAATTTTTTTGTTTCTGGACTTGGGCAAGAAGGCATGTTCAAATGCTAATATACAGCTTTCTTAAAAAAAAATGAAGCTCATTTTAAATCAGAAATACAATTATCCCTGTTCCAGAGTGAATGGACATGCAATGTCATTACTTTAGTTTACTTTTTACAGAAAATAGTACTGTGAAGAACTATGGGTTGAGTCAGACTTAGTGTGATCAGAAACAAACCACATATGGAAATAATCCCTGAAAAATGAGTTAGAAAGTTAAATAAAATAAAAAGCCATTGATTACTGCAATTTGCTGTAGTGCTTTACGTGGCCTCAGTAATTGGCACATAAAGAATATTAGAGCATGATCCCATTGACTGAACGAGACGCTGCTGATCCTGGTTAAGTGGCTGCTATCCCACTGCTTGGGACTACTGTTTCAGTTCTGCTGGTTTCATTATTTACCTAACCTCTCTCCATCTCACTTCATGAAACAATCTAAGATAAGGACAAAAACCAAAGCAAAAACCAGAGGCTGTTCTGTGCTGAGTGCAATATGAATATGTGCAAATAATACAAATCTGGTTTAGCTAACAAGGTAAATAGAGTCTATTCAAAACTATCATAAAAACAACCCTTTTATAGTCAATCAATTTTCTGACCATAACTGCCCCTTAGGGTTCGAAGAGAGTTTCAAAGGTTTTTTCTTTTTGCTTTTTTGCTTTTGGTTAATCAATAAAGATATATTACTGAGAAGAAAATGCATCTTTGAGAGGTTTGCACATAGCTTCTGGCTTAAATGGAAAAATACCATTTTTTAATGACAGCACTTCAAAGTGTAAATTTATGTTTATAAATTAATATACTTAATATTTTTTTTTTACAGAATGCCTAATCTGTGTGTCAGGATTAAATCAAATTCACTATTTTTAAATTTCATACATGCTTCTGACTATCATATATTCTTCTCTGTACCTTTTAAAATAGGAATATAGCCTGAGGAACTAATCGTCCTCTAAGCCTTTCAAATAAGGCTGTTCGTGTGGATGACTTGCTTTGAAGGGAAATTTTTTTCTGCACATTGATGTGTGCTGGTTAGTGTTAGATGGTGAAAGGGTGGAAAAAAGCTGAGTTGCAGAGCACAACAGCATGATATGTAAGTGAAATTTATTTCACCAGGGAAATGGGTAGCTGCAATTATTCACGTGTCAGTCTTGCAAGAAAAATTACATTATTTGTACACTTCAAACAAGATTTATCTCTTTACTACTATATTTAAAAAGCCTAGTTTAATTGTTCATTTTTTAATTCTTCATGTTTCATTCCAGCTCCATACGCCAACCAGATGGATATAAAATGTAATTCATTCTATAGCCAGTCAGGCTCCTTCAACCAGAAATATCAAATTTAAAGTACTTATGAACCATGAATTCTTTTGCAATAATATGTAAACATCCTATCATCTACTCTGGCAACTGACAGAAAATGCTTCACATTAAACTGAAACATAAAACTGATGCTAAAATGGGCTTTCTTAGAAATCTGGTAAGAAATAGACTTTGAATGATGTAGTTAAATCAGCTTCTTTTATTTTTTCGGATACTTTCATATTTTTGTTCAAACACAGTATCATAATTGATTCATACCCCTATTTCACATAAGCTTAATTCTAATTATTTTCTATTAAATTAACTACTGGAATCTTTACCGGTGCTAATTTCATACTACTCTTTGCATGTAAGTGTGACTTTTGCTTTCTCCATTCTCTGAGAATAGTACCCTAATAAGGTCTGCATTTCTGAGCAGCACAGTCAAAACGTAAGGAACAAACCATGCATTCACACACACAAACAAACTATATCGCTAGCAGAACCTCAGACCCTCCCGGTTTCCACAGAATCCTACTGTCTCTTCCACATGATTTTCACTGGAGATGTGCCCAAGACATTCAGCACGGGCATCCACGCTACATCACTTCAAGCAAAACTCATTTATCAGTGAGAGATTGGATTAGATAGTTATTAGGTCGAGATACACATAGCACCAAATTATCAGATGCTTTCTTAGGCTGCTCCTAACAAACGTCAAGAATCAGTAAAAGGGCTGAACTGCTTCCTGTCCTTTCCTATAGATCAACCCATGTCCATAAAACTTTACTCTGAAAAGTCCTTCAAGTCTCAACCTCTCTCGGCAACTGAACAGCTACCCCAAACTAGGAGCACTCATCAGAGAGTCGAAGCAGACACTGTAGACAATATTATTCTTACCTCTCTTTTCCATTGCTTGTAAGCAGACCCATCTCCTCGCTTTCTTAAGCTTAAACAAAATCAGTAAATCATGGCAAGCAATTCAGTAAAATGGAACTTTGCAAAGAAAAGCGACACTAGCGAGATGTAAAAGCACTCAGAACAATTCGCACCATCCACAGTCTTCTCTCGGATCACCTAGACTGAGATTAGAAAGTAGATTCATATCCTTCACACGCTTTAGGTTTTCTCCAGAATACCTCTAAAGACAATTTATCTGCAAACGTGCAAGCTGGTGCCTTAATTCATCAGACAATGACCTAGCCAAGTTGTGTCATGCAGCAGAGAAACAAAATGTAGGTGATCCTGGTCTCTTATATAAATATGATCTGCCATGGATTGACACCCATTGACTGAAGAACTAAATCATAGTTCAGACAATTGTTCAATTTCCTTTCTCATGACAAGGTAAATTTTAGTCTTTGTCCTTGTTTGACTCAGAGGCAGCTTCCCTTGCAAGATGAAGTTTCACCAGAATTCAGTCTGCATATTTACATATAACTTTGGAGATTGAACAGATGAGAAATGAAACGTACCTAACTTCCAAATGCATTCTGTAAAATGTATTTAGAATCTGTTAATATTAACGTTTTAAATTACATTTAAAGACAGTGCTTCATTTTAAAGTGCCTGAAATCTTTCTTTGTAACACAATTCTTCCTGAGGTATCAAGAATAGGAAAAATTTGCTGAAATGAAACCAAAAGCCTTTTATATGACTTTCTGGAAAAAGAAATAAAAAGACAGAGAGAGAGAAAAGAATGAAACAGAGAGTCAGAGGGATTTTCACCACAGACAAGGTGAGAATAATCACCTAGTATGTGGCAAAAGTCAGCTTCAGGTCCCTTAAGCTATTGGTCTTTCACATCCTAAGTGAGAGCTCCCTTACAGCCACTCTGGAATATTTTAGGGTCAGTATCTCTCAGTTGCCCTCACTGAAGCTGTTCAGATCATTCTATTCATACAGCGAACCATTTTTGAGTCCTTTAAAATTTGATGAATCATTGTAAAAATGACTCTTTTTAAAAGCAAATCATTATATTTAATAACAATTGAAAAGAGAATCTGATCTTGCGTCTCCCACATAGTAGGGGAGTAAAGCTGTTCTCTTTTTGATCAAAACACTGCAACCTGGATTTCAGAAAAATTCTCAAAATAGGTATGCTGGCATGAAAAGGATTTTGCTTTGATGAAAAGCACATTTTCCAAGAAGAAAAAATATGCAAAACTCACAAATGTATATTTATTTAAAAAAAAAGAAAGTAAAAAAAAAAAATAGAGAGAGAGACAGACCAGCTGTTTAAGTGATTCAATGAATATTTATAAACTGCTATGGTAGATGTTTCAGCACATAAAATTAGGAACCCATGCTTCAGAAACAAAGTTAGTGTTTGATATTGTCTTAAAAGTTGGCAATACTTCAGATCACACAATTGAATGTGATGGATAAACATAGCAGTAGTATTTTAACGTAACATGTCTAAAAATCATTCACTCTGAACTAATGTGTCTCTATCCATCTTCTTCTTCATGATTTCCAGAGTAGACGCTTTTAAAATAATTTACCATAGGTAAAGGAAAAATAAATACTATAAATGTCTTCGTAAAGTCCACCTGAGCAAGCATTAAACTAGATAAAAAGCACAGATGTGTCCTCTACATTGAAAAAACTTCCATTTCTACAGGCTTCTGACATCATTTAACATATTGTGATCTGTGGTGAACTTTTGGGGACGATTTCTGAAACATCAGAGTGGCAAAGAACATGCATTAACTAAAATCTTCTAACTGAGAAGTAGCACCATAATAAATGTTTATAATTAGGAGTATTGTTTTGCAATGAAAGAAGTGATTGCAATCCAATCTTATTTTACCAGTGCAATGTGTGTATGAGATAAGAATTGACTTCCAGAGAAGGCTGGTTCTGTTTAAGTAAAACATTTAAACCTTCCTGTATTCAGATATCAGACTTGGATATACAAGGGAGTCTTTTTCATACTATGTCATGTGTGATTTCAATTACTTTGAGAAGATTCTTCTGCACCAACACGATCAGTGCAGAGCATCTACACAAGTAGCGACAACTGAACTTGAGAGTTAAAACTGAATTCCAGCTGTCTAAATTAAAGATGTATAGTCTACACTGGAGGAGGGGGGAGGAGAAGAACACCACTGTGTTCTGGGATGTAGCGTTTGCTGTCCACTTGGGACACAGAACTAAAAATAAGGAGTCTGGAATTACATTCCTAATAAGAGCTCCTATGGAAGTCAAAGAGGGCACCTTGATGCATTCCAGATTGGAAGAATAAGCTTCTCTTTCGACTCAAATGGAAACAAAACTATTTTAATTCAATTTTCCCCAGTGAAACATCCTCAAACTATTTTTCAGTAAAATCTATTTCTTGACTTTATACTCCCGTGAAAATGACAAGAAATAAAACTTCCAAGTTTTCTAACTGATCACACACATGCAACATACGGACCTGCAGAAAAGAGGGACAGTCTGCCAAACAGAGTGAACGACTGCACTGTGGCATCGCAGGGACAAAATTTTGACAGAATTTCTAAGTGCACTAGGTACTAGAAAGACATAAAAAGTGTCTTCATACTTAGCAAGGCCTTTTCCGTCCCGTAATATTGGGTTCCCTAAAGTAGGCACTTCTTAGTGAATTGACTGAGACATTACGACAAACCTAAGCGGGAGCACTTGCCTCAGCATTCTCGGGAGCTGCTCGGAGTCAAAGTAGGGTGAACAAGCCCCTGAGTGCTCTCGAGTTTGCTGCCATTAATCCCCATTAGATGTGCACTGAAGAGCAAGTCAAACAATATGCTGCTGAGCTGGCAGAACATATCAAACTGCCTCAAGCAGAGAATTCAGTGGAGCTGATGATACTGTAAGATTGTACTTAAATGTTGTAGGATGCTCGCTTCCCAGACCAATGGAACCTTAAAGCTGTGATTTAAAAGATTTGTTGGCTTGCTGTGTTATCAACGCAGGGTGCTAGGAAGTAAGAACGGTTCTCTTTTTAACGTTTAGTGGTCACTAAGGACAGGAAAAGCTCAAGAATTCCCCTTGTGTTCTGCTGTACAAGGTCAATAGCAAGGCCAGAAGACCATGGAAACAGAAAATAAAGGAAATGATTAAAGAGAAAGAAGGCATGCTGATGAAAAGGTGTCAGGGAGGCTACGAAAACAGTTTTGCTGAGTTGCTATGAGACACCACAAAAAGAAGGGTAACATGTTAGCGTAGAATTTGATATGGTCTAAAGGCTAAAGAGGCCAGAATTTGCTGAAGCATGTGAAGAAATATAAATACAGAGAGTTTCTCACCATGGCAAACCCTCCAATTTCACTCCTGACTACCATCAAGAAAGTGCAGATACAAGGAAAGAGCAGAAAACCAGCAATTAAGAGGGCGTCTTGTAATGTTAGCTTGCTGTAGCTACTCACAGAACAGTTCCTTCAGTATGCTTCTTGTTTATATACTCCCTCAGAAGTCCAGATACTTCAAATGTACAGAGATGCCAGGCCACTAGATTTAGAAATAAAAGCTAATCCACTTTGGATAAAGATGGTTTAGAAAAAAACCTGGACCCAGGTTGAAACACAAATCAGTTTTACCAAATTTTTATATTAATTACTATATTTCTGGAAAAAATAAGGAGCCTGTCCTCAAGACAAGCCTGTGATTACACATTAAATAAGGGTGTGGCTAATACAGAAAGCTGTCACGACAGCCACGTCTGCTGCTTGTCCCTTATCCTTCATAAGCTTCTAGTATTTTTGAAGAGGTGAAATATCACAAAATATTTTTATTTATTTGGTCATAGATTTCCAGTGATAGAAAATTTGCCTCTAAAATGTTATCCTTCTATTTTCAGGTAACAAATATTACTCAATAAATCATGACCTTGGAATGCTTACCAACTTACGGATTTGACATTAATAAAAAGAACAATCTCGATCCAGATGCTTGTTTCTTCCCTAGGTGTTTAAAGAATCTCATCCTTTCATGTTTCATTCAAAACGTAGGCCCACTGAAATAAGATATAATTTAACTGCGTTCTTTTTATGTCAACATAAGGTCTTGCTGACATCAGCTCTTATGAATGCTTGTGGAGAATTTTTCTTATTATCACACAGGTACATCTTTATTCAGTAATTATGTGCACTTGCTAGGAACTTCAGCTTAAATTATTTTTAATTAATTAAGTTTAAAAAGAAAGTTATTGAATGAGAACATGAATGCAACACAAATCTTAGCTGCTCTCAGTGTGTTTAAATCTGAACTAAGTGACATCCAATAAAATTGAGAGTGCGCCACAGGTGAAAAAAAGTATTTGCCCTAAACAAATAATTCAAGATCAGACATCTTTGTATCTTTATGCTACATGGGATAACTAGCGCTTCCCATGTTTCCTCCAGAAAAGGTAGAACAAGTTTTTTCAAGCACAGATACAGTGTAGTACATAGTAAAATTGCACTCAAATTCTATTTTAAGTTATGTGGCAGTTAGCCACAATAATTGCTTTTATTGCCTTCTATAATCTTATATATTACAAAATTAGAGTGCTGTTGTATTCTCTTAACAAAACTGAGCCTTGAAATACACAGTAAATACAACATATACCCAATAAACGTCCATGTATGATTATCTCCACATATACTCAACAATTTCAGCCGTCCAAATAATTTTCATCCTGGGTTATTTCTGTAGTAGTTTTTTGCCCTTTTATTAATTCTTCACATCAAGTACTTACCGGTTTTTTGCCACTGCAGTTTTTTCTTCGGCTTCCCGGTTCAACATCTACTATTTGAGAAATATTAGTTAACAGCTAGCAATACACATACCTGCTTTTTAGCAAAATTACAGCCACACCATTATAGTTAAAGCTATGTCAATACTTCTGCAATAAAAACTGCATTTCCAAGATTTATAATTCAAACATAAAGAAAAAATACTTCTGGGATGAAGCTCGGCATATAAGGTCATAGCCCACAACAAATTTGTTCTACCAATTTTCAGACAAATTGATTCTGCCATTTTGAGTGCTGCAAGGGTAAATCAAAACAGAGATTTACCTGCTTAAAGCTAAACACTGTTGGCCATGTACTTATCTGTGGCAGCATCAAGATTTCTATAGCCTTTCATTAGGAACAACCTTAACCTTCCACCTAAATTGCATATTACTGATTTTAAATATAAATATATACACATATATGTATATTCACATGCATAATAGAGGGATTTGTGATCCCTACAGCTGACATCTCCCTTTGAAGGCTAATTCCATTATAGAACATCTCCACTGATGCACACTGGCTTATATGAAGTACAGACGTGACCCGTATTTTATGTCTGTCCTGCTGTGAAGGTGCAATTTCCCAAAGCAAGCTTAAGCACAAAATGCTCCACCACCTTTGTTCCAAGCACACAGCTGTGGCCAGTCTGCCCTTGAGTGTCAGCGTGCTACCTGGCCGAAAATCTCCGGGCTTGCTGGGCTTTGTATGCTCAGGAAACTATAAATGGGCTCATCCTTCAGGCTGTACTTGCAGACTCTGTGTGCGCAGCAGGCCCATTAGGATCTCCGTGAGGACTCCTACTTATCTTGAACACATTTAAAAAACTAAAAGCAGATATTTATAATCAGTCTCGTTTACTTTTGTCAACGCACAGCATTAAGTTGTACAAATATAAATGTCAAATAAATGCTTGTTCCAAATATAATTTTCTCATTTTCTAAACTGATACATATTAATATTCCATAAGTGCTGGGAAGATGAGCCCTTGTACTACTGCAATGGGTTTAATAATATCCTCAACCTAATTCAGGAATTGCCACTGACAGCAAGGCTAGCTCAGTTTCTTATCTTTATTTCAACTGAGAAAATTCTTGTCTTGAAAACAGAGTTGACCCATATTATTAATTTCTAGTTTTGAAGAAAGATTTGTCAGGAGAGTCCTGCATGGGGCAACTTTCCTTCTAGCAGAAATTTGTATAGGATGGTTTGCCACTACCTGCGTGCCTTTGGGGAGACTTGTGCATCAGACTGAGAATGAAATGGCATCTTAAGCTCCTTAAGACAGTGCAACCTCCTTCTTCTACAATACTATTTAAGAAGTAAAAATCACCTCTGTGTTACCTCAGAGATGTAATTATGGTGTCAAGTCATCAGACACGAAGTGCACCAGTCCAACTGAAAACGTAACGTGTACTAAGGAATGTGGTCTGGAAACACCTTTTTCAAGCCATACTCTGTCTTGGGAGCAAGATGAGTCTTACAGTGACTAATTCTGCAGTGATTCAGTAGCTCTATTTTACTATAATATTGTTTTCAGCCCTGTTTCAACTCAATAGTTGCATATAGCTATTTTCATCTCCAAGCTACCTTCCACTTATCCATCTAGAATTAAGTTTCTTCTTCATCCTCACTTTTTATACGACTGCAATTCTCTTTTTTCCTCCCAATCTCTTTTTACATTCATAATTTTTGAAACAAAATACTTGTGATGTCATCTGGTTTGGAGAAATTTTATTTGGTTTGGAGAAGATTTATTTACTTCTCTTATTTTTCTCTTATTCTTCTCTATTCTATTCTATTTTTCTCTTCTCTTATTTTTTAAAACCTTTGTTTCATTTCCTCTTTTAAAACTTGCTTGGAAACTAATTTCACTGGGTTAAAGAAAGATCAGTGGACTTAATCCAGTAGAAACAACACATTTCCCCTCATCACAACTCAAAATACTGCAAGATACTGACTGATAAAGTGGCTGAATTATCACCTGTCTCGGTCTCTGACAGTTTGGTGAACTGTAAACTACTGTATCGTGATGAAAATCGTGATCAAGAGAGTAAAAAACACACAAACTTTTACATCACATTAGAGATTCTAACCTTGATTCTGGCTTCTCATCATTTTACTAACTTCTAGGTCTTTCCAATTAGCACTACCTTAACAATATTACCCCTCTTGCTCCCCTTCTAATTTCATTTTTCTCTATCCCGCTCTTCAGCCAGTTCTTTGCATTTTTTCTCTCTATGTAGCATTGAAGCATTTCAACAACTACTGAAACAGTTTTGCAGAACTGCTGATCTCGTGATATTCTGGAAGACTGACAGAAAAACCTATGAAAAGTCAACAGTGGAAAGATATGTGTATGATGGTCTTGAACGATGAGATGTGTGAATGCATTGGCACTCAGGGGAATTCACTGATTTTCAGCTTTTGAGCCTTTACATTCATTTCTCTCATCTTGTCTTTTCATTTGTCCAAGCCTTTTTAGATCACCGTTCTTTACTCGGAGAAATGGTTGCGCTTTGAATTTCGTATATTTTTATTTGGCATTTATTACCATTGTAAGTAATGATAACAAAAATATTTAACTTTGGTATGCCCAGAGAGCCAAAAGAAGTTTTACATTGAGTTGAGAACACTTTCTGATGTCCTTGTCCTTCCTCCACTTCTCCAGTGCAGAGATATTAATTCTATTCCTCTAGTTTGTAACTGGCTTGTTGAATAACCTGTTTGAATATCTTCTTTTCTGCCTCAATTTACTTGCATGAAAAATATGTTTACCATGTTTATTAAGTGCACTGAATGTAACAATGTCAGAAGCAGTATTATTATTTTTATGGTAAGCAAGCAGACAGACTATGTATCTAATCACCACTGGGAAACAATTTACAGAAGTTTAGATGCTTTTTCAAGAGCCTCAAAAATAGGTCAACAGGAATTGGGCTTTGCCCAGCCTTCTAAGCTGGTACACCCTTTTTAATATAAGAATCCCAAATGCTGCAGCAATTACACATTAATTGTTCAACAGGCTATTTTATTCCAAAACACTAAGTATGGTTCTCAATAAGACGCAACATACTCCACTAATGGGGATACAGCCCTGGAAGTCTGTCATCACATATTCACAAATAACAAACCCCTATGATCTCTTTTTTTTACTGTATTCTAGGCAGAAGATGTGGACACAGTGGAAAACTTTTACTGACTACTGAGAGGCCTGAAAAAATAATGAATTTTACAATTAATCATTAATTAAACATATAAGGACACATTTATTGAAGATTGTAAAGACAATTAGGAAACTGAAACCTTGTGGACTCTCCCTCCTTTGCAAGAGGAGGGAGAAAATTTAAGTGACTTCTTTCTTTCTAGAACTACATTTTCTATTATTTCAGAAAACTGTGTATTATTTGTAAAACTGTTTAAACAGTCATTTGGGCTAAGTTTGTTAAATACTTTGGAGACAGCAAAGGCAACAAGTATATCTGAAAGCAGTGAACACTGCTCTAATACAGGTTGGTCAAATGTGTGTTTCTACTGGAAAAACTAGTTTTTAAAAGTAGCAAAACGTTAATAAAATTTACTTAACAGAATGACTGGATGCTTTTCCAGTCACAACAGGGCCTACAGAAATGAAATATTTGAGAGAATAGAAGACTACACCAAGAGAAAAATAAATAAATAAATAAAAAAGTTAAGCACTACCAGAGTAGGAAAATAATCTGAGTTATGCCCTTCACCAAAAATAAGATCTGACAGTCTCAATCTTGTCCTCAGTGCACTTAAAACCAAATGGAATTACTTTAAATTCAACAGTATGGCACTTGAGTTCAATAGGATCTCAGGGACATATGAGGGTTGAATGAAACTTAATTTTGTTCTGATAACCACGCTTAGAGGACAATTTTCCAGATTCATGTAAAGATTTCAAGATGCCATAAATATTATATATTTCAGGAAATTATTGTCTAATCTGATATAGATATAAGAGTTGTCATTATACTTTTATTAAAATAAACTTTGGAGTAGATGGTTGCTTGACATACTATTGGTGAATTTGCAAAGTTTTAAGAAATGGTACAAAGGAGCGTGTCTGTCTGTTTATAAGAAACAGATGATGTTCTGCATCCCTTTTGTTTTTCTTTTTTTTTTTTTTTCCTTCTTCTTTTTTCCACAAAATGAGATCCAGCATGTCAGGTGCAGAGAGCACCCTGAAAAGCCACAAGGCCACACATCCAGTTAATTAAAAAGCAGTGAGAACACTTTTCTACAAAACGTATCTGCTCGTGAAGCTAGACTAACCACAGCGATAAACACCGCTTCTATTCCTATAAACTCGAGTAACATTAGTAAAATCAACCATACAAACAAACCTTAAAAAAAAAAAAAAATTACATATAAACGCATACAAAATTGCAGGGAGAGTCTCATAGTGCCATTGTACTTACGAATTCTGACTCTTCCCTTAGTGATCCTAGTGTAATGCCTTAAGGCATATGAAATTTGTTAACCGCACGTCGAGGCAAGAAGAGAAAAATTCAGCCCGCTAGAGCAGGGAGGGGTGCTAAAACATTAATATATTATCAAATGCTTATTCATATTTCTACAAAGTGTCTATACTGACTACAGCCCCCGTCAGGAAGCGAAACAAATGTCAGACTCTAGTAACTGTAGTCAGAAGCTAATGCAAAAGGAGAGCAGATTGAAACCCTTCCCCTCCTCTCCAGGGACAGAAAAGGCTGCTGTCCCCAGCAGTGGAAAGTGAGGGAGAGGGAGTGCAGGTGGCTGACATCATCCCTTCCAGCACTAAGCAGGAATGATCGCCTAATTGAATAACCTTCTGTTGGCAGAAAGGCATTGTTCAGAAACGGGTGATCCCACCCTCTTGCCCTTGCAGCAGGTGGCATTCAGTCAGATGGACAAATACAAACATCAACGTAAAGAGCGGGACAGACACCAGCTGTAACTTCCATCTATCCAGACACCTGGGGAGCGAATTTTGACAATGCTGCTTGAGGGAACAGAAAATGAGATGGTTTTTAATAGGCTAAAGACTGAATTTGGATTTTAACATTTAGCTCCCATGAGCAGAGCCATTCCAGATTTTCCAATTACAGGAAATCTGACAAAGGACGTCAAAGACAAGTCTCTTCTTTCTAAAAGGGACTTGTATGTTTCAGCTGACTGCTAATTAAAGAAAGAGGAACATACTGGTTTTTAGGGACATGATAGCAGTGAGGGAAAATGAATGGATGGTTGGGGGCTGAAGATTGTGAAGGTGAGGGGTCATTTCTATTGCTATGTATGCTTCCTTTGTCATTTGTACAGGTTGCTAAAATTCTTTGAATGGCAGTTTCCCAATAATGCAGTACAGATAATACTATTTTTCCTCCTGCTTTTTATTAGTCCTGTCTATTAGAGATGCCCAGAGTGGGGCAGAAACACTTCTCTTCTGTTTAGAAGCAGTTAGCCCAATCAAACCACGATTGCTTTGGGTTTTCAAAACATTATACTATTATTATTACTATTAATAACTGAAGTCCCTACCAGAAGCCAAGCCTGTACTTTAAAAATTAAAATATTAATTCACCAAAGCACTTGAAAAAATCCTTAACGTTAATGCATTCTTAAATGAATGAAATTCAGGCATATGCTTAAAGGTTTGGCTGAATGATGGGACAGCTCAAAGGCTTCTCTAAATCGCAGCAAAAGTCAGACAGAATACTCACATACCTGAAAACATAATGATCCATTTCCCTACAGACATTCAACAAATTCGTAACATGGGTCTTAACAGAGGGGGGGGAGAAAGGCTTTAATTACAAATGCCAAGCACAGATGTGTAATTGATATTATAATATAGTGTAGACAGAGACTCATTTCAGATGAACGATGGGGACAATAAACAAGAATCCTTAAAGTGTTAGCGAGCATGCTTGCTTCCTCATCTCCAAGGCCAAAACCCTCAATCACCAGGTCCCAACTCTTCCTTCATGGATTGATAGTTTTGCATGAGTTTGCAACTAGAGTAAATGGGTCTGACGTGGAATGATTTGGGGTGAATTATAAGCACTCTGCTGAAAGTTAAGTCCAGAGTGAATACCCAGACTGCATTTTAAAAGTCATGAAGAGGGTATTCCCAAAGATATGGTTCAGGTGCCAAATGACATAATTCATAAAGCTGCTCCTGGGAAACAATCCATAGTAATCTACTCCTGCAGGCGAAATGCCAGCTTTACTGCTGGGAATTATGCCCAGGCAGTAGACTTGTCGACTGGCAGTATATTCCCCAGGACTAGTCAGTCTGCACAGGGCAGGATTAATGACATAAAGAGGCTACTACCTTTTAGATGACTACTTTTTAAACAAACAAAAAAAGGACCATGTGCCTGCAAACTAAAGATGTTGCAGCTTCCAGGATAGTAACTGGGGATTCATTATATCCCTCTGGAATTACAGAGAGTGATGAGGTAAATTGATCATCTAACTATAGCATTTTCTAGCTCTTTCCCTCTTCTAATACCTTTTAGGTCCCTTTGCAAGGAAAATATGGGAAAAAACCAACTTTCGAACAACATCTCCCTAAGGGAACTCATGGCAAGTTTTTAGATCTAGAGTCCTTGACACAATAAAAGGATTTTAAAGTACACAAGTAACAGAGAAAAGAGCAACAGAGGCAAACTTGCTAGAGAAGAACTCCCTCCCCCCAAGAACCAGCAGACCCCAAGGGATGTACGAAGAAACCAATCAATCCTACAAAAGTGGTCACAAATGCAGGAGTTCATAACACAGTTGCTCTCTGGGAGCAAACTTCTTGATTGTTTTAACACAGTCCAAACCATACTCAAGCCCTTGCTGACTTGATCTTGAAGCCAAAGTTAGGTACCAAGGAAAATATAATATTTGTAAGAGTCAGCGTGCTGATCTGATGATGACACTTCTGTTTCCAACAGATAATTAAAAATCCTAATCCCTTCAGCCTATTAACACTAAAATATGCTGGGGAAATCCATATTTTGTCACAGCTGTCTCTTATCAGTGCAGGATCTATGTGCATAAGGTGGAGGCTCAAGTATACTTTGGACTATGTTCATAACTAAATGTTCTGACAAAAAAACCCCCACAAAAACAAAGCATGCATTTTTTACAATTTAGGGTTAATCTTTGAATAAAGTCTAACCCAGAAATAACTTTACCTTCCAAATAACAATGTCAATTTTTGGTCCAGATTCCCAAATGAGTTACAAAGATGTTCCAAAACAGTTCCCCTCAATCTGTTTGTATCAGTTAAAATAAAAGTATTATTTTATAACTTAAATTGCACTGTCACTACAGCATATGAGATTTTTATGAATAGCTTATAGGGACAGATAGTTTCCTCACTAATCACCAAATCAGTTATATTTGGGGAAAATATAGTGTTTGTTAGAGAGACGACCACTCATTTTATGGCATTATCAGGACAGACAATCTGGCCATTCTTTTTTCTTTTTAGATAAGAAAAATGCAATGAATTACCCAGACTAGGCTGTGGTTCGCAAAGCAAGCCACTCTTCAGCAGGTTACCCCTTTCCTCTCTTATAAGAAGTGCCAAGGAGTCTTTTATGACCACAAGTGCTCAAGGCCTAATTTTACATCTCAGAGCAGAGCTAAAAATCTCAGTAAGGCTGCAGCATATTGCTATGCAGATCATAGACAGTACAATAATTGAGAGGAGGAATCAGTTCTGAAGAATACAAGATAATCAGTCTTCAAAGTAAGTAAGCAGTGTGTCAAAATAAAAACATCTGATGTACTAGAGTATCTGTACGGACACTTCTCCTCCTTAGTTCACCCTTAGGTTTTAATGCCTGCAAGAATTATCCCTATTTATAATACCACATAGGCAAAAGTACCTGGGTCACACAATGTAGGTTCTCTGTTTGTGTCTGGGGAAACATCAATACATTAAGTCTACAACCCAAGAAATAATATTATTTCAATATTTTTCTTGGGCTTTTCCATAGTAGTAGGAGAAAGCGTCCATAGACTCACATGAACTATCTGTTTACTTAATCTCTGAACTCTTGAGTCTTTATGTCCTGTACTTATGCTCTAGATTCTTTCAACACACTGTAATATAACAACAAGGATCATTAAAGAAACTGGTCTTTTCACATCCCATAGACTATTGTTCAGTAGTACTATCCACTATATTAGCATTATTTGAATATGAGTATGATTAAATTAATACTATGACATTCCACTGTGAATGCATATTATATATTTATTACATATAAACTACATATCGTATTCTGTGCAGTCTTAGGATGCTTTCAGTAAGGAATAGGTGGTAGTGACTTCAGGAGACTCAAGTTCCTCTGAAATGTCAGATTTCCCACTACAGGACATAAAGGCGTAAAAGAAAGGCAGTCTCTAAAATATCACGCTTTGAAACTTTGAGCCTTTTAATCAGGAAAAAAAAAAAAATCATTGACAAGATGACAACATCCTACATGACAACAGTCAGCTTGATGTGGTATGCAATAATCTATTAAAAATCAGAATTTATGATGCAGCAATTGAACCTGTTCAACTGTGGTGACATGAATTGTCCTGAGCGAATGGCATACTATATTAATATTTTAGTTAAAATTCCTGGACTGTATGGTTGGTTAATAAGCTGCAGTTCAGGTTGAGAATATATGTCTGTTGAATATAACTGGGTTATGAATAATCCTGCTTATTACAGAAAAAGCAGCCTCCTCTGAGATTCAGAGCAGACATGTCAATGGAGCAGAGGGAGTTGCATTATTAATCCTCCCATGTTCAAATGTATGTCAGCAACCAACAGAGGTCAGTACATATTCCACAGCATTATGCAAATGCATGCATTATTAACACTTTTTACTACTTCTTGAACACTTAATATTAATCACAATGTTAACCACAATAAGCTACCAGTATATCTTAAGAATGCCTAAAAAAAGTTGTGAAAATAAAAATCTCTCATTACTTTATATCTGGATTAAGGTCTGACATCAGGAAGAAACAGAAGGGGCTCTTGAAAAGAAAAAGTTAGCATTAATGATATTATTTCACAGGAATCTGTTTGATTAGCCAAACAAAAATGACTACCTATGGAGTTATACAAAAGGTTTGAGATGAAAAAATATGGCAAGAGGACTCTTGTGAGATTCCATTCCTTGTTCGCTTGCCTGACTGCCCAAGATTTTAAACTGCTGATATGCACTATTACAGCGAATCAAATAGTTGCTTCACGTCCAGACTTTACTTAGTCTTGCTACACTTAGAAGTGCTCTGGCACACTAGGCCTTCCTGGGAATGACTGATATTTGAAGGTTTGAAAATGAAAATCATTTTCACTTGAAGAACTGTAAAGGAATACAGTTCTTCTGGATGTCACTGACAAGCAATTGTTTCTGTATTTAAAAAAAAAGAAAACAGAACATGACTGTTTTGTTCCCCACTCCTGTCTTATGTTTCATGGTGAGAAGTGTGCAGGCTTTAATGAAACCAACGACCACCTAGAGAAAAGCAGCTGTAACAGAACTGTTCATCAGCCCTCATTCAAATTCCAGTAAAACAAAGTTAGCAGTTTTGGGAAATGGAAGCACTTAAATGTCTTAGTCCCCAGATCCTGACAGTGAAGACTATCCACAAGTATGGCTACCTCTCTAAGCAAACAGGCTTTTTCTTGCATTTTTTTAATGCAAGAAAAGTGCACAATCATATAGTAGCATGACCAGAAATGTTTCCAGAGACAGAACTGCAAGAGGCTAATCATTTGCAAGGAAAAAATACTACTATAGTTTTCAGACAGCATTGTGGTTATAAGCACAGGGAACACAAATACAAGAAGCAGATCTAATGCTACTAACAAGGAGAAACACAAATAATTGCCTCTCTAAATTTATTTTGATTACAATGAGTAACAACAAGTGTAGTTAAAGCAATAGCACACTAACCACCTAAAACAGATACTGAAGTGACAGATGTTATGCTTACACCAAGCACACACAAGCTCTCTCCTTCATGCCTGAAGCATTGGATACGAAATAACAAAGTTCTGGAGTTATGGGTCGTGCATTAACACAGCACTGCCTGACCTAATAGGGACCAATTCTGCCCTGTGACCCAGCAACTCAGAAACTTGCTCAGGATTGTCAAAATCTACCTGAGTAGACGTGCCAGAATATACTGGTGTAGAAGCATTGTGTTGAGCTGTTGGAACAAGACTGCATTTAAATAGCATGTTTAGTGCATTCTCCTGCATATGTATCTCTTTATCACCCTGGCTGCAGAGTCTCAAACGTGCACAGCGAAGCAGCCACTGATCTCCATGCAGTCCCTTGGCAAGTCCAAGTACTGACAGTATTCAGGATATGTTCTGTAACCATCTGGACATCATAAAACAGTAACTAAGGAAATTAAATTGGAGATAACTTGCCAACTAATTTGATCAGTTCAAAGCTAAGAGTAGCACTGCAGTTTTTCCAAGAGGTGACAGATCCGCATTACAAATTGTACTTCCCAGTACCGTACTACGGCATTGGGTTAAGCCCATATTCTGCAACAAAACAGTGGATAGTGCCTAACTCCTACGGTTATGACTGTAGTACTTGCTTTTGAGCAGCTCCCTAGTAAGTTCTGTGACATTTGTACTGGCTTCACTTTACTCTAAAATATCACTGCATGTAAATATGCGATCAAGCTTCATTTTCATTCTTTTTAAAAGGTGAATCTGGTATTATTATTCTTCAAAAAAAAGTCATGCAGATTTAGCAATACCAAAATTTGTCACCACTTTTAGTTATTCTGAGTATGTTTTGTCCTGGGAAAAAAAATCAACTCAGATAGTAATAAAAAGCCTTTTCTAAAGAAGATCTTTATTTTTTTAATAAATAAGAGATTTTCATATGTTTTAAAAAGAATAGATGAACTCTATAGAAAATATTTGGATTTAAGTAAAAAGACATTTTATTTGGCATATAGTTGTTTGACATTTCAATTTATGAAGAATCGTGACTTCTTTATACTATCTAGGTTTCTTCATATTTTTCCAGTGTTGAGAAAACAATAAGAATCAGCAGATCAGTTATTTGCAAAGCTTTCACTGGTCGTATTTAGATAAGTGTCACAGACAGAATAAGTATATCTTTTGCTCATATTCTTTATCAATGTTTCCTATGACATAACACTTCTGCTCATACAAAATACCAACCTTGGCAGACTTTGTTAGATTTTACTTCTTTAATTTGCTTTATCTGTTCATAACCCCACCAAATAAACTGTAATTCAGCAAACATCTAATGATATTACCTCTGTATTATCTCATCTACATACCTCTTAACTAAACTTGAAATGATGGAAAGGTGATATTTGACCTCAGATTTGGATTCTGGATGCAAGGTTCATTCATGCTTAGAAATAGATTTACCTGCATTCATAAGACAACACATAAGATAGCTATTGCTTATGATTAGTGATATGTAAATTAATGTGTAGCACTTTCAGCTTTCATTTATTTTAAAAATTGCAAAATGTCTAAAGACTTGTGGAGTCTTCTTGTTTGCTAGGCTGGGGATATCTTTTAATAATGTAAATAATAATAATAATAATAATAATAATAGTTTAAAAAACCCCAAATCTTTTCCCCACACTACTAAGATGATGAACTTGATTCACAGAATAAAGAGGAACAGTCTAAAACTCATACATGATGTACTTTCATTTTGGGTAAAATAAGATGGCAGATATTCAGATTCTTAACCTGTGTAATAAAACAAGTTAGCGAACCTTGCACAGAATGGCAAATGGCTGAAAAGAGCTGTACAGTTTGAGATCTGAAATCATGTTTTTGTGCTATCTTTTCAATGTTTCAATGTTTACTACATCCCCATTTCCATTTATATATATACTGGAGACAATAGCTATCCACGTAACTACAGGATTTAAAACCTTAGGTGAGACTGAAAAGCAATTCAGTTTGAACATTTGGTATAGCGTTTAGTGCACATTTTTACTGATCGTGCTACCACCAGTGAATACCTGCTCCAAAAGAATACTTTATTCACATGCCACTTACTATTCTTTTAGATATTGTTTCAGTAATCATTACCAGGGCAAATTTATCATTTGGTTAAAGGAGAGAATGACTCTTTCTCCACATTATAGTTCCATATACATTTCACGCTGTGACAAGTCCTTCCCAGGCCCAAGAAGCAGTGCCCATGCAGCTGAGCAGTGCCTCTATCCACGGTACACCTGACGTTATCCCTAGCCTCTGCTATAGGAACATTTTCTTCATATGCAGTATGGTACAAGTCAAGTATCTGCTTTTCTGCTTAAACACAATCGAAGTCAAACCCTAGACACGGTGACTGAAATCCCTGAATTTGTATTACCACAAAACTTTTTTTTTCCCCCCTGTTTTCTTCCTCCTTATCTTTCAAACAGAATGTATTATTATGAAGACATGGGGCAACGGGTACAAGTTGCACCAGAAGAGGTTTTATCTCGACATAAGAAAGAAATTTTTTGCAATAAGAACAATCATTCACTGCAACAACCTCCCCAGGGACATGGCGGATGCATCACTGGAGGTTTTCAAGACGCAATTGGAAAGGGTGCTAGATAATCTCATCTAGGCTCTCTTTCCCATGAAAGGCTGGACCAGATGATCTTTCAAGGTCCCTTCCAACCGAGGCTGTTCCATGATTCTGTGATAGCTCTGAGATATTACATCTATGGCCTCATAATCATACAACTGCAAACTCATTTTCCATTAAAAGTTTATCTATGAAGGAAGATGTGATGAGTGGCAAAGAAGGCTTACTGTTCTTCAATGTAGACATGAGCCTATCTGTGCCTGGACTGGTACAAGAACTCATATACTTTCTTCATTTCATGTAAGATTTGAGATTGCTAAAAGCATTTCTTTGTGGAGTTTCAGATGTCCTACGTTCTTTTTTTTTTCAGTATATAAATGTAATTTTCAGGGAACTTCTGATCCTCCTCTTCTCTTGAAAAACAATCATACTGAATAACCAGGCTGCCCTGAGTTACCACCTATGATAGAGCAACATATCTAAGCTAGTTTAAATTAGCTAGCGAGAATACTGTAAGCAAAGTAGGCAACATACAAATCAAAATGAAGAATCAGACCTGCCTGAAACACCAAAAAAATTTGTTTATCCCACTGTCTGCCTGCGCAACCAGTACACAAGCTAATTACTTTAAATATACCTACTCAATCTAATTTTATACTATAGCATAGCCACAACAGTGACTGCAGGACAGAAATGCATACTATAGCACTTGCAGCTATAAGAAAATTGAACAGCATCCGTTAATGGTTTTACTTTATAACAGTTAACAACAGTTATCATTAAAAAAGCAACACTTTGTATACTTAAGAACAGAAATAACTCGGATAGTCTTTCAACATAATAATAATAAAAAAACAGAAAATGCAAGACCTGTCTAGCACTTGAATGGAAAGCATCTGAAACTAAGTGCAGATTTTATCTGAATTTAGAATTATACTTTAGTATCATTCCTTAAAAATTCAGTCATGCCAGAAAATCTATAATGCAAACAATACAAGTTAGTTATTTCAACTTCACATGTGAAATCAATTTCAGGTCTAATAATCAGTGGGGTTTTGATAGAATTACTGTAATTGATACAGCTCATGTGAGGTAAATCTTTACAACATGGCCATTAAGCTCATTTAGATGAACTTGTTTTAATCTTTGCCTAAACCCATCAAAAAGAAACAGTACATACAATATCAGAAACTAATAAAGCATTAAAAGAGCATGTTTCTTAAGAACATTCTTTCATGGATTCTATATTTCAGACCCTTGAAAATAACACCAATTAAATACACACACAAAAAAATTATGAATGTACCGACAAATTAGTTTTAAAAGGGACTACATGGTCTACTGAAACAACAGGCTTTATTTTTATTGTGAATGGGGTTGTTTGTTTATTATACAGTTAATAAATGCACAAAACAGATCCATAATTTATTAAAAAAATTAGAAGACTGAGGAAATACCTTTTCTCAGAACATTATTTTCTAATAACACTTCATTTGCTCCATGTGTATTTTGAAAGTCAAGCCCTCACCAGTCTAGAGACTAAGAGAGACACAGAGTCAATGCAGACAGGAAGGTAACATTTACCCAACACTTATGTGCCTTAGCTAGACACACTGTAATAGCAGATTTTTCTAAACCTTAATCCTATTGGGATTAAAGTCTAATACATGACTCGCATATATTGTTTGGAAATAAAACCAAGGACGTTAACTAGCCTTGGCTTTACATTCTTCTTTGTTAGGAAGGCAATAGGAAAAAAAGGTGCTTTCAGACCTTGTTCAAGAATTTTCACCAGTTTAAGCAAAATTGATTTTTACAGCATGTACTACAAAAAACCCCAAACAAACACACCCAAGCAGTAGAGTCACAGTAAAGGGGAAGCTACTTAACACAAAAAGAATCTTATGGAGACATTTTTGGGCCCGTGAAGCCACAGAGGCGAGGGAGAGTCCTAGCTGGGATGACCATTTGACTGCCCCAGCCCTCCTCTTCTCACTCACAGTAGGGATGGGAATAATTGCTTTCCGCAGCTCTAGCAGGAGCAAATTGGGCAGTGCTGCCACGGCCTAGAATCAGTGTCCAATATTTTTATCATGCCAAGCAACTGCCAGCTTAGCCTACACTTACAAACGGCCCTGCAGAGTTTGTCTGTAGGATTTCCTTGTGTCTGGATCTTGTATAGATGCATAGTATTATAAGGTGACAAAAAACCCACACTTTTTTTCACTCTAAATATTTTTAAATTATTATTTTAAAGGAAGTGAAATCTCTTTCCACTCACTCCTTAGTCTCAGATAGGTGGAATGAGGAATGGATGGGAAATTAAATACAGATGTGAATTCCAGCCCTGCTCAAAATATGACAAAGGCAGGCTCACTTCTTCTAGTCCTATAGGGACTGAAGAACCACTTTAAATTGTGACCTAGCACTCCTTTGCATTCAACATGATGGGTTTTTTCTTCCGCTTGCTACTGCCTCTGTAAATTGGCAACAAGAGGACTCCAAGACAGAGGTACACTGTGCCCATCTCTCCCTTTACAGAATTTTGCCTGATACCGTACCATGGATACATTTTTAAAGTTTCAGCAAGAGGTGTGAAAGCCATTTCTGCACAATCCTGATGCTGTAAAGGACTCTCACATTTTTCCTCAGTTTGTTTTCTTGAAATATTTCTCTGCGTTGTTTGGGTTACACAGCCGAAGTTGCATGAAGAGAAGACTAACAGAGCCAGGATATCAGAACAAAACGTCATAAATCAGTCCACAGTTCCTGAGAATCTAGCTCTGTTAATATGTCACGGTAAATGCAGTTTGTCTCTGGAAAAGTTAAAATAAAGAGGATACTTTGTAACAGGATAATCTATCTTTCTAGACTGTGGTCATTTTCCCAGGACCCCAAGGCTCACTCCCGAAGCGCTCCATCTAAGACAACTCCAGAGCACACTGAGTACTAGCCTTGCCTTCCGTCTCAGTCGCCTAGTATTTTTGTTAGGAATGCAGAAGGAAAGATAACTACTCCTGTGCTTAATGCATTTTGCTGCTGACACTGAATTCAGAAGAGATGGTGAAGAACCTCGCAGCAACCCTTGTCATCATACAACCTTGTATTTTCTCTGCCAATACATTTATCATGGCGCTGTTCATGTTTCTAACATTTTGATTACACGTAATCATTTGCAAAGCTAAGGGCTGTTATGATGATCACAGCAGCACTTAGATAGTATTTTTCATCGTCAAAGGATATGACAGGCATCAGCTAATTAATTCTCATAGTCCTTTAATTCTGTTTAGAGCGCTACAAATTCAATCCTGACTGTAAATGAGCCCAACGGTCTCAGCTTTACCACTAGAGCTAGAGCAGGCCAGTTAATATGTTACTGTCCGATGTCAGAAAGATTATTTTTGCTGATATCAACAGCATGTTGATTTTATATGGCACACCTGAAAAATGAGGGATAGTTAAGTCTTGCAAAGCAATGAACCCTTGGTTTTCAATCCCGTAAACCTCACAAGTAGTCTAATTTTTCAAGCCTGTGAGTGATCCTACTGACTTCAGCTGAGAAGCTTAAGCACAGCTACAGATGTTTTACAGGTCTGGGAATGCAACAAAAAGCACTTTCAGGATGAGTTCAACTGTGAATACACAGCTGAGGACGAAGACACAGATTGTTCTGGCACCTAATTCTAAACTTGTTCTTTTAGATTGTGCTCTCTCTGTTAGCCGCCCCAAAGACAGCTTGCCAGTTCATTACCTTCCCTCGCTCCTCTCTATTTTACTGTGCATAAAGGCAGTAGGCATATATTTGAGACGTGCACAGAACCATAGCCATACACTTTATTTTACACACTACACGCGCCAGCAACTATTAAAACCTGATGGTGCTGGAAGGCTGTGACCATTATATATCTAGTAATGCACTCATCCCCGCAGTGCGGTCTGAGTATTTGGCTGCTATATACTCACTGGGTCCAGAAGAAACATAGAGGAGTCCTGCTTCAAATCTGCTGGTTTTATACGTGAACTGGAACAAAGAATCAGCCCAGTGAATCAATATGCAGGTGAATCTTTTCTTAGAATGTTCCTTAGAAAGCTTCTTTGACTAAGATGGGAAAAATTTATAAATTAATATACAATGATCCTCAGACACAGATACACATAAGTAAACATTTTATCTGCAGGGAGCTGGAGGTTTCCCATAAATTTCACAGATCTTTGGAAAAGAAATGACTACATAGTTGTCCTTGTGTCCAAAAAACCCTCCCTTCATCAGCAAGCGTCACATCACCCCCTTTGTCTTTTCTCTCTTTTCTCTCATTTCTCCCCCTTCAGTTTCCTTAGGATGTTTAGAATTTTCTGGTTTGAGCTACCCACCAGGTGGTGCGAGAAGCCTGGGTGAAGGAAAACACACTGACACCTTTTCATCCACCATCAGCACTTTCTTTTAAGCACATATAAAATAGGACATTCCAAGGAAGACTTACTATCACTATAAGACTGATACTTGCTTCATCTTAATCACCGTACAAGTATACTATGTATCTTGTCCCCCTTTGCATCTTTTTATTCCCCGTATCTTACATTTCATTGCTCTCTGCATTTCTGCCTTCAGTTCAGTCCTCTTATTTTAAAATTCCTCCTTGAAATTACTGTCTTTTCTGGCTTACTTACTTTTCTTCCAAAACAAGGTATGATGGCTAAGAGTTTTCCCTCGGCCTAACTCGAGCTCATCATTCTGCCCAATTCCCATGCCTGTCTCTTCCTGCTGCATTACAGTTGTAGGAAGACACGTAAGCCAGACTGGCAGCTGTGTGTAAGGAATGACAGATCTGCTTACCTCCATTAAACCTGAGTTGGGTATACTTGCCCTGACATTTCTGGAAGGATAATGTAGTGATGGAGGATTATTTAATTAAAAAAAAAAAAAAAAAAAAAGTGTCTGGGGTTCACTTCCTCAGATGTTTACCACAGCCTTTAGCGAGAACCCCTAGCTGAACCCCCCTTACGAGGCAGGCTCCAGGTGTTTAGTGGCCCTTCCGCTCGCAGACGGCAGCTAGGAACCACAGGACACAAGTGCTGAACCCTCCAGGCTTCCCAAGAAACCAAGCACACCTCAGACCTCCATCCAGAGGATAATCTAATTTACAGTTTAACCTGCTATTAAATGTGTAAAATGTAAATCATGTGAAAGCTGAAGCCAGTAAATCAAAAGCTATGCAGATTCATATTTTATATTCATTCTTCATAGGTTTTATAAATTAGACTCTTATACAGAATTACAGTACAAGAAAGCTTTTAGGAAAAGCTAGACTGCTCATTAAATGAAAATAAAGAGTATGATTACTTGAACTTTAATTCAGAAATCCCCACATGAGGAAACACTGGAGGTGACAAATCTGCTAGGCAGAATTCCTTGAATAAATAAATAATACTTTTTCTCTGGGTCTGATACATCTCTGGTACAGCTTCAATTTCATAAGTTTCAGTGCAATTTTCAGTCCCTAATACATTGCAGGTCCAGTAAAGAAGTCTTCTATGCCTAAAATAACACCAGTTATTTTAAAATAATCAATGCATCAGACAGATAGAGCAACCACAGCACGTTAGGCCTTGAAGAAAGAAGTTAGTCTAATGTTCTACAGCCCAAGGGAACGACAGATGATATTTATATTACCCCTGAATATGAATAAGAACACTAAAGGTTATAGGGTTATTCCATTAACTGGATCCATCACCGGACAGCATGAAAATTGTATTATGTTTCCGGACAAGGTCTTAGGAGAATTGTAACAGGTCCATTGATGTTATTTTTGATTCTGCCTAAATTAAGTGAAGGCTTTACATTTAAAAGATTTTTATTTGGCCATAGATCAATATTCAATTGCACGTTTCAATTTATCCTGTCCTGTGTACTGTAAAAATTTTCTTGCTGTGATTTATGGGAATATTTAATTAGCAAATGCTATGTAAGTAACTGTTTGTCTTACAAATGTTTATCTTAAAAAACAGCTGCAAGTCATGTACAAGTACAACTTCTTAATAAGACTTTGGATTGAAAATCTTAATTTCAAGATACATTAGTTTGGGAAGTTAACCTCTGAAAAATACAAAGATGCTCACAGTCTGTGTCCTCTGGCCTCCTCCCATCCAAAGCTAACACAGGGTATGACTGACAGTTATATGACACACGGAGAAGAATTAGGAAGACAGTGGTGATATTGCTGCTTATGATCTGGCTCGGTTTAAATGTCAGTCTATTGCTCCTGGAGATTCATCACTCCATCCACAGAAAGCTTGATTGCTCAACCGTCAGCTTTAACTAGCACGAATAAGACACAGTTTGTCCATGCAAATGTTCCCATCAGGTTTTCTGGAGACCAAAGTGAAGGTGGAAATCTCCTTCCTTTCTAGCTGTTTGCTCACTTCTGGTTTACTGGATGTTTTGTTCTGCAGCTAACTCTCCTATTCTCCCACACAATCCCCTGTGCGAGTCTACACTTGCGTACAGGCAAGGGACGTCTGAAACCAGAAACTTCTCAGAAGGAGAGAAATGGGAAAGCTGTTCTGGCAAGTCTGTGATGGAAAATTTAGGCAGGAGGCAGTACGTTGCTTCTAGATGATGAGCGCAGTAACTCTCATTGCTGTTCACTAGTGGTAGTGGAAAGCCTTACTCCTTCTCCTTCCCTCAGCAGTAACTGTCCTCCACCCTTTCTATTCCAAACCCATCCTCCAGTGGGAGCAACACTCCAAACTGCCACATCACTTGAAAAGCTCGTTCCTTTAGGAGGTGGATGGCCAGAGTAGGCAGCATGGCCATCGCTACTAGGGCAGTTCTATTGCCTCAGCTAGTCCACTCACCTGGAAAATTGTGTATGCAAAAAAAAAAATTTCGAAAAGGCATATTCTAGTCCATAAAACCAGGACTAAATAAAAAAATCTTATCACCTGCAACCAGAAATAATCTATTTTATCACACAGGCTGAAGAGTTACAGAAAATCCGTTAATTCTTTAAAGTATTTGAAAGATCCTCAATTCTAACAATAACCAGGCACCCGGAAGTTAAGTAAGTACCATGCACAGGTTCACACCTATTACCCATGGAGAAGTAGAATTACACTCAGAGTATGACATGTAATACCTATATGCTTTGTGAGGCAGGCAAGGTCATTCTGAAATTATCACAAAGAACCAACATAGAGGAGGCAGGATATGAAGCACTCATTCTTAGTAGCCTTATCTCCCCTGTGAGGAGAAAAGATGCGTTGCTCGCTCTGCAACTAAACTAGGTAAAATCCTAGTGAAGAGAAGGCAGCTTCGTAGTTGGTGTGTCAGTTAACTTTTTTTTTTTTTTAATGCATGAAACTGGCTGTTAATGCTCTATAGTCTGAATGTCAGATCTGCTGCAATCTGTTTAATATGGGACCCTAATACTCACAACTATCTGAAAAGATTCAGGAAGAAATATAACATTTATAAGAAATTTATGGATGACCTAAGGTACCTACTGAGAATTTCGTGAAGGAAAATAACCTTAAGATAGAGCAGTCACCTCTGCTTCCTCTGACCCTTTCTGTACCCACCCCTGGCCCAGGAGCACTTGGCAGAACAGCAAAAATGAGAGGCTATTGTCTTCTTGGATAATATTACATTCTGCCAGTTTCCATTTGGCTTCAAAGAATCAAATCAATTCAGAAGATGAAAAAAGCCCAAATTATGCTTGCTTTGCTTTCTGAAAGGTGAGACAAACACTGTTTTACCATACCTGGTCGTGCAGTTTTTAAACTGTTCACCGCTTCATCAATTTAACTGTCCATGTTAAATACTAACTCTCTTTCTTATTTTCCCTTGGAACCCATTCCCCAATCTCCCCATACATCTCCATCACTTTTCAAAATATCAATGCTCCAGTCTTCTTAAATGTAGACAATGTGTAATGTCGTATCTGTAAATATCATAATCTTTTTCTACTGAATATCAAATTCACAGTGTACTTGCATGCATGTCCTGCACTTGGGACACAACAACCCCAGGCAACGCTACAGGCTTGGGGGGGAGTGGCTGGAAAGCTGCCTGGCGGAAAAGGACCTGGGGGTGTTGGTCGACAGCCGGCTGAATATGAGCCAGCAGTGTGCCCAGGTGGCCAAGAAGGCCAACAGCATCCTGGCTTGTATCAGAAACAGTGTGGCCAGCAGGAGTAGGGAGGTGATCGTCCCCCTGTACTTGGCCCTGGTGAGGCCGCACCTCGAGTACTGTGTTCAGTTTTGGGCCCCTCACTACAACAAAGACATTGAGGTGCTGGAGCGTGTCCAAAGAAGGGCAACGAGGCTGGTGAGGGGTCTGGAACACAAGTCCTATGAGGAGCGGCTGAGGGAACTGGGGATGTTTAGTCTGGAGAAAAGGAGGCTGAGGGGAGACCTTATTGCTCTCTACAACTACCTGAAAGGAGGTTGTAGAGATGGGGGTCGGACTCTTCTCCCTAGTAACAGACAACAGGACAAGAGGAAATGGCCTCAAGTTGCGCCAGGGGAGGTTTAGATTGGACATTCGTAAAAATTTCTTCACTGAAAGGGTTGTCGGGCATTGGAACAGGCTGCCCAGGGAGGTGGTGGAGTCCCCATCCCTGGAGGTATTCAAAAGACGTTTAGATGAGGCCCTAAGGGATATGATTTAGTGGGGGACTTGGTAGTGATAGGTTAATGGTTGGACCCGATGATCTTGGAGGTCTCTTCCAACCTAAACAATTCTATGATTCTATGAAGTTACACTTAATAAACATGCTAATTTTTTTTTAAAGTTTTCCTGTATTCAATAAATCAGACATTCAATGGAGTAGAAGCAAACATGTATTTTCCTAGGCAGGCCATCCATTTAGTTTGGTGTCAAGACTAGACAAAATATATTTAAAGAGAGTAAAAGAGGAAAAAGTGCACAGTGAAACCTCACAATCAAAGATGATGGGCAAGTGTCAAAATAAGCAAGGCTCTTAGCTACAGTCTGCAAATTCGTGCTGAATTTCAACTTAAATTTTATTATATTAATTGTGATTTAGGGGGGAATTCATAAGTTCTAAGTAACAATTTCAGGATGGCCATGCCAAGTCCTTTGGAGCATAGAAGCTGAAACTCATATTTTGTCATCCTTCCTCACCTTGAGCAACATCTGAAATAAACACAGTTTTGTACACGGTCAACTGTTTTTCTAAATTAAGGTAAGATATACAAGTCTGGAAAATAACTTCAAGTTACAGACAGGGTAAACTCTGTACATCACTCGAGAAAGTTTATCTGTGTGGGATTTTTTATTCTAGATGGTAGGAAAATTTCAGAGCTTTCTTGTGTATAGTTATATTTTAACAGATGGACATAGGAATTTGGAAGGCCTAAATATAGGTTTATTTTACATGTAACAATAACAAAAAGTGTACCACAGTATATCATATTTCAATCATCTTATTTTATAGATAGATCACTAAGCAGTAGTATTTTATCTAAGATTGCCATCTCACAATACAGATAACATCAGATTATCTAAAAGTACAGTTGATAGCAGATCAGTAGCAACCTAATCTTCTGTTGTCAAAACACTACCGTAGCAGAAGATGACTGAATTGTGTAGGGTTCTACTGCCTTCGATTACATTTTTGCAATGGTAAGAATGAAGAACACACAGAATAATACAACACATTACTAGAATTACTACTGAAATACCAAGAATGATCCGTAGGACATCTGATGTATTATAAACATTTTAGGTATTTTATGGGGCTCTTTTGCACTATAGTAATTAAGAACTTGGTCTCATTCACTCCTCTGTGGATAAGGAGTTGTCGTGGTTTGACCCTGGCTGGACGCCAGGTGCCCACCAAAGCCGCTCTATCACAAAATTATCAGAGTACTTACACTCACTGTTGTCCCTTAGGTAAAGGCTTGAAACACTCTAAGAAAACTGAAAGTATGAAGAACCAATTTTATTATGGCCAGACCACACCACAGCAGCACAAATAGGAGGCTACATAAGGGACTATTCATTTCACTGCATTTCAGATACCTGAATTAGCTGGCTAAATTGACAAGCTAATCTCCTAGTGAAGTTAGAGAGGTGTAAAAACCTTCAGTGTTTATTGGAAAGAGTCATTCAGAGCACCTCCCTTTCTCTACCCATCAGTTTTAGGAAGCTACTAAGCTAGGCCCAGTTGGCTTCTTAAAACAGTTTTTTAAATCTAGGCACTATACATACACATTATACCATTGATCTGTATTAGGATCTCAACTCCTCCTGCAGCTAAAATATTGAATTAGTGGCGGAAATTATTTATAATCATAGGTCATCTGGAATGTTAAGCTAACAGAGAAACATAATTACCTTCATTTCAACATAAGACACTCCAAACCAGTGAGCTAACTCTTATATTAAGGGTGAACAAGTCAATGCTGTCTTTCAAAACAGTACCTTCCTGGCTAGGCTCTTTTGAGAATATGCCACCTTCTTTTAGGCAATGGGAAGAAGTAATACTAAGATTATTTCGAATAAAAAAGAAGTATTGCTTTTTTATTTCCCATTTTTTTCTGATGTGTTTTCCAGTACTAAAAGTTATCATTTTAGGCTGAAGGTTTAAATTCATTGCATCATTTCCATAACCTGCAAAGCACTTCACGTTTTAATCTCAGTTGGCTTCATAAATTCCATATCCCTACATTAAATAATAAATGTAGTTGAAGAGCAGTTATTATAACTAATGGGACATTCGACACTCTGGTTTCTATACGTTTTTTGTGATGCCTCAAGCAGTTCTGCATGTTGTACATCACAATATGCATGTGATCATTAAAGCGTTCAGTGTGATCAATGGTTAACTAAACCTTCTTATAGTAACCAGTCATACTAACTTCAGAGTGCTTATAAATCCCCAACAGTCTGGTTGTCCTTTCTTTTCTAATTATACCAACCCTGTTCTCTTTTTACGAAAGTTATCAGGTTCCACTAAACGAGTACCTGTATTTTTATGACATGCAAATAGAGCTAATACCGTGCTGATGGATCCACTGAGCTTTACTTTGCTGTGGATGTTTACAAATGGTTTCATAAAACCTTTTTAAGAAGAGATTGTTTAGTGCCTGTGTAAACTCATTGTGTGCTGCTTAAGTTAAGAAGTGTAACAATACAAATAACATTATGGTCTTATTAATGTCTGGCTAGGAAGTGAATTTGTTTTAAGGATTTTAAGCATTTCAACAGACTATATTTTTAAAAAATGTACTTGCAGCATATTTATCTGCTGAATGTACTGTTTTAGTAATCTCTGCTGCTAAGTTATCTCTTCATAAGTTAGCAGTGTAACATTTAGCCTGTAAAGACAGGTCCTTTGGTTAATTACCATCATAATAATTCTTTCTCTATGCTTTTCTATTTTTATTGTTCTCCTGTTCCAAGCAACTAAGAAAAACATTTAAGCCTGTTCTGAGTCCTTGAGATGAGCTCAAAATAATACACTACTGGATTTCAAAGTATCTTATATCCACACCTAAAGTCAAGGAAGTGTTTCATTGTTAATAAGTAGAGAGATTTCCATAAACTTCACTATACTTCTCGATTATAGACTTTGGCTTTAAAAAAACATGACAGTCATGAAAGTTAGGTTAAAAAAAAATTTCAAGGAAATCACTTTGGCTTCTTCTGATCAACTGGTCTTTTGATTTCCCCTCATTCAGACATTCCTACTTATTTGAAAGGTTAGTTGTTGACCTGAGTTTGTTCTTTGTCTACAAGATATTCTCTGAACAACAACGTTTATCCAAAGTATGGGATCATTTAGAAACTAAAACAAAATATGATGTCAGAAGGAACAGGAACATTACCAATGTTACAGTGAACTTGTGAACTGTTTCCTATATTAAGGACATTGATGTGCAGGTTGTCAGTTAAGAAAAAAAAGTAAAGAAAATGCAAAAACACAGTTAGCACTGGATGTACAAGAGTGGAATGGACAAAGGCTGTTCAAAAGCTTGGAGAATACTTTCCACTCTAATTGACCCTTTCCAGCTTTTCTGAAACAAAGGGCTTTGTTGAGCTCTTGTTTTACCTACCTATCAACTTAGGAGCAAGATTGTTTCCTACTGTGTTAAAAAGACTGAGTCCTTTACTGGCCACATTGGAAAAGTTTCCTCAAAAAGAAAAAATTGTTGTTGTCTTCTTTTGCCATAATATTGTCAACTGTGCAATTAGGTCACATTCTGACAAAAGAATTCCTAACTCATTGAATTTGTTCAAACAATTTTAAATCGCTCTACTCTTGGTTGAAATTACACATACAACTACTAAAAACACTCTAGGCTCAAACTCTTCCTGTTCTATGCAGTCAGCAAAAGTACTTGCAGAACCATTAACAACTTCTATTTTAATGGTAATTTTACCGCTACAAATTCAACTTAACTTGAATTTATTGACTCAGGTCTTCAACCAATGTAACAGACCTTAAACCCTCGTAAAATTAATCGAGTTATGGCAATCTTGAAACAAAATGAAAAATTTGTTTGGTATTTTACCTGTAATATTTTTGCTATGGAATCACTTCTCTGTCATGAGGGCAGATTGCTTTTTTTTTTTTTTTTTTCTCTGAGCCTAATGAAAATGAGCTCTTCAAAAAGAGGGAATAATAATAAAGTGCACAGATGGGTTATGCATAACTGATTTTATATTATTTCATTTGTATATAGACCTGGTTTAAATCTAACAAAGGCACAAACACACACATATGCAAAATCACTTGTTTGATTTTGGGCTCATCTTTGGTACACCAAGGCTAGTTTCTTTGGACCATCCCACACTACAGGTCTTGTAGCAGAATCTCCTAGGTGGCAATTCAGATGGGTAAAACAGGATCCTGCTCTGTATCTGTCTCTACAGGAGAAATTGTACCTGCATCAACTCACAAACCTATTGAGAGTTATCTGAAATATATAGGTAGTCCAGAAAATACACTCTGCTTCAATTTCACCATGCCACTGTATAAATCCATGGTCCATCTGCATCTTCAATACTGTGTGCAGTTCTGGCCCTCCCCTCCTACACCTCAAGGGCTTGGAGATGAGCAAGGAGATGGATTGTCTTCCCACACTGAATGCCTGAGTGAGTTTGAGCTCTGCAGCCTGGAAAAGAAGAGGCTGAGAGCTGTGGTAAAATTTTATAAAATTAAATAACAAGGAAGAAGAGGGGGATAGGATTCGATTAAGCACTCTCTTTCAAAACAAGAACTAGGCATAATAAAATAAGCTAGGAGGAGCCAGGCTCAAAACAGAGGGTTGAATTGTGGAACTTCTTGCCAAAGCATATTTGATTGCCTATGTTTCACAGGGGTCCAGGGGAGACTTGAAAAGTTCATGGAAGATGAATTGACAGGTGGTTGCTAAATACCTAGATAAAATGTTCATAACAAGACTCCCTGACCTGAAAATAGGTCAAGGCTGGAAACGTATAAGAATACCATAGAATCATAGAATTATTTAAGTTGGAAAAGACCTTTAAGATCATCAAGTCCAACTGTAAACCTAACACTCCCAAGTCTACCACTAAACCATGTCCCTAAGCACCACATCTACATGTCTTTTAAATACCTCCAGGGATGGTGACTCCACCACTACCCTGGGCAGCCTGTTCCAATGCTTGATAACCCTTTTGGTGAAGAAATTTTTCCTAATATCCAATCTAAACCTCCCCTGGTGCAACTTGAAGCTGTTTCCTCCATCCTATCACCTGTTACTTGGCAGAAGAGACCGACCCCCACCTCTCTACAACCTCCTTTCAGGTAGTTGTAGAGAGCAATAAGGTCTCCCATCAGCCTCCTTTTCTCCAGACTAAACAATCCCAGTTCCCTTAGCTGCTCCTCGTAAGACTCAATATAGCCATCTTTATGTTTTACTGCAAGTGTGCATGAACCTAAACTGAAAATTCACTACTCTTCATCTATTCCAGATATTGCATTGGAAGAAGAAACATGAAAAAGTGCGAACTTTCCCTGTATTTCATGAATTGTTCTTTTTTTTTTTTCTTATGGGGTAGTTTCAATCTACCAAAAAAGCATTGCACTAACTGCCTCATTTTCATGTTCAACTTCAATTAGAGCAAATAGATTAAATCTACAGTGGACTTAACTCCTCTCATAACTTTTATTTAATAGAGGTCTGATTTTACTTTTGAATTCATAAATAATCATCTAAGAAAAAGACCCAGAGAGGCATTTCTTCCCCCCCATGTCTTTCTAAACAATTCTACAGCCACACAGTTGTGATAAATGTCAATAACATACATCTGCAATTGTTCCATCCTTTGTGGGTTAGTTTTGGGATAGAATGATGCTTAGATGTAGATCAATGCTGCATCTCTTTCCATTTGTTCTGTCCTATTCTGGAGTGAATTAACAAAATTCCCACTGGTCTCCTTTTTCATTTATTCATTTAATCTTCTTAACACTTTTCAAGCCTGTTGCTAAGAGATAATCGAGAGAAGAAAAAACTACATATAGAAACTAAGTAAAAGTCCTTACTTTGGGAAAAAAAGCTTCCAAGAGTGCCTAGCAATCTTTCCAGCTGGCATGAGATGTAATGTATAGTATACAGCAATCCAGCTCTGTCCTTTACACCAGAGAGAGATTAGTTGCTCCACGCAGACTATAAACTACAACTGGCAACCTTATACAACAAGAACAGGCAGCCGCAATCCACTGAAACTGATTCGGTGCCAAATGCCTCCAACCAGCCTTACGGCCAAGGGACCAAACCATAATTCTTCAGGTAAATACATTCCACTAAATGAGTCCTTTCATTTCAGGCAAATAAGACGGGGAGCAAATGAGAGCACAAGAGACAGAAACTGGAACATAGCAGCAGCACAGCAATAGCAGCCCACATCCAATGTAATTAGCAGTCGTTCTGGAAAATGCTACGAAAGTCAGACCAAGCACTTTGCATTTGGAATTAATACCCAAGGCTACATCATGGCAGGGGTCCAGAAGAACAAAACAAGGAGTCTGAAGGGTGGAAAACACAGGCTATGTGAATGCTTTCTATCCATGCAGTTGTTTAGACTCTAGGAAAACTTCCCTAGAAAACTTTGTTCAGTCTTGCTTCCCAGAGACCAGTGAATACATCTCAAATGGCAGCACAAATGGTAGTTATCTGCTGCTAGCCCTCTTTTCGAAGGTATTGGTCTTTACTTAAGACATTTGTGTAGGCACTGTGTACATTTACAGCATGAGCAGCATCAACCAAATATCATTTACTGGCCAAACATCATCAAATACCATTTAGAAATCAAAAAGGCAGACAATTTTTCCTATAAAGAAGACATAGGTAGCAACATAAATTATGTCACTTCACAAAATGACCAACCTGTAATTGAAAAACATTTAGCTTGCCTCCCTCTCCCTATCCATTCATGTTACAATAGAAACCTGTTTCTCAGCACTTCTGGCCTTGCCTAGAGTAGAATCTGCTTAATTTAGTCACCATGAACTACAGTGCTCCATTCCTTTAAAAGCCCAGATCTGGGCAGGAGGAGGATGGGTGTTGCTTTGGGTCTTGGATCCGGAGGAGCCTTGGGAGGAAGGGAAGACTACTCCTTCCTGCAAGCAGCAAGGGTGCCTAGATGCCAGAGAGGTTCTCTGGTGTGCAGGTGAGTGAGGGGATCATGGGACAGTAACAATGCTATCTTGGGAGAGCAGGCAGTGAGGAAGAAAAGGGGATTTTCAAACATCCAGGCCCCCAAAATGGGAGTTAGTCTCTTTCGAGGGATCAACAAGATTCACTTGCACTAATCCAGTCTCAGAACTTGGCTTAATAGCAAGCCTGGAGAACGAGAGAACTCTGCAAAGACAAAGGAGGCAAGAGAAATTTCTTTTTGCAAACCCTCTTAGCTTTCTGTCATGTTCTGAGCTCTCTACTTTGAAGAGTTCATGCTTCTAGTCTCTGTTCTAATAAAACCAGCATTAGAGATTCAAAATGTATTCAATGTTTAGGGGATGATAAATTCAAGACTGACTCCATCCCATCAAACAGGCACTAAGTGATATTTCAAAACATAGCCCAGAGTCTCCTGCTTTCAAACTGGCACTAAAAATGGAAGTCTGGAGATCCTGTGAGCAGTGCTACCCCCTGTGAGACTCAGTTAGGGCTGAGACAGGCACTGCAATGAGAACCTCATAAAGAGGAAGTTTTTGCAAAAGATATTCCTGAGACATAGTTGGAGTTGCTTTCTTGAAAGAAAGAGTACTGACTAGTTTAACTTGTGGGTTTTTTTTTTCTTTTGAAATCTATAGGTAATACTTAGTGAATAAAAAATTTAAAAAGTGGGTTTTTTTAAAAGGAGGAACAACCCATTAAACACACGCATGCACACACACAAATGCATGCACACACAAGCCTCCTCCCACCAGCTGGCTACCAGTTGATAACTTCCCACCTGCTAGAAAACATTTTTTCCATCCCTCTGTATATTTTACCAGTTAGCACCATAAAAGACACAAAAGGATAATGAAAATGGGGCCACAAAAATGATCAGAGGGCTGAAGCACCTCTCCTATGAAGACAGGCTGAGAGAGTTGGGCTTGTTCAGCTTGGAGAAGAGAAGGCTCTGGGAAGACCTCATTGCAGCCTTTCAGTACCTAAAGGGGGCTTATAGGAAAGATAGGGAAAAACTTTTTAGCAGGGCCTGCTGTGATAGAACAAGGGGTAATGGTTTTAAACTGAAAGAGGGGAGATTTAGACTAGATATAAGGAAGAAGCTTTTCACAATGAGGGTGGTGAAACACTGGACCAGGTTGCCCAGAGAGGTGGTAGATGCCCCATCCCTGGAAACATTCAAGGTCAGGCTGGAGGGGGCTCTGGGCAACCTGATCTGGTTGAGGATGTCCCTGCTTATTGCAGGGGGGTTGGAGTAGATGACCTTTAAAGGTCCCTTCCAATCCAAACTATTCTGTGATTCTATGAAAATGCGGACCAGAAGGAACCTTCTGGAAAGAAGAGAGATTACTCCTTGCCTGGAAGCAGCTTTAAAAAAAATATTTTATCACAATATTTCATGCTATATGTTTTCTGTGGTACACTTTCCCAACATGCCTGTCATAGAGTTCAGCATTGAGTATGACTGATAAAGTAAATAGAAACAGGTTATAAAAGGTAAGTAGAAATAGGAACCACTGAGAACAGGGAATGGGTTTGTATATTTGTTTTCCTTAAAAATCAGAGGTGTATATTTTCTCCTTAAAGTTCTATTCTAAAATCATTAGGATAAGAATTTTTATTTTCTAAAATTTCCCTTCTAAATTTACATCTTTTAGGACTCCCAAAATAAGATAACTAAAGGTATTTACCTTTTAGAAATCTGAGATTTGACTCTCTGAACATTTACTTGAATAGTAGGATTTTTAGGAACTTTACAGAGTCATGGTGATAACATTCTTTATTTTTACAAACACCAGTGTAAACATCAGGGAATAAAAGGGTAGAAGACAGTGCGAGGAAGGATAGCTGAAGGATTTTTCCAACTACAGCTACTGCTACACCCTTGTCATCACTGCTACTTTAACTATTATGAGTTGTACATTTTGTCCAATAATAGTGTTCAAAGAGGTATTTAAGATTAGCAGGATTCTATAGTGCTAATTTAATTTGATATAAAAGTAATTTATTGTGAATGTTGGAAAACATACTATTACTGTCCTGTCCCTGGAGAACCTGCATTCCTATAAGCAACATTGAGAACCATAATTTTCATCCAGCCCCAAAACATGTATATGTCATGTTTGACTATACAGTTTCCTATGAAAAATATGTATGTGGAATTTTTCTAATATTACTGGAACTGGTGACTGAAAGGCTGACCCTGTAATCATCACCTTGAATGACTGTAAACAAATGCAAGCAGAAAACCCAAGGAGAGTTATCACATCTTTAGTTCCCACACAAGAAATAGCTAAGAGTTCATCAATGACAAAGAGATATTCATTAATATTCATCTAAAATGCATAAATTACAAAAAAATCCCAGGTATACAGAACCCAAGTAATCATTCACAAAGTTACTTAATATAATGAGGAAAAACACACATTGAATTAATCTCTTTAAAAGTCCAGATATTAAATCTGCATTGGCATCCCTATACTATTAGGCGGCAATAAGAAAATACCGCAAGAAAAAAATAAACTATCTGTAGCAGATAGAAGATCAGAAGTAAATTTTTAGCTAAACTAAATCAACCCCCCACCCCCAGTTCAACTTATCCCATTCTGCTGAGAGTTCCCTTACTGTTCAAAAACTGATGTAAAGAAATACAAGTTTCCTTTCAGTGCCTGTTCTACTACAAAGGTAACACCTATATTATAAACTGCTATTCTCTCTTGAACGGTGAATGTATTGCTTGTAGTAAAGTGTGGAATATGGGATGTTTACTTATGGTCAACAAAGTGTGTCCCTAAATTTTCCAAGTTTAGGATGAAAAGTGATTTAAAAAATGAGATAATTAATCCATTGGGAAACAACAAACACAAAGAAAAGCCACAGTGCTACTTGTATACTCACTTTTCTTTAATTGTCATTTCTAATTAATCATTGAAACCTCCAGACAGCATATTCAGCTTATGAAAATCATGTATATTTTGCAATATTTTGTGACACATAGGAATCATTCAAAGAAAACTGTTCATTTTTTATGAAGCATATATTATTCAACATATTATATTTAGCAAAATGAATTGCCTGCAGTTACTTTCGCAAACAGGGCACATACTCAATTAAAAATGTGTTTATACCATAGGCTAAACTACCAAAGACATGAAGATCCAGCAGATTCATGAGCTTTCCTGGGATTTTTGAAGCTAAATACTAGAGAAATTTTACAAAAGAGAAGAAAGCTAAACATTAGCACCAATATATGGCAGAGGCTTGCTATTTTCCATTCTTCTAGAGAAAGTCAGGAACAAATGTCATTACATGGCTATAAAGCCATCTACCAACCATGCAAACACAGGCATGTTCTTAAATCCAGTGAGAACTGACCACAGTAATCAAACTGAATGCAGGCAAAGTGTTGTGCAAATTGGGCCTAAAAGGTGTATCAGGGAAAACATGATCTACTATCTATATTTAGTAAGGAAAATTAAATAACATGGAGGTTGCCTAGACCAGCTGATATTAACTGCCTTTGCTCTTACCCTTCCATCTAGTTACATATGATTCACAGTGCCTAAGAGGAGATACAGAAACACGATGCTTATAAATAAATGTTGTATTTCGGTGCTATCAAAGCTAGGACACAGACTGAAAGATTCTGTGCAGCAAGACTCCAAACATAGTAACTTTTCTTCATGTCACCATTCCAGTACAGGTAATACCATTAAGAGGGGAAGTTTCCTGCATACCTTTTTATGGGACTAAGTTCCTGATTATAAAACTAGTCATTATGAAAGGATCTACTTTGTGTTCTCAAGCAACTAAATCTACCAGCACTGGAAACTCAATTATATCATGTATTAATATTTCATAAATTAAATTTCATAAGATATACTTGGGTGAACAGAGTAACTGAATTAAAATTTGATTTATAATTAAAAACTTATCAATCATTTCAAGAACATTAGCACAACCCACATTATGTATTTGCTACTCTAGTCTTTCCAGAAATTGTAGTGCAACTTGTCAGGCAGTATTAGTCATCACTTCTGTGCAGTAGACAATGTTTGTAGCAATGCAGAGAGCATTTAGAATGGATCAGCAATGGCATTATGATTTATTGCATTAATGTGTACTACACTAGAAAACTACAAATATATGGAGACGCATTAAATTTCAAAATTACAGAGATCTCAAATTTTAAATAGGTCTGTATTCTAGTGACCCATGCATGATCATCAAGGAGAGAGGCAGGGCAAAAATGGGAAGAAAGAGACATTTAGAGAAAAAGATAAGAAACATTTTATAATAGTGTCTGTATGATTACTTATCCATTAGGTCAGAATGGGACTGAGTGAAAGCACCATGAGGTCATTAGGAGTCTTTCCACAGAGTTAAAAAGTAGAGAAGTAGGGTGATTTTGAAATATGAAACATTATTTCCCTTATAATTATAAAGTTGACAGTACTGATACATTAGGCTGATACATTTATAGATTCCTCATTTGGCATGGTTATGCTGTTAAAGTTCAGATGATATCACAGACTTTATGAAGAGATTATCCATACTACAGAGATAAATCACTCTCCTTTTCTGTCAATACTCCTTTAGGAGTTAGTCATTTATTGACGGAGTATGGAATGTCTGATTAAGCAAAACTTTTAGTAGATTTGGAGTTAAGCTGAAGAGTTAACCATTTGTCAAATTGACTTACTGGATCAAAGTCAAAGTTCACAACATCTTGTCCATATAATTTCATGCAGATAAATATACTCAACTTTATCAAGAAGTATAAGACTATACTCTTAGATCAAGCACTTCTTCGCCAACAAGATTCGTAAACAGAAAGCACTTCTTTATGATGCAGTTCATTACATTCTGCTTCTGGTAGAAGGACCAGTGATATTAAATATTAACACCTAGCTTAATTAAAACTCTGCCTTTTTCACAATGTAAAACTTGAAGAATTTTGATTAACGTTAACAAACTCAAGTATTTTGCAAAATATCTTCATAAACTTATGACTCTAAGACTGCTTATAGACTAAAAAAGCTGTGAAGACCAAAGTCCTAAGCCTTTTTTCCTCTTTATTCATTGTTTTGAGCTCATTGAGAGAAACAAAGAAATCAAATATATTCTCCATTCAAAAATATTTACAACAGCAACTCCTTAACCCAGAATTCTGCTTAATAGTCCTGTGAAAACTTGAGAGGTGCCTATTGAACGGTTTTACTCAGCAGTTCCTACCTAACTCCTTGCACAGGATGTCTCTTAGCAACTACTCTGTTGCTCATCCATAATCATTTCAAGTTCTTTGTGACATAATTAGAAAGCAGTGGGTTGTAGCAGCAGTAGAAGACCCCAGGCCTTGAAGTGTATGACATAAAGGTGTAAGTCCCATATGCTCGTTTATATAAAGGCACTGAAGTCTGCTGAAGAAAATTATTTTCTGGTATTGCAGCTAGAGGTAGAAATAAACCAATCGCTGATTTTCAGTCTGCAAAACCTTAGTAATGCAGATCCTTAGCTGCTATATGTGTAGCTTAAGTGCAGAAGGACAGTAGAAACACGAGAGAAACATGTCTGGTAGATACATCTGTCTGTCTCCTTCCACAACACCTTCTCAATGTGCTCCTCTTCACATCAACCATTTATGGCATTTCAGATGTGCCATTGTTTTAAAAGTAGGACAATAGTACTATTTCTCCATTATATTACAATAGATCATGAAACCAAAGTTCAATATATCCTTCTTGAATAAAAACGTGTATGCTTTTGTTTGACTTCCGGTGAATAAAAGATATTTCACTGTCTTGGTGCTTTTGAGAACCATAGGCACATTATCTAGTTCTATCAATATTTATCTGTCCATTCCTCCTTTTCTCATAGCATTTAAATGCTTTGTAATCTGGAGGGAATTAATGCTCTCGGTATCTTTGTGAGGTAAGAAATAAAATTCCCCTTTCACACATAGGATATGAAGTAACCAAGTGTTTCTGGTGGATGGGAGAGTTGAACCCATACGCATTTAATCTCAGATTAAGTCTTGTCTCTGGTTAAGTAATTATTCAGATAGCTGAAAAATGGATAGGTGCTTTCATTTGAACCCACCAGAGTAACCCAGCAATATTTTATGAACACATATCATGTAGGGCAATTTGCTGAAAAAAATCTAAAACAAAAAACAGGCTTCTGGTTGCACTACAAATAGTAAGCAAACAGGTATACCTTGGTATTTGTGCTGGGGTTAATTGCTGTAAGATTGGTATAGCATGGCAAAGGACAAAAGAAGAAATAAAAAGAAAGAAATAAAGAGAAACTAAAAATTCATCGGTTTGGGAGCAGGAATAAGAAACAAGAGCACGACTGAGCCTCACAGTCAGAGTTTTAATTTGGACATTGATAGTGAGTAAAAACGGCTATAGCTAATGCTTTCATTTGGATTTGTCTTGGTCTAAAGAGGGGAAAATTCAGACTCCAAGCGTACAGAGTATTAAAGGATGTTAACCAGAAAACAAAACAGTAAAGGGAAATTCTTAACTAAGAGTATGCTCTTTCGTGAAGAAACATTCATTAGTATAGTGTTGTAGGAAATGAAACATTTCTAACCTTAGAGATTTGGGAAAGCACAGGGGAAAAAAGCAGGTATTTAAATTAATATTATTCTGTAGGCCAATTAAAATGAAATTCTATCTAGTGAATAGGAATAAGCATTTCTAAAATCCAAATGCATATAAATATGGCATTTTTTATGTTAATAGGTAGAAATTTTTTTTAATTTCAGAAGAATTTTAATGAAAGATACCATGCTTTAAAATTTTTATTTCTAGACTTTTTGTTACAGTTAAGGTCTCTGACAGTGAAATTATAAACCAGCCATCTTGTTATCATCTTTATATTTGTAAGATTTTTTTTTTTTCACATTACAAAATAGTGATTTTTCCAACTATGGAAGCTTAGTCTAAACTCTGGAATCCAACTGGCTTTCTCCCATTCATGTATTCATTAGTAAAAGATTCTGCAAGTCATGTCAGTCACTCAAGTAGATACGCCTAAACCACTGTTAACAGTTATTCCATCCAGAGAAAGAGTTTAAAATAAAAGTTATGCCACTTTTTTCCCCATCAAAAATGCAATGAATTTAATACTATCTAAATATTTCAAAGGAATGCATCAATTTCTAATTTCCCCCCCTGAACTTCTTCAAAACAAGTTAAAAAGCACCAAATTGAGAAGTTTATTCATGTTCTTTCAGCTTCTCATATCACTGTCTTTTAGGTAGTTCTAATATGTTACAGAATCTTAAATTTTAAATATTTTACATTTTTATGTTGCTTGTCTTAGACTTTCCTTTCATTAACAGCTGACAAGTAAAAAGGTAAATTTGAAGAAATTTCTTGTTGGAAATTTCCCCCTCTAATTCACAAACTACGCTACGTAAAAATAAAATTAATCTGAAATCAGAAAATACTTCTACTGATATTGCAATATTTGAGTCCAGCTCATTTTTGTTGCAGTTACCTTGGATATCCAGACAAAATGTATTAAAATGCAATTTCAGAAAGAAATTATCACTAATGAAACACTCTGGATACATACAAAGAAATAGACTTTGGACAATGGCAGATTTTATTTTTATTTTTATCTATTCTTTCAGAATGTCTCTGGAGAAACAATACTCTAAGATACTATTAGGGGGTCTCTTTTATTACTATTTTTAGTATTATTCCCTGTATTTTTAACGTGCTAATCTAGGGTTGCAACCGTATCACAAAAGAAAAATAAAAATGTACTGTTCAGCAATATTAAGTAATGCTTAGAAAAGAGGTATAGTTCTTAAACTGAAAGGTTGAAAAAAGTGTTTTAAGTAAGCTGGTGTTTCAAAATTGTTGCATTTTACAGTCCTTATGTCATAAATAATAACTATATGTCTGCTAAACCTTGAGGGAATAAGGGTATCTTAAAGAAGTTGCTTGACAAAGAATTTACTCATCAGGAAAATGGTTGGTACATGAATACTGTGTTACACCCCATCAAGTTGTTTTGCCACTACACGTGCATTGGAAACGGCAGTGGTAAGGTTGATGTAATATTTCTTGAAACCTGACATGTTAATGAGTGCCATATCAACATGGTACATCAAGAATAGATTCCTGTTCTGCCCAATTAGAACAAAAGTTGTATTACTTTGGACCTGACAGATTTTTTTTTTAAATTAAAGGACAATCTTTCTTGTCCAAATCACAACTGACAGTTGTACCACTGTATTGAATTAGAGCTCTCTCTTCCTCATCTCGCCTATGAAATACAGCAGAAGGACAAGGAGAGTTAATATTCATGTTTAGCTATATTTGAACAGAGAGAGCTAACAACAGTATTTTGCCCGTTCCTGGGTATATAGGTGTCATCATCTGTACATTTAAAGCCCTTACGAAGGGAAAAGGAAGGGCATTAACTCCCTCCAAAGATCATGCCCATGCTGTCTTAAGGATATTTGCTGCTAAAAACTTCAAGCCAAGACATACAGTAGGTGGGATGTCCTCCTTGAGGGACTAAACAGGTCACCTTATTTGTATGTTTTCTCCACTGCACGTGACAGAAGGTTTCCCACATGGTATAGGACTGTTGTAAGTTACGCACCACGGTGCCAAGTCTCTCTCATTATTAGCAAGCATACCTCAGTGTTGACTAGATTCCAATGGTTGCCTGAGAAATCCTGAATAATACACTTTGTACACCTGGTGCATTAAAAAAAAAATCTCATTATGTCCCATTACTGTAATGGGCAATAGAATGCCAAGAACATATTAACTACAGTACCAATAATGAATATAATGCATAATGTAGTGAGTAGTTTGCATTTCAACTGCTTTGCATAATTCTTGTAAGACTTAACCATAAAATGATCTGGCTGTATTTTTAAAAAATTGTTTTACTTATTCTCTCGCTTTTTTCTGTATAATTTTGCAATTCTAATTAATTCCTGAGTTTTATATGAAATAATGACATAGTTTTTAAAAAAGTAGTATTTTGGGGAGTGACATTAAAATATTTAATGCCATCTAGCACTAGGCTTCTTTAAAAATATTACAGGCTATGCCCTGAAGAAAATAAAGTGGCAAGCACTGTTATACATCTTCATATGGCAACATATGAAAGAAAGTGGAAACAAAATGCATTTAATACTGTATTTTAGTCACTCATGAATGACTTTAAACCATTTCAAACACTGACATTTAAAAAACAAAGTAATATAACTATAAAAAAGAACACATTCTTTCCTAAATTATAACTTTGTTCATATTCATGCAAGAAGTTTGAAATGGACTAATCTTGTTTGAATGTTTGGTTTACCTCACCTGGAGGGGGAAAAGAAAAAAAAAAAAAAAATATGAAGCAGCACAATCAAAGGACGTATGCACTGATGATGTTAGACAGTGATTTTCATTCCAGAGACATGCAAGAGAACTCGGAAGTCTTTTTGAATGATGGGAATCTTGTAGGTAAAAGTGAAAGCAAAAATAAAATTCAATATCCAAACATACTCAGTGGTTGAACTAGCTCCATACCTATTAAATAAATAGCATTATAGATAGCATCAAATGAATGAATTGTGGTAAAAATAAGACCCTACTTGATTTGCTATGCAGCATTAATCAAAACTAAACACTACTTAGGCATGCAAATGTTTGGATCTCCTTCTCTTCACATTTTGAAGAGGTCTTAATAAAACCCACAGAGTTTGGAATAGAAGAACAGACTAGTTAGAACTCCCAGAAAGAGGTTCCTCTCTAAAAATAAGAGTACTAACTGTTCCTGAAGAGAAATCTGAATGTGTTTACATGTTTTTCCTAATTCCATATAGCAAGTAATGCTTTTTAAGACTGTGTCAAATGGGTAGTAAACATTACCAGAAAATAAAGTGGTCAATGGTCATGTCAATCATTAGAGTGGTACATCCTTTTATGTTGCAAACGTTGGCTTAAGTGCACACCAAGCTTTACAACTGTCATACTCAATATACAAACCTGAACTCTACCAGTGGAATGAAGTCATTTTGACTCTCTCTACACAAATGCAAGAGCTCTCTGAGTATATAATAAAATTCTGTATTCAGCTACCTTAACAGTTTCCTAACAGTGGATTGTTATTTCAATGATCTGTAACAAAGGAATGATTTTGTTCATTTTGCAAATCTGTCTTAGTCTACACACTATTGATTTCAGTCAGTTGAGCTGCGAAGCATGGATAGTGAAGTCTGTGCACCTAAAATAATCCTCTTTAAGAGGTATAGGAGTAAAAAAACCAACCCCTACATATCTGCAATTACAGAAATCTGATTTACAACCTGGCAAATCAAGTCTAGTTTTGCTGATTGTGAGAAACTAAGAGTAGGCAAGTTCTGTCATATAACATTCATGATATTTATTAGATGGTGAATGCAAACACAAATTTTTTCTTGGTGAGCCTAATTAGTCATTTGAAAGAGATCACCTTCCAAATTGCCTTTCTGTCCTCGGCCATGTAACTTCAAAATGGCTGCCTTTCATATTTCAGTTAAAGACAATTTTTCATAGCTTAATGTAGCCCTCTAAACAACATTTACTAGTAAGCAGTCAGTAGCTATGTGGACAGCAGTGCATTATGTAATGCAAACTCTACTATATATTCAAGAGGGAAAAGTGAGATACTCATTTATTTTTCCAAGACATGACTTTAAATTTGAAGTATTTATCAGATACAGCCTGCCAAGTTCAATATACTAGTTTACTCTGGTAGAGGAACATAAAAGAATACTTGATATCTCACTGCAGAGTAATCTTTCCTTTGTACCTCATTTTCATCTGGTATTGATCAAGATAACTGAAGCAATCTCATTTGATGCCAGCAGACAAACTGGCTAGGAGTTTGCTTCTTCCTAGTATATCAATAAAGCGGGAAGTACTGGATTTTGGACTTTTCTTCTTCCTCCTTTCATCCTCCATCCAATCTATATTATATTTGCAGTGATGTGGTAGATAACACCGTTCATACTATTTTACAAGTTAAACTCTTTAAAGATTGGAATTTCTTACCTCTTTATTTTCTACAATATTCCCATTTTCTTATCACAATCTACTTTATTATTCTGATCTTACCCTCTGTTGTGTTTTCCTTCAGTGGTAGGATCATCATTTTCATACTGCTACTGCTGTTGCTATTGCTACAGTTCAATGTAGTTCATGACGAGCCACTCACATTTATTTCCTAATTGTTTTATGGTTATAGCCTCTTTCATAGGTGTACTGCAACATATCTTTCAAACTTCTTTCTTCACAAGTTCGAAATTTCTAGTATGCTTTGTTTCCTTGTTTTGGAGTAGGAGTCATTTCACGTTAGGGCCAGACGAGTCATGTCAGTACTGAGCTCTGCTGTATCACAATGCTGCATTTGTACTTGATAGCATACAGTAAGTTGTAGGAACTTAAACGTGCTCCTCTTTTCTAATATGTTTTCTTTCCTGGTTCTTATTCTCCACAATTTATTTTACTCCCCACAGTTCACATTAATCTAGAATTTATCTATTCTCAGCTCGACTTTTAATTGTCTGTTGTCTGAATATCCTAAGTCCATGTGCTCAGCTCTTTGCCTTTTTTAGCTGTTATATTATTAGGCATACAATGTGTTAACGCAGTTGCCTGGTTCAGGGGTCTTAACTTCCCCTACCTCCTAAAGCTAGGATATTCAGTATGTTCAAAAGTGATGAATTTCTGTACTATCATTCCATGGGGTATGATGAACATAGAGAAAAGAGCCTCCTAATGACACTGAGAGCAGTGACACTTACTGAGTAAAACACAAACACTTGCACAGAAGTAGAGGGATATAGCAGTCCTCTGTTTTATTTTTACATGCAAAAGTTCCTTTTCTGAGTTACAAGAAGTTTCTCTCCAAATTCTGCTAGATTCTTCCCATAGGCGACTCTAAGATGTGCTATAGTGTTTTGGACCAAGAACTCCAGTATTTTGTCTTCAGCTTCAGCAAGACAGCAAATGTTTAGAAAAGAATGAGAAATAGATCGAAAATGTAGAGTAGTATTCCTTCTCACCTTTCAACAGCCAGTGGCACAAGGATTATCAGATTCAGAGGCTGCATCCAAAGTATTGTATTTAATGGACATGATAGGGATCATTCTTCATGAAATTGCCTTTTCCCTTCTAAATCAATGTATGCTCTTGATTTTATCATTTGCTTGATAATTTCACTAGGGGCCTTCTACTTTTTTTTTTGTTTAATGAAAAGTATCGAATAATCAGTTTATTTATCTTCTCTATTTAGCTTAAATAACACATAAAGCATAAAAACAAGCCTTTAGCATGAGCTGGACAGAAGCATATTAAAAAAGGTTAGAACATAAACAATCTGGGCTCACATAAAGCACAGTCAGAATTACTTTTTTTCAAGTTTAATAGTCGATAAAGATATTTATATTCTTGACTATTTGACCAAAGTCATCATGCTTGCTGGGCAATATGTTATAATCAGAGGTCATATCAAATTCTTAACCAATTATTGCATACATAACTAAAACTGTAAACTAAAATCCTTATAAGCTGACTACCATTTCTGAGAAAAAACATTATTGTTGCATAAGCTAATTTCTTTGTATCAAACTCTTCCGAATGGAGTTTTGCAAGTTATTCATTGTTTCAGCAGTTTCTCTTATTTCCCTGTTTGCTGAGAGAAAGAAATTACTGGCATGATATTGCACCAATATTTTAAATATAGATTTTCAAAATGCAAATAAGGAAAGAGTTAACAGCTATTTTCTATTTATGATATTTATGAAAAGTGCCAAGAGCTTGGAAAAAATGCCATACAGGCAACAAACATAATTCCTGACCAAGAAAACAAACCTGCTCAGTGATAAACAGCCAAAGCAGCAGTGAGGAGAATGGAGAAGGGATATCACTAAGCCAGAATAATTTTTCAAATAAATTCTACCTAACTACACTGACAGTGTAGCACATAGGAAGAAGCAGACCCCACCTAAAGGCATATAAAATAATTTCTTTTTCCTCCATACAAAATTCCCCCCATCCCCAATCAAAAGCTTCTTAAAGTTTGGCTCATAAAGTCAACATAGGACTTGTTCTTTTATCACTGTAAGGATGTTTATTGAACTCTCGAGTCCAAATCTTGCACGCTATCAGGTTTCTAGTCACTCAGCAACCAATCCGTCATCTTTACTCCAGTTATAAAAAGTTTTATAACCATTCCGTCTTTAACTAAGGCTTTCTATCCTTTCAATACGCTTCTGTGCTGGGAAATAAACCAGGAGCTGCAGGAAGCCCCTACACAACCCTCCAGCTTAAAACACTTAGAACTTGTATAGCAAGTACTTTATGCCCAGTACAGCTGCTGGCAGAGAAATTGGCTCCGATCTTACCTCCCACGTCTCCTGTAGCTCAACCGCTTCCGCTGGGTAGTTGTTTATTTCTCTTTTCCTTTCATATCCCTGACCTTTTTTCTGATGTGTTGAGCTGAGTTTGGAGTCGCAGTGATGAATGAGATGTGATGATGAGAATCATAGTGAGGGTGCAGCATGCAGAGCTGTTTCGCGGGCAGCATAGTAGCAGACGGAGGAGGGGGGAAGTGGAAATCTGACAGGTTTAGCTTGCTGACAGCCCATGTTTATAGGCTCTGTAAAGAATACAGATGAGACAGAGGAAAGGCAGAGACGACAATGACATAATAAATCTTAGCCACAGTGTTTTCAGCCCGAAAAAGTGAAGAAATAAAATCAAGTTTGGGATGCCGTTAATGGTTAGGCTGTCACAGAATTGAACCTCTTCACTGTCTGCTTCTCTGGATGAGATTAATAGATACACTAGACTCCTCTGTATAGTACTTCTGCCACCTGCACAGAAAATTGCAGCCCTCTCTCCCCTTTGACCACAAAATACTTTAGGTAATGAGTTAGGCATTCTAGTTCCAATACACAGGGTGATATATCTGCATACTTCTCACCAATACACTCCAAAATACCTAAAGGAGAAACTTTATTTCATGCTTGGAAATGCTTTGAAGATTTAAAAAAAATAAATTTTTTTAAAAAAAAAAAAGGTAAGCGGCAAGAATAAGGACCAGCCTCCATTCTGAAAGCAGCAGTCATCTCAGCTTCTTCAAACATTGTGTCTGTTTCACTTACAGTGGAGCTATGCCAGTTTATACCAGGTGAGGGTTCTTGCCTCTAGTTTTCATTTGGGAAAAATTCCAAGTAAACTTTGAGTAAATTCCAAACCACTAAATAAGGACTTCAAGATTTTAGCTAATTTCAAATTTTTAAACGGTTAGGGTTTTTTCCCCCTCCAAAGTCCCAGATACAGTAAAACTTTCCTTCACTTTTGAACATAGCCAGCATGAACATGACTTTTGTGATGCAAACTGATCATCCACTCTACCTCCAATAGGCTACATCTTCCAAACAGACTTTTTCAGAGCTGCTCTCATTTCTCAAGTTCCACTTATTCCTGCAAGAGCTACAACTTTTCACAATTCCCACTTATGAAAAAGTAAGATCAAGAACATAAACTATCACTGCAAAATACTTCCATTATTTTTAACCAGTTACTATTACCATCACCAAGCAACAAAAGACAGTCAAAGTCAGAGCAGCCTTCTACCTAATTACTGGCAAGGATAATGCAAAGTTCCTTCTTTCTCAGAAGCTGTAAACACTGTATCCAGTTTTATTCATCTGAGTCCAGTGTTAGGAATGGGATATATAATATTCATCTTCCTGTCCTTTGCAGATTACCTTATTGTTGAATGTAGTAAAGAGAAAAACGCCATTATACCCAACCAAACTAACAGAAGAGGCCAAAGAGCACATCATGCATTGTAATTTAGACAAAAGAAACACACTGAAACATGCATGTGTTTTCCCCACTGTCTTCCAATAGTAACATCTACTTTCAGGCCAGCTTTCATACTTGTAATAGCTTATTTGTTAACTGGAGGCTGGTTTGGTCTCCAAAATCATGCATGCCATCCTACAGGTCTAATCCACACAAGGTTGGCTGACCCATCCATCAGCATGCAAAAGTGTAAACAGTGCAACCTTAGTTTGACGGCGTGTGAAAGGCAGAGGCGTAGGGGACAAATAGCGTTTCCTGTAACCAACCGTTAGACTGATAAACCCTTGTTGAGTCAGGAACACGTGCTAAATCTATACAAAGTAAGATTCCTAGAAAGGGCAAGTTTTCATGAAAACCAGACTTCCTTAAGATACATAAAATAAAGAGCACAAGAATAATCATTAACTACTTCTGAGAGAGAGAATTATTCTCTTCCTAAACTTGGTGGGAGGTGGACGGGACAACTTTCATCTTAAGATCTCAAATAATTATATAGAGCTCTCAATAGTCAGTACTAGTGAAGTATTGTTTTGATAATGTATACTAATAGAGTTTGTTAACTTGCAGAATTAAGCAAGTTTAAGTAATTTGTCCAATATCTCCTAGAAAGACAAGAATCACAGCATACAAACTCCGATTTCCAATCTCCTGATCTAATTCTGAAATGATGCTGCATTACACATGCCTGCTACTTTATAACTGCTTGTCCTGAACCACTAAGTCCTGTATTAAATGGTGTATACTTATCAGCTCCATTATATTTATGCAGAATAATATTATTTCTTCTAGTCTCTCTAGATAAACAATGACAACACAACAAAAAAGAAATTAACTACAAGAAATTACATTTCTTGTAATTATTTCCTTTGGCACACTTTTAAAATGCTATCAGCTCTTCTCCCATAAAAATGAGGATATGAAAAAGAAAATAGTAAAAAAAATTAATACTTATATAAATAGAAATATTAATACAACTGTATGAAGTAAAAAAAAAAAACAAACCCACAAACACCCAAGATTAATCAATATACATATCTGGTACTCACCAGAGTACCAACCTTGTATATGATCTCTTGAAACTACTGCCAATTAATACAGATTTTTCATGATAGTTATAGTTCAATTTTTCATGTACATCTACAGCTGAAAATTGTCAAATTGACAAGACAAGCCCCAAGCTTTTGTTGCCTGTACTGATCCTTATAAACAGATTAGAATAAGGAAGACTGATTCTGTGATTAGTTTAGGTAAAGGGGAAAGAAGGCAGCAAAGTTTTTACAACTATTCCTGTGTGGTCTTAATTCTAGCTCTTCTGATCTGCTAACCTGTGACAACAGTGGCCTTTAATGCCCATGCCTGACCTTGCCCTGCTCTCCATTAGTCTCACATTTCTCTGAAATATAGAGCACCTCAAAACAAAAAAGGTAGCTCACACAAAGAGATGAGAAGTGCATGTTTTCTACCAACTGGTAATTATTTGTGCAAGCATATGCATCTTCCTAGCATTTTCTTGAGAGTATAAAAACAAACCTAACCTCTACAGTCAAAAATCCTTATGTTTTATTCTTTGCCTTTCAAAAATTTCTCTCTGGGGGTGTAGCTGAACTGTGAGAAAAAAATTGTGGTAGAAACATAAAGTGTCTACCCACCCAAAGTCAAGCTGTCATCTCAGCTGGGGATGCTGACATTCAATGTTATATTCAGCTAAAGATAGAATGAGAGAGACTGCTGCCTAATAGGACTATCATCAGTGGAACTGTTTCGTCCCAGACCTGGGGACTCCTTCCATTCTTCTTCTGAAAATAAGATTTTTTTTATTTTTTTCCAGACTTTTGCCTAAACAAACCTTTCTTAGTTACTTCTTGATTTTTTTATCTATTATACCTTAGTTATTTGCAACTGCTTCTTCATTTTGTTTGTGTTAATTCCCACCGTATTAAGTAGGATTTTAAATCCTAACACTGTAGGTATTATTTAATAAAATCAGGGACTAGGGATGGCTGTGTTTGAGGTTTAGAGTACCTGGTCGTTGCACTTCAAAATGGAAGACAGCCAATAAATTGGCTTTTTTACACTTCTCATTTGGCGTGGAGAGAGTAGCAATTGAACCTGGGAACCTAAATGTTCTGGAATATACTACACAGCTAGCAAATTCAGCTCCTCTTCTACTTCCTGCACGGATGTCTCAGGTCTGTAACAGTACTGTATTTCACAGAGATATCTTCATATTTGAAAAACAAGTGAGTGGGAAAAGTGCCCGTCAATTGTCTTCTGGTGATGCTTCTGCAGCATCACTAGAATTCTTATCCTGTGCAGTCCAAGTGGCTTCTTGGATAGACAGCCTGGGGAAGGGTCTCCGGCTGGTTGGTGGTGTGACTGGATCCTCTTCTCCAGCTTTCTATTGCTAGGTACACAGGAAATTTCTGATTTGTACCAGGGAATCAGGCTGTAGATGCAAATAAAAGAGCTCTGAGGGGAACTTTGCCAGCCTCCCTGAGATCTTCCTCTTTTCACTACCAAACAACACAGAATAAATCTGTCTCCAAGAGGGGACATAATTATCTAATCAAAGAGGCTTTGTGTCATTAATTATTTTTTTAGAACATCACTTTAACTCTGTGTCCAAGTAAGTCAAAACCACAGCTTTTCTGCCTGTATTATCAAGCAGGTGGAGTTTACTAAATAAGCAGCACGACTGTTACCAGATCATGAGTGATTCTATAGAAATACCTAGTCTCCAAACAGGGACTCAAAAAAGGTTTCCCAGCTAACTGAAAAGCACCTAAACAATTCAGTGAGATGTCAAGACAAAGCTAAAACCACCAAAAGCACAAATCACACCCTTTTTGCATGATGTCCTAAGCTTTGATAACACTGCAGAGCTAATGCAGCTAGTCTTCCTGTGAAAAATCTCTTAGTAGTGTCATGGAAAGGAACAGCCTGACCCCTAAAAGACACACTGAGGGAGCAATAGTACAGAAGAAGGGCTCAGGCTTTGTATATGAGATCTGCAAATGAATAACGACATCCTCAAAAGGGGTTCAGAATTAAATAGTTAATCAAAAGGCTGTGCAGCAAGGATCTCCTCATCCTACTGGGAGGGCACCTTGCTGCTTCTTTTTAAATCCCATATGATGCATGAGTCACCCAGGGAATAAGATTCAGTTATGGAGGAAGAAATGTTAAGAGTTATCATCACACATAAAACTTTGGCAAATTTTATTTGCATGAGACTGTAGGTTTTTTTGGTTTTAGTGAATAATTTTTTTTCTAAATTCCCTAAGGGCAAGGCACAATGTTTTTGGACTAGTTGTACTTTGGAAGAAAAGAAATCTTAGTCTTCCAACTTCGTTTTAATAGAATAGACTAAATTCTCTCTTGTTTTTTCCATGCATCTTAACAGTTTGACTTCTGGAATATAAGTATATAAAAAGCTATAAGAAATCTACCAGCTTCTGAAAGGTCACGCAAAGGAGAGCTTGATGAGGAGCTTTTGTCCAGGCTGCTAAGACCTGACCTGGCATTCCTCTTAGTGTAATATTTGATATTGTTATCACCAAAAAAAAAAGCTGAGGTATGAAATTTATTTACAGTGCTTTATTTGTTACACACATTACCAGCTCTCACAGATGAAACAGAATCTGAACTCAAGTCTTGGCATGAAAAATAGTGTTGGAGCTCATTAAATCAGCTTGAATAATATAGCAGGATAGCATCCCTGTTGGAAAATCTGAATTTGGTGTCATCATCTTTCTCAAAATAAAGTGTTAATGATTCCTCTTATGAACTTCTAGCATATGAAACGAACTTAGACAATCTGTTTTCTCAAGTACTGAAGAAAATAATTTCAAATATATAAAAAGGAATAAAACTTAGACAGCAACCCGAACATTTTTCTCATTCCATCGTTTGGTCACTGACTTTTACATTTTTTAAAGAATCTTAAGAAAGTACAATAATATTTGGCTAAATACATATGACAATCTTCAGAGTAAAGTCTCAGTAAGTCAGACTTCACCCAATAAAAATTTACCTGAGTGAGGAACTGAGGATTTGTCCCACTATAAATAACAATGTACCTATATGCTAAGAATGTAAACTATGTTATATCTATGCGTGCATATAGGTACATATGTATATATACATGAAAAATATAAACAGTACCTATCTGTATATTACATACACATGTACATATAACAGATATAGTACATATATATACATATACACAAGTTCGAAGCAGAATAGAATACCTACGAGTTAATACATTACCATTATACATAATAGAAAATCACAGTTAGGTTAGCAGAGACATGCATAAGCCCATTACGAACCTACACCTGTGTTATTGTGGCAACTGTCTCACATAAGCTTAAAACACAGTATGTAATAGCACAAACCATAGATATGAAATAATTTTGTAGCACAACTAGCCTCCATGCCATTTTAGAGTCTAGAGCAAGAAGTAAGTGTAAAGGTAAAGAAGAATTAATCAGAAACTCCTTCCCATTGGAGTTTAGATTCCATATAGTACATAGAAATGATATTGGTTACTACAATTTTTTTTCCTCCTGAAACTGAGTAATTGTAAAATACCCATGTTTACATCACTGAATCTCACTCTATTTTTGAACATAATTTATTTACCTACCTAAAGTGGATGGCCTTAAGGATTGGGCCAGATCAGGTAGCTTAAAAAGAGAGAATTGGAAACGGATCTTTAAACATATATTTATTTATATATTCAAACTTTTTCACTCTATTCGTACACTATACTGACAGTTTGGAAAATCAGAAAAATCCTTTAACTGTAATAAATCATGCTTTTCTTTCCATCATTTATTTCTTCCTCTCTTTGGTACGTTTCACGTATAAAAATGTGAAAATCACAATGTACAGCAATTTAATAAGAACCAACACCCTATTAATAATCCTACTATCTGACCTTCCAGTTGTGAGCCAGCTCCACATTACAGAGATTCAACTCACCCCTGAGCCACTTGCTGAAGGACCAGGAATGCTGAAACTGCCTGTCCTGACCCCTTCTCCAGTGGTAGATACACACCAAATATGCTTTAATTATGACTTATTGTATCATGAAGTTCACTATGTAACCACTCCAGTCCTGTATGAATTTTAGTAGACAATGTTTAACTCAGCACACTTGCACTCAATATGCTGCTGTTGAAAACAACACTAAAATTCAAGACAAAGTACGTTAATACACAGGAAAGGAAGAATACAAAGGGCCTTTTCTCATATCTGAAATGTATACCTTTTAACTTGCAGAGAAGTAGCAAACTTATTACAGCTTGCTTATTCCATTATATATGTTTATATATATATGCTATATTCTTTGGCTCCATTAATGATAAGTGTCATGAATGCAAACATTAACCCGCTAAGCAGTGTAAGTAACTCTGGTAGAGCAGACAGAAATAGCTAAAGCAGTTTTGTTAAGTAAAGCAATGTTTTTATGCAGCTGGAAAAAGTTTCCTGCATTATAGGAATAATTAAATGTCTAAATTACAGTTTTGTTTTATGTTGGGTACTCACCATTTTAGCCATTTTTTACTTATCAATTTAAGAGTTTCCTGTGTAAATGGCTGATCTTTATGCATATGTCATCCTTTGAATATCTGGAGAGGAAGACAAGATGGCACTGTTGTCCAGAAAGTAGCTATGAAAAGCCATAATATAACGAGTACTTCTTATCTATTCCTCTTTGAATCTGTTTCTTCTACCAATTTCTAAACCTCCTATTATATCACCTCCTCTATATAGATACAAAACAAAATTGAAACTATTTGTTCATACTTCCATACTTCTGGTTTCTTTTATGACAAAGTCAGTCTCCTGACAGTCTAGAAGAAGAAATGAGAGTCTACAGTCCCCTCACTTATTGCCCACATGACTACTATTGATTCTGAGCTGTCTCATGGGGGAAACAAGTTCTAGAAACCTCCAGAAAAACCCTTATTGATAACTCCAATCTAAATAAAGAATTTTACATAAAATGCCTTTTCCAATCATAAGTGAAGGCATACAAGGAAATCCTTGAGATTTTACACACACACACACAAAACCCCAAACAAACAAAAAAAAAACCCCAAACCACCAAACAAACTAACAAACAGTCATTAATTTATTCTGTATGATTTTTCATCTTTCATCGATGGTGTTAAAGAAAGCACAGCATTTTTGACTGATTGCTCCAAAACAGAAAACAAAAGGCCTTTTTTGCTCATGTTTTTGATCACCAGGAAGTATTTATCGCTACAATGCTTCCTATTTGGTCACGGAGCACAGAACAGCTTTTATTCTCATTTCTCCTTGAAGTTAAGAAAAAGGCATGAATGTCTACGTGTCTTGAAGTCAAGGTGAGAAAAAACCCAAGAAGCTGAAAAAATAAAGTATTTGAACGATTTGTGTGTGTTAAAACCAGAAAACTTTCAAAAAAAGAACCAGAAAAGGAACTTCCTGGTGCAGGAACCAAAGGACACAGCTGCAAGTTGCCATGACCCCTTCACAAGCTCCCAAATTAGGGCTATCAGGAATGAATGGAAAATGGAAACATGGCTCAGATTGCCGGGTCAGACTTCTGGCAATAACTAGGCAGAGTCAGGCTGCCTTAGCTCAACCACACGCCAGAGTCTAAAATCTCATCCTTATTCTGCAACTGTCTAGCTGTAAAATCTATGTTCCTAACCCATGCAATCAAGCCTTGAGAAAAGTTACGTCTTGTTATTCAAGAACTTCCCTCCCTAAGTAATATTTACGCTTCATGTACCTCACACACAGCTAAAACCAGTATTCTTGGATGTATAGATCATGTGTGTCTAACTCAGAGCATGACTTTACTTACATGAGCAGGATGTACATTTCTGGGGTACCTATAGGACATTAGAGGATCAAATACTTGACTGTAAATCCATCTGGATAGACAACCAAAAGAAAATAAAAACACAGTGTGTTCTGGCACTTACTTAGAGGTCAGTGAATCAGTGAACCTCAAATCAATTAAAATTTGGTGAGCTGTAATGTTCAAACCATCAGCACTTAAACATTCAGGAAAGCGTTTGCATTACAGGAAAGTTATTATTCAGCCACCACTTGTCAAGTCTGACAAATGGCCGTCCCTTTTGGCTTACTAAAATGTGTTACCACAGACTATAGCTAATATTACCGGACTAAAACTGGTAAAAGGCTATGACCTACGCGGAAGAAAAAGGTAACATGCATTTCTTTGGATAAAGTAACAAAGTAAGAAATAGCAATCATTCACATACTCTGCACATTATATATGGAGACAAACATACCGATATTTCTTAACTATATAAATAATTATCATTAAGTAAATGAATAACGTTTTTAGAATTCTATGTATACTGTTGTAACAGTTCATTATGACTTCACTGTCTCACACATCTAGTTTTATGATATGTGAAAAATGATGTAGCTGCATCTTATTAAATTAAATTAGACACCACATGCAGCTTAAGCAATTGCTGTAATTACTCTGTAATTTCTAAAATACGTATAATAGGAATACACAAATGATATAAAGCTCATTTTTATGTAAACAGAGTAATTAATACAGAAATCTCAAACTCTCCTGACTGTCAAAAACAATATGCTTGCAAACTTTAGGAAGGGCTGGCACAGTGCCTTCAAAGACTTTAGAAGAAATTGGGTAATCAGCTTTCAGCATAATAAATATATGCATAAAGCATGCAAATGAAATTCAATAGGTATTATATAACAAACACTCTAGGATATGAAGCTATGATTCACCATTTGTTTTTTCTCTGGATAATAAAGACTAATTGTGACCGTGCTCATTTGAATTGGAAAAAAGCCATCAATCTCATTATTAGAATGCAAAATGTGGGAGGTGGCTCCTACCACATCTATCCTTGTTGTATTTTGATGGCCTGTTCTTCCTTCACACTCCTACCACGCACAGTTCAAGCTGGACAAAAGTTCGAAGTAAAACCGTTAAAACCAGGAGTCTGAGTTACTACAGAGTTCTTCCATTTTCTCAGAGGCAACACCACCATTGGCTTCACCAGCGTTACACCAACTTAAAACTGTCTAATGCAATAGGAAGTCAAACCCTTAGTGTACATTAGAAGGCAAATGACAGTCATTTAAAAGGACATTTGTGTACTAAGGCCAAAGAAACTATGAAGACGATGAAGGATAGAAAAGGAACAATATACAAACCTCTTCTGCATTTTATACTATGGGGTGCCTACCAAATATTGTACATGTTCATTTGCATAAACGCTGTGTTAGCTATTGCAAGTGAAACCCCACTTGTCATTACTGGGTCAACCATATTACTGAGAGTTAATGGGGAGATACGGAGACTATCCTTCATCTATGTTTTTTCTTTGTTGTTAGTTTTCAGTATGTCTTTCCCAGGAATCCAGCACATGGAAGTGAACAATTCTGTTTTTTTCTAATTATTGGAGCATTTTCAGGGAAAGAACAGCAGCTTAGATTAATTTCATATTGATTTTCTTCATCCTGGCCTAGAAAACATTCATAGTGCTCATTTATACCAATCTTCTATGACCACATTAGGGCCAGCAGCAAAGACTCGGGGCAATTGTTTTTGAAGCTTCGTTAGTAGTAGCCTGAGGGACATTCACAACAGGAATAACTTATGTTTGTTCTACAAACAGTTCTTGGTTTTCCACGTAAATTGAATTCATGGTTATGGAGAAATTTTCCTTGAGCAAAATGCACAGAAACCTGGAATTAGTTATAGAACAGCCTGATATTCTACATTTCTACATCTCAATTAGTGACAGATAAGCTGTATAGTTGAAATAAAATATGTGAAACTTTCCCCAAAAATCTCTCTAAAGAGGAAAAGCTTTCTGAAACCTTTAAAATATATTTTATGGCTTACTGCTGTTATGACTGCTCTTTTCAGGGAGAAGTCCTTTACAATCACCTCTGTCTCATGATCTGGTTTCTACCAGGTTCCTGAAATCTCAAGATTATTTTTATTTGCACTATTTCAGTTCAGAGAGTGTCCTTCACAAGCACATCTCTCATTTACAAGCACTGTGTGCTGCAGTACAAGGGTTGTAAACCAAATAGAAAAAATAATCATCTTTATCATGATTTTACAGATGTAAAATGTGTAACGCAGGCAAAGATTAACCAAACAACTTGTCAAGACTCATACAGAACATCTCTGGTAGAGCCAAGACCAAGCCAATCAAGTTACAAGCCAGTGCCTTAAATATAATAGGAAAGCGAACTTTCAAAAGTCTCATTGTTAGTGTCCCAGCTGTAATGCACAGGATCTCTATTGTATAAATGTTGATCATCATTGCATTCTTACTTGATTTCCAAATTCAACTAGATTTTTTCAGGGAAAAGAAAGGCAGAAAAATCAAAACAATCACCTGCTTATATCTGCAATCATTCTCTCTACCCACTTTATTAAAATTCTAGATAAAACACTGTGATAGTTTCCAAACAATACCCAGACTTTGTAATATGGTACATACAACATGACAATATTTTCATGGAGATTTAAGGTTAAAATCTAAAAAATAACACTGAACAACTACATAGCACTTTCTACTTACTGATCTCAAAAAAAGGAAGTTAAATGTAATTATATCTGTAATTCAGAAGAACAAGGAAGTGACTTGTCCAAAGCCCAGGAGAAAGTCAATGGAAGAGTATCCCCCTCTAATGCCCTATCAAACGAGAGGCGCCTCCCCATAAAAACAGGGCAAGATTTGTTCTGATGGACAAGTGATAATTATCTGAATGGGAGCAATCTACTTTTACCTGAAATCTCTAGTGCTTTTGTTCTTCTTTATTGATATGCCATCAGACTTTTTGTCAATTGAAATCACTTCTGATTTGCTTCTGGCAGAGGACAAAAGTGCAGAAAGTTTTCAGAGGGGAAAAAAAAAAAAAGAAGCTAATACATAAAAGCATCAGCATTGAAAAGACTCTTTTCTGTCTGGATGGTCCTTGTTAATTCAGTTCTACCTGACTATGAAACAATGGTTAAATCCCAAGGAAGAAGCTTGTCAACACTTGCAGGCCACTTGAAGGTTATACTAGAGTATTTATCTGAGCGCACAAGACAAATCCCTCAGTCCACTTTCTACAGTATTTTTTTTCCAGTTTTCCAAAAGAGACAATGATGATAGACTGTTTGAGATTCCTTGTATTCTGCAATGTAACAAAACAGTTAGAACATCTTAATTCAAGCTTACTCTGCATACCTAAACAACTTTAGAAACCTGTCTCAGAGTGTGGAGAAGCAGGACAGGCTGGCAGAAATTCACATTAGAGAAAGACATTAGTATTTCAAGTTTTGTTACTTTTGGCAAATGTCTGGCATAGTTATTTATTAGTCTTCCTTTAAAAAAACCCACACTGGTAACTGTTCAACGTAAATTGGTCAAAATTGAGCAATGTAAAAGCATAGTTGACTTGCTATGAAAATCTATAGCCAGTAGGCTTAAATTCACCTTGCATACCATAACAAGACAGAGTATGTACACAGAACACAGTACCACAGCTGGATTTTAAACAAATGACAATCCATTAAAGCACTTCTTTCCCCAAAACACTACAAACTTCTCTTCTCATAGACTTAGACAGCCTGAGGGCAAACAAGGTTGCTTGTCCATTTATAGCCTGGTTTATACCTGTAAGGGCCCCGTGAGGCTCTAAGACTCAAATGAATGTCCATTTCCTTTATGTTGCACTTAAACTCTTGAGACCCGTGTCCTCCAGGTGCATCAATGTTGTCTTAGATGCATTAATGTGGCACGACAGAAATTGTAAGTGATGGGCTGTGAGATGTTACTCCCATTTTGGGATTCTAAGAGGTAGTTTCACTAAAGGTCTCTGTATCTTTAATTCTGTGGTACTCTTAATAGAAAATAATATAGTACAGACAAACTAATGTTGAGCAGTGAGGGCAATTCCAAGCACAGTAGTAAAGAAGAAGAATCTAACTAAGACAAGAACAGGTTTAATGTTAACATTTACAGGTGGCTTTCCAGCTATTCACATTCATTCAGTACTATTATTCTCTTGTGCCTGTAACCTACAGTTACATTTCAAATGCTGCTTCTTTAAGTATTTTCAAAACAAAATATGGTTCACGTTCTTTTTCCTCCTCCAAAATACAGGCAATTTTGAATCTCATTTATCAGTACATTTCTTACTCTGTTTCATTAGACCTCTCACTGCCATAAAATCATCTAGAGAGAACAGGATTCGTTAGTGGAACAGAGACAATTAGCCAACTGAACAGGTACCGTTTCAAGAAACTGAACACCCTCTGCAGGATTCCAGGTTTCCTTTTCCTATCTAACCAGTTGAGGAGAGCAGAAGCAGTATGAACCATAAGACTCCTGAAGGAATTCATACAGAGGTAGACAACATATTAAAATTCCAGCAAAACATTTACTGACTGCAGAGTCTAAATTAGCTGAATGACTCTCACCAACTTCAATGGATTTTAAATGTAGCCTCTAAATACACTCTTACTTTATGCGAAATCAGGAATCCTATCAAGACTTACATGTCTACTCACTTGTGTCTTCAGAAGTCTTGTAGACTTAGGTTTTGGAAGAGAATATTAACTTGAGGATTCTAAGAGCTAAATATCACTCTAGCCATTAGCGAACTTACAGCAGAGAGGTTATCAATTTTGTTTAAGGACAGAAAATATGTATTGAAAGACAATGGCAGATGTAGCAAAAGAAACTTTTTACTTCCTGGTGTAAACCATCATAAATACATAAATATGATCCCCATAAACATAATTTAGACTTTCCCCCAGAAAAATATAGGTTGGAAGAGAAGCCATCTGTCCAACCGCCTGCTAAAGCACAGCTAACTTCGAAGAGAAATAAAGTTGCTCAGGCCCTTGTATATTCTACCAATTTTCTTGATAAACATCCCTGCAGCACGACATGTATTATAGCATCTGTTTTTCCCCTCAGACAAAATTGGTCCCCTCAGACCAAGACCATGTACAAGACCAGTACATGGTCTTGGTGCATTCCTTGTGTGAACTACCAAAAGCTTTTTCTGTAAAAACAAAATCTGAAGAAGATAATAGCAACAATAAAATTAATGATAATGTAGGTGAGAGAGAACCACAAGTGAATGTAAAGAATGTTTTAATAATGAAAATTGAAAAATAAGGAGGAAATAAACACAAAATATATGAAAAAAAACCCAGCTGTTTTTCATTTTTTGGGCTTTCCATTTATTTTGTTCCCCTTCTCTTTTCCTGCCTAATGACTTTTATACAATAAATAAATAAATAAATACCTATGGATATTTCTGTAATGCTTTTGATCTTACTAATTGGACATCTTCCCCCGTCTAACAAAAGCCAGAACACAAATAGTATTAATCACATGTTGAGCCTAATTCCTTGTTTAGTCTTCTCATGGCCACTTTCTCCCAAGACAGTCCAGGCAGTATGTGAGCTGTGATACGCTGACTCATTATCTACTCATAATTTTCCCCTTGGCAACAACTCTCTCAGATACTGAGATTGTGACCAATGCCTTTGTAACATACAGAAGAAGCAGAAGGAGTGCCACAGATCAGAAAGCTCTTCCCACATAATAACTGATCATTTTCAAAACTGTCTTTGAAGCAGGATGAGTTTATTCTCATCATAAGAGAGGTTAAAATTTGTCCATTTCAAATTTGGCAAGACAGTTTACAGGCCAAAGACTCTCTCTCGTGTTGACTCAGGGGTCTCAGGGTGTTTGTTCTCCATTCATCCTGTGTCTGGAAATTGCACTTCCCTCAGCCCAGAGCTCTGTCCCTGCACAAGTCACGTGCAAGAAAAGTGCTGCTCAGAGAAAAGAATTGTATCTGCTGAAAAGATGTTCTTATATCTTAGAATCATAGAATAGTTTGGGTTGGAAGGGACCTTTAAAGGTCATCTAGTCCAACCCCCCTGCAATAAGCAGGGACATCCTCAGCTAGATCAGGTTGCCCAGAGCCCCATCCAGCCTGACCTTGAACGCTTCCAGGGATGGGGCATCTACCACCTCTCTGGGCAACCTGGTCCAGTGCTTCACCACCCTCATTGTGAAAAGCTTCTTCCTTATATCTAGTCTAAATCTCCCCTCTTTTAGTTTAAATCCTTTACCCCTTATCCTATCACAACAGGTCCTGCTAAAAACTTTGTCCCCATCTTTCTTATAAGCCCCCCTTAAGTAATGAAAGGCTGCAATATGGTCTCCCCGGAGGCTTCTCTTCCCCAGGCTGAACAAGCCCAACTCTCTCAGCCTGTCCTCACAGGAGAGGTGCTCCAGCCCTCTGATCATTTTTGTGGCCCTCCTCTGGACCCACTCCAACAGGTCCATGTCTTTCCTGTGCTGAGTGTGCCCTATCAGAGACTTTTACCACTTGCTGAGGAAAACTAATCACATTTTTGTTCAACTGACTCTCATGCACTGCACGTTTAAAGAGACTGCTCAAGAACACAGACAAATTGCCACAGGACAACATTACTGTACTAAAAAAATGAACTTTTATGTTCTTGTTTAAAATCTGCTCTTGATTCACACTGCTGTAGCAACCACACCATTCACAACCAGCAAAATTAATCTCATGTATCAAGGTAATGACCAAACCCTTAGGTTGATATATAATATGCTACAGTATCTTGAGAAATGAGTAACACATCATTGTGCAAAAAATATACGTGTAGCAGGCAGAAGCTTACATGCATAAAATACAAGAAACTTAGTTTTAAAGCCATATAAGTGGGAAATTTTCTCCAGAAGAGAAAACAGAACACTGACAAATTTATGTTAATAACTAGCCATCTCTTCCTTTAAAATTAAAAAATCAACCACCAGACTTTCCTCCTATTTCTTCTACAAATTAATATGCTATTTTATCAAGACTTGTTTATGAAGCATTCCTATATTACCAAATGTCATCATATTGGTAAAGAAATCAAAAATTCCTCTAAATAAGGATAACTTCTTCTGTATGTTAATATTACCTATATGAGAATGTTCTTTGTTTTGAGTTTCTAGGTATCATCACAACCACTTTCTCTTCAGTTTCTGCTGTTTTCTGTTCTCATATGTGTTCAGCTGCAGAACCAACCAACCACTTGCAAGGGAAACTGTTTTCTCTGCTTTGAATGTGCTCACACAAAAGTAGGACAGGCAGCATGATCCGTAATTGCCCTGAGTAAGAGGGAGAAGAGGGGGCGGCTGGCAATGATGAAAGGGGAAAGGAAATATGTGAAAATATAGGCCATGTCGGGAAGCATGAAGCCCTGGCAGTCAGTCACTAGATGCAGCAAGGAGAAGGGAGCAGCCAAGTTCAGGATTAGTGTCAATATTTTCAAATGTAATTTTCTTTCTTTTTTTCTTTTTTTTTTGTTTAAATATTCTTTCTAAGAAGTCAAAAGTTAGAAACTTAAGAAACACAAGCTACTTTTAAAAGAATGATTGAGGTTGCTTTAAAAAAATATACTCATGCTACATTATAGATGCACATAAATAAAAAAGAAGCATAATATAAACATATAACTTTACATCTATCTTAGAGAATATGCTCAGATATCAAAAGTGTTCCTTGGAGTCTCCTCTGATCTTTATAATGTTGTTCTCTTATGAAGAAAACTGAATAGCTTGTTTTACAGGAAATCTGAAAGCCAAGGAATCTCTGAAGCTGTTAATATAAATTGGTGTCTGACACCAGATATTTGATCAAGAAAGTACACAAAAGGAGAGATGATGTTTAACACAGACACTTTTTTTAGGAATAAATCTGGCTACTTTGTCCACTGGAAAGCCTTTATATAGCTCAGTAAACAATCAGGGAGAAACTTTATTGTGCCTGAATCAATAGACATTAATGCAGTGCATTTCTGCCTCCTTTACAATCATCTTGGCTGGATTAACTTCCATTCAGAACTTCTTTCTCACTTTCATTTCTGGTTTATACTAATATCTTCTCTCTTTTCTTGTTTGAATGTTTACATTCAATTAAGGATTTTCTCCTACATTTATCAGCAGTGTTTGATCTAAATTACAAGAAGAACCAACGTACAGTCCTAGGTCACTTAGAAAGTCTCATTAGCTTGTTGATTATCTTCAGTGTTTTTGAGAGAAGGTTTCATTACCATGCAAATAGAAATACCTTCTTTATTCAGACAGGCTAAAGTTTAGTGTTCTATGAATTATGTCATGCAACAATTAAACTCCTCAAAAGGTACACAGCAAATGAAATTTATAATGCACAGACCAGTTATTATTGCCACAAAGGATAAGGGGAAAAAAAAAATGTTTGCTGTCATCTCTAAATTGCCATTCTTTTTAGTACGATATAGCTTAAAAGCTCAAATTCAGGACACACAACCAAAAGACAGTACAAAACTATTCATTTGGAATCACTTGTTTGCATGCGTTTCTTTCCCTGGAAGAATTCATTTCACATTCTGTTAACAGTAACACACAAGGCATTAACTACTGATGTTTCTAGAAGATTGGACCACAATTCATTTTGGCCCTTGAGGAATAAAGGTCAGGCCTGGCTAGAAAAACAGAGAAATGAATCGTCAATCCACTGAGAATGCACCAGAGGAGAGGAAAGATCAGCTTACAAGTTGACAGAGTCAACTCCTAGACTGGTATGATATTTACACAACCCACTTTATGTAGACTTTAATTAGGCTTTTCATTTATGCGCTCTGAAAGGCTGTGTTAATTCCTTTATTATCCTTGAGCATTTAGAGACCATAGTCTTTTAATTTATGTGGTTAGATTATAGACCTTCCTCTTCCCTTTCTACCTTTAAACCATAGAAAACTCTGACTGATGAATAGGACAGAAGAGAAATGAAATGGAAACCCTTCCCACTGTACCATAGCAGTGTAAGTTCTCGCCCTCAGCCTCACCTTCATTTCAGCAACTCGGTGGTTTTCCTGGGCTGCAGGTATCTATGAACAGTCTGTCTGTGCTCCTAAGAAAATTTTCTCATTTTTGTCACGCTGGGAACCTGGCTCCACATTTGCTGCCTGGTTTTAGCAGCCGTCTTGTGCCTCCTGTGCTGTGTGCTCGCTGCTTGGCTCGGCTCTTACCCCAATGCTCTCCATAGCTGCTGCCTGCAGCCGCAGAAGACTTGAACTTTCCCTCCTTCGAGCGTGCTCCCTGGGCTACCTCCATCTCTCCATCCCTCAGGAGCATTTATCCAACCTCGTCGTTCTCTTTTTGTATGAATATCACATAGAAATGTTTAGTACCTTATAACAGTATATAAATCGTTCTGTTCACAGGAGTAAAACAGGGGTGAAACCTTCTTTAAAATACAATAAGCAATAGAGGTTTACAGCTTGAATGTGAACAAGGGAAAAAAATATCAATTTTCTTCTGGTAGGTAAATGTGAATATACGACAATTTCCAGTCGACATAAAGCTGCAGCTTTTTGGGCATAAAACCTCTTTAGGCTCTGGATTACTTTAAACAATCAATGCTGATATCCCGTATTGAGTAAAATGGACAGCTAGCCAAGCAGTTTAGTCAGTCATTCAGTTCTACACTTATTTGATTACCAGAAGGATGCAGAGTGATCTCCCAGACACACAACATTAACCTTCAATCAATAACCACTTTAATGGTAGATGGACTCCTTTCTTCAGGCCTCTTCCAGCTGCATTACTGGGGGATTGCTATTTGGATAATGATTAATATACTCAATACATCAAAGATTAATTCCTGTTTACACTGGAAGATGCTGCATTACATATTTCCATACCACAGTCTCTGTCCTCTAGTCATGGACCTTGACTATGACAGGGTTTTGATTACTTTCAGAATAGTCTCCATGATGAACAGGGATTTTATACTTGTGGTAATCAGTAAGGCAGAAAATGTTTAAAATGTAATTTGAAGGAACCTATGTGTTCTCTGAACTCTGAGTTGCTAGAAACAGTGTTAGGGGCTGAGCAGACAGATAAAAGAAATGCAGATGCGAAGCCTTTTCCCCCATATTTTTTCTTCTGTTTCTAATGTAGCCAAGATTAAGAAGGTAATTTATAAAAGGGTGCTGTTCAGGTAGAAAAATGACTTTGTTCTTAGCTCATCTTTGTTGAAATACAGTGGAAACGCATAGTCAGATAGCAACTATTTGAACTATTTAGTAAATAAAAGTCCAGTTCTTAGAAATGCATTAGATTTAGAAATACTGATTGACATGTGTGCATTTTAATGACATTATAATACAAATAATCTTACCAAATTTAAGATATCACAGGGACTAGTGGAACTCCTTCCCATTAAGAGTTTGTAGGGTTAGGATCTACTTGACATTCTCTCTAAAAGCTCATTTAGCCTCCCCGTCAGAAAAAAAAAAAAACAAACCAAAAAACAAACTAGGGTTAGCAATAGTTTTTCTTATGTTTAACTAAAATGTTGTTAAGCAATCTTACTCATTAGACACGTAATTAGAAGACTATAAGTATTAGACAAGGTATTTAGAAGACTAATATTTTTCCATTGATAAATCAACAGGTGACTCATTTGAAAATCATTCTTTTTTTTTTTTTGACAGAAAATCCTTGCTAAAACATGTATCTAGTAGTACATTTTAGGCTTATGTACTAATTATCTGCCCGCCTACAGCATCAAAGGCTATACTCTTAATTGCCAAATTGAACCAATGGGATGCTTAGTCCTGTCAGTGACCTTACTCCTTTCAGCCCAGCCCTGTCTCACAGATGAAAATAGATGGTTTGTTTCGAAATTTATTTTGAAAATCAATAGACTCAAATCCTTTTGAGCTGAGAGGAAAAAAAAAAAGTTCCACAGCCAAGAACCACCCTTCAAAAAAGTCCCGCTTTCCTCTCTCACTAAAACCAGAGGTTACAACTCCTGCAAGAGCATCTTGAGCCAGGTGCTCCACTCATTGAGACAAACAGAACGGAGAGGCCAGCTGTAAATAGCATGGGACCAGGCTGATGGGAATATGCCTAAACTGACTGCTGAGCTCAGCTCTAAATCTGCCTGCAAGGCCATATCTGCAGGCCAGACAAAGAAATGATTTCTAGTTCACCCAGACAGGCTATGTTTAAGTTACATGTGATATGGACATGGCCATTCCAGGGACAGGACTTCCAGAGATACAAGCAGGCAGTAACCTGAGGGTCCTTCCTTCTAGTGAGAGAGGATGAATGCAACCAAGGCACAAATAATTAAAACTCTTAAGTGTCCATACTGACAGTTGGAGTTGCACTAAGAGATTAGCTGGAAACCAGGTTAGATGCTGACACACAGGTTTTATGTCAGTGCTTTGCTGAGCCATTAGGAATTTTCCTCGCAGTACAAAGTTTCCAAGAGGTGGACCATGTTGCCAGCAGTACCACCACCCAAAGCTCAGGATGCATATATTCAGCTCCAGCAAAGTTATAGATAGGATGTCATAAATATCACTGTTTATTATAGTTTAAGAGCTGTTCATCCTTGCCGAAGTTAAGGGTAATTTGCTTTTGACATCACTGGTGCCAAGATTTATTCCTGAACAATGTACATATAGCATAGTCTTATGAGGTCCACTGTAAAATAAGTGGTTTCTACCTTCTAGTCTAATACAGAAATACAAACTAAAATTAAACCTAACTTTTCTTTCCCACTAATTGGACATCAAATACACACCACTAAAATTTGGAGCGTGGATGAATTTTCTCATCATGAACTTTTTCACTGGGCTTTGTATTAAAATAAAAAAAGTACACAGGGAACATGTAGGAGGGAAAAAGAAAAAATTATCTCTTCTCTCTATTTTCAAACTGTTGTACAATAAGAGGAAATCATGGTCATCATTCTTTTGTAAGGAAATTCAGGAAATACGCTGAAGTGAAGTGGGCAGAAAACTACAGATAATGGCAAGATCACTCTTAGAAGCTTATGGAAGAAGGGTCCCCTTCTCATTCTGGCTTATTTAGGATCAGAAAACAGCATTTATGCTTAGCTTTTAAAAGTGGCTTCTTTGGGCTAAGAGAATGGACTATATGCCAGATCTATCTGATTTTTCAAGGGATGTCACATACAGAAAACAGATCAAATGTTGCTGTTCTCACATGAAGGAAGATATGAACACGACGGAATAATGACTATGACTCAAGTTTAATGACAAAATATTATACTTTTCCACCCTAAGTATTCCTCACCAAGTCTTCCTTTTTTCTCCCTACTCTGACTTGGATATGGTACTACCTTTACATGTAACTGTTACTGAGCTCATTATAACAGTTGTCATATATCACTCAATGTTTCAGTGGTGGAGGTAATATTCACTTATGATTTTAAAACAATTGAGTTATTACAGTGAAAAACAGTATATTCATTAAGAATAATATTTATATTAATGGTTACTATTAACTCCAAACTTGATATAAATTTGCACTCTTTCACATTTGTTGACTTGGGAAGAGCTTTGTTTGCTTAAAGCTCAATTGAAATTGCATAAAAAGGTAATAAAGTGATTTTTTTTGTTAATATTTGTCAGATAATAAATAACCAGGCTCATTTTTTTCATCTTTGTATATCAAGACACAACTCCAGTAGATGAAAACCTGGCAGCCTCAGGAAGCAATAGTAGATGGTTTATACGACCATTTGTATGGCTTAATTGTTCGATATCTTTGTCACGCATTATGCCAAGGGGAAGAGAGTCAAAGGAAACAAGTCAGCTAGATCAGAATCAAAGGCGAGCAACAGTTCAGATAAGGAGTATGAGAAAGGTCATACCATGAGAGAAAAAAAAAAAGGAACATTGGCAGCAAATCGGTTTTGTATTTTGCCACAGGAAATAAGAAATTATGAAGATTGGATTTTACAGCATTATCCAATGCCGAAATACGAAGAGAGATGTATATTTCTGCCTCTTGACATGTATCGGACGTTGACAACCCTTCCTGTCTTTGTCGATGTAATGTTTGAACATTTTTATTGACATGTGTCATACTTATCTGAAGTCCTTTATATATACCTAACCTCTAATGAAATGAAAGTCTTATTTGCATAATTACAGTAAAAGTGAATTCTTTATGTAAAGCGGTGGAGCAAAATGGTTAGTCTGGTCTCAATAATAAGCCTGCAGTCTGGAAGTGTTTGATGGCCAGTAATATAGAAGTATTCTGAGTCTTTAATTTGCTAAACTATACATTCAAGATACTTGGTTAGGAAATGACTGCTATATTTTGCATTCAACATTTTTGCCTTAATTGCACAATTGTGTGCCTCACAAGGCTTATACAGGAATGAAAACCTGCAGTTGTTAATAGATTTGTGAGCAAGAGGCCAAAATTTGTGAAACTGTGACTGACAGTCTGTCCCAGTTGTTACTACCTGTGAAGGGATATCTGACTTATTGAAAATCAGCTATTCCTAAGTAACTGTCTGTTCCAAGTACATAAAAATTTTCTCTGAATTTAAATATATTTTCAAGCAATAGTTGTTGCAAATAGAAGATGGCAAATTGCAATTTGTTTTGTTGTTGGTGTTTTTTTTTTTTTACCTGCATTCATCATTGGAACTTCTAATACTCACAGTGTATTTTGATCCTTTCTGGGATCTATTTACCTCCATCAGGGAAGGTTCACTGCTAATATCAGGGCATGACAGTCCAGTAAGAGCCCACTATCAAAGAGCTAGCGATGCTGGTTGGACAGGAATCAAATTGCAGTGCAGCATTCTTCCCCTATCCTTAGCTTGCAGGCAGTACCTTAATGAAATGAAGAGAACTGACAGAGACAGATGAGAACTCAGTGTGACAACTGCTTTTAGAGGCAGGCTGAGCCAAAACAATCTGATGCAAGCAATATTATGATCAATAACATCTCCTAGGCTTGCATATTCCATTATGTACAACTCTGTGTGGCTCTACTTCCTCCCCCCTCCTTCCTTCTTCTTCTTTTTTTTTTTTTTTTTTTTTTTTTTTTTTTTTTTTTTTTTTTTTTCCCCAATTAAAAATGTTTCAGACTAGGGGCAGCGGACAATTTTTACTGCATCTGTTTTTGGAAGAAAACCACCAGTGCCGCTCTGGTGCATCTTTTGTGCAGGCTCTGTAAATTTTAACAGTTAAGGAAGCCATTTAAGGTGTTCTCATTTGCAGCACGCATTAGCTAGTCCAGTTCGCTAAAGGCTATTAGCACAGTGAAAAAGATAATGAAATGTCCTGGATACTTCTGTGAAAGAACAGGTACAGTAAAAATATTTTAAAAAGAAAACCACTTTTCTGTAGTGCTCTCAGGCTAACCAAAGTCACTGGATCAAACTGTAGCTGAGGTAAACTGAATTAGTTATATCAGCATCTAGCAAAGTAAGTAGAAAGTGTTATCCAATGTCACATTGCAAAATGCAAACTCTTGCCTATTTGGCAACCATCCCCACAGAATATATTTCTTTTCCACGTCACTGTTTTAGCACAGCACCTTTTTATCAAATGTCAGCTTAAACATAGTGCTTCTTATTATATTTTGGGTACATCAGCAGTTTTAGTGAAGTCAAAACAATTCAGGAAAAAAAAATAATTCTGGCAAATCTAGGGGGACACATCCTATTTTTGGATTGAGTCAACTGTTTACCACATTGCAGTAAGTAATTTTAAATTTCATATTCACTGAAATAAAAAAAAAAAAGGACATTTCAAATGAAAATTTTCTTATTTAAGGAAATAGTCAAATGTTTACACTTTCTTAAAAATCTTCCCCTATGTCCACTGGAAGAACATCTTTTTGACAGTGATACGCATTTGACATATATTTCAATGTTGTACCACCTACACAATTGACCAAAAAATCTCATGTCATAGAAAGAGATCGACGTACAGGCTCTGTACTTCATTTCACCTTTATCTTTCTTTAGATGAGTCGGGAAGTCTTTCTTCATGTAATCAACCGTGGTTGATTAGACACACTGGTAAATAGAATAGTTTTCTGATCTGCTGTAAATGCATTCAGTTTCACACTTATTTTTCTGTTAGTAAGTTAATAATAGAATTGCTATATTCTTTCTTGCTATGTAGCTCAGTTATTGGATCATGTAGGCAAAAAACTCTACTGAGATTACTCAATTTTATGATCTATTTTAGGCTTAGATATGTAATGGAAAGTTGTCATGGAGATCAATAATTAACCTGTTTATGTTTGACCTGTGTACGTCAACGGATAAAGGTATAGCAAAGCAAAGCAATCTTTTACAGTTCTAGTTCCAAAGGGGAAGTAGCAAAAATTCATAGATCTAAAAATGGCATAAACAGATTAGAGATCTTTTTTCTGGCTTTACAAGTCGTTGTAAGGACAAAAGAAATCATTACTTTTTTATCTTAGAACTGCATTTTAAATGACAACCAGCAATCAATGAAATTGCTCAGGCTGAGTCCATGCCAGGCTAGAAACCTGCATTCCAATGCAGATTATAAGATCTTTAAAACAGAGACATTATCATAGCTCTAGTCTGAAAATAACATCCACAACAGCTGACCTATAGATCTGAATCAATTATAATCTCTCTATCCAAGTTTCTTTGCTGATCTTCATCAACAATTATTTTATCTTAAAAATAAAGAAACTTGATGGCTCTTCTCAATTCCCTGATGGGAAAAGGCAGGCTTGCTTACTTTATTTTAATTATTAAGGGACAGTTCTTATGAATATTAGTACAATTCTGATAAAAGCAACAGCAGCCTGTCTATGGCGTCTTTGTCTCTTAGATTTCCTGGTTGCAGGATATGTAGATTGCTGATGTCTTCATTCTTTAATGGACAGGAAAATATAAACCAATTTTTCCTCTTTTCAGCTTCCCTGAAGTATCTAGAGCCATTTGTGTTAAATACCAAAATAAAAATAATAGCATTGGCAGTGTTTACTGTCTCTGCACTATTTTAACCTATGACAAGATTGATATGTTCTCAATGATAGACCTCAAAATGTATTTGTAAGGGAGGAATAATCGACTTGAAATATTTTAATATGGTCCTGCGGGGGGGGAGAAATCAGTATTCTGTACTTATATATGCATATTTACATGAGCTATCTAGAAAAAAAGAATTTTGATAACTGCAGATGACACAAAGTCAATGGCATGTTAATTCTAAGACGAGGTCATTTTACAAAGAAATTAAGATTGTTTGGTAAACTTGGTACATTTGAGATACAAACATGCATATATCATTTGGTATATCCCATATGTATAAATCAAGAATGCATGTCATACCAGTGGAGAAAAAAAGTGAGCGATCTAAAACTGTTTGGGAAGGATTTAAGGGTGGATAACCTCATGATTGTTGCTTACAGTATAATGAAGCAATTGAAAAACCAACTTAATCTCAGGTGTACATGAGTAAAGGGAATATCTGCTAAAATTCCAGGGGAAATATGACCTGTATAAAGGTATTTGCAAGATCACTTATACAACAGTATGGTCATTTCTGCAGCTGCACCTTATAAGGTGCTGAAACACTAGATATAGCCCAAGAAAGGCCCATGGGGATGATCTGAGGTATGGGAAACTTGTTACATAGTGAAATACTAAGAAAACTCCTCCTAATTCCTCTCTAATTAGAAAGTCAGAGAGATTTTGATCTACAGGTACATGGTTTGAGACAAATATTACTTAAAGAAAAGGTCCTTTAAACCAGATGATAAGTTCATAACAGTAAATAAGTACAAGCTGAAAATGGGAAAACTGGAGCTAAAAATGATGTGATTCTTATTTTGACATAGATAATTTCAGACCCTTTTGACTTCAGCATCAGTGAGCTTTGATCTCCATTTGATTGATTTCTTCCAAAATCTCTAAAAATTGTTAACAGGTTTCTCCTTGCTTTTTTTCCTATTCATTATTTGCTACTTAGTTGAAAAAAATATAATTATTTACACAGTTATGCATCTGATATAATACTAGATTGTTTCTGTTGTAGAATGTAATTTAGATTTTAATAGTTAATATTCTTCTCTTCTAGCATATATTTTGCATGAGTTAAGCATCACTAGGTTGTCATTTCTGTGATAACACATCTCCCTCTCATTTTTTCTTTAATTGACTGATACCACATTTATCACCTAGGCTGGAAAGAATAGCTCGTCCTGCAGAAAATGCCAAGCCCTTCAAGAAATAGCCACAAATGTCAGACTTGAAATTTGGATCTCAGTATGAACTTTTCTGCAGCTCAGAATTGTTTGGAAGACAATGTGCTTTAATTCATCATTAGCAAAAATACCACTCTGGAGCTAGCAAATTATCAATAAAGATGACAGAAGATGGCTGCGGTATGGGACATAAGGTATTCTGGAAGAGGAAAAATGCTGCTTACATACAACAATACAAACTTTAGAAAGGGTCTGGTCTCATAACAAGGATAAACATGGTTTAGTACAGATCTTCCTTTTGTTACCAAGGCAGTCTGCCTATGATCAAAATAGATAAAATTCTGAAAGACAGAGTGGGGTTCTTCTGCAGAGGGCAGGTTGGAGAGCACAGCATCCAACATCCTACCACAGTCATCTCAGGTTCTCGTTGACTACAAACAGCTATCTGGAGAATTTACAGCTCTTAATTCCCAACAGGATAGAAAGCTGAGTGAGTAAATGGCAAAGATATAAATGCATACTTCTCCCAGGAGTCATCATGAAGTCTGACCCTAATGGATCATTTATGAAACGGTTGATATTAAATACTCTCTAGTGGTGTCTGTCAAGCATGTAACATATACCTAAACTCAACATTGATTTCTAACCAGAAAGGATCTGAAATGTTAAATGTCTTACCATTTTGTGAAGCTCCACACATTGGCAATAATCACAGGTAGACAGTTACTCCCATCCAAACACACAACTACATAGAATATTATATAGTGTCTTTAAATGTAACTACTTTTTGTTGAAAAAAGTGATGGCTGCATTTGACTTTCTTCTCTGATGATAAGGATTGTCTTCTGATGAGATCTGTTGAATGAATTGATGTCTCACCACACAGTAACGACAGTAGGATGGACTTTACTACTAGGTTCATACTATGAACAACACTAACATGGACAACAGTTTACTGTGCACTATTTCAACAGCAAAATTTGAAAGATCAGTCATTTTCCTAGAAAGATTTGTAAGGGCCTGGAATGACTTTGCGTGTGATCCATAAAAACTACGAAGAAAGAATGCAATGTTTTAAGTTAGCAATAAAGTACTCTACATAGATATTCCTTCCTAAGTAATTTCCCCTGCAAAATTTAAAAAAAAAAAAAAAAATGATAGGGAGATAGGGAAAGTAAATGAGTCCTTCATTTGAAAGTGAAAATAGTTGTCTACAGGATGGTAGAGCATGCAGTGTTGTAACGTAGCTCTGTCACATAAATAGTAATTTTCTTCACATTCACTTTGAAAAAGATTACCTATCTGCTTAATATAACTGTTTCAAAGATTTGGAGGTAAAAAAAATGGAGCAGTCTTTGGGCAGCAAGACCTTGATCGTCTCCACCTGTATCACTGTGACATTAACTTATGCTACTACATCATTATCTGTCTCCAGAACCGATAGTAAATTTCAGAAACACATATAGTACTTGAAGGCAGAGAAAAATGGCAGAACAATGTTGACTTTACTTATCTTAACACCCTTCTTGCTGCTGCCTCCAGGAAAAACAAAATAACCTATTTTTTTATCATATACTCTAAATCCCTTCCCTATTTCTCAGACCATTTCTAATGTAACTACTGTCACCTCCACACTTCTAGAACTGAGGAATAAAAATTTTGCAGATCATGAGCTGTGCCTTGAAATCATGATGTTAAAATATTTTTTCTTCTCCCCCCCCCGCTTTCTGAAATGTAATACTAAAGAACTACAGATGTGGCTAAATCATTGCTATTTCTGAATTTAGCTGAGAAGAAATTACATATTTGGGAGGACTTTTTCCATATTCTTTTGTTCACATGTACCAAAAAACAACAAAAAGTGTTCTCTTAAATTATTCTGCTGGTGTCAGTTTATTTATTATTTAAGCTTTACTTGAAATCCCCATCTTTTGCACTGCTCTAGTCAGTGAAAATTGGGTAAGTCCTTACTTTAAAAAAAGTAACGTTTCCTAATGTAACACATTTTAAAGCTTGAAAAATGTGCAGAACTGCACCCTAACTATGTTTCACGATAATTCTCTCTTTTCATTAGTATTGTTTCTTTTTATGATTGCTATTCCTTCTTCCCCGTTTTACGATGCATGATGCCAGTACATAGCTTACAACTGCTTTCCTGATCAAGTCTGAATTCTGCAAATCCTGTCTCTCGTAGTGAACAGGTTCACCAGCCTAATTTACAAGATAATAGCACTTCAAAATCCTCCCTATAGGACAACTCAGCCCTCATCCATTTCCTAGTGCAGAGGTTGCTTTAGGAGTTATTTAAAGGTTAGTTCACAAGTGATAATATACTGGTGCTTGAGCCTTGTTGATTTTGGTTTTAATTTTAGTTAATAACTGGTAACATCTATGAAAAAAAAAAGTTACTGAAAGAAGAATTTATTCTTTGTCATGCTGAGTTCTTCTTTCATTCCATGTCAAAGAGTTAGAAGTGTCTATTGTGCAGATTTCTTGAAAAGCTTCTGGGAAGGCTTGAAGAAAACCCATGATGAATGTACAACTGGAAATGAGACAAGTTTAAGTAACTTGGAAATAAAACTAGATATGGTACAGCAAGAGCAGCCTTTCATATCAGTGTGACCTCTGACATTCTGTTGAGGGTAGTGCCTTTAAAGGGATGAACTAGACAAGTCTCAGACTGTAGTTTGTAGGCAATTTGCTGTGGCATATGCAGAAAAGGATTCAAGATTTCCTTATTTCTGTCATCTCTCATAAAAAAAACCCTCCCAAAAATCAACCTGCTACAACTGTGTAAGTACATTTTAAATATTATTTTTCCATGTAAGAGATTGTACTAGCTACCACAAAACCACTATGGAACTGCAAAGGGGAAAACGGGTTTGTGCTATGAAACAAACTCATGTTACACAGCACGCAGAAAAGTTGAAGACCTGGTAGATGAGTTATACATCATATGTCACTTGAAGAATTTATCTTTAAATAAAGACAGAATGAATACATAAGCCAGCGATTGAGTACGAAAATTTTCATTAGGCCTCAGTCGTCTTTGAATTTTAAACAGAAAATAAACCAACAACTCACAAACTGAGAACACAGCTAGAAACCCGTTATGGGGTGATATCACTGATCGTGAAAAGTAACCACTTGGTATCTTTTGTGAAAACACTGATAGCAGGAATTAATAAAATAGATAAAGGAAACATATGTGATACATTGGTGAGACCAAGAAAAAGCCCAATCACATTTATTTTTTATAAAGAAACAAGCATTAATTTGTCTCTTGCATTTTAGTGGCTGTAGCACACGAGTTTTTGCCACTCACACAACAGCTAAACAAGAATGTCAACCGTTTGAAGACGAGTCATCTTTTTCTAGGAACTAAGTGATTGGGCTGTTTTAAACCTCTAATGACATATTTGTCACACACTGATTTGGCAGAGGCTCTAGCTTATCAGTATTTGTATGGTAGAAGCACTAAATCTGAACTGTAGCTAATAAACAGCACTCTCAAAAAATTCTCCAGACTAACTGTTTAATTTTTGTGCCACAATACTATTTCTGAGTCAAATCTCTCGGTCTGAGATAAAGTGTTGCTTTGATGACTGTTTTCTCAAGATTGTCTTATAATTAATTCACTGTTGCCATCTTCACCTCCTCCCTGCACCCCTGCTAGGTCTGCTACACCACGGTGTCTCCCCGCTTGCCTCCTAGGTTTGGGGGGGGGGGGGGGGAACTGCCTCTTCCTGCCAGCTGGAGCATGGCGCTTACTATCAATTTGCTGTCTTATATCCTATCGTTAGCGTTGGTGTGTCTTGATAGAGAGACTTACCTGACTGACTCCTAAGTCAGCGGTCTCTCTTCAAGGATAGTCTCACCCTGAGCTACCTGTCCTGTTTGTAAACAAACCAACCTACCCAGAAAGCACTGAAATTCATTTTCCTTTTTGTTCTTAGGTATTTGCTGGACAGACAATAGGGTTTTTTATAGTTGAGTTGGCCAAGTAGATACAGAATATATTCAGGCCGTGTTTGTTGCATTCTTTTCTTCAAAGACTTGGAATTTGCTGATTTGTTTACACAGCTTGGGCTACATAAGCAGTCAGATTACGCACGTAGCATTATTCTGACCCTTCATTTCCATTTAATCTTAAAAATCCAATTTGTTTTATGAGTGTCCTGATAGATGGTGGAGGAGAAAAGAAAACACTTCACAGGGAACAAGGGGTACCTGGACAATTTAAAACCACATTTTATTTCCTGTCCTCTTGTGCATGTAGAAAACCCCATAGCTTCAAAGATAATCGAGCATTTAGAGATATAAAAGTTGATTCAGAAAAGGGAGACAACAAATATTAATCAGCTGTTTCACATACTTTGTATTGATCTTTGTCTTACTTATACATATGGGAGAATATTTCAGACCAAAGTATGAATGGTCAGCTATTTTTGTCTCTCTTTTCAGCAGCTGCAAAGCGCAAGAGAACTTTTCTTTCTCGTCTTTTCTTTATATATAAAGCTCTAGGCTAGATTTTTAGTAGATACAGATAGGCACAAACACCCTAAATTTTGACGCAGAGGACAGCATTTCTGAATCTGAACCACTATTTTTTGTGTTAGCCCTGCCCATGAACTGATCCTCAAAACTTAATTTTCCATAGGGTTTTGGCAAGTCCAAAGCACTGTATTTGGTCTTGATTATCTATTCCATTTCCTTCAAAAATATTTATGCATATTTAAGAATTTTCCTTGAGAAAATTGTAAGTAAAAAAAAAAAACTTTTTGTTTTTCTATCACTGAACACTGAAAAACACATAAAAGGATAAACTATTACGGCACAAACGTTCTCTCTTCAGTGCTAATAAACGGATTCTATTGTATAAAATCTTTCCCAAAGAATGAACAAGTATTTCTTAAGTACAGTTACAAACAAGTACATGCACACAAGAAGCAAATACACATCTTTTTCAGTTGATCAAGAAGGATATCTATGGCACTAATGCTATTTCTTAATAATAACATTCTAATCAAATTTCATTTTGTTTGGCACTGTACAAATACGGAGGAAAATGACAGCTCCCAACACAAAAATTTATTAGTTAAAAATACAATATCACAGGTTAAGGTTTTTAAGTTATTCAAGATTCTTGCTGGCTTTTAAAAGATGCTAATGATCTTTGGATTGCCATGGAACATCATTTTTTAGCTTTATTTATTTTTTTTATTAGAAACATTAGCTAGTCTTGAAAGTGATGATATGTTCATGCAGTAAAGGTTAGTAAACTCGCTCTGTTTACAGCTCATTTATAACTGCCATGTATTTACATAAAACATTGAAATAAAGTAAGCACTAATGTGCTTCTTTCTTTGGATATGATTCCCAACTGCTATAACTACAGAAACATATGTGCTTAATACAGTATGAATATGATTAAGTATTGTCCATATATTTTTTCCCTACATTCCAATCTTATTCTTTAACTTCGGGATTATTACATGTATCCAATTTTAAAAATCCAAACATATATATGTACATATATATACATGGATATACAGGCTAAAAGGCATAGCAGTTTTGTTTTGTGAAAAGGTTTCTCATGAAAAATAAGTAAGGCTTCAAGGGATTTACAGCTCTAATTTTGCCTTTATGTTAGTTACACCCAGTATGTTGTTTCTTACAGAGCTGCCACCTACAACAGTTTTACACCAATTAATGTGTCAACTTGGTCTTCAGGATTACTGAGAGATTTACCTATTCACTCTCTGCTTTGCAAAATGGAGTACTTTGAACCTGAAATTGGCTACCAGATTTAAACATTCTGTGCTTAAAGAGCGATAGCCTGCTTCTGAAGTGAATCCTAACTGATTCTTAAAGTCATGGAATACAATCACAAAGTTGTAATTCAGAACAAATATATGTGATTATAAGTTATCCAGCACCTTATGAAATTTTTGTATTTCTAAATAGGGCTTTTTTAGAAAAATACGACTGGTGAGAAAACTCATTTTCTAACACACTAGTAAGGCGAAGTAGGAAGTTTATTGTTGGCTAGTCAGTGTCGCAAACTTGCTTTCAGTTACCATAAATCAACACTTCTTCTTCTCCTCTCAATTATTTATATGAATAGAACCAAGACATTTTGTATTTTTGTATTTTGCAAATTAAGGTTTTAGTTAAATATTGCATAAACTAGATTTTTGCTCTTTTTTTTCATTGTGACCTGGATTTCACTTGAAGCTTTTCATGCTTTGTTGCACAAAGTACAAATAAAACAGTGAATTCATCTTTATGAGACTGTGAAGACAATCCACTTACAATAAGACAGAGCAATTTCATTCCTCTTTTACATCTAAATGCAGAATGTCTTAGATCCAATACTACCATTTCACTTAATTCTCTACTTCTCATCTCTTTAACTAAAAAAATGTGTATATGTATTTCTTTCTTACGTGGGTGTGTGTCTAAAGAAACACATTTACTGCCTAAATTACACCTGAAGGCAGAAAATTACACCAGAATACAACAAATGACTCCATCAAGGAAAGGACTAATGCATGGAAAGTGAACTTATCCCCACACACCAACAGAGGCTCTCTTAGCTATAGCTAGACCCTCAAACTAGTTTTCTACTGTATCCATTTGTATGTCTTTAAAAATAACTGAAAGTATCCAGTATACATATTAAAGAGCTACAATAACATGAGTGAGGAGAGCACTGCACCATATTTTCTTCTCTCTCTAGGTCTGGGTATCTCTGTGTGTATGGGAGGTGTCTACTTTTTCCCCACACCATTCTCTACTTCCCTGAGTGCGTGTAACTTAGCCCTGGAATCCCATACAATGCTGTATAAGCTAGAAAGGATTTGGGTCCTTGGCCTATAGGTAAATGGAAGTAACATACGTATGCTGGCCTTTTAAAGGAATGCAATACTAACATTACTAACGTATAATGCTCACATAATAACCATACTGCCAGGAACAGGTTGGTGTTAGAAGAGTTTCATCACAAGACATACAAGCGTTTGGTAGCAAAAAAGCAAATCACTGCTAGGAATCAGGGGCAAAGAACAGAGGGAAAAACTACGAGAGAACATCGTCCTGCCAGAGTATAAATCTATATTCTCCCACATCTTGTGGACCAAAAAAAAAAACCAAAAAACACTAGTGGTCATCAGTAAAGGTAGTAGGAGCCAGACTCAAAGCAATAATAACAAGTCATTCTTCAATAGCACTCCTTGCTAGAAATAACTGTGAATGGAAAAACGTGTATATCATAGATATATATTTAAAGGTTACTAGGCAGGCAAATCACTTAACAACATCTCCTGGTGTCCAAAAATATTTTGAGAATGGAAAAGTACCCACTTTCCTTCTTTCTCGCTGTTCCCTTACTATCTGCTTAGATCCACGTTAAAGACATAGTATTGTCAGACAGACCCTTAACTGAGGCACTACAACTTCTGCAAACTGCGTCATCTGAGCATTGCTCCTATATTTACCCTCTGCCTTTTTTCCCATTTGTTGAGACTTGCGGTATCTGTGACACAGACACAAGAGAGTAAAAATTACACTAACATTGCAAATGTTGAGAAGAAACAGAAGTAGTTGTCACTAGGATAGATTTGATTTATAATTTTTTAAAAAACTATAGCATAGCAGATTTGTTGTATACCAGCCTAGACGACTTAAATTTTTTTTTTTTTTTTTTTTACTATAATAGGGGATATAAACAACAGCATGACACATAATTTGTCATGTATCTTCTTGCAATCTTGAAATAAATTGCAAGGAAGTTATAAAACAATTTAATAGCCTTATTTTGAAATGGTTTGTTGCACCAGAAAGAAACTGTTAGAATATTATATGGCATTATGATTTGGGTTAGAAGATACTCTTTCATACATTTCCCATGTTTCCTGAGATTTTAATAGTCAGCAAACTCTGCATAGAGCATATGAAGGTAATAACTATGAGTGCTTTGGAGTGAAACTAAGTTCTGAGTTCACTTTTTCCATTCCGGAAAAAAAAGTACCTAAAAGTAAAAGAAATAATGTTTCAATTCTGAATGCAAAGCACAAGTAAGCTGAAATATAAGTCTCTGGATGAAGAGCACTTAAAAACATTAAAATCCAGAACAAGAGAACAAAAGAAAGCAAGGCTTTGAAATTATTGAATCATTATTGATTGGGTTCTACACTTCTCTGAATTAATTTTTCAATGGATTTTCCTGAGAGTATGTGCAGGATATTTTGAGTTTGTTTCTTGCTTTAGCATCGGCCACATAGCTAGCCTGCAAATATATTCTGGTAACTTCTGATTTTTTACAGGCCTATTTCAACCACATTCTATCTCTTCTTTACCTTTGTGCTTCCAGTTCCACATCTTTATTCAGACTAGAGCTGGTGAAATACTTTAAAGATGTCATCCTACTGATTTTCCAATTTTTTGTTTAGATTTTTTGTCTGCTTAAGGAAGAAAAATAGCTATTTTCTGGAACATTTTTTAAAAATGCTTCACTTCAGTTTCAAAAAATGAAAATAAATCAGGCTTTGGAAAATTTCAAATGTCTGGAGTTGTGGAAGGGAAGTTGGGTAAGAGGATTCTATTGTGGAATACTGAAAGTGGGGCTGGAGCACAAAAGGAGGGACAAAAATGAGCTTTACTGTGAGGAGTAAACAGATTGATGTTGCTAGTACACAGACACATCACTGATGTAGTCTTAGGAAATGGAAAACAAACAGTTCTCTGTGTGGATTTGACCGAGGACAACATTGCGCATTCCTTTTTGCTGATTACTAGCACCTTATACAAGTAAGTTCATGGCTCCAAGTGATCGTGTTACACAGTAAGAGTGTATCTATCCACGCCCATGTCCTCCTACTCGCTTACCAGATAATTAAGGAAATAGGACATTTCTTAAAAATATATAACCAGATACTGAATTTGAAAAGGCAGAAAGAATAAACAATGAGAATAAATAGCAGCTTTGGAGAAAACAATACAGCTCCATGCAGTGGTTCACAGATAAGAAACTAGTGGAATAACTCTGCTTGAGATTAACAACTTAATCTATCTTGGACATGTGCAATTGTGGAAAGGAGACTGAGGAGGAGGAAAGGTAGTGAATGAGTGTATCTCTGTAAATAACAGCAACTGCAGAAATTAAAGCAAATTATTGCAAAGCACTAGTCTTAAGACCCCTGCATGAATCAGAGCTCATTGGGAGCTAGGGGGCAAGTAGACGTCATCAACTTTCCTCTCCATCAAGCAATGCCAGACATATAGCCACATTATATAGTGTCTGTTCAGAGCTGGACTATCTCTGATCTGATGAACCAGCCATTCAGACGTAATTGGTCTGTGGCGACCATAACCACATCTTAAAATCACCAGGTGGTGCATAAGCTTTAACATAATGCACAGACAATAATTTCTCCTGTCTGGGGTCTCTTATTCTAATGTCAGGCTTCCTCAAACAAAAGAAAGTGTAGATTGACATTTAGTGCACTGAGGTTAATTAGTTCTAGGGATTTTTTAACACAATGGAATGCAAAAAAACCCCACCAACACTACAGCATATATTTAGTATTCATATGATTTTAGTAAAATACATTATGAATAATCTCCTTTTGTCTCCGTATCTGGTATTTATGATTATACTTTCAACCTGGTACAAACTATGTTCAAAGCGTGAATGTCTTTGCATTGCTGTATTACAACACCTGTGAACGTATCACCCTGCTATAAAAGTAGGCTGCCAGAATTCCTACCAGAATTATGGTAGAAAATTGCAGTTCTTTAAAACACAGAACCACACCTTTTATATTCTTTACCTTTAATATATGTTGAATTATGAATGCCAAACATTATCACTACATGTTCACAGGTGTTCAGTTGCTTTACACCAATTCACTTTGATTTGGAGACCACGCAAAGTAACCATCTAGCTTGTATCTAACAATAGACAATGTTTCTACTAAATGGTTTCCAGATAGATTTTTTTTCCCCACAAAGCTCTTTGAATGTCAGTATTAGTGAGATATTATTTTGGTTTTCATAAAAACCTAAACAATTACTTCTATAAACCGCAATAGTTTTTCAGGGGGTTAACAGACTAATAGGGCAAGTACTTCATAAGCTAAGATGAGAAGAATTCAATTCAGTGAGCCTATCTATGAAAAAATAAAAAGATGTGTATGAAGTACACATACTGTGCTAGGAGTCTGCAAGTGAAAAATGTGTGATGTGTCTACAAAGATTCATGCTATTTTTAATGAAAACGTTTAATTACTCTTTCCTCCAGACAAATTTTCTAGTAACTTTTGCACTCATTAATATACTGTTTCTGAGGTTCCTGCATTTTCTGTGCTAGCATCCTCATCACTATTATTATTACTGTATGGTTTAAGTGCCCTAGTTATAGATCAGTACCACTGTGTTAATTAGATGCTGAACAAACACGGAAAACTGTTATACCTTCATTTAAACATGTTCCCCTTCTGAATCATCGAATGTGGTCTTTGTCTAGTTGCAAGTCACTGCAGGCAAGGCTGAGCTATGACCCATACCTTATTTTCAGTGTAACTATTCTAGCTGTGAGGCTTTATCCAATAACAACAGTGGGTCGGAGTGGGCCTTGGATGTCTACTGGCAGGTCTACTCATGAATTAAAAGACAAAAGGAAAAACTTGTTTTTTCTGTAATGTGCAAGTTTATAGATTAGACTCTTGATTTGTACAAAGGAGATATTTTATAAACAGTAATTTTCAAGAGATCAGCGGGTCAAGAGGGCTGTTTTTAATTTCTTACTGTAGCTCTGGCTTTACTGCTGAGGACTCATTTTTTGTAACATTTATGTGCACTTACTGTCACACCACTGATTTTGACAAAGATATCATATAATAATGAATGCATTAGTTATGTTCTCAATAATTATAAAAGGCATGGAATATTTCATTGAATACTTACTGGTTATCCCTCTAGTATTTGGGAAGGTTTATTTCTTCAGAAAGAAAACAGTATGGACTTTGAATAGATACACAATATTTAAATATTTAAGAACGCTCATCAGTAATACTTGGAAGATTCCTTTTGCAGAATTTTTGGTGATATACTATACGAAACAGCACAAAAATATAAACTACCCAGTATGAATAAGTGTCTATATAATTTCTCTGTTCTATTTCATAATTTTGTGGTTTCTACTCCCCCATCATCTCCAGCCTTGTGGAATTGTATATACCAACTTACTGCTTATTCAACACACGTATTCAACAACAGAGCGATGGAAGAAAAAAAGAGTATTTAATTTGAAGGGTTGCCTCAACTACAACACAGCTTTTCTCAACAAGACTGCCCTCAACTGTCAGATTAATTCCAGTATCACCATGAAAAGCACTATCCAAATGTTATAGGTCCCTATAACACAACCATTATAGATGGGTCCCAATTCTGCTGTGACACTCTAGCTTTCTTCAAAACGGTAAGTTCTGTTGTATTCCTTGTACATAGAGACAACCAGAAGATTTAAATGTGTTGCAAATGAAAATTATGCTAGTTTTACAGTTTCATTTCTGTTGTCTCTATTTTAAATTTCAGAACACAGCACACCTATGTTTCCCTACCTGTATCACACAAACTACGTTTCAGGGTTGAAACAGAAGATACTGACCAGCAAATAAATGACCTAGGCTCATTGTTTAAAGCATGTCTATTAAATGTACTGTTGAAATAGTCTTTTAAATGATCCTTTAAACATTTATCAGGTTGATATTTATATCCCCATTACTAGTTTCGTTACATAGGTGTGGTGGCTTGACCTTGGGCCAGCTGCCAGAGCCCACCCAGCTGAATTCTCACTCCCCCTCCTCAACAGGACAGAGGGAGAAAATATAATGGAAGAGCTCATGGGTCGAGATAAAGACAGGGAGATCCCTTACCAATTACCATCACGTGCAAAACAGTCCCTACTTGGGGAAAGTTAATTTAATTTATTGCCCCATTGAATAGAGTGGGATGGTGAGAAACAAAGACAAAAGCTAAACTACCTTCCCCCACCCCAACTTCTCCCCAGGCTCACCTTCACTCCTGACTCCTCCACCTCTTCCTCACTGAGGGGCACAGGGGGACGGGCAGTGGGGGGCTACGGTCAGTCCATAGCAGCTCCTTTCTGCCGCTCCTTTCTCCTCACACTTTCACCTGCTCCAGCACAGGGCCTTCCCTTGGAACCAGCTGTGTCCAGCACAGGGCAGCCCTGGCCTTTCGCCACAGGGCCGCCCCTGCAGCCCCTCACTGCTGCTGCCAGCACCTGGGCACCTGCACCCAGCACAACAGGATAATTATATCCTATATATATATACATAACCTACATACACCTAGGTATATCACATGCAGATATATATGAGTAAGTAAAAGGGTTTGTTGAACCTTTGTTCAACAAATCTGTTGAATGCTTTCTTCTGGCTATATCTGGCGAAAAGAGCAGTTTTGGCTTGAAAAAGCGTAAGGGAGGGGGGCCATGGTACTTGGGCTGGCTGTGCTGGTACTGCCTGTCTCAGAAAGACATTTCCAATAAGCAAGTCTCTTGAAATTAATATGCCTACGCCATAATAATCCTCCAGACAATTAAAAACATCTAGCACCAAAAATGATCACCTTTAGGATTCTGTAGAGAAAATGACAAATTCCCCCAAGCCCCACACACCCAATAGCACCTCAGATTCACTTGTATTCTCTCAGAAATCACCATTAGGAATAAAAGCATTAGTCTTTAATACACACACTGAGAGCACATAGGATGTATGTCATCTATCTGGCATTTATGGTTACTGTCTTAATTCTTAATGTAATAGAGAATGTAATTAAAAAAATCCTTAAGGGAAAAATATCTAAGCTTTCAACAGAAACCTAGGCCTGGCTCTGCTAAAAATAGATTTTTTTTTTTTTTTTTTCCTCCTTCAATTCTTAAAAACTGAACGTCTTCCTTCCTGTCTTTTTTTTTTATCCTGCTATTTGCAGGTGAAGACACTGATTTGCTACTCAACCTTCACTTTAGAAGGAACAGGCACATGGTTCAAACCACAGCACAGAATAAAATTTTTAGATTATAGGGGGTTTTGTTCCACTTCTGCCCACTTGTTTACCCTGACCAGATCACTTCAACTTTCTGCTTCTTCTCCTCATGCCTGGTGCCCCTGTTTATACAGAATCAATTCAGAAGGAACAGTTTAACAGACAGTGTATATTTATTTTAGTAGGACTTGAACAAGGATGATGATAGTTTACCTGTACAAAGATGCTTTACTGAACTGAGAGCCTATAGCATAAACTCACTTGGACAGAAACTTTTTTACTATACAAAACATAAATGTGTGAAGTAGCAATGACAATTTTTTAGTTTTATTTTCTACCTCATGAAATGCAGAACCTTTTTTCCTACTTACTACAACGAAATGGTTGCATAAGAATATTGCTTGAAAAAGAGTATTAAGGTATCTGATGTCTTCTGTCAACAAAATTTTGTTATGTTTTTTGAACAGTTTCTGAAGAATGAATTTTAAAAAAAAGTTGGAAATCTAAATTTTATTTCCAAAACTGAAGGCTAATTGTAACAATCTCTAAAATGTATTTTAAGCATATGTAACATTTAATAATATATACCTATTAAAATATATATGCAAGTGCAATGTCTATTTTAATTGCTTCTACTTTCTGTCTTGTGATTTTTAATTTAATCTCATGCCTTTCTAAACCAGATTCACAGTTCTGAGAGCTTGGTCTTGGCAGTAGCAGATTGAGCTAGGTAGGATTCTGGTCTGTTTATCCAGAATTATTATTAGTACAGAAATTACAGTATTCCAAATTACTTTTTTTTTTTTCCCCTCAAAGAATCACATCCAAACATTTTGGTGTGTGTTAGGACAGGCATTTCTCATGGACCTCAACATCCATCTTTTAATATTAAAGAGAACTAATAATGTATTATTTCATACGCTTCTATATATCAGCACGATAATCCTTGAACATAGCTTGAGAACCTCTGGGAGTTCCTGAAGGTAAGAATAAGATTTTTAAAAAAAAAAAAAAAAAAAAGAAAAAGCAAAACAGAGGTATGAATATGGCCAGAATTACCCTCCAATTCTGGATAAACCACAGTTTTTAACAGATAGCCAAGTTCTAAAATGAAGATAATCAAATTAAGACACTATTTTTGAAAAACTGTCATAACTTATCTCAACTCTACATTTTTTCCCAAAATAGGACTGAGACAGGTACTTTGTGAAATACTTAGCCTGAAATTACATGTATAAAGGAAAAAACATTATTGTCCACGTGACTTTGCTTTTATGGTCAAAATATAATTCTTGTACTAAAAATCTAAGTTTATCTTCAGTGTTTCCTCTTTCTCACTACCAGAGACAAGCTTAAGGAAATTCCATTACCGAGTATCTGATGTATCCAGGTAATAGTCAGCAGCATTTTACAGTATCTAGGCCTGCACAAAATGAGATCATTAACTTCACTGCTGTAATTATTACCCTGTATTATTAACCTGCACCCTTAGCAGTAGAATTAAATTCTTATCTGTTCCAGGTACTGCATCTGAGTAAGTGGAAGGTCCCCCATGGAAAATAGTTCTGTCACTAAAGGCTGAAGCGTTCCCCGTAATTAGTTCCTTTTGCTGACTTATCGTCTCAATAGTGTAAAATCACTTTTTAGCAATGAGACTATGCCACTTCGTAAAGGCACGGAGAAACTCCACACAAGGTGTCTTTCCCAGCCTGCGCCAGGCAGACTTGCGCCAGGCAACTCCAGGAGAATGCCGCTCCCTTGACAATATACAGCAGAAGTGAATCAGTAAAATTTGAATCTGAAGTCTGAAACAACAAGCACCATGTTGGCCTTGCTGTACTGAGATTTTCTTGGTGACGTGCTTTACATTAGGGTTGTTCATTGTTTGATGTCCCTATCATTATCAGAACAGAACAAACTAGGTCCCTTACTTCAGCAAAAATATGTTGAGACTGATATGTTGAAATGCTGACTGGTTTCGTTGTTTTGTTGGGTTTTTTTCCTCCTTAAAAACCCTCACATTTCTAATTATTTTCATATAACTTTTTTTGGAAAAAACAACAAAACAAAACAAACCCCCAAAACCAAAACCAAAACAAACCCAGACCCTCTACTCAGCATGCTGGTATATACCATGGAGTTTTACATTCAGATATCCTGCTAATACAAACACAAAAACTTTCTGAATCACATCCATATTTCTCATATAACTTCAACATAACTTACATCCCTTTTCTTTTTCCAAGAAATGCTATGTGGACACAAAACTCAAACCACAGTCACATCTGAGTGAAATCAGAAGAGCTATGCTAGTTAACAGTGGCTAATGGATACCAGTGTTCCAAAAAGCTCTCCTCTTGTTATTTCCAATTTTTTAGAAGGCATGAAGACTTTGATTGCAATATATGCTTTGAATAGGTGAACCTATAATAAAAAACATCTATATGACTTCTGCAGAAATCACGCAGACAATTCAGTGAAAAACTAGTACTGGCAGCTATTGGATCTATACATAATTCAAGATAGATCATGTGGGGAAAAATTACATTTTGTGCAAGAAATAAACATGCAAGCCACAGAAAGGTAGTCTGTGACTTTACTCTAGATTTAGTTTACTAAGCACAGGCAAAACTATAAAGTACAATATAGTCATGAACATTTGTATTTTTTTGAAGCATCAAATACGCATAGCTTTGACTAGCATAAGAAGGTGCACTGTAATTCAAAGAAGGTTTATAAGGAAGTCTGTTTTTCATTGTCTGATTTTCGTCGTCTTCAGAGAGAAGAGGATGCTAGATTCATTTACATTAAATGTCTTACCCATTAACTAAAAAAAAAGGAATCCAGTAATTCCCCAAAACTAACAAGTTAATGCAAGTTCTGAAGGTATCAAGTATAGGATAACAAATTTCTCTAATCAGTGTTTTTATATCATTATGGTATTAGGTATGAAAGAGTCAAGAATGTTTTAGTCTTACCAAAGCCTACATTCTAATAGGATGCTTCAAAGACATACCTACTTTTCTCCTCAAAATATTTAAGTTTATCATTGTTTATTAAGCCATCTAGCTTCTATAGTTTGATGTATTATCAAAAGATGACATAGTTTCTTTTCTTTTCCTTAAAAACTTTTCACTTTTGTGATGACCAGTGACTTGTTTGCGTAGATACTAATGCAGCTGCAGTAAGAGAGAAACAATTAAGCCCTCAGCCTTTTTTCAGACTGCTTCTGAAGCAGAGACTAGCCCCAGAAGAGAGGGTGCAATACCGGACCTGTTGGTCATCAATGCAAGTGAGCTAATCGGTAATGTCAAGATTGAAGGCAGCCTGGGCTGCAGTGATCATGCACTGGTGGAGTTCACAGTCCTGAGGAATATGGGTCAGGCAAAGAGTAAAGCCAGGACCCTGAATTTTAGGAAAGCAAACTTCCAGCTCTCCAAGGAGTTAGTCAATAGGACCCCCTGGGAACGTGCCCTCAGAGACAAGGGAGCAGAACAGAGCTGGCAGATCTTTAAGGAGGCTTTCCATAGAGCGCAAGAACTCTTAGTCCCCAGGTGTAAGAAAACAGGAAAAGGCGGCAAGATATTGACATGGCTGAATCAAGACCTGCTGGTCAAACTAAAGGGCAAGAAGGAAATGCACAGGCAGCGGAAGCAGGGACAGGTATCCCGGGAGTAATATAGGGATGCTGCCCAGTTGTGTAGGGATGGAGTCAGGAAGGACAAGGCGTGGATGGAGCTGAACTTGGCAAGGGACACAAAGAATAACAAGAAGGGCTTCCACAGGTATGTCAGCCAGAAAAGGAAGATTAAAGAAAGCACACACACACACCCCCCTCCCCAAAACAAACATGACTGACAAACTGGTAACAATGGACGAGGAGACAGCTGAGGTACTCAACAACTTTTTTGCCTCAGTCTTCACTAGTAATCTCTCTACCCACACCTCTCAAGTGGATGGACCACAAGATGGGGAGTAGGGGAGCAAAGTCCCTCCCCCCACTGTAAGAGAAGATCAAGTTCGTGACCACCTGAGCAACTTGAACATACCAAGTCTATGGGACCTGAAGAGATACATCCCAGAGTCTTGAGGGAATTGGCTGATGTAGTTGCCAAGCCACTCTCCATGATATATAAAAAGTTAGGACAGTCAGGTGAAGTCCCCGTGGGTGGAAAAAGGAAACATTTCTACCCTTTATAAAAATGGGTGCAAGGAGGACCCTGGGAACCACCAACCCTGTCAGCCTCACCTCTGTGCCTGGGAAGAGCACGAAACAGATCCTCTAGAAGCTATGCTGAGGCACATGGAGGACAGGGAGGTGACTGGAGACAGCCAGCATGGCTTCACCAAGGGCAAGTCCTGCCTGACCAACCTGGTGGCCTTCTATGATGGAGTGACTGTATCAGTGGACAAGGGAGAGCTACAGATGTCATCTATCTGGACTTCTGCAAGGCCTTTGACACAGTCCTCCACAACATCCTTCTCTCTAAATTGGAGAGATATGGATTTGATGGGTGGACTGTTGGTGGATGAGGAATTGGTTCAATGGTCGCATCCAGAGGCCAGTGGTCAACAGCTCAATGTCCAGATGGAGATCAGTGACACGTGGTGGCCCTCAGGGGTCCGTATTGGGACCAGTACTGTTTAGCATCTTCATCAATGACATTGACAGTGGGATCGAGTGTACCCTCAGCAAGTTTGCAAATGACACCAAGCTGAGCAGTGCAATTGACACACCACGCCTGAGGGACGGGATGCCATCCAGAGGGACCTGGACAAGCATGAGAAGTGGGCCCATGTGAACCTAATGAGGTTCAACAAGGACAAATGCAAGGTCCTGCACCTGGGTCGGGGCAACCCCTGGTATCAATACAGGCTGAGGGATGAAGAGATTGAGAGCAGCCCTGCTGAGAAAGACTTAGGGGTACTGGTGGATGAAAAGCTGGACATGAGCCAGCAATGTGCACTTGCAGCCCAGAAGGCCAACCGTATCCTGGGCTGCATCAAAAGAAGCGTGGCCAGCAGGTCAAGGGAGATGATTCTCCTCCTCTACTCTGCTCTGGTGAGACCCCACCTGGAGTACTGCATCAGCTCTGGAGCCCTCACACAGGAAAGACATGGAGCTGTTGGAGCAGATCCAGAGGAGGGCCACAAAAATGATCAGAGGGATGAAACATCTCTCCAATAAGGACAGGCTGAGAGGGTTGGGGTTGAACCATTCCCATGCCTCTTCAACGCTGGGGCGTCAACCACCTCTCTAGGAAGCCTGTTCCAGTTTGACCACCCCCTCAGTAAATAAATGCTTCCTAATGTCCAGTCTAAACCTCCCCCAGGCACAGCTTTGAACCATTCCCACACATCCTGTCACTGGATACCAGGGAGAGGAGATCAGCACCTCCCTCTCCCCTTCCCCTCCTCAGGGAGCTGCAGAGAGCAATAAGATTGTCCCTCATCCTCCTTCTCTCCAAACTAGACAAGCCCAAAGTCCTCAGCCACTCCTCACAGGACATTCCTTCCCGCCCTTTCACCAGCTTTGTTGCCCTCCTCTGGACACATTCACGGACCTTCACATCCTTCTTAAATTGTGCGGCCCAGAACTGCACATAGATTCAAGGTGAGGCCGCACCAATGCTGAATACAGCGGATCATCACTCTCTTGACCAGCTGGTGATGCTGTGTTTGATGCACCCCAGGGTGCGATTTGCCCTCTGGGCTGCCAGGCTCACTGCTGACCCCTTGAGCCTGCTGTCGGCCAGCAGCCCCACATCCCTTTCTGCAGGGCTGCTCTCCACCACTCCTCTCCCAGTTTATACTTGTGCCCGGCATTACTCCATCCTAAGTGCAGGATCCGGCATTTGGACTTGTTAAATGTCATCCCTTTAATCAGCCCAATGCTCCAATCTATCTAGATCCCTCTGCAAGGCTTCCTGTCCCTCAAGAGAGTCGACAACCCTCCCAGTTTGGTATCATCAGCAAACTCATTAATGGTGCATTCAACTCCGGCACCCAGATCACTGATGAATATATTGAACAGAACCAGTCCTAGAATTGAACCCTGAGGAACAGCCGCTGGTGATGGTCACCAGCCAGATGTAGCCCCATTCACTACAACCCTTTGAGCTCTGCCCTTCAGCCAGTTCTTCACCCAGCACACAGTGAACGCACTCATCCCACAGTTGGACAACTTGTCCGGAAGGATGCTGTGAGAGACAGTACTAAAAGCCTTACTAAAATCCAGAAAAACTACATCCACCACCACCTTCCCTTCATCCACTAGGCAGGTGACCTTATCATAAAAGGATATTAAATTAGTGAAATAGTACTTTCCTTTTGTGACCCCATGTTGACTGTGCCTGATGATTACATTACTCTTTAAATGCCTTTCAATAGTACCCAGTATAATTTTCTCCATAATTTTTCCAGGAGCTGAGGTTAGACTACCAGATCTGTAGTTCCCTGGGTCTTCTCTTATGCCCGTCTTGTAAACCGGAATAACATCGCTAGCTTCCAGTCAGCAGAGACCTCCCCAGACTCCCAAGACCTTTGGTAGATGGTAGAGAGCAGTCCTGCCGTAACACCCTCTAGCTCCTTCTGAACTCTGGGATGAATCCCATCAGGCCACGTGGACTTGTGAACATTGAGCTGGTCCCTTACAATTTCAGTGTCCACAAACAGAAAGTCACTGTTCCCAGTCTCATGGTCCTCTGACTCAGGGGACTGGGCAGCCCAAGTTCTGTCAGTTTTATTAAATACTCAAGCAGAAAAAGCATTGAATGCATCCACCTTTTCTTCATCCCTATTAGTCAGATGACCATCTTCAACAGGTATCAGTCCAATGTTTTCTTTAGACATCCTCTTGCTATTAACGTACTTAAACTGCCCTTTCTTGGTGTCTGATACAACACTGGCCAGTTTCAACTCTAATTGAGCTTTGGCCTTTCATGTCTTCTCGCTGCATATATAAAACACCTGTAATAGCCTGAAAAGGTTTCCAACTAGCTAACGTACATTTCTGTTCTAATATAGGGAGTATATTCAGTTCCCAAAACATTCCATAACCCTTCATTCTAGATACAGTAATGGCAAGGGTATTTGGAGAATTGATGGTTGTCTATCTTGTTTGTTGCAGAAGACTGCCCTCAAGAATACTCCTGTGACATGACAAGCAGTCATGTAGAAGATGTCTGGTATGACCACAACAGGGCTTTAGATACTCACACGTAGCTCATGGATTAGCTACTTCACAGACTGGTCTGTTTGAAAGTAGTTTGTGAGTCTGTTCGCAAATTCATATTGATGGAAGACAACAGTCAGATGTGCCGTTTTTGTCAGGCAGGAATCAGAATAAATAGATTGCAATATTGTAATTTAGGTGCTTCAAGATGGTGTGCATATGCCCCATCATTTATCGAAGACAGATCCAGCCCCAGCACATCATACGGCTATTCTGGACATTATTTTTCCTGAGAAATATTGACATAGGTAAAAGTCCATAATTAAAACTTTCCAGAAACCCATGCTTGTGTCTGTCATGTGTGAGAATACGTGACCTTAAAGGTTCCTTCTGGTTCTACATCCACGAATCAAACTTCTGCAGGAAGAGAAGAATAATTTCATGAGTTTTTTGTTATGTGACCATAAAGAGATCTGTACAACTCAGAGAAGTTGTGCCCTATGTATTCATTCAGTACAAAAAATACCTTGCATGTGTATAAGCTTATTTCCATTATATGGCTTCATTTTCAGTTTCAGAACAATTTCTGATACAGAAAATACCACTTAGCATTCTCTCTAACATTCAACGTATCCAATTAAGTATGCAGTGAAATGTCAACATGGGCTTTCAACCTATTGAAACAACTGATCATTTTACCAGGCCACAAACTTAAAGGTGAATATTTTGAATGTAAGCCCAAACTGTGACATTAAAGCACTCTAAAACGTCCTAGGGAGAAGTTTGCAACAGAATCCAGTGCCAGGCAACAGAATCCTTCCTCACGGGTCATACTTCATTTAAAGATAATATCCTGTGTTCACTACAATATCATGCTAAGTGGCATAGCTTGTTTTCACACCTACAGCTGGCCAGCTATGTTGATCAAAGAGAAATCGAGCAAGGCCATACTCTTTGCTATGACTCCCTTTTTACACATTACATATGAATAGGAAAGAACTCAGACAGCAATCCTTTGCTCAGCTGTAAGTTGCATTATGTGCTCCTCTTATTTATGATTCCTTTGATTATGACCCAGGAAACCGATGTGTTTGCTTGCATTAACTTAAATTTTTCAGAATTGTAAAGCACTTAATCCACACAGAAGTATCATTATAAAATAGTTGATTCGTTTCAAATCCATGGCTGCTGTCACTACGTATAGTTATACTATTACACAGTATTTTATTTCATATAGGCCGTACAATTGATATAAAGAACAGTTAGTTTCCTATGACAGAAACAAACCTTACTTCCAGTGGCATCTGAAACTGCTCAAACAACAAAGGAAGAAAAAGTTTGTTCACAGAATTTAATTAAAGTTTTTGGCTCTACCATGTTTTACTACAAATCTGTGTTGTCCTGAAAGAAACAGAAACCATTAGCAAGGTTAAAGTGCTATGAGAGATTATCAGCCAGGAATAACAAAGGTTTTTCTCACTCTTATGTCAATGAACTGAAACCTGCAAATCTTGTATATTTCAAGCTATTGAGTTACTAAAGAATGAACTGCTTTAATTGGGACTCAGCGCTTTTCTTCTCACCATTCTCATTTCAATTTATTCCTCCTCAGGTATAATCAGATGCATCTAAACTTCAGCTTCTGAGTAAGGTCAAAGAATTCTCCTACCTAGGTGCCATAAAGAGTCCTTACTGTGAATTTTCAGATATAAATTTCTTACTCACCCCTGCAACAGAGCCCATGTATTTTGAATTTGAATTCAGAATCATTCCTCAAAGTGACTCATATCTGACATGAGCAAGCTGAGCTAGACCAAGAAGAACCAGAGACTGGAGTAGAAAAACTACCAAGGATCATGCTTCAATCAGTAGGATTGGACACAATGCTCTTACTAATAATGCTTACTTTAATGCCTCTGGTAGAGGTAGCTCAGTCATCAGATTGTTTAAAGGACATTAGAGATCTCAGTCGCTTCCTTTTGCCAATTATGCAAGACTTAGAACAAAACTGCTTTGCTAAATAATTGTCTGTATATGTGGCTTGAAGTAAAGAGAAACTTAGCTCTTATAGCTGTAATTCTATTAGTCTTCAAGCACAGGACAAGTTACTTAGGAAATAGTTACAACTGAGCTGTGCCCAAACTCAATATTAATTAAAAACCAAATGACGATTCCCCAAACACTACAATCCTTGCCTATCACAGTATCTACATTTCTGCATGATTTTAATCTTTTGACCATTTTTATTTAGTCTCTCATGAACTTCTTTCCTCTAGAGCCTTGACATGACAAAAAGAACTCTTGTATGGGGCTGGAAGAGCTCTATCTTCTCGTCTCCTTTGCCAAACCTCATCTCCTGAAAGCACCAAAATACAGTTGGGCACCTCCTCCTTCAATCCTTCATTACAACATCAGACACTTCTTATAACAGCAGCAGACCTTCCTCCTGAAGGTCTTCCTTCTGCCTGCCCTTCTCATGCTTGCTTTCTTTCTTTTCTATTATCTAATCTGAAAGGACAGCTGGAATCTGATATCCAGAGCAAAAGAAATATTAGGCTGGAAGAGGAAAACCATTCAGAACATGCCAAAGGGATGACTCCTATTCTGTAGAGACCTGAACTCTGCCTTTAAGAATGTGAACTCTTCTTCCCTTTATTCTGCTGTTCCCCAATCTCTGAGAGACAGCGTTATCATGAGATATAATATACCTAAAAATAACCAGGTAACTAAGGGTTAGTGGAAAATTCAGCTACTGCTTAACAGCTTCAAATTTGTTGTTCACAGCTATTTACAATATACTCCCTCAGAAGCTGAAAGAGTGATTTTGCTTTCCTAGAGATTTCATCTTCACATTATTTCACCATTATTGATTTTTCTTCTCACGTTTCTTATAAAGATGGGCAACAAGGCTTTGCTTCATTTACATTCTTATCACTGCTTCAAAGTTACTAATTACAGGCTTCGGTTTTGGTTTCAATTTATATGTTATACTAATAGATCAACACTATCTTTGGTCTTTAGATACTGCCTTCTTTCATTTTTATGCAACAATAAACACTACATATTTATGCATATTAACATATATTAAGGAGAAAAAAAAATATATAGCCATAGACAGAAACAGCCATGCAACTTTGGGACACAGCTTATGATGCATTTGTTCTTCAAATATTTTTTCAATTCAGCTATAAACATGTTTTGTCAGAAAGCTTCTGGGTCTCTCTACATATGCAAGCATGCAAAGCTACTCCAAAAGACCCACTTAATCTAAAAAGATCTATTTTAAGCAAAGGTGGTAGCATTAGGACTATACTACTAAATCTAACAGTGTAGATTAGTATTTTATATTTCACAATATTTGCAAGCTTCATTGGCAGCTTTTTTGATTTATTAAAAGCACTATGCAATATGAAGTGTGTATGGTTAGCCGAGTCCTGGAAAGTAGAAGTTAAAATGGCATGACGGGCATCTGTGTTGATCACCTTTAACAGTGAGTTTCACCAAATGAATCTGAATTTAGTCAAGAATCCTGCTAATGATCCATCCTACTTTCCCAAAATTGTGTTTTGGCACTTCAGTGCTAAGAGACAAGCCACAAAAATTACAAGTTCAGTCAAAGTAATCAAATTGTTCTCCATATACATAAATCTATTGAGTAAGACAAACCCATTTTACATTGGTGCTTTTCATGACAGTATTGCACAACATAGGCAGCCTCTAGGGATCTGCTTCCGTTTCAGTGAGCAATTTCATTTTCAGCATAATTTGTCATATAATTGTGTCTTTAAATTTAGTTGATCCATTCATTCGTTCATATAATTAATTCTGATTTATTTTCAAGCTCTCATCTTGCAGTTCTTTCTTTTTTTTGCTTGTAATTTGAAGATTACATTAGATTTTCAGATCCTTTGGAAATTGTCTAAATCCTACACACTGTACATTAGAAGTGAAAAGTTTTGGGTTTTTTTTAATTTCAATGAAGCAGAGAGCTACAATTTTCATTTAAGGCTGCAGTAAGAAGAATGTTGTAAAGGAAATGCAGACTTATTTACCATGTAAAAAGCCTAATCTCTCCTAACTATGGCTTGCATATACATTTTATGAAAAAGACAACGAAAAATATAAATCCCATATTATGTAACTAACACTGGGGTTTTTAGATTTGTACGCAATGAAGATGCACAAGGCAGAACAGCCTTACAATTAATTTAATGATATCCATGTGCTACACCAGCGTGTGTCACACGCAGTTCAGCTGGACACACATGAACTGCTCTTGCCACCTTCATTTTAGACTGCTCCTGACACAGAATCTTTATCCTAACAAGACTATAGAGGGATAACTCTTTGGTTGATTTGTTCTTATGTACAGGACTCATTGAAGCTTTGACCAAGTTTCTGTGGCAAAAACACTATAAACCATAAATGGGGTTATTCATACTTCAGCTTTTCCTCTTTCTTCAAATGTAGATGGAGAATGACTCCATCTTTTATTGTTGCAATAAAACATCCATTTATTATAGTAACAAATGAAGAAACGCAGATTGTGGCGGTTCTTCATGTCAATGACTTTTAGTCTTACACTCTATCAGAGCTCACCAAGTTCTTACTCACTGTGTGCCACAACCAGACTGTAGAGAAGACCTCTGTTTTGGATTAAACTGAAGTAATAACAGTATGACGACAAAGCACCAGGATGCACAGGAAAGATTTTTCTATTCCTTTTCTGGGGCTGTATGGCTGTTTTTACAGAATTTCTTGTGTTCAGATGGATTTTCACATTTTTACATTTGCGTCCATTGCCTCTCATCCTGTCACTGGGTACCACTGACAAGAGCCTGTCTCCCTGTCCTTCATTCCCTCCTATCAGGTATTTATACAAATTGGTAAGATTCCCCTGAGCCTTCTCTGCTTCATGCTGAACAGTCCCAGCTCTCTCAGCCTCTCCCTGTATGTCAGATGCTCTAGTGGCTTATACATCTTTGTGGCCCTTCAATAGACTTGTACCAGTTAAGTCCATATGTTTCTCGTACAGAACCAGATCCAGCACTCCCAGAGCAGTCTGACCAGTGCTGAGCAGAAGAGGAAGGACCACCTCCCTCTACCTGCTGGCAACACTCTTCCACATGCAGTCTCAGAAGCTGTTAGCCACCTTTGCCACAAGGGAACACTGGCTGGTTCATGATGAACTTAATGCCCACCATGATCCCCAGGTTCTTTGCAGAGCTGCTTTCAAGCTGGTCAGCCCTAGTGTGTACTGGTGCCTGGGGTTACTCCTCCCCACATGCAGGACTTGGAATTTCCCTTTGTTGAATTTGATGAGATTCCTCTCTTCCCATTTTTCCAGCCCACCAAAGACCCTCTGAATAGCAGCACACCCATCTGGTATATCAACCACTCCTCATAGTTTTGTATCATCTGCAAACTTGCTGAGCGCGCATTGTGGCACATCATCCAGCTCATTAATGAAGAAGTTAAACAGTACTGGCTCCACTCTTGACCCTTGGGGTACTTCTCGTGACTTGCCTCTAACTGGACTTTGTGCCACTGATTGCCATCCTCTGGGCCTGGCCATTCAGTCAGTTTTCAATCCACCTCACTGTCCACTTACCAAATCTATATTTTTTTAGTTTTCCTAAGGATGTTATGGGAGATAGTGTCAAAAACATCTACTGCTCTCCCTTTGTCCACCAAGCTAGTCACCTCATTGTAGAAGGCTGCCAGGGTGGTTAAGCATGATTTCTCATTCCCAAGTCAATACCGACTACTCCTGAGCACCTGCTTCTCCTTCATGTTTAGAAATAGTTTCCAGGATTAGTTCCTTCCTTGCCCTACCAGGGACTAAGGTGAGGCTGACCAATCTGTAGTTCCCAGATCTTTCTTCCTGGCCTTCTTAAAGATGAGTTACATTTGCTCTCTTCTAGTCTTCAGGAACCTCTTCTGATCACCAAGACCTTTCAAAGACAACTGAGTGTCCTCACAATGACATCAAGCCAGCTCCCTCAGCACTGGTGGGTGCAACCCATCAAGCCCCATGGACTTATATGCCTAGTTTGTTAAACTGCTCTCTAGCCTGGTCCTCCTCCATTGAGGCCAAGACTTCTTTACTCCAGACTTTGTCTCTGGTTTCAGGGGCCTGGGGTTCCTGAAGGCTGATCTTACCAGCAAAAACCGAGGGGAAAAAAGGCATAAGTATCTTTGCCTTAGACACATCCTTTGTCAGCAGCTGCCTAGATGCATTCAGCAGTAGGCCCAGAGTTTCCCTAGTGTTCCTTTTGCTGTTTACATACTTGTAAAATCTATTCTTGTTTCCCTTTGTCCCCTGCCAAATTCAACTCCAGGTGGGCTTCAGCTTTCCCATATTATTAGCTACACATGGCATCTAGTATGGAATCTAATATGGAATTCATCTGGATTCTTGTTGCTATTAATAGGCAAAAATTGACCAAGAAGTTGCAATCAGTGCTCATCATACTTAGTATTTCTTGGATCTACAGACAAAATGAAAATGCCATAGGAAAGAAAACCCTGCTTTTCCATTACAGGCCTGTAACAAGAAGTGCATAGGATGTACCTTTGTGTTGGTAGGTGTGGGTGGCATTATTTCTCATTCAAAAATGTTTGGTCAAGGGATCACAGTTTGAAAGACCACCTCTGGATGTATCTGAATTCCGTAGCCGGGACTGGAAATTAACTGCCACAATACAAGTCACCTCAGGCTGAAGAACTGCCAGTCTCTAGAAAGGACCTTTAACTGTGTATTAAAACTCTCTGAACTCTCTGTAACCCAACTCGGCTGGTGTATGGCACAGGCTACAAAGCTTTCTTTCCTTTTGCATTTCAAGTTTTGACCATTGTCAAACTTCATTTGTGCATAAAATTTACTTTAGGTTTGAGAGGAGAAGGTTGGTTTGGGTGGTTTTTGCTCATTTCCCCCAGGCTTTTCAGGAAACTGCAGGCTTACAATTCTCTGTAGTAGTACGATGCTCCCTTGAACAAAGTTCAAAGAACTCAATGCTGAATATATTTTGTCGTGTACTATGGAACTTGGAATGAAATAAACATACGAAAAGTCACAGGAAAGAGGAATACAGGTCTGAATAGAATATTTTGAACATGAACATATTTGACTAAAGACATCACAGTTATAATTTCTCTAATAACAGCAAATGGATTTTGCCTGCTATTATAATAATTTTGAAATTCTGCACTCTTGCTTAGCTTATCTCCTTATACTAACACCATGCGAGAGGAATGGAACTCAGACTTTTGCACGAGCATTTTTTTGTTGATTGGGAGAGTTTTTTGGGGTTTTGTGTTTTTTGTTGGGGTTTTTTTTTTTGGTTTAGATTTGTAGTGCTACCTGAGAGGATTGTTTATGGAACTACATGTAATTCTGTTTCTTGTCAATAAAAACATTCAAAGACAAGGTGGAAAACAATTGATTTTTAGGAAATTCCAGAAATAGAGAAAAACAAAAGCATGTATTTATTCATGCTAAAATATGCCTTTAAAAAATATAAAAAATAAAACTTCTTCTTTCTAAAGAACTATTTGGTGACAGATATAAACCAGAGATAGTAATAATAAAATGAGGACTAAACTTTTCTAACAAAAAAACCCAAGAGATTAGTTAACAATGACAGAAACAAGGAATTTTTTTACATTTACTAGAAATATAATATAACTGTATGTTCACATATGGTGAAATCATTAGAAAAATAAGAGAACATTTGTTTCTTTAGTGCTCATTTATGGACCAAAAGTAAGCGGAATCAGGTCCAATTCACAGTCTATATACAATTCTAGTGTATACATTTATCCATTTTTATTTGAATAAATTTGTTTCCTGATCTGCTGTCTCAACGTCGGCTCTGTGAATTCACAAATGTTTTTGCAGCAAATCGCAATAATAATACTGTAAATTTTATGTTTTCTAGAGGAAGGCAGTGGCTTAGGAAGCAAACGTCTTCAATAATTGCAAAAGAAGCAGAAAAAGATCTAAACACATACACTGAATTTAACTGCTTTAAAGTGTCTTCTCTCATGTTAAAATTAAAAATGCCATCATCAGCATGTAAGAATCAGATAATCTACCACTTTAACTCTTCACTCTGTAGTCTTTTCTTAAAAAAAAAAAAAACAAACCAAACAACACACACCACAAAAACCCACACAAAACCAACCAACACCCATCCAACAAACCAACCCTCCCACATTTGCTACACTAAAAGAGAGCCTTAATATAGAAAACTTAAAAAACCTACTAACCTACTTGCTTTTGAAGTCATGTAAGGAACACCCATACCCATCCCTATTCCCACCTACAGAGTCAAGACTTTTTATTCAAGCACCTACAAATAAGGAAAGAGATGGAAAACATCTTTTTAGTTCCCCTATACTTCTTTGAGGTTTTTACCTGGGATAACAACTTCATGGTATCAAGTTATGGAGGGAAAAAAAAGTTGTCTTTACCAATAGTTAATAGTCCTTGTCTGAGTCACAGATTGCAACAGCATGATGATTACACCCAGTAAATTCCATTTACAGCATTTAGTATGGTGTGATTTCCCGCTGGAGGTTAGCTGAGTAGAATGTTTCCAAATATCAAAGTCAAAACTAACGCTTTGGTAAGAGTTGGGTGTCCCTTCCATCCTCTGTGAGCTTTCCTCATCCCCGTCCCATCCCTCGTCCCCCTTCCACTGAATCTAGTGCTTCATTGCTTATTCCACCTTTTTCTTCACTTCCATTTTTGCTCCTGACACTTCCCTTCCTTCTGTTCTACCTTGCTTTCTCTTTCCTTCTTTGTCTAACACATCTTATGCGTACTTCTTCCTTTGAGATAATAAAAGCCAGCTGCAACAGACAAAACAAACATGTCATGCAAATACACATCCCTAATAGCAAATAGGAAGTGGGCTCCAAGAACAGCTTAAAAATATTTGACCGAGTACAGTGTATTAGCCAACAAATAAGCAACTGAGAATCACTTCAGTAAGCAAAAGCCTCTTGGAATTGAATAAGGAAAAAAACGTGTAAAATACAGGATGTGTTAGTGGCAGATACTAAACTAAACCTCATGTGAAGTGATTGACAAAGTTAAAAAGGTGCTTCTTACAGCCACGTACTCAAGTTTTGATTTCCCTTTACAAATATCGGTGCTATGAATCTTAACCGCATAGACTCTTTGCAGCGATGTGAATAATGCTACCATCTCCCTTTTAGAAATACAGAACTAACAGCAAGATTCACGAAAAAAATTAAGAAACTAGACAGAATTTAGAAAGAATTCTCAAGTTATGCAGTCTTACCCTCAAATCCAAGCATAAGCCCATAAATATCCAAAGTCAGGAAGTATGTACATTTTTAACAGCTACATTTCTGAGTGCCTCTGCACTCAGAGAACTGCCTCAACTGTTCTGGACACTTAGTGTCTACCTTCATCCAAAGACTCCTTGAGATGAGGAGATTTACTCACATTTAGAGAATGAGCCACACACAAGTACAGCAATGACACCAACTTTCATTTAGACTCATTGTCACAAGAAAGAAGAGTAGTGCTCCCCTGTCTATATATCATGTAATGGATAAAGAATTTGCATGAAACATAGTAAAGATGGATTTAATTCTTTTTGCCTGAGGCGTTTCAGACCAGCAGAATGTCTCATACCCAGGCTATAGGATATACTATAAGAAAGCCTCCAAGTATTGTTGAATTTTATATTCTACAAAATAACGTAATTTTATTTATCCATTAACAGAGGAATATAGAACAAGCAAGACCTAGCAAAGCACTTACAGTAATGGAGATCTGTCTTCTAAACCCTACTCTAAGGACTATGTAGTAAGTAATGTAGAATATTTGGTAAAATAACCAGACTTGAGCACTGAGTGGAATTTATATCTACTCTGTATTTCCTAAGCTTCTGTAAGAATTAGCAAAAAATCTCAGAAAGGAAAATAAAAAAAAAAAATCAGTTTATCTGTGCAACTGTAGATAGCAAGCAGTACCAGTTGTCTACTTTTTAAATATGTTTTCTGAAAATACTTTCATGCACAGACTGTACCAAACAAAAATTCAATTTAAAATTCTATTACCAATTACTTGCATATAATTGTACTTCCAGATTTTCACAACTCGGTGAAGTCTCTTTATGCCTAGACTGGCTAAGTGAGCTGCAGAATTATTTTCTTTGATACCAGATTTTGACAATCAAAGAGCTATTCTCATGAAAGGTAGCAATATATACACAGCAGACCTCCCCCCTTTAATAGCCACTCCACATCTTCCACATAAGGTTTTGCTAAATGGCATCGACCTTTTGTCAATTTATTATTATTAGTGTATAACACGACATACAGATTTCAAAAGTAGAGACAGACTTTTATATTTCCCTTTACTACTCCGCTAGCTTTTCTCCTCTCCAGCATATGTGCACTTATAATTTGATAAGTCTTTAATCATTTAACAGTGGGACTTCTTTCATCTCAATCCAGAACATATAACCAGGTCATGCTCCATACTGAACTTCAGAAAGAAATAAAGTGATAGTGACAAACAACTCTTCCAGTATCAACATATAGGGCTTACATAGTCTCCTTCCCTCCAAAACAGCCTTCTGCACTCCCCCTTTATGCCCACATGAAATAAATGAAAAAGAATTCCCTTCTCCCCAAAAGGCTTTCACTGCAATGACTTCTTAATGAACTGATTGTCAAATTATGGCTTGAGAATTACAGTTTTTAAAATATATTCCTCTCTTCTTTCTGCTTATAAGATACAGCTCCCAACAGTGTTGTGGGGAAGACCTCAAAACTCTAAGAAAATCTCATAATTCTTTTTTTCCATATTTATGTGACAAGAGTAAACTACTACTGAACAACACAAAGCAGTGTAAGTGGTAGTTAAACTTTTATTTGGTGTAGAACACCTGAAGAAATGTAGTCATCATTAAAAAAACCAAACACACAAAAAGCAGAACAGATTTATCCAAGGTTGCACCAAAACAAACACAAAATGACATTATATTTATGATTTTATATCCTTCCTGTACACCCTGGATGTCTGTTTTATAATTGTAACCCACATATGGAAAGTGGCATAAGAAAAACAATCACATTGACAGAAAATACTTGTTGTACAAAGGCAACAGTATATATTAATGAAAAGATTCTGTGAGTATTTGTCGTGGTTTAACCCCAAATTGTAACCCAATACCACGCAGCCGCTCGCTCACTCTCCCCCCCCCCACTGGGGTGGGGAGGAGAATTGGAGAGAAAGGAAAACTTGCAGGTTGAGATAAAAACAGCTCACCAGGACAGCAAAGGAAAAATATGAAAATATTAATAATGATAATAATAATAATATATACAAGGATAATAGAATATATAAAAAACGATACACAATTTCTCACCACCCACGACCGATACAGCCCGTCCCGAGCAGCAGGCAGGGAGCAGGGGTATCCCCCCCCAGCTATCCCAGAACAGCAAGTTCCAGGGAAAGCAGGCGAGGAACAAACAGCCAAACGAGCGAAAAACAAAAAGGTAAAAATAGGGAAACAAAAAGCAACCAAAGGGAAGCCTAACGATTAGGGCAAGTTAAGGGTCTCAAAAGCCTCAAAAGCCTAAAAGATCTAGTGGCCCCCCGACCGACCCTCACTTATACGGGCATGACATCTATGGTATGGAATACTCTCTTTGGCCAGTTTGGATCAACTATCCTGTCTCTACCCCTCCCAAGTTTTGCATCTGCACGTTAGCAGAACCTGGAAAACAGCAAAATGTCCTTGGTGGTTCAGCAGCAACCAGCAACATCAGTGTGCTATCACTGTTCTTCTCACACTAAAGCCAAAACACAGGAGCTGCTGAAAACAAAACTAGCTCCGTCCTGGCCTAAACCAGGACAGTATTATGTGCAGATCATGGCTTTGAAACATACACCAACCCAGTTCCTTCCAGAAGAGTCTAGAAATTCATGCATGGAAGCATTACTAGACTTTCTTAAAATTTCATCTAGGCTCAGTGAGCACTAAAAGCAGCAGGATTTCAGGTCCTGCTTTTTCTGTGCTGCTGGATGTTTTTTAAGCTACTGAGGAAACTGTAGAGGGTATTTTAAGAGTTGTGCAATGGAGGAGAAAAAAGAAAACGTTTCCCTTGGAACTCATTATAGCATGAGGGTTTCAGAGAAAAGCAGATCATCCAGAAAATTATATGGGGTCTCATTTGGATATAACAGAAAATACCACTTGTAATCTAAAAAATGTGGACAGAACAAGAAAAAAAAAAAAAAGAAAGAAAACAGAAATCACTGACAGAATTTAAGTCAGTTTTGCTAAACAGTTTTATTTTTCTTAGCTACCATTATTTTCTGAGTTTAGACACTTGAGTGCACTTGCAACCTGGGTAGAATTCTACAGACTAACACTTGGCTGGATGGCTGGTGCTGCTTTAGCGTTTCAACTTACGGCATCACAGGATCTTCCTCAAGGAGCAAGGACTGCCAGGGAGAGATGGAAGCCATATATTGGAAAGAAGCAAGAGCATCTTTGCCAGCAAGCTTACTGATAGTGATGAAGTTTTTTTTATCTAGCTTCATCAGGGGATGCGACCAAAGCCTGCAGGTAAATGGACGTATAGAGGTAAGGGCATATGTGGCAATAAAAGTGGCTCTCACACTACCCATGAAAACACAGGTTAATCTGGAGTCCCTGTTGGAAGTGCCCATCTGAAGCGCCTGTATGCTAATTTGCACAACCTATGAAATGAAGAGGAGAAATGAAGTAGTTGCAGAGGTATGCCCTCACTGAAGTTACAATTCATACTGTGGGACAGCCCACACAACTGTAAAGACATGATGGATGGATGGATGGATGGATGGAGAAAGGCTCTTTAGGAAAGACAGGCAGGAATGAAGAGGAGAGGACTGCACTCTGGTTGGAGGTGGGAGTGGAGCGAGGCAGCTGAAAAAAAATATAAAAAATGTACAGGACTCTGCTATAGGGGATGTGGCAGGTCCAGGGAGCTCTAGTGTGCCAGGATCAGAAGAAAGGGCCAAAGGAGACATTGTGGTGGGTACATGCTTCAGACAGTCTGATTAAGAGGAGCAGGTGGACAAAGCCTTCCTTAGCCAACTGGAAGAAACCTCATCATTGTAGATCCTAGGGATTTTGATCACTAACGTCTGCTGGGAGTGCAGTGCGACAGGCCCCAGACAATCACAGATGTTTCTGGAGAGTGTTGAGGACCATGGTTTATGGAGGTGCTGGATGAGACAGCTATGAGAACAGTCTGTTGGACCCATTACTCACACATAAGAACTGGTTACAGATGTGAAAGTCATTGAAGACTTAACCGCAGCAACCGTGAGATGGAGGAGTTTTAGATCCTGAAAGAAGTGAGCAAGGTAAAGGTAGAAACACAGCTCTGGACTTCAGAAGAGAAAATTTCAGCTTGGTTAGGAAACTGATAAGCAGGATTCAAATGGAGACCACTCGGAATGGTGGTGGAACACAGAAGAGCTGATTACTTTTCAAGGACATCCTCCTCAAAGCACAAGAATATGCAAGAAAATTAGCAGGCATGACAAGAAGTCAGTTTGCCTGAACTTCTGACCAAACTTAAAACACAAAAGGAAGCATATACAAACTGGAAGCAGAGATAGGCAACTGAGTAAGAATACCAAAGCATTGCCTGGGCATATCGAGTACGTATTAAGAGAGTCAAAACTCACTGGCAAGGAATGGAAAAAACAACAAGATGGACTTCTACAGGTGCATCAGTAGAAAAAGACAAGGAAACTGTGGACCTTCTGCAGAATGGGATAGATGAATCTGTGAGGAAGGACATCAAAAAAGATGAGGTACCTTCTTCATCTCAAACTTTACTGGTAAACCTCGTATCTTGTAGATCCCTGTACCCAATGGTAGAGTCTTGGGGGAGATAATTACTGTCCTCAGCAGAGAAGGATCAAGTTACAGACTGCTTACCTAAGTTGGACATAGATAAATTCCTGGGACTGGATGCACGAGAGACTTTCAAGAGCGTTGGGGAAGGAAGACCATGTCGTAGCAAGGCTGCCCTTAAAAAGTCATAACTGCAGGAGCTCCCCAGTGACTGAAGAAGGTGAACATCATGCCCAACTTCAGAAGAGGCATGAGGAATGATCTTAGGAGCCTCAGGCTTCTTGGCCTCCCCTCAGTCTCTTTGAAAAATTAAGGAGTAATACTCATGAAAACTAATTCTAGAAATGTGAATCTATGCTGGCTAGTGTCAAGGTGAATTCTACTTGACAAAGGTAATTGCCTTTTACAATAAAATTACTAGCTTTGCAGAAGAAGAGGAAAACACTGACATCATTTGCCTTGACTTTAACAAGGTTTTCGGTATGAACTGTCATAGCATCTTTTGAAGTTACCCGTTTTAAGCAGGAGGCTGGACAATGACCTCCAGAGGCCCCTTCCTGCTTTGATCTTTTTAGGAATCTACGACGTCAAACAAAAGTAAATTTACATTTTATGCAGATGTAAATTAAAACCACGTAATACCACATGTATTTACATACTTCAGCTATTAATTAAATACAAAAGGAAAGTCTTAACTGTACTTACAAGATTCCTTATGGAAGCACTTTCTATAGTCAGCCTCATGGCATTTAATTCTACCTATGAGTTAAGATGACTTTATCTTATAATTTTAGCAGATGCTAAACACTGACGGCATATTCCGGAACCTATTGTCGTCACATACTAAGAAAAAATACAGCGATCATGATTTAAGTATTACTTAAGCAATTGTAGTACATCAGCTTCTCTGTTTACACGGGTTATGACAATAACTATGATGGTAACAAAGCCATTGAAAAGCAAAATAATTTCACACTTTATAGGTTGACTAGATATTATTTTGCATTATTTAGCAGTAATTGTAACAAAGCTTACCATACTTGGTGTAGTAGTAGCTTTGCACTGGGGAAGGTTTAGATTGGATATTAGGAAGAATTTCTTCACCGAAAGGGTTATTGGGCACTGGAACAGGCTGCCCAGGGAAGTGGTTGAGGCACCATCCCTGGAGGTATTTAAAAGACGTAGATGTGGAGCTTAGGGACATAGTTTAGTGGTGGACTTGGCAGTGTTAGGTTAATGGTTGGACTCGATGATCTTAAAGGTCTCTTCCAACCTAAACAATTCTATGATTCCATGATGTCATATAAACACAACAGATCATACAAAAACTTCCACCATAGCTTTAAGAAATACTTGAAAATTCTTATTATTAAAACTTACACCTATAGGAAACAAGCTTGCTGCTACAAAAATCTGTGAAAGTGCGGCATAATATAATAACATCCACAGTTGACTACATAGATCTACATAGCACCAAATAACACTTCAAGGTTGAACAAAAAGTCCCATGCAGGGCCAATAAATGTGATCTTGAAACTTGTGCAAGACGACTTTTCAACTCTTTTATAACAACTGCCAAAAGATATCTCTGAATTAGAGGAAATATTTCAATTTGTCAGTCTTTAATACGTATATATTTTCAAACATTGTCCTTGCCCTGACGCAGACCCCCCCCCACCCCCACACCCAGGCAGCCACAGGCGCCTGCAGTGCCCTTACATATGAAAAGACAAATGTCAATGATTTATGTATCAAAGTCTTAAAAGCAGAACAACACTACCAAATACGTGGGAAAATTTGGTATCATACTTCTATGAAGGACTAACTATAACAAAGAACTGATAAACTGATCAGAAATGCTACTTGTCTAAAATACATCATAGCAAAAAAACATGAGACGGGAAAGATTTCACACAGCAGCCCTATAAGCTGCCAAAATCGTACCTCATGTTTTGATTTCAAGGAACAAGATTACCTTAATTTGATTAATAACTTAATAAGTGTTCAAGAAACCAGAGACTGCCTTTAAAGCTTCAAAATTCTTAAAGGGTTTTATACAGATCATTTGTAAAAGCATTGAGAGAGATTCAGAGAAATGTGCACACATACCTTAGAGTGCAGTATTGAAGGCATGTGATACCTATGCTCAAATCCTAGCTGTCTCAATTTCTTAAAACTTGCGCAAATTTATTATCTCCATTGCCACCACAAATGAACCAGTAACAAAAATACTTTCTTTCCATAAACAGAATTGAACACCCATATAAAAATGTTATAAAATGTAATAAATTTATGAAAAAGTATATGAAATACATCAACATTTATCACAAACTCAACTGTAAGTGATACACTGAAACACCTTATAATTGATCTGTACATGTATGGAGCAGACAGCAGGAACATATGTTATAGAGAAAAAGACATAATACTGTAGAAGAGTTCTCCTTCTCTAAAGCTTACAATAAAGCATTGCTATTGCAGGCTTAGTGCCTCACTTTCATGTCTGCAATATCCCATTTTCATCCACAGAGGTCTGTTACTCTTACTCATGCCAATGATCATGTAAGTAGGCACAACTTTTTCTAAAGCTTGTATGTTTGTTCCCAAAACATTTTAAGCTTCTTACTGATCCACCTGGTGGGATCCAGAAATAGACAGAGCTGGCATCTATTGTGTTGCTCATTTAAAAATGTGCTTTTTTCATTTACATTTCTGCACAGAACTTCCTCATAAGAGTATGAGCATTTTCACATAATTCAATATTTACCTTTTTTAGCCCACTCCTTGCCTCAGTCACAGAACAACTCTTTCATACCTCAAAGAAAATGACTGTGGCAGAAAGGTGTTTTATATCTTGTTACTTGTTCCTCGTGCCTCACTAGTCTACTCTGTTTCCAGCTAAGGAAGTGCTGGGATAATTGAATGCTATTGTAGTACATAGCACTTCTACATTCTACTTTCCAAATTTCATCACCTTTAATTTATTTCATAATCAGTCATTACATTATTGTATGAGTGCCCCTGAAAGATCATGGCACTGTGGAAGAACATATGACTCAATACAGACTCCAAAAAGATGAATTTTCTACTGTGACAATTTCGATTTACTCAAGATTTCCCCTCCCAGTCTGATCTGCAATCCTGAAATTTCATATGACTTCTGAATCTAAACAACATTTTACTCCCCTCCCATATTCAAGACATGAATTCTAAGTTGACATTTTGTACAGGTATTTCCACCTAAGGTATTACTGAGTTTCAATATTCCTTTTGTCTGTCTTTTACTTTTTCTAAGTAAGGATTAAAAACCTTTTGGGTCAGTCTGTTTGAGCTTTCTATTTGAAATGAGAGGTAGAGCCAAGGGGAAGTATCAGAGAGTTCTTCTCGTTAGCAATACCCCAAAACGTTACTGAGAGATTATTCTTCACTTCTCTCAAAGATCTGCAGCAGTTGCAAGTACACACTTTGCTCAGCATGATACAGATATTTCAGCTTTCAGAAAGAAACCCGCAGTAATGAAAATGGGCAAACAATATGAGGAAACATTTACTACAAAAGTAAGTGCCCAGTTCAGCATAGAAGAGCTTATGCAAATCACCATATGTCAGGTGAAGCTAAGTGAGCTTCAGCTAATAATATTTCATTGTACTCCACTTGTCTAGCTCATAAAGTCAACAAGCCCATCTGATCGTGATATCGTAAGTTATGGGACACAAAATGAACTGCAGATTTCAAAGTTCTTGGTAGGCGAGATTATAACCAGAATCAATCCAAACTAGCATCCTTAGAAGCTCGTTAATCTTTTCAATTTCCTGTAACATACTTGTTACCACAGGATCAATTACCTTAGAGTTGCAAAGTTCACAAATTGCATAATATCATAACATAGTATTTTATGTAATAACATATAATGCAGTTAGATTTACAGAGACACTACCCTGCTTATTAATAAAAACAAATCAATGTAAAATGCTACTTAAATCAAATGAGTGATAAAAATGTCTAACTGATTTGTAGCACAAACTCAACATCCAACAATACATGCTGGACAAGAGAATACAAAAGATTCCAGCAAAAAAACAGAAATTCCCTAGTTTGGTATTAGAAGGATGTCCCTCATGGCAATTAGTTCAGGCAATTAGAATAGAAAGGGTCTGGGCAGCTCTCCCTACTGATTGTATTCACGTAATACTGCCAATGGTGAGGGCAAAACCTCAGATAGTGAGATATCATATGAGTCACAGCTTTAAATACAATTATTGAGACTTCGAAGAATAAGCAAGTCAATCAAAACACATTTCTCTTCTAGTGTCATCAGACATCAAGCACATGGAGCCACCCTACAGGCAGCATCCTAATGCACAGATGTAAGAAAAGTGGCAGCTGTCCGTTAGCATGGAAACATACAGGTGTTTTCTTAGTACAAACTTGTATTTTCACAGAGAAACCACTGAGACATCTTGTTTCAGGCACACATCTGTTACACTTGAAACAGTCATCCAACAAAAGATTAAAAAAGATTAAACTAAAATAGTATTTTAGCTTTTCTCTGTTGTCCCTTTGTCACCTGATCAAATGAGTCAAATATCACTGTAACTCACATAGTCTAAAATTAAAAAGGTTTTATTGCTACTAATTGATTCACAACGGGGTCTGTGAGGTATGACTCAAAGCAAAAGATACAACAGGACTGTGGAGCAAAACAGCACACTAAAGACACAGTGTAGAGGGCATATTGTAAGAAAACTCAATTTCTTTCCTTTGTTTATCCTGCTCTAAAATTGCTCGATTCACATGATTCAGTCCACACATAAGATGATATAAGGGACCACTCAGACTAAAATTGAGGTTCGACCTATAGAGTAGTTATCAACCTTGACAATACAGGAGGGAGAGATTATTCCCTTTATAATTCATTTCATTTAAAGCCTTTAACCTTGAAAGAATTAGAACCTTCAGTCTCATCTCCATTATAGGCTGACTAGCAGTCTGCCTTAAATCTCATCTCTCTATCTTGCCTGCATTCCAGTAAAAAACAGAGTCAAAAGGCCCTGAAAAAGAAGCATCAGAAACCCTATTTCAGACAATGCTGTGTTTCCCTGCCTGTATGGTGGAAACTGAACGGTACGTGTGAAATGAACAGGACCACCTATTCCTGGGTCAGTCACGAGTTGACTTCTCAGTCTACACAAAGGGGCAGACTCACAGTTTCTGCATTAAATTCTTAGTATAACACAAGGTTGCCCAGAGAAAGAACAATTCATGTCACACTACTACTTTTCCTAAAGCACAAACAAATCGCAAAGAAAAGGTATGGTTTTGTCGCAAGCAACCTTGCTCTCAGTGTACCAGGTAGCACAGCAGAGACAACAAGGGAGCGTGCTACAGCAGGAGGGACGTCTGATGCAGCACGGAGGAGAGACCACGTTCCTTCTGCTGACTCTGTTCCTCAGGCTGTAAATGCAGATCCTTCAGAGTATCTGAATAGTAGAATATTGCCACTTTCACACACAGGTAACAGAAAAAATTGTTCTTTATGTAAGAAAACAGAGGATGAACTCTCTTGCAACTACAGCTGTTATTTCTATTTCAGACAACCAAACCTTGAAAAATAATGGCTTGCTTTTCGCTCTTTTAATGAGCTGCAAAAAATTGGCATTATAACAGTGTTTTATTAGAAGCATTTAAAGATATGAACTGTGAATGTTAGAATTTGAGCTGCTGTAATTTAAAGAAGACTGTTTTGTACAAAGACGTGTAAAAACGTGCTGTTATATTTTAACATGATTTGACGTAAGTCTTACAGAGAAAAGTAGTGAAACTGACAGCTAAGTCATTCTTTGAACAAATCCTGACACACTCACTGTCTGAAGGTTTTTTTAAAAAAATTACCTCCCAGTTATACTGCAAACAATAGGGCTTGAAGTCAGAAAAGCTTTAAATCATTTTAGCATAGTTGATGCATGCACAACATGAAATATACTCAAATGTTCTCTTTCCTGTTCTCAGAAATCACTGTGTTTCTGACAGATGCTTCTGTTCTTAAATGTTTCTAATAAAGAAGACTTCATGCTTCTCCTGTACAGTCTATTTCAGTGGTATTTTTGCCATTATAAGATTTTTAATTATATGTAATCCAAGTCTTTCTTGCTCTAAAGTAAGAAAGCGCTTAATTCTTGCCCTACTTGTCTTGAATCTGGATAACAGGTTATTCTCCCCTTTTTCAGGAGCTTATCATGCCAAATAAAGATTTCTCATTTATTCCACCTTTCTTCTTCTTTGACTTTAAAGCCACACTTATACAAAGGTTCTCTTTTGTCATGTGTGGGGTTTTTTTTAACCAATCAGATATGTTGCTCTTTTGGGAAACTCTTCATATTTTTCTCGAAGTATAATGACCAAAACATTACAAAAAGCATTACCAAAGCTGACTAGAGATGAAAATTGTCTCCCAAACTATATATAGAACCACAGAATAATTCAGGCTGCAGGGACCATCAGGTCATCTTTCGTCCAATCTTCAGGTCAGAGCAAGGTAAGCTGTGAGGTCAGATCAGCATGCTCAGGGCTTCACCCAGTCTGGTCTTGAGTATCTCCAAGAACGGAGACTAAACAGCCTCCCTGGGAAACCTGTTCCACGGTTTGACTGTCTTCACAGTATAAAAAAATTTTTCCTTATATCCAGTCTGAACCCCACTTGTTTCAGTTTACACCTGTTGCCTTTCATTCTCCCCCATGCATGCCCATGAAGAGCCTAGCTACGTTCTTGCTAACCCACTTGTTGGTATGGGCAAGCTGCTGTTAACGTCCTCCCAAAGCAGTCTCTTCTCCAGGCTGAACAAGCCCTGATGCCTCAGCCTCTTCTCACAGGACAAGTGCTCCAGCTCGGGGATCCTCTGTTGATCTCTCTTCAGTTAGTTGATGTCTTTCTTGTATTGGGGGGCTGAAAACTGGATGCAGTATCTAGATGAGGTCTCAAGTTCTGAACAGAAGGGATAATCCTTTTCCCTCAATCTCCTGTCTGTACCCCTATGAATACAGCCCAGATGCCATCTCTGCTGGCCCCGGGTTAGACGCCTGAAGTACTTCATTTGTCACAGTCCTTCAAGGAGCACATGACCATTAACCGATACTTTCTGGTCCCAATCATCCAACCACCTTTTTATCCATCTAGTTTTCCACCCATCCAGAGTGTAATGTTCAACACTAGCAGTGTTGAAAGCCTTAATTAAAGTCAAGGTAAATAACACCTATTGCTTTCTCCATGTTTACAAATCCAGTCATTTCATCACAGAAAGCAATCAGGTTGGTCAGGCATGAATTCCTCTTGGTAAATCCACGCTGACTGTTCCCAATCACTACCTTCTCCTTCATGGGCCCAGACGTGGGCTTTAGGAGGATTTCGTGAATCCCCCAGAAGCTAACATTGAGTGTCCTACTGTAGTTCCCTGTATTGTCTTTTAGGCCTTTTTTGAAGATGTGTGCAAAATTTGCCTTTCTCCAGTCATCAAATCACATCCCAAATTTTGCACCCTCCATCCTGACATGATTTTACAGAGTCATCTTCAGTTTGTAATCCCTCCTCCCTCTCCCACTCCCCTGAGTAGTTACCTAACCAGTTGTTCCTCAGTCTGTATTTTGTCTCTGGTGATTTCTGCATAAGGATGTTTCATTTGTCTAACTTTCACCACAACTTTTGGTCATTACTTCTCCATTTTTCAATGTTACTTTGAATGCTGAGCCTAGCCTCTGAACACTCTTAATTCTGATCAGTTTTGTAGATGGCAAATTTATCTACAAAACTGATAAGCAATACATATTTCTATTTCATCACCCATCAAGTTAATGACAACATTGAATAAAGCCAGGCTAAGACCATAGCAAAATCCTTACGACACACACTTTCACTCTGAATGTAAGCCATTTTGTCATTATGCAGAACAGTTCTACAACCAGCTTTATGCTTTCTCTTTGTTGACCCATCTAGATCAAATGCAGATTAAAATACCATGGGAAACTACCAAAATCCTTACTTAATCAGGATTTATGACACCTACTGTTTCTCATCTATCCATAAGGCTATATGATTAGAGAGCTTTGACGTAATTTATTCATGATCTGTGCACTTCTACCATGCAATTTATTTTTTAGCTCTCATTTACTCAAAATGTTTAAGTTAGGTCACTCAGCAGCAAACTAGAAGCATTATGTGTTAATATTACAACTATGTAACAGATCACATTGATTCCATCTGTATCTTTACAACAGCAGTCTTAACATATAAAGATTTTTGGGGTGGTCAGGTCAATGATGGATATAAGAAAAGAACTGAGGAATTTTTTGTTTTGTTTTACATCATTAGCGAGTTTAGATTGCCTAGATTTTGACATGGTCATTGTGAAACAAATTCAATAGGCCTATGTTGCAACAGCAGCTAACTGAACGATCTTTTTGAGATATGGGCAGCAGCATGATGTCCCAAGATAGGGAGCCAAAAATAGAGACACCATAATTATTTACAAGTAACTTGTCCATAACACTTACTTCAATTTTGCATTTTTTTTAGCAAAATATACTTGATATAAAAAAGAATAACATTTTGAGTCATTTCATTATATGATTAAATATCTTAATCTAAAAAAAAATCTGAAATTGTTTAGGCAACTCAACCACACTTTGGCTGGATTTTCATATCCAAATGCCTTATTTTGTGTTTTACTTCAGTTAAAACTCAGATTTACATCAGAAAAATACGTTTCCCCCAGTGTAGTGAAAGTAAGAAACCCTACACTGTTGCTATCGATTTTTAATCAACATTGATCAAAATTCCTTGATTTTAGGAATGAGTCATGCGTAGTGTATTAAATGGTTACAGTCTCTACATGCTTAATTTCCCCGTATAGTGAAAGATTTTTTTAATAGATTGTACTACTTATTAGAGGTGACAGATTCCTGATCTTGTACAATAAGCACTTGACTATTTTACAGCATTTTGTACACATCTGTTTTTCCTCCAGGAAGTTTCACTAAATTTTTATAGCATGTTTTATGTACCCAGTAGACTGCAACAATCTGAATTTCTGTAATATCCCATCCCGGAAATACATATTTAAGTAATTCTTAAAAGGATATAAGTGTTATAATTGAAAACCCCAGCTCCATTCCTTCCAAAGTGTAGTTATGTGAGTAATATCACTAAGCACTGCGAGATCATGCCAGGCTTACCAATGCAAATAAAAGTTTGTAGAACCTAGCTCTGTAGAGGCTCCCATATGCTTACTACTGATGTCCATATCAGATAAATAAATGCAGCCTCGGCATCCATTACCAAACATACTCCATTACCACGCATCCATTACAAACAAACTAGGTAAGATAGTTTGCAGCAAAATAATTCTGGAAACGCTGACTCCCATACACCTAAAATAACAGGATATTGAAATATCCATATTACCCTTGTAAACCCTACAAGGGTTGTATAGAAAATACAGAACTCTCTACGGCCCTTCACGAAGACATAGGTTCTGAACCTACAAGCTGACAGCACAGAAGGGTAGGAGGAAATACTTAAACTGATCTTGGTTGACTTCCATGATTTAATATCAATTCCGTGTACAGAGCATATGCAACCAGCATAGCAAAGCAATATTACCAGACACATTATTCCTTTGCCACCTAGCAAACAAGAACATTTCAATAACAAGGCTGAAGGAAACTGCATCAGTATAGCTTCTAATTAATGACAGTCTCCTTGGAGAGGCCAAAATTGTGTGAAATGTACACTGAACTCCTACTTTATTCTTGATAGCATTCATCTGGGTGGACCCGATGATCTTGGAGGTCTCTTCCAACCAGAACAATTCTATGATTCTATGATCTAAATATGGAATTAAGGCTGGAAGAACCCGTGTTAATTTTGACTGCACCAAGTGTTGAGTAAAGCAAGTGCTTCACATTGCAAACAGATTAGAATTTTTCTAAGTGAATTCCACTTTGAATACCTTCTCAAGACAGCAAGCTTGATATTTTGGCTCTTATCACTGTACAGATCTCATATTTTGATCCCGCAAATCTCACTGTTCTTTCACACTCCCTTGTTTCTGAAGGCATGCTTGCTTCAGTGAGTAGAATGCAAGCAGATGCTCACAAAATACAGTACAGTACCATACAAGGACACTCAGCAAGAAGTTGAAAACAAATTGTTATGACAGCCCAGTGCTACCCCATTGCTAATAAGTCTTTTTCATCAAAACTAATTAGTTTGGCATGGTACTGCACTGGTAAGACAGCAGTATAAATTGCTTCCAAAGCAGCAGCCCCTGATTCTCCAGTACCATAAACCACTTTCTGAAATAGTTGAAACTTAGATAGATTTTAATTTTCTAATCCTACTAGTCCTACTTTTACCTAAATCAATAGATTCTGTTTGGTTTTGGTTGGGGTTTGGGGGGGTTTTTTGTTTTGTTTTGGGTTTTGTTTTTTTTTTTTTTGCTAGGAGCTACTCATTCATCCTGGGCTTTAAAGACACCGGTGCTTTTCAAACATATTCAAAATTTCAAGATTCAGTCGTACTATGAATACTTTCATGAAATCCTTCATTACTAAAAAAAAAGAAAAAACCCAACAAACAAATAACCCACCATCCTCTTTTTTGTAACTTAAGCTTTATCCCTGAAAAAACTTAACAGGTCCAGAACATTCTATTTTCCTTGCAAACTTTTATAAGCAGTTTCTTTAACCAGCTGTTTCTGTGGTATTGCAACAACAATTTGCCAATTTTCTATTATTTGTTTCAGGTGAATAAAATATTGCACACATCTAATTTAAATTTAACTCTCATTTCAACCGTGTGAAGCAATATGGAATTTCCTTACAAACTTGATTACCTTGGATTAGTTTTAGACTCCATTTTTGGAAGTCACAATTCAATCAGGTATAGTCTTTGAAACTTGAATATTTGTTCAATCAGCTTGTTAAAAAGGGTAAAAACTGACCCATGCTCAGAAAATTAACGTCTTTGTAAATTATCTCAAGTTGGCACTAAAATCTGAAGAATCTCAAATCAATAACTAGTTTTGAAAGATGCATGTGTTTGCATGAGAATATTACAAAAATCTCAGTCTCTGCTACGCGGTTGTAACCAGCACCTGATCACCCTACTTTCTTAAAATTGCATATTTGATGTCTGTCATACATAGCACAATTTACAGGAGGGCTTTATTAAAATAATGAAAAGACATTTACATTAGGCCAAATTAGCATTCCCAAATAAAGAACAGTTTTTGCCAGTTCACTAAATAGCCAGCTATTTCCTTCACTGTTTACTTTAATGGTTTTACTTTCATGAATCATGGACCCTTAACCAGTGATCCATTCCAGGATTCATGAATGCAGTATGATGTTTTATGAGGATGAAAAAACTGTGCATATAGCTCACATTCACAGTATGAAAAAGAATTTAATGGGAAAAAACAATCATCTTCAAGTTTACATGAAATCATAGAAAGAAAATGTCTATGTACAAATAGTATCCAAGCCCAGTATTTAGTTTCATAGCAACTGCATCACTCTTGCCTACCATGGTAGAAGTACAAACAAATTCTGTCTCCCTGCATCCTCTGTTTTATCGGCTAGATTTCTAGAGTAATCAACATCCCAATGGAATATTGGAAATTAAATGAACTTCACATATCCAAAGAAAGAAAAAAAAAAAAAAGGCAGAAAGAAAAATAATCAAATTAGAAGAAAAATCACCACAGAAAAGCTGCCCCGGAAGACTTTTCCAGTGCAATCTTCATGAGATAATCACAGGACACAGCTATCCTGAAGAGATGACAGAAAGTCTTGCCTGAGGCCTGTAAAACTTTACAGTATTATTTATAAGCAGCTATCAAATGGTCTGTCCTGAAGCAGTTGACAAACCAATATTCTTGTGATTGTGCTCTTCTGTCTGTACTCAGGAAGCACTCTCTAGAAAAGACTCTGTAAATAATGGCTGAATATAAAGACTGTAATGTGATATCTGTCTGTCGACAATCCAAAGGTTGAATTACCCAGAAGCATCAAACTACACACATATCTTCCATTTTTTAAAACATTTTAAAGTTTTAAACTTCTAAGACAGAAACATGGCAATCACGATGTGGGTCAACTCTATTTTTCACTTAAAGATGCTCTATGATAGTGGTATTCTGTATGATAGCAATGATTACATACCTAAAGAACATAAAAGGGTAAAATATATTTTGAAGGACATCTCTCTCTGGAACATCATTCTTCAACATTAGAGATTTCTCTTCAGAGAGCATTAATTTTAAAACTGATTAATAAATACTAAGCTATTTTGTGGATTGATTTTTTAGCAGTAAATAGAGGACTAAAAGAGCAGTGTCTCCCAACTCGTAACAGAAGAGCTGTTTCAGCAGCACAGTGCTTTTCAGAACTGTGGTCTTTTCATCCACTTACCCGATGTCATTAGAGTTTTGTCAAATTACAAAGGGACGGGCAATGAAGTAAATAAGAATAAGTACAGCATTAATGCAATAGACCATATTAAGATCTGAAAATAAAATCAGTAAACAAATCAACAATTAAAAAAGGGGAAAGAAAATTCCCACTAAATTAATCATGCTAACTACCAAAGAAATGTCAGTATTTGATTCCAACTCTCAGAGCTGTCTTCAAGCCTACTTATTTTGTCATACATAGCTACTTTTGCTTTTTTAAAACCCAATAGATACAAAATCTCATAATTTTCAAAAGCTCGACTACTCTGAGGCATTGAAGCCAGATATTCAAAGCACTGAACTGTATCAAAGTACTATTGAAGACTATGAAGCTGGATCACAGATTAATTTGGTTTACAGTGCTGATCTATGCAATGGATTCAATTTTTAGAGGTTTTAAACTTTTTTTCTTTCTTAAACAAGAAAATTGAAATAAGGTTTTTCATAAGTGTTTTCAAACACTTAGTACACTTGCTTTCAAAATAGCCTTGCTTTGTTTAAAGTTATTACTCGTAGGTCCCAAAGGAATAATGCTTAGACAACCCTTTCCAATTCCATCATTAAAAAACAGATGATTCAAATCTTGCAGTTCTCTGGTGCAGACTTCGGGAGAATCAGAATTAAGGCAAAGGTCTTTAAGCAGCTGTATTCTGGAATAATAATAATAATGGAAAGGACTTGAGAATAAATAATTAGTTTTCTAAATTAACTTAATATTACATACACACATATGTGACCCTCCCTAAATATGTCAAAGCCTGGAAATAACTGACAGAATAAATATTTGGAATCAAGGGAAAGAAAGAGGTAACTCCAAAGACTACAGGTTTATTAAAGGCTTTCTTAAAAATGTCGAAAAGGGAACAAGAAGGAGCAATGGTCACAAAGCATATTAGTTATTTGTAGCTGAGAGGACAGCTTATAAGGACACTTAGAAGAAAAGCTGAAGCGTACAGAAATACAGTCGTGCTAAGGATAATGATAGCATGACTTGGTCTAAAGGAAATAAAGAAACTGAAAAGGTACCAGCAGATGATGTTACATTTTGTCTCTTAAGCCTACTAGCCAAATATCATATATGAATTAGTAATGATACTACCTATTCTACTAAGAAGCAAGTTACTGAAGATTGGTACGCAAAAAAATCCTTTCAGACTGCTCAGAATTGATAATTGCTCTCCATGTGTTGTTTTCCTACTGCCTTTGAATATACTCTGTATAGTTTTGTCTAGACCGCATTATGCAAGACCTTATGAGAAATCTCACTAACCGTATGGTAGATGATATCTACTATTTTACTATACCCACAAGTCCAATTATCCTGTTGCAAAATGATACAGTTTGTTCCTAGCAAATTCATACTTAGTGTTACTCTTCTGGGCCGCTAGATTACTAACAGTTTCTTTTTCCCAGGAATTACTGTTAAGACGATTAATCTATAATTCTCAGTCTCCTCTTCTTGCATCATGTGCTTTCTAATTTATTACTCAAATTTCTGGTACTTCATCTATCTTGCTCATGTTCTGCGAAACATCTCAGATATATTTGAGATAACGTCTGAGAAAGATTCGGTTGCTCTGTAAGTAACTTGCGATAAGTTTCATCACATTCTAACAACATGAAAATAAATAACTTAACCAAGTGATCTATATAATCCGAGATCTCATACCATTGTCACTGGTATTAACTGATGCTCATCTAACCACAGATAAAGAAAAAAGACTGAACAAATAATAAAAACACTGATCAGTGAACACCGATGGCAAGTTTTCTTCTCCTCACCACTTTCTTCTTACTATTAAAAACATTTATTCAAAGAACTACCAATTCTTCTAACTCCTTAGACTTACATTCCTTAGGATCTTATCAATTATCTGAGTTCACCAAAATCTGCTTCCAGGAAGAACATAATTTTAATTTTGGTGTTTTCTTTCTTCTCCTGAACTCTACTGCTCCATAAACAGCCTCACTCTTTAATTCCATGTTCTCCTTCAGTTCCTCTCCATTAGTTTGGATCAAATCTACAAAACCTTACACCCTTTTGCTTTCTTTGTAGTACATATCAAGAGCTGATCATCATTGTCACTGATGCAGTACAGGACTCTGCTAACACTATTTTCCTGTATTCCTTTCCCCAATAGAAATGTCTAGGATTTGGAGTCGCATAACATATTAAAAAAGTAAAAAGGACAAAGTCCTGCTTCCCCATTTTCCTGGTTTGCTGGACTATGAAAGGACCTCCTCATGACATTGCCCACATTCTTTTCCCATTCAAATATTTTCAGTCCCTCTACACCGGCATTCTGAGTATGGAAGTAAAATATTTTAATACATTGGTGGAAAAGTTAGAACTCATTTCCAGGTATACTGGCAACATTTCCAAAGGAGATAGATAAATTCAGGCTTTACAGTGCTTATTTAGCAGACTGAATACGTGGGGTTTTTTTTATTATGAGGTTATTCTTTAATCACAATGAGTAGTTGAGTCAAATATTTATCATACTTGAAAAAGTAGCTGAAGTCAAGCAAGCCAAAGGGTTGTTCAGGACTCCACCATTTTACAATGGGAAAGTAAGTGGTTTTTTGTGTTGTGTCTATTAAGCAAACTTTTCAAACATATTCACAAATATTAACGTCAAACCAGATCAGGTCTTAGAAACGAACTATTGTTTGTCTTAGAAACAAACAATGGGCTCAACTAAGAATCAAGTCTCTTTTTCTTCCTTCTTTGTGGGAAATGTTAAGTATCCTTTAATAGTAGGAATTCATTTAAAATCAGTTTTAAAACTTTTTTTGTCCCTTCTCAAAAGGTAGGTGCTACTGTTAATTGAAAGAAGCTTTTTAAGAAGTTGACACCTTTTATCCCTGAACACAGATTAGATGCACAGTAAATTGTAATCCTTGTCTTGCATACTGTTTTACGAGGTTAAGATGATGAATGTTCATTGCTTTTAATCCTTACCATGATTTACGAGGCTCTGGGTATCCTTTCCCCAGAGCATCTACAACTGTGTGGTTGTTCTGCCTGCTGCTTAAATTACAGAGACATCTGCAAAGTAAATTATGGATTGTTGTCCCACAACCAAGCTGCCTCTTCATCTCTCCTGTAGTATTCTTTGATAACAACAAAAGGATTTTTTTCCCTTGTTCAATCACTCTTGTTTTGCCAGACTGGGTGATATTATGATGACCTGGATTATTGCCTGCTATGCACACTTTCAAACAACATGTTCAGCTGTAAAAACCCACGGCAAAAGGAGGGGAGGGAATGGGCTGTGAGGGACAGGGCAGACAGCTACATAATGTTTGTTTGTGCGTTAAGCTCTTCAAAGTTCACAAATCCAGACCTTATTTCCTCATCTTAACAGAAATTTATGTAGTTAAAAACAAACATTTGAGCACTTAAATCCATTCTGAATTATGTGAATATATAGCTTTTTGTTGCTCTAATACCTCTCTATTACATGTCCATTGATATGCTGATTTCCACATCTCTACTTATATGCACGTATACCAATATAAACATATCAAAGCTATACAGCTTATCTCACCCATAAAAAGCTGAGCTCATACGCGGTATAGATGTACATTTGTGCATCTAAAATAGTGTAATCCGTGGAGCTTACATCATAACACTGAGAAATAGATCACTTACTCTTTAAAATTTTAAGCCAGATTTTTAAATATGTGCCTAATTTTATAATCTGTGTTTTAAAACTTTATTTCACAATATATGCAGTGAGAATATAAACTCATTATCAATATCAAGTCACAGTTTAACGTAACTGGTCCAAGATTTCAAATCTCCAGGAAAAAACAAACCAGCCAGCCAAGGCTTTTCAAAGTACAGATGCAGCTACCTTTTACTATAGTATGTATTTCCCCTCAGTCTCTCCTCTCTATCCCATTCATCCACTGTGCTCATCCACCTTTGTGGACTCTGAATCACTGTTCTCACCATCAGGTGTGCTCTCAAGTCACAACAAAGCACGTCAAGGTTCATGTTTGTCCACACATAGTAGAATACCTTCTTAGAACACCTAAGTGCTGATCTCATCAAGTTTCAGATAAAATTCAATAAAATCATTTCACATCACTTGCTCTCTATTATCCTCTCATTACGGTTTCATATTGTCTACCTGAATGCCCTGAAACAATATGCAATTTCAATTACAATCCAGGTGAACCCACTTTAAAGGTAAAGTGCATGGCATATATCATGTAAAAACCATTTTACAAAGCAGAAGTGATAGTCGCATCCCAAGCTCCTTTGGCACAATTCCAGCGAGCCTAGTCAAGATAACAAGCGCTGATAGCATTGACATCAGAGAAGCTCTTTTTATATATTGGCAGTCACTGAGATATAATCTCAATTTCCTAATTCCTTTGAGTATGTCAGAAGCCCAGAGTTTGGTAAGAGAAGATACATAACTGAAAACTGTATTATGCTATCTGTCCCAAAGAACAATCAGTAAAGACAGGCTTGAGCAAAAAACTAGGATCCAGATGCTTCCAACTTTGTATCTGAAGTTTTCATCAGAATTTTATGGCAAAAATACATCTCAAATTTTTAAGTATTTGCGTAAGATATATCACACACTTACCAAAATGCAGCCACATGTAAAAGAACTTGTCTTTTGTATCAGCTACACAACTGCATAGGCAGCATAAAAGTACATTATCCATTGAAATCAAGGATTGCATAAAACAGAATTTGGGCAGAACAATGTCTTACTAAAAGAGAATACCAATAATTTTTTTTAATAAGCACAATATATACAGGCTTTGATTTTATTTTCCCTGAAATAAAACCACAAACCTGCCTTACACAACTCTCACAGCTTTTGCCTTTCTGTATAACTTTATCAGAGGACAATTGTCATCCAGGTCTTCCTCACTCACATGTGCCTGCAAATGAGCGTCATAGCAAGCATTCAACAAAGCTGTGATACTATTAATGAATTTATCATTCCATGTCACCTGTACTTTTCTCCAGTGTAAATGCTTCATAGACCAAATTGCTAACCCCGCCACCCGCCTGCCCCCCCCCCCCCCACCCCCCCCCCCCACCCCCCCCCCCCCCCCCCCCCACCCCCCCCACCCCCCCCCCCCCCCCCCCCCACCCCCCCCCCCCCACCCCCCCCCCCCCCCCCCCCCAAAAAAAAAAAAAAAAAAAAAACCAAAACAAACAATCACCAACTCAAAAAACTCACCAACCTTTACCATCTTCTGGAGACTGTGCTTCAAACTCATTTAGGCTTTTACCTCAAAATATATATAATTAACTTCAAAGTTATAAAACTCATACCTGCCTCTAACTGATTATTTTGTCATCCCCAGCATTAGATTCTTGCCGAGAATATAGTAGAACCAGTTTATAGTGGATTCCATAACAACAGCTAAAGTAGACAATGGCATACTAATTAACATGAGGAAGCCTACGACATTGTTTTTTACCCCTGTGAAAGAGGTTCTGCTAAGGTATGCCTTTGAAATGAGACAAATACCATTTGACAAAAATAGCACAATGCAATTACAGAAAAAAGCATCATAAAATACAGCTCGGAAAGAAAAAATTAGTTTCTATCCTTTAAGAAATGCAGAACAGACTGTAAAGGTACTTTTATTTTCTCCTATCTACATGTAAATTGAAATAGCCTGAAAAAGGTAAAATACAGCACAGGCCTTTGTAAATAGTCAATTGGTCAGTAGTAGCGCCATCTCTAGATTGCATCAAGTATTTTTGTTGAGATATGCAGCAAAGATATTAGATTCCTGGATTTCTCCAGCTCAGTTTCACAGGCCTAAAACTGATTTGTGTTTAATACACAAATAATAAATAAAAAAAATAACTGAAAGGCGAGAACTGAATCCATTAGGTTTAACACAATGAGTTGACCGCAATTATTACAAGTTTCTTGGAGATGACAGAGACTTCTACAGAGTTTGTAAAAACTCTACCTGTGAATATGATGCCACATCTTCCAAGACGTTACATAAGTGAAGTTCAGACCTTAGCTGGCCTCATTCACCACAATCCTCAACTGATTGGGCCACTATAGTCTGTAAAAAAACATACAAAAGTTAAATTGTCATTATCAACAGTTGTTTCTCATGAGAATGAAAAATTAACAGCAAAAAAACAGGGAGCGTGTTATCAGGGAACTCAACCTAGCATAAAAAAAAATTAATAGATCACCACACAGCACTTTTTCCTGTGCCTCAGGAAAGGTGAGGAGCAGGACACAGATACCCCTTGAAGGTGATGGACCCCACTGAGCAAACATTCAGAATTAAACTGCTCACGTTTCTTATAGCTGTCTAAAACTTGTGGGATTTTTACTGCCAGTAGGCATTACTACAGAGCATCATATTATGGCTCTGATTTGTATGCATTGCCTTGGCTGGGTTTCCTTTGTGTCAGCTATCATTCATCATAGCGTGAAAATAACATACAGAGATTTCTTTGAAAAGGATGGAGGAGTGATAATACGAGCTAGGGACATTGCACATAATGTTTTGTTCTTGGTTCTGCAGCCAATTTTATCACTACCATAATGGTATAAATCAGTATCATATATGGCACGATAGTAATTTTTCTCATAAGTGCAGAGTCTTTAACTCACAGAAGCAACTTCCATAACCAGCCCATCCTGAACTGGTTCCTATTACTGCTCTGAGATACATTCTGATTTGAACCTTGATCTAGTGTTTATATCATTAGGAAAACAAAAAACAAACAAACAAAGAATGCTAGAAAACATTTATATTACTTCAATAGGACTAAAACTTGGAGGGTTCTTTGGTGCTTTTATTTTTTGTTCAGTTGTTTGTATATTGGAATTTCTGAATGCAGATGGACAGAAAGAGAAATGAATAGGAGGGAAGAGAAAAAGGAAATTAAAAAACAAGGGAGTCCAAACCTAAGGCTGAAGGGATATTAAAAAGAGAGATAGCATCCAGATATAAAACTATAAAAGTAGAGAAAACTCAAGGGAAGACAAACAGCTAAGCTAGTGAGTATCTATTTGCATTCTTTCACACCCCAGGCAGCGTTCTTATCCAAGATAAGGGGCTACTAAAGAGAGACATAATACCCACTCTGTGCCAAAACATTAGATTATTAAATTAAGGCTTTTAGAAATTTACAAACACAGAAGTTGCAGGTGAATTATGCACGCAAAGGGAAATAAACCATTTATACAGACATTAATAACCCAAACCTCCATGCTTCAAGTAAACATTGAAACAAAAGCTAATAGTATACCACAACATAAATTGTATATTATAAATGTATAACTTGCTTTGCAGTACTTCCATTCACCTCCACTGGTTTATTACATAACCACTTTCAGTACCTTAGGAAGCTACAATATTTCATTTGGGGGAAAAAACAAAACAAAAAAAACACCCTACCACACCACCACCAAAACAAAACACAGCATTTCCTTTAACTTCAGTGGGAGGAGTATTTATTCAATAACTACTTGTATTTAATTTTGAAATTATTCCTACCATTCAACCATAAATTTGTTATGCCCAAATCATTTTATTCACTGAGAATAAATTTACTGTAGGAGCGACTGACTCCAATTCCAACAGCTGGTACTATGAAATACTCAGATCAGATGGACATGGTGATCTCTTCTACCCTTTGAATTCATCATATTTGGGAGGGAGGTAGCACCAGAACCAAACCTACCCACTTAACAGGAGAATTCCTTTTGACTTTCTTGGTAAGGCAAGCAGGATTTGAATCACACACTTTATGCCGAGCTTACCAAATCAACCACATTCACTTTTCTTTTCAAGAATTTGCTTGTGGTCCTTACATTAAAAAATGAGTGTATCTTCTGAAAACACTAACAAAAAAACACAGCACAAGGAAAGAAGAATCCCAACACTGTACAAGCCTTTTGTGTCTCAGAAACCGCTTTCTATTAGAAAATAAAAAATCCAACCAAACCAACCTGTTCTTTCTCAGTGTTAGTTCTTCATGTTATTGAATTGGATTTGATAGCAACACTATTAACTTCATGGATCAATAACACTTGATATCAGTTAAAACCAGCAGCTGAAGCATGCATCTAGAACAACACACATTGCAGGAGTCTGGAGTCTGCGAATGTAGAAATAAATTAGGAAGGTCAGAAAGCCAAGCAAAAAAAAAAAAAAAAAAAAAAAGAATCCAGCTTTTGGTGTTAGCACTGCAAGTTCCCATTTCCTTAAAAATATTGTTAACATGCAGCATACAGCCCTAGTTTATTTATTGTTTGGTACCTCTTACCAAAAAGATTGGCAACGAGAAGAAACCACAATGACTCTCATTGCAAATAAGGACGGGACGGTTCTGTAAACCTTATCGATTTTTTCTCAGCTGCATTGATTAAATTTGAAAAAAATCTTTTCTGCAAACACCCAGTTTACTTAGCTGGAGGAAAAGTACAGCACGAGAACTGTAACATACAGTTTGGATTAATCATTTAGCCTGAGGAGACTGACTGGGAACTATGGTGCCATGTGAGCACTGGAATACACTCGCGTTCACGGAGAAGTTTTTGAACACATTTACAAAACAAAGTTAAAGCAGCCAGGACTCTTATCATCCGTGAAACTGCAGAAAGTACAAGTGATACAGAATGTGCATATTTGGCAAAACATCATTCACTTTGATTTACAGATATTTTCAAAGTGTAACATTTAACTGGTAGTCGCCAAACTTGCACTGCATGAAATTATTGTTCCTTACTCTCTTTTGGTTTTGTACGTGGACTGAATTTCATAGCGCTTCTCTGTCTGTGCCCCCTTGCCCCTCTGAGGGGGAGGTGGATCACAACTGCAGATGAAGGTGATGGTTCCCATCTTGGAGACATTTGCAAAGCTGGTATCCAGGCCTGCTTTTCTTTTCACATTCTCTTTACACCAACATTTATTCTTCATAAACAAAAGGTTTTCGTGCAAGGTACAAATTTGGGCCTGTCACACACATACAAGGTCATTTAGGAAGAACTTGATCACAAACTAAAAGGTTTTTCTATCCCTCACTTCTTCTTGTACTTTTCAATATTTTATTTTTACATTTTACTGCACTAGTGTATTTACAGAAATTTGACAGTCAAACACACTGGAAAAGCAAGAATACATGTGATTTTAACCTCTCTTCCAAACCATAATAGCTAATTTTGTAAAGAAGAACATTTCCATCTGGGCTTATTTGATAAATATGCTCTCAAATACAATTATGCAACAATGTGCAGCTAATAATGCTTTATGTTTACTCATTCACAAATCAATACTAAAACAAGCAACACTAACTCCTTTGCTGAAGCCTGAGATTCCTGTGATAGAATTCATAATAAAGCTTCCACAGACTACAGCATTGCAGGGTAAGTTTGCATTTCCCTATTTCTTCTGCCTGCAGTAGATGGAGGCTGTTTCCTCTCGTTGCTGGCAGTCTAAGGAAGATGCACCAGTTACACTGTTGGTTGGTTTAGTGTATGTCAGAAAAAGATCATATTTGTTCACCCTTTTACCACTTTGTACTTTACAAAGACACATCTGAAAGGATTCGAAAAGATCCTATGCAAATCCAATGGGTTTCTAAAGCATCTTTCTCCCCATGGAGAAAACAATGCAGCAACCCCTGAATCAGTGTCTTTTTAGTGTGAGAAGACTTCTAATAATATGAGCATTGCTTGAGTTTTAAATGGTCCAATGTTATTTTTATTCTCTCCTACATTTTGTCTACCATAGAACTAAAAAGTACACAAAAAACTACTAGTGAACTATACTAGCTGGACTAGCTATATAGCAAAACAAAGCAGAGGGTATACTTTAAATAGTGGGGATTTTGGGGGGGGGTCAGGTGGGGCAGGGTTGGTATTTTTTAAAGAAAAGGAACCTAATACCTTACAGTGACAACACATAGCAGACAGCCAAACTCTAAATTTTAAGTAATTTAGAAGAAAGGAAGATAGCGAAATAGGCAAGAATAGACAAAACATTATTTATGTAAGCATAAACTATATAAAAGACATGGCAATACAAGCATGCTGAAGCAACAGAACATCCTCCCGGTTTGCAGAAGACTCGGAGAACAGCTTGAAGAAACAGGCAAACTAAAAAAAAAAAAAAAAAAAAAAAAAAGAGAGAGAGTTTGGAAGTCTGCCTGCGTGAGCAACGTAGCCACATTCTTCACAGGTAAAAACAATGAAAGGAAATGGATGGTGAAGGAGATGGTAAATGTAACCAAGTTTTATTCAGAAGAGTAAGAGGAGGACAAATGTAATCCTCCATCATTTTAATATGACTCTCTGTGGTTCTCGAGATTGCCAGCAAGCTAAATGATTTCTTGCAGGATTAAATTATATTGGTTTCAGGTAGCATTAATTATTAACATCAGGTCATCCAATTAAGTAGGGAAAAACACAATGTGACATAGACAAGCAGTTGTAAATCTTTAGTAGCTCAATTCAGGTATGAATCAACCATTGACTCAGAACAGGTCAAGCACAATTCCAAGGTGAAATAGATTCATATAAACTACTTGCTTAACCATTTTCTGTGAATTGCAAATTGACAAAAAAACAAACCACAAACAAAAAAAACCCCACACACAAACAACACACTATTGCTGCACATTTTTTCCTACTGAAAAAAGTGAAAACAATCGTATTTATTATAAATGAGAAATATCATTATAAAGGTGTTCAGAGTTGTGTTACATCTAAAACTTGCACTTTTATTCATGTCAATGAGATATGTCACGTGGACAAAACAGGAATCCAGAGTTTTTAATTCCTTAACAAGAGCCTGACGGTAGCTGCGATGCTTTCGATGTGCCAGTGGACTGCAGCTTCTCCCCTCCCTCGCCTCCCAAAATACTTCCGAGGGTGAGAAAGTAAAGAATTTTCCTCGTCCTTTCCTTCCTTAAGCCCCTGACAATGGGAGTAGCTATTTTTGCAATGAGAGTACCAGTTCACTAGGAACTGGAAAAAACCAATCACCCATTTCAGATGGCAATTGCGCTGCTATCAGAGAGTAATGATTTTCAGTCACTACTGACTTGGCTTGAATCTGAACTACCAGCTCAAAGGTCAAAAGCTTTCTAACCAATTATCAATCTCCTGGTCCATCCAGCCCCTCTATTATCTTGATTTCCTTTTGAAGATTAATGCTGTTGCCATAGTTTAATCAAATAAGGCTTTGGCTCTGACATTTACTTCCATCCTACAGCTGCTTCTTCACAGAGATGAGTCAAGACGACCATAATAAAATTACTACTATAAATATTGCTTAAAAATTAAATATTGACTGTTCAAGATTTATTTAGGAATTAAGACAAAGAACTCTGTCACTACACTGAGTATTATTTTATGGTCTCTTAAACATCTGAATTTTGTCTGAATTTTCAGACAGGAATTCATGTGGTTTCAGACATTCAGAGCCCCAGACTGTTCAGTCTTATTGATTAGACATTCAATATTTTCAAAGAATCATTGGAATACATATAACGAATCTATAGCTGACCTTCTGAATATCATCTTCTAGACTCCAGCCTGTCTGCATTAATCTTCCTGCCCATAAAGATGTCATTTAGTACAAGGATAAGGATGACAGGATTACCTAGGATCATTCTGGACCGGTTCTGATACTAGCCAGCAGTTTATGCTATCTCCAGATCCAGAATATCATGATTTCCTTAGATGGTTTTTGGTCTTCCTCATCTCCTTTCATATCACATATATGCCTCATGAGAAATGAGAAGTTCCTTTTAAAGTTCTACTAAAAAAAAAAAAAAAGGCAAAGAAAAATTTTAAGATTATTTCTAAAGATATCTAGCTTACTTCTCAGAATAAACCATCATGGCCTCTCAAAATATGTTTAAGTATTTTGCTTTTGGAATAGCTCACAGAACACTCATGCTGAATGCATTTTTCAGGAACAAAAGGGAACCAATGAAGAATTTACTATACATAAATTCCTCTGTGAAATGATGCCATATGTCTACTTGGTTAATGGCTGTAGGAACATAATTGTCTAAGTGGAAAAACAAATGGGTATTTCCTTAGTCTCTCACGATTCCCTCTGTACACACCTACTCACACACACTCGTAAGTGCACATACACAATCTAATTCTTTCTACTAGGTAAGAGATTTTTATTACATGTTTTCTTTCAAATTTAGCACATTTATCACTGCTATTTTTACTTTCCTTGCCTTTTAGCAATTTTAATTGATTTCTTGATAAAATATTAAAAGGTTGAAAGAAAGTAAAAAAGGAATGCTGCCTCTGCTTTCACTCTAACAGTATTTCCATTGAGCATATGGGCTATGTAAAGATTGACTAGCATGAAATGCAATATACTGAAGCCCTATGTTCTCATTTGATATAGGACACTACTATCCTTTTGCTAGTCTTGTTATTGTAATATGACAGATTCAAGCTGAATTCATAAGGTGGCCATTATCTAGCACATTCAAATACTTTCTACCCCAAAATTTGTTTTTACAGTAGCAAACACCATTTTGGTACAGAACTACACTGTCATCCTATTTTCATGCTCAGAACTATTCAACAGAAGTTTGAACTAACAAGCAAACAGCCTGCTCCAGTTTCAGTGGGGAGGCTGAAGCCACGATGCTGTGTTTGCTCATGTAGAGGAACGAGCTCTGAACAAAAGTTACACCACCTGCACAATGGCAACTTTGTGTTGCATTTTACAAACTTGTCAGGATTTGAGATCATTTTTGTCATTACTGTCTAGCTTGAGCTAACCAAAATTGCTTGCTTGCTTCTGAAAACCTCTGCCAAACATAGTAGGTTTTTTCAGTGCATTGCGCTTCATTTTTATTTCTCAAAAGCCAAAGAATTTCTTTGACATTATCAGAGCCCAAGGGTTTTCCCCAGCAATGCGTCTGAACCTTTCCAAATGTTCCAAAGCGTGCGTATAGTCTGTCCACTTAAAGGTCTTGGATCAGACTCCAGTGCCAAAAATCAAGTTAGTAGCACAACACGCTACAAAACTGTAGCCATGGGTAGCGGTACAAAAGAACAATCTGGGCTCAATTTTTTAAATTTTTTCCCCAAAACTGATGATGTTTCTCATAGCTACAGTAAGTCACTGTTGCTATGATATTAACAGATAGGAGGAATGAGGTAGGTAGCTAAGTTAAATAATGCAAGTATAAACCTTGAAATTAATCACATGTAAAATGTAAACACTTGGTATGTCCAGGGACAGAATGAGGCCGAGTATAATACAGTGCTGACACAGTGTTCATCATGAAAAGTCATCATTCATTGATTTCATAATTTCATAACATTTTTGCCCTATCCTAAAAATAAGAAACTCTTCTAATAGCGTGACGGCTCCTATGCAATGGCTTCGTACAATTGCAAATAATACCAGATATTTTAATTTGTTTATAACATTATGTAATAACTTTTCAAACTTCACAATTTCATTTCTCAATGACACTTTCATGTGATTAAATACTTTTGTATTATTGGGACAGAAAAATAGCAGAAAGTTTATTTTAAAATTGAAAAAAATAAAATGAAATCACTATTCAAAGTATTTGGTTGTCAGTTATGTCTTACAAGTAGGTTAAAATCATTTTCTTTCACCTCTATGGCGAGAGCTGTTCTAGCACTTCTATTAAACATAATGACAGTGTTAATAGTTTTTTATTCTGCCATTACATGCAGCTTCTTTGGCTATGACTGTTCCTGGGGGTGCTAGGCTTCATTTTTGTTTTGTAAGGCTTTCCCCGATAGACACTTCAGCTTAAAATTTTTATGTGGTTGCTTTTAGCAAGTAGAATTTCAAACAGAGTAACATATTTTGGTAAGTTTATTTCTGAACCTATTTCTGGAGATGTTACAACAAAGTCACCAGAAAGTAGCTGGTGACTTTCTGGTGTTCTTACCTGGATATTGACTACAGCGTTCCTTGGCAATTATATCATGCTGTTACCTCTGGTCAAAAGATGATTAGTACATGGTTTTAACAATTTCTAGTCTACATATAATTTTTCAAAATTATATTGTGGTTAAAGCTCAAGTTTACAGTAAAAGAGCTACAGATTTTCAAAGGAATCAGTCTACTACTTGGTTGCAGTAGCTCAGGAAAAGCAGGTTTTCTAACATCATAACAGCGAAGCATGAAGAAGCTACTGTGCTCACCAACCGGAGCAGGTAAACAATTGCAGACCTAAATACCTAATGATCCGGATGTGTAAGTTTTAAAAGACTAAATTTTCTGCTAAAAAAAATTATGAAACTATAAATATAAGAAAGCGTATCTCAAAAGATTGTACATTTTGACAACCAATATTGGCAGTTCTATAGTCTTGAAATTTCATCATTTAAAAGAAAAAATGCATCACTAACTTTCATAGCTTAAAATCCCACACTCAAGCAAAATTCACTTTATTGAGTATCAGCAATTCACAACATGGTCTATGAGATTCAGCTCTTACACGATTTAGGCACTAGCTGCTTTAGCTTTACAGATAAGTATTGTAGTAATTGAAGGTAAAGTAAAAATGCTGTGGTCTGCAAATAAAGCTAAACCCAAGATACCTATGCAATACACATTTTTTACATATAGTACCATGTGCAAGTATGAAGAAATCTTATTTTGAAGAGGCTGTACACTGAAGTTCTGTAGTTAAGCCTAAATCCTTCCAAAAGCTGGTGGACGTAAGGAAGGAAGGAACCAAAACTCTGCAGACTCAATATCTAAATCTGGTCTCAAAAAATGCAAGCTTCTTTCTTAACCTCGAGGCAGGAATGGCAACTACAGGAAGGACGGTAGTTTACTAGTTAACATGTTTCCATATTCCATTCTTGGCAGATTATGGATCAATATGTATACTTGTAAGGAAAAAAAAAAAAAAAAAAAAAAAAGGAGAGAACACACTGATTCTTCCCCCCTCCCATCAGAAAATAGTGTATCACTAGAAAGTTATTCCCTCCCCTCGAGAGTCTATATTATAAACAAAAAATCTCTTATGATTTATTTCCTTAAGAAATTAAAAAAAAATATGCAGGACTTGTACAAATGTGATGTGGTAACAAAACATGCAATTTGAATAGTTAAAAAACAGGTTCACATATTACCTGCACTATTAGTTATCAATGTAAAGCAAAACCCTCCTAAAACATCCAATGCCTAAGCAGACTAATAGAAATCAAGTTAAAAAGGTATACCCCAAAATCTGCTCATTTCTTTCAAATTAGTTTCTTCTGTTCTAGAGTTTAAATATAACATCTCTTAAAAAACACCTGTGAAGATAAAAGCCTATGCAACTATTCCTACATGATAATGGGATTTGGAAGTCATTGAGCAGTGGCATGAAGTGGAGTAGCCCAAATGTCCTCTGGAGGATCTGAAAAAGTGGCAGCAGAAGTCCATTTAACTGCGATGCCAACTGCCACAACTACACAGATGTAGCAGAGAGGGAATAGGTACAGTCCTAAATGCAACCCAAGACTCCTTTTGTCTGCCTTCCTCCCCAACTATATTAAAAATGTAGTGGCAATGAAGGGCTTTCTGCTGCTGATCTTCTGTAAAAGATGAATTTCACCCTTGATGACTCTTTTGCTTCGAAACCTATTAACAAAGATAATGGAATTCCAAGTTGTTTGGTTGAGGTTTTGCGACTGAAAAAACCCACATGTATGTTAATTTCCCATAAGGCAGAAAAGTTATATTTTTCTTCTTTCCTTTCTTGCAAATAAAGTGGAATTCAAGCGTTCTAATTAGACGTATTATTATTTACACTGACATAGAAATAAATCAGCAGCCAAAAACTATGTTCAACAATAAAAGCTTTGTTTTGAATTTTATATATAGTATTTTTATTAATCTGAACTATAAAAGATCTTATTACTTGCTTGAAATTTACCATTTTAATCTGTAAAGTTAATGGAGCTTATATATCATCTATATTTCTATGCTTATATGTTTTCACATGAAATTCCTAACATGTAAAACCATGTAAATGTTGGCAAAAAGTTAGGAATGGGTATCTGTATTAACTCCTTCCTATGAAACAATTTTCCCAGATGGTGAGATTATAAAATACAGTAAAGGTATAACAGTAGCACATCACCTTGTTATTGTCAATTCAAGGGCACACCTGGAGATTCAGATGGTTGGGAAAAAGCCCACAGCTGTGCTAAGTGCTGTGTCCTATTACAATTTCACGACAAGCATAGTAGTAGTTTTACATATGAATATACCCACTGCAGAGCATGAAAACTTTATGATTCACTTAACTACCAAACATTGGAGGAACACACTATGCATAATGGGAAAAAAAAAGATGAGAGATTCTGGAGCAGAGGTAATGTTCTTGTTTCTCACCAGAGTAAGAACCACAGTCCTTTTATGTTTGCAGCAAGTCACTGAGATGAGAATGATTTAGCTTAATCCAGCTGGAACAGTAGAACAAACAAACAAAGCAAATCACGCTCTTCTCTGTTTTCCTAGTTCTGAAGCAAGCATCACTGCCAGTAATAGCATTGTCTGAGGCTGGGAAGTCAAACTGTGTTTAATGAGATACTAGGCATGTCTTGCAGTTCTATTGAAATGTAGCTACCAACCCAAGTTTGCTCTTGGTTCTGAGCAATGCGCCCATTAGCGATGCTCACAGCATCCTCGATAGGGGGAGGAGGTGATGGTCCTTTAATGTTTTTATCTTCAGGAGTATGGCTCTGAGACAGAACAAAGAATGGAGAGTAACCCTATCTTTGATTCCTTTCTCTTCTCTGTGCAACGATATATTTTATTCTGTCAAATCAAACCTCTCACACAGATTGGGAGCGAAAGCAATGCACCTTTGACACCGAGACTGCCAAGTAACTCCATCATTCACTAATAATGGAGCACACACATCATGAACCAAGATGGATGCATTTTGGCCAACTGTGGGTTGGCAATTGTTAATTATCTGGCAACCCCATTTAAGTTTCCAGCTGTTATTCGCAGTTAGGAGCTAGGTGTGACCCTAACTTTCACATCAAAGGGATGCGTAACGGAACACGTGCGAACCCTACACAACTTATGCTACAGGTAACCAAACACCTGGCCTGTAGAGCAGCTGCTCCATCCTTGGTGACTGGGAATCCTCAAGCACTTGACCTGCAGGCTCCTTCTTGATGCATTCAGGTGATTACAAAGATATTAGCTTGTACTTCTTTACTAGTAACTTTTATTGCAGGGTGAGCATAAATTCTGTTTTTTCTTCAGTTAAGCTACCTGTCAGTCTTTTAACTTTGTTCTTATTGTACGAATAAGCAACTTCTGTAGTAATCCAACTGCAGAACACGCGCACACCCCCTTCTGCTTCACCTGCTAACAGAAAAAGCAACACTTGCTCATTTTATTTAAGTGTATTTCACTATAAACCTTCTCAGCATTAGGGGCCTACCTTGCTCATTAATCTATCAGTATGACTAAACTTTGGTCCTAAGTAGCCAAATTTACATACTCATGTCATCCTGTGGCAGTTGCCCATCAAGTCTGCTTATTCTATAGAGCATCCTGTTGATAAACTAACTAAGAGTCCTAGAACTCCTGACATCTGCTGAATACAAATTTCAGCCACTTCACAATCAGAAAAACAAAATTAGTGGGCTGGATTTCAATCTAAACATGGTAATTTTGTCTCAGTGTATTATTAGAGCATCATAATTTCCTGTTACGAGTGTTGGGAAGAGATGGAAAGTCACTGATGTCTACGATACATGCTATTTGAGATCAGCTTTGAGGAAAAAACCCTATCTTTATCACGTGAAGGAACGAAAGACTATAAAAAAACCACAAAACTTCTAGAAATTGCCTGTATTTTTTTTTTTTTAAATCCTTTCAGTCTTATTTATGGAAAGGATTTTTAGAAATGCATTATGGCATTGCCACATTAGACAATGAGTTTTTCTTGGCATATTTTCGAAGCTCACATTCAATAAGGAAGTGATAGACAGTGCTTCATCTGCTAGAAGACTATTTTACATTAGCAAGGATTTAATTTGGCTACAATAAAGTCTTTTCCATCTAACTCCAATTATTTTTAATCAATTTCTTCTCCTATTTTAGTTCAGAGTCAGGACCGTAGTAAAAACCTGAGACTGGTTGAAGCCTCTGCCATTGTGTTGAAGGAAACTGATGTACCAGAGTGGCCAGTGAGAGCCGCAACTGGGGGAGAGGATGGTGCTTCCACCGTACCCCTGTCACGCCTGGCCAGCAGCATTCAGGCACTACAGAACGGCTCTTGGTCACTAGACAGTTCCTGCGGCAATACCTAGTGCTGGGCACCAGCGAAAGGAAAGGGCAAAGACTTTTGCACTCAACAATCCGGGCTAACACTGACCTGAGCTAGTTTGTCTGTACAATGACAAGGACATCATAAATTAATGGAAATGGAAATACTAGCATTGCTTTTGTTAGCACACTGACATGACAATTCTTGAGAGAACTCATCATTTTATTCATTATTGCTTTAAAAAGGTAGTTGAGAAAAATTCAGTGGGGGAAAAAAAACCCCAAAAATACTGGTTACAAAATATTCTATTTGACAGGCATTTCTTCAGATACAAGTGAAGCTGGTAAATCAGATTGTCCTACTGATTACAAAACATTTTAACTTCAAAATCCTCTGTTTACATGCAACATGCAGTGCAGGTAAACATTAGATTATCTGTAAGATAACATGCAAAAGACTGCCCCAAAAATCCCCAGTTCCCTGGGACTACGTTGATTCATTCTGACAGTGACTATCCAGGAGAGCAATGTGTTACAGAAACACACACAGACAGAAGGGCTGAAAAAATGAAGATTTGAAATGTTTCTAATCCCAGCATTTAAAAAAAAAAAAAAAAAAAAAAAAAGAGTGGGTGGCTACAAATAGGATTTGTTGGAAAACTGCCAAAGCTTTGTACAGCTGTACTGGCAGGTGAGGCATTACATTGTACGAGAGGGAAAACTGTCAATCTGACACTTAATACCATTGTTTTCTCACAACATGAAGTGAAATTTTGGAAGGGTTAACAGGTAAATTGGCAGTAATTATAATCCTTGTGTCAGGAAAAGCTTTAGCCGGAAGATTTGTTAGTGACTGGTAAAAAAAAAAGCTTTCTTAGAGTCTGTAAAAAATACCAAGCAACTATCTAATTCCTGAAGGATTGATGAGGATGGATAATGGATGTGTTTTTCTTTCACATTCTCTTGGCAAACACCAAGTAATTTTGGGAGCCATCACAAGAAGTACATGAAAAATGAGTCTGAAATATATTTAAGTAATAACCTAGCAATTTTACACACATTTGTTATGAAAGTGATCAATATAACAAGGTTTAGTTTACTGAACTTTTCTCTAGTTGGGTTTTTATCTTTAAGTGTAGAAAACACTGAAACTACAAAATCACCATTTTAAATGTAGTTTTTGAATTAAAGCTCTTCATAGTAGCAAGAAATCTTTCCGTACTAAATAAGTCTTTCCATACACAAGATATATTAAAGAACTCATTTAATGGTGTAACATTAAATCAAAACATTGATTTCTGTTGTTCCACATCTTAGGTTCAGAATTTTTTCTTTTTCAAATAAGTATATTTTAGACCTAAAAAAAAAAAAAAAAATCTGCATATAGACGTGCTTCATTTTTGGTATTATTTGAGTAGACAAGTTATGAACTAATTTCATCATTTTAGCAAGCATCATGGAAAAAATTAAAATGACTAGATGCTATTATATTGTTTCATCTTTGTGAAACTGAGGTTTGTAACTGCTAATGCACAGATCGCCTGTATTATTTTAATGGGGATTTTGTTACAAGTTTAAGGCAAATGCAAATTATGCGGAAAACTTATTATAGTAAATTGTGTGACTGTTTTCTTATTCAAAAGCAAGAGAGAAGGAAACAAAGTTGAAGGTTAGGATGTGTTAATGTGGTTCTTAGATCACCTGGAAGTAGTTTCTTCTTACTCAGAGCTATACTGTTTACCAAAATAAAAAAAATTAAAAAAAAAAAAAAGCAGCATTGCATTGATTTCTAAAACTTATGATATTCAGACCCTCCCCCTATGTTTCCTAATTATTAAAGGAGGAGCATTCACCTACTAAGGTAAGTTAAAACTTGTCTAAGTTTTGAGACATGCTTGTCCAAGGAACCATCACTTGACGTTCAGATGCAAGTAAAGAAAAGAAAGGAAAAATGCAGCAGCATCCGCCACCACAGTGGTATCTCACATTGGTATTCTGAAGGGAAGCATTACCGACACAATGTTACAGGAGCTATCATAGTTACAGGCCAAGGGAGTAAATTAAAAACAGTATGATAGCTGTCTTCACATTTTTACAAGCCAAGCAACATGATACTTGAGATTGGGTTCTGTTTTGGCAACACGTTTTTACAAGCCTGATGCTGCGATTAAACTGAGTAGTCCTCACGCCTTTGCTACTCAAGGGGGGCAGCGCACATCACATACACAGCTTCGTCTCCGAAGCTTTCCAGTTACAACAGGAGCCCATGAAGTTTACCCATAGGATAAAAAGTTTCTGCAGAAAGGTTTAAAGGCTAGCTCCACGATAGCTCTTCAGTGACCTTCTTCCATTCATTTTCTCTCATAATGACTGGCTTCCTTAAAACTGGGTTAGTTCTCTTTCCTTATCTAAAAGGACGAAATACGGCTACCATATCGAAATGCCTCTTGGCATGAAGAACGAGATCTAATAATATACTCTGAGACAAAGAGTCTTCTGAAGCAAGTAGTCCTGAATAGCATAAATACAATGCATTTACATTGTAGAGACATGCTAATTTAAAAGTGCGCTGTTCTTTTCCAGTGTATTTTGTTACAGACTCTCAAGCTTCCTCAGTTACATAGTACTAAGAGAAAAATTATTTTTCTTATTTTGGTAATCAGAGAAAATGTAGATAATTACATGAATAAATATGAAAATAAATACAATAAATATGAAATCAGTAGACAGCCAATATGCCTTGACTGTGTATCTACAATAAGACACCACAGCTTTTTCTCTGTTCCTTGTAATTAATGTGTTGTGTCTGTGCTCAGCTCCATGGAAAATAAAATTATTACCCACATTCTTCCCTGTGTACTTCCTTGTGTTTTAGTAGAAAAACTAAATATTTGAGCTCTGTCAGGGAAACTAGTAAGGAAGGCAATGAGAAAAAGTATGTATTCAACATGCAGACATTTCGTTACAAAAGATCAAATGACAGTAAAAGTGGAAGTGAAGGCCTCCCCACCACTCAAGTCTCAAATCAGCCTCACATGTGACTTACCCATGGATGAAACTTCTAGGGGTTTTGCTCTGATTAAGGACAGCAGTTTGTTATGTGTTCAAAAGGAGTAACTTCCCGCTATTATACAGAACAGGAACTGTAACCTTAAAATTGTAGTAGTAAGTTTCATAGCATAGTAAAGAGAAGTGAAAAGCTAAATAATTTTAAAATAAATGATCAAGTGACACAAAAAAGAATGCAGAATGGAGCGTTAAGATAAAACTTCTGATTCCTCATGAAAGACAATTATCTTTAGATGAAAAAAATTTGTTTACTTTATGATCCTAGCATACAGCAACGTGACAGAGGATTACCTGCCACTGTTCCCAAGGGATGTACTGAGAAGTCCCTTATGAATATAGACAAAGTATTTTGGTTTTCTCCCTACAGCCTATCACAGAATCCAGCTGGTATGAAAGGAGAAGCAGAAGAGCATAAAAAGAAAACTAACAGACACACACACACCCCTAATTAAGAGAAAATTTTGAGATACATATGCATAAAGGAGTGGGAGTACTTAATGATTTGGACTGAATTTGAATTACAATCCTTGAAATGAATCAAACATAAAAGAACTCCGATAAGAAAAGGATTGTACAAATTCCTTGTGTACTTGTGCCACCTACTGGATATTGCTGAAAGACGACAGAAATTAACAGCACATTCAGTTTGCTGGCAGAATTCCAGCAGAAGTCAGTCTCTACATATTCCCTGATAAATTAAAAATTGGTATGTAATAATACAGTTGGGTGTTCAAGTCCCCAGAAACTGCTACATAAACAAGCATAGCTCTTCCTCCGGTTCAAGACTTGCAAGAAGCATATTAAGCTGCCTTGAACAACCTCTCCATACTACCTGAGTCAGTTTCTTGGCAAGAGCTTTGCTGAAATTAGTAAACTGAAGAATCGAACTTGTATTGGGTGCATGCAAAGAATCCCCCACATCTGCAGAGCAGCAGTAGTAAGATTTAAGATGCCGAGTGTCTCTTTTTGTGGTCAAAACACATGAATGAAAGTTCATTGTTGAGCCCTCTGTCTGGAGAAACACCCTCTGGTTAAAGGAATGCCTGGATGTTTCCCCAGAACTATTTCAAAAAAGTTTACCAGTATCAAAGCTGCCAAAAACTTTAATTTAAAGAAAAAAAAATAGTTTTAAAAATGGTAAATTAACGTTGAGGTTTATCAGAGGGATTTAGAAGACTAGTAAAACAGTAAAGAACATACATGCTCTGGCTCACATGCACTCAGCTGTGCACGTTCCCATTCACTTCATTCAGCCTTGAAATCTACATCAGCAACCAATAAAGAAGCCTTAACTGCTTTAAAAAAAAAAAAAAGTTCTTCACAGAATTGATCTTTCTACAGGATTAAGCTAACAATTGCAATATCCAGAAGGAGTCTCACAGAAGATGCAGCTGAACAGAGATAAGCACTGTAATCGACCATCTGATCAGTCTCCAGATTCAAAGGAGCATAACAAAACTATGTCCAAGCTAACTGTGTTTGCCTGCCTTGGAAATCTTGAAATAAACTGCATCCTCAGCAAATTTAGCAGAAGCCATTTGGCTTGTTAACACTAGAGGATCTGCTAACTGACCTGGCCTTGCCAGACAAAGCCCCTATGGACTCTAGAAGGAGATAAGGTCACCATAGCAGCACATATGGAACTGACTGGGTTGCTAATGGGTTGCTCCTCCCTTGGAAAAGGCAAACACATTAATGGGATTGCTTTCACTCAAGGAGCTGGGTGCACTTGGTGCACAATGCAGAAGGATGAGGAAATCCAGTGTGTACCTCAAGGAGATTTAATCTTAGAGGAAAATAACCTTTGATTTGAGTTGTATGTTATAGGACCTGCTATAGCAGGAACCATCTGAACCATTGGAGGACGAGTCTCACAGGAAGAACTGGGCAAGCGCAGCAGTGACCCAGCCTGAGCTGGCTTTGGCACCCAACAACTCAATACAATGAGCTGCTTCTCCTGTCTTGAACACCACAGTTAAGCAAGACTGAAAACATAAAGAGACAGAAATTTATCTACAGAAAAACATGGAAGTAAAAAAAAAATAAACAGGGAAGAATGCTGAGAACGCCATACTTATATCGCCTTTAACAATGAGAATAATATAATCTTCATTCCAGAAGACTCTGACTTCCACGTGCAACGAACAGGCAGAAGTGTCACACTGCACTTAAATGTGAAACTTTATGCTTTTCTGCCATAGCCCATTTTTAAGATGCGATTCTAATGTCATAGAAATAGAAGTATATGAAAGATTTTGATAATAAAGTACTTCAGTGTAAATTTATACTACTATTCTGGGAAGTTTTTTCAAGATCAGTGGGATATGAACATCAGCCTCCACTTGTCCCAACTATTCTTGTCCAAAAGTAGACTCTCTCCTTAAAATTTAATTCATACCCCTCCCCCCAATTGAAAAAAATCTCAGACTTCTTTTAAAGCCTGGAAAACAGAAGGTACTGTACAGTTTTCAGAAAGCAAATGAAATGTTTTTGAGAGTCTTTTTGTACATTTTAAAGATATTTTTATACAATTAACTCCTTGTTAAAGTGAAGTACATAATGCAAATTTGTTACCAGAACATGGGGCTGTATACTAGCTGTACAGTGCTTTAAGTAAAGTCATGATCCTACAAATTTTTAGCATTCCTCTAAACTAAACACTGCATTGATTATATTGAGTAACTCAAATGTTGTGATGATAAAGAAGGAATCGTTTAAAATAAAAATTTACTAATTTTCTGTCACTGAACCCTAAAATAAAAATAATCCATGGCTAGAGTTCCCCAAGGGTGGACAGCTGCAAGATGTATACTACACATTTACAGCCAGAGGCTTGCAGAACATGGCTTGAATTTCATGCCTTTGTACACTTTCCTGTTAGAGTAGCGTACATATCAGGGTTTAACATAGTCTTGGAATATTTTTGCTTTCCTAAACTGGATTTGACACTGCAAATTAAGATTGAAAAATTGGAAAAAGACATTAGCTAATCTCAGAATTTGTTAAGAACACCAGCTTTTAATCTTCTATTCTGCAAGATCTTACTGTTCACAATGTAACAAAGTCTACACATGCATCCAATTGGTGGTACTCCTTTAATGCCATATTGCTGTGCTGATTTGGTTCTTCTCCTGAAATTTATCAGCAATTCTATATGTAACTTGATTAGGAGCATCCTGAAGGGTGGGATTTCCATAGTAGTGAGACTCGGTTAACTTTCCAGTTACCATTCATATGTTCATGAAGGAAAACAATCACTTGCAAGAGAAGTACTTTACCTAGCAAGGGAATTTAGTTTCAAGTCTTTGAAACTTAAGAAACCCACATTCTGTCATGGCTTAAGGTCTTAATCAGCTCTGTACAGCTTGACATTCAGGCTTTCAGTTACATGTACACCTATATAGTTAATGTATTATACAGTCTCTATGCAATGATCACAGCCAGGACATCTGAGCATGCAAGTGCTTCAGTATAACTCTAGCTCTAGCTAGCCATCTAGAAAGTAGAAACAAAATATTAATACATAATAGAATTTTGCACAAATTAAATCTCCAATTATGCACTCATTTTTCTCATGCAATCACATGCCTGAGGATTTCCAAGTTCTTACCTTCTCCGCATGCATTTTTGCAAACATCTCTAAACACGACAAACAATATGCAGCAGCAGCAGAACGCAAAGCTTATTTAATACAATCACATTTCACCAGAGTTTTTATTCAGTCTACTGCATTTGGAGCTGAGCTAAGCATTAAGAAACTGCATCTGAAGGTTTACATAGTTAACCTCAAAAGAACATAAACCAAACCACCTATACCAATAAAGTATAATAATAAATAATCCTCGGTTTTGAGGGGGTTATTTTTTTTTTTTTTTTCCTTTTTGCTTTCCTAGTAACTCTTATATTAACAACTACAAGTAAACTATACCTGTTCCTACCTTGGATCTCTGACCTCATCAGACCTGTTAATTTTAAGCAGAGCTTACAATGCAAGTATGGGGATAGGATAACTCTTAGAAAGAAAGTTTGGCTTTAGTGCTAGTCACTGGAGAGTCACCAGTTTGCGTGTGGTATACTGGGTCTTCGTCTCACTGGCTAGGTCAATCTGTTTACACAAACATCTCATTTTTGCTTTGCTAATGTTGCAGTGGCAGTAGTAAAATCAGAGCGCATTCGTATGGATGGTAGCGCCTATGTTATATGACCACACTAACTAGCTTTGCTTATAGCAATGCCCCTAGACAAAAAGTAGGTTAATCTCCTATGGCCCAGCCGTACTGATGCTCAACCCCAGTGCTGCAACTGGCAAAGAAAGCGGTAGGGCATCTGGAGGTGCCCTGCACGACTCTGTCCTCACTGCCTCTCCAATACTGCCTTCCACACAAGCTAATTAGCAAAGGCCTAAAACCTTAATAATGGAATGGTGTAAATTGTCCTGGGGACCACATCTATTTGTCTCAAATACATAGGAGATGCACAGTATCTAAATGCATCTCAGGTTGACAGCCTAACAACTTGTAAAGATATTTCCCCCCTTCCAACATGCAGGTGAGATACACGGAAATTCAGAAACAAATAAGAAACTTTAATGCAAACAAACTAGAAAATCTTGCCAGTTACCATGTTCTCTTCTGAAGGACTGAACTCTGATCATAGCCTAGGTCATAACTTTATTTTCACAGGACATGCAGGTTTTTACAATGAAACTATTGTTAAAACATATTCTACCTTGAGTATTTATATTCTGTGTAGCACGGTTTCAGCGAGTTATGACACAGACACTCAATCTGCAGTGAAAAGATAATGGCAGGCCATAAAACATCAGAAGATAGTCTCTACTTATTGTTAAAGTTGAGCACAACGCAAACACATGCACACATTTTCATATATTTCCCAGACATTTGCCAATGCCTGCCAGCAGGCATAATTAGACCCTGTTTCTAAGTGCTCTTAATATATATATATAAAATGGAGGATGTACTTATATCAGCAAAACTAGTTTTGTAGAACAAAATATATACAGTATCCTATGAGGCCAAAGCATTTACCATCTTCATTCCAGGAAAGAAGAAGGAGGAAAAAAAAAAAGTGGTCTGTCAAATTGTCAAATACACACTTACAAAAATGTTAACCTGAATACTTTCTCCTGTAACAGTATTGCCTGATGTTTCCCTCAGCATTTCATCTTGTCCAAGAGGACATTAGTGTAGAATATAACTCCACACTTCCTACACAACTGACTTGCCAGAAAGGGTAAGCTAGGCCAAATCACTTCAAGGTAATATTGTTATAATGTAAACCGATATAAAACACTTCGGGAACTTCTGGGAGTGATGATGAAAAATCTTTGGACTCGTTTGCCTGCTGTCTATTTTACATGTTGTGGAGGATAGTATTTTTTTTCTGGTCGTTCATAATCTAGGGCACATTCAATTTTGTTTGAAAGGATGCACGTGCACAACAAGAATTGCTGAGCTTGTGTGTCGCATTAGGAAGGACCCACTGGATGGGCAGCAAGATAGATGGCCTAGAGAGCAAGTGAGGGAGGATGTTCAGCTGGGGAAAGCCTTCTGGAGTACAAGGTAAGATGGGCAGAAACAGCACAGCACAGAAGGAACTCGCATAACGGGAGTCTGTCATGCTGGGAGACTCCTGAGAAGATACAGGGAACAGATGTGCCACCAAGTTTTCAGAGGTGGCAGACAAAGTGATTCTCCTAAGGATCTAGAGGTGGATGTGAAGTTTGCTGCAACTGAGGATGTAACTGGAAATCACTTGCAGAGCAAGGCCATGGGGAAAAAAAAAAAACAACTCTGCTCTACAAGGGCAGAACAAGCAGGGAGACAATGATTCCAGTTCCTTTCGTTTCCAGCTGTCACAAGTTGACTTTTAATTTGTTTTAAAAGCTACACCTTGCTCTAGTTGGCGTTTTATTAAACTTCAGTTGAAAGCTTTTTGGTATTTTCAGTGCATTTATTTTAAAGAAAAGGTGCAGGCAGATATACTCCAAGATTCTGTCTGATTTGGACCTTGTCAAAAATATATACGTAGAGTAGCAATTAACATTTTTTGATAAAAGTCATGGGCATAGAAAAGCGAACTTTTCACTTGCATCCTACAACAGCACGGCACAATCCAACTCCACGGATACTGCTACTAATGCAGGAGTTGCAAGGCAAATTCACCCGATCTTCATCAGTGTTAAAATAGACATTTGAAGCTTATAAATAGGAATATATAAAACAGTAACATTCATTGCTAATAAAAAAGGAAATACTTAGGATATTTTGAAAGGTAGGTTTATTTTCAGTATTTTAATACAATCCCAGTCCTAAAATGAAAGAAAATACACAATGTAAAAAGCTAATCATTTCCAAGTATGAAGACATTTCACCCACTAGTTATATAAAAAGGAATAGCAGCAGTATAAGCTTCCACAGATACCGCAGTAAGAAAATTCCAAACCAGGAATGTTGTACAGCCTGCTTGTTCGGAGACCACCTCTTTAAGAAAGGGGAAGAGTGAAGGCTTTTTCTTCTCAGACTGTCTTTACAGTTCTCCAGCACAGAAATAATTTCAAACTTTTCTCCTCAACTACAGACATCAGAAGAACGTACTTTTTAAATGAAACCTAAGATTTGTCTGTTCCTTTATTTCAGAAGCCAGAGTTTTAGGAAAAAAAAAAGCTAAATTCACAGTATATAGCAAACCTTACAATTAAAATCATCAGGTGTGATGACCTCTGCAATACCCAAGACCCAAGGAAGCTACTTTTAAGAACAAAAGTGTAAAACTCCTCTCTTTGTGTCCTACTTTCAAATTTTCATCAGATGGCCACCAACAGGACTAAAGAGAACAGTTTTAATTTGAAGATTAGATGGGGGGGGGGGGGCTGTTTCCTTCTTTGAATCACCTTTTCAGAGTTCTTGTAACTCAAGTGTTTAGACTAGCTAAAACTGCATTAAGAGACTCAGAAAGAGCTGATGCAAGTTTAAAAAGTGAAGTCCTAGAAATTTTGTAATTATGAAAACTCTTTCACACTCCCACTTAAGATGTTACACAATGATTTGAGAATTCATTTTCACTCTTCTACAACTAGTAAAACATATGAAGTTTGTACCTCATAAATAAGAGCCAACATTGGCCCTAAATATGAAAGCTTGGTTTTGTAAGGCCAACCCCAAACAATTAGTTTCAAACAAACATACTCCCTGTCAGCAAGTACGACAGAAACAAGTGCTCAATAACAACATAAGCTTTTAAAGACTAGGGAATATACACACAGCCTGTGAATGCCTCAGGCGTTACCATCTCACAGTCCTTCCAGGCTGTTTTAATGGTTTTCCTTTCACATGGATGCTTAGACCCAGAAATTTTCAAAACGGATCATTCAGAAAAGTTTCAGGAGATGCAAATGCCATCCCTCCATTATAAAAATAACCCCTCACAGACCCTCAGACTACAGCATAAGTGTCTCTCATCACCAGCTTCAAGTGTTTCCCAGGCGCTGATGATGTGCTGCAGCGCCTCACCACCGCTCTGCTCCAGGAAGCCTGAAATTCTCCATGTCAGGGCACAGAGGGACATGGGAAGAGTGGGCATAACACCGAGGAACAGGCGTACGTACTAGTAAATTCTTCTGTAACCATTTTAAAGGTAGTTAATGAGGCTTTTCTGTATTATTTTGGACTACAAGTATTATTGCAAATAGACTAATAATAATTGGGTTTTGTAGGTAGATTTGATTACAATTTAATTAAGCTAGTAGTAAAAATTCTTGGTTATAAGTGTATCTGTGGTGTATTCCCTTTTGCACGTAGTATTTGAATGCAAGGGTTGAGATACCCACAGCACTTTGCTCTTCTGCACAAAAGGGCAGTGAACTTAAGCAAGTCAAACACCAATTCCACTATTGCACTTCCAAGGATCAAAGTAGAAGAATTGTGAAAGGTTCTTTCAACTCTCAGATTTTGATGCTTAACCTTTTTACACTTGTACCTACAGACTGTCAATAACCAACTTTCTTCAAGTTTTGTTAAGATAATCCATAACTCCTAGGATCAGGCACAGAGACTAACAATAAATAAGCTTGATCTTCAACATTGGCAGAATTTAACATTTCTTTTCCATTATTGTGAATTATCTATATTACTAAAAATTTTCTATTTAAGGGGTTTTTTTTTAAAAAAAGAGTGATAAACACTACGAATGTGGAAGACTGCAATTGTCACTTCTCTCAGAGGGGTTCCTGGTTGGTGGATCATTGCTGAGGTCAGTTAATACTGAGCTAGACAAATTATTAGCTTCAGTTCTAATGAGAATCCCACTGTTAAATACTGTGTTACTGTTTCTGGGTTCATAGCACTAAATGAACTTTAATGAGGTTTTGCGTATCATGGTTGACTAGCTGCCTCGTGAACTCAGTAATACCAATTTTCTACCAACTACAGTGCAGGAAACACTGTAGTAAATTAATAGTATATTGTTCTGCCGTTCATATTCTTCAACTATAGTATACTTCCTTTTCATTTAGTGGTAAATTAAATCACAGTGATTAAAACACAGAAACAAGAAAAAATAGTAGAATATAAACCAGTACAAGTTAGAGAGTAAAATATCAAGAATATATCCAAGACCATGACTAGGAAATATAAAGCTAATTGTGTCATTCATCCAACAGTTAAGTGAATTTATAAGTGAACTACACATGCATCTTCTGAGAAGACACAAATGGCTATAGAACTGAATGAGAACATACAGGAGAACAAAAGGCTTAAGGAGCACTGGGAAAAGATCACATTTACTTAAAAGTATCAAATCAAGTAACAGCAGCAACGGACAATCATTACTTGAGAGGATTAGCTGAGGGTTATGTGAAAGAATGATACTCTTATTTAAGTTTTCAGTGTTTTCTGCGAGTATGACAATGCTAATCATCATACACCAGAAAGGTCAGGTACTCATTAAGAATGGTCTGAGTTATGGCATAGAAAGAGCTATTCTGTCTGGATTATACTGGTGGCACTATTTTGTGATAAGGGGCTCAAGTCTTTCTTAATAGTGTCATATTTTCTGCCAGTTACTGACTGATGTAAAATCCACAGAGGCCAGTCTCAAGTATTTCTTCAGAAATTCCCCAATTCCAGCTGATGGTGCATGAAGAGAAGGTAGGAATGACTTGTCACAACTTTCTAGATTTTCTGGTTTTCCTTTGTCTACTGACAATGCACTATATAGTTGCTGAAGGCCTAACAGATAGCTATTTTGTAATAATTTCACTTGAATTTACCAAAATCAAGAAGTAGGCAAGTGAAGTTAGACAATTTTTTTTCCCATGAAAAGTTAAAATTACAGAAATATCTGGAACATTTAGCAGCATTGCTGGTCTCCTCTAATATTAATCAATTTTGTGTTTTTTCTGAGGAATTCATGAGTGTTGACAACACGGATGACAACTTACAGAGGAAGTTTAAGCTCTTATTCTGAAGCAGGCATGAAAAGGGATCCGTCTCCTACACATCCATAGAAATTGCCAACTGCAGCTATGTTTTCCTGATTCTTTATTTCTGGATAGGTGGACCTCCTACCCTGCCTTGCAGTCAGTCAGACTTCCAGTTCACATGTATTCATATGCAGCAATTAAGCAGAAGAGTAAGATGTTTCTGTACAAAGGTGCTTGATATTACAATCACTCAATATAAAAAAATTAGAAGAAATTTAAAATTGCTTGGTTCAATGAGAGCCCGAGTGTCTCCCTGAGCCTAAGCACAGGCTACTCCAGCTAGCTGGACTGAAAACTATGTGAAACTCAGGCAAAGGAGGCTACAACTCATATTTTCTAGAACAAAAGAGAACAAGTGCGATATTGAGGCATGTGGGCGGGTAACTGGGCCCTGAAGTGAGGTTCAGCTAACTGAGTAGGGCAAGAGAAACTCCTGAACATCACATGAGAATCTGCTGGACATAAGAGACACCAAAGTAAGAAATTAACAAAAATTACACATAGTGCTGTGAGGAACGGCTGGGTTTCACAAACAGTTCAAGGGGGAGTTACGGGAGAAACAGACATGCCTCATGGATAGCTGAACAGGGAGCATTGGAAATCTTTTTGGGAGCAGAGTCTCGCTAAGCCAACAGAACTTCGGTAAATATCTCAAGATTACGATAAATCTGAGATTACTTTAGGTAATACTAGAAATGCCAAAATGGGGAATGGATGTAGCAACATTGGCCCTAATGGGAAAAAAGAAATTGGGGGCAGGTTGTTTATCTGCGAGGAGACAAGGATGAAAAAGGGAGGGATCAAGGTGGATCAGAAGTAGCACACACAGCAAAGAGGAGAGAAGTGGGGGTGAAAGCAGCTGGTTGCATGCAAGCAGGTGTAAGTCCAGTGCCTGAACATGGCAGTTGATCCTATCTTCTTATTAAACTCTATTCCAAACTCTTTCTTCATGAGTGTGTCATCTACTCTGTGTGTACGCACACATGCGAGACACTAGCAAACTTCAAGCTTGACTAGCCAGCAAGGAAATGAAGACTGGAGAGATTATAGGTCTGCGACTGGATATGGGTATGAACATAGGTCGAAGGAGAGCTACCAGAGACTCCTCTCTGGGGGAGTTTGAGCCCGTTTAGCCAGCGAGTAAGAACTGGGTCATGTGCAGCTCATGATTATGCGAGTGTTGTTTGTTGGTATGTGGTGCTTGAGCAGCTAGAGGTGATGTTCTCCTGTGTATATTGACCATCTTATGGCGAGCCATGCTCACAAGTATGTGAGCCACCAGTGTATACTGGTGTATTAGGAATAATGGGAACGGAAAAAGCAGTAGCCTGGCATTTACAGGGATGGGAGGACCCCCTCTGGCTCTAGTAGAGTGGGAAGGAGAACTCCCATCAGTCTCAACATCCACTGGTCTTCTCTTAACAGGCACAAGCAGTGAAACACAATTCTGAGCTATATGTGGTATTTATCCTCTCCTGTCAATTTATGCTCACATCATAATCTACAGTATTTAGATTCACTTAAATACTTTTTGCATCTGGGTGTCTCATAGGTGTATAACTTGCCCTGTTCAGTATTTATTATTTATCAAACAGACACTAAAAGCTCCAAAGAGAGCAGTTATTGAGGCTCTTCATAAACCAAGGACTTCATTTTTTTTTTTTTTCCTTTAAAGTGATTATCCAGCTCTTAAAATGATTGCAGTAAGCTTGCCTCTTATAGATTATTGACCTGGTTTACTTTCATTTCATTGATAACACATTGTCATATATCACAGTAACATAATTGCTGATCATGCACACTTCACACACAACCCTGCTACCTCTAGCCTGCAGGTAAACAAATGGATGCAGGGAGCCTCGCAAATGCTGTTCACTTATGAGTAACAGCTGCTCAGAAGTGTGGTAAATTGAAAGGAAGAGTTACTGACCTGGCCAAGATACAACACACGCATGTACAAATGCTCCAGCTTCAGGTACCTGCAAGAAATCTGTTTTATCCCGCCACAGCTCCAACTGGCAATACACGTGGCAAAGGAAACTCGCATCACCTTTCACGGACTGGATGCTGGCATTTCAGCCATTAAACTAATGACTCATACTAGTATCTACTATAATTTCGGCAGCTTTAAAACAAAATGTAGCTGTTTCAAATAGCTCTCCTCAATTGTGGACCGTGTCCACAATTTCTATTAAAGAAAGCTGACGTTCCAACAGTACAGTAATTAGTTGTTTTTTTCAGAGTGATACTAAGTTTTCAATGTTCTTTTGTTTTCTGAGAACTTGAATTTCAAATTCATTTAGAATTGTTTCCCCACACAGTTTTTGATCATCACAGTTATGCCTTCAAGAACTATACACAGGCTTTTATATCTCTGCTCATTTCCTTAAGTAATACAGCAACAAAAACATCAATAGGGAAATTAAGTTCTTCCTCTCCTCCCAAGAATAGGGAAAGATGCAACATGCAATTTTTAATTAAAAATTTGGACTGCTTTCTAAATAACTGCTATTTTTACACTGAACAAAATAAAAGAATTGGTCCTGCATTTCATGTGCAGAAAAATGCATTTGTTAGAGAATAATGGCAACAGGCATTAAAGAATGGTATTACTGAACAATATTGGTACATTATCCATTTCTGGCTGTACATGCATTTGGTTTTGCAGGGGGTGTGGGAGACTTTAACTGGTTATATATTAGGTGGAAAAAAATTAAGATTTAAATCTACCTCAACAAATACAAGTTGTAAATGAAAAGAGCTGTAATAAAAGAACACATTTGCAAAGCATATGAACTTCCAGTATTCTTCATCAATACGCTCCATCCTACATATCCATATTCATCCAACTCGTATCAGAAAAGAACAAACAAAACTGCAGACACATCTGTGAACTTTTCACAGTCATTTGAATCAACCTTATCCTTATACTACAAGTCTCACTGCCAACAACCACATAAATAATAACAATTAGAGTAATATTCTGTAACCTCAACCTCCCCCCTTACCGTTAGTGAACAGCACTATGCTATGTAGAAAAGTGACAGGGTACTCTACATCCTCATTACACAGATTAAGTAGCAAATTGAAAGCCCTTTACGCTGTCTAAGTAAATTTACTTCTCCAGTTCCTAGTTATAATTTCCACTATCTTTCTATTATTATTTTTGCAGTTTTGCATGAAGGAATCCTATTAATCTTACTCTTATCTCATGCACCTAAAATAAAATAAACTAATATATCCAATATTTATCTGCCACACAGAAGGCAAAACACAGACTTATTTCTGAAATGCAAAAGCTATTTGCTGCCTGCTGCAAATGGAAATTCACCAGGACCAAAATTACTGCTAAAGTATTATAAATATGGTATTATAAATAATCACATTTTATTCAAAAAATAGTATCAGGGAATGATTCAGTTGATAAATCTCATCCCTAAAAGTCAAGATATAAGAAGTATTGATCAGTCTTTGATACCAGTAATTCCAACAGATAGTGCCGCCATTTACAATTGTTTTGTTACTTTTTCCTTTCCTTACAAGAAAAATCATAGAAAATTTATTATTTAAAAATATATTTTGATATACTGAATGCCGATTTTAAATCATAATTCTACTCTTCTAGATAATTTTAATTCATCATTTTGAATCTGTGAATGCTACTAGTGAGGAGACAGAGGAGGGAAAAAAAAAGACTACAGAATATGAGCAAAAACTTTCCAAAATGATCAATTTTAAGACGTCTCAGGTTAGGCATCAAAATACATCCAGCATGGAGGGAACTGGTACTCAGTATCACTTAATTTTAGTAGCCCAATAAATATTTTAAATTAATTGAAAATTGCAAATACATGCCAGTATTCACATTGCAGATTGGTTTCCAAATGAAACTTTGTTTTCTGATATTATTTGGCTATCATTTAGATTAGACTTGATAATAGGTTATGTGAAAGAGAGATCATCTCCACACACACAAAGGAGCTCAGAGCAACAATGGCAGGATGGGGACCCCAAATAACACCCTGCCCAAGCTGCTTCCAGGCGCCCATCACATGGGCCACCAGCCATCAAAGGCCCAACTCCACAAGCCCAGAGGAGCGCAGCGATGCACAAACGCAGGTGGGAACCCAAACCAAGGACTCCCAAGGAACAAAACACCCTCTCTGGGCCCCTCCCAGGGCTGTGCCAGCAGAGCCTCAGCCCCGTTGTTTAGGCATGAAACCCATCTGAAGCTGAGCCAATGGAGCAGCTCTGAAGGTCACTTTTTGGATGGAGGTAGCGAATCACTGCCCAGGGGTGCGGGGCACATTATGGGATGCAGGGGAAGAGCATTTTAAGATTCCATGACACTTATTATGGGATGTTTAGGGGAAGAAATGGTGGGGAAAAGGAGAGATCAAGGTGGTTTGAGAAGGAATAAGCATGAGAAAGGAGAGGGATAGGGGGATGAAAGGGGCCAGTCAGTACGCTTGTCTGGCCACGTTCTGCCCCTGATCAGCAGCCTGTCCCCTCTTATTAGACCACTTCTAACTTTTTCCTGGGTGAGGGACTTGTGTGCGCACGTGTGGGGAGGTGAGCGCGCCAACTGGAGCAGGACCAGCAGTCAGAGACCCATGTGCTCACAGTGTCAGAAACCAGAGCTAGTGCGAGTGTGCAAATGAGTGCGTGACCACCTGCAAAGATCAAGCCAGATCAGCCAGGGAGCAAGTGAAGTGGCCTGGGAGCCAGGGGTGGAAGGGAATTAGATGTGTACGCATGTGTGCTTCTAAGGGCAAATCCATGAGAGAAGCCGGGTATTGGGGACTCCAGGGAAATCCTAGAGAGCTGCTGGAGAGACCATGGAGTATGGGGGTCTCTAGGGGTGAGATCCATTTGTGCATGTGTGCCCACATTTGCGTGGACATGCATGTATTTGTGTGCGCATACATTTATGTGCATGTTTCCCTCTCTCTTGGTTAAGACACCAGCTACCGGCCTGCGTGTACAAGGCTGCCTGTTGTAGGGACCCACAAGGTGTGTGCAAAGGAATCCATACATGCTGCTGGCACCTGTGCTGCAGGCCTCAGGGCTCACATGCCCAGGTGCCAGTGACTGGGAAGACTGGGATCCAGGGGCAGCTACTGGGCACACTGAACCCAGCTGCTGAAGGGAGACATATTGTACACACGCAAATATATTCCCAGTAATGGGCCTCCATCCTGCTCAGCCAGAGAAGGGAACAGGACAAGGCCAGATTTAAGCCCTCCAACACTTAGCTTTCCATCCAAAAGTAGAATTGTGGAAGCTCACAAATAACATGCAGACTATGCACAGGGCTGTAAGATGCAAGATATTTCACTTCATTGGTTTGCAATTCGTTTATAACAAGTGAATTTTGGATTTGCATCTGATTTGCAAGCCTTGGGGACTGCAGTCAAACAATGCACTTTCCAGGCTTCAGCTAAGACAGACCTTAAACTGAAAGATGTCACTGTTATCCTATAGCAAGGGTACTATCTCCCCTCCCTCCCCAATCCCAGCACAATTATTAGATGCACACAACATACAAAATGCACAGTTATTCCAACTTTTCATATACAGTCCAAAGAACGGAACAGGAAGAGGCCAAAGTTTTTTAAGCACATTCATTCGTTCAGCATTGCTGACACTTGCACACTAAACAGATGAAAGTTTAAAGATTAAATCTCACAAACCTCCCACTAAAAAACAACACAAACAAATCACCAAAAAACCACACAGAGCACTGTAGCTTGAGTTTACCAACATGTTTTTTCCCCTGAGAAACAGGGCACCATAAAATAGCCTAACCTAACATCTTAATTCTAGCAGTTTTGTCTGTCTTGCAGAAGTGATTAGTAGTATGGATTTCAGCTAAAATGGGACCTCTATTTGCTAGTACTGAGGATTTACAAAACCTTTTTCCAGTGTTGCTTCTAGAAACCAGGAGAGTCTCGAACAATGAGCCAGACTGAACTCTGTAGTAAGATGACCAATTTAAGCAATGTATAACTTCGTAAGTGTAGCAGGAAAAGATAGAGCCATATGAATTCAATGGGCTTCCATCTTCAAAGCAGCTCATCAATTAAACACTGGAGTTAATTCATGCAGGCATTTAAGTGAACCTGCCTTACGTGTTTGAAGACAGGATTAACTAAGCCCAGAGTTTCCTACCCCACCCCACTAGCTGTCTTTCAGTGGGGTGCTGCCCCTCTCCTCACGAGAGGGGAGAAGAGGGCAGTGGGACCGGGGGTGGGGGCAGAGGCTAGCTGGCTGCCTAACTGTGTTAATAATCCCAGCCATTTTGCAAAATGTCAGCGAGTACTGCGAGAGCAGTAAGCTTCAAAACTCAAGCTTAATTAAAGCATGTTAACACAGATTGTTGCTACTAGCAACACAGTAACACTGTCATTGTAACCTCTCCTGTCAAGGTTACTACTGTCAGTCTTTCAAAATATAGCACATTATCTATTCCTTGAACATATAAATTATCCTTGAATATACAAGTCATATTAGATTTACTGTGCAATCAGGCAGCAGAAAGTAACTTTTCTGCAAACAGATTTCTTTTTCTATGAATTCCTTTTCTCTGGACATTAATTTTTATCAGGAGCAAACAGGTTCAAAAAAAGTTTTTAATGAGTTGTATTAAGCAGTATTTAATAATACTGATTTTTTAGTGAGATTGAGATTAACATACTGTTACACTGCTTTTCATTCTCTCAAATGTTCCAAGAGCTTTACTGTATATATACATAGACACTTTTTCACACTGCCTCCAGCACCTGTAGTTCACATTTCACATATACTTCCTAGAGCTGCTGAGAGAAAGGACAGAGACGCATGCTTTTTACCCTGTAGGATATTCAAATGAGTAGTTGAAGAGGTCGGAAGCAGGGCAGGTCTAAATGCCTTACCCATTTATCTCCTAGAGCTACAACAGGTAAAACAACATTTGTCTGTACTGTGCTGTCAGCAGTTATCCATCTTCTACAAACTTCTTTCCGTAAGCAATCAATTCAAAATTTTACAAATGAACCCCCAGAAATTCATAAAAAAAAAAAAAAGTATTTGCATTAGAAGGGTGGACATCTGAAGTATGCAGCGCAAGACTGGGCATACAATTGCTGTACACAATTAGTGATAGATCTTCCTGACTTCTCTATATGCAGCAGTAGATCAACAATAAATGCATCTTTAAGCCTTCTTTCAAAATTGTGGACTTGCAGTGGACATTTCAGTAAGCATGGTCCGCTGTCCATGAAGCTTCATTTACTACAAGCATGTGCCTCAAGTCCCCTCGTCCTCTTTCCCACAGTGTTCTTATTTTTCTCCTTTTACTCTGTGCCATCTGAAGCCTTTCATATTCCTTCCTCCCACTCCTACCTTCCCTTTTTGGCTAGGCAGCTTAAAATAGGAGTCATATCTGCATCGAAGCCCCAGCAGGTACTACCTGCCTGCCTGCCTGGCACACCCACAGGGGTATGGCCGCCCCCCTGCATTTTCTCCAGTGGGGAAAGGCAGGCTGCACTCTGCCTGCCTTCCCTCGGTGCGGACAGAGAGGTAGACTCCCCTCCTACTACTCAATTGCACGGGACTTGAACTCCTTCATTGCCTTCAGGCTTCTACTGCTTGACAAATTTAGGAGGAACTAGCCAATAGACTAAAAAGCTATCACAGGTAACTGACACACATAGACATTGTGACTGTATCAGGAAGCCCGTAAATCGTTTAATATTATGCTGAAACAGAATTTCCTTATATATACACACACACACCAGAATTCTCTTAAATTGGATTTCCATTAGTTACAGAAATGGCAAGACTGGTTATTTCTTTGAGTTTTTGTCAACTTGTATTTTTAAATATCCACAGCCCACAAAGATCATTCACCTCTGACTGGTTTTTTTCTTCGCGAGTACATGCGTCACTGATTATAGTCTAGCTCATGTACAATCAGAGTTCCATTACTTCATACTGTAATTACGGTTATGTGGATCAATTACTAAATTAATTCCAGGGTTATAATGTTATCATTAAAGTCAGAGAATGATAACAGATACTGGGTAGGTAATACTGCAGCCAAAACTGCCTTGAATGTTTTTCTCCTGACCTCAGTGCAATAAGTGCATCCCAAGTTCTTTTAAAACTAGTTTAAGAAATTTACTGGTATCAGAAATAATGCTCCCACTCTGGCTTCAGGGTTTGGCTAAGCAACCACAAAAAATATATTAATTGCTTTCGTACTGCTTTAGTCCACCTACTGTGTTCCAGCTGCTGTTCCCTTGTCTTTAGATCACAATAGAATTATAGGTCATTTCATTGGCTGGCAATGCATCTTCAAAATACACGTTTTGAATATGCTGATGTAATTGTAACACAAAAAATACAGAAGTGCTAGCCTGGCTCACTATACAAAGTTCACATATTTTGTCCTTTCCCATTCTTTTTTTTTTGAATTTTAACTTCTTACGGAGTGGACAGATTTACAACTCAGGGCAAGATGCATTCACCAAAAGTAGTAAACACAAAATATTCAAAAATAAATCCAGTTAACATAATTTTAATTTGAAAAATAATTTAAAGGCAATATTAAAATGCAGACAAAAAAACAAAGAAAATAAACCTTCAGAAAGAATAAACTAATTACATAGGCAATACTCTCCATTTGATGTTAAAACTATGCTAACATTTTTCTTTTTTCCTCCTTTAGAAGTATGTCCAATACTTCTCCAACTTCTTTTTCCAGCACTACAATTGACATAGGGATGACTCAACCACATTAAGGAGACTTTACATTTTAACATTGATCTCCCCAACGTGCATCTGTTTTACTTATAAGGATAAATGACTCCATATTGTAAGAGTTGTTTACCACACAATCAGAAGAAATCTCCAAACTCCATCTCCAAAATACAATTTTATGTCTCCTCCAAACACAAACATTTTTCTATAGTCTTAATTGTGCTTTTAAAGCCAATTACAGTAAACTAATGATATACCTTTATCTAATGAGAGAATAATTTTTTTCCATCTTAGAGATGTGTCCAGTGTAATCACCAATACCAACATTACTGTAAGCGTTTCAAAAGGATATCACCTAACATTTCTTGGCTCAAAGAAGTTGTAGGCATTGCATGGGATTAAACAACATACAACATTGCCATTTTGTGATTGGGATATATATTGAGATAGATTCAGCTTTTTTAGTCTTATTTAGCCAATTTGTGATTACCTGGACTACTATTGATTTCTTAGACTGAAAGGTTGCATATGCAGGAGATTTCAGCAGCAATACATAACAGCTTCAGAAAATTAAGGCCATTTAGTCCTTTTAATTTGTCGTAAGTTTCTTTTGTCAGAGCCGATATTAGTTTCATAAAATCTTATCACTCATTATAACCCCTGGTTTATAGCAAAGCATATTCAATAATCAACTGTGACAGGGAAAGCAAAGAAAAAATAACGGACACAGTCACCACTTCGGCTTGGGCTGAGACAGACAGCACAAACTAAAAGAAACGCAGAAGTCAGGAAAGATCATGACACTGATCATTAATTCTTTGCTAGCTTTGTGTCTAACACCACAAGGCAGAGACAAATAATATCCTCTAAAGAAACATCTGGTACTAACGAAAGCTCCTCATGGAGTACAAGAGAGGCAGCATCACTTGAGAACATTTTTCCTTTCAGCCTTCTCCCCTTAGACCCTGGTCTTGCTAACGGCTCAAAAACAACAGATCAAAGCACCTATGGGTAACCGATGAAATGTGGGGCAATCCAAATATCCCAAAGCAGCAGCTTGTAGGTTTAGGCCTGACAGCAGCTAGTAAAGCAGGGAAATACAGTTTTAAAAGAAGAAATGAAAGGTCAAGAAGCTACAGCTTTGAGAGTGTTACTCACACTTCTACGTCCATGCAGTGACTGCCAGCAGAAACTTCTCCTGCTGTATTGACGTAAGGTACTGTAAGGAAAGGAAGAAAGAAGCTAGCTGATTGCTCGCCCTGGTTTGCGAGAGTATCGCAATGGGCTAATTCACAAGTTTCACCATGCAGCAGTTCATTGTTTTGCATCTGAGACAAGAAATCCAACCAGCTGACATAGTTGCATCTGGGCCTTACCTACATGATAAGCTATAAGTCAGCAGGGTAGTAAGAGCTGGCTTGTACCACCTCAGCTTTCCATCTTAGCTGACCCTAAAGGTTTTTAGTCTGGAGAAAGAGAAGCATAGCCAAAAGGACAAGTCTTCCTACTGTAAGGCCGATGGGACAGTCCTTATCACAACATGTGACTTGAGAGGAGGCTTAGATACGCAGCTTAGATTAGACATGAACACTCAGGCTACCAACAACAGGCGAGAGGGGAATCCCATGTAAATGGCAAGAGCAAGGCAAGACATCTTCCCTTAGGAAGCCTAGAGTTTTGTTATCAACATCTCCCCACTGATTAGCAGCCAACCAGCCACGTTGGGTAAAGAGGAGCAAGGTGAGAAGGAGGAAGCATGGTTCAACTCAGGATACTGTTTACAGGCATAGGCTGTTCACCCTTATCCCCAGGAACTTTAACACAGCCTGGTAAATCAACTGCAGAACTCGGTACAGTCTCCTAAACTTCTCAGTCAGATCAGACAGCCAACACCACAGTCTAGTACAGAGATTTCATGCCCTGCAAGGCCACAGATGCATAAATTAGGAGGCAGATGGGGAGATGGTCCAAATTATGCTTTTAAACTGTTGGAATCCCAACGATACTCCAAACTACATAACACAGATTTCAATTGTCTTCTATTTTTAATAATGACTAATACCAAGTAATAAGCAAGAAATACATAGAGAAGTCAAATCATCAGTTCTCCTCTTTGAAACATTACACCTAAAAAAATATTTTTTTTAATCCGTTTTACTCAAACAAAAGGACACAGGACTGGTCATCATGACATGACAGAGAGAAAGTGTACATGTGTGCATACACATGTGTGTATATATACACATATATGAATGAGTATAGCTAGCTATATAGAATAGTTTGGGTTGGGAGGGACCTTTAAAAGGTCATCTAGTCCAACCCCCCCCAACCAATTCCTCATCCACTGAACAGTCCACCCATCAAATCCGTACCTCTCCAATTTAGAGAGAAGGATGTTGGGGGGGACCACATCAAGGGCCTTACCAAAGTCCAGATAGATGACATCTGTAGCTCTTCCCTTGTCCACCAATGGAGTCACTCCATCACAGAAGGCCACTAAGTTGGTCAGGCAGGACTTGCCCTTGGTGAAGCCACACTGACCGTCTCCAATACACACATATAGAATCATAGAATTGTTCTGGTTGGAAGAGACCTCCAAGATCATCAGGTCCAACCATCAACCTAGCATCACCAAGTCCCCCACTAAATTGTATCCCTTAGGGCCTCACTTTTGAATATGTATGAGTATTGCTAGTATAGTTCAAAAGAAATGTTGGACACTTGCTTTATGGTTTTAACATAGCACAAGACAATAATCAGATATGCCGTAGCCAAATGAGAGTCAAGCTTTTGCCATGCATTTGTGTGGATGCGTAGAACAGCCAGCCACTGTGCTGTGCTGATATGCTCAGAGATCAGCACTGCTACATTGCTCAGCCATATAAGCTCATCCTCAGAAAAATTAGATTTATGCAACACTGAAAACATTGACAGAGCCTGCTAAACCAATGCATACAACTGTATTGCACTCTGGCCAAGAGCGAAGAGGGAACACAATCACACTGAGCTACTTCAGAAAGTGATGAGGGTGCTTATGAGGGAAAGCAAAGCTAGATTTAGCAGTCTTTTATTAGATACTCAATCCTTCCACTTTGCTATGTACTTTCCTACAGAGGATTTTTTCCCTTTTGCTCAGAGTTCTTCCTTAGCCTTCAAAAAGTCATCCATCACAACTGGCCAAATATTTAATCCTATGGGTACCAGCATAGATGCACAGTCTATAGGTATAATATTGCTTGCCTCCTCAGCTTGTAAATTCAGTAAAAAAATAGTTATTCTCTTCTGAAAGTTAGGTGTCTGCAATGCCAACTAGCACAATGATACATGTCTGGTATTTTATACACAACAAAAGAGGAGGGGGTTTAATACATACATAATACGTATATATTCTCACATTTAAAAATATACGTGTAAATAAATGCGTGTGCACATGTAAACATCCAGTTCGGAAACCCAACAGGCAACAAATCCTTTTTGCACCAGTTATTCAGGCTCCAATTATTCAGCAATATTATCTATGCATAAAAATGCCAATACCACTATTACAACAAATGAAGATGTGCAGGTATTGTGGCAACCACAGTTCTGTGTTGTCATCAGTGCAAACGTGCCTTTCTTATCCTTTTACCACCAAGGAGCACAAGAATAACAAAGTTGGTTACAGTCACCCAAGCTACATGACACCCTGTTCAAATGGTGTAGTTCTGTACTGCAGTCACAGTATAACCAACCACTCTGAACTACTAGCTATATATTATGCATATATTTAATAACATTCATATGATCAAGATGGAGACCAGGCTTTTTCTTCCATGAATCAAGGAACTGGTGGGCTACATCCTATTTCAAGTCAGATGTTTTTGATGCAAGATGATCTCTTAGATCTTTTCTATTGAAGCATAGCATGGAAAAATATGGAAAAGTGTTTATTGGAAAAACAAGTGTAATAAATGAGTGATGAAGGTTGTCATCCATAGCAATATGCTCACAAATGTGATAGCCATATACTTTAATATATCCTAGTTATAGTAATATACCATAGGTATATTAGGTATATACCTTATGTCAACACAGGCTTTAGATGGGCCTTATAATATTTGATCTGTGAGCAGAAGTGATATAATACAAAAAACCTCCACAGATTACAAGTCTGACTGTGAACTGTAGGCCAGGTTCATGGTACAAATACCAGCATCAAGGCGCTTTTTTTTCCACTTACAAGGTGCATATAGCTACTCTATCACAGCATCTTTCAGCATTCTGTAATAATCTATTAGGTCCTTCTTGAAAACTAATTAAAAAAAAAATAGTTTACCTTCTGGTTTCCATACAGTAGAAAGACTTACCAAAGCTACTTCCTATCCTAAGTTTAAGGGAAATAAAGGAAACTAAGGTGATGAAAGGAAACTAAGGTGATGCTTTTAAACTAGTGTTCATTGGCAGTTTTGAGCGTAAATTCACATATGTTCCTAGGAAGCCATTCACAGGAAAAAGCTGGTGTCTTTCACCAGGGTCTGCTCTACATAACATATTTAAAAAAAAAAAAAAAAAAAAAAAACCAAAACCAAAAACGAATTAAGTGTTTTGGATGAACACTGATCACATGATTTTGAAGATCAGCAGTTACTTCTAGCTTGATTTCTGCAAGCCTGCAAACACATTTACACAACTTACTCTGAAACATTTTCCTCACTAACAGGTCTAAAAAATTCCACCCACTCTAAAGCAATCTTTTCAAATGGTAAGACAGGGCAGAATTTGTTTTCTTCATATTTATAACCATGGTAAATAGCTGATGATAAAATTTTGTTCTTGAGCTATGTATTTCACAACAGTTTTGCAAGGCTGTCATGAAGCATGTAGGCACACACTGAAAATGTCAGGGAACATGATTTTTCCTTCTGAAATGAAACATATGGCATTTAATTTTACCTAGTGCACATGTTGAAACAGGCATATGAGATCTTTGGTATATGTGCACATTATAATACAAGTATAAAGACACTATTTTTAATAAGGTTTATGTTCTTGTGCATATTACCAGCACCTGTAGGTGGATAAGCCAGGCATGGTGACAACTATGCAAATTAGCAGAATTTCCTTTCTACATTAAGATAAATCTTAATTCCTATTATTATGCAGGAACAGTAGTATTTAAATTCTATCTACAAAAAGATTAATTATTTTCCTGTTATTTGTGTTCATTTCATCAGCTATCAGTTTATCCCATGTTTACTGCTACTCAATTACTTCATAAACAGGAAATTCAATACATTTGTATCAATTATTATTATGATGATGAAAAATTACTTATTCTCACTGTTACACTTCACGAGGCAATGCTTTTGCCTCTGCATAATTATCAGCAGTTTGACAATAATTACATAACTTGAGTGAACAGTAAAGAAGGCAGTTTAATTCCTTTATTTAAACTGACTTTTTTGCAGATGACAGAATTCCATGTCTTGAACTATGACCTGCATAGTTCAATATGCAATATTGCCTACATAACCAACTAAATATGCTGAAAAATTCCTCCTTAATTTTATCCATTGTATAAAGTTTCCCACATCAGACATCAACTGTATTAATTAGTATATAGACTAAGAGAACTTACAAAAGAGAAAAAAACAAAAGAAAGAGACTTACAAAAACAAAACCGTATTTACTCATCTGTTTTGCCAACTGATTTTTTTTTTAAACTTCACATAGGGTTATTATTTTCAAATTTCAACTTTTCCTTACATCAAAAGGCAAAATAAGTGAAAATACTGTAGCTTCCTCAAGTCCAAAATACATGAAGCAGTCTAATACTACACAGTTTCTTGAATCATACCATGCACACATTTGTGAATTTCAATTCACTCTCATAAATTTTATTTTAAAACTCTACCATGTAATCAAAGCAAGAATATGTTATTCTGGTAATTTAATAATAGAGAAAGAAAGTATCTTGCCAACTCACTAATCATTCAGAGCCTTAAAACCTAGAAAGTAGCCTAAATTGTTGGACTAACTTTGTTTCAATATCAAGATTCCTAAACTACCTCTGTAATTTTGAGTATCAGCTTCCCCCTCGCTCCACTTAAGCTTGAACATTACCACCATGCTCTACATACTTAGGTGTTTTCTCGCATCACAGATGAGTGTTGCTAATTAGCTGTTGCACCTTTATGAAAGTTGCAGAGTATCTCAATATTGTTTTACGTGAGCAGCAAGCAAAGGTGTGGGGGAAGAGAATCTGATACAATCAACAGGGTTCCTTTATATGAGAGCATGATTACACACAGAAATACAACCATTTATTCTATGTTTTATTACAAGTTGCTCTTGTAGTTCCTCTTATATTTGCCTCTTTACAAGAGGCAAAGGTAGACAAAGATGCTGGAGGAAACCAAGCCTTAAGTATAAAAGTCTTGGCAGAGTAAGACATAAAAATGCAAGCAGATCACAAGGCTAAAAATGTGCAAAATAAAAGGCTTCTTGTTTTCTTCCTTTCCCTTGAAACCTAATTTCAGGTCATTTACACTGAAAGTTTGAGACAAACTACAGTAAAATTACAGCAGGATTTCAAAATCAGGCCTCTAAAGGCAAAGTGTTAGAAGAGATCCTGTGCAATTAAAAAATCTTATTTCTCTCCCCAACTCTAACAACATCTCGTTTATCCCCAAAAGAAGAAAACTTAGAAGCTAAAGATCCAAGGTAAATTACCAAAATCTGTTGTGAATGGGTTTTGGCTCTTTTAGAAGTCCAAGGTAGGCGGGATTTGTCATTTAAACATGGTTACGTAAAAATCAGTTGGTTTCCTGATAAAGGATAGCAATTTTACAAGTAATTTTTCCACCACTTAATGATTTCTAATTACTGGTGGGAAAAAGAGAAGAACCATCAGAAGTTCAAAATGAAATATAATTAATAAGAAGCATGAGGCACACTAGCATAAATGCAACTGTCAAAAGAATTCAATATGAATGTAGGGATTTATGAAGAGAAATTAAATGCAAAATGAAAACAATTTTACAAGTAGATTTAGCAAATGACGACTTTATCACTGAAAATCATGAACAGAGTATCTGGCTCAACAACCACTAGTGAACTGCAATTCAGATTAAACAGTTGTTTTGCATATAAAATTTTATTCTTTAGCAAATTGCTAGAGTAATAAACTGTCTTTTTAATTTCAAAGATAATCTCTTATAAATTCCACATTATAATTTCCCTTGTTGTCTTGGGCTCAGGAAGTTCCAGAGAGAAATTCTATTGACATATTTGTTGGCTAAACTGATAAGACAAAAACCCCCAAACTATATATAAAAGCCTTCTTCCCAAACAATTATTTCTGCCTTTGGCTGAGTTTCTTTTATGATAACAGATGAAATGTATTACAAGTAGCAACCTGAAAGGGGCCAAGCAGCCTCAAAAGCAGCAAAAAGAGCTTTCTTGTTGATTATATCTATTATGAACAAAGTCTTTAAATAGCACTTTGTTTTTAGCATATTCTACAGAATACTACTGAAGAGTATTGTTCTATATTCTTTAGCAGAGCAATTAAAAAAATTGTCAGCAATAACCTCATTTTCTGCTAGATTCCTAAAGCAAAGAACTTTAATTTACCTCTGATTAAATCTTAGAGGACTTTTCTATGAGCTTGAAGCAGTTTCAAAAAATAAGTATTTCCAAGCATGAATGTAACTTCAAAAGCAGATGCATCATATCCCTAAAGATATAATTCAACCCAAATAGTTAGATACTTGCCCAAGTGCCTTTTTTTTTCCCCCTCCTTGAAAGAAAAAAAAAAACCACACACAAAAACCACCTCGGTATATATTTTTACTGTATTTAACATCTGCGGTACAAAGAAGTGGAAAGTATATTTTTGGGTAGTGGTGAAAAAAACATGAAAGAGTCGGTTTATGCAAGCCAGTATCATTTTGTCCTTGGTAAAGTAGCTGTGAAAGTCAATTATAACATTCATATAGCCAAAAAGAGCTTTTTTTTTCCTTTTTAGAACAATGTACAGATTAGCCAGAACACCCATACATCAGGCAGCAAGCTGATCAGACAATTTATTGTGCTCCGATTTAGAGCATCACGGTTCTTCCTACTTTCATCTGAAATACTGCAACACTGGCGAACTCCAAAGAAAAGATTGCGACCTTACTGTCTAAGCCAGCATGGCAAACTTTATATTCCCAAGACGCTAACACAGAAGCATGGTTATACTTCAGCCTGGGTCAGCAGCGTGACCTGGCAGCATGGAACGCCAGCAGCATCGTGGCCTGTGTTAACGGGGGCACAGCCAGGAGGCTGAGGGGAGGGATTAGTCCCCCCTACTCGCTGCTAGTGAGACAACATTTAGAATACTGCGTCCAGTTTTGGACCCCCAGTACGAGGCAGGTGTTGAACTGCCAACTGACTTGTTGGGTCAAGTTCAGTGGGGGGAGACCAAGGCAAGCTCTTGCCCTGTGGGAAGAAGCTCTTTGCAGAGAGCTGGAAGATGAGAGACAATGAACGTGAACTGAAACTAAAAAGACTGCGATTTGATTGGGGGTGGGGTGGGGGGGCGTCAGAATCACTATGGGGATAATTAAGCAGTGGAACAAGTTTCCCAAAGAGGTTGTATAGCTTCCATCCTTGTAGGTTTTCAAGACCTGGTCTCAATTCTGTGTTGATCCTGCTTTGAGTAAGAAGTTGGACTAGGTGACCTCCTGAGGATCCTTTGAACCCGAATTATTCTATGATTGTAATGCAGAATTATATACATGTATTTTAACAGAAATAGAGCCTTTGATTTTGGTAGTTATCCTAAAATGAATGTTCAGATTAGTTAACTAAGAGGCATATGTACAGTCTCCCGTTACAAACTGCCTCCACTCAAGAAGTGCTGAAAATAGAAGAACAACATGGCAAACAGCACGTGTGACTGGAATCTCAACCGACTGCCAGTGCAATGCTGCTAAACTTCAAGGGGGTTTTGTTGGTTTCTTGCTTTAGCTGTTCCCTTTAAACCTATGCATGTGCAGATGCACACACATATCTACTAGTGTTTAAATGAAGTGACACAAGCATTTACACACACTCATATTACTAGCCAGGTCCTATTTTGAAAAAGATCCAGACACGCCACTACACACTATGTTTTTACTCCAGGCTTAATTCTCTTTTATGTTTTTTTCCCCGTTGTATGTATTCAAGTCTATTCTCACCAACAACTGGATTCAATAATATACTAGTATAGTCACGTTATTTCTCCGTTATTGAAGGGGATGAACATGTTGGTGAACCAGTCATTTAACCAGGCTGTTTGCAGTACTATCAGTAAAGCAAGTTGGTGAATTAAGTTCATATAAAGAGGGGTGACACTCAGCCCTGAAGTTCAGGCCTAGGATACTGAGTCAATTCATTATAAAAACAAAGGCAAGTTCAATTTGGATCAACGATTCAATCTTTACTTTTTATATCTATTCTAGTTCCAAATTTCAGAGTATGCTGTGAACCTGAGGCACACACGTGCACACTTTTCTACAAATTAAACATAATTTGAGCATCATAATAAAGCAGAAATACTAATTTAGGTGTTCATTTTCAACTCTGGAATCATGAGAAGTTATAGGCAATTTCGTAGTTAAAATAAGTAGATATTCACTTACACTGGAGTTCAACAGAAGCATATATTAGTACAACCACAAGACCAGATTAGCTCATCTAACTCTCTTTTAGACTCCTGATAAAAAAAAAAAGGTATTTCATTCTGCATAGAAGTAGCCCACATGCAGATATGAGTAGTGGCAAGAATGGGACTACTTATGTCGAGTTATAATTTCATATAAGCATCCTTATCAGTAACAAGGATGGGACCCTCTCAACAGGCAAACAATAAGGTTTGGCATCCTGGTTGTGAAGCAGTAAGTTATGTGCTGCAAAAGCTCTGATGTTAAATAAACCAATCCCAGAAGGTAACTGGGGGAAAAAGTCATTATTATAGGGAAGATCTATAAGAAGGACACTGAAAAAGTAAAATTGTCTAATCATGCATGCTTCATTGATAAGAGACAATTACTATCAGATGAAAAACATCAACATTATATTGTTTCATTTTATAGCATAAGATTTTTCTGCAGTATGAGGGATCAGTACCAGATTTATCTAAGTCTACTGATATAAGAAACCCCAAACCTGATTTCTTCCATTTTCTATTGCGTGGGTTGAAATTGAGAAACAGTTACCTTATTCTCATTTACAGTCAAAATAAAATATTGGGAGCAAGTTATATGTCAAGAAACCAGCTGACAGTAAATCTCCCTAAAGCTGTAGCTACCACCTCATCCTGACGCTAACTAGACAGAGATATCTTAGATTTCAGCAACTAAACAACAAAAGAGATTTGTGAGGAAAAAGCACCGATTTGTCAGGAAGTCAAACTCATCTATCCTGCCTCACTAGTGACTAGAGCAAACACAAAAACCCAAAATAATATTTTAAAAGAAAAATTGAAAAAATCTTAACGTTACATCAGGCAGAAAGCAAGTGCGAGAGAATTGCTACTCTCTTTAAAAGATGCTTTTTCTTTTTTAGCATAAGACTCAGCTTTGTACCCTGTCTTCAGTTTAGTTCTGTACTTTTCTGTGTATACATCCATTATTTATTGTGCTCATAATCCTCATTTATTTCCATGGAATGCCCTCTTCTTCTCACCTCACATAGTTTATTATATATGCTTGAAAAAGGTTCTTCATTATGATATGCCTATTTCTTTCCCTTTGACAAGCAAAAGCTGTTTCTTAGTTGCATATAATTGTTCTTCTAGGTATCTCTTCAAATTGGAAACTTACAGTTGTTTTCTTAATGCACTGTTACAACTATGCTTATGGAAAACACAGGAAAAAAGTTTGGACTCCTAACAGTTTGTTCATTTCCTCTTTCCAGGTAGGGCTGTTTCAGAGCCTATCACACACTAGTTTCATTTGGTTGCGGTTCATTATGTTTACAGACCATAGACTGTTCCACGGAAATACAAAGAAAGTGAGAGGCAAAAAAAAAAAAAAAAAAAAAAACCACATTTTCCAAAAAACCTTTTCATTTCAGGAGTAGTATCTAGCTTTAAGAAAACAGACGTATCATCAGCAAAACAGAAAACTGATTCTTACATGATTTATTTCTAATAAAAGCATTACAAGAACTTGCAAAAACCGAACAATCCTAAGAGCAAACCACTTGAAAAAATCATTGTTTGCTGTTGCATGCTGTATCAACTGGTTTGTTGGAAGAATTCATTGACTAAGTAATGGTTCCTAGGAGTTTGGTATCAATTTTCTGGACTATTCAGCTCTTTTTTAAAAGTACCCTAAGTGCAATACAGACAGAAAGTAATTAGACCATTATAACATGCTGCCATGTTAACGATGCAATTTTAAAACCACCATTACAAAGATTTACGCAAGCATGGCTTCACCAAAGGCAAGTGCTGCCTGACCAACCTGGTGGCCTTCTATGATGGAGTGACTCCATCGGTGGACAAGGGAAGAGCTATGGATGTCATCTATCTGGACTTCGGTAAGGCCCTTGATGTGGTCCCCCCCCAACATCCTTCTCCCTAAATTGGAAAGATATGGATTTGATGGGTGGACTGTTTGGTGGATGAGGAATTGGTTTGATGGTCACATTCAGAGGGCAGTGGTCACTGGCTCAACATCCAGATGGAGATCAGTGACAAGTGGTGTCCCTCAGGGGTCCGTAGTGGGACAAGTACTCTTTAATATCTTCAACAGTGACATAGACAGTGGGGTCGAGTGCACCCTCAGCAAGTTTGTGGACGACACCAAGCTGCGTGGTGTGGTGGCACACCTGAAGGACAAGATGCCATCCAGAGGGACCTGGACAAGCATGAGAAGTGGGCCTGGGTAGACCTCATGAGGTTCAACAAGGACAAATGCAAGGTCCTGCACCTGGGTCAGGGCAACCCCCGGTATCAGTACAGACTGGGGGATGAAAGGATTGAGAGCAGCCCTGCCAAGAAGGACTTGGGGGTACTGGTGGATGAAAAGCTGGACAAGAGCCAGCAATGTGTGCTCACAGCCCAGAAAGCCAACCGTATCCTGAGCTGCATCAAAAGAAGCGTGGCCAGCAGGTTGAGGGAGGTGATTCTGCCCCTCTACTCTGCTCTGCTGAGACCCCACCTGGAGTCTGGCATCCAGCTCTGGAGCCCTCACACAGGAAAGACCCATTGGAGCAGGTCCAGAGGAGGGCCACAAAAATGATCAGAGGGCTGGAGCACCTCTCCTGTGACGACAGGCTGAGAGAGTTGGGGTTGTTCAGCCTGGAGAAGAGAAGGCTTCAGGGAGACCTTATTGTGGCTTTTCAATACTTAAAGCGGGCTTATAAGAAAGATGGGGACAAACTTTTTAGCAGGGCCTGTTGCGATAGGATGAGGGGTAATGGTTTTAAACTAAAGGAAGGTAGATTCAGACGAGACATAAGGAAGAAATTTTTTACAGCGAGGGTAGTGAAACACTGGACCAGGTTGCCCAGAGAGGTGGTAGATGCCCCATCCCTGGAGACATTCAAGGTCAGGCTGGATGGGGCTCTGAGCAACCTGATGTAGTTGAAGATATCCCTGCTCATTGCAGGGGGGGTGGACCAGATGACCTTTAAAAGGTCCCTTCTGATCCAAACTATTCTATGATTCTATGTATGTAAAAATTAACTTATAGTAATACTTAACTTAGGAAAATTTCTAGCAGCCTATTATGAGAATTGCTGGTTCTTCATGGTAACTCCTGGATGCTGTTAGACAAGTAGTAACTTAGGAAATGGGCAATCAACAATCTCAATGCACTTCCCAAAACCTAGGTTTTTACTGAAAATTCTATAAAGTGTTAGAGGAAAACCATGTAAGAAACAGGTAGCTGCTTAAGTCTCCAGTAAGACTTGGACCACAAAAGATAAAAGCACTCTGTTTTTGTTGAAGAGTTCTTCGGAAAACAATTGTTGCCTGAACAGCAGTAGAAAGCTCTTCCAGTTTTTAGCCCAGTACCTTAAGGAAAACTTCATTTCTCCTGCTGGCATCCTCCATAGCCTTGAAATGCATTAATGCTGCTGAAGGAACTGTACACAAGAAATTCACATTTTAACTACTCATGTGTTATTTTAATATGATGGCCTGGTTTCTAAATCCGACCCAAGGCTATAAGAACTTTTATATATTTGTACTTTGTGCCACTTAAACACTAACCTTCTCAGCAGATGAGTTTCTATTGCTTACCAACTGACTTTGTAGTATGATTAGATCACCTGTTTTCCAAATCATAAAAAAAATCATTAACATAATTTAATTCAGAAAGAATTTGTGCTGCTGGGAAAGACGTCAAAGAAACAGGCAAAAAAGGCTCTTCTCTTTACAATGCACTACATGTATGTGTGTCCAAATAATGAAGATATTCTTTGTGATCCATTAATTGACTCTCCTGATAACTTAGATTATAATGAAGTGCAGTTAGTCTTTGTGGTACATTCAATGCAATAATTTGACAATTCTTCATTAACTATCTTCTAATACATAACGTATCTGTAAATCTAACAATGGTCAGAGATGGAACGCTTTCCCTATGAAGAAAGGCTAAGAGTTGGGCTTGTTCAGCCTGGAGAAGAAAAGGCTCTGAGGAGACCTTATTGCAGCCTTTCAGTATATAAGGGGCACTTAGATGACAGACTGAAAGAGACTTTTTACCAAGGCCTATAGTAACAGGACAAGGGGCAACAATTTGAAACTGAAAGAGGGTAGATTTAGTTTGGATATTGGAAGAAGTTTTTGTTTGTTGGGGCACTTTGGGTATTTTGTATTATTGGGGGGGGGGGTGGGGGGGGTGGCTTTTCGGTTTTACACGAAAAGGGCGGTGAGGCACTGGAAGAGGTTGCCCAGAGAAGTTGTGGACACCCCACCCCTGGAAGTGTTCAAGGTCAGGTTAGGCAGTGCTTTGAGCAATCTGATCCAGTGAAAGATGTCGCTGTCCATGGCAGGGGTTTTTGGACTACACAATCTTTAAAAGGTACCTTCTAACCCAAACCATTTTACGATTCTAGTTTAACTCATTTTTGTTTATTCAGCACTTGCCAATACTTCTGTAGAGTACTGTGCAGTGTGATCCTGAAGTATTTCCTGACCTCCTTCAGTTAATGGCGACAGCATTTTCATTTTACAGCTAGAGAATGAGACTGATACACCCCTAATCCAGTTTGTTAGTCAAAAAAGCCTTGCAAAATAAGTTTCTCGTTTCACATAGGCCAAAGAAAAATGCATTAGGCATGTCCTAAATGGGCTAACCCATTATGACATGTGACTGATGACGTGGTTATAAGAAAAAGAACCTTGTCATTGATCTGAATATCATTTGCCACTCATCAACATATCCGATAGCACGATCAGCTGTATCTTATCTACATAGATTTGTTCCTTTGGCAAAAATAATGACATAAGACTAAACCAGACAAGTCTAGCTAGATATGCTACGTAAAAAAAAAAAAAAAAAATATCTCCAAGTGGTATTCATTCTTGTCTCAGGTACAACAAGTTTTGAGTAATTGCATAGAGAAACAGAACCACCTATTCTAATTCATGTTATGGAATAAAAACATTTTTTAAACAAAATGCATCAATAGTGATGGCAAGGGGAAGTTTCTCTGTATAATTACAGCTATGAAAGGCTGGACAAGTCATAAGAGATGATCCTGTCCAATTCTGTACATTCCCTAGCACTAAAGCAGATTTATGTATTCTGCATACTTCAATTTTGCTAACCTTAATACAAGAGTTTTTCCATGGACTGATAATGTGAATCTTATTACATGGAGAGAACTGCCTTGTATGACTACTTCATATCCAAACACAACATTGCTTTGCCAGTCTTTTTGTTTACCTCTGGGAAGGCAGGAACATTTCTGATTCCCCAGCACTCATTGTAAGTGGCAAACACTGGCACAACTGCAACTGTCCCTCGTAGTCAGATAATAGCTTATTTCTGAAAGCAAGTGCTAGTGCTGGAAACATGAGCTACGCTGAGTTACAAGCCACTCAGTGCATAAGATATACAGGGGAAAAAAAAGGTATGAGAACTGTTTCTACATTTAAGACTCAGAATGTTAAAAGCCCATTTTTACAGGATAAAAGCTCATACCCAAGGGAAGGCAAACAGTGGAGAACTAGAAAGCTGCATACCAGGTGTAAGATGTGCTCTCTCAGCGCAGAGAGAGAGAAGAATCTCTGGAGACCACTTCATTTGTTATGTCCTCCATACAAGAATCAAAGCAGAAAACAACATAAAGCACATACATGTTTTTATAAACTATCATTAAAGCTTGTAATTACATTTGTACTACATGCTTTCCTATGCTGTTATCTTTGAACTAGGTTAACAGCAATTATTGGAATTTGTGTGCTACAGTGCATAGCTAATCCAAGATTTCAACTGAAAAACACATATGTGCTGCAAGTGGCTGTTTGAATATCCAAGTGCAATGCATCTCAGATTTGAATGATTGATCAGGGAGATTGACGATATGGCCTTTTGAGACCTTTTCAAGACATCTCTTCCTACAGCGCTCCCACTTCCTTTTCATTATAGGTATGATATCATCTTAAAATAAGTTTCTGAAAACGTTTTCAAAGTATTTAATGAGATATAAGAAGGCAAAAAAAAATATTTTAAAGGGGTATAATACTAGGTTGCAGAAAGTGTGTTTAGATTTAAACATAATTTCTAGAAAATTCTAACAAGCCATCTAAATAGAATAATGTTCTCTGTAAAATTAAGCGCTGTAAGAATTTTACAACTTCCAATTTTTATAAAACCACTAGTGGCTGTAATATGTTCAGAAGGCACCATTTCAGCCTTTCTAACTGATGTTCTCAAAGATGGAATTTATTCTTACTCATTTAATACTTGGAAGATGGCAGCATTGCCTTCTTATAAGCTGAGCTCCTGAAAATGCTGCATCTACACATCAAACTGCTAATAGCAGTTGCATCTATAGCCATAGATACATCTGTTATATCTAATAGATAGCAAAACTGTCAGATCTGGTTTTACTGCAGTAACTCACTCCAATATAGGAAATGTTTTCTATTGGGTGGACTAGTTCTCTAGCCATAGAGAAACACTTTTTAACCCAACACTGAAAGACAATTTGGTGAAGCTAAACTCAGTTAATTAAATCTAACTTCAAAAAAACAAATCTGGCAACTTTTTAGAAAGAAGACGATAGCAATATAACCATCAAGTTGAGGAAAAATAACTGCCTGTATACCGTACGGGTAGTCACAGATTGCCTATTTACAAGCTAAAATGCTAACCAGACAACCTATAAAGGTGCTGGAATAATGTCTAATTTGCAGTCAATTAAGCTTGAAAGAGATACATTTTGCTTCCATAAAGTTGTAGAAAAAGAAATGGCCATAAAAATCCTTTGATCTGAACACTGAGCTCTTTGCTCGTATTCTCATTTTGCACCACCCATCACTACCTCTCATCCCTGCTTGTTCACAGACTGTTCTAAGACAGTTAAGAAGTAACTTATTAATAATCAGCTACCAGCATATATGAACACTGCAACTACACCAAGACTCCAACCTTCTGTTGACATGAGTCTGTAAAACATTGAAAAGGTACTAAATTTTATTATCTGTGAGACTTTCAATAGGGTAACATGTAGCTATTCTAATAACTGTTTTTCCTCCCTCTGTAAAAAGTCCAGAATACCTCCTAGAAGAGGAGGCCGGGGAAACACAATTATAAAGGGATTTAATTCAGATACAAGCTGGTTTTCCTCAAGACTTTCACCATGGCTTCTCACACCAATAGTAATATGTAGATACAGTTTGAACAGAGGCACTTCCATGCATCCTCAAAGCTACTGAAACACATATCCCAGAGACCTGGCACCCACCAGTGAAAGCTTTGCATCTCTACTTCCCCCGCAACCAGCTAAATGCGATTCCTCAAGCTCAGCACATAAAGGGCTTCCAGCAAGTACTTTTGAGCACTTCCTTTGGCTTACACCTACCTTCTTAGAAGGTTATGTGCTTCCTTGTGGGTAACCAACAAGGAACCAATCGTTCGCCAACCCGTAGGTAAATTCTTATGCCCATCCCAAACAGACAAGAGAAAGTGAAGAGACAGTTCAATGACTACAGTTAAAATAACGCAATAGCACACCAGCTGACTGTTTTAGCTTTTCTGAATCTAGAAGCATCATTTTTTAAAATATTTCATTAGCCAAAAGGGCATTTAACTATTAGGCTCCTTTCCCAGTGACTATCACCCTGTCACTGACCTCAGGGACCAAACACAACACAGCAAGACAAGTTCTGTCTGCAGGGCATACATCCTCATGCTACATTTCCCCAATCGGTTGACACCTTTCAGAAAGGTCTAAATTCCCTGATAAAGAACATCTATCCCTCTCTCGTGGCCCATTCAGCTTCATCTTGCTCAGACAGTGACAGGCAGTTTTGTGCACTAGAGACTGATCCCTTGTAAGCTTTGAATCACAGGGCTGTCTAAACTCGTTTTCCTGCTGACATTATCCCAGGCAAAACTTCTCCATAAAACAATACTGTCATGCCAGAGTAACTCAACAATTAGGGAAACACAGCATGACCTTGTAAATAATCAACATGACAGATAGCTAGGGAAGAGTAAAGAGAACAAAGTAAATTTAATTCCTCTTTTCCATACTCATCTGTGAAAGACAAGAACACGTCAGCTGTTTCACATGAGCCTGCTACAGTTTGAGTCTTCTAAAGAACAATCCTTAAAAACAGAAGTCAAAAGGATCACTTATGAAGAGTATTTTAAGGACAAAGCAAAGGCAAACAACATAATATTCTCAGCAAAACAATCTAACAGTAACTTACAATTATTTCAGCTCAGAACATCTTCCTCTCTGGAGGCTTGCACACATTGCAACTGGATAACAGTAATTCTCCATTATAACTAAGAACTAGTAAACGCAGCCTATAATTCATAAGACATTATACTGTATTCATTATTGCTAGGTTATGTGATAAAAGCTAATCCACAGACCTGCAAAGGAACTCAGAGACACAATGACAGGAATGGAAGCCCAAATAATACCCTATCCAAGCTGCTCCCGGGCCCATCCCAGGAGCCATCAGTCCACCAAAGACCGATCTCCGCAAGCCCAGATGGGTTAACACAAGGATGCACAAACGCAGGTGGGAGCCCAAACTGAGGACTCCCAAGGAACAAACACCCTGTCTGGGCCCCTCCCAGGGCTGTCCCAGCAGAGCCTCAGCCTCATTGTCCAGTCATGAAACCCATCACAAGGAGTCATCAGGAGCGGCTCTGGAGATCACCTTTCAGACTAAGAGTTGCTGCCCAAGGGACACATTGTGGGACGCAGGGGGAAAGCAGTTCAGAGACAAAGGTGGGAAAAGGGAAGAGTTTAGTTGATTTGGGTAGGAACAATAGTGGGAAAATAGAGAGGTAAAGGGATGTAAAGGCCTGGTCCTATGTAAATAGTTAGCTGGTCAGGACACTCATCTGCCCATGCCCTGCACCTGATCAGTGCAGTCTGTCCTGTCTTATTAAACTGCTTTCTACCTCTTTCCTGGGTGAAGAAACTCCATCCTGTGTGCACATGTGCATATGGAGGTGCGAGTGCAGCAGCTGGGGTTGGAGAGCCTGTGTGTCTGTGGTGCCAGTAACTGGAGCAAGTATGGGTGTGCAAGTGAACGTGTGATCATAAACAAAGATCAACCTGGATGAGCTGGTGAGTGGGTGAAGTGACCTGGGAGCAAGGAGGTGAGGGCAGCTCTGGGTGTGAGAGCTACCTGTATGTCTTGAGGGGCAAGAGCAGAGGGGGGTCAGCTGTGGGACCAGGAGAGTCCTGGCCAGCTCAGGGGGGTGGGGGATGAAGTGGTATATGTGCACATGTGGACAGCAACTGGAATAGGGATGCAGCCTCAGGGGGCTTGCATGTCCAGAAGCCAGCAACTGGCAAGACTGGGATCCAGGGACAGATAGTGGAAAAAACTGAGTGAGCCCAGCTGTTGGAGGGATCCACCTTGTACGTATCTATACATATGTTCTCACCAACGGACTTCCATCCTGTCAAGCAAGAGAGGGAAGCAGGACGAGACCCTTGGTGCTCTGAGCATCTGTCTGACCTGTGTGGCTGGCCATGGATACGTAACGTGTGCTCTGTGTGTGCGCGCCTGTGGGAATACACCTTCAGCCTCGCTCCCAGCTGAACCAGGGGACATGGAGCTGCAGCAGCCTCGCCTCACCTCACCTCTCAGGCTGTTGGATTCTGCATGAAATATTTTCCTCTAACAGTTCTTAGTTGCGGTCTTTGGGATTACTGCACACCTCATTAACTTAATGATAAAAAATAGGGTGCTTTGCCAAAAGTCTATCACATCTAGAAATCAGAAGGCAAATACTCAGAGTAGATCATTGTACAGCACTTGTGTTAAAGTCCAAGGATTGTTAAATGACATGATCCCAACACCAGGAGGAACATGCTGCAGTCACTGTTCCTTGAAGAACTTTTCTGAAAAAACACTGTTTGGTACACGTCAGACTGAAAATGTAAGTTTGGCTGGTAACATGCTGAGTTAATTTTGTCTTAGTCTCTTTTTTTCAGCTACTGTAGACCACAGATGTCATTTCTTTAACAAGAAATTAACCTACTCACACACTAATATACTTGCAATACTAGAGTATACAGACACCTGTTTTCAGTTAGTCTGAAGATCACTTAAAGCTCAGTTTAAAGGTAGTAATTTCTAGTAAAATAAGATTTTCAATATTTAATACAAAGACAAATAAGCTGTCATTAGGTCAAAAAAGAAATCTGAAAGCACAAGCAGCTTGGGGAAGTTTCTAATATTATCTAGCACCCTAGACTACAGCAGTATTTACAAGAGGAAACCAATCCTAACGTGACTGACAAGTAACAAGAAAAGGAAGCCATACTATCGTCAAAGTCATGGATTTATCCTAAGATTTTGTCTAGAGTGAAAAGGCAAAGCACTTCTGCTCTGAAGAGCCAATTAACTTTAAGATATCTGTATGTGGTGCTTCATAAGAGTACATAACATCCTTAGCAAGATAATATGCAATGTCAACTCGATTCCCTAGGTTTTGTGCATATGTTCTCATTTGAGAAAGCATAACAGTGGGTAGCTCAGTAGACAAGGGCTTAGAAGAAAGACCTTCTAACCTTAATTTGGTTTTTGTTTACCAATTAAAACCAGAAGTTTTACATAATAGAAGCAACCTTTTACTGTGTACATGTACAACAGTATCTGGCATGAAGAAAGTGAGACGCTGGCTGTGGCTCGAAGACTTTACTGTAGTTCTAACAACACTAATAGTCTTGAAGATCTGAAGTTTCAGCTACCTACTGCTACTTCACCCTAACTGAAAGTATTTAGATCTTTTCAGGGATCATTCTGCATCTTTCAAATTAAATAATATTTAGCAAATAACATATAAAAGCTTTCTAACATATAAAGCTGAATCAAGGACTAAGCTACTCTGAAAGTGTTAAGTTCTTTGCCATGCATCATAATGTGGACAGAGTTGTGAACAGATCCCGTATTAGCTGTTGAACAACATACTTCAGATGTAAGAATTCTTTATGCTTACTGATATAGATGCTCATGTCAGCAGAAGTGTCACAGACAGTTAGGGCTACAGAGAATAAGCGAAGTACCCCTAGCAATTTCTAGTACCAGGTACAAGAAACTAAAGATTTCAGCTCTAGAGCAGTACCTAGGGCATCTGTGCTTCCATCTCTATTCAACAGTAGGGGAAATAAGGACTCCTATGTTACATCTATAATAATAAATTTAAGTAGATCTGGGAATATTCTCAGATGCTCAAGCCACTGTCAAGAAGTGATATGCGTCTTTTCTAATATTTTTTTTTTAGCCTTCACAACAGGATAGTCATGGAAAACTGCCTACCCGATATCTTGAAACAGTCCCTGAAACATTGTTGTTGCTGAACTGTGAACAAGAATTGTTTGGAGGAACACCACTGAGAACAGGCTTAAAGCCTAGTGGATGGTTTGGGGTTTTTTTTCCCCCCCCTCACAATAGAGGTAATTTTGTTCCAGAACTTGGGAAGTTTCCCAGGCACAGTTATAAGATCCTAGTGTAAACATCATCTCAGTGTTAAGCCAAACAGCAACCAACAGGGAATGATTAAGACCGTGTCCACCTGCTTTCTAGGTTGCAGCAATAGCCGGCATTTCTTTGGGATGACTTTTAGGATAAGAAATACATAGTTGTCTTCAGGACAGGGAAGCTACAGGAAAAACACAGTATTCCTGCCCAGCTCTAGGGACTCCCAGATCCCAGGTGGTAAGAATTCAACACTTTGGGAGATGGTGAGTATTCTCCCCATTCCTCACCCTTCCAGAAGGGTTCCTAGCACTTCACTATTAATAGATACATATACAGATGGATGTATTAAAGTGCTCTAACCAGAGGTGAAATACAATACAGGTATCAAGTAGAACATTAGTCTCAACAAGTCCAGCAATAAAGCAGAAAAAAAATTATAAACATTTTTAAAATCCAATACTTATAGATGCATAAGATAATGTCTGTACACATGGAAGGCATTCTAGTAGTCAGTGATAACTATCTATACACTAAGTAGCAATATATTTCCCTGCTCCTATTGGCTTATTTTAGAATGAAGTCCTGCCCTTAAAAGAAGTTGCACACTATGTTATCAGTGAGCAGCAGCAGAGGCTGTCTATACATGAGCCTCTTGGATTTTCTGCTGTGTTCAAGGTACAAATTCCTGCTGATGCTGCTTCCAGTGTTACCAGGCATGAGAATTTCCTATTTTTACAGTAGGTAATTACAGTCCGTCCCAGTGATTCTGAAACATTGTTAACTGAATCTTGGCATTTGCTGTAGTTCAGTCATAACCCCTGCTGCCAGCGTGCACCACTGGAATGGGATTCATCCAATAAATCATTTATCTGAAACATTTCAGATATGCCCATAACACTTTCTAAAAAATAGGGCTTTTTTTTATATGCAGTCCTTCAGAGACATCTTGAAGCATGGAGGCTTCTTACCAGTTCTTTTCCCACTAGTTCTCTCTCAATTAAATGGTTTGTTCTACTGAACTTCTTTGTATATTTTGATAGAGAAGCATTTGCTCTTTATAGATTTTTCAAATAACTTTATCTATACGTTAGCAGGAATGTATCTTGAGAAAAGCAGGAGAGAGAAAAAACCATTCCCTGGTAAATAGTTTTTTACGTATGCTCTAATAAATGAAGCAATAATCGTCCCTTTTCCATATTAACAAACCAAATACACTTCCAGGAGAAAATATCATCGTGGACAGGTTTTTTAGTAGGGTCTGTTGCAATAGGACAAGGGACAACGGTTTTAAACTAAAAGAAGGTAGATTCAGACGAGACATAAGGAAGAAATTTTTTTATGATGAAGGTGGTGAAACACTGGACCAGGTTGCCCAGAGAGGTGGTAGATGCCCCATCCCTGGAAACATTCAAGGCTGAGTTGGATGGGGCTCTGGGCAACCTGATCTAGTTGAAGACGTCCCTGCTTACTGCAGGGGCTTGGACTAGATGACCTTTAAAGGTCCCTTCCAACCCAAACTATTCTATGACTTGTAATATAGTGACTTAATTTGAGCAGTTTCCCATTATTTCACTGCCATAGTTTTAAGAAACTTTTGTTTGCCCTCCACTACAAAATACATGCTCATAGCTAAAAATCCCCATTTATGAAGAGCAGAAGGCGCTACTGTAATCCACTGAAAAAAAAAGTCCAGTTTGCTTTTTACTTAAACCCAAAGCTTACTCTATTGATGTTGCAAGGGTCCCGCAATTAATATGAAGCCAGTATAAACTTCCGTAGATCTCAAATACGCTCCAGGACGTGGCTGTTAGGTTGTCCTCATGTGCCACACTAAGGGACACAACTGCTTCTTTCCACATCCATTTCTGGCATATAGATCCATCCTACACTTCCTAAGCATTTCAGAATCCATTATAAGTTTATTTCCACAGTGATAGTGAGTATTCTCTCACAATGGGAAGAATAATATTCTCTCTATTGAATAGACTGGAAATTGAGATACAGGAAAGCTGAATGACTTACCCAAGACCACTTGGGAAATTTGTGGCAGAGCAAGCAATTGAGTCTAGGTGCTTAACCTGGGTTCCCAGCTAATATATTATGTAATGAATATTAATGAAGTACGCAAGACCCCAAATGGTACAAGTTTAAGTGTATGAACTATTTTGAAAAATCTGATATTTGGGTGTTTTCAATAATGAAAGCTAACACTTTAACAGAAGTGGGTCAGAAAGTTAACATGATAATACTACAAACAAGAGCTAGTTACTGTGTCTCAAGTCTAAGGTTTCTCGCAACAGACAAGGATGCTAGAAGCACTGGTAGGTCCTTCACTCTGGTAGCCCTATAGGACAATGATGTGATGACTTCAAACATACTAATTCTTGTTAAACTTTAAACTAGACCTCAAGAGAAAGAAGTGTCACTGTAAACATTTGCATGCTTTAATCTTTCTCTGTTGAATTTTTCCACAAGGCTAACACATATTTCCAAGCTTTACACTGGAGTCAATGTCTCATACTTTTATCACATCAGAGAATAAAGACTTTCAGCACATAGTAGAAGAATAAATAGCTTGAAAAGAATACCATGATTTATTACACAGAAATCATTATTGCAATAAGAGACAAAAATATATTAAAGGTTAGAAAAAAATTCTACAATTTCCAGAGCAGAAAGTTTGCTATTTCTGTGAGAAAAACAACATATATAAGGATTACAATTTAAGAATGTTTCTTGCCTCTACAGAGAGTATCATATTCCAGACATGTTACTGACAACATATGCAGACTGTATGCTCCTATACTGATTTAATACACATTTTTATCTTTGTGCAAGATTTAAAACCAAAGCTTTATGTGCGGATTTAAAAATCCAGTTATAGATACTCTGCAAGAGAAGATTGTAAAAACATACTTTTGTATTAATAGCATACTCCCAAAAGCCCTGAAAGGTAACAAACACAAGCTATTACAAGCACCTTTGAACCAGAATTATGGCCACTGCAATCTCAGGATCTCTTATGACACAGAGTATCAGGGAAAAATAACAGCTAGGTGAGAAGGACTCATTGCTCGAGAGTGAGAGGAGCCTTTGCAAGTTACAAACTAATCAGAATAATTCCCAGACAACATGCTGCGATATTTGCATTGTCAGCTGGTTATTATGATTTATTGGAAAAGTGGGACACGGACATAGCAGTACAATGGAATCACACTGTGATAGCTGTAGTGATCTCATTACACAGCTTTTGCTTTTTCAACCCAAACTCTGCACAGCCATTGTTTTCCTTTTCTCAACACACATAAGGCAAAAGAAAAAAAAAATGCCAGGTGTTTGAATCCATAGCTTTGTGTAGTCTCTGCTTTTTGAGTTTTCTTCCTCTTTTTCTATTTTTTAAAAAAGGAGTGCTTCAGCAAATCCAGCATCTAAATACTGCCCTAGAAGCAGTCACGATAGTGAAATCATTAATAAAGCTAGAGTATTGGGTATTTTTTCCCATTGCAACTTCCACGCTCTAACTATAGTCAATGCATCAGAGCACTTCTTTTGACTTAACATACATGATACCTGCTCATGTCTCACCATCTATTTAGGTTTTCATTAATAAAAACCATAACGCATCTTTGAAAGGCTAAGCCTTATCTGACTTTGTCATCATCACAAAAAAAAAAGGTGTCCTTCACGGGTTTTCAGGTAGCCCGATAGCAGATATTCTTAAAGGTGGAGGTGCTCTTTTTAACTAGATACTACTAGAATTGGAAGAATTCTACAGTAACAATCAAGAGACTATAATACTATATACACAAAATAACCATTTATATGGCAGTAGTACCTGCAGACCCTCATTCATGTTCAGGGTTTTGCTTGTACCAGTCAATGAAGAGTCATTAGAAAGGGCTTTACAGCAAGAGAACTTAAAAATAACAGAGCTGATGGAAAATACTTTAAGGAAAGAGATTAAAGGGATTTTTTTTTTTTTTTTTAATGTTTCTAACTCATTGCCATCATACCCATTACATTCCATGAAACTGAATACACGTACTTACAGATGTAAACACCACAGGGTAGAGAATTGGTCCCAAGCAAGTTTTGGAAGTTGTTAATTTTAGCAGCAGTCTACTCTCAGCAACAGTCCTGGAAGCTGCTTCCACCTCAAACCCTGTGGACCAGGATCCATAAAAAAATGCTGAAGCAAAGGACATAAACCTCTTTTCCTTTCCCTTCCCTCTGTAACGAACAAGGTGTTGACCACATACAGATTGATGCTTTGCCTATCCTTGTGCAATCACCATGCCACTGGATATCAACAAATACCACCAGAAACAGGTGCTACCAACAGATGACACTTGCACCCTTTCAGTAGAAGGATGTAACCAAGCATTTACGCAACATATAAACTGAAACCGGCAAGAGCAACTGCAAAAACTGAACCTATGAAATACTTTATGGTACAACTGTAGCTCAGCTGAAAAAGTTTGAATTTAAATTACCAATTAAGTTCTAACAATGTTTTGTTTGTAAGTTACAGTTTGTGAGTTAGATGTGTAAGGGAGAGTCTACAGGCTTCGCACCTTATGCATTTTCCTATGTGAAGAAAGTGCCACGAACTGCTAAGTCCTCAGGTAGAAAAGGAGTTGGCTATCTATTGACTGCTTCTGGAGCTTTCAAAGAACAGTGCTAGCTATATCAGCATGGTTGCAGAGATTGGTACTGAAAAAAAGAAGAAAAACTGTGGTCAGAACAGAGGATGTCCATCAGGGACGAGGCTACAGTTCATGCCTGGAATAGCGTAAGATGCTATACTCTGCTTCACACATATATATAACCTTTCCTTGTGGGAATGGGAAGCCACTCCTTCCATCCATAAGTACACAAACATTCTAGACTTGAAAAGTATTTCTATTTGTGAAAAAAATTCGCCACAACACTTCAGAACCTGTAGTTTTAAAGGCATGTTCATGCCCTGTGGCAGCAGATAAGCATTTGGTGCGGGGCATTGCTTTTTTTTTTTTTTTTTTTTTTTTTTTTTTTTTTTTTTTTTGAGACAGCCAGCCGCAGCTTTTAGATCACTCCCTAGAAAAAACAGCTTTCAGATATAAAGATTCTCTGAAAAGCAAAGTGCTTACAAAACGTACCTTGCAGTAATCCTATCTCTAACCACGTCCACCAGCCCTCATATGTTTCTGTGCATCAGCAGTAGAAAGCACACACTCTCCATTCACTCGATTTGGGATGAACACTTAAAAAACCACTTCTGAATACAGCAGACTCCAGATGTTTCAGATTGCTGCGTGGGCACAGAGTGAGGCTATTCAGTTTCACAGCAAGAAAATAAAATACAGTAAATTACCTTGCCAGGACATCAAAGTGGCACAGATTACTGCTCTTCTTCCATAATCACCAGATGATTAAAGAGCATTTTCCTCATTAAAACCTCTTACAAGGGATCACCATTATCCAACTCTTCATTTATTCATTAAGCTACATCTAGGTTTTTACTTCTCTAATTGCAATCTGATACAAGCTCTTTAGTCCTAAAATGTTTTTTTTAAGAAAAAGGGCTTTATCACCTACCGAGTAAAAATATTGTTTTCATTGAAGAGACCTTGAATTTAAAGCTGCATAATTGCAATGTGAGTTGTTTTTAAAACAGACCAACAACTCATAAGAAAACCTGACCAAAACAAACAAACCAAGATTAAAAGAAACTCACAAGGGGCAGAAGGTAGGCACAGCAACCCAAATCCTCTTCTTTAGTTGCTCGCAGCCAGCAGAAGTGGTGTCAGAAAGCAGTAATGCAGGTAGAGTTCTACTGCTTCCTCCCTCACTAAAGCAAAAGCTCGCCAACATAACACAAAGATAACCAACTCTCCGAAAGGAGGAGATGTTATTTTCCCTACCAAAAAATGTATTAAGACACATGGCCCCAGGAGACAAGAAACAAGATAAACTGTCATATTGGTGCTGGCGGGTGGGTGGCTGCAGGGCAGCCCCTGTGAGGAGGGGCCAGGGCCGCCCCGGGCCGGACACAGCCGGTTCCAGCCGGCTCCAGCGGCCCCAGCGCAGGGCCCAGCTGAGCCCCTCAGCCCCGGGCGGGCGCCTCGGGGAAAGCCGGGGTGAGAAAGGGCAAAACGCTGCCCGGCAGCCGGGGCTGAGGGACACGCTGTGAGAAACAGCCCTGCCCGCCCCGAGGGGAGAGTGGGAGGAGGGGGGGAGGGGCTCCAGGCGCCCCCCAGAGATTCCCCTGCGGCCCCGGGAGAGACCCCGCTGGGGCAGGGGTTTCCCTGCAGCCCGTGGGAAGGCCCCACGCTGGGGCAGGGGTTTCCCTGCAGCCCGTGGGAAGGCCCCACGCTGGGGCAGGGAAAGTGTGAGGAGGCAGGAGCGGCAGAGAGGAGCTGCTATGGGCTGACTGCAGCCCCCTACTCTCCCCCAGTGCCACCTGGGGAGGGGTAGAAGAGCCTGGAGTGCAGGTGTGCGCAGGACAGGGCAGGGGAGCAAAAGCGTTGTTTTAAAGTTTGTCTTTGTTTCTTACTACTCAAATCTATTTTAATTGTCAATATATTACTTTTCTCCAAGTCAAGTCTGTTTTGCCCATGATGGTAACTGATAAGGGATCTCCCCCTCTATCTCAGCCCACAAGATCTTCCATCTTACTGTCCCCTCCCAGGTGGGCACAAGAGAGCAGCTGGGCGGGCATCTGGCAGCCAGCCAGCATCTACCCACCACACCGGGACATTCAGATGCAGGTCACTGTTACAATCTAAAGTACATCTTTTTTTACCTCCAGAACCGTAGGACAGAATAAAGATATTCTGATTTAGCATCATGCCATGGGCATAGCCAGGAATCCTAAAATTCAAGAGTTCTGGGTCCATATACAGGCAAAACAAGTCATCCTGCCCCTAAATTATTTGCGTTTGGTTGCAGTTATTTCCCTTTCCACAGTATTCAGGTACTGAATATTACCATGGTGTTAATATGTTTAGCTGTATATATGAAAGTCTGATAAATATGATTGAGACTAAATATAAGATCTTAAACAAAACCATTAAGACATTTATTTCTAGCAAAAGACTATATATGATATAGGTGTGTTAACTTTTTAAACGCAGGTGCCAGCGAAAAGATAGTTGTGGTAGAGCCACATGAACCACTTCAGTTGAAACCAAGTTGAAATACTAACTCTACCAAAACACGTCTCCATTCATTTGTTTTGTTTGGTTGGTTTTTTTAAAAAAAGATTGCTTCAAGATTAATTTGCCAAAATTATTTTGCAAATAAAATTTTAATACATAGCTAGTGTGGAAGTGCTTTTGAGTCAGTGTGAAATAATTTTTTTCTACTACGCACATGAATACGGCTGTATATGACTAAAGTTGTTAAGTAAATCAGATCATTTACGTTGCTCCTTTTGTATTAAAATGTTAAAATTTTGCATTTTGGCCTTGCACTTAATTACCCTCCATTTCATCTTTATTTGACTATATTCACATTGCATGTGGTTTTCCAAATGGATGCATACTCTAAGTGCACAATAATGTATGAAGTGCAAAGAGCAGGAAAGGAGGGAAATTGCTGAAGACAGTTATTTTCAACAACTTTGCCGGAGTGTAGGCTTACCATAATTCTACAATAGAATGCTAAGCCTTCTGTTGTGAATTTCAGATGCTGGCCAATGAGACTACTTTTCTTAAGTATCCCTTATGAACACACCTGATAGTCTTCACTAGTTTAAAACCAATGACTATCAAACAAAAGTTTGATCTACAGGAAAAGAAGGTTAAGGATTGGGTGATACTCAGGAAAAGGTTGAGAACAAATTGCAGTATCAAACAAAAAAATAAAAAAGAGTGCTGAAAAGAAATCTGCAGAATGTCCTTATAGAAACACTTAAACTGCTGGTGAATAGTGGGGAAAATAATAATGCAGCACCTATTTTTAAATAATGCTGCTAAAAAAAGAATCCAGAATTTACAGCCTAGTGAGATTTGTCCCATTACTGAGTGAACTGATAGAGAATCTAATTAAAGATAGGATGGCAGAACAGTTGGATAAATATAACTTGATAGGCTCAAACCAGCATGGCTCCAAGTAAGGGGAGGAGGGGGGTAAGGAAAAGAAATCTCACTCCTTTAACCCAGCAGAGTTACTCTTTGCAAATACACACAAACAGGGGAGGGGGAGTAGGTGTAGGTGGGCTTAATTAACTTCAGTTTTCAAAAATAATGTAATTAGATCTTTCCTAAAGGAGTATTAATTTTTTTCAATTACACATAAGGATATTAATTACTTAGCTTTATGTCACCAGCTGTGTACTAGGTGGTTTTCTAAGGGGCAAATATCTTGATTTAGAATCTAATTAAGCAATCGGAAATAAAGTTATTCCTCAAAACAACCACAGATATTTTTAAGTAGAAAAATCTCATGGGTCTATGCAGTTAATGATTTGGAAAAGGAAATAGCTAGCAATTGGATGACATTTCCCAGTGACACCACACTGTTTCTGTTATAAAACACAGCGATCTGGGAGAAACCCAAGATAAAATTGCATGCTTATACCTGGGGACTAAGCAAGATGATGGCAGATAAGATGTAACTTGTCTGTTACAAAGCATGAAGATGTGCCCAGTGAACAGAGGATTAGAAAGTCCCCAACTCATTCTTGAATTCTTCACAAGAGAATTTTTTTAATTTTTTTTTTTTTTTTTTTTAAACATGAGACTTGCAGTTCACCATGGAGAACTTAATGAGGTTATTTGTTGGATATTAGGAATGCAAACAGAATGCTTGGGTACATTGAAAGGTTAGTTCTACAAAGAATCAACCTAGAAGAAATAGGCAAACATAAACAAAAGGAAGTGTCGGAACAGCCATCTGATATTTTCAAAATCGTAAGTGAAATTTGAGATGACCATTCTTACTGAATATATGGAAACTATAGAAACTAGGCATCCAAATAACTGAAAGCTTTGCAGTCTCCACCTTGATATTTCATCTATTTCACATAATGACTGGAATTTATTGTCTCAAGTCTCCTCCTTCCTATATTGACATCTAAGTCATTTTTGAACGTGGCCAGAAATGCAACATATTGGAGGGCACAGCAGAATGGTTTACCATTGCTAGCCCTGGCAGTTTGCCAAACTTTTATCTAGCTCAGATATGTCTAAACTACATTATTATGACCATAGGAAAACAGAGATGATGTCTGGAGGAAAGAGAAAGCCATTCATTGGTCTTAAAATGTTTCTTTCCCAGAAATAATAAACATTTTAACTGCACATATGGCTACATTTTAAACCTAAAGCTTGCACACAGCGAAGCAGGAACAGAGAGTATTCTTCCAAAACTTCTGTAGAGATTGGTGAGGTAAAACAGAGGGGAGAAAACTACTGGATAAAGGCTCCACATAATCTGGAGATGTTACCACTGTCAACCAAGTAGTTTGGTTATCAGAGTAATTCCTCTCTACATCCACCAAAAAAGCAGGAAAGCAGCAGAGACTCTGCTTAGTTTTGGGGAGCAGTGAGGGAGCAGGAAGGGTAACCCTTCAAAAGAGCCACAAGACTAACCAAATTTGGCAAAATAACCAACCCACAAGTAGAAACATGAGCTAAGGTTAGGCAGAATATCCTTACCGTCAGAGGAACACGGGGAGGGGGGGGACCACAAACACATTCAACAGATCAGGATTCCCAGCGCCTCCCACCAAACGCAGGTGACGCCTCGCGAGCAGTCCGGCAGCACTGAGCAGGCAGCAGGCCGGGGGCCGGGCCTGGCTCTGGTACCCGCTGCGCTCCAGCAGCGGGCGCGAGCACCTTCGCAGCGCAGCTGTTTGAACGGTTGCATCCACGCGCGCGTTTTGTGCGGCACTCGCAGGGACGCTGCCCTTCTTCCAGACTTCAGTAAGATCCCCTTTCACAAATCATAAGCTGCCACTCCCCAAGATCTTATCAAGTCACAGGAGCTCCTCCTCAAACCCCTGCGCAGCTCTGGCCCAGGCAGTCACGGGGAGCTTCAACAAGAGGAAGGTCACTAGAATCCTGCTCCTGTTCTCAGATCTCTGGGGCAGCATCTCTCTGGATACCTTTAGGATCACAGGGTACTGATGGGGAAGCTCTGCTTATTCCCCCTTCAGTTTACTTACTCCAAGTTTCTGGTATTTTGAAACTCACATCCGCCCTTCTTTGCCTGTCAATATTTTGGGGGGGGGGGGGGGGGGATTGATTTAAAAGGAAGGTCTCTGATTGAGTAGGACAGAGCAGGTACAGGGCAAGTAAATGGTGAAAATCTAAGAAATAAGAGGAAGGAGCTTGCTTATCTAGCTCCAAAGGAGGACTTGCTCTACAAGGCACATCAGAATCATGATGAGATGAAGACAAAAAAACCCAGGATAAACAAGTTCCCAGGAAAGATAAAATAGCCCATACTGGAAATGAAGCAATGCTATACGTTCAGACAAACTTGGAACTAAATTAAGATTAAAAAAGCTAATCTTTGTCAATAATTAGCACTGAGAACACACATAAAAATTCAATAACAAAATAGAATAATTAGGGAATTCGGTCTTCATTACCAATTGGCTGAAGGTTGTCAGGAAGTTCCCAAATATTCACACATCTACTTTTCCCTGCATGTTTGTGCGTCTGGGCAGAGCATATTGGCTTCTTGGATGCCTTCAGCAAGTACTGGAGGTTTTTAGGTCTGGTTTTTTTTCGTTTCCCTACCTGCTTACCTCAGAGGAGTTTTTTTGGGGTGGTTTGTTTTTTGGTTTTGTGGGGGTTCTTTTGTTTGGGTTTTTTGTGTTTTAAAAGCTTTGTACACACTCTTCTCTCTCTCTCTCTCCCCCCTCGCCCTCCTTTTTATTCCCACTTTGTCTTCTGCAATGTTTGTTTCTTGGGTTTCTGTAATCTCAGAGGGAATTTTCATTTTCTTCACCTAGTAGGATCCTTCTGGTTTGACTGAGGAACACAGCAGGTATACTACAGAGTGCTATGTGCTCAAGAAAACACGCTTGGAAACAACCCTTTCTGAGATATGTTAACCTGCAGTTTCTGGACCTTTTAAACTAGAGTTAGTGTCTTCATCTTGGTGTTTGATAGCTCTTAAAGAACTTATTTTATGAATTTGTCTAATTATTACATGCAGTTATACTTTGCTCTTCCACAATGACTGCTGATAAGAAGATCCCACAGTTTAATCGTACTTTGCATGACAGATATTTCTTTGTTTGTTCTATACCTGCTGTTTGATTATTTTTTTTAATATCCTTCATTCTTGTATCGTGAGACATGAAAAATTACTATAAAGTGATTAACGCACTGTCATTCATCATTTTATAAACCAGTGAACTGAATTCAATTTAACAATCCAAAACATGCGCAGTATCAGACCGTAATACACTTCTAACCATCAGAAAACTATTTTGCTTTACTTACTATTGAAATTTGATGGTTTGGGGGGTTTTTTTGTTTGTTTGTTTTTTGTTTTTTTTTTTTTTTTTTTTAAAGAGTAGTCAATTCTGCATTTCCAAAGGCCTGTTACTCTATTCCATTTCAAATGCAAGACTAAGTGACTGAGGGGTGTGCCTTCATGCCCTCTGAGAGTACAGAAACCCAAGAAACATTTACGGCAAATGACAAACTGGGAGGAAAAAGATGAGGGGAGAGAGAAGAGTGTGTCAAAAGTTTAAAAAACTCTGAATGGGGTAACCAGATAGGGGAACTAAAAAGAACAGACCTAAAAACCTCCCACACTTGCTGAAGGTGTCCAAGAATGATGCCTTCAGATCCCCCGCAACCTGAAGAGTTGAATACAACTGTCTTTTTCCTGTCTCCTTCCAAATTATGAAGTTGTTTCACTTTTTAAATCACTAGATAATTCTGGAAAAAAGATAAGTCTCCATAAGGAGAGTAAAGTCTAATCCTCGCCTCCCCAAAACAAATCCGTCACATCACAGCAGTGATCTAACAGAAGCTAAATGGATGAGGTCAGGGGAACCTTCCTTCTCTTAGGCTGGGAATCCCAGTTTGATAGAAGTGAGAAGAATACCTATCATTCACATGACACAGTCATTGCTAGACTGATCCTGAATGTTTCTACAAGGTTGGCAGCTTCACCCAAAATTTTGATTGAATAGAAATGGAGAGGACTGCTTTCTTATATCTCTCATTCCTCTAGTTAGCCTCCTATGATCCCGAGCAGGGTAAATAAGCATGTTAAAAAAAATTCAGTGTTACTTTGTCACTTCCAATATATTCTACATCCTCTTCAAAATTGTTCATATTCATGGTAATAGAACAGAAGCCCTATAAATTTTCTTTGTTCAATACAGTGCTTATCACTTCATATATGCTACCAGTTAAAGCCCACACTGAATGGAAGGAAGATTCAAGTGTTTTTAATGGGGCTGCAGAATCTGTAGAAAGCACGTCTGCAGTACTCCCTGGAGTGGAATACAGAATATTAAATGCAGTCATTCAGCAGAAGCCATAATGAAAGGCTGTAGCAGCGTCGTATTCTGATTATGCAACATCACACAGTACAACAACAGTAGTTAAGGGTGCAGCTGATCTAACTACGTGCTGGGATGCTGAAAGTGTATAAGCATCAGCAGGATTTAATATCTCTTATTTTGAAAGTGTTACAATTCTATCACAGCATGCTATGCATCAAAACCATCCCAAGGTATTCAATTACAGGTGAAACATGGAAAAAAAAATAGTTGTTCTCTCCCCCTCTCCTCCCCTCCCCACCCTCTTGCATTTCTCTGGAATACATTCAATAGAAAAGATAAAATCATTTGAAAGCCTTAAGAAGCACAGATATAACAACACATGCTACCTTCTAAGGCTATGGTGTCACAGAAAACTTGAGACAGACAACAAAAACTTTAAACAACTGAATTGTCTAGAAATACAAGTCGAACACTGTGTATTTTAGCTCAGACAAGCCTGTGAAAAATTATGTATGGTTTAAACCTGTAGCTTCCTGTAATGTTAAAGTGCAGCAGATTAATGTTGGAGCATGTATTGGAATTGCACTACAAGGTGCTCAGGAGAACCTCTTAATGGCTCTCCTTCTGGAAGAGCCAGGTCTTGAACACAAAAGTCAATCAGCAGGAAATGCCATAAAGCTTATGGATAGTAAAGATAGATAGATGTTGTCTCAAATGTAGGTTAGCCAGCTAGGTGGCCAGATTAATTAATACTTAATGACTCTCATATATGTCTCTGCTTCCCTCTACATTCACAAAACATTTGAAAGTGTGACTTGGTACCTATTTAAAGCTACATTTCTAGGCTCCACAAAACACAAGAAAACCCTGTACTTATCTTCTGGAGTTTTTTCTTTAACATACAAACAGTGTGCATTTATATTTCCTCAGAAGATGAAAGCTTAGGATATCTAATGAAATTATGTCTCTTATCCTTCCTAATTACCCCTTTATGATTATTCTTTTACAGGTATTACTCAGCAGGGATGCAATATAGTAAAGATTTAACAAAACATATCCTTTTCTGTTTATGGACAATTCTAAAGCTTGGTTCCTATCACATACTAATTTAGCTGTCTGTATCAAAGCCCAACTGACTGTATAATTGGATCAGACACTCCAAGGACAACATAAATTAAGTAACAAAATCAAATCCTAGCATAAGAGCTTAAAAAATTTATTGGGCACAAGCAAAAAAAATCTTGTACTGCTAATTATCCATAATTACCCAGAAAAGAAGTTGCTTCTGAGAAACAAAGAAAAGAAAAAGAAGGAGGGGGCAAAGGAGGGAGAAAAAGACCCACAATGATCAGAAGAAACCCAGTCATATTTGACAATATATGCCTTGACAATTGTTTGGAAACCAAGAAAACAATCATTTTAGATCCTTTCTTGTAGTTAATTTTTTTTTTTCCAAGGTGTTCGTGTACTTGCCACTAACTTTCCCTTCTTTCCTTACCGAAGACCAGAAAGAGAGTGATGGCAATGATAATTACCATCTGACTTCCTAAAATTCTTATACAGCTTTAGAGTCTCAGACATTTCATATAGGATCACTTAATTTTGACTTTAGGAAGCACTTATGATAGGTTACATCTTTCAGGTTTTGTTTATTCTTCAAATTCTTACTTACAGCTCAAGTCTTCAACTGGGAAAAAAAATCCAGTTAAATCAAGACTCTCATGTGAGCACAGCTTAATACCCTGCAGGACAAAGTTGTCATTAATTAATGATATTTCACACACTTGTGAGAGGGCCTGTTCTCTTCCAGACTGATATAATTTGGTTACATGACCAGCAACAGAAACTGGACTGTGTTTTGTTCATAACTGTATAACATGAAACTGAATTAACAATAAAAACAAATAATTAGTTAACAAGAGCTGCATGTGATACCATCACAAAGCAAAGCCATTTTAGTTTCTTTAATTACCATCCAAGTTTTTAAGAAGTTTTGACTTAAACACAGCAGTCTCTTGACCCGAGATGAAATTCTGACAGTTTCACAAAGGACAGCACGTGGATGAAAAAAAGCTCCAAGATCTGCCATTGTTAATGTAAGTTGGATATGCTTTTATGAATGCAGTGATATGTGACCATGAGAGAAGCAATAAAAAAATGATAACAGAGTAACTTGGCTGCATTTTTGTTTATCAATTGAAATTAAATACAAAAATTGAGAACATAGCATATCTATATTATATCCAACATTATGGTTTTGAATATTTTTTAACACAAAGAAGAAAAGTGGAAAAAAAAAATCAAAATATTACTGGTTTAGATATGCTCTTGCAGGTACTGAAGACACACCAGAAGAAACAAGTGTGAAATGACTTAAAAGAATCCCTAGTGCATTTCTCACTCAGCATGCCAACGTTTTAGAACACCAGTTTTAATTTGTGAAACACCTTTTTGGAATCAAACAGTGAAGTCTAAAACTATGCATACAACGGAAGCCTGAATTTTCAGAAGGGACTAAAGTTTTTTGCAGAATATCCACTAGGCTGACATGAAAACATTTCCCAGAATTAAGCCAAAAAAGTCCAAGAAAGTGAGTGAACACTTCACACATGCAATAAGCTATTCTTAGGGATACAGACAGCCACACAGGTGCTTGATTTTCAAAGTACGATCCTATTAGTGATGTCAAACTACTAACATTACACAGATTTTGTTTGTTAAGAAAAACTTTAGTAGTCAAGCTACTTAGGCATATGTTTACTTTTGAAATCAATAGGATTTAATCACACACTTAAGTATTTGGTTGAATTATTATTCCTTCATCGCAAGGATTCCATATAGGCTCTTTAGAAACAGAGAGGACAGAGTCCTCGCATTAAACCTTAGGATTTTGATCAGGATTTTGTTAAAACAAAAGATTTTGGGGTTTTGTTGGGTTGTTTTGGGTTTTTTTTAAACACAGTGTTTTCAAAAAAAAATAGTCAAACATCAAACAACTGCTTATGCACTTAACAGTAGTAGCTTTTAGGACTGATGCTGTATGTGGTGTAGAGTCTCCATGAAAGGAATAAGGCTAAACAGGTCTAAAGTCTATAGAACTACATTCACTCCTGCTAATATTAAAAAAAAAAAAAAAATAAAATAAATGAGATAAATGGAAGCCACTAAAATAATGTACCCATGAAAATTCTAGTAATTGTCTGAGGCCCATACCTATAACTTTTTCTTCATTTTTGTATCTACAGTAACTAAATAAAAGCAGATAAGAGAACCTGTTGCTAGTAGGAAAACATCTCAATAGAATTAATGCCATAAAACACAACTAACACGACCTCATATGAACTAAACACAGGTTTTTTGAATTCTCTTTGCTTGTAGCCTTCAACCAGAAGCTTAGAGTCTAATTCTCATGGAAATCCTTCCTAGCTCTCCTGCAAGCCTGCCAAACAAAACCAGCTACATTCAAGCTGTTCAGTAATAACATTTTGACTGCTCTGAGGTAGTTCTCTATTAAGAAACCCCCACACCAAAACCTCAGCCACGCAGAAACCAAGTAATCCCAACTTCTCCTAGCAGCCCAATTGCTCCCACTACACAAGACAAACAAAAGGCTTTAGAAACAATGACATAGAGCTCACCTCCACCACCCCAACTCACCGCAGAAGTACTTGGCAACATGCAGAAAATCACAGGAAAGTCCACAAATGTCTCCACCGGCTCAAAACCTCCCCTAAACCACCTGCCTGCCACTTCCTCATGTAGTGTTACCTCTCATATTGCTCCCAGCTGTTTCCCACTCTGCAGGTTAAAAGAACAGACAAGAAGTAATTGCTTTTCTCTGATCTAGCACATCAGGTGTCCTGTTTTAATTCATTAGTCTCCATAGTGAAAGCTTTCTGCTCTGCTTACTCTATCCGATTTTCAGTAAAATGAAGGTATCCAAGAAGGAGTTACGCTTTAAGTTGTCCCTGGGAGTATGACTGTTTGCCCTCATTGTCTGTGATGTTGTCTGTTTATAAGAATTCTAGTTCAGATGAAAAACCAGTGAAGAAGTATTTGGAAAGTAAAAGTAAGCTTTTTATTTTTGGAGTGGGGGGTGAAGGGACATGAGGAACAAAAACTTGGTCAAAAGGGAAAAATTAATTGCCCTCATAAGGCTGGAGACTATACTAAGGAAAAACTGACTTTGGATGAAGTCCAAATCAGAATTTCTTTTGGCTAAATAAAGAAAAGCAATCTTTGTAGTAAGATGTAAGACAAGTATGTAGTTTAGTAAGATGGTGTCATAGTTTAACCCCAGCTGGCAACTAAGTACCACGCAGCCACTTGCTCACTCCCCCTCCCTAGGTGGGATAGGGAGGAGAATGGGGAAAAAAAGTAAAACTCGTAGGTTGAGATAAAGACAGCTTAATAAGACAGCGAAGGAAGAGAGAACTGTCCTATTAAGCTGTCTTTATCACAACCTACGAGTTTTACTTTTTTTCCCATGCACAATGCAGCAATTGCTCACCACCCGCCAACCAATGCCCAGCCTGTCCCCAGGCAGCGATTCCCGCCCCCTGGCCAGTTTTATATACAGAGCATGACATCATACGTTAGGGAATATCCCTTTGGCCAGTTTGGGTCAGCTGCCCTGCATATCCTCCCTCTCAGCTTCTTGTGCCCCTCCTCGCTGGCAGAGCATGGGAAGCTGAAAAGTCCTTGGCTTAGTGTAAGGACTACTTAGCAACAACTAAAAACATCAGTGTGTTATCAACATTATTCTCATCCTAAATCCAAAACAAAGGACTATACAAGCTACTAGGAAGAAAATTATCTCTATTCAAGCTGAAACCAGGACAGATGGTGTGAAAACGTAAGTTAGATAGGCCAACATCTGTTGAAGTAGTTCCTTTCAATCCCCCACCAAAGACAAAAAAAAGAGAAAGCTTAAATAAACAATACCTAATGTCACTATGATGTGCATATGAATGAAGTTATAATACCTAATAAAATACAATATTCATGCTTTCTATGGGTTATAGCTATACCACATGTATAATGAATACATAAAGTAAGATGCAACAACAGGGGTATGAAAGAAAGGCTAGCACTTGAGATTGCTTTGCATCTTGTTTATTGTTCACCACACACCTGTTGTGCTTGAGTTGTGATATAATACCTACCACTGTTAAAACGGACTTTGATTCTTCTAATAAAGACAGTAACCTTATAATATCTCTAACTTTATTTGTGGCCATTTAAGGGGATGAACCAAGAGAATAAATCAAGAAACAAAGAGTTTGCTTGGCTGATGCAGCGGAGTTCCCTGATCGTTTGGGTTTTCTCCTTTGCACCAACCAAAAAAACAGTTGTTCTCTAAAGAACAATATACTCATTAGGCATAATCCTACTAAGTGCCAATTAAGATATTTTTGGCATCTGACTACTGATTCCATGTGCATTTTATGGCTCTGTGAACTGCCATGAGGTTGGCAGTTCTTTCTGATGAAGTATTTCAATCTGCCCTAGAATCACCCCTAAGAAAAGGTCCTAAGTAGTCCTATATAGTAGGACATCTGATCTATAAGCAAATTGGCACCATAAGCAGCTCAATGTTCCTGTTCCAATTCATGATAAATATTTCAGGTGATTCCTTTTCAGATACAGAAGAAAATACATCACCTGTTCTTAGAATAGCTGAAAATACCCTCTGACAATACTCCATCTCCGTGAGGGCTTTAGTATGGATGTGGGTGTGATTTTCACATCCTATGTCCTGCAAATACTCCCCTCTCATAATCTTCTCTCTTCTCTGTGCTGATGCAAAGCCACACCAAATAATTTTGGTTCCCCAGAAATAAATTTGACGGAATGGATTGGTTGGGTAATAGAAAGCCTGCCCTCCCTGTCTCAAAGTTTACAGCCTGCAGGTAATTCTCACTGAATGAGGGGTAGACGGCATTTTACTCTGACCATTAGCAAATGAGCAGAAAGGCTGCTTGGAGCCACTGTCAACTTTGTGTAAATTAAGTCCTGACGCCATCATAGAGGCCCTCAAAGCACTTATGCAGCTTATGTGTGGCAAATGCCACTGTACACAAGGAGGAGTTTTATCTGACTTCTGTGTGGCTAATAGGCTTACAAGTAATTTACCAAGGAAAATATTTTTTGTACTTGAATAAAAAAATGTAGGCTATAAAATTTAGACTTATTGTACCTTAACAGTTGATGTAATCATCTTCTCTGGTTTGTAATGTAAATGAAAGAAGGTCACAACTAATAAAATAAGAAACTGCAATAAAGGAATTATAGGAAAGTGGTGTAATTTGCAAATAGATGACCATATAAAAGTCAGTGAGACAGAAAATACATAGCTATATGCTTAGTCATATTTTTCCTGCTCTTGACAGTGATGAATTGTCTACCTGGTGTTGTGGTGGTTGGACCTCTTATTAGGATGCTTAATACTAATTAAAATTTTAAAAGGTCTCCCTGCTTTATGATGTGCTGTACTAATTCCTGGCCAAGCAATCAGAATATGCCATAATGAGCAATTGGTCGCTTTAAAAGAAAATTCTGTGTGATTTTTCTCAAGGACTAAATCTGATGAAAGTAGAATAAGGTTTGACTACTTATGTATCTTATTCAGATGGTCATTTCAAAAAGCAGATACCGATCTTAGTTTCTTTTGGATAGTCAAGCAATAGCCATAGTCAAACCGAAGACAAAAAATAGTTTTCTTTTTATATATACTTAGAATGGAACGACTTGCTTGTTAATAAATTCTCTCACATCCATTCATATACTTAAGCAAGTGACCCTCCCCCCAAAATACTTCTTCATTGTTTGCCTTCTGTGTGAACCTTCTTTTCTCTTCTGATATTGGTGATCTACCGTTCCCTATTTTATCTTCTGTTCCTTAAGAAGAAACAAACTCAAAACAACTAAAAAACCACTTGTACTATGGTAACTGCTTACATCCAATATATTTCCCCTCCTCTTTTCCTTTATTAAAAAAAGATGTTATATTTCTAATTTCCTGTCACGTTCTCAAAGCATATCAATATGTATAAAGTAACTGCAGCATTCATAGACGGCAAACCCCCAAAAGGCTTGTAACTAGACTGCAGTCTGAAAACTGTAAATAGAATGCTTTTTGTTTCACTGCCCTTGACATGTTTGTATAATTAATATATTTTTATTTTCTATTTTACGTCTTGCTTGAGTGTGGTAGTGTTTTCCAAAAAAATGTATTTGAGGTACCAAAATCACTGAAAAATACAATTTCAAAATGGCACCAGAAAATGATACTCCCAACCTTCTATTTATTGAGGAAGAATCATCCTCAGACAGCCTGGGGGATCCTGGACCAAGTCCACCCTTCCCAGAGCTCTGAAATGGGAGCGTTGCTTGGAGCAGATTCAGGGAGGGCTGGGACACGGATCATGGCACAGAACGGAATTAAAAATCCCCACTAGAGTCCACCTTAACAGGAGAAATGCTCTACTTCTGCCAAAACGCAAAGGGATACTAACTAAATAGTGGGACTGAAAAAAGACTTTCAAGTCTGTCTTTCAAGAGAAAGAGCACACATTTCAGAGAAAGGTATTTAAATCTTGGTGCACATAACAAAACCAGCCAGCACCTTTAGAGAGGAATGTTCACCTTTACAGCCACATTTTTATAGACTGATTTCCAGCATAACTTGCCCATCTTGAAAGGCAGGAACCCTGCTGGTTACCGACAGCGATAGATCAAGGGAGGATTTCATAACTCTGCCAGATTCGGAGCTTTGAAGCTTAACCTTCAGTACAGGACCACACAGTGTAATGCAGATTAGCTCCTGGCAATAGTCGAGCTAGTATGCTAAATCCAGCTAAATCTAAAATATATGTGGAAAGTGGCTGAGCTCCAAAACATAGTCATCAAGTGATCCTGAATTGCTCAGTTTTCGTGGTCATTGGTAAGTTAAAGAAAACATACATTCATCACATAAAATAAGTGAAAAAAGAAAAAAGAGAAACATATAGGGGAAAAAATATACAAACCACTTACAATTCATTTTGTGACATCTAAGGCTGCAGCTGCAGTGTGGTGAGTATATAAAAAATACTAAATTCTTTATGTCGGTTTAGTTTGCTCTTGGGAGAGGAGGGGGATGGAGGATTCTGTTGCTTTTCCTGAAAAGATGTCCAGTGAGCAATGGGTCTGGAAGGCAGAGCCATGGGTAAAGGCAGGAGTGCTGCAGCCAGCAGTTAGGTTGGCTTGGGGTGATGTGGAAGATCATCCACATGCTTGAGGCTTGTGACATATAAATACACATCTGTAACATCAACTACCAATGGTTTTATTTCCTCTTCTATTTTCTTTTCTTTTCTTTTTTTTTTTTTTTTTACTGTTTATGAAACATGAACAATGTGGTCAGCACTGCACAAGGCACTGAATGAGATTAACTTTGGGTTCATAATTAAGATGTCTAATACAGGATTGTAATCACTGAGGGTTCTATCTGTAGTCAGTAGACAGAAAAAGATAATTCTAGAGGAGCATTGAGGTCTTAGTGAGCTAAATCCATGCCTGTGTCTCTCAGGGCCCATGAGTACTTGATTTTCCTGTTTGGTGCAGAAAATAATGAAACGAATGACAATTCCCAGTGGCTGAAACAGTTCAGGTAGCAAGTCTATTCTCATACCAACCTCTTGAAGAGGAATCGGAGTCTTTGGTATATTTCTAAAGGATTAAAAGGATAAAAAATGCTGAAACGGTTCAAATGATGGTTTTTACCTGAGGACAGACAGATGAGTCCTAATCTAAGGACTAGTAAACATGAGAATGAATTGCAGCTTCTCTGTCTAAAAGTTGAATGAACCAAGGCATGTGTGAAATCTGTTGTTTTTATAACAGCAAACATATTGAAACATTTTTGGTTTGAATGTTTTAAATATGAATTTTGAATTCTTCTAAATATTTTCATTGTTCTGAAGTGTTTTCTCAAGGTCTTTTAAAACGTTGTGCTTGTGACAGTAATGTGGGACTGTTCTAAAACATGAAATTAGAGCTCCTGATCATGGAACTGGAGGTAGTCAGTTGAAATCAGAACTTTTGTTATTTTGTGACCTATGTTCATGCATATATCTGTTTCATTTGCAGATATTTCATTAGAGCCATGTGAAGGTTTTCTGTAAGTTTTTTGTAGAGCAAAAAGGTTGCTTTTGAGAGAATGAAAATTTCTAGAGAAAAAAACATACTGCAAATTTGAAAATCACCCTAACTATTTTTAAGTAAAAAAGTAGTAATAAAAAATCTGCCATCCTTTAGTTTTCAGTAGATGAAGAATAAAACACTGTTTCAGAAGATGCAGATGAAGATATCTGTGCTTTATTCTCATTTGTGGTAAGCTGTACCTTATTTCATATCTTTACCAGTGATCTTTAAGAAGGAATAAATAACTGTTAGAATGTGAAAGTATGGAAATAATTTTTGCAGTTCCACCTTTAGCAATGCTCACCTAAAACGTATGGAATGTACTCCCTCTCTAGCAAAATGAGAATGAATATTGAATTGGACTTATACAAAAAACTGCTACAGAAGTCTACAGAAACAATTTTTTATGGGGCCCGCAGGTGAAATGCTGAAAAATGTGGCTGCATATTGCTCAGACTGGCAGCTAATTAGTATAATGTATAGGAGGGAGAGGAATGGATGAGGAAATTCCAGATATTTGAAGGAAAGAGCAGATTAATGTTCTGTATGCCTGGAACTATCTTTTAGAGTATGCTACCAAGCTGACGAAAGCAGAATCCTCTGCCTTTGCCTTGTAGACAGCGTAGAAAGTGAGCATGACTGTTTTCTTGCTCAGTTTTGCCAACGTGTCTTCAACCAGGGCAAGTGTGCAATAAGCTATCAAATTCAGTTTGTAGTCTCCTAGATAGTTGATCAAGGTGGCAGTTCTGATGCATATAATATGAGATGAGATCAGTAGCTTTGGAATCTGAGGCTTCAGGTCCTATGAGTTGTAAGTGATTTTTTTAAACTTTCTACCACTCCCCTGTGCAGAACTGTATAGATTTCTGAAAACAAATTCTATTTGTGATGGGGATATGAGATTCAACATTAACATATGTTGAAGTTCAGGGATAGTAAAAATCATCTTTTCTCACACAGAAATGTTTTAGCTCAAATGCAATGGAAGCCTACAAAACAATTATTTGATACCAAAAAGATTGTTTTCTCTGGTCTTTGAAGGGGGGCAGGGGGAGAGGGTTTATTTTCTTCCTCTTTTTGTTTCTCTTTTTCTTCCTTTCTCAATAAAGTTAGGCCCAGCAGAAAAGAGAAAAGACATAAAAATAGGCAATTTTCAAAATAATGCTCAGTATATTGTAAGGACCATATCTTGCCAAATGTTTCCAATCCTTTTTTTTACAGTGTATTCTTCTCAGGCTATAGTCATTCATCCTGTGCTACCTACAGGTGACTCAGTAAAGAAGATACCAAGACCCATCAGTACTTGAGTATTTACGACCACTTTTCATGAAAATTGCTATATGCATGGATTCAACAGAATAGCTACTCCTGTAAACAGTACCTAACTAAGTTCAGTCAGTACAATTCAGGTAGAAGAAGCATACTAATAAAAGAAATAAAATACAGTTTTCCTGAAGTAGGTTAGGGAGTAAAATATTTGCAGTCCATACGTTTTCATGAATTCCAAGTTTCACACTTGGCAATAATTATGATTTTGCTAAAATAATACATGCTATACATTATGCATTTCTGAAGTATAGTTATCTGCTACCACATTTGTGATAATATGCCTTCCTATGATTGTACAGGTTTATCAGTTTGTGTTAAAATATGGTGTAATTATTCTTGTTCCTGGATGTGACAGTATGACGGAATTGTGAATGCAGTTTTGATGATTTAAACCAAAATCTCCAGACTGGAGTCTCACATAAACATTTTAAAGTTGACGGATTTCTCCTACCATAACAGGGCTATTAAACTATACAAGAATTAATCTGAGCATAAGCTATCCAAGGAATAATTCTGATTTGATCACATATAAAAAGGAAGCAGCATTTCTTGAAGTGTTGTGATGGTCTCTTCCAGTTCATTGCCTAGTTTGAAAGTGTGACAGCACACAAAGGAAAAGAGAAGGCTCAACTTCTTTTATATCTCAGAAAGCTCAGTTTCAGTGGAATTGAGAAGCCTATTCATTTTGGAACAAAATGAATTCAATTCTGTGATGCAAACTCTGCAGAGTTTAGTGATCTGGGCCCAAACTGCTCTTAACTCTGCCATATTTATATGTGTATTTATATAAACTTTGCCATAAAAGCTGAAATCCATACATCACAGCTTTTATTTTTTCTGTATTTGACAATATGGATTTAATTTTTTTTGAAATGAAAAAACCAGGAAAAACCTTCAAGTGTATACATTCTTGAGAGATATAAATTAAATCAGAAATCTACAGGATTAAAAGATATTAGTCTCTTTACTGTTATAATGGAACCCCAAAGAATTCCATAAATCAAGATTTGAGTGAATATGGAGAACAATCCTCAGAATAGCTGATGGGATGCAGGTAATAATGAAAAAAAATTTTAAATGTCAATACGACAGAGAGAAAGAGAAGAAGCAGCTCTTGAACTCACTAACCTTGAATGCATCAGATGTGCCTTCAAAACCAGCTTGTCTACAGGAAAAATTATGCTTGAGTAAAACAGGATTTGAATTTAAAATAGATTATGTATTATTGAACAAGTATCCTTACGGGTATTTTTGCTACAGAACAACCAGTAATTTTTTTTTTTTTTTTTTTAAGTTTTCTCATTCCAAAGTAGAGTGAGATAAATCAGAACAGTCGTTCTTGTTCTAGAATGAAGGTATGGGCACTCATCTACAATGGCTTTTTCCGTGCTGACCTACGTTAGATCCCTGTCTGGAAACACATTTTAGGCCACAATTTTTGTCAGTCTCTTTATGTGCAGGGAAGCAGATGGCTGCCTCTGCTGAGGCAGCAAATCTGACTCTAGTTACCAAGCTGTTCTTTAGAGGAAGAGGAGACATACTGTCTCTAATGCCATTTCTGGTCTCATCTGAGGCAAAGATGGCAGCCATGCGATGGCTGGTTGAGGTTATTTAACTCAATTCCATAATATGTACTCTTACCAGCTTTCCTCAGCCCCAGGTCCCAGGAACTTTGTCAGGCACTGGAACAGGCTGCCCAGGGAAGTGGTGGAGTCATCGTCCCTGGAGGTATTTAAAAGACGTGTAGATGTGGTGCTTAGGGACATGGTTTAGTGGTGGACTGGGCAGTGGTAGGTTAACGGTTGGACTCCATGATCTTGGAGGTCTCTTCCAACCAAAACAATTCTATGATTCTATGATTCTATTCTATGAACTTCATCAACTTTTTCTGACTGTGTAAAGGAACTGAATTGATGATTAAAATGGCAAGACATAATACAACACTTGTGACTGAAGTTATAGTAGTAAATATCTAGTAGCTAAATATTTTAGTCTTCATATTAAAAAAGCCTCTTTGCCCCTCTTTCCTTCAAGTCTAGCATCTATGTTTCTCCCTTTCCTACTTTCTCCCCCAAACCTCACAAGCAAACAAGCACAGAGTGGAGAAACTTAATACATTACACTGGGTCATTGCTGGAACACCTCTGCAGTTACCAAATACTGAGTTTTTCAAAAGTTTGTAGTAACTCATTTCAAACAATAGCATTGATCAGAGATGTACTGAATATTTCAAAGCCACCACGTGGTGTAAAAATTTCATATTACTTCCTCAGAATGTCATCATGAGGACTTGAAACATTTTTGAGCATAGACTTTCTGACTTGAAAAGTTTTAAATTGATGAATGTCAGCACAGAGGTACAAGAAGGAAAAAAAAAAACAAACGCTTTTTTTTAGCTTTATCTGATTCTCAAAGAAAACTCCACGTTGTGGTGTGTAGTGGCTCTGTGCAGGCTAATCAAATCCTTTCATATCCAGGTTTAAGGATATACATAGAAGTCCAGACCCTCAGCTATGGTAAACTGGTGTCACTCCATCACGCTCAACGTACTATACTTGCTCAAACTAAATAATTCAGGCACAGCACACCTTCCTTTCTTCTTGCTTTATATATACCCTAAACCAGAGGTGAACATGTTCCAGAAATGTCGGTTGAAAAGAAGGCTGGAGTTTGCATAATCAGGCCTTATTTACAGGTAAAACATGTTTCCCTGCTTACTGATTAAGGGAAAGGCTTAGCAAACAGAAAAAACAGGATTTTTTCCACAAAACTCTAGCTAGGAAAGTTCTAGGGCCTTTTTGTTTCAATTTGGAGACTGTAATGAATTTTTTATTATCTTTTTTTTTAATTTCATGTAGGTTTGTTCTTGCTGATAACATGATCTATTGTTCTCTGAGCTATGGTGAGATTGCCATCCCTTAAACAGACAGCACTTATTGGAAATTAAACCTCTACTAATGTATTATAATTATTACTTCAGAGTAATTTGCTGCTCCAGCAGGGAGTCAGAGCTAATCTGATGGTAACGTTTCTTCTGTGGAGCCGTTAATATTTCTTCTATGCTGAATATCCACATAATGGATCTAGCCTGAGGCTGATTAATGATCTTGGTGCTAGAAAAGTGATTTGTAGCTAAATCAGCCCTCACTGGAAAAGATTCAGTGTTACTTCAGTCAATACTGTTAAATAAGTGTAAACAGTGACTTTGGTTAGCGCAAATGTAATCTAGTAAGGTGCGAGAGAGGCAATAAACTGAAGTAAATAAGGGAACTTCTGACGTTCGTGCATTTCATTTGTACATGGAACAAATGGCAGAAACAAACAAATGGGAAAGAAACCCCAACATTCCAATGTTCACTGCACAAAAATCAAAACCTGTGGCACTACTTCACTGAATTGCCATTTCCTAAACAGTGTAAAAAGCAAATTGAGCAATATGGATAAAAGCGATTGGTATTTCTGCTTCCTTTATGGACATAAACATGAAGCTGAAGAGTAAGTTCACTAAAGGGTTAAAATCTCAGCGAAACAGAAGTAGAACATTGATGTTTTGAGCCCATTGGATCACCCATTTTCCTTGTAAATTCACCATGTTTCAGAATACAAATGTTTATAATACTGTATTATGATGTGAATTAACTATAGTTAGATCCCTTGCATATAAATATAAGAGAACAAGAAATGATCACCACCTCCAACCACAAGTTTTTGAAGAGATTCTTTTCATTTGTAGTTCCATATGTCTGATTGTAATACAACTTTTTTGGAAAACTTTTTTTCTGAGAAAAAAAAAAAAGAGAAAAATAATTTCAAAGCTTAAATTACATTGATTACATTTGTTTAGTTACTGCCCATAACAACCTTAAAATTAATATTTTGTACTCTGAATTAAAATGAAAAGTTGCATTTTACTTGAACTAATATAACTTTCTTCTTAGGAAACTCAAATATTTCAGATTGTAGCTTTGGATTATTAGTTTATTTTCTTTGTCTCTTCATTTTCAGTCTATTTCGTTTTCTTGAGAGAGCAGACAAAGAAGAAGAAGAATGAGAAGAAAAGGTGAAATGGGGCTCCCTTTGACGGTTTTCTAGCTTCCATCTGTTGGAAGGCAATAGATGTATAAAAAATATTATCATTTTCAGAGAGTGCCACAGAAAATTGAAAATGTATCTGAACAGAAATGTTCTCAGATTCTTCTTAAAACATACATTTATATATTTCTTCCATTCTTCTGAACATCACTTAAGCACATTTCCGTACAGACTGACACTGCCATAATGAGATGGGTAACAGGCGATAAGGTGTCAGTCCATAAGGGCAGACACCACTGCAACAGATTAAATCTCAATCTTAATTTGATGAAAGCTCCAACTGACTTCTCTGAGGAATAACTCTGGGCATTTTTTTTCTTTTTTTCTTTTTCTGCTCGTGCCTGGGTGCCAGGGGAGGCCCTGCCCGGCCCCAGGGCAGGGGGGAGCCCAGACCTGCTGAGCACCCGGGAAGCCACCGGCCCCTCCGGCCAGTTCCCTTTTTGACTTCTCCCTTCATGCCCAGTCCTACACCTCAGCCTCTGGTCTGGCCCGCAGCTGCCATACAGTGGTTCTGAAGGTTTCTCAACTTTACCAAGTGAGCCTGTTTTAAAATACTAGATAAAATTGCCTTTTCCTATTTTCTCGAACCCTCCTCCCAAGCAGGGGAACAGCGGCAGTTCTTGGGGGCAACTCTGTGCAGTTCGTCCATATGAAAAATTAATTTGGATCATTTCAGTACCTGCGCAATTGTATTGGTGGAAAACTCCAGCTTGCGTTAAGGCCGAGTATTGTTATAAATGAAAATCTTCAATTAGGCAGCTGCACCAAAGCACAGAGACACTGCAGAGGCAGTGAAGCGTTTGTGGAAAGTCTTATTTGTTACACAACCCACCTGTAAAATGATCAGCCCCAAACCTTGTAGCTTTTGAGGGTCACTGATCGTCACACAGTCAGTAAATTTTAATATATAAATACTTCGCTAGGAAGAAGTTTATGGGATCTGAGGGACAGATACTATCAGCAGTAGCAAACAGCTATATTTTCTTTATTTTCTTTGCTGTCTGAGACGACCTTTCTTACCTTAAAGCTTGGTTCCTGTACTTTAGATTCTCTGAAAGCTGTAGTTTTATTCTTAAAGATCTAAAGATAGGTACAGTTCTTGGCTCTCTAAAGACAGATTCCATTCTTGGCTCAAATTCTGGCTTTTTTTTTAAGCTATTATGTTAGAATTTTTTTAACTTGCTCACATTTCTTAGAAACCGAAATAATTTTACTTTTGAAATTCAAACATACTGTACCAAATCAATCAGCTTGTAAGACCACAAAACACTGTTGCAATAACACATAAATCTTCTAGTCTCTATCGTAATAAATCATCTTTGCTAGCCAAATGACACTTTCTGCATGCAGAAGTCTCTTATACTTCCATATAGAGAAACGTGCCAGACATATGTCTCAACCAGTGAGTTCTTAGCTATTATTATGTGAATATATAGTAGAAGAAATTAAATTTAGTAGTTTTTATCCAGATGAACTAAGAAGAAAATACATAAATACAATTAACTGAGAAATAGATAGTTGAAGTGCTTTGGCAGAGACTAATAGCTGGAAGATTTAAGAATTTCCTGAGAAGAATGCCAGTAGGTGGCTTTCTGTTATGTATATACAGATGAACAAAAAGCTCAGTTTGCACCACTTCCAGTTATGTTGCTTTCCTTCCTTCTTAGTTACCTTCCGTGTTAACTTTCTTACAAGCATTCCTAGCAGTAGGGTTCATTGTAAGTCTGGGATGACACAAGAGAAACAAATTCCTTTCCCAGAGTTCTGTTTGCACCTAGAGCTGGACCCAGCCTCTTAACTCAACTCTGTTCATAAGTAAAATCAAGTTTCAGTTTTTATACCATATACTTGGATAAAAACAGCAAAAAAAGTCAATGTTTTGAATATCCAACATCTCTTTTCTTTCTCCTTTCTAAAAAAGTGTGGTATTTTCATTAATATCTCTACAGTTATATACAAACATTTAGCATTAAATACATTGTTTAAACTCTTTTCCTTATTGATTATGTAGTTCAGCTGCTATAAGCATGAAATTAAGTCCATCTTTTAAGAAATGTGTAGCCCTATAGCTTAGTATACAAAATATTGCTATCACTAGTAACAAGTACTAATGCTGTAATAGCTCTGTAAGGCCTCAGGACCAGGGCCTGTCTGTCTTGATTTGTCTGGGTTTCTTCATGTTTCCCAAGATCTTTGTTTTAGCTTGGTTTGCTGTATTAGCAATCTGAGCAATCAGATGATTATTGCTTAATTTATTTCAGTTTTGCTTAGCTTTGAACAACTGCATGTTATGCCTGTTGTAATATTTTTAAAATATTTTGGTAGGTAATAAGGAGTGCCTTTACTCTGTGCAATTACTCTGTGTAAAATGAACTATCACATTAGAATAACGACATGGTGGAGTAGAGGCATACAATGATAGCAGAAGCCTTGAGAGCGTGAGCACAGGATAAAACCAGATGCTATGAACAGCTCATCAATGAGCATTACAGGCCATAATCAGCCTTGGGAGATGGGCAAAACCAGCTTTAGGGGTAACAGAGGGAGCATAAAAGAATCATCCGACGTACGCAGAACATACCATATACAGTAATTTCAGATGCAATGTGATCACCAAAGGGGCAAAGATGGGTGTAGTTACTCATAGGAGGCATCCAAGTAACACAAATTTGCCAGAAAGAGGACAGGATAAGCACAAGGGACTACAAATAGGCACAGCATCCTCCCGAGTGCACAAGAGAGGTGGCAAGACGAAAGAAAACAAGATAAGCAGAATCAGGAGCAGAGGACACTCCTCTTTTTGGGAGCGGGGCAATTGCATGAAAACATCTGATGAACTCTCAAGCTTGACCACCTGGACCTCAGTCACAAAGAGCCATCAAGGACCACAGACATCAATGCTTACTATACTGCATCAGCTCAAACTATTAAATGCTTACAGCTAATTTAATACATAAGTGTAAATAGTACTGTATATGTAGTGATGATTAATAATGAGTATGAATTAACCATTAGCAAGTCTGCTGTTAATGAAAGAACTTACTAAAGTTTATTTTTAAGGTTTAAAATTAGCCCATGATGTCAGTCTTCTAGATATTCCCATCACAGTGATCTCTGATTCCCTAGTTGATAAATACATACATATATTCATGTTTAACATGAGTAAATAAAGTGGGGTTTTTCCTATAAGAACAAACTGAACTTTCTATGCATAATGCTAGCCTGACTGATCATAATAGTGGTTTCTCTTCGGTGTGATTTTACCAGTTTGTAATATGTGTCAGAAACAAAGAAGGCTACTCTGTAATTGGATCTTAATTCAATGGGAAAGCACTACAATTTTCTCTGAGATGTTGTTGCAGACAACTGAGAAGTCCTGAAGGACAATATAAACGTACCACAAACGAAGTCCTTTGCCCTTCAGTTCTTTACTGGACACTGTCCACAGTGTTAAATATGTTGAAATGTATTTTTAAAATTTACCTATTCAAAAAAAATCTTTAACAACACCAGTTGAAGAATATATTGTAATCTGGTTTATATCTTCCTCTTCCACTATCTCTGTAACAAATTGCTTTCAGCTGCATGCTGCCAACTCTTGAATAGCTTTTATGGGCATAGCGTTAGAAAGGTAGTATGAAAACTGAAGAATGTCGGCGTATGAGCTGAAATCTCTTGACCCGTCTGAAAAACAACCTCAGAGGAGCATGTGCCTGAAAGAAAGACCTTCTCTTCCTCAGGGACTGCCGCACCATGTTGGGGTTTTTGCTTTTTTCTGTTTTTCTTTCTCCCGGTGATGGCACGTGAATGTTTCCACATCACGCATCAGCCTTTACTGCAGTCCGGCCCGGGAAGGAACAAGGCTACCAATTCCACCTCTACTCATCCTCCTTGGGAGTGGTTGTTCCCAAAAAACTACTGGGAAGGGATAATTTCACAGCCTAGGAAAACTAATGAGCTGCAATTTGTCTGACACTTCTATGGTTTATTCTCAGTATCAATGTAGGGTCAGGTCCCTGACTCATGTCTACATAAACTCAAATTAACAAGATTAGAGCTAATACCTTATGTTAGCTCTGAATGGCTTCCTAGGTAATTGGTGAATTCAGTAATGGAGAGAGGTTAAACTAGCATACCGCTTTGGAGAGAATATTACTACTGGGTAAACATTACAGGGAAACCTGTCACAGAGTGATACGTTTTCGTATGGCACTCCCTTCCACATGACACTGAAAAGCAGATTACATTAAATTGTCAGGAAGAAAAGATCCAAGGTGACATAATGTAAATGGACTAAGTGCATACTGTTTCTGGTTGGTTTAAAGCTAGAGACAGATTTTGTAAATGTAGAGAAAGCAAGTTTCTGATCGAAAACAAGTTTTGACTGCTACATTAGGTGGCAACATTCCTTTGAAATTAAAGTATCATATGCTTATCTAGTAGCACACTCTCAATACACATTTACTAATATGAATTTCTAGGCTAAGAGACACTGGGTTTGATTTCTGTTTGCTTAAATAAACAACATACTTACAAAAATGTTCAGTTATTTTGCTGCAGAATCCGAAAGCCTTCATTTCCAGTACTAAAACCGATCTGACCAGAAGAATGAAGTAACAAGGGATAGCTCAGTTATGCTAATCATTTCATAAGTTTTGATTTAGATACGAGAGAATGGAGGGGGAGCAGATTGTACGTATGCACTTTAGTATCTCTTACTTAGTTTGTGATTTCTAGAAAAAACTTTCTGCAAATTATGTGTCCTCCAGAATATTGTTTCAAGCATGCCTTTCACCACTATTGGACAGATGGTAGTTGGTTGATGACAGAGGGGAAAAAGTCACAAGAATTTCTAATACAGAAATGTTTTTCTCAGTAAAAAAAACCTCCTGTTTTTATAGCCAGATGTGTTCTCTCCACCCAAGAGGAGAGACAAGACAGAGAGAAAAACAAGATGATAGCAAAGCAGCAGTAATAATGACCTGTGATGTGAGGCTAGTGATGGCCTCTGTCGTTTGTGTTTGTTTTTTCTTTCATATACTCTTCTCCTTGAGATAGAGTTGTGTATTCTGCTGAAGAAATATATGAGATGTGCATTGAAGTGAAAGATAATAGAGTGAATTGACTTGCGAAGTAGTGATGCGGATATGAACGAGGTGTGAGCACCTGAATCTCCCCTTATGTAAAAGAAACCAAAATAGAAAGCAAAGGAAAAAGAAGGTTTGAATGTGGTTATTAAGAAACTTTCTTTCAGTGCTGAGACAGTGGAATAAGCCTCTCTTGCACAATCCAGATATCAGTTTCTTAAACTGACATTAGGCTTTCCCATTATTTGATCAAAGAATGGATTCTTTAATCAAAACCGTGAAACAATATTTAAAAATAACAAATAATCCTAACTTACTTCAATATAACATTAAGACTGCAAAATTAAGAAATATTAAGAGCTGAACTGTTCCACTTACTATTTTCCACTTTGCACACACTATGACACTATCACATACAGCTGCTTTCCACAAAGTCCCTGGCTCATCCAGTGAATGGGGTATTTACTCCATACGTCTTTTTCTTACTATTTCTTCAAAGTTTCACAACATAATGAAACACTGATATCAACATTTCTGTAATGTGACATGGAAATAGAGTTTCATTTCACAACTGTGAAAATAAGGGCAAGATTGTCAGGAGTATCTAGTAAGAATCATCAACAGTGATTTTTCAGAACAGTTCTCATAATAACCTTAAAGGTTTAAAATACAGCTCTGGTTTTATATGCCAGGGTTTCTGCAAATCAGTCATTTTAAGTATTCAGAAATGAATGATACCTAGTTGTTAAAAGTCACATTCAACTGAGTTTTTCAGAATCATATGAGAAATTAGTGACTGAGACAGAGAGAAAATACAATTGTTTATGATAACCTGTAGGTCCTTAACAATTCATCTTGCACCATCTCAGGCAAATATACTGAAGTTCCACCATAAACTCCTTCAGCTGTTCCATGAATCTGACTAAACTCTAAAGGCAGCTGTAAAATTAATTGCAAAATAAAAAATATTCCAATAATAAGGAATATTTAAACGTAACCTGAAGTAAATGCACAAAACAAACACAGAAGCAACTAAGCAACTGCATTTCCATAATATTTTCCAAGAAGTTAAAAAATTATGATGACTATATTTTTCATATTTTGTATTCACAGAATGATTCAGGCTGGACGAGATGTCAGAGCAGGGTCAGATATGGGGTCAGATCAGGTTGCTCAGGGATTTATCCAGTTGTGTCTTGAAAACCTCCAAGGACGGAGACTGAACAACATCTCTGGGAAATCTGCTCTGCTGCTGGAGCATCCTCAGGGTGATTCCCCCACCTCTTATAGCCAGTCTGATCCTCTCTTGTTTCACCTTATGTGTGTTGACCCTTGTCCTCTGCCCAAGCACTGCTGTGAAGACCCCAGCTCCATCTTCTCAGTAATCCCCTCGTAGGTGTCGGGGTGGGGGTGTTTGGTCCCCCTGAAGCCACCCCTCCAGGCTGAACAAGCCCTGGTGCCCCAGCCTCTCCTCACAGGACAAGTGCTCCAGACCCCAGCCACCGTGGGGTGTCCTCTGCTGAGCTCACTCCTGTTTATCAAGGTCGTCCCTGTGCTGGAAGCCTACATCTGGACTCAGTATCCAGATGTGCTCTCATGAGTAACAAGTAACATCCACAAACCTCTCATTTTATCAAAAAACACAATCAGGCTGGTGAGGCGGTAAACTTGGTAAATATTACCCTTGGTAAATACTGGTTTAATATAGATTTTTCTAAACTTTGACTGAGTAAAATAAGCGGGCCCGCTCTTTGCATAACAAAATAGTGAGATTGATCTACTTATTCCATTAATGTCCCAAGTAAGAAAAACATTTCAAATGTATAGATCTTGTGGGATGTGAGCAGATCTATTAATGCTCCATTGAACAAGTATATATTTTTGAGTTGAGCACCCAATACCCTGAGTTTAGTTGGTGTTACCCTGGATAAGGGACAAGGACAGCCAATTTAAGTAGCATGTATGACTACCAAAATTATGCAGTTGTTTTACAAAGCGATTACTGTTTAATAGCATACTGCACTGAATTTAGATTTATTGACAAATACCCGCTTCACATGATAATGGCTGACTTACATTAATGGAAGTAAAAAAATTGTTTCCGTAAAATTCTGTTCCAGATTCTGATCTGAGTTAAACAAAGATACATCTACCAGTGGGATGGGATGTACACCAGTATAGCTAATAGATCAATTTGCTAATCCAAGTAATTTCAGGGTGCTTGACTTCTAGAATTGTACAACGAGAATCTCCTTTCAAGACAATTTCATCTCATTGAAAGCAATTATAATTTGAAAGATGCAAGAAGCAGGAACATTTAAGCTTTGCTAAACATTATTTATAAATTCAGGATTTAGAAATTCATACTAAAATTTAAGAATTTAGGAATAAGAAGTTAATTCAGTGGTCAAATGTAAAAATGCCATATGTGGAGAATTTAGGACACCATGTCTTCAGAGTCCAAGATGTATAAACATTTGATGAGAAAGAGACACAGCAATATATTAAGAGAAAGGGCACTTTGGATGACTTACAATAAGAGCAAGATGCACTGCCTTGTACATTTACATAGATGTTGCACACAAGGAATGAAGAAATTGTTCTTAACGTCCACTGGGGATAGAACATGAAGTAAGAGGCTTAAATCGAAGCCTTAAGTTTGATTAGACATTAGTAAAACCTTTAACTGTGAAGACAGTTAAGCATTAAATTAGATTGAGGCTGTGAGATGTCCGTCATTGGAGGTATTTACCAGGATTTGAAATAACTCCATCAGGAACAGTTGGGGCAAGAGGATGAAAAAGATGGTCCCTTTTGGGATTATTATTTCATATTTGCCATCTAATGTAAGATTATTTGTTTCTTAGGAAAGTATTTAATTTACATGTTGCATGCTGTGAAATCTATGTTATTTTACTAGAAGAGGAACCCCAGCCAACGTCCTGAGAATCATTTTTCTACATGCTGTAGAAATACAAAGACAGCTATGTCCCAAAGATTTCCCAAAATAAAAAGGGAAAATAAGCAGGATACATAGTGGTATTTGACTAGAGCGTTAAGACGGAGATAGCTAATACAAAAATGTTAGTATTAGAAGCACAAGGTTACCTGTATTAGCTAACTTTGATGACTTCAAAGGTTTTTATTAACAAGTAGGAAAGGTATTCATGAATTCAGGTACAGGCCGTCTGCCTCACTATTATTAGCAAGCTAATTTGTAGTCTTGTAAGCAATTTCATGAGAGAAGCCAAAGACTAAATAAGCCTGGGGAATTGCCCCTCAAGGTTGTTCATACCTTGGCGGGGCTGGGAAAAAACATGTTCACTGCTGCTTGTGCCATACTTCACTTAACTTAAATAAAGGATTTACAGGGTTGTCATTGTGCAACCCTTCATGAAGAAGAAGGTTACATTACTGATGATTTTGAACTATCTCAGCTATTGGGCTGCTTTTTAAAGCTATCTTCGATAAGAAAAATACGGGGAAACGTTATGGACAATTAGGAAGTAATGAAGACCATGTCATTGCAGCTGATGACAAAAGATATTGAAGGGCATTGCAATATATTGAGTCTGGATGTTAATCTGCTAGACTATTGCATTTTTCAGAGGTTGGATTTATTTTATGTAACAACTCCATTAATAATCCAAGAGAAGGCATAAACAGCTCATTTGTTATAGGTGTTCCCACCACTGGAATGAACAGACACATTATGAAAAAGAATCTAGAGAGGAGAGGGATCAAGAGAGGAAATACAGAGAGATTCACTGAGAAAATACGTAGTCCTAGAAATGTGTGTAGGGAAAGCATTCCCTTCTCTCCACAGTGAAAGGCATCACACTTTTTGAACAGATGGCACAACTCTCACAAGTGCCACTTCAGAGTTATACTTATGTCAACAGGCACTGAAGTTAGTCTTAGGATCAAACCAGAAGTATACTGGTGGGAATCGTTCCCTGTACTGATCTGCCAGCCAAGAGGCGGTTCAAGTGCAAAGCGCACTTGCAGTAAAACGCATCTCTCCAACCATTCCCAGCCCCGTATATGCTCCTCAGGCTAAGGGGAATGTAAGAGTTAGTAAGTGGCATGAACCAGGTGCATAACCCGTTTATGAAGTAATATGGCTCACACTCAAAAGCTACGATCTTCTAAAGTTTCTATAGCTATGATTTTTTTAACTCAATTAAAACTCTTTTTAAAAAAAATGTCCCAAGCATCAGAACAAACTCCTCTCAAATTTCATTGTTTTTCTCCAGTCACACTGGTAATGTCAGTCATCCGTGCTTCATTACCTGGCATGAGGGCCCACAGCTTATGGCTGCTCTAAAACAACCTGCTCAGAACAGAGATGTAAGACATAGATATAACCTCTCATTGTATCTGACACTCATCTGTGCACTTAACTGTAATCACGCTCCTACAGAGTCACAATCTTTTGAAAAAGCAAAATGGTTCTAACATCAGAATTGAGACTGCCATCCATTGCCTAGACATACTATCATGAATTATGCATTGTGTATCTCATTTGCTTCAGAAAGACATTGTGTAAATCAAAGCTTTTCTGTGTACCCAGTACACAGACATGAAGCACTAACCAAGTATTATGCTACCAGATGGTTTAGGTTTGTTCTTTAAAAAATTACGCCACATATAAGTACAGCACAGAAACCTGAAAAGAATAATTCTACAGAAAAACTCAAATTTGCTTGCGCTCTCTCTCCTTATCTTTTGATTGCATTTATCTCAAGTTTTGAAAGGACTTGCTTTAAAGGATCTAGAACTTTATTCTTTAGAAGTGTTTAAATACAACTTTTTTTACAGACCTGAATTTGAGAGCCTAGAAAGCAGATTTATCAGTAGGAAGAAAACACGACAGAATTTTATTAAAGAACTTTCAATATGCTGTAAATTACCATATTCACTTTCAATTATAAGGGAAGGACACTAAAACAAATGTTTACTATCAACCAAATAGGATTGAACCCTTGAACACTAACTGCAATGCAGCAGTAGGCCCTGCAGCCTATATCTCAAAGCACTACTCAACTGAGCATGATGAGAACGAACTGAGGATGATTGTCAGAAACAAGATTTACCTTTCTGTTTAATATATGTATGGGTTTCTTCTTCTTACCTCCTAATAACGTCTGCAATTGACTGACTACAGAAGGAGGATGTTACAAGCCTGTTGTGTCAAGTTTTTACAGTAGAAACCCCTGGGAAGGAAAGATTAGGTCACAACAAAAGGATTTTTTTAGGAACAAAATGTGTCTTGTGAAGATCTGCCTAGCTGCAGAACTGGAATGACATGCTGTAGCAGGCAGACACATACTATAATCCTTCCCATATAGGAATCAAGTTCCAAGACCAAACTAGTTTAGTCTTGGGCCTCACTACTGTCATTTGGAAGGTGGTTCCAAAACCTTCATGAGTCTAACAGTTAGAAGTCTTCTAAATCCAGGCTGTATATATATTTACTTGCTGTTGGGCCAGTAATGCTTTTTACATTTCCTCCTTTATTCATTCCCACACGTAGAGGCAGTGACTATGTTCTTCTCCCAGGCCTTATTTTCTTTTGGGGCAATGTGTTCCCTGTTGTTCACCATTTCATGGATTCATTCAGGCTGAAGGGACCCCAGGAGGTCTCTAGTCCAACCTCCTGCTCAGAGCAGGGTCAGCTGTGAGGGCAGACCAGGTTGCTCAGGGCTTTATCTGGTCAGGTCTTGAAAAGTCTCCAAGGACAGAGATTGCAGAGCCTTTCTGGGCAGCCTCTTCCATGAGGTAAGTGTCCCCACAGTGATTTTTTTTTCCCCGTATTAAAAGTCAGAATCGCTTTCGTTTCTGTCTATGACCATTGCCTCTTCTCCTCTGGCTGTGCGCTTCCATAAAGAGCCTGTCTCTGTCTCCTCAGTAACCCCCCACAGGTACAGGCAGGCTGCTCCTAGGTCCCCCTGAAGCCATTTATCCCCCAGGCTGAACGAGCCCTGGTCCCTCAGCCTCTCCTCCTTCAGAATTGTTTTTTTTATGATCCACCCACCCCCCACCACCTTGAACTCATTCATCTATTTTTGGTTTTGCCTTATATCTGCATTTTTGCCTTTCTTCTCTCTGCCTTACAGGCCATTTTGTTTTGGTTCCATGCTCTCCATTATTATCTTTACTGAAAATCAAGGCAAACAAAGATTTTCTTTAACTTCATCCTAATTCCCATTACATAGCGGGCCCACTACTTCTGTCATTTTTTTTCTTATTTTATGCATATAGCTGGAGAAACTGTGCTTTTCATTTTAATTCCTCTGCAAAATGGACTTTTGGCAGTTCCTACTTTATTAATTACTGAGCTCTAAAACATGGACTTCATTTCCTTTTTCCCTTTCTACTCACTCCTTTTTTCCACTGTCTACTTAATCCTAATACCTTTCGAAAGAGCTATTCATCTGAAATTGCGTATATGTTTGTTCATCTTGTAATGAAAGCAAGCCCCAGATTAAACAAAACCAGATCAAACCAAAGTGAAACTCAAGTAAACATAACAACACTGAACTAAATTATGCCAAACTAAACTAAACTAAAGAAGAGAAATTCAAAAGGTATGCATGTCAACAGCAGGGATATTGGATGTGACTCTAGCTGAAATACACTGGTGTACCTCCAACTGGAAAATCCACACAGAACGTGTTGCTATACTGTCAGGATTATTATCTGCTTGTTAACAGGAGTAGGAAAGAGATATCAAGCAAAAGACAAAGACGATGACTCGTTTATTTTTCAATGTTTGTATTTTTAAAGGGCTTTGTTATCCATTATTCAGTAGCTCAAACAGACTATCAAACGCTAAGAAGTGTAACACACATGACTATTCTTCCAACTTGACTTTCAAATCTGTGGGAGGCATCCATTTGTTAGCAAATTAGCCAAACAAAGAATCATAGAGTAATATTACAATTTGCTTTGGTTGTTTCTGATTAAATGGCCACTATCAGTTCAGAAAGCAGCATTCATTGGGGAAGAACAAAATATTTCAGTCAGTGTAAAACCTCTGTATATTGGAATTTATTCTGAATCAGTTCGATGTGCACATCAACCTGTCTTACTTCAGTCAGTAAAGCATTTCCTTTTCTGGAAAAAAAAATCAGCGTCACATTGTTCTCACTGGAAATCTATGAAAATGCTTTCGTTGGAATAGATGGCAGCAGGAACAGGAAACACTAAGTGTGAGTTGAGGTTGTAAATGAAAGCGTGAAGAAAGGTAGTTTCATTTGGAAAATATGCTACAGGAAAAGCAGTAAAGATATAGGGACTACAGGTAAGCAGACTCAAACCTATGTGGTATGGTGGGTTTTTTTGATGCTTTGTATAAGCTCAGAAACACTTCTAAGTTTTGGTTTTAGAAATTAAAGGCTATGCCTACTGCTAATGACCCAGGCAAAAGCGTGGTGTGGCCATGGCTTTAGCAGGAGGAAAGGTATTTAAAAAGATGGATAAAATATATACCTCAACATGGGGAGACAGCTCAACGTTACGGGTCATCTATTTGCAAATTTGTGAAGTTCAAAGCCAAAAAGTTCAGCACCTTATTTAGATATCCTAAATTTGGAATGTCTCCTTTAAATATCTTCAAAGGTCTAAAGTCTGAAAAGCTGAGTAACACATATCATAGACAATAAACTTTTGGGGGCAAATCTGTTTTATTATATGACTGGGCAATATTTAGCAATACGGAGTTCATAATGTAAATGTGACTAGCAAAAAAGCCAATGATAAAAGGCAATTTTGTGCTATTTCAGCAGTAGCACCTCCTGTCTATTTGTGAAGCTACAAAGGAAAACCTTTCCAGGCACTGTTTACATTTAAGTCCATCTGATAAATAAGTATTGACAATAACTAGATGTTGGCCTGTTACACTGTGGGTTTTTATTCAGTACTCCCATGTTGTGATGCAGGCACCAGGGAGCCAGATGTGGATGCAGAACTCGGGTAAGAAATGTAAATGCAATAGTACAGAACAAAGGTGAAGAAAGGAGGGAGTTAGAGGTTTGGGTGGCAAAAGTTTAAGTAAAGAGTCAGGGGAAAGGGCAAGAAACAGCATATATAATCAACAGCACGTATTTTTTTACAGAAATCCATAAAGCCTCAGAGTCTGTAATCCTAAACTGCAAAAACTATTAGCTAAATTCCCTCTTGGCTACCTGATAGAGGTCGGTCTACGTAATAGCCTAGACCGATGCATGCAGGGAGGAAATCTTATTTTGTACATCTGATGCTCTGAACCCTTTGGTGACTCTAAATGTGAATCAGCTTAATTCTCTGAAAGAATTACTGATTGCTTAGGGTTTTGAGTATTCTTTTTCTTGTTTGTTTTCTGTATGTGAACTAACGTACAACAACACACTGGAACTTCAAAGGTGTTTAAATTTGGCATAGAGAAGGCAGGGAGTCCCAGAAGTGAGATGCTCTGCACAGCCTGAAGTCAGCCATCTTGTGCGTAAACACAGTGCAACAGTCTTTTAAGGAATGATCATGTATTATCTGTGGGAAACAAATGTGCCTACTTTTGAAAGCCAAATTTGCATCAGAAATCTCAGGCAATTACGAGGCATGAAGGAGAAACTACAGAGTAGCAGTTTTAAAAAGTTGCCTAACCCTTTGTTGCTGGCAACTTTTGAGTGCATTCTTCTGCTGCTTGCACACATTTTTCGTGCATGTGTATAGTTCTTTATAAAGAGGTCTAAGAGGAGGATGTTCCCTGGCAGCTACACGCTGATACATTTTACTTCTGTGGATACACCTCCGCTCGTCAAATGGATAGTGTCCATATATCATTTTGAACAACAACAAATAAGTGACTAATAAAATCCCAGGTTTCCTATCTTTTATTATGCTGAATGGGGATACAAGCAGCATGTGCCCTTCCCTGAGAATGAGTGCCATCACCAATATTAGTAATTATAGATACCATCACTGCCTCTGGAGAGACTTTATTCTTTTTCCAAAGCTTTTTTCTGTTTTATTCTCTTTGCACTTGTTTGCTGTAATTTAAAGCCCACATAAACTCAGTCTGGCTCCTGCTGGCTTTGCTTTTAAATGAACCTCTAAATTTTCAGTAACACGGAAGGACAGGATAGGGGATCTAGACCACTCAATCACATTGTTTTGTTTACAATTTAATAACAAGGTATCACGTCTCCTAAATGAGGCCTTCTATTGTTAATAAAAATGGAAGACTAGTCTTTCATTTCAAGTCATCCAGACTCGATGATATATTAAAAGAATGCCAAGGATACAACTGAAGTACAGAAATATGAAAATACCAGTCTTAAGATTGTTTCTGCAGCCTTATCCCTTTGTATATGGATTACTCCTTCTTGTCTGCTGTCACACTGGTAGCTCAGGAAGAGAGTCAAGGATGGAGCTTTGCCCTTGGCACAGAGTGCTATTCACAGAAAAATACTTTCTGTCCCCTATCGCCCCTCCACGTATTTCCATCGTTCAACATACTGTTCTGATACCCATCTTCTTCCACCTAACAGACTTTTTAGGTAGCCTATGCAGATCTCGATCATTTGAATTAATACTGTATGGTAGCAACACTACACTGAAAAGCTCTGTCAGCCAGCCAATACATGAAATGTGCCAGACCTTTTACTCTAGTGTAAATAACTGCTTGCAATATGGGCAGAGAACCTCTGATCCTCAGAACTTTCAAATAATTTTCCTGTCCTTTGAAAGTATGACCTAGAGTTATTGACAGTGCAGACATATTTATCGACTTATGACACCACAGTGAAAAACTGTCGCTGAATCAATTAGACTTCAGTCTGGCAAATTAGAAATTGGAGGGGTGGGAGGTATGCATTAGAGATCCCTGCAAGAAATTATCTTTAGAACTCCAACATCTGAAAAATTAAGATGATAATCAATATTATCAAGTGAAACAATACTCAGAGCTTCCTAAACTACTCAGAACTCAAAAGCATCTAATCTATACAGAACTTTCTACATCCAACAGTCAGTGGAGGAGTCTGCACTAAAACCTATAGTCTCATTAATGCATTTCTTCATACACAGTTTTTGCTGGACTAACAAGCCCTAACAAACTCCTAGACCACTCAACATTTAACTCTTGACAGAAATCTTAACTGGACCCTGCTGTGTATGGGACACAGCTGGGACCTGCAACTTATTTAGCAGGCGGTTTTAGAAATGTATTTCCTTATAATGGAGTTGATAATAATAATAAAAAAAAAAAAAGGAAATTATTATTTTCAGAGATAAGTAGTATCTTTTGGACAAAAAGATTGTGGTCTCGGTGGACCTTCACGTTGGAAGACACTGGAATTTGGGCTGGTTTAAAAATCACTTGCCAACACCCAGAAGCAATAGAATTTTGGGGGATAAATAATACTCAAATTCTTTTTTCTTAGTGTATTAGCAAAACTTTTGTCTTGAAGTTTGTTTCACAAAAAATAAGCCTGAATCAGACAGCAAACATGGAGTATATTATCCCCATCGGTTAATTTTTGGCAATACTAAACAAGAATGAAAGCAGAGACTTATGATAGAAAAGGTAATGCAGAATTAAATATTGACACTCCTGTTATTACCATGATTTACAAACCGGCTAGTACTATGACAGAAAACATATAAATAAGTTGTGCTTGTGGTTTGGTATCAAAGCTAAGAATATAATTTATAAGAAAAAAGATACAACATGGGAAGCAAATGAGCAGAGATACTTTAACCTTACAGAAGAGAAACAAAGGGTACAGAATAGTGACCCACTCTGTTTCTAGCAGGGAATAGTTCAATGGTGGCACCACTCCACTTTTGCAGCAAGAATGCCTGGACATTATTAGATATGATTTTGAACTTCACGTCAAACTGAAATTTGTTATAGAACTCTAGTTTCAGTGGCAGCTTTGTCCACTGATTTGTATTTTGTTCGTAAGTCAGTTTGAGAATCAAAAAAAACCCTTTTTACTTTTTTAGAAATTAAAGAGACATTCAGAATGTCAACAGTAGGTGGTTAACCTTTCAAATTTATTACTGAGTTTTAGTAGGACAGAGCTGTATTTTCAAACCAGAGTAAACCTGCATTCTATTTTCTATCTTCTGTCAGATCTCTCTGTTGGCAAAAGAAAGATTTTTCTTACCAGTGCTTTTGGAGGGAAGGTCATCATTTCACAGATCTTGGTCTGGTAAGATACTGACCACTTCCTCAGAGGTACAGATTGCCCTTTATTCCCAGAAAACTCCAGGCAGTTTGCAGGATTGAGCCCATAAATGGCATTTGAAAGTGGGTTTTATTGTTCCTTTACATTCATTATATCACTTTATGTCCTGCCATTTGTGTGCAGCTCTCGTTTCAAGCATGCATTTTCAATGCAGAAGATTCTATCAGCAGCAGCAGATGTGAAAGTAATGACAGGCTGAGAAGTGATCTGCAGGCTGATTTTGGAAAGTACTTTATTTGGCTCAGAACAAATTTGGTTGTTTAGAAGACCTGCATCATAATCATATTCATTTTCAACTTCTGGGAAAGGAAAAAAAAAACAAACCAAAAGAAAACTTTTGCCTACAAACTGATTACATGTCTAAACTAAACCCTCCAAGTCACTGTAATATAAAATACATGAGAAAAAGGACATTTAAGAGAATGCTAGTAGAAAGACAAAAGGATCCAGAGGCAGTAGATGTAAATCAAAATAAGAGAGGAAAACTGTCCTGGTTTCGGCTGGGGTAGTTAATTTTCTTCCTAGTATCTGGTATAGTGCTGTTTTGGATTTAGTATGAGAATAATGTTGATAATGATGCCTGGCCCGTCCCCGAGCAGCGACGTCCCTCGGCCAACTCCCCCCAGTTTATATACTGAGCATGGCGTCATATGGTATGGAATATCCCTTTGGCCAGTTTGGGTCAGCTGTCCTGGCTGTGCCCCCTCTCAGCTTCTTGTGCACCTCCCTGCTGGCAGAGCACGGGAAGCTGAGAAGTCCTTGACTTAGTATGAGCACTGCTTAGCAACAACTAAAAACATCAGTGTGTTACCAACATTATTTTCATCCTAAATCCAAACCACAGCACTATACCAGCTACTAGGAAGAAAATTACCTCTATCCCAGCTGAAAACAGGACAAAAACATAAGGGGAGAAAAGGAATAGAAAATAAACCATAATAATCAAGACAGAAGGGGTACTAAATTTCTTTACTTTATAAAAGGAGAGAGTGGGAGAGAGCACAGAGGGCAGCAGTCCTGCGCATACGTTCACTTCCCTCATAGGCCCTAGCAAGAATCTTAACTTTCAGAGGGAAGGGAATACTGACCATGACCCTCTTCCCCGAGATACCAGCCATGACAAACTTTCCCAGAAGTCTCTGACACTCATGAAAGTTTTGCATGTCTTCCCGCTGCAGACTGTCATTTCCCCTCACCCCCATCCCAGAGCTCTTCATTTTGTCTTCTGTCCTAACCCTTTCTTCTATCTCCATCTCCAGCCAAAACTCATCTAATTGAGTAATTTCTTATGTTTGTCCTGGTTGGAATTTCTGAAGCCTGGACACAATCTGCATTTTCCAAAAATCCATCTGTAGGGCATTCAGATGACAAAAAAAAAAAAAAGAAAATCAAAGGGCAACAACCATTTTCTCCCCAAAACTGAACTAAGGTCATGCAGCTGTGCCACTCCAAAATTAGCTGAGGATCACAGACAGCTGAATCTCTAGGCCATGGGTTACTTCAACTAATAACACTCACATTTGAAAGGCAAACTGTTACCACACGGAAAAAAAAATCTGAGAACTTAATGGAGAATGGTCTTGCTATAGGGTTTTTAAACAAACTGACTACATTTTGTAACTTCATATTATAGTCCAAAGGTGGTTTAAAACTTTAAAGAAATTATTACAATCCTTCATTAAATCCCGTAGGTTTTGAATGTATTACTACAGAATCCTAGTTAACTTGCATAGACCATTTGATGTAATCCTTATTAAATTCTAGAAAAAGATGTTACACAAGGGCTTACCTGCTTTACATACAGAATATATGCATGAGTAATTCTGCGTGTGTCTGTGTGGGCTTATTTCCCTAATTTGTTTACGCATACTCTAGATCTCAGAAATAAAAGCAATCATGACCAAAATTCATTAAAAACAACTTCTGGTCATGGAAATTCAAATATTGCCTAAGCTTTTGTTTGAAAAACTGACATCTTAAAATAATGAAAGAAAGTAGAATAGAGAAAGTAACATGGAATTTAGTAGGAAACAAAAAGTCCTACCCCCTAGGCACTCAAATGCTTGCTAATCCCCACAGAAATGACTCATATGAGAAAACTTGTTATATTCTGTTGTTTTAATTACTGTCTGTTGAAAAAGAAAAACATGACACTTCCTGGCCTCCAGAATTTTTTCAAGGTTCGTAAGTAGAAACACAGAAAACAATATCGTTCTTTTCTCTACAGGTTGCAGATTAATTTCTCCGTGTGTACATATTTCCCATCATACGAGAGCTAAGATAACTTATCAAGGGCAAGAACAACCTGTTAAATCAGGAAAAAATAGTCTCGTACTTCACATGAAACTTGTTTGGTATCTTGTCTCAGGTTTTGCTGATCATACCGAGAGTCTCGGGTGTTCAGAACCTTTTCTTATGTTTTACGCTGTGCAGGAGCTGCACTTGCTGCTTCAGGCGGCCTCAGCGGTCTGAGCGGGGCGCTGGCCTGGCAGCGGCTGCCTTCTGCCCCTGCGCCCCGTCCCTCTGCACAGCTGAAATCAGAAATCAGGCTGAAACGACTGAGACTCTTCTGTCCCAAGACAGTGCCTGTGATACCCAAGGGTACCGGGCCTATCCAAACCTGAAAAGACTGCACTATTTTAGCAGCCCCCCCGATTCAGTTCCGCTCAGCTGGCATCTTTGGAAACCCTTGTTCTAATTCCCGCATGCTACACAGCTACACAGACTTTTCACGGCTTAACCCCAAGCTGAAGGAGATGAGAACAAGCTCAACCGAAGGCACTTTCAGGACATCTAATGCTATGCTAAAGCTGAAAATAGGCAAGGGTGCAACTGCAATCTCCACTTGCTAGGAGAAAAGGCTAAGAGGCAAGACAGAAACGAGACTCATTTTGGAAGGAAGACGCTGAATCTAACCGCAGGAAAGGAAGTTACAGTTGTTCAGGCTTTAATGGAGTTCCTAAGTAGTGGAAAAGAGCTAAATGAAACCAGGCAGAGAGCAGAGCTGGAATAATGTGAACATAAAAATGGCTGTAATGGCCCATGTGAAAGGTCTGCTGCGTAGCCTGAAATCCTGAGAAGGGTAAGTAACAGGCACTGCGGGAAGGAGCAGAAGAAACAGCATAGAAAATGCTAATTCTTTGAGAGAAGTAATTAAATATTTAAGAATATGCCTAAAAATGAGATTGCGCCTGGGTGACATTTGTTACTGCTCTCTGCTGTAAGGCTACCAAACATACTTTTAGCCTTGATAACATTCTGGGGTAATCAGAGGTACTTTTAATCTCGCACCTTTAAAAAAAAGCAACCTGTTTTGTTTGCTTTAAGCCTCCCTAAAACTGTCATTGCTTGTTCCCTTAATCTTGCATGGTGGAAACACTGAAAAGCTGTTTCATTCTCCACTTCTTTATACCATTGTGTTATGGTATTTATGGACATATAAATATTTTACTGAAATATTTCAAGAAGATCTTCCAAAAAGCTGGGTTTCTTTTTTATTAGTATTATTATTATAGAAGGAAAGGCATTGTAAATAGAGAAAGAAGTTCTAGATCTTTCAAAAGGATGTTTTGATAAGGTTAATTGGCCAGAAAGACAGTTTAGCAGATAAGAACAAGTTCTTTTTCTAATAATGGATCTAGGGTCTTTATTTTGGATTCATTGTACCCTGTCACTCACTGTTAATTTGTTACCGGGCTTACACAAAGATCAGAGACAAGACCGAGATTATTATCATCACTCATTTGTGCAGTGTCTTATTGTCATTTTTTATCTTTCAGCAGGTAAATATGCTTACTTTTCAGAAATAGTTCTATTAGTTTCCCGTAATTACTCACCATATGTACTTCATTTCTGTTTCTGCCAGCTGAAATGATTGGGAGATAATGCTTGCAATAAAAGAAATACTGTCTTTTCATATTAACTCTGAATTGTTTCCGAATATACAGTCTCTGCCAAGCTGGGTATTTTTCATCAATTACCCTTAAGTTTTTACTTAGGCTTTCTTAAAAATCTTGAAAGATAGAATCATTCTTTTACGAGGAATTTTAAATGGAAGAATTTGGTTATCTAATATAACTCTAAAATGGCTGATCTTTAAATGTCTAAAGTGCATTCAACGACTGGATCTTACAAGTATACGAGATATATGAAAAGTTGTGGTTTAAGTTCTCTTTCATGTTTTCAGCTTTTATTTTTAAAGATTTTTATCTCAGTGTAAAAGCTGTAGCTAAAACAATAGAATGATGTCATGCAATGATGTTTCTCTATTAAATTTTCTCTTTGAGAAAATGGTTTGTTGTAACAGCTGGAGATGTGGTAAGTATGCACAGTATTTAAATGTCAACAAATTCTTTCATACCTGTTTTACCATACCTGTTGTTAGACATTGGCAAAACATCTTTAGGGCAACTATTTCTTTAGAAGCTAAAGATATAAATAATTGCATATAAAAAATGACACAGGGGGAGGGAGTAATTCCTGTTGCCAAATAAAAGCCCTTGCTAATAGATTACGCCCTGGCAATCAAACAAAAGATTAAAGCACATCTGACACGTTAGAGAAAACTCTGAACTGTCTCTTGCCAGGAAGAACGCAAAGCGCTGTTAGTTGGGGAATGCGCTGTATTCCCTGGAATACGTCCACCATAGTCTGAATTTCTACTTTCCATGAAATCTACAGAACTTGACTACAAATATACGTTTATTTGTGTAGGTAATTCTGCTTTCTGCAGGAACAAATCAAATATCTGTAGTCAACCTTTACTCAGAATTCCTGGATATTTCAGTAGGAGGTTTTCCCCTGAGTAACGTCTGACTAGGAATTTTGTGACTGACTCTATGGGCTGAAAAAATATGCCACATATCAAAAGAGAAAACATCAGGAATATGAATAAATGAATTATTGACTTGCCCAGGAATTATTCCCAAAGGTTTACTAATTATAAGTAGCCATGCTTTTTATCTACTCTGAGCACAAAAGCACACAGGTCTTAACATTTAGTTTAATATTAAGTTTAAGAAATCTTGGTTTTATTTTGCATAATTCTTTAGGCTAAAATTAATTATCTGATTTTTAAAAGAAAATTTAGAATTTAAAATATATGTGGATGTTCAAAACTGATTCTGTCAAAAGGAAAGACTATATTTTTAATTACATTCATCCTAGTTTAAGGTTAATCCGTGCAGCTTATTTGCATGTAAAACCCCTACAGGCAGAAAATAAAGAAACACATAGTAAAGTTGAGATAGTAAAGTGTTTTGCTATAATCCAGGAAAAAAACCCCAAACTCATAAAAATATTCCGAAAAGCATTTCCGTTAGGCTGTTTGTGATACAATAAAAGGAGAAGTTATCCAGAACTCACACGTGTTTGACAAGCTGAAACTGTGCGATAGCCGTGTAAAACAGGAACTGGTTATGATGAGCCTACATGGATGGTATCCCCGATGTTCACGGGACGCATTACTATAACTGCTTATAATTTAACTGCCCAAAGAACAGAACTGAATACTGCTGGACGTATGTGCATGCAATTCCATGTACAGTAAGCCCACGCTTCCGCTTCTGACATGGATGAAATAATTCCATCGGTTTAACGCCACATGTCAATGAACAAAACGTTTTACCCAGTTCTACGTATTAATTTTACCCAAATTGAGTAATGAACTGATAATGATATAATCATTCTAGATAACTAACCATTCAGAAACAAAATAATGTCTTAGTTTTCCCAGTTACAGTCAAGATAAACAGAGCCAGGCTAATGTATGTTTATAAATAAAATTACACAAGGTAAACAGAATCAGTCTGCAAACCACTCAGAACCATTAACTTCACCAAGTAGAGTTTTCTTTTACATGGGCTCACCACTGCTTTAATCTCTACCTCATTTTGGTATGATAAGAAAATGAGAGTTAAGCAACAAATTAAATAGAAAGCCCAGAAAATGTATTACTTTGTTATTGTTTATGAGATGTAAAGAAGAAATACCAGTTTGTTTCTCTAGAGGTAGCACCACAAATTAAGACTTGAGATTCTCAACTGCAGAAAAATATTTTAAGTATATATAAAAATCAATTGCCTTTGCTGGAAAAAATTACCTGTATTGCCCTTCTAAATATTTAAACTTTAAGTTCTTAGAGATGTGCTAAAAAAAATCCCCCCCCCCCAAAACCCAAAAGGAAAAAAAAGACAAGGATGTATTCTCTTCTCATTAGAAGGAATGTTTTAGGTTCTCCATGTGGTACAGTTTTAAAGTATTTTTTATAATTTGGGACTATTTTTTTAAGAATAATTGAAATTTATTCTTTAGAAAATCCCGGTGGGTTTTAAAAAATCTTCTATGTTTGTCAGAAGGCACAGATAACAATATTATGAAAGGTTTGTACAACTGTTCACCTTTATTGTAAGTATGACTACTTAACACTTTCATTATCCTAGAAGCTAAAGATTAGGACCACATCCTACTGCAAAAGGTAAACATATGATAAATGACGATTTAGACTGAAAAATTATAATTTTTGGTCTTTCTGAAGCTGGAAAGATAATTTTGATTTAGATATTTATTAGCTTAAGACATTGGGCATATTTTCTGTTGTAGTCACTTTCAGCATACTGTATAAGCCAATTTTGGTAAAGACTACTGCCCTTTCTTATAGGCACTCTTGAATAGTTTGGAACTTGGGTTTCATGGAAGGACAGGGGAGCTTGGCGGTCCCAGGCTCCCGTGTTTTCTATCTATGTTAACTTAGGTCTTGAATTTGCCCTCACCCACCCCACACCTTGTGATGCTGCAGGTTGCTTTGGACTGTGGCTCTAGTCTGGCTTTTGCTGGCAGATCCGCTGAATCCTGCTGCAGGGAGGCTCTGGCACAGGAGGAGACTGATGAAGATGTATTTCACTAGATCACGAGATAGCTCTTTTCACAGATGACCATCTGCCATTTCCTAAAAAACTTGTACCATTTCCTTATAATAAAGATGTCCTCTGGCTTCATAGTTTCTTGAGAAAATGGTTTCTTGATATCCCAAAAGCCTAAAGAAACATACAAACTGAAACGTAAAGAATACAAAGACTGAATTAAGTTGAAGGCTCACAGAGGTTTTATGATTCTTTTCAGTAGCTTCATCCTGAGTTAAAAGGAATATCAGTGCTATGGGAACTGCGTGATTCAGAGTAGGATTTTTTACCACTACAGTGAGATGAGCATTGGGTAATAATGCAATATATCTTCCTTTCCATTTAGGAATTCTCTTGAGGTCTGTAAAGAGGGAGGGAGCATGATACGCACATGACAACCTTGGATAGTTTTATTTAAGTTTGAGGCTTCTGTCTTCTGCAATTTAAACAGATAACTATGTGTTATTCTGCCCTTAAATCTCTGCATGTTTGATGAATGGTTGTGCAATATGATACACAGATTTTTTTTTTTTTTTTAAGTTATTACTGGCTTTATCAACATGTATTCCTGCAGTTGGGAGACCATATGCCTTCACTGCAGTCTCTTTCCTGCTTTGATTGTGTGTAGTACTGCCGATCATTACAATCCACCCTGGGAAAAATTATTTGGATTTTCTAGTATTTAAAATTATAATTCTGGACATCTAATTTGCACCTTTAATTTTTAAATATCTTTACATAAATCCATGATACATGTTAAATGGTGGTAGTGGTAGTTGTGAAAAGGATCAGATCAAAGAATGCACTGCTAAAAAGCTGTGTTACTTCATGGAGCTTTTCATTAAACAAGTCTGTGGAAGCAAATACCCCTAACTTACCAAATAAGATGCAGTCATTCTCTAATCTACTAAAAATGCCTCTGGCATTATCCTTCCTACACCCCTGGATGCCAGTTCAGGGCCGCAGGTAGTAGTCACTGTGCCACATACTGTACCTAAACGTAAAAGATTCTTTTATATTTCTGAGGAATGATTCTTTCTAAATTTTTCATACCAAGAACCATTTATTAATGATTGATCACTCCCAGCAAAAAATTGATAAAAATTATTTCAAATGATCTCAAAAGCAGAAAAGCACACTGAAAGTATCCAAATAAGGACAACTTCCTTCTATCTTCATTTTCTACTGCTTGAGGCAATCAGCAGGTCTTAAAGTGAGAGCTGTAGGGCACTACTTGTAACTATACTATGCTTTCATTGTAATATCCTTCCAGGTAGAGGACTCTTTTTTCGTGGAAAAGTTTAAAAGTTAACAAGAAAACAGTATTACAGCAGGACCACTAGTAGCCACAATAGTTAAATTTGCTTACGTTTTGCTATTCTAATCCTGTGTTTTCATTCTTACAGTGACTGAACCTTTGATCTCTCTGGACTATATTGTTCAAATGATGCCTTGCCTAAGTGTAGTCATTCACATATACAGAAGTATATAAAAAATATATTCCAGCTATGTATTAATTTATGTGATTTGGCTTTTAAACTGTTCTAACAGCTTTAAGACTGGAACAGAAAACAAGTAACTTTTGTAGAAAGAAGTATCTTCATAGTTTTCATCTATAACATCATAACAGCACAACTGTTATTTCTTTAGCACTTTTTAGAGCTGGCCAAAAAAGAAGTATTTTGTATTTTACAGGATTATTTAGCAGGTTTGATTGCTGAATTCAAATTAATAAAAATGAACAGTAAATGAGGAACTCTTACGGAACTTGACCAATTTACTACAAGAACAGTCAGCTTTAGTCATTTGCTCAGCCGTTACAGTGACGGCGTATTTCTATTTAAAAAAATCAGTCATATCATTAATATTTTAATGTCACGGCAGCATTTTTTTGTATTAAGGTATTCATAGCCATTAATAGAGAAAGACTTTTTTGTATAGTCTTCAGGCAGAGCTCCAAACAAGGGGAAACACAGTAACTGAGGACTCAGACAAACAGGGTTTCTCTCTGGTTCTGCAGAAGCTTCATCTCTTGCTGCTGACTTGTTCCAAGGGCAGATTTCATGCTGGGGCTGCCCGACCTGCACGGAGCAGCCAGTGGCTTCGAGACAGGGACCTGCTCGTCCCTGCCGTCACCTCCTGCGCCAAGCAGGGGCAGGAAGCGTGGCACAGGCACTCCCTGGGGACACCTCAGGCTTTGCTGGCTGGCACGGAGCAGTATACATAAAAAGATTCCTGTACCGCCGTTCCTTCCAGCACAGGGGTACACCAGAGGCATCTGATACATACACAAGCCAAATACTTGCAGAAGATTAGAAAATTTTCTTACCGTCGCAGGACATATGTTAAGTATACTTCATAATAGTTAGATTTACAGATTTGTAACATTTGGCTCTTTACCTTCTACCTGTGATAACTAGACATTAGACAACATTGACCCTTGCGATTTATGTTTTCACCTCCGATTTCCTTTATCAATGCCAAGAAACTAGAAGTGTTTCTCTGGTTCCTCCATTCTCTTTTCAACTGATAACAAATAATCTGCATTTAATCTTAGTGGGTTAATTTCCTTGAAGGTCATGACTGGCTATTGGTTGTGCCTCCCACCAGAAGTGCCTCATTCAGAAGGTGCCAAGCAAAGGCTGCGCTCCTAAACTTTTGTTTTATGTGAAGAAGCAAGTGCTGAAAGACCACCTTCAGGTCTTGCCTTTTAGAAGAATTGGGTCTGTGAGGGAAGTTACCTGTGCCACAAGCTATTTTTATTGTTTATTTTAAAGCTGCTCTCTTGGTGAGGGCAACACCTGTGCGTTCAGTGGCTCTGTTAGCAGAGCGCTGCAAGCGGCAAGGCTTCTCTTTTGTTTAAACTGGCTAGGTGCAGAGATGGAAGGCTGGAGCTGCCTTTGGGATGTGACAAGTTCTGGAGAGGGGATTTAAAACTCAGCTTGCATGCTATGTATCTTTAGCCTGAATATGTGTTGGATGAGGCACATAAAGTTGCTTAAAGCAAAATAGTAATGTTAAAGATTGAATACTCATACCTGAAAGGACCTTATAATAGTGTAGTTTAGACAAATGCTTTTACAAAAATGCCGACACAAAGCCAAGAATAAGTTCTGCCAGATATGGAAAACTTTTTTAGTATTTCAGATTTTATAGATTCTTCTTCATGAGCAGCATCAATCATAGAGTAACTGGATAACCCCTACTTGTGCTCATGAGTCACTGTGCCAATCTCTCGTCTTTGTCTTTAGACCGACATCTTGTTTGGCAGGCCAGGTGATTTCTGTGGTAGATGTGGTGGCACAGAAATACAGGAAAACTGCTTCTTCCTATGCTGGAAACCTAGCTGTTCCACAGATATGTGCATACAGAATGCAGACACACTTTAAGTATCTACTACAGAAGTAACTATATCCTCTTTCTAGAAACATCCAAATCCAAAATGGAAAACATCCACTAAATAGTCCTCCTTTCTCAGGGAGGTTGAGAATGATTGATTTCCACAGATATTTAAAAGTTTGCAGTCTTTAAACTATCAAGGGACAGAAATTTTACTACTTGTAGGGAAAAAAAGGCCTGTTTTTAAACAGATTGACCTTTATGTTTGCAATTAAATGCCTATCTTCTATTTTATTTGTTTTGTTCCCTATTACTTCATTGAACCAAGTTAAATAACTGCATAAATAATTCTAATCAATCCAAGTAACATAGCAGGATGTGGTCACACTTGGACCACATTTGTAAGGGTCTATTATTGTCATTACTAATGTTGCTGCTGTGCAAAAAGCCCAACATTGCATTAGTCTTTCTGCTGCTTTTTCCTGATGTGCTCATGGAAATGTAGCTGTCCCCTGTGATGACAGTGAGCCTTGTTCTTTCCAGTGTTATTGCCTTCCAGCTGACAATGAGCATGCTGGTTTGTTTTCCTCGGTTATATTTACTGCTTCTCTCCCCAGGATGACTTTCAGCTTGGTTTTGTCCGTGTTTGAATACCCTTTAGTTTCCTATTCCTCTTTTTTGACTAATGCTGACAATTCCACCCTAGTAAGTTTAATACGCAGATTTCATTGGTGAACTGTTTATTCTCTCTTCCAGATAAAGACCTGAGATATTTCTATAAAGGTATTTCTGCAGAGCATTATGTTTCTTGCATGTCTTCCCTTTTTTAGGTATTTCTGCAGAAAGTGGTTTTCTTTTTCCACGATTGTGAATTTGGTCAACATTTTTTCAGGTAAGATATGGAGTAGTCTAATTTTGTTTATTCGAGTATGTGATATGAGAATTGGGTATTCACTTGGGTATTTGATTGGGTATTCATCAAACTACTGAAAAGAATCAACTTTAACTGACTAATCATGATGACTGTCAGTTCCTCAATTTTAGGACTACAGCTTTCCCTTGAATTTTTGCCTGTGTGCAAGAATACTCAAGGGGAAACAAGGTTGTCCCACATAACTTGAAGATCATCAGGAAATTACATTCTTCTGTTGATCTCAGCTACCGTATGGGAAGACAAATGGTTCTTAGAGTGGAAACTCAACACACTTAGGGACATTTATCTGGAAATCAGTATTTTGAAAACAAACTACATTCCTAGAGAATTGATGCAATGTACCTATAGGAAATCAAACAATAGCGTTTGGGTTTATTAAGATTTTCTATTTATCTTTTAGCATAATACCATTTGAAATATATTGCAATAATTGCTTAAAAGATGACAATTGCATAAATTGCTGCCATGAGGTTTGCCTACAACAAAAAAGTTCAAGATTCTAGCTCAATCGATAGAAAAGCAAGGAAGAGAAAAACAATTATGTCCACATGCCATCAGTGCTCCTAAAAATCTGATCTGATTCTACCATTTTCCATTGAAGATACTCCCTTCTCAAGCGAAGTGGGATAAAATGTAAAATGCTTTCACTTGCTGCTTTGACTTTTACTGACAATTGAATTTCCATATTCAATACAAGTCAGAAATAGTTTTCAAAAGTCAATATTTGCAAAGATTATGCTTTATTTATTTGTTTGTCTCTCTGTTATTTGTTTGTTTGTTTAATCTTCTTGGAACTTATTTTAAAACTGCCTGGATGACATTTTAAGATCATATATTACCTCTATGCAGTTATTAGTATTTCATCAGTTACTAATACTGCTCTTTGTTATGGAAGTTTGCTTATTTTAAGTAAAGAAAAACAACAGGAATCTTCACACAGCCCAATTCCAAAAGCCAATACCACTTTTAGGTCCCAATCTTGCAAAAATTTATGCAGGTCTACAGAAACACATCTTAAACAGAAATGTAATAAAATAAAGGAATATGCTCAAAAGCACTATGCACTTTTGAGTCAAAATGCAGTGTGATTCTTTAAAAAACTTAATCTTTGAAAAATTGAGCTCTTTACCAGGATGAAGTTCATACTGTAGAAGTTATTTTACTTAAGTCAGCATTGCCCCTGTTAACTGCACAGTTTCATGGCTATATGAAAAATAAATATACTTAGTAGGTATACATGGAAGGGTTTCCTTTAATATCATCAGCTGCTTAATGTAAAAAGACATTTATAGTGATTCACATTCTGAAAGGTAAATAAAGTTAAAGATCAACTGAAAAGTCACAGCAAATCGTTTTCTTTCTTTTTTTTTTTCCCCCATTAAACTGTAATATTTCTAATGATAAAACTAAAAGAAAGCATTTATTAAGTTCAAAATACTGCCACAGAAGAGGATGAACTGGAAGGCTCAATTATTGTTTTGATTTTTGAATATCCAGGATATCACCAAATTTGCCAGCATTAGGAAAAGCTATGCTAAAGATGATTTTGCTGAATACAGACTGTTGAAAAAAAGCTTTACACTTAAAAATATAACTAAAAGACAAATTTTGTGAAAAATAGCAGTTTTAATTAGTGAGCTCATGATTTCAATTCTGCTTCAATGAATACTATGCATAGCTCCAATAGAGCTGAACTGCTCTAAAATATGACTAGGAAATCAGAATTCACAAAAAGGGTGCTTAGCAAGGACTAAACAAAAACTCAGCAGAAAACAGCAACAACATCATCATTTGGCCAATGTTTGCTTTTCCTATACTTTCACGTGGGCAAAAGTCTGTTTAGTAGTTACAGATGAAGTTGCTGCAAGCATTATAAATAATGACTATAAAACCTCCTCAGTTCTCGTCCTGATGCATGCAGATAACTCTTATTAGTGTCAAGAGGGACCAAGAATGTGTTGGGTGAAAAGAATAGACCTCCAGCAGATTATGGATTTATTTGCAAGGCTCTGTTTTAGAAAGCAGAAGCAGTTATCTAATTGTCCTGTTGTTACTTATTCTTGTAATTAACACTACAGACAAATGATTACTAGTTACCATGGAATTGCACTGATACAACGGTAGTTTCATACACTTCGTAGTACAAAGATTTATTGAAAAACAGAAAAACTAGAAATATTCAAGCTATGCATCTAGAGATTTGAAAGTTTAAAATAGTCTAATGTACTTTAAGCAATACGCTACAGCTTTTTTTTTTTTTTTCCCTATAAATTTGTCTACAATATTGCCACTTTTCCTTCATATACTGCATGGTAGATTGCTTGCTTAAAAGAAAGACTCCCTGTCCTTCGTATTAGGATTAATAAGATTCAACTGTAGCAGGGATACCTTTGGGAATTGGTTATTTATTCAACAGAAAAGTGCTTTTTTGAGAAAAGAGCTGTTGGAATCTAGGAGAATAAATAATTCAAGATAGTTCTCTTCCTTTTTGTTTCAATACTCAGGTGTATATGTCTCATCCATAAGAAATTCGACACGCTTCTTCAACCAACTTCACATTCATGTTGCTGTATTTAACCCTTTCATCTTTATTCCGTGAGGCAAACCAGGGAGATTCTGCAGTCAAATGGAATAAGCATTTTTAAGACTGCTACCTTATTTGAGAAGGCAGAAAGAAGGAACACTCACCGAAGAAATAAACTTGAAAGTTAAAGAATACTAAAGAAGCTAACACGAACCAAAAAGTTTGTGTTGATGTTACTAGAAAGCATGTTTTTAATATTTATCTTATACTTTTTATGCAAATATCAAAACGATCATTTCCTGTAGTGTGGTTTGCAAAACTTAACACATCTTTTTTCTCTATTAAATTATGCAGGAGGAAAAGGAAAGCTTTTCAGTATTTTTTAATCTTAACAAGACAGACTTTTTCAACTGCAGAGATTCTGCAACAAATATAAATCAATGCCCAAGAACTTAATCTTTGCTCCTGAGGTTATGGTGCATACACTGAGGAATAGATAGTAATAAGTATTAAGGAAAACCCCTTGGAACATTTCAATTGTAATGTATCTGCACACTGCAACACCTCTCTGAGAAGCATAGTGTCACATATAATTATAGAGAGCCCAGAGATAACACAAAAGACCACCTGTAAGCTTTGAACAGATGTAGCCTTTGAATACTTGAGCTTATCTTGGTCTTAACATTTTTAAAGCTCAAAACAAGTGCAGCTTCAAAAACAATACCAGAGTAGGAACAAATTCAAGACTGGGATATTCAGATTCCTCTGAAGTTGGTATTTTGCTGACTGTTATTTAAAAGCATGTATCTGCACCATTATCTTGTGTTTTAAGGGAAAAGGTTTTTGTATACATAATTAATTACCTGACAATATTTTTTTGCAAATGAAATGCCCTACAAACGTAAAACCTGACTGAGACAGAATAGACTAGAATAGAATATTTCAGTTGGAAGGGACCTACAACCATCATCTAGTCCAACTGCCTGACCAATTCAAGGCTGACCAAAAGCTAAAGCATGTTGTTAAGGGCATTGTCCAAATGCCTCTTCAACACTGGGGCGTCAACCACCTCTCTAGGAAGCCCATTGCAGTGTTTGACCACCCCCTCAGTAAATAAATGCTTCCTAATGTCCAGTCTAAACCTCCCCCGGCACAGCTTTGAACCATTCCCACACATCCTGTCGCTGGATACCAGGGAGAAGAGATCAGCGCCTCCCTCTCCCCTTCCCCTCCTCAGGAAGCTGCAGAGAGCAATGAGGTCGCCCTCAGCCTCCTTCTCTCCAAACTAGACAAGCCCAAAGTCCTCAGCCGCTCCTCACAGGACATTCCTTCCCGCCCTTTCACCAGCTTTGTTGCCCTCCTCTGGACGCATTCACGGACCTTCACATCCTTCTTAAATTGTGCGGCCCAGAACTGCACACAGAATTCAAGGTGAGGCCGCACCAACGCTGAATACAGCGGGATCATCACCTCTCTTGACCAGCTGGTGATGCTGTGTTTGATGCACCCCAGGGTGCGGTTTGCCCTCTGGGCTGCCAGGGCTCACTGCTGACTCCCATTGAGCCTGCTGTCGGCCAGCAGCCCCACATCCCTTTCTGCAGGGCTGCTCTCCAGCCACTCCTCTCCCAGTTTATACTTGTGCCCGGCATTACTCCATCCTAAGTGCAGGATCCGGCATTTGGACTTGTTAAATGTCATCCCTTTAATCATTGCCCAATGCTCCAATCTATCTAGATCCCTCTGCAAGGCCTCCTGTCCTTCAAGAGAGTCAACAGCACCTCCCAGTTTGGTATCATCAGCAAACTTGCTAATGGTGCATTCAACTCCGGCACCCAGATCATTGATAAATATATTGAACAGAACCAGTCCTAGAATTGAACCCTGAGGAACACCGCTGGTGATTGGTCACCAGCCAGATGTAGCCCCATTCACTACAACCCTTTGAGCTCTGCCCTTCAGCCAGTTCTTCACCCAGCACACTGTGAACGCACTCATCCCACAGTTGGACAACTTGTCCGGAAGGATGCGGTGAGAGACAGTATCAAAAGCCTTGCTAAAATCCAGAAAAACTACATCCACCGCCTTCCCTTCATCCACTAGGCGTGTGACCTTATCATAGAACGTTATCAAATTAGTTAAATAGGACTTTCCCTTTGTGACCCCATGTTGACTGTGCCTGATGATTACATTATTCTTTAAATGCCTTTCAATAGTACCCAGTATAATTTTCTCCATAATTTTTCCAGGAGCTGAGGTTAGACTACCAGATCTGTAGTTCCCTGGGTCTTCCCTCACACCCTTTTTGTACATTGGAATAATATTGGCTAGAAGATGGATTTTATTTCATTAAGGTAGCCAGGAATGGTGCAAAGTTCTGTGTGGGATGGGGTTTGTTTTAGGGGGGAAAGGGAAGGGGAAGGGAAAAGAAAAGGAAAGAGTGGAAGGAGAAGGGAGGAAGCGAGAAAGAAAGACAGAAGGAGAAAGGCAGAAAGATAAAATCCTATAAATCCATACTAACCATGCAGTATAGAGCTAGAACTTCACATACCCTGAACTAGCTCTAAGGGATTGTTATACACTCTCTGTCCCAAAGGTATCACACACCTAAATGGAGCTGGAGTTTCACTGAACAGGGCTAATGAAAAGCATGGATTTAATGATCCTGTACTTACACCTGGAAAAACAAAGGATATCAGTCTAGAGTGCTGTCAGCTTGGTGTGCTTTCTGAGCAATAAAATTAGAACCAAGCTATTAATAAAAACTGATTTCTTCAGTTCAATAATCACTTGCTATGAAGAGTAAAGACCTAAATGGAAAGTAAAATGCATATTTCTTGGTTTGTCACATGCCCATAAATCCCCCAAACCGTAAGTCTATGAAAGATAAAACCCAAGATTAGAAGTAACTTTGTAAAAAGCAGATAACAGACTGACACATGAACAAAGTTATCTCTACAGACTAATAGAAACTATAGACAAACACTATTTGAAAGACAAAACTTAAAAGTTTCTACTCATTTACAGGTTCCTTAACTAAGAATACTGAAGGGGAAAAAAAAAAAAAAACCAAACCAATCACAACAAGACCCACACATTTGCATAGACATAAGAGCAAAGTAAACTTTTCCAAATAAGTGAGAAGTTTGTTCACATGGGATGAGATATGAAAAATGCTAGGTGTGCTGGTTTTGGCTGGGATAGAGTTAATTTTCTTCACAGTAGCTACTATGGGGCTGTGTTTTGGATTTGTGCTGGAAACAGTGTTGATAACACAGGGATGTTTTCGTTACTGCTGAGCAGCGCTTACACAGAGTCAAGGCCCTTTCTGCTTCTCACCCCACCCCACCAGCGAGGGGGCTGGGGGTGCACAAGGAGTTGGGAGGGGACACAGCTGGGACAGCTGACCCCAACTGACCAAAGGGAGATTCCAGACCATGTGACATCATGCTCAGCATATAAAGCTGGGGGAAGAAGAAGGAAGGGGGGGATGTTTGGAGTGATGGCGTTTGTCTTCCCGAGTAACCTTCAGGCGTGATGGAGCCCTGCTTTCCTGGAGATGGCTGAGCACCTGCCTGCCCATGGGAAGGAGTGAATGAATTCCTTGGTTTGCTTTGCTTGCACGCGCGGCTTTTGCTTTACCTATTAAACTGTCTTTATCTCAGCCCACGAGTTTTCTCACTTTTACCCTTCCGATTCTCTCCCCCATCCCACTGCAGGGGGAGTGAGCGAGCAGCTGTGTAGGGCTTAGTTGCCAGCTGGGGTTAAACCATGACACTAGGTTAACTTGTAAAGCTGTGTGCTCAAAAAAAAACATTTTTGAGAAGGAGGGAATAATTATAGGTTTTACAGTGTACCTGAAGTTTCTGAAGACAATGAACCAACCTCATTCACTTCCAAATACATCCCATTTTCCTAACTGCAGGCATAATTCTAAGCTGTTGTTTGCTTGGTGAGCCTTCTATTTATCTCTAGATGGTCAAATATTCACCCACAGTTTATCTGTTCCTATACCAAAAAAGGGTCCTGATATCCTTCATCTGGTATTCCTCTTTCTCTTGTGAACTGGGAATTAGCTTAGAAAAGGCCTGTCTGGGAACTGAAGTACCTAATGTATACCCAACAAAATACAAATAGAATGATATAGTCACCTTTTTTTTTTTTTTTTTTTTTAGATCACCTACAAATAATAAGCAGTGTCCATTTTCAGCACAGACAATGTGGAAGTATCAATTCCTTGGCATTGAGTAGTCTGACCTTAAATAAAAAAAAAACACCTTAGATTTTCAGTTCATTTTCCATCTTACAAAGATGGAGAGTGGAGTCTTCTGTCCTGTTCTCCTTTATGTTTTGTTTTTCTCTGACAAAATCTCACTAGATTCTTGCCTGCACACTGAAAAGTTCTCACAAGAAAGACCTTGGAAGACAATTACATCAAGGAAGATACCTAGGAAGTATCAAAATGATGAATATTTCTTAGAATTACAGTCCAGAGATTTCATTTTTTAAAACAGCTGGGAGAATTCCCAAGCAAGGTCAATTAGACCGCAGAACTGTAAAGTCAGTTTATAGTCAGAGCAGCCTATTTGTTACTAAATGTTACTGTAAGATAGATTTCAACTTTGTAGAAGGGCTTTACGTTTGTCATTACATATAGACAATTTTTCAGATTGATTTGATGTTAAAATTTGGTAAAACAGAATTTGTGCCTGCCTAGACATGTTAAGGCACCTAATTCTCCACTGCTTTTAATTTAGTGTATTTTTAAAATTCTTTTGCACAGCAAAATAGTAACAGGTAATAACAAAAAGAACAACGTGAACAAATATGCATATAAAACTGAGACCCCAACTTTGATCCACCAAGAAAAGAATAGTTCTACTACATGTAGTATTTCAGTATTTAAAAATCAGAGTAAAATTAGCTATTTCAAAAGTTTCCATGAACGGGAGCAGAATCTTACTTCTAGATATCATTACAGATGGAAAGCAGATCCATTTTTGGCATTAAAGTCTTTGCATGCAATTTAGGTGTGGAAACTTTCGTTGGCCAATAAAGACATAATCAATAAAGTTAGCGGATTTCAGAGAGCACATATAAGCTTGGTCAGCTGAATAACTCCCAAAGTTTATTGGCTGTTTTAACTAGGAGCTTGACTGAGTTGTCTAATTATTTATTGATGTCTGAAACATTTATGTATGACATCCTCAAGAGGCCGATATGGATGACAGAGGTTTAATTAAACACTTCAGTGTTGCTATTTTTTTAAAGATTTTTCACAAATTTGGAGAGAAAGAAAATCTTAATTTCTAAGAATGTGGGTTTTTTAAAAGTATGTGAATTTTTTAACTTTAATTCATATTTTATGGAACAAAAAGTTTTATTATAGATTTTCTGAGTGTCACTTCACTGTTATTATTAACAAATGTGTATCATTGAAGTTACCTGCAGCCAAGGTAATATCAAAACCTTTTTAGGTATTAAGATGGGAAATTCATTTCAGATCATCTTAATAATTAGATATTAGGGAAAAACCACAAACAACAGATGCATTTTAAATGAAGAGGCTTTGCCTTCATCATTTATGTTCTTAAAATACAAATTTAGGTTTAAGCAGACTAATAACATTTCTGCAATCTATAAATAAAGTCAATGTATAACTGTGAGTGTTCTTTGTTTTCTTTCAAGTGAGTTCATTGTTTGGATGATGTACATTGAATAGAAATAGGGCAAAAAGGTAATATAATGACCCATTGAAATATTATATCCTGTGCAAAAAGCAAATGGATATGCAAATAGTCCAATCCTTATTCTATTAAAAAAGTGAGAAGAGTGAGTGATTAAGTAATGCTTAAAAACACTGTCAATGTGTGCTAGGCACCTCATAATTTGTATCTTTCATACTTATTGCATGATTTTAGATGCGAGTTTGTTTTTCATGAATACTGAACACTTATAATTTCTATTATTTTTTTACTAGACTTATGGGTGATTCTTATTTCAGAAACTCATTGTCCTTCTCTTAAGAGCCAGGAAAAAAAATGTTGAGATAACTAAATTTTCCTAGCCATGTTTGAAAAACTGACTCAGGATAAAGTATGCCTGAGAGATATATTAATTTACTTTTTTACTATTATTATTATTTTAACTTTATATTGATGATATTTTGTGGGAAGAAACAAGTAAATGAGGGAAACTGGTACATTTTTTAATACTTGAAAGATTTAGGATAATGCTAGGTTGACTGCATATTCTTAGATTCCAACTTATTTTATTAGTTAACTAACATTTGCAGATACTTCTGTAATTTGAAAGAGAACGTTTACATGGCAATCTATGCCACGTTCATTTGATTCTTGAGTTTCTATTTTTGGAAAATTATGTTTTAAAGATACAACTCTAAGACATGACGAGTTAGGATAAAAGTATTGAATTCCGTTACATGTATCCTGGCCACCGAGTTCTTATTAATACTTATTAATTATTACTGTTCTCTAATCCCTAACTACCTTGGCAGCCCGGCTATAGTAACAACAGGATCTCACCAAAAATCATCACCTTCCCTACAGCCAGAATGAGTACCTTGCAGTCCTGACTGATTAAAATTGGGCTGCTAATTCTTGTCAACAGAATACATTTAACATTTTTTTAAAAAGTAGAAGGGAGTTCGTGAAAATATGTCACGTGAATGTGTCCTTAAACTTCCATTCCACTAATAAAAGTGTGCCCTACTAATTCAGACAGAGAAAAACAAAAGGTCAGGAAGATTTAGAAGTCATAAAAATGTATTAATTGCCAGAGCATTAGGCCATCTGTCGTGAAGCAAGAGTCTTTGTCCTCAGCAGTGGACTCAGCTATATCAATAGTGTAACTGCTGTTCCACAGCTACGTGTTAGTTTAGCTCCTCCTGGAGCAGACATTTAATTGAAACTCAGACTGGCAGAGTACATGGCTCCCTGTTGTTAATTGGTCTTTAGAGACTGTTAAGAAGTACGGCAATTATCTCTAGCCTCAATCCCAAAACAACACAAAAAAATTTTAAAAAGAGAGCAAATAATAAGGTCACCTTGTCTTTTCATTAATAAGCACCAATAAAGAAGTGTCAGTTTGTTAAAAAACCGTACGTCTATGTGGCATTGTCTTTGGACAGAGACTCGAACAGAAGTATGGCACAGCAGTTGTTCATGTACCACTAGGGCAGGTGGCCTAGAGATTGTCTGGTCAAAAACAAAAGTCATTTTTTTCCCTCTTCAGTGAAAAACATTCTTTCTAGGATCAGGTTAAGAGCCTCAATTTAGGGTGTGGAAAAAATAATGCACTGTAAAATGTCAAGATGCCTGAAGAAGGTGGATGAGAGAAATAAAGCAACAAGTGATCTGCGAGAGTCCTAACCCCCTTCAGAGAAGATGACTTTGGGAGCTAATTAGAAACATTTTTCAGTACAAGCAATCAGCTGTATTTTCTGCTGCAAATTATTTAAACTTAGAAAAGGGAAACAAAAATGTTTAGCAATCACTTCAAAATATAAGACACAAGAATCGAAAATCTTTGTAATATGCAGTAATACATTTTACCTTTCAAAACACCACTTGTGAACTAACAGCCACTATTCATTAAACACTAAATCTTTCCTTAGATCATGGAAAAAGTACTTAAATAACACACTCACTCTGGCATGATTTTACATTTTTAAAACGTAGCAAAAATTGTCTTATCATAATAGTACCAATACTTACTTTAAGCCAAAAGTAAAGGAAAAAGGGAGAAGTCTAGAGTCAATATATATAGTCAATAGGAACTCTTACAAAATGAAATGTGTTTGCATACAAGATTTTAATTTCCAACTCTCCAGAACAAAAATGACATTAATAATACAATCTCATATACAGTTCCCCTTGTATTTACAGTCAGGATACTTAATATCCATATCTGGGAATTTAAGCCTACAATTGGCTTTGTCTTAAAAGTCAAGCTGTTTTTACAAATTTTCCTTGTTATTGTGAGAAAAAAATAGTAATTTTTACCAGGAGGAATATTCAGGGAATATAATTAATGGAAGATTTCTCTCTTCTAACCAGCCTTCTCTTTATTCATTGATGCAAGAGTCTGGTGAATAGTAAGAGCGCTATCCTGCAAACTCTTAAGCGTGCAAGGCGTGTAAAGACACTGTGTGTAATAACAATTCCTCCGTAGAATGCTGCTAGGGACAGCGGAAGTACCTCACGTTTAGCTGGTCAGTCAAACCATGTCACATATTTGATGAAATGGATGAGGACAGAAAGACAGACTACTAAGGTAAACAGTGCTGCTTAGGGTAGTTTTCTTTCCCCTTTAAATGATTAAACAGTATAATGTATGTCTATGTTATGCAACGAAGCAATCTGCAGAAAATGCAAAGAGTTAAGTGCAGAGCAATAAGCCCAATAACCACGTTAACCACCATGTAGCTAATGCATATCGGGGCGGCACCACATCAGTGCGGTGGTAACGCTTTTGGGACTTCATGTCACGTCTTTGAAGAGCACTGCACTCGGCAGGTACGCGAGGACTTCAGCACTTCCATGTTTAAACCTCAGCGTGAATGACCAATGGTCTAAATGAGTATTTTAGATGGGCTTCAGGCAGGAGTCTCTCAGAAGCTCATGGCAAATCTCCTTGGATAGCGGTGAACAAGGACTGAAGAATCCACACTTCATTTCTGTGGATCTTATTTCCCAAAAGACAATTTGATTGTGGGACTTCGAATCCGCTTCAGGGTGTGAACTAACAGACCTGCTCATGTAGCTCAGACAAAAGCTTGTAAAAGGTGGTCCTGAGTGTAAGTTTCCATCAGGTGACTATTTATATCATTATGCTTTTAGATATTCAGCAACAGGAATTAACTGAAACTGCCTGAATCTAAAAGTACAAGCATCTACCCTACTGCCCAATATTATTAAAACACAAAAGATCTACGAAACAGGGGATTTATAAGCACAGGTCTGATATGAAAGCCTGCAGCAGGACGATTGGGTATAACTTGGTGTAATGAACTTTAATACAGAGGAAAAAAAATGATATTAGGTATTGTAAAATTGCCTTTGCCTTTACTGGTTTGTAGGAGACACACTTACTCCCTCAGACATGATGCTGGAAGAACATAATAATTCACGTGTTCATGTCTTTGGTTGCTCATTTTATTAAATAAAGAGTTCAGGCTAATTAAATAAGCCTCTGCTTTAAGGTAAATCTCAGTTCTCCTTCAATAAATACAGGCATGCAAAGCTTCCAGATAAATACCCCTTGCTGGGTCGTAAACTTGCACATACCACCTTGAGGTCCATTGCATAGACTTGAAAGTTCAGCTTTTAGATTTCTATACTGCTTTAATGGTTCATATATTTTTATTTGATGTTATAAAAGTGTATCTAAAAGTTACGTTGGTTTTTGTGGGGTTTGGGGTTTTTTTTATTGCACAGAACTATAATCGTGAACTGTGCTTCAGACCATTGCCCTTTGCAATTTTGGGTACTGTCTGTCTAAAAGAAACAAAGCCACAGGAGTATATTTTCAAAGACCGGAAAGACTGATATTTGATATAGAAAAAGAAAATCATACATTTTTCAAATCTGTAAAAAAATATTTGGTTTGCATATTTCTTCCAGTCCTTTTTCCAAGTGACCCAGATTGCTCAGTCAATGATCTTTTTATCATTAATGATTCTCTCAATACTTGCACTAGTTGAAAGGTTTGTTAACATACCAACATCAACATTAATAACTGATAATTTAATTTTTTTCAGCATTATTGATAACTCAAGAATCATTAATCTTCTACATTGGCACATTTTATGCATGAGGGAGCACAAACTGCCATGACTAAGTAGAGGATGTAAGGAAAAGCATTGCCAAAGACTAAGCTTGAGTTTTTCCTGTAAGAAATCTGAAAGCCGCTGTATTTACCATTTAACAGCTTCTTCTGTTAAACCTCAGGTTGTTATGACTATATCTTCATGAAGAGGTGTTATAAACTCAAACATAGTTGGCTAAAAGAAATAATGAGATTTATTCTGGAATGCAGAAAGCCTAATACTTACTATTTACATTTTTTTTTTAATGTTGTGGCCATTGTTGTTAAAGATAGCTCTTTAAAGTGAATTGATGCATTTTTAAATTAGTTAGGATGTAGTTAAGCTAAAGTAGCTGTATTGTAAGGTAACATAGAGGACTAAATAGGATTCACTATTCCCTTTAATTCTTAAAGGGAACTCTCCTGATAATTTTTAAATATTCTTGGCTATTTCAGAGAATCACACAATCACAGAATGGCTTAGGTTGGAAGGGACTTCTGGAGGTCATCTTGTCCAGAAGATGAATTATAAATGTATGTATAATACCTTAATTTAGTTGTTGATATATAGAATAATATACTTCATATTTACTTTACTTAGGTATATCCCAGTCACAATTCTAACCCCAGTTAAAAGCTATTCACATAAAGATGTAATGAAGAGATTTCGATGTAGAACAATTGCTCACTGCTTGTTTATTCTTTGGTTTTTTCTTTCTTTCTCTATTAAGAAAAAACTATTATTCAAGGAAATTATTGTTATTTATTTTCCACTTTGATGCTATTAGTGCAGAGCAAGAAAAACTGTAAATGATTAAAACTGAAGGGAGTAATATGCCTGGAATGTCATTAGAAATGACAAACACTAGGATTATATTTGTCTTTTCTTGTTTGTCTGTAATAAATGTATATATTGAAAACATGTATCTGTCTAAAAAAAAAAAAAAAATAGATGAGCAAATTTAGCCAAGAGTATTTGGCTTTAAAGCTGCTTTCCTCATCTTAAATGCCCCGTTCCTAGAGGGGGCTGTCATGATCATTGCACATGCTCACCTGAGGATCACTTTGAAGAATCAAAGGTCTCTCTTTTCCAGCAATTATTTCATATTGCAGCAACTGCAAATCCCTGTTTACATGTGAACCTTTGTCATTTCTTCTCAGAGATAACCCATGTTCAAAAAAGATGAATATGAATGAACGAGAGAAGCAAGGACAGAAAACGGAATCATAGATGGTAGAATTGATTCCTCCAAAGACACTCACTAGATTTGGACTCAATTTCTAGCACTGCTAGGGGATCAAAAAAACTCCAGTATAGTTTCTCATCCTTGAAACTCTAACGACACCATTCCTTTCCTGTTTGATTCTTAACTTTTTCCTAAGTGCCAGCAAAGATATACAGTACAGATTTCCCAGAACTAATCTTGTCAAGTTTGGTTGAAAAACTGCTGTTAACCTGGGCTGTATATAAATACCATACATTTAATAAGGTCATTTCAGTGGTATTTTCCTAAAAATAAAGAAATCCTAATTCTCAGCTGATGTAGGTCAGTGTATCTTCACTGATTCTAAAGGGTCAATATCAATTTATATCATCTGAAAAAGCTAGTTGATGTTGTTTGTAGTACTCCATTGCTGTGTAGATAGTACAGCTTTCATTTTCGAACTTAATCCCTTCTCTTTGAGTAGCTTGCAGCTTCTTGTTGAGGTAATTAAAAACATCATTTCTTTTTCACTGTTTTAACCTTGTATCTGCTTGCTCTAACTCAAAAGAGAAATAATTAAAGGACTACTCAGAAACCTAGAAATCACCTTCACCTGAAAACACTTCATGTATTAGACACAAGTAACCCATAACACCACCTACTCTCTAGTAGGCTTGCTGTGAAACCTTTTTCTCATCCCTATTTAAACAATCAGATTCTCCCCTGCTTAAAAAAAATATTTTAAATCATCAAGATAGAAATATTTTAAGCAAATACAGAAGTTCAAGACAATAAATTTAAATAACTTTGTACTTTAAAGTTATTCGCCATCAAGATATTTACATCTGCTGAGTTCCACCTTAATATCAACTAAGTTATTCAGTTAGAAGGTTTGTTTTAATTCCTTCTGTCACTGGAAGATGGTTGATGAAAATAAAAATCCCCTCTTCTTATAGGCTTGATCCGAATAAAATGAGATGTTGGTATTTGCATTATCTCAGTACTGTCATTGGCTAAGTTTTTAGAAATTGGAGCTTCTGTACAGGCAATCTACTACAAATGTAATGGTGCTGTAATTTCTTCTCAGCTTGTCCATATGGTAAGAAGCGCTTCTGTCTTCTTTTGAGGTTGAATTCATTCTTCCATTCAGTTAACTGTTTGAGGTTTCTTTTTGGTTTCATTGGGCTTTAGCAGGAATTGAAATTTTGTTTCAGACACCTTCAAACACTTATCTACACTACCGGACGAATTTTTTTAGTTTCAAAAAAGACTTTTTAAACTTAATTCTTGAAAAAAGTTTATAAACCTTGAGGAGATTTTGAAAATACTTAAAAATCATCAGAGATTGGCTAAATTCAGTTAAAAAGTTGCTTTGGCAAAACAAGATAACTTCTAAGCTCCCCTATTATTATTATCAGACACAGTAATATTTTCTTGGATTACCAATCAATTTCATGGATTTTTCAGATTAAAAGTTGCCTTAAACAATCTTGATACACTGTACATCGCACTATTTACTTAAAAGCAGTAATAGAAAACTACTATGTCAAGATACTAATTCAGGGGAAAGCAGTGGAAGTTGTTTATCTAGACCTTAGTAATGCCTTCAACACTGTCTCCGGTATCATCCTCATAGACAAACTGATGATGTACAGACTAGATAAATGGACACTGAAGTTGACTAAACCTGGCTGAACTGCCAGGCTCAAAGGATTGTGATCAGTGGCACAAAGTGGGATCAGCCTCCAGCTGGAGGCCAGTCACTAGTGGAGAACCCCAAGGGTCAACACTGGGGCCAATACTGTTCAACATCTTCATTAATGACCTGAACGATGGGGCAGAGCGTAGCCTCGGCAAGTTAGCTGATGATACAAAACTGTGAGGAGTGGCTGATACGCCAGAGGGTCATGTTGGAACAAATGTGCTGACAGGAACCTCATGAAGTTCAATAACGGAAATTACCAAGTCCTGCACGTGGGGAGGAATAACCCCATGCACCAGCACATGCTAGGGGCCAACTGGCTGTAAAACAGCTTAGTAGAAAAAGACCTGTGGGTTCTGGTGGACAGCTAGTTGGCCACGAGTCGGCAATATGCCCTGGCAAGAAAGAGGGCTAAAAACGTACTGGGCTGCGTAAGAAAAAAGTGTTGCTAGCAGGTCAAGGGAGGTGATGTTTCCACTCTGCTCAGCTGTGGTAAGCTACATCTGGAGCGCTGTGTCCACCCCAGTAAAAGACAGACATGGGCTTACTAGAGAAAATCTAGCAAAGGGCCACAAGCAAGATTAAGCATCTGTCATACGAGGAGAGGCTGTGAGGGATGGGACGGTTCAGCCTGGAGAAGAGAAGGCTCGGGAGATCAATGTTCATACCCGTCAGATGGGGGAGGATCAAGAAGAAGGAGCCAGACTTCTCAGTGGTATCCAGTGACAGAACAACAGGCAATGGACACAAATTGAAATTTAGGAGAACTGAAATATCTTGCAAATATTCAAACCCTGACTGGACATAGTCCTTGGCAACTTGCTTTAGCTGACCCTGCTCTGAGTACTGGGATCAGACTAGATGATTTCCAGAGGTCCCTTTCAACCTCATCCAGTCTATAAACAGACATAATTAAATTTATTATACGATCAACTTTTAATTTCATAAAAATTTTGCCATACTAAGCATCTAAACTATTGCGAGTATCTGTTATCCTGAAAGGAAACAATATTTGTTAGAAGAATCATCAACTTCTCCAAATCATTTTTTGTCAGTCATCAATGTTTTTTATAAAATGCAAAGACTTCAAAGTACATAGTTACTTATTTTTGCAAAGGACTGGTAAAAAAAAAAAAAAAAATCAAAGTGCAATTACCAAAAATAGATTACCACACATCTATTCTGGTTTTGAGTTAAGCATTTTTAAAAAAAATCCAAAGCACACACTTATTTTTTTTCTAAAAATGTATGCTGAAAACTTTGTCTTCTCAAGACAAAAATTATCTCTATATAACAAACCATTTTATTTTATAAGAAAATAACTTTCTATTCTTTGAGGACATGCTTCTGAAACAGTGATTTGTACCTTCTTTGACTGCTGAGTTGTGTCTTATCAAGGAAGAAAATTCACATAGATGTTTAATAAATAAGCAACAAGAAACATAAAAGTCTGTAGGAATAAGGGTTGCTAATGCTGGATCAGTATGCATGGAGAGCTTGTTCAGTCTCCATTGCTGGAGACATTCAACCTGTTTACCCTCACAGTTGGTTCTGCTTTGAGCAGGAGATTGGATTAGATGAACTTCTGAGGTCACTTTCAGGCCTAAATTTCTCTATGATTCTGAGATTAGATTAGCGCATTCCTCATCAGAACCTCACACAGCAATTTCTGCACCAAGGTTATAATTTCTGTTTGAGCTGTAATATTATTAGGAAGGACATTAGGTTCAGCTGAAGTGACAAAGAAACCACCATCACTCTGAGCAAATTGTTGCAATAGAAAAATAACTTCACTTTAGTACTTTACACCTTAATTTAAGTCTAATTTGATTTTAAAAGCCACTAATATACATTCTGACTTTTCTCAATAGAAACAAAGCAAAACCATATTTCAAATACCTCGTTTCTATGTTTAGAGAGTCATCGAGTGTGTGAACATTGTACATGACCTCTTCCTGGAAAAAAGACTAAATAAATGGATGGCTTTTCCCATTTGACATGTTTCCCAGAATGCAAATCATTCCTGGAGCTCTTTACTGACTATCTTTGTAAATTGCTTAGACATCTTCTAAAGAAATCCATCACAGAAAAGCTGGGTATCATTCCTGTTATTATTATTATGGGAACAGATACAAGTAGTAAAGCAGATTGTCATGCATTCTGTGAGCTGGGAGCAAATCTGGGTCTGCAATAAGAGTTGCATTTCAGAAATACTCTCAGGAGATTATGTTTAAACTATTTTTTTTTACGTGATATCTGAAAGGTTTTGTATTTTCAAATTGTTCATGGCTACAGCTCAAAAAAAAAGAAGAAAGTGAAATTAACAGATAATTTATATGACATATTGAGAGAGAGGAAAAAAATGAAATTAACATAAAATACCTTTGGAGTAGTTGTAAGCACTTTTTTTGGTGAGGATTCTGATGAGCACTTTGAGTTTTTTGCAATCAAAGAGATATTTGTTCAAGAAAAGCAGCAAGTTTGAGAGAGGGAAAAAGAAAAGATGGAGGTATTATGTAAATGACTAGATACCAGATTAACTATAAGAAAGCAGAGTTTTGTTTTAACTACTAGTATTCATTGCATTCCCCTTCTGCACATATGCTGAAGACAGAGATCCAGAACAGGACAAAGCCAAGTTTACTAGGTTCAAAAAAATATCAGATATTTGTTGGCTAAAAACTAAAATATCTCAGGATAAGATTTGTAATACATCTCCCATAGCAAATAATGATCCATATTTATCAAACTTTTTCTCTCCTATCAGAATTAGTTTCCTGCTTTAGAGATCGAGAAACTGAGTTTGAGTGAATTATCAAACAACATATAATGGGTTTACAGTACAATATAATTTCAGTGTTATTAAAAATATATGTAGTAGAACACTATTAGTTAGGTCTAACTCTTGTTCTGTCCCATCCTAGTTTTATTAGAGCCAAACATTGACTGCATGGATTCAATGCACTACAGAGTTTTTTCCACTGAGAGTTTCTGTAATGAATGTATTAACTTCTAGGGTAGAATAACTAGGAAAACCTTGCTAAATATACTTGGAAAATAGAAATAAAATCACACAGTAGCACAATTCCACTTTCTATGTTCATAAAATTTATTACATATATTCTTTTACTATTTAGGGAAATGTGTTATTTTAATGAACACTTATTTCTTAAGCCAAGTGAGATGTTTATATTGCTTTGCGCCTTGTATAAAAATTCATACTTGAAACATACAAATAGATATTAAATAATAACATGCTAATTTGTCTCGTCCTTCATGAATTCTTATAGTCCTCTGAGTGGAAGAAAATCAGAGAAGAATCAGGCCCAATATGCTTCAATTATTATTTCTATTATCATATCTAAGTCTAACAAACATGCTGTTTCCATTGAAATCACAGCTATTCAAGAGCAGAATTTGCCTCATGTTGAACCACATTTATAGAAATTATGCTGGGAAAAAGGGCAGGGGGAGAAACCTGTTATCAGCATAAGGAAAAGAGGCAGCCACAGTAGCAAATAAAGTGGTGAGAAGCTGGACAGCAAGTTCACTATGCAAATATATCCAATACATCATTGTCAAGGCCAGTATTTTGCCTGATGTATTTCTTTTGCCACCTAGTATTTCAGCTGTTGCTGTCTCAGTTTTTGACTGTTGCGGGCACCTTAAATACATTTTTCAACTTCCGATTCAGCAAGTTGCTTTATGAAAGCAATTTTTTGCTTAAAATACTCTATCCAAATTCTCACATTAAATACAAATTACAATCTTTCTTCAAAATTAGATCAAGATATCTTTCTAAGTAACAACTTCAGTACCAGAAACCCAGGCAAAGCTAAGTTAAAAAAGTTAAAAAAATGCAGGAAAGGATTAAAAAATATCTACTAAAAGTACCAAGTCCTGCTCGATAACCTCCTCATTAATAAATAAACTTTGGTTCTTATTTCAAATACATATTTCTTTTTTTTTACATAACTTTGGAAAAAGGTCTTTAATATAAGGAGAAACTTATTTCTATAGATTATTCCTTCATCATAGCCCTGTCTCACCTTGCCAAATAATAAAAATTACTTTCACACACATAAATCACAGTTTTAAAAACTGACTGCAAAACATATACTAAATCTAAAACATTTAACGATACAGATTTTTCAAAAAGCAAGTTCTTGAAAATCGAGCTTGGACTGACTTGATGTAAATACTTAAAAATCATTAATTCTGCCCACATATGCCCATTATTTGCCAGTATGATAGGCAAATTTCTATAAAAGAAACAGTTGTCCTCTTCTTCAAGGTTATTTATAACGATCAATGTTTTGACTTTTATAAATACGAGAAGAATCCTACATAAAATTTGAGCTGGATAAAGGAGTTCAGGAATTCTTGAGTAGTGTTCCTTGCTAATGAAGCTCATACATAGGAAATAAATTCACTGTTCACATTGGGATTTCTCTGTATGATCTTGGAGTCTTTTCATTCTTGCACTAGTCTTACATCACCATTTTCTATCCTATCTGCAATGAAGGTTTACAGCCCTATATCTTTGGGCATATTAAATCAAAGTACACCCTCAGTTGCAAAATTATGACCTTGCAGTTTGCTTTCTAGTCCCCTTTCTTATGAACCCGGAAAGTTGGAAGAAAGAGGTATTCCCTCTGGGTGGTACTCAGATGAACTAAATTTTGATGTCTTCTCATCCTGTGAATTACCTGTCATGGCAGACAAATCCCATTCATTCACCATAATTAGTACTCTAAGGTGAGGCGACTACCTGTTTCATGTACTACTACAGCATGAATTAGAGAGAGGAGGGGAAAGAAAACTCTCCCAGCAGAGCTCAACATGACAGACCGCACAAATCAATTTTAATTAATTCTGCCTCTTTAAATCTGCCTGCTCTTTTGGAAAGATTGCTATCTGCGTCAGGCACTACGGCAAGATAATTAACAAAAGCACTGCAGGGCGCTGATAGCCCAGCAGCCAATTTACTTGGCAACATCTTGGTTTTACGAGAGTGCCAGGTTAGAAGGTCCATTGTATTAGGAGTGGGATTTGTGTCCTAGCTTCATGTAAAAAATACTCGTCTTTTACCAAGGAATACCTTGTGAGGTTTTAATTATATGGCTTCAAGCAAGAATTAATGAGAGAGAACTTCTGAAAAACAACTTTAGTGTTACAAGGCAGAGACTGTTACAACGTAAGATTACAGGCAATGAAAACCCAGTGTGTCAGTGCTATAAAGTTCATCCTGGGAAGCATTAGCTTATGAAGCGTTGTTTTGTTCTAGTTTATTTTTCATGCTACTTGGCACACGTTTCAAGCCACCTACTGTAGAGAACTGACTTTTCAGAAACAATATGTCTGTTACATTACATTGCTTCATTTCCTAGTAAGGCACTTGACGGAGTGGTACAATATACTGCACCAATAATAAAATGTTGACTTTACTAACAGTAAACTGATCTAACTTTGAGTATTTTTTAGGGCAAACATCTCAAACTAGTGCCTCTCCTTCAGAAATGGTAAAGCAATCAAATGCAAAGCAATGAACAAGAACTTTAAAATATTGTCTAAAGGTGTCATTAAAAATCAGATTACCAGTTTGGTATATATATAAAGTCTATCCTTTTCAGTAGCATTTCATGATAATTGAGGGATAAACTGACATATAGCTTCTGGAAGAATCAGGATAGTAGTTTTGTATGATTTAAGTTTGAATTAAAATAAAAAATGTGGATCAGATCATACAAAGCATTTATATGGTACAAATTCAATCTACTATTTAAATAGTTCAGAAAAAAAAATTGTCAAAGCAGGTAACATCTGTCTTCTACAGTTGACATGAAAGGCTAAATTAAATAAAAATTGAAATTTGTATACTTGTTAATTCAAGAGAAATGTGACTGCGTGTTCATGGATAACCCAGGTCAAATCTCTACTGATACTTCACTGTGTGCACACTTAGTGGTCATACAAACTTCGTGTTAGAACACAAACTCTTTGCAACAATGACAGCATTATTATTTCCACTTAAATAACAATAAAATATTGCATTTCATTTCAAGTGGCTTCATTCTCATCTCCTCCACAATGCTACAAGTGCTTTGACATATAAGTAGTGCCATTTAGATTGAAACTGATAATATGTTTTACTTTGCTAAATCAGGATCTCTTCATGTACTGGGTATAAGTGTCAAGGTTTTGGTAGTGGGGGGGACTGCAGGGGTGGCTCCTGTAGGAAGAGACCAGGGCTGCCCTGTGCTGGAAACAGTCTGCTGGAGTAGATTTATCCAGAAAGACTGCAGTCTGTGGAAAGAACCCACTCTGGAGCAGAGGAAAAATGTGAGAACAAAGAAAAAGCAAAGAGAAAACTGCTATGTACTGCCAGTAACACTCCTCCCTCCCCCATCCCTCCCAGTGCTGCCTGGGGAGGGCTTGGGAGTGAAGGAGTGAAGCTGGGCGTGAGAAAGGGGGGAGGAAAGGTGTTTCAAGGTTTGCCTTTTTTTTCCTTACCACTTTAATCTATTTCAATTGGCAATAAGTTAAATTAACTTTCCCCAAATAGAGTCTATTTTGCCTGTACCAGTAACTGGTAAGCAATCTCCCTATCTTTATTTCAACCCATGTGCTTTCTCATTTTATTTTCTCCCTCTGTCCTGGAAAGGAAGGGGAGTGAGTGAGCAGCTGGGTGGGCATTTGGCTGTTAGCCAAGGCTAACTCACCACACTTTTACAAGAACCAGGTAAACTTCATATGTATCTCCCTACATTTATCTTTACAGCTGCATCCGACAGAAAAGCCAGCTCTACTGTTTTCACTTCCTTTTTCTTACACACTGGTGGGACAATAACATTTTAATTTGATGAATCCTCTTTTTTTTTAACAAACTACTGCGTTGCTAGATCATCCAGCTCTTTCATTTAAACTGTTAACTCCAGTGGGTGAAAATATGAATTCAGAATCTTTTCAGTTCCTCAGGAAATTCTACAGTTCTGTTTACAGGGATGATGTACAGAAAAACTTGAAGGCTCTGCCACAAGAAACTGTTCCTATATCAGCAATTACCTCAGTGAACCATGTGTATGTCCATAAGAGAAGTAGTCAGCCAGAACTCACTCTGTCATGAAACACTGCATACAAAACCTAAACACTGGAAGAAAACAAAGTACAGTATTTGACTCTCGCTGTAGTCAAATGATCTGACTTAGAGAACATTTTGTTTTCTTCTTTTGTATAGGTTCTTTTACCTACAACACTGGCATATTTAGAATCAAAACAAAACCAAAACAAAACCCACCCACCCAAACAATAAAATACAATTTAAAAAAAAAAAAAAAAAGCTGAGAAGATTCCTATCAGAAAATCTAATTGCATTCTTTTGCTATACAAGATTTCAGAGTAATTCTGAGGCCAAACAATGCAGCTTCTGTCTGTCCTACACATAACGAGTAAAATTCAAAAGCACCTAGGCTAAGATCAAAATGTTTGTGTAAATTAGGATTAATACAATTAAGTAAAACCAAAGAAAACCTTTATTTGCTTTGGAAAACATTAAGCATGTCTATTGTACTAAATTAAACAATGCCAAGGAGCTTTCCCATTCATTTAATTATCTGTCCTGCTGAATCACTATAATGATTCCCATCCAAGTTTTGGCATAGGCTAAGCAACACTTTCTCAAGCAATTCCTTGAGATGGAACAGAAGACATGGAACAGAACTTAGCACAGACTAAGGACCGTTACCAATAGCAGTTTGCCTGTGGCCACTCTATTTTGGTGGCTAAGAAAACTTAACAACATGGATGTGGGCTGTTCCATGCAGTGCAATAGAACAGGACTGTGTTTTTTTCATTTTACTGGCATAGATGCACACACTCCAATTACCATCTTCACATTTGCAATGAACGTGATTGCAGTCTTTTCTACTGTTGGAATTTCATGAAGTGCTCTCAAATCCAGAAGACCCACACCAGTCTTTGAAGAGCACAGGGGTTCCTGACGTCAGTGGGTTCTGTCAACTTGAACCACCCAGGTAGGAAAAGATGACCAAGAATAATAGAGATTAAAGGGACTCTTAACTGATGTTCGAGATATTTTATTGCAAAAATAGAACACAGCTGTAAGTCTCTCATCGTCACTGTAGAACACAATCAAAACAATAAACAGCACAGCAAAAACAAACTCTCTGGGATATTGTTTGGAACCAAATTAGTTATATTTTATTTCAGCATTTCAAATGTGCTGCTATTGTGTTGGGTTTGTATTATATTAATCTTGAAAGAAGTGGTGGGACATGGGGTTGCACCATTCTTCATCTTCATTTGCAATTGTTTGTATCAGTATTTTAGCTTTCTCTCCAGACCTATTGAAGTCAATGAGAGTTTCCTATTGATGTTCCTAAGTGCTACAGCAAGTACTAAAATTTCAAGCTACTCCTAACTTCCCTTCATGAAGTTAATTGAAAATGGTCAATTGTGAAAGATTTTATGTAATTTTACAGCTCATCTACTCTATACAAAACCCTTAAATATTTCAAGGATGTAAGTCTTTTCCTTGTGAGTGTAGATTATAATTGCTTAATCATGAGAGAAGAATGTTCTAAAGATAATTCATGAGGTCTTGAAGACATTAGTGCTCTCTCCATCATTACAATTGGCATTCATTCTTCTGAATTTCAGGATATTACTAAAGGGTAAGAAACACTCCCGTGCAAAGGAAGAGTGTGAAGCTTATGAGCACCACTTAAGCTTTGCCTAAATGGACATGTTCTAGCTAGCTGTGTTAATGACAAACTCCTCTTTCTTCCACTTCAGTGGTCTATGGTCTTGGAGTTGCTTGGTATGCATCAGACCAGCTACCGTTATGATAGTTTTACTGCTTCATGGAAACCAGTGGAAAATAAAGTGGATATTACAGTTGACACAAAACTGAATATAATCCAACGGTGTTCTCTCATCACAAATAAAGCAACCAGCACATTAAATTACATTATGAGGACTATGGCCAGCAGACCATTTATCCCACTCTACTCAGTGATAATGAAGCCAAACCTGGAATATCGTGACCAGTTTTGGGCCCCACAGTTGAAAAAGATGGAGGGTTACCAAGATAGTCGGTCTAGAGCTCATGATCTCCAAGAGAGGTTGAGGGAGCTGGTCTTGTTTAATCTGGAGAAGTCAAAGTAAAAGGGCAATCTAAGAGCAAACTACAAGTACTTCAAGGGAAGTTACAAAGATGACCGAGCCTAACTCTTCCCAGCAATAGCAGACAACCAAATTAAAGGGGAAGTGGCTAAAATTAGCAGCCTGAGAGGTTCAGATTAGACATTTGGAAATAAAAAACTAAAAAAAAAAAAAAAACCCTTAAAAAAAAAAAATAGGAGGATACCATAGGTTTGGAACAGGTCACCTAGGGAGGCAGCACAGTCTCCATCATCGGCAACTTGCAAGACTTTGTTAGACAAAGCCTCAGCTGATGTGATCTGTTGGTGATAGTCCTACTGAGAGCAGGAGTTTGGATGGCTTCCAGAGGTGCTTCTAACCACCATTTCTATTACAAACTCCAAAATGGTTTGGAGTAAAGCATGTTAAAAGTTAGACCAGATGCCCAGTCGTTGGATTTTGGGGTTTCTTTGATAAAGGGTTGGTCCCTCATGTCAATAAAATTAAAAGCTAGTAAGGAAAATCATCATCCCGATCTTTTCTTTTTCTTACCCATTCTTTGAACTTCTTTTAAGAATCCTGTAAATTATAATGTGAAAAGTCTCTGGTAGCTCTTCCTAATCACTATTCAGCTTATTCTATCACAGAGAAACTAATCTGAAACTTCAATGTAATATGTATACAGAAATATTGTTTAAAAGAATGTTTTTTTCCCCCCACTACACAAAGAGCAGCTGTGTCTCATATACTGCTGAATACAACATCCAAAAGGAAGAGAAACAATATTTCTCTTTGAAGTTCAGTTCCTTGAGAAAGAAGTGCTAGTGGCCAAACTTCAAAGAGAAGTTGCCCTTCCTACCTGGCTGTAGCACTTCAGAGAGAGCTAATTTACCTCCCTGGTGAAAGGCAGGCCTCTCAGCAGCCGAGCTGCCTGATGTAGCTGGTGGACCCCGGAATTAGGTGACAATTTTCTTTGAAGCTTGGCTGCTCTATCTCATTAGCATCTCAGACATGTTGAAATGATTTACTTTCCATTTTGATTTCATGTAGGAAGGTAAATGGAAGTTCCCAACTCAGTTCTTAAAGTTGTAGCTGGACTTTAAAAGGCTTTAAAATTCTTAGATGGCGTCATGAAGTTTTTTGACACACATGGCAAATGCACCCAGTTTTTGCATTTTTGCAATACCTGGATTGCCATCCACAAGTGACAACATCAATATCTGTCTAACAGAAGTGGACAGAAACTATTTGTAATAAGTGGAGTGTCTTAATCCCGATAACACTGATTCTATAGAGATGACGAAAAAATCCAATGCTTCTTTGAAGTATGTAAGGATTAAAATTTGCCCAGTATCAATACTTTGTTTAATGTAGCTGGCAGTTCACACTTCATTATATCTGTATGGTGACATCTACACAACTAAGGAAAAGGTCAGACATGCTAGAATTCTGCTGCATAACAATTTCCTAAGTGGAATATTTTTCCTAGATACATTATACATTTTTACAATTGACTTTCACAGAATTTAGAAGGCACAGCTCATACGGTCTGTGGGGGCTTGAAATAACCAGCGTATCTCTTCAACCCATGAGGGGCCTGGAAACCCACAAGTAAAAAGTTGCCTATATAGGATTCAGCACTGAGTTTTCATCTTTCTACAACTACCATTCTCATTTAGGGAATTTTTATGAAGTGACTCTCAAACAAGCCCTACAGGTTCTGGAAAGCTTAAGATATCTCTTAAAGGACATCTTTAAGAGCAGAGCTCTGGAGAATTAAGTGAAGTGTTTGGAAATTCAATGAATGAATGAATGACTTCCATCTCTCAAATGATCAGAACTGTAATCTTGTAAGCTAACAGCTTGACACAAGATACATGTCCATATGACACATACACACTGACTTCAATCTACCTCTTACAAACATTTGCAAGGATGGAGTTTAGAGAAAAAAGGAAAAGGGGGAAAAAAAAAAAAAGAAAAACATTGAAAACCCAGCCATCAAAGCAATTCAGTGGCTTAAAAGATAGGGATAATTGCAGTTGCTGGTAAAAAATCAAAACAGGGAAAATAGTGCATCAGATAGAGAAGTTTTGCTTTAATGTGAATGAAGAAAAATATGTGAAGAACTGGAAAAGCAATGAAAGGAGAAAGCAGAGCTAAGCTGCAAGGAAAGGAAAAAGACAGTAACATTCAAATATAATACAAGACAGGGAATACAAATGAAAATACTTTTAAAATAAGATATAATGAATGCAAAAAAATACTGTGGCAGTAAAATAGTGTTTTTCCTATTCTATTGCCTTTTACCACTAAGATGATTTTTGGTTTATGTAGTAAAAAGTAATCTTAAGAGAAAAATTGTTTTAAAAAGATAGTTTAAATAAATTAATTGATGCTTAAAGGGTCACATGGTAATAGTATTAAGACACTCCAGGGCATGTTTTATTAGTCTATTAATACAAACTTCAGGTAGTAAAAGCACTCGGCCATACAATGCACCTGAATCGTATGTTAATTGACAAATAAAACACACTCTGCTGAGTTTCAGCGCTTTACTATTGTTGCAAGTACATGTAGCTAAGTGTACAGTAAGTACAATTTTGTTTACAAAACACCTCTAAACACTACAGCAACATTGCTCAACAACAGGCAAAGTGTTAGCTAAAAAACTATGTTTCTTCTTCCAGAAATAAGGATATGTAGAGTTTTTAATCTGTCTCAGCTTCTCAGGAGCTAGGTCATAAAGACAGCAAAATCAGCTCATACCTTATTTGATCTCAAAGGCATGGGTAACGGTAGCTCCTCAAAACCTTCTTGGTCTTTTATATTGTTCAGATGATGGACTTGGAAGGTTCTGAGAAGGACTGCATTTCCTTAAAATAAAGAATGGCAAGATCTAGCATTGGATGGCAGGAACAGTACGACGGGTCTTGGTTGGTGGGCCAGAAGGCAAAGGCTGAGTGAGAAGCTGAGTATGAGGAACCGCGGCCGAGTGAAGAAGTACCCTCTGCCTTGAGCCGATGAGTCCAGTGAGTGACAACAACATGTCAGCCCTGGAGACAGGACCTGGGAATACCGGTGTGGTGCTGAGTGGGGTGGGGCCTAGAGTGGGAGGCAAGAGAGCTGAAGTAGAAATATGGGCAAGAGGTAGAAATGTCTGTATCTATTAGAGTACGTATATGATTATGGTACATTCTTTCCAAAATATTAAATGAGCCGTAAGTCTTGCCATTCATTTTCAAATACTTGTGAAAACCATAGTTATCTCCCGCATTGGTTAGTCCGCAGCCTACGTAGAAATACCGCTAACATAGCAGATGTCATACCTACAACGGTGTGATCTTGCTTTTAAACTTACAGCAAAACAAAGCAGTTACAGCTTGCTTATATCCAGCTGTATCTATGAAAGAAATTCTAAAATAGTAAAACAAGACATTACATAATGTAAATGTACAAAGGGACTGACTGGTTCCCAAACCATATATTTTCCAGAATTCTTAAAATTTTGCCCTTTTTTTTTTTTTTAAAGCATCGGTGTGCCTGCTGGTTTCATCTGTATAACAGTAGACTCTAAATACTGTACTAGCAGAGCGTTAATGACTTCTGTAATCGTTGCTATTTAATCAGAACTATTAAAGATTATGAGCCACTGAATCTGCTGCAGTAATATTTTTTTTTAAAGAGTTCAAGGTAAAGGTAAAGATTGTTTGTTTATTTTTATGATGAACTCAGATCAGCCTCGGGTTCTAGGACACAGAATGTTATGATCTAATCATAAAATTTACCATAGTTCAAAAAAAGGTGCAGGTTAAGAGATATCACAAACTAACTGTGATTTGTGTCATTGTTGCATACTACGTATCACTGCCATGGGAAATGCATTCCAAATCACCACTATCCTATCATAAAAATAAGAACAAATGTGTAAAGTATTTAGGAAATCAGTGGCTTTCTGCCAATATTTTTAAAAGACCTCTTAATAAGTTAGACTCTCCCTGTCACTTTCCCCTGTCTCTACCCATCGAAAATCCCCAAAGGAGTGTTTTCTGTCATCTGGTACGATTTCAAACCCTTGAGGTCAAATCAAGTATTTCAGTAATATAATATCAGGTCCACAGAGTGCCATGTGTATAAACAATTTTTAAATAGGAATCAATGAAAGAGTCAGACTTCTATAAAAAAGTATAATATGACTATGTTTCTGAAAAATGCTCACTGATTAAACAAAAACCTGATAAAAACGTAGAAAAATAATGGGGCACAGAGTACTTTTTTTCAGATAATTTTTATTTTAATTTCTAGAAAAAAGCTGACCACTCTATAATCGTATGTTTAGAGTTGTAATTTCTTACTATCACTTTGGTTTTGATGCCATTGGCAAAATTTTAATAAGGAAGTCCCACAAGCCATCACAGTCACCTGTATTTACCATAGATGATTATATGCTTCCTACACATTGCAAAGTGTTAATGTGCTATAGTAATGTAATGTATTTTTCCTCCCAAAACTCAAGTGAGAAAGGGAAGTAAATTCCTGGATTCCAAATGGGGAAGTAACAGTCAAATAGGCCCTTCAATCAATTTTAGAAAATCTGATAAACTTAATTCCACTCAGACCATTTAGTTGAAATTTGAGCTTCAAAATTATTCAGCCAACAAACTGATTTTAATTTCTATTGTTTTGTCAGTCTCTTGGAAAAAGCATCAGCGAAAGACAAACCAAGTTATTTTATAATTAGAGAATTATTATAATTTTTTCTAGTTTCCAGAGGCAATTTTTTTCATAACTGGTATATTAAAAATGTAAATCTTACTTAAATTTGGTGCAATCATTTAAAAGAAGCTAACAATTAAACCGGACTCTCACAAACTAATACAGTAGTTGCTATTTGTGACAGTATTTGTCAAAAGATATCCCACAATATCCAAGCTATCACATTTTCACCTTATAAGTAGAAACTGTAATAGATTTACCAACTGTGACTATGTGATGTCTGTCACTAAATAAATTACAAAAGTTCAGTAACCAAGTCTCTCTTAGAAAAAAATAATGTGAATATTTGGCATTGAAAGCACCCTGCTGACCCTCCTGTGTTTTTGTGTTGACAGGTCTAAAATCCTGAGCATCACTGACAGCTGGGCAAGTTAACTCTGCTAGTAAGTGCCTTGCTTAAAAGAGGTGAGGAAGAGTTCACGGCAAAGAAACACATACATACAGAATTACTAAATTTTTAGAAAGCACATATGCCTCAGGAAGTCAGTGAGCTGAACCAGGAGGGTGAAGCAGCATGTGCCCCAAGGGCTGATACCAGGACCAACACTGTCTATCATCTTCATCAGCGACCTGGGCGATGGATGCAAGTTTGGAGAAGACACAAAACTGTGAGGAGTAGTTGATACACCAGAGGGTCAGGCTGCCATTCAGAGGGACCTCGACAGGCTGGAGACATGGGCTGACAGGAAGCTCATGAAGTTCAATAATGGAAATTGCCAAATCCTGCACCTGGGGGGAATAACCTCCTACATCAGTACACACTGAAGGACAACCATCTGGAAAGCAGTGTTTTCTGGCAGACCTGGATGTTCTGGTGGACAATCAATTGACCATGAGCCAGCAATTGTGTGCTTGAGGCAAAGAAGATGAACAGCATCTGGGCAGTGTATGGAAGAGCATTGCCAGCAGGTCAAGGGAGGTGATCCTTGACCTCAAGCTCTGCTGAGACACATCTGGAGTATTCTGTCCAGATCTGGGCTCCCCAGTGCAAGTCCAGCAAAGAGCCACAAAGACGATTAAGGGACTGGGGCACCTGACATAGAAGGAGATGCTGAGAAAGCTGGGACTGTTCAGCCTGGACAAGAGAAGGCTCAGGGGGATCTTATCAATGTGTATACCTGATGCGGGGGAGTCAAAAAGAAGGAGCCAGACTCTTCTCAGTAGTATCCAGTGACAAGACAAGATGCAATGGGCATAAAACCAAGTGCAGTAAATCCCATTCAAACCTTAAAAAGAAGAGAAAAACAAACAAACAAACAAACAAACAACCCACCAAACCACAAAACAAAACCAAAAAACCCACACTTTTACTGTGAGGGTGGTCAAACACTAGAACAGGTTGCCCAGAGAGATTTTGGAGTCTCAATCCTTGAAGGCATTCAAAACCCAATGAGACACAGTCCTAGGCAACTTGCTTCAGCTGACCCTGCTCTAAGCAGGGAGTCTTGACCATATGATCTCCAGAGATGCCTTCCAACCTCATTCATCCTGTTTGATTTTATGTGTTTGCCTACTTTATACTATTTTAGGCTTCAGCTTTTGGCCATTGTTAGAGTTGACATACCATGCTGGATCGATGTTTAGTCTTCTCAGATACGGCTGCTCTGAAAAGAAGGTCTGTCTGCAGATAATTCTTCCCCTTTAATCTACGTAACATTAGGTCAGAGGTGAATATCCAGTGGCTGTTGGCTGCACGCAGCTCGAGCAGCTCAGTTGTGTGCCAAGGCTATGACATCAGACAAGGAAGGTGGTGTCCAGGCAAAAGGGAACTGGGTCATCCAGCTGTGAGAGAAATGAGCCAGCAGCGACTGCTGATAGCTACACTGCCCATTGCCCTGGCTGTAGGCTAAACATTTGCACTTAATATCTGGGGCAATCCAACCATGTCTTATTCTTCAGCAGAGTAGAGTAAGCCCTGGGAAACCATAGTTACCTCCTTTCTCCAAAGTACTTCCATATTTCTTTTCTGCCTGTCTACATGGTATGAAGTACGTCTTGTGGCTCTTGCTATTACAAAAACCTCAACATGCATCTCATAGGGTCAGGCGAAATAACTGATTAGGGACTGACAGAGCTGAAGTAACCCAAACTCCCTAACACTTCCCTCTTACCTCCCAGCAGATAATAGAAGATCGCCAAGATGGAAGGATTGCTTATAGTTCTAGAGAAGTAAAGAGATAACTGGAAGCTTCGGAAGATTTACTTGAAGCTTCAGTCAAGTAAATTTATGCACGAACTGAACTGAAAAGTTACCACTCTTGGCTATAAATTTTACCTAAGGTAGGAAACTGGCACATCCCTAGGAAAAAAAGAACAGACATTTTTGCAAGTTTGGAATACTAGAATAATTTAGCTACCAGGAAGCTACTTTAATGTCTGAATGCCAATGCTTTGTAGACAAATTCATAGCCATAATTGCTCATATTACTCATCTACAGTTATTGCACTTGAAGATATATGTAATAGATGTAAATACATGGATGTATATCTATGTTCAAATTTGCACACTTGTCGTGGTTTAGCCCTAGCCGGAGGCTGAGCCACGCGGTCGCTCGCTCACCCCCGCCTCCCGGTGGGACGGGGAGAGAATTGGGACGAAGAAAAGCACAAACTCATGGGTTAACAACAACAACAGTTTAAGCAAACAACAAAGGGAAAGAGAACAAACAAGCGAGAAAACCCAACAATAACAACAACAGCGTGTACTTAGCGGTGCTTTCTGGACAGGTCGCTCCCGCCCGCAGCCCGACGCCCAGCCCGCTCCGAGCAGCGATCCCCGCCCCGCCAGTCACCCCCTCTAAATAGTGAGCGTGACGGTCACATGGTATAGAATAGACCCCGGCCAGCTTCTGGTGAAAATTAACCCTATCCCAGCCGCAACCAGGACAACACTATACACAAATATGCATACTATACATACACATATATATACACATGTAAATTATGCCTACATGTATATGTGTACACACTTAGATAAGATGTAGCTTGATTAATACTAGTTCTGTCAGGCATTCTCATTTCCTTCATGTAGCCAGATAATAGTCTTGTGAAATATCTTCATTTTGAAAACAAATAAAATAAATTAACTACATCCAGTTCCTGAAACAGATCGTAATAAACAAATGATAAGCATCAGCAAAATTATTTGTATATTCAATTTATCAGAAATTGGTAAATTATAACTGCTATTCACTAAAACTGAATATACTGAGTATTGTCACTTAGTGTCCTAATAACATATATAGAATCATAGAATTGTTCTGGTTGGAAGAGACCTCCAAGATCATCGGGTCCAACCATTAACCTATCACTACCAAATCCCCCACTAAATCATATCCCTTAGGGCCTCGTCTAAACGTCTTTTGAATACCTCCAGGGATGGGGACTCCACCACCTCCCTGGGCAGCCTGTTCCAATGCCCGACAACCCTTTCGGTGAAGAAATTTTTACGAATGTCCAATCTAAACCTCCCCTGGCGCAACTTGAGGCCATTTCCTCTTGTCCTGTTGTCTGTTACTAGGGAGAAGAGTCCAACCCCCATCTCTCTACAACCTCCTTTCAGGGAGTTGTAGAGAGCAATAAGGTCTCCCCTCAGCCTCCTTTTCTCCAGGCTAAACATCCCCAGCTCCCTCAGCTGCTCCTCATAGGACTTGTGTTCTAGACCCTTCACCAGCCTCGTTGCCCTTCTCTGGACACACTCCAGCACCTCCATGTCTTTCTTGTAGTGAGGGGCCCAAAACTGAACACAGTACTCGAGGTGCGGCCTCACCAGGGCCGAGTACAGGGGGACAATCACCTCCCTACTCCTGCTGGCCACACTATTTCTGATACAGGCCAGGATGCCGTTGGCCTTCTTGGCCACCTGGGCACACTGCTGGCTCATCTTCAGCCGGCTGTCGACCAACACTCCCAGGTCCTTTTCCGCCAGGCAGCTTTCCAGCCACTCCCCCCCAAGCCTGTAGCGCTGCCTGGGGTTGTTGTGACTCAGGTGCAGGACCCGGCACTTGGCCTTGTTGAACTTCATACAATTGGCCTTGGCCCATCGATCCAGCCTGTCCACGTCCCGCTGTAGCGCCTGCCTGCCCTCCAGCAGATCAACACTCCCTCCCAATTTGGTGTCATCTGCAAACTTACTGAGGGTGCACTCCATCCCCTTGTCCAGATCATTGATAAAGATAGTGAACAGAACTGCCCCCAGTACTGAGCCCTGGGGAACACCACTTGTGAGCGGCCGCCAACCGGATTTAACTCCATTCACCACAACTCTTTGGGCCCGGCCATCCAGCCAGTTTCCTACCCAGCGCAGAGTACGCTCATCCAAGCCATGGGTAGCCAGCTTCTCCAAGAGAATGCTGTGGGAGACGGTGTCAAAGGCTTTACTAAAGTCCAGGTACACAATGTCCACAGCCTTTCCCTCATCCACTAAGCGGGTCACCTTGTCATAGAAGGAGATCAGGTTGGTCAGACAGGACCTCCCTTCCATAAACCCATGCTGACTGGGCCCGATCACCCGGTTGTCCCGTATGTGCCGCGTGATGGCACTCAAGATGATCTGCTCCATAACCTTCCCGGGCACCAAGGTCAGGCTGACAGGCCTGTAGTTCCCCGGATCCTCCTTCCGGCCCTTCTTGTAGATGGGCGTCACGTTTGCCAGCCTCCAGTCAACTGGGACCTCCCCAGTTAGCCAGGACTGTTGATAAATGATGGAGAGTGGCTTGGTGAGCACTTCTGCCAGCTCTTTCAGCACCCTTGGGTGGATCCCATCCAGCCCCATAGACTTGTGCGTGTCTAGGTGGCGTAGCAGGTCACTGACCATTTCCCCTTGGACTACGGGGTCTTCATTCTGCTCCCCATCCCTGTCTTCCTGCTCAGGGGGCTGGGTGCCCAGAGAGCAACTTCCCTTGCTGTTGAAGACTGAGGCAAAGAAGGCATTTAGCACCTCAGCTTTTTCCTCATCCCTTGACACTAAGTTTCCCTCCGCATCCAATAGAGGAGGGAGATTTTCCTTAGCCCCCTTTTTATTGTTAATGTATTTGTAGAAACACTTTTTGTTGTCTTTTACGGCAGTAGCCAGACTAAGTTCTAGCTGGGCCTTGGCCCTTCTAATTTTCTCCCTACATAACCTCACAACATCCTTGTAGTCCTCCTGAGTTGCCTGCCCCTTCCTCCAAAGGTGGTAGACTCTCTTTTTTTTCCTAAGTTCCAGCCGGAGCTCTCTGCTCAGCCAGGCCGGTCTTCTTCCCCGCCGGCTCATCTTTTGGCTCATGGGGACGGCCTGCTCCTGCGCCTTTAAGATTTCCCTTTTGAAGAATGTCCAGCCTTCCTGGACGCCTTTGCCCTCCAGGACTGCCTCCCAAGGGACTCTGCCAACCAGACTCCTAAACAGGCCAAAGTCTGCCCTCCGGAAGTCCAAGGTGGCAGTTCTGGTGACCCTCCTCTTTACTTCTCTGAGAATCGAGAACTCTATCATTTCGTGGTCACTGTGCCCAAGACGGCCTCCGACCGTCACATCACCCACAAGACCATATATTCAAATTACTTCTGTACCTCAGGTGTTGCTATTTTCACTGCATATGTACACCTACAGTCTTGAGTCTAAATCCAGTGCTTCCCGGATCTGTATGTTTCAGTATTTCTTCTGTCTTGGCTTGCAGCCATATCCTTTGATACTAGCTGAATGATGAGGAAGTCCTGATGAGGAAATACTTGAATGAGGGAAGTACCCCTGGAACATCTAGCAAATTGTGCTAGTAATTCAGCCAAAAGAACATCTTGTAAACTGTACCATACTTCCCGCAGCTGAGTGTGGGGAAGGACCGTGCTGAATCAAGTAACATCCTTTAGATAAATTTGTACCAATTCTATGGAGAAAAGCTTGCAGGGCACTTTTCTTGATTACATAAACCAGAATACCCCAGACAAAATTCCACTTGAAATAATTATATTTCTCTTTATTTAAACCTCAAATCCCTTTCATAGTTTTAAATAGGTAAATTATTTTTGACAGGCTATCTTAAGTGCTGGAAAATCATATCGTGTCCATGTAGACAGAATTCATGTTACTTGATTGAATGGGCTCATAGTGCAATTGGTGAAACTCTAAGATCCTTTAATTGGAAAGAAGAAAATTCAGCATAAGATTATATTATCATTGGTTCTGTTAAACAAGTTTATTTTTTTTGTATGCACAGAGATTTTAATCTCATTTAGAAACTAGATGTGCAGTATTTTCCCCACGCCCATCCTTGCAAACCTTGAAATCCATTTCAACACAAGTCCAAAATGCCAGAAATATAAAACTCCTAAACACAATAATTAACAAAATAACGTAGATGTCATTTAATTTTTATTGGCTGTTGTTTCCTGTTGGTAGTACTCTTTAGCATCCACTCAGTACATCTGCTTCATCCACATAGAGCATGTGAAGTATTTGGCATCTTTTAAAAGAATGAGTACAGCTATTCTGTAAAGTAAAAGTAATGATTTGAAATTCTTCTGTGAATCATGATGTAAGGATTTTCAGCCCACTTCTCCTGAATTCTCCAGTGTGTGAGTAATATTGTATAACTGTCTTGTTTATACAGGAACTGATGCAGCTCTTTTTATCTATATGAAACTCCTATATTTTAAAGAAGTGGAAGTCTGTTTCCACCCCACTAAGTAGAGCCCCCCTACCCTGATAAGACAGGAGCCAAAACTTCTGGGTTAAATCTTGATTCAAATTTAACTAAGATTTTAGTCTGGAATCAGAAACTCTTCAATGTCCTTTGAAATACTGCAGTGTGAGAAGCAACAGGCTTCCAGCATTTTTTAAAAGCTTAGTGGAGAATTCTACAGTTCCTTCTTGCCTACACTTTTGCTCTGCTTTAGGCAGAAGAGAAAAGCAAAGCTGTCAGATAAATATAAACTGTACTACTGGCCGTCTTCTCCAATGCAGTGGAAGATCCAGAAAAATAAGAACATTTTGCTCCAGGCTCACCTATGAACCTTTTTTCTGTCAATTTACATTTCTTCTTAGTTAAAAAGGATAGCACACTGAGATAATTCTGAAATATTGTGTGGTTCTTGAAGAGGGAATTTTAATACTATTTTTACTTCCCATTCTTTTGTTAAAATTTTTTGGCCTTCTTTCTGTCCATTCTTTGAAATGGGACAAATGTTTCTTTCACCTGTAAAATGATCACTCCTGTCTCAACTGAAAATCACATTGTGCGTGGATATAGAAGAACACCCTTTTAAATGCCTCAGATCATATGGATGCAAACTTGCATTCAAATGTTTAGTGTATTTCGGAAGCAATTCTTGATGTGATCAAACACAGAGATACAATTCCCTTATATGTAATTTAGGTAGAGGCTTATCCAGCCTATGACCGGAGCCTTGAGTTTGAAAGCCGGCACCGGGTTGCCAGCTGCAGCCCGAGCTCCTCATAAACGCTTTAACAATTCTGCACCACACAGGGACAGAGCCCAGATCCCCCTGGGTCATCAGGCCTTACGGGTTCTCAATACGGGGCTGAACAAGTACAACTCGTGGTCCTGACTAACCTGGCTAATTTTCATCAGTCCAGCAATCAGCACTCTGAGATCCCGAAATTATACTACTATTGTATCCTTGAGAAAGGACAAAACATTAAGCGGGTGAAATCTCAATACCTAAGACTTTCTTAATCACTGCTAACGGAGCAATGTTACCATCCTGAACTGGTTTCATCATTCTCTGACCAATTCCCATTTTAAAGGCTATCCCATTTACAGTCTGCTGGTCTTTCAAATGTCTTGTTTTCAAAATCATGAAGACCCAACTGTAATTTTGAGTAATTTTATTATTAATTTATCTTCTTAATTATTATTATTTTTGCAATGTTTTAATCTTTACAGAATTTGCTGATATATATATTTTTTCTACCTATTTTAAATCTTTGACACTGAATCCAACATCTTCATCTTAGCTTCTGTTTTCTCTTCACAGTATCACATATAACAATTTTAATTTGCTTTCATAAATTTAGAGATCCCTTATTCTTTTTAGATTCTGTATTTTTATAGCTGTTCCTCACTCACTCGAAAGAATTTTCTTCTTTTCAGTGCCTTTTTCCTCCTTAGCCATTATTGTACTTCTTTTTTCATATTTAGACTCTCTTGCCCTGAAAGGGCACCTTCTTCTTTTCCCTGGTTGGGCTTTCTGTCCTCTCTATTAAGTATTCTGATATAAATGTGGGTCCTCTCCTCACCTTGGCATATCTAAATAATTTATTTTGCCCTTGCCACAACATCTGCAAACATTGTGAACCAAGACCTTATGCAAATCTCATTTCTCAAAATTACATCTGGTAGTGTTCTCTCTCCTGCGCTCTTGCATACATATAAGTTATACTTTTTTTTTCCAATTCCGAAAGCCCACAATTCTGCCAATTCTACAGTGACGCTAATGGTCCTACAGACAGTAGCAGCTTATTGACATTATTACCCTCCACAAAAATGATTCCTAATGGTAAAAAATGGATTTTTTAAAACTGGAAGGTGATTCTATCTGAGTCAAAGGCAATAGGTAAGATAGTCATTTTACTCACCCTACTTTCTGAAGTCTAAATTCAGCAAAACTCTTAAGTGCTTGCTGTAAATTAGCAGATACTTAAATGCCCAAAGATAAGTGCTTTGCTGACATGAACTATATAAGCAGATTGCTATGCTTGGCGGCGCTGGTTTTCCTCACCTCTCTCTCTCTTTTTGTTTCTCGAATAACTGACTTCTCTGAATAGATTCAGTGTTGTTACCAGTAGCTATCATGTCTGTGGAGATAAATACACACACACGAACATGAAAGATAATGCCTTATTTCAGGTAAGATGTATTCACCTGCTTTATCTACTAGGAGCTCACGTACCAGGCTGACCTCCAGCGCAATTTGGGTTCTCATGCAGCGGCTTGGAAAAGGGCATGCCATTGAAAATGCGAGCAGGAGATACTACTTAACTATGAAAAATAACACCACAATGCTTCATTCATATTAACTCTACCAAATGCAAGGCACTGAAATTGATTACGTTTTCGTTTCCTAAACGTACCAAATAAGCCCTTGATATTTCCTTCAACAACCCTGATAATTGCCTTTTTATTGCATCAATAAGGCCCTATGTAACAACAAAAAACATTCCTCATATAAAATAAAATTTAATTCATATAAAGGATAGATTAACCTCTATGGGGAAACAGATATTCTTGGTTAAACTAATGATATACTCTATAAGTTGTGCAGGAATCTGATCATTTCTTTGCATTATTTGATAATTTAAGAAGAGTTTCGGTTTAAATGCAAGGATTGGGCTAGAACATTCAAAATCTGATTTTGAGAATTCTCACACAAGTGCAGTAAGAGTCATAAAGAGAAACTGAATATTTTTGAACCCTTGTTATTACTGAAAATAAAAATGTGATCCTCGGGCTTAGTGGGAAGTGAGCTATAGCTCATGAACCAGCCATGGCAACTTGCACGCTTTCCCTACAGCACACACAGGACTCTCACCTCTCCCCATTTAGCCGTGTAACTCTCCCGCAATCGTTTCACGCTGGGTTCTGCCTATATCAGACAGATATCCAGGTTTCCCTAAGGCACTCGAACTGCATTTCAGGGTGACAAATATTTTTTACCCTCTCTTATTCTTGCTAGAAAATTAATTAACTATAGTCAGAATGAAAGTCGGATGCAGCAAATCAAAATAAAAGGGGGTTCTTAGTACTGTGTAAGGATGAATTGAACATATAAAAAGATGTCTATAATGCAAGTCCCTTTCTGAAAAATTTTCCCCAAAAAAAGATCTTTACTTAGCGTTAAGACTAATTACTGAAATTGCCTTAATTAAAAACTAACCAGTTATAATTTAACTAAATAAGACAATTACTACTTCTTTAATATATTACAAATGCTGAGTGTACATTTTGGTTTGTTTTCTTCAAAAAAAGTCATATCAGAAACGTAAGATTTGACATCCATTCTAATCCAACTTCAAATTTCCTTTCATTTTTTTTTAACATCAAAAAGGATACAGAAGGTGTGCTAGAGAATCAGATTCTCACAGCAGAAGTATTTTTAACAACACCTATATGTATATTTTTCCATTTGCACACTATTTTTAATGACAATCTTTGTAATTCACCTTAATTCACTCTTAATAGGTAGAGTTAGGAAAATTAGAGTGTGAAACTAAGGAGAAAATGTAGACTTACATTTCAGAAACTCATCTGGGACTAAAACACCTGAGTTTAGCGGGAGAAGTACTTTATTTTCAGTACTTCATCTTGTAATAGTTCTTTTCTTACAATAAAAAATGAATACACCGGTAGCTGTGAATCTATACACAGCATTCCAGGTATGGATGCATAAAAAAGGAGAAAGACAAAGTCCCAAAGGTGACCAATTTGAAATATGGCACCACACTCCTCTTTGATCTTGGGAAAAATACTTGCTTCCAGATTGTTTAAAGTATTTAAGTGCTCAACTTTGCAAGGTCTAAGAGATTTAGTAAAACACCTCCTTAACAGAGTAAAACATCTCCTTAACAGTCACCTGTGCACTAATGAGCAGAATTTCACTCGAATTCTAATATTTTTATTAGCTAGATATAAATTTTAAAAAAATGGAAATAGGGAAAAGAGAATCTGGCTAAGATCCACCGCACCGTTGTAGAGCCAGAAGATCTCAGTCCATCAAGAAGAGAAAAGTCTAAATACAAGAGAGGAGTCTGTAAGAATATGCACAGCCTGGAAAGCTACTATTTAAAGTCAAGGCAGCTCAAGTCTGATACTGTTGTACAGACAGGAGGTTCTGTCTACAGATGACTCAGGTTTCCTCCCCGGCAGGGAGTGACTGTGGCAGACTGAGGAGGAAAGAGCTGAACTAATCGGGACTGCAAGCTTTTACCAAACCAGCTGGGGCCACCGGCCACATCAGTTTTTATGTTACTCAACTTCCCAGCCAGTCATTAAGGAACAATAGGCGCAGACAATTAGGAAGGGTTTATTTGAATCTTGACTACAGAGATCTAAGTGTTGAAAATCACATAACGCAAAAGAAAAAAAAAAAATTAATTATCTTTCAAAATACATCGCTTCTTTTGCAATGCTTCAACACCCCTCTATCAAATGTGAACAGCAGTACCTACTCCTTACCTCAAAAGAATGCTGTATGAATTCATTAGAGAGTGTAAACAGATAAAATTATAATAACCAGGGTGACCTGGTTCCAGCTGGGATAGAGTTAATTTTCACAAGAAGCTGGGAGGGGACACAGCCAGGAGAGCTGACCCAGGCTGGCCAGGGGGATATTCCATACCATGCGATGTCATGCTCAGTATATAGAGGGGAACGGTGCTGGGGAGTGGGCTGGGCATCGGGCTCCAGTCAGTGAGCGACCTGCACTGTGAATCATGCGCTTAGTACATTCGATTATTGTTATTGTCTTTTCTTCCTGTTTTCTCTTCCTTTGCCGTCCTGTTAAACTGCTTTTATCCCAACCCGTGAGTTTTGCCTTTTTTTTTTTCAAATGTCTTCTCCCCATCCCACAGCGGGGGGAGGAGTGAGTGAGCGGCCGCGTGGTGCTTAGATGCTGGCTGGGGCTAAACCACGACACAGGGCTGTATGGATACCAAAGCCTGAGAGAGAGAGACCAGAGTGAACGTATTCTGTCCCTGGCTCATGCATGAGGCCACTTGGATATGCCAGATGCTCTAGTTGCAAAGCAAAGCACTGTAAGAGAGGAGTTTATGAATTTAAGATTACAGAAAGCTTAGACAGGAGGACAGTACCACAGAGAGTTTACATGTGACTTCACAGTCAGAAAAATGATTCTGTAACTACTGGGGGAGATGAGGAAGGGAAGAGTAAAGGAATAATGTAACAACACAAAGTACTGATGACCTATATGGGAAATGACTATTGTGCAGTTAAGTTCAACTTCAGAAAAGAGCATAAATTGTATATTTGTTAAAAGAAAATGAATGAAAAATTAATTGTTGAAACTACCTAGTATTCTGTTGCAGAAAATCTTTTAGAACTAATATATTCATAAAAGAGACTCAAAAACATTAATTTCATGACTGACACAACATTTCATGGGTTTGATTTTATAATATCCCTGATTTATGCAAGACTATAAGTCACATCAGCTAAGAAAACAAAACATTGCTAATATTTTACATGCTATAAGAAGATTTTTGTGTAAGACGTAACTTCACAACCTGGTGGTTTCATTGTGCAATGTGCATGTTGTTTATATTCATAAGTATCAGCCAATATTAAGACACTCAAGCCTCTGTTTCTGGAGAAGGCGAAGGGGAAGGCTATGCTACAAGTCTGAAGATTCTCTCTTGGTTTAGCTTCTTTAAAAATGCCATCTTTACATGTTAAAAGTAAGAGGTTAAAAAAAAGAAGATATGGTAACTAGGAAAAGTATTAGATGAGAAAAGAATATCTCTATGGCCTTCCAACATTGTCACTTACAGCATATATCCTAGACAGAAAAATGAACAAGAACATACAACCACAGTAAATGTTAGCGAAAGAAAAAAGTCAGTGAAAAATACAGAGTTCTAACCAAGCAGTCCTAAGAAACCCAAAGAAGTTAACATAAGTTGGTGAATTTCCGTAACATTAATAAAATGTCCAATAATGAAACACTACTATGTCCAATAAAGAAAAAGGTATATTGTTTCTCAGGAGATTTCATTAAAAAATTATTATATCCCAAATCAAACTGGTAAATGTAGATCTAGGGTAGAAAATGACTGTCCACATATTGGCTTTCCACAGTTCAGCTGGGAAAGAGTTAGGAAGATGACAAAAAAATTCTTCCACCCAGCAGTTTTCATCCCAGACAAAAAAAAAAAAAGTATTACTTTGATTCTCTTAATATCCACAAAGCCATAATTTTTTGGTCATACCTTCATCTTTAATGAACATTTGAATCTAATAACTTGTCTTCTGAAAGCACTGAACAAATATTACTCTCCGGGATCTTATGATGCTTTTCCCAGAATCCTTGGGGAAAAGAAAGTGACTGCATTTACAATTATTGTAAAGGACACAAATTCAATTTCTGTAGCATGTAATTGTGCTAAAATGCAATACAACACAGTATAACAATATTAGTCCAGATAGTTCTGTTGGCTGAAGAGACCACCTTCACACAATTGTGTCTTACTGCAATATACGAAATGGACTGTGGACCACACAAGATCTTAGAGAATTAACTGTCTATATTTGTTTCTTTAAATCTAAATTTCAATCTAATGTAACCTAGTTTTAAGTGTTAGGGGGTTAACAAATAGTTCAGTTACAAGAATGGAAAAGGACAGCTTAATGACAGCCTGTTTGCTTGATTTTAAGAGGAAACAGCTCTGTCCAGAGATGATTTTCAGCACTTGAATCAATGTTTCAGTTCAGGTATCACTGACCTTTCATGCCATATGCCCTGGTACAACTACATGCTGTAAAAGAACAAGCACGATTGGCACATTAATCACAGCATCCACTGTTACGCTTGATCTTGTAAGGAAGAAGATACAAGAGGAGCTGGAATTTAGGTTACAAAATGGATAAACAAGTTAAATAGTGTATCACAAATGTAAGTAATGCAGAAAAGAGAAGACAAAGATAAAACAAAACAAAAAAATCAGATAACATAGTGACATGTTATAAAATAAGACAGACTATGATTCAGACACATCTTTGCCTTGGAGGAAGTCATGCTATTTATTATCTTTTTAAACAAGGGTAAAGTGGGGCTTATCTCCTCTTGTTAATCAAGAGTAAATTAGATCCGCTTTACTGTGCTGTAAAGAAATCCCTTCCTAACCGACGTTGTTTAAGGTATAATATTTTATTACATCAGATGCCTTTGATATTACTTCATATAGTCAATTGGAATCAGTTTTGTTTATGGATATACCAGCAGCCATATACAGAACATGTTACTTTCTAGCGGTGCTTCCATGATATAGTTTTAAGTGAATAATTCAGCATATACTTCATTTTTTTGGGTCCTTTAATGGTTGGGAAGTTCACATTATGTATGATTTCTTTTGAAACTATTATAAATGTTCATTGTGTAATCTAGTATTAAGGGGACTTGATTAGATTTTGTTTTCATTTTAACATCAAAATAGATAAAGAAAAAAGTTACTGTTCCTCCCAGTTTTTCCCTGTCTAGATGTCTATAAAGATCTTTGTTGATATTTAGTTCAACACAGTTGCAGAAAAACTTTCATTTATGAAGTCTGACACTACATTTTGAGTATAATCTGCATTTGTAGAAGACCATACAAATTGCAGTATAATTTCATGAGGTGTAGCCCCTCAAGTGATTTATTATTTGAATATCTGGAGATATTCAAAACCCGCCTGGACGCAGTCCTGTGCAGCCTGCTGTAGGTAAACTTGCTCTGGCAGGGGGGTTGGACTAGATGGTCTCCAGAGGTCCCTTCCAACCCCTGCCATCCTGTGATTCTGTGATTCTGTGAAGTGAATGTCAAAATCTAAAAAAATGCCACTAGATTAAGAAAATACAGTGAATATTAAGACCACAGAATAAACTCTTCTTTCATGCAGGTTTCAGGTCTTTCCATGACAGGACACACATACTTCATGTGTGGCTAGACCTAAAAATGTGTATCTTACTAAAAGTTTCTTTTTCTAGCTCAAAATAGTCCTATAACCCTATTACAGGGCACTGTACCTCAACCATGATCTGTGGAATACCTATGATCCAGATGTCATTAGAAGGAAGGCAGAGAGCAGAGGCACGTACTTTTGTAAGCAAGGAACTAAACAAAATTAAAGTAATAAATATTTGAAAGTTTAACTTATTTTTTAGTGTATTGCCAATGAAACCTATTGAAACAACTATGCACAAGTTAATCCTAACTTTAAAAATGTCTTTCTTGGGTTCTAAAAGCCAAAATGCCCTTACTCTAATTAGAAAAAAGAAGCTTTATAGTATTTCTTTTCAGTTGTTCTACATTTTTGTTACCTTTAGTGGCTGCTGTTAGTTTTGCCAACAATTTGCCAATTGGACAGATTTGCAGCATTTGAAAAGGTGTGAACTTACATTGCACAATGCGTATCTAAGGATGAATTAGGAGTACAGTCAACTTACTCCACTGGCATTATCAGTGCCTATATCTGAGAAGTCAGACAAAAATTGATAATTAATCTTCTACTACAAATAACATACTCTGAACTTCATTAACATTGAAACATTTCAGTGCATTCCATCTACAATTCTGTTTAACCAGGTCATCAGTGGCAACAGTAAAATTTCTGATGTATTATTCCAAAATAAAAGAACTGAACAAATCTACTTCACAAATGATTCCTGTTAATTTATGATGTTGCACAATGAAGAAATAGTCAATATGAAGACAAAGACAGAGAAGCAGCAAACCTAACAAGGTAAAATACTTCCAAATCCTTCTTGTAGTAATCCTGATAGACATGCAACAACTTGTTTTCCTAGGAGAATCTCTGTGAAATTCAGATATCTTCAACCTCTGACAACATATAAGCTATTGTCAGTACACATAGGATGGGCCTGTTGACTTGGACTGGTTGAACATTGTCGTGGTTTAACCCCAGCCAGCAGCTAAGTACCACGCAGCCGCTCACTCACTCCCCCGCCCCCCTCCCCAGTGGGGTGGGGAGGAGAATCGGAAAGACAGGGAAACTCATGGGGTGAGATAAAGATTTAGGACAGCAAAGGAAAAGGTCATGATGATAATAATAATGCTAATAATAATTATTATTATTATTAATGACAATAATAAAATATAATTGTAATAGAATATACAAAACGAACAATGCACAATTTCTCACCACCCAATGACCCGATGACTGATACAGCCCATCCTGAGCAGCGATCACGGAACAGCAATTGCCCCAGCAGTGATCTTGGAACCTCAAGTTCCAGAAAGAGAGAGGGAGGCAACAAACAGTCAAAAGAATGAACGAAAGCACCAACGAACAGCATTCAGCTCACCGGTTGAGTTCCACTTACATACAGTGCATGACGTCTATGGTATGGAATACTCTCGTTGGCCAGTTTGGATCAACTATACTGGCTATACCCCTCCCAGCTTTTTGCACCTGCACATTAGCAAAACCTGGGAAGCTGGAAGATGTCCTTGATCTCTTGGCAACTATTAGTAACATCAGTGTACTATCAACATTCTTCACATACCAAATCCCATACTAAATCCAAAACACAGTAGCTACGGGGAGGAAAATTAGCTCCATCCTGGCCGAAACCAGGACAAACATAAAGCCCCAAAGTCCTGTCATTGCCAAAATATTTACTGGAAGAGAAATTACTTTAGAAGGCTTGGGGAACAAGCTGCTAATAAGTTTTCAGAGTTTTCTGCTTTCATTCAAGTCAAAATACTGCCAGCGAGACTGATGCCAATTACAGTAAGAGGAACTGAGCAGCAACTCAAAATTTTATCTGCAACCAGAAAGCACAGATGTTGTAATTATATATTTTTCCATTAAATATTTCTAATTTTCAAGTGACTCGATTTTTATATGAAGATATAGGTCAATTTTAATTTTATTCATACTTTATTCCAAAAGGTCTGGGTGCTCCCAGTTCTGATTCTCCAGGTTCTTGTGATTTTATAGCATATCTCATTTATGAAGAATTTTTAAATCAATGTCATGAAAACATGCAAATGTTAAAAGTTTTGAAGGGGGTCACTGACAGGCTGACTTGTGTATAGAGGATGGGTAGTTGGAATAATATAGGTCAGCAGTTCCCTTATTATAGGAGGACTGGGAAATTGTGGGAGTAGTTACTTTGGAGAACATAGTTGGGTCAAATGAAATGTCCACCTACGTCAGTATCTTGTCTCCTCCAGTGATCAACAAAGTGTGCCTGGGGGAAGAGTGGAAGAACATGACAAGCATCTAACGATTTTTCCTGAGAATATTCTCCCACCTCCCATTCTTCAACAATTTGTACATCAGGCCTTCCCTGGGTCAGATGTGAGGTTTTGCTACTACTAAACCTTAAGATTTTTTTCTGCCACAAAAGAAAAGCAGTTGGAAAATTCCCGCTTAAAAAACTTGCTCCACCGGTCAGGATAGGATTTGTTTTCCTTTCTCTATACTTTTATCTACAAAGGATCATATATGAAATGCATGAGGACTGACTAGTTCATACCAAAAACCTCTGAGTAATGAGTGCATAGGCATACAAACTAAAGAATTTATTGTTCATTATTCTTTTTCCTAAAAAACTTCAGTTCCCTAATCAGGAAGCTGAAACAGTGTCACCTGACTTATGAAGCCACCAAACATTACAAGCAGTAAATAGCAAAAGTGAAAAAACTGACTGAATCTTCCAAGATCAACCAAATGACAAACACTGTTTTTTGTCCAAGTACTCAGTAGGTGCCTGTATTCTCATAAGTATGGTAGACAGTTAATACAGTTGTAGAATTCATGACTGTCCCATGAATAATACACAGAGCAAAAAAAGCCGAATGTAGCTTCACTGGCAACGCAGTAATTAAAGAAGGTCTATTGGATGAGCAAGATTGTACATACCGTAATTACTGAAAATTTTTTTCAGGTTAAATTGTCTTACCAATTATCACAGAATCACAGGATGGCAGGGGTTGGAAGGGACCTCTGGAGATCATCTCGTCCAACCCCCCTGCCAGAGCAGGGTCACCCAGAGCAGGCTGCACAGGACTGCGTCCAGGCGGGGTTTGAATATCTCCAGAGAAGGAGACTCCACACCCTCCCTGGGCAGCCTGTGCCAGGGCTCTGTCACCCTCACTGTGAAGAAGTTTTTCCTCATGTTCAGGCGGAACTTCCCGTGTTCCAGTTTGTGCCCGTTGCCCCTTGTCCTGTCGCTGGGCACCACTGAAAAGAGTCTGGCCCCATCCTCTTGACACCCGCCCTTGAGATATTTATAAGCGTTGATGAGGTCCCCTCTCAGTCTTCTCTTCCTCAGGCTGAACAGCCCCAGCTCCCTCAGCCTTTCCCCATAGGAGAGATGCTCCAGGCCCCTCATCATCTTTGTAGTCCTCCACTGGACCCTCTCCAGTAGTTCCTCATCCCTTTTGAGCTGGGGAGCCCAGAACTGGCCGCAGTACTCCAGATGGGGCCTCACTAGGGCAGGGTAGAGGGGGAGGAGAACCTCCCTCGACCTGCTGGCCACACTCTTCTTAATGCACCCCAGGATGCCGTTGGCCTAATTTATATCCTAATATGTGATAGCTATATCTCTAAGCAGGACACCTCATTACTTCAGAGATTTGACACATACCAGCAACCCACTGATGAGTAAGATCAGATATCAGAACATCTTTTTTTTTAAAAAAAGAAGGGGATATTTTTTTTAAATACAGAAAAATAATTTTAATCTGGAACAACTGTTCCACATCAATACTTAGAGGAGAGAAATAGGAACTATTGGATACAACTGACCAAAATACAAGATGCTCCATGGGAATTGTGAGATTTTAGAATAATTTTGGAAAGAAATAGATCTTTTTCAAAAGTTAGCAAAGAAGGATAAAAATATTGGATCCAAGGAACTTCTATTCAAACGATGTTGCTTCAGAACCACAAAGGATCTACAAACAGGTCTGACCATGTATAACTCTGCCACTCGTTTCCTTCCATTGCTCAACACAGATAACAGGCAGTACCTTCTACAGTCATCCTTGCTTTCTCCCAACAAGGCAATTCAATGTTTCCTGTTGACAAAGTGATGCCTTGTCCCCGTATGGCTAAGTGCACAGTGGTTAGAACACCCACCTGGGCCACAGAAGACACAAGTGAATGTCTGCCTTGTTCAACTAGAGGATTTAATCTGCTTATTTTATATACTATATACTGTGACCACAGAACTTGAAAGTAAATGCCTTGTTTAATATTTTATGTTATTCCATCTTTTAAAACTAATTAAATACTACCTCTTGTAAAGAAATACTCTATGTTTTCTGATGTTTATGATTCTCTCTTGCAAGTCTCCTATTTCAGAAGACTTTGATGCAAATGGAAATTCCTGCTCTGTCAACTGGAACTGAGATTTCAGCTTGTGACTTTTATATCAGAGGTGAACATTTTGCTTTCTGCATATCCACAGACATCCACACACAGCCTCGACTGTAACACTCATGGGCTATCCTACAGCTGACACTGCTTCCTGAGAAACTCCTTGTTGAAATATAGTAGTTTTGGGGAAGGAAACCCATTTAAAAAAACCCTACCCAAACCAGCATTTTCTGACTAGCCATATTCTCTTATTGCAAGCATTTTCTACCAAAAGAAAGATTCTGTTATGCAAGGAGGAAAAGGAAGAGCTTATTAAGCACAGAAGAAAAGGATTTTGGCCATACCATAATATTGTTCTAATAAAAATGTCTTCTCAGTTCGGCCACTCTGCCAAACGTTCTGATACTACTCACATTTTAAACATCCATAAAACAAATCAGCTCATTTTAATTATTTTCCATTCTAATAATTTATTTTATTTGTGATTGTAACACTTAACAGGAGATTAATGTTTTCCCAAGACTGCCTCTGCCTTGACATTTATAGGATTCTTTTTAAATGTCATTGCTTTTTTCTTCGTAAGATGACTCCTTTTAAACCAATATTTATATATGCAATTAGAGAGTTACTACATAAGGCAAACACCATTCTGCTAAAGAGTTTTCTTTTATATTAATCGACCTCAACTCTGCCATTCATTGTGGAGTTACAGCGAAGTCTTTGGGACAATTCACTGTCAAAGTGTACACTTTTGTCTTGAATAACTCAATTATGAAGTAATCTAAGTGCAAGAACTTAGCACAGTTAACAAGGCTTTTGCTAGAGCAGACCAAATCAGCGAGTGAGATTACCTGTTTGAGCAACCTGCTCACCTGTGTGAATGGCTCGCCTGTCCAAAGGCTACTGGAAGGTCCACGTCAAGATTTGATATCACTATCCCTTATAGCAAAGCATAAGTCTTTACAGAAACACACACACACACACAAAATCCCAGCTGTCCGAGGTGCCACATATTCATCTTTTACTTAAAGTTGTGCAAGAAAGGTAAATTTTAGAAAATCCAACAATAAAGCCATAAAAACACCTGTCAACTTGATCCCTTCCTTGAAACAATTTCAAAATATGTTTTTGGGGAGAAGTTTTAATTTTGACAAATTATAAATAGTTCACTACATTTTTTAAATTTAAAGCTGAATTTATCTTTACTATACAAGAAAAAAAGATATCTTTGATTGAAATTCTTATCTGTTGCATAAATTCTTCAATCATTTGCAATATGACTAATCTGTGTGAGCTACTGTACACTGCAAGTTCTACTCGGTTTTCCAAAATTCTCCAAGTTCATTCATGATGTGGTAGACTCAACGTTGGCATACTTATTAAAGCTGAAAACATCCATTTTTGCTGTTGCTGCTCTTGAATGTTGTAGTTGAGGAGACAATTTTTACCAATTTTTAATATAATAGTCAATAACAGTCAATAGTGTTATTGCTGTTTATCCGAAAATTACGTTAGTACTGACTTTTATGCTGGTCCTTACTGTATCAGAAAATAATACAGTTTGGTCTGAGCAGGAAAGAGAACCCTTTAGCTGCCCTTCAGCTACGAAACTAATACATTCTCTGACACTGAAAAACTGTGTCTGTTTTGTAATTTAGACTGCTCATGGTCAGATATTTCAGATATAACTAGTGAACTGTCAGTTTATTACATTTCAAATCTGTTTACTTCTACCAAATTTATTGCAGCTTTCATTGAAATAAGAATGAATGCTTTTCTTACACAGTAAAGTGCCTTTCAAATATCATACCTTCTAGCCCTGTGAAACTGTCTGAAACGGAAATTTAAAGTGGCATGATAAACTGTCAGCTGGTCTTCCAAACATATACAAATAATAGGTCCAGTTTCAAATCAGACTGCCTAAAATTAGGTACTCCAACATCTATTTCAGAGCTCTAGATTTTGAAGCACTTAGGAACGATCTGAACTCAGTATTTTTGTTTGCCGATACCAGAGCATAATTTCACACCAGCTATAAATTCAGACACTTCATGTTGCTTGAAACTAGGACAGCTACTGCCAAGAATCTGTGACAGTGAAAACTTAGCGCAGTTGCCCCAAAACAGCCTTTAATAATTTCTTCAGTTGAGGAAACAATTTGTTCTGCTTTCCTCGTTCATTTTCTTACTCATTACTGGATCAGCCCTCCTTAGTTTCTCTTTTCCTGAGGTCTACCAGGTCACTTTGTTCCCATCTTATATATAAATACATCTTGAACAATATACACCACATGAAAAATTAGCAAGCACTGCTATATGTAGTGGAGAAACTGAGAGAGATCTTTAGGAAAGGAGGGAAAAGATCACTTATGTTAAAGAAAAAGCTGCAGGAAAGTTCTACTGAATAGGTCAAAAGGGGAAAATATAAGGAATTGACAATACTACCGAACAATTAGCATTTATATTAAGTGAGTTCTCAGAGTTTGGGTGTCACAAACGAGCAATGTGAACACAGAAAAAAGCGTGATTCAGAGATGAGGATATAAAACCAGTAGCAGAGTTTCACTGCTGATTCCAACAACGTTACACATTTAATAAGCCAAAGGCCAGCGGACTAAGATTGATCAAAGGACACACCATGTACTAGCTGCCACTTGAAATTCTTTCGCATCCTAGTGATGGGTGTGCGAGTATCAGTGAATAAAGTGACATGGATTGCTGTACGAAAAATTGTATGCCAACTGTTTTAGACAGTTTTGTAGGGTAATTATCCCTCTTCTTCGGCATCTTTCTAAGGAGAACTTAGGGAAGTGAGATATGTAATTCTGAGAGGCAGGGACATTCGGGTGTTTTAAGATCTTAATGAAAGTGCACATAGACATTGTATCTCACCTTTGTTATCTCTGTAGGAAACACAGATTTAAACTGAACTCAAAAAAACCTTTATATGCCCTCTTCCAAGACAGCTTCCCTGCTTTGCGGATTCACTTCATTATTATGGGCTTTACTGTAGGGCTAGTGGATGATCTACCATAACAAGAAAGATAAGTCCTTATTCTGGGAACTGCAATATAAAAGCACAGTAAAACAAAGCCCAGTTTGCTTGTCTAATGAAGATTTTTATTCTTCATTTTTTAGCAGTCGTATTCAAGAATGACCTCAGATTGGTTTTGCTGTCATTTGCACTACCCAAAATTGAAACCGTACTTTCTTAAAACCCACAGGTGACGATACCGAAAAACTAATGCAAATAAACACAGAATCAAACTCTGTATTTTCAGCCATCCAAAAGCTTTCAAAGTCATGACTTCTAATAATGTTAAGCTTAAGTGGTCATTTAGCAGCAGTTATTTCAAGGTAACTGAAATTCAGGTAAGGTCATCTAATGGATTTAAAAATAACATGTAATGCTAAAAAAAAAAAAAAAAGGTTTTTAGAGATAAATATTTTTTTCTGATTTTGTAATACCACTGAGCAGTGGTGACATTTATCTGCCCAGTGCAGAGCCAGATATATTTTAATTCTTCTCTTCCCAAGTAACAGTATAAAGTACATGGTAGCTCTATGGCAAATTGAGTACCAGTTCTATTACTTCAGCTTAGCAATCTGCAAATTCTAAACTCTGAAGTGCTAAATAACAGGGTAAGCACATGGCATCAATGCAGGGCCTGACAAACAACTGTGTATTTACCCTGCAAATTAACTGCATTTTAAGTGCTCCTAAACGGGTGAAAAAGACAATCTTAGACATGTAAATCCATACAACAAATTTCATCTGCTTGTGAAGATGTGTAGTGGCTAATTAAGCAGTGTAAGAAAGGGATTTTGTCTAATCTGTTTAGGCCCAGTAGATGAACAGCAGCTACCAGTTTCTTTTATGTGGCTTTGCTTTTTGACCTGCTAATTTTTAGAAAGCAGTACTCCAGAAATGGGAGGAATTCTTAATAATTGTGTGGTAAATTGCCTTAAAATGTTTTTATTCTAATTGTTTTAGTGTTATTTCTTGATAAAACTGGTCGTTGTTACTAGAGACAATATTGCACAAATGTACTGAGTGATTGTGTGTAGAGGTTACTGTTCATAGGAGTAAAATGCATCTTAGTCCTCCCTATAACAAGTTCCATAATAACTGATAATTAATATCGAAATAGTCAACATTGCAGCTAAAAAAAAAAAAAACCTAGCAAGATAATTTAACCATTAGGACAGCTTGAACACAAATTAAAGATTGAGAAAGGCAATAAAATACTGACAATTTTCTCCACTTTCCATTTATTCTGCTCACTGAGGCTCACACCCCCAAGTGAACTAAGGGAACGGGAACTTTTGTAGAAGTAGCACTTTTGCTGTTGGTTCTTTATCATCTTTGCCTGTCTTTATTCCACCTCTGCCCTTTCAGGTGTAAAGCTTCAAGGGGCACAGAGTCCAATACTGTTTTGAGGATAGCTGTGGTACGGCGTTTGCTAGCTGAGGTATCATGCCTGCAGAAGCACCCTCCCAGTCACTCTCTAGCTGCAGTACCATCTGCTCTGTTTCATTGCTACCTCTCTTTTTCTCAGCACTTGGCCCCCCATAGAAAGAAGGTTATTATACGAAATATGATAACAAGTACCAAAGATAGAATTTCAGTTTGCCTACTGGTAATAAGAAGCATACTAAGAAAGTCATTTTAACTACCCGCGCATTTGCATGGTAACACATACTGGATTACCTATAAAAGCCTTATTCTGTTGCACAGAGGATAACTCTATCACCTATAAAATGAACAAGTCAAGTAGGATGGAATAAGGAAGGTGACCTTAAATATATTCCTTACAGAAGAAATGGATAACACCTTTTTAGGAGTTAGGAAGATCTAATTAAATTCAACATGTAATGAATGAAGTCAATGTAAAATGGAAACAGAAATCTGTTAGTATGGAAAAAGTGTTTTTGTGGGAATTAAATGCTCTAATACCCAAGAGAAATAACTATGCTAATTATAGGTACAGAAAAGTATAAGGAAATACCACAGTACCTCTTCTGTGTTTTTCCTTGAATTTTGGAATTTACAAAGTTTGGCACTCAGTGGATTTGTCAGTATGACTGATTTATGAGTTCGTTTTCCAGGACGTAACAACCACTGTGGCAATTCCCATCACCTTTTTGAGCCTTCCCTGCGACCTAACCCACTTTTGCTTGGCCCCTTACCCAGACAGGCAGGAAAGAGCACGAACTGTGGTTGCCTCAGCCCCAGTGTGAACCGAGCAGTCAGCTGGCTGCTCTCGGCTTTCGGACAAGCCAAAAGAACAAGCTCCTAGCTGTTGGAAGGCTCACTGGCTGCACTTGGATGCTGTCTCTAAATCAATTTTTTTTTCCCATTGTAAGAAATTATTTTTTTAATTTCTACCTCTCTATTAATTCATGTTGAAGATGCTAGATAAGCTCAACCATAACAGGGAAATAGATAGATGGATATACAAAGACAAAATAGATGCATAAATCTCATTTTCTAAGGAATCCAAGCACAGTTTTTTAAGGAACAACACTGATTTTGTGGTAGGAGTTTGAATTCATTAGGGAAGAAGATAAAAGCATAAAAATTATATTGAGTTTGTAATTGAGAGCCTGCATATTACTGTTGCTTAAATTCTTAAAATCATTAATGTCTCAGTTATTTCAACAGCAAAAAGATTACTGGATGGTTAGTTTCGCTCTTCAGAGAGAACGTTATATTTCCTTTTCATACACCAAACTTTTATTTCCAAACCAAACCTTTTGCTTCATAGGACAGCATGTTCTTGAAACTTTGAAGAAGTCAGTTAGGTCTCCCTAGAGGTGGTAGAAGACATTCACTTCTGAAATAATACCTAGAGCAACACGATGTTTGGGTCTCAGAGGACAAACCCAATGCTCTTTCAATTTATCAAGACCACATAGAGCCACCACGGAGGTATGTTAAAGATTGTGATGCATTTTTTTTACTATTCAAAGAGAGTGGGCTGAAGTTGCATTAAAAGCTTAGGCTAACAGGGAAATTATTTGGGGAACTAGAAAGGGAGAATTGTTTGAGGCTACTTCTCTACATGTCAAATTTACTATTAACACGTCCTTTAGCTTTCGGGACATTGTAAGACCTATGTGGCATCTCTTCTTTCTCTTCACACCAGTCTGTATTCTTCTCTTGGGCCTCCCATCTAGGTAGGGTCAACAGTTTTCACCTGCGCACAGATGCACAGGGAATTAGATAAAGGACTATCTGACACATCTGTAGACAAGGCCTGTGATCTTTGTCATTGCAGTCTTACGTAAGGCAGCAAATTAAGTAAAATATAATTTAAGGGATGTTGGATATTTACAGATGAACAAATAAACATATAAAACACACTACAGACCATACTTTAAGTTAGGGCATCCATATAGCAACTAAAATACTGGGGAAAGAGTCAGAAACAAGATATCTTGAAACAATAAATTTGCTGTATTTCCAGAAGCACAGATTATACAACAATAAATAATAAAATAGACTTATCTGCTTGCTCTGTTTAGGGCAGGACAATTCTCTATTACGAAAAGTAATGAAAGACCCCTCTGAGGCAACACTACTCCTTCCTCAAACTCACAGGTTCCACGTAGGCTCTCACCTGCAGGCACACAGATCTCACGAATCCCGATTTAGGATCCTCCTGACTGCAACAATTTTCGTAAAGAATATGATCTACGAAATGTATATATATGACATAATATATAATCCCTAGTAAGCAAACCATTTGCTAATGTTATCAACACTACGGGTTTCTATGTTTTTAGCTTTTTATTATATATACTCTGTCAGTAATATCATCTGTGTCCATCCACGTTCATGCCATTTTGCCTGTATTGCTTTCCTATTTACTTACTCCCTGCATTGTGTAAATAAGATTTTAAATAAAATCAAGCCACAAAAGAACACGGGGGACCTACTTTCTGTGACACTGTGCACTGTGCCACCCTAACTGCTTACATGTCTCAGGCTTCTGCCTCAGGCTATGTAGTAGCATTTTCAGAATAACCCAGTCTATGGGAAGACATGGTAAGTGGCAGATGGCTCAACTAGATATTTTTTGTTTGGTGTCACGGGGACTCCACTATGGAAGAACTCATAGACACAAGGAAGTTAATCAGCTGCAGTCTTCCGATTAAAGTGAAACTGGACAAAATCTGATTTTCAGCATATGGAAAAATAGTGGGAGTAATTATGTTAAGAGTAATTATGCCAGATGGAACTATTAGATGCAGTTTTACACATTTCATTTAATTCAATATAGAGTCAAATATATTTTGGAAAATATTTTCCAGCTTTTTTTTAAGATATCACCAATAAAAGTATGCTCCTTCTTTCTCTGACTGAATAATGCCTTACATTTGAAGTTACTGTCCACAGGTTGTATCCATACACACAAACGAAATATTATACAGGTCAAAAAATAAACATATTCCAGATAATGATCAAGTCACATTCAGAAAACTAGGATCTGGGGAAAAATAGAGCAAGGATAGTTTTCCTTGGGGAGAAACTTTCATTGAAGTATCTGCTGGAACGCTCAATTAGCAATTTTGAACTTGCCAGCTTACTTCTGCACAGCCTCCATTCACACAGCCAAGTGTTCAAAACCAGATTCTCCATCTTCCCTGTTTAAAGCCTTCTTGCCCCATCCTATTTAGCAATATGGGAAACAGCGTTTATTTGTTCACCTATACAGAGCCTCCCTAAACTAAGAAACAATGAAACGGTCAGCCTGCCGGAACCGTTTGTTAGCTGTGCGCTATTTGGTGGAGATCTGCTGGGCTGAGAAGGCCGCAGGCGTCCTTGGAATCCACCTCCTGTGACAGTCACGCTCTCAGTGACGTGACGCAGGAGATCCTGTGTGGCTCTGTAGCCTCACTCACAGCCAGGGTTTTTACAGTATTAGTAGTACAATTGCAGCTAATGTGGTCGGCACTGAAACAGTTAATCCTTTTCCAAGGCTACTGGTTTTCAGTTAACATATTTCAAAGGATGCAGGCAGATGGCATCACTTGCAAAGCTATTGTTTTAGTTTGTCATGAGACAGAGCAGCACCTGGAGAGCATTCAAAAGTTACCATCAAACGGGATAAATGCAGAGCCTCTATGTTTGACAGAAATAAGTTAAATACGTCAACAAATAAAATATTGCCCATTTTTTAAAGATTGCCGAGATGTCTGAATCTGTGCGGAAACTTCAAACACATGAGTTTTCCTTAAAAACATTTTGTAAAAGCCCTCACTGCAAGTCTTGCCAAGGTCAGACAGGAGGTGCCTGAAGTGAACAAATGTAATAAAAATAATTCTGTACCTTTTAAAAAGCATATGAAGAGTCTAGATAACAGGCTGTCTTATTTATCCTGTTCTAGTTGCCTAATTGTTCAGTGCCTCAACAACAAAAAAATTCTTAGCAAACTATTTCTTCTGTAGTGAAGGAGACATCATAATACGCAATGCTTTAATAGTCATCTGAATTAAGATTCCGCTTTGCACAATAAAATCCTATGAGAACTTTTGCAGAAATCCAGTTATATTGATCACATATATCCAGGAGTTTCCACCTTGCTCCTTTAAATAATTTTCTCCTAAATCAGACCATACTATATGGAGATTTTCTTGTATTTACAGACAAAGATGTAGAGATATTGGATGTGTCTTCACATCTTCATCTCCATGGTGCAATGCATATTGCTACAAAGTAAAGAAGTAAAATAGAGGTGCAATCAAATAGCAGAGACATATACTAAGGTATAAATACGATGCAAATGCAGATCACTACAAAAATATTCCAGCCTTTTTTGTGCTACATAAAGCCTCAGGCTTCTTCCTCTGTATCTGATGCATTTGAGAACTATTGTTTGCTGCAGATGTGACCCAGCTTTCTTGGAATGAAGCAGAAGGCTCCTTAAATCTAATACGGTAGCATTACTGAGCTACATTACCTCTTTTGAATGAGAGAAGGGAAGACACAGAAAGACCACAAGAGGTAGAAATTATTAGAAGAAAAATAATATGCAAAAGAAAGAAAAAGCACAATTAAAAAAAAACCAAAATCTTAGAAGAAAAAAAAGGGATAATAAGGACACTATCAGGATGCTGGGATCACACATGCACACGCGCATAGAGACGATGCCGTGCACATCATGGACAAGCTCTGCCTAAAGAAGAACACAAGAAACAATCTTACTGCAGAAATAAACAGAGATAAGTACAGGGTTTTCTGCCATTTTCAGTGATTCCTTGTCGACGATGGACTAGTGAATTGGTCATTTTTATGTGCTATTTGAAGCGGTAAGAACCAAAGGTGGCTGTACATGACAGTCTTACACATTGCACCTGCTTAATTACAAGCCATAGAATCACAGGAAATAAAAATGACTCTGTGGCTTGTTGCTTGAGCTTTCAGCAAGCCACATAAGCTGCTCTTGTGTGCAGCTGTATTACAAGGAGATAAGCACTTTTCAATGAATTAGTTATTTTTTAGCCATAACCTCAAGAGTTTTTGCACTGTGAGACAGATTCAAGACTAAAGATCTTTCTTCCTAGATTCCTGTTTCTCACTGTCTGCCTTTTTTCTTGAACCATTTTGGGTCTACACTAATAGAGGAGGAAATAAATGCAGCCAAAACACATCCCCTAGATTAGAACTTGTAAAAAAAAAAAAAAAGTTGTATGAAGAGGTGGTTAAAAAGCACCTTTTGTCCGTTACACTTTTTCAAACATCAGGTGTTCCACTTGTCATGGTTTAACCCCAGCTGGCAACTAAGCTCCACACAGCCGCTCGCTCACTCCCCCCACTGTAGGATGGGGAAGAGAATTGGAAGGGTAAAAATGAGAAAACTCATGGGCTGAGATAAAGACAGTTTAATAGGTAAAGCAAAAGCTGCATATGCAAGCAAAGCAAGATGAGGAATTCATTCGCTCCTTCCCATGGCAGGCAGGTGTTCAGCCATCTCCAGGAAAGCAGGGCTCCATCACGCATAAGAGTTACTTGAGAAGACAAACGCCATCACTCCGAACATCCCCCCCTTCCTTCATTTTCCCCCAGCTTTATGTGCTGAGCATGACGTCACATGGTCTGGAATCTCCCTCTAGTCAGGTGGGGTCAGCTGTCCCAACTGTGTCCCCTCCCAATTCCTTGTGCACCCCCAGCCCCCTCGCTGGTGGGGTGGGGTGAGAAGCAGAAAAGGCCTTGGCTCTGTGTAAGCGCTGCTCAGCAATAACGAAAACATCCCTGTGTTATCAACACTGTTTCCAGCACAAATCCAAAACACAGCCCCATAGTAGCTACTGTGAAGAAAATTAACTCTGTCCCAGCCAAAACCAGCACATCGCTGTCACAGACAATATTGAATCATCTGTAAAGAGTCTGAAGACAAAATTTAGATCAGCTAATATTGCAGAAGGTAACTCATCTGAGGTTTAGGGAGACCAAGGTTTAAAGTCTCTGCTTGTCCCAATTCAGAACAGAAATCCAATCTGCCTCTGAAAGCACGGGTAAGTATTCCGCCCACTGCGCTACTGAGTCATTTAGAATTCCTGTCTCTACCGACGATCTTTTAATTTTTTATAAAAATTTAAATAACTTCCTCGGAGATACTCGGGCTACAATAGTACGGAGGTGAAGTTACTTACTTAAAATGAGAGCTGGATTGAAGCCAAGGCAAATAGGCATTTAAACTTTATTTTCTTACATCCCAAAAGTATTCCTTACCCACTGTGCTAACTTCTGCTTTGACATCTTTCTTCCTATCTCTCTTTTCCTCCATCCTGGGCATACAAAACATCTTGAAGCAATGACAGTACCTCAGAAGAAGAACTAACTTTGACTAAACAGAATTTTCCACCCCTTGCACCACATGCACCTGTCCCGTTTGCCTGCATAGTTATCAGATTCCCATAAACAAATAAATATACTCTTCATATGTACATAAGTGTATTGGTCAACAGCCAGCTGAATATGAGCCAGCAGTGTGCCCAGGTGGCCAAGAAGGCCAATGGCATCCTGGCTTGTATCAGAAATAGTGTGGCCAGCAGGAGTAGGGAGGTGATCGTCCCCCTGTACTCGGCCCTGGTGAGGCCGCACCTCGAGTACTGTGTTCAGTTTTGGGCCCCTCACTACAACAAAGACATTGAGGTGCTGGAGCGTGTCCAGAGAAGGGCACCAAAGCTGGTGAGGGGTCTGGAACACAAGTCCTATGAGGAGCGGCTGAGGGAACTGGGGATGTTTAGCCTGGAGAAAAGGAGGCTGAGGGGAGACCTTCTCGCTCTCTACAACTCCCTGAAAGGAGGTTGTAGAGAGGTGGAGGTCGGTCTCTTCTCCCTAGTAACAGATGACAGGACAAGAGGAAATGGCCTCAAGTTGTGCCAGGGGAGGTTTAGATTAGATATTAGGAAACAGTTCTTCACTGAACAGGTTATCAGGCACGGGAACAGGCTGCCCAGGGAAGTGGTTGAGTCACCATCCCTGGAGGTATTTAAAAGACGTGTAGATGTGGTGCTTAGGGACATGGTTTAGTGGTGGACTTGGCAGTGCTAGGTTAACGGTTGGACTTGATGATCTTGGAGGTCTCTTCCAACCAAAACGATTCTATGATTCTATGATCACAGGGATATAAGTAAACTTGATGTCATCCTTACAAGAAAATAGCATGTACAAGTACATAATAAGGAAAGTTTACTTTCTCTCTCTGTCCTGTCTTCTTCCCCTAATATACTTGCATTAAAACAAAGACCATCAATGCAGGTAGTAGAAGCACACAACAGACATCACAGCATAACCAGACTGGTAAAATATAATTGACTTAGGAAAAAACCCCACCTAAATTAAATTTTGTACTCCACATTTAGACTCCGCAATGAAGCTATAACAACCTCAGAGCTGTGTTATTATCACCGTTCATTTGGCCCATTTGATGTGTTTTGATGTTAAGCAAAGTATGCAGAATGCATTTACAGAAGCCAAAACCAAAATAAATGCATTGGTCTCGGGTGCAGTATTGATCTACTCTGGTACTCAGAAGTAGAATATACATAAATATTGCATATTGAAAAAAAACGTACTCTGTCATTTCACAAGAGAAGCATTTCATTTGTTGTAATAAGTTACTAATCTGACAGATTGCAGACAGAGCAATGTTTACAATATTTTAAGGTTCATCTTGTTTCCTTGTTCTTTTGTGCTGTTCTGGCAGTGAGAGATAATTCATGCTTTCTTTTTTATCTGACTGTAATGGCAGTGCAGTAAATTATATCTGAGGTTATTTTAGCCAATCAGAAACCCTGATTACTTGTAGTCTAATTAAGGAATAATGAATGAGGAAGTGACAAATTTCCTCTTCCTCATTTATTTTTGCAATTAAATTGCATACTGCGCATCAATCAAATAATCTACATTATTAGAATTTGCAAACTTTTTTTGGAACCCACGTGTTGCTTTGTTGGCAGGAGCATTTATCAGGTTTTATGGCCAGCTGTCAAGAAATTATAAGGTACCGACATTAAGCTATCTGTCTGATAAATGTCCTCAAGGAAAGAGGGAAAATAATCAGCCGTAGCTGTTACAAGAATGCCGGAACAGCACGCAGTGTTTTCACTAAGTGTAGAAGAGGGTCAGAGCTTGATGTTAAGATAATTATTTAGGTTGTCAGACAACAATTAAGGCCTCATAATTCTCCTAAGCTCTTAAACTTCTACAGTTTAGTCTGTGGTGTCATTTATCCTTCTGTAAGTCTTGATCTGGAGTGAAGAAGTGATAGAATAAACTGAGTGCTGAATAAATTAGAGGTGAAAACCTCTATAAAGAAGATGGATAAACACAGCTTTCCACATTATTGAGTTCACAAGCAACAGATAAAACATACTTTGGGGGCTAAAATCTTATGCACAAAATGTGGAGTTAGGAAGTAGTAAATAAGACAGTTGAGGAATGTTCAAAATATAGAGATTTGCTTTTGGAAACTTTCAGCTTTTCAGAGAAAAAAAGGGCAAAAATACAAAATATAATTTTAGCCAAAATTCTCAGTTGGAATATTTCCTTGATGTCGTATGATAGGGGGAGTTCAAGATTTATAGAGTCTTCCTCTTGTTTTAATGGGACTTCTATCTGCTCCTATTTACTATGTTCCCCACGCTGTTACGCAGACCAGCACCTTCCCTAGTGAGTAAGACTGTCAAGGCCATGAAGCATTTTGTGGGGGGAAACGCAAACAGTGTTTCTGTCTTTCAGTGAGAAGGAACACGAGACAACAGCTACAACATCATGCGATCTTTCTGACTTAAATGTTTTCCATTTTCATGCATTTCTCTGGGGAATATTGTGTTTCAACTATTTATTTATTTATTTTAAATTTTCCTTCATGAAAGCAAATTCTGTTTGCAAAACGTTTTCTTCTGCTGAAAAGCAAATTCTCACTAGAAAAATATTTCTGTCAGGAAGGTTTTGACCCGGGCTTCTACAGCTCATCCTCAGGCTGACAAAACGGGCTCATTCTCAGTAATTCACAGCACCTTTCTTTTCAATTCCCCGTCTATGAAAGGTGGACAATCACATGTGTACGTTTACTTAGTATTATTAGGTAACATTCAAACCTTCCTGGTTTTATGATTTCATTTTTTTAATTTCCTTTTTTTAGTAAGTATCTCATCATGCCAACAGTTATTGCTGCAGTTGCGTGACTTAACTTTAACAGGGGGATAAAAAATAATGATAAAAATTTCAAATGTAGCAATTGTCAATTATGACATGGATGTACAGGGCATCCGGACATTGTCAAAAATAAGCTGATCCACATAAAATTAATCTGTATTACCTGCAGCATTAGCTGCTGACTTGCCTCTCATATTACATAAATAAGTAAGTAAATTGAAGTGAGATGATACAGTGACAGCAGCATCAGAAAACCACTACTATTACTGAAATAAGGCCCTTTTTTTTCTCTCTCATCCATTGCCTTTACCAAGATACCATGGTACAAAAGTTTTTCTTGGAATTGTTAAATTATATCTGAGGCAGAAATAAACATCGTCCTTGTAATTTGAAATGAATTGGACAAGAAAGCCCCATGTTATAATTCTAAACTCAGTTCGCAGAAGTTTGAAAAGCCTTTTCTTCATCGAGGAAAAAGTACATGATATGAAGCAAACTCCAGGAGAAACTGTGAGAGGAAGATTTTTTCCCTGTCAGGTCTTCTGTCTTACAGTAGATCGAATGAGCTTCTTAACACTCATGACAGGGGTAAGTTTACATGTCTATGGGTACTTCGGTAAGACATAGACAAGAGATATTTGATAGCTTCCAAAGAAAAAGCTTTGCACTTGACATAAAAAGCATCATTTCTTGCTTTGCATTGCTTCTCATCTAAGTTCAGTCTCTGTATAAGGGTTTAACTTAAATCCTCGAGAAAATCTGAGCACTTAGCTCCTACTTGAGAATTAGGATGCAACAGAAGGAAGTTATGGCCCTAAATTCCTCTGAGGATCTTCTTTTTCCATTTAAAATATCAAGACATGAGCAAGAACCCTAAGTCTATCCTCTCAAAGACGATAAAAAGAATAATGACTTAAGTATGTATTCTCACCACATATTTTCACATAGCAAATAAATAAAATAGTTCACAAAATCCTATGTAGATATTTTGTCATGGTGACATTTACAACTTCTTCCTTCTAAGGATGGATCCTACTAGTCTGTATGAAAAATAACAATAGAACCAACAATCTCTTTCAGGCCATCTTTTTCACTGCACTGTTTTCAATGCAAAGAAAGTAAGGACATAGTGATACAGCTATGCCGCATTATATTTACATATTGAAGATAAAGATAAATACAAAAACAAAATGGAAAAATCCCACGCTTTTGCATTATACCTGGCAGACAACTTAATCTACAATTATCAGCATTAACACAAACTTTGAAATCTTGAAATGTTAAGCCTTTATGTTTCATTACAAAAATTACTCTGCTGTAAAATTACTAGGTAATAGTTACAACTATGATTATGGTTTGAATGACAATCTTTGCTTTCCTTGCAAAAAATGCCCATAATTCACACATTCCCTGGTATTAGTCTGCAGAGTTTGAAGGATGGGTCATTGTATTCAGAATATGAACTAATTCTGAATATTTCTTAGATACGATCAAAACACCAGAATTTATATCACTGGAAATGGGAGCTGGGAAGGAGGGAGCAAGACCTTGGATTTTGGTCTTTGCAAATGGTGAGTTTGAATATCCTTTCAATTTCAGTAAGCCCTATGTGCTTAAGGAGGAAAAACACTTGAGAGAAATAAGGTTCCATGACTTTAAGCTTCCGAACACAGCAACGCAATATTGATCCTCAAAAATCATTATAATGTTGATGCAAGGGAAGGGAAAAGGAAGAAAACCTGTTTCTATTAATGCTTCAGGCAACTATCACAAGGGACTTCTGAGTCCTAAATTTGCTGCAACTCTCAGCAAATTAAAACATGCAAAACTTCAGAGTTTTAATGTAGTAAACATTTCAAAAGCCATTTTTCACTATTTCACTGTGAGTATATACCACTAAGCAGCTGGGAAATCTAAATTAGGTTTGAAATCTGCTTACAGTTTTGAGATCCTTGGCACTATTTCTGAGGAGGTCCTTGTATAATGCTTTTAGAGCAGAATAAAAATGTTATATAATGAGAGCCAAATCTATTGTAAGGTAATGGAATGGCTTTACTCGTTTATTGTAAGTGCCCATCTTTTTCCCTTATTCCATGCCCAGGAGGTCAACACAGCAATATTATTTTAATCACATACGATTCTATTTCTAATGTCTGATTTAAGCAACCAACCCCCTCTATAGTATTTGAACTATTTAGGAAATATAGTTTTTATGTGCGGGTGGGTGAGAAAATAAGTTGAAAGGGTTAAAAAAAGCATATTTTAAAATATTTCATCGCTACTCGACACTGTTGACTGTGGTTGCATTTGTCATTGTCTAGAAGCAGAGAAAGTGGAAAACCCAATGTTAACAGGTGCTTTCCATTTGGATTTTTCACTACCAGTGGCTTTCCTTAGAAAAGTGTTCTTGAACCATGTACAACTATTCTCTCTCCTTAGTGACAGAAGCTGTTGGAGAATCTTTAAATTCAGCTACAGCAAAACCAATTCACTTGAAGAACAACATTATTTCTTACAGCAATTTCTTCTTTATCTAGGTTGCATGTGCTGCTGGTAGCAAAGAAAGAAGTGTATTTTTTCTATTTCCCTAGGTCTTATATCTTTGTACGAGAAAATGTAAGGAAACTATTCCTCTGCCCATTCATGTTTTAGCTGTAGTATATATTAACTAGGAGCGGTTTATGTTTAGGAAGGTTTAGTGCTAGTGAGGTTTATGACAGTTTTATTGGAAGCCTTTAACAAGATTCAGCGTTTGTCAGCAGCTGAACCAGTGAGTAGCCTGATGGTCACTGAGTATAAATGCAGTGGTAGGCAAGAAAACCCAGATCATCCCCAAAAATGAGAAGTAAAAATAAACCTTGAGAGCATTTTAGAAGCATTTACAAGCACATTCAAAATTTCACTTCTTATCCTACCACTTAGACTGTTCTGAATTGCTGTGCCTAAGCGAGGACAATCCTTCAGAGTAAATGACAGTGTAGCAGCACTGGAAAAAGAAATTATTATGTTGGTACTTGCAGTGCATTCACAACTAGAAAACATATCCTTTTTTTTTCCCTTCTCAATGTGGCTACCAGCCTGTGTCTCTCCTGTGTGATACCTACAGCCAGTACAAAAGTATTGATATGTTTTCTTCCTCTTGGAAATTGCTCCATCTTCATGTTAGATACTCAAGCTGAGAGGAGGAAAAAAAGAAGATCGCAAGGCACTCGACTTGCAAATAATCTCTCACAGCAGGTCAGGGTCAGCTAACTTTCCTCAACAAAAAAAAAGAAAAAAGCAAGAAGCAGAAGACAGAGAGAGACAGATCCGATTTCTGCTAATGTCCAGCCCGTCTGCTCAGCCAGATGGCCAATTGAATCACAAGACGAAGGTGTCACAGTCACAGAGAAACCTGAGCCTTTCCTGCTTTATCATACTCTCGCCAAAAATAATAATTCAACAGCAGCCAACAGAACCCTAAAGGCTTTGTGTACTAGCATGCCGAGCTTTCCTGTAATCACTGCGATATCTCCAGGAACAAGGGGTGGCATGAATCATTATTTGGATGTGATAACATGACCCACACAAACATTAGGGGATAATGGGCAAGTCTGCACTCTGCAAATCGAATCACACCATGATCCATCATTAACCTAAGTGAGCTATTGCTTTATTGAAGTAGCCCTGTAAATGAATAGGTCACAGTCTGTTTAAAAGCTGAGAGATTTGTTAATGCTCCAAGGACTTACATTCTACTAGAAGATACAGCCTGAGTACAGCTGAGATTGTAAGTATGCTCTTAAAGGATAGGTAGGAAAGAAGGGAAAACCTCAGATTTAGACAAGAATAATTTTAGAACGTTCCATTGAAACATACTTATTTGCACATAAATAGAAAGGTATATTTAGATGTGTCTCAATTTAAGTTTTGTCTTAAAGAAGGAAGAAAATAATCACTAATTTCAAAATGTTTTATTCCTCACAAACTTTTATAGTGCAAGGAGTTAAGACTTTGGGACTGTGTGAAAATTAATGCACTTCCAGTTAATCTGAATCAGCACTACATGACAAATTAACATTGCCCTTCAGAAAGGAGCTTCAGAATTCAGCTTAGGAGGTTTTCAACATTAAGCCATTTAATTGCTACTTTAGGAACTCCGGATTTTGCATAGACATAAGTCCAGGTGTTAATACCAGTTCTTCACTGTTCAGTTTAGATAACAGGACTGAGCTTCAGAACCCGTTAAGACAAACCTTGCAAAGATTTCCCCCCCTTTTTACTGCATTCCGGCAGCGTTATTTAATTGTGGATGCAACAAGGAATTATGGACACCATCCTTTGAGACTGCTGAATCATAAATGAAGAAGGAATTACTTTCCTCCTAAAGTTTTCTGAAATAAAGTTTAAACCAAGAATTACTTATTTCTTTGCCAAAAAAAAAAGTTTTCTTTTTATCTTTATAGCTATAAAGCTTACAGCAATTCTTTGCAAAAAGGAAAGTAAATAAATGAGTCTATTAAGCAAATTATTATATGCTAGCAAACTAGTTTTGCCCGACAAAGGTAGTAGTGGGCTTAGCAGTTGAGAGGAAGACATCTTCTCCAGGAACTGCAGGGGTAATTCGAGAGGAGCATATGCAGCAGAACTCACTAAATAGTGAAGAAATCAGTAATCCTAACATCTGAAAGCGCTTTTATTTGCTTCTAGGAAGGACAGATGATTTGCTTCCACTTTCTTCACTTTCACCTTGAAAAATTAAAAAAAAAATGTATGACTGTTTCCCATATGACTCTGTTATATAGCTGTTCTGAGTACACTTAAGGTGTTTTAAGGGAGTCCGTCTTGCACTTTTTGTGAATTCCAGGGCATCCACACAGAATAACTTTGATTACATTTCTAAAGGTGTACCAGAATAAGTTACTAAATATTACTATACACCCTGTTTTGCTAATTTCTTTGTTGGGGCATACTTCACTTTTGATACACTCAAATTATATACTCATCTCCTTCCTACTTCCTCAAGACCCTCTGAGACTTGTACCTGCTGGACTGAAATTCACTGTGACATACTGCTTTTACTGACAAGAGCCTGACTATAAGGGTAGTCAATTTTTTTTCTCCAGTCACGGCTTCAAGAAAGACATTCATATTCATGTTTAACCAACTCAGTTCACTCCACAGCCCTGGGAACTAAATCCAGTGAAATACCTTTCCTGTGCATAGTAATGAAGTCCCCCTGAACCACATACAGCTTTTGCTGAATGTTAGACACGTGAGTAAGCCACCGTATCTGATGCTTCTCTAACTTTGAAGTCTGTCTTACACTTGTATTTCTGGAACCTACCTGATGATCTAATATGATTTTCTGTAAAATTTAAATAGCATACTAACTTTTATAGGTAGAAGTTCTTTACCCTCAAACACTTAGGACTGTATGCAGGCCACTGATGAGTTCTTCTTCCTGATCTCTATTTGATCTAGTAATTGAATAAAAATGCATTTTCTTAGTGTAAGGGGGCAACTGATAAATTAGAGAAGAGCACATAGAAATCAACCCAATTGCTTTTGACAAAACTTAGAAATACAGGACAAAAAAGCTGCAATCTGTTCTTGATCATCTCTCTCTGTCACAGCCAAGCAAATGAGGCTGATAATTTGTTCTTCTTTTGAGTTACACACTGTAGAAATAATAGTCACATTGACCTGAAAAGTTCATTCTTGTCTCCTGGACTATCTGGATGAGTTCTCAGAACCCAACATTAGCAAAATCTTGTGAGGGTTTGTTTTTATTTTTGGTTTTTGTTTGGTTGGGGGTTTTTGTCTGGTTGGTTGGTTGGGTTTTTTTCCTCTATTACTGATACTAGTTTTTAAATGGATAGAATTAGTCTCTGCTCCTATCACTGAGAACAGATGCCATGCTATCAGAAAAAATAGAGAATGAATAGCAATATTTTTTGTATGGTACATTTTCTATAGAGCTCACTCCTGTTTATGCACATCCGTTTACCAACACCAGAAATCCATCTGTATGTGTAGTCAAGAACAGCCCTTTGGCCAACTTTGCGGTTGGTGAGAGTAGCCAGTTTTCATGTGTTAGCAGAGTTCAATTAGTTCAATAAGTAAAACCCTAGGTTTCAGGACACAAAGGCACAATCTGAAAGACTTTTGAAGTTTCACATGGTAAAATGCATCCTCATTAAGTGGTACGTGGTTGAATGTGTCTGTCTTAACACAGAAAGATACTTGACACCTTCCAGAAACAGCTATTGGAAAAATATAGGCATTCTCCTACCTATTTCTTTCTGCCTAGTTTAGGTGGCTACTGTAGGTCTTCAGCACTGGAGTAAGATATCCCTCTCCGTGAACATACGTATTAAATGAAGTCCTTCAAACATCATGTGCTTTTGAGTCACACAGTGGCCTTCTTTAAGATGCACTTACAGACTTGCTTTCTCATTCATCTGTATGCTTGTGTGTGAAAACTTTTCTTCCGACGTTGGGCCAAAAGCACAGCTTTAGGCCTGAAGTAGGTTACCTAATGCTTACCAGTGGTTAGAGAGAAAAAATACATGATGGAAAGGTCAAATCTTTGACGTAAAATATAGTCTATAAATTAAGAAAGGGGAAAGATGGATGGTAAGAAAGTGGCAGACTGGTATGAAACAAATCACTCAAGGCCATGTCTTACACTTTAGGTGAATCTTCATTAAGTTCACATGTTACTATTAATTAGTGCTTAATTAATTCTTCCTTTTAGTCTATCAGCCCAACTAAGTGGAGACGTCAGACAGCAAAAATTTCGTAGGAGAATCTGCTCTGACAAAGTCTGCCACCTGAAGGAAGAGGGTTAGACCCAGGCCATTCTGCTGGCTGTTGGGCCATCTCCAAGGAAATCCATAGTACAGTTTCAGGGCTTCCCTAAATCGTACTAACCGCAGCTCCCAAAAGGAGCTTTACCGGCAGGTATGTGATGAGCAGGGCAGCAATGTGGTAGCCATACTCTCTGCCTGGCTATTTGCCAATAACAGAACGGTACTATCTTTGCGACGGAGAGAGTCTCCAATCAAGGCTAAGCCAGCTTTATTCCTGCGCTGTGCTCCCAAAGAGGCTAGGATCAACCAAAACTGAAGCCAATTTCTACAGGAATAAATAATTACTGCTGGAATGCAACGTGAAAGATGCTGATGAATCAAGCCTGTCACGCCTGTTCATTGAGCTGTCTCTTCAGTGAATCATGCAGCTTTATTTCTCTGACAAAGACCAGAACCAGGGCTATTTCCATCAGTGCCAGGAAAGTTGAAGCAAAGAGGTTTTATTTAACTTCAGCTAGGTTTAATTTCTCTTCTTCTAGCTAAGTGTTTTAATCCAAGAATGGATTTCAGTACTGTCATTTCCCTATCTACCATCATTATTTTTTAATATGCAATTCAATCCATCAGATCATTAACACATTCTCTATGAGACTCATTTTGTCATTTTGAAGTGTTTTGCTTTAGCTGAAGTCATTTTCAAGGTTTGTGTCTAATTCCACACAAGTCCCATCATATTTCATGCTGTTGCCAAAGTTTTCAGTGGTTTATAAGACATGACATACAAAACAGAAGTGAAAAAGGGACTACTTCTGTGGGTGAAGGCGTTGCATAGTCTGCCACCTCTGACTCTGCTACTAGAGGACAGATGTTTGGAGAAAATCTGTCATTTGGTAAGTGACAGTGGGTACTAAAAGACAGTAAGTGCAACAAGAACATCTACTTTGAAGCTGTGGTCCGGGCATCTCAAAATGCAGTTTATAACTAAATTTTGCTGTAGATAGTAAGAATCTATGTACTGAGACAAAGCAGATAAGAAACACAATGCAAAGCGAAAAAATGAAGCGAAATATTTGTTACAAGATTTCAAAAAAACATATAGCGATAACAAACTATGACATACAGTTCACTTGATCCGTTGGGGAAATGCAACCCCTCTCTGGTGTTTAGCAAAGCAGCTGTTTCAGAGTCCCTCACAATGGGTTTCACGGGATAAAAGAAAACAAATCAGTCAAGATAAAACAATAAAGAACAGTGAAATTAGGAAAGGGGATCCAATAAAACAAAGTGCCCAAGACAGTATGTTTTACCCCTGTTTTATTCGATAACAATGTAGGCTCTTCAGTAATGAGAGATGATTAATATCTTGCAGTACATCTCAGGGAAAAAGAGTACTTTCTTTAGCAGAGAGCTTCTTAAAACCATGCTGATGCATATGGAAATTATCTCCTAATATTAGGCAGAGTCTTAAGTGGCATCCAGAACAAGGGACAGACTTAACCGTCTTTCTTAAATTGAGGTGTCTGAACAGCAACTTGTATTAACGAGGGATGATGGAATCTGTACCACTTTACCCTAGTTTTTACCTTAAGAAATACGCTGTCAGGTTTATTCTGTGGAATCTGATAGTGTCACAGTACAAAATAAGGCACATGTGAAAAAATACCCCAACATTACTTCCACTACTGTGACACGACCACTTACAAATACCATACAGCTCCTAACTGTAGGCCAGTAGGAGTGAATATACTGAGACAAATTAATGTACCACAGCAGAGCGCAGCCCTCCCTCTCCATCAAAGACTTTTAGGAAAGTGAAACCTAAGTGGAAAAAAAAGAGGGGCAATCTTTCATATAAGATGGTATATTCCAGTCCTTTTAGCGAACAGTCAATTGCCTAAGAAAAAGCAAAAATCACATGATATTTTTCATAACACACAACCCTTCAGACAACATCCCTTCTTAGCAGCATTCGTCTGTTAAGTCTCTCTTGCCACCATGCACCGTAATTCATTTCTCTGGGATACTTTAAACGCGATAAGTGCTATATAACCTCAAATTCTGTTCACCTTTTAAAAGGTCTCATAAAAATGTCTCCGTTTAAAGGGTATGTATAAACACACCCAAACTTGTGTATTCATACAAATGCTTTAAGTGGAGGCATTTTTATGAGTCATTTAAAAGCAGAATAGTATTTGGCTTCATATAACAATTTCAAGATCCCTCAAAGTGCTTTGCAAATGAATAGCCTGGAAACCAACCAATATACTGATGCTGTAGGTAAATACATACGAAGTGGAGCAGATAAATGCAGAGGTATTACAGTTTCTTCTCTTAACACATGAATAGAAGAACCATGGTTAAATTAAGAAAAATCAAAGATGCTATGGAATCAGTGTTATTTTTTTCTTGTTCTGTGTTTCTCACCTGCCTCCTGTAATTAACATTCTTTAATTTACAGGTTCAAACATATCAGCTGTCAGAAATAAATGACAATGTAGAAATGAGACTAAAATGTGGCTGTTTTATTCAGCAGCATACTGAAAAAATATCAGTATATTTTGTTGTTTAAAATGACATAATTTAGATCCCGTAGAAATATTTTTCCTTATGTATTTTCACTAAAATTTAACTGACCATGTTTCCTTTCTAGACTTTCACAAGATGATGACAGTTCTGTTGGAGTTATTCAACAATTTGTTTATCTTTGCTTTTTTATTTATAGTTTATAGTTCAGTACATACACACACATATATCACTGGTTGTCAATATTATGAAAAATATTCAGAAAACAGTTTGGTATTCCTAAAAGAAGGAAATAGAATTGCTTAATAGAAATAGATACAAGTGATTATTTTTCAGAACTTCGTGACTGTGAATTGGACAACTGTGGTAACAATCAAAATGCAAGCTGCCATCACAAAATGATTTCACACTATACTCACATCTATACTATTAACTATGTTGTGTAGTATTAAAGTATAAGCAATAGAGGCAAAGCTTTTCTCAAACTTTGAATATCGTTATACAAAAATTGATATATATTGTTAGAATCAGAAGCAGAATGCATGACCAAAATACAGCTTGTAAAGTAAATATATCCAAACTTAAAATATATTCTCTTTCTTTGTTGTAACAGTTTCAGGTAATTATATTATATCTAGAAAATAAGCACATGGATGTAAAGATCACATGCACTCTCTTAGGATCTTTAAAAGCATAAAGATAAACATAAGCAATATATTCAAGAGCAAAAGGTATGGTCCTGCTGGGCAGACACCGTCATCTTCAGAATGACCTATGTGCAGAAATTCTTTTTATATACCCTCCTCAAGAAAGTTGACATTTATGATCAGTTATTATGCCTAATGAGAAAAACGTGCTCCAAATAATCTTTGTTTTTATATTTTAAGAGTCAGGTAACGCCTAGGAAACTACGAGCGTCGACTCAGTTTTATAGCCGAGCGTATGGCGAGAAAAGCCCCACTCTCTCCCAATGAGATGGCTGCACGTCCCTCTGTGGCTGTACGTCCAGCAGGCACAAGTCTGTGTACCCACCCCCTTGCCGGTGGGCTTCATTGCACGAAGGCAGCCCAAGTTTTACCCTGGCTTCGTCCTCCCTGTTTTACTGTAACATTTTACATCGCATGTGCATGTCTGAATAGTTTAGAAAGGTTAATATGGGACTAACAGGTCCTATGAGCATGCTAAAGACAGTTTACCTGAGCTCTGGATGATTATAAGAATATTTGAAAAATTTGATAATGATGCTTTGCATAGTTATATGTAACTTATGCACTTCTCTAATTCTGCGATAAACATTCAAATACTTACTTAAACACAACTTCTTAACCTCTTATAAAGCATTTATAACCATACCTTTAAGACAGTGTGATAGTAGGATCCAGATAAAAGCAATAAAGACAGAACCATCATGTGATTTTCACATTAGACAGGTGTCAACAATTTCTAAAACATTCTTATACAGAAAAGTATTTAAAACAATTTGAATACTGAAAAAGCTGCCAGCCTAAAAATTACTTAAGGAAAAGCAATTTCGGAATTTGCTAGCCTATAAAATTTTTAAATCATCTCAAGCACTACTATTGAACTAATGGGTTATTTAAGGTTGAAAGAAAGCAAAATAAGCATTTGCTTTCCTTCTGAATACTGATTACTAGTCATCTTTTTCTTCAGAAGAACGAAACTCCAACTGATGGATACAAAATGAGAAACTGCATATAGCAAGACAACCGTAACATTTATATTTGCCATTCTGTTATCTATCCTATATTGTATGTCACTGCAACTGCAACAGTATTTCTCCTCATACATTTGAAAAAAAAATAAAGTATCGAACATTTTGAGGGAATGCTGTCTACATATTGTGAATAGAAAGGAAAGATCATATTATCTCTATCTGGTATACCATTCAACACAGTAGATAAACACCACCATAGACCTGACATTCAGAACAGGTGGGGGGAGGGGGGGGGCGGCAAATTAATCCAAATAAAGTAAACTTGAGGAAAAATGTCATATATGTGATAGATGTGAGACAGGCAAATAAATTACTTTTTAAAGAAGTCTTTTCACACTAAAGCATTTTGTTTCTTGCTTCCCCAAAAGAGAATCTGTTTTCCCTACCATCTCTACCAGGGACCCCAACCTCAGCAAAGAGCAGCATCAGGTCACTAGTTTGATCAGCCGAGACAGAAGCCTTTGGTCTGCGTGCTGGTATGTTCTGGAGCACTCGAATCAGTTCAGCAATTAACTGCTTATGACTTCTGCAATGTAACCATCTGGCTTTCAGATCTGGGGAAATATTTTTGTAAGAAGCCTTGAAACCTCTTAAAAACATGCTGTGATCAATGAAAGGTCTAACAAGATGTTCAGAGGACTGAAATAAAGACCTCCTGACCAATCTGTGAATTTCCTAAAAGCATGGTTTCATGGAAACATTTTAATCCCGATTTATTTTGTATCTGAAATGCAATCACATACACAGCAAAAGGTACATTATCGTAAGACCTACTTAGTATTCCTCCATTGTTGGGCATTTTGTGATTTATATTTGAACTTGAAAATAGGGAAAAAATTACCAACAACCTCAACTGTTTGTTGATGCTATCCAGCAATAAAATAGTCAGCCTTCCTATTTAGCTCTGTATAGATATTTGCAGATACAGAAAAAAAACACTGTTAACCATCACTCGGAACATACAGAAATTAACACAAAGTCCATCACCACCATAGTGTGCTTTGAAAGGAATGTTTAAAATACAAGAAACATGTATCCTTCTTCATCTAGACTAAATATTTAGAATTGAAATACCAAAGCCACAAAGCCATTCACATTAAAAAATTATGTGCAATATTTATCAAGACAAGTACCTTCACACATCTCTTGTTACAGGCACACTCGCAGCATGATTTATCATTCAGGGCTAAACTCACCATTAAAATGTTTGTATAAAGATTATGTATGTTCTACTGCTCGTCACATGACTAATTTGTAGAAGATCAATTTGAAACATTACAATAATAAATCATGGCTTGCATTTGAAAATCTTGTCTGTCAGGGCTAAATTTTATTTCTCACCATTAAATTATTTCTGCAGTGCTTTTTTTTTTTTTTTTTTAAGGGAGGAGGCTGCTCAGGTGTTTTCAAAGTTGCTTCAAGTTGAATTCGCATTCCTTACCTTCTTTCTTTTAATTGAACCTTATCACTTTAAAGGTCAATGCTGCAGAAATTCCTTCGCCCCCCCGCCCCATATTCCTGCTTTCCCTCACACACACACAAAAGACCGAGTGCTTAAAAATATATGTATATATCTAAAAAAGGAGAGGCGTAAAAATATGGCAAATACATTTCCAGCCCCACAAGTGTCACACCACCACTCTATTTATTTTCCCTTGCAACTGAAAGGAGTCCCCAGTTGGGCCCGACGCATTTTCCGTGCCCCCAGCCCCGACCGCCCCCCGCACCAGCCGCCGAGCTGCGCCCGTAGCGCTGTGCGGCCGCGCCGCCGCCCGACCCGGCGGAGGGCTGGGCGCCCGCGGAGCGGGAAGGGGAAGGTGCCGCTCCCGCCCCTCCCGCCGCTGCCCCCTCTTCCCTCGGGCGCTGCGGACTTCCACACTTTGTTTAGAACTTACTGAAGTTTCGCGATTCCAAACCGGGATAAGCAGGAAATACGGGCTGCTAATCCACGCGGCCAGGTTTCTCGCGTGTGCCCCTGCAGCTCCCCCGTGGAGCCAGCGTCCTTCTGTGCAGTGTTTGAGGGGCCCCCCACACCACAGCCCCAGCCACCGCGACGCGATCCCGGTTCCTCTCCTCCCCCTTGCCGGCGAAAGCCGCCTTACCTGCTGCACGGAGCTGCAGCAGCACCAGCGAGAGCAGCAGCAGCAGCAGCGTGCACAGCAGCAATCTCTCTCTCCCTGAATCACTGTAGCAACAAACTGCCCTTTCTCGTGTTCCCCTTCCCTCGCAAAGGCTCTCGCAGGCAGGAAAGACAGGTAGAAACCACGTTCTTACTGGAAGAGGTGGGCTCCCTTCTCAGAAACGACTGAATCCCTCTCTGTGGTTCCCTACACATTTACCCTTCAGATCAATACTGCTCTTCAGCAGCAGCTTGAGCTCAACTGCAGCTGATAGAGACCAGCCAATTGGTATTGAGGATTCCCTTTCGGTAACCCCCTCCCACAGAAATACACAGTGTGCATTTGAAATTTTATTAGTTGTGAAAAGTAGTTTTAACCCCTTGCTTGAAAACCACCCTGTGCTTTTTTGGAGCTCCAGATAAACTCTCGTTTTCTTTTTGCATGAAGAAAAGCTCTGACTGACCAAAATATCCACATCTGGACTCTTTAAAGCTGGGTAGCATTCAGTGAGAAAACTAAAATATCTCAAACTGCAATCAACTGACTGGGAGGATGATGTGTTTGCAATCTAGTAGACACAGAATATGACAAAACCAAACAAAAAACCCCAAAGAAACTACATTGCAATCTATCATCCAGATATGATCATCATTTTTTTTTCCCCACAGCCTTCCTATATTTCTGACCACAAAACATGTCCGCACTACGATCAAACAAGAAAAAAGCACTTAAATTGTGGCATACCCAGTCACAATAACATGCCTAAAGAAGCGAGATTTTTCTTTTGGCCAGTGCTGAAATTTATTTAATGGATAGGCTTTTTCATTTCATCAAGGAGGCTGAGTGCTTTACATTTGAAGAAATAACTTTACTTTTAGACCCTCATAGTTAATATGCCGCCTTCTTGTTTGTTTCTTGGTGTTTATTTGCAGGCAAGAACCGTTGTAAAATAAGTTAAGTCTCAGAGCCTGCTTTTCTAACTTTAAAGCAAAACGTATGCTACATGGATTACTGCAAAATACAACGTTTAAAAAGGACTTACATTAAATTTTGAACAAAAAAAAAAAGGGTAAAATATACAAACACAGAGGTGAGTCAGCTACGTAACCTTAACTCTGCCCTCTCAGCATGGACAATGCAATCTTCATAACATTTCAATATCCTAAAGTTTGTACTTGCAAATTATATAGCCTGCCTAGTCAAAACACACTTAGGTTTCCTCAATTTAGCTGATAAAGTGCAGTGCTATATATAACATAATACTCAGTTGATAGAGACAGGCGAATGAATTACCGATACATGCATGGATTTTAAAGTGGCAGGCCGCAACTTCATTAATTTTAGTCAAATAGGGAAAGAGGGCTAACGACACTGTGAAACACGGAGAAGCTACCACACGGTAGATGAGGCCTTCCTCCCAGTCCACTCGTCTTTCCACGGCCAAAGCCGAAAATAAGTATCTGCTTCTGCGTTACAAAGCCATAGTTCAGAAAGGCTTGGCTTCGGGCTTGTGGGCCGTTTGCAGCCTGTTAGGATAACTCATACGACCTGCAGGCTCAGTCTCAGCAGCCCTCTTTTCCAAAAGTGACTTGGGGACGAGGGTACTGTGTACTGAGCTGTGCCGGTAGTGGCTGCAAGACAGTTTTGAGTTCTCTGACTCCCAGGAAATTGCTTCCCCAATGTGACGCCAGCGCTGAGCATGGTACCTCCAACAGGTACCTCCATCTGCCTGGTCCGTACTTCATCATTGGAGAAGCCTGGAAAAGCCTGTTTCAGTCTGCTCGCGTGTGCTTCTCAGATCAAGTCAGAGAGCACGCTGCAGAAAGTAGTAAGTATGCAGGATACATGCCACAAGAAGTAAAAAGTATGCAGGATATCTAAAGCATACCAACTTTTAACTAAAACCAAATTTCTAGGATGATGTGAAAAGAGAGCATCCCTTCTCCCAGAGTTAATAGCTTGGGAGCTATCACATAGCTAAAGGAGCCTGATAAAAGCAAACCCTTCTCCTCCCAGAAAGCACCAAGCCCACCAAGAAGCAAGGCTCTAATATCGGTGGTAGGGGAATAGTCTTCTCCACAGCTGGTCAACCCTCTCAGTCCAGCCACAGTCCTGTAGCTCCTTCTCATCCTTTACAGATACATATACTAAAATACAGAAGACATTGTGTGCTCTAAACTAGTACCCCAGTTATTCATCAAAGTCCAGCTTCCTCAAAAAAGTCAGTTACTGTGTTGTACGTGAAAATGCTGGTAGTCAGCTAGGAAAAAACACAGCTGTTTATACAGACTACCAAAGCCACTAGCTTCTCCTCTTACAGTGTTCTTCGGAGAGACAACTAATGGACTCCTATCTTTAGTATGGAGAAAGCTGTGAGTGTCATAACAGATTCAAGTAACACTTAAGGACTCAACAAATCAAACAATTTCTTTTCCTGTCTATCAAGTGAGTAAGCCATGAAAGTATCCTTAAGTCACTGTACTTTAGAAGTGTAGTGACTGAAGAAGAGTTTATGATATTCTGCACTTTAAACTAGGAGGTCATCAGCAAGTATAATTTCCATTGTAGTTGTTCCTATTAATTGGTGGCAAGGAAAACTTCGTTCTTGCATTTCCTTTTATGATAACATAAAGGTGGCTTTAAAAAGTTCATTCATTCTAGGTATTTCCTTAAAACGGAAAATAGCAACAATATTGTTGATATTGCAATCACACTATCTGCAAAACCACTGCAACATTTAAAAGTTTGCTTTAAATGATTGTTCTTAGCTTTACAGTTGTATTAAAGTTTGGCAACTGAAAGTTCAAAAGAAATCCTAAGAAATGGACCAGTATCATTTACATAGAAAGATACAAGTCTTTGCAAAGCTAAATTTAATTTTAGAGCAAATTTTGCTCTATTTATCTGTCATAAAGAAGTATCTGTGTGTTTTAAGAATCAATTTGGGTTTTAAAAACATCTTTTTAAAAAATCCTTGCTGTATCAACAGCTCATTTCTTAGCCTCAATGTAAAGCAGAGATAGGGCTACTTACTTATGAAAAAATTCTTATTAAAGTTGAAAATGGTCCACAATATGTAGGATGGAGGAGAATGCATCCAGAGGAACTGGAATTACTTCTTTTTGAAAAGGTCATTGCATGCCAGTAGAAGTAAACATGAGTGAATCCTGCCCCTGACTCCCCCGCTAACTGTTTAAATATTTGTCCAGACAACTCAAGCCTCTTGCTTTCTCTGGCTGGATGCTCAGAGTGCCCCTAGGATCCTTCAAAGGTCTGTGTTAAGAAGATGCAGGCTGGACAAATCCCCATCGTGGAGTCTAAAACAAAGATTTCCTACTCTAGCCAAAATAAAGTCTGAGACTTTTAGCCTTGAAGCCTCACGGAAGCACATTTATGTGAATAACTGGATTTATTTATGCGGATACTTATTCACCTGACTTGTAGGTGTTAGAAATTAAGTTTTAGCAATTTCTATGGAGAATTCGCTCATCTACAATGTCAAACTAGGATTAAAAGCCCAAGTGCTGCATGTCATAGGTAAAAGAGATCTGAGATTTCACTGGTGAACCTTGTAAATCAATAAATATTTGCATGTATGTATATATAAGATCAGGCAAGCAGTCTATGCCTGAGAGTTTCCTTTTGTTTGGGTAACCTTATTCTAGACAAGATTCAAAGAGAAAGCTTAATTTTATTGGTACACTTACTAGCAACCTATCATGACTTGTATAATTTCTGAAACTTCTGCAGTTAGACCTACTTAAACTTAAATCAGTACATTACATTAAGCAGTAACCTACCTCTTACGTGATGCCCTACATTGTTCATCAGTTATCCATGTAACCATCAGACTCTGCTTTTACTGGAGTTATTATTATACATTGTTATGGTGACACCTAGAGAAACCAACCAGAGATCCAGCGTTATCGTAGGCAGAGCTGGAGAGTATTTGAAGTCCCTCCCTAAGATCGCAGGCAAAGTCAGCGACAGAAGTGTCGCTCCCAGCTGATGTCTAATCTGTCCCTAGAAACCTCTGAGGACGAAGAATTCACAGTCTCTCAACTGGCCTCCTCCACATTTTAGCTAGGTTTACAGGTGAAAGATTTTCCAGATGTTTAACTTAAAACTGTCTGGTTGAAATTTAAGTCCTCTGTTTTTTGCTGCATGTATACTATGGTTTAGTGTAATGTGGATTATTCTCTTCCTTTTTGCTATGATATTTCATATCATTTTGATATGAATTACAAATATATCATCTCTAACAATCTCCGTTCTTTCCATCTCTCTTCACAGGACTTTTTGCTTCCTAGATTCTGATCATTCTTTTTGCTCCACGCTCTTCTCTATTGAACAGATTTCCTGTTTCCTAAAATTAAATGCCTAATACTGGGTACAATACAGCTGCTGTGCTCAGTGCTGGTAAGGCACATCCTGAGGATTTTTTAAAATGTAATGCCTTCAAATGTGAGCGCTGTCTTTATGCAGGGTCAATGTTATTCTTCTCTCTGTCGTGCTATTATACTAATAATCAGTCCCTTCTCCAAAGAACTTGCATTTTAAATAAAAGATGAGCGAGAACTCTCAGATGCAATCAGTGCAGCAGCACACTATGAACGTAACAGTACAGGCATGACTGGCTGTTTAAGTCATCGGTGACCCAGGGAATGAGAGACAGAACAGGACGCAATACTGTTTGCACAAGCCATTTTGAACTGCTCATATTTCTTATTACATCCTTCCTCAAAGCTTTCAGTTTGTCAATGTCATTGTCACTACCTTTGTCTCATCCAAACTACCTGCTTTCCATAATGTCTATATGTGCATAAATTGTAGGGGGTTTTCATCCATCTACCCATTGGAAGATTAATCTTTAAGACACAAAACCTAAACTGTACCACAATCAATTTGTAAACTGTTTAATTTAAGATGTCTATTTACCTATTTTTTTCAACTTTGCAACCTATGCCATTTCTTGGAACGTGTCCTGTGGATTTGTTGATTTGTTTCTCTTGTATTTTAGACAATGGCATAAGTACTGGTAGGGAAGGGAGAGTAGATTACACCGATTGAATAGTTTTCTTTGCTGATGATTCCAGCACTGTGTCCCACTTTGCCTGGCCTACTGCTGAAAACCTAAAACAAAGCATCAGGACACTCTTCTTGAATCCTTCTATTGAGGCTTATCTCCATTTAACACCTGCCTACTAATTCAGTCAGTTTTGCTCCCTGCCACCATCGTCAACACACACAAACGACTACTCATCTCCCTTTCCAGTAAAACAGAATGCATTCATGGAAGAAATAAGCCAGACACAATCATATAGCTAAATCATACAGTTATGATGTCTGTCAAATTGATGTCAACTAAAGTCTATCCATCAAAGCTGACCGCGTATGAACTTAACTAGCATCACCAGCACCAAACAGATTATCAACATGAGAGGGACTGTGAAGGCTGTGGTAGCACTTAAGAAATACCGACAAAGTTATGCGAGTAGCACAGATGAGAACTGTGTAGTTATCACAGAATGGCAATCAGCCCTAAGGTACATAGGCAGCATTTCATACAATAGTTAATAGTTTTTGAATAGATATACAAACTTTGCTTTTAAATAATGTATTGTATTCACTTACACTTCGTAAATGGTAAGTTTTCCACATTATGTATTTTGATAGTATTGTTGAAACTGTTGTGCTCTAACAAGTTATCATTGTTTTCTTCTGGGGATAAGTACAACTCTGTAAATTGTTATCACTAACCTTAGAATCTTGCAATTATAAATGCATCCATATTAATGTCATCCATTTTTAGTCATTTCTTATTTTGCTGTATCTCTAACAACACAGTGCATTTATTTCACTGAGAGATAAATTTATTTTCCTGCAACTCAGAAACACTTTGTAAATCCCAATACAATACCTTCTCTAAACAATAGACATTCTCTTTAAAACAATGTTACATTTTGTTGTTGTTGTTTTAATTTCTAAGGCAGCTATTGGAAAGATCTTGCCATGGATTTTATATACTTACCCAGATGATATATACAGGCAAAGATCCTGACAACTAGTTTTCTCTCAAGAAACACAATAAACTTAACTATTTCCAAATAAACAGCAGTTCTTTACAGTTGTTAAAAGTATGAATCTGCCTAGGCTAAGATTGCAACTATGTACTTAAAAGCCCTCGTCTCCATCATGTGTTTAATACTAGTACTTCACACTTGAATAAGAATTTTATACACATAGATCTCAAATTAGTTTTCATAGCAGTAGCAGCACTATTTTCACAAGGAACTAACAGAGGAAAAAGAGAAAATGGAGGAAATACTTATTTTCTGTAGACAAAGTGTTCAAGCGCTGAACCGGAACAGTGAGGCAGAGAAATAACCCTCTGATTTATCACTGTCTAGATCTCCTTAAAAAAGTCATAGGACGTACTTGTTTGCAAGTCCCCTAAAAAAGAGCAGTACAAATTTCACATGCACCTATTTAAAGTGTTTTAATATCTACTGATGAAACTGGATGCAATTATTATGACCTCAAAAATCAACACACTGTTTTACAAGTTTCTTGCAACTTTTAACAAGTCCCCTAATTTGCGTATCTCGGTACACTAATGTGTGAAATGTGAATACAGACACTTTCATCAAGAGAGAAGCTATTCTGAGAGAAGATTAGATGTGTTTCATACTTAACTATTGGGTACTGGGGCACTGAAAGGTGACACATAATTCCCGAGAAATGAAACCTTTTTTCCTGGCAATCAACTTCGTAAAAACCCATCGAGCCTGCGCGTATGTGCGCTGGGAAGAAGCGTTGCCCCAGTGGGTTTTCCGACATTCTCTTCGAGGGGCAGCAATTTCAGCTGAGTTCCTGCTTCCTCTAGTCTATTCACATCCAGTTTGTACTCTCCCATCAGTCAGCCCGAACAAGAGAGTGCCCTTCCTTTTTCTCCCATGGTGTACCTCTACATCACCCTGAAATTCATTACCCTCTCCTCCTAAGGCTTTTGGAGGTGGCAGGATTCATCAGTTACTGGGTAAGTGAATACAGTATATAGCGTAGTAGTATTTCATTCCGTATTCTCCACAAAGATGCCTGAGAAACATCAAGGGACCTCCAACCCCTATGTTCACAAAACATATGTTCACAGTCCACAAAACATCTATTAGCTGGGAATTATTTCTTCGACTCTGTACCTTGTTTACTGCTGATGTACATAGGCTAGTGCATCCATCTATCTTGCTGAAAACAGGCTACTACTGCTAGATGAAAAAAAGTGTGGTAGGTTGGAAATAAAAGCAAAATTCACAAACAATCCTTCATAGTCCCTGCCAAAAATAAACAATGAGCATTTACAAGGCTTAGAACAGACCTAAATTAATATTACAGAAAACAGGAAGGGAAACAATTATCTATTTTTCAGCTTAAATTGTATGCTTATAGTATCTTGGCACGTGCAAATTGTTATCTCTAAACTTACATATTTACTTTTCAAAAACGCTTTATGGAATTTGTTTCAAGAACCTTTCAGTACTGTCCACACAAATTTTGTATACTTACACTGACTACTCACTCCAGCTTCCAAGTGCATGAGAAGAAAGAGCACTGAAAAATAAGATGGAACAAAAATTCTGCCAGTGGCTTATACAGACATGGTCTAAATGAACGTTGCAGCATGAAAAACATAACTGTCTATAGAAGATCATTGAAAGTACTATTAGTAGCTACAGATAGGAAACTACTATGCATTCTGTTAATTTTACATATAACTAAGAAACCAAAGAAATGTGGGATTTTTATTTGTTTGTAAAATGCTGCATACTGCCCTCCTCTCCCTTGCAGAATAAATAATAAACTAAGTTATCTGTCTCAAACATTAGAAAATGGTTAATTTACCCATTCCATTTTTTAATCGAAAGTGTTCATGAACAATTGTTTTTCCAAGAGAATACTTTAAAAATGGTCTAAAATTTAGGTTAAAAAATCTTGAAATAGTTGTCATTCCTTCCAACACAGTAGTTTCAAAAGAACTACGAGCCATGTGGCCCTGCTGCTGCTGAAAGAAGTTGTCCCTGCGTGGGACAGAGTGCGTCCTGATCACTCCTTCCTTTCATGTCAAGGGCACAAGCAGTGACGACCACAGGAAAAATCCTTATGTTGTTTTTAAGTGAATAAGTCAAGGAAATCAACAGAGAGTTGTGAAGCGGGCAGATATTTTTTTCGCTGAAAAAAGCCCTCCCTATTTTTTTGTTGTTGTTTTACTGAGGTCTAATGCTATGCAGAGCCCCACTTCCAAGGAGATGTGAAATTATTGCATGATGTAAAAACAATAAAGGTATTTTTAAATTATTAAAAAATACAGGTTTGTCATTCTGCTTCGGAACATTGAACCTATATAAGAAAATTATGGCAGACATCTTTTATCACGACAGAAATGAAAAGAACTTACAGACAAGGTAGTAAAGGGTGTAGTGATATTGTTGTATAATCCTACGAAAACTGTAATACTAAAAAAAGATTGCTTAAAGTTTGGTACCTGCTCCCAGGAATGGCTAATAATGGATGCTACAAAGACGAGGGAAAATGTATATGTAACTCATTTTCTAATCCCGCTTACATACAGACATTGCTTTGTGACTTCTCGAGTGAAAGCTGAGACCTCATGGTATTTGGTTGGGCTGAACGGTACCTTGGTGGGTGGCAATCCGTATTTTCTTTTTTATAAGGAACTGCTACTGCATGTGCTTATTTCTGGGAAGGTTGTTACTATACAGAGAAAATCACAGAATATGTGATTCGTGAATATGTGAACCATTTGTTTTCCTTTTTTTCCTAACTGGACAGGTAAACTATGTCAGTGTTTGTCTGTTCCCTTCTACTCTCCTTTTGTTTTATTCTAATTTTCTTCAAAACATAGCCTTTAAGCAATGGGAACAAGTGAGGAGATGATAGAGAGAGACACTACTATGAAGTATTAATTTGCTAGTGCCAGATAATGATAATACTGCGTAAGTAATACCTGAAGAGCTGAAACCAGCAGGCAATTAAGCAGCATGGTTGGAGTATGGAAATTTGCTTGGGTGAAGAAGGTAATATTTTACCTGGAATTTCACATATGTTTTAGTACTTTATCTTTCCAAATATGTACCAGGGAGACTGTATTCAGGACAAAAAATTAACCACCAGGGCAAAGAAAATAAAAAGAAAAGAAAAGAAAGGGAAAGCAATGCTATTGAAAATACAAGAAAATTTATCAGTTCTGTTTCATTTAGAGAGCTTTGATTTTGATTGGATTGCAACTGTAAAACATTAAGTATAACTCAACTAAGTCAAGTGCATACAGCTGAGTAGAACGCACTCGGATTTGATCTCTTAAAGGTAATTTACCTTAAATCATATTTTTTATATATACATATATGAGCCCACCAACTACTGGGCTACTTTTCTTAAAACTGATTATAAGTTGCTGTTGCATCCAAAGCACAATTTCCTGTCCTCAAGCCTTACCTTGCAATTTTCATGTTCTCTACGTCTTCTAAATAAGTATGCAAGAAAAAAAATACGATGGAATGAGATGTCTAAGAAAAAATTCTACTGTCATGATGTTCTTCTTAATATTTTAATGACGTTTGAAGCTAAGAAAAATCTGGATAAAATGGTTGACAGCAATTCTTAGCTAAATCCTTCTAGTAAAATATGCATTTAATCAGTGAAATCATGCTGGTTTGAGGGGTTCACTACGCACTTGACTAAATCTGGAGAGAAGCACAGTTAAGTACAAAAGCCTGCTAAGATTTGGATGACCAACACCATCTCCATAAATGCAAATAGAATTTTTCAAAAATATACTGATAATAGTGGAGGATGTCCTTCTTGCCAGAGGTAGTTAAAGCAGCAAGACGTCTCTCTACAGAAAGAGGTTACATTCTGCTAAATGTCTAGTCCAAGATGCATATAAAGGCTCACTAGAGACTACATATCAATCAGCTATCCTTTATTTCTAAGACAGAGGAAATACAGTAGCTCTTGAGCAGCTTTTGGTTTTTGTTTTATTACTCTCAGTAGAGATGTGCCTTTAACTTTGGAAAATGGAAGCATAAAGAAGCTATTAAGGATACAAATAAGCCAGCCACACCACTGCAAACGGTAAAATTAAACATAAATCTAACAGAGGAGGATTTCAAAAGCTTTTTATTTGGGTAAACATCTAAATGCTTCAATGCCTCTTCAAACTACCAAAACTATCCGTTGCCAGAAAAACACTCAGCTCTTAACAAAATCTCTTCCTCTGTACTCACTGCCACTTTCTTAGGAATTCAAAAAGATACCTATTTCTCAGAAAGCAAGAATTAAAGGTATGTTCTGGCACTGAGCTTTTTTATCCTAGAAATGGCAGAAATATTTTAGAAATCTCACGCTGCCATTGCTGGCTAGAGCTGTGAGGCAGACACGTTCCAACAACATTTGACTGAATATAAAGAAAACCTATGGAAAGAAGACAACAGTAGATTTAGTAGGCCTGACCATCAATGAATAAAATAGTACTAACTTAAGTTGGATAGAATGTATGTATGTCCACTGGTATTCCACTGGAGTTACTGCAGAGGAGTACTCTTACATCAGACTATTAACCTCCATAGGAATTTGTTTCAGAGTTGAATCCTTACTAAAACAATACTTTTGATTTCTTCTATTGTGACAATAAATAATGATGGGATTTCCCGTTCTTCCTAAGCTCCAGAGTTAATTTCAGGCAATGATTAGGCAACTGGAAGTGATATGCAAATTCATCTAATCAATTTTTACCATATAACAAAACCAGCTCAAAAATTAAAACTGTGGAACTTATGCTCAGATTATAGGGAATATCCAGAGGGAAAGATATGAAAAAAATATATCGTTCAGTATATTTGCATAGCTTCAAAGAATTTAAAAAACAAAAAAAGAGAAGTTCTCTAATTCTATTCGGTCTTTAAAGATTAACTTGAATCAGTAAAAATGCTATAACATAACCTTACGGGAATTCAGACCTTTTCTTCTCTGCTGGTCTGACATGATATTTAAGGGTCTCAAAATGATAACTTTATATGCCAGCCAAAACAAAAATCTGACAGCGAAGTTGCATTTCTCTTCTGCTTCCTACATTACCTTTACATAACCTTGAATTTATAAAGATCTTTAATAACACATAAGGCAGAAGACTTTGTACTTTCTATAGCATATTAATCCTACATAAACTTTTCTCAAAAAACACATAGTATATGTATTGCCAACAGACAGCTACTGATGGTAAGACTATGATATTTCACCTACTCTGTAGTATATACACAACCACATTTTCACTAAGGTGGAGATTTTCCCTCTTTTTTCTCTCCCTTACTGATCACTCAAACAATAGTATATACAGAATATGTCAAAATAAAAAGGTTATGGTCTCAAATTCTCTGCAAAGCTATTTACTCTCTCCCCACTTGAACTCAAAAATTTGAATTTAAATACTTGTCTCTTGTTACCTCAGTAGTATGATCTCATATCTTAAATTTTCAAACAGCGCACTGTGAATTTTTCAGTGGTTCTTCAGACAACTTTCATGAGATATTGCTTTCGACCGCTCTTGAAGCACATTTCTATTAAGAACCTGAAAATTGTCTGCAAGCTAATTTTCCACAGACTTGTTTGTTGCTTTTCTTTATGGTTGCACATACAAGAAAAATTATAAACTTCCTGAAGGAGGGTTTCAGCAGCCAAGGAGCCTGGTAGTGAACTTTCTGATCGAGGCACTCAGTAACACAGTTTGCTTGTAACTCATTTGGCTTACGAGCAGAGGCTACAATCTGATAGTTCTTTGGTAAATAGAGTGCAACGTATTTTCAGAGATGAAATCAGAGATGTTAGTTTTCTGAAAGAAAACTAACCTTTTTAATAAAAAATTAAAATGTTTGACAAATAATATCTATCCTAAAGATATTTTTAGTCTTTAACAAATATCCTTGATTAAAAGTAGCATAAAGCAACATCTGCAGCCACTCCAGGAGTTTAATTTCTCTTAAAATAGGAAATTAGCTTTCCACACAAGGTATATTTCAAGCACTGAATAATTCTATGGTCTTGCCCTAGCCAAATCCCCTTCTTGGCTACAAGTGACATAAAACAGTGCTATGCCATATGAAAACCTGAAAAAACGTGTAAACTGTGGATTCTGTGCAAAAAGATATTACTATATTAAGAAGACAGAATGACTACAAAAGACATCACTGATGTAGAAAAGCTGTCTGAAATTATAGTAGTGAAGGCAAATATCCAAAGAAATTGTGATGCATATTTGGTAATACCACTCATTAAGTAACGGCGTCTGAGGAAGCCAGAACTCTGGAGCTAGAAATCCACACCCTGAACGTGTCTAAACGTATTTAAAATTAAACACAGTAACACAGAAGTTGTTCCTTTGGAGGCAAAACAGAAATAATCAACTCCTTCCTTGCAGTTTTCTCACAGCTGCTATTTTTCATATTCTTCCATTAAAACAGTTTAGCATAATTCAATTAAAAAGAATTCAAAATATTTGCCTAACTTTTGCAGCCAGTGTCACCACTTGTAGCCTTCAAGGGCTGGCAGATGTAGTAGCACAGTTTCTCTTTCATTTGTGGAATGTTGCCTACAATTATTACTGCTTAAGAAGAAATGCTGCATGTTAGTTGTTTACATCAGAAAGTGACAGTCTCCATAGCACGGGGATAAAATCATCCTTTTCAGTGCTCAGCTTGACAAGCCTGGGGGCAACAGCTGTCATTTCAGCTGTTTGTCTTTAAACGTGTACTTTTTGGTACCTCAAGATGCCATTGTTTCTTCAAGCGAAGCCCAAAGCTCACAAAGTCATCCTCCAATGTAAAGAATATAAATTCCTAACTGGTACTAAAATAAATAACCAGCAGCACGCTTCATCTGGAGGTGGACGTTAACGTGTTGAATCTAAAATGCAGTCAGTCACTTTCTATGTTTTGGGGTGCTGCAGCGTTATCTGGCACTATCTGTTTCTAGCTAAAAAAGAAAAAAAAAAAAAGAAAAGTTTAAAATACACAAAGCCTCTGATTAACTTTCCTACTAGAAGCAGAAAATCGCTTTTATGTGTCATATTTGGATACACAGATCACTTCCTTATTTCATGTCCAAGCAATTGCTTTCCTGTTCCTGAAGGGTGTAAGAAAGGACACAGTTTTAACCATCCAGCTCTCATCACTGCTAATAATCAGTTCATTTGAACATAATCTCCCCTGGGGAACATCTAGAATTAATTAGAACTGATCGAACAGCACAAACTGTAATTTGTTGATGCTTTAGTAAATATATCTTATCAGTTAGCTCCATAATAGTGGTAGGGCTTGCTATTTGTTTATAAATACTTGGACAGCTACCATTTTATTTTTAAAAAATGCTGATGACTGCTGAAGGGCTTGTGAATTTCTGCATAAATTTTGATTAATTTCCATGTCAATGATGCATTATATATTATTCCTCATTCATTACTCCTCAACAGTTTTTTTCTTCTAACAATTTAGGCTGTCTAATGACTGAGCAAATACAATGCCATGTGATTTAAGGGACAAATCACATACCAGGAATACTGAAGAGCAAACAATTAAAGACATAACCGCATCAAAACTTCACAAAGAAACTTCTGGATGGTATTTTCACATTGCACAGCCAAGATAAATTAACGTTGCAGGTAACACACTGTCAGGAACAATTGAGGATTTTCAGGAGACTCCAAGTATTGTTCCTGCTACATACAATAACATTTATCAGTGTATCATGGAACGCATTGTGCATATACACACATGAAGCAGCTTTGGCTTTTGCAGGGCATAAGTTTTGGGGCAACTAGTGTAACCGTGCATCATCCTGTGCAGGAGTGCACGGTCTGACCTACAACAAATAAATAAATAGCTAATAATAGTGATAATGGCAAGGAGGCGGCTAGTAAAAGTTTGCAGAGAAGATGATGTTGTTGCCATTGTGATAATAAGCTCACCTGTAAAATTCAGAACCTATTCATAAGCAATGCTTGGCAGCCTTTAGACTAGCATAGATATTCACAAATATTAAATATTAATGTTTTAGATGTGTTGTTAGAGTTGTTCTCTGTCTTTTCCACAAGACAGTGAGGATGACAGAAACCCGCTGATGAAGGTTTTTTTGTTGCACTTGAGATGTATAGCTATTCAAAACGCGAGGGGTTGGTAACTGCCTACGGACAACAGACAAGCCCCCACTGGTAGCTACAGCAGAAAGATCTTGAAGCATTGTTCATTTACATAGACTTTTGCTTTCCCCGGTCACAGCCCCAGCAAACGCGGCGTGAGGGAGTGCCTGAACGACGATCTCCTCCCTCCTCCCCTCCCTCGACTCGCTCGCTCCCTTTCTCCCACGGATCACGACAATCAGCAGGTTCTGAAAGGAACCACGCCGATTCTGCTTGCTAAATGTTGAAATAATAAATTTGAGGACTCATATAATTTACAGTATCTGCTGGCTGGAACCAATGGACCAGAAAAGGAGGGAGGTAACAATACTCTGACAGACCATAGATTAATGTCATCGTGCTGTTTAAACTTCATCTGTTCTATGTGCTTCAGAGGTTAAAAAAATTGCAAGCTAAGACAGTAATATCATCTTACTGTGTTAAAGACACCTATTAGTCATGTCCCAGGCAAATAGGGATTTATGACTCAGACATAATTCTTCCAAATATGCCTGCTGTTCATAAAAGGCAGAGATATATGACTCAAAAATAACATTGAGACAGGAATAATTTTACACTTCACTTTGCAACATTGACTTTCCTCCAGAACTTATAGCAAAATCTCCACATTTTATGAATAGGTTTCTGCCAATACTATAGATTTATTGCTACAGCTTCCAAATCAGGTGAATTTCTCAGTCAAACAGAAGAGGAATAATTTCAGATAGAGAAGAGAGATACATGTAGATCTTCATTTTCTAAACAACTGTACACTGAAGTTAAATTAAATTGCATGTCACATAGCCTGTGTAATGGCCTCATTTAAAATCTCCATTTTGTTGAACCAACTTGCTACTGCAATTCAAGTACATTCCCAGGACCTTTCCCTAATGAGTCTTCCAAATTCTAGTTCTGGTTTGGTTCTCCCAGAAGAGTGTGCGTTTTACGAGTGAAATGAAAAAGGTAGATGTAGGGAGAGATACACAGCTGCTGACTAGGTCTGCAACGTAACAAAACATGGATAAATGTTCTTTCACCAAACTGTTGTAATCAGGCCCCAGTTACTGAATTGTGATCCCCATGGCAGCCCCTGGCCATTGGAGACCTGGGTAGACAACTGTCTTTTGCTTTCAGATACCAGAAATGATGAATTTCATGGATCTGCTCCTTCCTTAAGAACATTTTTCAGTCCCTCATTTTAATGAGCACCGGTCACCCACGAGGGGTAACCCTTGAGACACAACCACACAACCATTCCCAGCTGACCTCTTTCCTGTACAGTATACTTGATGGATGTGGATAACTGCTATTCTGAGAATTAAAAATGTTACTATCATCTGACAAAATTTGGGGAAGGTTTACTATTATGTCCATAAATCAAGACTGTGTTATTCTTTATTTCTCCCTCTTAAACAGCTGTTCTTAAAGAACATCACCTGTCCGGTTAAGAAGCAGAAATACCATGTAAGTAAGAAACCACAGACCTGAGGAAAAAACAGATAAAGTAATACCCAGAAAAATCTCATGAGGTGGCTTAGGGGCTAAATTTTGGTTTTATGTATTTCAGTATTTCCTGGTCAAGATCTTTGATTGATGTAAATTAGCATAGCTCTTAAAGCTTAGAGTTAAGTGAACACCTGTACTAGCAGTGCATTATTTTATGTAAGGTGTTCAGAAGAAGCTAGTTATTTCAGTGATCTAACACCAAAAATAATCCTCATCCACGACTGTTTCACAGGTCTATGCCAGTTTTAGCCCACAATGAAGGCTAAAAATTGGTGACACGGGAAAGATCTGCCTTACAATACAAATGAAAGACGTAATGACAGAGTTCACCATCGCTGTGCTGATTGCTCACACTGCCACAAGGTCCTCAAGTCACTCAAACTGCCATCAGGTACACAACTAAATGCCAACACACAGTCAAAGTTGAAGCCTGATGGAGAGCAATGCCACTGCTGCATCGGCTGCTATCTTTGCTGGTGCCTGTCAGCATAGTTTGTGCCCAATGCTAATGGCAATGCTCTTTCACAACCTCTTGTATAATATTTCACACTTGGACTGGATGAAAAAGTATCTACACTTAGAAAACAGCAGAGTTCCAACGAGAATTAACATGAGGTAAAATCTACCAAGAGCCGCCTGGCTTGCCCTACTGCAAGCCGTGGAGGTCGATACGGGCTATGTGATGGGGGAAGCGCCTTGATCTTCACTTTGAAGGTCCATGTCAGCGGCCTCGTTGGTGTTTGGTGGCCTGCGCTGCCCCCTCAGCCCAGCCCAGCCCAGCCCAGCCCAGCCAGGCGCCGGGTGAGAGGGAGCCAAGACAGGCCTTGGTAGGGGCTCCCACATTTGGGAGCCGCACCGGAGCCCCATCCCTCAGCACCGGCCATGGGCCTCCACATCCCAACCGCCTGTCTCATCCCGCCACCCACCTCACCGCCGCCACCGCCGCCCCACCTGGACACCACCGGGCAGCGGCCCCTGGGCCACAGCCCCGCTCGGCTCGCTGGGGCGCAGTGGGACACTCCTGGAGCAATTTTCTTTTCCCCATTAAGTTTGTGTCTAGTCTACTACTTAGCCCAAGTTAAAAACATCATGTTTCACGCCCGTGGTGGCGCTGGTATCTCTGCAATTTACTGACTGGCGCCCATTCAAACCAATCCTCGGCAAGGCTGAAGGTTCAGCAAGCAGAGCCGAGCTGGGTATGCTCGTGTGACCTCTCATCATTTTGTAGGTACAATCCTCTCCTGTTGTTTGAGCCTCCTGGCTGTGACTAGCACAAAGTCCAACATACTGCTGTAAAAAATGGAGAATAAAATTTTAAATTCCCTTATCCACAATCAGACAAAATAATGTGATGCACTGCTTGAATTTTTCTCTTTGCTAATGTAGTCACGTATTTGTTATCACAGCACTAGCAGTTGCAAGCATTCAGTCTCAGCTTTCCTCTCAAAATCTCAAGACTGCCTTAAGAGTAATGAAAGAAAAGCATGGCTTTGGGGTTCTGCAGATTTCTTTCTTAAAATGAAAAAAACCCCAACAAACCCAAACAAAAACTCAGGATATATTTTAGTTATATTTTCAATTGATCATCTGACACTTCAGGGCCTAAAAGTAATTTAAAAACTAGCGACATATTTTCCCAGAAAATAACCAATCTGAAAACCTGAAAATTTCCCAGAATCATGATTCCAGGAGGGGGATGCGGTTTAAAGAAAAAATCGAAAGAGTAACAATATTACCCTGGAAATATATCAATGCTATTTTTTGCAATTTCTGTAATCTTGTTGTCTAGAATCACCTTTTCCAGTCAATATTGGAAGTTACAGAAATCTCCCAGTCAATCGCTCATGTGAAGAAGCACGGGAGGACACTCAAATTTTGCATACTTCTACTGAAGTAGCTCAGAGTCCTTACTCTGTTTTTCAAGGAATATGAGCTTAAAATGTCGTCTCACCGCAACAAACTAAGTATCTGCAACTGCACTACGCGTTCCAAGTTTATGATGAACTGTAAACATTTATTTAAAACCTCTTCAGGGCCTTGCTTTGAAGAAACTACAGTAGAGCATCGTGGACTATAAATTCAACAAACTCTGTAACTAGGAGTTACAGAAGATAAAACAGAGTGCCTTCCTCCGTACTATTTAGGCACCCAGTTGCTGAATGCTTTTCTCCTTCCTACACCCTATTTGTTACTCTTCAAAGCCGCTATTTGCATTCACAGGACTATATTCATGCCCTACACATAAAAGTTTAACTGAATCCATTAATATGACATGTTTTAGAAAATAATCAGGTTAGATCAAGGAGTCCAAATATTACATGATTTGGCTGTCCTTCTACACGTTCTTTATTTTTTACTACTAGGCATTTTTTTCTGTAAGTCCACGGGACGCCCGAAACCCTGAGCTGCACTTCCTCCGACCATCCCCACCTCGGCAGGGATCTTCCACTTCTCTTAGTCTATCTGGTGAAACTACTGTGCAATGCTGTAAAGTGACATGAGCTATTAACCACCCAATTAGCCACGCAAAGCTATTCAGCCTTCCATCTTCTCTCCAATACTCTCTGCCTCCATCTGTTTCTCCTTCCATGTTTTTTGTAGGTATTTTTGATGGTGCAAATTGGGATGAAGATAATTTTTAAAAATTAGAGAGAGGAGAAGGGGGAGAGAGGAAGATTTCTAGAAAAATCCCATACTGGGTATACAAACAGAAAAAAAAAGTAGTTTGCCTGTTGCCTGCCTGAAAGGTTTTTATCCAACTAATTTCCTCGCTGTAGGGGGAAAGTGAAATTGGCGCGTGCTTCTCTGGCGAGTTGTTGGAGGCCGAGTGTCCTGGCTGTCAGCCCCTCCTCTTCCTCCTCCAGGCTGACTGCCAGCTTGTCTCTGCCTGTTATGGGGAAGCTGGGAATACAGAAAGCTTGGGGATGTGGTTGAGATCAAGAGCTTCCATTCACCTTTTAGCTGCCAGTTAAAAAAAAAAAAAAAAAAAAAAAAAGGAGTTTTATTAAAATTAGCAAGAGAAGAAGAGGTCTGGTGGAAGAAAAATCCTGTTGGTTTTAGGGTGTCTGAGCCTCATCGATGACTTCAGAGAAAAATGGTATGCAGATTTACTTCCTTTGAAGTAAATAAATATGAAACTATATTCATAAATGTAAATAAAAGTATTCAATGATATTTTGATATGGATTCAAATTAACATGATAAATTAACTAAGTGTAGTGTCCTGAATTTACTGCCAGGTCCCATATATTTTATACAGAGAAGTAATAAACATGAACAATTTCCAGTTTGGAAAGGAAAAAAGAACAACGTTTTGGGTTTTTTTTAAACTGTTCCCTAAAGTTCTATCTTAATACTTCTTCATTTTGTGTCTGTCATGTCAGGGCTGTAACCATGAATTTGTCTGAATTTTTTTTTATTTTAGTTATAAATATCATGCATATGGCTTACTTTCCTTTTGCTAATATGACTCCCTAACGTAACTTCTGGGTGGCTGTTCTGACCTAATGAATTTAACAAATGTACTAAAAACAAATGGCAACTTTAGGAGATGGTTGCTGGCTGACCAAGTTTGCTTACTCTTTCGATTTCCAATCAGTGAGATGTGGAAAAGTTACTAGAGGCAGAGAAGACTGGGTGTAAAGAAATAGCGCCTGACATGACGAATGTGGCGAGGTTAGTAGTTTTTCAGCTGAGAATGGATTAAAGAAAGTGTTGGCAGTCAGTGGCTTAAGTCACTGCTGGGATGAAGGAAGAAACTAGTCATTCAGCCCTCAGATAAAATCTGGAAAGTAGCAGGTCCACCGAACTCATCCCAGTGTGCTGTCCCCTATCTGATTTTTCAGGTCACGAACAGTTTCTGTATATTGAACTTCTAACATTAACTGTGCAAATGCATAACGAAGGTGAGCACAGGCACCAGTAAAACACGCAGTACGTTATGCTTTAAAATGCCTTTTTCCTGCCATTGTCTTCAGGTTGAGAAGCTGCCTTAGTGGGTCTGAATAAATGCATGCTTTGTATTAAGCTTCCTCTAGTTAATGCATATCACTATTCAGTCTTTGCTCCTCCAGACAGTTAGAGCTGAGTGGCAGAGATGGCTCGGTGAGATTGCTGCTGCTCTGAGCTCCTTATGATTATTCTTACTTGCTTATCCTCATGGGTTATATGCAATACTGCCTGGCGTGGCACCAGAGCCCGCGTGTGTGCTGACTTAGGGGAACCTTTCCAGGTTCAGCGCTGGCTGCACGCGATCCGCTCCGTCCAGTTTTTACTTCCCATTGAGGTTATGTTGGCACATTGTGGAAACAGCTGTTCAAACTGCTATCTGTCACTCCTTTCCCCTGAGGTTTCTATCAAGTCCATGCCAACACTTACAGACTATGTTGCTTATACCTTCCTTGCTTGATTCCTGAGGTTTGTCCCCATACTCTGATGCTCCCAAGATCCGCTGTAGCCTTTTATCATTCATAGTAATAACTCTTAAGCAGCATTTCTCTTCTGAAGCTGTTTTAAACAGAGTTCAACTAAAACTCGCAAATATCAATATGTTGACAGTCATATAGTGAGTACATTGTACCAGGAATCTGTTAAAACCTTTTGAGATTTTCACCTATGCAACTTTATATGATTTGTGGCCCAGCTTTCCAGGGAATTGATAACGAATCAAGTTACTGTGGCTTACCAAGCATCAGCTGAGCTACCTTTCATATACATTGTATGTTCTCAGCTTGCAACAAGCCTGAAGTAACGTGGTTTATCTGAACTCTTTGACTAGGGGCTAAGCTATACTATATATGAATTAAGTGTGCAGATATACGCCCTTAGTTCAGTTCATGCCATATTTTGACTGCAAATGCAAACATCTAACAGAGTAAATATTTTCCAGCACGTTAGTGAAGGGGAAAGGGAGGGAATATTTGAGCTAGAGCTCCCTTGCCCTGAGAAAGAGAAAGCCATCGGCCAACTCTGCTATGTTTCTTGGTGACTGCTGGGCGGAACCGAGCGTCAGGGGTTTGCCTGTCTCTTTGCTCACCATGTTCCAAAGTCTCTTTAGGATGACTGAAATTCCCTGGAGGGAGAGGGAGACCTCCCTGTTAAGGAACTGAGCCTTTTGGTCTACGCTGGGGAAGCAAGTACAAGGAGCACACCGGGGAAGAGCCACCTCACAGTTCTTGCCAGCCTGCGGCACCGCCACAAACGTTGCTGAGTGTACTGGAGCTCAGATTTATGGCTTTATCCTGAAGCTTATTTTTTTCTGCCAGGAATGGCACATAATGAGAGATGGAAGAATACTACTGTTATTCCTGCTGTAAGGATATTTATTTCTGTGTATATATTTTTATTACCGGGGTTCCATGAGCCATACATTGTATTATCGCAGAGTACCCAACACATAATATGTAAAAAAGTCATGATTAAATAAAATATAATCTAGAATGAGGATTTTAAGCTCTCTTGTCTGGTCACTGCAGTCTTGGCTTATATAAGTACTTGCAATTTTGTATAGAGCTTGCTCAAGGCCAATGCAGGAAGAATTTCTTCTCCATTCATCTGCTGTCTAGACAGGCATACTTTTAAAGCTGTACAAGCTGTTTCTGGGTTTCCCTGCTAATGACTGTACCAACTTTCTTCCAGAAGAACTGCAGTGAACTTCAGTGTCATTTATGGCAAGCATGACACCATTCCAAACATTTTCTGAAATTTTAATAGAATAATATTTTATTGATCATCTGCAAGATGATTAATAAAACATCAGCACCAAAGAGGCAGTTAGGTAAATGTTTAACTTTAAACAAGGTCTAGCATACGATGAAAAGAACATTACTAAAAGGAGGCAAAATAAAGCTTGCAAATTATGTGGGTTTTTTTTAAATGAGTCTTTTGCAGAGTTACCAATTTAGCACCAGCAAAGCCAGGATGTTTCCTTCTAGTATACATATTTCTATAGTAACACTCACTTTGGAACTAACATAATGCATTATTCAGGTAATATCCATTGTAAAAAAAAAAGTATTTTTTATCCAAAGATTCAGTGACAATTTAAATACGTATATATCTATGTATGCTTAAGAGAAGCCTCGTAAAAGCAATGAAATCCTTTATGAGATTCTAACCCAAGCTCATCTGTTGGTACCTACCATATAGGCACAAGATGATAAACACTAGTGTCTTAATCCACCCGTATGAAAATTCCAAATTAAATCTCAGGTGTGTGCAGCAAGGCACAAAATAAGTTGTCTTTATTTTGATTTCTCCTAATTTTTAACCCTACCTAAAGCAACAGTTATAAAATCAGAATAGTTTTTTTAACTAACATATATTAGAAAGCTACAGAAATGTTAAGAATTCTTATTTATTTTCTTCATCTATGTTAAAAAGTAAGTTTTTTGATCAGTCTCTTATTAACATGCATTTATTTTGTTGGAACTACAAAACAATAATCATGCATTACACAATTAAAGCCCAATATGTAACAACTGCTTCTTTTTATTGAAAGAATTCATCATTCTTTGTTTCTCTATCAATAAAACTGAAAGCTCCCTAAATTTCCAGAATAAGTGTATCACACATCCAGCTCCCTGTGATAATTAGGTTGTCAATAACATCCTTCCTTATGTCCATTTGACTATAAACTGAATCCAATAAATATTGTGGTTTTCTTTTAGCTTTAGCAGGCAAGTATTTAAAAAGGTACACAAAGAGTTACTTTGGCAATTGTTTCAGGTACCATTAGATTCTAAGAATAACCTCTTTTCTTCTCATGAAATAGAAAAGGAGTGCCCATAGGTGTAGACAATGCAATGGTAGCAATATTTTTGTAGTGCTCAGCTTGACACAGAATCACTTAAGGCAGATTTGAATTAGCAGATACATTTTTGAACAAAATATCATTCTCTGACTCATCATTTGTAATAATATACAACCAGGAAATTCATAGATTTAGTTAGTATTTTTTAACTCAGTAGGTCACAAAATTTGCCTATTAAGTCTCATAAATAGACTTTTCACACATAGCATTTTTCATACACTGCATGTAGACTTTTTTTTTTATATATACAATATTCTATTTGAACCTCTTGTTTGCCAGTGGACTTATACCTATACAGAAAGGAAACTTCATAATAGAAATTATTATGGAGGAAGAAATCTTAAGAGCTTTATAACATTCTGTGCTTTTGATTAACATGAATGTTAGCCCTTCCTTTAGACGAGTTAAATGAATTGTTTTATACTTCATATGTATATGAACTGCTCACTGGGATATCTTCACAAGATCCTCTAGGAATGTGGTCATTTGTTGTAATTTACTATTTACTCAGACTACTCCTGTCAGAGACACTAACGTTTTGCTTCAGCTCTACATACAGAGCTCTCACCACCACCTACAGAGATACCTGTGTCAGGGAGCAGCCCGAGAAGGGCTAACCCGTGACTAAACTGTACACCTAGAGCATGGGTTAAACTTGTTTGAGGAGGGAAGCCCAAAATCCTCCCAGGAAAATTACATAACGTCTCTGTGCTTTGCTGCCTCTTCAGTAGAGCTGGCATCAAAACCAAACCAAACCAAACCAAACAAACCCCCCAAAACCCCTATGCGTTCAAGGCACTTAATTACAACAGAGCAGCAACCAAAGAAAAACCTGTCATAGATGTGAGTTGTTCCACCGTAGGTAGCTCTATATGCCTCATCTACCTTAGGCTTCAAAGCATAACAAAAATAACCAAAAGGTTTCTCCTCCAGAAGAGCAGTGTCACATTTGAGATGACTAATTCTGACTATAGCAAGGAATACGCACTAACCCCCTGACTACTGGCACTGTAAAGCCTCACAAAGGCAAGAGGACAACTCTCACAGTAACTTTTAAACCAGAAGTAGCATATACCATGTGTATATATACACATATTTATATGAATTCATACAGATCTAAAAAAATATATATGGTTCAAGCTTCATCTGCCTTCATACCAATAATAACCCACGCACATGTGTGTGGGGGAGCTGCAGTTTGTCTTTAATTTAAAGGTACAGCACCACCTGCTGTTAGCATACATCATTATATGCAAGCGCTGCTTTCACGTATTCCAGTTCATTTCAGTTGATCTTTCTGGGGAGCTTGTACTGTCTTACAGGTATTCTGGTAGAGCCACCGAGGTTAGGGCGACACGTCTAAATTGAGCCAGAAGAGGTTTTGCCAAACAAAATTGATTATTTCGATTTGGATTGGACAGAAATGAAGGCAGCGAACAAACTCTTGTTAGTGTGTGTATGAGATTTAATTGATCTTGAGAATGATTAGCAATACTGTAATTTGCCCAATGAATTAAAAAAGAGTTAGTTAAGATCTCACCAAAAGGAGAATTTTCAACACGTTTTCATACGGAAAGTAACAATGTTTCTAGAGACGTTTGTCTTATGTTGTCTTAAAAATAATGTTTGCAAATATTTACTACTTAATAACTGTGACATTGTACTATAACACAATGTCCATCACTTCAATATTATACCACTTTATAAAAATTATCTTTACAATATATTAATTTCTGATGCAAGTTATGTTCATATTCATACACATTTCTTAATGCTTAAATACCTACTATGTAATGGGAATAAAATTTCACTGATATACTTTAAGTTAGTATTGTTGAAATGTCAGGCCATTATTTGGGTTGTGAGCTCTACACAACAGGGATTATTGTTTTATTATATGTTTGGTTAGTGACTTCTATAATGAGACCCTGGCCTGGCCTCAGTTTCACACCAGGAAAGAAAAGTAAAACCAATAATAATCAAAAAGTGTTCAGCTCTATTAATCACATTTTCCTAAAACTTCTAAATCCAGCCTCCAGATCAGCTTCATAAACCCTAACAAGTAAACGTAAAGAAAAGGCAGCCTTCCTGCCCCCGTTAAGGGTACGGGAGTATCACTTAACTTTTCAGACCTGTCAGAAAGATGACAATTCAACATACTGGTAAACCAGAAGCTAGACAAATAACGTCTCTGAATTAACATCAGATTTCATTATTTTGGTTTTTCAAGCTTCTAATCTAAAATTCCAGGTAGGTAAAATCAGTTAATTTTGTCAGGTGCTCACAGGAAGGAATGAAACTCCCTCAGTGAAGCACTGATGGAGTACCTGATAACCCAAACTCTTCCAGGGGCTTTTTGCTGCATTCTTTAAAATTTCCACTTAAGGATGCATTTCTTTTGTTGATTATCAACGTATTTTAGCTGTATCTTTTTCAGTGCCCTCCTGTTTTGCTAGTCACTTAAGATTACTACCGTCCTCACTATCAGCAAACGTACTAAAACCCACTGGAGTTGCAAGTACTGTATTCTTAGTGCCTGCGCTCAGTGTGAGAGAGAATTGGCAGGATATGAGCTGACCTGTGCCAACACCATTATTAATTCTTCAGGTACTGTTAGTAGCTTCAGGCTACAGAAAAATAATTTACTTAGAAAAGCAGCAGGGACTTTTATAAAACCTTACAAAGTGAACAGCCATTTTTAGCTCTAAATACAGACAGACAGTAGTTTCCAGGGAATAAAGTACATAAATCTCAAAGTAGCAATTTATTACCTAGTGCTTTATTAGTGTATATTTTCTGTAATTATATTTATTACTATGCGTATTTTAAAATCTGCTTGTTAGGAAATTGCTAATTTTTATTGCCTGCTGTACTAAGCATCTAGATGTTGCCCTCCCTGAAAACTGAGGGCTGCACCAGAGAACTTCCTGAACTTTACAACCAAATAGAATTGTAGAACCTGTGGAGGTACCAGCCATACAACAGTTTTAAGTTCGAACCTTTTTCCATAAATTAGAAGTAAGATAGCTGTGAATTGGACATGCACATAAAGTGAAACAACAACTAAGACAGAATTAATCAGAGGGAATTCAGCAAATATTTTTGGCTGAGTAAAATGGGGATAAATATATTATAATAATATCAAATACAATTGTTTCAGATGTTCAGAACAAACTCTTTCAGATTTTAACTAAAAAAGTTCACTTTTTCAAATAAATATTGAGGTTGGTTTTTTTTTTCATAGAATCACAGAATAGTTTGGATTGGAAGGGACCTTTAAAGGCCATCTAGTCCAACCCCCCTGCAAGGAGCAGGGACATCCTCAACTCCATCAGGTTGCCCAGAGCCCCGTCCAACCTGACCTTGAATGTTTCCAGGGACAGGGCATCTACCACCTCTCTGGGCAACCTGTCCCAGTGCTTCACCTCCCTCATTGTGAAAAACTTCTTCCTTATGTCTAGTCTGAATCTCCCTTCTTTTAGTTTAAAACCGTTACCCCTTGTCCTATCACAGCTGGCCCTGCTAAAAAGCTTTTCCCCATCTTTCTTATAGGCCCCCTTTAAGTACTGAAAAGCCGCAATGAGGTCTCCCTGGAGCCTTCTCTTCTGCAGTACTCCAGGTGGGGTCTCACCAGAGTGGAGTAGAGGGGCAGAATCACCTCCCTCGACCTGCTGGCCACGCTTCTTTTGATGCAGCCCAGGATACGGTTGGCCTTCTGGGCTGTGAGCACACATTGCTGGCTCATTTCCAGCTTTTCATCCACCAGTACCCCCAAGTCCTTCTCGGCAGGGCTGCTCTCCATCGCTGCATCCCCCAGCCTGTATTGATACTGGGGGTTGCCCCAACCCAAGTGCAGGACCTTGCATTTGTCCTTGTTGAACCTCATTAGGTTCGCCCGGGCCCACCTCTCAAGCCTGTCCAGGTCCCTCTGGATGGCATCCCATCCCTCAGGCATGTCCACTGCACCACTCAGCCTGGTGTCGTCCACAACCTTGCTGAGAGTGCACTCGATCCCACTATGTCATTGATGAAGATATTAAAGAGTACTGGTCCCAATACAGACCCCTGAGGGACACCACCTTGTCACCGATCTCCATCTGGACTTTCAGCCAATGACCACTACCCTCTGGATGCGACCATCCAACCAATTCCTCATCCACTGAATAGTCCACCCATCAAATCCATATCTCTCCAGTTTAGAGAGAAAGATGTTGTGGGAGACTGTGTCAAAGGCCTTACAGAAGTCCAGAGAGATGACATCTGTAGCTCTTCCCTTGTCCAGTGATGCAGTCACTCCATCGTAGAAGGCCACCAGGTTGGTCAGGCAGGACTTGCCCTTGGTGGAACCTTGCTGGCTGTCTCCAATCACCTCCCTGTCCTCCATCTGCCTCAGCATAGCTTCTAGGAGGATCTGTTCCATGATCTTCCCAGGCACAGAGGTGAGGCTGACAGGTCGGTAGTTCCCAGGGTCCTCCTTCCCACCCTTTTTAAAAATGGGTGCAATGTTTCCCTTTTTCCACTCACTGGGGACTTCACCTGACTGCTGTGACTTTTCAAATATCATGGAGAGTGGCTTGGCAACTACATCAGCCAATTCCCTCAGGACTCTGGGATGCATTTCATCAGGTCCCATAGACTTGGTATGTTCAGGTTCCTCAGGTGGTCACGAACCTGATCTTCTCTTACAGTGGGAGGGACTTTGCTTCCCCAGTCCCTGTCTTGCAGACCATCCACTTGAGAGGTGTGGGAAGAGAGGTTGCCAGTGAAGACTGAGGCAAAAAAGTCGTTGAGTACCTCAACCTTCTCCTCATCCGTTGATACAAGTTTGCCGGTCCTGCTCATCAGAGGGGTAAACTTTCTTTGACCTTCCTTTTCTGGCTGACATACCTGTAGAAGCCCTTCTTGTTATTCTTTGCATCCCTTGCCAAGTTCAGCTCCAGCTGCACCTTTACCTTCCTGACCCCATCCCTACACAGTGTCCCTGTACTCCTCCCAGGACACCTGTCGCTGCTTCCACTGCCTGTGCATTTTCTTCTTGACCTTTAGTCTGACCAGCAGGTCTTGACTCAGCCATGCCAGTTTCTTGCCTTCCTTGTCCGATTTCTTACACCTGGGGACCGAGAGCTCTTGCGCTCTATGGAAAGTGTCCTGATCTGCCAGCTCTGTTCTGCTCCCTTGTCCCAAGGGCAGTTTCCCAGGGGCTCCTACTGACTAACTCCTTGGAGAGCTGGAAGTTTGCTTTCCTAAAATTCAGGGTCCTGACTTTACTCTTCAGCTGACCCATATCCCTCAGGACTGCGAACTCCACCAGCGTATGATCACTGCAGCTCAGGCTGCCTCCAGTCTTGACATCACTGATTAGCCCACTTGCATTGGTGACCATCAGGTCCAGTATAGCATCCCCTCTGGTGGGGCTGTCTATTACCTGGCTTAAGAAGTCATCCTCCATGCACTCCAGGAGTCTCCTGGATCACCTATAGCAATGTGCTACTTTTCCAGCAGATGTCGGGGTGGTTGAAGTCCCCCAGCAGGACAAGAGCCTACGAGCACAATGCCTCCTGTAGCTGGAGTAAGAAAGCTTCGTCAAGAGGCTCCCCTTGATTGGGTGGCCTGTAGTAGACACGAGCCACAAGGTTCCCTTTGTTGCCTCAGTCTCTGATTCTTACCCATAAGTTTTTAACCTGCTCATGGCTGTTCTTCTCACACTCTATCCATTTCTTGATTCCACCCCTCCTTCCTCGCCTGTTGCCATTGATAGCCACATTCCAGTCATGGGATTCATCCCGCCAAGTTTCAGTAGTGGCAACTAGGTTGTAGCTTTCTAGCAGCACAGTGGCTTCCAGTTCCTCCTGTTTGTTGCCCATACCTGGGTGTTAGTGTAGAGGCCCTTCAGATGGGCTGTTGTCTGTGTCACCTTGGAGGAACACCCCTTAATTCCTTTGAGGTCTTTCACTGGTGTTTCCCTGTTGGCTCCAATTTCTTCAGGAGGCTCTGGCTGATCTCCATAAGACTTCAAGTGTGCTGCAGTGTAGCCAGCACATCTCAGAGCAACAGGCTGAGGGCCCTCGCTAGCACCCCGTCCCTCTAACCTTGGCACGTCATCCCACAGCTTGTCATGGGCAAGCCTGATATTATCCCCCTCCCCCTTCAAGTCTAGTTTAAAGCTTTATCAATGAGCCATGCTAGCTCATGAGCAAAGACCCTCTTCCCCCTTTGAGAAAGGTGAATCCCATCTGACTCCAGCAGGCTGGTACTGTGTAGGCCATCCCATTGTTGAAAAATCCAAAGTTGTGGTGGTGACACCAGCCACGGAGCCATGTATTAATAAACTGGACACTTCTGTTTCTGCCAATGTCACTGTCTGCAACTGGAAGGAGGGAGGAAAAAATAACCTGCGCTCCAGATTCCCTTACTGACTGTCCCAAGGCCCTGAAGTCTCTTTTGGTTGCCCTCAGACTACGCATTGTGGATTCATCGCCACCCACATGGAAGAGCAGTAATAAGTAACAGTCCGAGGGCTGTACCAGACTAGGAAGTTTCCTAGTGATGTGCTTAACCCAGGTGCCAGGTAGGCAGCAGACCTCCCTAAGAGGAGAGGCTGTCCAGCATATTGGACCCTCTGTTCCCCTCAGAAGGGAGTCACCTACAACTATAACCTGTCTTGTCTTCTTTGTGGAGGTGGTTGTGATATGAGGGGTAGGCTTTTCTGGCCTTGGTAATACCTCTGGTGTAGATGGACCACCATCCACATCCTCTATTGACTGTTCTTCCACATCCAGAGCCTCTTACCTGTCGTACAGAGGCACCTGGGAAGGCGAGTTGGGCAAGGAGGGGGTACGCCTGCCACCCCAAACGTGGGCTTGCCTCCATTCACTCCTTTCCTTTAGGCTACTGCCTTCAGCCTGGCAGGGCGAGGATACAGGACCCCTTTGATCTTGGGTGTTTTCTGGTGGCTGTTCCTGTTTCTGCCTCAGGGACGCCAGAGCATGGTTCCACCAGTCTATCTCCTTCTCAGACTGCCTGATGCTCCTCAACCTTTCTGCTTCTTCCCGTAGCTTTTAGATAACTTCACAATAAAACACAGCATCTTGTTTCATACTGAAAACAACCAATACTTATATTAATCTTAAATAACTTTGGATTTCCATAGTTCAGATACCAAACCAAATTATATTATTCATATAGATCTGTTCAGAACCAGAATTCTCCAGATACAGGTATTCAAAATGCCTGTTTCACTGGTGTCGCTGTCTTGTATGATTATGACAGTAAGTTTAAGTCAGTGTAAATACACATAATGGATGACAGTCTGAAAGATGAAGAACGGCCAAGAAATTAGACTCTGTGGGAATACAGGCAAGAAACAAATGCAGCTTCAATGAGGTACTATAAAAGTCTAAGGTATTTGGAGATTAATATTGAAAAAACAATGTTCTACTTCTGGTCAACAAGTCAGACCAAAACATGATTTAAGCAGACATGTCAATGGTTAATCAAGGTTTTTACCTATATCTGGGTTTAAATTATCAACTACAGCCAGGGACAGTTTTTCTGAGGAGATGAGCAGGCTAATAGGGCTGGAGTCATCAGGTTACCAGCAAAATACATATGATGAGGCAACAAACACATGAGTCTCTACCTTTCCTCAGTCCACAACCTTCCCCATCTAAACAGCAGCTCCTTGAGCCCTGAACATGGCCGCTGCCATAAACTGCATACAAAAATAGATTATTGTCATGTTCAAAAGCTGGGTCTGAACAGTATTTAATGGATATGAAGAGTTCTGAAACTTTTTCTTTTGCTAATTTTACATGTCTGTGTTTTAATTCAGCTTGCTTTTCCTATGTACCTGGTTATGGCAATGTAAGAATAGTAGGTGATACCAAAGAGACCAAACCAGATCATTTGGGTATAAACCACAATGTAACCTGTAGCACTCAGAACTCAGTTGGACATTGACTTCACAGACGGAAATCTGGTGAAATCTCAGATTCTCAAGAACTTCAGTCTATGTCCTAGAAATATCAGATATTAAGCACCTACTTGTCTCAGGGAACAGCTTGGAGAACTGTATTGCATGGTAGCAGTAGGTCTAAGAGACAAACTTGATCTTTGTGACTAAAGAATTTGATGACTAATGATCAATCTTTAATTCAGCATCATACCTACAGACAATCACTGTAGAGATTTAAGGATGAAATTAATGTAGTAGCTTAAGCAGGTATTTGAGCTACAAATGAGCTTTGTATGTATTTAAAATCAGGTACATTTCAGAAATTTAGTGAAGGTTTGTAAATTAAGAATTTTGATTAGCTTTACTGTTCAAAATATAAAATACAAAGCAATCTACCAATAATCTATTTTTCCTTGATCAAGTAGAATACTATACTCCAATAAAAAGGAAATGTTTTAATGACAAGCATCACCTAGCATTACAAAAGGAAAAGAAACACATTTCTGGAAGATTTGAAGGTCAGGATATGTGTTAAAAAATAAGGAAGATTTATTTATGGTTTTACACTGGATGAACTTTCATGTTTTCCGGTTTCCTTGGGTCTATACATAGGTCTATACATAGAGAGAGATCAGCATGTGCTACTATTTTTCAAATATCAAAGAGCCATGACATGGACAGAAAAACAGGGCGGGGTGGGGGAAGGGGGGAGAAAAACATGTTTTCTTAAGGTTTTTAGCTTATTTTCCAGAGAAAAGTATGTTAAAATAAATTTGGAAGCCCCTCTAAAATTTGGATGTCAGTCCAAAATAAAATCCACCTCCAAACTTTGCAGGAATAATTTTCAGTATTTTGGCTACTGTTTGAAAACAAACAAGAAAAGCAAACTCACTTTCTGTGTACAAACAAGAATCTTTTAAAAAGATGCAGGCGAGGATTCAGCCTCCCTAGTTAACTCCCTCCGCTTGTATAATTGGTTCTTCTCCCAGTATTGAGTTGCTAATTAAATCTCGGTAGTATCCAACTCCTCAGCATGGATTCTTAGTATAGATGGTTTCATTTACCAAATTCTCTTTGTCCTTGTTTGCCTGTTGCAACTCTGGAGGTTTTTCCACTTTTGATCTTGTTTTCTTTTTTTCTTTTACTATCTGATAGAAGAGAAAAAACATCTGGATATCCCATCCTTCATACTGCATAATGATTCTTAGAAGTAGATCTTTCTCACATAAAAATACCGTCTTTTTTATGGCCACTGTTGCTTTTAGCACACAAGATTAACCCTGTAACCACCTTTGTGTTAATGGCAATTTCAGTTTCTGCATCCCTAAAAAAAAAAAAAAAAAAAACCACAACACAAACCACCCATAAAAAAAGTTTGTGCACAAGGGCAATAGTAACTGAGCTTCTATTGGGTTATAAAGTCATCTTCAAACTTTTCTGCCATTATTTCTTCTTCTTTTTAGATTTTTTTTTTTTTTTCAAATTTACATCTACAGAAAGACAACTGCGACTCTGAAATACCAGCTACTTCACAACTAAGGCAACTCTTTCACGAAACTCATCCACAGCATTGGTTTGCAAAGTCCATAAAAGAAATGGTGTCAGAGTATTAAAATGGACACTTCCACAACTATGAAATCTAGTTGTGCGTTTTAGTACATACTAAGTATTCCTCAAGAAATGCTTCTGATCCTATGTATTATTGAAAGACAAAAGTGGGAGATAACCTGTCTTCTGAAAAAATAAGCAGAAATGAAAAACTGTAAATTGCAACACAATTTCAAAGTATATATTTTTAAATTCTCAAGCTATTCACGAGAGACGGGCCTCTCTGTACAAATTTCAAAAGTATTATCACCTCAAGTATGAGAAGAAACAAGAGCATGGATCAAATCTCTATGAGTTATTACCTAGGAAGAAATAAAAGCAGCAGATCATGAGTATGTCAGGTGTACAGTTAAAAATCTTGCATACTTTTCTGGATAGCTTTGTTATCTCCAATCAAGTCCTTGTTGGTGTTCTGGAAAGTGCGATTCTGGGTCTTTTTCAAAAGACGCATTCTTCCCTCAGCACTTTGTACATATATACACCAGACCTGAATAAATATAAGTTGCACTAGGAATGACGCTTTAAAAGCAGGACCTTCATAACAGTGAGATAAATAGGTGACAGTGACTTGTTGGCAAATATATTTCAAAGCATACAACTGGACTGCAAGAGTTCACGTTAACTTATCAAAAATACATTAATTTTTTTCTTTCTTAAACTCAGCAATTTTACCAGTCTTCAGACATTAACAGTTGCTCACAGAGCAACTGTATTTTATTAATCATATTTTTTGTTTGGTAAGCAAACTTCTAAGAACTATCATTCTTGGAGGTTGCTTATTGGTTTGATTCACCTTAACTTCCAAGCAAGGATATATACCTTGACTAGGAAAGCTTCTTTAAGAGTTAACTTTTATTCTATTTCTGTTTTGTTGGTTTGATTTATTTTTTTTTTAATTGATAGAAGTGTGATATAGCTAAGAAACGAAGCAAGCAATGTTTTGCTCTTCTGTGGGCAAAACAGTCTGCGCTGATGACCTAGTGGTCCTCACTATACTAATTTAAGGGGGTCTAATCTGGTCCCAAGGAAAGAATCCCTGCTGGTGGACGGTGCACCTGAGGCATCTTTCCAAGATTCATCTCCTGTCTCTTTCATATGAAAAGGCATGGGTTCATGAGAGGCTGCCCTAGAATATAAATAAAAGCCCAGTAAAGTGGGGACCATTAGAAGATTCACTGCAGATGTGCACGCTGGGTCCAAATTAAAACACTGACAGAGCAACACCTGAAAACTACTGTAGAACAACAATCAGAATGACAGTGAATACAAACACCTTGCACCCAGCTTTGCCCACCATATTTGGGTTAGTATTTTTGTTTACTATGTTTCAGATTTCCAGTTTCCTAAAAGAAGAAAGTTATTTTGCAGTTCGATTTTCGTTTTATTTACATAATATAGTCCTACATAATAAATACATAATTCACTTCTACATAAGTATAGATGAAATATATAACAGGTCTTACAAAATGTAACTGTGTGAAAAGATGGAAAATATTAAAAAATATCATGCACCACAAGAAAAATAAGGGAAAAGAACATAGTAGCTATTGTACCTAATATGTGATTTTTTTAAAATTTATTTTTTACAAGGTTAGAATGCACACAAGTTGTGGGAATTAGATTTGCACACTTGCCATGTATGGATATTTTAATCTCCTGTTCTGCTTTGAATCATGACTTTTTACTATATGTAATGAAGTAGATTCTTAAAGATGTAGCTCCTACAGTCAAATAACTATGTCAGTCAAACAGTAGTCTACCAATTCTTACAATTGTAAAACAGAACAAGAACTTATGCTAGAAACACAAAATATTAAGGCTAACAAGTTTATGTTATATGTCTAATCTCATGAGGTTTACATCAATTCATAGGTTCTTTGGAAATGAACAATTTTTGTTTAGGACTGACAACGACACAATGTTGGAAATATAACTTACTATCAAACCATCATTCTGTGGCTTCTTGAAAAAAAAAATGGTTATGTCAGTGTGATTCCTACCAGACTTCTGCGTTTATCACAACAGTACAAAGTCAATGCAAAGAAAAATCTTGCCTTCTGGCCATTTCAGAAAAGAGGTCAAGCCGCACAATAACCTCTAATAAATGGTGCCTTCAGATTAGAGCTGGTGCTTTATTTTGTCACAGTACTAAGAAATCTAGTGTTTTGATAGTAGTTACTGAGCAAATCCTTCAGAAAAAGAACAGGTTTTCTCTTAAGGCTTACCGACAGACAGCTTGCCGATCTTTTGACAAGTCTTCCTTATGCCTGCATTTCCCATCTAAGTAAGTGTGGATACTTCATTTCTTCCATTCTTTGAAATTCCTTAAAATTTTGAAACACCATCTCTGTTTGTGAATAATTCAGCAAAGAAACCTAAACTGTTGTAAGATGAGTATAGATACTACTGTAATGTTTCAGTAATATTCCTTTTTTGTAGGCTTCCCTCCCACAAATTCCTTCCAAAAAAAAGTGTATGTCACTTTATTTAACAAACTGCAGATGAACTCACGTAACCATGTTTGATGTAATTATATGTAATTTCTAACTGGCACTTAGGCTGTCTGAAGCAGGGTCTGGGTTTTTTCTTTTTTTGTTTGGTTGGTGGGGTTTTTTCCTCCATATTTGTACATAGCAAATATCTGTAAATGAATAATTCAAAACCTAAACCTGTGCAACTATGTAAACTTTCAAGATACATGATATGAAATATTTTTTCATGCAAATAAAATGCATTTTACAGAGTTCTGTTTAAAATTCCTTTTCAATATGAACCTTCAGAGAATGTTTAAAAATGTATTTTCAGAGATTTTTTTTGTCCTCTGTTGACTCTTAAACAAAGTAAATATTTAATCAAGATACCAGGGGAGAAAGCCACCTGGGCAACATAGGCTATTACGTTTCATAAAATGTTAAGTGGCAATATTTAAGTAGGGAAAAAAAGTTTTATTTCTGCCATAGGATATTAACACTTTCTATCTTTCTTACATTTAGACAGGTTTCCAACCTACACTTGCTCTTCAAAAACCTCATTACCACGGCAGTAGAAAATTAAGAGGCACTATGACACTGATTCAGTTTGAATATCTGTGAATTATCACATGCATTAAAGACCTACTAATTCTTACCAGTTCAGCCTCAATATCAGGTATCTTCCACTAATAAAGAAAACAACAGCAATATGGATTAGATGTCAGTGGACAAAATTCTGAAGTCAGCAATAGTTTTCTGTGTGTGAAATGATTCAGCCTTTGGCGTGAACGATTCTTAGCGCTAGAGGGTTGAGGTGTTTTAGAAAGTAGATACTGACTGATAAAGTATAGACCTTAAGAAAATAGTTTCATTGAATCTACTTTTCAAAGAAAGAAATTAGGAGAAAAAAACCCTTTGACACTCCTGGCAGACACTAAATAGCCTCCCCTAAGCTAGGAAGCGTTTGGGATGGAGTAACACCAGACGGGCTTTCTCCTCGCTCCCAATTAAAGGAGCCTGTCTATGCAATCTGAATGTCTTTACGCCTCAAAGTAAAACTCAGAGGGAGACACAATAAATACTGAGAAAATATATCCAAGACTGATCTTTCCAGTCTCCAAAATAACGAATACTCCTTCTGATCAACACTAAGTGGTTGTGCCATTAATAATTCTATTCCTCTTTCTTTTGAGACAAGCTGAAGTTCTGAAAAACGTTACAGGCACCCACCTTGTTCTTCTTCTTGCTATCATCTTTCTATTTCTTTCTAGAATCACTGGATTTGTATACGCCAACATTTTTTTCCACTATTAAATTTTCCAAGAATTATAGGTGCTTTGAAAGTGACTACATACATAATAAAGACATTAATCTATGTAATTAGGCTAAAATTGTGTTGCCATCTAGACCTAAGGTAGATAGGTTCTTCCATAATTCTTTTACGGGAGTGAAAAGTAAACTTAAAATAATTTAACAACATTGTGACATTTAAAATGACACATTAAAATCAATATGTAACAGCTGGCAAACTTATTTGTTAAAGACAGTATTTTCACCAGTTTCAGCAATATTGCAGTACTATCTAGGTATAGAGTCTAAAATCTCAACTATTGTCCTTTTAAAACATATCTAAGAGAAGCAAAAAAACTCGAGTTGTTATCAAAAGTTCTGCTCTGAAATTAGTTTAAATATAAGCTTATTTTCAATCTATTTTAGCTAAAATTATTATTCTAATATGTGCCTCATTTAACAACACTAACATCAATGAGTTTTTCCATCAGTTTACTGTGTTTTCACCAGCACGTGTTGCTTATATGTTATTTACAACATATATAGTAATATTGATTTAACAAAACTGTATCATATAAACTAAGTCCATATAGAAATTATGGAGTTATATTATTAACTTTGTCTCACTTAGTAGGACTATAATGATGGAACTTGAGGAAAACAAAAACTAATGTACATGAGAAAAAAGTATACAACCACTGGGTGCATCAACTTGAAACAAGGAAAGACAAAAATCACAGTGAAAGAGAAAAATTCTTTAAAAAAAAAGATGGAAAAAAAAAAAAAGAAACACATAAAAAGACTGGAACATTCATGAAACATTTCAAGGATTTTTTTGCTCATAAATGAGCAGTCTTTGAAAAAATTAGCAAATAAGTAGATTTTAGAGTGGGGAAAAAGTTAAAATGTTCATTCAATTGAGAATATTAAAAAAAAAAAAAATTTGAAGTGTTTCAGGCAACTTTCACACCAGAACTTACTCATGACACAGTATACGATACCACGACCATTGCTATTTTTGTGATAATTTTTGCAATGAGATAGCATGACACTTGGAACTCGGAGAAACGTCAAACTAAAATTGGGGCAGAGGTAACCTAGTGGTATACTTGGGGGGGGGGGAGTGGAGGGAGAACACAGTGGAAGCTTGTGTCTGTGCCCTGAGAATCATTAATTTTCCCTCTAAAAATTTTGATCTTCCATCTTCCTCTCAACTCACTTCTGAATATTTAACTGGATTTTTTTTAATTTGGCAAAATTTAGGAAATCAGGCTCACTATTCTAATGTATTACTGAAAGACAAATTTTCAACTCATTAAAATGCTGATAATCTTCTGAGACCCCTCAATTGTCTTTTCAATTGCTGCAACAAACATGGCAGTTCCTGATCTGAGTATGAAGGTAATTCTTCAACAATTACTTGTTTTCAAAAAAGCAAATACCCGTCTACCCTGCTGGAGGGTGAGTAGGTGATAAGAGAAAATGGTTATATATATTTTCATATAAAATCATGGTTTTTGTATGTTTGCTGCAGACTGGAACATTGTTCTATGTTTGTCTTTAACTGGAACATTGCATTCAGAGAAAGTATAACTTCTCAGCTTTATTCTTAGTCCAAGTTCTGTCAACATCTAAGATTTAGTTTAGAGAATTTCATTATAAGAAATGTTCTCCTTCATTTTTTTCATCATACAGCATTTTAATTAGATCCCAAGTTAGTAAACATACTTAATCTCTCAGCATTCCTTAGGCTGATAATGGCCATGTTATACTGAGATTAAAATGTCTCAAATCTTTGGGGCAGTGTTTTTCGGGTTTTTTTAACCAGTCTTCAGGCTGGAAACCCTCTAGCAATGCTTTTAGAAACATGGACCGCTTCCTGATTTTATTTTCTTTTTTCTTTCATTTATTTTTCTTCATTTTACAAAATATGCAAACTAACTACATTCCCTCAAAACATGAGCAATGAAAATAATACAGTTGGTAATAACAGTTTTTGAAAGCTGACACAAAGCCAATTTGCAGGACTTGACTAATAAAAACAGATATTCCAAACAACAATTACTTCAAATTTAATTTCCTTACTTACTCAGACACCACACTGCAAAATCATATACGGTGCTTATAAGCAACCCAGAATGGCAGAAGAATCAGGCTCTACCAAACTAAGCAGGAACAAATGGCACACTGAATGGCCTCTTATTTAAAAAGTTTTCCCTACTTCTGATTTCCATTGAAAACGGTGTGATGTTTTTGCATACAAAAACACTAAGTAGCGATAAGAAAAAAGAGGTTCTCAGATGAGTTATGGATGCTGGCTTTAACTTAAATCTGTCTTTATTATTTTCTTTATTAACTTCTAATAAAAATCTATAGTAAATATTATTCATTTTTATAACAAAAGCTGCCTTTTATTCTATTTATAAGTCCATTAATTTTAAAGCTGTCTAAAGCTTTTAACGATTAGTCACAGCTAGTTAAACAGGAAAAAAAAAACCGCACACCACCACCCTTCAGTTGTGAATCATAGAATTGTTCTGGTTGGAAGAGACCTCCAAGATCATCGGGTCCAACCATTAACCTATCACTACCAAGTCCCCCACTAAATCATATCCCTTAGGGCCTCATCTAAACGCCTTTTGAATACCCCCAGAGATGGGGACTCCACCACCTCCCTGGGCAGCCTGTTCCAATGCCTGACAACCCTTTCGGTAAAGAAGTTTTTACGAATGTCCAATCTAAACCTCCCCTGGCGCAACTTGAGGCCATTTCCTCTTGTTTTGTTGTCTGTTACTAGGGAGAAGAGACCAACCCCCGTCTCTCTACAACCTCCTTTCAGGTAGTTGTAGAGAGCAATAAGGTCTCCCCTCAGCCTCCTTTTCTCCAGGCTAAACATCCCCAGTTCCCTCAGCCGCTCCTCATAGGACTTGTGTTCCAGACCCTTCACCAGCCTCGTTGCCCGTCTCTGGACACGCTCCAGCACCTCAATGTCTTTCTTGTAGTGAGGGGCCCAAAACTGAACACAGTACTCGAGGTGCGGCCTCACCAGGGCTGAGTACAGGGGGACGATCACCTCCCTACTCCTGCTGGCCACACTATTTCTGATACAGGCCAGGATGCCATTGGCCTTCTTGGCCACCTGGGCACACTGCTGGCTCATATTCAGCCAGCCGTCAACCAACACCCCCAGGTCCTTTTCCGCCGGGCAGCTTTCCAGCCACTCCCCCCCAAGCCTGTAGCGTTGCCTGGGGTTGTTGTGACCCAAGTGCAGGACCCGGCACTTGGCCTTGTTGAACCTCATACCATTGGCCTCGGCCCATCGATCCAGCCTGTCCACGTCCCGCTGTAGCGCCTGCCTGCCCTCCAGCAGATCAACACTCCCTCCCAACTTGGTGTCATCTGCAAACTTACTGAGGGTGCACTCGATCCCCTCGTCCAGATCATTGATAAAGATATTGAACAGGACTGGCCCCAGTACTGAGCCCTGGGGAACACCACTTGTGACCGGCCTCCAACCAGATTTAACTCCATTCACCACAACTCTTTGGGCCCGGCCATCCAGCCAGTTTCCTACCCAGCGCAGAGTATGCCCATCCAAGCCATGGGTAGCCAACTTCTCCAAGAGAATGCTGTGCGAGTTTTCATTTATCAGTAAACTATCCGGACAGCACACAGTCCCGTTCAGACACCAGTACTCCATTGAGCTTGATGCTGTACAAACAGAGATGGAAAATGGTCTTAAAAGAAATTTCAAATTGAGTAACTCATGGAGTGTGGTATACAAGGAAGCAATGAAACTACAGTAACCGTTACAGCAGACTAAAGCACATCACAACCCTGTAGACTTTGCAACTTCATGTAGGCAACACATAACAAGAAAAACTTAAGGAGACTTTTTAAGGGAAATAATTTTAAAACTGCTCATATATTTGTAGGTAGGCTGGTGGGCAGCAGTAGAAAAAGCCTGGTTGTGCTTATCTGAGGAGCACGATGGAAGCTGTCAGCGTAGGCTGGTGGTCTGCAGCAATATTCTTCTTGATATGAATTACAGATGACAGGAAGGGTGGAAGATGGACTATCTGGCCTCAGAGTGAAGGGGCGAGGCTTGTACTACTTTATCATAAAAGAAAAGGAGCCAGTGAATGCATGGACAGAGAAGAGGAACATAATGAAATTTAAATGCTTATAAAATTATATGGTATCAGCACTCAATGACTAGATATGAAGCAACATTGTATTTGTCTAGGCGAGAGAGGAACCTGTAAAATACATAAGCTGTTATCCTGGTACATTAGGCTCAGTCTCATATTCTCTATAAACAATGAATAACCATCAAATTTCAAAACTTTCTGTATCGGGTCTGGCTGGCATGGAGTTAACTTTCATCACAGAAGCCCTCATAGTGCTGTGCTTTGCATTTGTAGCCAGAATGGTGTTGATAACATACCAGTGTCTTGGTACTGCTGAGCAGCGCTCACACAGCATCGAGGTTGTCTCTCCAGTCCCCCCTCAGAGGCCAGCAGGCTGGGGACGGGTGAGAAGTTGAGAGGGGGCATAGCCAGGACAACTGACCCAAACTGACCGAAGGGATATTCCATACCATATGATGCCATGCTCAGCAATAAAAGCTAAGAGAAAGGAGGAAGTTGCGGGGAGGGGCATTTGTTGTAGAGGCATTTGTCTTCCAAAGCAACCATTACGCGTACTGGAGCCCTACCTCCCAGGAAGCAGCTGGACATCAACTGCTGATGGGAAGTAGAGAATAAATCTTTTTGCTCTGCTTTGCTTCATTTCACTTCCACATGCAGCCTTTGCTCTCCTTCATTAAACTGCCTTTGTCTTGATCCATGAGTTTTTCATCTTATTTTCTGCCCCCATCCCACGGAGGAGAGGGAGTGAGAGAGCAGCTGAGTGGGCACCTGGCAGCCACCCAAGGTCAATGCACCACATTTTCATTGCTCTGTTTTCTTATTTAGTTATTTTTGGAGAAAAAACTGTCTTACATCAACAATGATAGCTTTAAGAATTGGTCTTCTAAATTCCTCTCATCTCTGACATTTTTTGTAGGGATGGCTCAGTTTTCCCTGCTAGTATCTTCACAAGCAATGTAATTCTCTGTCTTGGATCACTTAGTGGGATCATTCTGGAATGACGACTCTTTGAAGATCAAATTTTAAAAGAAGAGGAAGTGCTACTGTAGCATCACTGCAAGTGATTAGAAAGCCTTGTAGCAGAAGAGCAGAACAACATAGAGCACTTTCCCCAAAAGCTATCCAAGGAATTGGTTGGTCTGTCTGGCTAGACTTTCTTAAATTAGAAAATGGAACATCTGCTGAGTCAACAGATCCCAAAAGATGACCCAAAGATGACCAGGAATGAGCCAGATCTCCTAAACTCCGCTAGGTAAAGGGACACAGGATTGTAGGAAACAGAATTCACTAAATGCAAGTCTAAATGCTGAAATTTCAGCTAGAAAACACAGAACATAAATTAGAAGAAAAAACCTTCAGTGAATAAAAATTTATACATAATTCTGTCCTTCACTATCTTTTAATCTTTATCATTATGAATCACTCAAAAGTCAGAGAAAAACATGACAGAGGAAGACTGCTAGTTTCACAGAAATTTCCAAGAGCAAAAGAGAATGTTGGAAGTTGAAAAATCAGAGGAAGGTTTCTTGCCTTTAAGGCGCAGTTTTACCATAGTAAAGTAATCAAACATATTTATTATAGAGAAGTTAATTCATGTTAGAATATATACACAGGGTAGATTTTCCAGTCTGTTTCATACAAAATAATTCATTTCAAAAAATATAAAAATAAAAACTGGTTATACCAGGCTTCTCAGAACCTGGCATATCTTGTATGGTGCATGTCAAATAGGAGTACAGTGCATACTACAAATATATCAGGGCAACTCAATGAATTGTCGTGTTATAGTGTCCAAAATAATCTCATTGAAGCTACACTTAAAAGCAAAGTACATAATTTCATTGTGGAAAATATGACTGGCAAAGATTAGATTACACTGGTGAATCATCATAAAAGGATGCATTTTCTCATGTATTCCTTATAAAAGGATATATGCAAGTTTAACAGAGAATAAGAACTGTGAGACAGTATGTAAGACTGTGTAACACAAATTATCATTCTTTAAACCTATCCAAGATTAAAAAATACAGGATAACAATCCTTCACTGTTTAGTAAATCACCTGGATTATTTGATAGAATTAGTTTGTGTCTTGATTTAAGAAAAAAAAATCCTTAAAATTAAAATCTTATGTACAGTGATGCCAGTCTTATTATGCTCATACGTGATTCTTGGATAGAAGAGCTATTTAAGCCTTCATACATGTAACCTTAGGTTGCATGCATTATAAAGTTATCCAGAGAAGATATTTGACAATTTCTTCCTCTTTCTGATACTTTTTGTCATTCTGGTTGGAGATTGTGCCTAATACAAGTATTTGATTTTCCTTTAGCCTACAGCAGCAATTATATTCAAGGACAGAAGTTCAAACATCTGAAATGGGCTATGCAAAACACCAACTGATTGTACACAGTGTGTATTTAAGGAAGTATCAGTAATTTATAGTCTTGACAGTTCTTAATAACTTTATTCACACAAAAAATTTGCATAGGTTCTCACATCTCAGGTTTTCAGAAAGTGGAAAACCAGGCTACTGCTCACAAAACTTCAATCAGCGGAAAGGTTACAGAGCCGAGCATTCTTATATTACCAGAAGCGTTATCTTTTCAACATAAGAGCTGGTTTCTATGAAAGTGCTATAGATCTACCAGCGCGGCACTTACAAGGGTATTAAAGTTTTTGTCAATAAAGTCCTTAAAATACTGTATATTCAAGAAATCATTAGAAGTGGGACATAATCTGTGTGTAAGGATATAAATATGCAACATTTCCAGAAAAAATTCAAATACTGTAGCTACTGTAACTACGAACTTAAGAACTGCAGTAGACTGGGGATAATCGATCAAGAAGCAAGCAAATAACATCCATTACAGTTCTGTCTGAAAATGTGCATGTGAAGACAAACATATCAACATATGAGATGCTTGGATACTGTGATCATGGGCATTATATAAGAGGAAAAATGCTGAAACTATTTCCTCAGAGGTGAATTGTTGTTTTCAGAGAAGCTGCTTCCAATTCCATTATTTTTTCAGGCTGTATTTTGATTCAAATTAGTCTGACTTGATCTGCTAGTTTTAGGATTTAATGTATAGGATTATCTTCTACTGCCATAGTAGCCATCATGATGGAAAAGAAACTTACTTAATATTTGAAAAGTATCCTGTTAAAACAAAGACAATTTTAGAAGTGCACTTTTAATATGTTTTGTGTAGGAAGTCTAATAACCTTATATCAAAAAACAAGGAAACAGCTGTTTATAACAAAATAAAAATAGTACTTCTGGAGCCTTATGTTTCATTTTGGAAGTAATACATTTGCATTAACACAAGTCATAATTGACAATTGATATGTTTTATTTGGTTCTGAGGCTTGAATTAGAAGCAAAAGAATGTTTTGCACTATAGAAGTTATGTCAGAGTGGATGACTTGCTTTTTTTCTTGTTTCTTTTTTTATGTTGCACAGCTTTATGTCATGTCGTAACATATCACGTGCTGTGACTGACAAATAAGATAAAATACTCTGCCAGTACAGAAGCCACAGAGCACCTTAACCTGAGAGCATCAATTGCAAGGCAAATGTACTGCAATGATAAGCACAATCACAATGAAAACATCTAGGATGCGCCAAATAAGTGATGAGATATTATTTCCTTGGCTACTTTGATAATAATCAAGAAATTTGGTAAATATATCTATTATATTTTTACATATTTTAATGGCTTTTTTTAATATATATTTTGTGATCCTAATACTGGCATCTGCTACACAGATTAGAAAATTTGGATGCAAAATTCCGAAGTGTTCTCTTTCTCACCTTCTTTTCATATACTGGAGTATTTTATTTAGGCTGGGGTTTGATTTTTTTCATAGAATCATTGATGTGCAAAACTTACAGGTTAAAAATACTTGTGAAGGTCATCTAGACCATCCTCCTGCTCTAAGCAGGTCCAGTTAAACCAGATTGCTTGGGGTCTTGTCCCGTTCTGTTGAATATCTCCGTGATAGAGATCCAACCGCATCTATGGGCAACCTGTGCCAGTGTCAGACCACACTCGTGGTGATTTTTTTTTTTTTTTTCCTTAATATCTAACCAAAGTTTACTAAGCTCCAGCTTGGTTGTGTTGCCTCTTGCCCTACCACTGTGTGCTTTCTAGAGGATCCTGGCTCTGTTTTCTCTGTACCCTCCCATTAGGTACTTCTATACAGCCATAAGGTCTCCCCTCAGCCTTCCCTTCTTCAGACTGAAGACATCCTCCTCTTTCTGCCTCTCCTGTTGTGCTTCAGCCCTCTTATCATGGTGGCCCTCCCTGACCGTATGTCACCGACTGTCTCGTACTGTGGAGCCCGAAAGCAGACATGGTACTCTGGATGTGGTCTTATAAATGCCAGAGGGGAAGAATCGCTTCCCTTGACTTTCGGAATACTTGTGAATACAGACCAAGATGCAGTTGCATTTCTTCACTGCAAGGGTATGCTGCTGACTTTTTTTTTTTTTCTTTTTTTCTAAGATGGGAACTATGTTGTTGTGTGCTTATGTTAGAGAAAGCACAACCAAAGAGGTGCCCTAGTCTCTAAACTATGTTATCTGTTTAGATGAAACAGATAACGCTTACAACAATCTTTAATTCCTGTGGGAGTACATTCTTCTCCCAGAGCAGCTCTTCCTCCTACGCAAAGGAGTGTTAGTGTGGCTGTTCTGTGCTGATAATACTCTTATCCCACCTAGTTTCAGACCATTCATACAGCAAGGTAACACCTGCTATAAAAGCACCAAAATGAGCTCAACAATAAAGGATGCACAAGTTACACAGCTAGTAAGTATTTACAACAAAACAGCAAAAAAGTGTTGTTCTCTTTAAGATTCTACCCTGTTACTCATCACTGTAACGCACTCCTCCCAGCACACAGTGTATCCACTTAGTAAAATGGATTGTGCAAAATGGGCATTGGTGACTTATCCAAATGAAAACATAGCTTTGGATCAAAGCTCCGTGATAGCAGCATGATCACTGCGTAGATAAAGCCACTGCTGAGATGTCACTACAACAGCGGGCGACTGAGGGAGCCATGAACGACACAGGAATTCTTGGGCTGGTTTTGTGTCACTAGTTTGTGTTGCTATAGGAAAGCAGCTGGTAAATTACAGATCATATGATCATACAGCTTGACTAACCCGATCTCCTTCTATGACAAGGTGACACACTTCGTGGATAAGGGAAAGGCTGTGGATGTTGTTTACCTGGACTTTAGTACAGCTTTTGACACCATTTCCCACAGCATCCTGCTGGAGAAACTGGCTGCTCACGGCTTGGAATCAGAAAATAGTCTTAATGTTACTGCTACACTGAGAGTTGCTAAGGAAAGGACCTAGCTGTTGTATATCCCTGTTTCACCAAATGTCACTGAGGGAAACCAGAAGACAGGATCCAGATGCATATTCTAAGATGAAAACTCTGCCAAAGCAGGAAACACTGATTTTACAGGATGTAGGAAGAACTTTTAAAAAGAGGCGGACCTATAAAACCACAATTCTGTGGCTGTTTGCTTACAAACTCTCCTCCCTCGCACTTTCCCCGCTGTTACTTCACCCTCCTACTCTTGTGTCGCGTTCCCTACCTTATCATCTTTGTCTTCCAAGTAAAGATAAGTAAAAACCATGGTGACAGAATAATTGCAGTATCTGCTGTGACTTTGCTGTCTCACTTTACTTCTGGCTTACCTACTCAAAGTGTAAAGGGGTGGGGTTTTTGCTGTATTTTTTTGATTGCCTTTTTGGTTTTTTTGAGGAAGGAGCCTCACCTGGCAAAAGAATAATTATCTTCTATTAAATACCTCTAAAATTTCTGTTTCAGTTTATTTTGGAAAGGCAAAAAGCTTATATAAAGATTATTAATTTTTTAGTGCACTAGCCAGAAGTATTATATTTTGTTTGCAATATGCGCTATGTGATACATGGTTTGTGGAATGAATTTGATTAATTACTACAGTTTATGTAGTTTTTACTTCAAGCATGAAAAATAAATCCTTTTGTTTCATCAAGAGTATTTTTTCTCGGTAACTGTGAAAGCTCTAAAGTATGCATTTCTAAATAAGCAGAAAGGACAAAGCTGTTGTTAGGCTTTTTGCTTAAAAAATAAAATACTATTTTTGTGAATATTTATGTCCCTAAGTGACAGCTCAGCATCCTCTGATCCATGCACCCTTGCTCTGAAATATGGTTTCTACTCTGAGGTGACAAGTTCACTCTCTGCAAAGATTACAGAACACCTATTTAAGTATTCCCCGCTGACTCCTCTCAAAATTTATTCTAGGATTTTGCAGTATTCGCTTGTCACGTAAGACATCTGACAGTCAAGATTCTGAGAATAACAGTAGTTAGGAATGATTTTCTATATGAATCTGCATGATTATTTAGAAATCCTACATCAAGAAAAAGTTCTTTTAAAATAATATTATGAAGCTTAAATTAGAAAAGATATTAAAAAGGGGTATGCTAATTTGAAACTTCCAAAATGATGACAGAAATTTCTACTAGGTATCCACAACCATTCACGGTATATTTCAACAAGCCAATTTAAATTTTAAATAATCCCAAGTGACACTGCAAGTTGCATTTCTATTATGCCTGTCAGATGCTCTTCAATGTGATCAAGAGGGGAATTCAAATTTATAGAAGACATTTTTCACCAGATTCTTCAGAAACTGTATCTTATTTGAACTTTCTGACAGTACAAAGGAGAACAAACCTGAATAAAAGAAAACCTTCCTAACTTGGGCATGGTCTGATTCTGGCAGCCAGTAGCCAGCATACTAATAATTTCCACAGTAAGTAGGTTACTTCTCTGAGATGATGATTTTTACACAACTTTCACAGAAGGTTATTGATGTGATCAATAAGTTAGCTATTACTTAATCAGATAATGATCTGTTGCATTGCTTCTAGGCAATACAAAGTCAATGTAATGTGTGTGGAATTTTGCTCATTGTTGGAAATGTCTTAATTCAATTGCATGGAAAATTAACAGCTGAAAACAAGGAAACCTCTTGTAGTCACACAATCAAGAATTATGTCCCCCTTCCCACCCTGATGAATTTTCAGAGAAAATCATTTGCAATCAACTACCTAGCATATTAATCTAATTTGGGGAAGGAAAATGTCACATGGTGATTTCAACTGTTGTCAAATCATACCAAATCTCAGAAGACAAATGCTATGGATTAGCAGACGAAATAAGACAACTCTGTTTTAAGAGGATTGACACTGCTCGGTGTAGGAGAAATGAGAAATCAGTGAATATTACACTATTGCACAAATATTTGTGTATCCTCCTGGAGTACTGGAGAATAATGTTTTAGAATTTGTGATCACTGACCATTTCATGCAAAATGTATGAGATTATCTCTGGCAGAGGCAGATAAGCAGTATCTTATGTGGTTTGTGGGGCAAAGATCATGTATTTTTATCAGTTCTCTGAAATTCCTACCAATTCCAGGAGTAAGCCTTGTTAAATAATAATCATCTCTGAGCACTGATAGGTACAAAATTTCAATACTTTTCTTCGGTCATTTGCCAAGAAAACCCAACTAGCCACGCAGTGAATACTAGTATCTAAATAGAACGGCCATCACGGCTCAACACAATCTCAGAATTTTTGAGAGACATAATGAAGACCACCTAGTAGCTCTGTGTACTGAGGGCTCTTGTTAGTAACAGCTGGAATCTGTTGCTGTGTCTACAGTAGGTTTGTTTCTTATTTTATTTTTTTACAGCCTTTTCACACTGTTCCAGGCAAGTTTTAAATATGTTGACAGTGATGGCCAAAGATGTTCTTATGTAGAGCTATAAATATGCTAGGGTTGATCTTTCTTTAGCTCAACAGACACCTGGAAGAAGGCAAAGTTTCGTTTTATAGAAATCCTCTTAGCAGTCATATCCTCACACTATAAACAGAACCAAACCTTTAGGTGAAAAATCGCCAGATTGCCACTCATGAACCAAACTTGAAGGCTTCAGGTTCTTCCCCAGGAACTCTCCCTCACTCGGCGATGTTTGGAACACGAAAGCATGAGATACCCCACGTTAACAAAGTTTCATGCTAGTGCACTGAGATAATTGCAGATGTGGGCATACAGCATACACAATTAAAGGCTTCTCTGACATGCTGTGACATTGTTAAAAAAAAAAAAAAAAAAGAGTTGAACAACTCTTAAACTAGCCTAGCACGCCTGAAACTCATGTTTCTATTGATGCAACTCAGAAGAGAATTCTGCCTATTATTTCCTTAATGCCTTCTAGTCCTTCTAGACTTCCATGAATGCAGGTTAACAATAGAGCAATCGTCCACAATAAACAAGTTTTTGTATTAGAAATCAGAAGCCAAGGGAGTTGTGAATGTTTCAGATAACTACTAATTTAAGCATTCAAGGTCTCCCAGAAAGAAATTCTGACTAATATCAGGATTAATCTTTTAAATACCTTTTCTGATGTACCATAAATATGCTTATAATAACCATTCCCAAAGCAGCTCCAGGCATATACAGTGCTGGAGAGGTAGTGCATATATCACGCCATGCCTCAGAAGCAGCAATAGACTCACACCATAATGTCACTTAGAATAACAGTATACCTTGCAGCGTTGGAAATGTATGAAAGGTGAAACTCTGAACAAATGCTGAATTTCTCCATGTACTTTTTGCAAGGCCTGATGTAGTACAGTTTTATTTCAAACTAAAGTCATAAGAATTGCATCATAGACTCACTTCTAAGGTCAAAATATGCCTTGATATTAAATAGATTATCCTAATACTCTTTCTTTTCTTGGAAAGATATGGATACATCACCTTCTCTAATATTTAAGGTTCAGCTTCATTTCTGGAATTTATATATTTTCTCTAGATCATTGTTCAACTTACGAGGTATTAAGCTCACCTATACTTAATCCTGCATGTCATCTTCCAACATTCGATCAATTTTCAGCAGATTATACTTTTGTTAAACTTCATACACGCAGGCTGAAACTTCCCATCATAGATATTTACCTCATCTTATTAGGACTTACAGGCACCAGTTTTCCCGGGATGTACCCTTTGCCATTCCCCTGGAAAAGAGGGCCCAAGCAGAGCATTTCTGCAGCAGACCCTTGCTGAGGCTCTGCCCCTGCAGACTGCCTACGTAGAGCTTGTTTCACCTCACCTCGCTTCTCTGAGTATACCAAAAAAAGAGACGCTTTTCGGAAACGGCTGCTCTGGCAGCGGAGAGCCCGGGCTGCGCCAGCCAGCAGGCAGGTACCAGGGTACCAGGGAAGCGCCTGTCATTATCGCAGGGCAAGCACGAGCTGGAGCGGAGGCCCTCGCGGTCCCTCCCTCTCTCCCAGGCTCTGCCCGGCGTTCTTGCCTTCCTTCTCGCATCAGCCCGGCTGCAGCTCAGCCAGCCAAAAGCTTTTTAGCAGTGCTTGTTTTCAGCAAGCCCACGATCGTCTCTGCCATCGCCAGCACGAGCGCACAACATTCCGGCACAGTGGGAAAGCAAGGAGGGCTTTGGCTTAGAGCGGTCACAGCACTGCGCGCTCTCTTCCCCTGGTTCTTGTGCTTCTGCCTCGTGAAAACCAACCAAACCAGCATGAAAAGGGGAAGCAAAAATGAATGTAAGAGGTAATGGAAACAGACTACAATTAACAGTACTCCTAAACACAAAAAGATCTGACTCTAAACTAGAAATTGTGATCCGTGAGCATCGGTATTCCCCACCTAAGCCAGTAGCTGTCAATCCTATAAACCTCTCACAGTTCTTACATTGGCCTAAGTTTTCAAATGCGTAATTTTCTATAGCACAGCAAAAAATGACCGTTTTTAGAAGACATATGAAAAAGGTCACAAACCCAAAGATTACAAAATTTTAGAAGACTGGAATTAAAATTGCCTATCCAGTTCTAATGGCCATTTTTCTTAGGATTCAATAGTCAGTTATCTGCACATTTTTCACATCTCCGCACATAGAATGGGTCACCTTCACAGAACAAAACAATGACTGCACACTGAGATATTTATTTACAGTGGGAAAATGCTGGGAAAAACACTCCCACAAAACAGAGAAAATGCATTACAGCTATAGGCAGCTGCGTTTGGTCCTGGAGAAGTAGGTGCTGTCTTTTCTTTCACATTTTCTGTGCAGTAGTAAACAACTTTTTTTCCCAGTAATACTTTACATAACTAGCCATCATTTTTGATGTTGCATTTCTTTAAATAACCAAAATACAAAATCTATTGACAGAACTTGGTGAGTACTCATGACTACCACTAAAGTAGCTCAAAGCTACTAAAGGCTATACAAAATAGTAAATCACTTGTGAAAATTAAGCTTTTGTCATTTCACATTAAGATTCAAAATCGGTGGATGTTTTGAATGATTTTTACCTTGTCTTGTGTCATTTCTCCATCTGTCAAATGGAGATAATATTTCTTACCTCTCCTGGAGAGAAATTTTCAAGATGAATAAAGGTTTGTGAAAAAAACCCCACCTGTTATTCCATAAGCAGTTCAATATAGAGATGGTATAAAGTAAAATATGGAACGGCAGCAGAGAATGAATGATGACATAAAATTAAATTGAGTTTCAAATACCTCTTAGAGCATTGTCCTTTCTACTGAGTGATGATTCCTGTAGAAAAAAAAAGGTACTGTAGATCCCTCTGCACATGCATTCCTATGAGAAAAGCCAGATCACCTGAAACAATTTCTGATCTGCTAAAACATCTGAGTATTCAAATTATTTATGCTAATACTTGATAATTTATGTATGTGTGTATGAGCTTGTTAGAATGAAATGAAACACTTCTCCATGTTGGATGTTTTTTGTTTTTCTCCTTCCAGATATTATTCATTCCTTTTCCCAGCAATTTTCATCGCTCTTTTCTGAGCCTGAATCCATTTTAAGAATAGCATTCTGGTAGGATACTGTAAAAAAATTAAGGCAACAACCCAATTGCAATACAAGTTTTGAGGTTAAAAAGTTTTATGGCTTCTCTACTTCATAGCATTGGTGAAAGCAGCTAAAAATCACAATTGCCTTTTTCGACACAGGTCATATTAAAATCCCTTGTCAACGTGCTATCTGATTTCAACTTTCTGCCCTTCAGTATTATTTCTTTCTCCATTTCTTCCCACCCTTGGGATTTTTTTTTTTAACCAGCTGCACAATATTTCCATGTATTGAATCAATGCCTATACTTTTAACTCCTAATTTTCTTTCCACGTTTTTAATCCGGTACAGAATTGGCTTGTGATTTTACAGGTAAGATGTGTTATCAACTATACATCTTAAAATGCTCCAAAACCACAGTAGTTAATCAATAGTTTAAAATTCTTCTTGCATTTTCAGTAAGATTCATAACTTAGAAAAAAAGGAGAGTTAGATCTTGTCTGTCCTATCTGCCTGAAAACAAACCTTGTTGTGAGAATTGAAAAAGCAGCAGAAATCTGGGTTCCTTACTGCTTAAAAAATACCTGGTATTGGATGGGCTCCTAGCTACCTGCAGCTGGAAAAAGGACCAGATATTTTAATTCTGGAGCATTTCTTTTTATGTTCTATTTTCATTCATGCAAGAAGGAAAAGTCAGCAGCCCAATATTCAGTAACAGAGCAATGAAAAAGATCACAGGATCACAGGATGGCAGGGGTTGGAAGGGACCTCTGGAGATCATCTAGTCCAACCCCCCTGCCAGAGCAGGGTCACCCAGAGCAGGCTGCACAGGGCCGTGTCCAGGCGGGGTTTGAATATCTCCAGAGAAGGAGACTCCACGCGCTCCCTGGGCAGCCTGTGCCAGGGCTCTGTCACCCTCACTGTGAAGAAGTTTTTCCTCATGTTCAGACGGAACTTCCCATGTTCCAGTTTGTGCCCGTTGCCCCTTGTCCTGTCGCTGGGCACCACTGAGAAGAGTCTGGCCCCATCCTCTTGACATCCACCCTTCAGATATTTATAAGCATTGATGAGGTCCCCTCTCAGTCTCTTCCTCAGGCTAAACAGCCCCAGCTCCCTCAGCCTTTCCCTGTAGGAGAGATGGTCCAGTCCCTTAATCATCTTCGTGGCCCTCCACTGGACTCCCTCCAGTAGTTCCTCATCTCTCGAACTGGGGAGCCCACAACTGTACGCAGTACTCCAAGATGGGGCCTCACTAGGGCAGAGTAGAGGGGGAGGATAACCTCCCTCGACCTGCTGGCCACACTTCTTAATGCACCCCAGGATGCCGTTGGCCTTCCTGGCTGCAAGGGCACATTGCTGATTCTTGGTTAATGTCATCCACCAGGACTCCCAGGTCCTTCTCCGCCGAGCTACTTTCCAGGAGGTCAACCCCTAACCTGTACCGGTGCATGGGGTTGTTCCTCCCCAGGTGCAGGACCCTACACTTGCCCATGTTGAACCTCATGAGGTTCCTCTCCGCCCAACACTCCAGCCTGTCCAGGTCTCGCTGAACGGCAGTGCAGCCTTCTGGTGTATCAGCCAGTCCCCCCCAGTTTCATGTCATCAGCAAACTTGCTGAGGGTACTCTCTGTCCCTTCATCCAGGTCATTGATGAACAAATTGAACAAGACTGGGCCCAGTACTGACCCCTGGGGAGCACCACTAGCCACAGACCTCCAACTAGACTCTGTGCTGCTGATCACCACTCTCTGAGCTCTGCCATTCAGCCAGTTCTCAATTCATCTCACCGTCCACTCGTCTAGCCCACACTTCCTGAGCTTACCTATGAGGATGTTGTGGGAGACAATGCCAAAAGCCTTACTGAAGTCGAGGTAGACAACATCCACCGCTCTCCCCTCATCCATCCAGCCAGTCATGCCATCACAGAAGGCTATCATAGAATCATTTTGGTTGGAAGAGACCTCCAAGATCATCGAGTCCAACCATTAACCTAGCACTGCCAAGTCCACCACTGAATCGTATCCCTTAGCACCATATCTACATGTCTTCTGAATACCTCCAGAGATGGGGACTCCACCACCTCCCTGGGCAGCCTGTTCCAATGCCTGACAACCCTCTCGGTGAAGAAATTTTTCCCGATATCCAATCTAAACCTCCCCTGGCACAACTTGAGGCCATTTCCTCTTGTTCTGTCATCTGTTACTAGGGAGAAGAGACCAACCTCCACCCTTCTACAACCTCCTTTCAGGTAGTTGTAGAGAGCAATAAGGTCTCCCCTCAGCCTCCTTTTCTCCAGGCTAAACAACCCCGGTTCCCTCAGCCGCTCCTCATAAGACCTGTGTTCGAGACCCTCCACCAGCTTCATTGCCCTTCTCTGGACACGCTCCAGCACCTCAAGGTCTTTCTTGTAGTGAGGGGCCCAAAACTGAACACAGTACTCGAGGTGTGGCCTCACCGGGGCCGAGTACAGGGGGACGATCACTTCCCTACTCCTGCTGGCCACACTATTTCTGATACAAGCCAGGATGCCATTGGCCTTCTTGGCCACACTTCTGGCTCATATTCAGGCAGCTGTCGACCAACATCCCCCGGTCCTTTTCTGCCAGGCAGCTTTCCAGCCACTCCCCCCCAAGCCTATAGAGTCACAACAACCCCAGGCAACGCAAGTGCAGGACCCAGCACTTGGCCTTGTTGAACCTCATACAATTGGCCTTGGCCCATTGACCCAGCCTGTCCAGATCCTGCTGTAGCATCTGCCTACCCTCCAGCACATCAACACTCCCTCCCAACTTGGTGTCGTCTGCAAACTTACTGAGGGTGCACTCCATCCCCTCGTCCAGATCACTGACAAAGATATTGAACAGAACTGGCCCCAGTACTGAGCCCTGGGGAACACCACTTGTGACCGGCCGCCAACCGGATTTAACTCCATTCACGACAACTCTTTGGGCCCGGCCATCCAGCCAGTTTCCTACCCGGCGCAGAGTGTGCCCATCCAAGCCATAAGTAGCCAGTTTCTCCAGGAGGATGCTGTGGGAGACGGTGTCAAAGGCTTTACTAAAGTCTAGGTACACAACATCCACAGCCTCTCCCTCATCCACTAAGTGGGTCACCATGTTGTAGAAGGAGATCAGGTTGGTCAGGCAGGACCTCCCTTCCATAAACCCATGCTGACTGGGCCCAATCACCTGGTTGTCCCGTATGTGCCATGTGATGACACTCAAGATGATCTGCTCCATAACCTTCCCGGGCACCGAGGTCAGGCTGACAGGCCTGTAGTTCCCCGGATCCTCCTTCCAGCCCTTCTTGTAGATGGGCATCACACTTGCCAGCCTCCAGTCAACTGGGACCTCTCCAGTTAGCCAGGACTGCTGATAAATCATGGGAGAGAGGCTTGGTGAGCACTTCTGCCAGCTCTTTCAGCACCCTTGGTGGATGCCAGATTGGTCAAGCATGATTTCGCCTTGGTGAATCTATGTTGACTACTCCTGATCACCTTCTTTTCCTCCACGTGCTTAGAGATGACCTCCAGATGTTGGTTTATTGTCTCAAAACCAGCAGTCACTGAACAGTCACTAATTCTATGTTCTCTATGTATATATTGGTTTTAGAAAACAAATAAAACATCAATCTTTAGCTCTTATCCGGAGAAGATTTATCACGTCCATGATTTTTAGCGTGTGCATACTGTAACTGCATTCAATCTGAGTGCTCAACACAGGTCTCCAAAAGCATCTGTAGGAACAGACGCTTACATAATTTTGCAGAGTTCCTCCATGCAAAACACTACATAAATTTTGTGAATTTCTTCAGGGAATCTGCTGAGAACATTAGCCAAGTTAATAGAGCTACATGACTTGCAAATGTCAGAAAAGCTTTAAAAATCAACTTTCCTTTGCATTTTCTATATTTGTAAAGACCATATATATATATAGTGGGTATATGTTCATATATAAACAATCTAGACTCACACTTACAAACAAATGAAAAAAATCAGAATTATTTTTATATCCTTACATTGCTTACAGTTTTCTCAGACAAGGATAGGGAGGAAATACTGCATCTAGAAAACACAATGAAACCAGTAAGTGTTATCACTTTCACTGATATCAGATAAAAAGAAATTGTCTGTTTTGTGCTGGGCTTCAGGAGAAGAAACTAATAAATATGCATGTGTAAGCAAAACACTGTTTATGCTACCAGCAACTGCAGTAGACCTTCAAAAGGGTTTCATTTTTAAGTTCCTTGTTTTCATCTACTTTTATTTCCCCCAAATATTCACTTTTGCATTAAAAAACGAGTATAGGTCATTCCTGAAATAACTTTTTAAATTTTAAAGCCAAATACTTTAATAAGGTCATCACTTTCCCTTACCTATGGAACTGTTCTAACCATCCTCCTTCCCAGAACACTGAGAATATTCAAAAATTACTCATTTTAAACTTCAAATGTAGTGCGTAAATTGCTCCTACTATAAGACTGCGGCATTGAATTGTCTAATAAAAATGTTATTAGTGGCATAATAAGCAAGCCAAATACAGTGATTGACCGGCTAATCCAGTGAAAATGGGAGAACCTCTGAAGGCAAAAAATAACAAAGTCTAATTTTTTCTTCTCTCACTTCAACTGCAACAGGATTAGAAGAAAATCAGACTGAAAGAACAACATCAGGCTTGCAGAATTAGAGATTGATTTACCCCTTCCTTTGTGGAATCATGTGCGGCTGCCCAGAAAGAGCTTAAAATGTCACCGTATCAGGGCACTGACACGTAATGCTGGTTCAGGGAGACACAAGTAGGCAGCGACTCTGTTCCAAACTAGAGGATAATGAGGAAATGATTAATTTCCGTGACTCATTTCCAGCTGCGGTGTATCTCCCACTGCCCTGCACAAGCCTGGGCGAGAGTTTCCCAAGGCGCTCCCAGTTCAGGCACGACGGCACAAGGCGCGGGGCGGCCGGCTTGGAGCCGCTGCCCCGCACCTCGGGGTGGGGCTGGCACGCTCGGCCCCACGCACGCCGTCACGGAGATGCTCGCAGCAGAGCGTATGTCCGGCAGCAATCCCACCCATTCAGCGTCCCTCGGGTCCAGAGGGGAGAAAACCAAAAACTTCCCACACAAAACCAAAAAAAGAAGTCCGTAAGAAAAAAAGGTTTTGCCTGTTAAAAGCGCTTCTTTTGGTTCATGTAATGTAATATTGAAACAAATTTTAAAGAAAGACAGAGTGAGGCTTTTGAGGGAACAATGTCATAGGACTGACTGGCTGGCTGCCAGCTTTATGAATCTTAGCCTTTAAAAACTCTCTATTTGACTACGGTTTGATTCAATCTTTAAACAAAGTGCACCTGCCTGCTTAAAAATCAACAACAAAAAGATTAACAATAAAGATGGCTTTTGTGAGGAGTATGAAAGGACAAAGCACATTTAAAATAAAAGAAAGTAGTAAATCGGAGGGTTAAGAGGTCAATCAAGTTTACTAAAGACCTAGAAATAAAATCCAAGGCATACAGAAAATTGAGGCTGAAAGATGAAAGGATATGTTTGTCTGAAACAGTAAATAACATCAGAATTATCACTAAAAGTCTATTTAACCTCAAAAATTATTTTCCCATCATTTAGATGCATTTAATTGACTATACAAAATTTGTCTCGATCTATGATATTGATCACCTGTTTCTGGAAATGGTAACCATCTCTTCTGAGGAAGATAAAACTCCTAAGTAATGTCCTGTAATTCCTGTTAGATGCTAAGCTGTTGAAGGTGTAGCCGTAAGGAAGCTAACTTTGGATACAGAGTTTATGATCAAGTCACTTGTATTCTTTCCAGGATGGATTTTTCTCTCCCGTAGAGTTGCACTGCCAGGCAATCATCATATTATATGGACGGTTCTGTGCATAGCTCAGGTTTGCATGTTCTGTTCTCAGAAACCTTCAAGTCTGGTTTTAAGCAAAAGGCAAGGAATAAACTTGAAATGCATTATTTTTATTTTCCATTTATATGTTTCAACTTCTCCATTCAGCTTTTGTGTATTAACATATCTCTGCACAACATCATCAATTAATCTCCGGTAGAAATAATTCAGAGGTTTTACACATTTCCACACATATTTCATAGTGCAGTAACTGTTATGCAGGTATTGATAAATTAATTAGCTATCCCTGTACTGGAGAGAAAGGAATTTGGAGGCTGTGTGCCTTTGTTATTTATAGCTGAAAAAAGAGCTATGGTTATTTTGCTTATTTTTAAAGAAATGAGTCGTTTCTCATTTCACCTCTTCTCACATGAGTTATCAAAAATAAACTTGGAAGTCTTACAACCTGCTTACATATACAAATAGATAATAGTTTATTTACCACAGCACAGTCAACTGAATGTGAAATATTGGCTTCTGTCATTGCCCTGTATCCTCCATTATCCTCCAAGCAACACTATTTCCCTCATAAAACAGGAAACAATTAGTTTACAGAAGTTTACCTTTGAAGGATGTTTATAGTTTGTTGGCAGATTTAAAGGATGGACTGAAAAGCTGGTCTTGTATAGTTTGGCAGCAAGACCTTGGAAACTGAACAGAAACCTACTTGCTTTCCACACAGCAAATAGGCTTATTTGAAAATGGTTTTTTACACAGAATAACCTACTGACAGCTTTAGAAATTCTTTTTTTTTTTTTTTTTTTTTTTTTTTGGTATGGCTATAGTCTATTCAAATCAGTATTTTACAATTCAGCTAACTTAATAAATTCGTTTTTTTAAGAATCCCAAAATACTTTTAAAGAGAGGATACTTTATAATTAGGGTGAATCCTACTGAAATGTTTCAGAATTTACAACTGAGACAAGAGAAAAAGTAGAGAAAGATACAGTATTTAGAGCAATTTTTGATTCAAAAGCTTCTAAATCAATGGCAGCATAAGCCAATTTTAATAGGATATGACTGCCACAGAAGGTCGGTTTCTGGCCTATACAGAGCTAATAGATGGTCCAGCTTTTCTAGATCAGGTGTTCAGATCACAGTAACAGTTATATTTCTTCTAATATGAAAATAACGGAACTAAATGATATAATACGAAATATGTAATAAATATATAAGAAATCTTCTGAAAAAGGTTTCTGAACAAAATGCTTGTGTGTGCTTATAGAAACATACCGCTAAGCTATCTCTACGATCTACAAGCGTGCACAAGGTAGTGCATCCTGTGAGTACAAGCCAAGCAGACCAGAGAGGACCACAGGGCATAGTACTGTAGTCCCCCTTGGGGCGGTGGGGAGTGTCACTTTCGGTTGGGCAAATTTTCCCATGTGTGAAGAGATTCTGAGAGAACAGTAAACACCATCTAAGGAGTAGAAAGCAATCATTTGTTGGCTATTTCACCTAAAAAGATAGCTAGGATTAATGAGTTAGGCTAAGCATTAGTATGGTGGCCTCCACTAATAATGTCTTGTGAGTCTTTGCTGACTTCCTTTTATTTATTTATTTATTTATTTTAAACTTTTCTTATTTCACATATCTTTAGCCCATGTGTTGAGTCCTACCTCAATGAGTTTCTCATGAGTTTCTGAGCTAAACTAAATAACCCTCGGCACCTGGTACAGCAGGGTCACAAGGCACTCCTCTGGCATGCAGCAATTCCATCAGCATTACACAACGCATAGATGAATTCCCATCCTGGTGCAGCGACACCTCTCCTTAGCAGAATACATCACGCTACACTCATCACTCCATACACAAAGTTATGAGATACGTTAAAAAAGTAACATAATATACACTTTTAATTTTTTCAGTTAACATTTTAAAATCTATTCTGTCAGTTCAGGACACACCACCAGCCACAGAGGTTGCTTAGTTAGTGCTACAGCTCACGTGGGAGCTGGAAGTGGATCCCATGTGTGAGATGAGGAGGAATTAAGACAGTTTTATTTTGCTTTTTAAAAAGAGCACAAATATTGAAAGACTTCTGATAGCAACCTTCTCTCAACTGATACATCAGCTCCAAGAAAGTGAGCTTGTGCTCTGTAGCAAGAACAAGGCACCCTTAAGGGGACCTCCACATGTATATACTTTGCATCTTCTAAATGATAACTGTCATCTCAGGTGCTGACTACTGCCCAGTCCCACCAGTAGGAACTGTCTCCCTGATCAGCAGCCTCTGAGCAACAGAGAGGAGATATCTGTTGGAGATGACCCAGATTGCTTCACTACTAACATACAGTGAGCGATGGGTCACCACATACATATCATTTGTCTCCCTCTACATGTGGTAGGCCTGAGGGTACCACTTCCTACAGGTTTTACCTGTCTTACAGCAGCTTGTCCAGCATCATCCTGAAAAGTTAGGTTCCTCAGACTGAAACAGTGAGAATATCTCTTCCATCAGGAACATGATTAATGAAAGCAGCTGGAGCAGAGGTCACAGCAGAAGAAGGAGCAGGAAACGGTGGTATGTTGTCACAACTGCCACATGAGTGGTAACATTACTGGTGGTACCTAGGGCTCCGCTCAATTTTAATGCATGAAGCGTGCACAAACTAAAGAAATGTTGTATATGTTACACATGCTAGAAAGGTTTATGGGAAAGTAAGTACAAAGGTGTCTGAGATGTATTCCTCATCCAGAGTTGTCCTATGAGTGCTATTCAGCATGGATTCAGCCAGTCTGCTTTAGAAACAGCCAGCTCTGGATGTTAGCTGCGCAGGGCCAATTGGCCAGGGGGACATAAAACTTTCATTAGACAGGGTCACCAGAGCAACGGCATAATCTAACTGCCTTTTCTAAGATGTGGAAAAGACAAAGTCCTTCCAAAGAGAATTTTAAGAAGGAAACCATGTCATTTGACTGCTGGAGGTAGCAAATTAGAAACACCTTCCTTTGGCACACAGCTAGGTTAATACCTTATGTCATACGTCCAAAATGATGTTCAACTGTAAGAGAGTCCTCACACTTTAAGACTATTCTCATCTCTAATTTCATTATGGAAAAGTCTTTTACCTGTCTAGGGCATTGTTGTGCTTTAACCCCAGCCGGTACCCGAACACCATGCAGCTGCTCACTCACTCCACCCTCCCCAGTGGGGTGAGGAGAAGGATCGGAGGGGAAGAAAAACTCGTGGGTTGAGATAAAAACAGTTCACCAGGACAGCAAAGGAAAAGATAATAATAATTATTACTATATATTAATAATGATAATAGAATATATGAAATGAACAATGCACAATTTCTCACCACCTGATGACCGACGCAGCCCGTCCTGAGCAGCAGTCAGGGAGCAGGGGTATTCCCCAGCAGCGATCTCAGAACAGCAAGTTCCAGAGAGAGCAAGTGAGGGAATGAACAGCCAAACAAACAAACAAAAAGGCCTGAACAAATGAAAAAGACGGGAAAAGGGATGAACGAAAAATAAAAGGGAACTGGCCCACCGTCCGACCCCCACTTATACCCAGCATGGTATCTATGGTATAGACTACTCCCTTTGGCCAGCTTGGGTCAACTGTACTGGCTATACCCCTCCCAAGTTTTTGCACCTGCACATTGGCAAAACCTGGGAAGCTTGAAAATGTCCTTGATCTCACAGCAGCAACTAACATCAACATTCTTCTGTGGGATGTTGTTCGTTTGGTCTTCAGTGCCACATCAGGTCTGATGTAACTACTGTTTTTTCTGACAAAAATCTGAGTCTAAAGACACATTATGCCACGTTATCATATTTTGATATAGCAATTGCATATCAACGTTTCACTTCATGGTGCTTCATATTATCTGAAAATAGTCACGTTATAGATACCTATCCTGAGAACACTAAGGACACAAGAATATAGTGAAGACAAAATTCGTGAATGTGTATCAAGTCAGTTAGGCTTTAACCTCATCTAATGACCTTATGCATTACAGATCATGAAGTTTTTCACTTATATGTGTAGATTGAAATAATTTTTTTCTAATTAAAAGCAAGAAACATAAGGAGTTTCAGGTAATAAAAAATATGAAATATTCAGCCATAGTACAAAAGAATGCCTTTATAGAAAATATCCCATCTTGATCATTAAATAAATAGAAAACTATACAAAAGTGAATATATAATGCAAAATCACATAAATTGTCATCATTGGCGTTTCACCAAATATCATTAACTATATCTATAATGTTAGCTTTCAATATTGTCTATCAAAAGGATATTTTATTCTTTTTCATCCACGCAGTCACCTACCAATACACTACAGTTTCCTGATCTATGACAAGTCATTTGTCACTCCACAGGGCAAAATGTTATTTGAAATAAATGACAATACTCAGATGAATTTGAAAAAAAAGAATTTTCCCGTTCTGAAAACGGAAAGCTGTTCAATCTTAAAAAAGGTTCTTTGTAATTTTCCAATACAAAACAGAAAAAAAGAAAACCTCTAAAAGCAGCCTTCCAAGAAGCACAGAAAAACAATCAGCAAATTGCTTCTTGGGAAGATGCACAAGTCTGTAAGGCTCCAACAGGCCTTGGTCACGCTGGCCGCACAGCCTCTCTTGAACAAACACGCCCATACGCATGCACGCCCCTGTCCAAATCCAATGCCTGTCAACAGTTTCCTACCAAAGTAGGTGTTGAGGTAAACCAAAACCACAAGTACAACAGCGGAGGCTGCTGCAGCGTGCACCCTTCTAGTTGGCGAGCAGCCACAATATTTCCCATATAATGAATATGGAGATATACTAATCAGGTAATAATATAAAGCACTACTGGCTCTCTCTATCCCTCTTTTGTGAGGTCTAGGGAGATTTCATCATACACCTATTTTCATTCAAAACAGTGCTGACTGAAAGGTGTATCCATTTACAAACAAATCCTTTAAACAGGACACAAAGCCTATAGGAAAAGCAATGCTGCGTGCAATTTCCTTAACTCTTCCCCCTAATGAGCAAAGTGACAAACAAATATGGCATACACTCTAAAAAACTCTGTACTTTAAACTCTGAAATATTTCAAGGCTTTGTTCAATTGTTTTTGGCAGTTTTAATTAATGTTTTTGTTAATTCTTCTTTAATTAATGTCTGGTTCTCTGTGTTTTGAAGGTTCAACACCAGAGACTCACAGATGAAGTTTTACAAAAGGGAAGCTCCATAAAGGACTATCCAGTTGCAAAATGGCTGCTACCTCACACTCTTCTCAATGTGACTCTGCCTCCTGGCAGTGTAAGACACCTGAGTTGTCTCTTAGCTTTTTTTCCTCAGGGGAAATAACAAGAGGCAGAGGATTTTTTGGAAAGTGTCAGTTTGTTTCAGTGCTATTGAGAACAATGAGATGCAGCAGCCATTTTGGAAGAAAACCGTTGCACATTTCTTGGAATAGAAACTTTAGGTAATTTCTCTAAAGACAGATAAATTAAGTTGCAGATGTCTAGCAGCCCAATATGACCATATAAGTAAAAATATTTATTTTTAGTAATTCTTCATTGCACCTATCTCTACTGACACTTTTTTTTTTCACCCAGATAGCGTTAACACTTAGAAATACTGCCAAGTACGCATGCATACAACTTGTGCGTATGACAGTGTGCACATAGAAAGAAATAGGGTTTGGCTACTTCACTCCCACATTATATCTTTTTTTACCTGTTTCCTAGAGTAGTTTGGCACCTTCAGTTCCAAAAGAATTATTTCCTTGACCCATCTCCCTCACGTGTCCAGGCCAGCATCAGCTCCCTGCCTGCACACCAGTGCATATCTGCAGCCATTAAAGACCTTTAGCCCTTCCCAGTCCTTGGAAGGGTGACTTCAAAACATGGTTGGTGGTTTTTTTTGTGTGTGTTGTTGTTGTTGTTGTTTTGGTCCCCCCCCCAGGACTGCTCTTAGAATGCTAAATAACAACAGATGAGCTAGAGGAAAAGGACAGAGATAAAAACTTATATGAAAACAATAAGGAAAAGGAATATGCAGTCTCTTTGTGAGGGATGATGTGGTTGTGGAAGAAAAATGAGAGACTGACAGGAAAGAGGTAGAGAGATATTGGAGAATGTACTTTAGCTACTTTAATGCTATTCTGGCAAAACAAAATAGCTGTGAATGCAGTTTAGCTGACGACTATAATCTACTCAACCTGCGCTATTTGGTGTTGTAAAGCAGAACAAAGTTGATGCTGGATCTGCCATAAAGTTGACACACAAGTTAATCATTTAGGATTAGGATTTAGTGGATTCGGTTTTCGCTGCCTTCAAGTAAACTGCACTGTGGCTCAGTAAGTCTCATGGTTTGAGGAGGGCAGGATGTCAGGAATAGCTGAACGCCTGAACAACAGTTAAACTCGGGTATTTCTATTAGCAAGTCTTGTCCATGATATCACTCACTTTTCTTTTACAGGCACCTCCGTAGTTACTCTTCTAGGGAGAGACTTTTTCAAAATCTAAAATTACCTCCATATGCATTTCTCAAGAATGGTGAAATACATTTCAGAAAAAAAAAAAAAACCAAAACTATTTTCTGTATTCTAGTAGCATCTAAAAGCTCCCACCTAAACTAGAGTAACAGTTTAAGCATTGTACAACCATACAACAAAAGACAATCAGTAAAAGAAAACTTTTAATTTAAACAAACAAGACACAATGAAGAAATACGGTATTATGCCCATTTTGCAAAGTGAACTGAGTCAGCAGCAGGCTGGCTTACCTAGGTTACACAGTAGTTTGTGACATTAGGGAACAAAGGAGCGGGATAGAAATCAAAATCTTCTGATTCCCAGTATACTGCCTTAACCAAAAAACAAGGTTGCTCCCTCAAAAAACATTTTTTTGGTTTATGTAAAATAAATTGGTACCCAAGGCTATATCTCTATTGCATAAATTATAAAAACATAAATCATAAATTATTTCGTGTATTATAAATACTTTTTCATTGCTTATGCCCTTTAACATCCTGTTTCCATAATGATTAGCTTTCATTAATTTTAACACATGAAAATATAATCACATGAAATGCATAACGTTGGAAGAAAATGTATAGAAACAAATTTTATATTACCAACTATTTATTCATAGATTCTCTTGGAATCAGAACAGATGTTTTTATTAAGGATAACTATGAAATGAATTAAACTGTAATTTTAATACATATTTCTAGTGATAGAAACTGAGCTATATTTATCCATCCAGCCTCACTATGTATTTCTCAAGTTCTTTGTATATAGATCTTTCTTCTATGTGGTCATACTCTTCCAGAAAATGGTCTTAGAAGGGAAAAAAAATTCTTACCAGAAAAAATTTCCTTTGCTCAGTAATGGATTTCCTCCAGTCATTGCTCTTTCACCAACTCTGTGATTGTTTGCTTTATCACGCGTTCATTTCCACAGCCAAAAAAATATTCAGTTATCTTTTTCTTAAGAAAACAAAGACCACTAATGCTGCCCCTTACTGTCTACACATGTTAAGAGGAATATCTGTTTATATTCAGTCATGATTTTCCTTTTATTGAGAAGCAGCTTTGTCAAAGGGTATTACAGAGGAATCTAAATAGAGTTTTCAGCGCTTTGTTGTTTGACTTAGTTCACAAGGATCACAGTGGCAGTGGGCATATCAGACATTTTGGCAGCTCCTATTGCAAAGGGGTTTTCCTTTAACATCAATATCTCTCAGGGGTTCGTCTGCTTGAATTTATTTCCTTGTGGGATGGGGATTCCTGTCATACGTAATGATCCTTATGATTGCTTCATATAGGATTTCTCTGCAAAATTACTGTGTGACCTTTATATTTCATTTAAAGTGCTGCAATAAAACACAAAATGACAAGAAAGGCAACTAAAATTTTCCTCACTGACACAAAGCCAACATAATTTTCATTTACCAACAGAAGAAAACAGATCAATGGAAGATTAAAACTTCAAATTGAGGTGTTACGCACAAATGAAACCCAGAATGGTTGTTGATGCATGGACTTCACTTGCTCTCTCTTCCTTCGGTTGGGAAAAGATCTATATCTTGTAGGGAAAGTTGTGTCACAGAACTCTGTAGAGAAAGTGCTAAAAACATTCAACATCCATGATGTGACTTACAGAAAGAGGTGTAATTGCTAAGACAAACAGTGCATTATTGGGAACTGCAGGGCTACACAAGAGATCTAAAATTCCTGCATCTGCCAACAATTACTGTTTACTTTATCGTTATAAAAACTCTAAGTCCCGTTCATGGAAAATAGTCCATTTAAGCACTTTTCAGACTGGCAGTGGGTAAACAATGTTTTATAAGACAGGTTGTCCATTTTGATGACTTTTAAAATCATTTCTTTACAATAAGAGTTCCTCAACCTATGGATTACTGTCTGGTTATTATTCTGTTTGCCAGGATTTGAAAAGTGCTTTGCTTACGTTCTGTCTTCTCATCCTTCTATTAAATCAGTGTGTTAATCCCATCAGCTTCAGCTGCTTAATGTTTCTTAAACATGGGATTTTCTGATCACCCCTGCTACTAAGAATTTGATTCACCTGATGACAAATTCTCCTTTGCATGATTATTACACATTTCTTGCCATTTTAGGGCAAGACAGCCTTATTTTACAATGCTGGTTGTGCCTTGCTGCAAATTTATTGTCTGGGGATGGGGAAAGAGGGCGTACAGTACTTAAAAGACGACACATGTTTTACTCATGTAGGAAAATAGTGTATGAGATATGCTAGATCTTGTCTTATGAAAAAAGATGTTAAATTGTGCTAATGGACCATCCCAGCTACCTCCTGCAATTGATGGAATATGTAATTCTATTTCCTTCCCCGTTTAATCGCCATGGCTAATGGTGGTGGCTCCATCAGTTTCGTAGCTCCTCAGCTGCTGCATTTCCCCCGCCCCCACACTCCAGTGGAAGGGCCTACGAGAGATGACATCTGGAAGGCATCTCAATAATCTCCTTCCTTCGTGACCTCTGCAGCTCCCTTCTGTGGCTGTCTATTCACTGATGTGGGATGCTATCCCTCTTCCTGCATCTGGATTTCATCCCACAGCTTCTTGGAGATGATGATTTGGACATAGGACAGTTTTCATTCTCCTTCACAGGTTATTCTTCTTGGGATAATTTAGGATTGGACATCTGAAATTGGCTGAGTACTTAGTCCTCCAGTATTCTTACTTTGTTTCAAACAATTTGCTGTTATGCTCAACTAGAGATAGAAACATAGGCAAATTGCAAGACATTCTCAATGATTTTTTTAGTGCTGCAGAAAGTCTGGACGAGACTCACTATTCAGAATTTTACTTTCCCTATTACATCCTATTAGGATCTGATTAATTGTTTTTCTGCCTGGTCCGAAGACATATGCCATGAAAAGTGGCTTTCCATCTGCTTCCTAATTATTTTTGTATCAGACATCTAGGTTCAGGAGAGCATTTAAAAACCTGCTAATAAGGTCCTGCATGATTTCTCATCACAGATACCAGAGCTTTTCATAGGTATCAAAATCTATTATATTGAGTCATTAAATTCCTAAATCTGGGTTTTAAATGTCAAGCTGGAGATGGAAAGTTTTTGCCTTAATGACCTAATATTAACCTTTCATACTAGTTTTTATACGTGTATAAATACATCAGTGAAAAATCAAGGATAATTGGAGATAAGTTAATGTAAATCACGTGGTACCTGAAATGTGGCTTACTGCATGAAACAGGGCCTCAACTAATGTGAAGTCTTTCTGGATTTTAGTAGAACCAGTAAGTTTACTCAACAGAATGAATCTACTTCTTAAATTGTAGGATAAGTACTATTTCCTCTCACTGGATGAAGAGAGAGGACTCAGGAGATGCAGCTTCTGTTTCCACTCTATTATGGGCTTGACAAGGCACCAAGAATATCCAATTATTCTTCTCTGTACCTCAGTTTTCCAATATAAAAAATAAAAATTCTATTGACTTCTTGGTGTAACAAGAAGTCTCCCGGCTTAAAAAAAAAAAAAAAAAGAACAGACTTGAGTAAAATCATGATGAGATTGTACGGTTTCAAAATTCTCATCCACATTACTGACCACATCAGCTGACTCACCTGTAGACTTGCATATTTTCCTCAATAATTATATTAAATACATTTATTGTATTTCAGTCCTCACTTATTTCTGGCAATGCAAAAATGTTTTATTACTTACACTTTTCTATAACTGCTCTTAATTTATTGATTTTTTGTTAGCGAATGTTGCAATTCATGAAAAGCTATAAATAGCATAAATGCATAAACTAATATTTTCCACATGTCTTAAAAACAAAACAGTGTGTTGTAATGGAATATGAATCAGTTAATCCGGTTAAATTTTTATTTGCACTCAATCAACTATTCCTAGTTTTTTATAGTATCTGAAGTACATCTAGAAACACAGATGTATTTTTCTAGACAAATATAATCATTTCATAACATGCTATTGATCACTTAGGCACTTGCAGAACTTTTAGCTAGTAAGTTTTTCACATCTGTCTATGAGAAAATAGTGATCTACTCTCACACATACCCGGAATTATCAGGCTTTTGGTAGTGAAGCTTCAGAAAGGAAACATTCTCCTTTTCAGTGGCTGCATTTGAGAAGAGTGTAGAAGCACTTATTAGGTAGGGATAGGCAGGAAAAGAGTTCTTCCTCAAACAAGGAGGAAATACCTGTGGTTACTATCTGCAACAAAAGTCATATACTTAAGATTTTATTTGAAATAGAGTCTTTGAGGAATAAAGACTTTAACCTAAATGGAGTGAAGTGGCTTTAAAGATGCCTTAGCTCAATTACCTTAATTTCTGGAGTTAGTGGCCCACATAGTAAATCAAGAAATGGTTTCTATGCACTTTTTTGCATTTTATGAAAATTAGCAACAAACAAATGTATCACTAAACTAAAATATAGGTTTCTAAGACAGATTAAAATGAAATAAAACTATGATGAAAGGTCACCATTACTATTAAATTAATAGATCAGTGGACTGAATCATTTAGTCACTAAAGATGAAGGGGTTTTTTTCCTATGTTCTTTCTTACATCTCGGTGATGGCTAACATCCATGTTTCTTTCGTCCTCCTTACGCACAGTAGCTCAATGCTTACAAAGGTTTAACAGCTAAACATAGAGCTGTTTAGAAATAAGAAGCTAAGATGATAATAAATAATTTCTTAATACCTCCATTGCTTACCTATGGTATTCCCCTTCTATGTTGGAAGTCATTTCCCTTGAGAAAAGTAAGTGTTAGTATAAAATAAAAAAAAATATGCCACTGCTACCTCTAAGTTTACTTGCTGTTTGTACGAGATGCCTTCTTTCCCAAAAGAAAAAAAAACCCTGAAAATTCACAATGCTTCCTCTTTTGGGGAGGACACTTTGCGATGTATTAAATCATCAGTGAGATACAGAGTATCTCAGTCAAAGTGAGAACAGAGTAGGAACTTACAATAGCAATAGGCTTTCTCAGAAAATTGGTCTGGTTGATAGAAAAATGGTGAATCACCCTTAGGATGTACAGTCTGTGCAGAAAGAGATATGATTCAAATCAGATTAGATTTGTGACCTTTACAGTTAGAGTGTTTCTCACTCTGCTTTGGAAAACAGGGACATACACTATTTGGCTTTTCTTGAGTCTATGTGTCCCAGTCTCCTCTGGGTGGGCAATTTTGTCTTGAAAGTTAAGTTTCTAAGACAGCTTGCCAGGTGACTTACAGAAACAGAAAAAATTTGCATGGAGCTTGTGCTGGTAGGACTTTTTATCAGCCTACTATCAAAATATAATAGGTAAAAATCTTCAGATATTTTAATTTATATTGTGTTAACTGATGTTAAGAAACCAGCAGTAATGCATAAGTATAAAAGGTCTACATTTTCTCATCAGTACAAAATTTTCCTTCTTATGTAAAGGAGGAAAGCTACAAGTAAAAAGCATGTTTGTGTGTGAACTTATTCAAAATGAGTCTTTCTTTTTTAACTTCAACTGCTTCTAAGAAAGAAACCCAAAGCAGCTTCCATATTGTTACCAGTAAATTCTGTTTACTATGAAAATTAGAATTTCTCAGCTGTAACTCAGCTAGGCTTCTGAATCTCACAAGCCATGCAAGATAAAAAACTGACAAGCAATGAAATATATGAATCAGACTTTTAAAAGCAGTACTCTTCTCTGAGAAGGAGGTAAGATTTTGTTCAGTTACTCAGTACAGCCAAAGCTCAAAACCTCAGCTAACACAGGTATGACAAACAGATTACATAGGACTACTTAAGACTGAGCGTACTAAATACCACAGCAAAGGCATGAAACTGGCCTTTTTTGTTGTTAGGCTTACTATCAGAGTGACATGAATGCTCAATTTCACTTTATTCATTTGAAAACTAAACAGCTGTTCAATTTTTGTCTCTGAGAAGGCAGTATTAGAGCAGCATAAAGGTATCAAGACAGACATCTGTTCAACTGCACACACCTCTATCTTGGAGATTTGCTAATTTTTGTGCTTCTAAATAAATCTTCATTTAAGGATGCCAAACACTTTAAAAAATGTAAATTGAACATAAACTCTATAAGGTATGCAAGTACTACATGCATTTCATAGAGAAAAACAGAGACAAGAATAAGTGGCTTGCCCAGGCTCAAAGAATATATTAAAAGCAGAGCCCAGGTGAGCAGTTTATAGTCCTACAGCTCGAACCGAGGTGCTAGCCCCAGGGAAGCCCATGGCTGCTTTCCGACCCCATCCCCAGGGAGGGAACTTCACGCAGAACCATTTGCCCCAACCACTAAGAAAACACTGCCTCTATCTGCTGCCTCCACAGTTTAATTCCAGAAAAAGTTACAAGGCAATATTAAAGTACAGCTGTAATATAAGAACACTTCAAAAGAAAGTAAACAGGAGGACATTAGGTTAACTAATCTTCCTTAAACCCCTGCATTTTAGAAATATATAAAATCTATATAGTTTATAGTAATTTACTTGTATAAATATATCAATATAGTTGAGGGAAAGTGGGGCTTTTGAGAAAAATATTTCCATCTTCCATTTGTTGAAGACAAAGATTATAAACTAGGGTAGGCAGGCACAGAAACAACAAGAAAATACCAGTTTAAAATTAGAATTACGTAAACACGACCTATAGAACTGTGTAATTTCCCCTATAGCAAACATATTTAATAGAGATTCAGATTTGAACACAAATCTTATACTAAAATAACCCTCAAATAATCTCTGAATAAAAACAGTCCATTTGTTCATGACAAATGTCAGCCATATAGTGAAGTGAAAACAGCAATTGACTAAATACGCTTAACCTTTATGATTGTAATTAAAAATAGATATGCCAGTACTAGAGCTTCCTGATTTTTAAACCAAATATTTATTTTTTGAGAAATAATGGATATCACATGACATATTTAAACATTTAAATTAATGTTAGAGAGTAAACCAATTGTAACACAGGCCTAAGTAGTCCAAATTTTTTTCATTCAATTTTAGATGCAAAGTAGGACAATGCCCGAGTTGCTGGAATTTAACCATTTAAGCCTGTCAAAGAGGCTTATGCCTCAAAAATATTTAGAATTGGCATCAGCAATATTTTCGTCACTGCTGTTGAGTTACTTTGTTCTTGACAAAGATTCATGTTGCAAATCACAATTTAGGCTTGGTTAAAGAGAATCCTCTAAGCCTGACAAAATAAAATTGTGTATACTGTATTTAAGGAAATTGTACCAACTTCTTTGACCTCCTGGATAAAGTCTTGGACAGGTTACCCTTAACCCAGTAAAAGCATGGTTGACTTCCATGTATGATATTTTGTATATAAATGTATATTTATATTTCAAAATTGGACAGTGCTATTATGCTTATAAATATCTGAAGGGTGGATGTCAAGAGGATGGGGCCAGACTCTTTTCAGTGGTGCCCAGTGACAGGACAAGGGGCAACGGGCACAAACTGGAACACGGGAAGTTCCGCCTGAACATGAGGAAAAACTTCTTCACTGTGAGGGTGACAGAGCCCTGGCACAGGCTGCCCAGGGAGGGTGTGGAGTCTCCTGCTCTGGAGAGATTCAAAACTCGCCTGGACGCGGCCCTGTGCAACCTGCTCTAGGTGACCCTGCTCTGGCAGGGGGGTTGGACTAGATGATCTCCAGAGGTCCCTTCCAACCCCTGCCATTCTGTGATTAGATCTTAGAGTATTTAAATTCTTTAGCAAAAAGTGCTGCAGCTTTTCTGACCAGTCCCCATTTTGTAACTAGTGACATCTATTAACATTTTTTCTTGAGTTCCTATCAACCAAGTGTAATTGTGATTTATTAGTTTACCATAAATATTCAGCTGTGCTACTAATTCACGATTCATTTAAGATTTGGGAGAAATCTGCACAACTTTATTCTACTCCTTCCTCTGACCTTAAAGCTGTATTTCTAACAGGAAGAGCAGATAGCAAACATTCTATGCTATAAAGACACTTTAAATCTTTTATTTAGCATGGCTAATATTACTGTTGACATCTTGGGCAGCAGTAGCAGCTGATCAAACTAGAGAAAGAAATACGTTAGATGGGAACATCTACCTCTGAGGAAAACAGCTGAATTCAGACCAAAGATCTGGTTACTTCAAGTACCCTCTTCTGCCATTTTCTGCCTCTCAGTATCAAGGGGCAAAGCAATGCAACTGTACTTTGATCATTTGCTCTACAATCACACATCATCTTCTGCAGGCGAGACACAGACCACAGATAGAAAATTAAAATCATGCTAAAACACAAGCTGCGGCAACATAGATACAAAACAGCCATTAGCTGTATTTTGCTGGCTGCTTTTTCATGCAAGAGAAAAAAGAGAAAACAAAAGAGTCACATGGTTTATGAGGCAATTTCTGAAATAGAGGCATTAAAAAAGCAAAGAAGAAAAAATGCCTATGGCTTTTGATGAGAAAAAAAAAATCACTTAAACTGATCTGGGAGTGGAAGGAATACATTTAAAGAAATGCAGCAGATGGAGAGCAGAATAACATCTTGAGTTAATTTATTTTTGAAGTACACAATGAGTTTTAGGATATAATTGAATTAAAGAGTCAGAGGATGAAATAACCTTTTTCTCGTTCTGCATATTGTTCTCACAAAACCAAGCATAGCAAGTCATATGAGATTTTAAGAAAAATCAGCCTAAATTTTTGAATTTTTAACTTAATGGATCTAATATAAACCTGCTGGTTGATGAATTTGTCTTAAATTTAACAGCAAAATGGCCAGTCACGAGGTGCCTAGACTGCTTCATTATTTAGGCACTGCCAGAATACAATGCTTGTCATGCAGGTGTACCAGTTGTGTGATCCAGCAACGGTTGCAAGTGAAACGTTTCTTCTGCTTTCTAAGATATGTGCTTTAGCAGCTTTCCTCCTCAAAACGTACACTAATAAATGCCTATGCTATGGTGGTCTATAAGAGCTACAGTCTTCCGTACTTAGACTGGTTTCAGTTGTAAATCCATGTTCTTAAATTTAATATGCACGTATAAGCAAAACAAGACATTTTCATCTCTGGAGGCAGATACAAAAATAACCTGGTTTATTAATCCAGGGGTTAACTTCTATTGCTTTGTAGAAAATATCAAGACTATCAATTCAAAAAATTCATCCACCCTGTCAGAGGTGTTTTCCTTTACTTATCATGCAGGTAGGTGGGTTACCCACCAGATCGTGGTGCATACACACTCCCCACTGCCCCAAGTCATATACAGCTAAAGAAAAGCTTCTAGACAATGTGTGATAGCTAAATTACTGTAGATTTTTTTTTTTTTTAAATAATGCATCTCCTTCAATTAGCTTCAACTTTGTTGCTTTTCAAATTGATCTTTCAGGAAAAAGGATAATCTTAGTGCTTTTTTTGGATCAGTATTCCTACCAACCATGTTCTTATTACTCATTCATATCCTTAGCGTGAAATCTTGCAGTGATAACAGAGATACTGTATGTACAGGACAGTCTTTAGTCATCTGCTTGCATGTCCTTTGCATTCAAGACATTGTGGTCACAGAACATTTTTTCCCCTATTTCTGAGCCCTTCCATTTTATGAAACATCTTGAATTAAGTAAGGTAATAATGAAAAAGAAGGAAACAGTTATGAATTCCAACATCAAACAGGGTTAATACCCAAACGATATCCAGTTCCACTGCATTAAACACCCTGCAAACCCTGAATCATACTTAGCATCCATGAAGAACAAGTCACAGTTGTAAAGGTGCAGAAGAACTTATGAAAAATAATGATAACGCACAGGATACATGATTGATGTGAGAATGAAAAACTTTGCATTAGTGCCACATTAGACTACAACTGTGTTTGGATAGTAGTACACTAACAGAGGACAGAAGGAAAATATCAGGTAAGCGTGGACTGAAGCTAAAGTGAGAGTAACCAAGAGAAGGTTTTGCAAAATAGCATCATGCTTTTTCTCCTATTTTGTCAACTTCAAACTCAGGTGAATTATGAAAGGATGCACAGAGCTGAATGAAGACAAGACAAAACGGATACTCTTTAAACATCCAAAGCACACTTTGGGCAAGGGAAAGAGAGAATATCACTTCTACACATTATGGAAATGCTGGTAGGAGGGACAACCCTGCCTCTATCAGACAGCTCTCAAAAGAGAATACAATTTTTTCTCACATTTGCTTTTATTCTGAATTGGACTTTTCAAGAGTAAGACACATCCTCTAGGAATTGTGAATTAGCTTATTTAACATAATGCTTTACTGAGGGCTAGAACAACCCGGGTCCTGAGACCAATGAAGTGTTTGACAAGGTTTGTTCCAGCATGGTCTGCAACATAAGTCTTTCAAAACACCTAAACAGTGGACATTTGAACACTGCACAACTAACATTTTATATAGCATCTGTGTAACAGCTACATTACTCTGCGACAGGTAGGAGATTAGGTACACTGAGATAATGGTTTCGTTAAGACACTGAATTATACTCAAGTTCTTCCTTTTATCTTTGATGAAAATTTACTATGAGAAAAATTTAGACCTGAGATATGCAAAGGTATGTCTGGAAGGACAGTTAAATTTCATTGAACTTAAATTGGAGCTTTTAAAATCCATTAACAGGCTTTATTCTTCTCTACAGTGGAGATAAAACCAAAAATCTATCCCCAAAGGCTCTTGGAAAACTGTTAATACCAATACCTGTAACTAGCTCCCTCCAGTTTTTTTCCTTGGATTTTTAATCTACACCCACTCAGGTCTCATCTACTTTACTAAAAGGGGGCTCTCCCAACCCTCACCCCACCATCCAGTTACTATTTTTTGGGTTTTGTTTTGTTTGGGTTTTTTTTTTTTTTCCTTCTTGTGAAGACCACTTCTGTTCCCCTGAGCTGATACACAATGACCTCTCTGGACCACTTCCCTCTCGTCAGTTCCATGACAGAGTACACAGTAAAATTTATAACACAAAGGCTGAGTCAAGGGATTTGCACAGAGATCATGTCCTGGCAACACTTCACACACTTCTAGCTGGTAATATGGTTGGATTTCATTGCTTCTTGAGAACTATGGGTGCAGTATAACTGCATATTCTTTTCAGTGACAAAAATGGTAATGATATGTAAACTTATATACATAACTGATAATAGTTGTCACATGTTGTTCATGTGAGACTTTTTTCTGTGCAAATTATAATTTTAATCTACTTAGAGATGACATACAGTCCAGTAAAGTGGACTGTAGCAAGGGGATCTCATTAAGTATGTCTTCTCAAAAGATAAAAATAATTTTACTTCTGTCAGTTCTTTAAAGCATTTGCATATTCAGCTATCAGTTATAATAAGTGAGTGATATGCTCCAGGCCAGATCATCCAAGAGAATAAAAATCTGCATGCAGCATTGGGGTCCTAGAACTAAAACAAAACTGAATATGGAAAAGGAGTGTATCTACCATCTCTGCCAGTTATTGTTTGAAAACCTCTCTGAAAAGGTCTGGCTAAGAAGCCACTGAAGAGTTCATTGCTTTGTAAGCCGTTACAGTGCGCCAAGCTATGACTTGGCATCTTCAAGGGCAGAAGGTTACTGGAGCTAGGTGCTAGTTCTTTCACCGCCCCCCCCTTTTGTTTGCAAGACTTATTTTGTGATATCAGGCATGCAGTAGAATCTATCATTACCTATTCAGCGTATCTTCTGACGACAGGTGACTTGTCACTACATGCTTCCTTTCCTTCCCTTGCTGCAGACTGGCAGCTTCTGCACACTTTTCATTGTGCAGGTGCCTTCTTTTGGCAGACTTGTTCAGATAATAGAGCAATCCAATCAAAACATCACTGGGAGCCCTTGACAGAACATTTGCTGCTTTAGAAACATTTGCACTCACCATATGGTAAGGGCAGCTTAGGCTACGAAACTGATAATTTTGGGTTTTACTCAGTGAGGGCATCTGAGATTTATGATGGTCGAAATTCATTAAGTGTTGACAAAGCCATCCAAATATTTAAAGCAATTTTGTAGGATAGTTCCAGAGCTGAGTAAAAGGAGAGGCATTTGGTTTGCACTGCTATTTATAGAAGGGCATATCTATTTCAACCACCATTCTGTACCTTACAACCACCAACCCATATTAAAGTGAGGTAGCAGCTTTCTATAGCAATGGAACAAAAATATAACAGCTTGCAATACTAGTCATATTGTTTGCATTTTTTATTCAGCATTTTCAGTAGTGTACTTACCAGAACATGAAAAAGAATGATAATATGACAGGCATGATAATCAGATTGCTTCTTTCACATTTTAAAGGCACTAGAGTTTTTAAATATACCACACTCTTTAATTTGCTTTAAAAATAGAAGAGGCTAATTTGTGTTTACTGTAATTTTTAGAATTGGAATCTTTTCTATGTTCCTTGACATGGAAAATATGGATAATACTTATCTTACACCATTCAATACCATTATTATAAGATCTAACCATAAACAGTTGCAAAATATGCACTAGCATAAACTATCAAGAACCAATTAAAAACCCTCACAGATTATTGCTTGTTAGTTTATCTACATACTAGATTTCATGGCAATAGCCTTTTTACATGATCATGTTTCAATGACAACGGCAACTTTTATTCCCATTTGCTCTTCAGCCAAAGGAGCTTCTGAAAAACACCTTTAGCCCTCTCCTATGGATACCAGGTTACTCACTAGCCAGATGTTCAATTTTTTTTTTTAACTTCAGTGGAAGAGATTCCATTAACAGAAAGAAAATGATCCCATATAATGATGAAAAACATAACATAAGGGCAAATACCCTTTATTTCCAGTTTATTGTTGATAAAAAAAGGAAAAAATGAAACAGCTGTTCACGGTCAAGCAAGCAGTGTAGCGGCAAGTTATACACATACCACACATAAGATAGCGTTCTGTCCCTTTCATACTTTCTTCTCATGACTGTTTACTTTTGTATTACGAAGTTAATACATTATACATTAATCATTCCCTTTTACTTGTTGTGTTTTAAGATTTATATTATTCTTTACACTAGTGTGTAAATTAAATGTTTTCCTGTTGGTGACTGCTTCACCTTCTTCAGCATTGGTTCCAACAATTAATTTGATGTCAGAAGACTAATTATCAAAACCAAGCAGGGTAGAGTTCCTTAATTTACAAACAATTTTGTGAGATCTCATTTATCTTAATAAGTGAAAGGACAAACCAATGTTACATATGCTCATGTTTCGCAAGAGATCCAAAGACTAAAGCTCACCTACTTGAGAGACTACTCCAAAAGACGATGGACTCTAGAGACCATTTTTTTCTTCTGACTTGAGTAATAATTGAATGACTCAGCTTCTACCTAGCCCATCCCATAACATTAAAAGTTTATGGCATTAGAAATAAGCAGAGTGCCAGTTCCAAAAGCTTCTATAAATCAAAAGGAAAAGTGGATTGAACATATGAGGTCTTGGAACACAGAGTGGGAGTAATGTCTGTTTTGCTTGACCTCTGAGCCAACAGCAGGGCAGCTCTATCAGGTTCTAAAAAAAACCAACATTGGATGTCTGTCTGTCCTTAGCAGGTCAGATGAACAGTACATCTACAGCCTGGAAGAGAAGCTAGTTTTACTGGTATTTAAAATTTAACAATGATCTTTTCCTCATTGCCAAAGAAAAAGTCAAAATTACATGCAACTAAAAAAAAGAAATCCCTTCCTACCACTTGTGCTGGGCTCTCTGTCCATAGGGATGCTTCACCATTTTACTGTCCTCAAGTGCTACAGTTGTGCTAGATTATTTCAAAGTAACACAGTGCCTAGTAACACCACTGAAAGGCTTTGGGCAATTGTATTGCAGAGAGCATGATCCTGGCAGCTGATAGTCCTGAAGTGCCATGCTGGTATCTATGGTTGGTATTTCGATGACAAAAGTCTAAAACTAGGAATCGGGGAAGGGAAATACTATAGCATTATAGACTACAGGTTGTATTTTCATGAACTGCAGCACAACTCTGCAAAGCTAAGACAAAGGGTTACAACAATATAGTAATCAACTTAGGCCATCTAGCTGTCTGTGAACCAACTCTCTTAGCTCAGGTGACGTGTAGTGAAAGGTGGGTTGTTTCTCTTCAAACTTACCCTTGGGCCAGATTCCTTATACAGCCCTGTCTTCCTTCCTCATATATAAAAAAAGTCATTGTCTAATGTTATCAACATTTTATGAACTACAAGGAGTTTTTACTTGCTAGACAATTAAGTCTGGGGAAAAAAACTCACAAAACCAAATTAAAACCAGACCATAACACTAAAAAAGCCACATTCTATTTATATATCTACTGAGGAACATTTCACAGATTTTATCTGCACAAACTATTACAAAACAGTACTTGCAAGTTCTAAAGTGTTATTTTTAAAAATTCTTTCTCTAGATATTCAAACAGGTCCATAAGAGCTTTTCATCCTTGCATAGGGAAAAAATTTTACAGCAATGTATACAAGTAGAGTTTGAGAGATTAGTTTCTTATACAAAACCACTTGCTGTGTGCTTTCAAATACACATTTATTCAAATGGTTGGAGACAGATATTTCTTAAAATATTACTAAGTTACCTGAACACATCTAAATACTTTAGCACTTGCAGGTCAAGTTATCTATTCAAGATTTATTTAAATGCAATAGTATGAGAATACAAAAATAATTTTCAAAAAAACCCCCCCCAAAACCTCAATTTTTAAATATGAAAAATACTATACTTTAAAAGCAGCCACTTGAAAGAGAGGGGATACACTGTCTAATCAAATAACTTTTCTCCTTCCACATTTTAGATACAAGTTACCTTACTTTGTATTTTAAGTATTGTTACCCTGTTCCATTGTATATGGTAAAGAAATCTTTTGTGTAAAATGAGTTTTTAAAGGACCCTGGTTTTGCAAAATGAAGTCTGCAAATAGCAAAAATCCCCAACACACCCATTTCTACATGAAATCTTGTTCACGTGTTAAGATAACTTTCCCAACTATTTGTTCCCATACTATTTTCCCCAGAGTATCTGGACTTATTCACAGCAGCCTCCATGTGTACTTTTGATTATTACTATTACCATTCAATATATCAGATCCATGTAATATTTAGACAGGTAGTGAAAACAGTAAAAATTAAAATTATTCACTTTCTCATGACTTTTCTTTTAATTCTATCACAAGGGTATCTCAAGTGTCATGTTTTAAAGATAATTTAATGCTTGAAATACTCAGCTGACTTAGAATTCTACATCCAATCATCTTCCAATGATCTTACACAAACAAATACATTTTAAAATTCCAAAATGACTTCTAGGTACCCAAGGTACCTAGTACCCTCAGCATAAGCAGGTAGAAGTGCTATAATTGAATGTATATGTTCTTTTGGACTACTCTAGCTGTAAGATGAAGTGTATGAATTAAGTGCTTTGCTTAAGAGGACCATTAATTCCTTACAGTGCTTTGAATGATGTGCATTAACAGTGTGCACTTCTAAAAGTGTGGTCATGCGTAACGCAAAGATTAATGTCTACAGAGGAGATGAAGGTTCTTTGTTTTCCCCAGAGGAGGGATCACTTCACTACAGTCACAGCTCAAGTTACACGATCAACATACAGAACACGAGTACAGAATTTAACATACATTGGGAAGGAAGAATATGCACACAGTCAGCTTTAAACATTTGAAATAAGGGGGAGAAAAATTTAAGCTCCTCCATAGCATTACACAGGTGCCCTGCCTGTGTGAGATTCCTTCTCCAAACCATTCATCCACTTGAAGGGCTTTTCACTAGCTGTTCATTTTAGAAATGGCATAGGTGTCTTGCTTTAGGGTCCTGGAGTTAGATTGTTAAAAAGTTGATGAGTGAACACTCCCAGTCTCTGACATCAAAATCAACTTTTAAAGTTTAAGGATATTGTTCTTTATTAATTTGTTCACCTCCATTAACTGTATTCAAGTGGATGAAAGCATTGCCATGGCTTACCTTCCTCTCTCTCCTTCATCTTCCTCGTATTAAAGAGGACATTCTTTTTTTCAGTCCTGCAATCTGCAGAATTTTATCTAAACAGATAATTCTGTACATTAGAGGAATCCACAACCACCTCCACGACCCATTTTTAAATGTAGAGGATTTTACACAGCCCCAGTCACTCTAGCACTCTGGAGTCCAAACACTATTGAAATTAAATGGAAATTAGGTGTTTAACTTATTTGTAATCTCTATTCCTGAGTATTTGCAAGCTAATGTTATGGTGCTCTAGGTTTAACGCCCATAATTCTATCTAAACACTAGGAAGCACTTCAACATATAGATCAAGCCTTGTTTATTCTGCTCTTGAAGGTAATGCATTTGCTCTACTAAGGAACATGTAAAGAAACTGAGCTGCCTAACGGGCTGACCTCTGGATCCATCTAGATCAAATTGAAGTCTATCAGATCTATCTAAATACACAGGCCATGTTTACTCTGATGCATCTTAACCCTGTTGGACATAGCTGTACACATAGATTTGAGTAGTCATTTATAGCAGAATAAACATTCACAGACCTATTTTAAAAACAAGCCTTTATCCCATTACTGAAAACAGATATCACTGGAGAATTGCAATACAAGAAGGAAGTATATGAAAGTCTCATTTAGATCTCCTACAACCACTTTGAAGTGCTTATAATTGAAAGCTACAGCAATCAAAAGATATCCAAAAGCTCCACTTCAACCAAAATCAGTTAGAGAAGGAAAAGGTATGCAGGTAGAATAATTGCTATAAGGTGGCGAGGGTAGACTGCAAGATAAACAAGTCATGACTTTCTCATAAAAGCCATCTTTTGAGTACATTTTATCAAGTTTGTTATTTTTCACATCTTAGCATTAGACTAGAAGCTTAGGGGAATTTTTGGGGGTGACATTTTAGAAGCAATTCCTGTCTGGTCATGAACATTACAAAGGTAGAAACAGTTTTAAGTTGCTGCTGTGTGGGGGTGCATGTGTAACCCTCCTTAAGACACCCCCATTGGTCTCTGCCCACATCCTGGCTAAATGCTGAGTGCTGTAAGAATCAAAGTATGACATTACATGTATGCTCAGTTTCACTCTGAACATGGTTGAGGAAAACATGACAAAAGTAGAAAAATGGTAGGAGTAAAATAAACCTACTCATGGCACAGACAGTATGCTTTTCTAGTAGTATGGTAATATTATGCAATTTCTTTGCTTTTATTCAAGTTCTCCTCCAAAAGGATTCTGAAATATTTTTAGACCTTTTAACTATTCAGTGTTCTTGAGACAGGAATCAACTTAATACTGACATAGAAAACAAGAGCTGAATTGTTAAGCCCAGTTATTAAGTCCTGGTTTCTTAAATGTAAATAGGTGCATATCTGCATACCCAATTTATAACTGCAAGAACAGAAGTGTTTAATCCAAAATTTTTATTAACATGTATATACAGACCTCAAAATAGAATGGATGCTTTGTGTGGTTTTCTGTACCATAGTGATCTTTCCAATTGTGCAAGAAGAATCACCCAGAAGAAAGTGTCAAAACAGACATTTTCTTGGAGAAGGAAATGTCAATATTTGAGATGTAGATGGCTGGGCCATGATGTTTGTTTTTAATTAGAACTGAAAATTTTGCCTCCAACTGTTTACAGGGGATCTGTACACTTAAAGGACGGAGTTTATTACAGTGCCAGAGCTGTGTTGTCTCAGCTGCTTTTATATTGATTAGCTGTGCTGTCATGGGATGTCAGGTGTCTCTTGAATTGTGATTGTACCTTGCATGCACTTCTCTCACCTATTAGAAGTGAATTAAAACAAAAAGCCTTTAATATACTTACTATATCAATAAGTTCAGAGATGTGTACGTGGCTGACAAGGCAAAGAAAAAGTGTTACGAAATACTGTTTAGTTCTACTTCCCTGATCACGTGGATTGTCAAGTTATGTATTGTTTTAGTAACTAACTCCATAAAAACAAAGTGAATGGGAGTACTTTAAGGAAAGACTAGAATGCAAGTCAAAAATCTGGATCCTGACCTCAGCTCTTGGTCAGCACTGTTGGTCAAACCACCCATGTGTGAGTCACAAACTATTCCTTTCTCCTCCCACAGTTGTCTATCTACTGTACTAGTAAGGTATGTGTAGCAGGATACACACATGTTCCACATTTAGCACATGTACTAGCCTAGGTCAATTCTGAAAACTACCAAATAAAGTTGGAGTGCAGAATTTTTCATGGAGTGGTAAGCATTCAAGAGATGCCGGCAATCAACTTTAGAATACATTTGTATTTAGCTTCATTCCATATTGTAAATTTTCAAGGAAGCAGCACTGAATTGTTTGCCTGAATCTTCAAATTAAATAGGAATAGAAGTTTGGAATTCTTTGTAATCAAGAAAGAGTGATGCACAAAATCCTTCCATACAGTTTGTTGTGATTTGAAGTTACAGCATAGTTTTTTTTCCTGTTAATCGTAAGCAAAATTTCCAATAAACAGATGAGGAGAGGGAACACTGAAAGATGGTTAGTTTCTGCCTTCATGAAAACCAAAGGAAGGTTTTTCTGGCCTTTCTTCACCATCCAAGAATAAATTCCTTATCATGGTTTCTCTTCATTTATAGGAGTTTGCAGTTATTTAAAAAAAAATCCTGATCCTTCTCTTAGGAGTCTTTTTAATCTTTTATTAATAACAATATGGTCTACAACTATAAACCCAGCATGATGAATATTAATAGTTGGAAAGATGAATCAATTTTCAAAGCTAAGCACATGATTCATTAACATGAGAGGGTCATGAGAGACCATAAGGGTCTGCTAGACTAGAGTTTATAGTTAAAAGGCCTTTTTTTTTAAAAAAAAAATTACCTTTGTACAGATCAAAAATGTCACTTCGTGCATGGATGAGTTCTTACTAATCGCCAGCACCATAACCAATGTTGGCTTAGACCTACTGCTTTCTCCCTCTTTACTCCAGCTTGACAACTTGATAGGTAGATCATCCATGTATAGACTCTCAGCTTTATATTGATACTTAGTAGGGCATACAAGATGCTTTCCTTTATTGTGTTCCTCAACCCTCATCTCCTCCCCAACAGTCGACAAGTCTACACTGTTTTTTTATGCCTATAAATTAGACAGAAACAGGCTTCTAAAACAATCTTGCTTTTAGCTAATTTCAGATTACAGTATGAATCATCTAATCTAACCTGAACTTCTTTGGGTTAAGTAACTATGCAAGAAAACAAAACTTTTATGCATGATCCCCCTCAGACAGGAAACAACCTGAGTATCTGAATCACATTATACCTACCTCAGTTACAGTAGATGGTGGCTTTATTTTTCACATGGAAGATAAGTGTGTTAAGCTTAATTGCATTAGGAAAAGTGAACTGTGAAGTGCTACTAAAAACCAGTTGTGAAAAGTTCTGAATTGGACTGCAATTTGAAACTATATATGTAGATGACAAAAACTTGCCTTGATAGAATTACCTCCAATACTTACCTTTCTTTGTGCTAAACCTGAAGATTCTTAGGACAATACCTAGGATTTCAGGCATTTCAACTGTTGTAATGCGTATTTCTTACTTAATTTTTCCCTAAACCTTTGATTCATGTGATTAAGTATTTCTTTTTACGGTGAAAAGATGCATTAAGCTTTCGATATAAGGACAAGAAAGTTAAAGTGTAAAATCTCAACAGTTCATGACATAATGAAGTAGGAAATACTATAAATATTAAGAGCAAATCAAACATGGCCACAGCTTACTTTTATGCTCCATTGCCATACCTATGCTTGCTCTGAGATAAAGCATGTTCTGTTAGTTTAGTATGGAAACACATACTCAGGGAAAGTTTCAGCTAAATTTTTGCATTTATGAAAATGCAGAATGGGACACAAAATTACCGTTACATATTCTTATACTGATATGCTAGAGTTCTTACCATCCATGCTTGAGGTATGTGTCTCATCCTAACATTGAGAAACAGAGAAAATCAGTTATTTTTAATGTGTGCGTTTGCTGTTTTCCCCTAATTTTGAAATAGAGCTTATGCTGCACATTTTACAGTAAATTTGATGCTAAAAGTTAGCCTGCCACTCTCAAATGTCCAAGTACATATCCACATTAGTCAAAACGCAAAGCTACTCAAGTTCTGTGATCTCATGAATTACCTGCTTGCCCTGTCCACATTTGTGAGTGTGAAGGAGCTTCCAAGGAACAACTAGTTTTTATTCATAAATATTTGTAACACTATCTTCCATGCATAAATATCAACCAAAAGAAACCTGAACTAAAGATTTTTTTCACCCAAAAACCCCATGCTATTGTAGTAAAAGTTAACAAAAAGAATATGTATATGACAGTTCAAAGAGCAGATTAGTCTTATTCTATCAAGTAATAATGGGACATTTTACACAGAAAAAATACTACTCTTAGAGATCTAGATACATTCTAGGATTTTTTTTTTTTTTTTTTTTTAACATTGTTTTCATTTCTGTTGAAATTGTTCTTGTGGGTTTAGTGACCCTCCCAAAATCTCCACCATATAATTCCTGGTAGAAAGACAGTTTATTTAGGTACAGAAGCCTGAGGATCTCGCCCTCTTATATTTCATGAATGCCAGAAAACGGAAAAGCTGTGTAATAGATTAATTTCTCTAACTGAAGAACTATTCATGTTACTATATACTTAAATGAATGGCTTTAAGCTACAGAAACAGTACAGATCATTAAAATAGCCTGATCAGAAACGTCTATAACTGTCACATTTATTGTTGTAGATTGTCCTATCATCTTTTTCCCTCCAAATCTGATAGCAGTACCAGAAACTTACTCAAAGAGTTTGAAAAGTTGGCAGCGATATTGTGATATTGGATTAGCCAAGTGAGATCAAATTATGAGATACCAGTTTAAAGTGCTGAAGCGTTCCCTGAAGCAGCTTTCGTTTAAGATATTAAATGTCATCATTTTCATACTTCATTAACTCTATAATTCAACAGGGAATAACTTCTTTCACTGCACCAGGTTTCCAGTATCATTTGTTGTGTCCTGATGAGATCTTGTTTACCTCAGAAATTAAACTTAAGTAATAATCTTATTTTATGAAGGAGTACTAAATATAGTAATAAAAACATAAATATTTGCCTCTTATACCTCAAAAGTTGTAAATTCCAATATTTAAACTTTGTTAAGTCACATCTTTTTAATTAGCCAATTAAGAAAGGCATTTATTCAGCCAAGTCATTTTTGAACATTAAAAAAAGGAAATAATTAATACTACAGTAGTTCAAAACTGAATATAAAGCTGACACTGGGGAAAATGTTCATTAAAATGAGATTAAATCATGTCTTACCTTCATAGTTTACTTATGCTGTTACAGTTACCTAAGTGATTATTTAAATCTGGTTTTCTAATATCTGTATCCAAGTATACACTAGATATTGATGACAGAACTGCCTGTCCCTACAAAGTCCTAGTGCAGTCAAAATCTTTAAGTCTCAGCCTTTTAAATGTTCTTCAGAAATCAAATCGCTCAAACACTATACCAACAAAATCAGGCTGTATAACTCTTTTGAAGCCTCTATCATAACTTCCAACCACAATTGACTATACTGAGGACTACAACATTATTGAAGTGACTTATTACAAGAACACATTTGCCTTTTCCATGACTTGCATGACAGGATGCACGATATGGAGGATTCCCTATCCTCTCTCTGTCTGGATGAACAGTGACCTAAGGGACAGGAGGCAATGGTGACAAGTTCCAGCCCAGCAAGTGTGTCTCCTCCATGACTACCTCACCTTCCCAGGTGCCCTTGCATAATAGGTACGAGGCTCTGCAAGTGGAACAAAACAGTGACAAGGATGATGGTTCCTCTAGCTTGGAGGTGTTGCCAAGGTTAAGTTGGCCTACACCCTGCTTCAAAACTGCTTCCATAAAGAAAAAAAAGACAGGTCACTGCCATAGGAGATTCCCTTCCAAGAGGAATAGAAGGCCCAGTATGCCAACTAGACCCACTTCTTAGGAAAGTCTGCTGCCTCCTTGGGGCCTGGCTTAAAAGATGTGAAGAGAAAGCTTCCTAATATGGCCCTTGGATTATTATCCATTATTGCTTTTTTGAGTAGGCAGCAATGAAGTTGCAACAAGAAGTCCAAGAGCAATCAAGAGAGATTTCAGGGCCTTGGGACAACTGGTCAAGGGATCAGGAGCACAGGTAGTGTTCTCCTCTGTCCCTCCAGTTGCAGGGAAGGATGAGGGAAGAAACAGGAAGAACCAGCAGATCAACACCTGGCTCTGAGCCTGGTGTCACCAGCAGAACTTTGGGTTTTTTTGATCAAGGGTCAGTCTACACAACACTGGGCCTGCTGGAAACAGATTGGGTACATCTGTCTCAAAGGGGGAAAAGGATCTTCGCACAGGAGTTAGCAGGACTTATTGAAAGGGCTTTAAACTAGATTTGAAGGGGGAAAGGGATAAACAAGGCTTGCTAGAGATAAGCCTGGGGGCAGCACGTCAATGTTTGAGGGACAGTGTACTAGTGAGGTGCTTGGGTCTGCCATCTCAGTGAAGGTAAGGGATGGAGATCCATCTGACAAAGTCAGAAGGGTTATTGATGTATTAGAAACCATGGAAGTACCTGAGAATAGTCATGTAGGAATTAGGGCTTCTCCACCAAAAAAAGATGGCAGGACCAAGAGCCCAGCTGAAGTACATCTACACCAATGCACACAGCACAGGCAACAAACAGGATGAGCTGGAAGTCATTGTGCAGCTGCAAAACTATGATATAGTTGCAATCACAAAAACAATCCTCACGTAAAGCGGCAAAAAAAACTCATAATAGAAACTGAAACTGAGAAACAAGTTCAGTTCCTGCTTCTGATAGCTGTATTCCATAGATGTGTGGTGTTTATTCTATATGCATTTCAGATCCTTGCCAAGCGCTTTGTTAATGCGGAAGAAGAGAGTTTAATGTATTATAATCTGTTTGAAGCTTAAATAGGATAGCAAATTGTGTGTTGATGCATTCAAAAGCACATAGCTGGTAGCTCCAGCTGCCATCAGTTAGGTTTGGAGATGAGTTGTCTTTAAAATAAATACTAAGAAATGATAATTTAATTTCCCTGATAAAACAGTAACTAGGGACTTATTTTAAAAGATCTGGCATAGCCTAACATGCGACATGGAATGACAAAGTGTTTTGAAACTCACATGAGGTGGTTAATAATTTTAAAAAGTAATTAACAACAGAAGTGAAATCTCAGAGTGGGACTAGCCTAAGGATTTTCAGCCATCTGAGGTTAATCAGCAGGCATCAGCACCTACCATTTCTTAAATCATCTCCCAAGAAATGATCAGGACCTTAGCCTATATTAATCTTTCAATTAATTAAGCAATAGAAATTCAGCTTTCAGCCTTGTTACAAAAGTCACATCTTGCTGCAGTTTGATAAAACAGTGTTCTCTAATGTCAGGAAGCAAATAAATCTCCACAGGAACATGTAATCCTGTATTGTACTAGCTGCACTGTGCAAGCTGCACAGCATCTGCAATCAGCAACATTTTCATTGATTTCAGCCTATTCATAATGTTAGGTCCTATGATCAGTGAAATCTCAAAAAGTAACTGTGACGTAGTCCCAGGGCTTCCCCGGCCAGCTGAAGCGAGATATAAACCTTTCAAAACTTGATCTTACTATTTAAATTATACAGCAAGGATGTTACAGTTTCTCAGAGAAGGTAAGATTATTATGAATACTCTTGCTTTTTGTTGCCAACAACATGAACTTATATCTAGAAACTGTTGTCCTTTATTGGTTCAACTCATGGTTCCTTATTTAAGCAGACTTTTAAGCAAAACTGATTCTGGCATCAGATGACAGTAAATTTTATTAACAGCATTCTATATTATTAAAAGAAAAAAGGATAATGGTTCAATTTTCCAGCTAGTTAAAAAAAGCTATCATTTAACAAGTTTCAAAAATATAGAAGAAAAATAATTCTCCAATATAGGCCACTAGTAATATGGTTTTCAAAAGATTGTTGTTTTTTTTTTAAAAAAAACCCCAAACAAATAGAATGGATGCACAAGTAGTACAGCAATGGTAGAAGTTCTGGCAGAACAAGAACTTCTGTGTCTTCTGAGAGCAAGGGCTGGCAAATTTAGAACAAGTGACTGCATTTTTCCATTTCCTCCTGTACAATGTACCACCACCTTATTGCACATTGTCACAGGATGGCAGAATAAAGCCATGATTGTCACAGAACTCAAAAAAGTGAATAGATATTGAAAAAGGACAAAGTACTCTTATTAATTCAAAGCATATTAGAAGAGCTGTTATATCTGATGATTCATGCTTCATTCACCACATCCTGTCTAATTGCAATTACAAGCTCTTTTGTCCTTTGTTGAGCACTACTGAAGTCAGTCATCAGCAAGTGTACCCCAAGTTCAGTTCAGAGATGCAATTCTTGTGTTTTTAATGCATTTTGGACATGATTGCACTAGACTTCACTAGGAGAAAAGATGATTGTCAGGAAAAAGGGAAGTGGTCCACTTATGAAAATGAAAAACTAAGGATTGTACTGATTGTATTTTAAAATATAGTCCACACTTCAAATCTTATATTTATGTACTTCATAAAAATAAATATATTTAGACAGGTGACTAATAAATTAACAGTTCAATTTTTAAAAAAATTTGTTAATCAGTTACGAGTTTGATATTGTCCTTGTGACTTTGAGTTTCAAGTACATAGCCCAATATTTCACTGCATGCCACAAAGCCTTTAGTGTTATTAGAAGTCAATATTAAGCTTGCCCCTCTGATCCTTTTGAGCCAGCCTTCCACCAGGCTCCTGCCACTCAAATAGCAACCCCTTTACTATTTAGATACAATGCGGGGTGGGGTGCATCCTAGTGACATGTGGTACTTCGTAAAGTGTTTGAGGGTCATAGTTTATAAATTCAGCACACCCTTATGTCAGAAGTGTCTTGTTTTTTTCGAGTAACTTTAGAAAATATTCAGTTTAATCTAAAATAAGAAAAATGCAAATAAAAGCAGTTTAACAAGAAACAGAAAACAATTTATACTTATAAAAGACAAATAAGAGTCTACACATAGCATCCTTGCGCTAACACGTCATTAAACATCCTCACTTCCCTATCCAATGTGCGTGATCAGAATTAGTATTGTGGGCTTTGGGCTTACTTTACGCTACAGATGATATTTATTTAGGAGACTATGTAAGGCAACAAACCAAGTAGAAACTGCTTTTAGTGATGTTCGAGACATTCACACAGGGAAAGTGCAAAGGAGCTCCCTTCCCAGATCTCTTGGTGGGGGTGGCAACAGCAGTGATGTTCGTTCTGGAGCGGGGCTTTCCCTTGAATTACTCTACCTAGGGCTCCCTGCAGATTAAATTTTTCACCCTAAACCATTTTTTCCTTCCTCCTGCAACACAGTCTGCTCACCCTCTTAATTAAAAAGAGAGAGGGCTTTAGTTATGAATAAGGTTTTGTAGGGTTGGCAATCCCCTCCTGGATTAAACTAGCAAATCCTTACTTTAAAGAATAATAAAACTCTCCTCCTTTTGGTGGTTGCTTGGAACACTTTAGAGGGAATGCATGTTTCACTGGAACTTACACTCTGTCAATTGGGGCATTAAAAATGATGCAAGTGTCTTAAGTAATTATTAGTTCATTACCAATAAAAAACAGGTGGTGTGCAAATGAATTTGGGGTAACTGATCCTCAGCCTTCTGTTTTAGGCATAGAATATCAGTAGGTTATTTTCTTCTAGTAAACAACATGGACAATTTTGCCACAGAGTAAATTTCAAGTAGAGAGTTGGACTAGAAAAGAGTAAATCTAATTGCTACAGTAAGTGTTAAGTGTAACAGTGTTTATACATTGGGTTTATTTCAAGATAGCAGTAGCATGCATCAAAGTCTTTGCTGCTGCCACTTAAATATTTCCATTCTTAAAATTCCTTTTTCAGGCTGGGCAAGTTTTTCAAATCTAGTTGAAAATAATCTTTGCTGGAAGATAATTTCTTAAAGCTCTATCAAAAGGCTCAAAAACAATGCATGTTTGAAATTATATCTCAGTTCACAATCCTTTTGGAAAAAAACCTAGGACTTCTGATTGAAAAGGATACCTGCTGATGCAAAACCCTACTTAGCCCTAGAAATAGGATCTGTTTCAATATTGCTGGTGATCAGTAGGTGCTTGTCCCTGCTTCAGGCCAACAGAACAAGAAGTGGTCTCATGGAAGGATCTTAAAAAAGTTATATCAGTAATCTTACCTTTGATAGTGCTTTGTATGAAGAATTCAATTTCATAAGATTTAATTATTTTAACTGTCTTATCTAAAAAATTAGGACACTTATTGGATAGCCTCTATTTTATGATCCCCGCACTTGCAATATAGCACAAAATATACAGCACACACTGAATATTCAAGGAATTCATCCATGTTGTATGAAAGTTGAATCACTGAGATGACAATTTCATGGTTGGCATTACATTTAATTCTGTGGTACTTGGGACTTCATCTCAAAATGAGTTTCAGCTGAAAAGCCATTTGTTGAAGAAGGATGTGATACAGTATCTGAAACACGTTGCTAATAGATAATGAAAAGGCTAACAATGACTCAAGCTTTCCTATTTTTCACACTGTCTTGCAAGTCATTGATACACAACAAATATATTGGTAAGTGTAGAGCAAGGCATCAGCTTTTGTCTAATAAGGGTTAGTATCACCATTTGTTTTATTTACAGAGATCAGAGCTTCTTATCAGGTGCTTAATAAAGCATCTCAGACACATAGCTAGGGTTTCTACATATGTATACTTGGCATTTCATATCTAGCCAGAGGGCAGTGCTAACAAGTGATAATTTCTCACCTGCAATTGTTACTTCTTTGCATTTTTAACACTCCCAAAGAAACATTGGTTTAATATATGCTGATAAGATAGTCAAATGTAACCCTTGCAAAATGTGCTATTTTTATGTTTTCCTTTTCCAAAAGTATTTTCTAACCAGGCAGACATTAAAGGCAGGCTTTTCAGAACACAGGCCTTGTTAACAGGCCCTGCAATAAACGCCAAGTTCCCTGCTTCAACCATCCATCAAATCACTCCTGGATAATGATGAATTTGTATGTGACAGTTTGGAAAAATGTTAGAATTTGTATTTGAATCTTTGGGTGCAGTTTAATGACTTGTAATGGTAAGAGGAGAGAGATGTCTGATTCTCTGAAGATCTTGGTTTAAATGCCTACCCTGCCAGTCACTGCTATGTATGAATACGTATACTTGAATCTTGTGCTTCAGTCCTCCAGTTCATAATGAACATCACTTTTCTTTCCGTCTGAACTTTTGTTTATTATTACAAGCCCTTTGGGGATGCGACTATTCCTGACCACATTTCTGGAATTTCACAAACTGATTTTTACCCCTGTTAGCATATTTACAGTATAAATGAAAGTGAAGTCAGTGGGGAAGAGAAAAAAAACACCACCACAAGCCAAATCAAAAAACAGAAAGCCTTTCCCACATTTAAGATATTCTGGTAACTAGAACCACAAGCAAGAAAATGAGAAGTAACAGCTGCCAATTAGTTTACAGTGACATGACTTGAGTGTTAGATACAGAACAACAAGAAGGCAGGTAGGATATACCTATCCCTGATATAAGAATAAAGTAACAGTAAGTGAAAAAAAATGGAAAAGTTGAAGTGAACCAGTGATTATATTTCATACAAGCCTCCTTATGAAACATCCAGCTGTGAGACATTATTGCATTCAAGCACTTGCATAGTTTCAGAAGTGGAGTCAGGGAGAGAAAGGGAAGAGGAGATCACTGAAATACCTTCCAGAGAAGCTTCCTTACTTTGCTGTTGCAGGTAAATAAATTGTGTAGTCTTTAATCTCCTCTTCCTCGACTGAGAAATTAGTTTCAAAACATCAGGAATCCCAGGAACACCACCAGAAACAAACAGGAATATTTATAAATGAGATTTAATAAGTATAATTTTATAAATGAACCAGAAATCACTGTCTATAGTACAGGTTTTCCAACACTTTTGGGGTTACAAAGAAAGTTAGTTTTGACAGTGATTTCCCCCCCACCTGAGACCCTCAGTGTCGTTGAATTGTCATAAACAATAAAAGCAGAACAATCATTCTGAAGCTCTACACCAGTAAGAAGAGTATGACATTGGTGTTAAATTGTGATTTCATACATTCCCTTGAGAAGCTCCAGATAAACGCTTTTGGAGCAAAGCTACAGAAGCTTGTCCATAGAAAGGAGTCACTTCACATCAGAGTGATTTCTTTTCCACTTCCTAAGGAAACAGAATAATTTTCTGCAAACTATCACTTCCCAATCTCTACAACAGTGTGCAAGGGTGGCAAAGTTCTCCAAGCACTATGTCAACAGAAAGATCCTCACTGCTTTTCCAGACTATCCTTCAGAGCTGCAAATGTCAAGAATTTTTTTTTTGTGGTTTTGGGTTTTTTTTTGTGCAGCTGCACACTGGCAAGAGGCAGGATGATGACGCTTACTTTGTCTCCTGCTGATGTCCTCCCTGAAGAATGAAACAAAGATGAGCTCGTAGCCTGGGGATCATTGCTATAGGGAAGTTGATGTTCTTTCATCTCTTGCTCCCCTACAAAACCGACCTTTAAATGCCATTACAGTGAAAGAAATGTGGTAAATACTAGGGCTGACAAAGACTAGAAGACCCATAAGTACTTTTCCTGTCACTAGTAAGGCCATTCAGGAAACATCCTACCCATACCTCCTTTGTAAATGGAAAGTCACTTTTAACCGTCTTAGTGTCTCAATTTGCAGACCAGGAATGAATGGTAAATCTAAGAATATTCTTAAAATGGTTTTAGGCAGAAATATGGTTCCATTTTAGCAACACCATAAAGTTTGTATTTTTTTTGTCCATATATTCACCCTATGCTCACAGTCTGCAGAAGATTATGTATTTCTTACAGTACAAAATTACAAAAGTATTTTAATTTTTAACCATCTGCAAAGTCTCCATGCAAAGGCAGGAAATACTATTTCTAAAACAAAGTCAGTATATCTGTCTTTGAAGCTTGGTGTGTGTAGGTATGTTGCATATGTAATTTCTATACAGAAAAAAGTCAGTAAGAGGCCACGAAAAAAACATCCAGATATCAGTTGTTATCACAGTACAAATAATTTAACTATTAAAACTCAAAATTATGTCTCAACATTTATGACATACATTTTGTTTAAACGTAAATACATTACACAAATATCTTGGAATAAGAGAAGCTGAAGTTAGACGCAAAACCAGCCCACATCTATGAAATGCTCAGGTTGTCTTTTTCATAGAAATACGTATTTACCAAGGTGTTTTATCATACTTTTATTTAAAAAACAATTCAGGATATTGATCTTTACTGGAATATCTTTGTTGCCTGCAAAAACCAAGCGCTCTTCCTTCAAACAGAGTAACTCAATGAAAGGAGTGAGATTAACTCTGTTACAACAGGTTTATAGCTAGTTTTTGTTTACTTGATATGATCCTGAAGCTGGAGAACAAGTTAATTAGAACCATTCCCAAATAATGACAGGTCCCACACATTGCCTGGAATATAAGTGTTACTGCTGCAAATAAGGATGTTGAACTTGCGAGCTGAAGTGTTGTAAAAGTAGGGGAGGACAACAGGGCATAAAATTCACAGGAGCCAAGATTCTCTTAAGAACCAAAGGAACTGTGAGAAAGTCAGCAGAAATACTTGCACAATAAGGCACTACTCAATACTTACCAGTGGTGGAATCAGAGCCTTTATCATTTAAAGTCAGCAGAGGTTGTAAGCAGTAGATATGAGCTATCAGATCAGATCCTTAGGAAATACAACATTTGTTTCCTTCACCTCTTGTATTGCAAATATATTTTTAACCTTTAATGGACTACAGATCTTCAGAAGATTTGTGCATTTCTGGTATACAACACTGGGGTATAGTTCAAAGCAGTACTAAATTAAAAGAACAAATGCAGCAATACCTATGTCAAGTGAAGAGTAGCTTAACCTTAGCCTGGTCAACACAATCGGTTTTCTTGAAGAGCAAGAGATCAACTAGATCACCTGGACTGATAACACTATATACCTTACGAAAAACACCATCTTCTGCTTTAGAAACTCATTTATCTTCTGCACATTCCAGCTAAATTTCTCAAATCAGCAGGATGGACACTGTATTACTGGCAGAGAACAATTTCCAGGTCAGAAAGATGAATGCCTGGAGTGAAAGGCCATAAAAATCCTTAAACCCTGTCACAGAAACATTTAACAGTGTGTGAAGGATAGAGATGGGTTAACCAAATGAATTGCTGTCATACATGAACGTTCATCCTAATTTCATGGTCAAGGAGGAAACTAAGGTATCGGGGGGAAAGCAAACAAAAAACCCCAGCCACCTTACCTTCACCAGTGGGGAATTTCCAAGGGAAATTCTCTACTGTGATAGCAAGGGATAGCCTCTCTAGTGCCTACATGGCGAGGCGAAAAGCACGAGCAAGCCTGAAGTATTATGACTGCTACCTTGTTACAGACAAGGATTATAGGAGCTCCAGACTGAAATAACAGCCAGAGAAGGTTATACGCAACTAGGGAGTGAGAGAAAAGGAAAGGTGTAGGATTTAATACCCTTGACACAAGTGTGGGAGGAAGATAAGTGAAGGCTTTTCTATTATTTAAAGCTAGAGGTGTGACATACATATTCCTCATTTACCATGGAATTACAGGGTTTAAAGACATGTTGCATGATCATTTTGCTCTATTCTCTTACCTTAAGGCATCATTCTATCTGCATCATTTCTGAGACCTGCTCATCTACTTGTCCTCCACTGTTAGAAGCTACACCCAAGCACTTCATTCCAGTGCTTCCCTACTTAAGCATTTTGAAAAGTTAAATTATCTAACCTTAATGAATTCATGAAATGATAAGGAAGATTATCTTTTATCTTATCGTGGACATGGCAAAGGATTATTCCAGCCCTCTTTGCAATAGTGTTTTACATATTTAAGACTCTTCTTAAACAGCGTAACATGAATTCAACCATATTTTTCTTGTAAGCCATGTTTAGTAGACCTACGATCATTCTTATTATCCCCTCTGAGCTTTCTCCAATTGTGCAGTGCAAAGCTCAGAACTGGACAGAAGCCAAGATCTTGCTAATACTCACTAGAGAAGGATTACTTCAAAAGGCCTTACAGACTGTAGGCTTCCTTAACCCAAAATATAGCATTTACTTTTTTCTAAAACAGCAGGATTTCCCTAGGTTACAGCTCAGCTAGAGACCCACTATTGAGCTTCTTGGAATGGCTGCCACCTGAACATTTGACATCCTATACTTGTGCAATTTTTTAATTCCTGCTTTAATATATTTCCTCCCAAATTTTGCACCCTACTTTTTTTTCAGTAACTACAATTTCAACATTTTCAATTCTCAAGTGTATAGTCTTTCTCAGTTCAGTGAGATTACATTTTATTCTGTATTCCATCACCCAGATCACTAGTGAGAAACTGAAGAATCAAAAGCATCAGAGAATTAAAAGTTGCATAAGTGGTCACATCTTAATATTTAAACATTCTAGACTGCAGTTCTGAATAGGCTCAATGACACCTCTAAGTTATCAAAATATCTATTTTTCTCTCTTTTGGTAATATTAAGCTGTCACGCATTATTAATTTGATCTTTCAGTGTTAGTTAAGATTGTCAGGTTAAGACTTTACATGCTGATAACATCTGGTGTTGGTGGGGTTTTTTTGTTTTGTAGGGTTTTTTTGTGGTTTTTGTTGTTGTTGTTGTTGAGAGAGTGTTCACGGTCTCATTACACCATACTCTTCAGTGGCTCCAGTCTCAGCAACAGTGCAAATATCCAGTTTTCATTCTGCCATTTTTAAAAAACATGAATTACTTTCCCCCATTACCCAAATAATTTCTTCTCTTTTCTCCCTTTCAAAGCCTATTAAGGTTAGCTTTCACTGTGATCTTGCACTTTTTTAAAAAATTATTTCACTCACTTCTTACTATGCCTGAACTACACATCAAACAAATTATCTTCAAGCTTAATGCATAGTAATTTCGTTTGGCTGTGTGATGAAATCAGTGACCATTGGGCAGGAACTTTTTTCTTTAATCTTTTCCATTCTATACTATCATGTTTCTTCTTTCTTACGCAGATCAACAGGACTCCATTTTCCCCTCTCTTCACTGAAGAGAACATGACAACTTTGGAAGCTAATTGAACTTACCAGCTGGAAAAGTAAGTTGGTAATTTCAGAAGTTAAGAAATTCCTCCCACAAGACATGAAGAGAAATGTTTCCTTTACTATTCAGTGTGCATGGTTTTTCTCTCTTCCTTTTCCTTCTCCAAGACTACAGATTAAGTAGTATTTCTTAGACTAAACAATATGAAGCAGTGACCTGGTTCTCATCTACTTGAGAACCATTATTTCCCATTTACACACTTGAGTAGCTTTTGTCACTATAATGCCTAAATAGTTCATAAGTTTACCTTCATCTCAGGACACGGAAGTTTTGTTGAACTATGAACAAAGTAAGCAAAAATCTAAATTCTTATGTTTAATAAATAACTTAAGTGTAGTCAGGGGTCTTAAAGCTATTCGAATGAACAGAGGAAGTGAGGTTTTGGTCACTACCTACCTGAAATGAAGGGCTAGAACTCATTTTCACAAGCCTCTATTGTAACTGAAATACTTCAAAGTAAAGTTACTTCTGTCACAAGGCATTACATAATACTTGTACTAGAAAGAACAGTCCGTTGTCAAATACTTTCATTTCACCACGTTATCTGGCAACAAGGGCCCTGTTCATGCATTACATAATCAAGTCACCAAAAAATCTGCTACACAAAAGAATTACTACAGTGTGTTTGAGATGGTATAAAAATGTATTCTGTGGCAAATATTTTCTCAAAAGTTTTCTGTGAAGAGACCTACAATTTCACTGCAAATATAGGACATATTCAAAATGCTGCACCACACAATCTGTTTTCAGTAGGTGACTCAAGGATTGTTTTCCTATTGGATACCAATAACAACTTGTTTTCCGGGACTAAATCTCAAACTTTGGCATAAAAGGCATCACGTTTCCTAGTGATAAGAGCACCTGAACATTTCCAAAATTCCTTCCAAATGCACTGAATGTCCTATAATCTTTTTTCAGGCACTGCTTGTGTCCATAATGGCTGAGTGTGGCCGTGGCAATGCTTCTGCCTTGTAACAGATGTCTAGCTATCTGACAGAGAAAAATCTGAAGTGGATTTGAGAAGGCAGCCCCCCAAGATGCCTGGAGAAGATTTCTCTAGGGTTCAAGATCCTAGAAAACAAAGAGACAGTTGTATAAGCCATGGACTCCCACAGGAGTGGGGTACAATGAGATCCCAACTACTGACTGGACCAGCTATGTAAAGTCAGAGAACTCATGGCATGCAGCAATCCGAGGAAACAAGTTTAGGAAAAGGCTGACTTGTGTCATATTGATCCTCACTAGATTATTGCCAAGTTATTGCTGTAATTCAGCCACCTTCATTGAATTCTTCTTCCTGTAAATGAACTTCCCTGCAGATGTACAGTAAGACTAAAGGTATGACAGACAGACACCTTCCATACCATCACTTCATTATTTTTCAAAGAAAGTTCTTATTATGAAGAACTTCAGGCAAAATTACTTTAATTGGAACACTGAAGTTTTATATGCATAACAATGGCTAAATGCAGAGAGACCACCCACTAAGAACATTTAAGTGTAGCAGCATAGCTCTCCCTGTTCCTATTATTCCAATACTTTTAGCTCTTGATTTGTCTTTTTCTCCTTTGTAATGTGACAAACATTCTCAGAGTTCTACTTGATGCATCCTAGCTAGCAAATAACTATTCTTATATCTGATTTGCAGATTTCTTCTTGAAGATTTCCGATTTTCCTCTGTTCTTTGTTATTTTGACTAAATAAAAAAAACTAAGGAAAACTTTCTCCCCACCCTGGCCCCTATTTCCATAAAAACAAAAGTTACCGCAGAAAGATTTAGTAGACTGGTCAGCGACAGGCAAATTCAGTTAGAAACCGTACCTTCCTGCAAAGGTTACCTTTAAACAAGATGTGAAGAACAAGTATCAAATCTAGAATCAAATTCACCCATGTTGTGAATAGGAGCAGGGGAAGGATGTGTATAATGCACAAGCAACTGAGTGACACATCCAGGACAGCCACATCATACCAGGAAAAGCAGACAGCATTGAGGTAGTTTAGTACTCTATGTGATTTGGTATTTTACTCCCTTCAGTTTCTCCTCTTCCCCTTTTGTTGTGGTAAATTCACATCTATATTCAGTTCAAAGAGGTAAAAACTGCTCCATAAAATCAATCACCAATAGTTTCCCAACATTTATAAAGTCAGTGTATTGTACAAAATTTTACAAAGCTACTATTGTTTTCTTCAGTTAGTTAACTATTTCGGGACTTTAAAGTTGATCGCAGGAGACAGATGAGTACACCTCTTCCTTGATGATTTTAAATGAAGTGTATGATTGCCTTTATCTCGGAGCCCTCAGTGCTTGTCTCAAGTGCCAGCTACCATATTTTATTTTCCTATTAATTTGTTCAAATTGTCTTAAACTATTTGGATCACCTTGCCAGACTGGTACCACCACATGCTTTGACACTGACTTTTGCTTTTTGTCCTATACCAGCTGTACTGGGTAGGAATAGGAAAGACATGCAAGACTTCTTAGAAACAAAATTAGTTTACTGCCAAGCACAATTCAATGAAAAAAGTGGAAGAGGTCTGAGTCATCTTCAGTAGACCCAAAGACATCAGAAACTGCCCAGAACACCAACATAACACCATGATTTTAGTTAAGCATTCTGCAGAATCTGAATGTGCAAGGAACACAAACCAGAAGTTTGAATATGTTTGGGAAGTAAAACTTAGGGATTTTCATTCTCTTGGTGCCTCAGTTAGAACTAACTTTGTCGGGCTAATTGGACAGGAAGTTCAGCTATGTTTTCATTGTATGCCACTAAAAATCTACTGAAATAAGATTCACTTCACCTGAAGCTGTTTATAAATTTCCACTGAACCATTTCAATTAAGACCATGTTAACTGTGCAATTACCAAAATATGTTATTCACAGAAAGTAGGAGACATAGGAAGTGGAAGAAGACTGAGGAAAAACCACCAGATTTCAAGGTTCTGAGAACTCTAGTTACTGCTGCTCTTCCTGCTTTGAAATACTGCATAGTAGAACCAAGCATATGAGTCTCATATGGGCAAAACAAGTACTGCTACTAATCACATGGAATGGCAATGTAAGTATCATAATCTTGTTAGACATGGAAATATATCTTTCAGATTACTTAAACTGCAGAATTTTAGGAAGACAGACTGCACATTTACTGGATGCAACAGAACAGGGAGAGGTATCCTGGGAAGAGTATAGGGGCGCTGTCCAGATGTGTAGGGATGGGGTCAGGAAGGCCAAGGCGCAGCTGGAGCTGAACTTGGCAAGGGATGCAAAGAATAACGAGGACTTCTACAGGTATGTCAGCCAGAAAAGGAAGGTCAAAGAAAGTGTACCCCCTCTAATGAGCAGGACTGGCAAACTTGTATCAACAGATGAGGAGAAGGCTGAGGCACTCAATGACTTTTTTGCCTCAGTCTTCACTGGCAACCTCTCTTCCCACACCTCTCGAGTGGATGGTCTGCAAGACAGGGACTGGGGAAGCAAAGTCCCTCCCACTGTGAGAGAAGATCAGGTTCGTGACCACCTGAGGAACCTGAACATACCAAGTCTATGGGACCTGATGAAATGCATCCCAGAGTCCTGAGGGAATTGGCTGATGTAGTTGCCAAGCCACTCTCCATGATATTTGAAAAGTCATGGCAGTCAGGTGAAGTCCCTGGGGACTGGAAAAAGGGGAACATTGTACCCATTTTTAAAAAGGGCAGGAAGGAGGACCCTGGGAACTACCGACCTGTCAGCCTCACCTCTGTGCCTGGGAAGATCATGGAACAGATCCTCCTAGAAGCTATGCTGAGGCACATGGAGGACAAGGAGGTGATTGGAGACAGCCAGCATGGCTTCACCAAGGGCAAGTCCTGCCTGACTAACCTAGTGGCCTTCTATGACGAAGTGACTACATCAGTGGACAAGGGAAGAGCTACAGATGTCATCTCTCTGGACTTCTGCAAGGCCTTTGACGGGGTCCCCCACAACATCTTTCTCTCTAAATTGGAGAGATATGGATTTGATGGGTGGACTATTCAGTGGATGAGGAATTGGTTGGATGGTCGCATCCAGAGGGTAGTGGTCATTGGCTGAAAGTCCAGATGGAGATCGGTGACAAGGTGGTGTCACTCAGGGGTCTGTATTGGGACCAGTACTCTTTAACATCTTCATCAATGACAGAGACATTGCAATCAAGTGCACCCTCAGCAAGTCTGAGGACAACACCAAGCTGAGTGGTGCAGTGGACACACCTGAGGGATGGGATGCCATCCAGAGGCACCTGGACAAGCTCAAGAAGTGGGCTCAGGCAAACCTTATGAGGTTCAACAAGGCCAAGTACAGGGTCCTTCACCTGGGTTGGAGCAACCCCTGGTATCAATACAGGCTGGGGGGTGAAGGGACTGAGAGCAGCGCTCCAAGAAGGGCTTGGGGGTACTGGTGGATGAAAAGCTGGACATGAGCCAGCAATGTGCACCTGCAGCCCAGAAGGCCAACCATATCCTGGGCTACATCCAAAGCAGCATGGCCAGCAGGTCAAGGGAGGTAATTCTGCTCTTCTACTCTGCTGAGACCCCACCTGGAGTCCTGTGTCCAGCTCTGGAGCCCTCAGCACTGGAAAGACATGGGCCTGCTGGAGCGGGTCCAGAGGAGGGCCACAAAAATGATCAGAGGGATGGAGCACCTCTCCTATGAAGGCAGGCTGAGAGAGTTGGGCTTGTTCAGCCTGGAGAAGAGAAGGCTTCGGGGAAGACCTTATTGCAGCCTTTCAGTACTTAAAGGGGGCCTATAAGAAAGATGGGGACAGACTTTTTAGTGGGGCCTGTTGCGATAGGGCAAGGGGTAACGGTTTTAAACTAAAAGAGGGGAGATTTAGACTAGATACAAGGAGAAATTTTTTTACAATGACATCCCTGAAAACAGTCAAGGTCAGGCTAGATGGGGCTCTGAGCAACCTGATCAAGTTGAAGATGTCCCTGCTTATTGCAAGGGGGTTGGGCTAGACGACCGTTAAAGGTCCCTTCCAACCCAAACTATTCTATAGTCCTGTATGTGCAGACTTCATGCTAATTCCGTCCTAAGGAAGATTTCTACTCCTATCTCAAGGGTTAAGATGACTCCCTGACTGACATTACAAGAGAGGCCAATCTGGCTAACGACATCATTCTGTGCTGGGTAATAATTTCAGTAGTGTTGAGCCAATTCAATTCCTGCTGGCTTTGCAGCTTAACATATCAAACCATTTGTATGCAGGTGTTTCCTGTTCCACAATGGTGGTCTGAATAGAAGTTGGATTGACATACATGACAAATCTTACAACCTGCAGATTACAGTCTATTTAGATTTTTTTCTTTTTGTTTGAAACAAAAAATAATGTAAAAAGCTGCTGGGGCTGCAAACTGTCTCCTTTATCCACATCAAAGGAGACAGCAACCAGCTGTTCTAGCAAGGTGTGCTGCTTGAAAAAGCCAATTCTTGGCTTTGCAGCCCCTTCCTCCTGCTGTTGAGTTGGCAATTAAATGTATGGACTAGTAACTGTAATAAGAATTAGTGAAGGCTTCTCAAAGGCAGGCTTCCTGCATTCTCTCCAGCCTCTGGTAGGAGACTGTTTTTTCCTCCACATCCCCCAAGTTACAAGTATTCAGTAATACTAGCAGGAATTTTACTCCCACTGGGTTGTATAGAATACAGGACTAATTATTTTGAAAAACACAATTTGCTCTCCTAATATTGCAAGAAGATGTTACAGGTAAAGAAAAGAACACAACTTCTCTGCTGCAAGGAGAAATTCATGAACTAGATGCATCTATCATGGGAGAACTCTTCAAAAAAAGCAAACAGAAAGCCAGAATGTCTTTGAATCACTTTTGTACATTTTCTGAACACTGTGAATAGCTTCCATTCCTTAAGAACACACGCTCCATCACCTGTAGTGTAAGTTTCTTTATTGTCAGGTTTTGGGTGGCATTGCTTGTCATGCTTGTAGCATGACTTGTAGCACTTGCAGTTACAATGAAATATTGTAGCATGAGGGAAAGGCCAAGATGTCTTAAGTTGAGGTGTTCTTCTGTCATATTTGCTTTTGCTTCACTTCTTTACCCCTTAGACATACTACTTGTTTGGGCCTCCACAGCAAGGACAATTTCCTCCAAGATCATTTCTTGCAGCAGAGGGGAAAAACTGACAAGTTTGGCATGCAAGAAAAATTTTACCATTAGGGGCTTCAAAGATGAGACGCACTTTTGCTCCTGCAAGAGCTGTTGTAACTGGCAAAACATATTCACTGTTTACCCTCTGCACCCTGAGAAAAGAGCAGAGATCCTGTGCTCTAAGAGAGCCAGAAACAGCTGCAGATATAGTAGCACAATATACAATAATCTAACCACATCAGGGTCTTAAATTGGGATCAAGTATTATGTTATCTGACTTCAGTCAAACACCACCCTGTATGAAACTGTCTCCAACTCCCCCTCCCACCCCCCATCCCATGGGGGACATCTCCAGAACAAAAGGCTGAAGAAGAGTTGATGCATTTTAACAGGCTGGATGTATACGGAAGACTATTCGGTGTTCTCTTTTATTCCTTAACACAGCCCCAAAATTGCAATGAAACAAGTGGGCACCTGTAAATTTATATTATTGAAGTAACACCCTAACTATGCTTCATTACTCAAGTTATGTGTGAAAGGCTTCTCAGTTATTTCCAATTGATGATAAAATAGTTTATAGAATTTATCTGACGTATTTCACATAGGTTTGTTAGATAATGCATCTCTAGGGGAAAAAAAAACATCACACCTTCCTATACTAGAAAATAGGTCTGAGTCACCCTAAAGCTAGCCATTATAAATCAAAGACTTATCAAATATCCCATTTGCATTAAGTCACACTATCATACAGAAAGAGTTCACATTATAATTCTAGACATCATTCATCTAACACAGGATTATTTCATTTGAGCATCATTTATCCTGTTAGGCTTTCAGTCTATTTATCCCCATCTACTGGAGTAAGAGAGAGAGATACCTGAAAAAAACAGTATGCTCATACTGTTAAATAAGAATTGTTTTTAAGACTCTATTCTCATTTAACTAACCTCCACCATTAAAAATATGATTTTATAGTTTATACCCAATACACTCGGAAGGGGAAAAAATGAAAATGGGCAATTCTAATGAATTACTTTGCACAAAATGTCAGATCCTTAAAGGACCGGTAAGATAATATATTAATAAAGCTAACAAATTTCATACCATGACATAAAGAGAATTATTAAAGTGATCCTAAGATCAGTGATGCTGAATGCCACTACTCCTTAAATCATTATGTTATACTCTGATAAAATGAAGGCATCACATGAAGCGTTGAATATCTCGCTGACAAGTCTGACTAGGAAACTGCCAACATGTTTTAAACAGGATATACAGTAATAAACTGTGATACTACTTGCCCATATGTAACAACCTTCTATTTTAGTACTGCATGCATTTTAAAGTTTCAATACAACAATGCTGCAAAATACTATTTCCTTTGTCATCTCTTTCCTGCTTCTTGAATTTGAAGCAGCCTAATGACAGTCAAATTCTGCTGAATAAAACCCCACCACCTGCAAAATAAGTAGGTATGTATCCCCTGTAGTTACATATAAGCTATTTTAAATGCAGAAATCCTGAAGTAATTTCTCTGGGCTGTTCCTGTACCTCTCCACAGGATGTTAAAGCAACACTAAAATTCCTTTGAGGGGATAGGCTAAAAAAAAGTCATTCACAGCAATGATCTGGAGCAATATCTCCTTGAATACTCTGTCCAGTCTGTCCCTGATGGAGCTTTCATGTAGTAGTAAGCTGTGAATCCTGGGTGTCACACAGATCTGCTAATTTTTTAAGAATGCCCTCTCTTTCCTCAACTTTCTGTCAGTCTCTGGGGAGATCAGCTGTGGTTAGGCAATTTCTGTGCATTGCCTATGCATTTGGAATGCAAAAGGCAAGAATCCTGGGGTCAAGGCATCCAGGGTAAGTTTAAAAAGATTTTGACAGCAACCAGGGAAGTGCTGATACATGACAAGTGCATACATAAGTCTACACTAGAGAGCTATTGCAGATACACGGATTGATCTGTACATGCAAAATAACTTCAAGTACCAGAGGGGTTTTCTTTGTTTTTCTTTGCTTTATTAAGAGAAAAAAAAAAAAAAGAGAGCTCTGCAGCAGCCTGTTTCTGGCAGATTCCATGTTTTTCAAAGCAATGTTGAAAAAGTGCAGTTTCACAAACCAATTAGGATTGCTGTTAGAAACAGAGGCTCCACCTTTCCCCTCAAGCTCACTGTTGGTCTCATTTTTCTAATCTCCTTGCTTGTGCAAAGGGCGTTCATAATACTATCCCTTGTACAGTTGCTTTTGGTTGAGAGAAAAAGCTCAAGCTTTGTTTATTTTACACAGCTAGCTTTCAGCCAGATCAAGGAGTGCTGGTGCTGACACTAGAGATGTGATCGAATGCCTCTTGTAACAGCATATTTAAATCACTCAAACCCATACCCAAATCTTTCCTTTCTCTCCCACTTTTGCTAAATAGCTCTCTCCCCAAATGGTTCTTTATCACTTCAGAAATCCTTTGTTAGAAAATATGGGTGGCTGAGGTTTTCATTGCATTGTAAATCTACCCTCCCTCGAAATATTCTGCTTCTTGTAGTTGATGATCCACTGAAGAGCTAACTGAAAGCCACATATTTATTAGCCCACATTGCTTTTAGACCATTCTTGTTTATAAACTCTCCACAGAAATTTTGCGACTCTGAGGTATATCAAATATTCAGAAATGTTCAACAGAATAATCTCACATTATACCCTCAAAAAGAGAAAATGTTGGTATAATATGCAGAGAGGGGATAACAAGCTTCTGTAGTACGAACCGGTGAAGACAGCAAAGTCCCACAGTGGGGATAATGTTTTCCTGTTTTCCACAAAGCACGCACACTACCAATATATCAGTTACACCAGCTTTCCTCTTCTATAATCTTGTAATACAGTGAAGTTTTTACTACAGCTCTTTTTCTAGGCTATTTGCTATAAAATTTTTGCTATAATTGCACCAGTTAGGTGCTCAAGAAACAACGATGAACATTTAAAGACTGAACATGAACACACACTATGTAAAAACTTGAAATTTGTACAGAAGTGGGGAAATATGTTTGATCATTGGTTTAGAGAGGATGTAAGTCATTGGATGTAGGTAGCTGAAAGCCAGAAGTTTCAATTTCAGTTCCTGCTCCTAATGAAGATGCTCAAAACACCTACAGCCTACACAAAAGAGGAGAGACACAAAAGAGGAGAGCCACTTAATAGGAAGACTGTATCTGCAATACCATCTCCATTGGCTAATACCGACTCTAGAGCTACTTTTCTCCAGCTCTTGGTCTAGCAGTCTAACATTTGAAACAGTCTCATCCAGCAGCTAAGGCAGTGAAACAGAATATTAACAGAAAACAAAGAGACAAATGAAAACAAAGAATACATGCTATTTTATAAAATCATTAGCCAACTTGCAACAAAAGACTTGCTGAACTGTTCAAGGCTACATCAGTTAGTTATGCTTTCTACAGTCTAATGCAAATTTACTACGTTTTTTCCCCTTTTAAAGCAAAGTGTGTGTGTGTGGCCCTAAGTGCCAATTTTTAAGTTAACCGACAAGTTGAAATGTAGCATTATTAAGAAAACAAAAAACTTCCTAGCTTATTACATTGGCTAGCCCTATACTATTTAATCAAGAAGCGCTAGGAAGTGTTCCACAGCATTGGAATTCAATTATCTGTCCTTTTAATTGTTACAACAGCCCTGCCTGGCATAGTTTTTGGCCTGGACTAACCAATGCTCTCCCAAACTATTCCTGGGCATGATTCAGGAGTTGGCAACATTCAGAAACTACTCCCAAGAGCCAATTTGGGCACAGCAATTTTATTTTTAAAGGCTAAGAGTTCAACATTCTGGCGTTAAGGCTAGCTGACACAGTATGGCTGTATTCACAAGGTAGTCTTAGACGTGTTTAATTTACGAATGTAGGCAAAAGCACAACATCCTAAGGCACAGCCAAAACAACACATCTCAAAGCACAAATACCACAAAACACAGATGCCAATAGAAGTTTGGCATCACTCCAATGACTAAAATCCTTTATATAATCTAAGAATCAGAAATTTGATAAGTTTTCTAAGGTTATTCATAAAGAGATTAAGTAATGAATGACAGAGGCCAGAATTGCAGACCTGTTCTACTGCATGAAGAGAGTTCTCAGACCGAGATTCGTTCTTATTTTTCATCTGCAGCATGCATGGGGGGGTGGGAAGAGAGCTTTAAGTGCTTGGAAAAGTCATATTTCATCCTACATAGAAAAAGGTGCCCCCTTACAACTGTATAAGACACATATTGATTAACCCTAAAGAATGACAGTACAGTCATCTTAGGATAGATGATAGAAGTAGACCGAATAAGAGAAAGCTGCTTTAAGCAATAAATTTTAAAGGAACCAAACTGCTTAAGAACACCCTTGCATAAAAGACTTTAAAGAAGTTGAGAAATCTACCTAAACATTAAAAATCCCAGACCCTAAAGTGTCTTCAGATATTGACTACTCCCATAATGCTCAGACTTTCAGAAAAACAGAGTAAGTAATATGTCAACCAACCTATATACTAATAGTAAGTCTTACTTTTTGGGGTAATTTGGAGCCGTATTAGTCCTCTTGTGGAGTAATACAGCCAAGAACTCTTGGAAATAAGCCTCCTGAAAGTAGAACTAAGAAACAACCGTTTATTGGTTTCAGTGCTTTTTTTTAATGCTCCATTTTAAAAATATTTACACCTTTATCTAACATCTTCCAATTGAAGCAGTGTAGTGTATTAACCTAGGTGTTATAAATAGTCTTTTAAAGTAGCATTCCTCTCTCCCCACTGACTGAGGGGTAAAACCAATAAAATTTCTTGATGCCAAAACAGTCATGATAAGAATTAATTTTATATCCTTTTAGGTATCTGCCTCCATCCTCTAACCCTGACTAACAATCATAGCTTAATCATGATGTCTCCCTTGAGCAGACACATTTTGCTCCAGTTTCAGGTTAATATTTAGTAAGAAGAGTTTCAAGTAAAAATCACTGTAAGGGGAGGGAAACTACCAAGTAGAACAGGATGTATAGGAAAATACTATACATTTAACACATTTCAATAGCACCCAACTACAGGTATATGTTCTATTATTTGCACGTGAATTGTGGAAAACACCCTAGTTCTGACTTCCCTTATCTGATGGGAAGGATAAGAAAATAAGTGCTAATGAAGATATCAATAGTCTATCAATCAAATGAGACTATTACCACTACTGTAGGGCTGTTTCCACAGACGTTTGTGGCAAGACGTCCCATATAAGCTTCTACATACTGGCACTAGTTTTCAAGCAAATTTAAGAGCTTAATGAAGATATTTTTTCCTGAAAGGCCTAGTATTTTGGAACACAACCCTCTATGCTTTACGTACTAACTGTTTAGATATGCAACACTCCACAGATCATGGAGGCTGGCTTTCCAATATCCCTTTTAAACTGCCCATATTTCTTCTAAAGCTTAACCTTGAAGTCACAAGTCTATCTAAACAATAGATCTGCCAGCTCTTTTTTCAACTGAGGAGCACAACCTATAATTCAAGCTTCTGTACTTCATTTTCCTGTTAATAATTTCCTCTGATACTCTCCCAAAAAGCCATTACTTCCCTCAAGACATACATGACAATGAATTTGGATAATCCCCATGTCTAAATATTTTTTCCTGCTTTGTTTGTCCAACTGATCAGCATTTTTGGTCACATTAAGGTCATTTTTTTTCATACTGTAATAAGTATTATATTTAGCTTTGTGCCTTGAAGTGCTGTAAACTAGTCAAAAATAAGAGCATAAGCACACCTATGCTAAAGGAACAAGCAATCAACTAGAAGAAAACTACACATTTAAAATAAACCTGAGAAAAGGCACATAAATACAAGGTCAAAAAACCCAAGTATGTTTTACAGAAAACGCCCTCAATGAAAGTCAAGAGCAGCTGTGCACTTGGTTAGGATTTGACTACCTTTCCCAGTCTGGATATTCCATTGCTTTCTTTGAAGTTCCATTACCATTGCCTTGCTACCCTTACTGCTTCTAGAAAAAGATATACTGCACTAAGGAATCACTTCAGAGAAAAAGAAGCTGTTGTCTAAAGAAGGTGAAAACTGATGAATTTTGCAAGTGTCACAAGATTCCATATTTATCAAAAAATAGTGCCAGAATTGGGAAAATAACACAAGTTCACAAAAAACTACACTGACTCTGGAGTCACAGAACTTAAAGCATTTCTTTGAACCAAGTTTCATTTAAATACATCTTCCAGGCTTGAGCCTTTCAGCGTTCACATTTTTAAGTTTTCTTCCAGAGAAACAGAGTCAATTTCACCTGTAGCTGTACATCACTTCTTAGCATGGGGCAAGGAACCAGACCTTCAAAAAGTACAATAACTATTCAGCTTTTGATGTTAAGGGTTACCAAATCTGACAGCCCAATAGAAGCAAGGCTGCTGCAGCTCCCTGACCCCCACTCCAACCCATAGCAAGGGTGCGCACACACACAAACATATGTATACAACATACACACATGGCTAGCCACACAGATGAACACTCAGCTCTCATGCACCGATGATCTCATCTGTTCTCTCCTCTGGCTGGTTGGGATAAAAGTCCATTAGTGGATACATATATACACATACACAGAGTGGATCCCTCCAGAGCAAGGCTTAGACACCAAGTTTATCCAGTAGCTGCTCGCATGTGGATATATGAGCCCCTGAGGCCCCCAGCACCCCTCTGGCTGCTGATACAGAGCCTGCCCCTTGCACACAGACACAGTGGATCCTTCCAGTAACTGGCCTTGGACACTGCCTACCCCGTATCCAGTCTGTGGAGCCTCTTGTCTCCAGGTGTCTCACGCAGAGACAGGTCTACCAATCCCCAGGCCTTATAGTGTCTCCAGTAGCTGGCCTGGAGATCCTGGTCCCTCTGGTAGACAATTCCTACGGTTGTAGGACACACACATGTCCAGCCTAGACTTGCAACTGCTTTGATACATAGCTCCCAAGACACTTAACCTACTCACTAGCTAGTCCAGCTTGATACAGCAATCAAACACCGACACGCACACCCTCACTTGCTCTGACTGCTGGCACCACACGCACATGAACCCCTATGACCCATGGTCCCGCTCCAGTGGCTGGCACTCAGACCTGCAGACAGAAACATGCACACAGAGAGCCCCCTCATTCAGAAATAATTGAAATGAAGTTTAAAAAAACAGGACACATTGTGCTGATCTGGTGTGGTGCATGGCCAGACACACATACTGACCAGCAGCCTGCGTACTATCAATGGACCTCTCATTCCCTTATCCTTCTTTTCCCATGCTTGTTCCTCTCAAAGCCACCTTAAGCCCTCTTTCCCCCACCTTTTGTGCTTCCCCTAAACATTTTACAATAAGTCCTGTGCAATCCCAAAACACTGTATCCCACCATGAGTCACATGCCCCTCCACGCAGGAACCCCTCAGTCTGAAAGGTGACAGGGACAACTGTTCCATTGACTCATCTTCATGTGTTTCACCCCCCAGACCATGTGGCTTATGGCCCTCCAGTGACAGCCCTTGGAGGAGCTGGGCAGGGGCTCCCTTTCTTCATTCGGGTTATTGGGGTTACCCTGCCTTGCACTGGGCTTCTGTGCTGTTTTGTGTGTGGAGATAAGCCTTTTATCAGATAACCTAACACTTGGCAAGTCTTGCAAATATTTTCCAATCTAGGCCAGTAATCATTGATTTTGGTCAGTAGCCTAGCTTTAAAAAGCATTGAAACTCTTCCAATAAAGATGACGTGGGTCACACAAGTAATCAAAGTCATTTCGTTAAACACCTCATTGTAGACTTCAGAGGGGAAAGCCTTGTTCTAAACATGGAACTTTTCCTTGAGTTTGTTACTAACAGGCTTGCAATACTGTTAGAAAAATACTGAAGTAAACACATCTTGAAAAGCTTCATATTTATTTTTTAAGGGAGTGTAGTAACATTTACCGACATTTGTTGAGAAGGACTCAAGGTTAAAAAAAATAGATGTTACATTTACACTGCACTACAGCTATAAGTATGATTAGACTACAATATATGCTTCATCCAGTCAGTTGAAGAAAGACTGTTCCACCCTATGAGGTAGCTTAACTCTACAGACAGCCTGTAGCACATTTATGAGAGATCCATAACCTGACCCTGAAGCAGCTGCTGTGCAGGGGAAGTAAGACACCATGACCAAAACTGTTTCATTCATGTCTGCGCCATAGCAAACCCCACATTCAGTGGGGATATGGCTTGTGGAATCTCATTGCAGCAGCATGGTGCTGTAGCAATGCCAATTCAATGTAAAGTCACTTGAGAACTCATGGGAATTTTAACCTGCAGGCAGAATAGCCACATGAATTTTTTCCTTCCTGCACCCCCTCCCTTCCCCCCCACCCCCCCTTCATGTCAAAACCATCTTACTGTTTGGCTGGCTTACTGTACCAGTAAAAGATTTAATTTGCTAGTTCCCCCCACCCTTTCCTGGAATAGAACACATTTTTTGTTTGAGATAAAAAGTGAGAAGTAGATTCTGTGACAAATTCAGGCATCTCCGACTTAAATGCATGTGGCAAATTGCAAGCTCAGACAAGAAGCAGCTATGTAGGTCTTCCCTCCCCCCCCCCAAAGGCATCATCTTTCCCTTTATAAGGATTACTGCAGAGAATGCTTATAAATTTCACCAAGCAAGTGTGAGTGTGTTAATTAGACTAGAGCTTTTTTTTTTCCCTAAGTGAATAACTAATTGACAAAGATTTCAGGATTTCAGGTCATATGAAGATGTCCAGACACTGACAGAGAAATGATGACTTTCTTTTAAATGCTCACGTAACTACTTAAGGAGGAAGTTGCAGTAGTGACAACAAGGAAACAGTTAATTCTTAGCTTATCCTGAATGTACCTGCATTTGCACCCACTGCCTCAAATGAGGGTACACTAAGCATTAGATTCTAATAATGAAAAAGGATTATTTTTCACCATGCTTTTCCCCTGTGTTATTATATACTTTTCTTGAGGACCTGTGCAAACTCCCTACTGGCGGCCCTTGCTTAATAATGCTATTAGCTCTGACTGGAGTATGCTGACCAAGTGCAAGTGTTGCACATTCATCTATGCCTACAGGGACTTAATAAATATTACACAATGATAGGTTATTTAAAGGACTATCTAACTTTATTGTGCACTAAGTAGTATAAACTCAAAGCTACAAAACAAGAAAAAGGACTAGAGAGGAGAAAGATGAATCTCGTATCAGTAGCACTTGTTTGCCTTATGAAGGTGCCACAACAGTACTATCAGGGTTTGCAGGCGCAGAGCACAAGGCCAGCAATCTGGGAATAACAACATGAGAAAAATGAAAGAAAGGTACTGCCACAGAGGCCCTGGAAAACACTGCCTCAACAGCTTCAGTGAAAGGCTGCAGTGCTGCAAAGAGCCTCAGCCTTAGTAATACCAAGGGACCTGCTATGTCTAACATCATATTTTTTTGAAATAAGACGGGATCTCCAAATAAACAGTTGACATTGTAGTTACCACTGTGTAAGAATAGTCAGGCTTTTGCATTAAACATAGCTGGAAAGCTTTGTCAATATTAAGAAAGTACAAGTTTCCATAGGATAGCACATATACTACTTTCTAGAAATTAAATCACTGACTTCAAATGCATTTCGATAGCCATATGGGCTACATAGAGGAAAAACACTTAGAGTGCTTTCCTTTTTTGCCATTTTTGATGTGTTGTTATGACTGCCTTGAAAGTGATGTGTTTCCCCCTGCTTCAAGAGCCACTTTAAACAGATAAAAAGAACTCAAGAAAAAACCTAATGCAGTATTTTAAAAGGAAAAAAGATTTTGACCCAAACCGAGTTAAAGCAGTGATGAAGGCAGTCAAAGCTGCAGATGAAATTGCTAAAGCCACATTTTCTGAAAGGTTCAGTATTACTATCAAGGCATGTTTTCAGAAGAGTTCAGCACTAAAAAAAATCTAAAATCCACAGCTTGCTAATTAGGCTGAAAAGTAGCATAACCAGTAGTATCACAACACTTTTCACAAACTAGTATTTACTGAAATAAGTAAGTGGGAACTGAACTCTTGAAAGAGCAACTCCATATATAAATGACTTTTTTAAAAAGGGGGATCAAATTTCTTTAGGAAAAATAAACTATTTCTGCATTTTTAGCACTTATACCACAAAATAAAAGGTTTCTTGGAACTTTTGCAACAGTTCTAGAGGGTATCTACAATACTGTATTTAACTCTAACTCTTAAGTATTGAAAAGACTGCTTCAGAAATTCAAATATTAAGCTCATTCAATTCCACCTGCAATGTGTTACTTAGGCCAGAATCTAGAGCATCTCCAATCATCTGCAATAAGCAGTTATGACTGAGAAGAGTTCAAGTTTAATCATGGGATGCTAAGTCCTAATATACTTTTGTCCAAGTTTCAGCAGCTGAAAAGTGGCAAACGAAAAAAAAATTTCAGTGCCTTCCATTTAGTTTGTAGGCCTCTATTGTGTAAGCCAGTCTTCCCAGGAGTTGCTTATACTCTGTATAGGTCTAGCAGCTAGGAAAAAGCCCCACATTATGTAGTCACATTAACACTTTTAGAAAATAAACCATGTGTTTACCTAGCAAGAGGGAATGCAATCCAGATAGTCCAGGCTGTGTTCCAGATTTAACAGTAAAAATTTTGGAGTTGCTAAGAGTACCATAAAAGCTGCATTCCAAAAAATTCTGTTCTGAAAGCTGTTCAGTCTGGCTGTGCTGATGACAGACTATTCATGTTTGCTTTCAATTGAATTTTCAGTCAAATGTTTTGTAAGTGTCTGGTCTCCAGACTTAGTTATTTCTGTATATAAGCAAGAATGTTACTATTCAACCAGCAAAATCACTGCTAAATCCTCCCTGTTGACGACATCAGCCACTTAACAGTGAAGAAACATCATAACATCAAGGTGACTAGTTGTTTACCCCAGAAAACAGTAAGTTGACCAAGAATACAGACTTGTTAAGGTCCTTTAAGTACTAAATAAATATATAAAAGTTCATTAACAAGCAGAAAGAAAATTTTAGGCACCTTATTCTAATGAGCATGCTAAGCAGTTTGTTTGAAGAGCACACAAAACATTACACAAAGTATTTTCCATCATGACCCCGTGAAACAGTAAAATGCTATCAGTTAAGAAAAGGTTAAGACACACACTGTGTTAAATAGTGTCCTGTCATTCTGTAACGAAGTTGCTAGGCAGGGTTCTATAGCAAAGGAGCACTCTTCCTCATTAGAAATCACATAAGTACAAATCAGCTGGCAGATCACGAGCTGCCTCCTCTGTGTAGAAGCGTAACAGTTGTAAACTGTCATTTGCAAACAATATACACAACGTTGATCTTTTTAAAAAGAAAAGTTACACCACTGGTGACTGACAGCGCAAGGATTCTTCCTGCCTAGCATTTCCCTTGTTCCCGCCTTGCCCTCCAAACAACTACAAGTGCCTCTGCATGCCTTTTCCGCTTCAAGGGAAAAAAGTGCAAAGCATAAACATCTTGAAGCATAGGAAGAAAGTGAACAATAACACTACTTTATCTATAAAAAAACATAATGGAAAAGAACTACTATTACAGATAATACAAATCAAAGGCAGAAATAAGATGTTTCTACAAGGATACTGTAAATGCACAGAAACTAAGCGGACAGTTATTAACATTTCCCCACACAGTGAGGAAACACACTGAAAGTACAAATACAACATATATTACATACTTAAAGCACTAGCATCTTTTGGTTTTCATGAGCATACACAGGGCAGACATGCTTGCACTAGTGTGAGAGAGAATTTAGGTTTTCTGATGTTACCTGGGTATAATGGGGTTTCTAGGCAACAGGTATATTTAGGCTAGTTAGTACTCCACAGTTAATGGAGTCCACACCAACATAAGAAGAGAACACACCTTGAACATCTCTAGAAGATCAAGTACAAAAAAAGGACACAGCTGTTATGTTATGCTGTAGAACTGAGGTGTAATTTCAAACACATTTAGTAAAAAAAACTGCTACAGCTATATATAAGCAATCTTCCCCACTGTTTGGGCCCCTGCTTTATCTCCTTTTACCAAGGAGGTTAATTTCCTCAGCACACAGAAAGAGCTAAAAAAAAGATTTCAGCATTTATACATACAAGCAAGGCCTAGAAAGATAGTGAAAAGCATTTAAAAGCTTAATTCCACAGAGATATCCAGATACATTTAAAAGGCTAGTTTTTAGATATCTAAATACCTTAAAAAATGTCTGTAAGCCAGTCAGTATGATCCACGTGCAATAACCATATCACTCTTTCCCTTAGAAACTCTAGCGTGCCTTTCATAGAATTTAATACAGAGAGCATCTGCTAACTGAAAACACTGCACAGAGAAGCGGTGAAAAAAAATAACTCACCTACCCAGATATTTCTCCCATCTGCCTCTGCTTCTTCCAAGTTTTCAGGAATTTGGTTGCATATATTACCAGCTATTTCTTCCACATTCAGTACTTCAGTCTTATTATCTATAGTAATACTGTGTAGTGCCAGAAGCAATATCAAACAAGTTTTCATAACTGTCATAGAACTAAGTTTCAATCAAAAGGCCTTCAGCTCTTAAACATGACAACTAAGCATATTAGAAACAAGGTCCTATGTTATACAACCATTTCTTGCAAGATTAGGCTTTGCAGCAAGTTAAAGTTGGTAGTTCTTAAAAGTAAATTCAGACATCCATTGTCTCGTCTTTCAGGAGATCAGGTACACCCGACATAGGGGTGCAAGTTCAACCTTGTACAAAAGTCTAGTTTCCTTCTCTACTTCACTAGATCTTATAGCTAAGATCTTTGATACCTTTGGCTATAAAGCACCTTCATTTCATCAGTTTTCTAGCAAAAGCCTTAATTTTCACAGCTCTCTAAAGCAAGTAATTGTCTTCTTACCAAAAGATATCCTTTCTTCACCAGGAGAGGTATTTGGACCACATAATGACACACAGTTATTCATCTATCAGACTACAAACAGGTTTTAAGGCCTTTATAGCTAAATAACCATTATAAGCTTGCTTTGCGGAACAATACAAAAAAACACCCACCACAAACATGCGTTGTCCTTCACTGCCTTCTACAACACAACCAAATTCTAAGTTGAAAATAAAAACACAGGTTGCCTTACTGAGGCAGACAGATAATAAATATCATCAGACAAAAAAATTACAATACCACCAAACAACGGCTAAAAAGGAAAAAAGTCATCAACTTACTAGGAAAGGAAGGAAGGAATCCCCACTCCTCAAGCACAAATATTTCACTCCCCATGTGTTTCCTGGGAGGACATTTTATGGAGTTGCCTGATTTTCCTAAGCATGTCTGATTGGGCACAGCTGTGCATCATTCCCTTGCCCTGCACAGCTGTCTGAAAGCTGAGGCAGTAACTGGTGCCTTGACTGCTCATATTCACTAGTCTTTGCATGCTGCTGCAGAAATGGCAGAGCATGTGGGGGAGTGAGAGGTATGGTTTCATAACAAACCCCATGTAGTTAATAGGTTGGTGTTTAAAGTGTTACTTTATTTCAGAAATGTGTTAATTTGTTGGTTATATGCAGGGATGGACTAGCTAATAAACACAACAGAATGGAGTTAGCCTAGCTGTTTCTCTACTGCATATCTCTGGACTAGCAGAAAACCCTTCTTTGGCCTATTCTTCACCTACCTTCCATCTCACTGCAAAAAGTGGCATGTATGTGTTTTGCTGTGTTCTACAGCGGATGCAGCAACCGAAGCCTCAGTCCTCTGACAAAACTCTTATTTCCATTAAAATAAAACATGTGCACCACTAGAGCCACAGTCATAGTGCAAATTCCCACAGCAGTCTAATGAGAAAGCACATCTGTCTCTGCTCTGAGCATGTGTTGAAAGTTATCTTCAGTTGATTCATATCCAGCAGGGTACCCAATTATTAGACTGGAGTACCTAAGGCTAGTGGATATAAATCTACACATGCTGCTTCTCACTTGCACTGCCTACAAAAACAGATGTGCCTTAAAAACAGTAGGCAACAAAAGTCTCGCCTTAGACATATCTGTAGCCTCAATTTCTGACATGTGCAAGTATCGATCCACTCCATGATCAAGATACAGGTCTAAAAGACAGTTAAGTTACTAGAGGATCAAAGAAATGCAGAGGAAAAGGGCGGAGACAAGCGGTGGTGTAAGAGAAACTCCCAGAATGAAAGAGAGTAAAGAATCCAGGAGACACTTTTGAAGAACAGAGAGCAAAAAGTAATGCAGTACTTACACAATTTCTACAGACGTTGATTGTAAAAGAATGGGGCAAGAGTACCAGATTTGAACAAAAAGGATAAAGAAAAGATGCACATAAAGCATTTTAATAATGTTTTAATGTTTTAATAATGTTTTAATGTTTTAATAATGGATACATTGTCATAACAAAATAATCTGAAGTGGTAGGTGAAAACCAGGATTAATATTTGATTTTAAAAGTTAGAGTTCAGTACTTTACAGAAATTTAGTCATCACATCCATTACTTTGCTATTTATTTGAGTGAACAGTATTAAGGTAAAAATTATTCAGGATCATTATAATACCATTAATGACTCTATGCAAGGACCATTGCTTGCAGTTTTGGAGACTATGCTAATCCTTTTATTAGGTCTCTGAGCATGTTCTGCTTTCCCACAGGCCATGGCATGTTTTGACCTAGCCGTCTGTTCCCGTTCGATGAAAATTTGTATATATATCATTACTTTTAATAGAGATAACGTGTATCCAAATATGTATATTCTGTGTTTCTTTGACTCAGGCATTCACATTTATAATCACGGTGACTTTCAAGGAAGTTTAGTTCTTTGAGCAGGAGTCCTCACTCAAATATTAGATGATCAGATTTCATTTGCTTGAAATGAGAAAGCTGCATTTGCCTCAAGCAAAGCTAACTGACTTCAGAAATATTCAGCTTCCAATATATCTCAGGCACGTGGTCTTTTTTTGCCTCAAATTCTTTTCTTCGCAATTCACTGAAATCTTCCTGTTTAACAATATCTTGTGCACTCCCTTTCCCCTTCCAAATTCACCTCTTTTCCTTGTAGGAGCTGAGACTCAATGTTTCCTTCTAATTCTGGCAATCTTGCCATGGCTTTAGGAAGCACGAGAGTGAAACTTTGGATGGCTAGAATGCTTGGGGTGTGGGTGCAGAAAAACAGGATGGATCCCCCACAATATAGACTGGCTATGATGTGCTATGATCCACCTTTCATTGATGTCAGGATTAACTGCTTTCAGGGATTTTGAGCCGGATCAAGTCGCAGCTGCTTGGCCAAATCTAATGTTTGTATGTCTTTTTCTTAGTGTCTCCCACTCCAAATTAGGATTTACAGGTCCTTGCTTTGACGGTATACAGGTGGTCGTATATTTAATATAAAGGTGACTAAATGGAATGGATTGATGACAGCTTTGATTTTCTTAATTGCTACTCAAAATATCAGCCACCGTTCATAATTATTTCAGCATTTACTATTTCACAATTTGCTACAGCTTGTTAATGCCTTGGTTCTGGTCTTGTCTATCCAACAGCTTTCCCTGCATGATGGGTCAAATGCCGCCCCTTTGCTTCACTCCAGACTTAGCAGGAGTACACAGGGCCACAAAAGCATTAGAGTCTCCATGACGCTGAATCTCAAGATGTGTAACAGCGGAGCCATGCAGATACCTAATGCCCAATGTTATGTGGCACTTCTTCTCATCTCAGGTGGGTGGGTGTGAGATGATGCAGCATGGGTAAGGGGAGAAGACTTCTTACTGAATCAGCACTCCTAAATTTCCAATATCCATAAGAAGAACACGGGAATCCCATTTACTACAGCAGGTGTAGTAGTGAAAGAAATAGAATTTGTTCTCCAAGGAATATCACTGTTTTCATGCTATACAGTTTTAAACAGTGTAGCATTCATGGTAATTTTCTTGTTTTTATTATGTTTGCATTCTGCAACCCTATTTGAGTAAAATTGATTTGCCACAGCTCCTTAGACAAGATCCACATTTCCTAGATGACACTTCAGTATTTTTCCTGAAATCAACGTAACTATTTTTTATGTGCATTCTTTTTTATTATGCATTACTACCCGAGTCCCACAGCAACTTGAAAAATCATTAGCTTTCCCTGTTATATTGAAGTGTTGCAGTGAGTTTTGACTCACTGATGTGAGTCAATGCAAAGTGCATACAGTTTACCTAATACACAAATCTTCTGGGGAATAAAGTGAAAACATTGGCCAGATATAGGCTCCACTTTCAGGCAGGACATGTTATGTTCCACTTTGATATTAGATTTTATAGAAATGAATTTATCTAAGTAATACCTAGTAAATTTATCCAGAAACCTGAATACTGTCTTTGACAGTGACAAACTTGCTTTTATCACATACTTCTGCTTTCATCACATTATGTAGCTTTAATTTGTTTCATATTTCACTATTTCTTTAATAATTTTCAACTTCTGCCACAGAAACCACTGACGGTGTGCTTATGCTTGTATATTTGGTCTACCACAGTAGATTTTTAGGCAATATTCTGTTAAACTTGCTTCCATTACACTTACTAATTTGTGTAAGAGCTCCAGAATCATACATACACTCTTGACATGGCACCTCGGGAGAAGGCCCTTCAGACTTCAGGGAATTTCTTAAGATAAGACAATAGGCCACAAAATTATACTTTGCTATTCCCTATTCTTACAAGAATTGACAAATTAATCTAAAAATGTGTCTTTTTAAAATTTTTCATTTAATTCATGTAAAGTTGTTCGATACTGAATTTGTGAAGCTATAGTTATTAACAATAAAAGAATAAATTATGATTAGTAATGCATTGCTTAGCAATGTTAATTGTTGCACGTTCCTTTTTGTTCTTATTCTTCATTCTGTCAAATATATTCTGCTACTTATCAACAGAATATAATTTTGTTAGACATTAATATTTATGGTATGTAACTAGCTTTTGTCATGTAGAAAACAACAAAAACTAACAGCATGACTGCATCTCTGTTTCAACATGCTATAGATTTTTTCAAGTATGATATCCTGAAATGTATTTTTCACTTGAAACACTAGTATCAGAGCTTAAAAATGTGTTTTAATGCCTAAGCATTTATCGTATCTTTTTATATTCATTCAGCACTTCTAAAACATCTCATTTATACATATAGCAAAAATGTTGCTCTCCTGCTTATACACCTCTTCTCTTGGATTTTTCACATACGTAGGTCATCTCCTGAGGCGACAGGCACAGAGCCTGTATGGATTATCTGATCTAAATTTCATGTCCTTTAAGGAGAGAAGACAACAAGCTAAAAGACTTGGCCATCGTTAAAGCAGATTTTTCAGTGACTGCTGTATATAACATTTACGATACTGAATAATGATTTTTTATGTCCTGACACAGAATAAGATCACTGTCATATTCAGAGAATTGCTCCTCAGGGCATGGATTGTCTTCGACTTTTTGTCTGGCACAATGGTGCCTTGATCGCTGATTGATTATTTAAGTAATACTGTGATACAAAGGATAAGGTTGTTCGGGAGACAAGTATCTTTTAGATAGACATGCTGATATAGTCAGGGGAAAAAAAGCACAAGATTTCAAGCACAAAAGCCTTTCTACAGTCCGTCCTCAGAGAATCAACAAATAAGTAACAGGCAGAGTTTGGGGGCAGTAGCATTTCAAAGAACTTCATCCACTGTAAGGAAATTAACTGCACACATACATTTCATTACCTGGTGTCATCTGATCTTTCATGCAGACTGGACAGCCTTAAATCGATGTCATCTTTTCTTTTAGAAGGACTGTAATTCCACACCATATCCCACAAATCAAGTGCAGATTTCTTTGTTATCATACGCTCCCTCATCTTCAGATGACAGTTTGATGCATCTTATGAGCTTACACATGTCTAGTCTGTATCTTTTCTGACAGACAGTTGATTTTTGGTGTTGTACATAGATTCAGCACTTGCGAGTCTAGAAGCCTCGCCTAATAGGGGCCCTCAAGGGAAGCATCTAGCTTTTTCAGATTTCTGGGTGGGAATTTGTGCCAGAAACATCTCTTAATTGCTTAAAGAACTCCTTACACATTTGAACCTTTTTGCTGCTGACAACACTTGGCAGAAGATAGTTTAGGGTATTGCCAAGGCACAGGCCTTTTGCAAAATCGCTGGCTATACATCCTTAACTTATGCTGAAATGAAAGCACAGTTGTCTTTGAAGTTACTGGCTCAGAAAGTTGCATCCCATTTGGCATTCTTGTCAGTGGTCTCAGCAGACAGAACCACCTTCTCTCCTGAACAGCTCTTTCCTCTTGGTTAAAGCCCAACAGATAAGTACAGCTGCTGCCAGAGTTGAACTAATTCAGTTGAACAGTGGACAGATAAAGGGATTTCATTCTCCAGCTTTCCCAAAGCTGCTCCTTTTGAAATAGTAAATTCAATGAACAGAAAACAAAACATATAAGCCTTCCTAAAATAACCCAGACAATCATCAAATTAAATCTAAGTATTATGTAAATGCATTCTGGATATTTGACTTGATGTATTCCATGATACTGCCTATAAATTTTCCAGTTCTCCACATGATACAGTCTTTTTGTCCCTGGTATAAAATACTGCAAAGCCGTACTTCCTCACGCATCTTCAAAGCTCAGGGAATCTGACTACATTACGCAGGACAGGCTTTTAGGCTAAAGGTTTTTTTGGCTAAAGGCTAATTAATGTAGTCAGTTAAGTGAAATTTGCTTACTTTGGCTAACAGGCTTAAGGCCTACTACAGTTTATACATTCTTATGGGATTATAATAAACATATAACGAAACACTAACATGGGGAGCTCTATTGGCCGAAGCGGAGCCCCAACTGGTGCTGAGCGCTCCTGCGGTAGTACACAGGCTCATGGGGCCAGCTAACATTGAGGCCAGTTTATGCTAATTACCCAGCACAGGGCTATGCCCGTAACGCTCTGTGTATGTGACCATTTGGGGGGACTTAGGTATAGAAGTGTGCTTACAAATTTATAGGTCTTTTTAAACATCTCATAAATGTCTACTATTGCGGTCTATCTGTTGTATTGCTGATATTGATCCTGAAGGTGTAGTTCACTCCTTACCAATTAATTACTTGTTGCTAATAAATGCTTCAACCCCAATTTAGCTTAAATCACCAAAGAGTTGTGGTGAATGGAGTTAAATCCGGTTGGCGGCCGGTCACAAGTGGTGTTCCCCAGGGCTCAGTACTGGGGCCAGTTCTGTTCAATATCTTTATCAATGATCTGGACAAGGGGATCGAGTGCACCCTCAGTAAGTTTGCAGATGACACCAAATTGGGAGGGAGTGTTGATCTGCTGGAGGGCAGGCAGGCGCTACAGCGGGACCTGGACAGGCTGGATCAATGGGCCGAGGCCAATTGTATGAGGTTCAACAAGGCCAAGTGCCCGGTCCTGCACTTGGGTCACAACAACCCCAGGCAACGCTACAGGCTTGGGGGGGAGTGGCTGGAAAGCTGCCCGGCGGAAAAGGACCTGGGGGTGTCGGTTGACGGCCGGCTGAATATGAGCCAGCAGTGTGCCCAGGTGGCCAAGAAGGCCAATGGCATCCTGGCCTGTATCAGAAGTAGTGTGGCCGGCAGGAGTAGGGAGGTGATTGTCCCCCTGTACTCGGCCCTGGTGAGGCCGCACCTCAAGTACTGTGTTCAGTTTTTGGGCCCCTCACTACAAGAAAGACATTGAGGTGCTGGAGCGTGTCCAGAGAAGGGCAACGAGGCTGGTGAAGGGTCTGGAACACAAGTCCTATGAGGAGCGGCTGAGGGAACTGGGGATGTTTAGCCTGGAGAAAAGGAGGATGAGGGGAGACCTTATTGCTCTCTACAACTACCTGAAAGGAGGTTGTAGATAGATGGGGGTCGGTCTCTTCTCCCTAGTAACAGACAACAAAACAAGAGGAAATGGCCTCAAGTTGCGCCAGGGGAGGTTTAGATTGGACATTCGTAAAAATTTCTTTACCGAAAGGGTTGTCAGGCATTGGAACAGGCTGCCCAGGGAGGTGGTGGAGTCCCCATCTCTGAGGGTATTCAAAAGGCGTTTAGATGAGGCCCTAAGGGATATGAGTTGGACCTGATGATCTCGGAGGTCTCTTCCAACCAGAACAATTCTATGATTCTATGATTCTATGATTCTATGTGAACAGAGCAGATTTTCCCTGTGACAACAGTAATATTGAGTTTTATGCCATGCATCATCCAACTCCTTGGAGATCAGCAGAGGTCCTGGATCACCTTCCTTTCTGGGAAGAGAAAAATATTTAGGAAACCTTTGTAAGTGACTACTGGAATAATGAAGCCACTTACAATGGAAGGGTACAGAGGAGAGACACCTAGGATACCTGGCAATGCTGGAACAAGAACAAAGGAGAGAAAGCTTCTCAGAAGCCAACAATAAAATCTAGACCTCAGGGAAATGCTTATATCACTTGTGCATATAAAAAGAAGAAAGGATAAATTTTGACCTGGAATGCAATCACCAAGCTGTATTTTATTGTGAGCAGTGCACACAGGAATAATAAAATCCCAAGACATGAATACCATTATCATTCTGGCAATGAGATCTCTCTTAAAAGTCATCATTTTTTTCTCAACTTCAGATTCTAAAAACAGACTCTAAGGAAGCTACACAGGCACTGTGTTTTGTGAAGAAAGTCTGAAACAGTGTCTTTTTTTGTTAAGTTAACCGTAAGTTTTCCTGTTTATGTGTAATATGAATAATAAAGTATAACTGGCTAAACAGTGCTTTTTTGCCAAATGAAACATCCATGATGTGCTGATACACAGTTTAAGGTTATTCTTCTCCTGCCTGAAGAGGATAAACAGTATTTAGGTCAGCCTGAGGAACTGATTTATATTGTCACAGGAACAATGTATTTTATAATGTTCTCTGACTCTGCCTATCTATTTATAATTCCTGGTCCAGCTCACTCCTAGGCAATCACCCTGTCATGCTTTTTCTTCTCTTAATGTGCTCAAAATGATGACTTTGAGCTGTCCTTCCTCTTTCACTTCCACCTGGGAGATCAGAATTACGCTACTTTCTAAGTAAATATATTTGAGTACCGTAAAACTAGGTACTATTCAAATTAATTTGCTTCACAGTTTGATCAGTGCCCTAGATGTTACAGGTTTCATAGCACTTTATGAGGTACATTTCATAGCATTGTATCAGCACTGTATGAGGTATATTCCACAGTTCTTTATCATAGCATTTTATAAGATATATTTGATAGCATTTTATGTAGCCACTTTACCAGGTAGCATGAACAGCATTTTAGCAGTAAACTTTTAGGGCACATTTCATGGCATACAGTTGCCTACAAATATAAATGCACAGAAACAGAGATAGAAGAGGTGACGAACAATGTTAACTCTTATTATTCTGAAGAAAATAATTGCAAAACTCAACTTACTGTACAGTATGTCTTTCGTACAAGGAAATGTAACATGGGATTTCAGGCACAGAGTTCTGCTTTGGTTCTTATGTGACACAGCTGCCTTCTCACAGATGTCTTTCCAGTCCAGTAGTACTTGCAACATAATATTGCAGTATATCCTGCTAATGTATTCTCACTCTTTTCTGGCATATTTTCTGCTTTCTGTTCTCACAAATCAGTTCCAAGTCCTCTGACATAAGACACCCCTGCAGAAGCGCAGTCCCTATCCTGACTCAGCTAAGCTCCCTGCTGTCAGTGCCCTCCTGCAACGTTTAAAGACTCTCTGCAGCCAAGCTCTCCAGGCAAAGTCCACAAAATTAACTCAGGCATTAGACAAACAAGTAGGGTACCAAAATATAGAAGAAGTAAAAGGAGTAACATACTTACAGTTTTCCTAGTAGTGGGAAGAAGCCAGAAGGAAGGAAACACAAAATTGAGAATTTTTTTTTTATTTGCTGCCATGGAAACTAAACAAAAACCCCAATAACTTCTGGGGTTTTCTGTACTTCTTACAGGCCCAGCATATTTGCCAGGGTAACCATGAAGAATACAATCACTATCAGTCTTCCAACACCTGCCAAACATGAAGAGGAAATAGGGAAGACACAGAGGTTATGTTTGGAGAATTTAAAGTGAGGCTAGGAAGGGCTGGGAGGGCTTTCTTTTGTCTGAAAAGCAGAAGGGCAGAGAAATTACATGATCGGCACCTTATGACTGAACAAAATGTTGATGTGACTTGGTAGGAAAAATTACTTAAAACCCCAACTCAGCTAAGCTTTTATAGCACAAAAAAGCCACTAAAGACAGCTCATTTGCAATTACCATTGAATAACAAAGCATATTGGAAGCGGCATAACATCATAGCGCTGAACAAACAACGTTATTTTCCCCCACATGCCAGGACAGTGATCTGTGAGAGCAACTATTTCTAGAAGTCCATCATCAGACTCCCAAACGGAGTCTTTCTAAACTGGCATATCAATCTACACATGAAAAGAGTAACTATGCAGAAAGCCACACTTACATATTTATATAAGCAAAAAGACAAAAAACTTTTAGAGGCAAGCCAAGTTTCAAACAAAATTCGTTTAGTTTATGCTGTAACCTGTTTTTCACCAAGTTCTGTTTTAAAAATACAATATTTTAAATCATTGACATTTTTCCTGTAAGATGCACTTAATTTTTTTATTGAATTCATTAATATGTAAAAGAATTGTGATTAATAAAAACTTATTTAAAGTTATACAAAGTCAAACCTCCTACATGCAAAATATCATACCTTGCAAGTTCAATAAGATGTAAGATAAAAATATCAACAGTAGACCTTATTTTGAAAGTAGGAATACTAGCACCCATAACTTGAGCAAGTAAGATCTCGAGGGTGACATCCAGCTGCCTATCCTGAAGTTCTGCATATAGATAACTTCAGAGAGACCTCAGATTTCTCCTGAACTCTTTGGTCTTGAGGGTAGTGAGGAAAACATAATATTCAACTATTCAGGGTAGAGACTGCACAGAAAATGCTGGCTTGGTACATGGCAATACCACCATGTTTTCCATCTTCCAAAAACATGCTTTCAACTTTTATCTTGCAATAGGTAGGATCCAATTAAATAACTATTTGCAGGAATGCTTAGTGTTCAGGGAAAGACTTCATCAGTCAAAGCTGCAGAGGGTATATTGATCTCCTAAAACAAGAGCAGCACCAACACCATTAATGTTTACAAGACTAAACAAAGAAACAAAGAAATGTAAAGATTTGAGTTCCACAATATATCCTGAATCAGAGAAAGTAATGTTTATAAACAGTGCCAAAGAAAAGGGTGAAAAACAGGAATTAGGCTTCCTCCTTTCTGTATAGTTGGGAATCCTATGTGAGCACAGTAATGCTCAACTTGAGTATGACAAATTATGTACTCTGTCCCACGACATTTTTTAAAAAGTGATGATTCTCTCATCATAACAGGCCTGTTAATCTGTAAAGTCAAATCATGATGTTTCTGTATGGGAGCAATCAGGGGAAACAGAAATTTTCATATTGGTTTGCTGGTGATGCATCAGATAAATTCTCAAGTAAACTGTCTGTCATCCTGACACTCCACAGCAATTGCCAGACAACCAAAGTCTGCAGCAGAGTCTTCTCACAGCAACAGCACTGAATCTAAACAAATTTGACCCAAAAAGGGCAAGTCCTTCCCATCCTGCTACTAGTGATACTGGCTGGTCAGTTACTAGACCATGTACTGAAACTGCTACAAAAATTGTTTGATAGCACAATGGTAATTTGCAATGTAAAGCCAACTGAAAATGACATAATTAATATGTCTTCTTGAACCGCTTCATATCATGACCATTTAGTGGCTTAGAGTACTTTTTCTTTAGGTTAGATAGTCATAATTTGCCTGCTGAGCTGTTGATGAAGTATGTGACTGAAAAGTCACATAGCTGTCTGGCTCCCACGATGTTTCCCATGGTGCACCACAAGAAAGAAAATGGCAAAATCTCAAATTTGGTCAGATTGCCAAAGTATCTCATATAATTCTGAAATCAAATGAGTTATGTTGCTCCAATATCTGTTGAAGGGGCAACACAGCAGGGCTCAAGCTGTACATGAGATTCCTGCATTCACTGATGATAACTTTCTGACATAGGTGACTGAGAAGCTGATAAGCGAAGATGCTCTGCTGGACTTGATACTTACAAACAAGAAAGAACTGGCTGGGGACGTGAAGGTCAGGGACAGCCTTGACAGCAGTAACTGAGATGGTGGAGTTTAAGATCCCAAGAGAAGGGAACAAGACAAAAAGCAGGATCACAATCCTAGATTTCATGAGAGCAGACTTTGGCCTGTTCAGGGATCTGCTCAGAAGAATTTCATGGGATATGGCTATGAGAGAGAAGAGGGGTCCAAGAGAGATGGCTGATTTTCAATTTAACATACAAGCACATGTGACTTCAGAAAGTCTCCCCGGCTGGAGAAAACATTTTCATGTTCAATGGCTTTTCACTGATTTCCCTGGGAAGACACAAACTATTTTTAATTTGGTTTTCATTCCTGTTCCAAAGCAAACTTTAAAATGAACAACTTTGTCACTTGCCAAAAGATTAATATGTTCTCCTCCCCTCCAAAATTCCTCATTTAACAATATCGGATTTCAATGAGGAAGAAAACCACTAAAGAAAGGACTGTCTATAACACAGATGACAAATAACATGTACCATAAGAAATGGTAATCATAAAATATCTTTCTGGCACCCAAATTGAAATTTAATGCAAATAAGAAGAAAAGTAGTAAAAGCTGATTACATTCTGATCCATTTTCTATGAATGTATGTTTAAATATTATGTAGTATTCTACTTGCATCTTTTTTTTTTTCCAAGAAAGTTTCTTTCCTTTTCTTTCTTTTTTATTCATGAACAGAAGAAAACATTAAACTCCACATTTCCTAGTCAACATTGAAGTAACATCTGGCTTATTTTTATTATTTCCCTTTCTTTGTTTTGTAATGTTGTTCACCTTGACTGAATTGTCAACAAATACAGAGAACAAAGCAATTTAAACTCAATGTGTGAGTGCATGTACACATATACAAAGCCTGATTCTGCAACTCCCCTCTTACACAACTAATGTTAATCATGTAAGGAAGAATCTATGGGCTCAGGCCCAAGAGAAGAAGGGAGAAAACAACATTGTAAACTGCCTAAAGGAAAGATAAAAGCTGTAATTTCAGTTCTGTAGGGGTCACTGAAAGGGTTACAATAGTGGTGTCTGTTCACATGGAATCTCAGCTGCAATCACAGACTGACTACAGAGACACAGTAAGACCCGTATTTTAAAAGTGCCAGGATGAGGAAATAATAAGTAAATGGAAATGCACAAACTGGGGGGCAGAAAGACACACACTTTAAGCTATGATAATTATCATAAGTTTTCTGTCATGACATAAAGAATTCAACAAATATATGGATAAAACTAAACTCTGGCTGATGGACTTCTAAAAGAAATTCCTTGCCTGTTATGAATAACAGCAAACAGAAACAAAAGAATAGCAACACTCTAGGACCTCCAGAAAGGTCAAACCTTGAAGGCTGTTAGAACTCATTAACATGAGAAGAATAAATTGTGCAGCTTTCTGGTTTTACTATTATATGTTACAAAAGATGGACTGTAGCATCGAAAACCTTTTTTAGGATATAAACATTTTCTTAGTCTAGCCTGAAAGAGAAAAAAATAAGTTGAATAACGCTCCATGTTTTATGTTTTTATTAGTGCAAATTAGTAACTACAAACAACTGTCAAAACAAGCTGCTGATGAGCAGGCAGCATTTCACCAGAAGCAAAGGATAAAAATGAACTTCCTTTCTCATATATAAGCAATAGTGTGTGCACCCCAGCTGACATTTGGTCTTGCATAGAATAGTATTAACAACAGTTAAAGGGAACTAACAAAAATAATTTGTATGACTTATTCCTCTCAAGCCCAGAAGACATTGGAATAATTTAATATATAAACAATACATTTAGCTAGTAAGAAACCCTTGTGGGCAATGAAAGGTATATACTAATTTTAATGCCAGTAAACACACCAGCTGATACTTCAAACAGATACTGCCAATGTAGGATGTCACATGAACTGAACAAAATCTGAGCCAGAGTGATATTCTCTTTGTTTCTATGGTAGACTATCAGAGAATATATTTGTAAGGTGAAGATTCTTGGGGCCTATTTTTTTCATGGTGTAGTGTACCTATCACACAGGGAAGCCAACGGGAATTGTTTATGCTTTGACACAGGCCAGGACCCAAACTAGCCAGAAGTTTGAGTGTCTCTGTCCAGACCTCTTCAAGATCAAAAGGATTTCTAAACACAAAAAGCTTGTTTTATTAAATTGTAAACTTAAATGATTTATTAAAAATGACTGGGTGAGACAAAACAGCCATAAATAGGAAGAATGGAAATGGAAATGAAGAAAAGAGGGCTTATGAACAAATTTTCCCACCTTAAATTTTTGCTTCCAGGGTTGGTTTGAGTCGAGATAATGGCTTTCTGGTTTGTGATAAACTCTTCAGTTCTCATTGGTCCACAGAAATTTTCTCTTTCTATCACTATACAGTCCTGAAAATGTGGCTGCTCCCTGCTCTTCTCTGCAATTTCTTGGTTTCCTGCTATTCTGTATGCTCTTTTTTTCTGTCTCAGTCAACTAGCAATCTGAAAGTTTTTCTCTCCTGAGCATGTTCAAATACATGCAAGGAAAGATATAATCTCTCCTCTCTTTGTGACACAGTCAATTAGGTTTTTTTTACGGAATGTAATACACAAGGTGAGAACAAACATACAAAACAGATACCATCCACCACACCTCTCAAACCAGTTACAACTGCCCCTTAGCAGCCCAGTGGTAAATATCTCCAGCCTTCATAGAACTTCTAAATACTTTTTTGCTTTCATCGTCACAGGTCCTCAGCAACTGATGTTACAGCTCCTCTTAGACATTTCTTAATTTAGGTGGACCAAAGATAGACCAGACATGATGCTAGATCCATCCCTCCTCACTGTTTCTCTGCTTAGCTTTGATGAGGACATTCAAAGGATGTGCGGTACATTTTGCTCTTAGCTTTCCAAGCAATGGAGTTACAAAAAAGTCTTTTTTACTCTGTCTGATCCTCTTTACAGGCATATGATGTAAGAATAGATTATGAACCTATTTTGAATATAATTTATAGCATCTTATGAGTTTCACTTAGGACCTAATTGTTGCATTCAATTTCACTAGTATGTATAGTTTATGGCAACTATAAAAGGATCTATGGAATTTAAGTGATAAATGAGTCAGGAGCATGAAAAACAAATTTGTTCTTAATATGCATATCAGGGTATCAGGGCTGTGCTTTTGTGTATGCCTAGCAGATTTAAGTCATTAATTTCTTGGGTGCTGGTAATCTTCAGCATAGAGAAGATAATGGACTCCTTTGAAACAATGAACTGACCTGAAAGTAGGTGATCGATTGAACTCCAAGCCACCTTCACAAAGTAGAAGTATTTGACTGACAGTTAGAGAAGCACCTCATGAGGAATTTTAGATGGTTCTGGAGATTTCTTCAGGAAACTCCTGCTGTGCCTAGTCCAACTTGTATGCCTAAGTGTTGATTAATATCCTGTGCAGTGTGACCCAGAGATTCCCAAGCAGTTTCTGCTGGTGAAGTGATCAAATTTTACATAGATAAGACACTTATAAATAGTCTAAGATACGTTTTGTATGTAGTTAAGATAGTCAATAGCAATGGATGATGCATGTGCTGGAGTGTTCAAATAGGACCATGGATTAAAAGAACTGAGCAGAACAGCAATTCGTAGAAACTCAACTGATCCAGCTGATAACATTTGTGCAAGGACACCTACAACAGGTCACCATCCAGACAACAACTGACCATGCTATTCAAGAGATATGATTTCCTGTATGATCATTACCTTATGCCAAGAACCCAATAAATTATTAGAGCAAACCAAACCAGACCAAACCAAACCAAACCAAACCAAACCACACCACACCACTCTTTCCATGAATGTCTGTGCAAAAAAGCATATTAATACAAAGAAAAAAAATCATGTGAATATTCTTGAGTAACTGAAAGAAATAGATGTTCATATACAACAGTAATGGGACCTATCTACACGCAAGTAGACTACCCTTGTGTACAGTTAAAGAGTTTAAATGCTTCCAAAACATCCTTTTTCTCCAGAGGAATGATGAGAGGAGGTTAAATGACATATTGAAGTAAATGCAGCTCTTCACCTTTGAGGAATCAGAACCCTTAATTTTAGGTGCATTTTTACCACAATTGCATCTGAAGTCAAATTTTGGCAGAGCATGCCTCTGAAAATGCTTGTAGGATTTATATCTACAGCAGCCGCCCAACCTAACAGCTAGCATCCTCTGAGAATGAAAGGATGGGTTCTAAAATAGCAACAGTAGTGCTAAACCTGAGTTTATTCTGCTACACAGAAAATATGCTTCAGAAACACTATGGCTTTATAAGTGATTAAGCCATTTATGGCTACTAAAATGGTACGCAAACTTCAGAACAAAATATTGTATGATCAGGAAAATATTCAGTCAAGACAGTCCCCTGAAATAATAACCAAGGAAGAAACTGTCAAACTCATTAGGACGATGGAGACAAATTTCGTCAGTCCTAATTTAGTCTTGAGGTATTATGAAGCAGAGACAGTATCCTAATGAAATTCGGGATATGTTTCTATTATTAGCAGAATTCTCAGCATGCTTCATATTAGCTAGTATGAACCTCAGAATGTTTTCTGTTTTCACATTACTCAAGATGATAATTCTTCTTGTCTAATTTGGAGAAAAGGAGGCTGAGGGGTGACCTCATTGCCCTCTACAGCTTCCTGAGGAGGGGAAGGGGAGAGAGAGGTGCTGATCTCCTCTCCCTGGTATCCAGCGACAGGACGCGTGGGAATGGTTCAAAGCTGCACCAGGGGAGGTTTAGACTGGACATCAGGAAGCATTTCTTTACCGAGAGGGTGGTCAAACACTGGAACAGGCTTCCTAGAGAGGTGGTCAATGCCCCAAGCCTGTCAGTGTTGAAGAAGCACTTGGACAATGCCCTTAACAACATGCTTTAGCTTTTGGTCAGCGCTGAATTGGTCAAGCAGTTGGACTAGATGATCGTTATAGGTCCCTTCCAACTGAAATATGCTATTCTATTCTAAAAGATTATATGCCCACTGTTTTGCATTGATTATATCTTGAGTTGAAGTAGCATAACTAGAAAAACAATTATAAAAATGGAGATTTTTTTTTTTCCCCTCTTTTCTTAATAGTGTTTGTTCTGGATTTTCTTTGACACATCCCTAAGTTTTTATATGGTTCTCGAAAACTCAAACCCAGAGGAAAATGAAGTTGTCTACAGGTCCCACCACAGACCTAACATAAACTCTGTACAGCAACAGCTTTTTATCTTTCTTTATAGTGCAAGCCTTCAATCACTTGTAAATAAAGACTGAAGATAAAAAAAAAAAAAAAAAAAAAAAGGCAAAAGTTCTAGCTACAGAAGAAAAGGGAGTATCAAGCATCTGAAGGAAGATGGGAGTTTGGTAAACAGTCTGATGAGTCTGCAATTGAGTGGGTCAAACAAGTTCATGAGATGGGAGGTGATCAAATAGTTTTCAATCAAGAGGAAGCTCAGGGTGGAGGCTGGGGAGCTGGTGTCTCTCTCAGCGCAGGTCCGGGAGCGCTATGTTCCCTGACCGCCCAAGCCACCTGTAGGGCGGGGGTATCCCTAAACTGGAGCAAGGAGAACAAGCGCGTATTCGTGCTCGCTCTGCTCAAGAATTGGTTAATGGACTAGTGCAGTTGGCTGTTGAACAGTTGTTGATCAAAGTGGATGAAACAACAACGGGGAAGCTTCAGACTTATTATTGTGTCTGATCCTGAACCTCGATAAATTAGGACCGCTCACACGAGGGTCGGGGCACAGCCTTAAATTAACCTTAACTAGCACTGCCAATGCAACAAAAAATGGGCAAAACAATTGGGGATGGTTCATAAACCAAATAACACAAAAGGCTGGAACAATAGGGTGCAATGAAGATGTCACCTGACCAAAACCCTCAAAAGACGTCAGAACCCTTAAACAGGTCCTAAGGGACCCTGGGTTAAATCCTCAAGTGGGACGAGAGATGAGAATGACCTCAGAACTAGGCCGTGGAGGGAAGGTTTAGACCTAGGTTTGTCACGAGAATTAATGAGTAAGAAACTCACAGCAGTTTTAGGGGCCATGGTCCAAGCTTCCCATGAAGCCGGCCAGCGTGGTGAGGATGCAAACCACCTGTCTGCCAGCCCTTTTTATAAAGAAGCCAGAGAGGCTCTAGACACTGTTCAGCATGCTACTGCCCCACTGGCGGAAAATGAGTACTGCCTGTACCTTGTCCAGTGTCCCGGTTACGGCAGCTCAGACTTTTTGACTGGGACATCAAGGGGGGGCCACATGTCATTATCAGCCTGAGCCCTAATAGGTTCCCTGTAAGATGTTTGATCGACACTGGAGCCCAAATTTCTTGTTTTCCCTCTGCCTTAACGGCAACCCTGGGTATGGCAACTCTGGGTATCTCTCCCCCAGGCAAGTGTTTGCGTTCAAGGAGAGGGCAGCCAACCTCTCAGTGTGCCCACCGCCTCGGTGGTGTTGCACCTCCCTGATGAACAGAGACATTGCTGAGCTAAAGTTGCTTTTGTTCCTGCCTAAAACACGCACTACGGCCCCACACGTCTGATTGGGAAAGCCACTTGTTGACAGCCCTGGTCAAAGTAAATTTCCGCTAGGGCACACATGGCCAACCAATTTTCAAGGTTTTTCCACCTGGACTGCCCTTGCCGAATCTGTTGACTCCCCCAGGAGCGCGTTGAGACCTGCAGATTGGGCAAACACTATCTTTTAACCACCCCACCACGAGGCTTAAACAAGGCCTCCCTTTGAGCGCGCATAGCAACATCCAGAGCATTCAGACTCCTGACAGCAAGACCCTAAAAATTCCCGAGTGGATCCAGGGGTAACCGTTTGGCCTTTCCCTGCCAAGACTGTTTTCTTTTCTGTTCTGAAGGAATGTCATGGATCAATTCACAAAGCAGGTGGGTTGCTGACCAGTGACTTTGGACTTGACAGTCCTGGTGGGCCTGGCCCTTGTTTTGGAGCAGATGAAGAAATAACCTTGTGTGTACCAGACTTGCCTATCTAGGCGACCATCAATTTAGAAGTGGCTGTACTCCAGTCTGTCTTCACTTTTGAGTGACTTTTGAGGCTCAGAAAGGCATAATTTGGTTCACTTGTATGGTAGCAACATTAAGACTAACATTATCATCGGAGATACCATCATTCAACTGGGACGTCTGGCCAACAGCACCAGAACATCCTTCACGTTGGTCAACACACAATTACAAACCTCCAAGATGATACTACAAAATAGACTGTCGCTAGACGCCTTCTTGCTCAAACAAGGTGGAGTGTGGGCACTCATCAACATAACATCAGACTGTGGTATCTCCACTCCAAATATCTCTCTTTTGCTTCAGCAGCAACTCAATGTAATGAGGAAAGTTGCTCAAGACTCTCAGGCCTTGTAGAATGCACATCACACCAGTTTAATATCATGATTGTTATCTCATTTGGGACTCAATCTGTCCCAATGGTGGGCCTCTATGATTCAACCTTTCTTACAATTCTTAGTCGTAGTTATCATATTTACCTTAATTTTTGGATTCATCATTGGTCGTGTTAAGAATGCATTAGGCATTAATGTTGCACAATATCAAACTCTTCCCAGGACAGATTCTGATGATGATGGAGGCATTAATCCTCCCGTGACAGCTGAAACAACATTCTGAGTTTATATGCATGGAGGCAAGAGCTGCTCCCACTGGCGCTCCATGGACCTTAAGGTCCTGTCTTCCATAGTGATTTCTGTGGTCAAGGGGTGGACGGTGGGGAGACGACCCAGACCGAGTGGCAGTGCTTTGGTTGGGGGTCTGACCTTGCATTGTGCTGGGCCTGAGCTTCGCCGCCAACTGCAAGCCCCAAGCTTGTCCGGCAACAGCGACATGACGCCGCTGGGCAGTGACCACAGAAACCCTGGAGGAAGGGTGTGTAAACTGCTCCCTGAGAGCCCGATTCGAGCGCTCCTGAGGAACGACACTCACGCCTCTGTGATCTCCCCTTACTTGGGATGTCAGGTAAGGATACTTCCCTGGGAACTGAGTGATACTTACTCGGTAGATTAGAAGAAATTTGGAATAGAAGCAGAAGAGTCCCCACTCGCAGGGTGGTGTAATTGTTATCTACTTAATAAGTGCCTTATCCTAATAAATCTCACTTTATGCCACGAACTGGGAACTTCATTCCTTCAAAGGGTAGACAGTGACAGAGGGTCTGACCACAGCAGATATTATCAGAAAGGAATTAAAGACTATTAGCAAAATTGATGAGTTTATGGAAAATAGGTCTTTTGGTACAAAATGGGTATTATATACTGTACTTAGAGGCTTAGTTGAAAAAGACAGCTATGGATTTATGTTTTGTGAAACTTAGCTCTCCGTTCAAGATCTCGTTTTTCCCATTCTCATACCACACAACTGGGAATTCACATATTCCCATACCAGTGCCATAACTTCTTTGTAGCACCATAGAAGGTCCTGTGAACTTACAAAGATTCAGAAAAAAAATTGTAGCTCCAGTGTAGCAGAGTTGAAGGTAAGTATTATTTCCAGAGCCCTGCATTTAGGTACTATGATGTGTCCTGAGGTGGGACAATGAATGTCATATAACCTGATGTCAATGAGAGGGATCAGCATGTTCACATGTAAGAATGTCAAACCATAGCTAAAGATAACTATGTTAAAATAATAAAACTATACCTGTAAAATCAAGACAGCTTTGTCTTGATGAGTCTTGAAGCTCATCCTGCTCATCCTGAATGAGCGTTGCCTTCCCTGGGTAACTTGCCCTACTCTGCTTCTGACAATAGTTTTCTTAATGTCCAGATGAACCAGCCAAGTTGCAGTTGGAGACATTTATTCTTTGCTGTATCATCTTTCAGTACCAAGAAGAGTTTGGTTCTGTCATTCAATACGGAAAATTGTCTCCATCTCTTCTTGACCCATGAGATGAGCATCCATGGTCTAATTTGCAACATTTCTATGTATTTTTAACTTCTTCTCCATAGCCATATTCCATATATATAATCAGGATTTTGTATTTTTGGATGGAGAGTAGTACATCAAAATTATTCTTTGCCTATTTTTGAGCTTTACTACTTCTATATACATGTGTGTGCATGAATGAGACAAGATGTTGCAATCCAAAACTAAAAAAAACCCAAACCCTAACAATATATATATTTTTACCAATATTAAAATCTATAATTACGTAAAAGTTGTCAATGCTACATATATCTACTAATGATCAGCACGAGACAGCTGCCTGTTTTTTCACAAGAAATACATCAACATGTTTTTCTTCCTAACCAGTATTTAATCATCCTTATATTTTCAGCAAGAGACAGTATGAGAAAAAATAAAGGAAATTGAGAGAAATCTTGAAGCTAAGTCAGAAACAAGCTAGGGCTACTTTATTTCTTGCTTTTATGTACTGCTACATCCTTTAAATTTTCTCCCTATTGTTTTTATGTGCAACTTTTTCTTCTACATTTTCCTTCATCCACTCCATAGCATGATGAAGCTGCTGAAATTTTTATATGCAGGAAGAAATGCTATGACCTCAAGTGAGGAATGACAGTGCAGGCAGGTAAGCACTATTTAATACCTTCTACAAAAAACCCCACAAGGATTCATGCATCACTTGAATCTTATACATTAAAAAAAAAAAAAAAAAAAAAAAAGTTTTCATTATCAACATTATTCTTAATTGTCTTAATGTGATCACTTTCTCTCACCGCTCTTGAGCTTTCCAGCAATTGTGTTAACACCAAAGACTGGAACATCTTGATTGAAATAGAAATATCCTTCTTCCTTCTAGCACACAGTTATATCAATATGGCAAAAAAGTGAAATGATTCCTCAATGTTCTAAAGAAACTATAGCTCTGACAGTTAAAGACTATTAAATGACATCTCATAATCCTGTGCCACTGCCATAATTACTTCTGTCATCACTATATCTTATTAGCAGCCGCATTTACTACCTTTTTACTTCTCATTCCAGTTTCTTGTAGAGCAAGTGGCCAACACGTGTTGAGACATTACACTTTGGAAAAACTGTTTTATTATTCTTCAAAGCAATTAACTCCTACATACTTCATTAGATATCACTATATCTCATATTTCTTTAAGTTTCAGACTTTACTTAAAATTTAAAATATAGATTTAAATCTCCCTTTTAATAAATCATTGCACACTTGGCTGGGACATGAATGTGTTACATCAAGAAATTTGTTACTAATCTAGTACCAATAATTAGGCTGATATTCTACTGCAGAAAGAAATTGTATAGATAGTAAAAAAGTAGTATTAGAAACAGTAATTCAAGCCTAATGAAGCAACATTAGCACTTTTATGTTGTACTTTCTAATTACGAAGTCTGTTAATGAAATTGGGGCATTTACTTAATTGCTGTGAACAATTATTTTCAAATTAAGCCTAGCAATTAAATAGCATGATTAAACTCACGGTACAGGCTTTTTAGTAGAGATATGGCAAGTATCTTGCCTGCTGTATTATGCATGGCAGTCAAAACTGCAAAAATCTTCTGATTAGCCAATGTAAATTAAGAGCAATGCCATTTCATTGAGAACATGAATGAATATGCAAAGAAGGAAAAAAACCCACCTCTATTATGGAGGCCAACTAACAGCCAGAAAAAACTGTTGTAAAAACTAATTATATTGGTGATATTTTCTCCTGATTTCTTCTATACAAGGGGGGGTCAAGGAGATGAATGCAAATTCATTGTATTAGCTTGCATTCCATGAAACACAGATGATGAAATAAAACGCATTTTCCAGTTGAAGCCACAGTTGATGCTGAAAGCCCTTTAAACCATTAGATCTCTCCTATCACCTCCAATCAGGAATTTTACTCGTGAACGTACTGAGATAATTGAGTAATCTCAACTAGTTTTATCAGCAGTAGTAAGATTGCAAGGTGATGGGTATGATTTCATAGGACATATATTTTTCCTTGCAACTACGAAACACTTATGACACCATTCATCAATGCAGATGACTGGATCTGGCATTGTGTCTCTTATGAGATACAAATCCTGTTGTATGCTCCTGCTTGATTCCAATAATAAAAAATGCCTTGAAACTTGGAAATGGATTTTTTCAATGTTCAGCAAACTAGCTAAGGGACATATTAAAAATATATGATGATTGCAGTATTACAATCACAGGGAGAAAATATTAATAGCAAGAAAAATGGAGAGAGTGCTCTTTTTTCCAAGTAATATTTAGGTGTAATCTTTTTTTTTTTTCCTGCAAATAGCACACAAATACAATAAATGTAAATAATAAACATTCCATCCTTTTCACAAAAACTTTGGAAAGCAATTAAAAATAATCTACTTCACAGATTTTGTTTTCAGATAGAAATCGATCCTAGAAAAATGCTAAATCTTACTTCATTGCAATAACTCAGCACGTTTAGCTATTATTCTTAAGTACTTAAGGAAATATATAGAATTTAATGGGATCTAAACATTAAGCACATTCTTAAATGGTTTGATCAAGGACTTACAAAGTGAAGACTGTAAAATATCTAATGTGAAAGGATGTATCTAAAACATTTTCAAAAATTAAATGGAAAAGTTTGAATATATTTGGCCTCTGACTTAAATTCATTTTTCCCAACTCGGAGTCCCTTTTAACATGGTAAGTTGTCTTGGATTCAGATGTCACTCAATATGGAATAAAATGTGAAAAGCAGGAAATAAAAATAGGATAACGATCAAGGTGAAGAAGAATTAACACATCTCACATTAAAAAGAAAGCTAAATATTGGTTATATTTTGCTTACTGTTTGAAAGTATCCAGTTGGAGATACAAGACATTCATTTTTTGAACTCCTGTGTTTCATTACAGCAATCACCCCAACCTCCTATGTATCTATTCAAAATTTCTGGTTAATGGCAAAAGTTGCTTCTGTGCCTCCTTTAGAAAAATAAGACTAACACTGGGAGATGGTTTTCTTTTTAATAATTAAATGAAAAGAAATACAGTCACTACAGTACTGTATCATTTCATATATCATAAGGATTCACACAACATGCTCAACAGAGTTGTTACAGAAGTAAACACATTTTTCAGGTTTGAAATGAACATGGAAAAGGGAGTAACCTATGATTAAGTGCTATGAAAAAAGGAAGAAGTTAATTATTGTTGGGAGATAAAAAGTTCACACAGCTTAATGTTCAAAATTGTCTGCCACCAAGGTAAACATCTTACATCAAAATCAGGATCTCTGCAAACACTTTTGTCATGTGAATTTATTTTATATGTTTCTCGCCTTCTGACTGATCGCTGTTTTTCCTCTCCCAACTAGCTGCCTGCGCCCGAGTGCACCAGAGGGCCCTGCAAGCTCAGCGTGTGTCGGGGCCGGCACCTCGTGCTCGCCCCAGCCCGGCTGGGGGCCAGAGCGGGACCTGGGCTGTGGCTGCTGGGCAGGCACCAAGTGAGAGGGAGCCAGGAAAGGCCTTGACGGGGGCCCCCCTCCACGCTCAGAAGCCCCCTCAGAGCCACAGCCCTTGGCCCCAGCTCTGCTTTGGCCATGGGCTCCCCCAGCCCGACCAGCGCCTTCCTCCACCTGGCCCGCTCTGGCAGCCACCATGTCCTCGCCTGGCCCGCCGGGGGCCTTCCTGATAAAAGTTACTTACTCAATGGTCATCATCTCCTGACTCTTAGGGATAGCCCTCATGGAGCCAGCCCTGGAGCGCCCCTGTGCTCCAGACCTCCGTGCTCGCTTCACTGCTCTGGAGCCACCCTGCATGGCTGCCTTCCTGGGCTGGCTCTGGCCCACAGAGAGGGGATGGCCAGATCTGGCCTGCGCAGGAACATAGGGCGGCTGTCAGACATGGCTGTCAGCCTGGAGGGATGCCTGCCAGAGCATCGAGAGAGCGTACGCAAACCCATGAATGAGCTCTATGCCACCTTCCCCACCACTCATAATGGGGGGCCCTCTTAGGTAGGGGCTGGTCTCCCTCCCCACCTGGAGATCAAGAGCACAGGCATAGGGAGTGAGTGTGTTTTTATTCTGGTATAAATGGCTATCACATGGCCACCTGCCCCAACAAACCCTGCCGTGACCCTTGGAGAGGGGCGCAGCTGGAGATGTGGGCACTAGAGCCCTGCCTCACAGTACACCTTACTTCATCACCCCAGGTGAGCGCACCATGTAAAGCATTGCTCCGCTGGTTGCAGGGGTGTCCCATAGTTTTGTGGCCTTTTGGTTTGCCCAGAGCGCCAGGATTTCCACCTAGCTCCAGTCCACACCCCAACCACAGTCATTGCCATAGATGGGAGGAGAACCACAGAGGGCCCATCACCTGTGAGACCATTTCCCTTAGGGTAACTACGGCACCCAGCCGCTGTGAGATTGTTTGCCCTTCCCCATCCTGCACGACTCATCTTTCCAGTCATCCTCACCCTGCCCTGGCTGTGGATGCACAACCCTATCACTGACTTCCTGCAGGAAGGGGATGCCCAGAGCCTGAGGGCAACAGCCAGGATCTCTCGGGGTGCTTTTCCCCGCCACAGCACCCTGAACGAGCTGAGCAGTTGTCTGGCCACACAACCGCCATGGTTACTGTCACTAGACCTGTTATGTGGGACTGTGCTCTTTCAGCAGGCCACCGCCCTGCCTGCCCTGTTGTCAGCTTTAACCCCCTGCTTGCCTCCTCTTGCAGAACCATCTTCCTTCTCCGAGACACTAACACACCAGTATTTACCTATAGAAATAATGTTTTGGGATACTTGGAACAGTCTTTTTTGCCAGAAGACAGTCAAAGAAGAACAAATATAATCCCAAATGGGTATCGTTAGTATGTGGTAAAACATTAGATAAATGTAGCATAAATTTCCACAAACATGCTACTTAAATATATTTCCATAGAATGTACCAGGACAGAAAACACACTAGTACAATTACTGATGTCACAATTAAAAAAACCACAAACAAACATATATTACTTTATCTTCTTTTCAGTATGGAATTAATCAGACGACAGATATCTAATTCAGAATAAAGCCAAGTCATGAATATCGTCAAAGTAGGATAAGACATATATACATGTATATTTTCTATTTTAAAGCCTAATTATATAGGCATGGTCATAGATACATAAAAACCAGCATCAATATACTTTATAGTATGCTCTACTAGATGACAATACAGTAGACTAATTACAATTATCTATAACAAAACAGACTTTTTAAAGCATCTTCCACTTGAGCTTTGTTACCCTGTAGCCCTCTAAGACACGGTATTGCCATTGGTAATAACAGGCCACAGGCTTTCTACTGACTTTGCATGGCCTCAGGACTTGTCAGGCTTGCTCTGTCTGGAAATATAGGCCTGGTATGAGAGCAGAGGGCTCATACCAGGAGTGTCCTCATACCAGGAGATACAGGATGCAGCACAAGGGAGTACTGGTACGGGATGAGAAGAGATGGGACGCAGGGTGGACACTGGAGACCTCAAGGCTGTAAACACCTTTCCAGTGGTCAGGTAACTTCATTCAGACTGGAGCTTGACAAAACTGGCTTTAGATGTGACAAAGAGAACTAGTATCTAACATCCGTAAAAGGCACCATATATAGTAAATTCAGATCCGATTCAACAAAAGATTCCTCCCTGCAAATGACTCCAGATGCTGATGTCTCACTGCAACATCCCACCACCAACATCAGAACAAAGCCACCTACAGTTGGCCCAGGAAGGGCAGGAGAAGGGTAAGCATAACACCAGGAAAAGGGGTAGAAATCAAGAAGCACATGTATTACAATTTTTACTGAATTGTTGGTGGCACATTTTTGGCCCACAATTTTTTTTTTTTGCTCTGTAATAATTAGATCCAGACTAATAATGAGTCTTGTGATAGACTGTTAAGATTTTTTACTATATTTATAATAAATTATTTGCTTTATGTGAAAGGTGTGTTACCTCTTTGGCCATAAATAAGATTTTGAGCAATATTAGTTGGTGGAGAATAGGGACAGCCCTTCTCTATCTACCCTTACACTATTCTGGGGGTGCTCCCTATGTATAAACTTTTGCAGGTGAAAGCCTATGGTAAACACAGAAGACCAGGAATGCAATTAACGTGTGTTCCTATGGTCCTGAGAAGTACCTTTCTTAGAGTAAACAACTGATTTATATGGAATCTAAGCAGACCTTTCTAAGGACTTGCTGAAAATCTAAGAAAAAAGTAAAGGAAAAGCTTTGAGACAAAGTAGCCCAGAGGTATTGAGTTCTCTGCCTTTGTCCTGGGGCAAGCAGCATTTCACATCTAGATGACTTGCTGTAACAGACCACCACCAACACCAGAATGAAGCCATCGATCTTACAACCCAGAAGGGTCATGGAAGGGTGAGCATACAATCAGGAAAAGGGGTATAAACTAGGAAGTATATGTGTAACAATTCTTACTGAACTACTATTATTATTATTATTAAATATTTTTCTGCATACAAGTATTTTTATTTCCAAAATAATTACATCTGGACTAATAACAAGTCTTAGATTAGAATGTTAAGATTTCTATTATACCAACAATAAATTATTGGCTTTATATAGTGTGTTTCCTCTTTGTCCACATGAAAAGATTTTGAGCATTAACAGCTTTTAATCTGACTAAATTAGAAAGCTTCTTTAACTTCTTGAACTGGTTCAAGGTGCACCTCTCAAATCAAAGCTTTACACCATAAGGTTATATCCAACATATTTTTTGTGTTAAACTGCTGATACTTTGTTGTAAAATAATCTGTATAATTCCTATAATTCCTGTAATTCTAATGGTCTGTTTTGAGGGGAGAAATAGAGAAGGACCAATATAATATACAGCTAATGATCAATATGGGACCCCATCTCCAGTATTATGGACATCTTGATCTAAATGAGATGATCTCAGACTTAGATTAGCACTTAACAATACAATCATTCTGCATCTTCCAGGGGCTGGTATTCTGTTCTTAAGAACCAAAGTTTTTTTGTTTGTTTGTTAAATTACTTCATGTTACTTACAGTTCTGAAGAAAACTGATGGAGAAACATCTCCGCAAATGTGCAGTAAGTCTTGAATAAAGCTTATATTAGCTGTCCCATTCATTTCACTGATTCATATGCTCAGATGCTTAGTAACAAATACTGAAGTGTGTATTAACTACGAGTATGAAGGGAGAGGAAGCAGAACTTATTTGCAGCAATGCTTTTCATATTGAAGCCACAAGTATGTAGCTTCCAGGAAGCCATTCCCAATCCAGAAGGAACCACATCCGAGGACCTGCAAGCATTCTCAGTTGCTACTAAAAGGAATTATTCTAAAGACAATAAATGCACTTCAGGGAATGTTTGTAATTATACTATTTTGAACATGTAAACAACTTACTAAGGAGGACATCTTTTTGTGGCATTAATGCTGTGAGCTAGGTCTGAGAGTGAACCACTAACTAATCTGAATTTTATACTTACTGCATTCACTACTATGGTTCTTTTCATATTGTTTGAAATGAAGAAATAAATTGAGGAGAAAATAAGTCATTGTTATTAGTGAATCCCCCCCTACACAAAGCCCAGGATTTTCTAGACTTGGAGGCTATGTTTTCATCACAGAACTCCATCTACTATGAAGAAGTAATCCTTGTAAGCCATTTTTCATAGATGTTTTTACTTAATAAAACTTCCCCAGTATTTATGTATGTGAGGGAAAAAAATATATTTCAGAGTTTGAAATTATAATAGAATTCAAAGGTTTGTCATATATCAGATACATGGCAAGAAGTGGGGTTTGAGAACTAGGAAAAATCACACTAGTCACACTCAGTTACATATGGAGCAAATAAAGACTTAGAAGGTGTAATATTCAATAGAAATAGCAGAAACAAAACCTAAATTATGGTTCCTGAAAATCTTTTATAGATATGCCAACCAAGTAAGGTATTATGACCTTAATATAGTAAAAATATTAAATGAATAAAAACTGTGCTGTCAAAAGAAGAACAATTGTACTGACAAGTATTAAATCAACTGCCTTAGCTGACTCCTTACCCCTTGAAATTAACACAGTCTTTTAGTTCTGCAATGAATTAATAATTCCAGTGTAACAAAGGAATAATCAACTTATCCATGTCTGGTACTTCAGCTTTTCTTTTGTGTGTGCGTGTGTGTGCATATATGTGCAAAGAGAATAATTAGGTGTTTGTAATTAATCATCTAATGATCCTTATGTTCTGGAATTTGAAGTATGGACGAAATGTACTGAATTTCTACCTGAATATTTTTCTTTAATATATACACCATAATATATATTTTCTAAACTGAGTATTATGACTTTTTAAAAAAATATTAATTGATCTGAGAAATAAATAAAAAAAGAGATAGTAATAAATTATCGTAGTGTGGGCTTTTGAGTTTAATTTAACTTAGGTTAATTTCTTTGTTGTAATTATTTCAGTAAGATAGAAGGAAGAGCTTCCAAGAGACAAAGCATGTTTGGCAACATGGTATATCCCAGATCAGAATATTTAGGGTGGCAAGGGCCAGACTTCAGGAGCCTTTCTTTCCTTAAAATGATTAGAACTGTTAGTGTTTTAAAAGTTGCATATAGAAGCCCTATCTATAAGCCAAACTCTCACACAGTTCAAAAGATCTTTACACCAAAGCTGTTACAATTAAAGCGTAAGACAATAGGCAACAGACCGACACTAACAAATTGAAATGTACAATGAAACAGCCAATATTATTAATCACAAAAGACTGATTCACAACTTCTTAAAAAAATGCTAAGGGTGGATAGTGCACAATAGGAATATAATAGGTCTATTTCTGCATGTTTGACAACTACAAGACAAAAACTAGCAGGCATTTTAGTAACTTTTTAAAAAGGAAGATTACTTTTCCTGATGTAAAATGTTGGCAGCTAATTCCCTCTTTCCTTTTCTTTTCTCTTGCAGATAGACTTACCAGCTAGATTAATTTACAGCAAATCCACAGACACTCTAGCTATCAGCATCCATGCTTAGTATAATCTCTTAGAACAAACTGTAAGTAAAGTTGGAGATTGTACAGTGACTCCATCACTAGTGTGTGATCCACTGAAATTCTATTTTGCTTTCCGAGCACAGTATTAATTGTGCATAGGCTTCATGCTGGTTCTCAGGAGCAAAGGTAAGTCTAAGTGATGTCTGAAATATTTGCATATGCCCATTTGAGATTGGGTCACAGTGATGGTGTGCAGTCACTGCCCAGGGCTTTGGTGGTGCTTATTTTTGGTTGGTTGGTTGAGGTTTTTCTGAGGAATTTCTAGGCGTGACAACCTCTGGACAACCTCCACAAAAAATGGCAAAAACTGTGCTCTCTTTTCTCATTGCCTTTGAAGAACAATGGAGACCAACTCTGCCCTTGTTTTATGATTTCTTGTAAACTGCCTTGCACATTGAGAATTAAAACTTTGACCTCAGTGATAACACAAAAAAGTAGTTGCTTTTTCGTACTAGGGCGAGAGAGCCCTGAAGTTTTTCTTCTTTTTAGATAAGCAGTTACTTGTCTCTTAATTACTGGTCAGTTAAATCTTTTAGAAAGGTGGGTTTGTTGGGGTTTTTTTGGTGGTGTGTTTTTTTCAAAATCATTTAAAAGGTCATAACTTTGGAGAAACAGATGCCACTTGGAAGTGTTCTACTGCAAAACTTGGACATAAATATTAGATGTATCACTTCTGACCTCTAATATAGTTGATGACCCAAATTTTTAAAATATTTATGACATAATGCTAAGCTTTGTAACATGCAAAGGAAGTCGTGGAGCAAATCAAATTAAGAGGTGATTATATATATATTTGTACACATTAAAATAATAATTTTAAATAATCTACATCTGAACATTATGTAACTGGGTTCTTTCCTCAATTCTGTTTGCATAATTACTGCAAAATATTTAGACAAACAAATTTATTTTTGTGGCATTTTGGGTTATCGCTTTTTGCCTAAATCATTGTCTTGCAGCATTTGTAGTATTTTATGTTTACGAAAAGTAAGAGAGATCTTAACAAATCAGAACATTGTTTTCACTAGTGTCACTCTGTATGGCAAAAGCTACATTACATAGTAGATATACTATGCCCATATTTATACCAGTGTCAATATTATAGATATTCAAAACTTTGGTATTATCACAGATGAGAAGCAGTTACATTATAGACAACAGACAGCAATGAGAAGTTTTAGGTAATCAGTGCCTCTGAAAAGAAGGTCATGTTAGGCGTTACTTTCTAAGGGTTATTTATGAAGAAAGCATGACTTGCAATGACTGATATTTTCATTAGACAGAGGTGGTTTGTAGATACCAATCTAGTATAAGGTGGACATCTTTATTTGTCCTTTTTGAGGAGTCCCGAGGGACAGTTACTAATCCAACGGAAATGTTGTATGTGTTTGTACAGCACCTAGAGACCTTCAGAAGCATTTATTAAGCTAGAAGAATATACATAGGAATAAATGCAATTTAAGAAGCCTTACACAAAGGGAAATCACAAGAATCTAAAATTTTTTTGAGCATGTGGAACAAACTCCAAGTTGGTGACTCTTAGGAAACAATCTAGAGTTAAACAACTCAAAATGTGCAGTGAGTAAACAAAAATTGCAATAAAGGCTGAAGGGCATTTAACTCTTCATGTAATCACACTCATATTATACTTGATAAAACTCATATTATACTTGATAAAAACAATAAATTATGTACATCTGGTAAAGTATTGGACATTATTTCATCCTTATAATACAATGAGCTGCTCTAGAAAACTGAAGTAAACAAAGTTTTCTTGAATAGTCTCCAGTTAAGGGACTGCAGGGGCAATGCTGCATGAGCAATGATCAAGAGGTTTATTCCAAACAGAAAGAACTTAAGTGCATCTGTATTTCTGTGATGGCCTTAGAGTATTCTGCAAGACCCTCAACCATTGGTTTTTTTTTTAATTGAATTTGGCTCTTTAAAAAACTAGTAAAAAAGCCACACAAACAAACTTGAATTAAAATATAAGAAAGGTTGTTCAAAGCCAGCGAAGTATTTGGTTTCCTTATTTCCACTGACATTGACAGATGCTATATGGTGAACTCTTCCATAAGGTTTAGAAATCTGTAAGTTGCTGGTATGTATGGCATTTTACAAATTTAATGTTTTTTCCTGTGGTATACTTAAGAGGCCTCCTGTGCTACCAAGTAATCTGCCACACAAAGGCAGTAGGCAAAACACAATGATTCTAGAAAGGAGAAGTTAGAGCATGAGAGGCCAAATGGCTGGGGAAGGGGGGAGTGTGGAGGAGAGGGAGATTACTTCAGCAGAAATACATAATACTAAGCTTTGCAACATGCAAAGGAAGTGCTAGAGTAAAATAAAATTAAGAGGTGATTACCTCAGTAGAAATACCTTAAACCAAGCCTTAAAAAGAAGTTAAAAGGGCATCTAGTAACTGTAATAAGAAGTGAATTCTAGCAAGATTCAGGTAGCATGGTTTAAGGCTACAGTGGTATGAATATGGAGGTGGCTTGTGTCTATTGTCCTTCCTGTTCAGCATCATTATTTGAGTGTGCCAGGCTCTCTCATCTACATGAGATAGTAAAGTATATGGCATCCTTTGTTATTCTTTTGACAAAGAATTATGCAGTTTTAGTAAGTATCTTCCTGAGACTATCATCTTATTCATGACTTAGCCGTGGTTTCTAGAAAATCATTAAATCGGACACTGGGACACTAACACACGTTCATGTATCATAATCCCTGTCATCCCAGAGGATTATCTATGGCTATCATGCTGCTGAGCACAGTCAAGCCTACAGGAAGACTGTAAGGAGGTTCACTCTGGAACTTTGCATATACCCCCATTCAGCCATTTGTTTCAGTATTCAGATGATGTATCACAGAGGATGTGCTGCTGCTAAATGAGGTCCCAGAAGGCAGAGTACCTTACTAACATCCCAAACTGTCTCAAGAGCTGTTACAGTCTGCTCACTTTCTCTGTGCCATTTAAGGACTAGTGCATTCTGAAGACCATTACTACTTCTTCCACTTGTTCAACTCCCTCCTCTCTTCTTTCCCAAGATCCCTCTTTTTAAATGTGTTCTCCCCTACTTTATATTATCAATAAATATACTTTGAATCCTAAAAAAAAAAAAAAAAAAATATTGTCAGGGTAAGAGGACATAGGACTTTTTCACATAACAGGCAGTCCTTATTGCAGCCTCTCTGCCTGCTGGCCACTCTATTTTGCCCTGGGGAATAGTATTTACCTGAACTTTTCTGTCAGTTTTTTATCTCAGGACAAATAATTCTGCTATCCACTGAGTGAATGTTGCCTGCCAGCCAATACTGAGACCCTTCCTACAGCATTTCTTAGAACATAATGTCCACCTGAAAAGGCAGGAATCTTTCAAAAGACATAGAACACCATATCTCTGCAATTCAGCACAAATTGCAGGCCTCATCATAGGCACGTAACTGATCTGTGGTGAAATTCATGCTCACTGGTCTGGATTCCTGTCCCTCCCCAGAATACCAACCTGCTCTACTCCCTAGATCTTCCCTTGAACAAAGCATTCTTCCCAGCCCTGAATACTTACCTGGAGTGTCCTTGACATTATCTCTATCATAACAACTTATTTCTCCTCTAAGATCTTCCCTCCCAATTCTCAGACTTAATTATGCAATCTCTGAAATAAACTGCTGGGTCCCTCAAAACTCTCAGTCCACAACTCTCTGTCTCTATTCTTTTTTTCCTAACTTATCCCCAGTCCTTACCTGTACAAGACATCATTTGAAGAGGGAAGACTTCCTAGACCCTACTCAGGACCCAGGGAGAGGGGGAGACGTAGAGGTAAGATGCCAGCTAGATCATTCCGTTTGGGTTAGGTCAGCAAGAGGCTGGAGAGAGCTGCTAAACACACAGTGTGAATTACTAATGGAAAATTAGTGGCTATCCAAGTCTCCACTAGTGTGTCTATCGGTCACTGTCCATAATAGGATGGCTCTTACACTCTTTCAGGCAGTAGATTTTAACCTGCAATACTCTGTCATTTCCCAGTCTGCATGTTCTCTTCCCTCATTTGCATGTGCCACTATTTAGACCCTCATTCTCAGGAAGGCTGTCAAAATCTCAGTTCAATACAAGAATATAGTGGTAGCTACCAAGAAAATGTTCAAAATGCTGAATTTCACAGAAAAAGAAGTATTTTCAAATGCAATTCACAGTTTATATATGGTGTGAGATGCCTTGCATCTTATAAATTTTCAGAGTGCTGTGCTGAGCCAAAATTGTACAGCTTCCCTGCAAGAAGGTTTGCACAGCTTCCCTGCAATCACATTAGGGGAAAGCATTTGTTTAGTTCCACTGTCAAATCTCCGCAGTTCCCAGAATTCCTAACAGCTGCTGCCCCTCGGCTGCATCACAGCAATAATACTAAACTCAAAGAAAACATCCATTAGAATCACTATTTACACTGAGATTATTAATGGAAAAATGTACATCATGTCATTATACTTCCTTATCTCATATAGTCTCATGCTGATGGATAATCTATACTTACTAATTTTAAAGAACTGGGAGGGCAGGAATGACAGTTAACCTTGAAATCATGTTGCATTTTGGAAACGCCTGTGAGCCTTGACAAAAAAGTAAATCATTGCAATTTTACTTTGTTTATTTTATGAGAAATTCTGATAAGATTGTAACTTGTTCATACTGTTTACAACACCCAAAATCATATGAAGAAAAAGTCCCTCTGACCAGCAGGTATGCATAATACATACTGTGCTGCACTAAGGCACAGAAGTAATGGATAATGATAACTGATAGGGTTTTCAAGCACTTACTGCTTGTGATCTTGAACATTAACTTAAATACAGATGTTTCATCATCTTTTTATAACTCACGATTTTACCATTTGCTTAAAAGAAATAGCAATAAAATAACTAAGATATACTTTATCAAGCCATTATCTATAAAACCTACAAGCTAAACTTCAGATCTGGAAGTAATTCTGCCAGATCCTTGCACTTGTAAGTGTCTCTATAACATCAGTAGGACTCCCTGGGGGCCACTTCCATAGAGTGTATCGGAGCGTATCTGTTTTCTGTGTCTGGGCAAACTTTTGGTAGATTGCCTATGCTGCAAAGAGCTGCAACAAAAAGCTTTGTCCTTTTCATCCACAAGTATATTGGTAGGAATTTACGTAGTTAGATAATACTTAAGGGACAAGTAAATATTGCTCAAAATTTTTTCAAATTCCTTTTAGGTTTGGCAGCTGCAGATTATTATAAAGATCTTTCTCTAGTGTGCCTATGTAAGCACCGAGCAGCGTATCAAATCAAGTATGTTATTTTAAAATAATATTTTGATCTTAAATTCTGATCAACTAAGCCTGATTTACCACGATAGTCATCTCTGTTCCTTATTCCTTCTGTAAATAGCATTATTGTAGCACAGATGGAGTATGTAATTTTAAATTTTCCTAACAATATTTCTTTAATATATATGCAACAAAAATGTATGTCCCTGAAAAAAAGCAAATTAAACAACAGTGAACTAGACCATATGGAGTCATTTTTAAAGGAATGTAATTGCTGGGCAGATGTGGCCCAGGACCTGACTTGCCTTTGTTGCTGCAGTGGTGCACTGCTGACTCATGTTTAGCTTGTTGTCCACCAGGACCCCTGGGTCCCTTTCAACCAGGCTGCTCCCCAGCCACACATATCTAGCCTATAGTAGGCTTTTGGGTTATTTTGTCCCAGCCGCAGTACTTGTCTTTTTGTTAAACTTCATACTGTTCTTGCTAGCTCACTCTTCCAGCCTGCCCAGATCTCTCTGTAGGATGGCTCGTCCTTTTGATGTATTCACCTCACCACCTAGTTTGGTATCACCAGCAAACTTGGTGAGGGTGCTTTCAATTCCATCATCCAGACCATTTATGAAGATGTTGAACAGCACAGGACCCAGTATTGATCCCTGGGGGACCCTACTTGTGACAGGTTGTCAACCTGAGTAAAAGCCATTGATTACCACCCTCTGGGTGTGACCTGTTAGCCAATTTCCTACCCACCTGTCCTGGTTTTGTCTGGGATGGAGCTAATTTTCTTTCCAGCAGCTACTGTGTTTTGGATTTAGTATGTGAAGAATATTGTTATTAGTTGCTGCTAAGCGATCAAGGACATTTTACAGTTCCCCAGGTTTTGCTAATGTGCAGGTGCAAAAACCTGGGTGGGGTATAGCCAGTATAGTTGACCCAAACCGGCCAAAGAGAGTATTCCATACCATAGACATCATGCCCGGTATAAGTGGGGGTCAGCCAGTGGGCCAGTTACCTTTTTCCCTCTTGTTCATTCAGGCCTGTTCGTTTGTTCATTTGGCTGTTTGTTCCCTCACTCTCTCTCTCTGTAACTTGCTCTTCCAAGATCGCTGCTGGGGAATACTCCTGTTCCATGATCGGTGCTCGGGACAGGCTGTATCGGTCATCAAGTGGTGAGAAATTGTGCATTGTTCATTTTTATATTCTATTATCCTTATGTATTTTTATGATTGTAATTATTAATATATAATTATTATTATCTTTTTCTTTGCTGTCCTGGTGAACTGTTTTTATCTCAATCCACGAGTTTTCCTTTCTCTCTGATTCTCCTCCCCACCCCACTGGGGAGGGGGGAAGCGAGCGAGTGGCTGCGTGGTATTGGGTTACTGGCTGGGGTTAAACCACAACACCACCTCATAGACTACCCATCCAATCTGTATCTTTCTAGTTTGTTCAGGGAAGGCTGTGGGAAACAGTGCTGAACGCTTTGCTGAAGTCCAGGTAAACAGCTTAAGCAAGGAGGTATTTTTATGCATATGAAATATCAATAAAGGTAATTCTGGCTATGATTTTGTTGCTTACTTTTCCAACTGAAATGTCAGAAAACTAAGAAGGCATCAGATAAAAGTTTAAAACACGTTTTGTGGGTTGGCAAGAAATATTTTGTACAGGAAAGTATAGCGTAGGAAAACTTGGTACATGTGGCTTGTTACAAAATAAAAATAGATAAAAATTGAGAAGAATTAGGTTACAGTGTATAACTGCCTTCACAGAGAAAGACATGTTGGACACTGTAAGCCCCTGGAGTCTAGTAGCCAAAGGCAAAAGAAAAAATCATCAAAAGAAATTAAAATCAGAACTACATACTGTTCTATTTGTAGTTAAAGTTTGAAATTCAACTAGTTTTTAAAAGACACTATATTATTTTCAACAGATCATGACTAAAGAATATGGCCAGAAATCTATATTCTTTGCCTCTTGATGTCCTTAAATGAACTTAAAGTTTTTCTAATTCAGCTCTTTGGTAAATTAAGCTGTAGATAAATTAAAGCCTGTTCTACATTTAACAAACACTTGTATAGTTTATCCGTAAAGAAAAACACTTTCTTATCCAACTCAAAGGTATTATTCAAATTTAGCTTTAGAATTTAGAGGGAGAGGATCAGAGCCCCACTGAACAATCTTTTCTCTTTGGAACTAGGATGTCATGGCAACCCTGTGTTTGAGTTCAAAGCAGCCGCACTGCCACAGGAGGTCCTATTCATACTGAGCCTCAAATAGGCACTCAAACAATAATTATCTGATCCTAGAAAGGCATTTGTTAAATATCCGTAGCACTGAGGTTGTCAAAACCTTGCAGATACTGTATTTGCAGAAAGGTTTTAGGATGTATGAGAGGTAGAAAGTGAGTGTCAGCTTTGAAACCTATCATCCAACAATAAACCTTGTCTGTTCTTATGTCCATGAATGCATTCTGCTCAGTCATCACAACTCCCTTTTTTTCATTCCTTTTCTGTGGTATCACCATGGCCTCTCCATCCTTTCTTATTGCTTCTCTTCTTCTAGTATTAAGGTCTGAGTCTTTTTCCTATACTTAAAGCTATCTCACCTCCTCCTGATCCAGAACCCTATCCGCCCTATGCTACACCAGATGTTGAGCAGTCTTTAGAGTAGAAGTCTCTGAAAAACTAGGCATTTCATATTCTCAGATCCTGTAAGGCAAGAGAAACAACAAACAATACTTTGTCATTGCATATGTCATGCTGTTTTGGTTTGTTACTGTATTAGTTTTGTCACTGGAAAGACTGGAGGGAAGTGAAGATCAGTATGCTGAATACCATTTCACAGCACGAGCAAGTGTAACAGGATTTGAGGATGTAGAAATGAGGGAACAGGAATATTACTCAGTCCAAGCTTGTGATGCATTTGTTCTTTTGCAAACACCCTTTATCTGAAGAATGTACAAAATAAACATTCTACAATGAAAAAAAACAAACCCAAGGAATTATATTTTTGCAAAAATAGAGGGGAATCATGAAAGATACACAGTGCTGCTGAGCCAGTGGTTTTTCCTTACTATGAGCCGAAGTGGAAGAGCGAAACTATCAATTTGGGAACCAAAGGGGAAACAGGCCAACTTGCAATGGATGGGTTCCACTGGAATACTATCTGTTTTTAGAATATCATTTATTGCTGATCGGGTCAATTTTCAAGTATTTTGAGCAGTGACCCCTTTTGTGTTTTGTGATTTGCCCTTTCAGATGTGCCTGCTGCTTCTACTTGGACAGCACTGCTGTACAGCTCATAGTAAATTTAGAAACCACATTGATAAGGGATTTACAGTTTTTAACAGCCTTTAAAAGTTATGCTGATATTAAAACCTTTCTATGATTAATATTGACATAAAAGCCTTTCCAGAATGTGTTTATATAAAAAGCTTTACAAATATTTTACTGCAAAGAAAGGCCATGATAATATTTTATTGATGAGGTTGTAAAAAAACCAAACTTCTACTGACTTCATATATTAATTCACCGCATTACTAAACCGCAGTGTGCCCTTTGGAGTATGACTACTGAATTTTCAGTTTACAATAAATAGATTTTTGTTCTAAGATACCTTCCTCTCCGCTTTCCCCTTCTCTACCCCTCCTCTTCCAAATAGTTAGGGGCTGAGCATATAGCAAGAACAGAAGGTAAGAAGGGGAAGAGGCAGGGTAAATACTTAAACAGTAAGCACAGTGTTGAACATACGTATAGCAATTTAATAACATTTTACCTTAACCGAGAGGACAGGACAGAGTACAGAAAGGACAGATATTGGTAGCTGATGGCAGTGGTCACAATTCTATGCATGTGATGTTAGGTTGTCAAGTAGAGAATGAAGAAATAAGTTTAAGAAAGCCCAAATGCTACCTGTAAACTTTCCTAGAACCAATTATTCCTTACAACAACGGTTAGCACTGACATGTTTGCCATTCCCTCAGCTGTTCTACTGGCAACCTAAATGCCAAACTGCAACAGTAAGATGTCTGGGTCATACTATGTGAAATCTCAGTAAAGTTTGCATGAAATAAACATCTTCTGGCTGTTGTTTACCTCCACTTGAAAGAATCATCAGTCCAACTGTCTTTACAGTCCCCTGGATCATACTGTCTGGCATGAAATGAAGGGGTTTTACTGGCTTCCTATAGCATAGTCTAGTCTAACTCTCCATAGTATATATACACATGGGTAGAGCATTTCAAGACGTGTTGTAAGGATCTCTGATATTTTCACAGGCAGTCTTCAGGTTCTCATACTTTATGAAGAAGTATCTAGTACTCTGTGTGAGCTCCATGCAACACGTAAGACCAGCAGGTGTGGTACTAATATAGTGACTCTAGAGTGGAGTCTTTTGTCTTGTTCTGCTTATGACTTCCTAAGCATTTCTCAGAACAGTTTATAAAAATAACTTTACATGAATGAATTTATGTATAGCTAAATATAATTAGAATCATAGCAACATTTAGATTGGAAAAGACCTTTAAGATCATTGAGTCCAACCGTTAACCTAACATTCCCAAGTCCACGACTAAACCAGGTGCCTAAGCACCACATCTACACGTCTTTTGAATACCTCCAGGGATGGTGACTTCACCACTTCCCTGGGCAGCCTGTTCAGTGCTAGATAACCCTCTTGGTGAAGAAATTTTTCCCAATATCCAATCTAAACCTCCCCTGGTGCTACTTGAGGCCATTTCCTCTCATCCTATCGCTTGTTAGTTGGGAGAAGAGATCAACCCCCACCTCGCTACAACCTCCTTTCAGGTAGTTGCAGAGAGCGATAAGGTCTCCCCTCAGCCTCCTTTTCTCCAGGCTAAACATCCCCAGTTCCCTCAGCCCCTCCACATAGGACTTGTGTTCTAGACCCTTCACCAGCTTCGTTGCCCTTCTTTGGACACACTCCAGAACCTCAATGTCCTTCTTGTAGTGAGGGGCCCAAAACTGAACACAGTACTCGAGGTGCGGCCTCACCAGGGCCGAGTACAGGGGGATGATCACTTCCCTACTCCTGCGGGCCACACTATTTCTGATACAAGTCAGGATGCCGTTGACCTTCTTGGCCACCTGGGCACACTGCTGGCTCATATTCAGCTGGCTGTCGACCAACACCCCCAGGTCCTTTTCCACCAGGCAACTTTCCAGCCACTCCTCCCCAAGCCTGTAGTGTTGCATAGTGGTGTTGTGACCCAAGTGCAGGACCCGGCACTTGGCCTTGTTGAACCTCATACAATTGCCTCAGCCCCTCAATCCAGCCTTTTCAAACCCCTCTGTAGTGCCTTCCTGCCCTCAAGCACATCAACACTCCCACCCAACTTGGTGTTGTCCCAGCTTACTGAGGGTGCACTCGATCCCCTTGTCCAGATCGTTGATAAAGATATTAAACAGAACTGGCCCCAATACTGAGCCCTGGGGAATACCACTTGTGACCAGCCGCCAACTGGATTTAACTCCCTTCACCACAGCTCTTTGGACTTGACCATCCAGACAGATTTTTACCCAGTGAAGAGTACACCCATACAAGCCATGAGCAGCCAGTTTCTCCAGGAGAATGCTGTGGGAAATGGTGTCAAAGGCTTTACTAAAGTCTAGGTACACAACATCCACAGCCTTTCCCTCATCCACTCAGCAGGTCACCTTGTTGTAGAAGGAGTTCAGGTTGGTCAAGCAGGACCTGCCTTTCATAAACCCATGCTGACTGGGCCTGATCACCTGGTTGTCCTGTATGTGCCGCATGATGACACTCAAGATGAACTGCTCCATAACCTTCCCTGGCACCGAGGTCAGGCTGACAGGCCTGTAGTTCCCCGGATCCTCCTTCCGGCCCTTCTTGTAGATGGGCGTCACATTTGCCAGCCTCCAGTCAACTGGGACCTCCCCAGTTAGCCAGGACTGCTGATAAATGATGGAAAGTGGCTTGGTGAGCACTTCTGCCAGCTCCCTCTGTACCCTTGGGTGCATCCCATCTGCCCCCATAGACTTGTGTGTGTCTAAGTGATGCAGCAGGTCGCTAACCATTTCACCTTGGATTATGATTATTATGACTATTTTTCTTAATAACTTTTTCATGAATCTTTAGCAGTGGCCCAGGTCAGGTTTAAAAAAAAAAAACAAACCTGTTTCTCTAGAATTTTCAATGTCAATAATGCACAATTTGATTAGTTGTCAATTCTTATTTGGGATGGCATGCAGTATTTATGTGATCCCCAGAGTCATAAAGATTGTATTGGAAGTGCTTCATTTGGGAAAAATGAAAAGCAGTCCTGGAAGAAAGATGGCAGGTCACTAGAATATTTCATGGTAGAGAATCACATGTGCATACCTAGGTAGGAAATGTAACATTCATTTTGTATAAAAAATGTCCTTTCATAAACAAGTGGAGATAAGCCTCAGCTTGTTAATATCTCCCATAAAACTTCCAGCAGAGACATTAACAAAATATCTTCCAACCTCAAGGATATCAGGCAAAATGATTTTCAATCTGTTTTGTCTACTACTTCAATTAAAATTATAGCTAAGAAAATTGTTATAAAAATCCAACTTGATTCAACGTACATTTAGGATTGCATGACCTATGCTCTTGACCCACTTTACTGGTATAACGCTAGCACATAAAGTAGATTTAGTAGGGTTTTCTATTCAGTCACAATTGGAGGAAGTTAATTTTTTTTTAGTGAAACATATTCCATCAGAAAATGCTGCTTCCTTGAAATGACGTGTTGCATGGAAATATTTTAATTCTGACAAGGCTCTGAACAGATAATCTTCTAAAGAATTCAGAATAGGGAAAAGTATTTGGTTTTCTCTCTCATAATATGCTGTAAAACATGAATTACAAATACATTTCTATTAAACTTTTTCCTCTACATTTAACACTGCCAGCTTTATTTCAACTAAAAATCTTGGTAACTCTGGCATTCCTAACAGCATTCCATCATTGTAATATTTTGTAGTGTATACAATATATAAACTAAAACTCTGCAGTCCCTTTCATGCAACAGTATATAATGTGCTGAGGGAGCTTTTCTTTTAAGAGATACTGACCAGAACATGCTGTGTACAAAGCCCTTTGTACACAGGAGACATAGCAAGATGGTGTTGAAACAATCAGTGCTGGGACAGCAGAGTGTAACAAAAGACAGATGTCAAACAATATGACAATGCAAAATAAAGGGAACAGGGGAAAGTGGAAAGCTGGAGCATGAAGTCTTTAATGAGATGTAGAATAGGAATTGTCCTCCTTTCCAGTACATAAACAGAAGGGCAGTAATTTGGATGAGCGAGAGGCATGTTTGCAGTCAAGAGTGTACTGAAGCTCTAGGTCTGGTTATGAATCTATCAAATTTGTCCAAGCCTTTTTTATGGTATTTCAGCAATTCCATTTCAAGCTGTAAAGCAGGAATGAAATAAACACTGTCAGAGCCTAAAAAGAGCTTAACATAAAGTTGGATTCTAAACATGAACACAATTTTAAAGGTCTATCCTTGCATTCTTTGTGAACTGATTCATCAAAAAATCTTATGAAATGAAATGAAAGCAAAACAGCTCCTTATAAATGCTGTTTAAAGACAGTGCTTATACTCACAAAAGGAAAGACAATCAAAATGCATATTCTGTCTCTTTTCTCTTTGTCGTTTGTTATGCCAAATACTGCAGGTGCCACCAGAAAAACCTGGTGAAAAGCAGCATGCACTGCCATACCTTGCACAACAGGCCACTGCAGATGGAGATAACAATTTTCTCTTTAAGTTAATGCTATGCAGATACCTTTGAGTACAAAAAGAATCAGTTCTGTATAAATTCAATGTGATGAGAATTCAATACAAAGAAGACTCAATATGAATGTTAGATATATTGCATTAAGCACCTATTTAGAGAGAGAAAAAAATAAACTATTTCTTTTTTTTTTTACACTAGCTAAAAACAAGTCTTTGGATGGATTTACAGATTCCATGTCTGCACTGATCCTGAAAGAATCAAAAGCAATGACAAGAAAATGATAAAATAAAAAGAATGAGAGATAGATACACATCAAACACTTTTCATTCAGGAAATGGCAGGACCAGACATGTTGGCTGTCTTCCAGGTTCATTATCTATTTTCATTCTAAATTATTTTGATTCTCTCTTTCTGTACTTAAATATTTTGTAAGTGGGATGCTAGATACACGTTGTCTCTGCAATAACAGAGCAATTCCCCCGTCAATGGAAAGATAAGGTGGAATAAAGTGGAATGAAGCTGAGGCTTAGTCCTGAATTAAGGCCTAAACCTGTACGGCAGTGAGACACATTAATTTCATTTGTGTCTCTCTTTCTTTCCCCCAAATGTCCACTTAACATTTCTCTTTCTGATTTTATCTTAGGAAAACCAGTATAGACAGTGGCTACTTCTATTAGACTGAAACAGAGACATTCCAAGCTAGAAACTTACGGAAAAAAATGCCATGTTTCTGAACTGAGTTTTAATCTGTAAACCAAACAGATTCTAATGAAATAAATTCTTAGCCTTTTCCAGATCTGGGGGCTTGTATGAAGCATTGCTTTATGTATCCAAGTACTTCACTCATCTCCTTCATGCGAAAGGCTGATTGCTATGCCCGTCTTCTAAACTTTGGTACCAGGATTCCAAAGGAGTAAGTAAAAATCCATACATCCTCACTCCATAGAGTAATTTCCTCTCTTTCTTATCAGCATTGGTTAATGGCATGGAACTTGCATGGAAGAGCAGAGGTTGCTAGAGAGTGAAACTGAGTGAATATACAGTTCTGCTTGTAATAGCAACATTTTGGTAAGAAATGCTCCTAAAAAGAAAAGAAAAGAAAAATCCTAGCTTGGTGTAGTTATTACCCAGCACGCAATGCATGAAACATGGTATTGACAACCATGAAGAGAAAAAAATAATTAAAACTCAAACTATGCAGAATTTAGAAACTCAGACTAGAGAACAGAAGAACTCAGACTAGAGTGTAAACCAGATTTCAAAAGGAAGAAAGAAAGGAAAACATTGTAAATGGTACCCAGAAATGAGTCTGCATGCAGACTTAAGCATGGAAGATAAAGATAAGTTGATGAAGGTAAAGTCTTTTCTATTTCATTGAAGAAACAATGAGAAGTGAATAAGACTGATGCTAGAAATAAGCCTGAAAAACATATTTACAGCTGGTAAAGGTGTTTAATGAGTGATATAACCCTCAAGAGAATGAGATAGAGTTTTTGACTTTAAACCAAGAAGCAAAAGGTGAAATAGACTAGTTAAAGCTGACCTTCATATAGAAATTCTGGAATGGTACAGTTTCCTTAATTAGAGACAGACTCATAACATCAGCTAACAGGAGCAATGGCTCTGAGAGAGATCTAACAGAACAGTTAAATACAACAAGCAAACTTCCTCCAAAAAACCCTGTGCAACTGAGTCATCCAGATCAAAAAAACAGATGTAGTAAAGATACTTTTAAGTGAAAGACATAGCAGTAAAGACACCACAACATAAAGCTCACTCTTGAAAAATGTCATGAGAATCTGGATAACTGCTCAGGCCTGCCTGTATAACCTCTATCCTATTCAGCTTCACTGCTGGCAAGTTTAACGATAGTTCAAATATATCTGCATTACACTACTGCCTAAGCATAAGTATTTGTAGCTACTAGTATAAAGTTAAGGTCAAACTTAAAGAATATGGGAGGCAGGATGGATAGCCCAGTCAAGAATATAGAAAGAAACACAAAACATAAAAGGAAGAACGCCCAGCAACTGAGCAAGACAGCAAAAAAAAAAGCAACATATAGCGTAAATAGAGACTACACACCTGCAGCAGAGGAGAGCATCTAGCAGGCACAGACATGTCCAATATGCACACTATGCAATAAAAAAGCTGCCAACCATCCAGCTGCCATATTTGCAGTCATGCTATTGGATCAATGACCCATTTCTCTCCAGTTGAATTGTAAAGCCAGCAGCAATGTAATCCCAATGATACGAAGCTGTAACAGCCTGGAAGATTGTGACTAAAGGTTAGGGAATGTACAATAAAACCTTTCTGTGGTGCACGGATAAATTCGGACTGTCAGTAAAAAACTCACAGAACAAGACATGTTACTGCATTGCGTTTATAACAGCTGACACACAGAGGTGCTGGAAGAGGGAGGACATGACTGTAGTTTCTGTTCAGCTTTCTAATAGAATATAGAGACTATATCCTCTCAGTAAATTCAAATGGAGGACAAGCTGCATTGTGTACATCAACAAAAACGCTAAGATAAAGCCAGTGAAGAAAAGCAAGTAAGTAAGTGACCTGGTTTAGGCTGGGATGGAGTTAGTTTTGTCTCCAGCAGCTACTGTGTTTTGGACTTAGTGCGTGAAGAACGGTGATAGTACACTGGCATTGTTGGTTGCTGCTAAACAATCAAGGACATTTTGCAGTTTCCCAGGTTTTGCTAACGTGCAGGTGCAAAAACTTGGGAGGGGTAGAGCCAGAATAGTTGATCCAAACTGGCCAAAGAGAGTATTCCATACCATAGACGTCATGCCCGGTATAAGTGAGGGTTGGCCAGTGGGCCACTTCCCTTCTGGTTCCCTTCTTTTTTTTCCGTTTGTTCAGGCCTTTTCGTACATTCATTCGGCTGTTTGTTCCCTTGCCTGCTCTCTCTGGAACTTGCTGTTCTGGGATAGCGGGGGGGGGGGCGAATATCCCTGCTCCCTGACTGCTGCTCGGGACAGGCTGTATCAGTCATTGAGCAGTGAGAAATTGTGCGTTTGTTTTATATATTCTATTATCCCTATATATTGTTATTATTATTATCCTTATTAATATATTTTTATATTTTTTCTTTGCTGTCCTGGTGAACTGCTTTTATCTCAACCAACAAGTTTTCCTTTCTCTCTGATTCTTCTCCCCACCCCACTGCGGGGGGGAGCGAGTGAGCAGCTGCATGGTATTCGGACACCAGCTGGGGTTAAACCACGACAGTAAGCCTGTAAGGAAGAAGCATGTTTCATCCCTTGAGACTAGCACAGAACTCATCAGTGGACTTGTAATAGCAAGATAACCTTTAAGTAAACTGAGAATCTACATTGAGACATACTTCCTGATTTATCCATGGCAACATCATTCACAGTGCTTGCGACACTAAATGTGTTCTGACATTTTACACGTGATATGTCAATTTTCCTCATGTCTTCTTAGTAGGTATTGCAGGACATGAATCCACTTGTAAAGTTATTCTAAGAAAACACAAGAATCTCAGACAGTCAAGATTATGGCTGATGATCTTATCCTGTAATAGAAAGAAATAGCAAAGAAAAGGCAATCCAAGTCTATGGACAACCATAAGATATCCACACTACAACCACTCTTAAATGGCTGCCAGCATTTGAACAACACCCTAGAAGAAGACAGGCTGAAACTGATATAAGAACATAAAAGCAAGAATACTGAGTCAAACCAAAGGGACAACTAGACCTTTTTTCTTTTTTTTTTTTCTCCTTCTTCTTTTCCCCTCTCTTTTTTAAAACCTGTAAAGATAATGTTTGGAAAAGCTGTGTGATGTTGTAGAAAGAAGGGAGTGACAATCCAGGGAAAGGGAAAGTTTTCGTCAGTCCATAACTTGCAGCACTTGTAGTTGGCTGCCTGAAACAACGAGGAGTTGAACATGCTCCTTACACATGTCATTACTGCACAGGCTGGAGCTCTGCCCACCATTCAGGCTGGATGCCTTGAGAAGCGACTAATGAAAGACTTATATGCTTAGTTATTGGTATATAAATGAATTACTACTGTTCCCAAATAGATTTTTTGGCCTGCAATGACGTCCCTCACAGTAGGTGAGGGACATTCTTACAAAGGTGGTATCTCTGTATTTGATAGCCTTTAATGGATGTCAGTGGGTCATTCAATCACCCTTTGGACTGAAGTGAACTTCTGATTTTTACAGCCTTAATATACTTCATGTGAAGAGCCCAAAAGGGACATCTGTTGACTTCAGAGAGATTCCAGCCAGAGAAACTGAGAACCACTAAAGAAAGGGTAAGTAGAAAAGGTTTGAAGAGAGCCCATTCACTGAGGGGAATAGCCAATTATTTTTCCAGATTGTGTGTGTATATATATGTGGCATTTATAACCTCATCTTTACCTTCAGACTGAATGGCATCAAAACTTTTGCCACTCCAACAGTATTGTAGCCGAGATAAAATATCTTCAGGGTTTACAGGGACAAAAAACCCATTCTGACTGTGGCTGTTGCAGATAGTCTGATAAGTCCCAGCAAACTAAAAATGACAGAAATATTGGTTCTCTATTAACTAATCAGTACATATCCAGAAACTTCACTGAATCTAAAAATGATCGATGTGCATAACATTTACCAACTAAGGTATGTGACCTTTACTGAAGAACGACCTGTATAATAAAATGGTTGCTGAACTGGATCATGGAATGAGGTGGTTTGTAATAAAGATCATGTTATTGCAACATTATACTTTGGTGGCAGGAAGCAGATAGGTCAAAACTGTGATGTTATTTAACTCTGTCTATTTAATCAATATATTCCTCAATAACCATAATAACACCTACATCAAACTAATAGTGAATGCTTTTCTTTGTTTAAAGTAAACTGTTTCTATGAAGATCAAGCACTAGAATAGATGAATAAAACAATGACAGTATTCTCAGGAACCATAGGGAACTTTTACTCCCCGTCCCCTGTTTTTCACTTGATGCTCTGCAACTTACCAGGCTTAGAATAAAAATAAAATATATCTGGCCTGATTGCTTAAAGTGACAACCCTTATCAACTGATATTATTCTGTCACAGTAGTTACGCTACACAGTAGAGAGCAGATCTTTTCATTCTGAGTGACAGAATCAAAAAAGTCATTAGAATATATCCACTACTGACTTCTGAGCTACTGAGATCCAAAAATCCTAGTGCTTGCTACTCATGAGCATGTTGACAGCAAAGCACTAGGCAGCACATTTCAAAAAGCTCTTCTAACATGAATAAATACATAATGTAAGCAAACAAAACCTCTAGACATCAGCAATTTAGCTGTGCCACCTTCTTTACACTCACCCACTATTAGACCAGACTACATATTTGAGCATGATTTGAGCCCAAATTACAGCTTTTTATTGTTTGTTTTCAAAGAAAGAAAAGAAATGAAGAGAGCATTAAGGGCCTTATCCCGTCCTCTCCCATATCTAAATACAATGTACACTTCTGAATACGAGAAGGTGTTCAGAAATACTGTTCACAGATTGAGCCAAATGAGTGGAGGCAGCTGGAAAAAAACCCTACAGTTGTAAAAAGGATATTCAGGTTACAGATTTTCATGTTCCCAGGTTTTATGGAAAGAGAACGTATGCCAACAGTTTAAAAGGAAATGAAAAGTTGTGCTGTTTGGGTAAGGGGCCTAGTAAAATAGTTCGGTGACCCACTGTTGCTGCCTACTAAACACAGTTACACAAGTAAAAAAAAAAGAACATAAAGGTAATATTGTTGTGTGCAATATCAACATAATATAGGTTGCACCTAGGTTTGAATTTACTGACCGATTCAGAAACTAACCTTCATATTAATGGATCATGTAGTTGTGGAAATACATTGAGATTGTGATCCTTTACTGGCACTAGGTAATACTACAGAAGCTGGTAAACAGCAGTGAATGAGTGACCTAAGAATGTAGTTTGCAACATCTCAAAAGGCATAAAGACAATTTGCAATATTTTTTTCTGTTCTTTCAAATAAATTTTCTCATTAAAATAGAATTATTCTTGCTAGGACATCTCCCTGTGTTTAAACTCCTTACTTCAGAGGTCATTATTCAAAGGAAAAATATAAGTGCTTATACTAGACATAAATTTGTTCCATGTATGCATTGAAAGGATACCTAGGACTACTTTTGTGCATGTGATTTAAAACTATGTATTGGCTCATGGTTTAACTTTTACAATTTTTTTTCAGAGAGTAACTTTGTTCATTTTTTCCAACAAGTATAGTTTCTATTTGTTTGGTTTCTTATAAAACTGTTCAATTCTTCCCAATTGCTTTATTCTGTGTCCAGGTATTTATTTTTTAGTTTCTTTGCAAATTTATTAGTTTTAGTATGTAAAGGCATACCATACATGAACATATACTCAAGAAGCATGGTTATTATCTGAAAAGTGTCAAAATGCACATTTTTGCAGCTACAAAGCTAAAGCTATAAATACATGGCTGGAGTTAATTTATGAAGTGAATGATAATATGTTCATAAGAGTAATTAATATTTACTGTACTTACTATCATTCTTTTTATCCATGAAAATGATTGTTCATATTTCTGAGTTTTATAAGGCAATTTTCCTCTCCCTTAGACTTCTAATGTCTCCGGAATCACATTAGTGGCAGGTTTTAGCACTCTTTTTTTCTCAGCACTCAGCTTCTCTGTTACAATTCAGTGGTTAGTGATTTTTACCCTGCTTGAAAAACCTTTGTTGTAACACACTGCTGGTCAGCCAACAGGCAGAACAAAAGTGCTACGCACTGAATGAGCAGTTGCCAACAAAGAGGGAATTACTCATAGGAAACCAATCTGTTTTTAAATGGTAATTCTGAAGAAAATACTTAGATGCCCTGAAGTGTCATGGCATTCTGCTCTCAAGGATTACTGTTTAAATTGTATTTTTCCCTATTAATAAATCTATGCATACTATGTTGCCTTAGAAATAATTTTTAGTGTAAATCTTTGCAATTCTTTCAGAGTTTGTAATTGGCTAAAATTGGGTTTATTTGACAGCTTATTTGGGGTTTGCATTAGTGACTCAGTGCTGAAAAAAACAGTCCCCTACTATCTCTAGTCATCCAACACCACTTGGACTCTTTCCCCTACCTGAAAAACATAACCTAACCTAGCCTAGCATGATGCTCTAACAAATGCTATCAGAAAGTCCTGTTTGGACCTGGACTTTTATAGCTGAAGGCTTAAATGTGACTTCAAGCTAATAACAATATAAATAATCAAAGGAGAAAAAAAAAAGTAAAAAAAAAAAGGAAAATTAATAAGGAAAATACAAAATCCTGCCACTTCTAGTACCATGTTTTCCACTACAATTCTTTGCTCTTATCCAAAAATCTAAATACCAAAAAACTGAATGAAAGTAAAAAAGTCCATTTTAAGGAGTACTGAAAAGATTGCGCATTGCATCGGTACAGCTTCTGCAAAGCTTTATGTAACCTGGTAATGGACTGAACAGGTTAGCCTTGTGATTCATGGTGTAGATTGCTTCAAAGCCAGTTAAAAATTTCCTGTACCCAATCCATCATTTCTACACCTCATGTGCACCGTCCTCTGCGCCAGTACAGCCGTTATTGAGGCCACACTTAAAACAAAAATGGAACTTGTAACAATTAAAATAATCCACTTTGGGGGTTATATTTAAGGTAGACCCTTTCAGTAATATGGTGTGTAACACAGCCTATAAACAGTAACATTAACTCAACTGTCACGGCAGTGACAAGTGGCCAGAGGAGGAGCAGGAGCTTCTTAAGACGGCTTTGCCATCAAAGCCAAGAACTGTACAAATACCTACCTTCCTGGTCCAGCCTTGAAGGCTGACAGCAAATACCTCAAGGATTGTAGCTATTCTTTTTACTGTTGAGTATATAGCCCATATTTTGGCACTGAACATAAGCAGAAATGAATCCAAAGTGATGGTTCCACATCTGATTGCATTCAGAGTATTAAGAATGTTTGAAAGGCAAATCTAAAATGCAAATCTTCTGGCTTAAATCATTTCTATGTACTGCAATAAGCAATGAGAAAAACTGTCTCAAGCTATATTTACTTTACTTAAAATGTGTGAAATGTTAGTATAAAACAAAATTCAAGTAGAGAGGGCATTGGCAAACTGAATGTCAGTATAAATGTAATTAAGCTTAAATAGATGTTAGGTTTGTCTCTAATGACTTTGTTATTTGTTGTATTCAATGTTACAGTGTGCAAATATATTTTCAAAAGTTTTTTATTGGATGCAATGCATTTGATTTGCCTCTGAGTTTCACCACAGTTATTGTAGGAATCTGAACAAACATTGTAAATCATCAGTTAATGAAAAATGGGTTTGTATGTTTCACTCAAAAATTTCATTTGATTATCCCCATCTAAAGTATTATGAGCAATTTTGAAATTAAAGAGATGAGATATAGCTCATCAATAGACACAAGTATGTGCTAAATCAGAATAATTTATTCCTCTGATTATTTAAAGCCATAAGATATGCAACGGTTATATAACAGGACCGCTATCAGCCAGCATTCAGAGACTAGTAAATGTAGAGTGAAGGTATCCAGAAAAGTTCTTTTGTATTTTACTTTTTATTTTTGGCCAGGGACATAGTGTAAATAAACATTCAGCTGATGGGAAGGAAAGATTTTGTTTTTGCTCAGAACCAAAGACTTGTGCTTTTCAGCACTCTGAAATACAGAATTGGCTTAGTTATATTTTTCCACATTAAAATCTTCATAGAGTCATGAAAAGATAGGTAAACACACATAAACTCATTTTCAGGAAGGCATAGGTAATTTCATTCAATGCACTCTCTCTGGGGAGCTTATTTGATGAAACATGCATTGGTTATCTTATTGATGCTTGGTTTTGCTTCTAGTTCACAAACACGTTATGCAGGTTACCCAAGAGAGCTACGGGGATGGGGTCCATGCTTTAGGCATTTGTGGACTCTGGAAGTAGTTTGGTTTCCAAATTTTTAAAGCTCTCCATACTCCTTCCCTTCTCATCACAATGTCTCACAGTCTATGGAGAAGACAAACCGTAAAATTAGGATTATAGAATGGCTTGGGTTGGAAGGCACCTCTAAAGATCATCTAGCCCACCTCCCTGCCATGAGCAGGGACATCTGTCACTATGTATCAAGTTGCTCAAAGCCCCAACCAACGTGACCTTGAACACTTTCAACGATGGGGCATCCACAACTCTGGACAACCTGTTCCAGTGTCTCACCAACCCCATTATAAAAAAATTTCTTCCTTACGTCCAACCTAAATCTACCTTCTTTCAGTTTAAAACTGTTGCCCCTTGTCCTGTCACTACAGGCCCTGGTAAAAAGTAAAATTATGTCAGTGGGATGTCTGTATTTAAGCCTCTGTTTCCAAATCCAGGATTACAATCATGGAGCAATGTAGGAAAATATAATAGCCACATGCTTTTAATACAGGAAATGGTATTAATGATTTATACAGGAAATCTTATACTGGTAAATCGCAGCAGCAGCAGCATTTCTTTGGGGTCTATTAGACCATGCATGAATAGAAAATGTCATCCTTCCCTCATTATCCAGTTCTCCACAGATGTACGCACATAAAAATGCTCCAGGAAGCAAGCACGCTTTAGTCGGAGCACTCTTTCCTCTTTCCCTTCTCGATCAGATACAACACCATCTCCTGCAATGGCAGGTCCACGCACACAGGCAAGAAATATATCTCTTCCCTCCCTTCTTTCTTGAAATCAAATTCCGTGGGAGAAACAGCAGCTTTCGGCTTTCAGCCAGGCATGTAAAGGCAGGTGCAGCTTCAACAGCCATCCTCTCTTTCTTCCAAGAGAGAGTACCTGCAGCTTATCATGATGTCCGCTGTGACTTTGAGCACATACAAGCTAAGCTCACTCAGGCTCCACAATAGCTCGCAAAAGATAGCAAAAATACCGATTTTTTTTTTTTTTCAAAAGACAAAAAAGCAAAATGAGCCCTGAATTTTGTCAGAATTCAAACCTGAGGAATTTTACCTCAAGAGATGAAAGCTTTAGAGGCTGCAAGAAAGCACTTAGAAAACCCTACCTATAGGATCTCACAATCTGTTTTCTCCTAAAGCAGATGTATGGAAGATATAAACAAATTTTGCCCCTAACAGAAATTGTTGGTGAAAAATGTAAAGCCATTCTATTAGATAAATAGGATGCTTTTTATATTTATTCTTTATACTATAGGTGTGTGTCGTGGGAAAGACAGGAGCCTACACAAAACGTATATACAAACACACATTAACACTGCAAACGTAGTATCTGCTCTAAGTTACATACATGCTTGCATTCAAAAAAAAAACCCCAAACTGAAATGAAAAAATTCAGTTAAAAGATGTATTTTGAAAACACAAGACTATGTTCTTGCAGTTTTTAAATGATCACACTGAAAACATGAGTGGTATCTTCTCTATTCTTCTTCCCATTAGCATATGAGAAAATGGAAATTTTTGCTTCAGGGAAAAAAGAGGAGAAAATGAAGGACCCCGTCCCTTTCTGCTTGTGTATTGCCAGCACTGGCTCCCCTCCCCCATCGTGCGGCCTCTTTCGGTGCTCGGGCATGTTGTTTTGTGTCTTTGAATGAAATCTTTGCTCTTCCTGCTCCATTAACATTACAGGTGGAAATTTAATCTACTCGAAGTGGCTTTAATGTACATAATCTGCCTCTTTCTGTCTCTCCTTGTTATACGGCTATGTAGGTGGCCTTTAGTTAGGCATACTGCTATCATTTCAAGGGCAATGGCATAGGCAAGTAAGTACCTGGGTCCCTTGCTGGGATTTTAAATGCATTACATTAAATGGCTTTTCAGTTTCAGCAAAAAGAGTTTGGGAACAACTGGAAAGTTTCTATTTTGGATGAGTCACCATGTTTTGTTATCACAGAACGACAAACATCTGACAAATGATAACCTGCCCAGAAATGAGGATACTACTAAAATAAATATTCCAATCACCCCAGAGAAGCCACAGCATTTTTGCAACATAGATTTTGTTTTCTTAACTATATTCGCGACTGAATAATGGAAAAGGCTAAGGAGACATTAATCTGCTGTATTTTATATAGAAAAGAAAGTGATGGGGGACTCTCAAGCTCTAATGGCAATTTGTGCACTTCATCTGATTACTCTTGCAATATAATAAAATAGTATGAGAAATTATTGCATTGTTATGATATAAAAAGTATTTTCAGGCAATTACAATAAACAAGAAGCACAAAACACATTTATTACATTTTATTGCTGTGGCTTCTTTTATAGTTAAAAATAAAAATCATGAGAGACATTCAGAAAGATGACTTATGAAGGAGGCATTATGACTCATAGGACTTACAAAACAGATGGGACTTTTTATTAGGGTTGGGCAAATCAAATAACAAGTATGCTGAATAGCATACTTATCAGATATATCGATGACAGGAATAGGGCTTTATTCTCTCTCTGTCTTTAGTAATTTCACAGCAGTGCAAATTCATTCCCTTCAGTGGGACAACTCCGCAGGTAGATGTTAAGAAAGATTTATCTCATTGCTACATATAAAGGGCTATACGTCAAAAAGTTCTCCTGGTCCCATTATTTCTTACATTTTTCATAAACATCCATAAATAACTTCAACCATTTCAGCCCTTTTCTCCACCTTTTTATATGAGATTTTCTGCTATTATAGAACAAAATCACACAAATACTTAAACATACAGGGATTTTATTCTGATTAGTAGTGTAATTGAAGTTAACTGGGTTGTTCACACGATCAAGGGAACAAATACTTAAGTATATTACAAATCACATCCACAGGGAGCCAGTTTTTCTTATTTCTGTTCTGTGGTTCATCCCATAACAAACATAAAATTCTGTGAATATCCTACTGTGCTAGTAGCACTCTGGATAGTAACCTTACAAATTTGAATATCACTGGGTTTGTATAAATTTAGTTCTACTAAAGGGATAACATTTTCAAAAATGCTTAACAAATTTACATACCTGTTGTCATTGTCAGAATGTAGGTTAAGCACTTAAACATTTTTATGTGGAACCATCAATTTTCAGTGAGACTTAATACATGTCACATTAGACAGCAGAACACAGATATTTTAAAAGTGTCCCTCAAATTCTGATTCGTGTAGTATGTAATTAATCAGTATGAAAGCATGACATGAAAATTCATCCAATACCAACATTATTTTTAAAAAATAACATTCCTATTCTGACCCCTAAGTCTCTTCTCTACCTGTTCCTCTCCCAGTACAATTTTGGAAATCTTACATACTGGATAAGGCTGCTGTGTTCTGCCATTCTCCATAGAAACAATGTTCAGAAATTGAATAGAATAGAAATAGAAACAGAACATGAAATTTCCAAACATAGGACAAACAGAAAAGAGCTGTAATGATTCTGTAGGCATCAGATTTCCTTGAGGAGAAGAAACACACACCTAAGCTTATTAAATTTAGGTACAAATCTATGGGAAAAAAATCACTAGTTTCAGCTGATGCCAATGGGAATTTGATTATAAAACGATATGTAATATTTTTTTCTATTCTCAGAAATAGATTGGTAGACAGAAATAATAACACCTAGGGCTGAGAAGCAGAGGAAGCTTTCCACTATCATTCTCTTTACTGTCTATGTTACACAACAAAGTTTCACAGAGATGTGCTTGGAAGATGGTAAACACCACATCGTCCTCTTTTAGAAGGGGTAACATAGATATGAAGAAACATCCACTGACTTTGAGGCTGAATGCACCAAGTTATGCACTTGTCTGGGCTACTTACGAACAATCGAGCCAAGCTGAATGGGCTAACCGATGTTGTTGTACTGGGTATCAGCACAGTTTCTCCCTCTCCAGCACAAGGAGTAACAAAGTTGGGATCATACTTCCCAGAATGTCTTGCGTGTCTCATGACTGTGAGATCGTTTGCTCAGAAGAGCGTCACAGCCTCTTCATGCCTTTTGCTCACTCTAAGAATAACAACCCGTTACCGTCACTAGTTTTGCTCAAGTTGGAGAATGATGCTTGAAGATTTTGTGCTCCAAATGCGGAAAAACTTCTTCACAGTGAGGGTGACAGAGCCCTGGCACAGGCTGCCCAGGGAGGGTGTGGAGTCTCCTGCTCTGGAGAGATTCAAAACTCGCCTGGACGCAGTCCTGTGCAGCCTGCTCTGGGTGACCCTGCTCTGGCAGGGGGGTTGGACTAGATGATCTCCAGAGGTCCCTTCCAACCCTTACCATCCTGTGATTCTGTGAAATCTGCACATAGACTCAGAACGTAGGCAGGTAGATTTTCAGGTTTGTGTGTTTTTTGTGTGGTTTTTTTTTTTTTTTTCTTTTTTTTCTTAATAACTCTTTGAAAAAGGATTTTTCTTGTCAAAGAAGATAAATGTACTCGTCATACTGATTTTCTACTATAGTTGCTCTGAATTCACCGGAGTTGTAACAGGGCTTGAGCCAATATCACAAAAGATTCCACGTTTAATCCTGTCTCTCACTAAGAAGATGAACAGCCTCACACTTATAGAACATCTCCTAGGTTTCTCTTAAGAAAGACAGCATAAATGGGAAAATTATTCTAATGTTTCTGTAGAAAATTAAGAATTCATGCCACGGAAAGCATGACAATAGGTGTACTATATAGAAGGGATTCTTGTATTTTGGAACTCAAAGGATCTGATTTCCTATTTCTGGATTTATCACCGATTTCTTCTAAAAACCTAAACCAGTCACTTTATCTCTGCATGTCACAAATTCCAGTTTTTCCAAACCAGTATAGCATTTCTATCCCTTTGACCCTTTTATTTCTTTAGACTTTTATCTCTCCAGAGGAACAACAGTGTAAGTGGACACTGAAGACAATGACAGGCGTATGGCACTCCTCAACAGCTAGGCCAGAAGAATCAATTTTAACTCATTCTCTGCAAAGAGTAGACAGATAAAAATAGTTTTCATATATTAAGCCTTGTAAAGGTCCTCTCTTCAGAAATCTTAATCATTGCAGACCTTATGCTTCATGTGAGCTTTCAATGTACTGTGGTAGCCCAAATAGTAAGTATAGGAATAAAAGAGCATTAACATGTACATTACATTAAAAGATGTTGTTACGGCAGCATTAAGAGGATGAAGTAATGATCACCAAAATTAACATAAATTTATTTCCATCACTTTGTGACTATATTATGTTGTGATATATTTCCAGATTTCATTCTGTCTTTTTCCCCGTGGTATCTGTTTCTTCATTGAACTAGTATCCTTCAAAAAAATACATGAAAAGTGACTGTTTACAGTAAGATTTGCACTTCATATGTTGTAGATACTGGAAAGTTTATAATGAATGAGGCAGAAGATTTCAGAAAAAGCACATTAAGGAAACTGAATATGATCCTGAATAAACAGATTTTCCCTCTCTCCCTTTCACAATGCCCAGAGTAATACAAGATTTGTTACTTACACTAGATCCTCAAAAGTAAAAACCTGAGTTCTAGTCAGAAGCCTAATACTCATTGATTTCTCATTGATGGGATTTAAACATCTAAATAGCTATAAGGGTCTAAGTCATAAACCAGATATTTTCAGGAAGTCAATAACTGTATGTTCCTCGTTAATTTGCCCATCATAGAATACTATATAATTGTAATTGCAACTGTGGCCAATACAAACATTCCTCAAACTGATGTAACATCTAATTGTCTTAAAAGTATAGAGAGAATTTTGAAAAACTAGATACTGATGTATCAAATTTTGATCTCAAGCTCGCAAGTATTTCTGACAATTTTTTATCATAATATTTGTTTCTTGATTTTCCAACAGCTACCTGGAATACTAATAATAACAATTGATCTTTCAAATATCCATGAAAATTCACAAATTATTAGGTGCAAAGGAGAGAAAAATCTTTTGTTGATAGTTTGTGTACTATATTCACTGCAATAATAATGTTGTTATTGCTGTAAGGCTGGATGAGATCAACTAAATAAGGCCTATATATAATGACAATAATATAACAGATAAAGAAAAGTTTAGGAGACAAAGTGAATAAATTCTCTATAAGAATAAAACCAGTATGCATTCACACAATTAATAAATTTACACCAAGGTAAATAAAGGTTAAAGAGTAAATTTTAATTCTCATATTTCCCAAATTTCAGGTTTTGATTTTCCAGCCTTGATTTGTTTAAAGCTATTGCAGATCTAGAAAAGTAAAATGGTTTATAAGCATATCATTGCAAATATTAGTCTTTGCTTTCCAAAAAAAGGCAAAAGAAGGAATGCGTATGCTCATAGGTGACCAGATTGGGGAACATTTCCTGTTTAAGTATTGCATCACCGTCATGGCCCAGCAACTTAATGCTCTACCCACTTAACCATCTGTCCTATCCTACATCTAACATTTTAGCTATTTAACTTCAGAAAAGAAAATTGTAACCAGTAATGTTTCTTGCTAATATAAAATGTGTAATTATTACTTCTGCATAAAAAGATAAATATCATCATCCATTTTAGGTACATGAATTAGCTCCGATGCTATAAAGACCGTAATTCTTACAATGAAGCAAAATAATTAGAGGAATTGATGATAAGAAAGAACAGTAACTACACTTTCTCCCCATTTACAGTCACACCTGCTTAGAGATTAAATTGTATTTTTATGCTACATTAAAACAGCATTTTCTACAGGAATGCATTATGTTTTTGAAAGGCAATTGCAAATGCCTTTGTGAACTCAGCAGTATTTTGTGTTCTGCAGCAAGCATTTGTGCTAGTGTCAATTAATCTGTAATTCCACTTCTGAGAGAGAAAAGAAAGAGAAGAAATGTCACTCGGAGCACCACCCATATACTCCTACTCTATGTGAACTTTGTTGTGAGAGTTTTATCAGCTTTTGCAAGCTCCCAAATCAGGCAGATAAAACTTTGATGTAATGTTTGATCTAAATGCAATCTCCTACCATTGTCACTCTCAGCTGATTTTCAGTCTGAGAATCCATATTTTTATCTAGGCACTCCAATGTCCCAGCTGCTATAATAACTATGCAAGTTCTGATCACCACATTTGATTACATAATTAATACAAAATATTTTATTTTAAAAATAAGCTTGCCATCATTTTTTATGGCAAAATAATCTTCTTCAGGAACCACTGGTCATTATTTCTGTCAAACCTCCTCCACCACTTCACTGAATTTCTTTTCATCTAGCTGCCTTTCAAGAAATTAGAAATGTAGCCAGATATTACCAGGCTGTTCTTTCTCCTTGCATCTCAAAGTACAACCAGGTGAAAGAATTGCAGTGAGTGTGTAATTACGATGTTTACTATGAGATCTCACAGAGAAACTGAATAGGTTGTTTAATGTCTCCTAGAATCAAAAGAAACAGCAGGAGAACATCTGTTCTACAAGTCTGCACCATGGGAAAAGAGATTATAAAGCTGTTCTATCTGGCTGGAGTAGTTTCAATAATTATAAAAGGACATGGGTTTACCTGGTCATTCTTCATTTTGTCACGTATGGTTTTGAACTCCTTGGTGAAGAAGAGACAACAATTCAATATATAAAGTTCAAGCAAAAAAAGCCCAGTTGTTCTTAACAGCTCAGAGTGTTACCAGATACATGACACAGCCAAACCCAAAATGACTGCTCTGGTCAATAGATGCCACCAGCCAGGTAATCATACTCATAGGTGGATTAATTTGACTGTTTTTCTTTAACAATTATTTGTTGGTAGATGTGGTGATGCAATGCTTTGGAAGATCCCTACTGTCACCGGAGATGTTCTAAGAAAGATTTGCTTTGCAAGGACAAATAGGCTCTCTCTCACATCCACAATCATACCAATACTATCTTTGTTCTTACAATAGCTGCTTTTATGCATACTGTACAGAGTTCATATTATGACTTTTGAGTCTGACTGATTAGTTTCATTGATTCTAAGTATTAAGTACTAAGTATTTCAAATAGATAAATGATACTGTAAATACAAAAAATATTATATAATGCTCTAAAACTGTCAGCAATAAAATCTAATCTTAATAAGTGACTAACATTCAGAAGTATGATAGTAAAAAAGATTAAAACAATTTTCAAGAATCAGTATAAGAGCTTGAATCAAGGAATCCACTTAATGTATCTCTCTGGCTTATTTCCTGCTAGGTATTTGTATTTGTTTGCAATTACTGAAGTCATTCAATTCTTTATCTGGTGGCAGATAAAGAATACTGTAACTACTTAAAAAAATTATCATTCAATATATGAGAACTTTGAACGAAGTACACTCAGCTGCTCAGCTGGACAAATACTAAGAAGGCTACAGTTTACCTAGTAAATTAATAAATACAAGAGACATAGTGAATTTGAATTATCTGACAATTTGCAATTTGACAGTTTAGTTAAAAGATGAGGATGGAACTCCCTTTCCCCAAAATCCTATTAAAGACTTCCCTGAAGGACCAAGCCAGCACTGTGCAGAGGTACTTCTAGGAGATCCTTTTAAAAGTTACTGAAGATATAAGTCACTTGCAAGAGGGTTTGCACTGCACAGCATTAATTCTCATTACATCTAATTATTCAAGAACAATTGGTTTAACGTGGATTTAATTTTCTCAACTATTTTCGACAGGCTGTTTTGTTAAATATGGCAGTGAATTAAAACTTCTTAATTTTTTGAAAGTATGACTTAATGTTTATTACGTTAGCCATCTGTAAAAAAGATTTGTTAGAGAACATCATTACTGTGAGTATAGGAAACGTTGTGAAATAGAGGAACGAACTGCGTTGGAATAGTTCCTAACAGCACTGAGAAAGTATCTCTTCGCTGAGATGTCGATGAAGAACAAAGGCTAAAGCTGTTAAATTGTTGAGGTCCACATCTTATTTTGTAGTTGCTTAGTACCACGGGATCCAACGTGGAAATCCAGATAACAATACAAAGGTCCTGCAAGACTTCCATGCAATACAGTGACACAGGAAAGCAAATAATAAAGACATTTACTTAATTTTGGGGGAGTGATTCTACATATTATATTATCCATGTATAACATAGATAGTAGCCTAGCTGTTGTTTTACACATATGATTTACAGTTTTATTAGTGCCAAATGAATGCTTATGATCCAAGAACCATGGCTATTTCCTTCTGTGTTTGAAGACTAAGGCCACAGGCCATTTGAAGGCTAATTTAGGCCATAAGATCTATCTTGACAAGTGTGAGGCATAAAAAACCACTGAAAGCATAAAGGGGAAAGGCTTGATTTTATATAGGTGGTTCCAATTAAACTTCCCCTTTTATAGTTTCAGGAAAATAAAAACTATCAAACACAGAAAACTGAAAAACAAAACCATCTCTAGATATTTCCCCTTTATTTGCCTTCAAAATCAGTTAGTGGTGCATGATGTGCATGATTGAACACAGTCTCAAAGGACAGTGTACAGATTTGGAGTAGTGTAAATGGAAAGGAATCTCTCCCAAATACTTATTTTTTCAAGTAATCATTGCTTTAAATACAAATCTGAAAACCAGTCTCAACCAGCTTACCTAGCAGAAATACATCATTAAAATAACTTACATAAAGTTCCTTGTGTACTGATCAATTCTGTGGGGAAAAAATATTTTAAATCTGATTTTCAAAACATTCTTAACTGATCCTCTCTTTATGTAAGCAGGGCTACAAAACATCCTAGTTTTCCACAAACAACTCTTCTCTTTCCTACAATTGTGGCCCAAGAGGAGGGGGAAAAAAAAAAAAAAAAGAAAATTTTAGATATTTTCCTGAAATGCGTGGATGACATACAGCTTGGCAGAAAACAGTTTCTGTGATTAGGCTGAAGGACATATGGAACTCCCACACACGTCCATCGTAAATGAAGTACACGTATGAATAAGATTTCCAAAGTGTTCCAGATGCCTCAGACTGAATGCACCTGTAGTTCCTAAGAAATTCCTGACAGAAATATTGAACACTATGCAAGCAGAATTTGGCGCACATACCTAAAGCCATTTTAGGGCACTTTTGCATATACACTAGACAAGGAGAACTTACATGGATAACAGACAAGGAAATTGTGTTCTCCTTCTTAGTTCCATCGTGTCCACATACAGCTAGTTAAAAAGAATCACCTGCACATGTAGATACTTGTGACTGATAGCTCTGGGAAAGATCTTCAAGTTCAGAGGCTTATCTCGCTCAGTGCACCAGTAAGAATGCAGAACTGAAGGAAGCAACCCTCCGCCAGATTCCTTGGTGCTGAATGACGTCTCAACAACTCAGGGAGATAGAAATAACAGAACATCTTGTGAGCCAAAGAACAAGGAACAAAAAACCTCTGTGAAAATAAAGGGAGTAAGGGAACTGGTAAGGATCTAACAGTGCTTCGCTACGTTTCAAACATTATGGCCAGTTTCACATGCACAGATCATTATAATTTAAGTACTTCCGTTGTATTTCCTAATCAAAAATTAATAAAATTTTTGTATTCTTGCAAATCCTCAGCGTATAGAAATTCTGGGTAAAGCCTCCCAAGAGTCATAACAGTAGCTTAAAAACAAATAAATTAAAGTAGTCTCCAAAACTTGTAACACAGGTCATTTTTTGACTTTCTTAATATTCAGGACGTTTACTGTGTTTTTAAAAGATACTAACTGCTAGACTCTATGGCATAAAATCTTGTAAAATTAAATACAAGAAGAATTAAGATAAATGTGAAAGATAAAACCATTATATTTGTCCTGGTTAGTAACAGCAGCAGCACTGTCAGAGTGAGAAACCATAGAGAGCAATGAAACTTTTGTGTGTGTGCAGTGCATGTGTGTAACCTTAAGAAGTAACATTACCTTTCATATTATCTTTCTTTCTCTGCTTCCTAAGAATTACTATCGCTTTTCTGGAAAGTGTTTTGTTTGTTTGGATTCTATTTGTTTTAGGAAAGCGCTATCAATGAATCCATTAAGCAGGTATGAAAGTACCATACATTGTTTAAATGTGTCTCCTAATACTGATTTGTTTATGAACTATTATAGCTGAAAAAGAGATCATCTTGAATTCCTCAAGCAATTTGCATTCCTTGACTTAAGCTTTTGCTGCCTCGTTCTTCAACTTGACACCAGTTTGAATAATCTTGTATCAATTGTCCTCCCCAGTCTCTTCACTGCATAGCTGGTTAAGGTCTCTTCTTAATCTCCTCTTTCTAAAGAATTTGAACCTTGGTTTTCTAACCTTCTGAATAACTAAAATCCTTGAGTCTCAATTCTGAATGCCCTTTCCTACCCTTTCCGTTGCTGCCTCATTTCCTTAATACCTCTATTTTAAAGAGCTGATTAGAACTGCTCACCATATTTGAAATGCGGTCTTGATCCCTGTTGCCTTTTACAGTGCCAAAATCATCTCTTCTTGTATTTAGTTCATATGTAACAGTCCTACTTCATTTTAGAATCAAAGATATTACCTATGCTTTTTAAATGAATTATATTTTTCCCCAGTAAAGTCTAGATTCTAATATTTTTATTCATGCTGCATGTAACTTCATTCCTCAAATACTATCTCTGATTTAAAATGGGAGGCTAACGGAGAGAGAATTTGTGGTAGAATATGTTTTTGAAAGTTAGATGACATGTAGTCTAATCAGGATCTAAAGTTTCAAATTTTCTAAATTTCTAGCTCTCCAGATTTCTGCCAGCATGTGGTTTGTGCTAGAGCGGATGTATTCACATGTAGGATTATTGTAATCCCTGAAATTGATCCTCTTGATCTTAAGTTCCACTCCCTGAGGGTCATGCTGTATATTTGACTCTAAAGTGCGATATCCTAACAACAACAACAGAAAATCTTCTGAAGGATTATTGTAGAGACCTGCAATAGAAATGTTAAAATTGGTATGAATGGAGAATGAATGGGAATGTCTGCATGTGAAAAAAACAGAAGGAGCAAACTGGAGAGGAAGATCTGCAAGAATGGCATGTATTGATGGCACCTAGATGGACACGTGATCAACATCCCAGCACACCTTTGGACATCCAGGTTGGGAAACATAAGACAAATTAAAACAAGAAGTCAACACTCAGGTTAAACAAAAGATTAATCTGTAGGAGATGACAACAGGAAGTTAAAGAACAGAATAGGGGACACAAGACACCCAAATAGGGAGACGAAGGACAAAGAGTCGTGATGAATCAGACACAGGACAAGCTATACGAACAAAAGGCTGCAAACATGGTCAGCTTCCAGGGGGCACTAAAAGGCAAACCAAGACCCAGCACACGCTGCCTTGGCCTCCTAGCTCCCGCTCCTACCTGTGAATGTATCTTGGCCCTTCCCTTCCTCCCACAACTCTTTCCAGCTTCTATTTCTGTTCCGTCTGAGCAACAGGAGCAGCTGCAGTGACAGCCAGCTAGGTTTGGGCATATTTTCCCCAACTTGGTACCCTTCCATTTTATACATCCGTTTGAGTACTCTGCATAAGAGAAACTTTCAATCTCAACTTCTCTCAGGTTTTTTTCTAAAATATTTCCTTCCATCAATACACAACAAAGCTCCAAAGTCAAAGTAACAGTGTCAGTTTAAAGTGGCAGTGGTTCCTGATATTTATAATGCAGTAACACATGAACTAAATAAAAAAATATTTAGAAGATGCCAGTACTGGTTGTGAGGACAAGGCAGAGCCGAATCAGCCAAAGCGTCTAGAACAAAACCCTCTGGGACTCCTTTTGTGTACTCATTGTTTCTCTCTGCTGAGTCTTCTCCCTCTCCCCAGATCTAATACTAATTTTGCAATTCTTGTGTTAAAGAAATCATGACCACATCCCGGGAACGCTTTAAAGGGTTTTCTTCCCATGTTTTCTGAGAAGAGACCTATTAAACATTTACATTCCTGGACTGGATGGTGGATTTCTTGAACAGACATCAGTTTAATGCTGCTTTAATTCCCACCTGCTGAAATGTTTTCTGACAGAATTTTTCCCATCTCTTTCTGTCCTAAATTTAAAGACTCTTGACCTGTATTTATATGATTTCAATGTCTAGATATGTATTTCCAAAAGAAAATAGTTGATCTGTCTCAAAAAGTAGTATCTGCAAATCCAATTTCTATGTAGTCTGATTTTGGCTGGGTGTACCCCACGCTTTCTTCAGTTTTGGAGAAAAAGTTGCTGCTTCCAGATGAGACGTATTTCTAATAGTCTGTCCTCTTCTGAAAATCAGCATATTGTGTGCTTTCTGCTTTGATGATCCTTTAAATCTTTCCTTGAATATAGAATTTGCAACTGCCTACCAGCTCCTTCACAGTCTGACAGTACACAATAGATTTCTGAATAATTAGCTATGCAGGCTAAAAAGCTTCTCCAAAAACCAATAGCCTAAATAAGCAGCATTTGAATCGATGCACATCCAAAACTGATTATGGATTAGGGTGATCAGTAGGCACAACATATCCATCAGATCAGTTATTAGACTGTTTAAACCGATGCCTGCTTTTGACTGTATTAAAATAGCTGTTTTCACCCTGTGCATGTCTCTTCAAACAGCACTGTAATACAAGGATGTCCAACTTTGCCATTTCTTAGTAATCTGATTGTTACGGTGTATCAAAACGCATCTTCAGAAATATCAAAACAACCATCTTCAATAGCACAACTCTGTTCCATACAGAGGGCATGTAAGGTGCATGTTCTGAGAAGAAAGCAGGAGTGTACAAGTAATGTTCAAGAACTGTTTTGGATATATAAATAGCTTTTTTCATCTCTCTTTTTTTACAGGAAAACAAAAATGAACCAAGAACAAACACAGAAAATACAGCAGAAATATATAGACTTTTGTTCTTACTGAAGAGTATTTCCACATCAGTTCCTTACTGTCATATCCTTCACCAGATTTCCCATCAGACTGTAAAGTCAGACAGAATAACTATGAATTTTACATTAACCCAGTATCCTCCAGGACTACATTTTATCAGATCACAGTCAAATCTGATCAGAAAGTTGCATTCTTTGCTAAAAATGAGGCTCAATCTTTCTTTATACTTTTTCACCCTGGACTTAAACACAGATTAGATGGTCCAAACTGGGTGGATATATGAGGAAATGTTCTAGGCATGTTACTGCTGCTTCTGTTCACTGCCACTAGAGATGAAAGCAGTACTTATTAGTTTTCATTCCCTCTTTCTATGGGATGAATACTATCTGCTCAACAATGCATTTACACTATTGATAAACAACATCAAGGGGGGAGAAATAAAAATCACATTTTGCATGATCTTTTCACGCCCTTTCCATTTGCATTGTAATGTACCCCTTCAGATATTTTACAGTTTAAAGGATCGCAGACCACACTGTGACTGACAGACAACACTTACAACAACAATAGCCTACATGGCACTGAATGGTATAAATAAAATGCCCCTATAATCTATGTCAGCAAGACACATTCCTAAGTGAAATGCTAAGAAGGGCAAATCCCGTTCTACATCTTTTCTTGTGTTGCATTCACTTGTGCTTTTTCTCAGGCCTCACAGGAGTGCACCCTATGATTAATCGGACTGTAAAAAGTTGAGTTACTCCTCAATTCCCTTATATTGGATTTTTGGAGGATCTGTTTGAGGAACTTTGTAAGGATGGACTAAAGGACGGTCTTCTGCATCACAGTGGTTTAAACTGCAATTTCCCTGCAAAGCATGTCATTATCAGACAGAGAAAAAGTTGAACTCGTATGTTCGCCCTTAGTCCAAGATAAGCCAGCTAGACCAGTATGAAGGCAAAAATAAATTTAGATGAGATTTTTCATAAGTGAATAGGACTCAATTAAAAGCCCAGTTAAGCTTTGCGGTGAAGAAAGGTCTGGCAGCTGAAGACATTTACGTGCTTCAGGATAGAACATAAGGGCGCAAATATCACATTAAATGATCAGCATAGATTGCAGTAGGAAATGTACTTTAAGATATTCTGCAACTTGGACACCTTACTGCCTATTTTTCACAATTCATTTTATATACAGTAAGTAATTTAGGGAAGTGAGTGCTCAATCCAATAGCCTTTTAAAACAAAAGGAGCTTCCCATTGGTATCAATAAACTTGAATCAGGCCCTTAAGAAAAAAAAAACACTCACCCACTACCACCACCACCAAGCCCTAATTCAGCAGATTTAAAAGAAACTCCATATAATTTATATAAAATTCTTCTGTACAATGCAACAAATGGCTCTTGATCAGAGTGCAAACTACTTAATATGTTATTGTTACTCTAGTTAGATGAATTTTACTCTTATTGTTACTCTAGTTAGATGATATTAATCTTCAAGAATTTAACGGTTTATATATGAAGCTGAGGTTTGTTTGTGGGTTTCTTTGCCTGTGTGTAATTTTTTATTTAAATTGGGTTACTTATAACCTTCATAGTCATTAAGAAAAGTAAAAGTAGAAAAGTACAAGAATTTTGAGATTTATATTCTTTTGGAATGTGAAATACCCATGGTTTTGTTTTCATCTTAAATTGGAATAAAATGTCAAAATACTGAAAATTTGTAATTTAAAATAAATTTTAAAAGATTTTAAAAGATGGAAACATCCTTATTTCTTATAAAAACATTTGAACATTCTATATAATTTCATTCCTGCAATATTTTTTTTTCATTCCGAATTATGTTAACACTAAGTGGTGGTTTATACAAGACATAGTTCAGCTATTTTCTCATGCATAACACAAAATAAAGAACATTATTTTATTAAAGATATAAATTCTGTATTTCTTATATACCTAAGAAGACTACCATGGCTACACAGCTTCACTAATTCAGCAACCTATTTTTACTTTCTTTGCAAGAGATTATACGAGACTGAGAGCTCTTTACAGTCTCCAGTGAAGATAATGGAGTCCCATTGATGGCAATGGTCTTTGGACGAAATTCTAACTGTTCTCACCAGTGGCTTGGAGAAGAGAGGACATGAATTCTCAGCTGTCTTTCTGAAATCTCTCCCATATAGAAGAAACTGCTTGAGATCATGTCATGAATTATAGCAATTCCAATAATAAGTGCTGGCCCTGCTTCAAAAGACAAAATTTTGGAAGACAATCTGTCTCTCACAATGTGCTTAAACTCGGTTTTCAGTAGCTGGTGCCAACCAATCTATTTAACATAAATTGAATTGAAGCTCTCCAAGGAGATTTTCTGTACAGGTTCCCTAGAGATTTCATAGTTGCCAGCACAGTTCATGTCAAATTTATGGAGGAGGGAAAGACAGTCAAGTATGAACCTAACTGGTCTTCTTAGAAACGTATTAGGGAAAAAAAAAGTTTTTCATTCATGTTCCTTGAGACAATTCAGCCTCAGAATTATGAAAATTCAGCATGGGGATGCGAGAGACAGAAGTATAAGAGAGACGTAAATCCTTGCGAACTCTGTTTCACCATCACAAATTTGCTGTCTTCTCATCCCTCAATAAATTGCTTCTCTCTGTCCTCTCATTTCTCTGCACCTTTAGTAGACAAAACACCTTTCCTCCACTGCACCTTGCTCTGCTTTATTCCATTTCAGTCTTACAGTATATATTGCATGGTTTCAAACAGGAGTAAAATTCTCATCTCTATCTATTATTCAACTTCTTTGCTGACACAAGGACAAATTTGTTAATTTCTTATGATTAATTAGCTAATGTTTGCATGACACTTAAAACATAAATAACTGTGTCCTTCAGGTGCCAAGCGTTCCACTTCTGCAATTATTATGCAGAATGCCCCTGAATTTTCTCAGAAAAGGCACACCGTGTTTCTTTGTGCAGGCCATCTAGACAACATAATCAACTGTTCAAAGACATTTCTGTGCTTTGTTCCTTGTTGGAACCAGTCCGTACACGGAAGCACAGCACTATAAGAAGTTCAGAGGCAGCTTACACCTTCTCCCAGTCTATGTATCTATCTAAAAGCTTTAGAGAGTACAAGGACTGATCCTTCTTCAGTCCTCTGGAAAGCAGACTCTCCTAAAATAAAACATAAAGCACTAAACCTGTATCTTAGCTCTACTTTTCACTGGGCCTGTCAGCTGATCAGTCATAATCACTTTTTCTGTCAACTTCCCTATGTTTGATGTATAATGTCTCCTATACATAATGTTTGATGTGTAAGAAAAAAATCTGGAAATCGGTATAATAGCCCCATGACAGCACGATATAACTACTCATGACTCCACAAGTGCTTTATGAAACTACCACTAACAATACTATTGTCAATTCTTGATGCTGGCAAAATATATTCTTTAAATTGATTTAAAAAGTGCTATCCAAATACAAGCTCTAATCCAGCAAATGATTCTGTGCAGATAAATCCTGATTTCTGCAACACATAGGAGGGAAGTCAGAACCTTTGAGCTTAGGGAAGCTGCCAAAATCAGAGGCACTGTACATATCTCTGGTAACATTTTGGTACACCACTTGTTACTTCTATGCACACAGGCTAAAGTATCATAAACTAGTTCTTGAAATGATACAAGTTTTGGTAACTTTCATAATCACTGGTCAATGCTGCACTCAGGACAATGCCTAGCAAAACAGAGACATACACATGACCAGGCTGTTAGCACTCAATACTGACCAAGTGTGAATGAACTTCACTGGAGAAGCCAGGTAGCTGCCCTTCGCTGGGGTGATCAGCTTGGACACACTGCCACGGGAATCCTGCAGACACAGTACTATGATTGCCAATAACAGGTCATAGGCTTTGTGCTCGGCTAACAAGGGCTTCAGGATTTGTTATGCTTTGTCTTGTTTGGGCTTGCCTGGAACTTTGTTGAGCTTGTCTAGTTGCAGTAGCAACCACCTAATGACCAGGCTGTTGCCTAATTTGTTTTAGTTTTGCTTAGCTTTGTATAATTGTGTGGTGTAATGTCTACTGTTAAGAATTTTGACACAGATATGAATAACAAGTAGATATGCTGTGTACAATGAACTGTCTATGACCACAGAATAATGATGAAGCATAAAGCAGCACAGGCAAGAGGCGATAGCAAAGGCCTGGAAGGCCAGAGCAGAGAGTGTTACTAGAGGTCCCAGGTGTATCAAAAACTCACCAGAGGCTGGTTACTGATAGTAATGTAAACGTAGGAATTGGGAACATGCAATTCCAGCAAAGGAAGATGAACTCTTCTCTCCTGAACAACTTCCCAGTGACTATCTCAGGATACTCACAGCTCATCTTAACATCGTGCCCCACCCCACACACCGCAACCTTAGGACCCGGAGGAGCAGTGAAGTGGCGAGCGTAACGTCAGAGCAACGGGAGAGCCCACCAGGAGGGGAGTCTGTGCATGGCAACCTTTAGCTTTAATATTGTTAGGGGGATTTAGTTTGTATCAAGTAGGTGACTTGGACTGCGAGCGTTAGTATCCACTGACTGTTACAGTGTAACTGACTAGTAATAATAATGGTTCATAGTATTTTAGCTACAGTTAAAACTTTTGTTTATGCCAACAATGAATTCCTGGCTTCGCTGTAAGGTACCTCCCTTTTGAGGGTAACACCACATAGTCACCCGGGCTGGAAAATGGCCCTGGTGAATGCATGGCTATCTGCAACCATCCATTTACATCCTACAACAAATGCTCAGCTATGCTTAACCGCAAAGTTTAATAACTTTGCCTCATCCCTCTCTGTTCACTGACTGCCTTTTCTCTCCAAGGAATGATACACTAACCTATGCCAACACAGTTCCTCAGTCAGTGGGGCCCACACACAGAGACATCAGTGTGTTCGCATTCAAACACAGAACCAACTCACTGGAGTGCACTTAAAGAAACCAGTGCCATTCTTCTCCATCTGCAAAGGTGTCCCGTAGGAATAATCAGAAAATTCAAACTTTCAGTATCAGTATATTTTCACAAAACCATACGATGCTGAGGAAACTGTATTTGCTCATGGAAAGCTCTTTTAGCCAAGAGACAGCAAACAGCCCTCATATTAAGCTAGGGGAGGAGAAGGAAAAATAAAATAAGTAAGAAGAACAGAGAACAAATACATGCTTTTTCTGTTGTGCCACACAGATTATTTTAGGGACTAAAGAAAAGATTTATAGTTTTCTTCCTGTCAGGGGCCAAATGCAGGGTCTCTCGCCACCTCTCCCACCAGCCATGGTAAGGCAATAGGACACCTCCTGCCTTTTGGCATTGAGCCCTGCACGGACACAGTGGGCACTGTGCCTCCGCTTTCACCGTTAAATATCACTTACCTGTTGACAGCAGCAGTTCTTCTAAAGCATTGGCAAAGGATATATAAAATTATCCTGCAGGTGGGCTGCCATTGGTTTGACTGTCTCGACTTACGCATACATATAGTGCAGTTAGCGCTATGTATGCACCTCATGTACGTGTACCTCAGTTAAATTTAAACTAGGTAAGATGCTGTTGCCAGCGTAGCTGCAGTGACAGAGGGCTCGGCACAGGCTGCAACAATTCACTAGCAACACCATCGGGAGCCTCGTGCCACCGCGCCCAAGATGTCAGCAGTTTGAAAGGGGTTTAAATACGGCTTCTCTTCAGACTATACATTATCTCCTACAGCTGTAGTCACTTCAGAGACAAGAAGAAAGAGGTACTCAGAGTCTATTTACAGTGTGTAAAGGTTTTGCCTAAGGATAGGGATCTCTAGTGAACCTGCAATAAAATATACGTTGATTTAGCAATTTAGCGCAGGTCAGTTGTAGGTCATTGTTGGGGTGGGGAGAAGTTCCTGACCCAATGATCTGACAACATTAAGACCATCTGTAGCTGGAGAATTGAGGTTGTGACAGTTCAGCTATCTTATTTGCATATTTAGAGAAATAAAAGGTTAGTTATTAAAATGTTAAATACATTAAAATTTATTTAGCAACTGCATATGCATAAGTAAAAGCATTATTCTTTGATTCATATGATGGGTTTAATTAGGGTAACCTAATTTCATCAAGACAATTATAAAGGGTCTGGTGAGGGCCATGGAAGCATGGCTTTACCTGCTTCAGCTACTTAAATTGGTTTTGCTTTTACCTTTGAAGAGTTATTGTAGATATTTACTTCTTATGAAAAACTATGATAATCTAAATCAGCATCTGGTTATCAAGTTAAGGTTAGTTCTTTATAAGCAGGAAATACGGTAATATTTCAGAGTTCAGATAGCCTTTCAAGAGAAGTGGCCTAAGTCTCACCCCATCTGAAACAGTTCTCCTGGAACATGAAACCTAGGATACAGAGTCTCATCCTTTTGCCCCAGTACAATACTTCAGTGGGGTTACTCCAAAGTCACAGTATTTTAAATAAATTAAAAATGAGATCAAAATCAAGTTATCAGGTGTAGCAGAGGCTTTTTTGTTTATTTTTAGCAAGTAACCTTGTTCTTACTGATTTAAGAAACATCATAATTATATTTGCTGACACTAACCATGCAGTATTATTCACCAATATTATTTTTAACACTGTAACTTAAATATAAGTTGTTGTCACAGAGTATTCAGAACCGGAACAATAATGGTGAGCTGCAGAATATGTTATTTAGTTCTACAGTTGGATAAGGGCATGACAGTTTCTTGTGTGAATTTTTTGACACCTAAGTATAAAGCCAGAGTTCTGCTAACTACCACAAATGTGATTTTGAAAGTTACTTTCAATTAAATATCATACAGTTAGATCTCACTGCTGATGGAAAAAATCAAGGACAGATGGAAGACGTAAATATATTTAGAATATCAATATAATAATTGATCTTTTTTTTTTTTTCCTCATTTTACTCTTCACTGACCTCAAACAGAAGGGTAAAAATCACTGAAAATATTTGATTGCATTTTTCAAGAAAGTCCAGTGACACTTTTTAATAGTTGACATCTTTAAAAGTTATGAAAATTGAGGTAGAAATCATGACAATGAAACCTCATGAAAAGTTAAGTAAATACCGGAGTCACTAACCATAAAACTTAATTGTTTAAAAAGAAAAATAAAATAGGTGCCCCAATGAACTCAAGTATTTCCCATATTCCTTGCACTTTTAATATTTTGTTGAAAAAAACCACAAAAACTTGGAAGCATCTAAACTGAAATTCAATGACTATCCACTAGGGAGACCAAAGGTTAATCTTTGAATTACAAAGGGGAGATCATCTCAGCCAACGTCAGGTGTCTACAGTTCGACATGTCCAACTCTGCTCGTCATCCTACACTCCTTTTGTAGTCAGTGGAGAGAAACAGGCTTGTGGATGTAATTTTCTTTTTTCCACTTGTTCTCTTAATCTTCTTCAATGAAACTTCTCTGAAGGGGTATTTTATTTCTCTACTAATTCCAGCATAGCGGTCTCAAATTAGTAGCTCTTGGGCAACAAGGACTTAAAGTGTCAGCATTCAGTTTAAAGTTGTCATGCATCCTGTATGAAGTGTTAACACTTCTCACAGAGTTTCATGTTAAATAAAAAATATGAAGAGAAAGGAAGATAGCTGAGTCCACAGAAGCACCAGAGCTGAGGTAAACAGATGTATGTCGTATTCTGAATGCAATTATTCTGAGACCCATCCCACTCATTATGAAAACAGTGTAGGGCTGAAGTATGAGCAGCCCTTCCAAACAGCCTCACCCACCAGACGAGTGAGGGAGACATATTCTACCCTGCGCTTTATTACAGTTGAACAAATATTTGTATCCTGAAGGAAATCCTTCTGGAACTTAGGAAAAAAAAGAGAGTCTACCACCTTTGGAGGAAGGGGCAGGCAACTCAGGAGGACTACAAGGATGTTGTGAGGTCATGCAGGGAGAAAATTAGAAGGGCCAAAGCCCAATTAGAACTTAGTCTGGCTACTGCCGTAAAAGACAGCAAAAAGTGTTTCTACAAATACATTAACAATAAAAAGGGGGCTAAGGAGAATCTCCCTCCTCTATTGGATGCGGAGGGAAACTTAGTGTCAAGGGATGAGGAAAAGGCTGAGGTGCTAAATGCCTTCTTTGCCTCAGTCTTCAACAGCAAGGGAAGTTGCTCTCTGGGCACCCAGCCCCCTGAGCAGGAAGACAGGGATGGGGAGCAGAATGTAAACCCCGAAGTCCAAGGGGAAGTGGTCAGTGACCTGCTACGCCACCTAGACACGCACAAGTCTATGGGGCCGGATGGGATCCACCCAAGGGTGCTGAAAGAGCTGGCAGAAGTGCTCATCCAGCCACTCTCCATCATTTATCAGCAGTCCTGGCTAACTGGGGAGGTCCCAGTTGACTGGAAGCTGGCAAATGTGACGCCCATCTACAAGAAGGGCCGGAAGGAGGATCCGGGGAACTACAGGCCTGTCAGCCTGACCTCGGTGCCCGGGAAGGTTATGGAGCAGATCATCTTGAGTGCCATCATGCGGCACATACGGGACAACCGGGTGATCGGGCCCAGTCAGCATGGGTTTATGAAAGGCAGGTCCTGTCTGACCAACCTGATCTCCTTCTACGACATGGTGACCCGCTTAGTGGATGAGGGAAAGGCTGTGGACGTTGTGTACCTGGACTTTAGTAAAGCCTTTGACACCGTCTCCCACAGCATTCTCTTGGAGAAGTTGGCTACCCATGGCTTGGATGGGCATACTCTGCGCTGGGTAGGAAACTGGCTGGATGGCCGGGCCCAAAGAGTTGTGGTGAATGGAGTTAAATCCGGTTGGAGGCCGGTCACAAGTGGTGTTCCCCAGGGCTCAGTACTGGGGCCAGTTCTGTTTAATATCTTTATCAATGATCTGGACGAGGGGATCGAGTGCACCCTCAGTAAGTTTGCAGATGACACCAAGTTGGGAGGGAGTGTTGATCTGCTGGAGGGCAGGCAGGCGCTACAGCGGGACCTGGACAGGCTGGATCGATGGGCCGAGGCCAATTGTATGAGGTTCAACAAGGCCAAGTGCCGGGTCCTGCACTTGGGTCACAACAACCCCAGGCAACGCTACAGGCTTGGGGAGGAGTGGCTGGAAAGCTGCCCGGTGGAAAAGGACCTGGGGGTGTTGGTTGACGGCCGGCTGAATATGAGCCAGCAGTGTGCCCAGGTGGCCAAGAAGGCCAACGGCATCCTGGCCTGTATCAGAAATAGTGTGGCCAGCAGGAGTAGGGAGGTGATTCTCCCCCTGTACTCGGCCCTGGTGAGGCCGCACCTCGAGTACTGTGTTCAGTTTTGGGCCCCTCACTACAAGAAAGACATTGAGGTGCTGGAGCGTGTCCAGAGACGGGCAACGAGGCTGGTGAAGGGTCTGGAACACAAATCCTATGAGGAGCGGCTGAGGGAACTGGGGATGTTTAGCCTGGAGAAAAGGAGGCTGAGGGGAGACCTTATTGCTCTCTACAACTACCTGAAAGGAGGTTGTAGAGAGATGGGGGTTGGTCTCTTCTCCCTAGTAACAGACAACAAAACAAGAGGAAATGGCCTCAAGTTGCGCCAGGGGAGGTTTAGATTGGACATTCGTAAAAACTTCTTTACCGAAAGGGTTGTCAGGCATTGGAACAGGCTGCCCAGGGAGGTGGTGGAGTCCCCATCTCTGGGGGTATTCAAAAGGCGTTTAGATGAGGCCCTAAGGGATATGATTTAGTGGGGGACTTGGTAGTGATAGGTTAATGGTTGGACCCGATGATCTTGGAGGTCTCTTCCAACCAGAACAATTCTATAAATTACTGTATTTCACAATTTGTTGTTCTCTAATAAGGGTGAAAAGTCAAAGTAGTCTCACAGGTCTATGGCCGTGTTTACATTCTGAACTGTACATTGAATTAATAGTTTCCTAGGAATACACTATGAATGGTGAAAATCGCTTTTGACCTTTTTAGTTAAACAGTATGACACATTTTAAATGGATTTTTTCTGTACAAAAAGACTTATTTTTGAAAAATTTATCTGCTCAGAAATAAATTTGAAAATACAGGCAGTTCTGGGTTTTTTGGCTGAAAGCAACTTTTTGTTTTTAAATACAAATGTTGTATTAAAGGCAATTGCAGCAAACAGAATGTTAAAAATGAAAAAGAAAAGGCAGAAATTTTTTTCTACCTACTTTTAATGATTTGCTATTACCATTGACAATTATTTCCATTATCTCAGAGAACCAGAACAGCTAGTACTTCACTGCCATCAGGCTTCATTCAAAAGTGGTATTTTTGTTTGATTTGTACTCTTCCAGTTTAACAATAGTCTGGATAAATGGATATTAGATCTAGATAGTATTCCCGAGGCTCTAAATCAAGTAGAAGTGCTTTACTTTTGGAAATCCTGACTGACTTGTGGAAGGCAGGTATACCTCCAGATAACAGTTTGGCGCATCGCTGCCCTGAGTGTTCAGCTAACCCTGTTGCATGGAAATAGTTGGCAACTGATTTATTTGGAACACTTCTCAGATTTTACTGCTTTCTACTACGCAGTCCTTTCTATTTTGTGCTGATCCAGTAGTCAGCATGTTTTACTGATTCCTGCCACATCAGGCACATAGACTGAAGTTGGTTTTTGATTTTTCCATTAGCTGCTAATAGATCTAAAAGCATTCCTCATTATTTTCTTTACCACCCAATTTAGACAGTTATTTAGCTTCACTGAATTTGCAATGATGTTTAATGTCACTTTGGCAGTGTTTGTACTAAGTTTATTTGGTCACAAAGCTTCCTATATTCATTGCTTTGGTACCTGTGTTTACAAATCAAATTTCAGGAATTAGTTAAAAGTTTGTAATGTGCTTTACAAGTTTATTAAGATAAAACCACTAACATTTTATACTGTAATGCACATAAAAAAAGAGAGAAAAAAGGAACTGGACGGCACTTGGGTTGCACAATTTTTCCATTTCATGAGAGACTTGATATGATCCTTAAATTTGGGTTCAGTTAGTAGATCAAAGCAGCTAAGAACCATGACTATTCAGTGTGTGTTTTAACCTTTGCATAACTCTCTTCAATACACACTAGAATTCACTTAAGTGCAACTGCAAAGTGTAAATTATCCTTTTACTTTCCCAATAACCTGTCCAATTAATCAGGCACAGAAGGTCATTCAGCATTAAACAGACATTGCTAGACTTTGTGCAAATCTTTTGTATCATTCACTCACTTGGTGTTAGCAGATCCACTGTAGTAATCCAGAACGCATTAAATCAGTGGTAGAAAAAACAGCTTTATGGACCTGACCAGTACAGTTTATTTCCAGTACCATAAGCAGGGACAAGACTTCTGCAGTTGATACCATGTTATCCTAGAAGACGTGGTTTTCACCATTTCTTTACTTTCTGGTTTTCATTGTGTTGCTTAAAAAGCCAGAAGACAGATCACCTTAATTTTAGGAAACAATAGTAAAAAATATAAAAAACTTAGATTCCACTTCTAAAAAGACAACCAAACAACCCAATAAAGAATCATAAAGCTCATGATCAAGAATCATATTTTTTCTTCATTCTCAGTTCTTTTTCTGACCAAGTCAGACCACAGACTATCACATTTACTTTTTTTTTTTAAGTATTGAGAGTATGTCTGTGGTCAAAACCAAGTTGGACCTTTTTACTAGGAAAAGGTTCACAAAGCCAAGCTGGAGTTAATGGTTATGGCACCTGGGTATACAGTGTAAGTCATTCAGACCTCTAAGTCAGACCTTGCTCAGTTTATTGCTGTGTGTAGAGTCTAGTTATGTGAACATAAAATTTTCCTTCACAAAGGATTCCTGCTCCAGTAAGGATGAACTGACCACATTCCATCTATCTACATACATGTACCTGCACCAGAAGCAGTATCTTCTTTGTTCTCTATATTAACCTTATTAGTATGCTTATAAAAATTAATTTGAATGTCTTAAATCTGATATATGTCATCTCTTTACATACACATGCATCTAAGTATAAAAGAATGGTTAGGACTTTACAAATCCCAGTGAAATTTCTTAGGATTTTGGATCAACATCACAAAACTTTTAGGGTATCTATTGAGAACTTTTCTTCAAAATCACTTTCAGATGCTTAGAAACAGGATACTGGTCAAATGGAAAACTATATGGCAAAAATAATTTTCAGGATATAACATCATCACTTTTTTGCAATTTAATTTAATGATGAAACATTTTCCAGTCAACAGTATTGTCTGAAGGTATTTCCCGTATATCAGAGAGAAGTTTATACTTGCAGAGATAATTTATGGAATCATCAGAGTTAACCTTTCTTCAGTAATAAAGGCATACTTCAAAAAACAAACTGTTGTGTGGGTTGCTAAAAGCTTTGTACATGATGGTTTTGTGACAAAGCTGAAGCCCTGAAACAGCTTTGAAGTAGAAGTTTGGCAGTGCTTCAAAGCTGAGAGATGGCACAGCATGAAGGACTTTTCCCCCTTTTCCCCACATTGAAAATAAAAAGACTAAGGCAGAAGGATGTGCTTAAATGGAATAAAGATTAAAACTAGGTTTGCCAAGCAGGTAAAATGTAAAAAGAAAAAAAGGTATGAGTTTCCTTGGTTTAAACACAGAAAAGAGGTAGAACACGTCTGACACAACTTTTGAAAGAAGAGCATGGTTGACTGAATTGTCCAAGTTTAAAGCTGAGAATTACATAAATCGTTTTGAAACAGAGATAAATTGATAGTGTTTTGAAGAGAGATTTCGTTATATTTATATACCATTTCTTCTTTTTCAGAAAATTTGAACTATGTGATTTTTCTTGGTGGATCTTTTCTAAAGAAATCCATCAATTAACACTTCCTTCACTGACTGTTCTTCATTAAGGGACATTCAAATTTGCCTTTAATGATACAAGAAGCAGCAATTAAATGAAAAAGGAAGAAAGCCCTTCCAGATGTGCTGTCAGAAATGAAAACAACTCCAAAGAGACCCACACATAATGTAAAGTAATTAAATGAGAAAGAATTTTTGAAACAGGTAAAACAAACATTTGTCAAATAGTTTATGTACAGCTGTTCAAAATTTTGGGGCAGAGAAATGGACTAGATGACTTCTCTAACAGTTACAATTTGGTTCTTTGGGGGTTATAACAGACAGAAATGCAGATTTTACATGTATATTTAGGTTGATTAAGTTTTCATTACGCTAAAAGAGTGTATGCATTAAAAAATGCTGCAGGAATCTAATCTGCATGTCTAACTTCTAAGGCACGGAATTTTTTTCTATTTAAGGCCAAGGAAAAGCTAACAGAAAATAGACAAAATAGTCTGTACACAGAGTAATCCTAATAGCCAAATTGTGTAGCAAGCTGGAGGGCTGTGATCTGCATAGGACACAATCTAGGGAGAAATACATTTCATTCATCAAAGCAGGAGATGATAAGGACACAATCATGGACTTCAAGGTAGGGAGACAGAAGTCTAGTCCTAAACTTGTGTTCATTCAGTGCCAAATTTATAATCTCTGTGGAACAAGACAATATTCTGAACCAATGGAAAATGATAGTCCAGTAAAGGGCCATTCTGCCCAAAGCAGAGTGGGAATGCGACTTACTACAATTACAGGTTTTCTTTCCATGCCTTACTAGGTTTGCAGCACTATGCCAATGGCATCCTGGCTTGTATCAGAAACAGGGTGGCCAGCAGCAGTAGGGAAGGGATTGTCCCCCTGTACTCAGCACCGGTGAGGCCGCACCTCAAATACTGTGTTCAGTTTTGGGCCCCTCACTACAAGACAGACACTGAGGTGCTGGAGCATGTCCAGAGAAGGGCAACGAAGCTGGGGAAGGGTCTAGAGCACAAGTCCTGTGAGGAGCAGCTGAGGGAACTGGGGATGTTTAGCCTGGAGAAAAGGAGGCTGAGGGGGAGACCTTATTGCTCTCTACAACTCCCTGAAAGGAGGTTGTAGAGAGATGGGGGTCGGTCTCTTCTCCCAATTAACAAGCGATAGGATGAGAGGAAATGGCCTCAAGTTGCGCCAGGGGAGGTTTAGATTGGATATTAGGAAACATTTCTTCACTGAAAGGGTTGTTGGGCATTGGAACAGGCTGCCCAGGGAGGTGGTGGAGTCCCCATCCCTGGAGGTATTCAAAAGACATTTAGATGAGGCCCTAAGGGATATGATTTAGTGGGGGACTTGGTAATACTAGGTTAATGGTTGGACTCGATGATCTTAAAGGTCTCTTCCAACCTAAACTATTCTATGATTCTACTGCAATAAAACATCACTCACATTAACCACGCAGAAGCCTGTGTCCTCATAGCACTGTTCCTCAAGATTGGCTAGAGATCCTGCTCATAATAATCCAAACCTCTCAGGTCAAAGCATCATCCAAATGCCTGGACCCAAAGTAAAACACGTATCTTCAGTGATTATGTTTTTAAAAGCAGTCTATTCTTTAGAGCTTGTCTACATCACAGAAAGCCCTATTGTCTGCTGGCATCTTTACAGATTAAGTTCTTCATTCCAAGTCTGTGATATTCAAAATCAAAACAAACAACCTGATAACCAGATTTTTCTAAGCAAATGACACAAACAAACAAATAAATAACATTCATGGCAATAAAAAAGCAGGGAAAAAACTACAACACTGTTAGGGAATATAAACTCATCTTTCTCCAATAACTGAAAGAAGGGAAAACCACCCCAAACCACAGAAGTTCCAGATTTTGCTGTTTTAACCAAATCTTGTCTAAGAAAGTACAAAGCTAATCATAGGTCCTATCCTATGACCTTAAGTTTTTGCCTAATAAAATACATTCCAAGCTATTTTCACTCCCTTCCTTCTGAAGTAAGCTGCACTATTATAACCTGTTCCTAATTAGCCAGAAGTTCATACCGTGCTGATGTTTCTCTACATCTTTGGCTCCAGGAGCCAGCATATTTCCAAGCATAATATTTCTTGTATCATAACAAAAGAGTATGACTTATCATATGGAAAATGTTACATAAGGATATTGCACACTTTTCTACTTCAGTAAACTGACTACAGTCCATACAAGGAACACCCAGAAATCTTTGATTCTTCCCTACAATTTATATGACACCTTTTCATCCCTCTTGATTTCAAGGACTAGCTGCTTTTCTCCCCTTTTACTTTTCAGTAATCATAAAAGTCAACAGGGTTCTGCCTATAGGTGCTTACAAAATTCATCAAAACTGGACAACTGAGCAGATGTAATATTTAAAATTTTTTACATACTGACAACCATACAGGGAAATACTAAGCAAAGGTCTCACAAGCTCAGCTGTTTGTTGTCTGCTGATCATCAGATTACCAGTTTTTTAAATTGACCAATTATTTACTAAATGAAATTTACTAAACTAAATTTACTAATTGCTTACTAAAGTCACTAATTATACCATGAGATTCATATTATAAGGTAGCTAGAACAATGGGTCAATATACAAGATTGAGAAAGATATTAATCGCTATCTGTCCTGTTACAGAAAGCTAGTATATATAATATTGCTTAAAGGAACTAGTTGTGTTTAAAACTGATATCCATAATTCTGGAGACTAGATAACTGCAAAATATTTGCATGTCTTAAGTAACTAATGCAAACAATGAGTCAATACTTGTCTGACATCAGTGTGTTTCCTGAATAGGTCTGAGAGAGAATATTATTGGAAACTTGAAAGGCAACTTGAAAATTCTTTTGTAGATTCTGGGAGGAAAAGAAGAAAAGAAACTGTCTCTCAGCAAAACAGACACATTATTATGTTATATTATTTATTCCCCATGTAGGATTTTTTACATGTTTTCCATGCTTTCTCCCCACCCCCACCCCATCAACATAGCATCCTTAACAAACAGACTAACCAAAAGGACTAAACAGCTTTTTCTGACAGGTTTGGAATGATCTCTCTCTCTCTCCTAATTAGGAAGAACCTTGGGTGTTCTCTTACAGCATGTAGTGAAGGTTGTTCTCAGAATTAACACTATAAACCACCCACTATTAGAAGTATCGTGCTAATTTTTTACACACTATGATCTCCTCTACAGTCAAGGATTAATGTGTGTAGCTTGCCAAAATGCCAACAATCAACTTTTCTAAATCTAAGATGTTATATAACTTGTAAAAGTGTTTCCTGACAATATGAAAGTGTTGCCAAAAGAAAATACTACGTGAGTCCATTAGTACCTGAAGGGTATTATTGGCTACATCCACAAATATTCTCGCTTAAAAATGTATTTGTTTTTCTTTAGAAGTGATAGCAGTTGTCCATAAGTAGGTCCTACTTTATATCATAGAATCACAGAATGGTTTGGGTTGGAAGGAACCTTAAAGATCGTCTAGCTCCAAGCCCACTGCCATGCGCAGGGACACCTTCCACGAGACCAGGTTGCTCAAAGCCCCATCCAACCTGGCCTTGATCACTTCGAGAAGGGGGCATCCACAGCTTCTCTGGGCAACCTCTCCAGTCCCTCACCACCCAGGCTTATATTCATGCAAGGGAGTTCAGCAATTACTGTCGTGACTGTCATCTTCTACTTCTCTCCTACCAGCCCATGCAAACATAAAACTCAGTGCTTCTTAGCACTCTGCCATCCTTAGGCATACCAAGTGTCAGTTCTTCATTTCTTCTTCTCATGCGGATGTGATATTTTCCAGCTTTGAATATGTGGTTGTTCATAGACATAACAGGAAGCAGTTTTGCTTCTCATACTGGTACAACAGCAATGGGTCAGAAGGCATCACCTCTGTGGACCAGATATCACTGAAGGAATAAAGGCTGGACTATCCTGAAGTATGGCTCACGTGCCTTCAGAAAGATGAGCGCAATGTACTACTTTGAATTAAGAGCACTGGAGTTAAGAAATATAGATGCTTTTAGAAATCTTGCAGGTACCAAATAGTATCTTGCAATGACGCAACAACTGCATACTGGGTTATATCAGTGTAAGTGCAGCTAGCAGGTCAAGGGAAGCGACTCCTTCCCTCTGTTTGACACTACAGAACTACATCTGGAGTATTACGTCCAGTTTTGGGCTCCACAGTATAAAAAAAAAAAAACCATTGAAAAAACGGAGTGACTACAACAGAGGGCTAGCAACATGGTAAGGGGACTGGAGGACAGGAGGTAAGGTGGAGAGAGCTGGGTTTGTTCAGCCAAGAAAAGAAGGCTAAGGGAGAGATCTTATCACTGTCTTCAGGTGCATAACAGGTAATTACGGAGCATGAAAGGATGAAGCCACATTTTTCTTAGAGGTGTATCACGAAAAAGAAGCAACGATGTTCAAAAATTGTAGCAAAGGAAATTCTGATTAGATGATAAAACTTCATGCTGAGGTTGGTCAAACACTGGGAAAGGTTGTTCAGTGAGGCTGTGGTATCTCCACCCTTAAACATACTAAAATTTGATGGCAACACCCCTAAGCTACCCAATTTCACTTTTAAGTTAGTCTTGCTTTGAGTAGAGGTTGATACAGATGACCTTGAGAGATCAGACGAACATCTATAAAGAATTCGAATGGGTATGGAAAGTAACACTGGATCTATGCTTTTGTTGATCCACATACAGAGGAAAGTAACACTGGATCTATGCTTTTGTTGATCCACATACAGAGGGGCATGGTCAAAGTAATTTTGTTCAGAACAGAACTGGTATCCCCCTTACAGCTACTTAAGAGATTCCATGCCAAATTCCTGTATTAACTACAACTGTTACCTTTAAATGACATTTCTCAGTCAAAAGTGAGGCGTGTACTTCTCTCTTATGAGAGAAGTGATCATATTTTGTTTGCATAGAAAAAAAAATAAAAGGATTGCTATAGTGCTCTAAGAGGTATTTTCTCCATCACCAGCTAGCGAGATAAAAATTTCAGCAGAATTTGTCATGTACTCTTTTCTTCCAATTAACTCATTTTCACAATACAAATATTTTACTTAAATTCACTTACCTTCTCATCTAAACTATTCTTAACGCCATTTTTAGTACAGAACTACCATAGTGCCTTTTGGGATATTTCATTTTTTTCTTGTGGGAGAATGAGGTAAATAATCAGCTGCAACTCTTTCACAGGTAACCTTATGACTAGCTCCTTGTTCCTGCTTCACAGATTCAAACGGATGCGCCAATACCCAATAAAGATCAGTTTCACTTTCAGAGTGGCATGATCCTTTTATCTCACTGCCAACGTCATCTTCACAACTTTCCAGCAGCACATGCTGCTATCAATCTCTTCTTTTGTGAAAATAATTCTTTCTAGTTATGTATGTGGAGTGACAGTGACTGACCCATTACTACTTTACCCCATGAGTAGTTAAAAAAGGATACTACAGTGGCTGTATTCCTCATATCACTCAAAGAAAGCCTTCAATACCCCACTAATCTCATCTACAAAGAGCCATTTTACTAGTAGGAGAAGAAAGGAGATGTCAGTATGTTCCTTCACAGGCTATCATCTTTTTCTGTTCTACGCTATCGTTTTATAGAGCTAAAGAGATGATTCATTTTTAGAACTGAACGATCTGCTCCCCTACCCCTCCAAAAAAAATATGTATTCATGCACATATGCATTATTTTCCCCCAAGTCATAAAAGTGAAGTGTCACTTAAATAAATGCTAAATCTGATTCCATGCTCCCTGGCAGCAAAATGAGATTTCTTTACATTATTATGAATACAGTATTAACAAAATGTACTGCATACAAATAGCACTTAAATGAGTAAGGACTCAGACATTGATTTGTATTTTCCAGAACTCTTCATTATCTTTAGTTACTTTCAGAACGATTCAGAGTTATTCCCTTCATACCTGTAACAGTACTACCAAGAAAACAAGTAAGAAAACATGAAATATAGTATTAACATCCTTATCTATTTGATTTAAAATATACATACCAAATGAAATATAAAGCCAAGGGGATATTAAAAATGCAATGGAGTAATGTCACAAAAATATCCCTTCACACTCTGGTACATTTCACTTCTGAACAAGTTTATTTTAAACTTTTAAAAATTAACAGTATTCATCACTTTTTCAACTAATTTTAAAGGCATATGATAGAACAAATGCAAAAGACGGCAACACAGAAAAAAATAATTAGGGTTCAAATATTTCTGCATAAAGATCCAAATCCTCCATGGATATAAATTAGTTCAGAAGCTTGGAAATAAATAATATATGCAAATTTATGCTCCAAAATCCAAATCAGAAAAATTACATGAGTTGTAGACTACAGATGTTCACATATTATTCAGTGAATCAGGTGCATTACTTTTTTAGATGAAACTGCAAGAATAAGATTTGTTACAAACACAGCTACACAAAATGTGAATGAAAATGCTCAAAGTAAGGTCTTTTGTTTGGGATTGCATGGCTATGAAATGTACAAGTGGAAATATCTCAGTTAAAAGAATTTTGCTTCTTTTTTCCCCCATCAGACGTCTGCTGCTATTGGTGAAACTTGGCCAACTCAATAGAAATAACAAGAAAATAAGAAGGAAACATCTATATTTACTCTTTCTGTGCCACTTCAAATAATGGTAGTTTAAAGAGAAGAGTAAAATACAAGAAGACATTGCTTTGTTTTTCTCCAATGTACCTCATGTTTACAGCAGCTAAATGAACTAGACATGTTTCATTCCCATCAAAGTCATGCCCCTTCCAGTATCTGCAAATAACAGAAAAACTAATAAAAGTACATGACAAATTATTGATTTCTGAAATCTCACCAAAACCCCAGAACCACCTGGTGCCATCTTTCATGACATAAATACAAAGCAACAGGTTCTGATGCCCTGACATCTTTTGAAATGCCACTAATAAAATTTTACCAATTGCTACAGATATTAAAAATTGATGGGTCTGAATATAAATACCCTTCATATTTTCTTCTCCACATTAATTATTTTATTTAGTATAGAATCAGCTGCTGAAGCTCATTCTCCTTCTAACTTTGCTAATGATTTCAGGGTGTGTAAGAAAATTCTCTCTACCACTGTTGAGCGTCCTCAGGAATCACAAGTGCTCAGCAAAACCTATGGTTAAGGCTTAGCCTGTTGAGATAGATTCTTGATCAATAATTAAACGTTCTTAATGAAATACTTTTAACTTCTGCTCATGGGATATTGAAAGAAACAAAAAAGCGTAAGGATTGCTTTGTAAGACATAACTTTCATTTTACCCCTGTGCCGTAAGAACAAATACCTATGCAGTCAATAAATAGCAGCTCATCAAGACAAAGCATCAGGTTGCGTGTCAGGGTTCCCTCCTGCTAGCAGAAGCGAAAATCTATATGGGGACGCCTGGGACATGAGAAGAGCACAAAATTGCTCTGAGCCACTGCGCTCACTGATAAATGGCACACTAAGAAAAAGACATTACTTTCCTCCCTCACAAGTAGCACTAACAGAAATCTATAAGAAGTTATTTTCAAGATCATGTTTCTTATTATTTAAATTCTCCCTCAATATATAAACCAACTCCGATATGTACAAATCTTAAGAGACAGAAACCCAAGCTGTATCCTGGGATGCAGAAAGCTTTCATAATCTGCAACTGACAATACACAGGAGGAGGATGGTATAACAGTTACGACAACCTCGGACACAAGAGGATTAGGTTTCATCTTCTGATCCTCCCCGTACTAACAGTTCCTCTAAAAGTTAGGCAACTCACTTGGTCTTTCGGCTAAGCTAAACCAGGGACACAACAGTGCAACTGTGTTCCCTGTCCGAGTACACCACTCATCTGTTTTCTACACTATATTGCAATGAAATCCATCTCTCCTCTCCCACATTGATTTCAAAGTAGGAAACCCGTGTGTGAGGCAGGAGAGGAGCCAGCAGTCCCAGAGTTCACCAAGGGGCTCGGTCTGCAGACCATATGCAGCACACGCCTCTATGGATGTTCACTAGCCTTTAAAAACTGAATGTTATTACAACAGCTAAATCTCATGAATTACGAACACTGCAGACTTTGAATCCCTGCAGACAGAGTTTCAAAAGCTAGTTGGAGCCCACTCTCACTGAAGTTAACTGCATTTAGGATATTGATCCTAGACATTATGAATTAAAAGGAACTATTGTAACCACTCAAAAAAACTCTCTGAAAGAGTTAGTTCAGACCACATCTTGTTCTATTTAGTTTATATCTGGCTAGAAGGAGCTATTTTGGTACTACTATGAGTAAAAAGTCCCTACAGTACAGCAGCCTAGCCAAATGGGAGACAAGAGGAACAGTATGTCAAGAATCGTGCCAAGCTTTAGTCTGTCTATGGCTGGCAAAGAGATCAGGAATAACCCACCCTTGGATAAGCCTCATTAATTCCCTCCCTGGCTCATACTAAAACTTCCTGCATTTCACGACCTTTTAACACTGTGCTGGCTGAATGCCTATGTACTGTAAACGCTGCCAAATAGGAGTTAGAGTGACTTCCCTATCCCAGTGATGGACCATCATTTGGACACAGTACATCTTTAAGCAAACAGTAACACACAGGACTTAGTACAGAATCTTGCCCTGCAAGATTTAAAGTCTGCTTGGGTGAAATGCTTTCAGGGTAAGTGACTTAGAAGTGTTCAACCTACGTACATTATTACAATTTTTGGTCTTTATGAACATAAAACACATGGACACACACAGTTTCTGGGTAGCTACTGTTGGTTACCCAAGAAAGGCAACTCATGGCTGCCCATAAAATCACGTGTAACTAGTTTCTAAAACAGCAAATCAAGTAAACGAAAAGCTATTAGAATTTGTAAATGATATTGCAAGGAGATGGCAAGCTCCTTCAAAGAGATCTTACCATTACTATATTTCTCTATCTATTCAGACAAATATGTGAACAAATCTAAAAATTACTTCTTTAATATATAGGTAGAGAATTTCAGAATATACAAATCGGAATGAATTTGGCTAGGATTCACAAAATCTAAAAGAGTGAAAGAAACCAATATAGACAGTTTTATCCAAACTTATTTTTGTTCGCATGCTTTTATTCAATTTTTCCTTTAAGATATTTTTTGCATAAAATCAAAATACTAGAATTTCACTAATCCAACCATACAGGGGTCAAAAGCAGACATAAAACATTTACAAGTGACTTCAAATAACTTTATCTGTATATGTCTATCTTACAAAATCAAGACAATAATGTCCAAACCCATAGGAACTTTCAAGTACTGTGGGGTTTTTTTACCTTTTTTGGGGAAACAAGTTTAATGGCTGGAAAAATGATGGAAATTTCATTTTTATCTCTCTCATACACACAAGCACCCACATCTATCACCTTTTAGAGCTTTATTTCATCTTGAATGAACTTAACAATATATAAGATTTCAAATATTTTCACAGAATTAAAGCTGAAGGAAAAAAAAGTTTTATTTCAGACACAGTGGAGTTGATCAGACAATAAACTGGAGCTATTGGTTCTTAAAATGTGACACTGAAACATTTATCATGAATTTCTAAAATGAAGTAAACTTTCACAATACCATTTAGGAAAAAAAAAAAAGGCCAGTAGAGAACTGTTGTGTATCCAGGTAGGGTACCATGACAGACTTCCTAGGAATCTTTAAAGAAAATGAGGGATGAAAAACCTCTGGATAAAATACAGAAATTCAAAATGGAAAAAATAAAATGTATGCATACTTTGACAAATTTCATAAATGCTAAAAAAATATCCCCAAAATCTCACCTTGAAAAATATCTACAATTTTCTGACGAAGAGGCCATACCTACAAAATCACACCACTTAAAAGAAAAAAAAAATAATTTGCTTAAGGACTTCTAAGTCAGCTCCTGTTCAAATATGTCCTTCCCTGTTAAATGATATTCACTTGTAATAATTGTGAGTTAACACAATTGAAATCAGTAATCCAGACAGACTCATGGCTTTGAGCTTTGCCAGAAGCAATTCTGCAGTGAAAGGAAGCAGGAGTGAAAGATGGAAGTATATTTTATTATTAGAAACAGTTGGTGTTTCAGACTTATTGGGATGGGAAAGGGTGTTAATAAACTCAGGGAGATTAATTTAGCAGGCAAAGCTAATTGGTCCCATTTCTTAAGGAAGTGGATTATTGCACTTATTCTTACCTCTATAAAAAACACACCTGAAGCAGTACATGGCTAACTGCACTAGGAAAGAAAACCACCTAGAAACGTAAAATAGTTTCAAAAAATATATGTAACAGATTTTAATAGAAGAAAGAGTTATACGGCCCATTGCGAAGTGGGGGAAACTGATTTTCCGTAGCCCATTTCCTGTGCTGAGAATTAATGTATGTTAGAATTGTGAGGATATCTTCATGTACAGCAAAGCTGTTAAAGTTCAACAGCCCAGGGTAGCTCATTATGTGCTTCTGGCAGAGTTATTGTAGGGAGAACAGGAGAAAAGTTTTTTGGCAGGTTGAACTTTAAAGGAAGTAGGGTGTTTCGAGCTGTGGAGGAATCTGGATTGTGAAAATAAATCCCTGAGAGATGGATTAGTGGGCAGGTAATGGTAAAAGGCATCTGATAAATTGCAGAGTTATGTGGTAAACTTATTTATTACATGCCTATGCAATTTGTCACAGGGCTGTCTCATTTATCACCTCCCCATGTGAGATGCATATATTAATATTGCACACTGCTATCATTGCCTGACAGCTTATGATCCTGTTTTTTAAATTCATACATCACTTTTCCCTGCTCTCTCCTATGACAAGAAATTCCATCCAGTTATATTTCCAGATAAATGCTGAGAAAGGATTCCTGATCCACCTGGTGTCATGCCTTATGCTCTTCCCAAATCGAATTAATAATGTAAAAGATACATTATGTATTTTAATATTCATACTGTAGGGTCAGTCGTTGCTATCCTGTTGCTCACAGATTTATTGTATCATGGTATGTCATAGTTCAATCAGTAAAAGCAACCTGATACCTTCACCCAGCTGAAATGGGTCTTGTCAACACTATTCTGCTAGAACACCTTTTTAACATAAATGGCTGAATCATGAAAACACTTCTTGCTGTTGCTGGTTTTTGTGGGACCATGTTAGCTCTTAACAAGACCTAAACATTACTTTTCACTGAAATACCTACAGCAAAAGGCTACAATTGTACATTCTTAGGCTTCATTTTGTCCACACTGAATCATAATAGTAGTTATCTGTGAGTCAGGTCAGGCTGTCATATGAATACTGAGTCCTGTATGCATTAGGGTAAAATGCGAAGTCATGGAAAACTTCTGGTACAGTAATTTTGGTTATTAAGCTGGTTCTGTCAGCACCTAGTGAGAGACACACAGTTCTTGCTCCCTTTCTATTTCTCAAACTCTTTAAAGCTTGCTGGTTTTATGAGACAAAAAGCTCACAGTAGTTACGAGCTCCAACACAAACTCCCTATTAAAAACCATCTAGGAATGTACTTCTTGTACCTGCACAACACTAAAAGTTCATGTAGAAAAAGAACAGTGTTTCATGAAACAAAAGGGACAAAAATTGTGGGTAACAAAATCAAAGAGCAATACTCAGTTACAACTGGAGTTTCTCAAGGAACTCAACATATGACTATAAAAAGATTTAAGCAAGAATTGAGTCTGTTCATGTAGATATCTGAAGCCACTAAAAAGTAAACTGAGCAAGAAGCCATCACTACGGAAAAAGTGCATAATTGGTTTTCTGGCATAGCTTCAACACTCTACAATTAAATGTCTCAAGCAAAGAATCTTTTTTTAAAATTCTTTTTTCTAATTTCAGCTTTTTAAACTTTTTCTTTTGAAACATTTTTTTCTTCCTCCAGATTTGCTAAGAAAACTCTCTCAAGCTGCCTTGTTTGGAAACACAATGCCTTATTCTCTCCTCCTTACTTCCTCCTGAATCAGGCAGTGAAAGTCAAGTTAAAATTTTTGACACAGTTTTCAGGCTGTCCTATGGAGGTGCGAAGGACAAATTAAACTTGATATATACTATTTTGTATGTCATTTTGAAATCGAGAAAAACTTCACAGCAATTTATATTAGCATTTAGATCAACTAATCACAGATGTATGTAGAGGGCTTCTGAAATCTTATGTTCCGATCATAACTGGGATCAGAGACTGAGAAGACAACTGCCAGAAGATTTTAAATAAGGTAAAGAAGCTAGAATTTTATAAGCTGCAGAGCGCTGTTGCATCGTATTACAAGTTTGGGTAAGAAGACAAGAAAATGTCAATTGGAATCAATTGGAAATGCAAGGGTACATAGTAATATACAGGGGCAAAGGAAATTCCTGAACACTTCCATAGAGTCCTCATAATGCAGACAAACTATGTTTGCAGGAAAAAAAAAGCACATAACATGGAATTTTACAGAGTTGAGCAGTTTTCTGCCTTGGAAATAGGGCCATAGTTTGCAAAGGTTAAAACAATTTTGCAAAAGCACATGGAAAAGCACTGAAAGAGCTGAAGAAGAAACATGGCATACAAACAGCACGCAGTGTACAATCAGAAAAACGTTCACGAGAAATCTTCAAGAGAAAGGTACATTCCTAATATATTCAACAGAACTGAGCTCTGGGTAGTTGTAAACCAGACACCACAAGTCAGCACGATAGCTGAAGTTCCATTACAGTACTTGCCCCAAAATACACAGGAAAGCTTTAGCTCGCCCGATGGGTATCTTTCCTACTGCAGCGTATGTGAGAGATGCAAAGGTGGAACTAAAACTTAAAATGTTGACATTTGTAATTTTTGCAGGAAATGGATTGCTTAAAGTGGGTCAAAAACATGTCAAATATTATATCTGATTCCAGGACCATTTATGTAGAAAGGCAGCGAAATGTTAAAGATTAATTCCAAGATGTCTTTACTAGCACAGGGAAGCTGTCAACAGAATATAAAATCAAGTTGACAGAATTCAATTGTCCTGTCATACAGGCATGTAGAAAATGTCAGCAATAAAAATCTTAATGACAAACTAGATTGATTAAACAGGATACAAAAAAGAAGATGGAAGAAACTACAGAATTGATTAGTATCTCCAGTAATTTCAAAAGTGTTATTACTCATACAGCTCCTGATGCACTAAAAAAATATGAGAAGAAAACACTTTCACATACCCACCACTTCAGTCGAGGTGGGTTCAAGGTAGTCAGACTGGCCCTTCCTAAAACTTTAAAGCAAGGGTTGCTGAAGCAGATACATTAGAGCACTTACTGTACCAAGAACTACATTCTATTCACTTCAGTTGAAAGCTTATAGTAGAGAGAAGGTCAGGGAACATGAAATGAGAAAATTCCGATACAAACAGCCTGCAGTGGTAGTCACAGGAGTTTTGGATCCTTGGAACAAACAGTTATTGGAAAAAATACATTAATTCTTTATTATTGCACCTGCTATCCAGAAATAGCACTGCTAGAGCATAGGAGCTACAGTACTGAGAGACAGTGGATCATAATTAGATTGTTAGAAGCGCAAATGTTTTGTGAAATGTATGATTTTAAACACCTCACTGTCAGTCCAGTACTTGATTAAATAACCATAACATTTAAAATAGGGCTATTGTAAATCCCTCTTATAAAAAAACCACCCACAAAACCAAAACTAAACACAAACAAAAAAACCCCAAATCCAGTAACTCCAAAAAACCCTATGATCATCAAAAGATCAAAAGCATTTGTAGCCATAAGACAGTGTTCACAAGTATAATCGGAAAACAGGCACCCAAGATAGATATTTCTTGCGAGGCTCATTTTACAAGTGATAGCTAAGGAGCAAGCCTTCAGTTTTCCACTTATTCTAGAGAAAAAGAGGTAGAAAAATAGACTCAGACTTTAAGTTCCAGAAACTGAAAAGGCTGAGCTGATCAGTGGAAAAGAATGTGCAAAACAGTATTGAATCTAATCCACAAAAGGCTTCAAAGATTTATGAGGTAAAGGAAGCCGGTTCAGAGATTGACTGTACACACCTACCCTTCTAAATAAAAGAAGTCCAAAGAATGAGACCAAGCACACGACTCCTGACTGCCTATTCCTTAATTAACAGCTTGCTCCCTAGCTCTGTTCTGAATCACACCAACAGATATTGTCTGGGCATGATTCAAAAAGCAGAATGAATGAGACTATGTAAGTTTTGACTCCTTTCAACCCGTACAGTTCTCCAGCGCTACTGGGTTTGTGCCTTCAAACCCTCTGCATGTCTTCATACCACATCTCGGGCTTACAGCACAACACCCATGTGCTTTGCAGAAAACACTGTGGTGGGCAGTAACACAAGTCTCGCATTCATTCAGACACAATTAACCGAAAAAAAACATACCAAAATAACAGGGCCACAGGAGAGCTGCCCGACACCCCTGTGCTGTGCAGTGTGGACACGGCCAGCCTATTTTAGGGACAGCAAGCCCCACGCAGCATGGATGTGAGCCACTCTGGGCTACTTCATGCTAGAATCAGGGACCACTTCTTGTCCTTTCTGTTGATCAGGATATAGACAGGCACTGTAAACTGATGATGTATAATAATACTATGGTTAACTTCCTGTTTTTCCACTTGGAAGTGAAAGATAAAAGAATAATTATTTTCAAATCTTGGGCTGAAACATGGCACCCTCAGAACGTTCTGGTTTACCAGAGAGAGTCGAGAAATGTCAGTGAGTCAAGAGTGAGTGCTGTGAATCAAGAAATCAGTTATATGCAAAGAAATTACTGAGAAATATGCAACTTTTCTCTCTTTATTCCTCCACTCTTTTTATCTAATGTTTTAAGATTACTTGCTATTCTATTAAGGATTCATTCACAAAATCTGGCAAACATTTCTCATTATGCATCGCCTAAGAATGCTGCGTGTATGACAATCAATATGCAATGCAATATTAATAATGGCAATAAGATTATGGAAACTTTATATGCTGTAAATGTGTGTGTTGTATTCTGTAGCCTTCATAAGTTAACTAGCCACAATGATGTGCCATTTGGTTAAAAGCAGCATGGCTTGTCATATATTCTAAGTTTCTTCCAAGCAGAAGAAGAATTCTGCAGAGAATTAAAACATAGGTGAGATGGCATAACGTAAATTTCACCTATGAAATTTAAGTAAGCTTTTAGTTCATGTACTGTGTATTCTCACTATATTAAATGTGTTGCAACATGCAGCACATTCGTTCTCTGTAAAGAAAGCCAATTCTTACCTGTTTTTGCCTCCATTTAAAAAGCACCTAACCACCAAAATAACAAGTATTACAAAAAGCAGCAAGTGTACTTTTTAAGATAAAGAGAGACATTTCCAGGGCAAGCCACAGACATTTTCAGTCACAAATGATAGCCCATCTTAACAGCTTTCTAACTAATCACGTATTTGCAAAAGTATTATATGTAGAGATAAGACTGTGGATCTAGTTAACTTGATCATAGTCTTAGTTGTGCCAAAAGTGTTTCCAAGATGACTTCTCTTGTTTAGGACAGCAGAATTCATCTCACAGATATTTATTCCTGTGGCTCTGTTTGGTACTTTTTAGGGAAGTGTTACACACTGCTATCCAAATAACATTTCTGAGAAATCATATACCCTTAACCCTCATTCAACTTTCAGCCTCTTTATAACAGCTTTCTCAAAGTATGCGCTTTTATCAGTGCAAAACTACCAAATTTTATTTGCATACTTTACAAATTTTTCTTTGGATCATTAATTAGCAAAAACAACCAAGGATAATTTAATCTTGGACTTGCCAGCACTCTCTCTCACTCTCGGGTACTGTGGCAGTAGGTAGTAGCCTCTCATTACACCTTCCGAGAGCAATACCTTGAGTCTTCATGAAGTAAACTTAAATTCGAGGTTTCCTTGAGCTAGTATTCTTTGTCTTTGCTTCCTGCCTCAAGTTCTTTTTTATTTTGTCTTTAGGCAATTTAAATATTTTATCAGTGTAAACAACAATAACATCAAACTGTATGATTCTATCTCTTCAGTTGTCAACTCCTTAACGTACAGACCCAGGAGATTAAACGTCTGCAATCAAGGTAAGATGGAGACACATTGACCAAAAACTATCACTCGCCTATAAACTTTTTCAAAAGTTAACAATACAACTCGCTACCTCTCAATCTCATTTTTATCCAGCTTTGAATTAGACTCGTCCAGAGCAAACTATTAAATGTATTAACAGTTCTTCTTTTTTGCCACAAAAAAAAATAAAACTCTCTGAAACATACCTGATTCTGCTTTCCAATTCGTATCTATGCGTGCCATACAAGGGAGAGGTTACACAGCACAAAGTTGAGGAAGAAAACAGAATAGCTGGTGAATTCAGTCTTGAGTTCGTGCCTCTACGGGGTTTACCTGACAAGGTGCTGGCGGGGGGTGGCTGCAGGGCGGCCCCTGTGAGGAGGGGCCGGGGCCGCCCCGGGCCGGACACAGCCGGTTCCAGCCGGCTCCAGCGGCCCCAGCGCAGGGCCCAGCTGAGCCCCTCAGCCCCGGGCGGGCGCCTCGGGGAAAGCCGGGGTGAGAAAGGGCAAAACGCTGCCCGGCAGCCGGGGCTGAGGGACACGCTGTGAGAAACAGCCCTGCCTGCCCCGAGGGGAGAGCGGGAGGAGGGGGGGAGGGGCTCCAGGCGCCCCCCGGAGATTCCCCTGCGGCCCCGGGAGAGACCCCGCTGGGGCAGGGGTTTCCCTGCAGCCCGTGGGAAGGCCCCACGCTGGGGCAGGGAAAGTGTGAGGAGGAAGGAGCGGCAGAGAGGAGCTGCTATGGGCTGACCGCAGCCCCCCATTCCCCGTCCCCTTGTGCTGCTCAGGGGGGAGGAGGTAGAGGAGAGGAAAAGGGGAGATAGAGAGGAGGTGTTTTACTTGTTTCTGACCATTCAATCCTATTTTTAATTGGCAGTAAATTAAGTCAATTTTCCCCGAGTCTGTTTTGTCAGTGATGGTACCTGGTAAGGGATCTCCCTGTCTTTATCTCGAGCTTTATTGAGCTCTTCCATCTTATTTTCTCCTCCCAACCTCTGGAGGGGGAGTGAAGGAGCGGCTGGGTGAGCGGCTGGCAAATGGTCAATGTCAACCCACCACACCCCCATAATATTTACAAGAAAACATTGCCTAATACTCCAATAGTCCAGTAAACTTATAGGGCAACCTAAAATGAGATTTGATCCTTTGTGAATTTGTAGAGCAGTTAATAGGGGCCCATGACATGACACGCAGAGAAATAATATGAGCACTTTGTACATGAGAGAACTGGGTAGAGAAATTAAGACATAATTCAGGCTGTGGCCGGAAGCTGCTCCACACACAGATCTCACGTTGATGCTAACCATGAAGCAGCTGCAAGACGTAGTCCTGGAAAATAAATGTCTCTCTATAAAAAAGACAAACCGTTTTTTTTAGTTGAAAAATAAACAGGAAGAAATCCCTATGATGAGATGAATTTGCGTACAATAAGTAAGAACTTTAAGCTGCTTCTTTTGTTTTCTTCTTTTACTGGAGATGCTTAATCAGAGAAAGAACAAGTGGATGGAGACACAAATAAGAGATTGGAGTGGCTAAATATCTTCTGCTTGTTTGGACAACTACAAAAGTAGAATAAATATTTTACTAAAAAATCAAGATATATTTGAATACATTCATTTCAAGCAATATTCTGTGTCCAAGTAGCATCTTGATTTTGATGAAGAGATGCAGAGGATTTATATTAAGAGACACAAAGGATGCATATGTGCATCATAGAAAACATGGCATTAGGACTTGGTCAGTCAAAGAATCAAGAACTCAATGAGCTTGTTCTCATTTCTGACAGAATTAAAGCTCTCAGCAGTTTCAGGCAGAAAAGTTTTGAAGCTGAGCCTCATCAACAATATTTTAGCTACCAATTACATTTTATATTCAAACATTGTCATCATAGAGTGAGGGATACAAGGAGATCAATCTATTTATCTTATCAAAGACGTGAAAGATTAATAAAAGTACTGATCACAGTCTGTAAACACTGATACGAGAAAAAGATAATGAATTTTAGATGGGCCTTCTGTCTGTTTAGCCAGAATATAATAGCAAAAGTGGATCAGAAACACATCTTTAAGATGAGTTGACTAAAGGAAAAAAATTGCTGGAATGAATATTCTGGCTTTGACATAATTTTACATTTTTAAGTTGACACTGGATATATCTATAAAGCTATATAACCACAAATGGCTGGATGTAATAAAAGAAGTTCCAAGTATGTAATTTAGACTAGACTGGCATTTGTTCACTCTAGCTCTAAAATGCATGCTTGTATGATCTAGTAATTGCAATAAAGCCTGGCAAATTTGATAAAGCTGAGTAAGATGTTCTCTTGCATAAAAGTGGTGATTTGAATTCACTAATTTTTAAGTTATTTTCAAGTGCTGTATTTAGTCTTTTCTTAGTTCATTTGTCTATACATAGTAAGAAGTTAACATGAAATACTTGAATGACATACCAAAGAGCTGTATTGAAATGAATTCTTGCTATACAGTGAGCTGTTATGTGTTATCTAATTCACCTGGAATTTCATGATAAGCAATTTTTTCTTTATAGTATGTTTTGTATTGCAACTTTTTAATGACAACCATTAATTCTCATGTATTTATTTTTAAAGCTTGGAGCTATTTCTGTTGTCTTACTGGGTAACACGTTCTGTTTAATAAACTCAGTTTGTGAGAGATTTGGTCCCAGATTAATAGGGAATTTCACAGGCTTTGCTCGCTCTACATTTTACTTTCTGGGTACATCAGATTCTGCTTAGAGACCTAACATTTCTTGGCACTATTCATGCCTGGACATCATAAAACATTTCAAACTGCTCTTGATATATAAACAGTCACTACAGCCTGCACGTAGCATTTTTCAGCAAAGCAATATTTTGTGTTATATGATACTTTGAGGCAGTGTCCTTGTAAAGAATCCCATCATATGCAGCAATTTCATCTATGTAGTCACAATATAATTTTATACTTGGAAGGATTTGTGCTGCTTCTTTTTGCCATCCATGAAGAATTACTTTCAATCATGTGTTGTAAGGTTGGATCATTTTATTTGTTTGTTTGAGCCTGACATATGTTGCTGAAGAGGTGGACAGTACCAGCATCATTTACTCTAGATAATTTCTTCATGCAACTCCCTTCCTAATTTATAGGTTACTTTGAAAGTATCAACTTCATTTAATAAACGTTCTTCAATTTAATGCTAATCGTTTGAAGGTGATATGACATTTCAAAATTTGATTCCACAAGATGTGTCTGTCAGAATTTACGTCAAATGATTTCAAGCCCAAATAGTTGATGAAATCACTGACAATTAGAACATACGTTCTCACCTTTTTCTTAAAATAAATATATTGTGACTCAACTGGAAATCTTAATCACAACGTAGCTATTCTAGCCTAATCTCTGTTAATAATAAAACTGAATTTAAGGTGGCTGAAGACAACCTAATTTATTTCATATTGCAATGAACTAGAAGTATGTATACTGTCAATTACCACATTTCAGCTGAAAGAGTAATTTTCAGTTAAGATGCTTCTTCTGGCATACCTATATAAGAGTCATTCTTTCTGTGCTATTCCATTTATGTTTTCAGATCAATGTGGAGTTTTTTTCCTACGCTCGAAATGAATACAACTTTGGTCTTTCAAGCCTGGAAAGACAGTTGCGAAGCAGCAGGAGTCACCATTCCTGAATTGTGCTGGGATGTCCCTCTTCATAAAAGAATTTTAGATTTGGTAACGTCAGGAGTGAAATAAAATGTTTGCTACTATATCTCATGCCGTCTGAAAAAGGGATGTATTCTTTACTCAGCACTTTTGCCATTATGAAGTTAAAAAGGTCTTTGGATTTTTGTTCATAGAACTCTAAAAGTTAAAATATTTTGCATGTTTCCTTTAAGTAACATGTAAATGTATATTATATCTTTCAGCATTAAAAAAGTGTATTAAACTGGTAATAGCATTATTAGGTCAGGACATTATATGTGGTGGGGAAATGTGCACATGGAGGGTGCATATTTGCACTTGCATGCACACCTGTGCCTAAGAAACGTAGTACTCCAGAACCTGTGCACAGGAAATTGCAGCACTATCGGGCAGAGAGCTTGAGGCTCAGAGTTAAGAACACTGTGAATTTAATGTTTACTGTGCAAATCTCGCTACTTGGAGTCCTCCCTCTCTCCCCCCCCCCCCCCCGGGAAGTACATGCATCGTACTCTTTTCTTGTCATAAAGCAAGGAAGAAACAGACTTAATTGTCCTTTAAATCCCCAAATAACATCTCCTCAAGCCACAAAGAACCACACCTTTAAACTTTTGCTGTTACTTAAAATTTTCAGTTTGAAAACTGCAAGTTTTTACAGCAGGAGAATCAGAAGAAATACCCACAATCTCCCAAATTCTTTTACTCCAGCCTGGAAGAAAAAGCAGGTGGGGAATGGGAAGCTTCATGAAGAAGCTGTTTCACAGCTGTAGTGTAGTCAACCCAGTACAACAGTGCAAACCAGAAGTTATTTTTGGATAAAACAGCCACAGAATGAATGGCTTTGTATTACATTCCTATGTATTTAGAATGGTAGCTTTGCAAGTCCAGGTGATGCGATATTGCTGCTGCTAGTAATGTGCCACAGGCTCTGTACCAATTACAAGTACCTCTGTACAAGGCCTCGGGACTTGTCAGGCTGTGTCTTCACCTGCGCTTGTTTTAGCTGTAACAGCATATTGCTTGGTGGAGCAGTGAGCATAACTTAACTTGCTTTAGGTTAGCTTTCTGAAATTGCATGGATTTACTTCTAAAAGAAATTAAACTGCATATGGTAAAGGTATAATGAAACTAAGCAACCATTGCATAATTAAACTTGTGGACCGGTAAGAAAAGAAATGTTAGCAATGGATTGAAATCATATAAAAGCAACCCCAAGTGGAGCAAGTCTGAGGAGGAAGAAAACTCCCCACCATCAATATTCTCCTCCTTCCAGGAAAGGGACTCAAATGCTCACAACTTGCCACAAGAACTCTCTGGAAGGGTGAGCATAACACCCAGTGCATAGAAACAAGAAATGTTGTTTATAGCAGTATGCAGTGGATCATTATTGGGAATGAGCTGTGATATTATATGTCAGTATCATTTACTTCAGAATAATGATGATAACTGTTTGTAGTACTTTAATTAGACTGGCAAGGTATTGATTAGACTCCCAATAAATACAAAGTGTTCTTTAGCCCACACATTGCAGAGGGTGCTGTGCAGCAGAACATTCTTGCATTAGACTGATTTCTACAAAATGGTACATTTCTTAATTGCCTTAATAATAGCCTTTAAAAATTATCTGCTTTTAAAGCAAAGCAGAGGTAAAAGTATTCTTTCATGTGTGAAAAAATTACACATGCCCTTAATTCTTTAATATAGGTACCCATCCACAAGTCTTTAAACTACTTTGACAAGCTAAAGTATTTCCTGCACAGATTAATGCTATATTACTATCATAAAAGTAAACAGGTGATGATACTGATTTTCCACAAATCACAATGAGCAGCAAATCACTAAGAGACAACATTAGAAATTAGAAAAATACTTTAAATTGAGACTGAATTACCATGTATTGTTAACAGCAATAATTCTTTTGGGTCAAGGTTTGGGAACGCCGATAGGACATGGAATGGGAAAATTTTCATTGCATTTCTTGCGTCTGCTTCCCAAGCTGCCAGTTTTTCATAGTATTTCTGCTAGTCAGTAAGCTCTACCATTCAAAAAGTCATCCAGAATTGATCTACTAAGAATACTAAAGCACAGCTCACACAGATCAGTTCATGACCAGTTTAATCAGTTAAAAGTAATACTGTATATTTTGTGGTGTTATGTAACCATCACAGCAGTTCAGTAGCATACCATATACATATGTCAGCGCACATGTGACTACAGTATAACAGTATGTTAAAAGGTAAACAAAGTATTTTAGAGAAGCAAAGTCTCCCCCGTTGTGCTAACAATTCTTCTAGCCAAATTCACCGAAGTGGAAAGAAAGGAAGAGGTGAAAGTTCTGTCCGTGAACTAGCGGGTAACAGTTCGCCAGCTGCCCAAATTATTCTCAAGTACTTTGGCACATCTCTAGATAAAAATTACTATGGTTCGGAGGATTTGATGTAGGCAGGAACATTTGTCAAACTATAACCAAACTTTTTCAATTTACATTAGTGAAGTTATGAAGCTGAACTATGGCAGCCACTTCCACTAATCTATTAGTTAAAGAAAAAAGCCACAAAGCATGACATGCCTTCAAATCTATCTATATCTGTAAGCAGATGTGTATATTCAGGAATGCATTTTAAGCATCATTAATAGTGATACAGAAAGATACTGCAGTCATCTTTCATAACCATAGGTTTCACGGATGCAGTGTGCCTGAACAACCTTCTTCAGCTCAGAGTGCTCATCTGTCTTGTAGAAATGGTTCAGCATTTTCATTCATCATTTGAATGAGGTGTGGTAAAATTTCTACTTTTTTTTTTTTTTCCCCCAAGCTGAACTAGTGTATTTTCATGGACTGTGCTTTCTGAGCCCATTAATAGTAATGATGTTATATGGTTCACTCCAGTCCTTTCCATGGGCTGCTGCTCACATCGCAGCAAGTAATAAGGAGGCAAAGCCCTCCTGTATGGAAGTTCCTGGCTTCACTGGAGTGGGGTGAGTGGAGAGCAGTTAAAAGCTTCAACTAATAGAATCCGCTGTTTTCCCCAAACAGAGAAACAAGTAAGCAAGCACAAATAGCAGAGGGACCCATCAGGAATAGAAATTAACTCTAGTATTTTCTTACCCATTTTTAACAGAACTTCATGCTCATATACATTCACAGGAGTAAAGAATGAGGTCTTTTTTGTGGCCTATACAGGATGTTGCTTTGAACTGCCTATTCATTGCATTCTGCTAGATATGTGGATAAACGTGAAAGCTCACAACCCTCCCTATGCCTTAGGAAGCTATCAGCTGTGCCAAATTACCATCACATTCTGAGCTATGCTGCATCCATCATCTCCCCAATCTCAAATGTTTTTATGGCATCCAGAATCATGATGATCACTATGCTTTGAAGTAGTCTTCAAATTTTGTGCTTGTGTGGAGGAAGGGATTAATCAATTTATCTGCTGTAATCCATATCCAGTTTCTCCTCCACCTTTTCCCTTCAAAGGTCAGTTGTCCAAAAGCATTTTGGGGCTGCTAAATATTTGTCTTCCAGAGCACTCTAAATGTGTCTTTATGATATTGGTCTAAGCTGGGAGTCACAGCACAGAAAACATAACTCAGGGGAGATCAAACTGATACTCTCAATTCAGGACTGCTATGACCTAGAATGAGTTAGAGTACTTAAGGCTGTAAACTACAGCAGTGCTGCATGGCCACCCTAGCATACTCCACTGAATTATCTGCTTCTTGAGTGCCTTCACCATCCAAACATAATATCATAATGTCATAACAGAAAAAGTATCTTTTTCTACTGTGAACTTGACTATAAAATACAGAATAACTACTGATAACAAAAAAAACGTAAAAACAATCATCACATTTCTTTGCCCACCCAAGTAACATGTGAAAGCAATAAGTTCAAATTACATTGCTAGGTAATCAAAGCTTGCTACAAAAAAAAAAAAAAAAAAACACAAAACCACAAACAATGCCTCTAGGCATTCTCTACAAAGACCCATAAAGCAATTTGTTCCCCTACAAACCAGCAGCGAAGCCTGCAGATAGCTAGATGACATTACTTAGAAGCCATGTTTGGTTTAAGAAAGCCATGGCTGTTGTCTCAGTGACCAAATGAATTAATCCAGACTGTTTTTTGAAAGGGATGGCTTTACGAATAACCTCCACATACATGTCTTTTAAATGCAAAGTGGTCCTGGAGCTTGAATACCAAATCTCTCTTTGAAGCTGAAAGAAAAGGTGACGCCATCTCTGTCTTAAGAATGTAATCTTAATTTCATGTCTACAGAATCATAAGAAACAAATTATTCAATATTCACCAACCTTAATTGGTGGTGCTCTCAGAGCAGCCACCATAGATACTAACACAATTTGCAAATATGCACTTTATAAAGAAGCTGAACAGGAGCTGAGAAAGCATGTTCTTCTAAGAAAGTATGTTAATTTAACAGGTGGTTTAAAGGACTAAAATGGTTGTGCCCAGAGGATGATGAAGAAAGCATCAGCGAAAACATTAAGCAACAAGTAAAACTGAAATACTGGTACACAGTAGGATATGTTTAACTTCCTTTTGCAAAGCCAAACAGACACTGAGAGGACTTTTACGGTGAAGAAATTGTAGAATGACTCCCAGGCCTTTGATGCAATCATGGTGGAAACCTGCTTTGGCAGGTCCATTTGCTCTGAATCCCATGCTCCCGTGTCTGACAGAGCGGCACAATCAGAGAGTTGATCGGCAAGATGTATAATGTAGAGAGGTCAGAATCAATAAGGATTTGCTTCTGACACCATAGCGCTGAACACTGCACTTCATGCAGCAGTTCTTCTAACTAAAACCATGTTCCTGATTGCAGGCCACCTCTTATTTTAGCACCAGTCACTGAGATTAAGAAAGCACTCACTGCCAAATGTATCATTTATTTATTAGGATTCCAAGTGGGGGACAGCAGTGAAGCAATTCCTTTCCTGTGGATTTCAGCAGAATGCAAACAATGTTATGACAAAATGCCTGTTTTGTTAGAATTAAGGTTGAGAAGTCCTTACTGTTTAAAGCTCAGCTATTCTGAAAAATTCACATGCTCAGTAAGACCTATTGTACTGGATCAGAACAAAGGCCCATTTAGCCCACTATTCTATCTACAAGAGTGGACAAAATTGAATGTCCAAAAAAAGGTATATAAAAAATCATAATCATATAGCAATACCTTCCTGTTATAGCCTCCCCAATTCCAAAGATCTAAATCAGGAAATTTGTGAATCAGAGATGGTAATTTTCGAACTCTATACACCTTCACAGATTATCCTTCCATTAACTTCACCAGGATAAACCACTTCCAATCAAACAAAACTAAAAGAATAGCAGATGCCCAGCACTCATGAGCCAAACTTCTGATTATCTAGATTCCACTGATAACTCCAAGTGGTTAGAAATTTGCTGTGTAGGTTGGAGATCTAAATATGAATATTTTGAACAAAGGATTCCCCTAATATAACCTCTAGTTAAAATCACATTATAAAATCTAAATATGTTTCCCTCATATGTGGATATAGCTGCATGTCTCAACGTACTTTCCAGAATTATTAGTTTCAATAAGCTAACCAGTGTGAAAACTCTCATTCATCAGTTTCCAGAAAGCGAACACAAGCTAATAAAAAGGTCCAATTTTCATATGATCCTACTTGCTTGTACGGATACACCTTTGTTATTCAACTTGTCCTCTTTTGTCAAAATCTTTCCCAATATTTTAAGAATGAACTATAGACATACTACTAATACCACAAATGACTGAAGTGTTTGCTTTTATTTTCTTTTAGGATAACAGGGGAAAAAGAAACATCATGGTTACACTCAGAAAATGTGGACTGTTTTGAAAAAATAGTTTTATAGTGAAGGCTAACTTTCAAGAAGAAGAATGGACAGATTATGCAAGAAAACAGGAACGGATTATAGTAGCAAGAAGAGGAGAGTGTGTGGGACTGTTAACCCAAACTAATGGGCCTACACCTAGCCTAATAGGCTACGCGTAGCCTTCTTGGAGGGGAGAGTGTAAGAGTGGACTTGAACTGCTGTTCCTCCACCCAGTTGACTCTCCAGAGATACGAACTCCAACGTGAGTTGAATCAGGGTTTGAAGAAAGGCCATTAAAAAACCCTGAAAACTCAGGAAAACAAAGAATTGAGGTATATATCCGTCCACTACGTGCTTGTGTGAGGGAAGGAGGTTGCTGAAGTTGAGATGCAGTGGCAAGGAAGAATACTGTTTGACCAGACTGGGTAGATGAAAGTCCGTGCAGCTAGTTAAATACACAGCTTCGATTACATAACCAAGAAAGAGCACTAAACCAATTAACCAATATGGTATGTGCATACAGCCTGCTCCGCGCCCCCCCCTCCCCCCCAAAAAAACATCCCCGCCAAAACCAGAAAGCCCAGAACAGCAAACCCCAATCAAAACCAACTTAACTCAAAACCCTAAGGCTCCAGAGAGATTCTTCATGTGCTAGCCGCTTTTAAAGGATTAATGGCTAAATAAAATATGGTAGGGTGAATTTGTCAGAGAGGCTAGAGAACTGCTAAAAAAAGGCACCTCATTTTACAATTCCATGCGTCATTTTAAGAACTTCACCTTTCCCTTCCTCCCATACGCAGCAACTGAAATGAGGTATGGCTCAACAATATATACTTTTCTTCCCTTTTATCAAAAGAAGAATGGGGATGCTTTGGTACTCTGAAAGGGGCAAAAGGCTGTTAGAATCCTTCATGTCACAAAAGATCAGCCAAAACGCCCGGATCACCTGTTTTCAGTCTCCCCCCTGCTAAATTCTTCTGGCTAATCCCCCTGCAATCAATAGAGATATGTCTAACATAATGAATGTTAGCAGCCTGTATGCAGGTAATTCCAGAGACCAGTTCCTGCCTCTGGAAGGGACAGATTGCAGGTTGTATCGCCTTGTGCCTTAATTCCACAATTAAGGAATTTGGTTTCAGAGGCTTATGTTTTTCTGAAGTTGATCATTTTGAAGGGCACAAGATGTCTGGCAACATTAAATTCATAACATTCAGAGAATAAAAAGCAGCACAAAACAAATGAGCAACCTCCTTAGATACTGAACAGTAACTTTCCATGCCCTAAATGATACAGACTTTTGAGATGACAACGTTTAACTTTGAGGTCTCAGATACCTGCAGGCTTGGAGTAGGAGGGGCTGGACTAGGCAATCTCTAGAGATCCCAGCTGTCTGGTGATAACTAGGGAAAACAGTGGTCATCATGGTGAAAGTATCGTCACAGTGGCATTCCAGTTCTTCTCTTGCTCTTTCTAATGCTACAATTAGTATCTGCTTCTTATGGCACCATTTTGTTCCATTTTATTTCTTATTTTGAGCTTTTGATAAAGCTTTGGATTTTCTCCGAAGTTTATGAAATTATATTATAGAGCACCGTTCAATGTATGAAGAACTACACACCACAGTAAACTGTCATCCCTTTCTGCTCTGTTCTGTCATTAAAAACAAAACCATATTCAAAGTTACTAACAGAGTTATACTTTCAATTAATATTAACAAATAGTACCTTCCCCCCATAAGGAAACATGAGGAAGTCAGCTTAACTTACAAACTAACTATACTTTTTAACTATAAGATGGACAAAAATACTGAAGTTCTTATAAATGTCATAAAATATTTCTCATTAAAGATTTTTTTTTTTAAATAGGCAATAAATCATAAAAGTTTAAGTGATGCTTTGGTATATAGAAACTACTTCCATGCAGAAGATTATTCCAAATTATCACAAAGACCTTCTCAGTCTTACAGTTCATGTTTCTTTCAAATACTTATAAAAGCGGGATCTGGAAAAATAATGCAAGGGTTGAAAAGATTGCATTCATGTACATTTATGCAGGGAACAAGGAGGAGGGAAACTGAATACACAAGACTTGCATTTAATGTAAAGATAAATGTAGAAATATTTTATCTTCAACAGTTTACTCAGATACAATACCTCCTTCCCCCAATGCTGACCTACTTCCTAAAAATTTGACGATATCGCTTCTACAGAAACATAATTATATAACACTTAAGAAATAAGAATGCAAGCAATATTTGGTACTTTTACCAAGTTTTACCTTAGGAGTATTTTTTGCTGCCATAAGTTGTCATCTCGCACTTTTTAAAAAAAAAAAAAAAAATGAAATCCAAAGTAGGAAACAAATTAAATGTTTTGTGAGGTTTCATTACTGAGTGCTTCATTACTTACTGAGTGCTTCACTACTGGTGTAGATAACAGAGCTGTTGAATCAATTTGTGAATTTAGAGGAAGAACTGATTAGAAACAGTCAGGATGAAAAGACTTAACTGGTGAATCAGATACTAAGGTTGTCACCTTCAAGGCTGCCTAAGGAGACCAGATTTCTTGCCTTTTCAGATAGTTTTGAAAGTATTGGGTCCCTAAAAGATTTGACCATCAGTATATCTGCTACAGAATTAGGATATTATTTCCTCTGAAAAATAGTATCTAAGGGAACGCACAGGGGTTTGGGAAACTCATGAGATCCTCTATGACTGAAGATCTCTAGAGCAGACTATCAAAGACCTTGCTCAAAGCCAAGAAATCATCCAGGTCCATGATGGGAGACCATAATGAGTGAAAAACCTTAGTAATTCTTCCAAGTGTCTGCCATAATTGCTCATCACTTAAAAATGAACTAATGAAATGAGGAAAGGAGCATTAAAATTTTTGAAAGTGAAAGGTGCAATATATGTATCACAGTCACTGTTACTTGGAGCCAAATTACTCCCTTGTAGTTTGACAAGATTTGTATAAGAAAGCCCTGACTGGGTAAGAGTAGAAGTAGTAAAGCTGATTAACTGAGAGAGGGAAGACAGACAAGGTAGAGCTGCTTAATTGGGCGAGGGAAGAAACAGGGAGGAATGGTCTCTATTTCCTGGCTTTAAAAATGTCTGATCTCTGCTAAAATTAGCAGTTGCAGACCAATTTCTGCATTTTATGCAAGGGGAAAACACAAATATTTCCACACAGAAAATCCAATTGCATTATCAAGACAGTGATGAAGGACATCACATCAGTTTTTCAGCATCGTAAATCACTGGAGAGTAATTTTTAAACAGGTGCATGATTTTAATCCAAGCATCCATTTGAGCGATAGTAATTTGTAATGACAGCTTGTGATTCCAAGCTCAGACCTGGAAATTGAAGACTTGGAAAGAGCAGAAATGAGACAGTTTTAGCTGCCTGAATAACTACCATTGGTGGAACAGAGAAGCATGCACTTAACTACACTCTTGGTTTCCACTATGCAAAAGTAGACTGCCCTATTTGCTGGTACTTAACAAAAAAGTGAGTTTTCAAGGGCTCAATATAAACTTCTTTCCCTGTACAGACCTTTTTAGCTGCAAGATGCACATAATCAGAAATAAAACTACAGGAAAGTTTCATTACAACTATGACATGAGAAATAAGTAGAGATAGTTACCCTACAAAAAACCTTTTAAACTTTTTGGAAAAGTCAGAGCAGAATCAGATGCTTTCAAATACCCTTAAGTGGGTTTTGTTTGTTTTTTTTTTTTTAAACAGAGATCAAAAGAGCAGAGGAAGTGGGAAGGGTTATTTTGTTAATTCCTGAAAATCAATGCTCACAATTACCTTTGACCATTCCTATCAGCAGCTAAGAATTTATCATGCATTTGGTCATCAAGGATGCAATTCTGATGCCTACACATTGGCACTTAGTGCCATTTTAAGAAACCCCAAAGTATGGCTCCTGACTCCACCTGCTCTTCCATACAGTCTCCTGTAAGTCCTAAGTCTCATCTGCTTGACCTAAGCAGAAGTTCTAGGACATCCTAGAAACATTAATCCTGGAAACATTCAAGGTCAGGCTGGACGGGGCTCTGGGCAACCTGATCTAGTTGAGGATGTCCCTGCTCATTGCCGGGGGGTTGGACTAGATGGCCTTTAAGAGGTCCCTTTCCAACCCAAACCGTTCTATGATTCTGTGATGATTCTATGATCCTATACAGCAGTAGATGCAAGTAGTAGAATGTGGGAAAATATTTTAGCTGCAACTGAATTTGAAACAATATCCTATCTATAAGAAGATCCTGCTATCATTCTGGAGCTAATTTTAAGGTGATTAATGTAATTCTCTATGGTAGAGGGTTGGGAATGGTATTCTATTGGTTTACATGAACACAATAGACAATCTGAAGTAAATCTATGAATGCTTTATGTGTCTTACCAATGAAATGTGCATACTGCAGCATGCCATTACAGATTTTTTTTTTTTAGGACGCTCACCAAAACCAAACCTCTTTCAGAAATGGATAGTCCTGGTCTCGCTTTGAAGTGCAGCCAGATGCCTAGCTTATCAATGTTGGGGTTATTTTTCTTTTTACCGTGGGACATCTATACAAAAGGCAGAACGAACTGCAAAGCTGTGTAATGAATCCAAAGTATATTTTCTAGTAGTAAGTCAGAAAATCAACTCTTGGGAACAGATACTCTTCTGTACCTTACACCGAGTCACCAGCTATCTGACAAAAGATAGCTATTTTTTGTTCAAGGAGTTGACAAGACAGTAAATCATAAGTTTGTCTTTTCATAAGGATTAAAATAACCTTGTGTAGCAAGAGGAAAGGAGGTGAAGTAGAAACTGTCCATTTGGAGGGTGAGGGAGAAGACTTTTTTTTTGAGGTATTCATTAAACACCAAATAAAAATAGTGTGTCCTCAAGAAAATCCTCAGATGTTGCTGGAAGGTTTGGAAAGTAAAATTCCAGTTCGTTGGAGAAGTTCCGACGGATTGACTTCCACAGACATGATTTGAAACCAGTCAGGTTTGTTGGTCTTTTTGTCTGTCATCACGTTTATAAATATTCAGTCCTTTCTTTTCTACTAGCAGAAGTCTCATGATGAATGAAGGTGTTACTCTATCCTATGTTGTACAAGTTTTTCTCCCCCTCTCTCATGAGCCTTCATTTATTCTCTCCTTGACATTTGGTGCGTTTTTTTCCACTTTTCACTACGTGTTTGTTTCTGCCAAATAAACCAATTTAAAAACAAAAGCAATGCTGTAAAAAAAAAAAAAAAAAGAGCAAAGGACATTGTCTTTAAAGGTTAAGAATATGGGTATAAGACATAATTATGAAAAACATTTCTTGTGAAAAACATTTTTGTAAGCTAAAAATAAATCCATATTTACTATGCACAGACTCTCAGTGTTGATAAATATTTTAAACAAAACATTTTTTTAAAACTTTGGTCTCTCATTCAGTTTAATAAGAAAAAAATAAGCAGATGGCAGCACAGCATGTGCCTTTTGGATATTATGATAAGATCTCCATTGCTGAAATGTAAAAATTACCTTGTGGCTACTTCATCAGTGTAGTAAGCTATGCTGTTTGAAATGCAGAAACAAACATTTAGAATTATGAGTTCACTCAGCGTGCAGGAGAGTTTTGAAAGCAAATTACAGTTCAAGTTCTGAACAGACTTTTTCCTCGAACAATCTTTGTAATATCGCAGTTAAAAGATCCCCTTAAAGCAGCTATTAGTTAGGCTTCCTGCCTTCTTTTAATATGCCAATAATAAATATTATAGCTACAATAAACTACACAATACCTGAAAATTGCTGTTATGAGATCTTCTGCAACTCAGAAGTTAATTAAGTAATGTTATACCAGTAAAATGCAGTATGACATTGTATGTTCCACGGTACTTACATAGCTAGTTTAAAATATATCTCCGGAACGCACAGAATATAGTTTGGCATTTCTTTGACTTTTAATATGAATTTTTCAAGTTATATCTACTAAGAATACATTTTTTTCACCTGAATCGAAATGAGTAGGGAAAAACAGTTACAGCATCAAACAAGAAAGGCAATGACAGATAACAGTTCCTGAAGAAACAGCTGGAGTTATTTATCAACAATATATTTATCAAAGAATACTCCCTACCTGGCTCCAGACATTTTAAGAGCTGCTTCCTTAGAGGGATGAGCCTCTAAGCACAAAGCTTCTACCACATATTTGCAGCCCAATTTTAAAGAGGGTTTAGAGGCAAAGGAAGGCTGACTGCTGTGGAAAGAAACCTGGGTTGCAACTACATGGAATTTTACAGGCAGTTGCAACCAGCTTTGTCTGCACTCCAGGCTGGCTGGATGTAAGCCAGCAGCAGACCAGAAGATGCCGAGGTACAATTAACATGGCACTGAGTTTGAGCGCATAAGCCTTGCTGGGAGACAGGGCTTTCCGGCCCGTGTGGCGCTCAGGCTCAGCGCCGTGCTAACACAGCTACATGGCTTCCAGTTTAGAGCTGGCTTGCATCCAGCTGGTGCAGGGAGCAAGCAAGGACAGCTGGTATTTGCTCTGAGCATGGGCAAGATTTACTAGTGACTGCCACCGCCTGCAGAAAACACACACAGCAGAGACTGTGCTGTGAGCAGGACCTTCTGCTTCTCTTAGGTGGAAATCCAGGAGAGGTGCTGAAGGTACTCACAAGGCAAGTTGAAGGCATAAGCAAGGGGAGATTTGTATCCAAGGCACAATTTCTAAATGTATTTCTTCTGTCAGTCTTTGATGACTAAATCAATTCTGCTGTCCTTCTGTGACACTGCAAACATAACTGCCCCACGTTCATAGAAGAAAACAGCACAAGTATTCTTGTGCCTGCCGGATGCAGTGCACAGAAAGAAGGTCACATCTGCCTGCGACAACATTCAGACTTAACCAAAAATCCCCAAATCTGCTTGCACCATCATGTTCTGAGTTCACAAAACATTTGGATTATAACTCAAAGCCCAGTCTATGGGCTGCAGGAAGCATGAAAATTCAAGCAGTGAAGTGCATGAGCCCAGACTTCCAACTTAGGGACTCCATTTGAGATAGACAAATGAAAGAAAGTCTAATGCAAGGCTCAGTTTATAACCCTAACAGTATACGTATCAGGAGGTTAACTCAGAAACAGTATGTAATTCCTCTTACTCCAACAGGTTAGGAGGCACTTGGGAAAAAATTCTTCACTGAGAGGATGCTCGAACACTGGAACAAGCTCCCCAGGGCCCAAGCCTGTCGGTGTTCAGGAAGCATTCGGACAACGCTCTTAGATACATGGTTTAACTTTTAGGTTGTGGATTCCTGTGTGGAATCAGGAGATGGACTCGATGATCCCCATATGCCCCTTCCAACTCAGGATATTCTATGATTCTGTGATTCAATAGACAGTGTTAAAACAAGCTTTGGTGAACCAGAGTGAATGTGTTTTTCAGACAGGATAATCCTCTCCACAACTAACTATATTCTGAGTTAAGTGCGTACAACAGGATCCAAAATCAGTCATTGTTAAACTTGGGGGGAAAGGGAAGAAAACGAAACTTGTAGACAGTACATAGAGTAACAGTAAAGAAAAGAAACACGACAAAGAAGCTGTGAATGAAACTGAAAATAAAGTTATTATGAAGGGGGGAGTAAAAACAATTTTTAAAAGGAGCTTTTTTTAAAAAAAAAATAAAGGTTTTTACATAAAAGGATTCAAAGTGTAAAAACATCAGCTCTTTATGTAGATCATATATCAACAGCAGACTGCTCTGAGTGAGTGTGCTTAAGGCAAAGTACAGGAAACACAACTACTTGTCCAGGGGATACATCTACTTACCGAATGCAAGCAGCTTGTAACCCTCAAAGCTGAACTACTGCAGTTTAAAACCAGTTCTGACCAAAGGAGACTGTGCGATAAAGAGGAAGGCAAGCGCACATGTGGGAAGGTGTACAACAGATCTGCCTCAGAACTAGTTAGTGCTGGCATAAGGAAGAGAAAGGGTTTCTTCCTGACAGGATGAAAAGAGATCGAGCGAGGAGCCAGTCGGACCCTGACTTCTGAAAGATAATCCTTGAGAACTCTTTCCCAACCAAGGAAGTGAAGGTTACAAATGTGAGATGAGGGAAGCTAAGGCCAGCGACTCCCTTACTGGAAAAAACAGTAATTACATACAAACTACACCAAAGAACCACTTATTAATTTAGCTTCACTATATAGAAGGTGGTAGTTTTCACAAGACAGAACTTCTACTGAGTATTTGATACCAAACTTACAGTCATGAGAAATACTTTTTTTTTTGAGCAAAACTTAGATTACTAAAACTAAGGATTATACTGAGAGTTTCTTTGATACCACTTTCACACCACTGTCCCAAATGCACTTCATTCTGTGTACAAAGTAGCAACACGTAATTGTAACAGTAGGCATTTTCTTGCCAATTCTCCACTAACAGTCCAACAAACTGTTTCAGAGAATCATAGAGTTGTTCTGGTTGGAAGAGACCTCCAAGTTTCAGAGAACTATTGATCAAAGGTCTTTTATGATTGAGGCACCTATTCCTACTCAATATACACATGAAAACTGCTTTTCTACTGTCTTAAAATTTAAGACAAAGTTTACATCCTGAGGAGTAGTTAGGAAGAATTTCTATGGGTTGAAACTAAATACTTTTCACTGTGTCATCAGGAATGTGGACAGTTAAATCCATAGTTGAATACAAAGATGCCTACAGTCAGCCATTCCCAGTCCCAAGAGCCACGCACCAAGATCTTCATACTGGAGACACCCACAAAAATCTTCTACTTTAGCCATACCGCACTGAATGCCAGGTACAGGTAGGACTCTCAAACTGGGGATTTTCTCCTTGTGAGTAACAGGTCTCGGTTCCCCGCTAGAGGCTGAAGTTGGCTGTGCATCTGAGCAAGGTCAGCCTTAGCAGCATCTACAGTCTTCCTTGCCCCTACAACCACGGGCTAAGAGTATTCCGAGGCCTTGGTGGATGCACAGCCACTCCATGGATCAAACGAGTAGCTGCGGCACCGGAACTGGACTTGAACTGCTTCCAAATGGTCAGCAGCCAATGGACTGGATAATTCACTTACATCCATGCTTCTGAATTCAAGTCTCTCACAAAGCTGAGCATTTCTTTTTATCGCCTCCGATTACAACTAACAACAATACTTCTGCTGTTTTTGTCTTTTACACTATACTGTTAGACTCTCTACTTGTAAATATGCAGTCTCCGAAACAGATCTTAAAGACAGCTCATGTCCCTGAATTTGGCAGTAAAAATATAGCTAAATCAGTGGTCTTGCTCCAGCAATAGCTGGCATGTGTCCCCTAGGATGTTTTTATTCATGGACTGTGCCTTGCCCCAATTACTAATCACATAGTTTGCTCTTATAGTTATGCCTGAATCCCATGAAGGGATGAGACCTCCCATCCCCAGGGCAAGTCAGTGACTAAAATAAGGGTCCTGTACCACTCAGGTTTAAATACTAAATCCAATACTTTTATTGCTTTATTGTCTGAAAAACAATTATATGAGAAAAAAAAAAAAAAAAGAAAGATACAGACTAGGGTTATATAATAGCAGTGAAGGTGCCTTTCTGAATGAAGTAATTTATTTGAAGAAGCAAGTGCCTTTTCAGTTCTTAAAATACATAATTACTTGTCTCAAATCCAAACTCAAGTGCCCTTAAAGGTTGAGGTGCTTTTAAAAATCTGAGGGATCACGAATTTGGGGGTCAAGGTTTCAGAATTGTTTCTCAACCTGTCGGTGATCATGGAGTAACATATGAAAGCTCAAGCTCGTAGAAATGTCAAAGCATATAAAGTCCACGAGCCTCAACCACATCTCAGTTCTCAGTAAGTTTCAGGGTGATAAAGAGAAGGTTTACTTTTAACAAAACTTGTATGAATTTTAAAACAAATCACACTAAAACAAAAACCTCTAATGAAACTAAAATGAAAGCCAAAACTGAATCAAGTCAAATTGAAAGATATATTTTTAAAATTTGTAAGGGAAGCTTATTAGATCCTGCACTGGATCATACTACTGCAGTGGGTTTAATATAAACACTAATAGTCTCTGACTTTTTGTTTAAGGGGTTGTACAAAGCATGGATCTTGACCTAGTTTAAGCTCCATTTCAAATTTCTTCTGCTGCTTTTCACTTCTTTCTTCACCTGTACTTAACTTTTCTTCAAAACATAGTTCCAACAGCTTCTCCTTTGAGATTTTTTTCCCCCCCTCAAAAAAGTAGATTTCCTTAACATTTAAGCAGCAGTTGCTTTCCCTCCAGCATGCATCTTAAGTACTATTTAATACTGGCTCTAATTAGCAGATTTTGGAAATCCAACCATTTTCTAATAATCATACAACCAAAAATTGATTATTAAATTAAATAGCTATATAAAATACAAGCATGTCAGTATTACTTGGATTAAAGAAAAGATTATATCGACCATTCTAATTTCAGTATGTACAGATGAAATTAAATAACCTTCATCTATCCTGTGAGCACTCTAGATCTGACAGCAGTGTCTTTGAAGCTGACGTTCTCTTTGACATTACTCTGACTCCACTGACTAAAAATACTACTTAGCACTTACCTAGCACTTTTTACCTTCAAAGCACTTCACAAACATTATAATTAACCCTGACAACAACTTGGTGAGGCTTGTAAGAGTTATCCTCCCCAGGTGATACATGGGAGAAACCGAAGTTGCTTACCTAAAAAGAGAGGTGAGGAATAAACTTTGAGTTTCCAATTCCTTGTTCTGTGCTTTGATCACATCTATAGACAGCATTTTGAACAGTATTTATTGCTGCTATTGCTCCATTATCATAGAATCATAGAATAGTTTGGGTTGGAAGGGACCTTTAAAGGTCATCTAGTCCAACCCCCTGCAATGAGCAGGGACATCCTCAACTAGATCAGGTTGCCCAGAGCCCCGTCCAGCCTGACCTTGGATGTTTGCAGGGATGGAGCATCTACCCATCCCTGCAACAAGTGGTTGCCTCTGGGCAACCTGTTCCAGTGCTTCACTACCCTCATTGTGAAAAATTTCTTCCTTCTATGTAGTCTAAATCTACCCTCTTTTAGTTTAAAACCATTACCCCTTGTCCTGTCACAACAGGCCCTGCTAAAAAGTCTGTCCCCATCTCTCTTGTAGGCCCCCTTTAAGTACTGAAAGGCCGCAATAAGATCTCCCCAGAGCCTTCTCTTCTCCAGGCTAAACAAGCCCAACTCTCTCAGCCTGTCCTCACAGGACAGGGGTTCCATCCCTGTGACCATTTTAGTGGACCTCCTCTAGATCCACTCTAACGGGTCCATGTCTTTCTTGGACTGTGTACCTGTAAAAGCCCTTATTATTCTTTGCATCCCTCGCCAAATTCAACTCCAAATGTGCCTTAGCTTTCCTAATCCCATCCCTACACATCCAGGCAGCGTTCCTATATTCTCCCAGGACACATGTCCCTGGTTCCACTGCCTGTACAGAAAGGACAACGATAGCCAGAGGAAAAAGTAAACTTCAAAATTTACAAATGTACTTTCCATGGATTCAATCCATGATACATTTCAGACCTTGAGGTGAAGGCAAGCTATGGCTTTTAATGTATTCTTGCTAGCAGTATTGGAATTACCAACATCTACAAATCGTAAAATTTATATGAATAAGTTAATTTCTCAAATAATATCAGTTTATATCCCAAATTGATATGATTTCAGGTGCAATATAAGTAACAGATTCTTCTCTAGTTCCTTATACAAAATGCAGAGAAACAGGAATGCAGTCTTCGAAAGCTGATGTGTAGAGAAAGAACTGCCCAAAGTAGCGCAGAGCATCCATGACAGCTTTTAAGCTTTCTGCCTTTCAGGAACAATTAGATACTTTATGCTGGTTGCCCTTCACTTGGGAGTCACAGCTCTGAATAATCACCTGAGTTCGGCACCTTTTGAAAAACATAAAAGGATTAGTCTTGCCTATCAAGGACAGCCAAGGGAGGAGGCGATGCTGGCACAGTTTCATCTAACAGTACATGCGTAGTCACCCTGAATGCAATTCATTTCTCTCCTCTGCCAGAGCAGATTTGAAACACTGCTTGGCCTGCCCGAAAGTAATAGCTTAGCCAACCAGCCTAACACCCGCCTTGGGAGACGGCATGTGACCTCGTTGCTGCTGGTTTATGTTTTAAGATAACTAAGTATCATTTGGAGCACACAAAAGAATGGTGATAATGACTTTTGGTGGCTAGATCACTTGCCTGGGATGAGGAGTGCCGCATTTTGGACTATGATATGACAAGTTCTTAATAAAAAAAATTGCAAAATATTGGTTATATAAAGAGTAGACCACTCTGTAACCGACATGCTCATCGTGTTAAGTGCTGCAACCAGACTAGGGTACAAATGGGGTAGTGGGACACTACCAGCCTCTTCTCAAATCTAATTGTCTTAAATAAAGGATTACTCTAATGCAGGTACATATTTGGATATAGTATTAGATAACTATGTTTTATTAACAAGAGAAGGTAATGCAAAGGGTACCAGAAAACCTGATCAAGAAAAAAACCCTCTAATCCTGATTTTTTTGCCTCTTATTAACACATTGCAGATTATTAGGTGTTCAATATTAGTATATGTGAGACTATTCAAAGTTTTATAGGTTAATAGACCTGGGGGTTTTTTTGGTTTTTTTTTTTAAATGCCAAGGTTTTGCAAGCCCACTACCTGGAACTGAAAAAAACCCCAACCAAACAAAACCTGAAGTCTTGGACAAGCCTAGATGATGACTCATTTCCTTTCCCTAAAGCACCCTGAACTAATCAAAGTCAAAACACAACGCACTTCCCTAAATTAGATTCCTCCAGACCCAGTCACAGCCATTCCTCCGAAAAGCAATTATAAGGGTAGAACAATGTTAAGGTAGTTGTTTGGCTCCCACAGCCAAGGATTACCTTACATAAAGCCTAACTGATAAATAAAGACAGTGATACCAGATATTTGCCCATTCTGTATTTTTTTTCTGTTATATTTTTGTCTCCAAGCCTGTTTTTAGCCTTGTCCAGTGCTATAAGTAAAAACTGGAGTGCTTTTACTTCTCTGGAGGTAACGAATCAAAAAAAGTAGTGGTAAATGCCCGAAGTCCAAGGAAAATATGGAGACTGTGGCAGCAGCTTTTGTTATTGTAGCACCAGTGCCATGCGTATAATATTACATAATTATATAATGTATATAATACTATAATATTACAGTTGCTAATATAATGCTCAGTATTGTGATAAGATAATAACATATATAATCAGTGTATCATAAAATATTGTACAACAGAATATTCATATCAAGTGTTTTGCATATTAGGACTTTGTAGAGGCTAAGATTAACTATTTTTGGAAGTTTTGTTTTTCGGGGGGTTTTTTGCTTGTTTTTGGTTTTTTATTTTTACTATAGCCAAAATATTTCTTCAAGATACTGCATATTTGGTTATTTTTTTTGTATCAAGCATCTGTCAGGTAATTCCCTTTGCTTTATGCATTTTACATAAATGCTGGATTTTTTAGGTAGTGTGTGGAATTTGCACAAAAAACCCAAAGAAATGACATTTATAGAACGTATTGCTTGCTTCTGCAAATCCTTACAATCTCATTAAAAACCCCCATACTTAGATAGAAGCCCCCCCCCCCAGACATGTACACACTCACACCATAACTGCAGGCACAAGTGAAACAGAGGTAGACAAATGCAAGAGAAGCAGAATCATTTACATGGAAAGATGCAGACCCACTGTACAGTGGAAAACTAGTAGTGGAGATCTATGTTTTAAGTAGTTGCATTTCAGTGCTTTCATTTCAACTATTTGCATGCAAAAGTAACACAGCATTAGCATAACTACTCTGCAATATGGCATAATTGCTGGAGCAATATAAAACTCATACATTCCAAAAACATTTGTATACATAATGTCTGCAATAACATCAAAGGAAAAAGACAGCAAAACCAACAACAAAAGATCTAAAAGATTTTCTGAAGGAGGAGGGTTAAAAATTTGAGTTCAGCAAAGTTTTGATCTCTAGCTACCTTTTTTTTTTCTTCAACCTACTATATGCGCAGAAAAACCTTTTAAAGAGCTGAATGCCATAAGAAAAATTTCAAAGTAGGCGTGTATATCATATTAACTACTGCTATTTATCTACCTCAAAAACTATTCCACTAAATGCAGATGTTTTCTTGTGATTAAAAAAAAGAAAAGGCAGTAACTTCTTCAAACTACCTACCTATTTCTCCAGCATCAGGGGATACTAGCACATATAAAGCCTTTGGGTCTATATTGTATTCTTTTTAGAATGGACAGCTGGGAGGAAAAAATAGAGCCACGCTGCCATAATTCTTCAAAAATCCCTAGGCTCTAGGTCTTTAAGGGAAAGACAGATACAGTTTAGAACTCTTGAGGTTACTTTCTAGAATATTGAAGCAAAGTAAAAATCTATTTTTGCTTTGCTGGTCTTCTTCAACATCAGAGAGCTGGAAAGATTCAGTTACATTTTTCCACAATTGATATTTGCAAAGCAAAATTAGAGTTTATTGTTTCTTTTTTCTGTATTCAGACATCTCTCATGTCTCAATTTCAGAATATAGTGTTTTACCAACTGTTTCTACCAGTCTGCTTCTGGGAAGTTGTTTATTTCTGAAAACAAAATATTCATGAAGGTTTTAAGGAAATAAATGTGATAGAGCACCCAGTGTAGTAGTGCAGGCTCCATTTCTAACCTAGATGTAGAGTAAATGTTGCCAAGATCTCTCCTAGGTAGTTGTGGGTGAGTCTCTATTTCTTATAATTCTGCTAGTCTCCCAGATCCTGTTCATCTTGCTGGGTATGGATGCTTTTTCATGATTTGAAGATACGACCTTGTGAAATAGCACAATACTTGCAAAGATGAAGGAACCGTGCAGCGTAGTTGGAGTTGTTAACACCCCTTTACACCAAGCCTGTGTCATACAGGCACACAGGTAAGTTGACTGCACAGATGAAGCATCAAGATGAAGCAGGTCTAACCTGGTCCATCACTTTCCCCAGCTGGATGCTATGTTAGTCGAAGGAGAAGTCTGCCTTTCTGCACCAAAATAACAGTCATACCAATAATAACCTCAGGAAAAAGGAAAAAGAAAAAAGAGTAAAAAAGCTATAAAAAATAACAACCTGTTCTGTTAAAAGCAGGAAATCTAAACCTACTTCAAAGTGATGAAAGTCTGCAGTTACTAAAGGCTGAACTTCTAGATAAAGAGCATAATAATACAATGAATCAACAAGATAGTGCTTATACAGAATTATCCAATCCAACATGAGTACGTATAATCAGCAGTCCAGATGATACATAGTTAAGGTGATGTAAATCAGACTGGCATAAAAATTAAGTGAGACACTGGTACAGCACTTGTTTAAATGGTGTCTTCCATATGGAAGTGAATGTGCCCAGCCTGTGCTTTGAGCTGGCAAGCAGCAACGGAGCTACACCAGCGCAGTGCTGAGACAGAGCCGGCCAGCTTAGCTGAAACACTCTGCAGCTAAATTATGAGTTTCCTTCTGGCATATGGGAAGGGCTAATGCTTCACGGGGCAACACCCACGCCGCCTCGGTTTCAGTATGGTGAATTGGTTTTATTTATACCACTGGTTTCAGGGACAGTCAACTCAGTATTAGATAAGAAATCGTGGCATCGTTTTGCTACACAGAATCCCTTTCTGATGAGAAAGCACGCGAGGTACGTTTGAAATGTGCTGGCCTTCATTTCTCCAGCACTACTGCAGTTGCAGCGCTACCTTCTGCGGACAGAGCCTCGCCCCATTTCTCTCACTGCAGGTGAACAGCAATAAATCTCCTTTAGAAAAACAGAGGAAACGCAGCCGGCCATGCCTTCAAAAACACAGAAAGATTCAGGGCCTTAGGTATTTATCAGTTCTTCACCCATTTCTTACGTGTATACGCTGGGCCATATTTTAGCCAATACAATCAAGTCAAACTCCCTGTAAGCACTGCTTGCATTTCCCAGGGGTAGCTGAGGAGCTGCCTCTTTGTATCTCACTCACAGTCTTCGTTTCAGAAGCTACGAGCTCGCAGCCTGCAGCAGCAGTTCGGAGATCTGCCCACAGCACCGGGGCACCCCGTTTGTCCTGGCACAAAGTCCCCCCTAGCTCGTATTCCCTCCTGCATGTCCTCATCGGGTTACTTCCCACCCAGGGACGACCACAGCCCCTCCACTCAGGGGCACGCTTCTGTCCTTTTGTCACTGACATGTGTCTTCCATGTGCGTGACTAGAAGGAGCAGGAAATTTTTTGTCTGAAGAAATCTCCTTAGCTCCAGAAGCAGCTGAATGTTCCATCCTTTCTCCATTGACTCAGCTGAATTCAGATAGCTTAGGGATGACCGATGGGGTGAGGCTCAAATATATCTGCAGAGGAGAGCTCCCAAACCTGCTTTAGAATGGCTTCAAGTCCCTGTAGGGGACTAGACATCTGAGTACTGGGCACACCTACTAACACCCAGAAGATAAAAGCAGCCTATTTTCTCTCTCACCTTGACTTGGAAGTTTGAATCAGTGGTTAGTGAGAGATCAGTGATAAAAGACTAGGCACAGTTTTTTCATACGTGTAGCTATTTTTTTTTCCCTAGCAATAAACTAAACTGATATCATCCAACTGAACCATACAGATTGCTATGCATTATGGTAAAGTAAACTTACTACAAAGTCTAACTGCTGACTGCCATAAATACTACAGTAAGTGTTCAGTGTGGCCTCTACAACACATAGAAACTTTTCTGAGAACTTACTTACAAACTACAAATCTATATTACTTCTACAGTAGCACGGGGACAGGCCATTTCACTAATCCTATCCATAAGAAATTCCCCAGGGCGCCCTTTGGAACAACCTCCAGGACCAATTTAGTTATGGCCTTCATGCTTCAAGGTACTCCAGGCTAACATCCTTAACCACTGCTTTGGGTCTCGCAGTATCAGCTTTGACTGAATGAACGGTCCACAGGGTAGCAGAACGCTCCCATGAAAATCTTCTCAAGTTATTTGTATGTGGGGAATGAACTCATGTATGAAGATCAGCAAGTGGTCACAAGCAAGATGCGTTTTTAAAAATGTAAAAAAACAGATAAAACATTTTTCTGTAGCATGGTTTTAAACATCTTTGTATACTTGCAAATATGACAGACATGAAAGACAGTATCAAATTCATCAATTTAATTGTAGCAATAAAAATCCTACATAAAGACCAGAAAAAAACCTGGGTTTTTTTGACATTTCGGGTCTTGTCATCTCAAAAAGCACAAAAGGAAGATATAATGATCCTAAAATAACATTTGCCGTATTTGAAACATCTGCTCCAGTCTGCACTTATAGTTCTCCTGTGTTTTCATCATTTCCTTCCATCTTATTACATATTACTCAAAACAATATAAACCCAGAGGTTTTCTAAGTTTTCAAGGCAATGGGAAGGAGGAAGAGACATACACATATCTCCGCACCCATCCACAGAAATTAAAACATGCTACAGATGATAGCAATGTTTACCACTTAGGCAGTTTCTTTATGGGGTCTCTGCTCTCAACTCAAAACCGTTTCAGACCTTCTACTCCCTCTAAAGACATTTCTTAGGATCCTGCTGAGAACTCACATATCACTCAGATAACAACAACTGGAACCAAAAACGAAACAAAAAGCACACCTTCAGGTGCTCATATGTTGCCATTGTGTTTTGGAGCACTTTTCTCTGACAAAATGTATTAAATTACCATAATAACATATTAGACTCTGGCTATGATGAGGAGAGGGAAGATGATTGTTTTTTAAAAGAAGCCTTTTTAAAGCCTTTTCCAGGCTCATTTTAGGATTATTTCGTTATAGGAAATTAATAGATATCATGCACTAGTTTTGTCTGTAAGGTAGATGATTGGATTCTGCATCTGTGAAGATACTGGGTCTTCTTTACACGTGAACACTGTATAATCCAAAGCAGAAAATGCGACAAAAGAAAAAAGTTATCCCAACAATTAGAGACAGTGCTATAAGCAAAATAGCTAACTCAGAAAATGCCTTGATTTCAACTAAACTGTGCTACTTTATACAACTGTTGTTAAAGCTGTAGATCTAATTATACCCTAATATGTGATGGCAAATCAGGAGCTTACGACAGCTACGTTATTCCAGGCATGGAACATGAGAGGAGCAGTCATAGTGCTGTGTGCACTGTGATAGTACTTGATATTACAGATTTGGTGATGTCTTTTAAGGCCCCTCCCCCCCCATATTGCTACACTTATTCAGGATACTCCTCTTAAGGGTAATAACTTTCTAATTTAAGAAGGTTGATCATATAAATTGCCTACCCCCGTCAGTGTACTGTTTGTATGAACTCATGTGCTTCCATTGCACAGAGTAGTTGTATACCGGTTTTATCATCTAAGAACCTGATTTCGAAGAAAGAAGAGGGATAAGCTCACTGCAAGGGCAACAGACTTACCAGGTAACTAATATAGAATTAGACTGAGTACCAAGTGATAGTTTGTATCACAGCAAAGTGACAGCAACTATTTAATATGATCTGGACTTGAAAGTTTTTTTTTTTTTTTAATTAAAATATTGGAAATTAACATTTGAATTTCTTTAAAAATTAGAACTGAAATGTTACTTAAAGCTTGACCAAAAATCTCCAAATTAATGTTACGGTATTTTTACCCAAGTTTCTTACTGCATTAATTACAAATTAAAAATTCTCATTGATATTTGTGTGTGTATGTGTTTGCATGAGTGACACTTTAAACAACCAGGATAGCTGAGATCACAGTCTAGGTACCAAGATCTGTATTTTGGTAAACCCAGCCCATCCTACCAGCTACATCATGTGCCTTTAGCAGTTTAGGGTTTTTTAAGGAAAGGAATACCTCAGTCACTCAACTTAGAACAAGCGAAAAACATTAATGATTTTTCTCACAAACTTTGCAGCAGCACTATAAAACATTTATGTCAGAAATCTTGTTTCTTTATTCTAACAGAAAGGTAAACCCCAGTGTGACTTGTTTGGCCAATCAAGACTAAGCAAGAGTCCAAACAGAAGCAGATAAAAGGTAGCATTGACTATTAATCACGAAAGATAAACACTTCCTTGGACAATGAACTACTCTCAAAAAACAAACAGAAGTCAATTTACTTTGAGATATTCCTAAGAGACAAAATAGAGGAATTTGTATGATAAATTATTCATCATAGCTTATTCACACAATTTTAATTATGATACTCTTCCCATAACAGTCTAAACACAGAAAAGCTCAGGGGACGCAAAGGCTCAAGACCATTGATGGCAGGATACAGAGTTTTCACCTTTATGTTGACAGTATGTACGGGGATTGGATTCAATGAGTAAAAGCTGGTATCACCTCGTAATCTTTATGGTTCATGGAAAAAGAGCAGGTGATGATGAGAAGGAATTAGCAAGCCAGGGATGTCTCCCAAGAGCCGCTGAGTGAATTCAGAGGCAATTAAAAGTATTCAGGCTTTTACAGGGTACGGCCCCAAGGGCTGTAACAGAAGCGATGACAAATGGCTGTTTCAGACAGCAGGACTGAGGAGATGAGGAGATGCACGGACTTCTGCATGCTGCAGTGGTCCCTGCTGGTTAGAGAGTGAAACACGGATGCGGTGACTTCTCTGCCACTGCCACGCTGTCCTCATTGTGAGACGGTTTCCAAGAGCTGAAGGGGCTGTGCTCTTCACAGGGAATGAATGAGTGTCCTTGCCTTCTTAAGAGCAAAATAACCTCAGCACCAGTCAAAAGCTTTATAGTCTCACATCATTCACAACACACCTTGCAAATTTTGGCTCAAAGCACTAGCCTTGACTGAATTAAAAAGAATAATAAAAACATTGCAGTAAAAGTGAAAACTGCTGAAACCATCATAACCAGATCACTGTATCCCTTTTATACTTTCTGTAATGAGATTTTCTCCCTCGCTTTAAAGAGTGATCCAAGACTCGTGCATGAGAGCAGCTGACAGGAAGCGAGAGAAGAGAGAAGTTAAGCCCCAAAAGAGCACTGTCAAGACACTTTTTTTTTTTCTTTTAAGCATCAGAATGAGGATAAAAAAAAAGAAGGTTGTGCGAGCATATTCTGAGAACGACAACAAAAACCCCACCAACCCCCCCTATTTTCAAGTGCCTGCTTTCCTTGTAAAAATCTTTCTTTCATTTTTAGTTAGCTGACTATTCTGGGAGTGAGATTATAGGACCAAAAAATAAAAATCCCCCAAACCCACCCAAATTACAAAAGCAGCGGTACTTTAAGTTTGAATTTTGTTTGTGCGCATGATTCACTTCACTATGTCTGATGAGTGTAGGAGAGTGAAAAATGTATCTGTAAACATGGAAAACAAACAGGGCCGTGTAGTCCAATGGTTATAAATATAAATTTGTTGCCCACATTTATATTACCCTGACTCTGCCTGCAGCATACAGCCACCTTCAGTGAAAAGTTCACTTTTTCACATTACAGCAGAGTTGGAGGTAACAACATAGCCTCATCACTGAAATTCTCAGACAAGTTTTTTTTTCTTGTTCTGTATTTCAGAGGAGCCCCTCTTTCCCAGAGCACTGTCATGAAGTACTTACGTGGAACGCAGATTAGACAGATTCAAATGCGGTGCAAATGGGAATAGGATAAACAAGAAACTATTGCAGAGGCATCTGAGTCTTGTAAGTTCTGGAAGCTATAGGATACAAGCCGAAGTCAAAGAAGGAGGGAGATTGATATATCTAACCAATTATCATTTCCTTCTTAAATTAATTTTTCACAAATAATAGTTTTCCATTGATTAACTAGATGTTGGCAAGACAACAATGCTAACTCAGAATCAGATAGGACATGACCCTCAGAAAGGACTGAAGGAAACATAGTATGATGTCTTCTCCATCTTAAAGCTTTTCTGAGGAAACCTCTCCACCTGTATTCCATTTGCTTGAGGCCACTGGCCCTAAGTGTCAGGAGAGGTCAAATAGTGTCATGGCCACATTCTGTCCTGCCCCAAACTCTCTATTACCCAGTCACATCCCTATGTCAGAAAAGACATTAGTTGGCTGTTTTGGGCAGTGCCTTGGTATGCCAGCCTTAGCGATGCTAGGGGCCTGCTGTTTGCAGCGCTGCACCTTTCCACCCAAGCTGCGCTGGCAGTGCCTCCCAGAGCCCCCACGGCATTATTTTCCCTTAGTGCAGCTGTTGTGGTGCTGTGGGTCTCATGCCTTGCATCTGCAAAGCCCAGTAGTGCTGTTGTGGCAGGTATGGACCCTGCTAGTACATCTTTGTGGATGTGAATCTCCTTCAACATCCTGTGTTACACAGCTGTCAGGCTACCAAAACAGTCTATGAAATCCCTAAAAACTTGCAGGCATTTTAATGAAGCAGATTTTGTTTTCATACAATTCCTCCCCCTTTGCCTCCCTGTCCCTGTCCTGTCCATCCTCCCCCCCACCCCGCAAGCTCCACCTTAAATTTCCAAGCCATAATCTGTTCTTGAATTTCTCTTTACCCACTATTAAATGCATAGCTTCTGTGAAACGAGGAAGGAGAACTTCAGAAGGAGTTGTAAATAATGTCAATCCCTTGGGATAAGATAGGATCAACCAGTACAAGCCTCTTCCAGTGGTACATCCAGCACTTCATTGGCAAAACATCATTTTTGTTTCAGATCTCCTGGAAGTGCTCTATAAGATGGAAAAGTCTTTTTAACATAGGAATTTCATCTCACCTCTTACCATACTAAATTGCTGCCTTTCCAACTCACCTCCAGACAATTACGCTACTATTGCTCCAAGCACAACAGCTGTAATTGGGTGGCTAAGACTCTGTGCAACCTGGAGCAGAGGCACGTTGACAACGTTCTCTGATTATCCTCTCTCTCCTCTAGTGAAACAGCAAAATTATGATTTGCATTTGGACGTGACTTGCCTGGGTCACAGACTGCTGCAAACGCACAGCCAACGTGTTGTTCCTGCACGTGGCTCTTCTCTTGCCTCTGTAGCAAAGGTACGCTTTGATTCCTGAAGTCCAGCTGCATAAGCAGCCTAAGATGTAGGCTCTCAAGTGAGACGGTGGTGCTCCTGAAGGGAAATATCTACCTCCTGCAGTCAAGGCAGCAGAAGAACCAACCATTTTCAGAGGCATTTGTTAAGTGCCTATGTCCTCCTCTCAAGGGCACATTATTCCCAGAGTACTGTACAATCAAGGTAGTTGTTGGGACCATTCTTTCTGCTCTCCTGCGCACCTTAGAGTAACTGTCTCCTGCTGTGTAAGCTTCTGCCCTAGTGCTGACGAACAGGCTGGTACATGCAGGAACCAAAGACAAACAAGGCAGTTAGTTAGAAAATAGATGGGGAAAATACCACAAACTGGCCTTCACAGCACTGGAAAGTGGCATAAAGACATTCCGAGACAGGTTTACAAAGACCCAAGCTATTTTTATGCAAAGCAAGTTGACAATCCAGGCTAGCACATAAATTATTTTATTTGGAAAATAAGGAACATTAAAAATCCACACTATATATTTGTAAGCAATGGTCAATTAAATTAGTACTACCAACACCGCGAGCAATTTGTATAAATTATTTGACAGATTCTAGGTTTGACTGGTCACACCACTTCAACTATGTTGACTTCTTTGATATTTCTCTACTTTAATTAGCATAGCAGCAGCAGAATTAGAGTCTTTACCTTTTATTTCCAGTGGAAAATAACAGGAAGTTCTGATGACTATTGAGTGAAAAACACTTAGATTTTTGTCAATGGACTTCCCTAAGGCCCATATCACCGTGTGACAGTTTTCCAAGACTTATTCTGATTTTCTATAGTATTTATTGCTTCCACTCACTTTTAATACATTTAATTAGCAAAAGACGCAACCTTTCTAGAGAACATGATCCACCGGTTCTGCTGTTCCAAGTTGGTAGTGATCTGCTATTGTATCACCTCATTTTAAACCTGCTTCTGCTCTTTCTCTTCAAACACATTGTCTGATCTCTGGGTGCTTGAACACTCAATCCCCTGCTTCTCCATACATTTCTCCTAAATCCCAGGAAGTCCTTTTTTCTCCTGTTGGCCTACAAAGCAAGGCAGCAGTCTGCCCGAGTACCAAGAGAAGAGGTCTCCTGTAAGCAAGAGCCTTGTTCTTGTCAGACATGCTGGTACTTGGACAGCCATAGCTGAAGAGGATGCTGCAGAGCCCTTGCAGGGGAAGATCTGATTCAAATTCAACAGACCACCTTCCGCTGTAACTGTGAATAAAAAATAATATAAATCCACTTGGGTTAATACCTCCAGAGACTGAACTGTACCTGAATACTTAACTGTTGCTGAGAAGGATACTCCCAAAACAGAAAAATAATTTTTATACTTATGTATTTTGTAATGGTTCTCTCAATCTGTACCTTTGTGTCCATAATAAATAGAAGAAAATCATAAATAAATTCAGATGAGGGGCTTTGATCATTCAGAAGAGCGGAATGATGACAAGTGCATGCATTCTCAACTGCACCTGGAGTGTACCACACGCCTTCAAACCACTGACAGCAGCACTGCAGGCATCAGGGCCCTGAGCACATCCCCATTCCTGGAGGTTTGGCTACGGGGGCTCAGGGCCAGCTCGGAGCCAGTGCAGCCGCAGGCTGTCCCCTTCCTGACGGGGCCCTCCCAGTCAGCAGTGCAGGAGGAGCCTCAACCAGAGCTGATCCCTTGCCCCCAGGAGCAGCTTTTAGGCTGGGCCTCTGCCATTTGGCCCCCAGCTGAGCTACGTCTCCAGCCATATCACAGCCCTGCCTGTGCCTGGCCATGGGCGCTGCTGGTCTGGACCCTGGCCCACAGGCTGACATCCAGCCCGGCCTCAGCCCTGCCTCACTGCTTCGGACTTGCTTAGCGATGAATGGACTGTATCTGACCCTCCCTGTCCCCCGTGGCTCCCAGCACCCTGCCAGCGTGCTGGATTAAAACAATGAAATAAAGAGGCAACGTACTGAATGGTGAATTATGACTACCATGCCATCTACTACGCAGATTTTGGATGGAAAAGGAAAGTTCAAGGAGCTTCTTCCTTGAGCAATACCCATTTCGTAGCCAGTGATGCTTCCAACACATGCACTTGGACATAGGAAGGACCACTCCACTGCACATGCAATTCAAAAGCAGGCACAGAGAAGCAAAAAAAAAAGCTAGCCTATGATACCAGTGTCATGCAGAAAAGCTAAGCTCTCCAATATCCTGATTTATTATGTTACTTTAATACTTCCTTCTTGGGAGGTGTGCTAGTTTTGGCTAGGATAGAGTTAATTTTCTTCTCAGTAGCTGGTTGTCCCGATCCAATATCGGGGAGGTTTCGTTACGATCCCAGGGACGAGATTAAGACACCAAAACCGGTCAGATATCGTACAACCTTTTGATTTTATTTGTAACAAACAGGGGAGAAGAGCGGGGAAGAGAAGAGAGATAGAGGGGAAAAGTTAGAGGGAGAGAGTTGGAGAAAGGGAGGGAAAATAGCTACCACCACTCCGAGTCCAATGATGTTCTGCTGACTCCGTCTGAGGTCCTTAATCGCCGTAAGCTTCGTCAGGGCCGGGGTCCGGGAGAGGCACACGGACGGCAGGAGGCACGGAGGGGAAAGAAAAACCGCGCACCAGAGCGCCCACGTGCCTCCTTTTATAGGGGCTCCCCCTCCTGCGCATGCGCAGACCGCGACCGCGTACGTGCCACTCCTGCCAGGCGCGCTGTCCCCTTAAAGCCGCCTCCTGTTTCGCGCCGTTTTCTTCTCTTTTCGCGCCTCTGGCCGCCGGGGGCAAGGGAGGGGGGCGTAGCCGGGATGGCAATGTCGAGACAAACCACGTCCATTATCGGTCCTCGTCGAGATAAGCCACATCCATTATCAGTCCTCGTCAAGATAAGCCACACCCATTATCGGTCCTCTACACCACCCCGTGGCTCGACATTGCAGCGTGGTGGCAGGAGAGAGAGACAGAGAAAGAGAAAGAAGGAAAACGCAGAGAGGAGAGAAAATTGGGGACAGGGGTAGAGGGAAATTGTGGGAAGGGGAAAGAAAGGGGAACAATATGGGTTCGGGTAGAAAAGTGTTTTAACGGGGGTTAAACAAAGATGTTACTCAATGCAAGCTCGTTCTCGAACAACTTTAACAACATTTAACTTTACACAACAAACTTGGAAAATTAAGTTAACAAGAGGGTTTCAAACATAGAACAACTGGTGAGTATGAGAAGGTTCAAATAATAGCCACTGCTGTTGGCTGTGGCTGGTGAATGGCACGGATCTCTTTTATGCCGTCAGATGAGGTAGTAGGAATAAAGCGCATATTAGATACAACATGTCGGATTAGTTGAACAAAGCAAGGGATCACACAAGGTAAAAACATTAAAGCAGCAACCATGAACATTAAGTACAATAACAACTGCTTTACCCACGGCACCCCTGGTAACCAAGACCACAAGTCGCCGCTCCAACTGTTCCAGGTTTGGACGGGGACGTGGGCTATTCTTCTGATGTCTTGGGTTAGCTGGAGAACCACTTCGCCCACGTCATCTATTTCCAGACAACAGTTGGAGATGTTCAGTTTTCCACACACCCCTCCCTCCTCAGCTAACAAATAATCTAAAACCATGCGGTGTTGAAGGATTGCCGTGCGCATCTGTTGGGACTGCCGGGTCAAGAGGTCTATTGCATCAGCAGTTTTGTTAGTGATAATTTCTAGGGCTGCTTGTAACCTGATTATCCGATTTAAATTATAAATTGGTTCGCTTGCCCCTGATAACAGCTCATTGGGATTCCAAGTTGCAGGTCCGTAATATTGCATTATTCGTTCAGGGGGGCATTCATTGTCCCCCCATTTTTGTGTCCCACCCAAATTTACCTTAATGGATCGCGTCTTACGGGCAATACTTCTGTCCCCGAGGTCATTGTATAGTTTTATTCCTAACCGAGGTCCACCTATCTCTGGTAAAAAGAAAAACAGAGGTCTGATAATTCCTATATAACAAATTCCTGACCACCCCGCAGGTAAAAATTTGTATGCAGTATGCCCACAGATCCAATAATGCCCCTTTTTAGCTCTGACGCCCTGAGCAAATGGTCCATTGGCTCTTTTTGGAAATTGAAAGTAAGTTGTGCCTCGGTCGCCTAGGGGGCTAAAAAATGAGGTTGGGTAATTATTTATACGGCCCGTGCAATACCAAGCGCCAGAGCTGCCCTTCCATTCGCAAGTCTGTTTGTAAGGGTGATGATCGGATCGTGGGATACTTAAGGTTTCATTTTTGTTTGACCAATACCCCTCAAATCCCCAATTGCACCCGGTTTCATCAAGCCACATCCATGCGTAAATATCCCTGTGTTTATTGATTACCTTACGAGTGAGTGTCCACCGACATTTACTTTTCCCCACTTTGATCCCTCCCTCCTGAGTGCGGTTTAGACCATATTCCCCCATACTTGGAAAATGAATTGGCCATGTCTCACTGTCGTCCCATGTGTTGTTTGCGGTTTCACTACAGTTGCTTACGATCGGGTCTGGGGCGAGGGGTGTGGATGTCCGTGGCCAACTTGATAACCCCAGAGGTCCTCTGCAAACCCAGCAATGGCTTAAATTGAAGGTTTGGCTTACTGCTTTCACCAACAACACAAACTCGTTGTTCTCGAAGGGGTTGTACCGGTTGAGGGAAGGTAAAGGGAGTGGTTTTTCGTCACCTTCATGGATGCATTCCTGAACTAGGATGATCAATAACAACATGTGCGTTTTTTGGTCAGGTCTTCGTCCCTGAAACAAAACAGAAACAAACTCGCTCCTCGGGTCAGAAGGAGGGAATAATCCATTTAGTGTGGATTCTGTGGACTTTCCCACTAGCACCTTTTGCTCTCCGTGTATATTTAAACCTTTCCCTTCCTGCTTTGACGAGGCATCTGTGAACCATGCACCAAGCACTTGCTCTGAAAATGGGGGAGCTACCTGTATTATTACAGGGGGAAGTTGGGGGGTTCCTTTGTTTAAGTCTACTTTGTCTTGTATGTTTAATATTTTGGTGGTTCCTTCGGACACGGAGAAAATGTCACAATAGTGCTCTGTCTGGGCGCACCACCCTCGCACAGAAGCTCTCCGAGCCACCCCGTCAGGGGGTGGGGTTCCCGCTAGGACTGTCTTGGTTACTTTAAATGCACCTCGGAGAACTATAGGTTGCTTTTGAATGGTTCGTTCAGCCTCCCTTGAAGCTAGCAGCAGGCCTGTATTGCTACTTAGCCTCTGACAATCCACAGCTAGTCTACACCTTTCACGTGGCTCTCGGACTGGCCATACAGGGGAACCGAAAGGGGACTGCGCCGGGATTACGACTCCCTGGGTTTTTAGGTCCTTCAATTCGGGCGCGATGCCCTCCCTCGCTCCCAAGAGTAACGGATAAGGTTTTACATTTGTTAGTCGAGAAGCGGGGAGAGGAGGCGCCGCTTGCAGCTGGCACACTGCCGCACCAAAATCTCCAGTTAGCTGCCTAACCTGGGGGACACCGAATGACCACGAATTCCCCTGGGTATCCCGCCATTGCTTCCCCTTCAGGACGTCTATACCTAGGAGGTTCATTTGGAAGGGCCCCACTGCTGCCATGGTGTCCACAGGGCTCTCTTCTCCTGGCAACCATAATGTTACCGGGGTTATCGGCACGGTTTGGGTTTTCCCCAGGGCGTTTAGGACCACTAGGTGCTCAGACGGGATCGAAATACCACACTGTTCCGCCTCACTTTGTTTTAGCGCTGTAATTTGGGCCCCTGTATCAATTAAAAAGGTTACAGGCTTTTTCTTCGGCCCCACTGCAACGGTAATTAATAAATCTTCCTTATTATTGCAGGCGAGTTGTCTAATATGCATCCACCCCCCGCCTCCTCCCTCACCCTGAGGGGGCGGAGGATCTAGTTTCCCACCACCCTCTTGTTCTCCTTGAACCCTTCCCCCCACGTTTAACGCTGGCATGGAAGGTGAGTTCGGTCGGGGCGGGGGCCCCTGCCCGGACCACCTCTGTACTAGGAGCTCTAGCTTTTTCGTCGGGAGCCCGTCCATTAAGTCTCGGGGCACTCCCTTTTGCAACCCCTCTTGCCACAGCCCATGTCGGGTCAGCGGTCTTTCCTTTTTGGTTAACTCGGGGCTTCTCCCAGAAAACACCAGCGATTTATTTGCTGGCTCCACCGCCCGCACGGCCCTAGCTTCTTCTCTTTGATAAGTCCGACCTACGGGCCCATATTTTCTCCCATAGTTTATTAATTCCTGGGCTATCTCTCCCCAGGTCCACACCTTTTTCCCCCACCGCCGCTGCTCAGGAGTTACCATCCCCTCTAGGGCAGCCGCAATTCGTTCTTCACGAGGCACGTTTTGAATCCTCCCCTGCAATTGGATTCCGATGGGTTTCAGGGAGTCGGGGAGTCCCCGTATTAAGGGAGTCATTCGCTCAGGGTCTACTGGCAGCAGCATCGGGGAGCTAAGGCTTGGCTTGAGCTCCCGATCATACATCATTTGTAGGCAAGCTGCCTTCTGTATGCTTTCCAATAACTGATCAACTGAGCCCGTTATAGCTAGGGGATCCCCTCTTTCTAATGGGTTCAACCCCCCTGCCCAATATGCAGCCCTCTGGGTCAGAGACCATGGGGCTCGGCGATCGCCCGTTGTGAGGAAGACGCCGGGGCCCCAATATCCCTCTGCCTCCTTTTCCGATAGCATGATCCCGTCCCCTCCCGACAGAGATACCCTCCACACATATTCGGTTTCGGACTCTCTTGCTGTCCTAGCAAAGTCTTTTCGCAGTTTAGCCAATTCGGTGGCAGTAAAGGGAATTTCTTTCGTGACAACTTGGGGGTGGTCATCGCTGTTATCCTCATATATATATTCTGTTTTGACCAGTGGGCACATATGGGGGGGGTTATCTGCGGCCTCTTTTAGCCTTTTTAAATCCCTCTGAGGGTAAATTTGGCGTACCCCTTTTCCCTCCAGCGACACCTCCGTCTCAGCGAGGGTGTCTGCTTCCTTCAGAAGCTGAATTCTCAGCTCCTCTTTCAACATTAGGTTTTGGCGCTTCTCTTCCTCCAGTGCCCGCCTGGTCTCCTGTAATTGTTCTTGCAGCGGCATTATCGCTGCTTGCAGCGAGGCAACCACAGCCTCCGCCTGAGAAGGCGCCCGCTGTCTGTCCTCCACCGCAGCCGCCAAGCACGCTCCTAGCACAGCACAAACAATAGCTTTTCCTTTTCCCTTCTTAACCCTAGCTTCTTTATGCAAGACCACCATTCGGTCTATAACACTTTGCAGTTGGAACCAATGGTCCCGTGCCCAATCTCGTCCTGGGGGCGAGGGGCGAGAGCGGTATGCTTCCAAGAAATCATATAGTTTCTCTGTTTCTTCACAAAAATCGCCTGCCTTCTGGGCGGCCATGTCCTACAAAGGGGAGTTCGTCCTGGGAGGGCCAAACCTTAAAGAATCCAAATTTCCCCTATACACTCCCAGGAGGCCAAACCGTAGTCTACTACAAAAAATAAAAATGGCCTACAAAGGGGATATTCGTCCTGAGGGGGTCACACCGTAAAATCCAAGTCTCCCCTATGCGCCCTCAGGAGGCCAAACCACAAACTAGTATACAAATTTTAACACAAAGGTCTCAACATTTGCTCTTTCCTTACGCTTCGTTCGTCTCCGGCTGCTTCCCTCGCGGGAGAGCAGAACCGCGGGTCAGAACTCCGCACTCGCTTCGTACTTATTCGTACGTCTCGTTCACACACAATCGCTCAGCACGCCGCAAGATTGTACGACACTCTCATAAAATGTCGTACTACAAACAAATAAAATAGCCTACAAAGGGGATATCATCCTGAGGGGGTCACACCGTAAAATCCAAGTCTCCCCTATACGCCCTCAGGAGGCCAAACCACAAACTAGTATACAAATTTTAACACCAAGGTCTCAACATTCACTTCTTCCTTACGCTTCGTTCGTCTCCGGCTGCTTCCCTCGCGGGAGAGCAGAACCGCGGGTCAGAACTCCGCACTCGCTTCGTACTTATTCGTACGTCTCATTCACACGCAATCACTCAGCACGCCACAAGGCTGTACGACACTCTCATCTCAAGGGATCCTGTCCGTGACGCCAATTAAATGTCCCGATCCAATATCGGGGAGGTTTCGTTACGATCCCAGGGACGAGATTAAGACACCAAAACCGGTCAGATATCGTACAACCTTTTGATTTTATTTGTAACAAACAGGGGAGAAGAGCGGGGAAGAGAAGAGAGATAGAGGGGAAAAGTTAGAGGGAGAGAGTTGGAGAAAGGGAGGGAAAATAGCTACCACCACTCCGAGTCCAATGATGTTCTGCTGACTCCGTCTGAGGTCCTTAATCGCCGTAAGCTTCGTCAGGGCCGGGGTCCGGGAGAGGCACACGGACAGCAGGAGGCACGGAGGGGAAAGAAAAAACCGCGCACCAGAGCGCCCACGTGCCTCCTTTTATAGGGGCTCCCCCTCCTGCGCATGCGCAGACCGCGACCGCGTACGTGCCACTCCTGCCAGGCGCGCTGTCCCCTTAAAGCCGCCTCCTGTTTCGCGCCGTTTTCTTCTCTTTTCGCGCCTCTGGCCGCCGGGGGCAAGGGAGGGGGGCGTAGCCGGGATGGCAATGTCGAGACAAACCACGTCCATTATCGGTCCTCGTCGAGATAAGCCACATCCATTATCAGTCCTCGTCAAGATAAGCCACACCCATTATCAGTCCTCTACACTGGTACAGGGCTATGTTTTGGATTTGTGCTGGAAACAGTGTAGATAACACAGGGATGTTTTCATTACTGCTGAGCAGCGCTGACACAGAGCCAAGGCCTTTTCTGCTTCTCACCCCACCCCACCAGCAAGGGGGATGGGGGTGCATGAGGAGTTGGGAGGGGACACAGCTGGGACAGGTGACCCCAACTGACCAGAGGGATATTCCATACCGTATGGCATCATGCTCAGCATATAAAGCTGGGGGAAGAAGGAGGAAGGGGAGCACTTTTGGAGTGATGGTGTTTGTCTTCCCGAGTAACTGTTACATGTGATGGAGCCCTGCTGTCCTGGAGATGGCTGAGCACCTGCCTGCCCATGGGAAGGAGTGAATGAATTCCTTGGTTTGCTTTAGCTTGCACGCGCAGCTTTTGCTTTACCTATTGGACTGTCTTGATCTCAACCCACAAGTTTTCTCACTTTTACCCTTCTGATTCTCTCCTCCATCACACAGTGGGGGAGTAAGCGAGTAGCTGCATGGTACTTAGTGGCTGGCTAGGATTAAACCATGACAGGAGGGACCTGCAGTTCTGAGGAGGATGAATGTGTGGCACATGAAGATCTTAAAATCACTGCAACATTAGGTTCTTCTTGTTTCTTTTAATTGTTTATTTCTCTATTCTTTTCTTTAGATCACTGACTCTGCCTCAGTTAAAAGTACCTTTGGTATAAATACAAAACCAATCAGAAGACACTTGTTATAAATTTTAATTTCACTCTGATCTCAGCTAATGAAAACAAGGCTAGTGAAGTTATGATATAAGTAATTAAATGAGTACTAATACCATGAATTGCCAAGTGTCTTTACTGAAGTGTGTGGAAGAGAGGAAGTACATCATTAATTTTAGAAGCACAATTTATGTCTTAAACTTCCTATTATCTTCTTATTGCCAAGATTATACCATTTCTGTTTCAAATACTGCATCAGATGTAGTGGTCTTCCATTGGCAAGTACTACATGACTGCATGCCTACACAGAAGCAAATAATCTGTTTTCAGCCTTCCCGAGGAGAAACAAGTACTTCTGCAGAGTGGATTACATGAATGAAGTAATTACAGAGTCATCTGCTAAACTTGTTTACAAGAACTCGAGTTCTGAGTGACAACTCAAGCTTGAGACCAAACCCGTCACTGCTTTTGAAAGCTGCTATTAAAGTCTGTGCAGTTCAGTGCAGTCACATTAAAGCCTTTAAGGTATTACTAAAGTCATTGAACTGACAGTAGACTAAGGCAAACTCATCTGCTCTCAGGTTTACCAATGAGATGCATGAAGCAAAACCATATTCACCAGGAAAATAAACCCAACCATTTCTTTAAATTTCAAGAGGTTTCATATGCATTGCACTGTTTGTACAAAGTTTATTCTTCCATTTCCTCTCACTTTCTTCACATGGATAAGGCTAAAAAAAACATTTTAGATTTTTTTTTTAAATAGGGATTGGTGGACATCCTTTTTTCTTTTCCTCTTTAGTAATATTTACAAGGCAATAATAGAGTGTGGGTTTTTATATGTATGTGCAGGTAGACAGGCATTTCAACAGTGCACTGACAGTTACTTCATGGTGCAGGGCAAGGAGATGTATGTTTCACAGTGACTGGGAAAGTTTGCCTATGGAGGAGGAATGAAATAGCATCCCATGTCGGCATTAAGCTGCAAAGTCTATCTGCCACAGGTATTTATGGATCTGGGGATGTGAAAGTGAAGAAAAAAAAAAAAATCCATTTTCAGGCTTGAATTTTTTTTTGAGAAGTAACCTTTTCTTACAGAAAGCAAAAGTTCTTTGTGAAAATAATCTTGGTGGAAAACTTATTTTTCTGTCAAAAACAGTTCTCTTTAAATTGTGACAAGGCATCACATACACAAGAAGGCCTATAAAGTTTAAAAACCTCATAATATAATACAAGATAGCACTCTCTACATAATAGCACTGAATAAGCTATATGCATAATCATTTTAGACAGTAGAAATACCTTTGGAGTACAGACCAATGTTGTACAATAGTCACAGATGACAATACTGACTGCTTAGCCAGTACTTTGCAGTTAAGGCTTACAGAATGTGACCTCAGGGTTGCAATTAGATCATACTTTTTGCATGAAATTAGGCCTTTACATCATAATGGGAAAAAAATACTGCTTCTAATGCATTTTTTCATTCAGCTGCTAACTCTATGTGGGTTTATTCTCATTGCCTCTCACTCTCTTTTCTTCATTCACGAAACACAGCTAATATTTCAGAAGTATTATTTCTTTAGTGTTCGTTATTTACGGTAAGAAATTTCTTTAAAAAGTAATTTTCTTTTAATTAAGCCCAGCAGTCATACATTTCCCTCCCAACTTTCTGACAGTGCTTGCTCCAGTGAGTTCCTATTAACCTTTAATTCCCAGTATCAGAAGTCACTTCACAACTATGTAGTCAGCCTTTCAAAGTATCAATAAATCCCATCATCTATTGGTACTCCCATATAGAAAAGAAGTATAGGGTATACATAGCAGCTAGAAACTAAATTCATCTGTTACCACACTACGATTTCAAAGCAAGCATGGCTGGAGATATTCCTCACTTGTCTGGATATACTGATTTCCTTTACGTCCATTTTGTAAAATGTTAACGTACTGACCCAACTTTTCCCTCAGTGTGATGACAGTGGAGTTTCAGATATGAAATTTATCTTCTGACTTCAGACATGAATTTCAGTAATGCTGAAAATACCACCTTAAAGGCATGTTCAGAGCTGGTGTTCAGCATAGGCAAGAAAGAGGCAGAAAGAGCTGCTCAGTGGGTTCCCCCTCCTGCGACCCCTCACAAAGATCAGAGTCATAGAATCACAGAATAGCTTGGGTTGGAAGGGACCTTTAAAGGTCCTCTAGTCTAATCCCCCCTGCAATGAGCAGGGACATCTTCAACTCGATCAGGTTGCCCAGAGCCCCATCCAGCCTGACCTTGAATGTTTCCAGGGATTGGGCATCTACTACCTCTCCAGGTAACCTGGTCCAGTGCTTCACCACCCTCATCATAAAAAATTTCTTCCTTATATCTAGTCTAAATCTCCTCTCTTTCAGTTTAAAACCATTACCCCTTGTCCTATTGCAACAGGCCCTGCTAAAAAGTCTGTTCCCATCTTTCTTATAAGCCCTCTTTAAGTACTGAAAGGCTGCAATAAGGTCTCCTCAGAGTCTTCTCCAGACAGAACCACCCCAACTCTCTCAGCCTGTCTTCATAGGAGAGGTGCTCCAGCCCTCTGATCATTTTTGTGGCCTTCCTCTGGACCTGCTCCAACAGGTCCATGTCTTTCTTGTGCTGAGGGCTCCAGAGCTGGACACAGGACTCCAGGTGGGGTCTCACTAGAGCAGAGTAGAGGGGCAGAATCCCCTCCCTCGACCTGCTGGCCACGCTGCTTTTGATGCAGCCCAGGATACAGTTGGCCTTCTGGGCTGCAGGTGCACATTGCTGGCTCATGTCCAGCTTTTCATCCACCAGTACCCCTAAGTTCTTCTCAGCAGGGCTGCTCTCAATACCTTCATCCCCCAGCCTGTATTGATACTGGGGGTTACCCTGACCCAGGTGCAGGACCTTGCACTTGGCCTTGTTGAACCTCATGAGGTTCACACGGGCCCCACTTCGTGAGCTTGTCCAGGTCCCTCTGCATGGCATCCCATTGCTCTAGAGTATCAACTGCACTGCTCAGCTTGGTGTCATCTGCAAACTTGCTGAGGGTGCGCTCGATCCCACTGTCTATGTCACTGATGAAGATATTAAACAGTACTGGTCCCAATACAGACCCCTGAGGGATATCACTCATCACTGATCTCCATCTGGACAATGAACCATTGACCACTACTCTCCAGATGTGACCATACAGCCAATTCTTATTATGTCACCTCTCAGCTTCCCCTCCTCTCCCTCCTTCCTCATCCTCTCTTTCTCCAACTCACCCTCATGGTGCTGTTCACCAGTGTGTGCAACCACAGTCCTAATTTCTGTACCCTAATAATGACCTGCTTTGTATTGCTTTTTAGGTCCTACTGAGAACAGGGAATTCTTACGTCTGCCTAAAATAAATGCTGAACCTCTGAGTGAACAACTATTTCTAGATCTCAGCGACAAGAGAATCCAGTCAGGAATTCCCAGCAGACAGGTCTCAGAGCCCATCAAGTTTAATTTCATCGGAGACTGTGAGGAAGTGGAGAGAGAAAGTCCCTTAACCTCCACCAAGAGCCACTCCGGACATCACTGGTCTTTGCAAACTGATTGCCACTGAGATCTCCCAACCTACTGCACTGGGAAGCTGCTAAGCAGCTATCAAAAACCTGAATTTTGCAGAAATAAGTTACATTATCTTTCAAAATTCAGGTCAGTCAACAATTGCCGTCTATCGCTTAAAGCTATCTCTGTCGTCTATGCTTAGGAAATTTATTTACTTCAGTTTTCAGAGGGCTTATAGTAGTATGATCTTAATGATTCAAAACCTCTGCACTGTTTCTCAAGTTTTGAGGTTACATTTAATTCCACATCAACTGAAAACGTGCATTATGTAACTATGATATCAAATAATAGTTTAGGTTAAATTCCTATGGAATGCAGTGAGTGTGGAATCTCACTCAGGAGAAGCTTTATACCTTGCAAGATCAGGGTGCAATTTTTGAAAGGCACCAATAGAAATTAGATGTAGTTTTCTTGTTGATTTACAATGCGATTTTAATACTTAATTTCCATTTCCTTTTCTCAGGATAGAGTTTGAACAAAAACATTAAACTTTAGCAGTAAGACCAGCAGAAACCACAGGATAACTTCCATCTCTGCTTGGAGAAGGTTTTGCAGACCTAAAGCCCTGAGTCAGGAGGGTACTTAAAAAATCCTAGTACGTAAGGTTCACTACTGGTTGTCTTGCTGCATCAAGGCACTAACATGAAAATGGTTTTGCTTTTAGGGATGATAAATAGAAAATGAGAAAACTACTCATTTTGTATACAAAGAGAAAAAAGCCACTGATGCATATTCCTGACACATGAGTACAATTTGTTGCTATACAGAAAGCAGCATTACAAATTCTACAGTAATGCTTTTGTCATGGGAAAAGCAATTTGGAAAACAGGAACCTATCATTACCCTAAGCAGTATAGGTTTTTTTTATAACAATGCATACTCTTAGAAATACAAATGTTGATGTTTAAAATGAGATATTAAGAGAAAATTTACAAATAATCATTTAGAGAGAGGCAGTGATTTTGCAATTTAAACTAAAACCCTAAACAGAAAAAATGTTACTCAAAACAAACATAGAAAAGAAATGTTAAGAGCAATTTAACAAGATGCATTAACATAGGGTATTAGAAACAAGAAACATTAGTTAGATTCATAAGCTTTATCATGTGTAAAATTGGGGGGGGGGGGGGTTGGTTGGTTGGTTGGAGTTTTTTTGTTTTGTTTTAATCTGTACCTACCTGCATTACTTGAGATCACATTTAAAGCATGTACAGTCCCTTGAAACACCTTGCGGCCCTTTAACATGATAGTTTCCCAAGTATACATGATTTTATTGTCCACTGAAAAAAATTGTATGAATATACACTGTTTAGCTGAGTGCTGCAATATTACAGATTAATTCAGACTTTTGGCAGTCTATATAGGATTTAGCCAAATTCCAGATCTATACCCAGTACCTCTAATCCAGCATTAAGTAACAGGAGATCTTTAATAATTCTAAGTGCTAAGGGTCTCAGTTTCCATTAAAAGCAATGCTGACTTTTATATGAGATTTACAAGTCTTTTTATATGAGGATTACAAAACCAGATTCTGTTCTTCCTGCGACAGTCACAGGATGCTTTGAAAACTGTTGACTTGATAATAACTGGGGCTGCGTAGGCAGCATGACAGACAGCTATTATGAAATCAGTAATAGCTCACATGCAACTCGGGATATTAGAAATGGATTTTCTCATGTCACAGTCCTGCTTCCAATTGATCAGATACCCAGAAGGAAAAAATGAACAGAGGGAAGGCTAAATTTAAGCAGCAGGCCACAGTTTTCTTAACTCGGCAGTGGGGAGAAGCACTGGCCACACACTTTTTGTCTTCTCAGATACCAGTCAATTTACTGAACCCCAGGGAGGAACGATAAGCTAAGTGCTGTGGGGCGGGTTCTCTCTGGTTTATTCCAGAAGAGTCGGATGAGTTCTGTATGCTTTTGTAAAGTAGAGAGAGAACCACAAAAAACCAAACCAAACCACAAACCCACCAAATCTACAAGTCTCCCCCCCCCCCCCCCCCCCCAGATAAAGACTTCCCCAGCTCAGTCTCAGATACCTCTGGCACTGGCCTATTTATCATTTACTTGAAGTGAATAGAGCACAGAAACCAGCAATAAGAGTATTCCTTTGCTACAAAGTATTAACATTGTGAAAATATCAATTTGTCTCCAACAGAGAAAAAAAAAAAAAGCTTTCTGATCCACAAAATAGGAAGTTCATGAGATTCACAGAACCTTGGAAAGGTGGTTAATTGTATCAAGAGAGACAGGAGGGCATCGAAAGCATCAGGTCACCTGTACAGTGCCTTGAAAAGTGTGGAAGAGTGAACCAGTCACCTGTCTTCATCCTGCTTCCCATCATCAGGGAAAAACATCTACTCCCCTCTATGGCGTACCCCGAGTTGTCTGACCAGCTGAGGAAAGAAGGGTTATCCCAACATCAATCATTGTTCCCAGAACCTACGTATCTCTAGAAATATCCCCTGCTATCTATTTCTCAGACGGGAAGGGAGATACTAACTAGTATGAGTTACGCCACCAGAGATTTCAAGGGAGTAAGAGCAACACTTTAGGAAGGGCTTACTCTCTTTTGAGTATGTCATGAGGCCAGACGAGCTATGGGAAACACAATGGAACAGTCACATCGTGGCACTGACTTTTTAACAATAGTTGCAGGTCTTCAGGTCAAGTGTCATACTCACTCACGCTTTCGTATAGCTTTCTGCAGTATTTTACACAGTTTATCAGATACAAAACAAGAGTAGAAGAGCTGAGGGATGGGAAATGTTAAGTTAAAAATACCCAATATCAATGTAAAGCTGATCTCCAGGGCCAGCTAAAAATTAAATGCTTGTGGTATAGTCTATGGTATTTGATAGGAACTGCTAACTTCTTTGACCACTTAAGAGAGAATATGCTGAATTTAGTCTGTCATTTTCTGTGATGACTGAAAATAAATACAAAAAGGAATAATAAATCAATGGAGAATTCTTCGACGAAGTGTATGATCCAAGAGAACATAAGCTGAAATAGTTTGCATATCAGCTATCCCTTTTCTCTATAGTATCCCTCCAGGCAAAGAAACATGGGCCAATGACTATACCAGATTTCTCAGAAGCTTCCACTGTTGCCCTATGAAACAGTTCTAGGACCCACCGTGATGCACCAGCTTCTGATTGCACATCTTTAACTGCTTTAACTTGAAAATTCTGAGCCAAAAAATGCTGCTTGTGAGAAAATTTGATGACGACCATGTATTTACTTTTTCATCAGTTATTACATTTGTAGGAGGTTTAGTGTTCCAAATTCTGAATGCTACATTGTTCATTTGTGAAATACACCACAATGTATTTAAGATCCTTGCATATTTACCCAGTCTTAACCTTAGTACTTTCATTTCTTTCAGAGTGCCAAAAATTCTGATTTAAGTCACAAGACTTCCTTACCAATTACTAGAATATTTATTCACTTAGAATTATTATGATGCAAGTTCTTTCTTTTTTGGAGTATACTGTAGTTTCACATTTTAACACATCTAGTTGTCTAAGTGATTTATGATACACAAGTTTGGTTTCTCGGCTTGGAATGACTATGGTTACATATGCTATGGAATTTAATTTAATTAAACCACACCTATTATGCTTTGGACAAATCCATTAAAAGAATGTACTATGTTTAGCCCAAAGATTTTTGCCATGTTTTCCCTTTTACAGTAGCCTTTCATACTAGAAATGTTGAAATTCTCTAGTATATTTTTAATTGGAATATTACAATAATCCTCTGCCGTGCTTTCATTATAATGCTTACTGGTCATTGTAATTTCCTCTTGGATGGTCTGCCAAATTCAGCTTTATAAAAATGACAGCAATGATTTCAGCTGCCAGAATTTTTTTTCTTTTTTTTTTTTTTCTTTCCCCACACAAGCTGTACAGTATTTATACATTGCTACATTCACACATTTTTTCATATAGGTTCAATGGCTTCCAAGCCTTATCAAACATTAAGGTAAATATAAGGTTATTTTTCTCTGCATTCATACTTGTTATCAGAATTCTGTTATTTATTGAAAAAGTGGTAATGAGATCCCTTTGTTTGTGCATAGGCATAATAGTCACAGAGCTGGGGTATGCAGAGCCCTCATGTAAGTCCTTCTGCAAGACAAGAGTTTCATAGTGAAAAAACATTTAGGGGTGACACCCCCTCCGACAGCAACAGGTACTTCTTCACATAGTTTCTTGCCCTTCACTTATATTCATGTATCCGTATAGTGGGAGAAGTCATCACCGTTATGCAATATGGGGACTAATCTATATTTAAACAGTATTTTTTCTTTTAACCTAGACTTGTTTCCTCATCCGGATCACAACACAACTCCACAAACAGCTCTGCCTTGGGAATGGAGGGTACGGGAATGATCGGCTGGGAAGGGAGGTTACTTGAATGTGCACAAACACTTCCTATCATGAAGGTACTGGCTTGCTCATGGGCAGTAACAGGTAAAATTGCCTTAGTTTTTAACATGCTAAAATGCACAGCTAATTCCCCTTCTTCCTTCCAAGAGAGAGATGAAAGAAAGGGAAAACAGACCTTATGTTAAAAATGGCAGCTATTTCACTTAGGATACCATCTGAAAAGTTCAAACACTCTGACAGCAGCAGTATAAAAACCTAAAGAAAATAACGTTGCAAGCATTCAAGCCCTGTGCTGCTTATTAAGCAATCCACTTCCCCATATATTCAGAACTTCAAACATGTCGTTGCTCTTAACATTTACTTTCAAGATTTATAGGCATACTCACTGTGCCTGACATAAATGCTTTTGCACACATTATGCTTGCAAAACCTCATAATGGGCATGCAAATTGATATTTATTCACTCAAAGCCAGTAACTGCACTTAATACTGCTTCTGCAGTTACGCTGGTGTATCCGTTGAAGTCTTCTTTCAAACTCTTTTCCAAGCAGTGTTCATAAGGAAACATGTATAAGTGGGGGGTTTTTTGGGGGGGTGGTTTGTTTTTGTTTTTGGTTTTTTTTAAAGCATTAGTAGATACAGCCACAAAACAAATGTAGAGGCTGTGCAGCAATTACTGCAGCACATTGCTGTAGCTGCCTGCCCTCCATTGAGAGGTGCTACGTGAAGTGGAGCACAGACAGCAGCAACCCTTCCTCCTCCCAGTATCTTCAGCTGAGCTGGTGTTTTGTATTGTCATTAAAACACAATTATGCACAGTTTTACTTTCACATGCTCAGAATCAGATTCTGGAGACAATGAGATTCTTGCCCTGACAGCCACAGAAGCTGGATCAAGTGCTCTGCTTCATTCTCTCTACACCCACAAAACTGCCACAATGATTATCAGCACGGTTATGAAGATTAATTAATTAAAGATTGTGAAGCTCTGATACGTGAATTCTACAGCAAACAAACTCAAAATGCTTTTAACTGCCAGGCCTTTAGTCAAGAACAGTAACAAAAGTCATTATTTCCTCCCACTACATTAAAAGAAAAAAAAAATCCACCATTTTCTGATGCTGTTACAGCTCTCATTCTGAATCCATTTGTTATAACACTGTTTCTCCCATAAGAATAGTAGATGCACTTTTGGTCTTTAAAAACACCAATGATCTGTACTGCAATTAATAGGATGAAGAAAACAATTGTGAAATTAATTATATTACGCTTTAGGACAGAAATCACTAGAGTTAATGTGCAGAGGATTTCTCTGGGGAGGACAGAAGACATTACCTTCTCATTCAGCTTCCCAGCATACATAAAGGTTAAATCACTGCTATTATTATTCTGCTAAAGAACTGTTAGAATAAGGTTTGCAATGCAATATGAAAAAAATGGATCAAATATTTTGTTAACTCCCCAGGATGCATTAAGAAAGGAGCTACTCAGTGTGTTAGCTTTGTGAAATGAAACTTCAGCTGTATTCTGCTTTGAACTACTTCCATACTTCAGCAGATTAATCAGTTTAGATTGATCAAATATCTACTTATAATCAACATGATCAATTAATGTATTTGATTTCGATATAATGACTGTTCAAAAGCAAAACCAAACAAACCCTGCAATGTTTCCATCTATGATTTCACACACTCCAGTGACTAACACTTGCTAATTCAAGGACAGAGCACTTCTTGCTCCGATCATTCAGACCAAAAATTCTCTTACTTTCCACAGTACGTATTAATTTCAAATTGTACTGTCAGCACATTAATATGAAGACAAATTTGGAGTTGTATCCTAACAGGGAATAGGAGGCCCTCATTTTATAGAAAAGAGCCAGCTGGATTATATTTTGAAGAGATAAGTCATATTTGCTATTCTCTTCTTTAATTAAGAAATAACCAAAATTAATTTAAATTTTATTAATTTGTATTACAGTTTAGGAAGATAAAAGGGCACCAGCTAAAAGCTTCAAAGAGTGGTGGAAAACTGAAAAGGAGATGTTGATATAGCACATTTTATACTGTGCCATTAGTTTGTATTAAGCTAAGCCTAAGCCATAAAGGTCATTACTTATGTGAACTTTAAAGCTGGGATGACTTTCTTACAGTATAAAATTCCATATTCATCCTTATTCCAAAATTATTTGGGAATACCTGTGTCCCAGTTATTGTTCCAAAAGTATCTATTCTTTTTCATTTAATTCTTTTTTAGACTTAACGATGAACACAGCTGAAACAGTGATGAGTGGTGACTGGTTTTCCTCGGTTCCTATTCTGCTGACATTCTGCTAGTTCTGTTACTCTGAATTTCCTTCCGTATTTAAGCTTTCATTGCTATCTTGGGAAACCTCAAGATGCATGAAAAAAGACACCATTCTGAGTTAACTTGTGTTCAATATGACTTTCTTTGTTGGGAAAGAAGAAACTGCTGCCATATTAGACTGCCTCCACATATGAAAATGACGAAGGATTAAAGCTTCCAACTGCTGAATTTGCCTCATGATATTCTGTGCTACTCCCTGAGGCAAGCTTTAAGTTTCAGACTGTATGCCTGTTTTCAAAGTGAAAGTGCCATGGCCCTAAGACAATTTTATTAGCTTGCTTTCCTTTCTTTCTTCTTTCATTTTTATACATAGATCATAAACATGGATTTCATCTTGCTTTGTTTACACAGAACAGATTTAGTTCCCTTATAAACCTGTAAAATGGAAATAAACACTTGTGATTGTTGTCATGTTCAAGCAGTTAGTCACAAGCCTCAGAAGACAAATTACTCTAAGCATGGTTTCAGGAACAGCAGACATTGAAGACTGCTCATTGTAACTCATCTTTATTATGAAAAAGAAAACAACAAAAGTGAGCATTGCCAGTGATGTGCTATCCTTTTATCTGACCATTTAAGTAAAGTTTCATGAAAAAGAGAAAACTAATGCTTGGATTAAGCCTTTTATAGAAACTATTTATTTCTATTTTTTTGTTCTGTGAACAATAGAAAGTCAGTATGTCTGTCCTTAGTTGTCCTACCCAATGCTTCAGCTTCCCTCTGTACCTTGTAACTGCACCAAATCCGTCCTCTAAGACAACTCCAGCAGGCAAAGAGAGATGAACACTGCGAGCAGCAGACCAAAGCTGTTCACACGCTGATTAGCCTCTCCAGGTACACCAGGAACTAATTTCTGTTTGTTTTTCCTGTTCGCAGAGGTCACCGATTTGCATCTCTCTGCTGTACTCAGCTATCCTTCTCACAAAATACATAGGAATTTTTGAAAATAAAACTGAAAACTATACTCTTTTACAAGCAACTCCAAAATTAACCAGTGCATTCAAAAGTTATTTGGGGGGGGCAGGAAAAGATAGTTAGTAAAACTGCATAGGTCTTACTCCATTCTAGATGTCGAAGAGGGCTAGAACTGAACAGTAGTCTTTGAAAAGCAGATTTCTGGGAATAGAATTGTATTTAGGAGTTTGCAATCTCTTGCTATTCAGAACTGAGAAACTCTGAACAGTAGTAGGAGGATATAGATACAAAAATTAATTTAGAGAGGATTTAGACACAGAGCATGATTAATTGGTGACATCAAGGGATTAACCCAAAGACCTCTGGTGCCTTTCTTGTCATGTCTTGTAACATCAGTCCATTTAGAGATTTGGTTTATTTTATAAAGGTCACAGTATTCTGATATCACAGAATAATATAAAAGAGACAGACTATTAATCCTAGTTATCAGCAAATATATCAGTAAAATTCTAGTTCTAGCAGTGCTAAATAACTACAGGGTAGACCTCAAGCTATCTCCAAAGATACTTCAAATCATCACAGTTTCTGAAGCTTTCTGACCGCATTACTAACACTGTCATATTTGAAAGTAGAGAATTTTGACAAGCAAAAGCACTACAGTATCTTAAGTTACTCTAACACATCCTCAGTCACCTGACACAGCTCACTGGGTATAACGGTTCCAGAGCTGTTCATCAAAATTTCTCATCAAGCATCATATCTTTGGAATTACTCATTACATTAAGTCTACCAGCAATTCCCTTCCCATATCACATGCATTTGATTTTTAATTTTAATTCAAAAATTTAGAAATATTTTAAACTACTTACAGTTTGGAGAGCACAGAAAAACTTATTACATAGTCTGATCAGTAAATTTCACAACAAAGTCATCCTTCCTTTCTCCATCTAGGTATTGAAGCAATGGCATGGGTTTACTTCAAACGTTTTGTGGTGCTGTCTTGTTAAAATGCAGGAGCAGTGTCATGAACAGTTAGCATCAGTATGGTTATTCTGTCCTTGAACATCAGTTATAACTGTTCCCAAGTTTCAAGCGTTTCCATATATCAGTCATGTTTGCTGAGAGGTTATACTTCCTAATGCAAGGTAAGAAAAACGCAGAACGGGAATGGAAAAAACAGACCTCCTGTTTTCCTAGCAAAGCATAAGGGGATTGCCCGTATCAAAACTACAGAAATGAAGGCATTTATTGCAGACATATTTCAGCTACTCTCGGATGACCATTCTCCACAGAAGAGAGAAAACATAAGAAAATGGCCTTTCAGACCTTGCATAAGAAGCTATTGATTTCACTGGCTACAATCTATCTGATACCTCATTCTCTTTAGAAAAAAATTACTGAGTCGGGGCACATCGTTCTTGCCAGCAGCATCAGACTTGTTCCGGTGTAAGATCACACTAACGCATTAATGGTTTCATTGACAGCTCTGTGAGGAACAGGCAAGGGTCTTGCCTGTTTACCAGGAGATTCATAAGTGAGTTCTCATACTATGGCTCATCCTGCAGATTCCCACTACAAAGGATTTATCATCATAATCATTGGGCAAAGTATGTGCTACGTTTAAGAACGGGTTGCCAAAGCCTAATAGAAATTCAAACATATTGTGGAACTGAGAGACAAAGTAAGATAAATTGTTATGCCTCTCAGTTAAGTCTGAATTTAAAGAAAAGTACACAAGTACATCTTTATTAAAAAGAATTAGATAAGTGTTTTTATTTCATTCAACCTTTGTCTGTCTGCACTATTCTAATTGTGAAATACTTACTCAGCAAGCTATTGTACATTTAAATAGAAAGCATTCTTGACTAACAGCAAAGCAGTTTTCTATTCCTTGATTGCTGTTTGAAGAGCACTAGGGATAATATGATGCCTGAAGATTTCATAAGCTTATCAGATTTGCTTTCTATTTCACAAAGCAGGATTACTCCATACTCTGAACCACAAACCTGTGTTTGCTCCCCTTACATTTTTCTTTAATCTTTCACCCTTGAGTATTTTTAAACAAATAATTATGTTCTTTCCTACCAGAAAGGTGTTGGAAAAACTGTTTACCTCACTAAAAGGATCTCTAAGTCCTAAGGTAAGGATTTCCCACAGAAAAGATTTGTTTTTCTGAAAAACTGTCAAAGGAAGAGTTTATTAGTAAAAGTAGGAATCATTAGTTACAATAGAAAAGTAAGCAAGATAGAAGAACGTGGAAAAGATATTCTGCACGTGCACTAAAGCATTTAAGCATAAGCTTAATTATAAAAAAGTGAGTAATCCTAGTGGCCTACATGACTGTTAAGAGGAGATCATATCACCAGGATATGCGAGCTATTTTTCCTTTCAGGGAGTTGCTGAATTTCTGGGATTCCAGGATACCCTTGGAAAGGTCACTCTGAGCTTTTAATAAACTAATAAAACAGATAGGCTGAATGATTCTATTATAGCTTATATTGAGATGTATAACATGTAATTTAAACTGAAGAAATTATGGACTAAATAACAAATAATAAGTCAGCTCCGCAGACCAAACAACAAGCAAATGAAAAACTATAAAGAAAATAGCAGTGATAACCTTAGTCAAAGCACTCGTTATAGGAAAAGAATTTTCCATTACCAAAGACATTTGATTATTTACTACTTTATGCATGGAAGAAAGCTGTAAGTTCTATAAACCAGTATTATATATGAGTATATCATGTGGCAGCTCCTGAAGTTGTTGTAGGGCTGCTCTAACACGTTCCAAAACAGCCAATGGGGCCAGCAGGTGCCCACAGGCTGGTGGGGCTGTGTCCTCCCCTCCCTGGCAAGGGAATGGGGACAGGGCCCAGGATCGATACTGCAGTGGGCAGAGGGGTCAGGGCAGGGAGGCCCAGGGCTCTGTGGTGGCTACTGAGCGTGAGGGGAGGCTCCTGACGGGGCCTCTCCCAGCTCCCTCTCACTCACCACCTGCCTGGCAGCCGCAGCCCAGGTCCCACCACGGTGCCCAGCTGGGCTGGGGGGAGCAGGGGACACAGGTCCCAGGCCGGCGCAGGCTGCAGGGCCTGCTGGTACAGACTGTGTCTTTCATAACGGCTCTGAAGTTTGTAAGCATATCTCCGAATTAGCTAGGAGGGCAGAGTAACTAAGTAGGGTCTGCACCTCTCTTATAATCAGTAGTACACCAAAAAGGTCAGAGGAAGGAGCTAGCTAGGCACGGGTGGGGCTCCGTGGTGTCACAGAGCTGGCATAGACAGAAAAAATGCAGAGTGGGACTCTTGCATTATCCCACCTCACAGCTTGAGCAAGCTGGCCCCTCTGTTCTGGGCTAAACAGTACCACTGTGATGAGTATCACTTTATTTTTCAAAGAAAACTTTGAGTCAGTCAACGATTCAGGAGCAGACTTTGCTTACTTGCTTGCTTTGAAATGCCTTGGAAATCATTTAAACCAGAGGTATTTCAGAGCAATGAAACTACTTCAAAATACTCTATTCTAGCTCTTCAAGAATACCCTTAAACATTAATGCGCTATCTGCTTTTATTATGTAAGAAGATACACTCCCAAGCAATGAAGAATTAACTGCATGCCAGGGGAATATCATACTGAGCTTTGTTAAATGTACCTTTATGTTTAAAGAGTATTTCCACTGTTAATGCTTCAAATTGCTTAGTAAAGAATAAAACATTATAATTAGGAATATAGACTAAGCACATGGTTTTAAAAAAGGAAATGTCGTACTCTAAAAAGCAAGAGTAGATGGTAGTACTTCCTTCCCTCCTACCAGTGTAAAGGAAGAGCAGTTTCTTTGATATTTTCAGTGTTACTCTGCTTAAAAGTTAATGTAACTGAACTAAAATGCCAGTCTTGAAATTGATATAAGAGGCCAAATTTAGAAGTTGATCAGCATTTGGATTTAAATTCAGTAACATGAGTCAGACCCCTGTTACCACTGGGACAGATTTTCCGTTTAGAGTCTCTGCACAGTTCTTTTGAACTATGTCATTCAGAAAGATGATCACAAAAATACCCATTTTGGAGGATTTCAGCAGTTGGATGTCAGCTTTGGGGACTGTTATCACTTCTGGTTAGGTGTAGGCAGTTACAGTTATCACCAGAGTTTCAGTGCTTAATGAGTACATGGACAGTAACAATATTACAACTCCCAATATAACATAAAGCATCTTACAACAGTATTGTGTGATGGGCTGGATCATTATTCCTATCTACCAAGAGGATTGGGGATCTAGGAACTCGGTTCAACAGTACTCTGATCTTAGCATCAGGGTTTACTAGGATATGAGCAGAAGAAAAATTGTAGGTATCTTGGTAAATCTAGGTACTGCCAAAATAAAGAAGATAAGAACATTTTGAATTAAGTATTCAGATGTAGTGTTAGCACTGACTGCTGCAAAGGATCAGCAATACAGACCTTCATAGAGTCATAGAATAGTTTGGGTTGGAAGGGACCTTTAAAGGTCATCTAGCCCAACCCCCCTGCAATAAGCAGGGACATCCTCAACTAGATCAGGTTGCCCAGAGCCCCATCCAGCCTGACCTTGGATGTCTCCAGGGATGGGGCATCTACCACCTCTCTGGGCAACCTGGTCCAGTGTTTCACCACCCTCAAAAAATGTCTTCCTTATATCTAGCCTATATCTCCTCTCTTAGTTTAAGACTGTTACCCCTTGTCCTATCACAACAGGCCCTGCTAAAAAGTCTGTCCTTATCTTTCTTGTAGGCCCCCTTTAAGTACTGAAAGGCTGCAATAAGGTCTCCCCAGAGCCTTCTCTTCTCCAGGCTGAACAACCCCAACTCTCTCAGTCTTTCTTCATAGAAGAGGTGCTCCAGCCCTCTGATCATTTTTGTGGCCCTCTTTCTTATGCTTTCTTGTGAGCTTAACAAGGTCAATTACATTGTTAATGGTATTTTTCATTTCTGCAGTGACAAATGTAATCTACAGAAGAGTACTGCCCCATTTGTCCAATTCTTGAAATGCTGCATCTAGAAGTACCATGAATAGGAATGGATTTTTAGTTGTTTCCTTATACTAATCAGAAAATCCCTGAAGTGACAAGTATCATAAGAAAAAAAGAGTACTTAATGTGCCAGGATCTGCTTTCAGCAGCGGTAATTTGATTAGTGTGCTATAACGTTATAGTCTGCTGTTCATGCTCTACTTTATGTATGAATACAGCCAAAACTTAGCAGAGGTGAAGTGTTGATAGCCTCTCATACAGCCGTCTTAAAACAACCACTTACTTCACTGTCAGTCCAAGGCTAGGCTTTTTCTCCTCTTTTTCCTCTCCCTCTTAACTCATCTATTACCTTTCAGTTCATTGTCAGCCTACGTACATAAGTCTGTGATGCCTCATATTTGAAAAAAAAATATAAAAAGGAAATTTTTAGCACAGCAGCATATTCATTTTTTCTTCTAATTTGCATTGCCAATTTACTGTTACTGCAAGTGGTTTTGCACTGTATTCAAGTAATGAAATGCTCAAATGCTGACAGAAACAGCATGAAACTTTTTTTTCCTCTTGGAAACTGGAGGCAGCACATTCCACTCTAGTTAGGTTCCGTATTTTCTGCATTCATACTGTCCTATTTAATCCTGTTCTTGTCTCATGGCAGATAAGACCAAATGAATTTGTTGCCTCTCCATTTTTCTTAATGTAGTATCATTCCAGAATGATTGTTTTTCTTCCTTTCTTCTTAGCTTTTTCTTGACTTTTCAACTCTATTAAAAGGACCTTTTTTTTTTTTTTTAAATTTGAAAGCTTTACAAAGCCGTGCATTTGGGGGGAATTTATTGCAAGTTAATTTGCTTTATCTTCTAGGAAAATATATTGCTGAGTGTCCCATTTCTGCTTGTTTATCACTTATTTATAACTGCATATAATCTTTTTCCTGTTCACAAGTGTATTTGCTTGTGTTAATGCATTCCATTACTATGTTTTTATGTTAGTTTCCCTTTCTCAAAGGAAATCTGTGGATTTCATAGGATTATTTAATTCTTTCTTCATGTTAATATTAGTTTTGCAGCCTTTACCCATATTGAAGAATCTGTGCATACATGACAACCTATGGACCAATTTACTCAGCTGAATAAAAGCTACAGAGTCTAAGCAAAAGTAGTCATTGTTTCTCCAGCTTTTGTCTTCTGACAATTTATTGTATATTTTCCACTTGATTTCTTTTTTATAGGCTGCATTAGGCAAAAATTATTTTTCTTTAAAATTCAATATGGATATATGTGATCCTTTTCTATTTGATTACACATTATTGAAGTACGTAGAGTACAACTGATGTAACCAATGTAAGAAGAACACAAGCAGTCTTGAAAGCAAAGTAAACGGATTCTGTATTCAAGATTCTTTCAAAATGTCTGCCACTAAGGGAGAGATGCAACCCCAGCTAGGGAGTAATTGATTCGGTCTTTAATCTTTGTCCTCAGTTATTTTTAACTATATTTTAAGCATGGACTTCAGCTTTTTTTTCCCCTCTATTGTATCAGAGCTCAGGTGACAATAAACCTGAGTGCAGTTTGCTTTTTAGAAGCATCCAACCATGTTTCACCACTTGAGACTTGTTTCTGGGTGGGACTCAGCTTTGGGTTAGGCAGCGCCAAGAGCTGCTGGGCCATTATGCATCACTGTGTGCCAGCACTAAAGGACCAGGGCCAAAGCTTTGATGGAAAACGTCTCTGTGAGGATGTCTTTCTGTCTCTCTGGCTTCCAGGATCACAGGTACTGTGATTAGATTAGACAGGAGAAATGAGTGCATTACTTAACTGTGTGTCTTTGTTGGATAATATGGGACCACACTTGGATCACCCTAAAACAAGGAGAAAGAGGTAAGGGACAGGAAGGCTGACATTGATAACAGCCTCTACTCCCTTCCAACAAATCTAGCTTTTACTGCAGCCTGTGACCTAAATTTGCTGTCACGCAGTATGCAAGCTATGCGAACAGGAGCTGTTGGGTACATCACCCTTACCTTTTTACCCCCCCACTAGCTGCCAGTGGAGACCTATTTAAGAGCAGTTAATAGCTTCTAGGTAATCACCACCACTTGGTTAGGCACATGTTCACGTAGTAACACAGATGGCTGTTCAGGCAGGACTCTCCTGTTCCCACCTTTATTCCCCCTGTGCTCTGGCAAACATTCTTGCATTGCACTCATGCTGCACAAGCTCTGCTTGAGGACGCTGCTGGAAAGCACCCCCACCACTGTGCAAAAATACAAAGATTTCCACCATAAAGGACGGGGACTCCCAAGAAATCCTGTCAATTGGTTCACCAATACAGTTCTCTGTGCACAGTTCAAAGCATTTAGACTTGAAGGCACCATTATGGTAATTTAGTGTCACCCTCCTGCATAAAATGAGAGTTCGCAGGTTTTATTTCACTGCTGCAGATACTAGGGGAGTGGAAGCTAAAGATTATTATTATTATTATGGCTAACTGACCTTATTGTATCAAAGTGAAAACCCCATAAAAATAAAATTTTAGGAGCAAGGAATTATGTTATTCTTCTGAAGGCAAACAGTTTGATTTCCCTTTTTCATATCTCATTTATACCTATGCACTTAATTTATAGTGCTAAATATACACACCAGCTAAATCACCTCAATAAAAGATTTATTGAGCTGATAAGATTTTGTATCAGAAGTCCAGCCTAATAGATGCATTTATTGAATCATTATCCCTGTCCTTTCAGACCGTTGCTCAAGATTGAAATTTCACTTACAGTGATGTAATGGATTACATAAAATAGTCAGTTGTGATGTGGCACTCCTTCTCAAAAGGTGGCAGGTTTGGGTGTTCCCCTCCTCCTCCCTGCCATTAAAGTAGGGCAAATATATATTTTAGTTAAGCTTCAAGTTAGCAGAATTAAAATCGTCTGTTACTGAAAGCTATCACGTTGCCTTTATGCAGCTTACACACTACTGAAACATTTAAAAACATGGCTAAAAGTGCTGTAGAGACCTCAGCACAGACTGAGATTTATTTTTAACATACAGATCCACTCCAGTAAGAAGGGAGAGTTAATAAAAATTCCTAGTACATGTAGAAGTAACAAAAAGTGGAGTATCGTTTGTTTTGATAGGTATTTATCAAGGTGATTGCTGAGAAGAGACTCAAATGCTAGTACGATTGGGCATTTGGCTACTATACAGCGGCACAAGTGTTAATGTATTAAAGCACTCTACTGTTCTAGTCCCAAAACCCTACACATTAACAAGACAGAAGCGAAACCTAGTCTCTCAGGTTGCTATTTTACTAAGCGATAGCTTCCCAGTATTAACTGCAGATGGATAGGACTTTGGATCATGAGGTAGTAGAAGGAAAATCCAGACTTACGGCTGCAACGCGAGATCTGTGCATATGGACAAGCTGAAGAATATGGCATGTTGTTTGGTGACTGCATTTTTCTCCCCCGCCCCCCCACTGTGAGTTCATGTGAGGCATTAGGTTTTCTGTAGCATTCCTAGTTGCTTCACAAGTAAAGGTCATGGAGGGGTTGATATGTAATTGACGTGAAAGACAGGTAGGGCAAAGAGCTCTGTGCCTAGAGGAAGACATACAGTTTCTAAAACAAGAATATGCGTTCAAAACCTAGGCTGCTGTAGAGTAAGGCCTCAGAAAACTGCTGATGCGGTGCATTTTTAAGCAGTCCCTCAGGCACCGTTCTTCACCTGGCAAAGCCTGTAGCCATCTGTAACTACTGATACATAAACTTTCAGCTATGAAGTTAAAGTTGATTTGAGTATTTGTTTTCTGAACCCGTATTTCAAATGGGACCTATTCAGAACGTACACAAACTCAGCAAACAAGTTTATAGAGGTTGGGGTTTTTTTTCCCTTTTAAAAATATATTCTGTAGCAATGAAAGCACAGTCAACCAGGGACAAGTTTTGAGCAGTTCCAGAAAGGCTTCTTATCACAAGCTTGATAAGAAGCAAAAAGGAGAATGATGCCACCCCACCCCCAAGAAAAAAATAGGCCCACACATCCCAGAAAAAAACCTAGGCTACCATTAAAGTTTTCAGCAAGACAGTGTAGTTGATTTTAAGAAGAAACTTCATTAAAACAAAAATTTCAGAACAATAAGTATGTATGACAGAGCAAGACGAACTGACACATCAAAAGCACTAGGAGATAACTGTATAAAGCTTACAATAACCTGTTGGGAACAGTCCTACACCTACAAGGTATTGGACAAGATGACCTCAGAGGTCTTTCCATCCCTTATTTCTTTGACTCAATGAATAAACATGAACTATAATCAGAATAGGTATACTGTTTATCTAAGCAATAACATTCAGCTAACTGGAGCACACAAGGGAATTGACTGCTCTTATGCTGCTGATTAAACAAGATCAGAGCACTTTAAAATAGGCTTTGGAGTTTTAATTTGCAGACCTTGGTATGCATTTGTATTGTAATAACCTGTTTATAACCTTGGACCTATGAAACAGAAACCTTTAGATGAAAGGGTTTTTTATTTTAAGAAAATAGTTTGTAAGACATGAAGACTACAGGCTTAACTCAAACTCTAAGATTACATGTTTAAATAATGTGTTTTAAGTCTTCAGACACATGCGCTTAAAGAAAGTAACTTCACGGAGTAAGAAAGAAAAATGCAAACAGTGATTGTGGCTTATATCCTAAGAGCAGCTTGGACTATATGATATTGCTGGATATTTTACAAGTTTGTATGTGTTGCATTCCTTCAGATAAATCTAATTTGTGTAAGAGTTTAGAGTCAGGTATCCTTTGCATCACTATTCATTTTGACCTTTTCTTATTTGAATGTGGTTGTTGACTTAATGTCCCACAGTTTCTTCTTCCCCATTCAATTACTCAAGCTTTATAAGCGAATCAAGCAATTTCAACATGGCTATGATGTTACCATTGTTAGTTCCTATATCTACAGTTTTACTAAGGCACATTCTTTTCCTAAAATTCTGTGCCAATGCAAGCTAGCATACAGGAATGCTTGTATAGCAAAGCAGACAGGAGGTCACAGATCTGGTCAGTCTGACCGTACTCCATATAAATCAGTGCTTAGTGTACCGAGTTTGACTTTAAAACCCTAGACATGAGCTCCTTTTGAATTGTGGGTTTGTTGTGGTTTTTTTTTTTACTTGCTATACATTCAAAAAACATAGCACTAGGTCCGGAGGTATAAGGTGAACTCTCCTTGAGCAAGAAAGAAGAAAAACGCCAACTGCTGGTGGTGGATGAATGAGGAAGAACACAGCTAGACTTCCCCGCATAGCCAGCGGGGCAGGGAGAACAGCAAACCTCGCCACAGGTCTCCTGTCTTCTCAGCCAAGCGTATTTTAGAGAGTCATTGCCCTGAAACACCACCCTGCAATTCTAGTCTGTTATTCAGACATCTTTCAGATTACAATTGCATTTGATATCCAAATACACTGGCATTGCTTAAAATTGCAAACCGTATCGCAGCCCTTTTGACACCAGTTGACACTGTTCCACTCGAGACAGCTCTGTGCCTGGAATGGGACCGTCCAGGTGTGAGAACACTTTTTACAGCATGCGAGGCATTATGATCTGGCCTTTGGGATTGAAGAGATTTCAGACAAGTTAATTTATGTGCAAAGCAACAGCTATTATCATTGCAGAAGGCATTTGGTTTGGCATCAGCAAATTCTCACCCATCAGACGATTTTGATTTTTTTTTTTTTTTTAATCAAGCAGCATCATGTATCAGAAATAGTGTGGCCAGCAGGAGTAGGGAAGGGATTGTCCCCCTGTACTCGGCCCTGGTGAGGCTGCACCTCGAGTACTGTGTTCAGTTTTGGGCCCCTCACTACAAGAAAGACCTTGAGGTGCTGGAGCGTGTCCAGAGACGGGCAACGAAGCTGGTGAAGGGTCTAGAGCACAAGTCCTATGAGGAGCGGCTGAGGGAACTGGGGATGTTTAGTCTGGAGAAAAGGAGGCTCGGGGGAGACCTTACTGCTCTCTACAACTCCCTGAAAGGAGGTTGTAGAGAGATGGGGGTCAGTCTCTTCTCCCTAGTAACAGACGACAGAACAAGAGGAAATGGCCTCAAGTTGCACCAGGGGAGGTTTAGATTGGACATTCGTAAAAACTTCTTTACCGAAAGGGTTGTCGGGCATTGGAACAGGCTGCCCAGGGAGGTGGTGGAGTCCCCATCTCTGGGGGTATTCAAAAGACGTTTAGATGAGGCCCTAAGGGATACGATTTAGTGGGGGACTTGGTAGTGATAGGTTAATGGTTGGACCCGATGATCTTGGAGGTCTCTTCCAACCTAAACTATTCTATGATTCCATGTGTGTACTTTCACATCGTATTTTTTCCTTTGGACAAGTAAACTTTTTTTAGATATGTCCTTGATTTTTTTTTTCTTATTATTTTATCCCCTAAGTGAACTTTGAACCCACATACTTTTTCCTACTTAATAAAGTATTCCATGTTATTATTAATTTTCCATGTATCTTCCTTTGGCCCAGCCTTTGCTCTTTCACCACTGTCATCCAGATCTCCATTTTTCTTTACCATCTTATTTTTGTTCCACCTTTTATTTCACTTTTTTCCAAACACAATGTAACATCTGTAATATTTGAGTAAAAATAATGTATAAAATTAAAAGCGTTAGCAGAGGTGACTACAAAACAAAGCAGAAAGTTATAGTTGAAGATTGAAAGTTGAAGAAAACTGTATCTTGAATTGCAACACAATTTCACATTTTGAAAAAAAATCTTACATAAAGAGATTGGAAGAGACTGGAACTCCTACAAAATCTAAAACCACCCCAAACATTGCAGTAAAGATTTCTAGAAAATGAGCTTGAAATTAGCCAACTCAGAGCCAAATAAGTTCAGGTAGAAGTCCTACCTCCCCTACATTTTCTGGTACAAGATGATACATACAAAGTAGTCGTCTTTGGAAGTTTAGCAAAAAGAAGATACTATGCAAAAAAAAATTAAGTGAAAATGACTTTTCAATAAAAATAAGTTCTTTCAGACACAGATTGGCTAATGCAGAGGAAAGAAAAAAACCCCACCACCCACACCATTTTCTCAACTGTTTCAAGCTGTTAACACATTGACAATTTACAGTGCTAATACTGCAAGCTGTTCCACCTGGGTGTTTCCTGTGCTTCCATAGGGGAAAACCCAACATTAAACTACACGACATTTTGCAACTTAGTTTAACAATCACTTCTAATGATATAGCAGATGAGCTCATATATTCTGTATAGAAAACATCAAGATATATGTACTGACTGTTCATAGCAGGCAATAAAGACTACTTTTCATGTATAATTATCCAAGAATATGTTCTTTAAAGTATTCTATTTTATAGATATGGACTTTAACTGTAAGGTTAGGAGAGCAATATAAGCGTATGCTAATCTCAGTAGAGGAATCAAAGGACCCTAAGATAAGGTCTTAGCTCTATTCGTAAGTTTCTATTTCTCAGCCACCATAAAGCTATTGAAATGCTGTTACTGTAAACATCTAATTCCAAAACAAAACAAACTCTTCTGTACTTAAATTCATATTGCTTCTGGTATGGAAATTCATATTGCTTCTGGTATGGATTTTGTAATATTCCCAGATGCTTTGCAAATAAAGCGTCCTGCCACTTAACAGGCAGAGTGATTTCAATATCTGAGGATGGCTCATAAAATCTATTTTTTTCCAGTACAATCTAAGGACTACAAGATAACATGTTATTCTAGCTATTGTGAAAACACCCACATGAATATGAAATAAAACGAATTTGTAAAAAGGGGAAGCATAATTCTCAGGACTGGTTCACTGCAGAAGCAGAAATTTCTGACTTTTCAAATTAATCTCTTAAATAGATGTAAAAAGCCACTATTCAGTATTAAGGAACTTTAGAATTACTTGTATTCTTGAATAAAAATGATAGACAAAGGAAGAGAAACCATAAAGCACAAAGAATCAAGAATAATCAGGACTACGTGTCAGTCATGCCTATTATTTTTCAGTGTGTTGTGCTGAACAGTTTCACAGGACAAACAATAGTGAAAGAAAACAAGAGGTTACCCATGTGCATTACAATTTTCATGATAATAGATATGTATAGTATTCCTCTACCTCCAGCTTAACCACTGACTGCGGTTATCATTTCACAGTAGTAAGGAAAGTGGCAATATATGCTTTAAGTATAGGGTTATTTCATTAGCAGAAAAAATAAAGAATATTTAGGGAATAAGCAATAAAAATGGAGAGAAAATTTTGGAGATGAATAAGTTTGCCGTAATTACTGCAGAACATTTCATTCATTTTAGTACTTCTAGTTTTGAGTTAGCTATTTAGATAAATCAATTATGCATTATGAAGTCAATTCAACTTCGAATTTACTTAGTGAACTAAGTAAACAACGATCCACTACACCATTTCTTTTGAGTCACTTCAAACAATTAGAATCTACCCAATGAACCAATAAGATACTGCTATAACAAGTTATGGTTCTTTACAGAAACCAGCTGTTGATGGGGGGAGCGGGATGAGGCACAATTAGGTCTCATTAGCATGCTCTCCCACTATTGATGATCAGTGTTCATACAATACTACAGCTCAAAAAACCACTTGAGTTGGGGATTTATTTTTCCTTGAAGTATAATGGAGATCCTGGGGTGTTTCTGTACCAAATAGCCACATTTTAAAGGCATGAGTTAGACAAATGTGGAGTTAGAGGACATTAAAAACCTGTATTTTCCAATGTTTACAGTATTTTAGCACTGCTGAGTTTGCCTGAGCACGGCGATCTATTCTTACTGCTGTTATATGGTCTGTCAGTTTGTGGTAGCCATCTCTCATGCTCTCTACTCGGAGCACGTGGCACCAAAAGCTTTCACTAGTAGTCAGATTGGTGGCATACCGGAATGTATGAAACCAAAACTTTTAAATTTGCATTAGGAGTCAAACCAAAATCTGAACAGCTGTGGTGGAATGGTAGCAGTCACATATACCTAAATCTTCCTCTGATGGACAACCTTAACATCAGCTGCAAACATCCTGGAGTGCCCTACTGAGTGATGTTTCAAAGCAAAACAAATCACCCCCCATCTGACCATGATGTACATGACTACTTTTAAACTAGCTACTGTAAACTCCTTTTATAGACATTGGGGATCAATATAGCCTATTGTATCTAAGACAATTTCGTCATAGATCAGATGTCCAACAGGACAGAGACTGTCCTAAAAATGTCCTCTTGTGCCTATTAGCTAAAAAAGGAGCCCAGAAAAAATTTGCTTACTTGCCTGTTTTTGCATCAGATTTAATCCCAGTCCCTTCAGTTAAAATATTCATTGTAATGAAAACACTGTAAACTACTTTTTCCAATTCATAGGCCCTGTTTTCCCCTTTCTTATTTCTCCAAAGCAGCATGGAAGCACAGCACCAGTGGTGTTTGTTTTGGGTTTGGGGTTTTGATTTTTATTGCTATCTAAATACATTCCTCCTTGATTTTCCATACATCAGTTCCACTTGCTCTCTTCATCAAGATTTTATAATTATTTTTGTATTTCCAGAAATTTCTGCCAAATAGGAAGGCCTCAGTTTTCACTTATACCCTTTAATTCATTAGATATAAAAAGCGATAAAATGAGTGAATTTGTGGACGGGGGAGAACAGTGGATGTCAGTTACTTCAACTTGAACACAACTGAACAGTTTCTCACAATATTCTTGGAAACAAATGAGGACACTATAGTCTAGATGAGTGAAAAAGCAGATGGGTAAAAGTCTGTCTGAGTTATTGGGTTCAGAGGGTAGTGGTGAACGGGCTATGCACCAGTAACACGCAGCCAATGCTCCACAGGGTCCATCCTGGGACTGGTCCTGTTTCACACCTTTATCAATGACCTGGAGGAGGTTGCAGAGCACACGCTGGTCGAGTTTGCAGATGACAAGTTGGTGTGAGCAAGTCAATACACTTGAGGGCATGACTGTGATCCAGAGGGACCAGGGCAGGCTGGAGAAGCAGGCCAACAGGAAACTCATTAAATTTAACGAGGACAAAGCCAAGTGCTGCCCCTGGGCAGGAAGCACCAGTGCAAGGGCACAGGCTGGGCACGCCTGGTTAGGGTACCTCTGCAGGAAGGGACCTGGGGGCCTTGGCAGACACCAGCTGAGCATCAGGCAGCAGTGTGCCCTGGCTGCAGGGACTGCCAATGCTACCTTGGGTGCTATTCACAGGGGCACAGCCAGGACATCAGTGGGGGGCACTAACCCCCTCCGCTCAGCACTTGCACTTCATTCTAGATACTGTATCCAGTCTTGGGCCCCCCAGTACAGGAAGGATGTCAATGAGCTGGAGTTTAGTGGAGGGGCCCCAAGCTGGCCTAGGGCTGGAATAAGGTGAGGGACCAGGGCTTGTTCAACCTGGAGAAAAGACTGCCTTTGGGGGACCTAACCAGCCCTCTGCCCATACCTACAAGGGGGTTATTGGAAAGACAGAGGCAGGATCTATACAGAGGTTCACAGTAGTGAATTGAAACTGGGAGGTTCAGACTGGATATAAGGAAAAAATCCACCCTGAGGACAGCAGAGCAGTGGAGCAGGCTGCCTGGAGAGGCTATGCAGTCTGTCCTCAGGACCAGACTGGATAAGGCACTGACCAGCCTGGTCTGACCGCACAGCTGACCCTGCTGTAAGCAGGAGGTTGGATTATAGAGCTCCTGAGGTCCCTTCCAACCTGAAGGATCTTATATGACCCTATACTATCACCCTGTAACTCTATTACCATATCCAATTTATAAAAGTGCTTCCATTTTCCCATACCAAGCACTGCCAAAAAAACCAAAACACCACAGTAACACCAGTAAAACCCAAATCACCTTCCAGAGTCAGACCCTAAAGTCTCATTTCTGCCGTGTTGGTGTTTCACTACCATCCTCTTGAGATGTAAATGTTTTTCTAAAATAAGTTCTCTTGAATTTTTAAGACAGAGTATATCACCAGCAACCTCATCCAGGTATATATTCCATTTCTCCAAAGGTCAGCAAACTATTGTAGATATCGCCTGGTATTATTCTTACACAGATACCCATTTCCAGCTCCTAACTCCTATTCAGATTCTCGCAGAGTACCAAGGATGTCACAGCTTTGTGCTGCACCCGCTCATCCATAAAACACAGAAGCCTTGTTTTCTTCCTTTTTTTTTTGTTAGTTAGTAAAAAAATTTACAAAGCTTAACTATTATAGTCGTGCATTGCTAAGCGTGAAATAACTCTGGGTTTATAATGCCAGAACTGACTCCCACAACATTTAGAACAACTAGGCTCCTATGGGAATCTTGCTGTCTTTCACTCCTTGGGAAAAAGAGATAGTTTGAAGGGAAAGGAGACTTGAGGAAGCCTAAGGTTAATTTAAACAGTGGTAGGTGTATGAAACGTCTGAGGAATTTGTAACGTTAAATTTCTGGCAGGAAAGGATTAATAGAGGAGCAAGTGGTGAAAGGAGTATGATTAATAGTTTCACATGACTAATTCATTACCTTGCATATGATGCTGTTATATATTGCCTTGCAGGTTCTCTTGGAATATAGGCACATTTTTTATTCTCAAGAAAATGCTGTGCCATGCAGTTTTCTGCTGCAATTGCTGTGCATACCAGCTGTGACAAGTACTGCCTTGTACTTGGGAACTTTTACTTTACCTCAGCCTCTTATCACGAGGATGCTGGAGATACAGTTACTTCCCAAGACCAGCTTATTCTATTGAAACTTCTGAACAAAAGTATTTCCACGTACTATGTGCTACCATCTTTTGCTCAAGATCCAACACGTGTGTGATAGAGGAGCAGACTCTAGCAAAATAGCAGGTCAGCGGCTTCCATTGTATCGCAAATTCAACCAGCCAAAGGCTCCCAGGGTCTGTTTCCCTGCAGCCACAGTAAGGCGGAGGGACTGGGGGCACAGCATATGTGTACATCTCACTTACTGGGCAACCTCATATGCTTAACCATTTGCAACTGTGAGGCAGAATTTTATATATTTTCTTCTTTGAAGATTTAGAAGCCAAATAGTCTCTTTCAACCAAAAGATTTCCTTCTCTGGATGACTCTGCAACTTTATATATACTTTGGAGTTTTTGCATGAATTTAAACCTGGAAGGCCTAAATTCCACAGAATTTGAGAGAAGCATCCATCACTATTACAGTTTCTACTTAAGAAGGAGAAATAATGAAAAATAAATCAACATTTTCGTAGCCAGGTTCTTTCACTTTTGGAAAAGCTATGCATTGATGTTTTGCAAATACCTCATTCTTTATTTTCATTCACAAATTGAAAGACATTCAAATTATGTTGATGAATCTGGGGACAAATGGGTCAAATAAATTGATAAAATATTAATGAAACTGAATAATAATTGGAAGTTATTTAACATTACTTGACTAGATGCTCTAGAAATCACAATCCTATGACTGAACAGAGTTTCATGGATTTAAGAGAAAATCAGTATGTTGCTCATGGGGAAAAAAAGCACTCTAATAAAAGCCCAGAACACACATGAAATGGCTGAGTGCAGTGAATATGAAAGAAGTTATAAATAAGTGGGGGAATAAATCAGTAAAGGAAGCATAGGACATTGTGGAAACAAATGATTATCAAAGTTAATAAATAGGATGGGGGGCATAGTGTCTCGTGTTTATTTAAGGAGTTAGAAATAAAAGTAATCAGCATAGTTTAAGTGTCTTTCTAGATAGACACAATAGATACATTTTCGGGTTTTTTTGCAAGTTGGAAAGAGAGGTGATGTTGTCATGTCACAGGATGGATATGTAACTGCAACTCAGATGTTGGCAAATTGCTCCCAGATTGCTTGTACCCAAACAGGCTGCTTCCAGAGGGAGGCTGGAGCACAAGTGCCGAGTTTCAACAGCACTTAACACAGTAACCAAGTTCCAAACCCAATGGAACAGAGCTAAAATTTTGCCTATATATTAAAAGGTAAATGAGGAAATTGTGTAGTAACAGCTTGTCAGCTTGATATTGATCCTGGGTGAAACATTGAATGGCTGACACAAGACTATTAATAAAGAATTAAAAGTGCTGAAGAATTAAAGGATTAAAATATAATTAATGCCAGTGAAGAGGAGAAAACCACAACATTACTTTTGATAAAGATATACCTGGCTAGTTCAACAGGACCTATTTCCTGTTATTTATTAGTGCCTTGCTTACCAATTTATTGTTGCATAATATTTCAATTAAAAGGACTCATGTAAAAAAGATGAAGGGGATACATAGTAAGTAGATTAAGAAGCTGATAAATATTTCCTTGAGCTTCCTGTAGCAAGGAATAATAATCAAAGAGGGTGTGTTTCTAGCAGGCTTTCAGAGAACAGTCTAAACCCACTATTACTTAACATTTTATCAAAGACCTGAAAGGAAATACAAATTAATCCCTGATAACATTTATGAATGACAAGAACTAGGGAAATTAATCTAATGAAGAGGACAGATCAGTAGTCCGAAGTGATCTAGTCTGCTTGGTAAATTGGGCATAAACTAGGAAAATGAATGCCACGATAGCCGAGAGTAAGGCTGTACAAATTACAGAGGTCAGGACTTTCTATAGCAGAGTCTTTCTGAAAAGGGTTTTGGGAACTGATGAGTTATCAGTACAATTAGTGATCTGTGTAGCATTCAAGAAGTGTTGTATTGCATGGCATTTCTTTGAGATTTACCATTAATCCAAAGAAGAAATTGGCCTCGCTGCTTTGAGTTAGCGTATGTGAATTAGCTTTTACTTCCAATGCATTGGCTGCCCTGTATCCTGTTGCCTGATGCTGTACAGAACAGTTGAATGGCCGTAACTGCAAGATTGCTTATTCTGCCTTGATGCAAGATTTACGCTGGTGTAAAAATCCCTTGTTCTCAAATACCAAGAATAACAAAGTCACAGTGGCTGTTCACTGTCAATCTGGATGAACTATCCAATTAAATCAGTTTGAAATATAAAGTATAAGAAATGGAGCAAATACAAAGGATTTTAAATACAAATCCAAAATATCATACCAATACACATTTAGGAGTTCTTAGGCACAAAGATTAGGTTGCAGTTCTAGATTGAACTCCACGGATGGAGTCCCATTACCTGAGCGCTGTCTTTGTGTTACTTTTCCACACTGCCAACTATAAAGTCACAGAGTTTGGTAGTGGCAATTTCTCATACTGACAGTCTCAAATGGCAGTTTTACACACATGCAGTGTAAAGGACAGCTAGAAACAAGTCTGACTAGAGCTGGAATGCATAGAAATATTGCTATCAGGACAGTCCCCTTCCCTGAGAACAGTACAAAAAGTAATCTTTTAGGACATTTGCTTAGAATCCAGCTGATCAGATATGAAAGATACAGGCATATGCTTATATCAGATAAAACTTTCCAAATAACTCACAATACACTATTCAAATGCAGTTCAGGAGCTACAATGTACAGCTTAGAAGTCATGGTAAATGTTTACTTTATATATTTGCAGACCTATTTGTGTAAAACCAGCAGTTGTGTAGCTGCAATTACTGATTAGATTCCCCATACAAAATACCTTGCACAGTAGGTTATTTCTAACAGTCAGTATCAAACTATTTGCCAATATCTGTAATCCATTTTCATAACAATGTTCGTATAACTTCAGTTTTGTGGATGACAGACCATTAGTTGTTATAGAGATAAATATACAATCAATCAGTTTACTTTGAAATACAGAATCTAAATCACAAACAGGTTCCTCAAGGCCCACAGAAGTGATGATTTCTGACCTATCATGCTTGCTACCATCTCAGAAACCAGACTTATGGCATATTAAAATCAGATTAGTGTAACGGCAGTGAAAGTTTCATACATTTGTTCTGTATGCCACCTGTACATGTAACTTGTTTCTCATTCTAGAAAGTATTCATCTTTTTCATGGGCTACAGCAGAGACACAAGAAGCCAGAATACTAACCAACGGTAGACATCTGTTCTGATCAAATTAAAAGTCCAGCTCAACACAAGACCCTTTCTCATCAGATTTCACCATGAAGAACACGACTGTAACAAATCTGATGAAGTGTTTGTATAATTCAACGTTTTCCCTCTTACCGTGTCCAACAGGGGATGGCTAGGAAACGATGAGAACAGCATTCTCCAGAATACTCTGTGGTTTCCAGTAGTTTGTGACTCAGATTTCAAGGAACAAAGGGATATCCATGAGTTCCCTTTCTTTATCTTCCTAATCATTTTTTTTTAACATCTGAGGCAGGAAGTTTCTCTTTATAAAATCATATTCACTCTGGTATATTTTATTTATCTGAGTTTACTAATTTTACTTTTTGGAAAAGTTTTCATTAATTAGCCCTGCACAGATAGCATAATCACTAGTCTGTTGTCACCTAGATCACCTTTGAAACCTTTAAAAAAAACACTGGTGCCACATCAGCCACTTCCTGACCTCTAATACCACTGTAGCTTTAAATTGGAGATAGCTGAACTATACGTTATGGTAAGCAATTTCATTTGAGTTACTTTAGAACTCTGGTGAAGATCATCTGGTCATCACAATTTCTTCTTGCTCATTTTCTCTACAGGTTTCATAACCTTTTCTACCAAAGGGTTTAACAGATTCCCTGACAGACTAAAACTACGATTTCAATGTAGGAAGTCCCCAAGCTCCTCAATGATGAGCAGCAATGCAAAAAACCCCCACATAATTCTTCTGCTGTGGTCTCACCCTTTAAGTCCTCTTTTTATGCCTTCATCATCAATTAGCTTTACACACTCTTTGTCAGCTCTTCTCAACCTGAGGTCTTTGGAAGAGATTTATGACTGCACTTTATGCTTTTTAAAAATTATTCCTTAAACAATTTGGGGTTTGCCTCAATATATATTTTGCACATAGCTTCCTAGAGTTTCTGATCCTATGTTCCCTTTGCTTTGATTTTTATCAAAGTACAACAAATTTAAAGACAAATTACACATCTAGACCTAGTACTTCAAGTAACAAACTCCTTAGGTATTTCCTATGGTGTGTTGACACTTTAATACTATTCCCAAAGACTTAATTTCACTTTCCTTGAAAAAATCTAAGCATTTGAAATAAACAGAATTATATTTATTTTCCTTTAAAGTGCATGCTGTTCAGTGAACTAAGTCAACAATTGTGGGCATTTTGTTATAAGAACATGCTTACGATAAATGAATAGATAATTAAGTGTGATTGAAACTAGCAAACAAGATACGACTCTTTTGATGTGGGACATTGTCTTTTAAGACAAGAAAGATCATTCATCCATGAAAGAACCTAACCAAGCTTGTTTAAAAATACAGTATGTTTAGAAACCCAAAGAATCTAGGTATCAAAGCCTCATAACAATCGCATGATATATGCGGATTACCTAAGCAGTCTGTATTGTGTAATTTATAGAGATTTTCAAAGGGTTTTCCAATTAGCTCAAATTCCAGAATACAGCTTCATCTACATAATATTTTTAGGGGGCTAAATCTCAGATGGAAATATCCCAGCCACAGAGCAATGCTACGCAGCTTTACTGCTTCCCGTATCTCAGTTTTTCTGCATCACACGGCATAATGCCACAAAGATATATTGGCTTAGTTGCAGTTAGCTGAAGAATCTCTACGAGCAATGCAGAGTGAAGCTCTGCAACATAGACACTCCTGCACACATTGCCAGTGCCTTCTTTATTTGTACTGTGCGGTTACAGCATCACAGACCAATTGTATGTTCACATACCATGCCCCCTGTATAAAACAATAAGGTCCCAATTGAAAATGCGTTCAGTTCATTCTGAAGATAGACAGTATATCTCTTACAACAGGTAACATGGCAAGAGCTGGCAGATCAGACTGCTAGAAGTCCCTTTTATTTGTCTTCTGCTCTCAGAGAAGTTGTTGCATTTGCCAGTGCTGTCGTGCATAAGCTATACACTAGCAAATTCAGTTTGGGGCTGAAAGAAGCAGCTATGCAGCTGCTTAGCAGGCACACATCATGTAACATAAGAGCTGTATATCACATCAGGCAATGCCAGCAGGAAGGTTATTGCCTCTTATCTACCTTCTTCCCAATTAAGCCATCCCTATCGGTTGACAAACACCAACATACCAAGAAAAGTAAAACCAAAAAAAGCAGAAGGGAAGAATCTTCAGGGTAACACAGCTTCCTGGAAGCCAAGCACTGGGAAGAGGGCTGAGATTTGGGGAAGGTATAGAACACTGAACATATATCTTATGTTCCAGATTGCACTGTATACGTTATTGTACACAGAAAATACTTGGGATTGTACAGTATGGATTTGTCTTTCATTTGAAAGCTTATGTAAGATGTCTTAAGGTAAGAATCTGCATTCATCAGAGGGTGAGATAAAACAGAGCTGTTATGCTAACATCATCACATTCAGAATTAAGTTTTTTGCCTTTTTTTTTAGTGGTCAAAAATAAATAAAAACACCAAACCACAAAACAAAACCCAAAACACTTCAAGCTTGTTTCGTATCTCTTAAATAAAAAGATTGTGTTTGTAAGCAGAGGATTTTAATCCACCTAGAAGAACCATAATGAACTTTTTTCAGTAAAAGCAGGGGGAATTTAAACAAAAAAGAATATTAACCTGTCATAGACAATCCACAGTAGAGCCATCGGCACCTCTGGACATACAACTCTTTGTAAAGACACTCCAGCTCAGAAAGAGGAAGGATCGTATCCCTCTTTTCTGCTCACCTCAAGTATTTAGCCTGGGGCTTATCATCCAGCAGGGGTATCCATGGGTCTGGATCCCTTAGTAGTTGGGGGGATGGCAGAGTAGGAACTTTAAGGCTTTTCTATTTTGTATATTTATTTCATTATTTTATGAGCCAGCAATAGAATTCTTTCAGCTTGTTGGTTAGGACATTCTCCAGGATACGAAGAATCAAGTGATGCCTCATTGGTTCAAAGGAAGGGTAGGGAACTTCCCTGAAGAGAGAAGTAAATTCTATTTCATGCCTTAGAAATTAAAAAAGGCATTTTGAACCAGTATTTCTCCTATTCTTTCCATCCATTTGACTATACTGTAGGAAGAGAAGTATTGACAACATACCTTTCCCTCACTTGGTAATGTTTAACTTTTTACAGAAATACAGGCAGAAAACTAAAACATACCATAAAAAGAACTAGATCAACCTTTTAGGAAAGTTGTGTTCCTTTTGTATATGTGCAGAAGTGTTACCTCCATCTCAGAATAATTCTGAGTTTACAATTTTGGCAAGAAGTGTATCATTATATTTTGCTCCTGGAACTAGAGGAAAATAAATCCACAGTAGAAAGCAGTAAAGAATCCCGTCCTACACATTCAACTATTCATCTTAGAAACAGGTAACAAGAGCAAACAAAAACTAGGAATCACAATACAAACCACAAAAGAGGATCAATGATAAATCAATAGCAGTGTAACAGTGGTGAATCATTTGTAATTATCATCTAACTAGTGCTCTAGACAATTTTGTCCTGAAAAGTGCTGCATACACTTTTGATGTGTGAGGATGTAACTGAGCATCATTTTCCCCCCTTGTTTCAAGTTACCCAACAACTTCAGTGTACAGCAAAAATTCTTTTTTGTAGTAGGTGGTCTGACTGCAGTCCAGGGATCCTGAGGTTTAACTTCAGCCATATTACCAGCACTTAATGAGAACTATTTGTAGAGTTTCAAGAAAAAGTTAGAGGGATTGATTCTTCACAAGGTAGCTTTATCAAATCATTAGCTTCTGTGGTTCTAACCAGGACCTCACTAATTAGCTCATAGCCTCAAATGAGTCTATCACCTCAGACTGTCTTTTATCACTATTAACATGCTATTTGAAAAATCTGTACAGTTCAGGTGTTTGAGTTTAGACTTCCCTAGTATCTAATTGGTAAAATGTCAAGCTAATTCTTTATAGTTTAAAAGTTTTCAATCATAGAATCATAGAATTGTTCTGGTTGGAAGAGACCTCCAAGATCATCGGGTCCAACCATTAACCTATCACTACCAAGTCCCCCACTAAATCATATCCCTTAGGGCCTCATCTAAACGCCTTTTGAATACCCCCAGAGATGGGGACTCCACCACCTCCCTGGGCAGCCTGTTCCAATGCCTGACAACCCTTTCGGTAAAGAAATTTTTACGAATGTCCAATCTAAACCTCCCCTGGCGCAACTTGAGGCCATTTCCTCTTGTTTTGTTGTCTGTTACTAGGGAGAAGAGACCAACCCCCATCTCTCTACAACCTCCTTTCAGGTAGTTGTAGAGAGCAATAAGGTCTCCCCTCAGCCTCCTTTTCTCCAGACTAAACATCCCCAGTTCCCTCAGCCGCTCCTCATAGGACTTGTGTTCCAGACCCCTCACCAGCCTCGTTGCCAATGATGCATATACTAATTACATAACTGTATATACCCATGATAACTGTTTTAAATGAATGGTATATATTGCTACAACTATTATTGAGTATAAGTAGAACTGCCACATTGTTATATGTATGATAATTCTCATTAAAGATGAGATTACAGCAGGTCACACCTGAAAAAACATTCTGGGAACACAAACATGTAAGAGGAAAAGCATTAACGTTTAGAGGAAGAATGCCTGGGGAGGGGTTCCCCGTTAGAAGGACATGCAATAAGGTGCACAAAAAAAGATGGGAACTATTACAGTTGTTACTTGTTTCTGAAGGATCCTTCACAAAAAGCATAGGAAGCAATAGAAATTGTAGGCTGATCACTTGGTATACTAGGCAAACAATATAGATCAGAAAGTCATGGGAAGAGGGTCTTCCTCCTTATTTACAATAATAAAGCAGTAACTCCTCAGTTGTTAATCAGCTTCCTCCCTGTTGTGGTTTAACACCAGTTGGCAACCAAGCACCACACAGCTGCTCACTCACACCCCCTGCCCCGAGTGGGATGGAGGAGAAAATCAAGGGGAACCCCCCCCCCCCCCAAAACCCACAAACCAACCTTGTGGGTTGAGATAAAGGCGGTTTAATAGAATAGCAAAGGAAAAGAGAATAATAATAAAAGAATATACAAAACAAGTGATGCACAATGCAATTGCTCACCACCTGCTGACTGATGCCCAGCCCATTCCCAAGCAGTGACATCCCTGGCCAGCTTCCCCCAGTTTATACTGAGCATGATGTCACATGGTATGGAATATCCCTTTGGCCAGTCTGGGTCAGCTGTCCTAGCTGTGCCCCCTCCCAGCTCCTTGTGCACTCCCCGCCTTCCCTTTGGCAGGCCACTATGAGAGGCTGAAGAGTCCTTGACTGCTTAGCAACAACTAAAACAGTGTATTATCAATGTTATTCTAAATCCAAAACACAGCACCATACCAGCTACTAGGAAGAAAATTAACTCTATCCCAGCCGAAACCAGGACACTCCCATCCCAAAGCTGAGGTTGGCCATAGGGATCTGGGTCCAACCCAGCAGCTCTAATGTCAAGCAGTAGCAACAGTACCATCTGGAGAGGGACTGTTTGCAGTGGTTCAAGAAGTGATGGTTATAGGAGGAAGTCCTTTGCAGATGGCTACGCAATGATCATTGGGCTTTATGGGTACTAGAGAACTCTCTTCACAAGATGCATGAAAACAATGCCTGTTTTATCAGCTGCCACTGAACAAATCATAAGTGCAGGCAGTGATCAGAACTCACCAGAATTTGTTAACAGATTATACCAGAACAAATAGGTAAACTTTTCTTCAGCAGTATTTTCAAGTGGTTAACAACAGTCCACAGCTCTGGCACCCAATTTCAGACACTGATAGTGAGGTCCCATTTAATATTTGAATTATTTATCATTCAAGAAATTACATTTCCACTGTATTTTTAGTTGACACCTATAAAGGATCTATATTCCCACAGAGCTTCTGCACTGATCACCACAGTATATGCGTCACATTTACATTTAAATTGGCCTTCATTCTTTGTAGATTGAGTACTTTAGAGGCAGAAAATCCTAGTGATCTCATATTAAATTCTCAGTGGTTGCTTTGGGAAAGTACAAGCACAGCTCAAGCTTATCTTGGTGTTTTCCTGAAAGAAATTACCAACGCCTCGAGTCTTCGCCAAGGCATTTGTAAAACCACGTTATTCTTTAGCCAGCTAAGTACAATGGTATGTCTATTGTCTGCCCAATTCTAAACCAGGGCAGGATCTTCTGCCTGGGTTCTGGCAGAGAAAAGCAGCTAAGCCTCTCAAGTCATTCAAAACACTGCGCTGTTCTGAACAACATATGACCTAGTTCCCCTGGCTTGTAAATGGAAGGAGAAAGCTGTTTATAACCAATAAAGAGATATTTTTAAAGAAGTCAACATACTCATTTTCTGAAAAAAGAGGGGATCCTGCCTATTTGTTGACATTAAATCTTCAGCAAAGCACACACAGTGAGACAGACAATCTATATTCCAATACCTGTAGGAAAGCCACCAGATACCTATGAAATAGATGCTTTCTTTCTATACAGTGTCTTTTCTTGCCTTACAAGTCAGTCTAGATTTCAAAATACATAATCAGAGTAGCAGCTCTCCAGGGGCAGTCAGGGCGTGGTGTTCTACACTTATCTTTAATATAGTATTCATTTGTTCAGGAAGGGGTGTCTTCAATCAATATGTATTAGTTATAAAGAGTAATGCATTCATCATTTTAGTATTTTAAAGGGGAGATGATTGACAACTGCTTCTGCATGCAGATATCTCAATTCTGCTTCTGTCATGGTATGCTATGACTTACATACACTGCTGTATTTAAAACAAATATGTCCGCTGAAAATAGTTCAACAGGGAACAATTTAAAGATGGTAGATGAATAAAATATTAGGGTTCAGGAGAGAAGTTTCTCTAGGGAAAGTTGTTCCATAACTGGTTATTGCAGGATTAATTCCCCCCTCTGTACTAACTGGTTATTGCTGATAACTGGATATGAGGCCTAAAGGTTTTCTGGCACGAGTTTAACTAGTTGTTTGCTGTTGCCTTTAACAGAAGCCCAAATTTTGTTTAGCACTGTTTTGAGCTATAACAAAGCTTCCACAGTCTTTCCAAATTCTAGCTTTTAAAAATCTTCCACTACTAATTGTCCTGTTACTTCTACTGACATACAGGTACCCGTACTACCTGAGTGAAGAGTAGATTCTCTGGCTGTAGTATTTGTTAGTTACTTAATATAGTTTTACTTTCATACTAGACCTCACTTTCACTACACTTCTAGCACTCAGGATATATGCTAGATAAGAATTACTGTATCAGCTCTTCACTGTTCCCTTAACTCCTTTTAAAAACATTGAGAGGAAATTTTAATTAAAAAAGCCTAACTGGACAGAATACTGAAAAGCCTACTGTAGTATAACTAGGTAAAAACAGAAATAAAGCTTGAAAACTTGAGCCCAAAGGCTGAGAGGGTAGTAACGACAGAGAGTAAGACCATCTCTAGTGTTTGCCAATGATCTTGCAGTTGAAATAGCACCCACAGCCACCATTTGGGGCTGGGAGGTTTGGCATGTATATGACATAGTAGTGGACTCTAACTGTGCTGTATCTTGATGTTTTTAAGAGACCTGTAGGTGTTCTTGGAAGAGCAGGGCAAATAATGAAGGTCATGACAACTCTTGATCTGTGTGCTCCAAGAGAAGCAATATATTTAGAAAAAGAAAACTGGGACTTGCATCGCAGTAAGGCTGTAATAAGCTAATGGAAGTAATTATATTGGTCTCTTACAGTGAGTAGTATTTTTATCCACAGCAAGTCTCCCTTGTCTGATAAGCACATTGCTTAGTTTCACTATGAAACATGCCCCCTCCCCCCCCCAATAGCATGAAATTGCTATAATGATGCATAAAGACGACTGTTTAAGAAGCTTGTAAAATACTATTATAGAGAGCTGCTAAGGGACAATTTAAGGAGGTGTATTATTAACCAATTCAGTTTCAATGACTTGGACACTTAATCACCACTGGTCCTAACTACTTTGAAGTCTAGATAAATTAGAAAAGCTGAGAATCCAATGTGTTTTATAAGCATCAAAGGATACTGTCATCATCTGAAACTTTTCAGGTGGCAATACAAAAGTGGGGGAATTAAGACCTTGGCCCTGAATACTGGCAAGTATGGCAAAAAGAAAGTGTTAGGAAATCCTTAACACTCCCTTCTGAATGACATCAAAATTCTAGTTCAAGATTAATACTGATTTATAATCAGCATACTAGCAGTTAGATTAAAAGTCTAGTTGTAATTCCTCATTAAATACAGTTTTAAATATATTCCAAAACCAATGCATACAAGATATTCACTGTTATCTTGAAACTGAGTAGTTATGCAGTTGATCAGAGACTCTGCATCAGTACAGAGCAACCCACTTCCCTTGCGTTTCTACACTTGACAGTCAGCATCCTTATCATGAGTATAGTTCTAGTGTCTGCTTGCTCTTCAGATTTTTTTTTCCACCTGTGCTTATGAAGTATGATAGAAGACAGACTTTTAAAAAGCAATACGTAAAGATGTTCCTCCTGCAAAGTGAATTGCTCAATTTATTTATAGCTCTCTTCAGAGCCAATATCTCCATGTTACTGCATCACTAAAGAATTTGAAAGTGTATGATGAGACACCAGCCACTTCCAATTTTAGTTTTACAAATGGAAGATGCTTCCAAGTTTTTAACACCACTATCAACTCTACAAGACAGTTTCATGCTCAATTGAAACTCTGAAATGGAAAATTTGCTTTTGATTTTGGAATTCAGTTTACACAAACTAATGACTGCTCCGCTTTAAAAAGTTGATCATTATCAGCATCTCTAACTTTTCCTCACAAGTTCTGATTTAAGAAAAATATTTTATTAGAGATGCTCAGTTATTTCATGTCTATTTTTGCATGTGCTTTTAGTCTGTCATCATTCCCTAGTTAAATGTATTTCCTCTCACTGATAATTACTCACTACATCTTGTTAAAGCTTAACACTGTCAAATTCTACATAACATCGGTTGAAGTAAATACACACGCAAAATCAGTAGAACTGTTTAAATAATTCAAGTCTTAGTTTCTTTGTATCTCTTCACAAAGCTGCTGGAAAACACTAAAATTACTGTGTTTCGTTCTTTGTTGTTGTCGACCCCCCCCCCCCAACCCCCCCCCACAACCTGTAAGCATCCAGAGATAAGAAACAAAACGTCTCAGACATGCCATGAAGCATGAATAGAATTTTTATGGATCTCATTAGTATAGATGATAAAGCTAAAAGCGTTACAGTTTAAGGCAACTTCAGGACCAGATGTTAAGTGGAATTCAACTTCAGACTTATTAAAGCTCCCATCCAAACAGTTACTTATGCCACTTACTATCTTAAAGTTACTGGTACAGTCTTGACATCTGTTTTATATTGGCACCAGTTATTGTACTTTCCTCCTGTCTCTTCTTGTTTTGCAAGTACGTATGAGACTGTTTTGTACATATGGTATCTATATAACAGATTTTCATACATCTTTGATGAATTATTCTGCTGTCTCACCACCAACATGCCATTTCTGGGACAGCCCTGACATCTTGTTTGTGAAAGTAATGTCTCAGCAACGACATCCAAGTAGCAAGCAAAGAATTAAATCATATTTCTCTACTTCACAAGCCAAGAGTTTATACACTCTGTGGAGTGCTTCATTGTTGGGTTTTTTTGTGTTGTGTTTGTTTTGTGTTTTTTTTAATGTTGAAATACCATGTGTTATCACCAAGACATACCTAGCAGACTTAGTTTCAATACATATCCCAAAGAAGAAGAGTAATCAGCAGTAGTAATTATTTATGCTACCAAAAAAATACTAATCTTAGGACAGGACCCTGTTTTGCAGAGTCCTACAGAAATGGTATGTGAAAACCAGGACTCCTCTGAAGAGCTTCCAGATGCATTTTAAGGTAAGAGCCTGTGGATAGATGCCATTACAAACCCTCACTTCCCACAGTCTGTAACTTTTCATTGGTAGAGCAAACACTTGGGCTAGAAACACAAGCAATAGTAACATAGACCACTTTTGTCACCAGGTATAGTTAAAACATACTGTACTATCTTACCTGACCACCAGGAACCTCTGGGAAGGGCATAGCAGCACAGAACAGATCCAGTCTCAGGGCTATCCCACAGCATCCCACGCAGGCTTCTTACTTCTTAACAAACTTCACTGCTTTATCAGGCCACATAGCCCAATAAATACGATTTTGTTATTTTTGCTAAAAGGCTGTAAGCTTTGTACCAACTTGACAGCACAGGATCTTCACACCTTACCTGGGTCTGTGGTGGCCTCAGCAGGCTTTATCTTGTTTTGGTTGTTAGATAATAATTAGCTAAGTGATTATTGCCTAATCCCTGTCACTCGAGCTCAGGGAGTACCACGTATAGTAAAAAGGTCCCACCACCCTCTGAATTCACTGCATAGCAGCTACTCTTTTTGAAGGAGCAGCAGGAGGGTGGCTACTGCATGAGGGGGGACCTCTCTGCTGGTACCACACTTGCAGCAGAGTGCAGTACTACAGGCTCGGGTGGGCAGGGCTGGGTGCTGATAACAAGTGCCACCCACAGTCCCAGACATGGCAAGGTGATGAGCCAAGTCCAGGGTCCATCCAAGGAGTCCAGTTCAGTGCAGCGGGAAAGGGCCAGAGACAGGGCTTGGAGGCACAACTGCAACATAGGTCAAGGTCTAAGCTGGGGCTAAAGACAGGACTGAAAATAGATCACCTGCAGTGAACCTTAAGAAAGTAGGTGCTGAGGCCTGATCTTAAATAGAGCTCCTGGAACTACAGGGAGAGGATACAGGTGGGAGTCTGTCCCAGCTGAGGCTAGTCAGGGTAATTAAGATCAATTGAGGGACTCAGGACCCTTACACCTTTTGTGTTAATTACAGTTTAAGGAGGCTACTGTGTAACTTTCAAGCTTCAGCTGGGAGCCAATGAAAAGAAAGCGGACTGGTAACAAAACATAAAAAAAAATAGCCCTAAGTGACTCTCAAGAACAAGGAAGATAAATATCTCTCTCTCTTCCATTGCTAGCACTAAATGCCAGCTGATGAAGAATTTGAGACTGGTGATGGTAGTGTCTTAGCACAATCTCTTGCCTTTTCTGCTTGAGGAAGACTAGTACTTTTGACCTCAGGACCCAAAAGGATATTGGAAGGGGAAGCATAGTGCTGAAGAAAAGGCATAGATACTAGGAAGTTCATGCATATTAATCTTAACTGTAATATTAATTAATGTTGTATTAGTTAACTGGACAAGTAGTAACTTCATGTTATGTTTTGATTAGTCCAACAATAAAATCTTAGTTTCATGCATAAGGTCTACTGCTTTTTTGCTCTTAACAGGATTTCAAGTGTAAAAATTAGTAATAGAATATTCTTTCTCAAAGTAGTTCTATTTAAATAACTTTGTCTTAGGGATTAATTTACATAAACCTAGCTGAAACAGGAGTTTCCTTTCCTGGCTATTTTTTTCCTATTAACTTTGTATTTAATCACTTTAGTATATTTTTGTAACCAGCAATATATCTTGCTGTTACACCAGCAAGTTTATTTCTGCATCTTTTTCCCAATGGTAATTAAGGCAGTTATATATAATTTACATAACCTTGTCCTAAGACTATATCAGTAGTGTTCATTAGAACATAAAGGTGTTAGGGTGCTTGAAATGAGGGAGGGTACCCAGTAATTTCTGAAGACTTTAAATGATGTTTCAAATTGATATTCATTTAGAGGTAAGAATAAGTTGTTTACAACAATGTTACATCTCCATCTTACAGCAAGATACACCGGTAAGGCTTGTAAAAGGGTGTGCTTTTGGGGCCCCTGACAGTATGGACAAAAGAGGAAATACAATTCTTAGATAATGCAGATTAGCCTCATAGATAATATTACAAACAAGTTAGCTAAGTTGCAAGGTCAAGGTGTCAATTTATTAGTACATTAGGTAATAGCAACAATTGATTACATAGGTCTAATCCCCTTGACCGTCAAGATAATCACAGCTCAGCATCAGACTGAAATAAATAGGTGGAATACTACCTGCTGTGCAGAACTGCTCTGAATCTGCTTGCTACAAATACAAAGACATGCAGTACTAAAATCCTTCAGTAAGCAAAGCAGTGTGTATTTTTCATCATGATGGCCTTAAGAGATTTTTCTCAGCACGTAAACAAATTAGAAAGCCTATTCCCAGAAACTGAGTAAAGCAGCTTCACAGTAAAATAACAGCTAAAGTGTCAAAAGGTTTATCAAGGAGGCATTTTAATCTTAATTTGTTCATCTTTCCTATTGATTTGGCCTACGGTACGTGTAACACGGAAGTCCTTAGTGACAGAGACTAGATCTGAGACAACTGCAGTTCCAGAACCCGTGGCTAATGCCAGACCCTCACATCCCTTTTCCTTCTGTACAGTGAGCCATGTTTTCTGGAGATGGCATGTGCCATTTTCAAGCAATTACCCAACTCCTGTACCTCAGCCAACGACGCAGGGCACCACAACACACAGTGGCTCACAAAGGGGTTTTGGCAAGTTGTCATTAGCTGACTTAGACAAGGGCACCTGCTGTTGTTTTGGCAAGAACAGCAGTCACAGAAGATTTCCAATTCCAGTTGCAAGATGACTTTTTCTTTGGTCAGATCTATTCATCGCCGTGTTTTCTGAGCTGCAAAACAATGAGTGAGGGGAGACTGAGACTGCGCTGCAGGCCCGGGCTAGCCAAGTGATCTTGGAATTTCACATTAATAAGGGTGCTTTCCTAGATATCTCGTGGAATTTACCCGAGAACACACTCACTACTTCAGTATAGATAGGTGACAATTACACTCTTTATTCAGAAACATGTGGCCATCTCCATATGGAATCTTACCACCTCCAGATCTCACTAACTAGATGAGTGTAGGTGGATCAGGTATCATATAGGGAAGACTTCTTTATATGTTATGAGACTTCTCAGTCCTCATGTCATTTTAGTGGAAGGCTCCGTAAACATGGAATTCTCCATCTGCATCAGAGCAGCTGATGCAACCTGCAATTCTCTGTCAGGCCTTTAAACATACCTGACACTTGATCACCAAATACAGTTACTACCAGTACTTATGTATGATGACGTTCTGCAAGCAGCAGCCTTTCTGACCAGCTAAATGCAGGAGAACTGCTTCTACAGAGATATCCTTAATTTAAGAGTAAGAAAAACATACTTGATACTTCCAGTAGAAAAGTAAGATGAAAAATGCCAGAAAATGTAAATATGAGAAAGCTAAACAAAACAGAGCATGAGAAGGCAAATATGTAGAGTTTTATATTCAGATGAAATGGAAATATGTGGAGAAAAGATAGTTTTAATGTCTTGACTGGATTTCTCTATAGGTCTGACCCTGCAGGGATGCTACCATTCCATCTTTACTACTCGCATGCCTATGGGCCGATCATTTAAAATAATTACCAGATTTTCTCATGTCAAGATGTTATTTTTGGATGAAGACTTCTTCTATGTAGCATAGAGTTGTCAACTCCTAATTCTATTGCAATTCCCATGTTGTATGAACTTTAAGCTCCAGTTCCCCCAGCCATGTAATTAGAAGAAAATCTGTGCTTCATTTTAAAAGTTCCTAGCTCTCACAGCTTTGGAGAAAGGAAGGACAAATCTAACTCAAGTGTGCTCTAAAACTTCTGAGGCCAAAAGACAAATAAAAATCAATACAATTTGTCTGAAAATCATTATATTTAAGTCACTTATTATTTTGCCTGTGCCATGCCCGGTTTATGAGCTTTGTATGCTTGAGGTACTGACTAGTACCTAAAAGACTAGGGTAATATTCAGCTACACAGGAAACCTTAATCTATGCCCTGAAGAGCTTTGAAATAGCTGCAGACTATAAACAGAAATATCTGTACCTTGAAAACTCCATGCAAACAATGTGCACTCTTCTTTTACCTTCTACTTTTTTATTTAAAAGAGCAATTACCTGATTATTGGGGATTGCAGTCTAGAGCAAAACCAACACAAACCCACCCTCCCCCACAAACCTATTTTGTATTTCCCTCTTTTCAGTCATTTATAATTTTAAAAGGAATATTATATTTATGTTTTCTACTTATGACACAGAAACATGTTGCTGCTTTAATGATATATGGAGTCTGAAAATACATACATACATATATAGGTATACATGCACACATATAAACCACTTCTTTGTCACCAAGGAGGGAATAAATTTGGGTTTATAACCTCCTATTTCTGTGCATCCTGAAACCATAGACTATTTTTTACATCAGAATTAAAAATAGACTTGATTTGTGTTCTCTTCTCACCTTGAATGTGCTATTTTAGTTAAGTACATTTAAGAGAGACACAGCCTAATATGATTGCCCTTGACATAAGCTGTCTCATCAATGAGAAGCTGATTTTACACATCTACCTTTAATGATAATGCTCACATAAATGAAGAAGAATCTTAATAAGAAGTTACTACCTTCTTTTTCACTATTTTCTTTTCTAAAGGCCACCTCTTTTATGACACTTGAAAGTCTCTTCTCTTTGGCAGAATGAATATATGGTAGAATAGCTTTATGGGGTTTGTTCTCAATTGTTACTGGTGGTTATTATTATTATTTATTTATTCCATCCAACCCAAAGGAGCTTTGGATGTCTCTTTCACACTGTGCCTAGCATGGAAATTACAAACTCTGGCATTAGGGTTTGTCTTTCTCCTCCCTCATTTTTGGTAAGAAGGATGTTGATCACCAGATTTTTTTCTTGTAGCTTCACACCATAGGAGTGCTATCTATTTTTCATTATAACCAATTAACTGATTAACAGAATCATGGGAAAAGTTCTTTTCACAATAAAACCAGCCTCCTTAGTAGATCTTTTGCCATTGCATAAGAATAAAAATAAATGCTTTATTTAAGTTTGGTAGCTTAAATTTGGGGTATGCTGCAGTGAATTGCATTATGGATATCTGTAACAGATCCTACTCTTGGGCAGCCTTAGCGTCTGCCACTAATCCTCTGATTCATTTCAGTTTTATCTTCTCTGACCTCGGTGCTGTAAGGGTTTACACTGCACTCTGAAGACACTTATTTTGAACTTACTCCAGTCTTTTTAGAGTAGAGTCCAGCTGCTGGTAATTCTCTGCTAATAATCCCAAAGGCTTCACTGTGGACACTGACATTGGGCATGTACCCAAAGAAGGGCAGCTGTTCTTGCAACTCAAAAATACAGAAATATTGATTGGATTCCAACTAAAAACTGAGATTTTTAAATGAAAATGTTACAAAATAAATCCAGACCATTTGCAGTAATTCCTCTCATTTGACTGCTGCTTTCAGAAGTTAGATTTCAACAAGATCCCCAAAGCTTTTTCATACAGACATGATTGTATGTGTGGATCTAAGCTTCCTAGAATATTTTTAATAGGGAAAGTTTAACCTGGTAAATATCAACTTAGCCTTTTACGCTGCAGTCTCATTTAGATGGATCTGCAAACCTTCCAAGCATGAGTGTTAAACATGGATCTAAAAGAGAAATGATGTAAAATCAGGCATGAGCCTGAGGGTTCTTGAACCCTTACTACCAACATCTCATGTAGTTTACCTGCATTGATCTCAATCATACTTTCTTCCAGAGTTTTATTACTTGCATACATTTTGGACATCACTGTAAAAGTCATTGGTACAAGGTTTAATTTATTCCATCATCAGTCATGAATTTGCTATTTTTATTATTTCTGCTTAACTGTGATTTTTCAAACTATGGTGAAAGTCGTCTTAACAACCTGTTGAAAACTTTTGTGTTGTTTCACAGAAGTTTTTAACTTAACATTTTAAGCACTTGTCTATATAGACCAATGCAAGCTAAGACTGGTGGATATAAGTCAACATCTGAGCTAACAAACATTGTTCCAAGTCCCATACATGAAGTACTGCTGAAAGTTTATTAAATTAATCTCAAAACCACACTAATGGTGATATTCACAGCCTGTAAAGTGGAGCTGTCTCGCATCAGGCCTGCTCAGTGCAGAGAAGGAAGTTCTGTCTATCCTTGTTCATTGGGACTGAACATGGCAGCAAAGGAACAGCCCAATGCATTGATAACTATGATACTCATATCATAACTGTGAATGACAGCTGCATTCACAAGATGAACTTAATTATTCTGACAGTTCTTCACAGCATCTAAATCTACAAATAAGTAATTCCTTTTGTTCGGGCATATTCGGAAAATCTGCTTGACTGATCAAAGTCTGAAAAGCTTTAGTCTAGATCCAGACCCTATCAAGTCACAGATCAAAGTCCTAGACAGCAATCCAGATGACATATTCTTCATAATTTCCTAACTCTTTAAAGTGTCTAAAACAAATAATTGCCTTCACGATCTGACAGAAATTCTCCATTCACCTAAATCTCCACATCTCAGATCTTCCATTTCCTGAGCGCTCTAACTGCTAATGGATGTGAAAAAGAATACCAACCACCACTGCTGTTGCTGCTGCATGCCCTGTTCTTTTCAGTGCTTGTCATCCATCCAGGGGAAGGCAGAGCGTGTTGAAGGCTGGGAAACAGGTGCAGAGGAAACGAGGGTCTGGTGCTTAGATTTTCCTGTAGCATCCCACTCAGTACACAGACTTTCTAATCTGGTTTTTTTGGATGTCTAGTCCTCCCCATTGACAGTAGACAGTGGATGACTCAAATGAATCTTCATACTGAAATTAGGACTGTAATTTCAGCATGCTATTTCAGTATTCTGGCTTTTTAGCATATATGTCTTCTGTACTTCTTGACAGAAAATTATGTTCATTGTGTCCAAAAATACCTGTAGAGATTGAAAAATTATAAATGGCCACACTGGAAATGTTTTGCAAGTTTGCTTTGCTATTGTGGTGGGTTGACCATGGCCAACAGCCAAGCAACACAGTTGCTCCCCCTCCTTACCCCTGCCCAGAAGGATGGGAGAGAGAATAGGAAGGCCAAAAGTGGGAAAACCTGTGTGTAAAGATAAAGACAGTTTAATAGGTGAAGGAAAGAGGGGGGAAAAAAAAGCAATGCAAAGAAAATCACTCACCACTTCCCACAAGCAGACCAATGCCCTGCCATTCTCCAAGCAACGGCCACATTGGAAGCCAAAACCCCTCATTCTTTTCTTCTTCTACTGCATTTTTTATTACTGAGCATGGTGTTATACAGTATGGAATATCCCTTTGGTCAATTCAGGTCACCTGTCCTGGCTGTGTCCCCTCTGAGTCTCTTGCCCACCCCAGACCTACTCGCTGTGGGCACAGAGTGATAAAAAGAGAAAGCCTTGATGCTGTGCGAGCGCTGTTCAGCAACAGCTGAAACATCGGTGTGTTATCAACACTGTTTTAGCCACAAATCCAAACTCCAGGATTCTGGTTAACTCCATCCCAGCCAGACCCAATACATTTATTAAGAATGTCCAACAAGTATATCTCAGGAATACTCATAGACTGGAATTCATTAGTTTTACTATAGGCACTTAGATACTTGTGATTTTCTAGCATTTATCATGCCATGCAATCAACCTCAAAATTAAGAATTTAACAGACTGGAAATTTTTATTTTCTCCTCATTTGTATTAACCTTCTATAATCTACATAATTATGTCATCAGCTCCTTATGGGTTGCACCCTGTGCAAGCTATGTGGCTTGATAGAAGCTAGCCACCATTTCCAGACTGCTCTTCAATTTTCGTAGTATTCAAAATTAATCATATAAAATATCTGAGTACAGTACAAAGAATAGTACAGTAGCTAACAGCTGACCTTGTCAGACAGAAAGCTAAAAAATAATTTTACTCCCATCTTCTGAAATGGAGGTTCAGATCAGTGTGCAACTTCATATTTCAGAACTTACTGTCATGTCAGCAATTGGCTGAATTGTGAAACAAGGCAATAGACTTTTCAAATAAAACTGAATGGAAACTGGAAATAATGATTACTTACCACTGGATGGTGTTTGGCTTGGGCTTTGTTTGCTGTCATTTGTATTATTATGGAAGCAAAGGGAAAAGTCAGTAGTATATAATTACTAATGGAATGTTTTGCTCGTTTTTAACTACCGTATTTCCAAAATGTTGTAAAGAATGCTTGGCTAAAATAGAGGGAACTGCTATTGAGACGATGAATAGCAAGGCTTGCCATTTTTTGTTTCTTCTCTTTTAGTAAAATGAGCTGTTGTTCTAAAATTTCCTCTTTCTGCTCTTCTCCATTCATCCCCACTCTTACTATATCAGCATTTTTTTTTTCAGTCTTCTAATTACGTACACATTTTTCCACAGGAATCTGAAGAGTAATATTATATGAAATTCTGTAGCCAAAAATACAGTAGCTCTGCATGAAGTTTTTGTTTGACAAGGTAGTCTCTATCTATCCAGTCCATAGGAAATTATGTTGGCAGAAATTCTCTTAGGATAGAGAATCATTTTTTGTTACTTACACTAAACTATGTCTTGTGCTTATTTTAATGGGCAATTATATCAAACACATAAATCCTGACTTATTAGTGTTCACAGTTCCTGTGCAATAAAAGTGTCCTAACTAAATTTTACACTGTTTTATAAGGAGTATTTCTCAGTTGGCGTATTTCAATTTCAAGCAAGTCTGGCTCTTGTACTCAATCTGCCATGGTCCTGAAAACTCTCTTGTTGCCATAATTCCATGTCCTATAAATCCACAATGGCAAACTAGTTATAGTAGACAAAATACTGTGTTACTTCTAGGATTTTTATTCTTCTAGCTTGTAAATTCTAAGATTTCAGATTACAGCCTAATAAAGAATAGAATTTCATTAAAGTCTAGATTGGTAACTAAATCATGCAGCAGAAACCAAGAAGTAGAACCTGTAGCTGCTTCAAAGAAGTAGAAACTGTAATGAAACTAGGTCTATTTTATAGATCTCACAAAAAAAAAAGCAGGGAAAACATTAAGAAGATGAAAGGTTATAACAGTGAACATATCAACACAAAGAACAATCTGTTACAAGATTTAATTAGCTAATATTAGTAAGTCACTGATCTCTTCCTGAATACTGGATGTTTTATCACAAATCAGATGATACCAAGCAAATATTCTAATAATATGTCTTTAGTCACTTAAGGCTTGAAGGTTTGTCTTCCTGACTCACTATGGGCTTTGCGTTGTTACTGGAAATTTTCACAGAAGAATTTACAGAACTTTTGTCTGACTTTTGATACCCTCCAATGTTGTGTCATAGTTGTCTACACAGCAATCATTGCAGCAGTAGATTCAATATAAAATTATATATTCCAGCGCAGACTGAAACATTAAAACCAGAATACTCATAGCTACTAGTTACCCAGGAAGCCCACATTGTTTGTTCCTAATTCCTACAGCATGATGTGGGTTGGAGAATTTCTTAAAACTTAGAAACTGAATAAGCTAAAGGTACATACAGCCTTGATACATTCACAATGACTTAACTAGGAAAATAACATAATTTAAAATACACCTATTTTATATAACCAACACAAGCAAATACTCCAGACGACCTCTTCACTGTCAGTCCTTTTCCTGGACTCATTTCTCTGGGGAGGGGGGAATATTTTATACTTAGTTTAATCTAAGTGCATACCCTCCAATTTTGTTAGTTTCAATTGGCATCCATCACTACTTGAGATGCAATTGCTGGTCAGGTAATTTTGTTTCTTACGTTATTTTCCTAGAGCAAAGCAAGTTGTGATATGTTTTTCTATGTAGGACCTCTGACTATTGTTTTTATTTAGAAAACACCTAAAATGGTGGCAAATAAAATTGTATGGCCTCAACTCAAACCTGACACGTGTTAGTGTACAGCAGAAACAGCAGACACATTTAGAGAAGGGCATTTTCATTGCAGTATTTATTTGTAAAGAGCTAATTATACCAATTTATGTTAATATTTTTTGAACAGTATGCCCATTAATGCAGGAACAGTACATCCACGGCATCTAAATTTTGAATCATCATTTGTATTGAAATGTTCCAGTTCTTGGAGGAAGAGGCAGGGACAGTTCTCAGGGTTTGGTTCACCTTTAATGTCTGGGAGACATGGAAAAGAACATCATGACTTCCCATATCTCCCTTTATTGAATATGCCTGGGTAAGGAGATGAGTGAAGAACCTGATAAAAGCAAATTTTGTGTGGAGGCACGGAGGCAGGAAGGCATGATGCCTGGGGTGTCCTGAATGTCAGCTGTTGGAAGAAGACTAAAACTGAGATGGCTAAGAAGCTTTGCCAGGATGACCAAGTTACGAAAGAAAGTCTAGAGAACTTAAGTCATTGTGTTTTCAAGCCTAACCAGTCTTATGCAGTTAGGACTGCCTTAAGAAAGTACAAGTGCAATATTGAATATTCTACTAAATTCCATGTTCAACACCCTGTCAAATCAATTTTTCTGTTATTTGGCAGATGGAGGAAAACTCTGCTCACTCTCTGCATATTACTATGAAGAGATTATGAAGTTGGCCAGCTCAGTTTGAAACAAAACCTCGCTTAAGAATATGAACATACAATGATTATCGAGTGGAGAATCACTTGCCTTCAAGATAATTTGCAATTGTTTTCAACATCTTCAAGAAACTGTCAGGTGGGCACATCAATTATGTTGCTGCTTTGAAATTAAATTTTGTTTGGAGCCTGCTTGCTGACATGAAGGATTTCAAGATCTTTTTACAGACACTTTCATAATTAGTGAGAGAGAGCAAAAGACAAGGTAATAAATAAATGAGATGCTGTCATGTGAAAAAGACAAACAAATAATGTTTACATTGTTCTTTGCTAAGGTTTACTCTATGCTGTATGTGTACGTTTTCACATAAACCCATTCAAGAAAAATATACCTCCATTTCCACAGACAAAATAAATGTACAAGCAGAAAAGAAGGGCTGTGTGTTGTTCGTGGCTTGGGGTGGGTGTCCTGTTGAGGGGGAGGTGCATTGTGATCTATCGTAACTCAGTCCTTTTAGCGCCTGTTGTTTTGTCAATACAGACATATGCAATAGATAAGAGGCAGTAGGTGCCCTTACTAAAATTGCAGTCGTTTAAATAAATGGCTTTTAACAAATATGTGAACAGTTTAACTAACCTAGATTTATCTATAATAGCACGTTTCCCTTGCTTAGCGTGGTCTGAGGGAAAAAAAAGTATGTTTTAAATTCCTCAAGTAACATATCCAGTTATGTGATTAAGATTTCGCTGCCCCAGGAACCAGGATTCATGCTGCTAAGTTTTGGCATTGATATGCAATATTAAATTACTATATTCATCATTATTTCATCAACTACGTCATCAACTACAAGAACATGACCAAAAAAAAAAAAAAAACCTCAATAAAAATTCTCATAATATACTTATTTTACTAAGAATGTACTTTATTTCACAGAATTGGTGTGCTCTTCCTCAGTTCATCTCAAGACTTTATATTGAAATACATCATCATATTCAAATTAGAACTGCTATACTAGTTCTAGTCACAGTTTAGCAGAAAACTTACTCTTGTTTCCTTTTAAGTGAAATAGCCATATTTTCCCATTATTCAGCAGAATGCACAGGTTTATTCCTAAAGCAAGCCTTTACTGTGTTAGAAATAAAATTATCAAGGAAGAGTATATTAAGTCTTCTCTATAGATAAAATTCATGCAGTTTAAATCTAAAGCATGAGAAAAAGTTGAAGTTAAGGTTTAGAAATAACTTCTTAGTCACTTCAATTTCCTCTATGTTTTGAAGTATGTTCAAGCAGTAAAAAAAAAGAAAAAGCCCCAAAGTAATAAATAAAATACTGGTCCCCTAAGATATAAGCAGGTATAAAGAAATGTGGGATATCTGTAGAAGTTATTTGCACACTTACATGGTGTTATGGGCATGGTTTGTATTATAAAATACTCAAGGCCAATATCTGGGGTTTCAACTTCAAACCCCATGCAGACTTCTAGCGTCACTGAATTTCACCAAAGTGATCACAGATCTGGGTTTGAGTCACGGCCTGTGTTACAATCTAGTTTTGCTGTAAGCATCTTTACCTTGTCACTGTGGTAGCTTCATATTAAATTCAGTATTTACTTTATTGGGAAATAAAAATGAAAAATGCAGTCTTTGCTTTTGAACTGATAAAATATTATTTACCTGAACTGCAAATGCCAATATAATTTTAGCCTCTCAAAATACTTCTTCTGTTTCTTAGTGTCCTGAGGAGCGTTAGTATATTTTTCCCTGTTTTGCAAAGATTAAAATGCAAAGTTTTCAGTGCCATTCCTGAAGCATACTTTCATGTGGATGAAGGTAGCATGCTTTTATGAGTTACAGAGATTTCCAGACACATAGTTACCTCTGATATTAAGTAAACCTATGCTGCTAATGGGCATGCAGTATTTTGTGAATTTAGGGATGGTCTGCTAGCTAGGCATTAGTAAACTTGTAGTTGACAAGTAAACAATTGCAGTTGACTTCAGGGATGATGAAATTGTTGTATCTATTGTCAATGACCAGAGCATTATTTAGGGTTGTTTGTTACAGTAAAGTAGCGCAGAACTCGCATACACCCCCAGTAAATTTTTGAAATCAAAATACTGCCATAATAACTAAGCCCACTAGTTTTAGTTGAACAGTACAACTGGCATATTAAAAATAGTCTCTTCTACTGCAATAATTCTATGTCCTGGGTAGGTCAGGACTACTTATATTTACCTGTGTAACATACAGATACTGCCTTTGTTTTCCTCTGGTTTTATCAAAGTTTTCATTTCATAGATAAGAAAGTTTAATCTGTTCACAGCACAGAATACAGAAAATTCAAAACCTACTCTAAATACATTAAAATGGTATCCACAATGGGAAAGGCTTTAACTGCTCTGTCCTCAAAATCTGTCATAGCCTTGAAATAACTTGGAACTTCGTGTATCCCCAACCTCCAAGCCATTTTAACTGGTTGTAATTTATTCCAGCTGCTGCAAATAATATTTTCTTTTGGCCTACATTTTTTATTTCGTGCATCTCCTCTCCTTCACGTTAAAAAAACCCCACAACAAGTTAGCGAAAGAAACCATTTCATTATGCCCATTGAGATCCCACAAGGAGAATACTGAAATGCTGACAAGACTCTGGATGCTTTAACATGCTGACTCAAACATTCGTCACATTTGCTGATGAAGACAGTTTTAGAAGACAAAGTAATCATTACAGCATTCACATGGCAGGTAATCCTTTTCAAGTTTTATAACATGCATTGCGTTGTTTTTATTCTAGAAAGTCAGTTGAACTTCTAATAAATTTATGACTTCTTTTTTGATCTCAATTGCTCAGAGCTTACGATTAATTTTGTGTTTGTGTAGCCTTTCATAGTCTTAAACCCACATGAAAATAGAACATTAAAACACTTGACATATACTGGTGTAACTCCATTTACTTTCTCTTTTTTGACTAGTTTTATCATGTGAGAAAACATTTGAGGCCATTTTGATAAACTGGTTTGAGTTTATAAAAGTGATTTAGAACCACATGTTCTTTTTGCCACAAAATTATATAATGGCAAAAAAAAAAAAAAAGGGAAATGTTATTTTCTTGGATCGCAGAGCTATTCTAAAATAGATGAGCACATGAACCTGTGCACCCTTATGGAACTTCATTAAGGTTCCACAGAATGTGGACATCTTCCCGTAGGCTTCCTGTAGGAAAGTTTCTGTCACAGGTTTCAATACAATTTATTCAACTGGGGAAAAAAAGTTGGGTTAGACTTTGTGTGAAATTTTAGATCTATCAGAATTGAATGGAAACGTTTATATAATTTTCAAACAGGTCCAGTATCTCACTCTTGGTGCTACATGTGTCATTCAAATAAGATGTAATAAATACTATTTATAATTGATAACGAAGCACACCCTCCCCCAAAGGAAGCCTTCAGCCTTGAGCTGAAAAGCAGGAAAATAGTTTCCTATGGAGCTGCAATTAATTATCTCTTTCAGAAACCAGATATTTTGCTTTTCTTCCTGAAATAAAATCGTAAAGATTCCTGGTAAAAGCAATTATTATCGTTACTATTAATTTGAATTATTATTGAATTCTAGGGCAAGCTGACTTATAAAACATAAATTTGATGGAGTTGGGCTTCTAAAACTAAGGTCTTCTCCCAATCAAAAGTCAGCTTTACTGGCAGTGATACTGAGAAAAGAGAATAAAGGGTCTCAATTATCCCTTCTAGATAAGCAAAAAACTAATTTTGAAAAGACTGTGAAGGTGTGCACATCATTTCTAAAGAAATGCTAGTTAATATCGCAACTCACCAGAACTGTCAACCTAAGTATAATGCCTGACATTGAAAGAATCAATCTCCTAGTTCTAAAGATAGTAAGAAAAAATCGATGAGTTTGATGTCTTCTTCAAAAGGTAAAATTCAAAGGTTATTTACAGCTGTGGAAGAAACACTGACCCTTTAAATGTTATTCAAGATAAAAGCATTTTAATTCAGATTGAAAACAGATTGAAAAATCACATCCCAGGTGAAGCCATGGAATATTTCTCCACAGAAATATTACACCAGAAACTTAAGCTCTCATATTTGGAAGATTTAGTCTTTCACAAAATGGGAAGAGGATACTGCTTCCTTTCCAAGCGACGCTCAGGACTGTCACAACACATGGACTCCCTCACTGCTCACCATTCACATGATTTTTCTAAGGAAAGACTTTTCCAGCCGTGCCTCTTCCAGCTGTCCAGCTGCCACAAAAGCTCACCCTTGCCTAAGAGCAGAATTTCCAGTCCCAGGCAGACTTTTCTTTAAGCTATAACCATTTTGGGGTGAGAAAGGGGAAAATGATTCAACAAAAGGAGCAGTTACCCTACATCCACTTGTCTAGAGAACGACTACTGACAGAGTAAAAGCAGAATAATGCAGTAAAATCACTCAGAGGTCTGAGTTACATCTCATTCTACCACAGGCTGGCAGATAATCCATTGGAGAAAGGGGAAGTATGTGAAGCAGTATTCCTTTTCTCTGATTTAGTAGTGTTGATAGCTCTGAAGAACACATATTTTAGGGGCAAATGGATACACAACAGTCTAAAAGCTGAGATGAAAAAAAAAATGGGTGTAACACACCAATGTATATGAAAACCATCACATTTGTTATTTGGTATATTGTTAAGCCTCCATTTTACTCTCTGCAAACACACAGATGGCCTGGATATCATCAGAAAGAAAAGTCATAAGAACACAGAAGTATCTCTCCAAGGTGAGCAGCTCCGGTACCGGCACGACCCACAGCAAAGCGCTCCAGTGGGGTGCACAGGGGGTTTCCCAAACAGGGGGAACCTCAGGGGAGCAGAGCGACCCGCCAGGAGCCGGCAGCTCCCGCAGCAGCAGCTGACGAGACCTGGGTGGAGCCAGGAGCAACAGCGGCCAAGCCACACTCCCCATATAAAAGAAGCCTCTGGGGAGCGCCAGCAACCAAGAATGCCATGACCAGGGCATGACGCATCAGCACGCGTGCAGTGCGGCAGTTGGCGCAGCATTTCCCACGGAACGATGTGCCGGAAGGGCGCTGAAGCTCTGCGGGCTCGACCAGGGAGCGATGGATCCACCCAGAAGAAAGCCATGGCTGCTCTAAGCTCTGCACCCGCCACGACTGACGCAGCTTCCCAGAGAGAGCGGCGGTGGGAACACGCAGCCCCCAGGTGCCAGGCTGCAGGGCGAGCCCTGCGCTTACGCCAGTACCGGGCGGCAGCAGCAGCAGCGAGCTCACCTGTGGGGCTGCGCCCAGGTAGGGGAACTCCTCCGCCTGGCAACAGAGCTCCGGGAGGAGGCCAGTAGGGTGAGGAGTATCAGGGAGGGAGAGAGAGAGAGACACTACTGGAATCACACCCTGCTTCCCCTGGCACAGGCACAACAGGCAGCCAGGACGCATGACACGGAGGATTCCCTACCCCTATCCTCTCTCTGCCTGGCTGAACACAGTGACCTAAGGGATGGGGGCAATGGCGACAAGTTCCTGCCCAGCGCAGCAAATGCGTCTCCTCCATGACCACCCCACCTCCCCAGGTGCCCTTGCGTAATAGGTACGAGGCTCTGCGAGTGGAACCGAACAGTGACAAGAATGATGGTTCCTCTAGCTTGGAGGTGTTGCCAAGGTTAAGTTGGCCTACACCCTGCATCAAAAACACTTCCATAAAGAAAAAAAGACAGGTCATTGTCATAGGAGATTCCCTTCTGAAGAGAACAGAAGGCCCAATATGCAGACTGGACCCACTTCTTAGGGAAGTCTTCTGCCTCCCTAGGGCCTGTGTCAAAGATGTGAATAGAAAGCTTCCTACCCTGGTACAGCCCTCAGATTGCTATCTGTTATTGTTTTTTCAGATAGGCAGCGATGAAGCTGCAACAAGAAGTCCCAGGGCAATCAAGAGAGACTTCATGGCCTTGGGATGACTGGTTAAGGGACCAGGAGCACAGGTAGTGTTCTCTTCTGTCCCTCCAGTTACAGGGAAGGATGAGGGAAGAAACAGGAAGCACCAGCAGATCAACACCTGGCTCTGAGCCTGGTGTCACCAGCAGAATTTTGAGGTTTTTGATCATGGGCTGGTCTACAAGACATCAGGCCTGCTGACGATGGATGGGGTACACCTGTCTCAAAGGGGGAAAAGGATCTAGCACAGGAGCTAGCAGGGCTCAGTGAAAGAACTTTAAACTAGATTTGAAGGGGGAAAGGGATAAAACCAGGCCTGCTAGAGATAAGCCTAGGAATGGCAGGCCAATGTTTGAGGGACAATGTGCTAGCGAGGTCCTTCGGTCTGCCATCTCAGTGGAGGCAGAGGATGGAGATCCATGCGGCAGCAAAGACGCAAGGATTATTGATGTATTAGAAACCACAGAAGCATCTGAGAACAGTCACATAGGAATTAGAGCTTCTCCCCCAAAAAAGGTGGCAGGATCAGCAGCCCAACAGAGGTGCATCTATACCAATGCATGCAGCATGGGCAACAAACAGGAGGAGCTGGAAGCCATTGTGCAGCAGGAAAACTATGATATAGTTGCCATCACGAAAACGTGGTGGGATGACTCACACAACTGGGGTGCTGCAATGGATGGCTACAAACTCTTCAGAAGGGAAGGAAGGAGAGGCGGTGGGGTAGCCCTGAATGTTAGGGAGTGTTTTGACTGTGTAGAGCTTGATGATGGTGATGATAGGGTTGAGTGTTTATGGATAAGAATCAGGGGGAAGGCCAACAAGGCAGATATCATGGTGGGAGTCTGTTATAGACCACCCAGCCAGGATGAAGAGGCAGACAAAATATTCTATAAGCAGCTGGGAGAAGTCTCACAATCGCTAGCCCTTGTTCTCGTGGGGGACTTCAACTTGCCAGATGTCTGCTGGAAATACAATAGAGTGGAGAAGAAACAGTCTAGGAGGTTCCTGGAGTGTGTGGAAGATAACTTCCTGACACAGCTGGTGAGGAAGCTAACTAGGGAAGGTGCCCTGCTGCACCTCTTGTTTGTGAACAGAGAAGGACTTGTAGTTGATGTGATGGTTAGAGGCCGTCTTGGGGATAGTGATCATGAAATGATAGAGTTTTTGATTCTCAGAGAAGTAAGGAGGGGGGTTAGCAGAACTGCTACCTTGGACTTCCAGAGGGCAGACTTTGGCCTGTTTAGGGGGCTGGTTGATAAGAGTCCCTTGGGAGGCAGTCCTGATGGGAAAAGGAGTCCAGGAAGGCTGCCCATTCTTCAAGAAGGAAATCTTAAAGGTGCAGGAGCAGGTTGTCCTTATGTGCCGAAAGATGAGCTGGTGGGGAAGAAGACTGGCCTGGCTGAACAGAGAGCTTTGGCTGGAACTCAGGAAAAAAGAATTTATGACCTTTGGAAGAAGGGGCAGGCAACTCAGGAGGACTACAAGGATGTCATGAGGTTATACAGGGAGAGAATCAGAAGGGCCAAAGCCCAACTAGAACATAATCTGGCTACTGCCATAAAAGACAAAAAAATGTTTCTGTAAATACATTAGCAGCAAAAGGAGAGCTAAGGAGACTCTCCCTCCTGTATTGGATGCAGGGGGAAATATAGTGACAAGGATGAGGAAAAGGCTGAGGTACTTAATGCCTTCTTTGCCTCAGTCCTTAATGGTAAGGGAAGTTGTTCTCTAGGTACCCAGCCCCCTGAGCAGGAAGACAGGGACAGGGACCAGAATGAAGCCCCCATAATCAAAGGGGAAATGGTAAGTGACCTGCTACATCACTTAGACACACACAGTCTATGGGGGTGGATGGGATCCACCCAAGGTACTGGGACAGCTGGCAGAAGTGCTCACCAAGCCACTTTCCATCATTTATCAGCAGTTCTGCCTCATCAGGGAGGTCCCAGTTGACTGGAGGTTAGCAAATGTGATGTCCATCTACAAGAAGGGCCCGAAGGAGGATCTGGGGAACTACAGGCCTGTCAGTCTGACCTTGGTGCCCAGGAAGGTTATGGAGCAGATCATCTTGAGTGTCATCACACGGCACGTACAGGACAACCAGGTGATCAGGCCCAGTCAGCATGGGTTTATGAAAGGCAGGTCCTGCTTGACTAACCTGATCTCCTTCTATGACAAGGTGACCCGCTTAGTGGATGAGGAAAGGCTGTGGATGTTGTTTACTTGGACTTTAGTAAAGCCTTTGACACCATTTCCCACAGCATCCTCCTGGAGAAACTGGCTGCTCATGGCTTGGATGGGCATATTCTGCGCTGGGTAAAAAACTGTCTGGATCGCCAGGCCCAAAGAGTTGTGGTGAATGGCATTAAACCCAGTTGGTGGCCGGTCACAAGTGCTGTATCCAAAGAAAGTATTTGCCAGCACCTAAGGAGTGGTTAGAGAGTTAGTGGTTAAAAGGTCCCTCTTTCATTCCAAAATGTGGCTGGAACTTACTGTCCTCCTTGTAGCAATTCCTTCAGCATTTCATAAGGTAGCCCCTGTCCCTGTCCTAGCCCTCGGGACTGGGTGCAGCTAGGTATAAAAGCAATGTCTCCCCCATACCCTCACTAAGATAAAAAGATCAAAAGCACACATGATGCTATGGGAGACAAGGGTCACGACTGGAGCTACAGCTGCTCTTGCATCTCAGAGAGCATGGGTGCACAGGGGTGGAAGAAGGAATGTTTGGAGAAAACTTAGGAGAGAAATATTAAGAAGCTAAACAAGAGAAGGGGAATTAGAAATAAACCCCTCCCTCCTGAATTTAGACTGACCGGAAGACATAAGTTAATGGAGTCTTCACTTGCATACCCACATCTCACTGAAACCTGCTGTAGCCCACTAAAATCTTGTTAATCGCAGCCCGCTCTCCCTGCCCTTCCTTTCCTCGTACCTACTCTGACACCATTGCAAGGATAAAGAATTATGTTGTAGGCCTGGCAAAATTCAGTTTTGTCTACACTTTCAAAAAGTGCTAAGCCAGCTCTGTTTTTTCAGTGGTGTTTTAAGACCATTTGGTTAAGTGTGACAGATACCTAATTACAGTTGGTTTTCTCTTATGCTGACCTCTTGTTAAAGCTGTATCATTTAAAACTCTCTTTGATCCTCTAGATTTTGAGATATGTACAGCATTTTTCTTGACTCCCTCAACTTCTATCACAACCCACACAGACTATGATCATGTTGATTACAGAGAGTACGTGTTAAATATAGAAATGTCATAATACAGTTACATTGGGCTTTTAATACCTTAATTAGCAAGTCAGTTCCAAGCTCTGTACTTTTTATGACAGAACTCTTCATTTTTAAGTTAACCTTTAAATGGAGTACTAATCTATGTTTTAATGACAATTGCAACAGTTCACTTGCTTTTTATCCCCAAAGAACTAATACGTTCCATTGCAACTCCATTGCAGAGTCCTTAGTTTCCCAGATTTTAATCACCTTTACTGAGTTTTAGTGGTGACTAGGAGGTGAATAATTTATCATACTCTAAACAGAGGAAAAGAAGCACAGTAAATGATCCTTCACAATTAGATTTAGAAGGTGACTTTAAAATCTTAGGGGATTGCCCAATATATTAAGAGTAGTCAATGTAAAAATTTAATTAGAGAGGTAGAGCCTGGTTTCATGTGTTATATGTGTACTTTAGGTTAACCCTGAAGGAGGTTTCATTAACATTTGCTCATTTCTATGCATGTATGTTTTTAAGATTTTATTATTTATAGTGGGTCTTCTGCTTCCATTTTAGATAGAGATAAGACTAAATACACTCAGATAAAACAAATACAAAGCCATTAGTGAAAGAGCACTTTTTTGGAGCAGTCAATTAGGATAGAATGGCCTATTTAAATTCTAGCCAATTTATTTTCCTTACACATTTAATCCATTAGGACAAGATAGAGAAGTTGAGGACTCTATCAAGATCTTCTGAGATCTTTTTCCTTACAGAGAAAGTCTTTATCTTACCTTTTTTGCTTGTCTTTTTTGTGTAAATACTGCTCCTGAAAAAACACTTTTTTCTTTTTTTTTTTTTCCTTCTTTTGTATTGCCAGCTTAAAATAAATCCACAACATTAAATGACCTTAAATCTTGCATTGTGGTATACCAACATATTTGTATTATATTTGAAAGAAAAGCATTGAAGATTATTCTACCTGGGTCTGGGCTGTTTTTACAGGTATCTTGTCTCTCTTCAACATAGAAAAAAAGTCTAATGGTAAATCTTCCCTCACTGCAGTTTTTTTTCTTACAAGAGGTTGAAAGCATGATGGTAATTCAGTGCTGGTTTTGATGGTAAATATGAAGTGGTTTAAAAAGAAGTCGTTTATATAGCAAAGCTGTGCCCCTGCAGATGGAATCATAGAATCATTTAGGTTGGAAAAGAAAAGACCTTTAAGATCATCAAGTCCAACCATTAACCTAACACTGCCAAGTCCACCACTAAACCATGTCCCTAAGCACCACATCTACATGTCTTTTAAATACCTACAGGGATGGTGACTCAACCACTTCCCTGGGCAGCCTGTTCCAGTGCTTTCAGTGAAGAAGTGTTTCCTAATATCCAATCTAAATCCAATCACATCACCCACAAGTCCACAATTGCCCGTACTCTTCTTTGGTTTCTCTGCTGTTATGAGCTTGTCATCTGGGAAACTTGTATTTTAATAACCAGTCTTGGCTTTTTGCTATGCCTAACGTTTTTTTAATCTGCAGCCTTGCACACATTTTTTAAATAAATGTGATGCGCTCTCCCAGGGACTGAAATGCTCCGTTTACCTCTAGGACACATGGAGCAAAAAAAGAGAACTTTTGGAGAAAACTAAAAGTTGGCTAATTATCCTCATATTAAAAGCTTTAAGAAGTATGAAAAAGAGAAAGCGGAGAGATCTGAAATACCAGACAAAAGAGTAAGACCTTTCTGTGGACACTTTGTCAGAAATTGTCTACAGAGAAACTGAAGGATCTAGGGACTTCTGCTCATGAGGGAAGACTGACAGACTTGGAGTCATTTCTAGAAAAGGCACGATGAGAGAGATGATAATTCATAAATACCTGCTTGCTTCAAAGAGAGGAAATCAACTGCTCTTGTCACATCTCCAGTAACAGTATAAATCCTTCACACTTCTTTATCAACACAATTATTTGTAAAATTGTTTCTAATGATAAGTAAGCACTAGCATAAGCTGCAACGGAGATCTGGAATGTGTATTATCAGAAGCTTTTAAGTATACTATAGATACACCGCATATAGCTGATCCTGCTTTGAGGTAACTGAACTTTTAACACTATATCCAACTGTTTTTCCTCCTATACTATGCCTTCATCCATTCTAAATTTTCCAGCATTCAAAGAAGCAGAAATGGGTTATCTGCTAAGGTATTTTGAAGGATTATGACAGAGTCTAATTTTTACCTTAGACAATGGGTATTACAAATTGAGTAGGTTCTGGTCATAGCTGGAGATCAGATTTAATTTCGCTTTACCGTGATAACTAGCAAAACAGAAGCAGAACTAGATCCTCCATCAACTTGGTCCCAGCAATGGTCTGTAATGCTAAAATAATGCTTTAAATCTGACAGTGCTAATTAACCTACTAATGAATTTATCAAGCAAGCAAACAAAAAGAACTAAATGGAGGGCAATGTGATCAAGCATTAAAAAAAAAAAAGCCCTCATCTTCATGATGATTCTGCACACAGGTGCAGATAGAATATTTGAATTTATATCACAGCCCTGGAATACTTTAACACATCAGTCTTAAACAAAAAAATGCAGATGGATATTGCTGTTAAATGGTAATTATTTTTGCCACAAATTAAAACACTACTTTTTCTTGTAAGGGTTTTCACTAACTTGGCATAGAAGTACTTAACTAGGAAAAAAATTGAAGAGAATTACTATAGGGAAAAGAAAACTGCTGCAAGCTGTTAAGTATATTTATTACAACTATTACAACAGAGAAATTCTTCAAGAACAATCTCTCTCCCTAAAAGTACAATTTCTGTAATTCTGCCAAGGACCTTGATATCAAGGATGATCTGTTTTGAAAGTGAAGTAATGGCCATGAAAGTTAATTCTTGACTGCAGAGAACAGAACTGGTAGAGGCCCCCAACATAATCAGTTCATCCATTTGAAAACAATTGCTTTTAACTGGAGCTAAATATTGGAATAGGCCTCTTCTCCATAAAGCCTTTTTTATCCCATCAGTCTAATAATAGAGGTGTTCTGGCAGATTCAAGGGATTCTTTTTCCTCATCAATCCACTGGAGATAGGAAGTACACACATTTCACGGGCAATTATCTGCTTGTAGCTGCTTTTAACCCCAATGTGGTATTTCTTTCAATTTGCACTAACATGACAGCTGTGGTAGGTCAAACTGGATCATGTTCCATCATATGAGGAGCTGTTATCCCATATAACCTGCCACATTTGTTATAAAAGTTAAGTGCCTTCTATTTCAAGCAATAGTTGAAGGAGTACTCAGTCTGTGTCAAGGTTAAAAAAGCAAAAAAGTTTCTAGCATTGCCTTAGAAGAGAGAAATAGAAGACAGAAAAACCTTAAGTTCAAGAACTCTAACATTTATATAAAGAGCGTAGGGTTTTGGTATTTTGCTTCTTTTAAGTCTATAATCTTTAAATCCAGCATTTGGGAAAGAACAATTTCTATTACAGTAAGCAAAATAAAATGGTCTTTCCTCTGGAGTACATACAGCTGTCTACTTTCAAAAGAGGAGATCCCAAGTATTTGTAAGGGGACAAGATTTATCATTAGATTCATGCACAATAGTTCCATTGACCTAAATATGACATATACCTTAGTACAGAATTTAGCTATGAAGACTAACTTCAATTGTGTTAACGCAAGGAAAAATAAAATAGCATAAGTTAGCACATTATGGAGTTTCCCAGTGGTTTTTTTATTGCTGTATCTTTATCATCAACTATCTTTTTTTTTTTTTTTCCAGTGCTAGCAAAAGAAAATGGTTGAGACAAAATTTGACATACATGGAAATGAGAGTTTGGTGATCAGAAGATAATGATTATGGGCTGAAAACTATAAACCTGACACTGCTGTGCCTTAAATTATTATTTTTAAATTCAAATTTCCTCTTTTGACATATTTATCTTTCATTTTACAGTATAAAATGATATTTAGGAGTGCAAGTAGTTGGAAAATTGTACACAGTTGACTAAGCATCAGACCACAGTCTGCTTTCTAGGACAGACATGGATTTAACTAATGATCATTGTAATCTACAAAATGACATTTTATACACTATCTCCTCAAATATATTATTTTATGTTTCCATACTGCAGTATTTTAACTGTCATTGTCTGTCATGTTAAAAAAAATAGATATACACATAAATAGCTTCAGATTGATATGGAAAAGTTAGTTGTCATGGTGATCTTGTAACCTAACCTCACTAAATCATTCTCCGTTCAACACAATTAGTGCCAACACATAAAAACATAAAATTGTTTAAATTTAGTCTTAATTTTTTGCTCTTCTAAATTATGGAAAGTGCCTTTAACTTTAGCAAGGGAAGCACTCTGCATTTGTCTCCCTTTTTGGCATGCATTTTTCACTCATTTTGAAGAAGACAATTTCATAATCAGAAAAGTGTAATAATTGTGTCAATCAAAAATTGTATGTTAATATATATACAACAGCCATTTTTGAACCCTTTCAATCTGTCCAGTTTGCTTCCCAACTAGCCTTTCTTGCTAGAATATAAAGCCATGCAGGACATACCACAAACTCATCTCATTTGTGTCATATTTTCAATTAGAAATGTGCAAGAAATAAGCAGAAATGTTTAAGAGAAAATTTAAAAGTTAACAGTTATATCTGGTCCAAGATTTATAAAGGTTTTTTGTCTTAAGATAAAATCACACAAAAATCAAAGTATGTCAAAGGATGGATGATAGTTTAGGCATGAATGTATCAAATCTGTGGTATGGAAAGACTGAAAGTATTCAGTATGCAGTATACTACAATAACTACCATGAGAACAATTGAATGGAAGAGAAAATGGATAATGTTAACAAATCCTTGTCTCTGGTAAATTAGCCTAAGCAAGAAAAGTCCCTACGCTGATATTTTAGCCAGATTTCCTAGGATGATTTTAGTAAAATTTTTTTAAAAAATATATTACTGGAAGAGATACAAACTCTTCAAAGGTTGGCTCAAACATAGAAAATAGCTATACCATTTCAAGATTGCTTTTTGTATTAGGCACAGCACTACATCTCCCTCAGCAGCAATTCAATCACCTTGTTATCAATGCACTCCAGAAACCTCCCAGGCAGTGTCGCCCCTCCAGCAGACGTCAGGGTGGTTGAAGTCCCCCATGAGGACCAAGGCCTATGAACATGGTGGTTCTTCTAGTTGTCTGAAGAAGGCCACATCTACTTCCTGATCAGTCTGCAACAGAATCCTACATCAGACCCCCACACGAGCAGCAAACTTCTCCAGATGACAGTTAGATTGACAGATGGCAGCCTCTGCTCTCTGCTGCAGAGTCTTCCTCTGCTATCACTCACTGCTTCCTCCTGACAATACTCGTGCATGGATCAGGCTCAGCTAGCTCAGATGATTCAACTGATGGAGCTCCCAGCAGGTCATCTTCTGGAAGGGCACTGAACCTCTTCTGCAACTGCAAATCTTCAGAAGGAGCAGGAGCCTTCCTGCTGGTGCCAGAAACTATGAGCTTCCAGCCTTTTGCCACCACAGGAATCTCCATTTCCCAACCTGATATGCACAGACTCTGCCTGATCCTCCAGTTGGGACTTTGGCCTCTTGAAACTGCAGGGTCTCAGAGAAAATCCAGTGAAGCTCTTATCACCTCCGATGCTGCACAGTCTGCTGACGTCCTCCTACATCTCCTTCAGCTGGTGACACATATCCTCAACGTGTACATCTACTTTAGTCTAGGAGCTCATCTCCTGCTTTCTTAGCCTCAGAGAGAGGTGCCAGGCACACCTGCAGCCCAAGAACTGCAGAGCTGCATCCTCCCTCAGGAGCTCACTGTTGGTCAAGGCCTCTGATGTTACAGGGAAAGTGATTTCAATCCCTGCTGGGGACCGTGCCTTGTGGCACTTTGCTGAGGACCTATATGCTGTTCTGGCCCGTTCTGTGCACCCGTCTGTGTGAACTGCTCCACAAATTGCTGCGTCTCTTGGTTACCTCTGTTAGCTGCACTTAATACATACAGGCACCTATGTTCGATAATCTCTTGCTGAAAAGTAAACAGATATTACCAGTTTCACCTGCAGTGAAAGCTGACCTCTGAGCTGTAACTTCGGGTAAAAACAAAACCCAAGCATGTAAAAACTTTCGAGACCTAGGAAAAGAATAGAAATGGAAGTAGAGAGTGTGATGGATTAGCTAAATCCATAATGAATGCATCTATTGCATATTCCAATACATTGATTTGGCTTTTGTTTTCCAGGACAAATGTCATTCTAGCACCTGTGGTTACAAATTCAACTAGGCACTTGGAAACTGTAGAGTGAGTTTCAAGTTACTTGTTATTGGGCCATTTTCCCTGAAGGTGTGATCCTATGATCTTAATTTGGCAAACATAGTTTCACTGCGATCATTGTTCATATGCTGTTTGATTACTGTTAATCAAGCTTAATTTACAGGAATGGTTTTTGCTAGGACTCAGCAAACATAACAGCCTTTCTGCTACTTATAATTTTATGGAGGAAAGAACAGGGAAAAAAGGTAAAAAGAATATAATAGTTAAATTTTCAAAAAATGACAGCACAGTTATATGTTCTTAAAATTATACATCTCAGAGGGGTTGCTTGTTTTTTTAATCATTAGTTTTTAAAGACCTAAATAGAAAAAGAGGGACATAACAAAGATACATGAACAGGGAACTATTTTTCAAAGTAAGAATTATTAGGAAAGCTCTTAAAGAAATAATCTGACAAAGATTATTAAATTAAAATACTGCCTCTGGTTCAACTTGACCTTGAGCTGCAGATTGCTGGAGGCTAGGACAGAATACCACAGAAGTATTTTTCACAATCTGCTAATAAGCATCACTAGAAACAGCTTAATGGACTAGATGAACTTTATATATAGTACAACCGTGCTTATGTTAAGAAATGTGAGGATGCATTATGTGAGTGGACAAGCATAGGATCTCTTAAATTGTATCTGAAAATTATCTGTAAAATTTTTGCTTAGGGACCCTTTTTAGTACAAATGTTTTCTTACAAAAAGCATTTTTGCTTAAGGACTTTGCATCAGATGACCTGTGTTTCAGCTTTATGTTTAGTGCAAACAACTCACCATAGTAGGCTAAACGGAGAATTATGGGATGTCTCCCATGAATACAGCAAATGAAGAGAGGGATTTTGTTACTCTAAAGTTTTTTCATTTGTTGTGGAAGAAAAGGACAATTTTGCCTTTTTAATGAGAAAAATGTGTCCTCAGAAAAGGAAAACTTCAAAAATTGTCATTCACGAGTCTTAATGAAAATCGGTGGTCAGCCCCTTCCCTGGTGCCCAACTTCTACATAACTCCAATATGGTCTAAGAAGAAAGAAAAGTGTGTTCAGAACTTACAGTTGCCCTAAAGAGTCTCACTGACCACCGCAAATGTCATGTGTGTTTAATGAGAAGACCCTTGTGAACTATCAAATGAGATAGTGGAAATGGTTCTGATTTCTACATCCATTTTTTTGTGTAAGAAAGCAAAAGTGGGGGGAAGCTGAGGACTCTCAGCTGCTGAATCCACCCATAAAAATGTACAAAATGATTGACACTTCCAAACACAAATGTCAGGTGCTTGAGGATGTAAAAGATGTAGCTGTATAGTTGACTCTAGAGATCAGATATGCCACCAGTGTGGTAAAATGGACTTATCCAGGAAACACCTAGAGGCAAAAGAAAATGCTGCAGGGGAAATTAAAAAACAAACAAACAAGGATGCACAATAGCATAGGTAAATAGAATACAAGATAACAATGCATAACAAAAAGGTTTGCATTACTTAGAGCAAAAGAACAGACAGTAACTAAGAAGAGGTGACCTTGTAGATCCTTACTATATGAGATATTCACATATATACGCATGTATATACAGCAAGCCTGCTGGAGTATGACTATCGCTCTGTTGCAGTGGAACTGAATGCAATCTCTGCAGAATGATCAATGATATCTCTGCACACCATTTAAAACTCTGTTTAGATTCGAGACACCTCTGAAGGTCTAATTAATACTAAACCTGCTCCAGTCCAGATTTTGAGAGGTTTGCCATGGTTATAGCTCTCTGTAAAACACAGTTCAAGTAACAGGTGCTGGTTCCAATATGGATTGCAAGTAAGTTTTGCCCAGCACACACTAAGGTCCTAAAAATATGTTGTCTTCCACATTTGCAGAAGATTCCATATTCCTTATCATTCTCCCAGTTTCCTAAAGAACGGATGCAGTTCATCACCACCAATCATAGCCATGACAGAAAAGTGAAGCATATGACTTACCTCTCAAAAAAAGAATCTCCCACGTTTCCTGCTGAGCAGATATTAATAAAAGCTGATTGACCAGCTGCAACCTCACAGCTTAGAATATAAACCAAATAATAAAAAAGCAAATAGGTAAGAAATGTAGATGCACATTAGCAGAAGCTGGATGTTTGCCCTGTGAAATCACAAGAATAAATGTGATTTCCCGTCCACACAGCTAATAACATCTAATCTTTGGACAATGGGATTAATTATAATGGTAATTAGCACACAGTACCAGATATAAAGGCCATAAACCGTTTGTTAAAACTTCACAGAATCACAGAATGGTTGAGGTTGGAAGGGACCTCTTGAGATCATCTGGTCCAACCCCTCGCTCAAGCAGGGAACTTAGTTAGGTTTTTATCTCATCCTGTTATAATTTACCACTAGAACAGCAATGGGAGACAGCGTTAGGACAGTTAAAGTTTTCCAGTCAAGTTAATGTGTCCATGATAAGAAAATGTTTTCCTGAATCAAAGCAAAAGTCAAAACTTCCAAGATAATCTTTGTCTTATAACTTTGGGTTGAGTCAATTGGGGCATTTCCTTTTTGATAAATTGGAGTTTCTTCTGATTGTCTTAAAAAGTTTACTGCAGCAAACAGGAAAATGAAATGTCATTTGAAAAAAAAAAAACATCAAGTCTTTCAGTTTGAAACTGTTTAACTGCTTGTTTTTGTCAGTTCAACATCCTTAAAAATTAAAACAATGTTGACTCCAGAGATCAGTTAAAGCAGATGTTATTTAGTAGTTTGATTTCAACAATTGCGTTTTGGGGGTAGGAATCAAACATTTCTTGCAGAATTTTAGTATCTATAAATGCTCCATTGCTCATCATGGTACAGTCTTGTACCACTCCAGAGTACTGCCATTGAAAAGTGAATTGAGACAGGTGAGTGTTACTAAAAACTTTGTAGGGCTTACAGTGTTACTAACCACAGAAGTTTATGCACTTTAATCCTGATTTGCCAGAAGCAAATGGCATAATTAATATGTTTATATGGTGAAGAAGAAGTCAGATCCTAGGTTACCTCAAGACAAATAGTTTGGCTTTGCTTCAAAACCACTGAGGAAAGTAGCATGCATCCCACAGACTGAATGAAAAACATTTGCAATTATCTCACAGGTTTTCTCAGCATTTGCAAAGATGATGTTTTATGCTTCGGACAAATCTTTGTCCTTTCTTTTTATTTAGTGCTCACATTGAGCTATCATCTTTATCTGTCCACAGAATGCTTGAGATGCACAGCTGCTGACAGCAGGATCTAACAAGTTGAAATAAACTGTACTACATGCAGACATAGCCAGAGCGCTAACCAAGTAGATATTGCTTAATGAGTTCCTGGCAGTCCTCTATGGGTGTTTAATGAGGAAGAAGTCTAAATCTCATTCATTGTAATTTGACATAGGCACATTAGAATATGCTGAAATTGGTCTTGAAAATAAGATGTAGGGCCATGTGTCACTTAGATCATGTCACCACTACAAATTTACCTTCAGTTTTAACCTGGCTCTTAGCCTAGCTTCAGGCGTTTTTTGAAAAAGAAGTCTTAGTCTTATGCTTCCATGCTTCGAAACAGCATGTGTTTGTTCACACTGAGAGAATTCAGTTTTCTTTCCTTTTTTTCCCCTTCTCTCTCTCTTTTTTTTTTTTTTTAAAGGCAGATTACTTTGTAGTGAGGATGTTTTAAAAGTTTATTTGAGTAGATTGCAAATTTCGATAATCCTCTTGCTTCATCCGTCTTTTCTAGATACTCACTTCTCACTTAGCTTCCACATAGTGGAAGCTGTTGTTTAGTACGCAACTCTCTTTCATTTAACCCTTTCTTCAGCAGCCTGCTTCTAAGACGCCAAACTTAGGCTCTTTAGCCAAAGGGCTCTAAAATATGTCATTTCAACATGAGTTAATAAAGAATAAAGAATTCCTCAGAATCTGGTTCTGCTCTCATGTATGACAGAGAGTATGGTTTTGGGAGACAGTATGGTTTTGGGAGAAGCATTTAAACTCTATGGTGGTAGACCAATATCTGGCTAGCACAGATGTGCCAGTGAAAGGTTATAATAAAATGTTCAAGAACTCCTGAGTAGAAATGGCTGGGTTTTTAGCTTTAGAAACTAAAGCTGAAGGAGGAGAGAGAGACATATGACTCAAAGAGAACTCTGAGAGAAAGGTGTGAAAGAACAGGACCAAATTGCAGAACAGAAAAAAAGTGCTAGAACTGACTAAGGTCAGGTAGTGTGACAATACGAAATTGTCTTACAAATCTTCATCTTCATGCTGGTAGGTGATCTCTGCACTTCCACAGGATCAGCAGCAGTGTACTGGGACTCCCACCTGCACTACTGTAACCACAGAAATGCCAATACTGGGTCAAACCGAGAGATCCATCCCACTATATATGTAACAGTTTAAAAACAGGATGCTTAGAGAAAGGTATAATAACAGGTCAAACATTGTAATGATTTTTTTTTTTCTCAATATACTTTCCTAGCTTTCAAAAATCAATGAATTTCCTGAGCTACAGATTACATCTATGTTTAATATGCCTTCAGTAGGCAATCTCTTCCCACTTAGTTTTGGGGTTGACAAACTCAGCACAGTACTGTATTCTATAAAAATATACCACTTCAGATTTTCTTAGCACAGCGCCACAAATTTTTGTAGCACAGCAGGCCGGGTGGCTGGGGCAGTGGATTGAGGCAGTGATGCCCGTGGCTGAGGCAGGGGAGGGGCTGATGGCCAGGGCTCCGAGGTGGCTCCTGAGTGCAGGGGGAGGCCCCCGCTGAGGTGTCTCAAGGCCAGACAGCTGCAATATGGCCCTGAGCCCAGGCATCCCAATACCAGGAGAGGCAGGAGGGAGAGAACCCACTCAGGGCTCTGACACGAGCAAAAGGCAGATGAATTTCCTTGGTCTCTACTGAGAAAAAGTCTCACCTACAGGCATTTTTCAGGGAAAACCTGCAGTGATAACATGGATGCCATTAGTCACTGACATCTAAACAGTTGTGTAGGTAGCTTCTATCCTACTTTACCAAAACCTGTCAACCCTGCCAGTGCAAACTTTGCAACTAAAATTTGTTCTGTGAAGTGCTTTAATTTCACATTTTGTCTCTATATGTCAGAGCACTGGAGAGTAGGTCATAACATAACAAAAAGATCATATCTTGTTCAGTCATTAAACCTCAGATCACTTCAGATGCACGGCACCACTCATATGGCAAAGATGCACTGCTGTTGCACCAACACTTGCCTTGAAGAAAGATCAAGAAAATAATATAAGTTGACTGTCTCCTTGGGTTGTGCTTATGAGTTCATGAGTGACAAATAGAGTCACTGTATCATTGTCAAGCAATTTATGACTTCACAGACAGCAGCAGTGTCTAGTTTGAATAAATACCATCAATACTTGCCTCAAAGTCGATTCCTGCACCACTTTTCACTGACTTGTAAATATTTAATTTGTTAGGCAGGTACCTGCAGCACTGTGAAGTTGCAGCCTCCCAGATCACAATTACAACTCATTTCTGAACTAGCAGAGTCCCTTTCCTGATGGAACCTGGTATGAGAGTTTCTCTGATGCTTTGTATTCACCTCTGTAAATATCTTCCTCAGATCCATACTCTAGAGTCAGCGCTGAACATCTCATATTGCTACAATCACATGGAACAACCCTGTGCTAACTGTTCCTCCCCTGAAACCTGAACCTATAGGAGAAAGTGCAAACGTCAGTGTCTTGCACGTAAAAGCTGCTCTCCAGGGAGTCCTCCCACCTTCTCAGTGTGTAAACTGAGGCACTGCCAGCACTCACTGGCTGCTGAGATTACAAACATAAGTAGCAAAAATTAATTCTCTTTTGCTGAGATATTACACGTTATTGCACTAGGTGAAAAATCCCATGTAAAATTGGGAAGCCTTAGTGTTGCTCTTAGCAAACCAGAGCCTCAATATACTCTGCAAATTAACAAATCTCCAGGTGTTTTTGAAAGCATCCTGTCACTGTTCTGCTTAATGCAATTACCTTAGCATGTTTTTATTATATTGTCAAAATTGCTATGAAAACACTAATCACTTAATCTATACTTCTGTGTATAATTAGACAAAATTCTATGGCCCTTCTAATTCTCCTTAGTAAAACGTTGAGTATGCCCTGATATATGAGAATATTTACTTATCTCCTATTCACTGTAATTGACAATGTTTTACCTTTTTTTCACATTTCTTATTCTCTTTCCTCTTTCTTTTCTTATTGTTGTTCCTTTATAACACTAACAGTTCAGTACTTTACAATGAAACAGATAAGTTTCATTCACTGGGGCAAAGGCACTGATATGTCTCTCAAGTTTTAGACTTTTGAAGAAAGAATGGGGAGTTTCTCTGATCTGTACAGATAGTCAGGGTATAGTGGGGTTTTCTTTGGTACAATTAAACACAAAAATCATAGTTCTACAAAACCATCACACAAGCTTTTACTAAGACTACCATAGTATTAAACATGATTATTATATCATATTAGATTATTTTGCTTTAGAAGTCCCTAGCTGTGAGCATAATTTGCCAGATAAAAACTAATATGTTTAATCTACACTGCTAAATCAGTTTATCTTCAAATTACATAGTGTCATTTCAAATCTCAGTAGATTTTTGTTATCTGTGATTCAATTTTTAAAGTTTGGTATTTTCAAAATACATTAGGCAAAATCTGTATTTCTACTGGCTAGTGTGAAACTTCTTTTTGTCTGCTGTCTTGGTCATAACCACTATGCAGAAGAGAGAGAGCGCCCATTAAAAGTGCATGACAGAAGAAATGAAATTATTCTTGTTTTACTCAAAGATTAAGGTAACATTTCCACACTGTCCAAAACAGGATTGGGGTCATGAATGTGCATTTTATGTAGCTCCAAACTTATTATAAAAATATCTGAGTTTTGATGGGAGAACCATGTGTGCATGGAAAGAAAAAAGGGCTTTTCCTGCTTACCTCCTCAGTGTTTTCACATTTGATGTCCACACAGAAAGTTTCTGTGTCCCAACAAGTTTTGAGACAGGGAGTCACTACTGCATGAAACTCTGTCTGGGAGAGCTGATGTAAAGGCATGTCATGTAGGCTTGATGCAACAGAAACTGGGGAATCACCGAGGAGAGGATCGAGAGAAAAAGTGAGCTAACCTAGATGACATAAACATCAGCTCTGCAAAAGTACTCTCAAGTTATACGGATGGGGCAAGATGGCTTTTGTGAAGGCCACTCTGCAGGATGAAGCTGTTGTTAAAGCATAAGATAATGCAACTTGCACTGGATTTTTCTTTGTTTCAAAATGAGGAAAGGTTCAGGACTGTATCATGAGAAAAAGGCCAGAGAAGATTGAGGGAAAAGAACCTGAGAGAAGGAAAAGGACATGAGTGAAGTCAAAGGTGGAAGGGATGAAAGTAATAATGAGGAAGGTCAAGAGACCAGAAGACATAATATTCCAGGAAAGGGGAAAGTTGGGGAACACCAGGTATAAAACATCTGTGTCAATACTGAGGAAATTAAGAAATAGAATAGCAAAGAAGGAAGGAAGGTCAAGGAAAGGTGTTCCTGCCATCATTCTTTGTTCCCTTTCAGAAAGGTCTGCCTGTCCCATTTCACTGTCTCAAAATTGGCTGCTGGCGTGACTCTTATCTTCAGAAGTCCATTTGACAATTTCTTCAGTTAGCAATGTCTTCTGTGGTATCACATTGCATACATGGCTGTGTCATACTAAGCCTGCAATATTGCAGAGATATTTGAACTTTAAATTTTCAATTGCTTTCTTTTTTTTCCCTTTTCTTTAAAGCATGGACTTTTATTAGATCTACAAATGTGTTATATATTCTTCCTTCTTCATGTTCTTCACTATCCCTAACGGCTCACAGCTAGTGAATTTTGTCTTCAAACACCATCTTGTGCCTTGGAATTACAAACTGAATATATATGTTAGGAGAGACAAACGGCAGTTTAAAAAAATAGTGAGCGTTTTAGAAAGCCTGAATTCAATCTTTGCTCATATACTCTTACACATCTTGGATGGGTAATGCATTTCCTGTCATTTATTACTAGGCTCTGTTGAAATGATAAGCAGCATTTGGAATATATGATTTTGTAATTCATTCTAAGGCACTAAATCCAGACACAGTGGTGCAAGAATTGAACACCATAGCAACAGCGTTATGTACCTGCAGTTTTTCATCATCTGCTCTCCTGGCGCTTTCATGAAATCAACAACATCGTTTTGGTGGTCACTTTGCCTTGCTTCGTTGCTGCATGCTGGAAGATAAATCCCAGTGCCTGCTCTTTATTACTGGGTATTTTTAGCTAACTGTGTTGATTTAGCCCTAATTACTTATAAGCAGTGTCAGATAAATTAAATATTTCCAGGTGTGTGTTTCATTAAGGCTTTTTAATCAATTTTATTAAGGCAGTAACTCACCAAATCAACACGCTTAATTGGCCAAATAAGTTATACAGAGAGTAAGAATAGTGTCACAGTCAAATTGAAGGCTTGGGTAAAATAAAATCTATGCTCATGATGGACTGCACACCGTGAAAGACCTTGGACAAGTCATCTATACCTAAAACTTCACATTTAGATATAGATTTTAACTCTTCCTATTTTCTTATCAAGACTTTCCAATGAACAGGAATAACCCAGCAAACCATTGCTAGAATGCAAGTTGCTGTTTCTCCTTTTCTTCTCTGCCTTACCAAACAACTAGTCTCAGATTAATCCTTTTTCCAAGACTATATTCCTTCAAGCTGCAGGCCAAGCATGGCACTAGCCTATAAAGGAGAGTTGAGGGTCTCAGAGCTACCGTCAAAGAAATGGAAGTCCTATATATCTCTTCTATTCCTATCATTTAGTCAAATAGGTTGCTTAAGTTCAGTATCATCAACCTAACTTTCTAATTTGACTTCTGAAGTATTTAAAGAATTCAACAGTCCCTTATTTGATGTCATGACAGTTAACCTACCATGGACAATAGAAAAACCTGGATACTGTGTTGACTGCTCTTGCCCTAATTTGGTTGTCTTTGCACTGTGCTCTGGATTTTGAGGTGCCTTGTTGGCCTGAATTAACATGATTTTGCACAGTATTTGACTTAAGTCTCAAGTGCTGCTTAAACCACTGAGGAATACAGGGCAAGATGGCTCTGTGCAAAATCAGCTCAAGTGTCTCTGCCCTCCACTCCAAGTTTTCTGTTGCGGGTCACGGTGCAGGGACTTACAGACTAACTGTTCGTGGAATGAGCTTGCCTTTGCCTGCTCTTTTTAGCTTAAACTGAACGCTGCTTGAGTGTGACTATGCTTTCTCCTCACGCAAACTACCCTTGAGGCAGTACTCCAGTAATTTTATGCCTGTGTTAATAATCATAGAATCACAGAATCATAGAATAGTTTGGGTTGGGAGGGACCTTTAAAGGTCATCTAGTCCAACTCTCCTGCAATGAGCAGGGACATCTTCAACTAGATCAGGTTGCCCAGAGCCCCATCCAGCCTGACCTTGAATGTTTCCAGGGATGGGGCATCTACCACCTCTCTGGGCAACCTGGTCCAGTGCTTCACTACCCTCACTGTGAAAAACTTCTTCCTTATATCTAGTCTAAATCTCCCCTCCTTTAGTTTAAATCCATTACCGCTTGTTCTATCACAACTGGCCCTGCTAAAAAGTTTTTCCCCATCTTTCCTGTAAGCCCCCTATAGGTACTGAAAAGCTGCAATAAGGTCTCCTCGAAGCCTTCTCTTCCCCAGGCTGAACAAACCCAACTCTCTCAGCCTGCCTTCCGAGGAGAGGTGCTCCAGTCCTCTGATCATTTTTGTGGCCCTCCTCTGGACCCATTCCAGCAGGCCCATGTCTTTCTTGTGCTGAGGGCTCCAGAGCTGGACTCAGGACTCCAGGTGGGGTCTCACCAGAGCAGAGTAGAGGGGCAGAATCACCTCCCTCGACCTGCTGGCCACGCTTCTTTTGATGCAACCTAGGATAGGGTTGGCCTTCTGGGCTGCGAGCACACATTGCTGGCTCATGTCCAGCTTTTCATCCACCAACACCCCCAAGTCCTTCTCGGCAGGGCTGCTCTCAATCCCATCATCCCTCAGCCTGTATTGATACCGGGGGCTGCTCCGACCCAGGTGCAGGACCTTGCATTTGTCCTTGTTGAACCTCATGAGGTTCACCCGGGTCTACCTCTCGAGCTTGTCCAGGTCCCTCTGGATGGCATCCCTTCCCTCAGGCATGTCCACCGCACCACTCAGCTTGGTGTCGTCTGCAAACTTGCTGAGGGTGCACTTGATCCCACTGTCAATGTCAATGTCATTGATGAAGATATTAAAGAGTACTTGTCCCAATATGGACCCCTGAGGAACACCACTTGTCACGGATCTCCATCTGGACTTTGAGCCGTTGACCACTGCACTCTGGATGTGGCCATTCAACCAATTTCTCATCCACTGAACAGTCCACCCATCAAGTCCGTATCTCTCCAATTTAGAGAGAAGGATGTTGTGAGGGACTGTCAAAGGCCTTGCAGAAGTGCAGATAGATGACATCCGTAGCTCTTCCCTTGTCCACTGATGTAGTTACTCCATCATAGAAGGCCACTAGGTTGGTCAAGCAACTAGGTTATTGATACACTGGTGGCACAATCAGAGGTTTGACAGTAAAAAAGCTATAATAATCTGAACATTTCCAGTCACTTTCATGTGCTTTGTCAAAATCCATTAAAATACAGGAAAGTACTGTGAGTTTCCAAATTAGGCTATTTTCATACGAATGTAAACACTCTGGAAGTTTACAAATACTCTAACAGCAAAGTCCATTAAGTCCCATATGTTTTCAGATTCCTCAAGCTCTAAAATAGCGTGTTTGTCCAGCACTAGAAGCCCGTTAACAAACATAATACCTACAAGCAAAAATATTGTCGCTTTGTCACGTAACACTGCTGCATTATTTTAACACCTCCATCAAACCACAGAAATCAGGAGAAGTCTTGCAGGCCACTTTTTTGATGAGTAAGAATGCAGAATGTATGCAGAGTCCATCTCCTCAGTGTAATTTGCTTTTCTCCATGTAGATGTTCACACTCCTTGAACAGGTTTCAGAACAATACTCTCCCTTGAGAGTATTTGCTCTTGCTCAGGGATTTCTCTGTCTCAAGAACAGAAGAACCACATATTAAACAAAGTGGAGGAGGGTAATCTCCAGATTGTTGTACAGATCCACATTCTAGTGCTACTGCCTCTACTTAAAACCTGGAACAGCAGCAGACATGCAGTAAATACTTCCAACACTGAATATTTGACTGCATGCTAAGAAAAATTCTGTTTGTTGTGACAATACTGCCAACCAGCAGCTAGCATTTATTTCAGGGTTTTGTTCCAGCTCCATCAGAGTTAACAGAGTTTTATACAAGTCCTATTTCACAGAATCTTATGGAAAAAAGAACAGTAGCAGTAATTCAGAAAAAAAAAAATAGTAGTAATCTAATTTCTGTAAAGATAGTCAAATAACTATGAAGTTAATCTTTCCAAGAGGCAAGAGCTCAACATTCTGCTGAATTCAACAGTTTTACAGTATGCAAGGAAAGGTTAACTATATTAACAAGCAATATTTGGAAGGAAGAGGGACTTTCTTGTCTCTGGCAGTGCACAGCACCATCTCTGGACACTGCTAAGATATCCATGCCAACTTGGATTTTTCTTCTTGGATTAGGAAGCTACTTCTGAAAAGCTGAATGTTTGCCTTTGGAAAACAATAGGCTGTCCCAAATAGCAAGGTGTATCAAAATATTATGAAAATAGTGCCAAGTGCTTTCCAATGCTTTGAAAATAATTTTTTTTTGTTATCTAAGCCCTTTTTTACTGTGGAGCTTTTAGTGTCATCTACCTGTATCACAGGACCTTCATTCATAAAAATATAGCAGTAATATTACCATTTTTGCCTATTACTCATTGATGTACAGAAGCAGAGAGGGTTTGGCAGTAAACAAGCTTGAGTTCACTCCTCCATTTGTTTTATTTATTTTTGCAGTCTATTTTAAATGGATTCTCTCTTGCGCTTCTTGCTTCTGCAAGCAGTAAATCAGGCAGTGGAGTGAAAGAATGCTTGAAAGGATCACAGCACCAGCTGGGCATAAACAGCTCCATCGTATCAGGGCAAAAAGGTCAACCCCACTGTAATGAACCCAGTATTTAGGAAGCTAGTGTCTTGTGCTTTTTCACATAAATGTTGTTTTAATGTATGTGATGTTATGATTCCTACTGTGACTGTGTGATCAGACCAATGCAATTCTATTCCTCCTGAAAAGCAGTACTCAACATTTTGCTCTTAATCCAGAATTCAAATATGTATGGGTGTATAAAACTACAGAATAATTGCTTTCATGTTCAAATGATGTCATTCAAGTTTCCCCCACAAAAAAAAATACTTCCAGTTTTCACTTAGGTATATGGTGAGAGCCATCAGGTGTAGAAACTGGAGATTTCCACATTAGCCCTCGATATAAAATGCAAAAGGTTAAGTAGGTGATAATGCATAGACCTTTTTCTGTACCTCTTAATGGCAAATAAAAAACACTTCAGGAGAAGTAACCTGCAAGAGATGAAATATGCAAGCATGTGAACATTCATGTGGTAAAGAAAAGTTCCATTCTGCATGTTTACATGTGTAATGATTGACCTGTTTTTCAATGAACATCATCTTCTATTTCTATGTCTCCTTATTGCAGTAAAAAGGAGAAGCTACATCTGGTTTACCTATGCAGTTTGTGAAGTGCCTAACCTCTCTTGTAATTATGCTGAATCTAGAGGATGGAATTAAAAACTCTAAGGAAATGGAGTTCAAAATTTCGTAAGGACTTCTAATGAATATGCTGGATCGGGGGGCACAAATAATGTAGAAAATCATTCAGCATCCCTAGTCACAGGTTATCAATAACACAGTACTTACAGTCTAGTTAATAGAATAGAGACAGCAGCCTATGTTATATGTTTCTGTCTTTAGCATAAATTGGCCATATTGTCACCAGGCCAAAGTTCACTGCTTTTGAAATAATAGGATGTAAAGTGTAGATAATGCTACAAATTACATTAAACACATAATGATCACAGATGTGGAGGAAACAGTTTGAAAATGCAAAAGCAAATAGATTAAAATGCTACCTCTGGTTGCAATTTAACATTTGCTACTATAATATTACAACCGTATGTCTACCGTGTAACTGGGGCACAAAGCCAGTCCCATTTACAGGAAAAGTAATACTAAAGTAATGGCTATACTGGGACATGTTAAAAACATCTCCACATCTACTCCTCTGATTGTATTTTAGGTTAAAACTATCTACATTCATTTGAAAACCATAATTATGTTATAATTAGATATTGATCATTACACATAATGCTTTCACACACAGGTGCCTAATTTTTATTTGGTTAAAGTTTCACTCTAGTAAACCTTTAGAGTCAAATTTATCTTTATCATCTTTATTATTATTTTCCCTTAATGACCTGACATGTCAATGCAGGAGATTAGAAAGGAGGCAAGAGGGATAAAGAGTCACTAACGTGAGTCTAAAAGAACAAGCTATCAGTGAGTTCACAATTTCAGCTTCCAAAATATTTTGAAGAAGCCTGTTGATGGTGCCTTTTGGAAAAGCTTGTCAGTGACATGGAACCTGATTGGAGGCACATTTAGACAGATATTTTCTTGTGACTTTATGCCATTACTTTTCCATAAACTGTGTCATAAACTAAAAAAATGCAATGGAAGCAAGCAGGTAAGAAGGCAAAAAAAAAAAACCAAACCAAACCAAACCAAACAAACAGCATGACAAAGGAGATGACAGAAGTCAATAAGCCAGTCAGTTTGAGGCAGAGAAAATTCTGCCAAAGTTGTAAAAAACCTTATCAGATACATAAGGCAGCAAGAGAAAGTTTCTGATGATCTAGTTGGCCATCGCTTATGCTGTTTGCTTTAAGTAAATTGAAAGCTCAATTATTATGATATATTCATTTTAGCATCTCAGTATGAATCTTGCTATTTAATTTACATTTAATTTAAAAAGCAGACTTTGAGTGAATGACAGTCTCATTAACACGTTACAATCAACTGGAAAGACAGGAAATTTTTCTATTTGAGAAATAGTATGCTTATAATTTAATACAGATTGTACAAAAGAAGTGTTAAGTAACATGAGAAGAAATGTGAGGGCTAGCATCTCTTTTCATTCAGATGAAAAATCTCCTGTGATTTATGTAACAGTAACATAGGAAACAACCTGATAGGTACATTGTAGTAAGAAACTACCTGCAATGTCTACCTACTACTGTTGGACAGTTAACATGTCACTATTATTTCACTAAATAATCACAGAAAAATAGAGATTGTCTAGTCCATGCCAATTTACTCCAGATATCCCTACTTTCAGTTTCTTCTGTAATGAGAATTCTAGTTTGGGGATCTTTCCTTAAAGGCTACTTACAGGTGAATATGATGGCTTTTACATCCTATTAGCTGCTCATACACTGTTGCAGAGCAAGTATTTGTTAGCTGGTTTACACGTGGCACCCTACAGCCATTCTGAATCTCCCCCGGAGCTACATCAGTAAAAAGCAGTGTGCCAGAAATCCGAATCTGGGCCATGGTCTAATAAAACTATCCTGCATGTCTGATCCATCAATAATGCCTCATTCCGGGCTTTTTCACTCGACCCTCGGGTATTTGAATACTGCTTTAGAGCAATTGATTTATGTGCTTACTCCTGACACTATGTTACTTAAAAAACTGTTTCACAAATTGATTCAGTATCTCTTTTAAGCAGTTAAACTGAAGTTCTCTGAAGAGTTACAAAGCTTAAGCTTTGTAATTTATTAGTAGAAATAACAAAAATGAACAGTCACTGCCACACAAGAAAGATTTCTTAGGTGCCTTGGTGTCTTCTGCTTCAGTTCTCACCTGAGAGTCAGGCATTGTTAAAATCAGACATTGACATTTCTCATTTTATGCTCCACTTCAGCATGATATAGTTAATGTTAGACTTTAAGACCACAAACCTCACAGTATCCTTTTATGGCTGCTTTGTGTCTTCCTGACTTCAAAATTCTCCTGAGCTTTAATTAGGGTCCCTACATCCCTTAGGTTTTCAACCTCTTTTAAAAAGCAGCAGGTTCTCTCACCAAACACTGCCTCAGGATTTGTCTGACTATTTAATAGTTATTCACTTAACTAAACTCTTAGGTACAAAACATGCAATCAGAAGCACAATCTGCACTAAGGAGATGCAGCTACTCTTCCTTCCACAACGGCAGTGAGACTCCCAGCCTTGGAACCAGAGTATTACTGCTGGGCTGGGTAATAAAAAAACAAAAAGCAGAACTGAAGAAGGACCAAGACTGAATACTGAACAAAACTTTTCTTTCTTCCCAGTGAGAGGACTGGGAAGTGGCTGAGCTATGTGAGGACAGAGGAAGTATAGTTCCTTAGATTTTTTAAGGAAAAAGAGGAAAACATGAAAGTTACAAAGGGGAGTATTAATGACAATTCCCTAACACATGAAAGAATTTGTCATAAGTTATTTGAAAACGGTAAAAGGAAAAGGCTGATCTTATGACATTGGAACTTGGGCACTAAATAAAACAGACTGGTGGCAGATTTCTTGGCTTCAAATAGTATTTTGTAAGGAACACATGTACCAGAAAAAAATAGCAAAATACTTTGCATGGAAGAACTGGACAGCTAAAAGCATCACTGGAGCTGAAGCTCTCTGGAAATACAGAAGAAAACTGCTCAGGTTCTGAAACAGAAGTGCATCTGTACCTGTCAGCAGCAAGCATCAGCAAAAAGGAAGACTTTCAGATGATAGCTTAATTTCCAACAGCACCCCTGAAAAACTCCAGAACTCATAATAGCTGTAACAAGTTTTCAGTAACTAAGGCTTGGGAAGAAAACCAGGAAACTGTATGGTAGAAATGAGAGATTGTATTGAGTATTTGAGATCATGGAAGAAATGAAATGCAGGAGGGAGTATTTCTCAGGGAATAACAAAAAAAAAAAAAACACCCAACCAACAAACGAACAAAAAAATAAGATAGAAGATTTTGACAGATGTAAAACTGAAGAACCAATCCCGAGTCTTAAAAAGGAAAGGTTTGAAAGATAATGCTGGCAGGGTGCTGGAAGACGCAGCGATCAGAATTTGCCACTCTTTATACCCGTGTTTATAGAGCAGACAGTATCCTGACACAGCAGCTGTAATAAAGAATCTTAGATACTACAAGACAGAAGGCAGAAAGGTATGCCAACCAAGCCAGAGTCTAATTAAACAGAAGATGTAGCACCACAAATTCTAATAAACACTACTTTTTTTTTTTTTTTATTAGATAATTCCCAGCTTTGCCCAGCAAAAGAGGAGAAGCAAAACAGGCAATATCTGTTGTGCATGTAGGAATATGTACAGATAAAATGACAGGAGCACCAGGAGTCACAATAGCTTTCCATGGAAAGCTTAACACCTACCAATTCTTATGACCTTGTTAAGGATTTGTCCTTAAAATATCCAGTCTGTCTATGAACACATAGTGATGATATCTTCAGTAAAATGTGCCCACTCAATTTTGAAGCAGGGAGCCGAAGTTACAAATCTAAATAGTCATGTATCTTTAGTATCTAATATGTATGTATCTAATAGTTATTAACTACCTATTAAGTAGGTAGTTTCCAAATAATCACTTATTGATTTTGTCTTAGTCACCAGACTATTGATAAAGAAATACAGCTGAAAGTAGCCCTCCCACATGCTGTTTATAATAACAACACAAAAGGAAAAATATCTAGCAAAATATGAATGTAACAATACACAATTCAAAGTCATTTTCAGAAAAAAAAAGCCTTGAAAACAATCTGATCCAAGGTAAATACTTTAAATAAAGGTGGGTTTTTTTCTTTTATCATGTAATCACCTTCAACATTTGTCCTGTTCAATCTGTATTCTTGCAACTTTCTCATAAATTCTACAATGGATTTCTTACAGCAGCTAACACCGTTTTGCGCTTTTAATTTTTTATGTCTTATAATTGAATAGTATCATATTTTCAGTCATGCTAAACTAAGGCACATCACAAAAGAACATCAAAAATCCAAAACCTAGTCACAAAAATCACAATAAATTTAGAGATACAAAATTTTCTGTTTCATACTACCCAAGATAAAATGTCATCTCGGATATATGTAATTACATATAGAGCCTGCTTCTTTAGGCATCTACACTATGTATTTCGAACAAGCCTTGAATGCATTTTTTTTATTATGCAAAAGCTGCAGCAGTGAAATTTCTATGCAAATGGTTCTGTTCTCTGTGGCTTAAGGGGGAGTAAGGACAATTCCCTTCACATCGTGTTAAATTTTGCAGAATTCCAGTGAAAGGCTTACTGCTCACTTCCACTACTTAATGGTGCTTTGTACTTGACCTAGAGGCAAATGGTGTTATTTATTAAATCATGTGGAAATTGCATGTATTAAATGCTTGGATGTCCCTTCACAGCCCATAGTACCAACTAATAGAGGAGAGGTGTCTGTCATATCTTAAAACTGCAGTGATGGATCAGCAGAAGAGTCTACACCTTCTTACTACACTCACACATTTCTTTCAATAAAGCCTGAGTACACAGGTGTCACAGAGGGACAGACGATTCATCTTAATCTTTGACAGCAGCATAAACTGCAGTAAAGGAATACAAGAGGAGTTATTTCCCCTTGTATTTATCTAAATAAATATCCCCCTTATTTATCTAAATAAATGCATTTCTTCTGCAGTTCCAGAGAATGACAGGTTCAGGGAAGGTGGAACAGGCTGGTAATAAAGTTTAATTACTCCGGTGGAGTATTCAAGCAGCTACAGCTAATAATGTCTGAGCAGTTTCCTTCTCAGAAAGCTTTACACTGTATCCCCTGTGTGGATGGGCACTAACAGGAGACTCATGTGTGTACAGTAGCCAGAGCAGAACAAAATATCCATATTCATCGAGGGACCTTTTTTTTTTCTTTTTTTCCCATAAATCAAAGAAAAAAAAATGCACTGGCCTAGATCTTTGTATGTAACTGGGAGCGGAAAACATTCCCTGAAGAAGAAAAGGACATCTTTAGGAAAGAGTTAGTCACTTAACTACATCGTCAAACAAAACGCTCTAAAAATCAGATTACTGACTTCCCTTCTGGCTCTTTCCAAGTAGAAGTAAGAAAGCAACCTAGTCTTTGGACAGCTTGCATACCTTTCTATTCATCTAGCTAAAAAATCTTCTAGAAATGTTTATTCTCATTAAAGCAAGGTTTTTCACATAGCATGAATGAACCTCTATGCATGGTAGTGAACATTCACACAATCACTATAAAATTTTAAGTAATATATCATGAGTCTGTTCATTCTAATTATATTTAAAATGTATGGTAATTACCTCAACAATGAAATCATTTTAGTACATAAGTGCTTGACATATACATTTGCTGTACCAGGAATTGTATTAAACTCTAGCATTAATGTCCCATAAAGTCATTACTGCAATAGGAATATCAACACCACATTCTACACATTCAATGAAACATGCAGAATCAGATGATTAAAATGAAGTGTCAGAAGAACTATACTAGCAAATTAATGCTTGTTGTTTGCTCCTGCCTAAAATATTCAAAGTTGCAAGTCAATGAATTTTCAGCAGCAAGAAAATCAGTAGGTGATTTACCTGATTTCAAGCTCACATTGGGTGGCAAAAGTTGTCCATGGGAGTGATAATTGTTACTACCGAAGAAACAGTAGTTGCAACTCTTTTGTGAGGTAACAAAACATTCTAGCCCAAGAAAACACTGGCTGCCTCAGAAAAGGACTCAAGAGTACCTCCTAGTGTCTGGATTTGTTTGACTTGAATGTCGGAATTGGGCTAAACTAGTGCAATTCCGGTCCTTTGGGAGAAAAAAGTGCACAGGCAGGGAGGAAGTTATGGCGCTGCCCAGTACATCTCATAGTCTGGAGGATCAGGACGTAGATTGGGGCATACCTGCCCTCCGGTATAGACAATGCCATTCCCTACCAGTCCCATTTTCTATCTTTTTTTTTTTTTTTCTTTTGAGTATAGGTTAAATTACATTCTGCACGCCTGGAACAATATGATAAGCAGGAAAAAAAGTTACAAACTTCTTGTAAATGACAAACATTGTTTCCTTTACACTCATCCTTTCATTAAGCTGATAGTTATGTAAATGACTTATGGCAAGACTTGAATCAGTCTATTTTGGTTCAAGTCACACTTAAAATTAGCTCTGTAGATGTGCTGACAGATCATGCTTTGTCATCAGAAATGGTGGTGGTTGCAATAACATTTCAGTTTTAGTTTAAATCTAAATTAGTAAAATTCTTTTAACAGTCTCTCCTGAGGAAGACAAATTATCTCTCTTGCATCCAAACTCTCCAACAGCACTGTACTTTTCTGAATACATACGCAGGGAGGAGGAAAATACAGTGCAATATATTCTTTCTGTATATTGAATAGTCTGAAAATTACAATACTACTATGCTGCAGTTAATAATCAAAGTACTTTCCTGGAGCTGTAAAACAGAAACAGATGTTGGCAATTTCCCATTTAATGAATTAGGGGTGATAGAAAAATGACACCCAACAAAACTGTTAAGTTTAAGATGTCAACTTTGCAATAATTTATTGCTTCATCTGAACGATATTAAACAGTAGTTTGATGTTGTAAGAGGAGATTCTGTGCATCTTTTTATCATTTCCCTTGGGTTCTTTAGGTCTGGCAGGAATTAAAATTATACAATCAGAGATACTAAAGATGGAAAAAAATACTTTGTGCTTTGTTATTGTTATTTTAGTTAAAAGTCAGCTTTGTTGTGTTGACTTATAAACTACAGTTCTTCAGATCCTCTTTAGATCAGTTCGTAATTGGGCTCTAATGATGTAGTTATTATCACATTTGATAAGCCTCTTTTTACCACCTACACTTCCTGTAAATGAAGAACACAAGCAGAAGCTTAATTGTAGCTGCTTGCTGAATATTTACCTCTCAGCTCAATAAATCATGATGGTTCACCTCTTCCAAAGTCAATAACTATTTAATATTCTATTAAGCTGGTGGGAGTAAAAGAATAGTAAACCATGTTTCTGCTATAGCAATGTAATTAACTAAAACAGGGAACAATTCCCCTTTCATTTAAAATAGCAATAAAACATCCGTTATTCAAGGAGCGTGATCATTATAAAACCATGTGGAAAAAGGTGAACCCTGTAAACTTGGACTTAATTCAGTTTTCTGAGTGGAAAGTTAAAAAACTGTAAAATTATAACTTTACTACTTTAGTGCCATATTATTTCTCAAGAAATTGAGTCCTCAGCTGATGATAGCTCATCTAACTGGATAAAGTCAGTGAGGAAATAATGTAGAGTTTTCATTCATAGATTAATAGTGAATATGCTGTCCTTTAAAACATCCAAATTCCAGATAGGCTAAGCTTTTTATATATTAGAGCTTTGGAATCCCTTAATTTATATCGGTTGGATTATTCCCATGGTAGAGTAAGACAGATTTACTCTATCCTTCTTCCGTATAAAAAGACTTGGGAAGACAGAGAGAAGGAATCAGTTCTTCAAACAAGACTGTGATTTCAAAGAAAATATCATGCTACATATTAAGAAAAGAAATTAAAAAAATACCATTTTCACAAAATCTGAATTTGGCTTCCTCCCTCCTTTTGTCTCCAGGCGCAGCACTGTGGAAGAGGGGAAGAAGGAGAGTAATGATTACTATTTCTTTTTAATCTCATCTGCATTCTTCATCTCCTTTCTTCATGAGAGACAGCAAAGGGCCACAGCAGTCAGAACTAAACCTAAGCCATGCGCTCTTGTAGACCTTAGACAACTGAATTCATTACAGACTAACTGATTAGCTGCTGATTTTTACCTACTTATGACTCTGCTCAGGTCTTATGCTTTTCTATTGCTTTTCAACCTGTTGGTCTCCTTACAAAGTCCACAGATTTTATGAGCATCTTTTCTAACAAAATAGTCTATTGGAGGGAAATTCCGGAGCATCTAAACTGGTAAATGGCTGAGTAACACTTCCACAAGGTGCCATACAGGTATAAATTAAATCTCATTGAAATTTAGTGAATTCCAGTACAGCAAGTATGCTAAAAAAAAAAAAAAAAAAAAAAAAAAGAGTATGTAAGTCCCTTGCAACTCAGTGCGGTGTTTGCAAGGATCTGAGCTCAATGATATGATCAGGAGATCTACTTCAAAGTTATGTCTAACACAGAGCTCTAATATCTCCTGCTTCTGACATGGACAAGGTGGGTGGTTTGGTGGTTTTGGGATGTGTTTTACTGATTGAATCATTTTGCAGGCCTCTGGATATGGCTTCAGGACACTAAGCTGATGTTGCCACTGTCCTCTTCCTTAAGTTTATATATCCCAGAGGAACCGGCCTTTGCTGGGCAAGTCTATAGTGGAATGGCCTTTAGAGCTGCTGGTAGTAGGCATCCTTATGAGGTGATAGATCAGAAAGTTAATCTGCGTATAACCATACTGTGCATTTGTATATTGGTATGGGTACAAACTGATCAGTTCTGCAGCCATTGACAACACCAATAGAAACATCTAAAATCAGGATTCAACTTCTCTAATATTCACTGATATACATTTTACATATTTTTCTCCGCCAAAAATAAAAATTTGATTAAAACACCACTTTTTTCTTTTTTCTTTTTAACAGATGCGGAACTACACAAACTGACACCACCTGAAGATTTGGCATGCTGCATAGTTCTCAATAATAAGAAGATGAAGATTAATGTACTTTTTTTTTATTATTAAGTAGTGGAAAAGAAAAATGTGGAAATAATTTTCTAAAGGTAAAGTTTCATAATGTGGTGGGTAGACCTTGGCTGGCTGCCACACACCCACTCAGCTGCTCTCTCACTCACTCTCCTCGGCAGGACATGAGGAGAAAATAACATAGAAAAGCTCGTGGGTTGAGAAAAAGACAGGAAAATCCCTTACCAATTACCATCATGGGCAAAACAGACTGAACTTGGAGAAAATTAATTGAATTTATTACCCATTAAAATAGAGTTGGATGATGAAAAGAAAAAAGTAAAAAACTGAAACACCTTTTCCCCACCCTCCCCTTATTCCTAGGTTCGCCTTCACTCCTTCACTCACAACAACTTGATCTCCTTCCCACCCCAAGCAGCGCAGGGGGACGGGGAATGGGGGGCTGCGGTCAGCCCATAGCAGCTCCTCTCCGCCCCTCCTGCCTCCTCACACTTTCCCTGCCCCAGCGTGGGGCCTTCCCACGGGCTGCAGGGAAACCCCTGCCCCAGCGGGGTCTCTCCCGGGGCCGCAGGGGAATCTCTGGGGGGCGCCTGGAGCCCCTCCCCCCCTCCTCCCGCTCTCCCCTCGGGGCGGGCAGGGCTGTTTCTCACAGCGTGTCCCTCAGCCCCGGCTGCCGGGCAGCGTTTTGCCCTTTCTCACCCCGGCTTTCCCCGAGGCGCCCGCCCATGGCTGAGGGGCTCAGCTGGGCCCTGCGCTGGGGCCGCTGGAGCCGGCTGGAACCGGCTGTGTCCGGCCCGGGGCGGCCCCGGCCCCTCCTCACAGGGGCCGCCCTGCAGCCCCCGCTGTCAGCACCTGGGCCCCTGCGCCCCAATGCACATAACTATAGTTTATTTTATGAAGCAGGAGAATATAAAGGTGTTACATATTTGCTTTTCAACTCTGTACACAGTATTTTTTTTTTTCACTTTACATTTAGCCTCACCAGCAATAACATTACAGATATATACAGACAAGCTAAACGTGAAACATATAATTAGTATTTTGGGAAATGGTTGCACAAGCCTTTAGTTTTACAGTATGATGGGAAGACAGACCTTAGGTTTTGTTACACAAGTGCAAGAATCTTTTGTAGATTCAAAGGCTAAATCTAGACTACTGTACGTTGGGCAATGATATCTATATATACTTCTAAACCATCTTTTAGAACATATTTCACACAGACAACCATGATGGGCTGGGAAGCATGTTAAGAGGCTAAAGCTGAAGCTGGTTCACGGTGGGAAGATAGACATGATACTTTTTCAGTATAGTCACCTCTTATTTCCACCAGGATAAACGCAGGTCCAGCATCTCTGCTTTATTTTAATAGAGAAGTATCCTGTATGGCCAGTCTTAGGTTACTTCTCTCACAATACTTCTGGAATCTCTAAAGAAAAAGAAAAGTAAACGTTTTAGCCAACGCATTGAGCAACAGAGTACTCTTGCCAATGCAGGTGTTATTGAAGTCATCAATAATTAAATGACAAGAAAAGCACTGATTCCTAAGACAGGAAAATATAAAAGCTATAAAATTGTTAAGAGCTGGCTGGGCGGGCGGGGGGTGACTTAATGAAATGTTCTAATAGAATTATTACGAATTAGTGATTAACAAAAATCAGGGGTTAGTAGCGTGGTATTCCAAAGACTTGCAGAGTCTGAGGAGCAACGCGGAGCCTGCTCGGTTTCAGCAGTGAGGGCACGGGGCCAGGGCTGGAGCCTGGGAGCACGTCAGCATGGAGGCATCGGCGCCAGGCAGCCAGGAGGGGACACGCGTGGCTCCGACCGGGCTTTCCAGCGGGCCGTCTCCGGGTGCTCTGAGTCGCCGTGCAACCTACAGGCAGGCACTGCTAAAATCATCTGAATCCCGTTTAAGAGGAAACAGAAGCCACATAAATTGCAATTGTTGCCACTATCTCTGGGTTTAAATCTATGCCCTGTGTGATTCAGCGGACCCAGTTAAGCAGATTTAAGGACTTCCCAATTAAATACAGAAGACTTTCCACGTACCTTTAAGAATCATATTTTTTAGTGTACAACAATTTCATGGCAATCCCACTGGCAATAAAACTGACAGAGTCAGTAATTAATTTTAACACCTCTGATTACTGATTTAATATTTTCTTATTAAAAATACATAATCTAATGAATTCCCAGTTACTAATTCCACAGACGACTATAACTTCTACTGTTATTCTTGCCTTGTTGTATTTACCCGTGTATGTTTAAGTTTTGACTGAGTTGCAACTTTGCATATAGGTCCTGATCTCAGCTAAGAAGCCATTTTGCAGAAATGTAAATTTGTTCAGTTGTTCTTAAACTGTTGGTATTTGTTACCTTCGTAAGAGACTTTTATTATTCTGTTTGTCTTCCAGCTGCAAGCAGTTTGAAATTAAACCGGGTAGAAGCTCCTCTGACTTGCAGCAATACATTTATATCCAAGGGAAAGCCTGACCCTTAAAAGCCTCAGAAAGGAGAAAACTATTTTTCTCAGTTTAATTTCCATTGGACAGCCACACAGAATAGTTGGACTGGGTAAGCTTTGAAATGGGAAGGTTACGGTTTTAGCAGTCCGGTGGTGTTGTATAGCTTCCACCAAAATGAAAGCAGGAACATCTGCTGTATACCTGTGAGTAATGCATTCTCTCAGTGTGCGAAACAACACAGCCTGAACACAGTAAAGATCCTCTCTGCAAAGGTGTATTGCCCTCTCAGCCCCTTCTGCGTGTTGCAAACAAGCTTCCCTTTTATGCACATACCTAAGATCACTGGTTTAGAGCAGCGCTGCCAGTATTGCATGAAGTCAGAGCCCTGTACCATTTCTGCTCTGAGGCTAATTTAGAGCTCACAGGCAGCTGGCTGCTCTCTTTTATTTATCAGTTCTTCAAGAGTACACATTGAAGCACCATTCCTGGTCCACCCAGTGGTAGAAGGTGCCGTCACCAAGGTACGCTAAATCTGTCAACAAATGCTGGCGTTTCTTCCTGGCTGCGCCCTTTAGTTTATCAAATAATCATTTTCAGTAATAAGGAAGCAGAGTGTAAACATGCTCTTCACTAATTTGCTATGTTTGAACATCTGATTCTTTAACATTGTGAACAGGAAGCACTGATGAGCTTTGTGACTGCGCAGTTTGGTTCCAATTAAATTTTTAATGAAACAAAAGTCAAGCCCAACTGTGACTTGTGGCAGAGTTTTGCTTTCAGCAGTGCCCTCTTACGTCCTCTAATTTGGCCAGGTTTCCCCCACTGCACATAAATATTGATAGTTGACAAGACAGAAAACACTGAGCCGGGCATGGAGTGTGCCAAGCAGTTTGCTTTTCTGAGCTGTCACTTGATTTTATTTTTTTAATTATTTTTAGGGGCTGTTGACAGATTGGCAATCAAGCCTATCTTGAATTTTCAAGTTCATTCAAATCTATTTTCAGAATGGATATCCCAGGGTGATTGTAAGGCGAAGGAAGCCAAGTGTGCTTGCACCATCGAGCACAGTGCTTTAAGCTGATAGAAAATGTTTGAAGCTATTTAACTTCTCTGTAGGAGCCCACGAAAGTCTGTTGCTTCCTGCCTCTAATAAATGCCGTGGAGGCCAGTTGCTTTCAAAACTCCCAATAAAACCCACTGGTGTTGTTTTTAAAGGAACACAGCAGAAGGGAGGAAAACTAATTTAAGAAACATTTGCAACAGTGAAATAGTGCTCAAAGCTATGGTATTAATGACAGTAGTCAGTAGCAGCAGCCGACTGCCTGGATTTCAATGGCAATCTGCTTGGCAGTAGCAGTTTAAAAACAACGCAGATATTAGACTGCACCATCCCTTCTGCACACATACCCGACAGACTGGGTGATCTGACCCTTGGATACTGAACTCTCTAACCAATCAGGTTAGATAAAGGAAAAAGAAATTGCTTTGCATCTAAGGCTTGCTTTATTTAACATTCAATCAGTGACAGTTTTGCTACCAGAAAAAGAAAAAAACAAACTAACAAAACAAACAACAAAAAAAAAAAACCAAGAAGAAAAAACCCAAGCTTTGTAAGTAATGAAGAGCTGCCAAGAAATAGTTTCAGTAGTAGGGGACAGAGTCCCCAGCTGGTATAAACTGGCTCAGCTCCAGCGACTACAGCAACATTGCACCACAGCTGTTGAGCTGTGGATGGGGCTGCACAGGCCTGGCATCAGGCTCCTAAATTCAGGCTAAATAAGTAAGAGTAAGATTATCAGAAGTATAGCATCTGTCTTTGGATCAAAAGACTTCATTTTTTTTTTCTTAAGTTTTGGTGAGGAAAAAAGGCCACTTATTCTTGATCCTTAAATAACTTTATATATAAGGATAACTTTAAGCATACCATTTGGAAAAAGTCTTGCCTGGAGTCCACAATTCAACATCTGGATAAATTCCACAGAGTTCAAAAGATGATGGACCTTAAAGCTATCCTGCAATCCTGGGAAATTAATTTGCTTATTTTAGAGAGGCACTTTAAATGCATCCTCCTACATGCCAAGAATGGAACCCCGGTAACTGAAGAACCACATTTCAAAGGAGGAAGGATACAAAATCTCTATCTATAAAAGCTCCATCTACTTTTTCATAGTAACTTTTCCTCACCCTCCACCAACAAGAAACAAACAGTCTGACCCTCATGGTTTTGTTAAAGTGGCAGATGTAAATGATGGAATATGGCAGTCATCAGAAAGGATTTATTAGTATGCTTTCCCTATTGCTCCTGATTTGTGCTAATGCACCTGTATGATATGTTACAATTGGAAAATATTTTAGATTACTAATTTCTGCAAATGTAGGTATGATTCCCAAAAGCATGTTTTTTTAGTGTTTTTAAGCTATTTTATTTGAAACCCCCAATCAATCCCTTTGGAGGCTACTACAAAAATCCTACTGCTGTGACAATTTTTCTCAGAGCAATCTTAGGTTTCCTCATTATTTGATTTAATTTTACCATGCCTACCTCTTTCTCCAAGTCTTACACTAAATAATTTTCCTTATTCCTGGAGTTAACACTTTGTTGAAGACAATATGTCATGTTTTCTTTCAGCCATTACTTGCACACAGTATCCTCTTGCAAAATGTTCCCTCAGAAGTCATTCCCCCAACTCTCTAACAATATTTTGAGGTTTTTGCTGGCTTGAATCGTTCAACAGATTTAGGAAAATGTGGTGCCTGTTGTATTATTGTGGAGGCAATTGTATTATTTCTCATTTAACTGTATCAGCTTGTACAAAGCCTAGGTGCTCTTTCATACACAATTGCTTTCAGGAAGATCAAATATAGACAAAGGCATTGAGCAATGTATATAAGGGTGACAGAATCAAGACAATGGAGGGAGTTTCATAATTCCTATAGAATATGTGATACTTATGGATACTAGCTTTTAAATTACCTTATTTTCTTTGCTGTACCATACAACAAAGTCATATTTAGACTTTTATATATACTCCTTCAACTGGGAATTTTTGGGCATTAGCATTTTCCAAGGGCTAGCTGTATTTAATTATATTTCAGGCCTCCTATATAGGAGATTGTTGACACCTTGAAGCAGGTACTTGAAAGAAACAAGTGAAAGATAACTGACTTTACCTCTCTGTGTTATTAAATGGTCAGCCAAATCTCAGCTCAGGTTGTTCATAGGAACATCTCTCTATTCCTCAACCTGTGGTTCCAATCACTATCATTCAAAACACTGTGATACCATCAATTGTCTGTGGCATAATTAATGCTCTTTTCAACCACAGAGAGCTATGCTATCCTGAACCAATTCTATTTTAATTTCTATTTTTCCGGTCTTTCTGTTTGCATTTTTTTTTTCTATCGCAGCCAGTATATTAGACAGCCCTTTTTTACTATTATGAAACTTACTTTTGTGCCATATATTTTCTCATCAAAATGCTTAAGAAAGATGTTAGAACAGAACCTGATTCCTCTGGAAGCATGATGCTTTTGCTTGCTCAGTAGTACCTTTTAGCTCTCCTTCCACATGATAGTAGTCTTAGGCACAGCAGGACTTGAATTTTTCAAGTAACACTTCAGTTATTACCCAATCAAATATTAAAATGTGGACATTACATCTGCTGTGGCAGCTTAAGCTGGAAGCTGGGGTCGTGATCCCAAACAGAAGAATACTTTGTTTTGTTTATGCAGGCATACTTCCAGGCACTGGCATGATAGCCATTGTTACTGTGGCCGTCTCCCTTCTATAGAGGAAAACAGGTTTCAAAAATTATTCTCAGTGGTTTTTTTAGAGAACTTTGAGCCTCATGAACCCACATAAAATGACTGTTTACTGTAATTCCTCCTACTGCCCATTTTTATTGGTCTCTTTCACTACATTTTAAGGCACACTCCCAATATCTATTACCTTGATACTGCTGTAAACATACTTTACTATGCTAAGTATTCCAAATCAAAAATCTTTGCAGTTATTTCTTCAAGCTATGCATATTATCCTTATATCTCCAATGAATTTCTGTAACTTTAAATGGTTCTAAGATCAATTTCTGATTGGAGTCTTTTTTTCATTGGATCATCACAGTCTTTAAGTTATTTAATCATAGAATAATTTAGGTTGGAGGAGACCTTTAAGATCATCGAGTCCAACCATTAACCTAACACTGCCAAGTCCACCACTAAACCATGTCCCTAAGCACCACAGCTACACATCTTTTAAATTCCTCCAGGGATGGGGACTCTACCACTTCCCTGGGCAGCCTGTTCCAGTGCCTGACAACCCTTTTGGTGAAGAGATTTTTCTGAATATCCAATCTAAAACTCCCCTGGCGCAACTTGAGGCTGTTTCCTCTTGTCCTGTCACTTGTTACTTGGGAGGAGAGACACCTACCTCTCTACAACCTCCTAGTTGTAGAGAGCGAGAAGGTCTCCCCTCAGCGTCCTTTTCTCCAGGCTAAACAACCCCAGTTGCCTCAGCTGCTCCTCATAGGACTTGTGCTCTAGACCCCTCACCAGCTTTGTTATCCTTCTCTGGACACGCTCCAGCACCTCAATGTCTTTCTTGTAGTGAGGGGCCCAAAACTGAATGCAGTATTCAAGGTGCGGCCTCACCAGTGCCAAGTACCATCAAGAACCCATTTGTTTTGCAACATTTTTCATTTTTTTAATTGCCATTAATAAAGTACCCTGTAAAAAAAAGCCTTCATCGCTGAATCCAAATCGCTATATATGTGCTTGCCTGGTGCTATGAAAAGACTAGAAAAACAAACAATAGAAGTGATATATGCTATAGCTTTCCAGTCATCAAAAGGAAAGAAAAGGGGAGACAGACTGTTCTTTCAGCAGCCAGAAAGCTTGTTCTACAATATGTTTTCCTTTAGCAGTAAGAGAAAAAGGAAATCTCTCTTCAGCAAACAGGTGGGAAGAGAAAATACAGATGTCATGTCATGGTATACTTTATTACATAAATATACTATGCCTTGAGGTAAAGCCACAATAGAAATCCCTGCTTAGGCAGACATATGAGAAGAGGTCAGGCCATTAACTCAATCATCAGACTCTACAGACACATAAATCAGTTGAGATTGCGCATACATTTTACGTTGCATAGCACTGGCAGAACCCAGCATCTTCCCTTTGTAATGACATTACTGTCTCATAGCGCTAGAGAGTCAGACTATTTCATGGTTATTCTCTTTCTGATCGTGAGAATCCTCTGTTCTTTTTTGCATACTGACAGTCTTCAGAAAGAGGGACGAGAGGATCAAAGAAAAAATTAGGCTGGAAGGGAATCTGGAAGTCATGTAGGCCTACCTCCCCGTTTAAAACGTAACTGCTGGGCTTAAATAATGTACTCTAAGGAAGCCAACACAATCTGTACCATTGCAGCCTGTGCAGCCAGCATATCTGCCCTTTTACAGAAGCAGCGTAGGGGAACAGAGTGATCCGTATACTCCAACTTCCACAGGCAAATACAGGTGTCACTTTGAGGACATTCTGCACCGCAAGAGTCTGGCAAATGTCTGATCGGCAAGACGAGTCAGGAGGTGTCTTCTTGCAGGATCCACTTAAACCATGCAAGCAATCTTCCAAATTAAGGTTCATACCTAAAGGTTGACTCAGATGAACTAGCTGAAGCTATTACTACTTCTGTCTGCTTTTCTCCTTGGATGAGCATTGTCACAGCTGAAGCCGGGACATTTGATCAGCTCACGGACAGGTTGCTAAACCTCTATGATCTTCAGCCTGATATATCAAGGCAAAACAAATGATTTTCCTTTATTTTAATATACCTGGCTGAAAACTATGTTGCTTCAGGAACTGATCCAGTAGTAGAGGAGCTATGTCTCAGGGACATGCATCACAGAAGCAGAATGGATGGTACCAACGCTAAAGCTGCAGCCACCTGATTGATTTTAGTCTACCATGCCAACTCTAGTACAGGCATTGCTGTTATCCAAAGCTTCTTTATACACAGAAAAAAGAAAAAAAAAAGCCAGTGAAAATGTGGAGTTTAAGTTCCTTTTCTCTTTACATTCAAACTGTTCTTTTACACTAAAGTTTTCAGGGAAGTCTAAGGAAAGCTTCTGAGAATTTTTGCCTGCCTTGCTGCCATACATAGAAAGGGGTCAATGTGATTGAAGATTGTGTCGTCTCTTGGTAACTTCAGCAACAGCTGTTGAAAACTAAGAACACATCAGCTTCAGTGACTAGAATGCAAGACTGAAAAATAATTTGCGCTTGGCTCTAATCAAGGCTGATTGCAGTCTCGGTGACCTTGGGCAAGTTACTCAAGCTCTTTGTTCGCCTTCCTGCTCAGCTGTAAAATTAAGTCAAAGCAGGACTTCACTGGAAAACAGATGCTGCCTCAGACTTGAATTTTTCTGGTGAATAAATTATAGAAGAAAATATAATAATTAATTAATAAGTAGCAGTCAGCACATAGTAATTATGTGGCCATATCCATTATGACTGTACATAAACAAAATCAATTTTCATTAGGGGATATTAATGTTATCAAGGATTGCTAGAAAGGCTTTGGCAGTTACCTAAAAAGCTCTTTTTTTTTTTTTTCTCCAATGAAGCACGGCTATTCTTTCATTCCTTAGTATTGTGTATTTTTATAAGCCAATCAAATCCTGATATAAAATCGAGGTATACTGAAATTTAAGCCCAATTTGAAAATGCATTTCAGAACTGTTTCATGTCTTTATGCCTGGGAAAGTTTTATCTTCATAAAAGGGAAAGTTTTATGAGCAATGAACATAGAGTCAGATTCTGTTGCAGTTTAAACTGATGTAAATGTAGCTATCCTACCAAGACCAGTGAAGCTGGCTGTAGCATCAGGATACCTTCATTTAAACACTAGTGTCTTTCAGGATATTAATTAATGCAATGATTTTTTTTCTATTTTGAAGTGGAGAAGAATGTGAGATGGGGTTCACTTTTGGGAATGCTTCAGTGTAAATGAACATGATTTTCATGAAGATTTTCAAACAAGCGTGATTGATTGATGGAAATGCATTGTTCTATGTCCCCATGTACAACAACAGATCAAATGAAAAAGCTTTTCCTAATTCTGAAGTGCCTCCCCTTTTTTTATGGAAGCAGTGGGCAAAGAGCTAAAAAATTGCAAAGAGCTTTGGCATCCATTCATTTTTTTTTTTTTTTAAGGGAATCTATATCCTCATGTTTTGAATTTGTATTGTCATGTATTTTGGAATTTGGCAATCTGTGGCAAAATGTACAGGAAGATTATTCAGACATTGCTGTGATTGATATTTTAGAAATCCAAAGAACAAGGAAATGAATAATCACCAACAATTAAACTTGGAAAATACTGATGTACTATTAGATCACACTTCTTGTCCTCACAGAGATGGGTCCAAAGTTGAAGTTCATCATGCTAGTCAAAATATTTCAGAAACAGTCATGACCTCTGATATGCCGGTCTTTGCTGACAGAAGTTAAAGAAATCAGTTTTCAGTCTGGGTTTCAAGACAATTACACAGGGATTCTCTGTTCTATTTACACTGCAGAATGCAGCCAATATCATGTTTAAAAGCCATTAAACTGCATTAAGTTTCATTGTGTACACCCTACTCTTCAGTTTCCGTACCGTCTTTTGTTTCCCTAACAGGTTTTCTTCCTAAGACCATGGATTGATTCTCTGTAGCTGCAATTCAATTGCTGTAGCTATAAAGCAGGATGGAAAGCATATAATTGCTAAGCTGCTAGACAAAAACATGGCATTGCAGAGCTCAAATTGTAGGATTAGCTCTTGTTAATACTGCTTATTTATTTCATTGTAATTCTACAATAGGATTGGACAAAAGAATGCAACAAGTCATCTACTTCATCCTAAATCTAAAACCGGCACTAATTGAAAAGAAACAGAAGAGACTACACATTTGAAATGTTCACCATCAGCCCGTTATTCAATCAATTTGATATTGAACTGGATATGGTAGATGTAGAGGGTTGCATTTGTCTATAATTTGTCAGTCATTTTACACCTTGCAACTGTTTCATCTTCCATGGAATCTGGGTGGAAGACAAGCATCAGGACTTAACTGTGTTTAAAATTAAGTAAATAAAAATGGACATTAGTGGTGCTAGAAATGCAATATTGTGCCTATTGCATCCATTTCACACTGCAAATGACGAGAATTAACTATCAAAATGATCCTGATAATCATATTAGTCATATAATATAAGCCATATTTATATGGTACTAACAGATGAACAAATCTTAGTGCTAGGGCCTTTTTTACTCATTTTGCATCAGAAGACAAATTTGGAGGACTGTATATCTGGACCGGTACTGGATTCTTCAGTGGCTATATTTACTGATAACATCTCAGGCACTTCAGAAATGAGCAATTAATGGCATTAATTTCCTTCTCTTCATCTTCAAATCCTCTGGTCTCCCCTCGCTTTGAGATGCTCAGTCAGTTCTGATATCAAATAATTTGGGACTAGGTCATTACTGAATATGTCAGTAGGGGTCTGATTTTCACATAGAAACTTCCCTGTCCTTCAGGTAGCGGTGTTCTCCAAAATGCTGATGGTAATCATTCTTCTTATTTCTGCAGAAATATCTGCAGAAACCTTTCTGTCTTTAGAATTGAGAACTGTAGGCAAGGTGCCAGAAGGAAATACAGAACTGCCTCCACATTTAAACCACAGTCATTGCCAAAGAAGCCCTCACAAAACCACATTCTTTTAATGGCATATTGTGTTGTAAGCTTAATTGTCCTATATGTTTTCATCCTTCATCATTTATTACTTCAAAAGCATAGATCTGACCTCTCAAAGAATGCATTCAACCAAAGTATGTAAGTCAAACAAACAAACAAAATCTTTCCTAATACAAACTAAAACTACTGATCAGAATGCAGCTTTATGGGATGCACTAGAGAGGAAAAATTGCAAATGTAAGCATGGGTATGCATGGGTATGTACGCACAGGTGACGCAAAGAAGCAGATGAAACAATATTTAAAAATAAACTAATTAATGAATAAAATTTGGTTGTTATCTTTTGAAATAAATGAGAATTTATTTCCATTATTTTCCATTCAGCTTCCAAACCTATCTTTTCCTATCTTTACATAAAAATGAATAGTTGTAATTCATATCACCAGGAAGAATCACTGAACTGGGCTACTATAACTCCTAAGGGTGGATAGTTTAGAGCAACATCAAACATTTCAGGTTGGAGGGAAATTATGACAGTCCAAATGCTAATTCAGAATAACCAAACTGAATTTGTGTGAGCTTATAAAAAGCCCAAAACCTCCAGCAGTCTTTGAGTAACAACTCTGAGGAAAAAGCCCCAACAAAACAAAGAACGAATAACAAAAAAGCAACACAGAAAACATGCAAATCTTCGGTGAAGTCAGACTTTTGCTAAGAACAACTGAATGGTAAGCGTGTACATTTAGCTAGAACGACGAGCAGCCACACGGGACCTAATCTGCAGCTGATGGTGAGCCAAAGTGCTGTGCGGACTGAGTGTGAGCAACGCTGGCAGATAGCTGCCTCTGAAAGTGATGCAGTAGAGAGAGGAATATGAACAGCATAATAGACTTGGGCCAAAAGTCTTGACTATCAGAGAGTGACCTAGTGACGGTCTAGAAAAGTAGGGAAATGGAAGCAGCTCAAACTATCCGGATTAAATAACATAGGGAGGGTTTGCTGGGTATAACTATCAAGATTAATATATGATTTACTGTATTATTTGAGACATTCTACTAGTCCCTGTATTAGAATAGGATTTTTAGACAGGAGATAATTTTCTTATTTTAAAAATTTACCTTTCATCTTCAGATATACAAAAAGTATTTTCAGAGGCACTTGGCATGCAGAAATTCCCAGGATTCAATGCATGTTTAGTATTCAATTCATTACATCAATGCCTCTAAATTTGGTACACAGGATAATACTCATTTCTTAAATGAGTCAGGCTCCAGTGAAATTGAAGAGAGCTACATGCATGCATTTGCATCCAGAATGTAATGGATAATTTGAAGATGCAAGAATAGCTTTGCTGTGTTCAATATCACATAAAATTTGAAAGTTATTTTCCTTTTGTTATACTTTATGGTCAGCTACCATATTTTTCAGCAAAAAAATACGGAAGAAATCTATACCATCATATATAGAGATATTTATTTGTAAACTTCTAGCAAGAGCTGTTTCACAGGAATATAGGTCAGGGTCAAATTTAAGGAGTCACTAATAAAACGCAGATTAGATCCTCCACATCACGGCAAAATTAAACTGAACTTTCTTGTACTCATAGAACTAATTCTCCCTACTCACAAACAAATTTTAGTAAAGGAAGAAAATATAAACAAGAAAGGGGATTAGGAGGCTAAGATTCAATTCCTAAATCACAGCTATTTTTTGGACTTCTACTCTGATGACAAAACTGCTAGTGCAGCTGGCTTTCCTGCTTTTTTGCAGTCTCTTCTTCACTTACTCTTTGAGATATTCAAGATTTACTGGATAGGAAGGCACAGATCAAGTTGTATCTGATTATGGTTTATGCCACATTTAAAATATTTTCATTTTTTATTCCTGCTCTATTTGACTAGCTGGTCCCACAACACTCCCACTGTAATCCCACTCTCTAACTGCCCTAGCTGTTCCTCACCCCGCCTTGCTCTGTGTCCTGGTTTCAGCCAGGATGGAGCTAATTTTCTTCCCGGTAGCTACTGTGTTTTGGATTTAGTATGGGATTTGGTATGTGAAGAATGTTGATAATACACTGATGTTATTAGTTGCTGCTGAGAGATCAAGGACGTTTTCCAGCTTCCCAGGTTTTGCTAATGTGCAGGTGCAAAAACCTCGGAGGGGTATAGCCAGTACAGTTGACCCAAACCGGCCAAAGAGAGTATTCTATACCATAGACGTCATGCCCAGTATAAGTGGGGGCTGGCCGGTGGGCCAGGGTCTCTTCTTTTTGTTCATTTGGGTCCTTTCATTCATTCGGGCTTTCGTTCATTTGTTCGGCTGTTTGTTCCCTCACTGTCTCTCTCTGGAACTTGCTGTTCCAAGATCACTGCTGGGGAATATTGCTGTTACGTGATCATTGCTTGAGATGGGCTGTATCGGTCATCGGGTCATTGGGTGGTGAGAGATTGTGCATTGTTCGTTTTATATATTCTATGATCATTATATTTTAAATTATTTTTATTATTACTAATATATAATTATTTTTATCTTTTTCTTTGCTGTCCTGGTGAACTGTTTTTATCTCAGTCCATGAGTTTTACCTTCTTTCCAGTTCTCCTCCCCACCTCACTTTTGACTGGCCACCAACTTGATTTAACTCCATTTACCATGACTCTTTGGGCGCAGACATCCAGCCAGCTTTTTTACCCAGTGAAGCTGGGTAAAAATAGAAATTAACAGAGTGTTGTGGTTTAGCCCCAGCTGGTAACCCAATACCACACAGCCGCTCACTTACTGGTGTTCCCCAGGGCTCAGTACTGGGGCGTGTTCTGTTTAATATCTTTATCAATGATCTGGACGAGGGGATCGAGTGCACCCTCAGTAGGTTTGCAGATGACACCAAATTGGGAGGGAGTGTTGATCTGCTGGAGGGTAGGAAGGCGCTACAGAGGGATCTGGACAGGCTGGATCGATGGGCCGAGGCCAATGGTATGAGGTTCAACAAGGCCAAGTGCCGGGTCCTGCACCTGAGTCACAACAACCCCAGGCAGCGCTACAGGCTTGGGGGGGAGTGGCTGGAAAGCTGCCCGGCAGAAAAGGACCTGGGGGTGTTGGTCGACAGCCGGCTGAATATGAGCCAGCAGTGTGCCCAGGTGGCCAAGAAGGCCAACGGCATCCTGGCCTGCATCAGAACTAGTGTGGCCAGCAGGAGTAGGGAAGTGATCGTCCCCCTGTACTCAGCCCTGGTGAGGCCGCACCTCGAGTACTGTGTTCAGTTTTGGGCCCCTCACTACAAGAAAGACATTCAGTTGCTGGTGCATGTCCAAAGAAGGATAACAAAGCTGGTGAAGGGTCTAGAGCACAAGGCTTGTGAGGAGCGGCTGAGGGAACTGGGGATGTTTAGCCTGGAGAAAAGGAGGCTGAGGGGAGACCTTATCACTCTCTACAGCTACCTGAAAGGAGGTTGTAGACAGGCGGGCGTCCATCTCTTCTCCCAAGTAACAACTGATAGGACAAGTGGAAACAGCCTCAAGTAGCACCAGGGGAGGTTTAGGTTGGATATTAGGAAAGATTTCTTCACTGAAAGGGTTGTCAAGCATCAGAACAGGCTGCCCAGGGAGGTGGTGGAGTCTCCATCCCTGGAGGTATTTAAAAGACGTGTACATGTGGCACTTAAGGACATGGTTTAGTGGTGGACTTGGCAGTGTTAGGTTTACAGTTGGACTTGATGATCTTAAAGGTCTTTTGCAACCTAAATTATTCTATGATTGTATGATTTACTAATTAATTCAGTCTTTTTAATAGTTCCTATTATTCTAGTTGTTTACAAAATATAGGTAGCACTGAGGACTTTCTGGCTGTCAGACACATTCTTCCACCTCTCAGATCACAGGAAAGCTTTTAACAACCGTTTCTTCTTTAATTCATGCACATTATTAAAGAAAGACCCCCAACACTCATTTTCATTTTGATTAACTTTTTCACTTTGTGGTTGGAAATGAGTGTCCTAGATAAGAGTGACTGGCCAGCCACAAAGCTCTTAGACATAGTTACCCATATACTGTTAAAACTTCAAGCTTTTATCTGCATCAGGATGTCTCTTCATCCCTGTTGCTCCCCCCTCCCCCTCATTTTTCTTTTTGCAAAACATTCAAAACAATGAAACAACCTACCCCACAAACAACCCCGAATACACGTTTCTGACGTGCCAGCTGGTTCCTCTCCCATCCCTCTCCTCCATCAGATATTGCCAGTCATGGTGTCCTCACACTGCCTGGCATCCCCAAGACCAGGGAGACATTCTTCATACAGTGCAGGCCTCTGCCACCAGGCCTGCGTATAGAATAATGAAATTCAACAGCAGGGTATGTAATAGTGAAATTTGTGAAATTCAGAGGAGAAAAGTTAAAATTTGATAGCAGCCACCAGGTTTTTCTTAGCACGAAAAACTTCATGATGCAAGTATTCTAAATAATGAATTACATGCAATTAAAACTAATACAGAGACATTTCAATGATGAACTGCTTTATGTCAAACACACCTTTTGGACAGAGTTAGTTTCTAGTTCTGAAATTCACTTTGCTACAGAAGTACCTCCAAACTCCAGTATGACTACAAAGTCTAGTGCTTTTTTCTTTTCCCTAAAGAGGGTGAAGTGTCTAACTGTGAAAACTGATCCTTGGAAATGGCAAACTCTGTTGTCTGGTGGTTTAGAATGAGTGGAAAAAGGGTCATTAGTTTTTTGTTTCAATATATTCTAGTTATATTACATTAATTCAGAAGACAGACAAACAGACTTTTCTCTATGAGAGAGAAGACTTAAAAAATGGATTACAGTTGTTTGAAAAGAATTTCATGTTAGAAATTGTTTTGGAAATAATTCCATTATCTCTTTAATGGCAGGCACATATATTAGAAATTCTGACTTGGTGGAGTATGGCAGTGGAACAGTTTGTGATCTTTTATCAGCTTGTATGCAACTTTTGTCCATACAGCTGCTCCCAATACACAGTAGCACAAAATTGGTACATTATGTTTGTTTGTACCTGTAATAGAATCACTAAAAAATTTCATCTCTGGCAAAAGAAGGGCCTCTGAAACTCAAGGTCATTGCTTGTTGGACTTGTAATGGAGAATGTCGGCTTTTGTAATTCATCAACCTGCTACAGACAATCAAATTGCTTTAAGATTAAACGCTTGAAATGAGTATCTGAAAGCATGAGATAATATTCAAGAAGAAATAATCAGTGTTATCATCTCACTTTCAGCTTGGAGGGTTTATTTTGTTGGGTTTCTTTTTTCTTGTATCACCACAGCCCTAAACAAACATAAGTCACAGAAAGAAAGCAGAGAGATTGAGGAAAAAAATAGCAAAATGCACTAATTGGGGCAGTATTTTGTGTGCTAGCACTTAGATAAAACTCATTTAACATCAATTAAACTTTCCTGTTGTATAATTTATTTTCAGTTGTTTCCTGCTGCTAATCCTTACAGATACAGACTTGGAGATAGGTACTGAACTGCCATGGATTGTATTAGGAATTCAGCTGACTAAAAATGGGATGGCTGATATGGAGGAGCAATTGTACTAATGAGGAGAATTTTGTTCTGTCCTCATATCTTCATTTGAAATTATCATTATCGTAATCACAAATAATCCAGATGACAAATACTCCTGCTTCTTCTTCACTTGAAGAAACAAGAAGAGATTCTTATGCATGGAGAATTCAGTCAGCTTAATTAAAAAAAAAAAGACAAATGAACAAATAAAATCAGACGGAGGCAACAACTAAATTCAGTTTCCCAATTTCTTAGATCATGTTTGTAAGATACTTCATATCAAGAGAACGTTTGTGATCTTACTGTTCCTACTACATCCCATTTGTGACTTGGGACACAACAACTTGAGGAGCACAGGTAGAACATACATAAGGCAACATCAGCTTAGCACCATTGACAGAAGGAACTAGAGACAAAAGACAGGAATTGTGCCTTCAGGTTGTTTGAGACACACCAGCTTCAACAGGTGCTTCCCAAAAGAGACATTGCTTCAGATAATCCTTTACTTAAAGCGTGGACAAAAGGGTAGATCTAGTCATGAAAAGAAAATGGAGGTAAACTTGGCTTTCAAGAGGAGCAGAACGCAGATTCACATTTGGTTCAGGATGTTACCATATAGCTATCAGAATATTTTCTTATATGGTGAACTTTCATAAAGGAAATAAATGCACAAATATAAGAATGCACGTTTATGACACATAAATAAGATGGGAATAATATTTTAAGTAAAAAAAAATAGAATAAGCCACACATTAAAACTGTGTGAAGTATTGTTCTACTTAAAAATAGTGCAATTCAATAAAATAAGTGAAAACTATGCCCTTCTTTAAAACATGCTTAGGACAGCATTTTCATTGAGCTGCATAAAACTAACCGTGAGGATCCCCTATATTAATGGGGGAGGGGGAGCTACTTGCTTTTAACAATGTAACTAAACTTTACTCCACTCCTGCTTATTAATTTATAAATTAATAATGGTAAGTTCAATGTTAATTTCTATTGTGTTTCTTCTACTGCTAGAGTACTACAGATGTATTACATTCATTATGGTTAAATAACCTTTTTTTAGCTCATTGTGAGACTCCAGTATTTCATAAATGAAGATTTTTGAAGGACTTTTCCATCACCCACCCCCTTCTTTAGCATTTCTCCTTTTGTCTAAGATTTATTCTTCTTCCTCTTCTCTTTTCTTTAAATGACAAATGGTGAGTGTTCTCAAATTATAAGTGGTGCATAACATAAAATGTGAGTTTACAATTGTAGAGATAATGCATAAACAAAAACAAAGTACAAAGGAAAGCTATTATTTTGTAACTCATAATAGAGCATGTTTTATTGCCTATATCACTACTAATGTTATAAATAAATGTCATATTTTAAAAAACTGTAGTCCCATTTTCAAGATCAATGCAATTGCAAAAGAACTAATATCACCTATAATACTTAAGTGTTTTGTCTAAGCTATTCATCTAAGCTCCCCCTATAAACAATAAAGAAAAATAGGCATTTACAGAGTATGTATCTACCTATTTATAGTGATTACTGAGGAACTCTAGATGCCAAAGCTAGAGGAAAATAATCTCAGTTTGGAAGTCTAAAACTCACTGAAAATAGACTTTTTTTTTTTCAATTAAAGTGCTTGACATGTTTAAAAAAAATGTCCTAAATTCACTAATACCTATACCTCTAGGGTAGCTCAAATAACCAAAGGATATCAGAGATGTTTGTCTTTTTAAATAAAGGCACACATGTACACACACACGAGGGAGACAAATAAATACATATATATATACATACAGGATGCCTACCTATTGCACTTCAGGTGCTGAAGATGTGTTTAGGGAAGTTCACCAAGGTTTATTTTTAATGTACTGATTAAGTCTGTATAATTACAAAAAATGTGGGGGACTTTTATGTTTAGTGATCCTTGAAAGAATCCCTAGGTTTAAGTTAGACTGGGGGAAAGAAGATGTGATTAAGTTTTTGACCTTGAGCTGGTTTGGGGGAAAAAAAAAAAAGACGAGAGATTGAAGAGCTTAGTAAAACTATACCTCTGAAAATTCTTCCAGTTCTTAACTTAAGCATCAATAAAATGCCTACCTGCATTTACCAGAAGAAAAAAAAAAAAGCCTTGAGACAAGAAAATTAGACACTTGCTTTCTCTCTCCTCTTTCAGAGAAGAAGAGTCTCAGAAATAATTCATAAATCCTCCTCTTAACTCCAGTTCTCCAGTTGTATTGATCTTCCTTGCCCTTAAGTCTTTCCTAGTGAGCAAACAACAGACACTTGACTTCCTGTCTCTTCTCTTTCCTACTATGAGCTTGTTCCGAATCCCTGATGGACTCAGACCTCCCACTGACTTCAGACAGGAAATCTTCTTATAAATGACTGCACGGCTGTCCCCTAAAAGACCTTCTGCTGGGTATCGCTCTGCCACACCAATAACCTGCCTAATTACATGCCCTAGCCTCTCCTTCTACTGACAAGTGCACTGTCTACAAAAGCCAAAATAAAACTGTCTATAACCATGCTTTTGAATGGAGTATTCCCCTCTATCGTAGATTAACCTTCAAAAAAATTTTTTATAGTGGAATCCCAAATCTTTGCAACGTGTAGATCCTTTTCTACATGTGGAGCAGTCCCTTTAGTGCCTCTTGATCCCTACATTGCCTAATGCAGAAGACAAACCTGGTTTTGCCTGTTCCCATTATTTAGAAGTTTTCTTTAAGAGAAATTGAGAGTTAACAGTTTTGGTTCCATTTTTCCTATGTGAGTACTTAAAAGGTTATGTGTTAGAAATTCCAGCATATGCCACTTAGAAATAAATATACATTATCAACCTCGGCCTCAAGTTAGGTGACACAAGTGGGTCAGCCAAAAGACCCATCTAGTCCAGTAAGCTGGCTCTGACACTGACCAACAGTAGTTGATTATCAAAAAGCTACGAAAAAGCAGAGCACACATAGATGCAACTTAGTATCTTCCATTTGCTAATTCTGCACGTATTTTGTTCAGTTACATTGGACTAGCATCCTTTTTATTCCTGCCTCTAGTCCTGAAATTCGAAGCCATCTACTGCTTCACATGCAGTTCTCTGCTAAACACTCTGCCTTATTGTTGCTAATGAATAACAATCTGAGTTTCGAGTCCTGCTTCCAGGCTTGTCAATACCTCCAGTTTCCTCCTCCTTGATTTTCAGATTATGGACCTTTCCAAGGAGTGACTGTTTCCTTTTTTGGACTTCACCAATTATATGATCAGTGCTTACTACAGGAGTAATTGATAAACAAATCATGATGAGATTTTTGATGAGAAAACTTTCCTGTATCATCCTTCCAGGTTTGTTTTTAATTTATTGATCCAGATCCTCTTGTAAAACAGCTAACTTGTGCTATACCATCAACATAATCACTTTGCAAAAGGCTGATCCCTATCATAGATCATGAAAAAGTATCTTATAGCAAACAGAGGTACCAGCAGACAGCAAAACCAAACCAGATGAGATCAAGTGTGCTTAAAACATTCTCTTTCAGCCTATTTTATCTAGAAGACTTTTGAAGTAACAGGAGGAACTGAAACATGATGTAAAATTGAAGACGCAGTTACAGGCAGGTGAACAGGCACATTAAAAAGCCGAGATACAGGAATGTTTTTGCAGGAAAAATTACTTTGCGATTTCCTTTTTTCCTTCTTATTTTCAGAAGAAGTTTTACGGCCTTTCTTAAGTAGTAGAGATGACAGCCAGAGCATATAAACTAATAATACATGGAATGGAGAAAGCCAGTTAGCTGCTTCTGTCACACTCCATTTTAGGTCAAAGATTTCTTGAAAGAATTGTCTTTTACCTAGACAAACAGATTATTTTCCCGATATAGATCAAGGATTATTGAATTGAGGCTTTCCTTAGAAGTCCTTGACCACACGTAAATTCATTCATGTGATGAGATCACAGATGGCTGCCGGCCATCTTTGCACTGTCATTTTTATTTCTTTTCTTCCTTCAAATTCACAATCATTTATAAATACTTCATGAGGCAAGAGGGAAATAAAGTCACAGAACAGTGTTTCTGGGAAGTTTTGATAGACTCTCTGTGGAAAGTCTTATACAATTAGTCCAGCAGTTTTGGGAGTCTTTTTTAGTAAGCATTGAGATCAGATTACCTAGTAGGTAATTGCAACTTCCTTCGAGGTGGATTGAAGCTTTCAGTTTGAGGTTCAGGGAAGTGGGGGTTGAATGCTGAAAGTAATTTAAAGAAATTAGAATAGTGAAACACAAATCAGAAGGATGAACACTGCAGGTAAAGGGATAAATAGTAAAAACCACAGTATTAGCTTTCCTCCGATATTCACAGGTACAGATTTTCAATGCAGACATGATCTAAACAAAAATATTTCTCTAGTTTTTCCTTACCTATTCAGATATGAAAATTATTTTTAGATAATTTTCAACATTTCTCGTGTTTATTAATTCAGTGAAAAGAAATTAAACTATTTAGAAAAAAACCCACATAAATACACACCTTTAAGAAATCAAAGTAAAATTCAGGAAACGGGTAGAAGAAAGTTTAGGTGTAGGTTTATAGGTTCTCCATCAAAAAAAGAATCAAAAAGAAGGGAAAGTGGTTACACTACTTATGAAACTCTGTCAACTGAGCAAATTATATTCCAAAATACCCAAACTTTAAAATAAATTTCCTCAATATTTATGTTTCAGATAAAGACCGCACATGAATCAAGACTTGATGAAGGCGATCCCTTGCCTTAGGGAAAATAAACACTTGAGTATATCACGTTGTGATTTACTGTCAGGCAAAACAAACCTGCCATGTGCTTGCTCACTCCTGACTCTGCCTGTGCCAAAATCCTGATAAACCAAGATTTGACTTGCTGCCAGAAGCAGCTTTTACTATTTGAACTTCTTTTACACCTCTATTCCCACTTCTTTTCTTTTCCTTCCTCAGCTTGTGGGAAGAGCACGTAGCTCATGCTACTGCTTAAACCCTGGGAAAATTAAAATCTCTGTTCTTCAGGACCTCTATCACCAGAGTAAAGCTAATAGCTGCGGTTCAAAATCTAGTCCAACGACTGTGAGTCAAATTAAAATATGGGAGCTTATAAGTGTCTGAATTTTTTTTACATCATTGCTGGCATGGACTACTTCCCCACACACCTCCCTGTACCATTAAAGCAACGGCCCTGCAGAATTTGGTAAGAAAGATTCCATTTACCTTCTGTTTCATAGCTCTTTTGAAATATATTAACATGGAGATAAATATTTCTCTTTATTTTCCGGACTCTTCCTCTCAAGATATTATGCATTTGGGGCTTCAGTTTTATTCCCTTCACATATATATTCATAGACAATTTACACTTTGACTGTCACATCACACTACCATACAGCAAACAGCAATGGATACGGCCCCCACCTGAATGGGAGAAGTCACGTAGCCATGACCGAGGCACACAACGCAGGATTAGAGACTGGTCCAGAAAGGTGAAGATGAAAAATCCCTTCCAGCAGTTTTGGCAAGTCCATGCCTAACCTAACTTTGAAAACATAAAAATAAGGTAACGGAAGTTTGTGGAAAAAATACTCAAGTGCAAGGATGTAACAGATTTGCTCTTGACGCCGTCTCTGCATTACTCTAGTTTTAGGCTAGGATTAACACAGTGGTGTTTCAAGCTTTTTCCTCCAACACCAGATGAGCAGAGACAAAAATGGTGCTGTAGTATAAGGGAACAAACAGATGCTAGCAGTTAGCTTAACGCTTACTTCTTTTTAACTTTTTTCACTATTTCCACTTTATTGGAATCTCTTTGACCTTGTCTGATTGTTCTCTACGGGTGGCTTAGTAATATGGCATGTGCATCTAAAGCATGTTATCTGGGATTAATCTGTTGCTCTGCAGTACAAATAACTGTCATGTGATGCACTTCACTGGTTTTATGATGTTCTTCCCCGCAGGCTACTCTGAAATGGTACAGATTACCTTGATGTTTCCCAAAGGCGCCTCAGTGCAGGACACCTCTTTCTAAGAGTCTCTGCCATGCTACTCGTTGGTCATGCTGAGAAAAATCGATCTCAGTTTATACACTGCCCTTTTGCTCTTACTCTAGTCTGAAAGAAGGAAAACCCCACAACCTATACATTACTAGCTTAAAAAACAAACAAACAAACAAACAAAAAACCCCAAAACTCTAATAAGAAGGTGAAATAACACTTGAAGTTGTAAAAAGAGAAAAGAGAAGATGAGGGATATAATTTTGTAACCAGCACTTACACATACAAATAGTTTTGCACTGAGTTTAAAGACACTCCCCATGGATTTACAGGGACACATGTCAGAGGCAGAAATGAATAGAGTTATAACATTATAACATATAATTTTAACTACATTTGAACACAAAATGCTTTTCTGTTCTTCAACTATGTGTGGAAAAATGCATATTTATATATAAACTGATACATTCCATTTTTTCCTGTGATAATGCCTAGAAGCTTTGTTCAGAATACCATTTAATGAATTTTTGTGCACACACTCAAGTTTATATTCTAAACACCCATGCCTTTGTATGTCAGCGTTGTGTCTACGGACGTAAGGGAAGCAAAAAAAGGACACGGGAATGAAAACCAGAAATTTTTAAACCGACAGTCTTTCCATTAATTCTACCCATATATAAATACTACTTTTGGTAAGAATGAAGATACGCAATGTGCAGTGTTTGTTTCTACATGTGTATGCATACCTATATGTCTTTTGATGCTTCTACGAGACTCGACAGTGGTATATAAATGTAGTATTATATAAATGTAGTAAAATAGTGGTATAACCATGGTATAAACAGTAGTATATAAATGGCTATATATTTCTCTAATAGTATCTGATGTAGATAAATGTTAGTATTTCTACTTTAAAAACAGAACTGAAGGACAAGTGATTAAATGTCATGCTCAAGATAAAACAGTGAGTTTTCCATGAAGTTGGGAATGTAAAGGCTCAAGCTAAAGTCCTAATCACTGAACTGCTTTTCTCTTTATTTACCTGAAGGTACAATTAAATAAACCAGTCACTCTTCCACAGTTCTGTTTCTTCCTTTTTCTATGTAGGTAACTAGTTTTAGTTGATCAGCTGTCTCTGCCACTGACGAACGGAAGAAAATGTGTTCAGCTCACAAAGACTTAACACCATCCATACAAAACAGGCCTACAGGAGCAGCTGAAAGAGCTGCTGCTATTAAAATGTAATTAAATAAAAAATTTCAGTGCCACAACAATAAGTCTGTATATCAATTTGAGAGTACTTTAAAATAGAGGCTTGGAACCAGAAAGCTTGGTCTAAACTCACATGAAAAAAACCTCCAGCAGAATGTGTACAAACCCGTGAACTGGAAAAGGCCAGAAAAGCAGGACTTTGTGCGTGCAGCTCAGGTTCGGCAACGAGAGCACCTTCAGTTTGTCAGCTGTTGTGCCAACATCCTCTTTCAAGCACTCCAGCTCTCTTGGTAGCGTCTCCAGCTTCCTGCACACGTGCATTTCAGTCCTTTTGGCTCCAGTTTCTGAAGCTGCTATTTCCTAACCTAAAACTTCTTAATTCCCCCAAAGGCATAACAAACTACATGCTCTAGCTGAAATAAATCTGACTTTCCTGGGGAACAAAAAAAACCCCCGAAAAATCAGTTTTATAGGAAAAATGCAATATTCTGTCTAAAAGTCAAAGTGATGACTATTTGGCTGCCTGTCCTTAAGGCATATGCCAAATTAACTTCCCACTCTCAAAGGTGAAATTGGAAAAAAAAAAAAACAAAACCAAAAACCTTCTCAGGGAAACTGATGTGAAGATGGGAAAATAAAACAATTTTTTTCCTTCCTATAAAGGAATTCCCTCAAAAAAATCTGAACCTTTCAGATTTTCATTTTCATTCACAGTCGTTCCCTCTCTCCTATTCTTCCCAGACTCAAATAAATTTGGAATAAGCAATAAGAAAAAAAAAAAATTCCTCCTTAAGTCTAGAAATCATGAAGGTTTCAATACTACAAACAAATTCTCTTTAAACAAAATACAGTGGGCAAGGTTGGCTATAGCAACAAGCCAAGCTATGCAGTAATACACTCTATAACATTAGGAAGAAAACTGCTGTGGCTTGTGTACACAATTGAGATTCAAAATTAGTATTTTTTTTGTAGGACGAGTCAACTTTAAGTCCTTGTTTTTAAGCAGCTAGCTACCACTGACAGAATGACTGACAACAAACGTAATATCAAATAGTGATTTTTTACCCAACGACTTGTTGTTTGCAAAATACAAATTTTAAGGCTGAATACCACTTGTGGTACTTAAGAATGCTTCTGCATTTTATTACGCCTTTCTAGTTTCAGAGTTGATTTACTAACAGTTTAGGTAGTAAACAGCACATGATTCTTAACAAACTTGTCAATCATTTTGATGTTTTTAAAAAAGGCTTTTTCTTTTTGCACCAAGATTTTTTTTATTTTTATTTTTTAACCCTAGCATGTAGCTAAATGATTAAGTAGTATGGATTAGTTGTGACCCCAGCAGAGCAGGGTCACAGCAAGCGCCTTCTGTGCTTCAGTTTCGCTGACTGCAAAGTGAAGTTAATGACACTGACCTCTTGCAAAGTGCTTTGATGAGAAGTGCTGTTTATATGGGAACTAGTTATTAATAATCAATTAAACAAAAGCATGCGTTAGGTATACTGATGAGCAGAGACGGAACACAGAGTTCACCCAAATTACAACAATCCCTAGTTTGCAGCAACTTGAGGAAATTAGTATCAGAGAAGAAACTTTTATTCATACTCTTATGCCTGCATTTCTGTGCAGTTACTTAGATTGCAAGCGTTTATTGATTGACACCAGCTTTTTGCAACAACCGTCACCATCCTGAGGTCTTTGTCAAGAAGAGTCTGATGTTCATGGTAGAAGTTTATTCCGCCTTAATACTGGGGTCTACTTGGATTTATTTTTCATATGTTTCCTCAGCAGACCCCACTGCCCTCTCCAGGCAGCCAGGGCAGTGTGGCCAGCACTCGCCGGCTGCCCCCCGCCCCAGGGACACCCAGGGCTGGGGTTTGTCACTCTCTGATGACCGTGGCTGCCCGTGCCTTTGGGGCAGATGGTATCACGCCACCCCAGCTCACCCCGGGGAGGTGACAGTCACTCACACCCCGCCAGTCAGGGCGGCCAGCGCCACCAGGACCAGGCTGGCCACGAAGGCCCCAGACCCTGTGCTCCCAGCGCACTGTGGGGTCAGGGGCTTTATCAATGCAAGACTGGCTCATTTGCCTTTTCATTCCTTCTTCAAGGTCGAAAGGGCAAAGGGAAGACGGTCAGTGTATGGTAGTTCCACAAATGAAGACAATTAATTCTTTAGTCTTCCTATTTGTACCTCTGCTTTCTCAGAATTGAATATCAGATGAAAGAGATACGCCATGCCTTCTTTGCTGAACACCTCTTGTATTCGGTTTTCCAATGATTACAGCCATCTGAGACCCTGGTACATCACCATAACTGTAAATAAATGTTCTAAACCCCGTCATGCTCATAAATGATACAGCTAGGGCGCTGCCGTGCATTGGCAGTGTTCTAGTTATCTGCAGCGACAGGACCACTATCATTCCGAATTCGTATGATAGATGAGCTTTGCTAGAAATGCCTATGACTCTATTAAGCTAGATTGTTAATCAGGGACCGAGATAGTGTTCCTATTACTCTGGTTAGTGTTAATAATGCCTGCAGTAGTCCAATAATATAATCCCAGCATTACCTCTTTACACATTTGACTCTAGGTAATTTATGGATAGTACCGAGTGATATATCCCATAGCTATGAACTCAGTAACTACCTGTAGAAAGTTTCTTAGCAACGTATATGAAGCAATTTCATAGTATACTGTGATTTAAGACAGAACCTTCATTAAAGTCTGCTACTTTACAACTAGAATCTTTTTTTGCAATCAATACATTACCGCCTAAAAGCAGCCTCACACAGGAGTCTGAGTTATTTATAACTTACTAGCTTTTTTTCTGTCCCTGCTCAACAAAGTGTAAGAGTCACAGATACGTGTTCCAATGGACCAGAGTCTAATGCCTTTACATACTCCTTTTTGCTCTGCATCACCCTTAGGATTGCCTGGGCCTGTCCCAGTTTACCTGGTCTCCTGGGAATGGTTTCCTAGGCAAAGGCCTCCATAGAAAAGCTCTCTGACTTTTCCCCTCCTCCTCCCCCGAGCACTATTTGTCAGATTCAACCCCAATAAACTTCCCGTACTGGAGGGAGCAGGAGACTGTCATTAAGACTAAACATAAGGAAGCCTTAGTTACCCAGCAAGGGTAATCTTACGGCCCTTTGGTGCTAAAAGGAAAGTTCAAAAGAATTCTCTTGGGCTCTGACTGGCTTTTTTTGTCTACAGTTGAAAAATAGGGCTGGCACCACCTTACCTTGTAACCTTTATAACTCTCTCAGGTGCTACATTTACATCTGCACACGAGCTAGTACGTCTTCTTTATACCCTGTGACGGAAATAGCCTATACAGTTAATGTTTTTTCATTACCAGAGATAGTTAATTAACCTAAAGATGTTTACACAAAGTACCTATTTAGTTCGAGCTTTCCTCCGTTTCCCAGATGCTCCAAACACACCTTCTAGGTGCAGAGGAAAGTTCACGTAAGCCTCAAGGAGACACTGCTGTGGCCTCAGCACCCTTCCGAACTGCTCGTTTAAGCCTGGCTACAGCGGACAGCTTGAAGTGCTCAGGCGGCAGTAGCCCCCTTTGAGCCGCTGTCTTTCCCACGCGTTTCTCAGACCCAGCCACGCTGCAGCCTGCACATGGACCTTGCCGTGTGAGCCCAGAAATGCGAGGAAGCCATCGGCTTACTGCCCATACGGCAACCGAGCGAGCAGTGGTCGGTCCCAGCGTGTTGCAGGAGAGGGCTGTGGCGCAAGTAGCATCGTGCTACTAGATAAGCTAAGATCTGCAAAGCTAAAAAGATCAGCCAGTGCCAGTTAAGCAAGGTCTTTTCTAACCTCATTTACATGTTTATTTGTCATGTACATGTACTTCAACATTAAAAGAAATGATGAAAGTTAAGAACCCATGTAACTTTTGGAATTAAAAATTAAAAATTCACGAGGCGTATAGGTAGGTAAGAGAACATTGTAAGAGCTACTCTTAAGCACTGCAAAAACCAGTTTTTTCAGGATAGACTTTTTAAACCTCACTTCTTGGAAAAGCAAACGGGTTTATCAATTGCTTCAAAGAATGACTCCAAATATTATACGAAATTATAGAAGAAAAGAGTAGGTAAAGAAGCCTGCAAATTACTTTAACCCCAAATGTAATCATTTAACTAAGTCTGTGGGGAGTTTTTGGTCTGGGGAGGAGGGGCATTAAATGAGTCTAATAATGATTGCTAGGAAACACTAATCCTGATAGGGCCTGTTCTACCATATGGACAAAACAGGTGTTTGCCAAGGGCAGCAAACAATATGGGGCAAGAAAAGCTTTAATGGCTTTTGCATGCATGAGTGAGTGTGGGCCAGGTGGATCAGCAAAACATTTAAATACACCAATGGCAGCAAAAAAAAATGGGCTAACAGAATACTGTATTTTGAAACTGAAATATATTGCTGCATTATGTCTATATCTAGCACTTCAGTTTTTGCTGTCATGATGAGTAGGAGTGTCAATTACACCAATCCCAAACACGATGACTGCATCATATCAAGAGAAGTCTAAAGAATATAAACACCATGCAAATGCCATGCAGAAAAATATCAAGTATTATGTTTTATAATGCAATGAGTATTCTTTGTCTATAGCAAAAATTATATTCCTTTTTAGGACAGATTGTTTAATGCATTTCCATACTTGGCTAAACATGCAGTAATGCAATTTATTGACTCTGCAAAAATATTGTTGTCTTTTTTTTTTTCTTTTTTCTGCTTTTACTATGGCACATATGTAGTAATGTTAGAAAATACCAATGCAGTATCCCAACATGCACTCTGCAGTGACTGAGGGGCTTTTTTAAACTTCAGTAAAGAATGTTTTATAACCAGTAGTATAGTAATGATACAGATTATAAACCGCTGAGACAAAATGTCTTATTAATCTTACAGTGCCCTGGTGGAAAAATGTCTTGACAATGGAGTTTTTCTGCAACATGATTTGACTATTTTATGTGCGAGGGTTGTGCCTTTATTTCTCAGTCACTGATTGGAAGGAACAGCATCTTCAGCAACCTCAACAAAATGAAAAATGACTGAATTCCATGCATCTGAGCTCAGTACTTTTTGTAGCTCTGTGTCTGTTGTTCCTTTCCATCGTGACTCTCCTGCCACCATCTACTCCTTCCTGTATTTTTTGACACATCCTGTTGAATCAAATACTTGTTTTCTATTCCTTCCAGCTCTATAATCCTGTCACAACACCACTTCTAGGCTGTCTGACATCATTGTTTCTGAGTAGCCATCTCTGACCCAGTCTTGACAACTTTGGTAGACTACCCTTTCCCACTTTTCCTTTCCTCATTCATTGGGCTAACTGGATGGAACCTGTGTTCTTGCTTATACTAATAGAGACAATTTATGAGCTAAGCTATTGGGGAACTGGATCACTTGCTTCATCTATCTGCTCTTTTAACAAAAAAGTTTATGTTCTCATTTCCACACGTAACTCATAATCAACTTGGCAATAAGAGGTAGATTTGGTACTAGATAACTTTTGCAAAATAAGATTCCTTTAGAAGAGTACAAAATTAATTCCATTGCAAAAGAAAGGCCTTCCATCATATAAAAACGGCTGAAGAAAAGCAGCTTCTCTCTTAATCAAACAGTTCTAAAATAATTTAATATGGATAGAATGAAATGAACAATGACACCCAAGTCATTTCTTTCCTTATACAGAGAAGCCTCATCTCCCCAGTCAACAATCTCTGTATTAGTTACTTCCTGACCCAGAAAGCAATAAGATATTTATTTCCTGTTGAAATGTGGCTCAGTATCCTTGAAAAGAAGAAAAATAGAATTCCATGTAGGTGCTAACAATTACCATTAATAGCTCCTGTGCAGGGAAAAAAACCCCAGGGTTTTTTTGGGCAAAAATACTGTATGTCCTTTACAGTCACTTCTCTTCTGCACTTACAAAGGCTGTATGTATTTTATTTCAAAACAGATGGGAATGGACAAAAAAAAAGGTTCCCTCATTCTTATTGCTTTTCTATCTCACAGAAATCTATCTACCCACTGAAATCTCATTCCTGCCTTGATTTAGATACCATTTGCCAACTTGGTGCAGAATTTCTCACTATTCTCTGTGAGCAGCAAAATTAGGATAATAGAATGAAAGGCAAAACTAAATTTAAAACATTTTGTAAAGGATATTCCAGGGACACGGGAGTCGGGGAAGGGCAGTGATACAAATATTGAGTCACCCCAGAAGATCATTTGTGTTTCAAGAAAACAGTGTAAAATAAAACATTTAGATCTCCTACTGAGATCCAGATGGGACTCACTGACTGTGGAGATTGGCGACAGTGAAACTAGGTAGACAAAATTGACCTGCAAATGTGCTTTCAAAGGCAAACAGCTGCCTGAGGTTAAAAACAACAACAAAAACCCCCAAGCATACAACCAAACAGAAGCTTTCCCCACATACACATACTGCATCCAACTCGGCACAAATTAGACAAAGCTTACCTGCGGAGCTGCCTCCTGCTTCTATCTTTTACCTGCTATGGGCTGGCTTAAGGACATTTGTGATGATCAATGGGATGCTAACACTACACTTTTCATCTAGAAATTATGTACGATGGCATGTCCAGAAGAGGAAGATCACTTGTGAAGGGTTGAATATACCTGAACCAGACAAGATTGTTCCCATTTAATAATTTCTGATACGCCACTAAGTCAATAATCAGGATTGTTAGGTTAAACCAAAGAGAAGTGTTATTTTACGAGATCCGAACTTACTTTACAATCCAAGTCTTGGAATGCAGGATTAACGGCACACAGACAGTACAGGCAAGCGTTGCCAGGATCCCTGTTTTAGCAATGAGTACTCCCTTTCTCTGCTTTGAAAAAAGTATTTTAGAGTCTGCTTATACATTTTGCATTTAAGAGTTGTCATATAAGACAGAGAGATAGCAGAGGACGTGGTTTGTAATGCGGGACTCCTCTTTTCCAACACAGTCTCCCATTCCCTACCCTGGAGAGTCAGGAGCCTTTACTCAGTTCTGTTCTCTCTTATTCATCTGCGCTCCCGATGCAGGCTGAAACACCTTGACTGTGTCAATGAAAAATGACCCTATTCGATATCTCCAATCGCATGGCTAGAGCATCTCTTCCTCCACCACCCTGTACAGTTTGAGGTAAAAATGGCTACAGCTGGTGGCCTGCCTGTGCAGCACAATTCAATCCAAGCAGGCGAGCTGCAACGTGAGTATTCCTGGCTCTTACCAGAGGAAGAGGTGAAATTTAAATAACTCTTCAATCTCTCAACCGGAAGCAGTAGATAAGAATTTATACCCTGGATTTTAAGAAATAACATAACCAGTCAGTGTACAATCCTCCTAACAATTCTGATGTGCGGTTATTTTGTGCAGCCAGGTTGACTGGTTAGTTTCCTCCAAAAACCACAAGAATGTTCCTACTGAATACCCTACCAGGTCCCATAGAAACGAACGCGTGACTGGGCTGGCTGTGTTATGTTAATCTATGATAGCAGTGTTCTGTCCTTCAAATATAAATTAATCTCAGGGTAGACATCTCCAGCTATACCAGAAATAAAATATCAGTATTACTTATAGAGCCCCATGGAACAGTGTAGCAAAGTTAAAAAAAAAAAAAAAAAGAGAAAAAAAGGAAAAAAAAAACCACAAAGAAAAGGGTCCTTTGCTTTATTTCTTCCTCATATCAGAGAATGACTGCATCGTATAACCCGAGCTGTGACAAATTTTATTTTGTGTCCTATTAATAGGTACAAGCTCCAGTCAAAGACTAACATCGTGCTGTGTCAATATTGCTCTGACGAGCAATATTCTTTCTTAAATAGCTAGGTCAGAGAAACTAGGTCAGAGTTTTCTTTTCCCCAGCCTCCACCTTGTACCACTCTGAAAAGCCCCGTTCTCCTGTTGGAGAACTCTTTTACTTTTCCTGGCGATTCAGCCTAGAGAGAAGTATCCCAAGGCAGAAAGCAAGTGGGAGCACGCACCATCAGCCGACAAGAACAGCACGCGCACGCAGAAAGAGGCCGTGGCGGCAGGACCAGGGGATGAAGAGGGCTGCGCTGGGGCACGAGGGAGAGGAGCAGCGCTCACCCTGCCCGCAGGAGGAAGCTCCTGCCTTTTAGTGCAGGCTCCAGAAAGGGAGCACCACAGTAGAAAATAGCTAGGGGTAACTAATTCAGGACAGCGGTTTCTGGCAGTCAAGGGCTCACCCTGCTCCGTAGTTTATATTCCCATGGAAGCCACCTCCGTGTAGTGCAGTTTTGACCAGAACTCAAGGCAGTAAGTTCTCAAATTTATTAAACATTATGTCCACTGTTTCACCAATGGTCAAAATACAACTCAAGTACTATACCACTTCAGAAGGGTTCTAGAAATTTTTAACTTGCTAGTAAATACCCAACTTTTGCCTAGCATGACTATGCTAAAGTTGATGATAAATAATACCTGACTGATTGCTTAGAAAGGCTGGCTTTGTTTGTGGGGTTCCCAGCTACAACCCATCTTAGCACCTGCATCTGATAAAGGGAGTTGTGATAACCTCTGCTTACTGATATCGTTTCTTTAATTGACTGTTTATTCAAGAGCAATTGATTGTTTATTCTATTCATATCCCATTCTCCCTCCTTCATAACTGCGAGTAGTATTTAGAAAGATCCAAATAAATCAGTGTGATATGAATGACTCATATTTCTATTGGCTAAGCATGCCTAATTTCAGTTATTTCATAATTAACGTTTCCATCTGACTGAGCCATAACAGTGTGTACTGGGAATATCTGAATTACAGGTAATCAAGGGAGTTGCTGTTTAACCAGAAAGTCACACCTATAGGTAAAATAGGTACAAGAAGATTTCATGAGAAATGATAATACACCCAGTTCCTACTACTCAATATCACACAGGCCAGACAGTAAATATTCTTCCGCCTTCAGAAGATCACATTTTCTGATTTTTTATTTTTTTTTATAATACTGCATGTGTAATTTTAGTGTTTGAATCACTGTGAAAAAATTATAGAGAAGGTACCCAAAAATCAAGGTAGGAAATGGTTTCTCTCCATGTTTCTCTCCTTTCTTGAGTATTGGTGAATACTAAGTAAAGAGCAAGTAAGTAAGTCGAACGGAACAACAGTATATATGTATACACATATATATGTGCATATATATATACACACCTATCTCAAAACATTTCTGTTGAGAATCACATGTACATAGAGTGTTTTGGTATAGTAGGAAATGGTAAGATAGAAATCATATGTTCTGGGATATCAACAAAAATAATTGTCAATATGAGTAACCTGGTGAATAAGGTTTCTGTTTACAGAAGAAACATGCTCAAATGAATGTGTAATTTCTATGCTCTTGCTGAGATACTAGAGCACTTTTCAATTAATGCAATCAATACATGGCAGGAAATGGCAACACTTTAAAAATCATTATTCAGAGGTTAGATATACAAAATGAGCTTTACAAGAAATGGTACTCATATTTTCAATCCATCTGAAGCACTAATTCTAGAATATAGTGCTATCACTCACTTCATTACAACTACAGGAATCAATTAACATAATGTCATCGTAGCTCATCCTTCCCTTCTTTAGCTGAAATTCAAAATTATTAATTGACTCATGTGCAGTAGATGGCACACATAATCCTCTGTAGACTGGAAGCACCATTTTCTCAAAGAGAAGCTGCACCCTAAGCTGCCTAATGGCCCTTGTCACTCTAGCAGGTAATTAAAAGGCTTCCCGCTTTGGCAATTAGCCAGAAGAAAAGCAGATGGAATGCTCCACTTGTAACATGAGGGATGAAGCTCATACTTTGAAGAAGGAATGATAATATTTTGCAATTCCATAATGTCTTTTCTTCAGGGATTTTAAATAAATTAATAAGCATTAATTAATAGGACCTTGTAAATTCCCTGGCAAATACTTGTGCTACCCATTACAAAGGAGGACAAAAAGGAATTCATTGCCTCAATTACCACAGGATCATTCTCTTTGGATGCCTCAGCAATGGTGAATTTAGTCCGATTATTGTGTTGGGGGAACTGTTGAGCATTTCTGGTCCCACTAAAACAAAAAGGATTTTTCATGCTCAGCATCACTGAAAGTCAGACTTTGGATGTATTTTGTGTGACAACCAGAATCCAGGCACAGTAGTAGCACCATTTAAGAGACAGAAACTTGAAAATGAACCTGGTGCCAGGCAAAACCTCACTGCTAATGCAGCTACAGTAACAGATAAGGTTATTATACTGTAATAATGCTAAACATAATGGTAAATATATCCAGTCACTCATTTTGGGACACTTAATATTACCTTTGTACTCAAAACATTTGAAGAAAACCATATATTAATGTTTTGACTGGTCATCTGATCAAATGATGTTCTCACAGGAATTCGGTGAGAACTTTCCTTTCTGCAACACGAGGATGAGTCTCAGCTATTAACAGCTATTAACAGAGATAACATCCAAGACTATAAACCAGCCAATGTGTTACAAGCACTCTGCAGTGGAGCTTTTATAACTAGTGTCATAGTTTAAATTCTTATTTTTTTAAGTTTTGCATTTGTTCTGTGGGTAAAACATCTAACAATTTTTTAACTGACCTATATACATTACGAATGTATAAAAACCAAAAGACTGTAAAGATAGAAATTATTTTGTCAACACACTAGCAATCAGTATGTGCATCTCCTTCAAGAACAAGGCTCCTTGAAGAAGACTAAAATAAATGAAACTCAAAGCAGTTTAGCACAGATGTAATCTTTATCTCTACAAAACAGTCACTGTAAGACAAATACGGTTTTAAAAGAGTTCTTTAAAAGAGACTGTAAATCTCCTGAATGGAGATTTTCTGTTCAGGAAGCTGCACTGTCAGAGTCATAAGCCATATCACTAAAAGGGTCTTTTTTTCCAACTGTGTTCCTTGCAAGAAGAGCAGCGAAATAGGGCTAAAATTCTTCTAATATGAAGTGTTTGGGGTTTTTTTCTACAAACACTTAGAAAAAACCTTCGAATTTTAACCAAAACACCTATAACTGGGGAAATTTTGGAAGATGTTCTGTCAAACACATGTCCAAGTCCATACTAGCAGTTATAAGGGACGACAAACACCTTATAAAGTGTGTGATTATAGATATCATATACGTTAATGCAAATATTTCTAACAATAATTACTTAGGTTAGTAAGTTATTAGAAGATGAAGTAGCTTCTATTTAATGCAGCAAGGTTAAATCTGATTACTACTAATAAGACACATTTCAGCATGGAAAAATACTGCTACTAATTAAAGAAATTATTTAAGTATCAATGCTTAATTGGTTTCCTTAACTACCTTATAGAAAACAAAGTAGTCAATTTGAAAAGTTCTTCAAAAGAAAAGAAAACATCTTATTTCTGTTATTTTAACTTCTTAGAAATCAAATAAGGAAAAAAAAAATGAAACCCCACACTCCTTTTTAGGTGGATTATTAAAGAAGTCTTTCTGGAATTACTTAGGAGTTCCAATTCCTGTTAAGAAAAAGAAATCTCTCAGTAAACACACTGAACAAAAAAGCAAAATATTAGGAAATTTTAAGAAATTGGTACTGAAAACAGCAGCAAGTAGGTATATACTGTATAGTCATTAACCTGAGTCATTAGCTCAAGTTAGCTATTTTGAAAAGGAACGAAGGTTTCTTATTATGGCTGGAAACAAATTAACAGCTTGCTTCTGAAAGACAAGTCGTATGTCCGCTTACTCTGTTCTTTTGCTGATTTTAACCTGACTTGAAGCTGATCTGATCAAGTCGGTAAAATGGCAGAAAACTAATCCAGGAAAAAGTGCTTTTCTGTTTTAAGGAGTGGGTGTTTGTTTCTTTGCCAATTTAGCAAATTTAATTTACTACTATATGTTTAGATAAGCATCGGAATCGGTATAGGACACAGACTAGGACACAAATATCTGTGAGCTACAATTTGGGAATGAGATCTTTTGATGGAAGTAAGCTGTCCATTCAGCAGCAGCAGGAAATAGCACCCCGAGAAAGCATACTCTTCTTTCTCATTAGTTTATGGAAGGAGGAATTACAAAACCCTCCTAAACTGACTCCTGTTCTGAACTTACTTGTAGAGGCAAATTAGCTGTGATAAGTACTGGAAGAAGCAACCAAGTTGCTAAGCGTCAGGGGAAGAAGTAATCTTTTAATACAAATTTCAGTCTCACCAGGAATTTAATGTGGACGGGCAACAAACAACTATTAGTACTATCATGGGACTATATTTAATTGGATATTATTATTTTAGTGGGTAATGAAATGCCTTTTGAGTTAAAGAAGTTAGCAATTTTGAAACAGGGAATTGTTTCAATTGTGCGTATCTGCACTCATGAGCTAGCCTATAGTGTAGAGGTGAATAGAAGGCTTCAATTCACACTTAAAAGAATTTTTATTAATTGATGGGCCTTTACACAATTCCTTTAAAGGGTAACTGGTTTTAATGTTTGGGGATTTAGGGTATTTTTGTTTTGGAGATGTTGCTTTTAGGTTGGGTTTTTTTAACTGACCTCATGCTTTTGATGAGAACTAATGAGATTTAACTGTATTTATTCAGATTACCCAAATTATAATTTGTTTTACAGATCAGTGCAGCAGGTTCACTACAAATTCACCATACTAAGTTTGGGGTAATTTCCAAGCCAGATCAACAAATAACTAGCATAATCTCTGCTAGAGCTTACCACAAATAGGAAAACAAAAAGAACATGAATGTTGATGGTGATGTTTGTTCTCCTACTGTTCTGTGCTTTCATGTTTCCTTTAGTGCCGTGGGTTTGGGATGCTTTTGCCAGCCTTGCTCAGGAAGCGCTCTGTGCGAGGAGCAGGTCTCTTCTGCCGGGACTTTGCCCACACTTTCCCCAGCCATCCACGCATAGGGCCTGGCCCTCCACAAGGCCTGCCAAGAACAGATGTCTCTGTAAATGGGCTATAGACCTGTCCTCACTAGTTAGGCATTCACGTTTTGGTCGGAAGAGCAGGAAATGGGTCTTTGGTTTCATTTCTGAAACGTAATCTTTGCCATTTCATCATAATCTGTTTGATGTTAGGCTTTGAAGATTTGAACCTTAATATTTACAAAGGCATGTCTGAACACATTTCTATTTGCAAAGGCACCTGCTCCAGGTTGCACGGGTCTTTTTAGCACCCAAAGTAATAAAGCTGCCTGTTGCATACTTGAAGAATGCAGGCGGGAAATGAGGGAATAAAGCGTCGTCCTACTTCCCACCTTTGAAGCCCCATCTTTCACTGCCATGCCAACAAAATCGCGCCGAATGGTCACTGCAAGAGTGCACCTATTGTGTCAGTGTTTTCTAACTGACATTGATCTAAGTGGCCATTTACTGTGTATTTTGTGTATTTACAGATGCTCATATATAATGTGAAAGTTAAACAGAAGTCTTTGTTGATTGTTAAAGACTGATGCTAGCGTAAAAGTAAGTACTTTTGTAATTACTGATTCTGAGATAAGGTCAGAGACAGGTGTATTGACTCAGTGTGAATTGTTGAAAAATGTAGGTCGTCTTCTGTGTGTGGTTGTTATTGGATTTTATAGGACAGCAAATCTGACGTTGCCATGTGGTGCAATTTAGTTAGTGTGAAAGTTATTTGTAGATGGGTTTTTGAAAGTGGTGGTTTCATTTTACCTTCCGTGTGAACTTAAATGGCTTATAGCTCATTCATCTTTTGCTCTTACTCACATGGAATGAAAAGGACTTTGACAAGTCTGAAGCCTGTGAGAGCTTTAGCAATTTCTTATGTTTCACTAAAGCCTGTTCGAATGCAAGCATTGCAGGAAAAATACGTAGCCATTAAAAACTTCCATTCACAAGGCGTATCTTTTTCAGTATTATTGTAGTATTCTGAAAGGAATTTATGCAATCAAGCAATGAAGATTCATGATCTCTACTCGATAAAATTTCAAACATCATACACATTAAATTCATATACATTAATGCTATTACTTACTTCTCAAACCATGAGGTCAGTTCTGTCTTTGACCAAATGAGAAAAAAACCAATGAAGCTGTAAAAAAGGAGAAGCTTAAAAGTCATTATGCTTTTGTCTTATGTTGTATGAAAGTAACCACTATACTACAACATATTTCATATATTTTTAATCTTGTTTTCTGAACATATGCAATTTTCTGTGATCTTGAAATACAGATCTTCCTCTTCTTTGCTACTTCAAACTACTGAAGCCAGCAGTTAGCTGTTATCTTTTCCTCTTTCTTTTTTTTTTTTTTTTTTGTTCCATAAAAGATCCATTCAGGAGCTCATACTGTGTGTGAGGCCTGATTTTTATAGCAAGGCTGGTCTCCATCTTGCAAGTCTTCTGAGTCACATAACATTGCAATGAAGGATGGTTGGAAAAGGGAGGGGAAAGTTTGCTGAACAGAAGAATCACATATTTTTAAATATATAGATATTGCCAAAATTCTGATGTGCTTCAAATACTCATGTGTCTTAAGGATGATGTCTTGTAAATCATTCAATTTTGCACAATAAAGTTTTTTGGTGCACAATTAATTGGGATGGAGGGGGTTTTTTTGCTTACTATTTGATAATTCACTTCATTTATACCAGAAATTAAGTTATTTTGAATTTAGCACTTATGTAGCAGGCCTGTACCACAGGCCAAGTATTGCCCACAAACTTTGTAATCTGTGTGGCCTGCTAGCATCTTGGGCTGTCGGCATACGCACTGGTGTACCGGGTTTGGCTGGAATAGAGTTAATTTTCTTCACAGTAGCTAGTATGGGGCTATGTTTTGGATTTGTGCTGAAAACAGTGTTGATAACACAGCGATGTTTTCGTTATTGCCGAACAGTGCTTACACAGAGCCAAGGCCTTTTCTGCTTCTCACCCCACCCCACCAGCGAGGGGGCTGGGGGTGCACAAGAAGCTGGGAGGGGACACAGCTGGGACAGCTGACCCCAACTGATCAGAGGGATATTCCAGACCAGAATGACATCATGCTCAGCAATAAGAGCTGTGGGGAAAAAAGAGGAAGGAGAGAATGTTCAGAGTGATGGCATTTGTCCTCCCAGGTAACCATTATGCATGGTGAAGCCCTGCTTTACAACAGGGTTAGAGGCTGCTGTGCATAATCCGCTCTGCAGTAACCGCTGACCAAATGTCAATACATCACAATGATACCAAATAAAAGGAAACGTGAGCTGCCCCTCATGAAGGGCCTGGGCACCACCTGGATAAATAAGCGTTTGTGCCCGGGGAGAGAGAGGGCTGGCTATCACAGGCATTTTCCCTGGCCAGGGACACTCTGTTCTCCCAAGGCAACCTCAATGTCTGTATAAACTCAAAGCTTCTGTTAACAATTCAATCACATGTGATGCCGTGCTTTAGCTCCCTCTATGGCGACTTCCTCGGTCAATCTATAGGGTCTGGATGATCATGGATTATGGTAAGCATCACACCGCTCTTACATGTCCTGTTGATACAGAACCACGGTTACTCCAGCCCAAAAGGCTGCTTTCAGCTGATGAACTTTGGAGTCCTACTGGTGCAAGGAACAGGGACAATCCTGTGTCAAGTCAGGCAGCTGTGCACACAGACATGATTTTGCCTTCGGGACCTTTCCTTCTCTATCCAACATATGCTACAGGCCTCCCTTGGAAGGCCTCCTCTGTCCTCAATTATCATCCCTTCTACAGGGTGAGAAAGGGAAGCTCGGGGTGACAAGGAACAGGACTTGAGATCGCTGGTACTTGTTTGTATTTTGCTCCCATATTGTGCAAGAGTCTCAAGCTCTCAGTAATGTAATTACCAGACAGCAGGATGGACCCCATATAAAGAACAGCCTGGAGATCATCTCTGGCACTCTTATAGCTTTGTCAGAAAAAGTAATTCTTTAGTATTTAAGTGGCCATTTCTACACTTCCCCCTGCCCTGTCACCTTTTTTCCTTCTCTCTGTGAGTCCCAGCCCATTGTTTAGTTTGAATACACCATAAACAAATGAACAAAGAAACAGAAATCATCACATAACAACAAAGCATTTATTCCCCAAGCTTGGGATTTTTTACTTTTGGTGCACTAGCACAGTGAGCCTGTTGCTATCCTCTAAGACATTGTTAATATTAAATGACTGTATAATAAGTAGCATGGGATGAGATTGCCAAAATGGGATCAGGGGTCTAGTCATAGATTTAGAGAAATTCAGCACAGAAAAAGATTCTACAGTAAGTGGTATCACACTGGCTTCCTCTGGACCTCAGACTAAAAAGGGGAATAAACTGAGACAGGATGAGCTTTTTTTACAATATCTAAGTTATGTAGGAGCATCTATACAGAATTTTTTCTCATTGTTCAGGAAGCTCAGTGCTCCCCTGCACAGTACTGAGCTGACACAAATGAGTTTTCAGAGACCACTTCCCAAGAGTCTTAGGCACTTGCTGGCATTGTTAACATTGAGGTCTGGGTTACAGCAGTTTTACTGAAATCTGTGCAGAGCTTCTCTTTTGCTTTTAACCCAAATTCAAAGTAAATGAATTATCAAAGGGACTGCAAGTCAGTAGGAGCCAGGTCACAGAATGGTGAGAATAAGCAAAGGGGATCCAGACACTTTTTTCCCCCAGGCTGGGCAGCAGATAAGCATTCCCTGGTGCTCTTGAGCCCCCTCCTTCTCCAAAGCAGCCTGTCCTCCTGTCACCATAGGCCACCCAGTGCCCCATCCCCATGGGCAGCCTGGACCCTGCCTCTCCATGGGCATGCTCTCTGCCCACGTGGTCTCATCCCATCCTACCCCTTTGGTACATCCTACCCCACTCAGAGTGACCAGAGTAGAAGCAACCTCTGCTGACGAGGAGGGAGCTCTTTTGAAGTAGGAGCCATGAGACCACCCAGTAACATGGGTCTGGGTCTGATGCAATTAGTGCAGACACCAGCGCCATTATGTTCCACGGGAAACGTTTAGTGGGGCTAAAACAAGGGTGGCTCTGAAATGGGTGGAAGCCACCTTTTCTGATTGTCTTGGAGCCCTTTAAGCCAAACGCCTACCTTTTAATCAGGGTTTAGGTGCCTAGCTGTGGGACCGCCTGCCTGCTGGCACTCTGTGCAGCGTGCCTACCTTGCAATCAAAGATCAAATGAGAAGGGCACCTTTGCCTGGCCTCCTCTGGTTCCTGAGCAGCACAGTTTCCAAGAACTCAAAGATCATTAAGCATCGCATAGTTGAAGAAATTGATATGAAGACCTAAGGAGAAATAGGCATCAGAAGCCAGACTGGCATATGCAAGAAAAAGCTGAAGGAAAATACTGACAATGGAGGTGGGTTGCAATAAAAGATGGAATGATAAACATGCAGGATATATAAGAGAAAGAACATGATTTCATATTTATTTTCCTAATCTCCAAGCAGGGAACTTAACTGATATGTAAAATGTTGAACAGACAATTGAATATATATGAAAAGAGAATGAGCAACAGCCAAACTATCATATGCGTATCTACTTTGTGTGTGGATAGATATTTTCTGCCTTTCTGGGTAGAGCCCTATACCTTCTGAAGGTACTTCTGTCCAGGGCTTAAAAGCTTTTTAAAAGTCATGTGTGAGTTGGGAAGGGCTGGCCATTTGGCTTGGCATTTAGCATACTCCATTATTGTTCTGACAGACTTCCGTATCCTGTAAGTTTTCCCAGAACAGCTGTGATGCATTAGGGCCTTTTCCTTCCTATCTGAAAAATCATTTTATTAAATCACTTTCTAGGTGTTATTTTGCCAATTAATCCCATGCATTCCTTTATACCAGTGACGACATGAAATGCTCATTTTTATGTCTCTTATGTTTCAGTGTATGTGCAGAGTGTCGCTGTGCTGATTCCAGAGATGAGCTATATGGTTTGTTCTTATTTACAAATACTTTATACATAAATTTTTAATACAGACAAATACAGACACATAAGCAAATTCTGGTCAAAATAATGAAAAAGTAATCCTCCAGGGCAGCAAACAGAAATACTAGCATAATAAAACACAGAAGGCAAAATGATTGGAGGGGTAAAGCATAATACCTAAGGGTGATAGCCGTCTGCTAAATCTGATTACTGAAAATGAAATACAGGTAGTGAGAAAGCGAACATAAAAGCACAGAGATAATGAAAGTTTGAGCTTCTCAAATAGGAACAGTGTGCATTCAGCTCTTAGAAAAAAAAGTGTATGTAGCCTTTTTAGTAGTGAGTAAGATTCAGTAATATCTTGTAAAAGTTTTCATCAGAAGTGTTAGGTCAACTACAGCTTCTTTAGTGGTAATCAGCAGAAAAGTTGTCTTCTAATACATCTGTACAGAGCCAAGAACTCTATAAACACAGTAAAAACTGATACTAAGAAATACAGCTAAATTTGTTTCTCCTACCATTTTTATGCCTAGCAATGATCACTTACATAGAAAAATTTTACTGCTGGCACATGTGAATGGAAATGGATACAATAACTGGGTCATCTTCAAGACAGAACTTTAATTTAACGTAAAAGTCTTGCTCTGCAAGCTTATACCACAAACCTGCCAGCATTCACCTACATGAGTATGTATACACATATTTTGACCACTTTTCTATTTTATCTATGGATTAAAAAGTATTTCTACAATTTAGTATGGAAAGAACTGAAAGACTTTGTCATATAATACCGGTGCACAGCACATAGGCTTGGTGACTTCCTAATACAGACCTGTTCTCAGATTATTTTGACTTTCTTCATTCTGCAAAGAGAATATACCCAGTCCCAAAACACATCTTTGTCATTCCTCAAAAGGTAGTTTATATGTGGTCATTATTACTACAGCTGTGTGGTAAATTATTTTCCTGAATTCAAAATTATCCCAAACCTCATAATGATAAAAACAATTTTGTCATAATGACAAAACCAAAAATACACTATTGTGTATTTAGAATGGAGGCCTTCATTATTTTGCTTAGAAATCCACCACTGCAGGAACTGGCACACTTGCTTTTGCCATAAACTCCGGTAACAGTATACATCAATGAAAAAAAACTTTCCCTCAGAAAATTCTGATCACTTCAAGCTCTGACTTCATATCTCAGAGTAGTAGTTCACTGTGGCAGGTATGGGTCATCTTGAATTAAAAATTTGGTGGTTCTCTTTGGCTAGTGGGAAAGCCGGTGCAAGACAATCTGCAGCTCTGCTTTGTCTAAGCCTCCTACGTAACAGCGTAATGGGTAGGGAAAGAGAAAAACGTTGCTTTCTGCTGTCCCTTCACCCTCTCAGCAGGGTAAGGACAGGGAGTGAGAAGGGGGAAGGTAAGGAGGGGGTGGGGGGACGGTGATTTTTAGTTTTTGTCTTTGTTTCTCACCATCCAACTCAATTTTTGATTGGCAATAATGAAACTACTTTTCCCCAAGTCGAGTCTGTTTTGCCTGTGATGGCAAGATGTCTTTGCTCTTCATTTTTTCCTCAAACAAGATAAAATACATATAAAGGTCAAATGAACAAGTCATTCAAACATCACTTTTGGACTTCATATTCAATTGTCCTTCGGAACTGTCTGCTGAGCCAAAATAAGCTCTACCATCTACTACAGATTAATCAATTATGCAATATATAACAAGTGCTTTCACTAGGGTCTTCATGTCCTGTGTGCCCCGATGCACTAAACTAATGCCAATTACATCTGTTGCTGTTAGTTCAATATGGTATGTTCTAAGCAGACTTGCAACTAACGACAGAATGGGTTTAGCAAATAAAATCACAACTAAAAGCCTAGGATAAAATACACTACCTTCTGTTAGGTAGACAGAGTGTTTACAGCTCCAGTAATGTTTCATAATGTTTGCTTATTTGTTAAAAATAGAGGGAGAAAAAAATGGGGGTTTATTAATGAAATAAGCCTTTTTTGTCAAAAGTTTCCAGGACATACTCAATGTCAACTTTTTTTCCCCAGATATTAACTAAGACAAACTTTAAATGAGATTATTTTAATAAAGCAACAAAAATCTGTAAGATTAAATGATAAACATAAATATTTTAGAGCCATTTCCATTATCTATGCCTAATTGTTTACTAAACACCAATGCTTTAAAGCCTTTTTTTTTGTCATGTCCTTCAATCATGAGACGAAGAGTACTCAACATCAGGCTATGTCTATCTCAGCAACTAGCATGTATCAATAAGAGCAAATTTATAAAAAAAATAGTTGACATCATTGAAGACCAACATCCACACTGTATGAGAGGGCAAGGGGTGCATAATCCTGACTCTGGTTTGTTCCCATGGCCTGAACGTCCATTAGTGGATGCAGTGTAGGTGGGCTCCTGAAGCATCTGTGGTTTAGCATCATTCAAGAGAAATACAGTTCACGAACTGCAAGATCACTCAATTTTTAGATCAAAATAATGGAAGTGGGTGTGAATCAGGAGATTCACAGCAAAAGATGACTCCTGATCCAAACCAAAATGCTAACGCAGATGCACTCAAAGTTGGCAGGAATAAAAGCAGTATGGTTTTCAGACAGAGCACGGCGAGCAGGAGTGTGAGTTTTCCTGCATTGCTCTGCTGAGGGACATCTCCCCTTACTGGAAGGATCACCTTTAAAGGAAAACATTCACATTCAGCTTCTGACTCTCATACAGCCAGACTCAACGATGCCTATAGGTGAAATGTTCCATATATCATCCCCCTCCGAAGTGGTGAGTTTTAATGAACCAAATGTAGCAGCTATTTGTAAGATAGAGAGGTATCTGCTTCTCAGCAGAGTGTTGTCTTTGGCTGCTCAAAACATTCCTCATGCTCCTCCTGTCCTAATGCATCAAAAGGCGCCACGGATGCATTGTATAGCAAAGCCTTCCATTATATATGATCACAGTTTAAATTTCACCTAGTAATACATTTTTTATGTAATTATCTTCTCTACTTATCCTAGCATTGTAGACCTTTTCTTCGTCTCAGTTTTGATGACACTGTATTTCATCTAACACTTGAATAAAACTTATGCCAATATATACTTTCTCTCAGCCTTATAACCTTTTGAGCCTCTTATATTCCATTAAGCCTCCTACTAAATGTGACGTCTCAGCTTTATTTAGATCTCACTCTCCCTGCAATATCTTTAATAGCTGTATTACACTTTTATTCCACCAAGGAACTAAGATTTTTATTACCTTTCAAGCAAATGGATTAACAATATTTTTATTAGCTTCTCTTACAGCTGCATTCACCTCATTAGTATTAAAAAAGTCAGTATCATCATTTGTATATATCTTTTTCAATCGCCTCTAAACCTCATTCAGTCCTAGGTGAAAAAAATGTACAAAATTCTGTTTTAGAGAACAAGTTGACTTTCTCTTCTCAAACTCTCTTTTGCATAACTTGTCTAATCAAGGGAAGGGAAGCCCAGCAAAAATGCTTACAAATATTTGACTAATGATTCTGGCCAGCGGTTCTGGCTTTCATGTATTGTGTCCTTGCATTTGAAAGAAGAATGAAGTATGACATAAGGCAGCAAAGTAGCATTATACTGTTAAATTGCTGCTTATATTCAGAGTATTTTTATACCTCTGCTTCAAGTGTAAGACATATAGCCAGAAGAATGTCCTAACATGTGCTGCTTCTCAAAATCCCATGCCAGAAAATTGTTGCAAAATTCTGGACTCTGGCCATATTCTTTCATGTACAAAGTCAGCCCTCAAAAATTATATGTACAGATGGATGGAAATAAGGCTACTATAAACCCCTTTGTCTACACTGCCCAGATCTTCAATAGACGCAATCTGGTTAAAGTATGTTATCTCCTTGAATCACTGTCAACGCTGTCTATACTAGCCCATTAATTTGACAAAATCGCATTAGAAATTGTGCAGCGATAGCAACAAAGGAAGGAAAGCAATACAAAGACTCTGGATACTTTTTCTTCATGCAACTGAAGTGACTAAAGAAGAATTTCCTATGTTGGCTTCACAGCAGCTACCTGATTGCTAATTAAAACCAAATAGTTTGGAGGAAAGAGCTGATATTGCTCCATGCAATCACAGAGATTCCTTTCCAAAAGCCAAATTTTGCTCTTAAAAAAAAATGAAAAATCGTATTTCAAAACTGATGATTAACAAAACAGAACTTCATATTTTTATTGCTTGTCAAAGAAAGTTTTTCTCTTCACCCTTCCAATGGCCATTAATGAAGAAAAAGATGCAAGAGAGACCAACTTTTAAAAATAAAGCTAGATGCCACTGAATATTGCTTTTTGCCATATATATACTCTTGAATTGTTATTAAATACAAAGTTCAAGCTATGGAAGATGATTCATAAGCAAAGTTGTATCAAAAGAAATAATTACATTAACATAAAATCTGTTTCCTCTAAATAATTACATCCTACACATGTCCAACCAACCATTAAACGACAAAACATCTTGTTTTCATGCCTTACAATTAAGACGTCTCACCTGATTGCTATCAGAGTTTATCAGAGCTACTAGTTTAATTGCAGCTAACTGAGGAAGTCTCCTTAATAGCATATGGCACACACACACAAAAATAGGAAAAAGAAATCTGAGGAGTTATTAAAGTTTCAAACAAATTCAAAGTAAAGCTAAGAAGCTTGATTTTTTAAAAAAAAAAGTTTTTAAGGTGAGTGATATAATCTTTGATTCTCTTTATCACAGTTGTATTGCCAATTTTCTTATAAAAGTTCATGCAAACATCCTTGTCCCAGATGAGAGTCAGACTGTGCTCCAGTGAAAATGTTACTTCAGTGATCCCATCAATATGGAAACAGGGCCCTACAATTAGTAAATACAGGTTGACATCACCTTAAGTATGCAGGGAATTTATCAACACCATTAATTTAAAATTGGAAACACAGAGGCACGGAGAGGGTGATTTACTTGTCCGGGCTCGGAGAGGCTATCTGTGGAAGAGACTGTTCTTGACTATGAGACCATCCTTTCTCTATGATGTTCAGCAGAAAAGCAGCGTGTGTTTAACACTCCCTCTCTTGTGCAGCACCTAAATATTAGTGTAGTACTCCCTAGATTTTTTTCAAACTTAAGAGATAGTATTCACATATGTGCATCTTCCTTATGATTTTCATCAAGAAGGAACAATTTAATATGATTAAATTGCAAATGCTGAAAAATGTTACAGTTGCATTCACAGAAAAGCTAATTTCACCCTATGTGAATCTCTACTCTCTCCTCAGACTTCTCCTGTCTGTTACAATAAAAATTAACTTTATAAAAAGATAGAAAATATTGAGGTAAATGCAAAAATCATGTTAAGATGCTATTAAAATTGTGCTTTTCTTTGATACTCTGTGAAATATTCCCTGATATAAAGATGGCAAATTGGTTTTGTCAATAAGAACAGTAAAGAAACAATTGTTTTCTAAAGCCATCATTTCAAATGATCATTAAGCCATATTTCCAATGTCTTATTAATAATACAGAATGGTGTTTGTTAATAATTTACACAGAGACTTGACAGTTTTCCCCCAAGCAAATCAGTCATTATTGCTACCAAAACAATGTAACTCAGAAGCAGCAGCATTGCTCTTTTTGCCGTGTTTAGGGAGAAAGGAGGCAGTCTGCCTGTACTAATGTGACTGCGTCACTCAAAAATCAGTTATATGTTTTACAGATTTATATTAATTTCTAATTTCTATTGCACATATTTTTTTAAAAAAAGAACAAAACACACAAAGCAGATTTTAAAATAACTTTATAGCTTAAAGGAAAAAAACCCAAACAAGCCCAAAATATAAACAAACCCATATATTCTGCAGAGAAAAGGATAGTGCAAGTTTTCCAGAATGCCTACAGACTATATGCACCTCAAGTATGGGGCACCTCCACACCAGCTTCCCTCGCCTTCCCTTATCCCAGGCACAAAGGAGAGCAGAGACAGAAGTCCTCTTTTTCCATTGCCTTCAAGAATTTCCCTATTTCCTTCTGATCTTTCCCTATCACCAACACCTGGCTTAATGTGTCTACAGATAATTTGAATAATAATCTACCACAATAAAGTGTTAAATAAAGATGCCAAGCTTCAGATTTCCCTTAAATAAGCAAATTTACATAAAATGGACAGGACCTGCTCTCTATATAAACAAATAATAAAAAAAAAAAAAGAGAGAGATCTGATTATGCTATATATGTGGAATCTAATAGAGGCAAATACTAGTAATAATAGATTAAGATATGCCGGCTGTTGAACTATATGCTCCAATAGAAAAAAATTGGTTCTGCATTTAATAACTATACATAAATATATATGTATTATGTGTGTAACAGCTGAAGTGCTTAATGAATAGTGACAGAAGTAGATATTGACACCAGTAACTGATACCATACTTCACCTACTTAACTGCAGAGAAGCTGTGTATCTTGACCAAAACAGACAACATAATCCATCAGTGGCGGTAGATTGGGCACTGGAGGTCCTCTTCTATTTCCATTTGTCCTCACCTCTCACTCACTGGCCATATGCAGGAATGTAACTCCCTGTATCAGCTTATTTTTTAATTTCACTTAATGTTCATCTCACTTATAAAGAACTGCGATTGAGTACTGAAAAAAAAAACTTCAAACAATCTTTTCCTTAGCCAAGTCAAATACATTAAGATAAATACGTCAAAACCAAAAATATCACTGCTGCCCTTTAAGTCACCCATTATCCTTTCTTCCTTTCTGCTCCTCCTATAAAAGGTGCTAGGTACTGTATCCTAAATGTTTTTCTGTGTTTATTCTAGCTCTCTGAGTAGTACAGATTTTACCCTTGTAAGTAGCTGCACAAAGACAACTGTACATAAAAAATAGCCCATAAAGGAAATACTTCTTTTTGATGCATAAGCAGACTCAGCTAGGAGTTCAGTACAGGTCATCAACAAAATTCTGTGTCTGAGAACTGGTGCAGCAATAACTCCAATGTAAAACTGTAATAATTAAGAAAATAAGAAGCAAAAATGTTAGATACATTTCATCTAATAAGAAATCCTCAAGATATTTATGATCCCTTCTTCCAAAGAAAAGGTTTGACAAATATGCTACCAACAGATAAAGGTAAGAAATAAATGAATATCTTCACTTATATCTCATTCATACAATTCAAATAAAAGTAACAACATAAACATGTTAGCATGATAGTGCAACTCAAAACTCCAAAATATTGCTAAAGCCAGAAGTTATAACTAACATTAGATATGAATTTGTCCATAATTGTCTCTTAATTTGCATTTTACTACTCTGAACTGGGTTTTGCTAGTTTTGAGGTCTGCTGGTAAGGCACTATCGTAACGGGTCCAGGTTTTGATTCCGGCAGCTGTTTTTTCCTTTGTAGCTGTGTATGGGTTAAGGGATGAAGAAAGAAGTGTCAACAAAGGATATCCTACTTGTAGCTAGGTAAACAGTGATCTTTTTTTAATAACCTAATTTTAACTATATGTGAACATTTTGACCACTTTCTGGAATTATTCTAGTGAAGAAAGTTTACTCACAGGAATATCATGAAATATTTCTGTAAGACAAATTTCAAAGTCAAAACAGTCATCTCTGCCAGTAAGATAATCCCTAGATTCATGTTTAGCCATGTGCAAGTTAATTTTCTTCAGAGTAGCTAGCATGGGGCTGTGTTTTGGATCTGTGCTGAAAACAGCGTTGATAATACAGGGATGTTTTCGTTACTGCTGGGCAGTGCTTACACAGAGCCAAGGCCTTTTCTGCTTCTCACCCCACCCCACCAGTGAGGGGGCTGGGGGTGCACAAGGAGTTGGGAGGGGACACAGCTGGGACAGCTGACCCCAATGGACCAAAGGGAGATTCCAGACCATATGACGTCATGCTCAACATATAAAACTGGGGGAAGAAGAAGGAAGGGGGGGATGTTTGGAGTGATGGCGTTTGTCTTCCCAAGTAACCGTGATGCATGATGGAGCCCTGCTTTCCTGGAGATGGCTGAGCACCTGCCTGCCCATGGGAGGTAGTGAATGAATTCCTTGGTTTGCTTTGCTTGCATATGCAGCTTTTGCTTTATGTATTAAACTGTCTTTATCTCAACCCACAAGTTTTCTCACTTTTACCCTTCCGATTCTCTCCCCCATCCCACCAGGGGAGAGTGAGCAAATGGCTGTGTAGGGCTTAGCTGCCAGCTGGAGTTAAACCACGACAAGCCAGTAATAAAAAACATTCATATTATGATAAGATTTCTAATCTACATTGCTAATACTTCACAATATGATCATTAGACTTATGGAATGCTAGACATTGTTAGCATTCCAGAAAACTCTAATGTGGTTTCAAAAAATATAAATATTTCTTTTGTGTTTTTTTTTCCTTTTTTCTTTTTTTTTTTTTTTTTTTGTTACTGCATGATGGATATTAAGTAGGGTGAAACACCATCTCTTTCATTTAAAGCTCCATTTCACAATTAAGGAAACCAGCCAGCTTGTAAAACACGTATTAGTGTGCTTACATAATGGATCTAACAGCTTTTCATAAATATCAATGAGATATTTTGTTACTTAATCTACTTATGCTTCCCCTTAAGTGACATTACCTTTCTATAAGCAAGTTGGTTTCACCTTCTATTGTTGGCCAACAGAAACCATGAAATGATCCCATTTCCAATTGCTTACAAATTCAGCTCACTTCAATATTTTTTTTGTCAGTGTAAGAGAAAGATTTGAATGCACAGATGATGAAAATCAGATCACAGGTCAGCAGACAAGTCTTCAAATAAAATTGGGTGGGGTAAAACTATGACCAAGAATCACAGGAAAGGGTCTGAGCTTTTCTGGAGAAGACTAAGTGCCTAGAAGCAGGCTAGACCTGGGAGTCTGAGCAGGGTTGTGAGAAATAGTGAGGGTAAGGAAAGCCAGTTGCCTACAGAAGATTTTGAGATGAGAGAAAAGGGAAAGCTGAGAATTAAGAATAACCAAGTACATTTGACAAATACTGCTTTAATGTTTCGATGTTACTTTAAGCACTCATCCTACAGATTAAGTCGTGTCCATATAAAGAATACAGAAAAGATAAACATGAACAAAAAAATGGAAGACCAACTTCCAAAAGTCTGAAAAATAATAAATCTTTTTACAGTACAAGAGGAGCACAAAGGGAAGTACTCATGTCAGAACACAGGTGGCCCATGGGAAGTTCTGTCTTAAATTAAAAACTTGCTGATAAAGGATATTCAATGGAAGCTGGTGAGAACTGTACTAAATCATGAGGATCAGAAGATAATCAGCAAAAACTCCCAAAGGAGAAAATAACTGAAATACTGACTTCATATGAAATTTCTCTCAAAACTGCCCAGTGCTGTTCTACTGGAAGGCAGCTGATGGGTTGTCAGTTACTAGAAAAGACTCTAGGCAGCTTTATGAGACTCCAAGCCATTAAGTCAAATGTCTGTACTAAGCACATCAGTAGGAATAGTCTGGAACTATTAGAACTACTGAGATAGTAACGCTTGCTGACAGTACTGAATTCAAGGTAGGAAAGAAGTTACCCAAACATGACGAATTTGCAAAGGGATATCGTAATACGGAAAATTCTGTAATAAAATGGCAAATCATTTTAGCATAGCTAGATGTGAAATGCCATACCTCCAAAATGAGAACCCTAATTTTATGTAACAGAAGATTGGCTCTGAGCTGGTGAATGCCACTCAGAAAGGAAACCTTGGGCAGAAGGTGAAAGAATGTTAGACATCATCCAGGAAGGAATATAGGACAAAAAGAGAAACCAAGGCCATCCTACAATTGTGCATCAACTTTCATCTTGAACACCTCTTGCAGTTTTGGTGCTTCCATCTCAAAAACAGTATACTAAAACTGGGATATACTCAAGGAAAGTAATAATGACGATCACAGGTATGAAACAGCTGATGTTTGTGGAGTGGATAGGCTAGAGTGCTGCCATTTAGAAAAACAAAGGATGACTAAGGTAGGACGAGAGAGCAGTCTAGAAAAGTGTGACAACTGTGGGTGACTTATTTTCTACCTCTAACAAAAATACCAAAGGGTGTTACATGAATCCAAGGAGCGACATTCAAAACACACGGAAGGATGTGATTCTTCACACAAGATCTAATCAAGCCACGAAACTCCCTACCATGAGTTATTATGTATACTGAAGAACTGCAAAAGCAATTAGATAATCCATATAATTATAATAATAATAATAAATAATCAAGGATTATTTACACATGGATAGCAGCTCTGGCTCAGGAAGTTCCTAAGCTGACAATCACTGGTGCCTGGAAGAGTGTCATTATACAGTTTCTTTGTCCTAGTGCTCTTTCCTAAGTATCTATTTATTGTCCACTCTTGAAAATAGGATTCGGGGCTTGTTGGACATCTGGTCTGAACTGATGATTACTCTTATGTGCTTATGTCCCAGTAAAAGTAGAATGTGCAACCTCCCTTTAATTCTTTTCTGCTTATTTATTACAAAAAGTATTACATAAAATATTACAGTCTGTAATGAATCCTATTCTTTCTATTTAACCTCTGTTTCATTCAGTAAGCTGGATGGATGTCCACAATTAAAGAAAAAATAGTATATGATCATGTAGTTTATCCCATAATTTGCCCTATTTCTGCACCTATTATAGGTGTAGATGGATAGCAAGTTATTAGCTTTTGAGTTATTTTGATTATTAGCAAGAATTACCTTTTGAATGTTTAATCTAATACTCTTCTAACGACAATATTTTTCATGTGTAATTATAAAATATATAAATATCTCTATGAAGGAAAGAAAAAAAATGAAGGGAAAAGCAATAGTGAGAGGAAAGTGTTCTTACTTGGTATTATTCTCTTCAGACTGAAATGTTAACTTGTAGCAAAAAAAGGCCTGTTATTTGGAAAGGGGCTTTCTCGCAGCCAGCTGTAGTCCTGTAGATGTCAAACTACATTACCATGGTGCCAAACGTGAGACGATAAACACCCCTCTTCAGCTTCATTACCATGCTAATTGGGCTAGATAGCTATAAGAACTGATGCTGTTCATAGATAGTTGATTCAAAGCGTAGGAGTAAGAGTAGGACTACTTGCACTCATCTTTTTAGGTACCTTTGTACATTAAAGCACTGTAAGGTAATGTCATGGTTTAACCCCAGCTTGCAACTAAGCCCCACACAGCTGCTCACTCACTCCCCACCCTCAGTGGGATGGGGGAGAGAATCGGAAGGGTAAAAGTGAGAAAACTTGTGGGTTGAGATAAAGACAGTTTAATACATAAAGCAAAAGCCACACGCGCAAGCAAAGCAAACCAAGGAATTCATTCACTACCTCCCATGGGCAGGCAGGTGCTCAGCCATCTCCAGGAAAGCAGGGCTCCATCATGCATCACGGTTACTTGGGAAGACAAACACCATCACTCCAAACATCCCCCCGTTCCTTCTTCTTCCCCCAGCTTTATATGCTGAGCATGACGTCACATGGTCTGGAATCTCGCTCTGGTCAGTTGGGGTCAGCTGTCCCAGCTGTGTCCCCTCCCAACTCCTTGTGCACCCCCAGCCCCCTCGCTGGTGGGGTGGGGTGAGAAGCAGAAAAGGCCTTGGCTCTGTGTGAGCACTGCCCAGCAGTAACGAAAACATCCCTGTGTTATCAACACTGTTTCCAGCACAAATCCAAAACATAGCCCCATGCTAGCTACTGTGAAGAAAATTAATTCTATTCCAGCCAAAACCTTACTGGTAAAAAGTGTCGTAGTCAGAAAATGTTCAAGGAATGCTTCATTTTAAACACTGGATTAAAACTTGCAACCTGTTAAATTATCGGCAAAATGCTAACTGGCTTTAATAAGGCTGGCAGAAGTAGAAGAAATGCCTGGATCTTCTCTGCACTGGAAAAAGAAATAAACAATTTAATAAATGTTTCTAAACTAATGGAGATTACATATATCACCTTTAGTCAATTGATTTCACTGGGATACGCTGATGAAAAACTGGAGTGACATTAATGGTGAACCAGGCCTTTAATTTTTATCTCAATAGCATTACCTTAATCAGAAGTGTTTTATGCTATAATTTCTTCCCATTAAGACTCTCAAAGATTCAAAGGGTTATGTCCCCCAGCAGCCCATATATGACCTTGCTTTAGAGACATTATCATCACCAGTCTTTATAGCATCATTTTGTTCCATTTTTAAAAATCAAATAAAAGTCAATATTTATTTGGTGACGTTATGTAGTTCAGTTAGGCATATTTATACCGCCATCAGTTACAGGATGTGGTTTCAAAGATGTTCAAAAGCTGCTGATTTTTTTGAAAACTGAAAAAAAAATGAGCCTATGAACTCCAAGAATAATAAAGGATGTTCTGTCTATAGGCATGATTCTTATTACAGAGAACATCGCATGCTGGAACCCGAGACAATCAGGAAGGTAATAGAATAGCTCCACAGCAGCCAAGACTTCTTACTTTACCTACAGCATGTTGAATTTGTTTGTAATAAAATGTTCAGTGAAATCATTTTTCTCAGAATAAATTGCTAGTAAAATACGAGTAGTTTGACAGACTGGCAGAGGTAAATACATTACATTTGATTAAAAATTCCATAATGACCTATTTTTTCAATTACCTCCCTTACTTTTGAGAGATTAAAGAAGGCCTGTCCCTTATTAATAGTTCTCATGCTGATCTTTTTGTAGCATTTTTAGAAGGAAGTTATTCTGCATGATACTCCAAAGTGCTATCATCTATTCCGTTCAGAAAAAGAAGTGACATACATGTGATGGAGTCTAACACCTGTCTATCAAAATAAAAGGATTTAAGGTAAAAAGACCCTGTTTTAGCATGAAATATTCTAACATTACTGACTTAATTTGCACATTGAAAAGATGTGAGAGAAATAGGTATGAATCCACAGTGCAGCTGACAATTGAGGTTAAGGAAAGTATTTGAGGATAAGTAAATGACAATGATATATCCAAAACTATATATTATGAGTCAATATAGGAGTTACGCTTATTTTAATAATCTTTGTGGAGTTCTGTAGTTTTCACCAATTAAAAAAAAAAAAAGAGGGAGAGTTCAAAAACCTCAATCGGGTTTTGTAATTTAATTACTTCAAAGGAAAAAGAACTTCGTTTTCATTTCCTCTTTTGTTCTATATTTTAAGGAAGGAGTTGTATTAGTCTAGAGATGAACAGGTTAGTTTAGAGGTAGAGTGCAGGTACCTTTTTAAAGACAATTCTGTCAGAAATAGCCCAATACTCAGGTTTGAAAATAACTAGCATTAATTTTATAAATCTTTTTTTAAAGATGCAAATGAAATTGCTCTCATTTTTATAAGTGCTACAAGTTGCCCTAAGAAATCTAGTTCAGCAAACTATATCCCTCTCAAATGATTGCTCCCAAACAGTAATTTTTAGCACATATCAGAAACAGAGAACGTATACTTTAAGAAAAATGCATTTTTTTCATCAAATAAAAGTTTTAAAAGAAAATTCTGGTTAGCTTTCTGGCCAGCACCCTTTACAATATCTCTGAGTGAACTGTGTGGTAAGCTAGCAAATGCTGACTTTTGAATAGAGACTGTCTCAGGCAATATTTCACGGACAAAGATTGCACATGTATAGTGTGATAATTATTGCTTTTAAAAAGTGCTGTATTCATTACTTTAAAAAACAAACAAATAAACAGAATACAGATGATTAACTATAACTTGAATGTGCCACTGGGTTTACGTCCTTATTAGAGTACCAAAGTAATTAATATTTTCAGAAATTACTTATAAAGATCAGCCATTCAAAAATCACAAAAAGTAAAGCTTTACTTTGATCTTAATTAGCAGTACTTTTGGAGAGCACAGATACTACCTTCTATAAAGTTTTACTATGATGGGCAAAGATGAATCTTCCAAATAATTGTAATTTCCTCTTGCTATTTTTTACTACATGAATTTAAACCTAAATTTTACTTAGTAATATTAAGTGCTATTCTGTTACAGTTGCCTACTGACAGCTCCAATTTATTCACCCCGTTTGCCTCATACAATAGTTAAATTGTAACCCAGTCCCTCCTGCATTGTTTCTATAATGAGCTATTAACTTCCCTCTCGTTAAAGAGCAGGTTTAGTCCATTCTCTTATATGTCACACTTTTGCTCCCACTTATTCTCAATCCTTATTTTCGGCAACATGATCACTTTCATCTGAGTACCAATCTCAAAGGGTATTCGGTTTATAATCTCATTAATTATGAAGTGAGATATTTTTTCTTGGAAGTTAGAATACATGAATGTTAATGTTTTCTTGATTTAATAATCCTACTCATATTTTGTAAGTCTGAAGCATGAACAAGTTAGTCAATCAAGGAAGAAAAGCCTGTAAAATTGTCTTAGCCTTCTTTCATTGCTATTTCGCCAATGAATATGAGATCAATGTTAATACAGTTTTGTAATATTTAATACCTATATCCATGTTGTAAGGAACTAGCAAAGATGAGAAGAAAATGCATCCATACATAGTTCCTTTTCTTCACTTGAATTATATCAGGGGTTAATTTTGTCATGACATGTCTGAATGACACAGCATAGATTAAAGAATGCAAGCATAAGAGGTAGAATTTTGATTCTGCTGGAGAGAGGGAGCTTTGCCTTAATTCTAGTCAAGCTAGGATTTTACCTTACAAGCTTATCAAATGATATAAATCACAGCAAATGCCAGACTTATTTTCTTCCTTTATTGCCTCATTTTTATTTTTCTCACTAATTCTCCTATGTAATCCTCTCCTTTCAATTCTTTCTGTTATTTACGTTTTGATTGTCATGATTTCCATCTATAGTATACTTACTTGTGTTTTTACTTTCTTAATTCTCCTTTGATTTACAGATATACTTTTTTCTTGCATATAGATTTCTTATAAATGTAAGTGCATGTGTATAGACTAATGAGCATAAAAATTACCCATACCGCTACATGTAATTATGTTGGAATTATTAAACTAAATTTTCTAATAGAATTAATTTATTATTTTGATAATAGCATTTGTTTTTCTTTACTCAGTCATTTTATTTTTGACTTGTTACTACACCTTGAACGTGCATTTGGTTAGACATAGGATATTACCACGTTAGATGGAGGCCATTATTGCTTGCCACGTCCCTAAATGAGCCTAGGTATTTCTCTGAACAACATGAAATTCATCTGCACTTAACTTAATATAACTGCAGTTTTGAGAAGAATAAACAGCTGTCCCATTAGTAACGGAACTTGAAAAGTATTTAAGGAATGGAGCAGATCATCATTTATGGAGCAGATCATCTTGAGTGCCATCACGCGGCACATACGGGACAACCGGGTGATCCGGCCCAGTCAGCACGGATTTATGAAAGGCAGGTCCTGCCTGACAAACCTGATCTCCTTCTACGACATGGTGACCCGCTTAGTGGATGAGGGAAAGGCTGTGGACGTTGTGTACCTGGACTTTAGTAAAGCCTTTGACACCGTCTCCCACAGTATCCTCATGGAGAAACTGGCTACCCATGGCTTGGATGGGTGTACTCTGCGCTGGGTAGGAAACTGGCTGGATGGCCGGGCCCAAAGAGTTGTGGTGAATGGAGTTAAATCCGGTTGGCGGCCGGTCACAAGTGGTGTTCCCCAGGGCTCAGTACTGGGGCCAGTTCTGTTCAATATCTTTATCAATGATCTGGACGAGGGGATCGAGTGCACCCTCAGTAAGTTTGCAGATGACACCAAATTGGGAGGGAGTGTTGATCTGCTGGAGGGCAGGCAGGCGCTACAGCGGGACCTGGACAGGCTGGATCGATGGGCCGAGGCCAATTGTATGAGGTTCAACAAGGCCAAGTGCTGGGTCCTGCACCTGGGTCACAACAACCCCAGGCAACGCTACAGGCTTGGGGGGGAGTGGCTGGAAAGCTGCCCGGCGGAAAAGGACCTGGGGGTGTTGGTTGACGGCCGGCTGAATATGAGCCAGCAGTGTGCCCAGGTGGCCAAGAAGGCCAACGGCATCCTGGCTTGTATCAGAAATAGTGTGGCCAGCAGGAGTAGGGAGGTGATTGTCCCCCTGTACTCGGCCCTGGTGAGGCCGCACCTCGAGTACTGTGTTCAGTTTTGGGCCCCTCACTACAAGAAAGACATTGAGGTGCTGGAGCGTGTCCAAAGAAGGGCAACGAGGCTGGTGAAGGGTCTGGAACACAAGTCCTGTGAGGAGCGGCTGAGGGAACTGGGGATGTTTAGCCTGGAGAAAAGGAGGCTGAGGGGAGACCTTATTGCTCTCTACAACTACCTGAAAGGAGGTTGTAGAGATGGGGGTCGGACTCTTCTCCCTAGTAACAGACGACAGAACAAGAGGAAATGGCCTCAAGTTGCACCAGGGGAGGTTTAGATTGGACATTCGTAAAAATTTCTTCACCGAAAGGGTTGTCGGGCATTGGAACAGGCTGCCCAGGGAGGTGGTGGAGTCCCCATCTCTGGGGGTATTCAAAAGGCGTTTAGATGAGGCCCTAAGGGACATGATTTAGTCGGGGACTTGGTAGTGATAGGTTAATGGTTGGACCCGATGATCTCGGAGGTCTCTTCCAACCAGAACAATTCTATGATTCTATGATTCTATGAATCAGAGATTAAACAAGCAGGAATGACAAACTCCATATATTGTTAAAATAAAGGGCTTTTGAAGTGATGCTGTCCAAAATACTTGCTTCTCAAGAAATTGCTGGTGAAAAATATAAGTACAAACAATAACTTCTCAATGTATCAAATATTCACTTTGTATATTTAAATTTTTTTAATTATTTAATTGTTTAATATTTTAACTTGTCCAGATGAAGCAATTAATAATATTTATGTCCTTTATGTTATTGGTCTTATATGTCTGATAGAATCAGATATCTGCTAACTTAGAATTTTACTTAAACAATTGACATATTCTTACAAGGAAATATGATTACTGAATAATTCTGGGATGCATCAATTACCAGGAAGAATATGTAAATATCTGTCCATTTTTTTTTTCTGAAAAAGCCAGGAAATACATGAGCTTCGTTCCTTCAGAATGAGCTTGACATATATCATCAGATGACTGGAGCACAAAAATCCCTCCTCTGGAACTGATGTAAAGAGTACCACCGAAGAGGATGAATATTTAAGGGCAAAAACATTTCCTATAATGATTCCTTGGAATATATTTTTATTAGTTATCAGTGCTCATGTCATGTTTTACAAATAAATGAAAACCATGGATTAGATTTTTATTTTCTTTACATTATCTTTACAGATATCAAAGGAGACACCAGCAGTACTATGTGGGGTTTTTTCCAATTAGGAGTCAAATGCTCAAAATCTGGACTTGTAATTTCTTTTGCAAGTATGTTTACATATGAATGATATGCTTCTTGCTAATTCATGCCTAGATTCATGACAAAAATCACAGACCTAGACTTATAACCTGTACCTAGGTCACTGAGGCCATGTCTACAACAGGAAACAGCCATGTTAGATCATGTGAACTGAGATCAGTTTAGTTAGTTTAAGCAATGGTATATGTTTAAAATTATTAAACCAGTATTTTTTAAATTAGAATCTGTTCAAACAGTACTGAAAATAAAGTTAATAGAAGTGCTTAAAATATTATTAGTACTTAGCATCATGTTAACTAGGACATTGAAGAGATGGTGGCTTGTATGTATATATACCTATATCTATTTACATATCTATTTACAGGCATATATATGTAAATACAAGTGTATATATACTTTTATATAGATGTATTTGTATATAAACTGTGTGCAAAAGACGCATCCATTCTGTTGCCAGAATTTTTCATTGGTTCTATATTCAATGCAAATGGGATTTTCTCCTAATATAAACATACATATAACTTAAATCCATGAATGAAAACTTAGTTTCTATACTGAGTAGATTTCTAAATGTTGATGAAAGTATGATCTTCAAGTTCTGTCTGATGCACCTTCCAGTGAGTAACAGGAGTACAGTCCATGGTTTTGTGTATTCTTTGCAACAACACTATGATTATTCTTTCCAGTTATTTTTAGAGAGCAACGGGGGTCTATGATCAGGTTTTATGTCTTGTTTCTTGAAACTCAAGTTTAAGCATGAATAAAACTATTCATATGTGAATAAATTTACAAAACAAAATTGGAATTTACAGATTCAACAGACCAAGAAAAATGTCATTAAAGGTTTTTAATTTTGTTTGGTTTATTTCAACCAGTCCTTAAAGCTTTTTTAAATCTGCCTTCTTGTCTGAACTTACTTGGAAAGGTAATTACTCTTATCTACAAAGTTAAGGTCCTTTTAGCTACAATATACATGGGATTTAGGTTATTAAACACTGTAAATGAAAACATTCCAACACCAAATACTCAACCTGGAATGTCAAATAGTTTGACATTTACCTAGGTATTACTGCATATGAAGCCAGGCTCACAGTAATAATATACATTGCTAAGCAATTCTCCAACTGTGAGTTAACACATGATTGTCCTCAAAAATTATTACTAAAATAAAAAAAAGAAATAATTAAACAAATATTTTAAGCACTAATGTTTCTTTGTTCAAAATGTCAATTTTCAATCTGATTTTTTTACAAAAGCTTTTCAAAATCAGAAGACTCTTTTTCAGCAACAACAAAGAAAATGTCCATAGAGGATGTTAGCATTACATGTCTATGAGTTGGCAGTTTTTCACCCAAGAATCATTCTCTTGGCTATGAGCCAGACATGACATTAAGAAATGTTTTTATATGTTGTCTTCTACTCATCAATAAAGATTCATCACATAAGCATCTGCTCAGGTTTGTTCTGTTCTCCTGCTTTCCTTATTTATTTACTTCCAAGAGGTCAAGACCAAAACACTCTGAGCCCAAACTAGGTAGATAGGCATAGCTTTTTCCCCAAAATATTTCAGAAAGTGTTGTGCTTGTCCACCACTCATTTTTATTGACATTTGAATTTCTTCTCAGCTGTCAATGTAAGTCACTCTTCTGTTTTACAGTATTCTTGTGAAAGAGACCATATTATCTAAGACTGCACAAGCAATTCAGTTTTACTTCTGTAATCTAGAGCAAAGGGCTTTGACTGGATGCTTGGCTGTAGAGAGTGTCTCACTGTTTGGGTGTGTGTACCTAAACATGAGAGAATTTATAAAGTAATAACTTCTCCTGTATTTGTTCTGATATTTGGCTTCTGATCTCAATACAGAATGCAATGCTATATCTGATCTTACCAAATATGATAGGTTATTTAATGAAAGAGACATTTCAGCTAGCTCCTTTGATCCAAAACTGTGATGAAGTATTGCTTCGTAATCCAGTAAACATCACTGACGTTTAAACTCCAGACAGATACACACAAAATTTACAGAAGTCAACGGGAGTAAAAATGTGTAACAGTCTCTGGTTTTAAAAATACAGATAGGCCACATTCTTTAAAAATTGCATAAATCATGTTGGTGTACAGTTTCTTAAGAATTTTATGAAAATTATTTCTGTGTAACATTCTATTTTAGAATTAAACATTTAAAACCAAGTAACATGAGAATATTCAGAAAGCAAGATCTTTGGCTAATCTTACCATAAGCTTTATAGAAAAGACTATTCAATAGCGGTTATAAAATTAGGTTCACAGATATCCAACCTTTTTCTTAGTACTTCTGTCTTTAAAAAATTCATAGTGCTGTAAAAGATTCATCAGTCTTTCCTCTAAAAGAGTTAGTTAAGCACACCCCCCCATTCCCACTGTTACATGTCTAGGTGCATTTCCACTAAAATACAAATTTACTCAAGTACAGGTTGTTCCACCTGGAAAAAAACCAAAACAAAACAAGAATGCTGTTCAATTGACTGAAATGATGAATAGGTTAACTCAAGTGCTAGTTAACAATATAGCTTATCACCAAGAGCTCGATGCAAAGAGGTACAAAAATAAGCCAATCTATTGTGAAACAAAACAAATTCATCTGCTCTTTAATGAACAAACCTGCTAATATAGCTTGCAGAAGCACATAGGACAGATCCTTCCTGTTATGGTATAATATTTTTTGCATTTGGAAGTCCTTCCTTAATACTCTAAAGTTGTCAAGGTGTTTGAAGCTTCATATTCTCTATGACACCTTTCCCACACTAGTCTGACTGACCCCATCTCAGGACCAAAAGAAACTCTTTCCTAGCAAATTGTCAACATACATGCATGCACATGCATATGTACACTTATTTGTATATACATGTGCACACAAATCCAGAGTTGTCTTTTTTTCCCACTTTTATAACATATGACAGAGCTACGGTTATTTGGTTATAATAAAATTTGAGATCATTAGGATGTAAGTCACCAAGCTTATCAGAATGCTCAAGTTTGTCTGAGTTTTTACATACTTTCAGCACAAATGTGAGGTCAAAAGTCAGTTTTCAGAATTAGAGGCCTCAACATTTCCTGGTGGACCTTTCTTCATGACAGTGTCAGAAGGGCTGGTTCTGAAGTCTTCAAAGACTAAATTCTTCCATCTCAATCATTCTGCATCCTTTACAAGAAGAAGGGAAATAAAGATTCAGAGCCTAAACTAAACTCTTTGAGTAAACAAAGAAGAATCTATTCATGCTAGGAGTGTTATGCTGGTAGTTTTCTAACTTTTGAACAAGATACAGTCCTTGTATTTCTGTAGGCTGAGATAGCAAGTTGCAGCCTACTACCTTCAAGTAATCATCAGCCTGTTTTCAGCTACTTCTATATACAAATCAAAGAAAGTGTAGAAAGAGCAGAAATATTCTACTTATATGTTTCTAAAGGTTTTTTAAAAATAAAACATGACATGTTTAAGTGAGTAAGTGAATGGTTGAGCATGAAAGGGTTCTAGCATCAATTTAACACGGTCCCAGCTAAAGTTGTGCTAAAAGAAAGTAATAAAAAAAATCCTTGGTTGAACATTATATTACAAGCGCTTCAGAGAAATTACTTGAGGGAATCCAGTTGTATTGCTTTTCCTTTTGATAAAATTTGATAAGGTCATTTGATGCCAAATTACATATTACCCCTAAGCAAAATTAAAGATTTTGACACAGAGTGGCAGCTGAGAAATGAAAAGCTCTTTGAAAGGGTTTCCAAACCTCTGTTCAGAAATATTTGGAAAATTATTTTATGACTCAGGTTTTCTTTGCCGCCCTAGGGAGGTTATTTGCTCTACCTAAAGTAGCCTTCACCGCAATAGTGCTAACACAGCAGTGTGTACTTGTGCTGAAGTAGGCCCTGTCTATATTAAGGATTTACAGGATTAAATGGATTCACTGGAAAACTTTGTGCTAACAAAATATAACTCCATTAAGATCAGAGCTGGGCACTTTTTTTCAGTAAATAAAATATTCAAAGATAAAAGTATATCTTGGTATTGCTGATTTTGAAAATGGATGTGAGGTTTGTTTAAAAAGTTCTATCTGGGCCAAAAAAGAAAGATATTATTAAAACATTATTTCCTTTTTGTTTAAGAGCCAAAAGATTAGGCCTCTATTGCAGGACAGCCAAATTCACTTTCCTCATCCACCTGGTGATATTTGAAGCCACAGTCCTAGGACTGTGCCCAGGCATTTTGGCTAAAGGAAAGATTTTTTAAAAAAAATCTCTTATTAGTGAAGCTCCATACTCTATGAATGAACAAACATTAACTGTAGCAGAGTCTAAAGTCCTGCTTCCCAAGGGAGTGTCTTAGGATAAAGCTAGGAAGTATTCTCATTTTTGCTATGGGACTATCCTAACTATTTTACACAAATTGAAGAAGAAACCTTGGAAGAGGCAATGAACTCTCCTATCGAACCAGAACATACAGGCATGAAGACATTAGACCCTGGTTCTGTAAGATTCCAGCACAAGAAGAAATTGAATGTATCCATGATAATGAGTGCCCTAGCCATTAAGTTACCAGAAAAAAAAGGAACATCACAGATGTCTCCTTGCTTCATTTGTGAAATGAAAAAGTTTTTTAAACTTACTCCTTTCTTCTCTTCAATATTCTTTCAAACGTCCATCCCATCAAAAGACACATTTGCATTTCTCAGTAAAATGGAAGTTATTATTTAATGAGAAACACAAATTTCAGCATTATATTTCCACAAGAAAGAAGTGTATTTATTTATCTATTTGTCCTGTAACCACAAGAAATAAAAAAAGTTGTTTGACTAAGTAGGATGGGATTTTCAACAAGTATCAGTGCATGCAGCACTGTTCCTGTTGTAAAACTGATCAGCGTGCTGCCACAGACTTCAAAGAAATAGAAAAGGATAGTGGCCGAGGGGGAGATCACACTATATAGGGGTCAATGTCCCTGTATGAACTTGTGAACTGTAATTTCAAGCTGGATGTCTAGTGCTACTTTTTATCCTAAGTTTTTGAAACCTTTTCCTTGTGTGCAGTTTCCTCTTTCTCCCCTTCCAACTTCTACCTGTCATATATGAAATCTTTGATTAGTGCTTTAAAAAAAAAAAAAAAGGAAAATTATTAGAAAGACTATGACTTTATAATTTATCACCCAAGCAGCTGTAGTTCATTTAACATAATATACTGGAGTATCACATAGAGCAGGGCATGAGAAAGTTTAAGTGGTTTCAGTGCTCACGAAGCAGGAATTATAGCAGCAGCAAAATCCCACTGCTTTTGCCCTGCCTGTGATGAAAAATCTTCACGGGGACATTTCATAGGTCATTTGTATTGCAATTTAACTCACAAAAGTGAGCCAGACTCCTCTTACATCTGATTGACTCATACTATCTACCCCAGAAAAGAAAAACATGTTGCTATATCTCCCATGGGATGTAGATGTGGAGCTTATGGACATGGTTTAGTGGTGGACATGGCAGTGTTAGGTTAACAACGGTTGGATTTGATGATCATGAAGGTCTTTTCCAACCTAAACGATTCTATGATTGTACATCGAATAACCAATCTCGATTATCCAGTACTATTTTTCTCCTCTGCAAACCATAGCCTATCTGTAAGGCTCTTTGCCTGATGTATAGGGGAAAAAACAGTGAGTTAAGTTTTTCTCATCTCCAAATTTTTAATTTGCAATTCATCTCCATTGTCTCTCAAAAAACTTGTGCATGGAAGACTGCATTTCACTTATTCAATAAAAATAACTTCAGTTCAAATGCAGATTGAGATGCTTTGCAGAGATAGAAAAATATGCATGAAATAATGTTTCATGTGCCGAAAACAAAGGAAAAATCATTAGCTAAAGATGTATTAGCTTCTAGCTCTTCTAATATCATCACGCCGTATAAAAATGAATCACCTATACTGCTTGTCTGCTACACAGTCATTTAGCAAGTGGTCTACAAAGTGTTTTCTATTAGTTGCAAGATACTTCAACTTAAGAGAAGACATTAAACATGGTTTAGCTGACTTTTATGGCAACCCTAATGAAACTTTCTGAACCTTTGTGGATAATATTTTACAGAAAATGGGTAACAATGGCTGCATGTACAAAAAGGTTGCAGGATATACAAGACACAGTAGCAGTTTCAATTATGGAATATACAACAGTGTGTTCCAACATTTGCAGACTGTAAATTTCAACATTATTCTGCCTGGCCTGTACTGTCTGCAGGAGCTAAAGAGCTAAAGCAGACATCCAGAGTAAAAGAACGTGGCCAGACTCAGCTAAAGCCAGTACAAGGGAACATAGTTTTGAGGACAAAAATCAGAGTTGGGAATGAATGTAATTTGTGAGCTTATTTTCTGTTTGTCTCTTTGAAAGTGCTGCATTTAGTCTTTGCTAACTTAAGGAAAGGAAGGCAAAGGAGCACAGAAGAGGACTTCTGTTATTTTAGTCTAGCCTAGAGTATGCTTTGGAGTAGCTGAGTGTCTCTTACAAAAATCCACTGCTATTATCTCCCACTTTCCTAAGAGGCTGGGAATCAGTTTCCATTGGGAATTCTCTGGTGAAAACCACACCTCATTTCACAATTGTGCTTGATGCCCAAGAAAATAATGAATATCAAGGCTGAATTATTTATGGAGTATGTGAAGCAAACATATGACGGTGCATTTACAGGGTGTAAGAGACTGATGGGGCTGAAAGAGTTAATGTCTCAAACACTCCGCAAAGAAGGACCTTGAAGAAACTGAGAAGTTGAAAGACTTATTGTCTCCAACAATGGACACAGGAGGACCTGGTGTGAAGAATGTCATCACACTAAGGAAATAAGGTGTAGCTGGAAGGGAGGATCTTGCGGAGGCAGGATAGTGCTCTTCTGGGCCTTATCTTGAGCAATTGCTTAAAAAAACAGACAAGCCTGAGGCAGCACCGCCCCTGCATCTCTGATGGGAGGGGGGGCAGCACCGAAATCACTAGCCTCAATGCCCCCGACCCATTTTGAGAAGGTTTGAGAACAACAGACTATGTATGTGAAGTAATTAGCATCTGCAGTGGGACTAGTCAATAAATAGCGCAACTCAGAGAGGCTGGGTGCGCGTGTCCACCATCCGACGGAACCGGACCAGAGACATCGCTGGAACCCAGGGTGGTGATCTTTCCTTTACCTCTATCTTTCCTCTGCCTCCACTTTTTAATTCAGCCCAAGGGTATACATGATATACTCCTTTAGACATAAACCATTGACCAAGTCTGAAACTAGGACTGGACTCAGCCGCACCTAGACTCCTCTCTGAGTTTAGAAAGCCAGGGGGTCCTTTCCGAACCTCATGACTCAACGGGAGGGCCTCCCTGACCACTAACCAGAGACCCTCGTTGGCTGGACCAACGCTGGACCCTGGACTGATGATTGATTCCTCCCTCTCTCTCTCTTTCTCTCTTCCTTTTTACTGAAAAGTGAGATTAGCAATTAGTGAACTTTCTGTTATTCAGTGATAACTTGTATGCCCAGATATTGAATGACAACTTGTACGCCCAGTTACTGAATGAATAAATTGGCACAGTAACCTGAATCACTCGTCCTTCTTCTCTGTCACTATCTGTTTATGACCCATAGCTGGGGTGCAGCATCACTGCGGGCACAAAGTTGGGACGTGACATTAAATCTGAATTGTGAACCTTAGCACCGTCTGTGCTCAATTCCACCAAAGTAGATCACCGAACCTGAGTCACTCCTCCCTCTTCTCTGCCACTATTTGTTTATGACCCATAGCTGGGGTGCAGCATCGCTGCGGGCAGAAAGTTGAGCCGTGACACAGGGACTTTTATTTTTAAACAATTTCAGCTGATTGTAACTTTTAGGAATGCACTTTACTTAGGAGAAGCTGCTCTTTGTGTCACCTCATTGCAACATTAAGCTCAAACTCCAATATGAAGTTCAAAAGTTTCCTGAAAGGAAATTCTTTAGATTGCCCGATAACACTGGCTGACCAACACATGGCTGAGGAGTGACTGTTGTTCAAACTGTTGTATGAACAGTCCTGATATCTCCTCTTTCTTTTATCTCCATTTTTTTTTTAAGCTGAGTGCACATCCATTAGCTGGCAGGTGGGTATCTCTACACCTAGCAGGACCATGGGCTTGCTTCCTATAATCAAGACAATTTGATTGACTCACTGTTAACTTCATGTTATATTTAACTAAAAGCAGGGAGAACGACTGACTCAACTGTGTTCTTGCTGCTGCACACTGGGTAAGGTACAACTATGAGGAGGTGGAAGGGGGCTGCATCTTTCCTAGAGAGCAGTGGACCACACCAGACCCCTGGCAGGCAGAGAGACCACTGCCCATGAGAGACAGGAATTTCCTAAGGTGGTAGCAGAGCAGCTGTGAGCCAAACTTTGGTGTGACAAGAAAAAAAACAGACTTTCCTAAAGACCCAATGATGACGGTGTGAAGGCTTTACCATCCTAGGATGCTCTTGAAACTTGATAAATGAGAGCAAGTTTGGAGGTGATAACTTGCCCAATTACAGTGTGCAGGGCTGAGGCAGATGGAGGAAATAACTTCCAGAACCTGCATCTACTAGCAAAACTGAATTTTCTTTGATTCAAAATTAATTTCAATATAGATGATGTTGTAATATAACATCAATAAACATGAAAAGCTTTCTGATGTCTCTTGGTGTCCTTACTTTAAGAAAAATACAAAGTTCTACCCCAACACTCTGGCTGGTGTGGGATCTCATCGTAGAGCATAATAAATTCTCACACAGCAAATTCCTATAAAACCAAGTGCGCCAAAGTGTATACAGACTTAAATTACTGGATTTAAAATAGCAAATAAATTTATATTATATAGAATTAAATTACTGGATTTAAAATAGCACATTTATATTATGGGGTTTTTATCAGTTCTTCTCATTTCCGTCATGTCAGCACACATTACTGTACTAAAATTCCAGGGTAGCTAGGGCTGTCTATGCAGTCTGTCAGCCTGCAGCTGCAGATAACTTTCTTGTTCCTCTTCTGCAGCGCAGATCATTTGACAGAGCAGTGTCTGTCAAATCTCTGCTTTGCCCACAAACACTGTGCTCAGAGTGAAGCAGAGAAGCTTTTTTTAAATGAGCTTGGATATTGCATTTTGAATAATTTCTTAAGTGAGACTTTTATAAACAATCTTTTTACTAGTACATTCCTAGTAAGCACACAGGGACATGGATGTGTGTCCGCAAAACAATGGTAATTCTCAGTTCTCTGCAGTTCGATATCACTCCAAAGAGGTGATCTGGCTACTTAAAGCCACTTGCACATTTGCAAAGCCTTTCTGGAGATGTAGTTGACTGAAAGATTGTAGGAAGCACTAACCCTGCTACTAATGACATGGTGCCAGGAAACAGGAGAGTAGAAACCTGGCTGGCAAAAAGCTGAGCTGAAAGTCATTATCCATTTGATCCATAGATTAGCAGCACTGGAAAACTTGGGCATTTCAAAGAATAGAAACATGAGCAGTTTTCTGACACGTTAGCATTATGCAACCTAGTAGATACTGAAAAGCACTGGCTCTCCTTCATAAGTTACTCTTGAATTTAGGGGGAAAATAATATTCAGGTACAATGTGGGGATAGTTCTGAAAATAATCACATCTTCCTTAACATGTTATTTCTTTAATGTGATACTTTTCAGTTATACCTGGATGATATACCTTAGGGTATTTGAAATGCATACGTTCTTTGTAATAATGCCTACATAGCTTGATCTGTAGTTCAACCTCCAAGTTACAGAACAGAATCAAGAATAAGCTGTTCACCTTACCACAAATGGAAATGTGAGAGACTGGTAGAAATAGAAGTGTGGGCTTTTTTAAAATTATTTTTGTGAACATTCCCAGAAGCACTGACTACAGGCATCCTAATAATTTGTACCAAAAAAAAAAAAAAAAATCTTGCTTGCTAAATTCGTATTTAATAGACTCAGCAACGACAACACAACATGCAAAATGAGTGGTTTGAGCATAGATAGTCTGCATGAATCACAGCATGCGGAAAAAAAAGATTTAATTAGTACCTCTCTCCGTGACACAAAGTATCAGAGCAAATAAACACATTTGTCAAATGTGGGAAACATTCCGTATCTTCAGAAATTCTACCCGTTTCTCATGCTCACTTCATGCAGCCATTCATATAGAGAAATCATTTCTGAAATTATGAAACTGCTTTAGTATGACAGACACGTAAGTCTTAATTTAATATTAGACAAATAAAAACAAACACTATAGGAAGCAAGTATAAAGGCCAACTAATGGAACAACATGTATAGTTTGGATGACAGAGAATATGGTAGTAAGAAAGGTGACTGTTGACAGAAAAACTACACTAACAAGAAATTCTTGGAATCATAAGGGAAGAAGAATACAAGTATTGACTACTTCTCATCCTAGTGCTGTCAGCCTATATGACTCTTTATGATGATATTTAGACTCATTTCACCTGAATGTCATGTACAAACATACTGACCTGTTTTTTTTCTCTGTGAACTAAAAAAAGTTTGTCTGTGTTTCTTTTGGAGGTGGGTGGCAGGAGAAGACCTATTTATTAGAATAAATTATACTGTCAACTTGGATGATCTGCTTCATCTAAAAGAAGGGCTTGTCTTCTCTCCTTAACTGGATTTAGGAAAATGCATTCCTTCACAGGGGGTGTCAGACCTCTCATGTGTAATTCACTGGAGAATTACTTCCTTCTTCATCATACAAGGGAAGCATGTCTAGAAATCCCATAATGATTCTGCTACTGTGTAAAAGGGAAGAGAGACGAAGGTTTATAGCAGGCCTTTCAAAGTGTCTGACACTGCAGAAAAAAAATCTGAATGAGACTTTTTAAGAAGAATTAACATAATGGTGAAGCTAATAAAGTTGTAGCCAGCAAAACTTCATTTATATGGTCCTTTTTTCCTGAAAAATCTAGTGATTCAGCTGGACTAACCATATGCTTAAGTATATGGTTACATGATTTAGGGGTTCAGGAGGAAGTCTGATCTACCAAGTTTGACCTTACGTGCAGTTTTTCCAAACACTACAAAGAAAACTAATTTAGTGGGGCTTGTTTGTTTGTTTTTACAACACCCTTTAATTGTAAAATTCATTAAATTTTCCATTTGGAAAACTTCCCAAAGAAAATAGTTTCTATTTTCTTTCTAGGGATAAAATTTTGTTGACTTTCAAGTGATCAGAATGACTGATTCTTCATTCAGTGTGTTTATGTTCTGTTAGCTATGTAACTATTGTGTGATATCACTGCAGGTTACTGTACATACAAATATGCCAATAAATAATTGAAATAATTGATTACTTATATGGTAGGACATTTAGACTATCTGTATTAAATGAAGAATTAATCAGTTGTCTGACCATCCTTACTATACTGATGAAGGTAACAACACTATACTAAGGAAAAAAAAGACACCACCTTTTTCGATAACCACTCAGTATCAAAAACTCTCATTAAGCACCATTTAAACTTAAAAAGATTATTTCTTGCAATATCTATGCAGAATATAGGGTCTGGATTAATTTGAAACTTAACGTAAATTCTTATTAAAATCTAATGTAACTAAAAGGACATCTCAGAGACTATGCTGAATAAAACGAAGAATTAAATGCTTTTTATAGGTGTCATGACAGTTCCTCGTGATAAAGAGAGTGTGAATATAAAATTCAAGAACAAATAACTCAGTTCATATATAGCTGCAGATTTCAAGTTCATGAGATTAAGTAGATGCAACAGCTATCTACAAAAGTTTTGAGTCAATGAAAAGTAACAGCTGGTGGTATGTGAATCCAGTGAAGCCCCTGAAAAGAATGATTTTTTTCCATTTTAATGAGACTATAAAAAGAGTAGCATGTATTGCTCTTAATTTGAATATACGGTCTTACATTCTCATGCTCTTGATTACCCACACAGTCCTGCCATTAATCTGTTGACTGACTGTTCATCCATCATATATTCAAGCCAACACCAGTGTTTCCAAGAAAACAATGGCAGAATGCCACATCTAAAAAGTCACAGCATATCATCAACAAGAATAATTCTTCTTTGCAGCATTACTTCTGAAAAATAGTAACATCACAGACACCACAGTATATTTCATATATTTGTGGAGGATTCCAATCTGCAGAAGCACAGTGAGAGACTAAATTAAAACTGTTTTTTTTCTAATAACTGCTATAGCACTGAAAGGTTGCTTTAACATAACAGAGCAAAAGCAACTTTTAAATATTTCTAAAAGTTATGGTCTAAATACTGGACTTGATGTTGAACAGATTGGACAATACTTTTGCCTGTAATATTGTATACCTGGTGATACAAGAGCTATGATGTTGCTTCTATTCCTTTATGAAACGACTTTTATCTTTAAATTGTTTTGGTTGTGTGTTTTTCTGTTGGAAATTATTCCTTCAAATTCTCATGATAAATAATTATATTGAGTAAATAGTGCATTTCTATTCAAAATACTCCTGAAAGAATTTATTAAACCAGTTTCACTCTTAAGCATAAAAGTTCAATGATAGATTTGGTAGGAGAGCAGGGAGAAGAATATCATATTTGGATATTTTAATGCAATTACAAAATTTTAACTTGACAAGAATTTGAATTAGGGAAAAAAATCCCGAAATCATTAGCCAGCTTTGCTTAAATGAATACAGATAAGCAAATAAAAGGGTCACAAATTAGTAACTAAAACTTCTGTAACAAAAATATATAAGTACTTTTTTCTTCATTTACACTGACCTAAAAGAAAAAAAAGTGCAATGTTTATAGCAACAATATATATCAAATCCAAAACATAGATGAATAAAAAGTGGTTGTTTATCAGCCTAGGAACCAATTGAAAAAACGTAAAATATTTAGAAACTGAATCTCCTACTTAAATAACCACACTTAAGAACTATGTACAATAATCATATGTGATCCTGATGGGCTTGGTATCAGAAGCTGAATAAATCCTTCAATATTTTTTGTATTAGGCTACAATAGTATCAAATATTTCTGTAAAAATACTCTCTTGGCCTACTTTTAAAAAACATTTAGACTGCTGTAACTTGGAAGATTTTTTCCTCTCATCCTTTATCTCCTTTTTGATGTGCATACGCCATTCAGTTAATGACTTACTAGGTTCCTTTTGTTCAAAGACTTAAAGTTCACTTCCTTTGTTTATAATTTTTCTTCATATGACACTAGCATGTTTGAGTATTCCACATTATCTTGATTTCTAAAATTCCAGTTCTGTAACCAAAATCTCTTTATGGAAAGAGTAGGGAAAAACATCTGGCCATTCTTTATAACAATTCTACAAATCCCCCAAAGCCTTTGCTAACGTTTCAATTGCTTTCATTTAGTAGCATGATTTTAAGAATTGTGAGATACCATCAATAAAATAAGGCATTTGACACAAAAAAGGCAAGTATTGAAATGTCTATTTTGTTTGAAAACTGTTGGACCAGTCTGCCATTCATCATTTGGATTTTGTGATTTATTATTTCTGTATTATTACTATTACTGTTGGTAAACTGAGCAAGATTATTATGAAAATATAGAAGCAGCAAAGCTATGAAATTAGTGGTGCCTTGAAATATGGCTGCATACTGTATGATCATTTAAACACACACAAGAATGTGGATTCAGTGGAAGAATGAATATTCTAATAGATGGAATAACACTATACCCATACCAGACATACACATACATATTTACTTCTGGTAAGTTATCATATTAGCTAACAAATATTATACTACTACAAAGTCAGATGATGCTTAAAGCATACTCCAAGTCTTTCCTTAAGGAGCAAAGTTTCTTATTATAACTGAAATGGTAAAAATATTGCATGTACATTCCAGATGCTTGTGTGCATACGAACACCTAAGCCCACTTCTGGAAAGAAAAAGCTCTCCATAAGTGCAGAAGAGTCTGCTGTGCATATCTGTGAACATTAGTGTACAGATCTAATCCATCACAAAGATTCTACTCTGATGTCTGATATTAAAAAAAAAAAAAAAAATATCTGTGACAGACACAAAGTTAGTTACTGCTGCTTACCTAGGGTTTCCATAGGCATTTTGAACCATCCAGAAGAGCAATACTTCTTTCCTTTGTAAAGTCTCCTCACAGAAGATCTTTAGACATTTACTTTTTTTTTTTTTAAAAAAAGAACTTGATTGATTGTTGTTACAGCTTCCAAATGAGCTTTTAAGTCAAAAAACTCCCAAACTCTAAAGACAACTTAGAGTAAACATTACTAAAACTCATACCAAAGTCACAGCCCAATGTTCTATTAGCCATTAGAGTATAAAAATACAATTTTTACTGCCAGCTGGCTATGGATTTAGAGAATTTTATTTTAACTTACATTATACACTCTTTGACCACACAATGACAGCCAGATGATTTTAATTGCAGCAGAGAAGCATTTTAGATTCCTTTTGAAAGGCTATCTTTTTTCTCATCTTCACTTTAAAACTGGCTATGAAAATTCATGGAATTTCCACCTTTTTCATTACTTTGAGCAGTGGCAGCATATTTATCTCTTTGTTTCTGGGTAACTCCAGAAGTAAATTTCCTGTCTAAGGCTAAATCCTGACAGTGTACTTTGCTTTTAGGGTGGATGCAGAAATGCTTCATCCTAGTTTATTGATAACTGAGGCTGACCAGAGTGGTATGCCTTCCCATTATCTATGGGAAACTGTCTGAGGAAAACAAACATTGCTAGACAAAACAAAACTGTAAAGAAACAACAAAGAAAACATCCTAAAAGACGTAAAGTAAGAGCAGTGCAGTGCTGGAGTTGGTTTGAACGTAATAGGGTCTATCAAATGTTTTTCTGTAAGAGCATATGTTTAAAAACTATCATTGCCACTTTGTAAAAGATATATTAAACTAAAATGGGATTCAGACAGAATTAAGGCACCATACTAAAAATGCAGAAAGTACGTGACCACAGTTCAATACTCCAGAACAGCTAGCAATGATGGATCGCTGGTTCATCTGCTCTTTAAATGAGCTGGTTTTCATTCTCAGTCTTTTGAGAAATACTACTAGGTGTATTATTTCAGCCAGTTCATAATACTAGGAATACTTGTTTGGACTTCACAACATTCAACAGAGACGAAGGCAGTGCTGCCCTTGGGCAGGAAGCCTTGCTGCAAGGGCACGGGCTGGTGGAAGGGGCCGGGGGGCCTTGGCAGACACCAGCTGAGCATCAGCCAGCAGTGTGCCCTGGCTGCAGAGGTGGCCAGCAGCACCCTGGGCAGTAGTCACAGAGGCACAGCCAGGACATCGAGGGGAGGAACCATCCCCCTCTGCTGAGCACTCATGAGATCCCATCTGGATACTCTGTCCAAGTTTTGTGCCCCCAGCACAAGAAAGAGGGAGAGCCCTTAAGCTGGCCGAGGTCTGGAGCACTTGCCCTGTGAGGAGAGGCTGAGGGACCAGCACTTGTTCAGCCTGGAGGAAAAACAGCCTTGAAGGGAACTAACAGCAACCTGCGGGTACCTATGAAGAGTTTATCGACAAGATGGAGTCGGACTTTTCACAGTGGTGCACTGTGGAGAAATGAGAGACAACAAGCATAAGGAGAAACAAGACTGGATGTAAGGAGAATCTTTTTCACCTTGAGGACAGCCAAGCAGCGGAAGAGGCAGCCCAGAAAGGCCATGCAGTCTCCATCCTCGGACTTTTTCAAGACTTGACTGGATAAAGCCCTGACCAACCTCGTCTGAGCAATTTTCTTATGATCCTGTGATTTCAGACTGAATGAAAACTAATGGCGCGGTTTTTATACAGCTCTAAAATTGCCTGAAGAACATCTAGATTCTCAAATGACAATGCTGTGGAATCCGAATGCCTTATTTATTTGAAACAAACCCAGTCCTCTTTCTAGATTTTGCTTTTCTAGTGAGGAGGTGCTAACCATTAAGACACTGTGGCGCCTAAATTGTAGGTGCTTAAGTTCTTCATTAGATCTAGTCTCAATCCTCGTTGCGTGTAGGCTTTATGTCATTTGTGTAAAGGTTTTATCCAGAGAAAAAGAAAAAACCCTATTTTTGCTGTCACTGGCAATTTAAAAAGCAGATTTGCAGAGTAACTTGTGCATTAATGCCAGGCCTTAGGGATATTTATATGAACCCTTTAAATTAAACCCTTCAAATGAACTTGCTAATCCTATGGAATTGACAACCATGCATTCAGCTAAGTTTATTATTCACATCATAATGATTTATGGACATTTTAACAAGTTACAGCCCATGTGTTGTGTTGTCATGTCTTTTTGAAGATTGGTTATTTGGATTAGCTATGCAAGTGTATGGATATTTCTTATAAGATGCTTAGCAAAAGTCATCCTTTAACTCAGGATTTCGTCCAGCTGTTTGATCAGAGACCATGTTTCTGCAGACAGCTGATCTCTAAACTGCAGCTTTTTCTTCAGACAAAGTGAAGGGATGTTCCTTACACAGCTTACTTCTATATTTTTATTATTATTATTCCTATAAACCTGTAAACCAACATTACTTCAGCATTATAAATTCAAATGCAAGCTATGTAATTTTAAACAAGATTTTCTTTAAGAAGATTTGTAATAAGTAGCTTGTTAAACTGTCTGGGAAGTTTAACTGACAAACCTAAGAGCTCTTGTTAGCAGTTAATTCTTTTCAAAGAAGTAAAATAAGGCATGGATTTGGGAGACAGACAAACAGAGGAAGACAGGCACAAAAAGAAAATGCTTAACAATTGGATATTTAGGGACCAATCTAACTTTAAACTTTACAAACTGTGACAATGAAATTTGTCTTACAGTTAACATTAAATATGAATGATGAATACTGTATTTGTTATCAGAATATCTAGACAGACTAGAAGTTCCAAGGTACCTAATGCAGATACAACAAAAAGGTTTATAAAAATTATCATTTTAGTTTTCACCTAGGTCTTCCACTTCTTTTTTTTTTTTTTAAATTTTAATTCTCAGTAGCCATTGTGCTAGAGGAAGTGCATTTAAATTTTCTGGTATTTTATGTCATCCTATAGACAAGGCATACTCACTAGCTAATGGGCAAGCGAGCAGAACACACCGTGCTGTAACAGAAGAATTCCCCCTCTGACTCCTGTGGGGTCTGAGAGTCTCCAGCCCAGCCCAGAGACCTCCCTCACCTCCTCCTGCCCCTGCTTGTGAAATGCAGCCCTGACTCTGGGCTGGGACGAGGGGGAAGTGCCACCCTTCTTTAATGAATGTTGCTAGTTTGCATGTATATTTAATGATACACAGAGAACTGAAAACAAGAAAATTCTGCCGTTACTTAGACAGTAGTTGCTTATGTTCAGTGAAATTATACTACAGCAACTGTCCTTTCAAACCATTTCAGAGAGCACACAGTACTTCCTGAAGATACTGTCTTGCTAACTTCTCCCTTGCCATTCACAATACTGCAGGCCCCATGGTGAAATAAAGTTCTTTTCCTAACAGCAGGCACTGAAATAGAAAAGCGTTACAAAAATACTCTGCATGTCCCATCAGCCTTTCAATGCAACAAGCATCAAACCAAGAGAACTGTCATGTGGAAAGAGAAAGAACCCGAGAGCCTTCCAGCCGCCTGCACATCACCAGCTGTACTGGATCTGGCTCGGATGGAGTTAACTTTCTTCACAGCAGCCAGAACGGTGCTGTGCTTTGGATTTGTGACTAAAATGGTGTTGATAACACACCAGTGTTTTGGCTGTTGCTGAACAGTGCTTGCACAGAGCCAAGGCTGTCTCTTTCTCCCATTCTGCTCCCCCAGCAAGTATGCTGGGGGTGAGCAAGAGATCAGGAGGGGACATAGCCAGGATAGCTGACCCCAACTGATCAAAGGGAGATTCTGTACCATATGACGTTATGCCCAGCAATAAAAGCTCAAGGAAAGGGGACAGAATCAGGGATGTTGATGGTTACAGCATTTTCTTTCCAAATAACTGCTACGCATACTGAGGCCCTACTTTCCAGGAAATGTCTAAACATCTGCCTGCCGATGGGAAGCTGTAAATAATTCCTTCTTTGCTTTGCTTGCACATGTAGCTTTTGTTCCACCTATTAAATTCCTTTTATCTCAATCCACGAATCTTATCGCCTTACTTTTTTTTTTCTCCCCAACCCACGAGAGAAGGGAGGGAGGGAGTGGTTATGTGGGTGTTTGGCCATTAGGTGGGGTCAACCCACAAAACCAGACACCAAATGGCTGCCCACCATTTAATGATCTCTGTTACTGAGATACGGATAGAAGCAGACTCGCAGGAGAAATGTCATCCATGTAGAAAATATCCAAACTGAACACTAGAGGTTCATAATGAGCAGAGTTAAAAATCTGGATGTCTTTTCCACAAGTAAAATCTAAAGTCTTTTCACATATTATAGTTGCTTTAAAATGACGTAGGCTTGCAGACGTCCCTTACAGAATGATGGCTACTGCACTAAATTTGCCGAGAGTATTTGCCGAGATCATTGTTCCTTCATTGTGCACAGAAATAGTGACAGTAACTTGTCACATAATTTACATTAATAATGTACTTACAAAACAACTTAAGTGCTATAAATTTGATATAATCTGCCACAACTAAAAAAGGAAGCCAACTGTAACTGAAGCCATATATAACATCACAGAAATGCACCACACTCCAAAATGAAGACTATCTGACCTTTCGCACTAAAACACTGAAGCTGTTGCCAGACTATGCAGCCGGAGAATTCTGCACTTTTTGTTCAATATCAACTTATTAGTCCCAAAGGAAAGATGACTAATGGCCAGTCATACCCTGACAGAAGAGAAGAAACTGAAAGGTGTGAAAGTCAACTAGAACTGCCCTAGCAATCTGATTAATTCCGTTTCCATCTAGTGCAAATTGCCTGTGTTGTTACAGGTAAGCTGAGTTAATTTGTCTGAGGCTGTGAGACAACGTGTCTACATAGTACTCAATCAGGAGGATGAAGGATACTCAAGAAAGGAAGACAGAGAAGTGCAGGAAGCGAGGACCCTGCTTTCTTGACTAGTCCAAAATGTGAAGTGGCATTTGAAGTAGAAGAGGTGAAGACGGACAGAAGCTTCCTCTGTGTGTGTCTTGTCTGCATCTCTCACTCAGGTGTTCACTAGTTTACTCCAAGATTGGGATGTTTTGTTTAGGTATGCCCTATATATTACAGGCATATATTCTTTCTAAGTCCACCTTGTTGCTATTCAGTGATGGCATGCTATTTCGTTACCTTTTTTTTGGTGAGGAATCTCCTAATATAATCTTCTGTGTTGTAATTCTTCTAAAATAATTTTCACTAAAGAAGTAAATATGAAAAGAACACATAAAAAGTGAAGCTGCTGAGAGGCTGTCTTCCAAATAACATTATAGATTTCACCTGGACAAGAAAATACAGGAAGATTTTGATTTGATGCTGCACATAACATCTAAATAAAGAATAAACCAGAGGTAAAACTCTTCAACTTCTGCCTTTAATGGAACATGCAGTTGGAGATTAAAATGAAAAGTAAAAATTAATAATGAGCACATTTATTTTGTTAATGTACACCTAATAATTGACATTCACAGCTATCAGTACTATTAATTGAAGTTGTCTACACATTAATGAAGATGAAAAATTTGAAGTGTTTTTTGACATAGCCACAAACACTTTAGAGTTAGCTTTTAAGCTCTATATAACTGCATTTTTCAAGAAGGAAAATACCAGTTATTTCACTGTTTAAAGTCATCTGATTTTTAGTCCCCTTCAACACAGAGAAGTGAAAAGAGAAGTGACCATCACAGAAATTAATAATTAATTCAGCTTACTTCTATTATTTACCATTGTAGCTATGAGTATTCATCACCATAGTATCTGAGCATCTTAGAAACATCAGTAAATTATGCCTCAGTCCACCAACTTGTAGGGAGTTTCTGTTATTCCTGTTTTACGTTTCTGGAAGCCAATGCACACAGAGATCGATAGACAGATTTTTTAGAGGCACTTAGCATCTGATTCTCCTACCCATTCATTTCATTTGGCATTGCAAACCACAGGTCATTATTTTTTCTCCTGTAACTTAAGGACTTTGAAAGTGTCATTTATAAGAAACTTCCTGACTTGAGATATATATTTTGGAAGCTAACTTTGCCTAAGTATGAAGATGGAAAACATTGAAAGTACCAGGGAACTTATCAATTGACTTCCAGCTGGTAGCTGATATCTTGATAGCTGTTGAAGCAGTCAGAAACAGGGAGTAAAAAATGAAAACATAATTAAGCCTTTGGATTGTTTCCTTCTTCTTCTTCTTTTTTTCTTTTTTTATTTGGAAAAACACAGTTTCTTGCCTGTCCAAGAAGAAATGTTGCATATGGTATAGTAAGCAATGCTTATGGCTGACGTATAGGGCTTAGAAATTAGTAAGAACAAACGAAACTAGGACAACACTGTAACTAAAGTATCAGTTACAGATGCCATTGTAAATGACCCTCATTCTCACAATATACGGCATTTATTTTAAACACCTTAATCACATAATCTCGTTCTTATTAGATAACTGATATTTCTGCATAGTCCACTGATGCTCAGTCACCATAATACAGTTGATAAATGAGGCAAAGATACACTTCTCCATTGTTTTTCATGAACTGAGACAATATGCAATCTAATGCAAAAGAAGAACAACGGGAGGAGTTAGAGGAGAAGAAAGCCAAGAATATCTTTTCCATTCCTTTCACAAAATATTCAGTTCAATGTTCAATACCTAGGTAGGAAACGTATCAAAAAAATCCTCTGCTCCTTTTTTCTAGACATAGGTAATGTTGTAAAGCATACAAGCATGACTCTTCAGGTTTCTATTTTTTTTTCCTTAAGTGCAATTCCAGTAAAACTGAAATTCTACTTGCACAGTAGGATGCACTAGCAATTCAGGATTGTGATTCTAAAACAAAATTACATTGCTGTTAAAAGTACAAATCTGCAAATCTCATTTCTTCTGGTTTTGTCAGAATTAGACACAAAAATATCTATATATGAGCAATACATTGCTTTATACCATTGCTTCATAAAGCATGATGTCAGATTAGGCTACAGGCAGCTGAGCATTTTCTCCTTTTGCTTTATTAATACTGCGCCTGCTGTGTAAGTACTTGGGTATTCAGTTGGTCTAAATGAATACAAGTACATTGACTTCGAAGGAACTACAGCTAAGATAATGCACAGATTGAGGCATTATGTTTTGTGAACTGAGGACTTGACGAAAGAACAGACTGTCCCATTATACACAAGTTCAGACCACAATCGCACGTACCATTTAAGTCTGTACAAATAACTACACATCATGCTGTGCACTGACTTTAGATTGTTTAAAATAAGAAAAACTGAACCAATCAGAAAACAACCTAGAGCTTATAACTCTTTTCCAGAAAGCCTAATGTCTTCTGGTTTAAGATAGCCTCTATGTGATTTTATTTCCAGGCCTTACTAGTGAATTATATCTTACCTAAAAGGCTCATATATTTTTAAGATTGTATTTCCACAAGCAAAAAACCCAAACATAAATAATCATTTGATTCTAGTTACAGCAATGAAAATATCTGGGAGGTAGACGTGATTTCTATTTACAAACTGAATTGCAGTCATTTGTATTAACCACCAAATATGTTAGGTAACATGGAAATGCACAGAAAAATCTAAAGTTTGAACAAAGTTTGATGCTGTCTTACACCCTTCAAAATGGAATTATTTACCTAAGTGGGAGTCAATTTAGAAGTAATAATGAAGATAAAATTAAGCAGAGTAACTCAGTCTATAATGTTTTATTCTTTCTGCTTTTGCATATGGAAGGACTAGAGGTAAAAGGCAGAACTGAGAAGAACTGTGATCCTGGTTGCATAACTGAAAACTCAGCGGTGATACCCCATCATAGTGGATTAACACTCACATTTATTTAGCTTAACTTCAGAACAGGCTCTGAGCAGGGAAGTTGCACAAGGTGTAAGTTATTGCAAAAACTGTTGTTACAACATGTGATTGTAACAGACAGAGATGAGCCTCAGTCATCAAGTATTCAACTACTTTGAAGACTGTGTCTTCAATATTGCAAAGCCACAGATTCGTACTTGTCATTAGCAGTAGTTGACACTTTGAAAAGAATTGGTAAGATTTGATCAAAGAACTCCAATTGAAACTAGTATCAGCTTTGAAAATGTATTTTATTTCCATTATGTATGAAGGAGAAGAAAAGGGTGTATTGTGAAAATATAGGCAAACAACGTACTACCAGACAGTAAAATATTTAACATTTGTGCAAACACGAACAAGAAGTAAGATTGCAGTGTAGAGTACAGCTCTCACACGGGAGTGATCAAGGCAGTGATCCCTGTCTATTCTCTCCACACCTCTCATGATGTTGCACAGTGTTAAAACCATGGTGCAGCATTCTGTCATATACATCTCATGTACTATTAAAGATGTTTAAGGAAGAGCAAGTGGAGAACTGAGCTATCAAAAGATGATAAATCCAGTTTATTTGTACATTATTAAGGATGGAAGAAAAAAAGCACTACATAAATATTGCAAAATGTTTCCTATTCTCACATAAGCATGTCTGTTACAAATGTGGTCTCATGTGATTTCATACTTGGACTTTGTACTAAAGGCATCCAGATGGTGTAGTAAGAGAGTGTTCCAAAAACCGTAACTGGCATTCTTGCTGGCAGTGACAGCTTCCAGCTACTTTAAGTTGTTATTTCCTTATTCTTCAACAAACAGAGAGTTTTGTTACAACGCTGGAGAAAATGAGAGTCTTTAAGAATTTATGACATGGTAATCTTCACCTTTTTCCATCCAGCTGAGAACGTTCCCTTTGGAGTTACAGAGTAGTTGTTACTACACACTGCCCTTTTCTTTACCTTCCCCTTTCATAAGGGCAGTTTCTAACTCTGTCTGCTCACACAGAGATATTCCTTCAGTCAGGACAAGGAAAAAAATGGATGTGATTACACTCCTGGACATATATCCTTCTTTTTATTACATCCCTTCATTTTAACTTCACTAGAATCATTATTATTGCCTCGTAAAACACGGCAATGGTATCATCATTGCTCCTACTCTACAAATGTTATAGATGCTGATAGCACAGAGATTAATGAAGACACAGATTTCAACACACTAAAATCAATTGGAAATGCTTTCAGGTTAGCTGAGAAGCAAGCATATAAATTATTAGACCAGTTACGGACCAGTTTCAAAGCTGGCTGCAAACACTAGAAGGTCATCCACTCATATCCCTGGGTTTTTTAACTTGTCCTTGGTAACTGAATTATGTTTTCAGCAGTATGATCAAACAAGAAGTTTGGATTTAAAGTCTCACTTCAATTTTCTGAGAACTTCAGACCTTTTATGTATAGATTTTTGTAAAACTGTACAAATGTCTTAATAATATAGTGCCCTTTTTTCAACTGCTTATGAAAATAAGACTAGATATAATTTTTTTATGACTGGCATATGAAATTTTATTTACATACTACAAATTTGAGTGGCTATGTGTATCCTATGCGTGTCCATGACCAGGTCTAAACTTCCTGGCTTTTTATATACTTTGAGTTCTACTCTAGATACTATAGTAATATAATACAAAAAGAACCTACTGGTAGTAAAAACACTACATCAGCTTATGCTTACTATACTTGACTGACAGACCAAGTCACTGAGTTGGCACACTACCCTCATCTAAGATCACATACGAAATACACCTTATTCAGTGTCAGTCTCATTGCCATGTTCAATACGCTTGCCAGGTTCTGCTTAACAATATTCTACAACCAAAGTAGCAAGAGTTACGGAAAAAGTTGAGATTTGTTGACAAAAGTATCAGGTAATAACTGTACAATACTCATACCTATGCATGACTCACATCAGTGACATGAGAATGTTTTCCAATCTTGGTTACATGATGTTTAACATTGAAATAAGCTGCCTGCTACTCAAAGGTATTAACCAGTTTGTCTACAAAACGTTTCACAAAAAAGAGATATTTGGGTTTTTTTGAATCTTCAATGTGAACACAAGCAACATTTATTTAAAGACAAGTAACAAACTTTCTGACCTCGGTTCCATTTCATAATGAAGAAAAAAAAGGGCACAGACTCAATTTTCTTCTCTGAGTCACCTTTAAGTAATTGTGTTCGATCAACTATCTTTTTTCTGAGCCGTCTAAATTAGAACTGGCTTCCTTCTTATTTCATTAATTGATATTACAATGATTATTTTCCCAACCTTGAATAACATAATAAGCCTTATGGTTTAAAGCCTGGTCTGCCAAGGACAAACTTTAGAGAAGCAGAAGAAGAAAACTTAATTCCTGTGGAATGAGTGTCCATGAAGGCTCTGATGAAGCACAGTCAAGCAGAGCACCAGAAGAGCAAATATCTGATCAGAGAAGATCCTGTTATGCGCATCTGCTAATTCACGTCTCTCTCAGCACTGTAAGGACCAGTTTGTCAGAAAGTATGGAAATGTATGTTGTAATTGCACCTGCAGCAAATCATGTTATTACAAAAAATAAGACCCCATTTGATAACTTTTTGGATTGTACTATGTTTCTGAATATATTCAAAAAGTGTCATCTATCACAATCATCAAATACCTGATATTTTATCTGTTCTGCACACTCCATACATTACTGCTTACTGATACCAAGAAGTAATGTTAGGAGGGACATATTCTATTCTAGTAGCAGAATTTTATGGTATACCCTTTACTTCAGTAACAGACGGCAATTTGTGATCTGCCGACAGATCGCTGTTGGCAAATCACAGTCAGATTTATTACAGGATGTTCCTATTCTTATCCCATGAGTGATTCCACTGAAGCTGATAAAACCACACCTTGGCTAAAGTGCTCCTCGGTTTGAGTATGAGAATCTGGCCCTAATTTCTTCCATCTGCTCTTTCACCGCTTCAAATTATGAAGTGTACATAAAAAAATTCAGAAAACTTAAGCAAGAGGCAGAAACTAGTAATAATTAAGGGCTTTTGAAGCAGGTGACAGATTAATGTATCCTCTGAAAGAGGTAAAAGTCACTAAGTCTTTGGCTGATGCACATCAAAATATTTTCTCTAATCAAATGCACCTGTTTTGTCTCTTACCAAATTAGTCTGTCAGATTGAATCCTTTGGGAAAGTTATATATATTGGCAGTGAAATAATGTTCTAATCACTTAATAAAGGTCAGGCCTTTTCATTTAACCAGTGCTATTTATCACATTCTGTAGATGTTCATCCGGATTCTAATGTGCACCTGAGTGACAGCTTTACTCTCACTTGATGTTAACTTGTACAGCTATACAATAGAAGTATTATACCCATACAGATTCAATGAATAAGAAAATTAAATCTTGACTATATGATCTATTCATTAGTTTGGTCTGACTGAAGCAAATTGAACAATACAGAATAGTCAGATGTTTCAAGACAACCATTTTTGCAAAGAAAACAGGAGTTACATTTTCACTTGAAAAAAACCCAAAGTGACGTTTTTTTCCAGTCAGTCTATCAGGTAATTTAATTCATGCTTACAGAGATATATTCTTGTAAAATCAATATATCCGCATCCATCACAAGCTAAGATAATCACCTGGAATGATGAACCTACCACACAAATATTTATCTTCTGATTTATGCTGATGTCTTCAAAGCCCAGTAGTATGAGGATAAAAGCTTTACTGTTATTGTTAGAAAAGGCTGTAAATCAGAAGAGAATATTAAGTGTACAATTTTGATGGATTAGCTAGGATTAATACCTAGTCAGGGAACACACTAAATGTTGACACATTTAGAAGTACATTCATGTTAAAAGATATTTTTGCTTCATATAATGTTCATTGAACCTATCAGCTATTAAGTCTCTCTGAACTGGACCACTGACTGAACAGTGATGCTGAAGGAAGGACAAAGAATATTACACATACTGGCAGCTTTTCTGAATGCTTTTAGGAACATCCTTATTCCACTAGAAGTAAACAAATGCATCTGTTGGGGTTTTTAGGATATTTTTTTGTTTGAGTAACAAATAACTGGTACTTTTGGAATGCAAATAGTGAGAAGACTTATCAAAAGTCAGCAGAATTGGAATGAGCAGACTTTTAGAACGGATCCGTGTAATCTGTGATTATTTGAGATGTAAATTTCTGGAATTTACAAACCCCTCATATTCTACCAAGCGCATCTTTAACAGTGCTATTTATACACCATTAGTTACTATGTAAGTCACCTGGAAATGACCAGCATAAATGGAATGATTTCCTAAACTGAAACAGCATTTAAAATGTCTGTGTCTAATTTTATAGAAACCAGATAGTTCAAGACGTATGTCTCCATAGTCTGTGTTTTCGGGTTTGATTTAGTGACTCTCTGATCAAATAACTTACTTTTATGTAGAGGCTGTACCTCGAAGCCTGATCCAGTCAGTTCCACTCGAAAGCATTCTATCATTCTTCATCACATGCTGTAGAGGCTGGCACGTGTACCCTAGTAACGTCAATCCCAAACAATCTGGAAGAGCCTATTTTAACTAAGCCCTTTACTGAAAAACAAAACAAAAAAAACACCACCCCCCTTGCCAAGAGTACCAAGGCCATGACAAAAAGCTTCAATAACTATTACAGGTATGTAGATAATTTGTTCCACTGATAAAGAAATGTTCCCTTCTATTGTATTTCTGAGTTCTCTCCTGCTTTCCCTTTTATTCCTACATCAAACCCAAATCTGATTTTAATTCAGAGTCAAAATAACTTCCGAATCCTAACACTGAGACTTGCCTCTGACATTTTTTTGATTTTCTAGGTATCTGCTTCCTTTGCAAACATCTCACTTCCCAAATAAAACAGCCTCCTTGAACTTTTAAGCTACATGATCTCTCAGCACTCAAATGATTTTTCTCATCTCTTATTTTTTATTTTGTTTCCAGTGCTGGCCTATCTCCAGCCAAATTCTTTAAAACAACATCAAATCCAGCTATCAAACCAGAAAAAGCCAAAGAATTTATTGTGTTCAATGTTGTGTATCAGTGTCCTTCCCACTCTTCCTCTGTTACATATTGTCTGTTGTCATCTTTTAGGTATCACAGGTGCTCAGATTGCTTGGGGGAAACTGTTAAATGTTTTACTTGGGGTATAATGTAAGGTATCACATGGTATTTTTATTACAATAGCAAAAACTACTAGTGAAAATCATGCAAATGGGCACTGAAAATATGTATCAGATTTGAAGATGCAAAACATTTACAGAGAATCTTTTAAGGGCAACAGGCAGGTTAAACATTTCTAGGTCTGAATACAAATGAACTTCAGAGGTCTTTGATATCCAAACTCATGGCTGGATCAAAAGTTTCCAGGTACACAACTTTTATTAAAACTGAAAAAATACTGTTTCTAGTTACAGCGTTTCTCTTCCAAACAATCAAAATCCCTATTTCTATCCAAATTTCACAGATCAAAGCCCTTAATAGTAAATCAGTAGTCTTTCCAGTTACATATACAGCTACTCACATTGCTGCCTAACCTTAGGCACACAGGCTGTGTGACGGACGTACAAGCCTATCTTCCAAGTACATTGAAAGAGGCAGGCTAATGAGGCTTCTAATTCAGACACATACACTAGGTGTCGTAAATTGGACAATAAGAATTTCACCCATACCACCAATGGGACTATTTTTCAAGCAGATATTATGCAGAACAATGGCAGAATCTGACTTACAACATACAGCAATTGTAGCAGGTCTAGGACATTCTGTACTAAACCATAATACAGGCATATTATTTAGAAAGTAAAAAGATTACTTAAACAGCATTAGCAATTGTAGGAGAAAATGTTTCAAGACTAATGATTATTTTTTCCTCAGAATACTGTGAATGTTCTGAAAGTTGCATTAAATATTGATCTATTTCTGAGTATCAGCATCCAATCCTTCTGTATGGTTGCTTTTGTGCCACATCCTGTGAGGAGATCAGTAATTTCTTTAAAGTGCTGTTACTTTACCAGACCAGGGTTAGAGTACACAGTGCTTCCCAGAAATCAACTTTTTAAAAATGTCGGAGACTTATTATGAGATAAACTAACATATACATAGTTTATTCCACTATTCTAAGCCTTGAAATGAAAAATGTACTTACCATGACAAAATGATTTTTGAAGTATTCCCACAGGAAGTTAAGATTGCTTGCCATTCTCCAAGCAGGTGGATGCTTTGAAAAATACTCTGCATACTTTAATTATTCTGCAAGAAACAACATATAGCCAAACAAAGAAAGATGACTCAAACACAATTATTTACTAACACTTCATTTTAGTCACAATTTTATTGATGGATTGTTGTTGATACATACTAAGCATTCAGAGAAGTTGGGTATATTAACTTGCAGTGCTTTTTCTGTGAGCATTTATGCAAACAAAATACTCGGTGTTCATATAAAGCAAACACAAAAGACGAATATACAAAGTAAAAATGAATTAATTTTCAAGGTATTGGAGTAGTCTCCTAAGTTTTGCAATTGTTGAATTCTGTCTCTAAATCACCTTAAGTCACGGCTGATTAATACTTCTTTACACAGTGACTGGAATACCCTGTATTTTAAATTCAAAGAGGACTGGCCCAAGTATAAATACATTTAATTTTGTTATGAAATTTGCAGCTCTGCTTATGTCATCAGTTAAGCGCTACTCCCAGCCCTGCATATATGAGGAAAATCTATGTAAAGCTCAGGCAGCTCAATTTGCAGGCTTTGCACAATGCATTTAACATCAGAGTTTTATTGGCAGAAATCTATTTGCTGGACCTAGTGTTACCAACTTTCTTTAGTGGAGTTCCACTTCAGTCCTGCTCTAACTGTATTGTATACACTTTCCACTTACCTTTCTAGCTTGGGTGAAATGGGTATTTTGTTGTTAGCAAAAAGGAAGTCCTACCAACCATCTCAAGTATGGATAAGGCATACAGTGGGAGAAAATTATCTGAGGGACAAGGGAAGCGAATAAGTGGAGATCTGAGAAGGTGATTGGAAATAAATATGGAAGAAGGGCCCCAAAATGCAAGTGAACAGGATTCATGAATATGGGATGACTGAGTAGACCTAATAGAGGATTTTCGTCTCCAGGTGTCTGCCCATCCTTGTCAAACTTTATGTTTGTGCCTCAACAGTACTAGGGTCTGACAGACAATTCCAGGACACGAAGTTTAAAGATCCACTAAGAACACTGTGCTGAAATACTCCGTGAATATACTTCTTTTTTGGGGAGGAAAAAAAACAGTTTAAAAACTTAACTCATCTCTCATCTTTATATTCTCTTTGGTGCAATGCAATGGAAAGTGCTGGACAATTAGCTAAGCAGCGAGTGCTACTGCACCAACTGTGCCACATTTGCCATTATGAGACACTCCCCAGAAATCCAGAGAGTTAACAATGAAAAGTTTTCAGGCAGGAGTTTGTTATTTTATGTTTGATACCGTGTTCTGTGAATTTTATTGATGTTTATTTTCAGCTCCTTTTTTAGACTGGCTAATAAAAATTTCTGTTAATAAAATTCTGTGGCTCTCTACAGAGTACTCTGCTTGCACTTGAATATTGCCTGCAAGTAAACTCTGTATCGCCAGAAAACCACATTTGAAATTAACAAGGCGAGAGATGAACTGATATCCCTGCCCTCCATCATAATAAATTCCTAAGAGCATTTTACCATGATTCTTCCTACCTTCTGCTACGAGTTTGTGTATACAATCTAGAAAGTACTTATCTGCGATATACTAATTGGTTATCCTCGAGCAAATCTATGCCTGCATTCATACTCTGTCCAAAAAATGCAGGTAATAACAGGGTTAGAATAAAGCTCAGTCCTTAGTAGTTTATAGTAGATATGGGAAGAAAACACAAAGCAATGATCTAAACTTTGGAAGACAGTCCTGTTTCTGGTATCATGAAGCCCAGCCTTTACATGAGGCAGTAGTCTTCAGTAAGACCCCTATCTGAGAAAGATTCTGGGGTTTTGTATACCAATATAAGAGAGAGAAAAATCTGGCTCACGGTGCAAGTATTCTATAATAATTTTTTATTTAATTTGACCTAAATAAAATAGCCTTACCAAATTGATTTTGCATTTTATATGACTGATATAACCTGCCTTCTATTTTCATATTCACATGGAATATTTCTATCAGATATAAAGGAGACAGCCCACAATGCCGTTGGCTGCCTTTGCCACAAGGGCACATTGCTGGCTCATGCTCAACCTGTTGTCCACTAGGACCTCCAGGTCCTTCTCCGCATAGCCGCTTTCCAGCTGATCGGCCCCCAGCACGTACTGGTGCCTGGGGTTGTTCCTCCCCAGGTGCAGGACTCCACACTTCCCTTTGTTGAACTTCATGAAGCTTCTGTCTGCCCATTTCTCCAGCCTGCTGAGGTCCCTCTGAATGGCAGCACACCCATCTGGTGTATCAGCCACTCCCAATTTTGTATCATAAACTTGCTGCGGGTGCACACGGTCCCATCATACCGTTCATTATAAAGGGGTTAAACAAGTATGGGACCCAGTATTGACCTTTGCGGTACACTTCTAGGGACTGGCCTACAGCTGGACTCTATGCCACTGACCACAGCCCTCTGAGCCTGGCAGTTCAGCCACTTTTCAGTTCATCTCACTATTTGATCCATATTTTATCAGCTTGTCGATGAGGATGTTATGGGAGACGGTGTCAAAAGCCTGACTAAATCCCAAGTAAATAACATCCACTGCTCTCCCCTCATCTACCAAGCAAGCCATCTCATTTTAGAAAGCTACCAGGCTGGTTAAGCACAATCTTCCCTTTGTAAATCCACGCTAAATACTGCCAATCACTTTCTTACCTTCCTGTATCTGGAAATGGTTTCCAGGATTATTTGCTCCATCACCTTCCCAGGAATCAACATGAGGCTGACTGGCCTGTAGTTCCCCATATCCTCCTTATTGTCCCTCTTGAAGACAGGAGTGACATTTGCTTTCTTCTAGTCCTCAGGAACCCCCCCTGATGCCCATGACCTTTCAAAGATAACAGAGAGTGGCGTCTCAGTGACATCAGTCAGCTCCCTCAGCACTCATAGGTGCATCCCATCAGGCTCCATGGACTTGTGTGTCCAGTTTGCTTAAATGTTCTCCTTCTTTACCAAGGCAAAGAAGTCAATGACTACCTCACCCTTTTCCATGTCCGTTGTCATTAGTTCCCCTGCTCCATTCAGCAGTGAGCCCACATTTTCCCTGGTCTTCCTTTTGTTGCTCATGTCCTTGTTGAAGCCTTTCTTGTTGCTTTTCACACGCCTCACCAGATTTAAGTCCAGGTGAGCTTTGGCTTTCCTAAGGCCATCCCTGCATGCTCAGGCATTGACTCAGTATTACTCCTGGGTTTTTATCCTTGAGTACAGTCAGGATCTCCTTGTTCATCCATGCAGGCCTTTGCTTGATTTCCTGCTCATTGTGATGGACCTTTCTTGAGCTTGGAGTTGGAGGAGTTGAAAATCAACCAGCTCTCCTGGACCCCTTTTCTCTCCAGGATTGTATCCCATGGGATTCTTCCAGGCAGATGCCTGAAAAGGCTGAAGTCTGCTCTGCTAGAGTCCAGGGTTGTGATTCTGCTTTTTGCCCTGCTTCTTCCTTGTAGGATCCTGAACTCCACCATCTCATTGTCACTGCAGCCAAGGCTGCCTCCCAATCTTCACATCCATAATCAAAATGTGAGATGACCCTAAAGCTTTTCACAGTCCAATAAAAGCTATACCTATCTTATTTTAAAATACTATTTTTAAAGTGATAAAGGTTTTAGTAAAATGGTTTTAATGTTGGCAAATTGTTTATAAATTTTATTTCCTGACACTTCGGGAGACTATTAGAAATGGTATCACTAAAATTTTGCAAAAGATCTGATGTCAAAGAATATCTAATGTGTAGAACAAAATGGAGAATTTTGACTTAATTTAGCAGATCTGTAAAAAGTGAGATCAAAACAGATTTTTTCTTTTCAGAGGTATTAAGCTTTTGCATTGCATATGTGGATTCACTTTGAATATGATGCAACTGATTTGTATCAATAGGTTGAACTTCAGACAAATCGGGTGACAGAAAACATAAACACTTCACTTAAATGTCTAACATTCAGCATAACAATAAAAAAATGTTAAATCAAGGATAAAAAATTTATTTGATCACAGATTAAAGTATGAACAAAACTGAAGAGTTTAAAGATAGTCTCTATTTACACAAGGATACTTGTTACTTTCAACATTTCTTTATTATTGCCTGCTTCCTCTTTTTAAAATTATTATTATTATTGTTTAGTTGATTAGAGACCTGATTTTGTAGTGATCTGTAACTGAAAAACGCATTGTAGAATTGAAAGACCCAAATCTTGCAAGATCTAGAGGGCAGCAGTGAACCTGTTTGTATTCATCAAGCTACAGTAGGAAACAAAGAGTTAACTGATCATATATATTTCAGCATCTCATGCTCAAGTTAGGTCACCATGGAATATTTGTTATTCATGCCGATAGCTCGCATATCTAACAAAGTAAATGACAGTAGGTGAAATTTCACCTACTTACAAAAAATGCAGAAGGATGGTCAAAGCTACTCCAAATTAAATATTCCAAAAATGTGATCAGGCTCAGCTTCTTTCTAAATTTTGCTACTAATCTTGTCAAAAAGGAATGGCAGCTGTTATATTAATGATGTGAGGGACATACATCTGAGACAGCAAATTGTATATAATCACATATTCTGTTTGAAATACAGCCATGAATAAAATCTGGTCCTCTGTATATAGATAAATGTATTTTGTCACTGAGGCAGATAGGTGTCTCTTCAAAATCCCAGTGGTTATATATATCTGCATTTTAAAATACACTTATTTGACATCTGCCCCAAAGTAATTTGAGGCTTTTTTTTTTCAGTACACAGGAATTGATTTTTTCGCTTACATACGTCTCAGAAAACCCCAGGAAAATCCCCAAAATCTTTATTAATTTTCCTTTCCTATGTTAAGGTATTTTACTTCCAACAGTACCATGCTGTGTATATTTTAAACAGCTCCACTGATACTGTCCAGGCAATAAACTTAACAACTCACCAAATCTGAGCAACCCCTGGAATTAACAGAAGTTGACTGAAATATCCACATATGAAGCAGTAAAATATCCACAGCTGGATTAGTAAAATGAGCTCTTTTGCCAGTTTTGGACTAGACCAGTAACCAAGGTACATATTGTGCTCACAATTATGTTCTTTCCTGTGGTAAACTAAAACTGTATTAGCTGAGTTTATATGAGCAGTACCTATTTAAAACCTCAAACAATCTGGTTGCAAAGAGTCTGATCACGGCTACAGTACACTCTTGACATTGCAATTCAATCTTGGAAGACTTCTGGACTCAAGAAGACTAAAGTACAAGGATATTGAAATCATCCTTGAAAATACATCTGGCACAAGAAAGCCAAAGTTTCACATACATGTTAAACCACCTGTCATGGTTTAACCCCAGCTGGCAACTAAGCACCACACAGCCGCAGTGCGACGGGGTAGCAAATCAGAAGGGTAAAAGTGAGAAAACTGAAATAAAAACAGTTCAATAATTTAAAAAATGTAAGGAAAAGAGGGGGAAAAAAAAATCAACAAAATAAAACAGAGAGGAAAACAAACCCCAAGAAAGACAAGTGATGCAAATGAAAATAATTTCTCACCACCAACTGACCAATGCCCAGCCAGTCCCTGAGCAGTGCCCCTCCAACATCCCCCCCAGTTTTATTGCTGAGTATGACATCATATGGTGATAACCCTTTGGTCAGTTGGGGTCAGCTGTCACAGCTGTGTCCCCTCCCAACTGCTTGTGCTCCCCCAGCCTCCTCGCTGGTGGGGTGGGGTGAGAAGCAGAAAAGGCCTTGGCTCTGTGTAAGCACTGCTCAGCAGTAACGAAAACATCCCTGTGTTACCTACACTGTTTTCAGCACAAATCCAAACCATAGCGCCATAGTAGCTACTATAAAGAAATTCAACTCTATCCCAGCCAAAACCAGTACAACACCCTAAAACCACATTTTACACTGCCTCTTCACTTATGTCAATACAAGCATTTGTGCAGTCATGAGGTGTGCCAGCATAAATTATTTTCTTACCCCACTCATATACTCTTTGTGTGCTTGATAGGGACACAAACAGAAATCCTGAGAGGCAGAGGAAAAAAAAAATCACATAACAGGCAAGCAACTTCCATTTTTGTAATAATTAAAGAGAAAGTGTGCTTTGAAGTTTGGAGTACAAGGCCACTAAGAACTGTTTCCCGTCTGGCCCAAATGACGTATTTGTCCACCATCCCACATGCATCTCATAACTTTCTCAAATACCAGCAGACCCTGGCACTCTCTTCTAACACTTAGTAGGTATTAGGCATGGAAACTGTAAGTAGCTGGTAGGTTCACAGAGCCAACGGAGACCAGAAGGCATCGAAGGGAGCCACAAAAGATTTATCTGGTATTACAGGAGGACTCATCCAGCTACCAACTCTTCTTGCTGGACCTTCACTACACAGAATCATAGAATCATAGAATCATAGAATTGTTCTGGTTGGAAGAGACGTCCGAGATCATCGGGTCCAACCATTAACCTATCACTACCAAGTCCCCCACTAAATCATATCCCTTAGGGCCTCATCTAAACGCCTTACTGACAATGGTCTTGACGGACTCCTAATGGTATAAACTACAGCTGTTCATAGAGATAATTCCTCTGGGACCAACTTTTTTTTAAAGTTAGCATGGGTATCTCTACACCACCCCACACAGCTTTAATCCAGAGGACAGTGACAGTCACAAAGACCTCAAATTGGAGATTGTGCCTTTTGCTATGGAGTCATTCCCAAGAGAAGCCTCAAATCATACAAATTTTAAAGAACATATATTCACTCCTGGTGTATTATACAGCTAATTTTTTTTTTGGAACTGTATGCAAACGTAGCATTCAGCCTCAACCACAATGTAAGGTCAAGGTATTTGTATTAGTCTCAGTGACATTTAAAATATATGAGATAAGACCAAAGAACTGATATAGTAACAGACCACATAAAACATTTATGGTATTTTTTTAATTGAAAAAATGAGGCACTGATCATAATCAAAAACATACTACCCTCTTATCTTAACCTCCAGCACCTCTCTGCTTATTAAAACTTCACTAGTGTACTTGTTTCTATTAAAGTTCAAACGATTTTTCTAAAGTTTACTGAGTGTGGGCTTTCTGTAATGAAAGCCTGAAATGTTATGCTGCTTAAACAAACATTTATTGAAAGTAATATTTATTCTACAGAGCCAGGACATATTTGGTATTCCTTACAGGAAATTTCTTCATTTTTTTTTCTTAATTGAATTTGTCAATCATGTTATTCATTTTTTTCTCAGTTTCTCTAAGAACAAGAGTGTCGTTTCAGAAGACTTACAAATAAATAGCTTGTGGAAAACATTTATGCTTTATGAGCCCATTAATTCTACCATCCCTGCACATTAATACCTGTAACTAGCTTTTAAATAAATACATCAAAATTCATAATACCTTTTGAGGTACATGAATAGAAATCACTGGAAGCTCCTCACTTGAAATCTTTCTGATAATTATTATCAAGAAGCTATGCTTCACCTCACGGCAGTTTTCTGTTATCTTCCCTAGCGCTTTGTGGCACACACTGTACTGAACCTACCAGGACTGATCATGAACTCCAGAGGGAATTTGCCATAGATGGAGGCCAGAAACAGTCTTTTTAATCTTCAATATTTGTTTCATTTATACGCTATCAGCAAGTACGAATATTGCAGAATGAGGTTAGCTCTGTGCTTCTACCTTTTTACTTGCAAAGCCGTTAGAGTTTCAGTAACCTGGTGTGACATAGTGATACTGAGCACAGCGGTCCTCCAAAGATTTGTCAGCTTTTTCAATTTAGAAAGATATTCCACAGCGAAAGGTACACATACATGACAAGAAGAGGCAAAATGTTTATAGACTTTTAAATATTTTTTGGAAGAAGGTAAACAATTTGCTACATACCTACTATACGGGGTGCAGGTGCCCAGGTGCTGGCAGCAGGGGCAGCAGGAGCAGCAGCGAGGGCTGCAGGGCGGCCCCTGTGAGGAGGGGCCGGGGCCGCCCCGGGCCGGACACAGCCGGTTCCAGCGGCCCCAGCGCAGGGCCCAGCTGAGCCCCTCAGCCCCGGGCGGGCGCCTCGGGGAAAGCCGGGGTGAGAAAGGGCAAAACGCTGCCCGGCAGCCGGGGCTGAGGGACACGCTGTGAGAAACAGCCCTGCCCGCCCCGAGGGGAGAGCGGGAGGAGGGGGGGAGGGGCTCCAGGCGCCCCCCAGAGATTCCCCTGCGGCCCCGGGAGAGACCCCGCTGGGGCAGGGGTTTCCCTGCAGCCCGTGGGAAGGCCCCACGCTGGGGCAGGGAAAGTGTGAGGAGGCGGGAGTAGCAGAGAGGAGCTGCTGTGGGCTGACTGCAGCCCCCCATTCCCCTGCGCTGCTTGGGGGAGGAGTTGGGAGGGAAGGGGTGATGGACGGAAGATGTTTCAGTTTTTGACTTTTTTCTCACCATCCAACTCTATATTTAACTGTCAATAAATTAAATTAATTTTCCCCAAGCTGAGTCTGTTTTGCCCATGATGGTAATTGGTAAGGGATCTTCCTGTCTTTATCCACAAGCTTTTCCATCTTATTTCCCTCCCTGTCCTGTTGAGGAGGGGGAGTAAGAGAGTGGCTGGGAGGGATCTGGCATCTGGCCAGGGTCAACTCACCGCAATTTTATAGAACTTAGGTTAGTATGAATACTTCATTAAAACATTTGCTTGAGAGACTGGCTGGGTGGGGGTCTGACCAAGCAAGGTCAACCCACCACACTTCCCTACAACGCTGGGTACATACTGCCTTCTCTCAGGACTGAGATGGAAAGAGGCAGATTTAGTTACGGAATGCATAGCAGAATATCCTCAGAGAATTAGATGATGGCCTCAAGCCCCCAGAAGCAGCTTTATTCTTAAAGATCTTTAAGTAACAAGTTTCTAATGTATATCTGGACTCAGGGGAGTTTGCTTGTTATATTTGTAATACTGCTGGGAACAGTAATCAAGTACACACAAAAAGCATTTGTGAATTATGCACAGGAAGCCACTGGATATGAAGACTATCATTACATAGGCAAGTCTGTACTTGTGTTCTATTGCCCTGTCTGCACACAAACGTGCTATTTGCAAATCTTTGGGTATAGACTGGTTGTATGTTTTCCAGTGAGTTCTCAGTGAAAGAACATTTTCTTTGCTCGTGCATGTTGTTTGTTTATTGCTAATCCTGACTGACTGCCACACAATTTGTAGCATAAAATGAACATCTGTGTACTGAAGTAACGCTGATCTGTGCAAGGCAAAAAGAGCCTAGATAGGCTATAAAGATGATGATGACATTGTTCTTCCCTGGAATGAGAACTAAATACATTGAATTTTTGTGTCACTTTCCTCTGGATCATGTCAATGTGTTTTACATGTAATTTGGTTATCCCACCTAGGTCAACTGTATTGCTTCCATTTTAGAAAGATGTTACTATTCAAGGTCACCAGCAAACCTGTTCAAAATCTAAGCACAAGACCCTGTCTGTCCAGTTCTTGCTCCAGTGCTCTCAAAAAAAGATCGAAAGCATAAACAAGAAACTTTTTTCTAGGAAGCACTAACTTACTAAGTAAAGAAGATAATTCACAACAGTGACACAATTACCAGCTCTCCTTTCCATCCCCCCAAATCTCTCAGCTAAAGCTGATTATATGATACCTCTGACTCCTACTTAGTAGTCTTCCTGCTTCTGAAATTGTTTCAGAATGGAGAATCATAGAATTGTTTGGGTTGGAAGAGACCTTAAAGATCATCTAGTTCCAACCCCCCTGCCATGGGCAGGAATACCTTCCACTAGACCAGGTTGCTCAAAGCCACGTCCAACCTGGCCTTGAACGCTTCCAGGGATGGGGCATTCACAACTTCTCTGGGCAACCTCTTCCAGTGCCTCACCACCCTCATAGTGAAGAATTTCTTCCTAATATCTAATCTAAATCTACCCTCTTTCAGTTTAAAACCATTACCTCTCGTCCTATCACTACACTCCCTCCCCATCTTTCGTGTAGGCCCCCTTTAAGTACTGAAAGGCTGCAATAAGGTCTCCCCGGAGCCTTCTCTTCTCCAGGCTCAACAAGCCCAACTCTCTCAGCCTGTCCTCACAAGAGAGGTGTTCCAGCCCTCTGGTCATTTTTGTGGCCCTGCTCTGGACTTGATCAAGTAGGTTATGAGGAGACAATCCAGACTGAGTGGCAGTGCTTTGGCTGGGGGTCTGACCTTGTGTTCTGCTGGGCCCGAGCTTGCCTGACAACAGCGACATGACGCCGCTGGGCAGTGACCACAGAAACCCTGGAGGAAGGGTGTGTAAACCGCTCCCTGAGAGCCCGATTCGAGCGCTCCGGGGGAACGGCACCTGCACCTCAGTGATCTCCCCTTACTTGGGATGTCAGGTAAGGATACTTCCCTGGGAACCGAGTGATACCTACTCGGTAGATTAGAAGGAATTTGGAATAGAAGCAGAAGAGTCCCCACTCGCAGGGTGGTGTAATTGTTATCTACTTAATAAGTGCCTTATCCTAATAAATCTCACTTTGTGCCTCATCCTAATAAATCTCACTTTGTGCCTCGTCCTTGTATCCTCATTCCTTCAAGGGGTAGAGAGTGGCAGAGGGTCTGACTATGACACAGGTCCATGTCTTATGCTGAGGGTCCCAGAGCTGGACGCAGTACTCCAGGTGGGGTCTCAGCAGAGCACAGGGGTCCCAATACCGACCCCTGAGGAATGCCACTCATCACTGGTCTCCACCCAGACATCGAGCTGTTGACTGCAACTCTTTGGGTGCGACCATCCAGCCAATTCCTTATCCACCGAGTGGTCCACCTATAAAATGCACGTCTCTCCATTTTAGAGACAAGGATGTTGTGCGGGACAGTGTCAAATGCTTTGCACAAGTCCAGGTAGATGACGTCAGTCACTCTTCCCTTATCCACCAACACTGTAACCCTGTTGTAGAAGGCCACCAAATTTGTCAGGCATGATTTGCCCTTAGTGAAGCCATGCTGGCTGTCACCAATCACCTCTCTGTTTTCCATGTGCCTTAGCATAGCTTCCAGGAAGATCTGCTCCGTGATCTTGCCAAGCACAGAGGTGAGACTGACGGGCCTGTACTTCCCCTAGAATTAACTTTTGACCTCGTGTCTTTTTAAGAGCAAAAGAGAAAATGAGTACCAGGCCATTTCTCAAGGATCCATATGAATGTCTTACTGGATACAGCACAGTTATAAATCTCAAATCACACCTTTGAATACTATTTGGGATAATTTAATATATGCGTTATAAAAATGATATAATCTGAAACAACATTTATTATGACATTTTTCTTAAACCTAAGAAGTGTCATAATAGATTAAACATATTTCCATGTGTTTATACATCTTGTCTCAATGTCAAAGGCAGCCAAAACACCATTTAGTGGGCAGCTAAGGAATCACTGATTTCTGAAAGTAGCTCCTTCTTCACTTTTTTCCTGCCAATGGAATTTTGAGTCTTAGGTATTTCAGAAGCATCTTACTGTAAATATGAGATGGGGGATTTAAGGCTGGATATTCTGCAAGAAATTGTAATTAATGGAAATATTTTATTGAATTCTGTGGTAAATTAAATATATAGGCTCTCCTTACAGCCATTAAAAACAAACAACAAACAACCATAAACCAGAAAACCTCCATCTTGTTCATTATTTAATGTTAATGTGGAGGTTTTCTGACTGTTCATAGAAATGGAAGAATAATTTAAAAGCAACCTAAAAATGCTTGAATAGACTTTATTGCCATATATAAGAAAGAAACATGTAATTGTTAAGGTGTAGTTAGATCTTTAAACAATCTTTGGATTCCCAAACTGCAAAAATTAACAGAATTATTGCAGCTAATGAGAGGAAAGTATAATTATCTTGACTAGGTTTTATTAGAAGAGCATAGAAGTTAGTATCTGGTATGAACAAATACATTAACAGGTTTTTTTTCCCCTCACTTCTTTTCTGCTATTTAAGATAGGACAAGTTTCATGCTGTTACCTCTTCAAATACATCTTGAATAGATTCAAAATTATTTGACAAATCTATACCAAAACCTTTGTTGCTCTGAAAGAGTGAAAAAAAAAATCGTTCCTCCTATGCCTGTTTGCCTCCTATGGATAGTTGCTTTTGATCTGTAAGGGCTCTCTTTCTAATCCAAAAAGCTAACTTATTCCAATAGCTCTAAAAGGAAATACAAGTTTTCTGCTGTCAGTTATGCACTTCTGTGCACAAAGCTAGCTTATAACCGAAAGATAACGGCCAGACTACTCACAGGAAAGCTTTCTCTGAAAAACTAATTAATGCTCTGCATCAGCTTTTAGAAAGATGCCATTTAACCTTATTGTGACACCCAGCTGAGTGAAGAAAATGAAGTCTCTTCCTTATAGTCTATGAAGCAGTTAACATTCCTAGGACACAATAACCCTCGCATCGAGGAGAATACAGGGATCAAATCTTTGTTAAAATCCATAAGAAGCTGTTAGTGAATCTGCATTACATGAAAGTATCTGTTTAAAAAAAAAATAATTGAAGTAAGTTTTATGAGTGTGCAGCAGTAGGTAATCTTCAACAGCTTTTTCTATATATTGAAGAGAAGCTTTAAGAAGAGCAGTGAAACATTGATGTGGCAACTGTTTAAAAGACAATGCTGATAACTGTTTCATTGTTCTTTTAACCAGTTCCATTATTTATTTTAGGTATTTTCACTGAAATGTAAATGGAAAAAAGAGGGAGAATACAGTTGATAGTAAGGAAGAAATGGCACAGAAGTTGCACCAATTTATACCATCCATAAAATGAAATTCCGGGTTCCAGTAAGATGACTCACATTTTGCTCTCTAAGTGAGAAGGGCATACTTAACCTTTTAACTACAAAAGTCTGATTAATCTGAAGTTTTTTAAATGACCTTTCATAATGTTTTTATAGCTTTGTAGTCATAGTGAGATGTAAAATGAGTTGTATGTCAAAGCTTGACTCAGATCATAAGTTATCTTTCATGTCACAAAGAGAAAAGAAGATTCTACACAGAATAAAAACAAATGCATATACATATCAGAACCTTATCAAAAAAGAGAGTAAGCCAACATAAAAATGGTAGGTTTATATATTTTTTTTCTGTATTCCTTAAAAGCCACACCGAAGTCTCAACAGGAAAAAAAAATATCCAACTAAGATTAACAACTAAAAGTCTTTCATAGCACCAAATAGCAAATATTGTTTTGAAAAGGGAAATTAGTCACCTATCAAAGTCTTTTATAATAAAACAAACAAACAAACAAACTGAAGATCCTTTCTATTATCAAGTCAGACCTTTTTCTTATTTCTACTGCCTCTAAACTTTTTTCAGGAAATCATACAGCCCACAGAACAGCTTTGCTTTAACTGAGACTGGGTTTCTTTCCACATTTCAGGCATATCAAGATCTTAGGTTCTAAAGCAACATTTCAGTTTGTTACTAATATATGAACAACAGACTCCGTTACAAGTGTTTCTAGGCAGTAAAGGTCTGTCTTTATTACAGCTAGATTTGTTGAGCTACAAGATAGAAATAGGGTTCTAAAATTCTAGGCTGAGTAATCATTTCCTTTATTCCATTATTCATAAAACATTTCCTTTTTCGTGTGATGTTTCAACAGTGCTTAATTTGGCTTTGCATTTTAAATAGCATATAAACCAATGGTGCATAACAAGAAGACAGTAATGGGCCAATGTTCATGGCTAGCAAACAGTATCAATGATCTGTGATAAAATAAACTTTAAAACATGGTTAAAAAAGAGGAGGAATATTCTGTTTAATTTGTTTACTACTGGAGAAGGCTTCGAGGAAAGACATAACTTTCAAATTCAGCCAAGGATTTTAATTACTGTTACTCATTTATTGCACAAAATTTTAGTTCTGAGATGAGGAAGCAGCTAAAAATGTCCCTGTGAAATGTCATTTTCAATTTAATATTTTATTGTCTTCTACAAAAAGAAATAACGGCTGAGGTCATTTTGAAAGGCTGTTGAGATCTGGATGGTCTCAGCTCGTCTGAGCTCATCTGAGCCAGAGTCCTCAATTTTATATGATGTTCATGTCAACGTTCAAATTTAAATCTAGTTTCACACAGTGTTTTGCATGACAGTTTCACGAGGATTCACAAAATAGTTAAAATATGAAAACTAGAAATTACTAATTTGAATTTAAAGATGATTCAACAAAAAGTCACACACAGCAGTCTGGTTTTTGCTCAAAAGCAGATGGAGAGCTTGTGGAATTAATGGAACAGAAATGTACTGTTTTCTGCAGACAAGCCTTCTAATCAGCAACTGATTTTTGCATTAAACTCAAATGCCATTCTAAGACATGCTTGATCTCATTCCAAAGAACTTATTTTATAGTCAGCCAATATATAGACTGACATGGGACACAAAATACGGACAAATGATGAGGTTATTTCAGAGAGAACGTACTCCACTCATGCAGACTTAAAGTGGCTTCCAGGCATACAGGCCATATATTTTAAAAGAACTCTTCAACGGACACGTGTGTATCTCCAAGTCAGTCTGCTCCATTTTTGTGCTGAATTATGCCACAGCCTGCTCACCTGGAACATGACTGTTAGCTCAAATGTGTACCATGAAGAAAGATGTTGTCTGAAAAGGGTGCCTGGTTAGGAGCTTAGACCTGCATGACATCCATAAATTGGGAGCCCTGCTGGCCAAACCTATACGTATGTTAACAGAAGTATTCACACCCTGATCCAACCAAAATCTACTTGTGCTTTTTACTTCCAGCAGTTTGAGTTTTAATTCATATCTGCATAGTTCACACCTGAAATACCTCCATAGCTCTCTCAAATTAGGTCCCTGTGTCCCTTTACAGCCCAATGGAGTTCACATTGTAACCCCTGCAAAATTTGAAATCTGTATGAATGGACAAGCACCCTGATTTTAAAGATGTATTTTTAGATAAATAATGGCAGAAGCCTGCAAACTGAATGGTAGATTGCCACCCTATTACTCTTCTATCCTCCCTATCCAATTTAACTTCTTTAAACTGCTTCTGGTTTTACATTCTTATCATGCTGCTTCTTATACATCTCCTTTCTCAGGTTAAAAAAAATAAACACTATCTTATCCACTTCTCATCACACTCACAGCAAATCTCTCGGTGCAATTTCAGAGACCTCTGAGATGAGATATCCTATGTTGCTTTTTATATAACTAATACAGTCAGAGCCTGAACGTTCTCATTAGGCATTTTGTTTTTACCTTTGAACTGCAATTGCTCATTGATCAACCTTTAGTGAGTTTTCCACTTTACTAACTAGATCATCACTTTCAGGAGTGCATGCAGTTAATTTTGAATTCTGTACCAGTTACATAGTTATAGGATGTCATCCTGTCCTCCAACAGGACTGCTGTCATCAACACTAATTTCATTCCATATCATAGCGCCCATTCACTTAATTTACCCCCTCAGCTTCCTTGGATTTTCTTTCAGCTTTAATAACCTGCATTGCAATCACCTGCAAACTTTGCTTTCTCAGTGTTTATCCCATGTCCCTGATTAATGAACTAAACATAAATCGTAACTTTGTTAAACTTCTTCCATGATACAAGCTACTATTTAGTCATATTCTTACGTTTTTGCACATGATAGCACTCAGAAATGCATCCTATCTTGTTCCTAATCTCCAATTTTTTCAACTTCTGGCAGTCTTTTTTAAAACTCTATTGCAGTCACTAGAGTACTTCATGGGAGAAGAATCATGTAATAGTAATGCTTTAATATTATCCAAAAAATCTACTTCATAGATATGCAGAGGTGAACCAATATAACAGGAACGATGAAGTAATGTGCAGATTTTTTTTTTTTAAAGCTGCTGTTTGGCTGAATCTTATTAAAATGCACTTGACTTGTTAGAGAAGTACTTATATATATTCAGCCACTACCTTTGATACAGGTGACTTATCTTTTAACCAAAAAATCTGCGCATTACTTCATCCCTTATGATTCTGCAAGTTCTATATAAATCCAAAGGAACTTATATAACGGTAGTGTCAAGAGGATGGGGCCAGACTCTTTTCAGTGGTGCCCAGCGACAGGACAAGGGGCAACGGGCACAAACTGGAACACGGGAAGTTCCGCCTGAACATGAGGAAAAACTTCTTCACTGTGAGGGTGACAGAGCCCTGGCACAGGCTGCCCAGGGAGGGTGTGGAGTCTCCTTCTCTGGAGAGATTCAAAACCCACCTGGACGCAGTCCTGTGCAGCCTGCTCTGGGTGACCCTGCTCTGGCAGGGGGGTTGGACTAGATGATCTCCAGAGGTCCCTTCTGTGATTCTGTGCCATTCTGTGATTCTGTGATTTAAATACCACATAGTGATGCTAACTCTGATCTTGACATCTAAGCAAGGAACTCGATATCATTCCCCCCCAAAGTGTATTGTCATGGTTTAAATAAAAATAAATCTTTGCCTTACAGCATTTCTGATTTTTGCCTTTCCTTTTATGTTTGATGTCTATAGGGACAACAAATACAAAGAATTCTCTCAAAGGAGATTCATTCTGGGAAAACTCATACCCTCAATGAATGTATTCCTCATTGCTTCTATATTCCTGTTAAATCCTTACAGACTTATAAAAAATAAACTAGCATTTATTTAGCATGTATTAAACCATCAAGGCTAAGTCAAATGCTTTGTTAAACATACACAGAATGCCTCGTTTTGAGTGTTAACCTTTTAACAAACGAATTCGTGAGTTCTATGCAGATTGTGATATCTACAGCCAATTACCAGAAGTAATTGCCAGAAAAGTTGTAATTGTCCACTCACTATAATATTATATTGAAAGAGCACGTGAGTATGCATCTATTTGTTGATAATGGGTTATTGTATGTCATACTTTGCAAAGTAAATGAACCAAGAAAAAGATACAAGTAAAAAAAATTAACCACTAATTTTGAAGCAAGACAGCAACTATGTTAAAAATCTTGGCGTTAAGTGCACCAATAACAAGAGTTTCAGATCAGACTGTGTCAAGCTTACAAGTTAATTCAGGTTTAAATGTCATTGTAATCTTCACTTTGCATATATTTGTATTAATTTAAAATTAAAATTACACTCTAGCATGTTCTCAGCTTTCTGTAATCCTCCCTGGTTTTGCTTATCAACAACTATAATCTTTGATCATCCAACTATGCGACGCCTGCTGTCAGGTACACCTGTTTCTTTCCAAAGGAAGAACATGAAGACTCACAGAAAGATCAAGAGCTTAATGTCATCAGCTGCGTGTGACCTACAAAAAGCCAAACGGTGGGAAATAATACTGTGGGGTATTTTCAGTGTAGCAAAACCTGAATGCCTGGCTAGGACATGCTGAGCGAGTTACTGGATATGACTGATAAATTCTGATCTTGTTAGAAGATGTTGTTGGTATGCACAGACATGTCTTCTCTCATTTTGGTTTTATACTTTTTAAAAGTAATGACATGACACTAATCAAGCTTTTGATTAAACACTAATTCCTAGTTTTCAGCAGAGAAAAAATACTGAACTTTGTAATAGAGTTTGTGAGAAAGATAACCTACCAGCCTGCAAAAAGCTAAGAAGTGTTTGGATTATCTTGAAGGCATAGAGTACAGTATTCTTAAATTCAAGCTAATTAATTTACGTAAAGATCACCGAGAAGCTTCAATCAGTAGTGAACCCTAAACAGGTTTTGTTCCAAAGTATGCTCCTCTTACAAAGTTTTCAGCACAGTTTGAGTTAGTTTGCTGAAAATGTGGTAATCTCCATGCCAGATCTGATGGTCCATCTGGTGAAGATTTTTTTCAACACCCAATGCTTATAAGTGATTGAAAGAAAGACAAAGAACCTCCCTGTGCTTGGTAAACAAGATAAAATTAGGTTGTAACTAAAGTTATAGTAAGAGTTCCCTAATATAACATTAATCAAAATTTAGCTGTCAGCAAAGGTAGGAAACAGGCTTTATCATCATGTTAGCTAAGTAGCAGGTAAACCTGACTGGAAATTTAATCCAACCACACAGGAAATTTCTTCCCAGTTGTCTTATGCTTGGAAACATGAAGAGTTTTATCTCTTCTTCCTGAGAGGATTTATGTTTTCTAAGGGTGTGTTCTCAGCAATATAAAGAATTAATCCTTTAATACTACAAACTTTGTCTTAGTCATAGCTTGTAGCAATGAATGCCAGAAAATAATTAGCATTGTGTAAAAAATTTTTAGCTTTTTTAATTAATTGCTTTCCATTTCACTTGTTGTACCCTTGTAATTGTATTGTACAACAGTTAACAAGTATCCAAATCTGTAAGTTATCCTTTACATAACAGCTCTCATTTTTCAAAAAGTCCTACTAGTTTCTGGTATCATAAGGCTTTAACAAAATTGGAATTGTGGAGTCATGCTCAAGCATTTCAGTAAGTAGACAGAATTCTCATTGAATCTGGGCTGTTCTAGAACAGGATCATTTTATCAGATGACAAGGGGCAAATTCTTTGTTTTCTCCTATTTAAGAAGTATTTTCAATGCCCAAATTGAGAACAGTTGGAGAATAACTATTGCTCAGCATTTTTAAATAGTTCATTCACAAGATCTGCAGTTGAATTAACTGTGCTCAAAACAGAATGGAAGATAACTAATTGTCTGACACTTTGGATGGGATTCATCTTTCTCAGTATTTCAGTATCTACTGTGTACGCATCTGCATCTGAGAGAGCTACTTCAGTTTTTCAGTCAATAAAATGAAATTCATTCTTTTAGGACATGCACCCTGTAACGTATTTCAAGGATTTTCTTTAGAATAAGATCAATCATGCACTTTGAGCATCTCTTTCTTTACGCTTATTATAAAGGAGTCTAGATGGATAGTTCAGAAGTGAGCATTTGATCCAGTGAACCTACAAGTTAAAGCCACCTCATGAGTTAAAGTCTTTTCTACTACCAGCACATATTACTATCTCCCAACTGCTTCATTTTCCAGAACTTTTTGTTCTATATTATAACTAGTTATTTACTCTGATGATAAACCATGTGGCATAAAAGCTATTTTGATTGCAATCTCAACTGTACAAACATCTCACAAAAATACATTGAAGAGACGTAGGCTCATTTCCAGTGAAGGAGGTAACCCATGCTCATAATACCTGCAAATTCTCCAATGTTAATTAAACAAATATCTGAACAGCCATATTTGTCCTTGCTTATTTTTTAAACAGTAGGAGAGCACAGTTTTAAAATGCTAACACTTAAAATTTATAAAATTATAACAGCACTGACAGAAGTTGGTGACTCTTACATGATTCATCCTATTAGAGGACGCTTTCTCAATATAGAGCTCATAACAGCAGCATACCATATCTGTCACTCAGTACAAAGCTCATAACAGAAGCGTATCATATCTGTCACTTCAAATCCTCATTCAGCCAGGCTTAATTGATGTCTGAGAAACAGCAGAGCACCTGAAAATAGCAACAGTAGCTGATGCCTCTAATGTTAATACCTGCTATCTACAACTTTCGTAACACAGTGACTTAGCAGACATGACTTTACAGTACTGCTGTGGAGTTTGATAATACAGAAGAAGTAACAGAATAAACAGATTGATGGTCTGAAGAGTAGCAAAGTCAAATGTTTTCTTAATAGCCTGATAGCATAACATCTGATAGACTTTAGAAGCCAAGAGTTGATGTGATCAACACCATGCAGCAAGAAAAAACCAAAATACGGATAGGCTCCGTAGTGCAATATGCATGACAAATGTTGTGACAAAACCTATCACTAATAGTATCCTCTTAGCTGAAGTGGACTAAACTAACAAGTTTATTATCTCAGAAAAAGAAAGTTGTGAAGGCTGAACATCTGTATGCAATAATGAACATTCTGTAATTGAAAATAAAACCAAAAGAAATACCAACTGTTGCACTGTAAATTAGTGGAATGCACTCTTGATTTACTAACAGCTGGAATCTCTATTCTAATATAATGAGGTACTTTAATCTTCGCTAAAGTACTTTTCAAAAATCTATCCAAAGATTTTTATTCATCAGAAAAAATGCTGTAAATCACAATCTATCAACAGTATGTGCAATCTGATTAAATTCTTCTGTTCTTGGCTCCAGCAGCCTTCTTTCACCTGTTGAGGTGACCTAAATCCTCCTGCACTGCAAATTTAGTTTATTGTACAGCTAAAAAAATGCCATTTATTTTACAAATTTTATTCAAAGCTGTGCTTTTTTAAAAAAAAAACCCACGTACTAAGTACACAATTTAGCATTTGCATTTTTCATTGAGTTACTGCAGTTGCACACATGAAAGACAAGAAGGACTTTCAAAAAGCCATTTCCAACACAAAGAATAAGCATCTTAGGGGTACCCAAGCTCTCCATTTTGGGAATATGCATTTTGAAATGATATCTCCTATTAAGACTGCAGTAATTACCTATATATCTATAGTTGCCATACTGGAGAGTTTTCCACTTCAGATATGTCATTTATAAGGACTTCTAAAGGAAGCAGACTTTTCTCAAATATATTAACGCTTTTGTATACCAATAGGTCCAAAAAGAACTTGGAAATTTCATTGAAGAAATAAGCAGGAACTTAAATTACATGAACACTGCCCACTGCCCCCCCCCCCCCCCCCCCCCCCCCCCCCGAAAGAATCCAGAAAGAGAAGTGGTTTTAAGTTCCAACATTCTTCGTGTCTAAAAATTGGAGGACATACCCCTAAACCTTGGTACTGCATTTTGAGATCTAATCATGAAAAGATGAAAGAGCTGAATATTCTCTCAGTTTATTTTCAAAATATTTAAATATCCTTATTACATTTTGTTGAGCACATACTGAAGTTATTTTTACTTTAGCTGCCAATATTTATGATTTCTTTTCAAAACAGTTGTATTATACAGCAAAAGTGGCTAAACTATTTGAAATTATTTTAGTGGTCTTACCTTACAAAAGCAAGCCTTATTAGATGAGCAATCAGGTATTTTTCATCCAGCTTGTCTGAAGTGATTAATTTGGTTTTGCAAAGCAAAATAGCAAATTAATCTCACATGTCCCTAATTGGCATTCTGAGTGTTTGGTTTTGGCATAAAAACCTCCAAATACTCCATTTGGAAACTTGCTAAGAGAAGAAGAGAATACCATGTTGCCCTTCTTCAAACCTTTTCCACACTTAACATAGCCTTTCTAAAATGAAGAGCCTAAAACTGCATATGATATCCAAAGTGGAGTGAATCATGAGTTTACACTAATGATGATGCTTTTTGTTTTTATTTTCTTTCTGTATGGGTTCTTAACTTCCGGTTGTCTTTTTTGACCACTGCTGAATGCTAACCTGATATTTTTAAGGAACTGTCTATCAAAACACTAAAAACTTGCTCCCAAGTAGTAAAAACAGCCTTTGGGAGACATTTTATAAAATTTTGTTTTATAGCAGGGGCTATATCCACTGGGTCAATCCTATCTGCATCTTTGCTAATTCCCTCAGAGAATTCTGAAGAGATTTGTAAGGCAGGACTTCTTCAAAAAGACATCAGTTCTTCTCAGACAGACTGTGCAAATCCAGATGCCCACTAATTATTACAGTTTTTATTTAACTGGTTTAATACTGATGTCAGGCTGATAGGTCTCTACCTTCCTATATCTTTCTAGAACTTTTATTTTTAAAGTCAGTGCTACATTTTCTACACTACCTTGGTAGCAAAGAAATTGATAAACTCTTGCTTAAAAATACTATTAGTAATTTATCTGCTCTTCCCCTGAGCTCTATTAGAAAGTAAATGCCATTCCAGTCCTGCTGATTTGTGTCTTTGTGCTATCAACTTGTTCCATATCCTCTTCAATTTCAGACTTATCCTCTGCTGAGCCATCCTCAAAAATGGGGTCTAGCACATGAACTGCTACCATTCTTTAATAGCGTAACCTCATGAGAAAAATAATTTTAGCTTCTCTGTAAAGGCCTTGCCCTCTCTGAGTGCTCCTTTAACAACCTGATCAGCAACTAGCTCGACAGACTCTTGAAAAGGTTTCTTGATTTTCCTGTCTGAAGAAAGTTACACTGTTTATTTTGATTCCTATGTCAATTGCTCTTCAAAGTCTTTTGGATTAATTGTCTTCTAAAATTTTGTTTGCCAGAGTTCCTCATATTTTCTACTTTCATTCTGAAAAAGCTGACTTCAGCTTTTTAGAGATGGTTTCTTATGTCTAATGATTTTTCTTACCTTCTTGCTTAGCTAAACCAGCCTTCTTATATTCATTCGTGCTGCACTTCTTGGAAGGTGTCCTTCAGTAATGGTGATAAAACCTGTAAGGATTTAATTCCCTTAGCTTTGCTTTTTAGTTTCTTCCTAAAAAAGTTTCTTTATTTTTACGTAGGTTCCTTTTCAGTGGACTTACTGGCTTTTGCAAATCCTGTGAGGATGCTGAATATAATTACGATCGTTGTTGTTAAAGAGTTACTCCTCAACAATAAAATCTTTAGCCAGACCCTGAACACTGCTTGGCACCAAATCACAGACTGCACTTCCTCTTGTGGATTCCCTGTGCAGCTGCTCCGTGAAATGAATAATCACTTACTGCATATAAAACTTTTTCCATTGCATCACATCCTGACGTTATATTTGGCCCATATACATGGCAGGGGAAGAGGCAAGGGGAGAAAATGGAAGTCTCCCACTACACTTTAATTTTTCTCCCTTGCTACCTCTTTATCTGTCTCAGAATACAGTGATAAACGGCTGTCTGAAGACTTCACTCCATACAGATTCTGCATTACTTGCTGGGATGGTTATTTTAGTCAACTTGATTCTAGCTCTCTTTAACTTACAGTACTAACGTATCACCAGCATGGCTCACTGTGAATTTCTTGTGCATTTTGTATTTTAGTGTGCCAATGAGAGAGTGTCTTCCTTCCACCAGTCTTCTGTTGACTAGTGTGTATGGCCAGACGTTTCAGTCCCTTTGTCTTGTTTCTTAATCATGTTTCTCTCTGAAAATTAGAGGGCACACAAAGTAAATGTTAAACAGAGAGTAAATCAGATTATTTTAGTATATTGGACAATGCAAGACCACTGCCTAGGACATGTGACATAATATTAATGATGAAGTTGTGGGTTTAAATGTCAAGAAGGAAGATTCAGGTTAGATTTTGAACGGTAATATTTGGAAAAAAAACCCCAAAACCCACGAAACCTAGCAATAGAGGCTTTATTATTCATATCTTTTTGTCTTTTGTGGTTCCTTTACTTATTGTTTCAGGGTTAGTTTTATGGATAATGATCATCAGCTGTTACTTCTACAGATCATAATACGTCACAGCCTTTTTCTTTGTACATTTCTTACATCCTTCTAATACATTTTCCAGCCAAGTTCCTCTGGAAAGCTTATTGTCATGAAGGAAATAATTTTTCAGCATTGGTTTGATAGAAATTTTGCTTCTACCAATATTTACTAAAGATTCAAAACCCAGACATTAGAAAGAAGACATGATAATTTATTAAACAACCTGAACACTCAGCTCAGGCTGTGTCTTCAGGATTACAACAGACTAATTCATGCGAGGCAGGCTCGCAAACTTAGAGTATAAGCATTTTATGATGCTGATTTTCATTGCAATGTTAATTCTTTCACATTCTAATTAGCATGTCTATCTTCAGGTAATACCCTACAATTTAATTACTCTTCCTGTCTCTTTTCTTCTTTTCCTAGTTTTCTTTCTTGTCTCATTGCACACGAATACTTAGTAAATACCTACTCACTCCTACCTACTCTGCCATATTCTCCACAACTGTCAACAAAGGAACAAGGAGCCAGACATCAGAGCACAAGGAGAAACACTAGAAGATGAGGAACCGATAATGATCAGGGATAGTACACGCATGCCCATGCATTACATGACAAACTTCCCAACAAACCAGTAGATTTCAGTTTAATCTTTCCACTGTGGTTACCTGCAGTAAGGTGTAATTCTGCATGGCGCAAACCACTGTCCTGTTAGATGCTGCTGTGTTAGCAACTGCACAATTCTTGCCCGAGATCTGGTTATCCTACTGCAAGATAACACAGCCTTATGTCAGAACGCAAGGGAGAACTCTTTCAGCTCAAACCTGAAAGAGCTAAGAATATAAGAGAAAAACGAAATCAATGACTCAGAAAAAGTAATTCTAAAATATTCAGCCCACATAGCCTTTTGTCCTTCTTTTTCTGAAGAAACAAGATACCTTGCAGAAAAATGTATCCTGAGAACAGGAACCGAATTTTAAACGAACAGCCACAGACTGCCATGTGTTAACAACATAACACTTTGGGGGGGGGAGAAGGGGACAAGCCCGCTTTGTATGTAAATTTTGATACTACTCATAAAATCAAAAGTGTCATATACACTCAGCAACATAATTGTGCAGTGCACATGCAGACACATATCATTACATCAGTATGGTCTGTCTTGATGGCATATATCCGTTAGTAGAAGCCCATAAAAGATTGTTGGAAACATATCCGGAGCTGCTAGGTGATGATTTTTCTTGACAGGTGTCCTGATCCAGTATCAGGGAGGTTTCGTTACGATCCCAGGGACGAGATTAAGACACCAAAACCTATCAGATATCGTACAACCTTTTGATTTTATTTTTAACAAACAGGGGAGAAAAGCAGGGAAGGGGAGAGGGATAGAGGGGAAAAGTTAGAGGGAGAGAGTTGGAGAAAGTGAGGAAACCAGCTACCACCGCTCCGAGTCCAATGATGTTCCGCTGACTCCGTCTGAGGTCCTTAATCGCCGTAACCTTCGTCGAGGCCGGGTCCGGAAGAGGCACGAGGACAGGAGGAGGAAAGGAAAGAAAAGCTCCCACGAGAGCGCGCACGTGCTTCTTTTTATAGGGGGCTCCCCTCCTGCGCATGCGCAGACCGCGACCGCGTACGTGCGGCTCGTGCCAGGCGCGCTGTCCCCTTAAAGCCGCCTCCTGTTTCGCGCCGGTTTTTTTTTCTTTTCGCGCCGTTGGCCGCCGGGGCGGCGCGTTGCCAGGATGGCAATGTCGAGACAAACCACATCCATTATCGGTCCTCTACAACAGGCTAATGTGCTATGCTGTGGGTAGAAATTGAATAAAATTGCTGAAAACAAGAAAACAAGTTTCTTTTATGCAGAGTAAATCTCAAGAAAAATAGTACACTTTGGCAGCACCCAAAAACTTGGATATCCCTTCAGGAAATGCAAGTACAGATATATGCTTTTCACCTATTTTTCTGTTTTGTTGAGATCAATGTTTTTCTTTTTTGTATTAGCACTACTGCTGATGACACTGTTACAGTTAAGATTATGCCAGCACTTCAATAGTGAAAATATTTTCAAAGGACTTTAACTTGCCTAGAAAAATTACTCAAGACCACAGTGTGTGACACAAAAAACTCAGGCTGGTGTAAGAACACTCTTTTATGATTAAGACCTCTCTCGCATTTAATATAATGTTTTAACAATACATTGATGGGGGTTTCAAGTTTAAGAGAGAAATATATATATATTACTTACTGACAAATCTCCATTTTAGGTGTTTTCTTGCCAAGGTTCAGCTATATTGTTTGTTACACTAAAAAAAGCACCCATTGTTCCAAAGAAATGCAGTTCTTAGTATAGACCAGTGTTTTCCTCTAAAATGAGTCAGTAACAGTAACTTCTCAGTGATACGTGTGGAATGGAGATGTATGATTTGCTTCATTTCTGGAAAAAAATAGCACCTAGCTAAGTGAACCAGAAGAAAAAAAACCACTGATACAAGATTTAATTTTTCCATCTTTATGCTGATTAGCCCCATCCAAATAAATTACCCAGGGTACAGCATGGAAGGCAGAATCAAGCTCAAGTCACAAATAAAAACTCCACCCTGTCCCATTAAAAAAACAAAACAAAACCGAAAAACAACTAAACAACAAAAAAATCCATGATGCCATACCCATGCAACTGCTGTTTCTTTGACAAGTGACCGTCCTCAAAGGAACACTCCATCCTTAGAAGTGTTACTTCTAACCATTGCATCTTCTCCTTTCTCCCAGTCTATTTCATGGGAAGTCTGATATCCATTTTCCAACATGGAACAATGAAGAACAATTGCTGTCATTTGTAATGTGGATATCTCTTGTGTCAATAATGCTGGCCACAACACAGCTCACTGGCAAAGATTTCCATTTAATTATAATAAAGTGCTACTGAACTCTGAATAGTCTTTTAGGAACCATGGCTAAAGAACACACTTCACAATCCAGGCTGCTCCATTAATAAACTCCCAGCCGCGCGCGGTCTGTAAGAGCCCACCAACATTGTCCATTTTGCCTGCGGTGCCAAGTGAGTCTGGAGGACAACGGTCAGTGGCTGCCTCAGCCTTCGTTCAGAGCACGGCCCAAAGAATGAGATCCAAACTTCTCTGACAGCAGGGTAGGGCTGATTTAGTAAGGAAGTTAAATATGGGCACTGTAAAAGTAAGGACAAAATGACAAAAAAGCTTGGTAGTAATTATGAAATCAAGACTTGACAAGATCATTAATTTCTTTAGATGAAGGAAATCAAGCCACACACGACAGAGATTTGAAGAACACAACTGAATTTTATGACAAGAGCAGTATTTCTCCAAAGTAATTTAAAAGTGGATGACTAGCTAAAAATAACTAGCATAAAAATATGGTCAAAGAAAAGCAAGAATACAAGTCATTACACTAAAATGACCCCTTGCATTGAAATAAACCAGCCAGGGCTCTTCTGAACAGAAATCAGTTATTTAGTGTTCTGCCAATTTGAAGAAACAGATGTGTCTCATCAAACTTGCAGCAGCACAAATATAGTTGAAGAAATCATATTTCAAAGTGCACATAACTAACTTTTTCAGAGAGGAAAACTTTAAAACAGATAGAATATCAAATTATGCTTTTTAGAAAGCGTGGAAGTTTAGTGAGGTGTAGCAATCACAGACCAGGATTCAGTTATACAAATCTTTCAGACTTGGGGGGGAGCTGGAAATATGCCTGATCTGTTGAATTTCAGGATGCACAGTCATTTATTAACATAGGCTTTGCAAAAAATGGGATAGGAATTTAGCTGGAGTCTCTATGCAGGTGGGAAGTTCTGAGATAATTTACTTTAAATCCAAACTTACTTCCAAATGCAAGGACACCTGTTGTTGTTTATCTTGCCTACAATTCAGGTTGTGGCAACCATTTTCAGGTTGGCTTGTTCGTTTGCTTGTTTATATTCAACAGTTACAAATAAAGATTATGATGGCAGAATTCTCCTGTGATTTTAAAATATGTTCCACCTAAAACAGAGAGTTGTACTTGAAACAGCATTTGGAAACAACTCAGAAGTTAGGAAAGTAGAATTCTGTAGTGCATACGCCTTTTAAAAAATACTAGTCTTCAGAAAATAGTGTTTTTATTAAAAATATCAGCAGACAGCCATTTTGCCACTTAAATACACTTCTCAAACAGGCAGCTGAGATTTTAAATACAGACTTTCATGAACACAAAAATACATTATGCAATATGAGATAGGTATTTGAAACTGGTGATACAGATGTTCATCCAAGATCCTGTACTGCTAATTTAGCTGGCTGATGAACGTGATACAGTCTTCTGTGGAGCATTTTACTGACCGAGAAATAGGTATTAACTGTAGAGGTCAATATTTACTTTTCTACAAGTAATGCACAGTAAGACAAAGGTCAATGTTTTTCTCATGAGACAAGATAGCAGGATACTCATTCAGGTAAATTGCTATACTTACATATATTATTAAAGTAGATATATATTGTCACATTGTTACATCTCCAGAAATAAGAAGGTTAACATTCCTCATAAAATTGTCGCTGAATTACTTTCTTTTGATACTAACATTTAATAACGAGATGAACGCCAGGACAAAAATAAAAACCCCTCCTCTCAAAACTTCTATATGGAGCAGTATTCGAATTCCACTGCAAGTAATTACACGTCTATGTTTGACTGGCTATTACAGTTAAATAATTGTTTACATAATCTTTAAGAGTGGTGTGTTCCAGCCAAGCTGAAACAAGTAATTGGAATGCAATTTTCTTAGTCTTTGGGCATTTGTATTTAAAACTTTGCACTTAAAGTGTGTTTTTGTTTGGTTTTGTTTGTTTGTTTGTTTTCCCCTTCTCTTCATAGAATCTCTTCTCACATTTTTATTCTTTTGGCTCCATGTTTTCTGCAACATCTAGACAGTGTTGTAGAAAAGGCTTGACCTCTTAAGGCAACTGGTCATCATCTCTCAATTCTGTCTTCCAGGAACATACCTCAAAACCTCAGAGCTAGTATACAGAAGGCCACTGTTTCATTTTACTATGACTCTCCCAGAGATGTTTCATAGTTCCTGAAGAGCAGAACAATTGGAGGAGATCACTGGATTGTGGAAAAAATGCTGAATGTCACAACTGATGTTTATATACTTTTTGCCAACAAGTCATAGTCCTCAAACCTTAAAGATGATCTTGTAGCCAACAACTGGCTCAAACATGGGCAGATATTTAAACAGGATCTTATTTCCCTTACCCAGTTTTCCACAGGAAAAGAAAAATATATGAGATTAATCTTGTTGTGCGGAAGGATGGTTTCAAAAAGAGGACGTAATGGATCTTCAAGAAATCCAGATTCACAAGCAGGCTATATGCAAGTTAAGTCAGCATCAAGCAGATGCCATATTTAAGTTCTGCTGTTTTCCAGAGAAAATCATGTGGAGTAGAGTTGAGAAAGCAATTAACCATATAAATTATAGAGATTTTCGCATTTTGAAGTGTATTGCTTAGTACAAGAGGGTAAAATAAGTAATTTGGCTTACAAAATAAGGATTAAGAACACTATCAATCCAAATAGCATTTTCCCCATAAAGCAATTTATTGCTCATGAGCACTGAAAGATTACTGGGGGAAAAAATCACTCAATAAAGCTTAAACATTATCTGATTATCATTTGATTGTTTAACAAAAGTCAAACATGGTGCAAAAGATTTTTTTGTAATTGGATTTTTTTTTTCTAAAAGCATTTGATGTATTGGATGTGAAATGGTTGCAACTCTGAAAAACCACTTATGGCTATTATCTTTAAATTATAAACTAACACATTATTAGTGCACAATTAAAATACAGAAGGGAAGTTTGTCCACGAACCACTGCTGAATCTTTCAACTGATGCAAATAACAGCGGAAGGAGATTTCTCTCTAGTGCCTTAGTTTACTACAGATGCTTTAGACACTTCTTAGGTTCATTAATTGTGCTTGCAATCCATCAGGAAAGATACAAACTCATCCAGTTGATGAAACTTTTTTAAAACTCAGTTCAGGCCTCTGTAGAGTTTTAATTACTCATTTTCAGACAGCAAAGTTACAGGCTATGTTTCTAGGGAACATAGCTAAGATCTTCCCTGTCTGACACAAAAAATGAAAGAACTGAACATACAGACTAATTTAATACATTCCAGTGTTTATATTGTCCCTTTCAAACATCTCTCCTGAAGCATCAATCACATGATAAACCATACTGTCGTGGTTCAATTTGTTGAATATATACAAGAGTTGCTGGACAAGTTCATTTCAAAATGATGACAATTATGCAGTGCAAGTTTAAACAGACACGTGGGTTACGTGTCTAAGGAACTCCTGTCATTATGATTTCATTGTATGCGATGTAAAAAACCACTTTGCATTAAGCTGTGGGAAATATTAAAGACAGCATTCGTTTTTCTTTCATGCTTTTTCTTTCTGTGTAGACTCCAAATATAAATACTTGGGACTCAAATTGTACAAGTTTATACATATACTTAACTTTACAGAGATAAACTGTTCCGCTGAAATCAGTGACTGCTCACACCTGTACAATGAACTACATATGTAATGTATTGCAAACTCAGAGCCTTAGCTACCCATATGCAAGGGGAAAAATTTGACAGATAAACAGAGTGAAATGGAAAATGATTAATGTGCAAAAGTATTTCACATTATGTAATTCCTATTACAAATATAAGGAAAACATACGCATGCTATACCATAAGCCCGAAGCACCTTCAAGAGACCTTTGTGCCCATTTTAGTAAGTGTTGTTTAGTTAATATCAGGAATAAGATATAGGAAAACCACAAGGATAAGCAGGAAGAGGAGGAAATAAAGAACACCTAACAGTGATACAAGTGTCTCTTTAGTTCAGTCATAAACACAGTTCAACCTAGATATATTTAAAAAAAAATGCTTGAGCTATTTTGTTAGTGGGGGTGCTGCAGATGATACTTAAAAGTAAATTTTGGAAACTTTGGTACCATACCGGGTGCAGGTGCCCAGGTGCTGGCAGCAGCAGCAGCACCACCAGCAGCAGCAGCAGCGGGGGCTGCAGGGCGGCCCCTGTGAGAAGGGGCCGGGGCCACCCCGGGCCGGACACAGCCGGTTCCAGCCGGCTCCAGCGGCCCCAGCGCAGGGCCCAGCTGAGCCCCTCAGCCCCGGGCGGGCGCCTCGGGGAAAGCCGGGGTGAGAAAGGGCAAAACGCTGCCCGGCAGCCGGGGCTGAGGGACACGCTGTGAGAAACAGCCCTGCCCGCCCCGAGGGGAGAGCGGGAGGAGGGGAGGAGGGGCTCCAGGTGCCCCCCAGAGATTCCCCTGCGGCCCCGGGAGAGACCCCGCTGGGGCAGGGGTTTCCCTGCAGCCCGTGGGAAGGCCCCACGCTGGGGCAGGGAAAGTGTGAGGAGGCGGGAGTAGCAGAGAGGAGCTGCTGTGGGCTGACCGCAGCCCCCCATTCCCCGTCCCCCTGCGCCGCCCGGAGATGATAGAGGAGGCAGGAGTGAAGGGGTGAAGCTGAGCCTGGGAAGAAGGGGACAGGTAGGCAGAAGGTGTTTTATTTTTTTACCTTTTTTTCTCACTGTCTGTTAAGAACATCTAATTTCTTAACTATTGTACAAAGTAGTCTTTATAGTATGAAAATGTATGAACTTTCTTAAGAGACATATGTATAGTTTACATTGTATACTGCATAGTCCTGCTTAAGTAAGCATGATGAAGTACCCCAGCTCCTTGCAAGGAGGAGAACAGCTCCCACCCTGAAGAATAAAGGATACCTCTGGACTACCGAGATACTGCCAGCACCCTAGCTCTTCCAAGACCTCTGTGAAACCCTGATGTTATCTGGCATTATAGATAAGTACTGACTCTGGGGACATCTAGATCAAGAAAGAAGCAGATGGGTGACGACGGCATAGAATTACAGTTGCTTTGCAAAAGAGTAGTATGTGTGTTAAGTAGCGATTGGTCAAATCATGTCCTACCTGAATGCTTGAAAGGTATAAGAACCATGTGTAAAATTGCATTTGATGTGCCACAATATGAATGGGACACCTCATGCGCATGAATAAAATTACTCTTGTAATTCTATACTTTGCGTCCTAGCCTCTTGCCTTGGTCAGCACAGGCCAGTTGCAAAATTTTCATGACACATCAAACTGTTTTTAATGGGCAGTAAATTATATTACTTTTCCCCAAGTTGCATCTGTTTTGTCCATCACAGTAACTCGTCAGTGATCTCCCTGTCTTTCTTTTGACCCACAAGCTTTTCCATCTTATTTTCTTGCCCTGTCCTGTTGAGGAGGAGAAGTGAAAGAGCGGCTGGGTGGGGTCTTGCAGATGGCCAAGGTCAGCCCACCACATCAACAAAGTTGACTGCAGTGGTAGAGGGTAGCAATGTTTTTGCACGCTAAATAAGATATTGCTGTCCATTCTCATGATCTGGGCTATCAAAATAATCACAACACAAATTATATAAAGCTAAGTAATTTGAACAACCTTTTTTCCCTCTGATCTTGAGAAAAGTTTTAAGATTTGCAATAATTCAAAGTTGATATATAACATAGCTCATGCAATAGTGCATAAGGCAGTCAACAAGTTGGCGGATGACACCAAGCCGAGTGGTGCAGTTGACATGCTTGAGGGACAGGATGCCATCCAGAGGGACCTGGACAAGCTCGAGAGGTAGATCCGGGTGAACCTCATGAGGTTCAACAAGGACAAAGGCAAGGTCCTGCACCTGGATCGCAGCAACCCCCGGTATCAATACAGGCTCAGGGATGCAGGGATGGAGAGCAGCCCTGACGAGAAGGACTTGGGGGTACTGGTGGATGAAAAGCTGGACATGAGCCAGCAATGTGCGCTCGCAGCCCAGAAGGCCAACCCTATCCTAGGTTGCATCAAAAGAAGCGTGGCCAGCAGGTCGAGGGAGGTGATTCTGCCCCTCTACTCCACTCTGGACCTAGAGTCCTGCGTCCAGCTCTGGAGCCCTCAGCACAAGAATGACATGGGCCTGCTGGAGTGGGTCCAGAGGAGGACCACAAAAATGACCAGAGGACTGGAGCACCTCTCCTATGAAGACAGGCTGAAAGAGTTGGGATTGTTCAGCCTGGAGAAGAGAAGGCTCTGGGGAGACCTTATTGCAGCCTTTCAGTACTTAAAGGGGGCCTACAAGAAAGATAAGGACAGACTTTTTAGCAGGGCCTGCTGTGATAGGACAAGGGGTAACAGTTTTAAACTGAAAGAGGGGAGATTTAGACTACATAGAAGGAAGAATTTTTTCACAATGAGGGTGGTGAAACACTGGACCAGGTTGCCCAGAGAGATGGTAGCAGCCCCATCCTTGGAAACATTCAAGGTCAGGCTGGAGGGGGCTCTGGGCAGCCTGATCTAGTTGAGGATGTTCCTGCTCATTGCAGGGGGGTTGGACTAGATGACCTTTAAGGGTCCCTTCCAACCCAAACTATTCTATGATTCTATGATCACTAACGGCTATAAAAGACTGAAACCTTTCGAGTGTTCTTGGCATTAGCAAGCAATTTCCAGGAAACTATTTCTAGGGAATTTAACTATCATAACAGAAACTGCTTTGACTTTTATAAATCATTTCTTGAGGTAAAAAAGTTTTCAGCTCACAGGTGATATTTACTGAGCCAACTAATGTGTTTTAAAGTTAGAAGAAAAGAATTACAGAATAGATGAGTGAGTGATGCATTCTGACATAAACTGTCATATTCTCTCAGTCCATGAACTGGATGATTTTATCTTAATTATGCACTCTTAATTCCTCTACTGTAATTAATAAACCTTGTCACCGTGCATTTTGGGGTTTGCTATTCTCAGGGTTACCTTTATTGCTAGTCTCTGTTGAAAGTGCACTTTCATAGGGGCAATTTAATAACTGCTAAAACTGAAAGACATAATTGCAAAAAATTGCAGAATGTTAAAGATGGATGCTAATTAGAGCTATCATAAACTGTGTGAAGGAGTAAGTGCATGTGCAAATCTGAGGGCTTTGCTAGGAGACTGGGGGGAAATAAGAGTTATGGAAAACAAGCTCATAAGTACAGCACAGCAAGGCACTGGCCTTAGACTGGACTCAAATCAACAGTTCTGGCAAAGCAGCAGATTCCTCTGACAACAGGCGATTTGAAAGCCAATTAACATATGAATTGCAAACAGGACGTGCAATAAAATTGAAAAATAATAAAACTAGAAACCTTTGCAATAAAATGTAAAATGGGAAAGAGGTGCTGTTCTGCTGGTCTAGTGATGATCATGGTATATGGGGGTGGGCAGGGCTTTCCCTGTTCTTAAGGCTGCGAAGGCTAATCTGACATCAGCGACAACACAGGACTCTATTAAATAAAAGGTCTGGGAAGAACCAGGGATGGAAATGTATCTAAACACTGCCACCTCCAGCTGGAGTGACCTTAACATAATTCCTGCTTGGGGGCCTCTGGAGTAAGAAAGAAAATATGACTAGGCCTGGTGAGGAAGCAAGAGTATCCAGGGAGGAGTCATGTTACTTGCAGCCACATTAATGTTACTCTGGTGATGTAAGATGGATGAAGGGTAACCTCCACACATGTGTGTGGGGGCAAGTATTTGCATCACGGTCCCCAGGCAATTTAATACTTAAAAGATGGAGCATGTATTTTGAGCAGATCAAAGATGACAGCTGAAGCGGCTATAGTTGCAGAGCTCAATCAACTGATGGTGTAGACACTGAAATTCCTCGCCACGTAAGCAGTCAAAAGCTTTTAGTTCAATTAGATGCAATGTCATTTCTACTGTTGTATCAGGCAGACGCTTTAGTCATTGATTTTCAGAGTAAAAGAAGGAAGGGTAGGCTGTAACAGATTAGTGCTGGCTGCAAGCACGGATTTGTGCTATACTTTCCAAAGGATGATTTAGTAGTGTACTTTGTTTATCTCAGCAAATATTATCCCACCACCATCCATACAGCCATTTGTTTTAAGGCACAATCTTGCCTGGAAAAGCCATGCTTTTTTAATACCTAATACACCTTTGTATTAAACCAACTCTTGCTTATACCAGTGATAAAAAAGAACATCAAGTTAGTTCCTTCTTGCACCTTTATTGTTGAGTTTTCTACCACCCTGTAGTAAGATAGCTCCACATTGTGCTGTTTTTCATGCCAAGAGACAGTACCCTTGATTAAAGCCCTGTGATATTAGTACACTGCTAGTTTCAGCCACAATTCAGCTATACAATAATTACTATTTATGTTTGTGCTTGATGTGAAAGACTGAAACAGATACACATACGTAATCCCATGGCTTTGTTTAGGAACAGTGATTTCATACAAAATTCATGAGGTTTGCATTTCAATATGTGATACTTGTATGACAGACAATGGTTAGTAACAAAGCACTATCTATTCCCATCAATTTTTCTGTTCAATATGCATAGGAATGGCACTATATTTGCAATATACCATGACACAAGATCAACGTTTTGCTATGGGACCACAAATGGTATCAGTTCTTCAAGCCAATATCAAACATTACCATCATTTTAAAATGTGTAATATTTTTCTTATTCATGAATAGAGTGGCAGTTATCAGTAAAATCTATGTAATTTAGTTAATTTTACTTCTGTTTTCAGACAGGTTAGTTAGTGATTAGTCAATTTGATCATAGGCGAGAACTTCCAAGATACTGTTTCAGAATAGGCGTAAGCAGATCTAGAAAATGCACAATTCAATTCATGATGTTGTAAAGTTGGCACCTCTTCTATATACTAAGGTTTTGACACTGCAGGCTGCAAGGTAAATTTTGAGATAAATATCTAAGCAAGTTAGTTCAGCTACTGACAGTAGTCTAACTCTCAAAGAGCAAAGATCTGCTTCAGATTTCGTTACATATAAGTTTGATATACTGTTGTCTGAGGATAACATACACCGTGTCTTTATTTTATGGGTAAATTTTGATACCCAAGCATATCTGAGGATCAGTTTTTCAAAGTGCTTGCATTAAGTGATCAGCTTCCCATTTACTTCAAGTTTGAAGGTACCTGGGCAACACTTCTATGTAGATACCAAACAGCTTTTGAAACTGGTCAGCATTAGGCACCAAAATGCCTTGACAGTCTGGTGCTTTAATATTCATTTTCAAAAGGAGTAGGCTTCCTTGGTGAAAGAACAGCCCTTGCAAATCTTCTGATGAAGGTCAGCGTAGAAAAGGATTTTTGACATAGGACTTAATGGTGCAAAAATTACTGAATGTGGTAAGAAAGTCTGCAGGTAATACCATTGGCCTGGATAACTTTCTCATTGATTTTTGAGTCATTTTTCTGTACTTAATTTACACACTTTTACTGGAAACCTTTAAAAGTAATCACAGCTCAAGGCTATCTGCCAAATAGATTGAAAACTGAGCTTATTTCAGTGCACCCCTTCTGAAGACAGATTACTCTCTGCTATATACTCACCTCATATGTTGAATAGTCCAGAATTGCTGCTAAAGTTCTAGTGCCTGTTATACACTCTGCTCTCTTAGATATCTTACATGTGAGCACAATCTTTTTTTATTAAAGACATCTTATAATAACATTCTTCCTTATAAACCACCACTGAATCGCTCTCTATGACAAACTCTTCATAAAACAAGATACAAGTTGCTACACGGTTCAATTGAGTTTACTTATTTTCCATACTTCCAAAGCTATATATGGTGACTTACAACACTGAATAACATTTCTTTGGCAGTCCCTAATAAATACAGTGTGGGTTTACTTGCTCCTTCATTACTACAACACTCTATATTTTTATTTTACCCTTTGGAGGGAAGCACAAGTGACAAGAGTCCTCTGCAGCTTCTCCTCTTTGTTGGACTTGTAATAATTGCAAGTCTGTTACTACTCATTGAGACTGGATTTTCACAGATATCAGTTGTTCTTCTTGAAACACTAGCATTTGATCTCTAGAAGCTTCATCTTCAGCCAGAGTCCATACTGGAATCCTTAATGTACAGTATCTTTTCTAACAAGTTACTAAGAGCTGAATGACTCAGCTTTAATAGTCCTCAATACACAGTTCTGGACAATACCAGAAATCAGTGCATCACTTCGCAGTAGATGATTCAGATAATCCATTTAAATTGGTTTTAAACATGCTGGCAGCAAAAGAAGCTGTAAGAGACTGAGGGGTTGAAAGAGTTAATGTCTCAAACATTCGGCAAAGAAGGACCTTGAAGAAACTGAGACAAAGGAGGACCTGGTGAGAGGGAATACCACACTAATGAGATAAGGTGCAGCTGGAAGGGAGGATCTTGCGGAGGCAGGATAGTGCTCTTCTGGGCCTTATCTTGAGTAATTGCTTAAAAAACAGACAAGCCTGAGACAGCATCGTGCCTGCATCTCTGATGGGGGGGGCAGCACCGAAATCACTAGCCTCAACCCCCCCGACCCATTTTGAGAAGGTTTGAGAGCAACCGACTACGCATGCAAAGTAATTAGCATCTGCAGTGGGACTAGTCAATATATAGCGCAGCTCAGATGGGCTGGGTGTGCGTGCCCACCATCCAACGAAACCGGACCAGAGACATCGCTGGAACCCAGGGTGGTGATCTTTCCTTTACCTCTGTCTTTCCTCTGTCTCTATCTTTTAATTTAGCCCAAGAGTATCCTGCTCAAAGTGAGTCGTCCAGGACGGCCCTCTCAGGACATGATATACTCCTTTAGACATAAACCGTTGACCAAGTCTGGGACTAGGACTGGATCCAGCCGCACCTAGACTCCTCTCTGAGAAGGAGTTTAGAAAGCCAGGGGGTCCTTTCCGAACCTCATGACTCAATGGGAGGGCCTCCCTGACCACTGACCAGAGACCCCCGTTGGCTGGACCAACACTGGACCCTGGACTGATGATCTCTCTCTCATTCTCTCTCTCCACTCCCCCCCCCCCCCCCCTTCCTTTTTACTGAAATGCGGGATTAGCAATTAGTGAACTTTCTGTTATTCAATGATAACTTGTATGCCCATTTATTGAATGACAACTTGTACGCCCAGTTACTGAATGAATAAATTGTATGCCTGAATTGTGAACCTTAGCACCGTCTGTGCTCAATTCCACCAAAGTAGATCAGCGAACCTGAGTCACTCCTCCCTCTTCTCTGCCACTATTTGTTTATGACCCATAGCTGGGGTGCAGCATCGCTGCGGGCAGAAAGTTGGGACGTGACAGAAGCTTTAAGGAAAAAAATTGTTTTGTGAATTTTCTTTATCTGATTAATTTCATTCTGTTATCCAATTCCTAGTATATATAATCCATTTCATTCTGCTGCCTACTTACCACCATGTAAACCAAATAATCTTAAACGCTATAGTAACAGACTTAGAGCCAAACATTGTTGTGTCTACTGTATGGTTGGTGTCATTTTTTTTTTTAATTTGCTAAGAAGATCACTCTTCTTTCTTTTGCCTCTAAGCAGGTTCAGTGCTTGTATTATAGATTCCAGGTAAACGCTTAAGAGTATAAGGGATACTGTCACAGTATATATCTAATATATAGATCTACTAGGTTCTTGTATTTTTTGGTTTCCTGATTCTCTTTATATCAATGTTTGTTCTCTTTTATTGAGAAGAATGTTTTCACAATGATAATGTATAACTGCCACCTAGACATATACTTTAAAGTATAGATTTAGTAGCACAAACTCTACAGAAAATTCTTCCTCTCAAATTAGAAATCCATTGATCCATAAATGATTGCAAATGTAGAGACATTACTTCAATGGAAGCTGGTAAAAGAGTGGAGAATATCTCGGTCTACTTTTAAACATAGGGTTGGCTACCAGAATTTTCAGGGCACCCATGCGCACTGAAACAGCAGTCTAATTTTCATTGACTTCACAAGGATCTTTATTCAGCAAAGTGTGCAAGGTAATATAACCTTTTCTTTTTTTACAAGGAGTTTAGACAGGTCAGATTAAATTCTAGGATGAAATATCTGATTTTAATAGCTCAAACATTCTGTAAAAGGACAATACATGCAAATTTGCACTAGGAAGTTTTATCAGTGCACAAAAAGAAGACTGATAATATAACTTTAATTCTGCTATAGCTGAAGTAATAGGAGAAATTAGATTGTATACAGATTAACCAGAAATATCAGTCCAGTCAAATTGCAAGCCTAAACACTTAATCTCACTTGCATCATTAAAAATGCACAGATTATATGTACTATGAAATGCAGTGAAGTCATTTCCCAGAAACAAATGCTATTGAATCTTACAAACTGCTAGATTCAATATTTACTAAATCCTCTGATGTAGAGAGTATAATTTTTACATTTTTAAAAAAAGACTACTTGTATCTCATTTTTACCGTAAGATAGTGTATAATGGCAAACACACAGAAAGAGTCAGTGGTGAGAGAATCCTGTCCACCAGAAAAAGTTGCTATGGAATCTTACACAGAATTGTGTAGAAACCCAGCATTAGGGTCGTGATGGACTTACTATCAATTCACACTACCAAGAAAGGATTAGTTCCTTGTTGAACCAAAAATCTAGATTAGCAATGATCACTTGTTAAGCAGTCCAACTCGTTTACCCAATGTTCAGCTTCAGATGGTGAGTTGAAAAGTTTCTGCCTCTAGAACTCATGTGCTACTCTTCTGAAAACTCAAGATCTCAACATTTAGTTTTACTGATAATTGATTTTTTCACATGACAAGAAAAAGACAATACTACTGGTCCCAATGCTGAACATGGAGAGACAGATGTAGAAATTATAACTGGTGGGTCTGGGGGAAAACAACTACTAAGAAAGGCAAATGTTCATTTGCCTTTATAGAGTAATACACAATCCTATAAAGCACTTTATCAGTCATGGTTTTGAATTTTTGAAGAAGAAGATTACCTGAATTACCTCTGTGCCCTTAAGGAAGGATATAATGACAGAGGCAAAAGCTATGTAAAATAAAAATATAAACTACAAAGGAGAGTGATCTTACTGCATGTGTGCAGCAGGAGCAAACCCTACCTTAGATTACAAGCGGGTCCACGCACCACATCACACACCACAAAAAGGTTTCTCACAGAGCCACATAAAGGAAAAAAGATCGCAAACATTCAGACAAGGGAATTTACATTATCTTCTCAGTTTCTGATGCTGTCCTGGACAGCTAGGATATTGGAATACCCAAGATACTTGCATCATATCAGATCTCACAAATGTCCGATGCACTGTAAATCACGTGACAGGACAGGCATCAAGTGCATCAGGTGCTTTACGTACTAGTAATTTGTTAGGACTAGTCACATGACTTCCAAATTTCAGTCTGGTTCTAAATTAGAAACTGTTAAACTTTACAGTAGACTAATGTACACCACCAGAATGTTTTGAAAATAATGTTCCTACATCAAAATACTTCAACATTGTTACCTGATGCAACTTTACATGCAAATAAATTACTAGTCTCATTTTTAGTTAAAGCAGTTTTGAAAGAAATGGGAAGCAGATATAACATGCTGAACATATAGCAGAATATTAGCACATAGTATCAAGGTCATCTAGAAAACATTTTATGAAAATGGTTTTGTAAATGGTGACAGCTGCACAGACAGATCTCCTATCACATGCTTTGTGACTGTCTGCAATCACAAGTTCCACAGGCACTTTAGTCACTATTCCTCCTTTCCGTGTTGTATAAGAAGGGAAAACACCGCCTCAGTCTGTTCCCGCCAACTCTGCTTCCTCTCCTAAAATCACCCCTTGTTGCCCAGAACTTTGGCCAAAGAAGTCTAGCTATATGTTTCAGTCAATTTTAGGATTTGAGATATCAGAGCTGCACGCTGAGTAGGTACTCCAGCAGAATTGCTCAGAAATGAAAACAAAGTCTGTTCTTAAGTCTTTGCAATTGATTTACAACCCAGCAATGTATTCCAGTATTTCAACTTTTTGTCTTCCATTATGTTATTTCTCTTTGTTTGTGGTCAAAAAATATCCTCTATGGCCCTAACCAACTGCTAAAATTTAGTAAATTCCTCTGGAGACCTTCATGGCAACCTGCATGTCATTTTCTAGATGAAACTTTGTCATACGTTGCATAATTACATTGCAACTGTTAGATGGAGGAAGACCAAACTGATCTGCAGTTTTCTTACTGATCTTTGACTGCCTAAGATGTTAACAAGTTGTTAACTAAAAAGTCTGCGGTAAGTAATACATTATTTAATATTAACATCACAGCTCAATATCTACTTTATAAACATTAATGTATTCTTTAAATTCTCATATACGTACATATATTGATGGGAAGTTTGTTCCAGATTTTCTTTATTTATGTTTTGCTGTGCTTTACATAAAAATACTCAGATTTTCTTTTTTTTTTCAAATATGTCATTAATTAAGATATAAATGAGATATACCTGTATGATTCAGTTGCCCCAGTTTAACATTAGAAGCAGTTAGCAAGTAGTTTAGTGACACTGTATCTGTTACAACCTCCTGGAATTCCTATGCAAATCAAATAATCAGGTATCTGAAATAATGCGACAGATTTTTGGATGACTTTGCAATCGCAGGTCCGCTCTCTTAAAGGCTAGCATATATTGTTTCAGTGTGCTTGTAACTGCAGACAGGATGAAGAATTTGCCATATTTTTTCAAGATAAAATTAGAACAATTTATGCACATCACAGAGAAAAAAGAAGGAATACATGCCTTCATTCTCAAATTCTTTGGAATTATTTTACTATGTGACACTTCAGTATACAGGTGCATAGAAAAAGAGGTGGTAGAGCAGGCATTCTGATTTTTAGTATGCAAAACAGAGCTTTGCTTAATGACGCAAAAGTCAGAGTTTTGAGGGAAAGAATCCAATAACTTGGGCTGCTGGAAAGCAGTCTTAAGAAGAAAGGACAATCAAGTTATTGAAGTCTACTTGCCAACTAGTGAAAATCAGTTTGCAAGTCCAGCATAGGATGTTGCTATTGCATCTTGTCAACAGTCAATCCAGATAGAGTGTTTTGCAGAAAAAATGTTAGGGCCCATCTGAAGCAAGCAAAATCAAATAGACAAACAAAAACATAACTAGAACTTGTTAACAAAAGCATGTCATGTTAAGAACTATCATAAAAAAAAAGAGAGGAGACATCTGGAAAAAGTGAAAACAAAAACCAGCAGATTGTACAGAATCCTACTGGTCAAATTCTTAACACTTTGTAATGTAACAAAAGATAAGGTGGTTCTAGGGATGTAGTTTCTTTTGCCAGTACACCCAGAGACAATATTTATGTCCTAAAGCTGGGAAGAAATAGAAAACTAATATAAGTTTCTGAAGAGTGGCTTTAATAAAATAAAAGGTTTTATAAATTAAAATTAAACAAGAGAGTATTATTATATAGAAGAGTATATAGGAGTGTGTATATGTGTGTATATATATATAACGGATATTCTTATCAGAATAAAAATTTTTCTAAGCATCATTTCACAGATAGGGGAAAGGCATGCAGAAGAAGGATGAAAATTAGTAGAAAGAGAATCAAGTGTTGCCTGATGTGAAGGTAGTACCCGGATTAGTACCCAAACTTCAGTATTTTCCCAGAACTAAAAACCTAATTATTTTAGTGTGAAAAAAAAAAAACCAAACATGTTCTACTGCACTTAAGACTATACCTGTACAGGTCTGTGTAGATTATTGCAGATCATCCGAGCTGACTGGGTATGAGACAGCATCTGTAAACCCTGCTGACTGATTATCTTGGTCCTTTCTAGCAGGCTGACTGCCTGGCTGTGGCACAAATCTATGTGCCAGAGCGATGCAATGAGATCACACGCATGCAGTACGTCCAGCATATCCTCGAAAGTAACAGACTGTGTGCACAATCACTGTGCACTCCATTCAGCTCCTGGACCTGGAATAGACTAAAGCATGTGCTAACGGAATGCAACACAGTCTACGCCTTTATGTCCAAATATAGAGTTTAATGTACTTCAACTTCAGCTGAGAAATAAACTGCTCCTGAACTTCAGTGGAAGCAGAGAACTCCTGAAATTCCATCTTCAATGTTTTCTGAACTATATATTAAGATGGACTGCAGCATCAATACTAAAATGACCATGATGTTATTTAAAATTAAAATACATGAATTTAAGTATGAGTTACTGGCCTTTTAGAATGGCTTGCGGTATAGAAGAATTTTCTAATAGAAACTTTAAGATAAAAAGAAATATTTTTTTTCATATCAAATATAATTACTTCCACTGCCACAGCAGGTTCTCGGCAAACAAGTAAATTTGATCCTATACGTATAAAGAGGATCAAAAGATACCACATAATGAAATTCAAGAATGATAGCAATAACATTGTATATTAGATTCAATAGTGTGGCTCAGGAAATCCCCAAACCACTAAATCCCAGAAGAAAACATCTGTAAACTTGTCTTTTTCCATAAGCATTTGCTATCAGGCAGTCACATACAGGAATCCTGACTAGACCTGTGTTCTGGCGCAGTATATGCCTTCTGTGCTAAACAGGCTTCGTGTAAATGTTCTGAGTTAAATTCTACTCTTTTTCTCTGAGTTCTTACTCTTCTCATTCTGCTGAAGTTATATGCAGTTAATCCATCTGTAGATTTGAAAATTTTATTTCTGGTATATCAGATCAATCTATTTTATGGCTTGTAGCACACAGGTTCGCCTGCCTCTCCCCCGGCCTCGCTGTAGCCAGGCACTGCTGGCCTGTGCTGCTTTCTGCATGCAGTTCTCGTAGGAATTCTCTACATCTGCACCCCTAAGCATTCATTTATGAAATAGTTCCCCTTCCCGAAGACCTTTTCCCATCTCTCCCTTTACTAAGCCCCTAAGCCTGCAATGTTTTCAGTAACTCCATTACTAACTCAGTCACATAGCAGAGAGTAGGGTGTTACCTGCCGCTGTCTCCCAATGCAAGCCGTAGTTTACCTTGGACAACTCCTGACTTGTCAGACCTACCTTGGGACTTGCTACACCAGTGTCACAGCAGGACCCCGGGGAGACAGGAGGGAATGCACTGGGCAAGGTGTCGCCAGACAGCATAATGTATCACAACATTTGCAAAGTCACTCTTACAGTAGGAACACAAAGTGAGAAATAGGCTGCATGGCTACATAGGCCTCTTTTTCATTTAAAAAAAAAAGCACCAATAAAAGCAACAGGGATGTGATGATCCTGTCCCAGCTCCGTTGGGCTGACTGCAACAGTGTTGGGTCCAGTGGGTGTAGCTGGACTGCCAGGCAGCTAGAAGGATGGAGCTACTTCAGTGGTTCCATGAGCCAGCGAGACTCAGCAACCCCCAGAGGTACCGTCCGCCTTTCACCAACACTGCTTCCAGATCAGCAGCTATGTTTGCATAGCCTGGAGGAGCCACAATGAGATAAGGCTCAACCCTCCTACTGCCAGTGGGCCAGGTGGTTCATTGCCCGTGTACGCGTAACCATGCCCACTGTAGTCACTGCCACTTTGGTGTCGGGAGCCCTGTGTCTCCTGTGTCTGACGCACAATTAACAAAGGGGAAGGAGGATTCAGAGCAGCAAGTACCCTGGTGCACCAACGCTTACTCTTTCCTTGCTGTATTCCAAGCCTGCCTTACAAACACTGTACTTGTGCCCACTCCTGCGCACGCGTCCAACTTCCCTGGTGTGCCGGCTGTGCCTTGGCTACCCTAACAGCAATCTGACAGCAGGCTGAGGAAGACTGCCAGAACATGGAAGGATCCTATCTTCACCTGTGCCGTCTATGACTGGGAGTTTGCTTCTGCTGGTTGGGGCTGTTGCCTACACACGTACATCAAGGGAATCATCTGGTTTGTGCTCTGATACAAGGTGCCATTGTAGGACTGGTTAGAGAAGGTTGTACAGTATCACAGGAGTGATATGCCCATGCCTGGCTGTGCATAGATGCCTGCTGCGGCCTTTCCAAATGAGAGATGCATCTTCCTAATACACAATCACTTTCTGGGCTCTTGATGGTGTCCTGGTTTAGGCCAGGACAGAGCTAGTTTTGCCTTCAGCAGCTCCTGTGTTTTGGATTTAGTGTGAGAAGAATGGTGATAGCACACTGATGTTGCTGGTTGCTGCTGAACCACCAAAGACATTTTGCAGTTTCCCAGGTTTTGCTAACGTGCAGGGGCAAAAACTTGGGAGGGGTAGAGCCAGAATGGTTGACCCAAGCTGGCCAAAGAGAGTATTCCATACCATAGATGTCATGCCCAGTGTAAGTGAGGGTCGGTCGGTGGGCCACTAGGCTTTTAGACCCTTAACTTGCCCTAATCGTTAAGCTTCCCTTCGGGTTGCTTTTTGTTTCCCTATTTTTCCTTTTTGTTTTTCGTTCGTTCAGCTGTTCGTTCCCTTGCCTGCTCTCTCTGGAACTTGCTGTTCTGGGATAGCTGGGGGGGATACCCCTGCTCCCTGCCTGCTGCTCGGGACAGGCTGTATCGGTCGTCAGGTGGTGAAAAATTGTGTATCGTTTGTTTTATATATTCTATTATCCTTATATATATTATTGTCATTATTAATATATTTTTATATTTTTCCTTTGCTGTCCTGGTGAGCTGTTTTTATCTCAACCCACGAGTTTTCCTTTCTTTCCCAATTCTCCTCCCCACCCCGCTGGGGAGGGGGGGAGTGAGCGAGCAGCTGCGTGGTATTGGGTTACAATTTGGGGTTAAACCATGACAGATGGGTACGGATTTCAGCTGTAACAGTTCAAAGTCACCATGGGAGCAGGCAGTGCTCTCTGCTACAGCAGCCATAGCAAGCTGCAGGTTACACAGCTGATGGCTCAGGTAGCACAGCCCATTCTCAGCTCTGTCCAAGGCGTACCGTTATAAGGAATGCTTGTGTCCTAGGCATGCACCAAGAACCGTGAGGAAGGGCAGCAAAACTTGGCACTCTCTAGTTCGCCTCGGACCCTGCTTCTATGACAGCTGTGCTGAACCCCTGAGAGACCACAGCTAGAAGAGGCCTGGAAAGTAGCCTCCTTCTCCAGAGGCCAAGGCAGAAGCAGGCAGGTGCAGCTGAAGTGTAAAATTGATGGCTGTCATCTTTCTGGTGGTAGTGTAGGCCAAGGCTCAGGTGTACAGGGTTGTCTGAGGCAATGACGTAGAAGTAGGAAGACTACAGACTTTGTGTGTGTGTGCATTTTATGCACAGGAAGCTGCAGATAATCACTGTCTCTGTATCAGTTGCTCCCTGGTGCCTTTTGCTGATACTCGGTCAGATCAGACTTAAAATAAGACTCTGTATTGGGCTACAAATGGGCCAGCTTTGTTCACAGTTATTAATTCTGGTAGGATCTCAGATGGAGGGGGAAACTACACAACATGCAAAAGTATCAGAAAGCTTTATCAGAAGGTTATCTTAAAAGCAGCTTCTCAGGAGAATTAAGATGATGGCATCTTTTTATCACATCAGGTCAGGAAGGCATGCTAATCACACTTCCAGTGCAAGCAATATAGGATTTGCTTACTTCCTCCTGTCCGGTATAGAAAACGGGCAATTTTATTTTATTTCATTTTTTAAGTTGTCTACTCTACCCCTACATAGCTGCGATGAGTTACGATTACCAAAACATGCACTGATTTTCAGAACTTTTTCATCTCGTGTTGTTACTCAGTTTTACTGCTTTCTCAAGTGATCAATAGGCATCAACTTGATTATTCATATGAGTAGAATAGTTGAAGGTCTTTGAGACAGAACCACTTTGAAAAGTGCCATTTTTTTTAAGATATCCCGAACACACCAAATGTCTTAGAAATATGTGTGGAAGGACAAACAAACGATTCTTTCATCATGCAAACATTGGCAATATGAGCATCAACTCCTGAACATGGCCTTCCTGCACATTCCTATCTGCTGCTGGAAGAAAAATCAGATGAATAGTGCATGACATGAATTCCTGCTGATGAGAACAGGAACACTGAGTGCATATAACATAGCAATATCTCAATGAACATTCATACCATCGAGGAAAAAAAAAGTGCCCCTTTTTTGCCCTTGTAAAGGTATAAAGCAGAGACATAACACAGGTTCATCTCACATTTAGGAGAGAGTAGGATACAAATACAGTGGACTTCTGTTACTCAAATCAATTCTTTCCCTATCTCTAAATTATACTTCATTTTTAATTTTTAGTGCCAAATGTATCCTGACAGCATATTTCAAAAGCATGTATTCTTTGCAGATTTTCGAAGTGAAAGATGTACTCTTTGTAAGTTCTGGAGTCATGTATCATCATGTATTTAAGATACATAAGGATTCTTCTTAAGGTAACAGAACAAAATTCAGATGGATTCAGATGGACTTCTCTGAAATATATGTTCACGTTTCCTACATCCCCTATGGGAAGTACAGTTGTTTATCTTGTGACTTGTGCTGTACTTTGCTTTACTAGTGACAGTGTCGATAATTCTGGTGCTAACTGACGTTTGGCTTAAAATGACATGACTATTATGTTTCAATCAAAATGAAGGCTAATCATCAGGAACAGTAACCAGTTAAGTCAACTTTATTTTAAATTGCATTTGACTATGTTGTAATCAGTTCAGTTCTGAGACATTAAGAAAAGCACATGATTTTATCCCTGATTTCATATTCCCCAATGGTCTGTTTATATTAAAATGACTGAACAGATTTACAACCTAATTATAATAAGTTTCATAAGCCAGTATGCACATACTGTTCATACAGAGAGAGCATTGAGAGGCAAATCTATTCTGCAGCTACCATTAATTGTAAGAGAAATATTTTCTTGTTAGATTGTTCAATGAAGCAAGCTCTTTTCTTCATGATAACAGTTATCCCAAAGGAAAAATGAAAAAAAAAAGCGCAATCAAACAAAATATACTAACATTGCTGAAAGCTCCCCCTTTGTTTTAACCTCTAAAAACTCATCCTGCAAAGGGACATCCAAGTCTGGATATCTCACGTTTAGGAATAGGATTTCCAGCTAAGATAAGCCTATATCACTTGGAAAGAAATTTAGAATATGCCACGTAATCTGACAGGTATTTCCTACTTGAATTGTTCAGGTTGAACCAACTACCATTTCATGCTCTACTAATGATCCTCCTACCTGGCATTTCTAGTCTGGACAATCATTTTAACCTGGGAAGACTGATGAAGAGCTATCTGTTCAGGCACACTTAACAAAATAAACACACTTCTTGATACTGTATCTTCATCATTATGTGGGCAGCATAAATATATTGGATAGGTGTGCGCTCTCTCTCTATGTATAATCTGTATATATTTTTATAGGATATGTGTGTTATATACATGTATATTTATAAAACCCAGAGGTAAAAGGCTATGGAAGGGAGAGTAAATCAGACAAGCAACAGATGATGTTCATCAGGTTTTCTAGTTTAGGATAAAGACTCTAGGCAAGATTTGTGACTTCTACGTAAATATTCATTAACTCTGAATTTTTTAATGATAAGAAAGTTCCATGAAGGTGTTCCAATCAAAACCATGTTAGCAGAAGAAGAACACACCATACATATGGAGCTAAAAATTTACTGTAGGTCAAACTTATCTAATTAATATTGAAAAGCCTTACAATGAAGTTAGAAGTGTTGTGCAAAAACTTCATAGTATCTACCTCTTTTCTTTAGTGTTATGCTCCTCTGGGTCCTATGGGGACTTTTCAGTACAGGAGAAACAAATACCACCAGGGTGTCATCCCAGTTAATAGGTGCCAGCTATTAATAGTAGCTACCCCAGTTAAATACTTTTTATCTTGAAACTAACTCCAGTCATCAAATATGTTTAGGATAGATACACAGCTTTCAATATCTAGGGGTGCTGTATACTAATGGTTTACCCAACCTCATTTGCATTTGTGGTCACAGTAATAGTAAAGGAGATGAGAAGTTATTCTGACTTGCACAAGGATGAAGTATTTTCTATAGCATATAAGTATGAAAATATTTTTTTTCTACATAGTGAAAATACATTCCAGTCCTAGTGGTTGACACTACACAGGGTGCGCTACCCTATTCCTTAGTTAACAAAAACCAGACACTAGCCATGTTAAGGGTAAATCATTCTTCCATATATTTGTCAGCTAAGCTTCATTTTAGCAAGTTTGCTTAACTAACCCAAATTTAACAAACTACAAAACCTTTCTATTCAAGAACCACCATACAATAGAGGAGATCACCAATTCAATAAACTAGAGAAAGGAACTTCAGGTTGTTTGATGGGAGCTGGTGATAAAAGCCCTAAGTAAAACACAATTCTTATCTAGCCAAAGGAGCTGAGAATTGATTGCTGCATTCTACTAATGGAAGAGGGAAAAGGAAGAAAAATGAACTGCAGTGTCTAAACGTCAGAGTACAAAACACAGGCAGAACTTGGAGTCCTAATATTTAGACAAAGCTACAGCCTCACTGGCGCCACAAACATTCATGACAAGTCACAGGATTGGAATGTAAGAGGACAAATACAGAACTAAAAAGGGAAGAAGTGTTAAATATTAAGAAAGATATATTTGTTCTAAAAACAAACATGATGATGAAAAGACTAAACTTCTTTTTCTGGATGAATATAAAGAGGAAACGAACAAAGACTTGTAACGATAGAGACTCTTTTAAACCATTTTACCACAGGTAGGAAATTAGATATTTTTGGCAGCAGCAGGAGTGAGAGCTAGTGATAAAGGGAAACATTAATTATCCAATACTTGTTAGAAAGCAACACAACCAGACACAACTTCTGACAGAAGTTAGAGAATGCACTGGGGAGAATGTGAAACAGGAGTTAGTTTAGGAAACAACTGTCTCCAGTCTCGATTCCAACTGCCAGGAGGCGGCTGAGGATTAGAAGGTGGAAGGTACTGGGGATGGTCACAGGAGGTTCAGGTTCACAATTCTAAAGAAAAAGAAAGGAAGAAAGGGGATGAAATATTAGTAAGTTTTTTTTAAAAAATAAAAGGATTTTTTTTTCAGCAGTTTTCACTCATTTTGGGATCAGATGAGTGACATGGCAAGATTTGACTTTCCATGGAAAAAAATACAGCATAATTCGTGGTTATTGAGAATAAATAGAGATTTCCAGAAGTGGTGGAACAGCAGAAAACTGTATTAAAGATACAATATAGCTAAAACAGGATTTCTGTTAGACTTGAGGGGGGGAGGGGGGGTCCACGGAGAAAGAAAGGATGTCATACAGAACATGAAAGCAAAACTACAAAGTTAGGCAGGAGTCTACAGAACCAGCACAATCATCTAGGGATAAAACCTGGAAGATTAAGATACAAAATAGATGATAAACAGGAAGAGACAAAGGTTCTATAAATACATCATAAGCTTGAAGACAAGAAAGGAAAATGAAGATTTCTTATGAGAAAAACATCATATAACAGAAACATTTTTAGAAGGATATAGTTTTCATTGCCATATTATCTTTCTCTTTGTGACCAGACAGCAAGTGTAGTTAATTCTAATACAGAAACTCAAAATAAAATGACATGGTAAAAGGTATTTAAATATATTTGATGCAATTAGATGGGCCAGGGTAGGGGTGGAGGAAAGGGACAAAACCTTGAGCACTTAATGAAATAGCCAAAGTAGTATCTGAATCACTAGTCGTTGTCTTTGAGATCTCATAGAAGAGGGAAGTCTCAGAGGACTGAAGAAGGGCAAACCATAACATTCCCCTAGGAAAGGGAAGACTTGAAAAATCACTGACCAGACACAGTATTTTCAGTATATGGAAAGATACTGGGCGAAGTTATTAAACAGTCAATTTATAAGCACTCTACAAGAAAATAAAAAGGTGATAAAAACCAGCCAACACAGCTTTCTCAAGAGTAAATCATGTCAAAACAATCTAATTTCCTCCTTTGACATAGTAACTTTTAGTGTAATGGGTAAGAAGAAAGTAGAAGATGAGATCGCTTTACTTTAATAAAGCTTTTTGCACAGTGCCCCATGAGACCTCATAGGGAAGCCAGAAAAATACATCCTTATAGGCCCAGTCTGAACAAAAGATTTAAACAATATTGAGGATGTGTAATACATGCTAACATAAGGGATGACATTACTGCATAACATAGTATAAAAGCAAAAAGTAGGCCTAGGCTCAGTCACTAAACCTTTTCCTGTTTATGTCCTCTGGTTTCAGTGGAGGTGTTTGTTTAGTGCAGGTTTTGAACTTAAGCTGAACTGAAGATAAACTGTGGTTAGAAAATGCATTTTGCTTGTAATTATGAGGATGTTGAGATGAAATTTTTGAAGTATCATAAGAAATAATACCTGAATTTTTATATGAATTATTAAGCAAGGTGATTCTTGCATAACCTCAGCCAAGGTGAGCAACCGAAACCAGCCAGAATGAGGTAAAATCCAGTCTGAACTTGCCATGTCATTAATGGGATCATAAGGGTCACAATTTGAAGGCCTCAATTTGATGTGGTAACAACAAACTGTAATCAGCTGTGATCTGCCCAGTGGCCAACCATCTATGTAACTTCAGAATGATAATCCAAAAGGGAGGATTCCTCAACAGACACATGCAATGTGCAGTTCCTTCAGGACACTGAAAAGCTCTAGAACACCAGCTCACATCAGATTACCAAACTGGCCAACTTAGTACCATAGGACTTTGGAGGTTTTATAATTATTTTATGGTAAGTGAATAATTGATGTAAACACTGATCTAACCCTCATGCTGCAACAGCCCTCTGCGTTATAGTGTGAATTATTATAACAGCAACCGATTATAACAATTTTGACCAACGATCACACAGGGCAGAACTTAACAAGCCATGGTCTGTGCCAAAAAACAGGCCAACAAATGCACCCAATAAGTCAACAGGTTCTCTATGTGAAAAATTACAGTTACTTAAGTCAAGCACAATTCATTTCACAAGAAGTAAAGACTCTAGCGTTCTCTTGAATAGGCTAATCACCCAAGTTTGGTGTCATGAACAGAAGATAGAGTCAACCAGGAGAAGGAGGGAGGAAACACAGAATCAGAACACAAGGATAATGACAAATATCAGGCATGTTAGAAAGTTCCATTCCATCCTTATTAAAGGAATACTGAAACACTTCACACAAGTAGGAGACTGGTTTTCCTGTTACCTAACAAAATTGCAGTTCTGTCCAGTCCTGTGACCCTTTTTATTCCCTGGTCTTCTACTTTGAAATAAAAGTGTGCTGTTAATACAAAGCCTAAGTGTGCCAAAAAAAGAGTATTGCAGTTACAAATTTGATTAGGAAAAGAGAACCTTTGACCATACAAATAGTATGTATATGTATACATTTATGTATGGACCTCATGATCCTCCATTATTTTTAGGCTAACCTTAGTAACTTGGGTTACCAAGGAAAGGTCAGCACTGAAATTGGGTCTTGAAGAAATAACAGTACTGTAGTTCAAGCATTGTTTTTATAAGCAAGTTTTGAAGTTAAATTCTGTAGATAACCCTTGGTTAGAAGATGTACTTGACTGGTTGTTACGACTTAGAGAACTTCATGAGGTAAAAGGAAAAGTACTAGAGCAGGTAAGGAAGGGAAATGTCAGAGGGTCTCACTTAGTGCATGCATACAGTAAACTAGTAAAAGACATGAAAAAAAGATACAGTATAAGGGGTACATATTTGCTATCACTGAAAAAAATAGAGTAGAACCACCCGTGATGTCCAGTCCCCTGAAGAAGGGATGGCCACTCAACATCTCTCTCTTCTCTAAAATCACGCTGCTCTCCAGTATTTTCCAGTAAAACCAAGTAAGTTCAACAGCCTAGATAAAAAACACTGTAAGGTGAGTGCACAATAGGTTAAAAGTCACATTCAGCTAATACATATTTGAAATTCACTCAGGCTGCGTGAACATATGATGTGAGATTCTTGCAAAGGCTTGGGATGGACCCAGTTCAAATCACTGTTTTCATGAATAATTCAGACAACGGAATATGAAATGTTCTTTGACATTTTGCAGATATCACCAAACCAGGAAAAGAGTAAACACTTTCAAAGACAGATCTGAATCAGCTTGTCAAAATCATTCTTGACTCCAATTTAATAAGATGAAGTTAACAAAAGAGAAAAGCAATATAATATAAAGCAGAAGGAAAAATTAAATTGAGAGATATAAAAATTGAGAAGAGCTGTCTCATAGTACTATTTTAAAAAGAGATTTAGAAGTCTTAATGGACTGCAAATCAAGTCAATGATACAATATTGCAATAAAGGATAGAAAAATAAAAAGGAAAATACAAAGCTCAGTTCTGGGATGTCCTTTACCTTACAAGCAATGAAATTATTCCCCTCTTGTCAGTTTTGCTAACGTCACAGCTAGAATATTCTCTTTCATACATAGCAGTACATTTTATGAAAAACAAATAAAGAATAGCTGAGGAGACAAAAAGCGTAGTAGAATGAGAAAGTAGAAAATACTGTGAGATACTGAAGATAACTTTTTTTTTTAAGAAAAAGAAGAACGAAGGTACACATTTCTTCCAAAATTCTCAGATGGTTGTAGCAGAACTGCTCCAAGTCAGTTAGAGCTTTGAAGGAGAGCTGCCTAGATTTCTGCCTTAGTGGAAGTTTCTGAAAGTGCGCCAACAGTGAACGGCACGTGGTGGCTGTTAGAAATGAACAGGACTTACTGGTTCTCAGTGTCTCACAAGGAAACAAAAAAGAATCTGAAGACTCTGCAACAAGGAAGACAGAAGTATTAGGAAATTAATACTGGAAGAGGCAGGCACCAGAACAGACCTGGATTTTAAGAATTTAGGCACGTGGAAGCAGAATACTGTTATAGTCTTCTCCAGTTCTACATGTCTATGATTTTAAGAGGCTAAAACTAAGGCGTGGACCTGCTTTTGTCACAATTTGATAATACTCAAAACATTCAGAAGAATGCAACTGACAAATTTCTGACACATGAAATGGTATTTTTTGAGCCAACAACTCTCTGGTTGAGATGCCATGTGCTTAACTGTGCTCAAAAAACTTCCTGTGTAGAACAAACTCGTGTCAATAGATTTAAGTATATCTGACCATGATTCACTTCATGTGATCATTTTTACCACTTATACCTGTGCTTATCTGAAGGACTGTGCAGAGTGCAAGCACCTTCCATAGAGATCTGTAAAACACTGGTATGAGGGAAGTATGAATGGGGATGCACGGGTGTTTAAGTACCATCAGAGAAAAAAAATGTCATGTATTTAGAAACAGGACACGACTGACAACAAAAAGCTGGTGAGCACTGAAGCAGGTATGTTTGCAACAAGACTACAGTACAGATGACTTCTGAGCAGAAGATCTGCACTCTTGTAACAGACGGATGGCAATAACCTTGCATGTGTGATTCCTCTTCTTGTCATTTCAACAGGAAAACAGACTTGAGCTGCAAGATGTGGGGAATAAGGCAACGGGCAGCAACCTTGCCTTGGATTTATAGGGAGGGAAGTGAGGGATGGAAGACCTCAGGGATGAAAGATCAGACCATATTAAGTGCTGACTCATAAGAACTATAAAATATTTTAGCCAAAAATCAGTTCATTGTCACCAGTCAAGAAGAACCATCAGAGATGACTTGATGATAGCTGGCAACCTTATCTTCCATGTCACCGCAAGTAATGCTAACCTAACTAATTGGGTATACACCTCTTGGTGCTAGTATGAAAGAATGAATGAGTAAATTACATGAGGGAATGAGTGTGAATGACTGAAAGCATTTTTGTATAAACCAAAAATCCCTTTCCATAAGATCTTGCTTTGAGTTTTCTTACATTTAATTCTTACTCAACTTCTGGAACTCTTATTCAAGATAAAGTCAGAATGATGCACAAAATGATCGTCATACAATAGTTTTCTGCTTGTGACTGAGTAAACAGTTTCACTGTTCATTTCTCTTGTTTCCACATAATTATTGTTTTTAAAATTTTTAACATGCCAGAGGTGTTACTCATAAATTCCATGTTAGAAATCATGTCGTCTCTTAGTCTCACAATTGCATGCAGGAAATGTAAAAGCAAAATTTCTCGTTGCAAGCAATGCTTAGGCAATTTTATACCACGTATAGGTGGCCCTTCATATTCAGTGAGTTCACTAACTTTAGCTAACCAATCAGTACGTCTGCCTTGGAAAATATATTTTACCTCTTCAAAACTCTGACTTAGGGAAGCCAGTAATAACTCTGCTCTGTGTGTAAAAACTCATTGCAAGATTAATTTGAAGTGCTGACGTTTTCTCTTGCATTTAGTCTTAGCATTCTGCATACTGTGATGAATATTGATCTGAAATTTAGAGCCTTGCCAGCAATCTTTTCCGTGTCTGATAATATTTCTCTAGGACAATGAGGTGAGATGATTAAAATGAATCCTAGTGGCTAAGAGGAGCATGAAATGCAAGGCTATAAAGTCAGTACTGCCAATTTGTTTGCAGGCCATGCCCCTAAGTCAATTGGAAGATGTGTGAAATAAAGCCATTAAATGTAATTTATATTCAGCAGAGAAAAGCTATGGAAATATAATGTGTGGCTTCAAGCTTTGCCTTTATCATCTCCTAAAATAGGCTTTACTAACTAACACTGAAAATTACTTTTTTTTGGTTCCAGTTTAAGTTGGATAAAAGCAACTCCTTTTTCACATTCCTCCTGACAGCATGCAATCTACTGCTTGCCTGAAACTCGGATCTGCATTTACTCTTTATTTGCCTTTTATTTCAAAAACCCCATCACTTTGTTTTGGTCCTCCATGAAGACAATAACATGCATCTCTCTCTCCGCAACATTCTAACAGGTAGTAGTCTCCTAGTTGTGCATTTACTTCATTTTACTTAGGATCTATAGCAAATTTAAGCCACTTTTTAACTCCGAGGTCTTAATTCCCTACTTGGAGGCAATACATAATCTATTTAAAACAGGGATAAAAGTGTTATGAGATAGAGCTGCAGAGTTCTTCACAAGATGCAGTAAAATTTTTTAGTAAATGTTTTCTTAGTAAAAACATTGAGATTTTTAGTAAATGAAAAGAGAAATTGCAAAGTATGAAAAAATTGGGTGGAGTTTTAAAATTCTGTAAAGCTAAAAGTAAATTTTATTTCATTTGTAACTTTGCACAAATTCTTTAAGGAGATTAAAAAATCTTATTGCCACTTCTCTTCCTAAAATGCAAAGAATTTTATATGCATAAGAATGAAGAATCCTGAGCATTTTTAGAATTAATGTTAAGGTCTTGTTAAAGCTGTCACTTAACTAAGAAAAATGGGGTTTTTGTCTTAATCTACATGACTAATGCTATATCGAAGTGAGAGTTCTTTAAATCTGACAGAAACATCAAATTCTGTTAACTTACATAATGTATTTTTGCTATGGAGGCAATTATCCCATTTCCATACTTATGTTTTGTGAACTTAGATTGAAGAAGAGATCAGGCTTGTTTAGAGTGATGAACTATGGAAGTATATGAATGTATTTTTATTTGTGTCAGTATAGTTGTGTGTCAGCTGAAATCGGAAAAGAGGGAGAGGACCAAAAGGACAACTTGATTATGCAAGAAAGTAGTGAAGATGAGACCAGATACTCGAATCTATCAATACACAAGTAAGTTTTCAGCAATTCAGTACATTTTCCATAGACATGTTGATCTCTGCTGTTGGTGAACCACTGCTAAAGTCTGTTTTTCCTGTATTTCTCTCTTGAGCCCATTTTTCCTGTTGCATTATACTGAAGATCAAACTGTATCCCTTTGAATAGTTCAGGACACTTTCTAAATATACGCTTGTCAACTTGATTAACAGTTGTGTAATCCGCATCTAGTATGGGCTATGCTTGACAGATTGCGTCTCTGCCCTTTCCATCTTACAAAATGCAAATCTACCTCCTTGATAGATTTAAATAGGTACAGCAGATGGGAAAAATGCCATTTTTTTTTGTTTTCAAGTTACTTGTAAAGTTAGTTTTAAAAAGCATGTCATTAAATATAGTGGCTTTTGCATAAAATTAACTTATGCAGAGGAAACAGTTCATTTTATTTGATTTGTATTTCATCAAGTTATCCCTGCTCTCTGCATCTGTAGGAGAACAGAATTACGCTGAAGTTCTACTCGTTATGCACACATACACAGAATTATTTATCTATGCAGTACAGCAATGACAGACCAGTCCAACAAACCACAAACTGGCAAGACTACCAAGAGTTCACACTTTCTCTGTGTTTGCTGCCTGTAAAAGTCTGCCTACTCTCTTTTTTGTAAGGTCTGGAGTTTTTTGCATTTCAGATGATAATCAGTCAAGAACATTTAAAATTTAAAAAAAAAGAAGTGTGCATTAGGAAAAAAGTCTGAACCGTTAAACTCTCAGTACCATTAGAATATGCAGTTTAACTGTTTGCAAACCATTATTTCCTTATCCATAGACTAATACAAAAGTCAGGATTTCATTACATTACTACAGTTATTTCACATTTTTTCTTTGTTATTATCATAGAATCATTAATCACAAAATAGCTTAGTTTGGAGGAAACCTCTGGAGGTCATCTTGTCCAAACTCCTGCTCAAAAAGGAGACAATTTACATCATGTAGTTTAAGGCTTTATCCAGGTAAGTTGTGAATGTATTCACAGATGGACATTCTACAAGCTCTCTGGGCAGCCAATTTAACCACCCTCATAATGAAAATAGATTTCCGTGTATCTATTCATACTTTCCCATGTTGTAAACTATGTCCATTTCCTCTCATCCTAGGAGAGCCTGGCTCTGTATTCTCTGTAGGTTTCCAGTAGTTTGTTAAAGGCTTCTATGAGAGCTCCCCCTTAGCCTTTCTTCCTAAGACCAAACTCATCTGTTAGCCTCTCCTCATGTCACGTGCTCCAGCCGTCTAATTACCTTGGTAAAACTTTGCTGGACCTGCCCCAGCACATCAATGTCTTTCCTGTGGTAAGGAGACCAAAACTGGGCACGGTACTCCAGATGTGGTGTCACAAATGCCAAAGAGAGGGGAAGAATCACTTCCCTGGACCTGCTTGCAACACTCCTCCTAATGCAGCCCAAGATGCTGTCGGCCTTCTTTGCTGCAAGGGCACATTGCTGGCTCATATTCAATTTGCTGCCCACCAGGACCCCCAGCTCCCTTTCTACTGAACTGCTTTCTGTCCAGCTGATGTCCAGCCAGTACTGTTTTCTTGGGTTATTATGTTCGCAGTGCAGGACTCAGTGTTTACCCTTTTAAAACTTTATCAAGTTTCTGTCAGATCATTTCTTCTGTTTAAGTCCCTTTGCACAGCAGCCCAGCCCTCCAGACCCCTTTTTCCAATTTGGCATCTTCCACAAACCTGTAGAAGGAGTGTTCCACCCAATCAACACGTTTTTTTTCCCATTGCTACATAAGTGAAATGCATTCTTAAACTCATGACCTTTTCTTTGGTCAAACCTCCATTGCACTGTGTGTCCGATTCATTCATGCAGCTTTCTTAAGACAGCTGTCAATCACTGTCATGGCAGTCATTACAGTCACAGGGAAGACATTCAGCTGATGAGCCATCAGGAGCTCTACTCCATTTCCTCACACGGGCAGCTAGTGCCATTTCAGCCATTCTAGTGTGTCTTGTCTGGCTGCTGTCTACTGTTGTAGGAAGGTGTGAACCTCCTGTATGATCTGTATCATATGTATCCTGGTGGAGATGTGTAAGATGATACACTACGAAATCTCATCAGATGGGTGTATTTAAAAAGCCAAATTGGGCCCAGAACGTCAGACACAGGATGAGTTTAGAGACCTTGCATATCCGTGCACTCCAACTTGTAGAAACTTAAATTTTTGTGTCTTAACCTCAAACTGAATCACACCTAGTCTTCAGCATTATTTTTAGACCTATAATTAAGCTATAGAACTTGTCTTTCAACTGCTTTGGATAAGGTTGTGTTACAACTAAATGGCATTGAAACAATTAAATTGATACATTTAAGAATTGATTACCCATAAATATAACCCATTTTACCACATGAAGAAATTGTGTAAAAAGAAAGATGTAATTAATTAAGCTCTTAAGGTCACTCAATAATTTATTCGTGTCTTCCAGTAAATGCATTAACAAATGCATGTTCAAACTGATTTTAAAGGCTGACATAAATATTCTGATATTTATTATGTCATGTTCTGCTTGAATAGCAGAAAAGTCTTGTTCCTGTTGACTGAAGCTAAGCTGGCATTATCGCAATAGGCAACTACCTGTCCCAGGTAGATTGCTGAGGGTAAGAAAACACCCTCATTAACAAGTAGTCCTGTCAGTCTTGCTGCCAATGCACACAGCCTTGCATCAATTTTTTGACAAAAGTTTGGAGTTCCTCAAAATAGCAACATGCTGCTAGTACACTGAGCACAGCAACATCTTCTCTGTGGAGCTAGTGGGAGTACAATGGGTTTTGAATCTCTCAGCGCTGCAGACTATTGTTGATATGGCCCTGATGAATTCCTCTTCCAGGGAAAAAGAAAGCCTTATCCTTTTGGAGGGCAGAAAGGATAAAGATTTATCAATTGTCATTCTCCGCCCAAAATTCATATTGCCTTTCTCCTTCAGACAGCAAAATTCAGTTTTGTCTAGTCTACTGAGAGCATAGGACCAATTCTGACTACAGTGGCCAGAAATGAAAACTCCAAGTCCTTTAAAGTACATTGATTTAATCACAGTAATAAAGTCAAATGGTTCCCATCCCTTAAGATGAGTCCAAGGGTAAGTAAAAAGTAGGAATCCAGGCACGACATGTATCCACAGTCCTGCTGCAAACAGCAGATAACACTTTTGTTGGTGCTGACTCTTTCAAGTAATAGATTAGCTCCAACCAGTTCAGGCTTCCCATTCTCAGCTCTCTTTCTGCCTTCATGAATTATTTCCCCAGAAACCTTTCAGACTGCTACTAGAAGCTGACTGCTACAGCTTTCTTGCAGCCTTTTCTTCTTCACCATGTGATGGTGGAAGACTCCATAGCTTGTAAAAGCCATGAAAAGGATGTTCAGCTGGGACTCAGTAAGTGGGGAAAAGAGAGAGAAGCAGTTGAAAAGTGGGCTGGATATGTTGCTCATTTTGTCATTTCCCTATCAGCTAACTTTGGAAAGTTGTTTTGACTCTGTAGTCCCATTTTTAAATTGTTACTTTTCCCATTCGACAAGATGAGAACCCTTTTTAAACATCCAGATACCTGCTTTTATGAAAGGAGTCATTAGATTACCTTATACAATGTAAAGTTTATGAAGAGTGGCCATTAAAAGACGTATGGAGGTGTAAGTGAGGATTTTTTAAGCATGCTGACAATGAGAACATGACTCAGCTGTGTGAGAGGAATAAAAGAGAATGAGCTAAGGCACTGGTCCAGCCTTTATTTCTCTTTTGGAGAAAACAAAGTCTTCTTTGGCTTCTTTGAAGGTAGTTCAGTATTGTTTACTTTCAAAAAATAGATATTTTCCTTTTGTTCAGTTTCCTAGCCAGTAAGCAAAATAAAATGTTGTCTCTTTGCCACAGAGATGCTTGAAGAACCCTGTATATTTTTTTGTCCACTGGAGAAGAAAGTGAAAACAATTTTGTTAGCATATGTACATTTGTGATGGACACTTGAGACTACATTTTAAGACAAATCATAGGGGAAGGTTGTAAAATCTTTCAGTGATTCATCTTGTCTTCATCCCTGAAGTAGTTATTTTCATTGGGACTTTGACATTATAGCAAAAAACACTGCTAACACACAGGCCCAGAAACTGTCCTATTGCTCAACAAGACCTTCATGCTGTGGTCCATGTTAGTCATTTTAGTCTTTTCTCATGCAGCCAGTTAACAGCAGCAAGAGCAGCTGAAGTTTCCAATAGCAAAAACCCTTCCATTAGGAAGAGCTCAAGATGGGACTTACATGTAGTGAACAAGCCATCAGCTCTTTCTGACAAAACTGTTGATATCACTAATCTGGTTTTATTGTATTTCCCTGTAGGAAAAGAGAAACTCCCATTCTGAAAGATCTGCAACTGGAAGGTAGGTGCAATTGTTTCCAAAAGTTTGGAAGACGTACTTATTTGTTGTACTGTAGCATACAAAAATCCTAATCATGAATGTGCTAAAAGTTTATCTTTATTTTGTATTAATCAAAGTTTGCTATTTTTAGAGAGCAAACTTTCCTAACAAGCACAAACATACATTTTTTAAATGCTGAAAAACTCACATCTGGTTGTGGCAAGATCTACAGAATTTAAAAGTTATAAATATTATATATGGATGAAATTCAGGTTTGTCCTGTATTTGTAATTGTGGTGTAGGTGTGTATCATGGCTGTGCCCATGTGCACTCCCAGTGCACTCAGTCACCAATTCTCTGGCCTGATCAAAAAAGCCCCCTGGCCAGTTTCTGCTGAGATGAACCCATGGACTGATTTGAGATGAGGGATTGACTCCCCAACTTCACCACAAAACATTTCACTAATTGCTGCAAGAGCTCTCCAGGTAGGAAATTCAGAGAGTCCAGGCGATTACCTCTGCTGTGCACTTGGCAATTCGCAGCGACTATCCATGTGCTTTGGTGTGTTGATTAACATCTGGGATGGAGAATCTGGCTGCTTCAGAGACTCTCTGAGGCAGTTCTTGCTGCAGAATTGATTTAACTTTATATAGATAAAATCATTGTGTAGAAGCATTAGAAGTTATTCCTGCAGATGCAGAAATGGTCACCTTGGGTGGTCTTTTGAACATACTTAAGACACGAGGTGTTTTGTATAGTTTATCAATAGCAATATAACATGCATGTGCTGGAGTGGTCACATAGGACCAAGACACAAGAATGGATGTAAGAATTCAGCAGAGATGTGGTTTGGGGAGTCTTTCCTGATCCAGCTGAAGACCTCACTGCAAAGTTCCTCACAATGGAGACTCCTGTCACCAGCCAGACAGGCACTGATCATATACCAAGATTTGAGAGATGTGATTCCCCACGTGAGCATTGTCCTATTTAAAAGATCCTAATAAGTAAATAAACATCCTCTCAGTCACAGTCTGTACAACATGGTCCTGTAAGGTGGCAGCAAGGGCAGGCTGCTCCCCGAGAGAAAGTGAGAAAGGAGCTGAGGGTGACAGCAAGATGGGCAGAAGTGGGGGCCTCACCAGAAAGAGCCGCATCCCACAGTACCTGGACAAGGCAAGCAGGGCGTGTTGGTGCTGGTAGCCAGGTTCAGACAAGTGCCCGGATTGCCAGGCAAGTCCTTAGCAGCTACTTGTTCACCAATCCAGACCTGACTACCCTGAAACATTCTCAGTTTAAAGGAAAAAAATAGTAGTCTCTGATTCTTAGGGAGATTGAAAAGGAAATTGCTTGCACAGACAGTCACTTTGATAAGTAAATGGTTAATCTCAAAAGATATTTTTTGAGCTAGAGTTTCAGAAACCTTTATAAACCTAAAACGGACCAGGAAATCCACTTGGCAAAAAGAAACCCACAAACCTAGCATCTCTACATGCAACATGATCATTCCAGTTCAGTTTGTATTATGTTGCAAAGGGTTTTTTTGACATATTAGATGTATTTTATATAGATGTATTTTATATAGATGTATTACTGAAATATTATACATATATATTCTATAATACTTTACTATTGCAAGATAAGTGGTAGAAAAGGTAAAACTTACTCTAACAATACGCTTAAGACATAGTAGAAAAAAGGTAGAGTAGTAATGAGAGAGAAACAAATGTTGATATTGTACAGTAATGCTTCTCTAAGAATCTTTTTCATATTTTACCACTCCGCCATTGGCTCTTCAACACCGGCAAAAGCAACTGATTGTACTTCTAAGTAGCCATTTTGTAATTGACTCTAAGGCTGCTTCTCCTTCTCCAAATAGCCAATGCCAATAATTATTTGGAATTCATTCCTTCCTTCCTCTTTCTAGATCAGGGGACACCATTCTCTACACAGATTTTGCTGTTATGAACAAGTTTATGTATTTTATACAATGGTTTATAACTCATTTATTTGGCATACCTTTTTTACCACTACTACTGGAAGATTAAGTTTGTTGATAAAGTAGATTAAATTAAACAAATATAGGAAAGAAATCAGCTGAATCTTTCTGAATGCAAAAATCTCTGTGGATGCCATGTTTTTCCACTATTTTTACCTTAGCTGTTATATCCTTACCTGTAACTACTCAGAATTCGTTACTAAGCACTGCATCTTCCTCAGGTCTACTATACACACATCCCTTACTGCAGATGAACCTCAACAGTTTCTCCTGCAGAGAGCAACCTGAAGTCCTTGGATGACTTCATAGTGGGCAAGTTATAACCACTGATTACCCAGCTTAGTGCCATGGAATAAAAAACAAAACGCCAAAACTACTGATAGTACCTTTATTAAGTTAAATATTGTCATTTTGTTCATAGTGCTTGACACATTTCTCCCAAAGAAGTAAAGAATATTATCAACAGAGCAAATTTACAACATTTCTTCTTTAGACGGTCTAGATTTCTCTCAACATTTTAGCAAGGAAAGTCACAGTGCAGCTTAATGTGAAGGTGACCTTAGACACTTGCTACTGTTAGCAGCCTGAGAATACCTTTTAGTTGTTGAGGGTTTTCTGCAGTCTGACCTAAAGTACTGCTTATTCCACTGGGACAATTTACTTCAAGTTTAAATTACTTTTCAATTCGTGTTTCTCATGTCATATTTTCTACTAGTAACTTTATCTGGCATCTTATTTTACCATAAAACTGGAAGAAAGCAGTTTACAAAATTAAGAATCACATCGTCCTTTGTGCCCTTCCCTTCCTTTCTAATTTCCTCTGTAATTTTTCAGAAACTGCAATACTCTTGTGCATTGAACAGGCCTGTTTGAGCACTCACATTGCAGGTGGTGAAACATTGCGGGAGCTTAGCATTTTCGTGTTCTTTGAGGATAACCAAAGATAATATCACAGTGTCAGCACAAACTATGCTATCTTTGAGATACCAGATGTAATGTGAATCGCATATGGTGTTTATGGGAAATGAAATAGAACAATTGCAGAAGAGTTTGTTCTCAGTACCTCACTGTACTTCAGGTTCTCTCCAGATTGATTTGGGTTTCACTGAGGAACTGATGATCATTTTCAGAATATTCAAAGTAGATGTAGATATAAGTTACTTTGAGAAGAATTGATTTAGTTGTCTGAATTCCATTAGCCAGCATGAGATCCAATCGTGAAGATGGGACGCATTTTTCTGTACATCTTTTGCTAGGATAACTAAAATAACTAACTAAATAAAATCCAAATATTTTGTTTAATTTACTTGATATTTGAAACATACCTTCAAATTTGATACTTGAGTCAGAAAATTAAATCTTGTCACGGTTTTAATCAGCTCTTCTAGATATGAATATTAGTCGTGCTTTTATCAGGTGTTGGCAAAACAAGTAAGTTGGCTTAAGTTTCTGTGAGAGCAAAAAGCCATTATGGGGTAGGGGGGGAGAAGATCAATAAATGACCATTTTTAGAGTTAATATTAAATAATCCATCTGAAAGCTAGTAATATTTTAGAGGAAACATCAAGTAGCTTTTCAAAGAAGATATACAGTGCATTGATATTTAATAATTTTTAAATTTCTTTTTTTAACTTCTATTTTAATACAAGTGGTCACAAAAGTAGATGTTGGATTTCCTCTTTGTCAGCATATGCAGAACTACATTTTGGGAATGCACGGAGGATTCCCTAGCAATTTTAGCCTGGTCTGTCAGTCACCGTGTTCCTCATTTGGGCCTCGTTTTAGAGAATTCCCAATTTGGTAAGCTCCTGAAAATTTTGAATCTTGTATAAATTGATGAAAAGAGGTCTCAACATTTTCAAATAGTACTAGTCCCTTAGGGTTCTTTATATTTTCTCAGTTTATTGTTCCATAAGTGTTTGAATTTTACTTACCCTCTCACTTCCCAAGTTGTTATCAACAATGGCCTCAAGTTGCGCCAGGGGAGGTTTAGATTGGACATTCGTAAAAACTTCTTCACCGAAAGGGTTGTCGGGCATTGGAACAGGCTGCCCAGGGAGGTGGTGGAGTCCCCATCTCTGGGGGTATTCAAAAGGCGTTTAGATGAGGCCCTAAGGGATACGATTTAGTGGGGGACTTGGTAGTGATAGGTTAATGGTTGGACCCGATGATCTTGGAGGTCTCTTCCAACCAGAACAATTCTATGATTCTGTGATTCTATGATTTAGGACAAGTAGTGACAGTGGAAAAAAGAGATGCTACATCATAAAACCTTAAACCTTTTAAATAATCTTACTGCTGTGCCCCTATTAATTCGCTAAGAAGTACTACCCTGATGCTGTAGCATGAAAATTGCATAGTCCACGTGACACAGAAGGCTGCAAGTTGTACAAAGGTTGTGCGCTGAACACAGTTCTCTAGAAGCTTAAGAGAGGCTACGACAGCAAAAGGGGTTGTCTCAAGAGTAAAATATATGATGCTGGGTTACTTGATGTTGAGGACACTGAACAACAGCACTGCCTTCCAGGGAAATTAAGAAAACTAAAAAATTAAGAATAAGAAAATTTTTAAAAATTAAAATATTAAATATTCCTAAAGACTTACGTGTGCTACTTAATCCATAAATGATGATATGTTTTTGGAAAAAAAGATAATTTTCAAGTGCCTACAGAATGGAAAACATTATACATCTATGTTTTAGATGTATAAACACGAGCATTTAAGTACTTGCAGCTCCTAAGCAAAGCAGAACAATAGCGCATGTAGTTTCACTTTTGCCAACTATTCCCACTGTATACACAATTATGTATATAAACCAAAATTCTACTGAAATATATTGAATGCTTTCAAAAAAAAATCCAAAGTATTTCTGTGTATTCCTTTTAAAATTCATGACCTAAAGAAATACTTATGTCTGATCTTGCTAGCTACTTATATAATAAACTATCACTTCATAATTGATCTACTTGGAATACTTCTTAGTTTACTTGGATGAAGTAAAGAAAACAAGGAAATAATTTAAATAATCGTCAAACAATATAAATATTACAATTAACTGATAGGAACCTTCACGATCTATATATCTGTGAACAAGAACTGCAATGCCATTTTACAATTCTAAATGTACATATATTTTTATTGTACAGAATATCTTATGGTGAATGAATTGCACAAAAATAAATGGAGATAAATATGCTACTGCTTGCTAACCATGGCAAATCCCTAAGCCATAAATATTGACCATGTGAACTAATTAGCAAGTAAGTATAGTAACCAAAGGGAAACTGGTTACACACATGTGATCTGCAATAAATATATTGCTTTTGAACACTAGAAAAGCAGAAATATTTAGGCTTTGTTTTATGTAACAAAGAAACAGAGAATGCAATTGGATTTTAATGTGGTTTCTGAAGAATGACTTGCCATCTTGTTTTGAAATCTGGTAACAGAACAGACTAGCAGTCAGGAATGTAAAGGAATGCAAGGCATAATAAAACAAAAGAACTGTGTGTAATGTGTTTTGTCAATACTGGAAATGAATTTGAATTTCATACCATTTTAAAAATTCTACAGGTTCTTTCTATTTTTTTTCTTTTTAATAGTATTCAGTCAGGTGGTTCTGACAGTGATGATGACACCATAAACCTGCTTAAGGACAGATTAAGTGGTTATATATTCTGCAGAAGAATCGGAGATCTGAATTATATCCTTGGCATTTTGTTGAGAGTAATAAATAAGAAGCAGCATTTCCTTTTCCTGTAAACTAGCAACGTTCATCTTAAAATCCAAGCTAGTAAGCAAGAACTTGCTAAAAGAGTGAGTGAGAAAAAGGATAAAGAGATGCTTGAAGGCAATCACACAAAATTAAAGCAGAACACTGTATGCGAAGAGTAGACTAATAATCACCCTTTGTGTATTAGTGGAACAAATCTAAAATACAGCCATTAAGAAATACGTTCTAATTACAACTTCTCTTGACTGGGAAACAGTTTTGCACCTGTGCATACCTTCAAAGCAGTCACATAGACAAGACGGGTGCTTGATGTATTTTACCCAGAAATGGATTATCCAATTCAAAATTCATGTAGGAGGGAGAGAGGGTTTAAGAGGGAATGAGAAATATAAATTTAGTTCTGTTACCAGCAAGCACTTTCCTGTTTCGATGTTTAAGGTGAATGTGACCAGCATATTAACATTCCTTTAATTTCAAATGCAAGCAACTATTTTATTATTTTTTAATGAAATAATTTGTCATGATAGAAATGCTTAGACTGGCTCAAAAATCTCAGAAACCTGTGATCATGATAAATTTTCCATTTCCCAGTAAAACCAAAGAACAAAGTCACAGCTTTGCTTTGCTTATCTGATTAATTCCATGTTAAGCAGATGTGGCAAATGCTATGGTAATCTTTCTCGTTTGCTATGGAAAGCACCCCTAACTGTTGTAGATCTCACAATGGAATGCTCTTCCGTGCCACGTTATACATTTTCTGGGACATATGATCCATCAATTTCAGAGTTCGACATGCCATAGTCTTCTCATTAAATGTAAGTTAACATAAAACATGTTTTTGCTTTTTGCATTAAAGCATGATTATTCAATGCAAAACTGTATTAAGTCCATATTAACAAGCTGAAGTCTACAAAGAATTACATTTAAATTGCAATCTCCTTAATAAGGAGCTAGATCTTTTTAAAAAAATCTTTTAAGCTCTTTGTTAAAGCCCGCATCAGTGTTTATTTCTAAAAGAAACCTCCTGAGAAGTGATTTGCATTTAATAACCTGCTTATATAAAATGTGGTTACCATCAGGTTCTGAGACTTGTACTTAGCTTTTCTTAAATTGGTTTCCTCAATGTGTCTGTCACTTAGTCTCACCCAGCCTCCTCCATCACCCCCAAAGATTTCTGAATCATTAACTTAATTCTACCAACTTTGATAGGGATGGATGCCTGAAACAGTTAAGTTTGCACTAGCTTCATGTGAAGCTGAAGCTGAGCTGGGGAGAGAAATCCATACAAGTTTGCTAACTGTAGGAAAGGCTGGCAATTGATTTTCTAGTTGTATAAAGAAGCCTATGATTTACTTTACATTAATAGCCTTGATATTGAGGCCTATCTTATTAAAGATATGCATGTCTGAATCAGAGAGACTGATCTGAAAAAAAAGTTAATTTTTGAAGTAGTCAAAACCCAGACCTATAATGTGTATGTTGACCTCATTTGCTAGTTTGTTACAGAATTTTCAGAAGAATTTCCCAGCAGAAAATATCCATGGTACTGCACCTTTGTTCATATACAACTGCAAAGAAGAAAAAGACTTAAAACCCAAAAACTTTTCTTCACTCAGACACAAAATACAGTGTGTCCTTTAACACTGTGGACTGCGTTCTTACTTTCGCTGGTATCTACATTTCAGATACCAGTAGCAAAAATGTCTAGTCATTTGTGCGTTAATGTAACTCTGATCAGTGTTAATTTGTTTTGAACTTCTAGTCATGTGGCCAAACTGTTCCACTGTAATTCTGGTGCTGAGGAAGGATGGAGTCAAAGCACTGTTAGCTGTTCCTGGAGGGACTCTGTCTGCGAAGGAGGAGATGAATAGGATGCCTTCCCATACGTGCTGTGGAAGTATAAACTGAGCAAAAGCTGAAGCATCTGTTATCCCCAGTGCTAGCCGTGGACAGCTGGCCAGGGCCTGTGGGCCACCTGTATCTGACCCATCTATCTTTGGTGTGATTAGTGAAATTAATGGTGCTGTAACAGCTTTCAAAACGCTTGGGAGCCTAGGCACCGAGAACTTAACCTAGATATGCAGGGGAGCAAATACTGCACGCCTGTTCTCTCTTCCTCGTTGCCTCTCTACCTAAGACAGGGCAGAAACTGTTAAATAGATCTGTCCAGTATAAAACACATAAAGGTTAGCATAATAACATTTTCCTTCTTCCATGTTCTCTATGTGACTATCTTTCAGTAACTATAAGCAGTTCTGCAGAGGCAAAAATAATTTGTACATATGTTATAGATTTCTACATTTTTTTCTGCCAGCTGGTAGTTCTGGTTCTGATGGATTTCTGTTATAATGTGCTTTGGGATTTCAATTAGTCTTGCATGGTAAGCTCTATTAATTTAAATTAGTACTAAAGGAGGGTGATGGTGCTTGTTACTCTTATTCAACATGCAGGAACTAAACAAGTTATTGTTTTAAACAGAGGTGAACTGAAATTAAAGAAATTTTTTTTTTTTTTTGCTTCTCTTCCCTCCAAATAATTCAAATGACACAGTCAGCATGTCAGCCTCACAGAGATGCCTCTCACTTGCACAGATTTTCCTGTAATTCAGACAGGATACCATTGCTTTTGACAAGTTGAGGACAAACTTCAGATGTCTGGGAACATTTTTGCAGTAAGACACCCACTGCATTTGGTATTTTATTAGCTCAGTGTACATTGCTTAATGAGGTAGAATAGCAATGAGAAACCACTGCACCCAAAGGCATGAAATCCAAAGTCACTTACAGAATATCACTCTGATACTGTTTTCTGATGAAGAGTGGAAAGGAGGACCCTGGGAACTACTGACCAGTCGGCCTCACCTCTGTGTCCAGTAAAATCATGGAACAGATCTTCCTGGAAGCTATGTCAAGGCATATGGATGACAGGGAGGCGATTAGAGACAGCCAGCATGGCTTCACTAAGGGTAAATCGTGCCTGACTAATCTGATGACCTTCTACAATGGAGTGACTGCATCAGTGGACAAGAGAATAGTAACTGATGTCATTTATATTGACTTCTCTAAGGCCTTTGACATGGTCTCCCACAAGATCCTTGTCACTAAATTGGAGAGATATGGGTTTGATGAATGGACTATTAGATGGATAAGGAATTGGCTGGATACCTATATCCAAAGAGTTGCAATCAACAGCGCAATGGAGATCAGTAAGAAGTGGTGTCCCTCAGGAGTCTGTATTGGGTCCAGTACAATTCAGTATCTTTATTAATGGCATAGACAGTGGGACTGAGTGCAACCTCAGAAAGTTTGCAGATGACACCAAACTGAGTGGTGCAGCTGATTCACTTGAGGGAAGGGACGCTGTTCAGAGGGACCTTGACAGGCTTGAGGAATGGGCCCCTGTGAAAGTCATGAAGTTTAACAAGGGCAAGTGCAAGGTCCTGAACCTGGGTCAGGCAATCCCTGATACCTGTACAGACTGGGTGATGAATGGATTGAGAGCAGCCCCGCAGAGAAGGTCTTGGAGGTACTGGTGGATGAAAAACTGGACATGAGCCACTTGCAGCCCAGAAAGCCAATTGTATCCTGGTCTGCATAAGAAGAAGTGTGGCCAGTAGGTCAAGGGAGGTGATTCTCCCTCTCTACTTGGCTCTCGTGAGACCCCAACCTGGAGTGCTGCATCCGGCTCTGGGTCCCCCAGCACAGGAAAGACATGGAACTGTTAGAGCAGATCCAGAGGAGGGCCACATAAATGATAAGAGGGCTGGAACCCCATCCCTATGAAGACAGGCTGAGAGAGTTGGTGGTGTTTAGCCTGGAGAAGAAGAGGCTCCGGGGAAACCTTATTGTGGCATTCCAATACTCAAAGGGGGCCTACAGGAAAGGTGAGGAGGGCCTTTTTAGCAGGGCCTGTAGTGATAGGGCAAGGGGTAATGATTTTAAACTGAAAGAGAGTAGATTTAGGTTAGCTATAAGGAAGAAATTCTTCACTATGAGGGTGGTGAGGCACTGGAAGAGGTTACCCAGAGAAGCTGTGGATGCCCCATCCCTGGAAGTGTTCAAGGCCAGGTTGGATGGGGCTTTGAGCAACCTGGTCTAGTGAAAGATGTTCCTGCCCATGGCAGGGGGGTTGGAACTAGATGATCTTTAAAGGTCCATTCCAACCCAAACCATGCTATGATTCCATGATTTTAGATCACTTAAGCATGTAGAGGCTATGGCTAAAGAACAATAAAGAGGAAGGTTTACTACAGTCCTTGAAACAGGACAAGTAGCACCTGACTAAGTTTAAAGAGGTATTCAAGCTGTAAGTATGTTCGAAGATATGGCAGCAGTACTATTTAACTTGGTACACTTTAAAGTGATCTCCAGTTATGTTGTTACAAAAACCTTTTCCTAGGGTCTCCACTAAATGGGTAACACTGGACAGTCCTCTGCTAGAGCGAGTAAGGTACATTTTCATTAATACACTCTATCAGATAAAAGTGATCATGTATATGAAGTGCATGTGCTGTAAAAACAAGCAAAACAAGGAACTCGCTGCTGAGTCAATAATGTCACAGCAAACAGGAGCTATTGACTCAACAGGGTTATTACACTGCCAAAAATTGATAGCTTAACTACAGTGCAAAAATATGAAACAGATGCTACTGAATAAAAAGCTGTAAAATTTAATTACTCAAATGCAGACACGGAAGAAAAGTGTAGTCTGTTATGAGATGTAGATTAGTTTTAAATATTTTGACATTTAAAACCAGTTTTCAGTAGAATCAACTAATACTTAGAAAGAATACATTTTTTCATACTTTTTATCATGCTATAGAGCATAGGAATAGTTTGTTAGATAATAATAAAGCTGTGGGTTGTTTTTATTTTTCACTATGTTCAAGTCTGATATTCTGTTTTTATGATAGCCATTTAAGATTTTCCTGAAAATTAGGGAAAAAAATTGATTTCTAAATCATTCTTCTGAATCAGTTAACTCAGTGTCTAAGTAAATCATACCTGTAGAGTTGTCTTCATTAACTGTCACAGAAAAAGTTGTAATTTAAAAAATGTAACATAAATGTGTATTTACTGTAAATGACTAGATGGGGAATTAAATGTCTATGAGCTCCATTATGGTTAGACATTATTCAACATTTTAAATACCTAATTTCTGAGGTCCGCGTTTTTTGGTTTTTTTTTTTTTTTTTTGGAGGGTTAAAGAGGTTGGAGGAATCTAAACATTGAGTAAAATTATATATAAGATCTCTGAAGAAATAAACCAGATAAGTTTAAATAAGTTTGCCTCAAATTAGTATGTGTACAGTCTTGATATTATTTTCACGCTTTTATTTTAAGAAGCAGAAAATTATTTAAACCAAATTTATAATTATGAACAACACAAATAATTATTTTGTTCATACTTCAAGCTAATACATCATACTGTGATCTGATGTAACACTGGAATACTGTCAAAGTAATATTTTTCCAAATACAAAGTAATGTTTTTAAATTTAAATATGCAGTCTTTTGCTATGGAGAACACAGAATAGTGAGCCTGTTGTGACATATTCATAACATAATTTCTTTGCTTACATGAAATTGGAATTTAGCTTAACATTTCCAAATCATGAAGGAGTTTTGATGATGATGTACATTTCATTACAACTAAAATGCACTGGTTAATTTATTAGATGAGTATAAGCATCTACAATACAGTAGAAACGACATACACACACACACGCAAACACAAAAGAACTCATTTCAAACTTTCCTATAAAAACTGTCATGGTTTTCTTCTCTGGATTTAAAAGTAAACTGTAGCAGATTCCAGTATTATGGTGTGGTATACGTTAGTGATGCCTGATTTCTTAGACACTATCACAGAATTGCTTATGTAGTCTTTAACTATACGATTAGAAATCAAAGTGATGACTGCTTGGAAACTATATCATACTCAAGTCTACTTTCTCTTGTATGGGAATAGCTGCAATAAAATTAATGCATTTAGAGTAATAAGGCAAGAGGCACATAACGTAATAACAAAAATTATATAGCATCTCATCAAAACACATTATGTAAACCCAGAATATCAGATAAAACTTAATGCTTCAAACTTCAGTTTTGAATACCCCTGTATATGATTTGGGATAAGAATCAAAGAAATTTAAGACATTGTTGGTGAGATAAGGGCTTTGGCCCTACTAATAAGGAAAACTTTAACTCCTTCAGAACATGTTTTAGATCATAAATAAAAATCACACATACAAGAAAACATTGAGCTGCCGAGTGACCTAATAGTTTTACTCACTGGAAAAACCACTGTGGGGAAGTCTATTACTCAGGTAGCAAAAAGCCTGTCTCTTTATACCAGGGGCTTTACTGATGAATCCACGGTTTTCAAAACTAGTTATCTTTTAATAGTTTATTATGGCATCAATATTATAGGGAAAGTAATGATGATCATTTTTCCTTTTCTCATACATATAGCTGTTTACTAGTTACATGGTCAGAGAACTTAAGAAAAACCTAACTCTTTCCTTCACTGTTGTGAAGAATTCACAGAGCTGAATTGGCATGAAAGAATAACAACAAAGTTGAGGCAGCACTGCAGAGCGTGGCCTTGCTGCAATAGAGAGTGGAAGGTTGAAGAGAACTCGTTCAGAGGAATCTGTCATCTAGTGCAATTTGCTTAAAATTACACCAAAAAGGAAAAGAAATAAGGAAGACATCCTCTTTTTTTTTTTTTTTTTTTTTTTTTTACTGGAATTTTATTCCCAGAAAAAGAGTGTGGGGGAAAAAACCTCAACAATTTTAAGGAGAGAAATTTTGATTGGGATTGATGTTGCCCATGCTATTAAAAGCAACTGTTGCAGACACCTACAGCTTTTACAAGCCTGTTTACCAGTGCAGTTGGGTGTCACTCTACACTGATTATGTGCTCCGCTGGAAACAGGGAGGGAATCAAATCACACAATGCTTTGCATGACTTGAAAGTGCAACAAACCCTAGAAATATTTTGTTTTGTGAATATACGGAATATATACAAAGCTAAAGATGGTGTCAGTGTTTATGCATATTCTATGTTGGAATTCAGATGGTAGATGACAGCTGGCAAACCTCAACGTGATTGAAATATGGATGATAATAAACCATGGATGTTTTACTGACTCTAGGTACATTACAAAATGTTATTAAGTTAAATTTAGAAAGGAAAATAAGTCTCATCAGGCATTTAAAAAAGCCTGGATATCAAGTTCCTAGGATGACAGAAAATGCTGCATCCTACTCTGTAGTTCACTTCACAGGAAGAATGATCTACGTCCTTGAAGGTATCCTCAAGAAAAGATCTAATCACTTTAGTTACAGTTCACAGAAGAGAAAGATGGCACACAGTCACTGGGCCAGACAGCTGCATACCAGTTTTCATAATCTCTTCTTTTCTCAAATTGCTCACTAGGGCTAATGTACCTGTATATTTCTAGCACTTTTGCTTTTATCTTTATGTTCTCTTCATGCATGTGCTTTTTAGCATCTGGTCATTCACTGAAGTTCAATAGACAAATCTTAAAAATATTTAGATGTGAAGCATAACAAACTGCATACAATACGCTCCATCATTTTTCATGTTCCTTGCTACTGCACCTGAAATACATGACGTGATTTTCACATAAAAGTGAGGGGACAGCAAGTTTCACTTTTAGCAATGATGAGCATGGTAGATACTTCTAGACCTAGAAGAAAGAAAAGACTCCTAACCACCCAACAACTGGGTTAAGAACAAATCTATTCCTGGTCATTCAATGAGTCATTTTACATGTATAGGGAGAGCATATAGTCAGCATTAACACTTCATACTCATTCTGCACAGACGCAAATGATAAAAGTAGTTGAGAGCAGGGGGAAAAAGCAATACTTTAACCTGCAGTTCCCAGACTTTTCTCTGAATCTCAATTCCATTTGCCCTTTCCAAGAGCAAAAGACAAAGTTTTGGAATTACTGCATTGATCATTAAAAAGGAACAGTGCCTGAAGACATTATTCTGTTATTGGATCTCTCATAGCAAAGGTAGTAAGGAAGAGATTCATCTCAAGATAGAAAAGGGTAGACAGACATCTTTTTATTGCTTTTCTTGGTAGAGGACAGAATGGACACATATTGCAAGGTTTAATAATATCCAGCCTCTCCCTGGCTGCAGGGGAAAAAAAGCACCAGCTAAGCAAACAGAAACTAGAAGCCACTTGTACTGTTCATTTAGCAGAACTCACATTCATTATTTTCCTTCTCATGTCCAACCCAAAAAATTGTTGTCAGTTGAAGAACAATGCTACCACTTCTTGACTGGTACTGCTACGTCTGGGACTTACTAAGTTCCGGAAGCCAAACTGTGACCTCTTCTCACTGCCAAGCTCATGGCCAGTCTCAGAGATGCCAAGGTATTTATGGAGTCATATGCTGTGACCTAATGTCCTAGGTCATTGTAGAAGATACTTTCCATTAGGTAATATCATGGTATCTTTGTAGGCATCTCTGAGGGATGCACACTTGCGGTGATAGAGCACTATTTCTTCTCTACAAGTCCTGCAAGCTTATTTGAAAATCAGTGGCCGAATCATTTCAGTTTTGTTTTGCACCCAGATTCCTCCGTATGACAAACATAGAAAAGATGCAAAATTCTTTTGTCAATAAACAAACTATTTCTTTGCTACAAAAAAAGTGGAAAAGAAGATTGCACAATAGGACTAAAATAGCACTGAAGATAATTTGCATGAATTGATTACTTAATTCATGAAAATACTCTGCACGTTCTTTTACAAACGTAGTTTAGAGTACAATACAATTGTTGGTGATCCTTAATGACATGAAATATTTTACTCGATTCAGAACAGAAATGAAAGCAAGCTTATGTGTCTGACATTGATCTGTGATTTCAATATATTTGAAATAGGTGATCTATTCCTTATGCTCAGGCTAAACAGCATTGGTTTGTGATAATTTGGATAAGATCACAGTCTTGCTCTAAGCACATCATACATGGAAGAGGGAATTGCTGATGAAAATAAAGTTGTCTTTGTATGCGTATTCAACCATTTTATATATGTGCTGAATTTTATAATTAAGTGCCATTCAAGCCATGCAGTTCTACTCTGACTTCACTACGCCTTTTCTCACATGAGCAACATACAATGTTTAGCTAGAAAGAAATGGATGCTAGTTACTATTCCTAGCATGGGAACCGCTGATGACAATACAACTGATTTAAAATAAGTTTAATTTCTCTGATCTTCCCAAGTCCTGTTAAACATTTCTATGATTTCATTTTTCTGGTGAGGGTTTTGTGGAAGACATGCAAAAAGAGAAAAGTGATTGCTCTTACTGAGGAATTACACTAAGTATGTTCAGAGTATAAAATCAATCATCAGACAGACTCCTTCCTTATTGTTCTAGTAATGTTTTGTCACACAAAAGAATAAATCATGTTTGGGTGCTTAATTTTTTATTTTGATTTGTTTTCACAGTTGACAGCTTTTCTTAACATTTTTATTTAACTGTAGTGACATAGAAAATAATGCAACTGCTTAGAGCCAGACTATGTGACAAAGCTTACCATGTGGGAAACAGATCTTGCACAGTACATGTCTCATCCTGTCAAGCCAAATAGGCAGTCTGCTTATTAATGGGATTCATTTGTACATGAAAGTTTTACCACAGGCTTTTTGTTATCAAGAATTGCTACTTAAAAGAAGTATGGCTTAAATAATGGAATACACAAGTTAGAATTTGTGCAAATGTGAAAGACATACTGTTACTCTGTAAAGACATTTGACATTTGTATCTTGGTTTTATTCTGAGCAGTTAAAGGCAGGATTAGCCTTTGATCCCTTATGAATGTAACAACCTGGAATGCAATCATTTTTTAAATCTTGTTTCTGCATATCCTTCAAACACTCAGTGGGCTGTCTAGGTCAGAACCAATATAATACCAAGTACAAGTCAAGTTGCGTCATTCTGTGATCATTCTGTGGTATTACTGCCAAGACTGAACTTGTCAAAATCTTTTCACTTGGTGAAAGGAGCCGGCAGCTCTCACGAGAGCGGCTGACAAGGCATGGGTGGGGCCAGGAGTAACGGCGGCCACCCCCACTCCCACAAAAGGCAGCCCTGGGGAGCGCCAGCAACCAGGAGCGCTGCAGCCAGAGTGGGCAAACAGGGCCTGGGGCGGCAGTTTGCACGGAAGGGAGCACAGGGAAGGCACCTCCTCAAAGGTGGGGCATTCCACTGGCCGAGAGGGAGACTTGAAGTACACATAACCCAGCAACCGGGCACCGCTCTGCGACCGTCTGCACAGGTCAAGGGCACTCATCCTACCTGTCCCTCAAGCCAGAATGGTGGGCACTTGTCTGAGAGCAAAGGCTGCAGCTCTGGCTGGGGGGTCTGCACCATCTACCCCAGCAGTGGCTGATGCCTCCACACAGAGGGAGCTGCTGAAGGAAGAGGCTGCAGTGCAGACCTCAGGCTGCAGGAACTGCCTAGACCTCTCTCCTGGGGCAGGGACGGGCGGCAGACCTGCCTGCAAAAGGTGTGCCCAGGCAGAGGACCACCTGCAGCAGGTGGCTGAGCTGCAGGAGGTGGTGAGAAGGCTGCGTCACATCAGGGAGGCTGAGAAGGAGTTAGACAGCTGGTTCCAAGCACAGACTGCAGTGGACCCACAGCCCATGTCCAAACAGCCAAAAACTCCCCCACCGGCACCCACAGAAGGGAGGGGGGCCAATAATGCAGAAGAATGGAAGCTTGCAAGGATCAGCAGGAGGAAGAGATTTCCCCCGAAGCCTGAGGTGCCCTTGCAGAACCGCTTCACCACTCTGCAGACTGAAGAGGAAAGACCCGTCACATCGGGAGAGACGCTGGAGCTGAGTACGGCAGCCCGATCTGCTCCCCGTATAACAACCAGCGCAACCAAGAAAAGGCTACAGGTGATAGTAGCAGGCGACTCTTTTCTGAGAGGTACAGAAGCTCCCATTTGCCAACCTGACGCACTCTCTAGAGAGGTGTGCTGCTTACCAGGGGCTCGTATCAGGGATGTCACCGAGAGACTACCAGGCCTCGTACAGTCCACTGACTATTACCCACTGCTGTTGTTTCACGTGGGCACCAGTGATACAGCCAGGAGCAGTCTGAGGAGTACCAAGAAGGATTACAGAGCCCTGGGAACGGTGGTAAGGGACTCTGGAGCTCAGATAGTTTTTTCATCAACCCTCCTGGTCAAAGGGAAGGGCCAGTCGAATCTGGCAAATCAACAAATGGTTACAGACTGGTGCCACAGCCACAGGTTCAGCTATTTAGACCATGGGACTCGCTTTGAGAAGCCTGGTCTACTGGGGGCTGATGGGGTCCATCTGTCAGAGAAGGGGAAGAGCATCTTCGGTCATAGGCTTGCCAAGCTGCTGAAGAGGGCTTTAAACTAAAGTTGCCAGGGGAGGGAAACCTCAATCCATCCCACTCCTACCAGTTTGATGCCAGTGCCAGCAATAGATGTCCAGGGCCTGGAGAAGGGCCACAGGTCAGCAGAGAGCACCTGAAGAGCAGCACAAAGGAATTCCAGCCACTCCAGCCAGTAAGTCGCCTTCATCACAGGCCCAACTTAAATGCCTCTATGCAAACTCACGTAGCGTGGGGAATAAACAAGAGGAGTTAGAGATGTGCACATGCCTGCAGGGCTATGATCTTATTGTCATCACGTAGACATGATGGGATAGCTCCTGTCATGGTTTAACCCCAAATTGTAACCCAATACCACGCAGCCACTCACTCACTCCCCCCCTCCTCGCTGGGGTGGGAAGGAGAATCAGAGAGAAGGAAAACTTGCGGGTTGAGATAAAAACAGCTCACCAGGACAGCAAAGGAAAAATATAACAATATATTAATAATGATAATAATAATATATATAAGGATAATAGAATATATAAAACAAACGATGCACAATTTCTCACCACCCGATGACCGATACAGCCCATCCCGAGCAGCAGTCAGGGAGCAGGGGTATCCCCCCCAGCTATCCCAGAACAGCAAGTTCCAGAGAGAGCAGGCGAGGGAACAAACAGCTGAACGAACGAAAAACAAAAAGGAAAAAAAGAAACAGGGAAACAAAAAGTAACCCGAAGGGAAGCTTAAGGATTAAGGCAAGTTAAGGGTCTAAAAGCCTAGTGGCCCACTGGCCAATCCTCACTTATACCGGGCATGATGTCTATGGTATGGAATACTCTCTTTGGCCAGTTTGGATCAACTATCCTGTCTCTACCGCTCCCAAGTTTTTGCCCCTGCACGTTAGCAAAACCTGGGAAACTGCAAAATGTCCTTGGTCGTTTAGCAGCAACCAGCAACATCAGTGTGCTATCACCATTCTTCACACACTAAATCCAAACCACAGGAGCTGCTGAAGACAAAACTAGCTCTGTCCTCGCCTAAACCAGGGCACTCCTATGAGTGGAGTGTTGGAATGGAAGGATTCAGGCTCTTTAGGAATGACAGGCAGGGGAGATGAGGAGAGGATGTCGCCCTCTATGTCAGTGACCAGCTGGAGTGCATGGAGCTCTGCCTGGGAATGGATGGGGAGCCGACCAAGAGCTCATGGGTCAGGATTAAAGGGAGGGCAGGGACAGGAGACATTATAGTGGGGGTCTGCTACAGGCCACCCGACCAGGAAGACTGAGCAGATGAGGCCCTCTATAGTCAGATAGGAGCAGCCTCACGTTCACAAGCCCTGGTCCTCATGGGAGACTTCAAGCACCCTGATATCTGTTGGAGGGACAACACAGCAGGGCATAAGCAATCCAGGAGGTTCCTGGAATGTGTTGATGATCGCTTCCTTCTCCAAGTGATGGAGGAGCCAATGAGGAGAGGTGCTATGCTGGACCTTGTTCTCACCCACAGGGAGGGGCTAGTGGGGAATGTGAAGCTAAAGGGCAGCCTTGGCTGCCGTGACCATGCAATTGTGGAATTCAAGATCCTTAGGGCAGTGAGGAGGGCACACAGCAAGCTCACTACCCTGGACTTGAGGAGGGCAGACTTTGGCCTCTTCAGGGTTCTGCTTGGTAGAGTACCATGGGATAAAGCCCTGGAGGGAAGAAGGGCCCAAGAAAGCTGGTTAATATTCAAGGATCACCTCCTCCAAGCTCAGGAGCGATGCATCCCAACAAAGAGGAAGTCAGGCAAAAACTCCAGGAGGCCTGCATGGATGAACAAGGAGCTCCTGGACAAACTCAAGCACAAAAAGGAAGCCTACAGAGGGTGGAAGCAAGGACAGGCAGCCTGGCAGGAATACAGAGAAATTGTCCAAGCAGCCAGGGATCAGGTTAGGAAAGCTAAAGCCCTGATAGAATTAAATCTGGCCAGGGATGTCAAGGGCAACAAGAAAAGCTTCTATAGGTACACCGGTTATAAAAGGAAGACTAGGGAAAATGTGGGCTCTCTCTGGAAGGAAAAGGGAGACCTGGTTACCCGGGATATGGAGAAGGTTGAGGTACCCAATGACTTTTTTGCCTCGGTCTTCACCATCAAGTGCTCTAGCCACACTGCTCAAGTCATAGAAGGCAAGGACAGGGACTGGGAGAGACAATCTAAGGAACCTGTAGGCGGACGAGTCCTGATGAGATGCTTCCATGGGTCCTGAGGGAACTTGCTAAGTCATCATCCATCCTATTTGAGACGTCGTGGCCGTCCGGTGAAGTTTCCACTGACTGGGAAAGGGGAAATGTAACCCCCATTTTTAAAAAGGGAAAAAGGGGAGACCCAGGGAACTACAGGCCAGTCAGTCGCACCTCTGTGCCCGGCAAGATCATGGACCAAATCCTCCTGGAAACTATTCTAAGGCACATCGGAAATAAGGAGGTGATTGGTGAGAGCCAACATGGCTTCACTAAGGGAAAATCATGTCTGACATATTTGGTGGCCTTCTACAACAGGGGTACAGTGTTGGTGGATAAGGGAAGAGCAACTGATGTCATCTGCCTGGACTTGTGCAAAGCATTTGGCATTGTCCCGCACGATATCCTTGTCTCTAAATTAGAGGGACATGGATTTGATGGATGGACCACTCGGTGGATAAGGAATTGGCTGGATGGTCGCACGCAAAGAGTTGCAGTCAACGGCTCAACGTCCAAGTGGAGATCAGTGACAAGTGCCGTTTCTCAGGGGGTAGTATTGGGACTGGCACTGTTTAACATCTTTGTCAGTGACATGGACAGTGGGATTGAGTGCACCCTCAGCAAGTTTGCTGACAACACCAAGCTGTGTGGTGCAGTTTACACACTGGGGCGAAGGGATGCCATCCAGATGGACCTTGGCAGACTTGAGAGGTGGGCCTCTGCGAACTTCATGAAGTTCAACAAGGCCAAGTGCAAGGTCCTGCACTTGCGTCAGAGCAATCCCAAGCACAAATACAGCCTGGGCAGAGAATGGATTGAGAGTAGCCCTGAGGAGGAGGACTAGGGGGTGTTGGTTGATGAGAAGCTCAACATGAGCCGGCAATGTGCGCTCACTGCCCAGAAAGCCAACCATATTCTGGGCTGCATCAGAAGAAGTGTGACCAGCAGATCAAGGGAGGTGATTCTCCCCTTCTACTCAGCTCTCAAAAGACCCCACCTGGAGTACTGTGTCTAGCTCTGGAGCCCTCAGCACAAGAAGGACATGGACCTGTTGAAGCAAGTCCAGAGGAGGGCCATGAAGATGATCAGAGGGCTGTTGCACCTCTCCTGTGAAGGCAGGCTGAGAGAGTTGGAATTGTTCAGCCTGGAGAAGAGAAGGCTCCAGGAAGATCCTATAGCAGCCTTCTAGTACCTAAAGGGGGCCTCCAAAAAACCTGGAGAGGGACTTTTGACAAGGGCGTGTAGTGATAGGACAAGGGGTAATGGCTTTAAACTGAAAGAGGGTAGATTTAGATTAGCTATAAGGAAGAAATTATTCACTATGAGGGTGGTGAGGCACTGGAAGAGGTTACCCAGAGAAGTTGTGGATGCCCCTTCCCTGGAAGTGTTCAAGGCCAGGTTGGATGGGGCTTTGAGCAACCTGGTCTAGTAGAAGGTGTCCCTGCCCATGGCAGGGGGGTTGGAACTAGATGATCTTTAAGGTCCCTTCCAACCCCAAACCATTCTATGATTCTATCATGATAAAGACTTGCTGTGCACAGCTGGGATTCAGATGTTAAATACAGGAATCGGTTAAATACACCCAGTCTTAAAATAGCAAACAGTATTATGGTATATTGTTTCCACTGTGACACATCACCAGTTACAAAGCTTTGCCAGTGCTTAGTGTTCATAACTTGAATTCATACTACTGTAGTAACAGCTGATTATCTATGCAGTTGTATTACATGAAGTACAGTTCACTTCAGCACACCGTCCTACTACTCCTCTTTATGTTAGACCTGCTCTGAGCACGTGGGATTTTCTCCTCACAGAGAACATGTTTTTTTCTCATCTGACAATGTGGCCTCAATTATTCTGATACTGATGGTCACTGTTCAAGAAACACCACATCTTTTTGATATGTTTATTTCCTCCTTAAAGTTCTGTGCAAGGATGATCTATTCAGATCACTTTGGAATATCCTGTACAGTCAATTTCCCTGCTGCTATATCAGATAAAATTGTTGCATCCTCATCTTTCCTGCCATGTTTCTTTCATGTATATACTTGTATAAATGAGATACTGAATAAGTATAGGTAATTGCTGGCTCATCTACTGCAGAAAGGGGTCAAGGAGTGTGCTTAAAAGACACAATTTCCTTCTATTTATGGAGAAGATTATTCATGACTGACATTACTAACACTACTTTCCAGGAAACAATAAAACAAATTTAGAAAATAGTGGGTTCACGATTCTGTCATTTACTACAAAATGAAAAATTTCAGACCTCAGATCTAACTAAAGCGGTTGAAAATCTAGCAAGAATGTTTCCGAGCTTCTAAACCTTCCATATTCTTGTGTATCTGCTGGGTACCTCTGTTAGCATTGCCTTTTAACTGAGACTTGTAAAGACATCTCAGCAAGCTTATGGTCAAAGTACTGAAATCTGTTATTAAAGCCAGATACAAATTCTACTGGTTTTTGCTCTTTTGTGGTTGCATTTACCTCTCAAACAAAAACATGAATGTATTTCCAGGCATGTCCTCTGTTCAGCTTGGTTATTTTTAAGCTAAGCCACCATGTCCCTCAAGTTCTCTAACTTATACATACACACAAACATATTCTTTTATGATAATGCATTGAAGAAGGAAAAGTTGGGGGTTTTTTGTCTTTGACCACATTTTTTTGTCCACATAATTTATCTATTTCTTTATCTGTTGCCTCTGCACCAACTGAAATCTTGGGCAGTAGGAATCAGAATCTTCACTTGATTAAAACACAACAAATTTCTTGCCTTCTCCAGCTGTCTCAAGACTAGCATGGGAAAATAAAAAGGTACAAGTGGTAGACATTGTATCATTGAGACAGAGTAACTCTTTTTCCTTTACAGTCATGTTAATGTCAAGCAATGGGCAAGCACTTTTAAACATCAAAATCAAAATCAGCACTTAAAAAATCAAATTAATACTAAACTTGGAATTAGTAGCTACAACACCGGAAAGAGGGTTTAGTCTGCAATGACTTACAATCATTCTCTGAATGTGCAGCAGCAGCAGCTAAAAACACCCAGTAAGATTTTGGTCATCATCAAGAAAGCTATTGAAAAAAAGACAGAGGGAGGAGTCATTTGCCAGTATATGGTACCTTGGTACATCCACATCTTGACTGCTGTGAGCAGTCCTGGTTTCCACACAGCACAAAGGATATAGAAGCATCAGAGCAACTGAAATGGTGGGGATGGAGCAATTGCCTTTCAAGGAGGCACTGAAAAGGCTACAGATCTTTTAGGAGAGGATGAGGTTGAGAGACCATATGACCAAGGCTTAAAGATCATGGAGGAGTGGAGAAGTCGAATGCAGAGTGTTTTTTTACCAAATAGTAGAACTAGATGTATTTAATGAAACTAGGTTTAAAACAGATAAAGGGAATCTTTAATTACTGGTAATAATTTGGCATCTGTTGCCATAGGAGGTTGTAGAGGCAGGCAGAATTAACAAGTTCAGAAAGGGTTAAACAAGTACATAGACAACAGGTCTATAAAAAGATACTGAACAGAACAGGCAGGTAGGTACCCTCTAACATCTCTAAACCAACACGTATGGATGATGCTGGGTAGTAGGAAGAGAATGAATTCTAGAAAGCAGAAAGGCTTTCATGCTTTTCCTTAATATTATGTACTACTTCCACTGTCAGGAACAAAGCTACAGGTCTGACCAGCAGGGCATTTCTTACCTTCTCTAATTTTGAAGCCCATTTAGGTCTCTGTATTGCACCTTAAAGTTTGAAAACGCAAAGACTTTGAGCAATGATCGTGAATGACAACGTCACAACCGGGAAAGCACCTGACTGTCCCTTAACTGCACTTTAGTCCATAGATAGGACTAGTGAGAGACTAAAGGAAACTTTCCTATCTGTTTTAAGGGACAAAGAAAAGGTTATCGGTCTCTAAGGCTATACTTTATATGAAAACAGAAATAATAACCCAGGAGAAGATAGTTATCTTAGAGAAAACTCAAAATCACTTGGGTGAGGCAGATTAAATAAAAGTCTTGACAATAAACTTCTATCCTACTATTGTTTATTTATGGTGGATTCTGTCCTGCAGGTTTTTGCCTTTTTGTCCAGCAAACCGGCATCCAAGGATAAAACAAACAGTTCCTGGCTGGTGAAGAGATGGTTCTCCTCCTTTCTGCTGCCACTGATACTTGCCCATGTATTTATTCCCTTCCTGGTTTATCACAGGAGTCTACCATCTACACTCAACCTCTCTCCTTGCCTTCTGTAACATGCACTCTAAAAGCTTTTCCCCTGAGCAGGCTCAAGTTGCTCTATGCTAGTGTTTAGCAAAACTCTATATTAATACTTTATATAACTCAGCTCTACCATTTAGTTCCATGATAGTGCTACTGCTTCGTACTTTATAGGCGAAATCTTGTTCTTATAATCCAGTAAAATTTCCCCAACTAACTGCAAGGCAGTATTACTCAAAACTTTATTTATGTCAGGGGATCTGCTGAGGCTAAGCACAAAGTCTCCAGTGAAAAAACTTACATAGCCTTAAGGGAACTGAACTGACTCTTTGTACAGAGGTGTATTTTTAAAGGACAATGATTGTATATACATTCATAGTCAGCTAGAGATGTTTTGCTCTGCACAGCCATTGTTTTGATTTTTAGAGAAAGACTCCCCCTTTCAGGGGAGTAACATAATTACGTTCTGCTAGCTTATAACTGTCCCCTATTGAATATGACATTGTGGGAGGCTGAATATGAGCTGCCTCCCTTTTTGTTTAGGAGGAATACATTTTTGTTTAGTAAAACGTGATATGCAAGGACCTTTGAGCTATTGGTCAGCACAAATGGGCTGAAGCGAGGACCAAGAATCGGCCTTGAGGGCAAGGAAATGTACATTTATATGTTTGTACAAAACTGCTTCTCTTCTGTTTGTTTATAGTGTTGCTGGAAACTTTCTGAAACATTGTGAAAAAGTAAACTTGAGTTTACCTCCAAGAAAGTGAACTGGTGGGTTCCAAGGACATAAGTCACAGGTGCTCAGTAGCCAGACTGCACTTTCCTGTGCGGTGGGAATTGTGGTATATTGTGTCATTCTCTTGGGAAGTAGCTTTTGATCCACACAAACCTGAGACTCAGTCCTGCATAAGCTGTTTATCTCAGATAGTTCCATCTGTGACCACCTGTACATAAAGCTATATGAAACAGGGTAAACAATGCTTTGGGGAAATAGTTTCATAATTTATTTATCACCCACTAATCTCAAAGCATACTGACTTAACAGGGGAGTTGGCACATCCTGTACAGTTCATCTTTTTGAGCTATTTTTAGACTATACGGCATTTCCTAATTACATTTTAGAGGAAGAGCAATCCTTCCTTCCTCCTGCCTTTACATCTCAGCCACCTTCAGAAACTCAGAGTAGACTAATGTGAAAAGTTGTTTTAAGTTTAATAAATACCAAATTCTAGTTTTTGAAAAGAAAAGCAAGTAAAATGAAAATCTTGAGGAATAACCACGATAGTCTTAACCTTTATGTGAAGGTCTAACTTTCTTCTAGTTTTAGTGTCCTGAATCTGGAGAAATTCCATAAAAATCAGTACAGTTGACTTAGATTGGTGTCAAAATGAGAGAAATCAGAAGCTGACTTTTATGTCTGTTAAGACTTGGCGCTACCTACATTAAACGTAGCACGAGAGTCATAGCGGTCTAACCATTTGTATATCGACTGCCACAGCTGTATGCATTGGAGAATGTCTTTCCTGTTGCTCATGTGCCCCCCTTGCTATTTCCATGTATGTTCTGTTATTTAAAATACTGGTGTGCCTTGTTCTTTCTACATACTGACCCTGAATCACTGGTACAACTGCAATACTTCATAAATTTAAAAAAAAAAAAAAAGTTTCTGTAAGAAATCCAGTTCATGACCCCAACAGATAATCTCTAAAAATCACTCAATGATAAGGATATTTCTTCCACACCTATGAACATGCCAGTGATCCTGCAAGTCGGATTCTGAGTTTGCCATGAAGAAGTGGATAGTTTCATAGAAAAAGCAGCAAGGACTGCATCACTGCAAAGCATGACTGAACTTTTGTGGGGAGATAAGCTTCTTAGAGGAGGAAATCATGCTTTTTCAGAAGGTTACAAAATTTAGAGAATGTAGCTTTGTTTGAAATATAATCAATATGAAGAGGTTGGTTTCAGGATCACAACATTTTTAACAGTTTTATAAGCATACTATAACATCAACTGCCACTGAAAGGAGTGATGTTCTTTTGTGCATCCAATTAGTCGATGCCAATCTGCATCATGTTAAGCATCCAAGTGCAGCCAACCTGTGTGGCAGGGCTAAAACTTATCTGTGAATTAGTTGCCCTATGGAGTGCATGGTGCTTCCACTCCCTCCAGCAGCAGTGCTGAATTATGCTGCCTTAAAGCATTCGTAGAACCTTATGGGTGTACAGCTTGGTAAAAAGCCGGTACCTTTTCCACAATATTATGTGCCCATCCCTTTTGACAGATGAGACTGCAGATATTTTTAATGCCTTTTTACATTTTAATAGACTCACCATTTATTTTAAATGGAACTTGGATGCCTTCTCTTGCATTTTATTAACTCGTTGTAAAGAAACGCTTTGCTGTTATGAGATGATATAATCTGTAGGAAATAATAATCATTTAGCAACTGTTCCTTGCACAAAACTAACAGCATGTTTTCTCTTAAGAAAAATAACCATGCAGGAGGTTGAGAATGATGTGTGACTTGTGATAGGAGCCAGATAATGTTTATGCATCAAACTAAGCTGGATATCTGTAGAAAAGCCTGAAAGTAGGGGGGTCTGAAGGGAGGAAAGCGTAAGCTTTCTGTAACAGATAATCTTCTGAAGTCGTTTATTGAGATCATAGATTTAAAGAGCAAAGGGACTAGTTTTTCCTCCCCCATGAAAAGGGATAGAATTCTAAACCTGAACTCCGAAGATCTCTTGAGAGCTATCTACACAGTCTAGTAAAGGTACAGAGATATCCATTGGGATCCCAATGCTCCCATAGCAGCACGAAGCCCATCCACTCCTTCATTTCTCAGCTAACAAACAGAGTAGCTCTATCTAATGGAACCGAGCTGGAAGAAAATTCCCCCTAACTTAATGTCAACTGGTGTTCCTTTTAATAGGCAATTGTACTTAGTAAAGGGCTCATCCCCAAAATTAGCATTGCCTATGGGTGTATACATACTTTCCAGTTTGTCCTTTGTGTTCTTGATGGAATTGTCTGTCAGCCCAGCTCCCATCTTTCACTAAAGTCTGGGACTCCACATATTTTTCTCCTTGGATTTCCACAAGAAAGGAAATACTGAAAGGAGGTCTGACATCCCTCTGTTCCTGCATTAAGATCCTTTGCTATAAACAATAAAGCTGCATTTTGTGGTGCTCTGTGACAATCAGTGTACTGTATATCCTTGCTAAATTACAGCAAATATTTGGAATTTCAGAACACCGGATAAGAGCGAAAGGGAATTGCTCCCTGGGGTTTGATGCCACAGGTAATGAATGGAAAAGGAAGGCAAGAAGCCTGTGACCTTGCACTATGGCGATTACATGCTGTGGAATCAGAGGTTAGTATTGGCAGGGGCCTGCTGCAAGGAAGCCTGCAGCAGCTGTTGCTCTGAACACCAGTTTCACAGGTCATGGGCTGCAGAGCAAAGGAGAGGGGGGAAGACATTAGCGATGAAGAACATCATTGATGAAATTCAGAGCAGATTAGAAATTAAAGATCATGACATGCTATTTCCAGACTATTAAACATGTTTGTGAGGAACAATTACAGGTGCTTGAAGTTTCCATGACTACAGAGTGTTAACTAAACACATGGTAAAAAGAAAACTTTGGAGGATCGAGACCGCAGCCTTGAAAAATCCAGATCATATTTTCAAAGACCAGCTGTGCTTTTCCACTTAAAGAATTTATTTACTTTAATATGCTGGCTACTGTTAACATTTTTTTTAAAGGCAGTCAAATCGTACGATTCAAACATGGAATATCTTGCAGGAACAGTCTCCTTTGTGCAGTCTCACAAAACAAGAGTTCTCTTAATTTTCCATAGACGAGATTGTAATATCCCACACCATCTAAACTTCTGTCAACTAGGTGCATCTTAATATGTTCAATTTTGATATTTCTTTACTTCTGCTCCTGTGAATATAGAGTCAGAGATTAATAGAAGGCAGACACTTTGCAGAGTAGGAAAATTAAGTTTTTCAGACTGGTCTCATTTATGATTAATGTATGAAATATGAGTGTAGCTTTATTCCAAAATAAAGTGGCAAAACATTTTATTTGCCTCAAAAAACAAGTGGAAGATAAGTCTATATACAAGTCCAATTAGATTTACACAACTGTTACAAAATTTCCTTTTAATACCTTTCTTTCCAACACAGTTTTAAGCTGAACATCTCATAAGAACATTTAATTGAAAATTACTGTGACAGGTATGTATGTTAATTAAAAATCATATAATTCTTAAAATGTATTTAAAGACTTTCTCTAAATATGCATATAGTTACAATTAATTTCATATACCACAGCTACACAGTAGTGCCAATTTATGTATTAATAGGTTGGTGTTTTTAAACCAATTATCTTTGTAATTACCTTTGTATGCAATGTATAACTGAAACCAAACTATATCAGTGTTTTCAGAAATACCTCCTATTGGAGTGCATAAGAAATATATAATGCTATATTACTATATTACTAACAGGGAATCCTCTAATTTGTTTTATTTTTTCATGTCTATAAAATACGATAATCTAGCTGAATATATCTGATTTCTTCTCAGCATGCTTTCAGTGATGTCTGCACCTACAGTGGTCTCTTCTACCTCAGGTCTTTAATTCTTTATAATTTCTGATTAAAGATTGCAGTTTTGATACTCAGGACTCAGGCAGCTATTATTTTTTCCTTCTTTTAGTTTGGCAGTTTGAGAAATTAAAGTATATATTTTTAAGTTGTGCTCTTTTTTTCAGATAATTTACCTTCCCAGATTGTCTTGGTGTGCTGATTATGAATCTGCATATATATTTTTTCAAAGTTCTCTTTCAGAACTAACCAAATAGTTCCTTAAAACACAAATCTGATCACAGTTTTGGGGACAGTCTGCTCCAGGTATTGCTCCCTGTAGGTCACATGAATATAGCCACACTGTGTTTAGCTCTGCACTTCTCCAATACTGTCTCAGCAGGCTTTATAGCCTCAAAACTTTCTCACACCAGGTTCCAATACATATCACACATATCCTAAATTCTATTTAATATAATGATGCTGGGGATAATACTCTAGAACTATTTCAAGCCCTTGGAATAGAAAAAAAAAAAATCCTTTTTATAAGGCCATAGATCTGCCCCATGAGCTCCAGAGGAGACGTGGATTATGCAGAGTGGAGATGGCCACTACAAAACCAGGAAGCAATGAGAAACAGGGTTGCAAGCCACACTGCATCATTTCACCTGGAGGTCAGGGATTTCTCCTTGGACTGGATACTGTACAGACACAGCCTGAGAAAATTACTTAGAATAATTTCAGAGTAACAAATTGTTTCGATAATCAATCAAAGTAAAGTACATTTTAAAGGTGTTTAGAAGGACACGGTATTTTCTAATAGTGTGGAGTTGTATCTCTCCCAGAGACAATATCTATTTTGTAACACATGTTCAGTTTACACGTGTTTAGACTGACCTGAGAAGACATACCCCAGCACACTGCAGAATTTTAGTATCCGAATCATCCAAACACTAAGAGTGTGCTGTGCATCTCTTGTGGCACAGGCATCAAGATTTTCTTCCTATGGAATTGAATATATGGTGAGCAAGAAAGGACTAATACACATGAAAAACCTGTTCCCATGTAGGGTTAGGACGTGGGTAGGGTATGCACGTAAACCAACGAGCTTAGCCAGTTTAGATATAAACACTGTCAATTTGAAGTCTAAGAAATCACGATGGCCAAAATTTCTTGAGCCTAAAAAAAGTGGATTTTTAAAAAATTGTTTCTGTAGATGATTTTTGTGATTTCTTGCCATATTGTTAAGTCTACATTCACAAGGGCTGCTAGTATTCTTCAGTGTGACTAAACTTAAAAAAAAAAAGCAGAGTGTGGTCATTCGCAACTTTTGTTGGTTTTTTTTTTCTCATGTATCTCAAGCCCTCAGAAGGGTGTCAGGAGCGGGGACTGCACGGGGCTTCTGGGTGTAAAATGAAAATCTGCCCTGAGCCAGAAGGCCTGTTGAACTAAAGGGTCTTAACATGGGACAAAGGAAAGAAGCCACATGCTTATCTTTAATATATGTTTGTGTGTACATATATATCTAGAGAGAGTGCTAATAACTTCGTTAGTCCAATCAATCCTTTAACAACTTAATAGTCCAAGCTGTCTAACAAAAATGAAAAGCTTCATTTACAGTTGGACTTGATGATCTTACAGTTGGACTCAATGATCTTAAAGCTCTTTTCCAACCTAAATGATTGTATGATTCTATTAATAACAGAGTTCAGACTGTCCTTTGCCCCCCGAGCATGCCCGCCCTTCGGCCGCCAGCCCTCTCCCCTGGCAGGCTGCTCACCCTCACAGGGCTCCTCTGGTCCCACACCAGCAGCTCTGGTCTTCACCAGGAGGGCAGGTGCGGCTGCACCAAGGCCCCAGCGCCCTGAGGCCTTCCCTGGCGGTGCGAGTTTCTTCCTCCTCAGCCTTGGCCTTGCTCGTGTTTATTTCCACACATTTCCTCAGCACAGCCCACACCACCAAGGGTACCGCGCAGCCCCAGCTCACCCCAGTGAGGCGAGAGTCAGTCCCCGCCGGGCAGCCAGTGCCACCAGGCCCCGGCCCCGCAGGCGCAGACCCGTGGCCGCCTTGGCAGCATGGAGGCTGCACGGCTGGGTCATGGGCTGGTGGCCCCGTGCCCCAACAAGCCGAGCGTGGCCCAGGGGGGCTGTGGATGGCAATGTTCAGTCACCGGAGTTGAGGATGAGTATATGGTTTGAACAGGAATTTATCTGTAAATACAGGTTTAAGTCTGGTTGTGTCTACAACTAAGTACATTATGCACAAGAATTCGTTGCTCTGACTCCTCCAGTAGAAGTAAAAATTTAAATAGGCCATTAATCACAAAACAGTAATGTATTCTTCAGAGAAATAATTCACAATCTGTCTCTGGGTGCGAACTCTGTGCAAACAGCTACTTTCAGAATTGGTTCACTGTTAAATTCAGTAAATCTATTTTTAATGGTGCTTGCTTTTCTCCACAAAGATGAGGAGCTATAAATGCATAACTCCCAATGATAAAACTTCGGGAAAGTAACTCTTTTTCTGTTTCCATAGGAACAACTCTCAAAAATGCCACCTGACTTGCATTTAGACAGCACTCTGCCAAAAAAACGCAGTTCCTGGCTGACTCTGTCCCCTGTCGTTCCTTCCTGCCCATTTCCCACTTCTTTTAACACTGCCAGTGCAGGCATTTTGTTGGCCATCTCAGGGAGCTGAGGCTAAAGCACAGAGAGCAGCGCTTGGTTTTTTTTTCAGCTGGATCAGCGCCTGATTAGCTCCCAGGGCTGCCACAAAAAAGCTTTTGCGAGCACAAGCTGGGCGGTGGGGTGAGAGTGGGGTGAGCAGCCAGGGAAACACAGCAGAGCAGGGACTGCTTTGTCACAGCCATGGCAGCTTAAATGCAAGACAGGCGATGGCCAAAGCCTGTTAGCCTGCCCATGCATATGATTGTGTCCTCTTAGGTCCCAGACTGGTTCTAGAGCAGCAAGAGTCAGGTCAGAGGCTTATAGTCAGTCAGCAAACCGAGGCAGTCATCTTCCTTATCGCTCTCTACAACTACCTGAAAGGAGGTTGTAGAGAGATGGGGGTCGGTCTCTTCTCCCTAGTAACAGATGACAGAACAAGAGGAAATGGCCTCAAGTTGCGCCAGGGGAGGTTTAGATTGGACATTCGTAAAAACTTCTTTACCGAAAGGGTTGTCGGGCATTGGAACAGGCTGCCCAGGGAGGTGGTGGAGTCCCCATCCCTGGAGGTATTCAAAGGACATTTAGACGAGGCCCTAAGGGATATGATTTAGTGGGGGACTTGGTAATGCTGGGTTAATGGTTGGACCCGATGATCTTGGAGGTCTCTTCCAACCAGAACAATTCTATGATTCTATGATTCTATGATTCTTTATAATCAACTCTTTATAATTGACACATACAAGAAGTTGATTGCCTGCCAACGGGATCATAACGCCTCCTGTCAATTAACCTAAAGAAGCAGGTGAAAAAAATACTAGTAAACAATATCTCAAGACCTAAACTATTTTCCTAGTTTTTTTATTGTTTTTTATAGTCAGATGTATTTTGTATCTTATGTGTCAAAGCATGTGTAGAAAAAATTGACTTTTTCATGTATTTCAGCTATAACTGTTGATTAAATTGAAATAGTTTAACAAAATAAACATGATACACGGAATTATGAATCTTCTAATTATTTTTCTGTTTGCAAATAGGGCCAACAGACTACTTTAATCCTTGTAGTTTCATTGCCTTGGACCTACATAGTTAATCAATTAGTCTTCTAATCTGGTTCGGGCTTGCTACATACTTTTCCTTTTTTTTAATGTTATGGCACGAGTTAATTCAGCCTTGGCTTTATTCCACAATGAGTGTTAATGAGAGTTAGGAACTGGTTCAACTTTGGCTCCTTTCCACAATGAGTATTAATCAAGAGACTAAAATTAAGTGCAAACCCAGATATTTAATATGCTGTATTTTTTCATGTTTGAAAAAACTATGTTCTGTCGTTCGTGTCATTCATGTCATTCACAATGAACCATGAAGGAAAATCTTTGAGGACAAAGTGCTTAATTTAGAGACAAGATGCTTTGATTCATTTCCATCACAGGCTTCTGCACAATCTTCAGCAAGTCATTTACTCTTTCAGTTTTCTCTCTGAAAATTTGGGGGTAAGACCTCCTTCACAGGATCAGTCTAATTAATAGTCAAATTTAAGAATTATTATTAGCCCTATGTGCTGGTTTTAGCTGGGACGGAGTTAATTTTCTTCGTAATATCTAGTATGGGGCTATGTTTTGGATTTGTGCTGAAAACAGTGTTGACGATAATACACTGATATTTCAGCCATTGCTGAGCAGTATTTACACAGAGCCAAGGCCTTTTCTGCTTCTCACCCCACCCCACCAGCGAGGGGGCTGGGGGTGCACAAGGAGTTGGGAGGGGACACAGCTGGGACAGCTGACCCCAACTGACCAAAGGGAGATTCCAGACCATATGACGTCATGCTCAGCATATAAAGCTGGGGGAAGAAGAAGGAAGGGGGGGATGTTCGGAGTGATGGTATTTGTCTTCCCAAGTAACCGTGATGCATGATGGAGCCCTGCTTTCCTGGAGGTGGCCGAACACCTGCCTGCTGATGGGAAGGAGTGAATGAATTCCTTGTTCTGCTTTGCTTGCATGCCTGACTTCTGCTTTACCTATCAAACTGCCTTTATTTCAACCTACGAGTTTTCTCACTTTTACCCTTCCGATTCTCTCCCCCATCCCACTGAGAGGGGGAGTGAGCGAGCAGCTGTGTGGTGCTTAGTTGCCGGCTGGGGTTAAACCACAACACTCTATTACAATGATACTAATACTTTCAGTACAAATTCTATCAAATTAAAGTGATATACAAACTTTCTCCAGGATACCTTTTTATCTGGCAATTCCCCTCTGGATCCTAAGGTGAGTGACGTACTCTGGCTTGAATACTGCAAGTTGTCAACATACTGAGTCTTTGCTGGCTTCGTAGTTTCTTCCTCCTCACTCTAGCATCTAGTATGTTTATTAATATGATCTTTACATATTTACACTATATGGATAGATGGAGATATATACATTTGTATGTTTACTAGCTTCATTGCAAGTCCGTGTTACATCCAGATTTAGTAAGGTGTGTGTTATATGTCGGATACTTGTTCTTTGTTATCTTTGCTAATCCTAAAGCAGGTTTTGCCTGGCTCCCAATGTTGCAGTCCTTCAATGACTAGTAATTGACTGCTGATGAGTTATCACCCTGTGGCCTTCGGTATTGTCCTCTGCTTGTACTTTTAAGGCCCATGCTCTCATTCCTGTCTGCACTACTGTTCACTGCATTTTATCCCATGATCAAAGATAGTCCATTCTGTGCAGAATGTTATTACTGATCTATTAGTTACAGAAATACATATAACAATAACCATTACACCACACAATTGTACAAAGCTCAGGAGAAGCTAAATAAAATAGGTGATATCACTTAGTCATTAGATAATTACAGTTATAGCTAAACACACTGTAAAACAAATCTCCAGGCAGGCCAAGACAAGTTCATACAAAACAGTGCAAGTCCTGTGACCTTTGTTAGCTTCATAGAAACTTGTGCCCCCTTGAAAGTAATGGCAACAGCATACTTAATTGCGCTACAAACCTACACAGTTTCCTAGGGAAGCTTCAGAGGGAATTGACACCTTGTCCAGCCTATTGATGCTGATTTGAAATCCTGACAGCAAATGACTAATCTGCACATGAAATGAGTAATAGAATACAATGTGGTGCTGGATTTGTCCATCTGGTATCATTTATTTAAGATGTTTGCTGTATAGTGTGTCTAGAATGCCAGCCTCACATAACATTGCACTGCTTGGTTTAGCAATCATGTAAAACAATTTAGTGGAACCAGTAAGTGGTTTATAGTAACATAATATCAGTCAAATGGTGACTTTTGTGTAATGTTAAGCATTTCTGTGTTCTTAATAATTTTGCAGAAAATGGAAAGAAAACTAAGAGTTCTGAATCTGACAGGGCTTGCAGAATTGTGTGTGTTTGTACAACTAATAGGTAAAACATGAGGAAAAACTTCTTCACAGTGTGGGTGACAGAGCCCTGGCGCAGGCTGCCCAGGGAGGGTGTGGAGTCTCCTTCTCTGGAGATATTCAAAACCCACCTGGACGCGGCCCTGTGCAGCCTGCTCTGGGTGACCCTGCTCTGGCAGGGGGGTTGGACTAGATGATCTCCAGAGGTCCCTTCCAACCTCTACCATTCTGTGATTCTGTGATTCTGTGAAAAGAATCCACTGGCAGTCCTTTAACTAATTAGCAATATCAAAATAGCATCAATCATAGAATCATAGAACAGTCCAGGTTGGAAGGGACCTCAAAAAACTCATCTGGTCCAACACTTTGTGGGAAAGGGAGCTTAGATGAGATTATCTAGCACCCCGCCCAATTGCATCTTGAAAACCTCCAGTGATGGGGACTGTACCACTTTGCTGTGGAGGTTGCTCCACTGCATGATTGTTCTTACTGTAAAAAATTTCTTTCTTATGTTGAGATAAAACTTCTCCCGGTGCAACTTGTACCTGATGCGCTTTGTCTTCTCCATGTGGCTCCTTGTGAAGCGAGAGCCTCCTCTTTGTAGCCACCCTTTCTATAAAAGGATAATTCTTGATAGGTAATCAGTTGCTACAAATGATTAAAAGTTGAGCTGTTACCCTTAGTCATATTACAGCTTCAAACCTATTTTGACTATAATTAAAGCAGCAAACCATTTTAACCCTTCTATTAACATGACAATTGGGCATTTCCTGTTATCTGACATTTTATTTCCACTTTTATTTTATAGGAGCTTTATTTTGCATTTCAGATAGATACTGCGCCTTGAAAAGCTAAATGCATCTATAGGCATGAAGGAGAGCAGAATCTAGAAAACATTTGGAGAGTGGGAGACAATAATTAATAGTAAATATAAAAATACTAAATAAAGAAGAAATCCCATCTCCCTAAACTTTCTACAGTACTCACATATGTTTTGATAGATTTAAATATAATCCCTCTGAAGTGTTTATAGAATGTTTATTACATGAGCTGAACATCAAAGTCTTTAATGTTTTTAGTTCACATACTATCCCATGTTATGGCATTATAATAAATATAGGGAGTGTAGGAATGAATAGGTCAAGTGATAAGGGCCAAAGTTGGAGGGTACAGCCTTTCTCTGTACATGCAATTAGGGAAAAGGAGGAAAATTGCAATCATGTTCGCTTAGTGAAGAAAATGTTTCTTATTTCAAGACTGAAGAAATGTCAATTTTGAAGTGACATTATTACAACAGGAGGGATTTACAGGGGCAAAAATGAATCTATTGATGTGTACCAAGAGAACTGGGTGCACCTGAGCACCCACAACCAGTCTGCAATAGAGATACTATAACTAACTCAGGATAGCACGCATAAACCTCTTTCAATGCAATAGACTAGAAATATCCTTCTATTCAGTGTCTGAGACATGGGATAAACATGGCAAAAGGCCAACCCTTCCTAAATTGCTCCGACAAGTTGGCAAGTCTTATCCCATGGTAGCTTTGATAAAGGTCAAATGGATAAGATGGTAATGCTCTGAGCAAAATGCATGCAAAGCAATGAGACCTAGCTAAGAAAACTACGATTAGCTTATGCATGATGTGAGGGAGGCACAAATAGCTCCATCAAAATAAATGCCTGAATTTCACAGGGCTCAGTTTCGTTACAGCACAAGCAGGAAGAAGAGCAAAAGCTTTGGAACTGCCTGGAACCAAAAGAGAAATTCCAATGTCTCCTTGTTTTTTTTATTTTTTTTTTAATATCTTGATAAAATTCAAATGATAATATTTTGAACATCTGCACAATTAACTGAGTAGCATTTTATTTTGTCATTTCAATCAAATGAAGGATATTTTGTATGCTGAGCTTGGAGAAGCATAATTATATTTTCCTCTCCAGCTCCCCCCACTCCTCCTGAATTCAGCCCCTGTGAATAAAATGCAATTAAGTGCTTCCTTTTAAAATATCATTGGATGATCACTGAAATAAAAATTAAAAGTTGCATATTTTCTTTAAAAAGCCCTTTCCTGAAAATATTCTCTGAACATGACTGTTCAATTAAATCTTTAAAGGAACATATTTAAGAAATAATTGAATAAAAACCCATAATGTAAAGTTTAAATATCTACATCTGTTTTTCATTAAAGCCGTGTATACTGGTCTTTAAATTCTGATTTTAAGCAATACATACCAAGGACTATTTTTCATGTTATACGAGCTTTATTTACCTGCTGCTACCCCTCTCTCCCTTCTCCTTCCTTTTTCTCTCTCAATGGGAGAAACAAAGGTTTAAAGTTTCTTTCAAGTTTGGTGTTTATATAGAATTTGAACTCTGTATTATTCTGAGTAAGCCATAAATACTTCCATAAATACTGCTTGCAGTTGTTTTGCATTGTGCTCTCTTTATTGTTTGCTTTATTTATATACCCCAGGAATCTCTAGAGATGTATCACTGTATTTATAGTTAAACTCATGAAATTACTCTATATGATACAGAAGGGTACCCTTTTCCTATCTGCTGTCTTCCCTTGTTTTCCCTGTATCTACCTTAGGTATGTAAGTGAGAAAACACACGGAAAATGAAGATATTTATACATCCTACAGGCAGTGCTCTCCTTTCAGATGTGAACTCTGTAGTATTCTTAGAAAATAAATAAAGCATTTCTTGAAATAGCAAATAAAATTCTTGAGTTGAGCAGCTTTGTTTTAACTGATTATTAGACCTGGATACACAATCCAGGATGTGAAAGCATGCAATGTATGTGCTTCAATGCAAACAAAAGGAAATTGCTGTTTTCTTCAGGAAGCATTGCTTTGAAGAGTTCAACTTTTCTTGTCAAATCCTCATCAATAAAAGCACTATTCTTGTCAAGATTTCAAAGCAGACGCTTGCTTTTGGGATCCTTAGACTATGTATTGTCAACACCCCAATTTTTATAGAGGCGTGGAGCAAACTGAGATGACTTTTTTAATAATAAATACATATAGTAACCACTGTAAAAAGTAATTTCTTCAGCCTCATATTTATCTTTAAATATGAATTAGATAATAATGTAACATTAAATGAAAGGGATTCAACTCTGCTTTAGGTAGATTTTTATACCACACTCATTACCAAATTATCTGATCATATTCTGCTATATTAAATGATATGATTCACATCTGTCCTACATAGCTTTCTTCTTAGGGGGTTGGATCAGATTTTTATGTATATGTATGCATATTACTGCATGCTTGTATTAGATAAAAAAAATCATGTGGAGAAGGAAGAAATAAGGTTCACCATGACCTTTAGTTTCTAGGGACTCTCTGATTACTCCCTGAGAAACTGCTTTCTGCTTGATTTCACAGAATAGCTGAGGTTGGAAAGTGCCGCTGGAGATCATCTAGTCCAACCCGCTGCTGAAAGCAGAGTCTACTAGAGCAGCGTGCTCGGGACATTGTCCAGTGGGGTTTTGAACACCTTCACAGGTGGAGACTCACAACCTTTCTGGGCAACCTGTTCTATTGTTTGGCTGTCCTCACAATATTTCTTTTGCTGAAATGGAGTTTCTTGTTTTAATTTGCGCTCTTTACTTCTTGTCTATTCACTGGACACCTCTGAGAAGAGTCTGACTCCATCTTCTTCACTCTCCCCACAACAGGTACTTACACACATTGATAAAATCCCCTTGAGCCTTTACTTCTCCAGGCTAAACAGTCTTAATTCTCTCAGCCTGTCTTCATATGATGGATGCTCCTATTCCTTCATCATCTTTATGGGCCTGTGCTGGACTCATTCCAGGAAGTCCATGTCTGTCTTGTCAGAGACAAGTCCATGTTTGCCTGATCAGAGCCCAGAAATGAACTCTGCACTCCAAGTGCCGTCTCCACCAGGGCTGACTAGAGGGGAAGGATCACCTCCCTTGACTTGTTGGCGATGCCTTTCCTAATGCAGCCTCAAATGCTGTTGGCTTTCTTTGCCCCAAAAGGGTGCACTGCTGGCTCATGGTCAGCTGCTTGTCCAACAGGACCATCAGGTCTTTTTCTGCCAAGCTGCTTTCCAGACAGTTGGTCCCCAGCATGTACTGGTGCAGGCTGTTATTCCCCAGGGTGCAGGACTTAGTATTTCCCTTTGTTGAACATCATGAGGGTGCTGTTTGCCCATTTCTCCAGCCTGTTGAGGTCCCTCTGAATGGCAGCACAGCCATCTGATGTTTCAATCAGTCTTCCCAGTTGCGTATCATTTGCAGATTCGTACTTTAGATGTTAATATCATGCTCAGTTGAAAGACTGTAGTGGTTGATGACCTGGTGACAACAAATGCTCTGAAAAATGGCATGAAGTATTTGGTCCAGCTACAAAAGGAAATTGCTTTTTCATAGGAAAGAATAATTAGTGTTACAGCCATCTGAAATCAAGTGGCTTACATCTGAGTTTCCACAGCATTTTTCCTCCCCAAAAGTAGAAGCATGGTGATTAAGAAAACAAAAATACAGCAGAATGATATACTAAAAATATAAAGTGCTAAGATGATGATTAAGATATTTCTTTGTTTGCTGTTGGTAAATTATATTTGTCTCTCTTAGGCAATGTTTGAATGCAGAAAGAATTTGCTAAAAATTCAGAGAGTTTAAAGACAAAAGGAATTATGAGTTTGTCTCGTGTATTCCATAATGCAGCCCAAAGAGCAGAAACCAGCCGTTTCTGTAGAAAAGCTATAACTTCTGATATGTCTGTAACATATATATTACTATCTAACCATGGTTTAAAGATTTCAAGTGATGGAAATATATCATAATTATAAGTAAGCCGTGATAAGAGTTAAGTAGAAATTAGTATGACACAGAACTATGTTGGTTATGTTCATGACATCGCAGTGGTATAAAAGCAAAAACGCTTATGAGTGGCTCAGTTCCAGCAGTACGATGGTACTTTACAAACCGTTCTATTTACCCAATGAAAGTAAGCTGTAACAACACACCACGTTCATACCCATCTAGTTTACTTATGTAAGTAAGTGGAGCGTAAGACTTTGAGCAGAACAGTATGACTCCTGGTCTAGACAGCATCTTGATGTAGGAATCGCTTCAAGATCAAATACAGCACTTCTAATGATCAAGCACAACCATTCATTGACACCTGCTTTTCCAAAAAAGTGTGGATAAAAGAGAACTAGTTATTCTAATGTTAATGTAAATATTGTTGTGAGCTTTTCTAAGCTTTTTACGTATAGCTGCCATGAAGCTTCAATTGAATAGAGCAGTTAATTCTGGTTGACCTAATACAGATTCAGCTATGACTTTTCAAGGAACAGTTTTACTTATCTGAAACATCCAAAAATCAGTGTTACGTATTCTCTCACACAATACTAATTAGATTAAAAGTTGTGATAGATTTCAAAAATAACAAATTGGAGGGGGAGAAGGAAATTATTTTACTTGTCTTTTAGTTTTTAAATGTTACTGGAGCCTTGTTGGCTTATTTTCATTCTCCCTGTTTGCTGGCATTATGTGGAGCTGTAAGGCTTGAACGCACTGCACCAGCAAGCCTTCCTGTTCCACCCAAGAAGCTCCCAGTACCTCTGAACTCCCACCTGGGATTTGGAGGCTGTTAGCCAGGCCAACCTTCAGCAAAGAGTGGGAATGAGATTATCGACCTGATTTCCATGGTTATGTCATCTAGGATTGTAACAATTTAGAAAAGACCATGCAGACAAGGCACATATGTGGACAGCAAATACCCGTGTCCTTGTCTTTTGCTGTACCAAAGGACTGCACAGTTAGAGCTCGCATTGTTTTGTGCAGAGAGCAGGACTGTGGAGGAAGGATCAGCAGCAGCACAGGGAGACATGGGTGGTCTTTACGCTGCTGACCTTGAGGGTCTGGAGGAATGGCCAGGAAAAGGTAAAGAATGAGACGACCTTGGAAACAAACCAGGGACTTTGAATTTGTGGGAAACAGCTTCTGGATGGTAACTAAATGCACAGTTACTAAAGGTTGCAAAGTTGTTTGAGATAGAAGTACAATGAGGGGTATCAGGATTTTTAGGTTCTGGTTGGCAGAATGGCTTTGGTAGGGCAGGAACAGGATGGCTAAGCACATAGGTTGATTATGTGAATGATGAAAAAGCCTTGTGGTTGGTAGACTTGGCTTGCATTTTCACAGGGACTGCCCAAGTTTTAATCCCAGTTCTGCTTCCAGTAGTTTTGTGAATTTTGAAACAAGAGGGAGTTGAGGGTTGCTGTCACCCTCACAGTAAAGAAGTTTTTCCTCATGTTTTACCTATTAGTTGTACAAACGCACACAATTCTGCAAGCCCTGTCAGATTCAGAACTCTTAGTTTTCTTTCCATTTTCTCCAAAATTATTAAGAACACAGAAATGCTTAATATTACACAAAAGTCACCATTTGACTGATATTATGTTACTATAAATCACTTACTGGTTCCACTGAATTGTTTTACATGATTGCTAAACCAAGCAGTGCAATGTTATGTGAGGCTGGCATTCTAGACACACATTACAGAATTCTGTACTATAAAGATGTATTCTAACTACTTAGTGGAAGATGTGAAATTAGAAACTATAAAATCCAAAACTATAAAATCTTGGCTTTCACCCCAATGTACTTTTTTTTTTTTTTTTTCCTACTAAGAAGTACATGATGTACATTTCTGCCTGCACTTCTTATTAATATATGAAACTTCATCAGGACATGCAGCCAGGACTGATAGGCTGCCAATGTGAGTTCCCTATAAGATGTGTGACACTTGGCAGATCTGAGGAATTTTCAGCACAAAACTCTTGGCCTTTTCTCTTGCATTACAGTGTTGCTAAATGACTACATTTTTATTGCTCGTATGTGGTTGGACTACTGTCTTAGATTGAGTTGAAGAAGAGGAATTTAAGGCAGTGCTTGGAAATAGTACGTTTAGTGAGTTTTGAGGGAAGGAAATGTGATGGCATCTAGGGAGGCAAGTAGGAGATTGTGCAACTTTTGGCATGGAGGAGACTAGTACAGTTTTTATTTAAAGTTGGAAAGAACTGATTTTCGTGGTGGGAAGGAATCAAGCAAAAGAGCACTGGAAAAAAACAAAAAGGAAGGCGCAGTCTTCCTGTCCCCTGAGAGTTATCTTATAATTTATAACCTCAGTAGTGTCAGTCTGAGGGTGAGTGAAACTAAGTGTTTGTGACTCTTAACAGTTACAATGTCATTCTGCCAGCACAGAATAAAATATTTTAGACTAGATGTCAGCAATGTATTCTTCAGCACTTTATAGCAATGTCTTTTAGAAAAAAAATTGAGAGGGATGTTTGTTGCAAATGAGAACATGTGTCTATGCAGTTTTTAAGTATATCTAGTCTATATTTCTGTCTCATCATCTCCCTAGTCTTGTGATCTCTTCCTTTAGACTTGCAGAGCAAAAGAAGACCCATCAAGTAGGCCTCTGCTATATGCTCCAGTGCAGATGAGATAAAGAAAAGGAAGAATTCATTTTCTCTCCTTTTTCTTCTCCATAGCACAGAATCCAAAATAGAGTTTTCTGTTGGTTTGGCAGTGTCTTTTGATAAGCTGTAATTACAAAGAATTTTTGTACAATACTAAAATACTGATAGCAAGACACACATGAATTGATTACCTAATTATTTTCCCTTTATTTCATTTGAACACTGTTTGATTTTGGAATTGTAAGAGTATTTGTTCTTCAGGGTGTATTATTACCATTTTCTATGAGAACTACTTTACAAAAATGTGATAAATTTATGATGTAAAACTTCATCAATCCAACAGTAATTCTTCAGCAACCAAACTACATCAACTTTTCTTTGTCTGTTATGTTAATAACAGGTAAGAGTTTTCTCTTCTGGTTTCTTGGTTTGCTGATAAAATCAATCCAAAGTGCATAAGCTGTTAGGTAGTGTGGGATAGGGAACATTGTGCTGCCAGCAAAGTAATGCTGACCCTGTCCCTTTGTCAGTCTTGATTTACTGGCAACGTAGTTAAAGTTGTCAAAAGCAAGTGAGCTGATGGTGATACTGAAAGAAAGAGAAATCAGCAGCTTGACCTCTTACTTAATTTCATGGACACACTGTATAACTGCATGAATAATGGGGTTTTAGTTAGTCGTAATTCAAAAGTTGAAAGAAAAAGATTCCTTCAACAATTTACATACTTTTTTTTTTTCCAAATTTTGACCGTTTAAACATATATTCTTTAAAAAAATCAAATCATATTTTGAGTCAAATGTTGTATCACAGATGCAAGTCCTCATATGCACAAAGGAAGTACGCTCTTTTTGCTCAGCAACTCCTCCTGCGTTAATGAAAGAGATTTCTAAACAGGCAGCGTAGCACAAATGTATGCAGACCTGTCCTCAATTCATACTCCAGACTTGGTACATTTGGACTTCTCACTGCTTAAAAGCTCAACTCTGCAACAATAATATTAGAAGAGCGCACATTGTGTGAACGCGGTAACTCATAATATCAAAGGTACAGATAAAACTATGTTGTGTCCTGCAGTGCTTATTAAGACACGCTTTAAAGTGGACTAAGCTGCTTTTACCTTTGTGTATGCTATGTATTTTTCATTCAAATGCAACATCTATATATCACCATTTAAAATAGGAAAAAATTAGTCATGGTAATATGGAGGAAAAAAGATTTTTCAAATATTAATTCAGGAAAAAAAATTGTATGCTATCATTTCAGCACTTTCTGCTGTGGTTTAAGAAATTCTGTAGAGTTTTCAGATTGAATTGTATTTCTTTCATCATTCTTTCACAACTGAGAGTATTCTTTGATGTTTCATCTTCTCGGCTCCATCAGTAAGTTCCTTTGTAATTAATAAAATGTAACATCTCTTCCTGATAGGAAACCTGGAAAGCAAGCTTTCTTTTTTAAAAGAAGAAAATAATAAAAAATATGCAGATAAACTAAGCAATTCTAGTGTAATTAGAAAACTTCAAAGGGCTCGCCAAGGCAAAATCCTCCAGAATTCACTTTTAGTAAAGTCCAGGGTGTAAATGGCAAGGAATAAGAACAATTCTGCACAAAGATAGAATGTGTAACACTGTAGCTGGGTGAACAGCCATCAACTATAGCAAATTTGCAGGAAGAGATTTAACTGACAATGAGGTGAATTTAAAAAAAAACACAACCTGGTTTAGGAAAAAACCCCAAAACTAATCCTGTAGGAAACAGGAGGATATTGCATCTCACTTCTTAGAATATACTAATCACAATGATGGAATTGAGGGGAGAAGAAACTTGGTCCACTGAAAACAAACAAGAGTATCTGATCGTTCTTCTGCTTTGTGTTCCTTGCTGATACAAAACTTTAGAGCAGTTTTTCTGTCTGTAGTGCTTGAGCAGAGTTTATTGAGCCCAGAGTGCTCCTGTAGTGAGAAGAGGGGAGCTTTGGGGCAGAACAAAAGAACTTGGCTTTATTGACCCTTTGTGTAAAAGTAGCTGGGACAAAATATCTGCAGTATAGTCTTGAATTTCCTTTGGCATGTTCAGCTTTCTGCTTACAAAACTTTTGCTGATCCTTGCTCTTGGCTTGTTGTTCACACCTTGTAACTTCTGACTTCTTCCATTTGGCCTTTTCTCCAGATCCTTTCTTATACATTCTTGCTCTCCTTCCATCTGCTTCCTTGTCAGACCCAACAACCCTACGAGATACCAATTCTTGCTGCACCTGTATAAACAGCAAGTGGAAGCCAGCTTCTCCTTCACCTCAAAAAAAACCCCCCAAAAAACTGTAAGCTGAATCTTCAGGTTCAGTAACTAGGATTTTTAATAATACATCACTCCTAGCTAGACAGATTTCTGATGAAGGATAGAAAATGTGGTAACTACAGAATATGGCATATAGTGATCCCTAAATAAAGTGTCACATCATTTTATGAATTGTACGTCTTGAGATATTTATCTGATCACTTTCAAAAGTATGACTTTTTAATAAACTACATCAGGTTCCATCATACTGCAGTTCTTGTTCACCAAGACCATCCAAACTGCAACAAGTGCTCAAAAGAATTATTACAGTGACCAGGTGAGGAAAGACTCACTCTTACCTGAAGAGATGAGAAGGGGATGGTATAACTTCTCAAAATGAAGGCTGAAAGAAGAATATTGCTATGCATTACATTTGGAAGCAAACAACAAGGAGGAGCTGGCCAGTTTCTTTTACACTGAAGGAAGGGGAGGAAGAACTTGATTATAAATAGCACAAGTAATTACATCTGGATGTTGGACATGGGAGCTTAAAACTGCAAAGCAAGACTTTGTTAAAACCTTCTAGTAGGACCCATTGGGTCCTCAAACGTAAGCATCTTTACTATAGAGCTTAAAGCCAATGCAGTATCTAGTTGCCTTTGGTTGCAAGGGATGGGACTTATTCAACCATAAGCCTGTTTCAATGGTTTAGGACAATTTTTATTTGCATAAGTGCACTTATTGTTCGTGTGTGCACCTCTCGCTGGTAAGAGTTCTATTGATAGAGAGCACGTAGTCCTCTGCTTGTGAGAATAAATAGGGTGGCATTCCTTAGGAGCTGAAGGAATAAACTAAACCAGTGGAAGAAGTGATGTGCTTAGTTATGGGACTGCAATGCCTTTTTTTATTCCTATTGATTGCAACCTTAAATTTCAAAGAACTACCTGTCAGCAGGAAAGGCGGCAGTTACCATTTTGATCCTTGAATTGCTGCTAACTGCCAGAGGAAACATAGCTTACCCTCTCAAATCTTCTTCTTCTTTTTTCTGTTGTTATTTTCAGCAACTTAAAATACCTTTGGAAGTTGGAAAAGAAAAGGATCAGATTGTGCTAGGGAGCTGCAAGGGTTGCTCCCTAAAAGAGGGGAGCTGGGAGCCGGGGCTGACCCCAGCACAGGCCAGGCAGTGCCTGCGCCATCCCGTAGCGCTTGAGCCCGATGAGAGAGCAGGGTGGTGACAGCAATAGGTCCCACCAACAGTCCAGTGAGTATCGTGTGAAGCAAGGTAACAAGCCAGGCCCTGGGTCAGTCCAGGAAATCCAAACAACTGTTTCAAAACAGGCCAGAGACAGGCACATCTACAATGTAGTTCAGACAGTCCCCGGCTGAGCTGAAATGGGGCTCCTGGGCGCATGGGCAGGGGTGCAGGGAGGCTGCAGGTGAGGCTAGTGATAGCCAGTAAAGCCTATTAGACCCCATAAGGCTCTGAGAGCTTGTAGGTAAAAAAAAAATCTAACGAAAATCAGACAGCTCTTTCCATGTAGAAGTTGCCACTTCTATTGCAAATGACCTGAGCACAGTCACTACTGCCTCCCCATTCCTAACCCACCTTCTTTTTCCATGCAACAGCAATGAGCAAAGCAGATGAGCCGGGAGGCACACACAAGGAGGGAATGCACGGACCATTTCCTTCATCTCTTTTATCAGAGCATGAGTCAGCTTCATTGGCTTTTCCCTTTGCAGAATAGAGGGCTTAGTGTCACAAAAAGGGACGTACGTAGGTAAATTTCTCTACCTTTTTCCTGAGTGCAGTTTTATGGAGTATATATGAAGTTCAGAGAATCTAGTAAAAATGATAGCAAAGGATTGGGCTCCAAAAAGCGCTCTTCTACAACCCAGCAGGTAATGAACCTCTTACCTTCCCTTGCTAACTCAGAACATAAAGGTCATTAGCCTTGAAATAAGTTGCAGAGGAAATACCTCATAGAGTTGCATTATGGCTCATTTTGTGACAATGTTGGAGAGATTAATTTATGCTTGAGAGAGCAGAAGGTTATCTTTGTTGCCATAAAGGTTATTCTCCTCCAGAGAAGTTAGGCCTTTTTTGGTCTCTGTCTTTACTTTGCCCATCTCATCTTATGCTCAGTAAAACAGGAATCAGGAACGACTCTTCTCTTTTTGTCGCTTCTCTAGCATAATTTATTTAAAAAGTGTAAGAAAAGGTCCAGAAAGTGGAGAAAGCTCTTCATTACCTCCTATATTTTCAGTGTAGCAGGCACCAGCCCTCAAAAAGAAGGATTCTCTTAAAGTCTGACTGCACTTACTCACTGTTAGCTCTCATATTTACTAAACTGAATAATGTGATACCATCAGCATCACCTCACTACTTGTTTTCCTTTCCAGTTGATTCATAAAAATGTTTAATATAAGCACTGGTTGTAGCACAGAGATCCCTAAACCCCCTTTTGTGAACTCCCTCGTTATGAAAATTGACCATCTGCTCCTACTATCCATATCAATCTCTTAACCTGCTATTTATCCACTGAGGGATCTTTCATCTCGTGGCTGTTTAATTAGGTGACTGATGAATGAACTTGCTAAGTGCCTCTATAAAATCAAAGATTATCTCAAATGACCCTTCCTTGTCCATGAACTCACTGACTGAATTCCCTGGTCTAACCTCACAGCTGATCCTGCTCTGAGCAGGAGGTTGGACTAGAGACCTCCTGAGGTCCCTTCAGCCTGTGGCTCCACTAGAGAATGGGTTTGTGACCCAGGTCTATCCTGTATAGAAATCATGTTGACTGTTCCTCAACATGTCATATTCATACAAGAGTCCACTAGTTACATTTTTATTACAGTTTCTGCTAATTTGCCTTGCAGGTACATCAGTCTTGCTGTTTTGCGGTTTTCCAGGTGGCCCTTTAAAAGAATTTCCACAACATTTTCCATTCTCCAGTCCCCTCATACTTAGCTGGCTTTATACACCAAATGTGCACACCATAGCTACCACTCCTGTTTGCTCCACTAGTCTTTCTTTGAATTCCTTAAGGATTCCTTTAAGTATCATATCTGCTTCTTGTTACTATTCATTTATACCTTTTTACTGTCCTACCTCTTTCATACATACTCTGGTTTGAGACAAATTATGACATTTTAATGCTCTGAGGAAGTCCTAAAATCCTTGTTTTCCTAAGTTACTTGTGCACATGGTACATATGTTCCCTAGTACTTGGGGTGAAGTTTAACATTGTATTGCCATAGATCACTTTTATATTAATATCCTGTTCTGTCCAATAACTTGTGAACTAAAGTCAGTAAGTATTATTACAACAACTTCCATTGTTGACTGCTGTTGTCTTAAAAAGCATAGCAAATGCCTCTGGTTTTCTGCATTACAAGTCCTGGTGTCAGTGTCCAAGGAGGTACAAGCATGTATAGGGCTTTATTGCAGTGACTCTTTTTGCTACTCAAAATTAGCAGGGTAATGAAAGGATATTCACGCCAGGATTTATTATTCAAACCATGATTTACTGATACTGATAGATGATCTTGAAGCAAGCAGTTTAGTAGAAAACATTCAAAAGAACGTAAGTTATTACCAAGATCTGTTGCAAAATGCATAGGTATCTTCAATCATTCAATTTTCTTACACTATTTCTTGTTACAGAAATTTTTCTGCCTATGTTACTATATCTATTCATGATCTTCTTCTAGGCTTCATAGGCTGCTGTATTTCTCTTATTAAATTCTCTTGCATTATGTTTTGTTTTGAATAGACTCCTCAAAAATAGAGATCATGAGATCCGTGTGTACAGATCCATGTGTATTACAAGTGTCCGTAGGCAATTAGACTTTAGATTCAGTCAACAGCAGACAGCACTGAGAAGAGAGGAGGTAATTGCCAGGTCTAACTGGATCTCAGTATACTCACCTGAGACTATTTTTGTATGGGACTACAAGATTTAACTCCGTAGTACTTCTTTCATGGAGCACCTCTGCCTTTTTCTTTGCTTTCAGCATCAAAGTAAGTTTCAGAATGAAGCCATCTGTATTTTACAGTTAGCGAAGAAACAACCCAAAACTAAGAACAACTAATCATAATGACATCCCAGAAGCAGAAGATAGGCAGCATGCCATTTCATATTGTTAGCATTGAAATGAAAACACAAAAAATTAACTATGAAATTAACTACAAAAATGGACCTTGACTTTCTACTTATTTATAGTAAGGCCACAGTATGAACTGAACTAATGTGATCTCATGCCTTGAAAATAAGAAGAGATGCAGAAATATTCCCTAATTTGAAAAAAGTACATAGGATGAACAAAATCATCTGTCTTGCTCTCTTTTTTTGGCAAGCAGTTATTGGCTTTGATCAACACTAGGAAACAAAATGAGTAAAAGCTATTACATTTTTATTCTCTATTTTGTTAAATTGATGAAAATACATATTTCATCTGCTTTACATCTGGTACAATTATGTTTTTACAGAGCTCCAGGAGTGCTGTCAGGAGATGACAGAAGTACTTAGTCTTTGGCAATTTAGGATGTGAATGTTTTGATAGCTTTTTTTTTAGACCAGATTTTACAGATTTTTTTTTTCACATATTTTATTTGCAATTTTTACGGGTTGTAGATTCAAGCCTGCAATGCGTTAAATAACAGCTAAAATCCACAGAACGCTTCTCCATGCATACAGCTTGAAGTAAATGATTGATCTCCGTTCAAAATTAAAACTGAAATTATGTTGAAGAGCTCCTGTGTATCTCGTAGCAGAATGCTTCCAACGTTGCAAAGAGTTTTCTGTTTAGGAGGCACCCACAGGCCGTATTTGGGACTGCAACATGCTAGCAACAGAAGTGAGAGTCTGAGCTACACATCATCTTCTTTGGGTCATTCCGATTTACCTTCCCAGGGTATTGCAACTTCATTTCTGTGGTAGTGGGTTATCGTTCCATGATCCGATAAAATCTGAGCTGCAGCTACTGTTACTCATATATCATATTTTTAAATAATGACTTGGGCATTTTACCTCCTGCCTTTCTGTTATTTCAGAAATAAGAACAAGCAAAACAAAACAAAACAAGAAAATTCCAAAGAAGCCGGCACTTCCATAAGCGCATAATATGATCTTAAGCCTTGAATATAAGGCATTACTAATTTTTAATATCTTAGAAATTGAATTTGATTCTTTTTCTTCTTTATAATTGCAACAGTTCTAAAAGAAAAACAATGTATTTACCCAAAAGTAAAAGATTCATCGCTTTCATTCTTCAAACAATTGCAGAGAATTGCAGAGAACATAGAACAAAAGTTTGGCACACTCTTTTTCATAAATGCTATTAGGAAAATGTACCAAGACGAAAAAGAAAGGCTACCCTTGTTGCTTGAATAATAGTGATAAATTTGAAGATCTTCAGTAATACCAGTTAAAGAGCCTATAAGTCAAAGTTATTGGGGGGGGGTGTTAGCTTATTTTTGGGGGATGTCCAAGTCAATTTCACAGTCATAGTGAAGTGATGCAGTTGAACAATACTTATATCAAGTCTCTGGTGTGGAGGTTGATGGTATAAAGTTTAATGCACTATTCCTACTGGATGGTATTCGCTGCAAGTACCCAAAGTTGACTTTAGTCCCGCAGTGTTGAATTACACTTGCTTTTGTTTTTAATTAATGCTCTTAACTCAAATTCTACTTCCAGTTGTCCAGGCACAACAAATTGCATTTAAGTTTATTTATTCAAACTGAACTACATGGCATAATAAGGAGCATAGTCTTCTTTGAATGTGGCCAAATGTGAATTATCTTCCAAATCTCTGCTTTTGAAGGACCTCATCATTGCCTTCTAGGCTATATTTTGTAGAACTAAGGGCAACTGTTGCAAGTAGCTGTTTTATCTGACCAATAAATAAAAACATTTGTGCTTCTCCAATTCATTGTTAGGTAGAGGTGCCACTACAGTTGAAATATCTCAGAATATAATAAATGACTTTAAATGACAAATGTCTGAAAGCATACAATTTTAATTTCAGCTAACAAAGCAATGTTTTCCTCAAAATCACAGGAGTTTTCCACTCAAAAATAAAGATTTAATAAATCAAAACTTTTCTTTGAAATGGATTTTGTTGTTTCTTTTGATAGGAAGTTATTAAAAAAAAAATTCAAAATGTCTAAGTTATATACCATGACTCTATTATATACCATATATTAACAAATGCGTTTAAAAAAACCACATTCAAAATATGAGACAATGTCAAAATATTTTTGAGTATTATATCTCATGGAAAAATTCAAGAATTTGTCTTTGTTTCTTTCATGTCTTCCAGGTAACACCTAGACTAATTTTTTTTTTTAAATGATCACATTTGTTATCTAGTGTTTAGATGGCTGTTTGAGACCCATTTAAGAGCTTTGATATGAACTTGTATCTTTGGGGAAAAAACATCTTCCTTTATGTTTTGAACGGGCTACTCTGTTTTTATTCCCATTTCAAAAACTTTCTGTAACAAATTTTGTTTGCAAAATAAACCCAGAAGAAATCATTACTAATTGTCTAATCTTTCTTATGTATAAAACATATTATAGGACTAAACTTAAGAATGTTCACATTGTGTCCAATATTTGCTTGAGTGAGAAACCTTTTAAAAAGAGACAAAATTCAATTGTTTTAAGCAAGGAAGAATACAAGGTTAAGCAAGGTATAAGGTGTTCCTTGTTTTCATTGTTAGTAAGAGAAAATGTAAGCACATAATTCTGCTAGCTGCACCTTCTCTGTCACAAGATCTTGTTATGCATTTTTTTGCAAAATATATAGGGTTTTTTAGTATCAGAAATGCCTCCAATAGGTGTCTCCATCTTTTTGCAAAATATATAAGGCTTTTTAGTATCAGAAATGCCTCCAATAGTCTACAGATTTTCCTTCTGGAAAAAGTCAGCATCTTGAATGTTTTAAATTTTTCAATGCACAACCTTTTTTTTTGCCTCGATACTTCAAATAATTCTGTCTCTTTTCTAAACCCTTTTGAATATTTTAACATCCTTGTGAAGTCTGAATACTGAAACTGGTGACAGTGCTTCCATATTTACATATCAAATCTGTAAATTGCATAAACTCTTACTCCTGCTTCTTGCTCTATTGTTTTAAGATTGTTCCAAGACTGCATTTATTTGCCTAGCAATATGAACAATATGAGCTGTCTTGACCAGAACATGTCACTGAGAAGCCCTGTTCAATTATTTATGAACACCTTCCACCCTCACCTTTTCAAAGTCACATTTATATTACTTATACTGTGAATCTGGTCTATGTGTCTTGTTTCTAGATGGATGACTTCACCTGTAGCTGTACTCAAATTAAGCTGTATACATTGTACTATCTATTCTGTCTTAATAAAGCATATATGCTCATGAGTTTTCTGTGGCCTTCAGAAGGAAAGCTGGAAGCATAGCTTACTGTAAACAGTGGCACCATTAATTTCATAATTAATCTTTAGAAATGAAATTCAAGTGGTTGGAATTTGTGTGCTTTCCCTAGGAGATCCTGAGGAGAAGTAAGGGCTTAACGTGGCCCTGCCAAGCTGTAGGTTTTGGATATGGTAACAGATATCAGACTAACAGCTTAGGAATAAACAGTTTATCTCTAAATAACAATACAGTAACAAGTACAAGTCAGTAGTACAATTATCCAAGTCATTTCAGTAGTACCATTATCTAGGTCAAAAGGACAGTAAATCCAGTAATTCACTAATACTGGGCTAAACTTGATATCCAGGTGTGCGATGGCTTACCTAGCCGTGGTTATCAGGCAGGCTGGCAGGAAGCGGGGCACGGCGTTGCCTTCAGATGGGCGACTTGGACCAGCCGACAGGTTCAGGGCTTTACGAATTTCTTGGTCGGACTGTCCTCTTTTGCTGAGTTGCGGAAGAACTTTCTGGACTTGTTAACCGGTCATCATACCCCAGCTCTGCTCCTCCTCTCTGCCCGTTCTTTCCTCTGTGTGCATGGTGCCTGGAAATACTGTATAAAGCAATGCTAGCCCCTAAGAAATACTGGAATGAATGCCAGACATGCAGCTCAATGCTGCAACATATGAACAATGAGTCAATACATATGTCAACATACCAATGAGTCAATACAATGAGTCAACATACGAACAATTTATACAAAATTCTGGATGGAAGTATAGGATATATCTGGAAAAAAAATTATGTACCACTGTTCTGGGTCAAGGCCACTTGGTAAGTGGCATGTGTGGCTGTAAGCTTATCAACCTACTGTTCTGCAGCCTGTGTTGTTGGTTTTGACCTACAAAATCTAAATAATTGAGTAAGAAATCATTTAGGTGAATTCAGCAATGTAAGGTTCCCCTCCTCCCTAAGTACCACTACTATGGATAAAAATCAGTCTCCAAACTGACTGATATGGGAAGGTGTGGGGGAGAAGAGTTAGATGTTCATGGCTTATTAGCTGTGGTTAGTTTTAGCATTTCATTGAACAGTACTTTTCATGGTGTGTTTTTCAGCTTTAACTAAAGTGGTCTGGATAGAAACCTTTTTAACATTTATGCAATTCAGAGAGCTTTGCACATTTAAAAAACATCTGAATGTCAGGCTGTAACTCTTTTACCATAAAAATTATTCAGATTTCCTGTAATTTCATTTTTATATTTGTTACTGCTATAGGTATAATTTTTACCTGTTAGTATTCATACCAGAAGCTTTTTTTTTTTGCAAACTTTGCTTTTTTAATCCATGCTTCTTTTTTGTGATAATAATAATTTGTTGAATATAAATGTCTATGATATTCCATTGTACTCTTATAAAAAAAGATTCAAAATTGCTCAGTTAAATGTAATGTTTTTCCTTAACCACACATTATTAGCCGTTTCTGTTTATGTAAACCATAGATGTCAGACATAATTGATTATTATTCACACTATAATAGTTTTTCTTAATACTTAAATAATGTTTTTTGCTGTTTATGTAGATGCCTTGGTAACAACTGGAAAACACTACACTAGTTCAGATAGGATGCTGTTATCTTGGATATAATTTTAGAAATCTTCAATGATTTGATACTCAGTTGCTCTTTTCTATTCTTTATAGTGCCACACTTATACTGCATATCATTATTTTATCCTCTGATGACATGATTATCTCATTTTAGACTAATTTTCAGCAACCATTTAACAATAGCCAATAAACCCCGATGCAAATTACATTTAATGGAAAGAAATAAAACAGAGCTCTGGAATCTGAATTTAATTTATAAGAACCATTTAATCAGCGAGAAATATTTACCTGGAAATGTGATTTTACATATTGAAAATCTCATCATCTGGTTTAATACTCAGCAGAGCTTTTGGTGTATAGATAAAATCTTGAAAGACTGTTTCTTCTGCCTTAGAAAGAATTATTGTGCAAAAAATAACATTATGTGTGGTCAGTGTAATTTATTGTAATATAACTTACAGGTAGTTGGTTTCTTTTGCTAGCAAATTCTCAGCTATTTCAGAGGGGAGAGATGAAGAAAATCTATTCATTTAAGAGACTAGATTTGTGTCTTTACTGTTGCATGACTATTGTCTATGGAAGAGCTGTGAATGTCACCTAATCTTAAGAAATCACCTTGGAAGTAGCTTGACCTTAAGAGCAGCAATTTTTAAAATAATATCTAGTGAAAATTTTTACATACTTGGTTTCATCTCATTATGTTTAGCTGTTGGGCCCTGAAATAATGAGATAATTAACACTGTGGATCAGTCTTCTATCTTGCAGATTTGATTTTGGATATATGGAAATATTTTACTTCATTTATTTATTTTAATTAGAAGTAACTTGACAGCCACTCCATTAAGAACATTCTTCAGCATTCTTACAGCTCATTTCATATATCTATGATCTCTGCTCTTTAGAATGTCATTTAGGCCCCCGCTTAAAATATTAATTGATTCATCCATAAATGAGTGTATAGCAAATAGACAAGACTGTACAGCAAAAGTGTTAATTAAATTGTATTAAAATAGCGTATAGCATCTTAGGGATTGTCCATAATTTAGAAATCAAAAAAAAGTAGGACAATAGCTGTTGAGGCAGCTTTTTGTGGGCTCTGGCATGGGGAAGCTTATTGATCATTTCAACATCTTTGTAAGTTTGTAGATAGGACTACATACACAGGACTACATACGTTTCTTCCCTGAGTTATTGTCTATCAAACTGTGGGCTTACCAACGCAAGAACAAAAAGATGGCATATTCTGTTTTCCTGAAGGGTTCATAATTAAATATCTTCTTTTCCCGAAGAGTGATTGTGGTTTTGTACCAATATTAGACTATTCTAATGGTAAACATGAGGCTTATCTTTCAGCACCTCTGAGAAGAGGTTTAGCTGTCTGTGGTAGATTGACCCTGGCTGGATGCCAGGTGCCCACCAAGTCGCTCTATCACTCCCCTCCTCAGCTGGACAGTGACAGGGAGAAAATAAGATGGAAAAAACCCTCATAGGTCAAGATAAAGGCAGTTTAATAAAGCAAAATCATAGGCCGCGTGTGGAAGCAAAGAAAACAAAAGATTTATTCTCTACTTTCCCCATCAGCAGTTGATGTCCAGCTGCTTCCTGGGAGGTAGGGCTCCAGTACGCATAATGGTTGCTTTGCAAGACAAATGCCTCTACAAGAAGTGCCCCTCCCCGCAAACTTCCTCCTTTCTCTTAGCTTTTATTGCTGAGCATGGCATCATATGGTATGGAATATCCCTTCGGTCAGTTTGGGTCAGTTGTCCTGGCTGTGCCCCCTCTCAACTTCTTGCCCACCCCCAGCCTGCTGGTGAGGGGTGCCTGGTTTAGGCCAGGACGGAGCTAGTTTTGTCTTCAGCAGCTCCTGTGGTTTGGATTTAGCGTGTGAAGAATGGTGATAGCACACTGATGTTGCTGGTTGCTGCTGAACCCCAAGGACATTTTGCAGTTTCCCAGGTTTTGCTAACGTGCAGATGCAAAAACATGGGAGGGGTAGAGACAGGATAGTTGATCCAAACTGGCCAAAGAGAGTATTCCATACCATAGACGTCATGCCTGGTATAAGTAAGGGTGGCTGGTGGGCCACTAGGCTTTTAGAGCCTTAACTTGCCTTAATCTTTAAGCTTCCCTTCGGGTTGCTTTTTGTTTCCCTATTTTTCCTTTTTGTTTTTCATTTGTTTGTTCAGCTGTTTGTTCCCTCGCCTGCTCTCTCTGGAACTTGCTGTTCTGGGATAGCTGGGGGGGGATACCCCTGCTCCCTGCCTGCTGCTCAGGACGGGCTGTATTGGTCGTCAGGTGGTTGAGAAATTGTGTATTGTTTGTTTTATATATTCTATTCTCCTTATATATATTATTATTATCATTATTAATATATTTTTATATTTTTCCTTTGCTGTCCTGGTGAGCTGTTTTTTATCTCAACCTGCGAGTTTTCCTTTCTCTCTGATTCTCCTCCCCACCCCACTGGGGAGTGGGGGAGTGAGCGAGCAGCTGCGTGGTATTGGGTTACAATTTGGGGTTAAACCACGACAGGGGGGAATGTTGGAGAGACAGCCTTGGTGCTGTGTGAGCCCTGCTCAGCAGTGGCCAAAACACTGGTGTGTTACCAACACCTTTCTAGCTACCAGTACAAGGCACAGCACCATGAGGGGTGCTATGGGGAAAATTAACTCCATCTCAGCCAGACCCAATACAATGTCTAATACAGTATTGGCTCTTCCTTAACTGTACCCCTTCTCCTCATATTGACCCTCACACTATATACCTTAGAAATGAGGAATGAGATTGCTGTAGTGATATTCAAACCTTCATGTGCCAGTTACAGGGGGGAAAAATGTGACTGTGTGGCTATATAGTATCTAACTCCAGGCATGCTTAAAAAGTTTGGACTTTCTGAAATTTCTATGTGTTTAGGGCTAAGGATAGTGTAAATTTACTTGCTGATTGTGAACTGTTGATAAGTTCTTAAAACAATAGATGAAGTAGTGATTTTTTACATAAACATTCCAAGTTAAAGCGTTTATCTATGGGCAGCTATGTTTGTTAAACTAATAATATTAACAGTATTTAAAATATAGTTGATCAAAAGAAGCTCTTATTTTCATTTTCAATGCAATAAACCAAGCATTTTCAAACATACTGTTTGTGCAAGAATTAAATCCTTGAAAATAAAAATTAATGATACAGTGCTTGTCATTCCAAGATGACCTTAATGTTGAATTGCAGCATTGTTTTATGCAGTAATTTCCTTTTAATAAGAGCTTCTTAAAAATTAGGTATTCCAGATACATTTTTGAACTTCATTGAAATTTCATTGTTAATATCTTATTTTGCAAATACTCCAAAATATTCAATATGTAGAATGTTTCAAAAGTAAGTCAATAGTATTATCAATAGTTTTTATATTGGACTTCTATTTTATCTGCACATACAGAGCCACTATAAACTAAGCTTCTTAAAAATTCAATTTTGCAGTCATTATTCTGCATAACAAATATAAAATGCAGGAGACTATGTTTGAAGAGAATGAAGATAATCTTCAGAAGGCAACTAAACATAATTCAGATAGTTTGTTCAAAGTGAGCATTAGTCTTTAAAGGTTACTATGAATGTTTGGGACATACCTGTTTAAGTAGCACTCAAAAGTATGTACTTTACCTGTCTATTCATTGGTAAGGTGGTACTTTTTCATTTCAAAACCTAGTAGAATAGTTCCATGCAGACATTTTCATATATGGAATGAAGGAACTTATTTTGTATCATCTTCTTCTGCTGTTGACTCAAGCTAAATAATGAAATTGAGTCATTAAGAATGTGCCAGAAATGTACTTGCAAATATGCTGTCATGTGGTGTGATTGTACATCTCTACCATCCTGCTCCATTGAATACATTTTAGAAAATTCACTTCTAGCATCTCATTTTGAAATGTTTTTCATTAAAGGAGGTATTTTGACCAAAGAATTTTCCTCTGGTTTTCTGTTTTAGCTGTTGGAACAGAGCTTTTCAGACAAAACTTCTTAATAATTTAATTTTGCATTCTTTATTCTGAATATAAATGTATGGTGTGTATATATACTTACATAAAATGAGCTGTGCAAATAACATCAACCACAACTTTTAACTTTAAAGCTCAGAGTAAAATTGTAGAGAGTAGAATTGGCTCCAAAAATGCAACCTATATAAAAGGAATCATTACAACTGAATAATTAAAAAACATTAATCATTGCAGAAAATGAGGATATTAATTCAGCTGGATTCTACTTCTTGATCTCTGTATTCAGTTCTAGGGACATGCATTTATCTTCCTTAATTTATGACAGGCACAGGTAAGCGGTTTGAAACATAAAACAGTATTTCTAACCAGAAGGCATCTATACAAGTTTCAGCTTCCTAATTTCACCAGGTAAAGAATGCTCTATTTTAACAAAAGGTTTTCAGAATCTACCCTTTAGAGCACCTATATTTCTTGGGAAGCTAAAGTAAGCTAAGTTAAAGATGGCTGAAACAAAATTCATGGCAACAAATGACCAAGGTTTGGAGTTCTGTCAAGTGAGATTTCCAGACTCTCCTGTTTCTTTTTATGCTACAGATGCAGTGAAAAAGTTCTGAAATGTCTTCAGGACTGAGTAGAATATCTTCATTACTGATATTGCTAGATTTTATCAAAATTTAAAAACCATGAGAAGTTGTTAAATTCTTTGGAATCCAAACCTGGGAATTAATGAGTGCAGAAGAAGCAATGACTGCCATGTCCAACACTGCCTAACACTTCCTGCTGCTGTGTTTTGCTTCCAGTCATTTTGAAGTTTAGTTTGTGGACAACACTTTTTTGTGCGAATACTGTAATTTAGTATGTCTGCTGCTTTTGAGCACAAGGAATATGTGGATGTCTCCCTTTATATAGAAAATGCATTAACTCTGTACAATCAAAACGCTCGGAGCTAACTGTTGAAATATTGTAAAGACGGAAGAATCACCACTGGATTGGGCCTTAAACACTGGAGAGTATTGGGTTGATATGAGCAAGTTGAGAATATTTTCTCCTTAATATGAGGTGGTTTTTTTTTTTTTTCCAGTGCTGATTCCCATCGAGTTTAACAAAGAAGTTATCTTCAAAGGTAATACTTGTGTTTATTTCAGGGGAAGAAAGGAGTCAGTTTAACAGCGTACTTAGAACTGGGGAATACATACGGACATGTGTCTCCTGGACAGAAACCCATTTTAATCCTTTTGGCACAGGAGTTGCTGTGCTTGCAGAGGAGACAGAACATTAAACATGCAAGAGTGCTTCTGTTGCTGAAAATTAGACATCTTGCACTTTCTTATATGCTCTAAAATAGTCTCACTTGCCTCCAGCTGCCGTTCCACAAATGGTGTGGGCTTCGTTGGGTGGTGCCTAGCAGCTGCCTTCAGATGCTTAGAGCCGTGGCCCTGAGGGCCCCGCCAGCCCTGGCTGTCCCTGCCCAGCCGTTCAGGGCTCTCCCCATGCTGCCCACGGCCCAGCAGCCCAACGTCAGCCCCCTGGGACCGTCAGCCCCTGCCCCAGCGATGCCGCAGCAGGGCCAGTCTCCAGCTCCCCACAGCCCTGCCCTGTTCGGCCATGGGCCCCACTGAGACAGGCCCACCTGTGGGCCCACGTTCCAGCCTGGCCTCAGCCTGGCCTCTTCCCCAGGGAGGTGCCCAATGCCCGGGGCTGGGCTGTCTCTCTGCTGCCGTGCTCCTGGCTGGGGCGGTGGGACGGGCCCAGGCTGCCAGGCCCTGCCAGCACCCACCCGGGGAGCCCCTGACGCTCCCGGCACCCGACTTGACCATTTCCTGCTACCTTTAGTCACTGGATTACAGTGTGGTAAGACTTAAAACAAAATTCAAACAAGGAAGATCAACTAAAAGCAATGTGATGGTATTTTTATGTCACTTGGATTTAGAGCCTTTCAAGTAGTAATGGAAATGTGGGAATCCCACAGGTGCATTTCAGCCATGAGGCCATGCTGGAACTATCTAAGATGAATGTGCCTAGCTCTTTTCTGCAGCGAGCACTCCAAAACAGCTTAAAAAAAACCCAAAAAACAAAAAAAGTAAGGAAACAAGCCTACCCTTCATAAGAATATACAGTAGAATAGTTGACCTAAAAAAAGTTGGTTTTAATAGTGATCACACTGTTCCTGCTGTGACCTCTGTTTTTCAGCATTTCCATAAACGATTTGGAAGAAGAGACTGAAAGGATGATGTGAGTAGATTTTCTAGTCATACTATGGTATTCAAGATGGCAAAGACAAGAGTAACTATGAAGGGTTATGGAAGGAATCTTACAACTGGAGTAAGCTTCCCGTGCCATTTCAATATTTTCTCAATATAAATAAATTGTAAATGACACATGAAAAAAGCAGTTAAATATAAATTATGAACTCTGACTATTGTTTCCTTTCAGGATCTAGGTCTTCTGGATATACAGATATTTTATGAAAAGTTCATCTCTGTGCTCAGTATGGTCCAGAAAATAAATAGACTGCTACCATTTTTAAGAAAGAAACAAGGCAGCAAACCAGAAAACACTATTATGCCATTGATGAATCCATGGTTCACTTGCATTCTGACTGCTGTGGCCAGATAGGTCCCCAATCTAATAAAAAATGAAAAAGTAGAGCTAGAAAAGCTCAAAGAAGACCAAGATAATCTAATACACAGAATGGCCTCCGTACAAGGAAGTATTGGATAGCTTTACAGGCTGAAAACAAAACAACTGAGAGTAGATGGGACGGAGATTGTGTAAAATCACAATGGTTTGGAGATAGTGGATAGGTATAGGCTTCTTCCTGCCTCTTCCAGTACAAGAATTAGGGAAAAGCAGATAAACTAGTAGATGTAAGATGCAAGACAAACAATGAGAGTTGATTATTCATTAGTAGTGTAATTCAGTTGTGGAACTTCTGGATTTTATGATTTGTGAGTGCCAATACCTTACATAAGCTCAAGGGGTAGTTGGACAAGTTCATGGAATGCAGAAGGCTGTTAAATGTAAATACACTATCTGCAGTTCAGGAAGTCAGTGAACTGCAAACTGTGAAAGCCAGGAAAATTATTCCAGAAGGTTTTGATGCCTTTTTATCCTGCTTTTACGCTTCTCTGTAGGTATCTGGTTTTGACAACTGCTGAAGAAAGACTGGGCTTAGTTGGGCCATTGGCTTGATCTGGATCAATCTTATGGTTTATCAACATGGCTGTGATCTGAGGTCTTCTCATTAGCTAAGGAGAAATTGAGAGCAGTTCTTTCTCCTGTAAGATACGTTTGTTCTCCTGTCCTTACAGGAACCTCTTTTAGAAGACCAGGGGTTTATATTCCATAAGAATGTCTTTTGCATATGATTTTGTACAGCAGAGAAGTGTAAGGCTCAGAAACACCTATGCTCCACTCCAGGTCACAGAGGGAGGCATGTCTGTGCACCTCAGCCCTTCTGCCTAGCTCCTCTAAGCCTGACACTTTGTACTCTCTTAAATTCCTCTCTCCTCAACTTACGTCTGGAAACACATAATTTGCATTGTTAGTCTTTTCCCCACTGTTTTCAAATTCCACTGCAAAACTCCCCTACATATTGCTGCCTGTATTCCCAAATTTGCCCTATGGTTCAGACCTTTGACTCCTCGTATCTTATCCATCTTGTTAACCTCAGGCTCCTTAGCTTCCCTCTGTCCTGCATGCTGCCTCAGCATGTTGTTGGTTCTCTTTCTTTTTTATTTTTTCCTTACAGGCTCCTAATCAGAATCTTTTATCTCAGAATCTTACTGAAATCTGGAACCTCTCCCCTTCCTTCCTACTGTTTGTTTTGGTTTTGGTTTTGGGTTTTTTTTAATTCTGTAGTGGTAGCCTTCCGTCCTTTGCCCGTCTCCCAGTTCACCCCTCCAATTCCCCAGTATTTGTCACTGCACTCCAATTACTTGGCTGTTCTTAGTGCACTCCTGAAATAACTGGCTACAGTTTCATAAATTTTATTTGTAGTCTTTCCTCTCATTTCTAGAATTTCTTCCCCATTCTGTTTTTATCAGATTCTGGGAGAGTTTTCAGGCGTCTAACATACCCTTTTAGACATTCTGCAGTATCTGACAAACCTGCATGAGTCTGGCAGATACAATACAGGATTCTGCAGGAGACATGCTCTTCTGAAATGGTAGCTGAACATCAAAAGCATCTGAATAGCATCACTTGTAGCATCTAAAATAGCATAGATTCTTCTGTTCAGACATCTGCATCATTTCTTCTGTGTCCTAATTAATGCTTATCTTTCCACAGTCTGGCATTGCTTCCTGGATGCAGGCAGGAAATTATTCAGAGGCTATTTTTATGTTTTACTTCAATCTCCACAGACCAAGAACAATTGTTTCGAGGAACTTCAATGCTGTCCTTCCAGCTTTAGGCTGATGTGGGCTCAATCACTCTGTAAGGATGTCCCATGCGCTTCAGCACTTTTCTTTGTTAAGCTCTGAAAAGTATCTGCTGAGCATGAAGGGCTTATATGCTGACTGACTTCACATAGGTTTCACAGGGATGGTAAGACACATGTTCTTCAGACCGGCTAATCTGCCCCCCAATGCCAGATCCCTGTTTCAAAGCAGAATTTTATAGCTGTGGTCAGAAAAGGTTTTCAGAGATTTTTTACACATGCATACACCCACCTATGTATTTCCTTTACTTTCTTCTCATTTAATTGTTTCAATTTCATTTTTTAGTTTCTATAATAAGTCTATCCTAGATAGACTGAAAAATTCATCCCTAAGGTCTAAATTTAGTTTTTCAGCAAATGATAACAAAAGCTGTAATGTAAAATGTCAGCAATATTTATAAGAGATAGTGTTACTGACCTGTCCTTTAAACAAACTTTTCAGTTTGGTCTAAAAATGGCAAATGTGAAACAGCCTTTTTTAAAGGCTTATAAAGAAACTTTAAAAGTTTCTTTATTTTTTTATAATTTATGTGCAACAGTGCATGTTCAAGTAAAAATTAGCCTGTATTTCTGATAGATGACTCTTTTATCTATATTCTAGCAGAAAAGGTCTGTTTTAACAAAATACAGCCCTAGGGGGCTTTATGGTTTGGGTGGGTTTTGTATTTCATGTTGTTCGGTGGTTTGGGGTTGTTTCTTCAATCAACTGCTATTGGTTTTGCAGAGACTGTGATTTAGAAAAGATGGCAATTTACAAATTAGGTTTTGTTAAAGTTTATGAATTGAAAAATCTATTCCTAATAATAATCAATGGCTGAATCACTGTTTAAATGGTTTTATTTAGCCATTTAGATC